>OX422208.1:641040022-643562522 GCA_949130495.1 Sambucus nigra | reverse complement strand
TGAATATTACTGGATGAGTAAAGTAATATATGAAATTTGTTTTATTAAAATTGTCACGAGTGAATAAAATGACAATTATGAAAATCTAAGTCAGGACGCGCCTGTGTCGTGTTGGAACTAAATCATTATTATTAAAAGTGAATAAATTTTAAGTAAGCCGTATGGTAGTTTTGAGTGCGTCAATGTGTCCGGAAGGGTCGAGATAGTCAAGATAATGTACTCGAGGGTCTAATTTGGGTCTTGGGGCATTTTTATGCCTAATTGGCATCCCAGGAGGGTATTTTAGACATTTTACATTTTTGGGTAACTAAACCCACGAATTTCCTAAGGATAAATCAGCCTTTAGGAGTTTCCTGCTAGGGTTAACAGGGGCAAAATTAAAGAACGGCCATTAGAGAAGAAGTGGGAAATCGTCCCAAACAACTCAAGGATAAAAAACTCAACCATTTGCTCGACACCACCACCAAATCGTAGATCGCGCGACGAGAAACGCAACCATACAATTTCTTCCACAAATTAGAAACTCAATTTCCAGGCAAGTATCTATCTTGCTTTATTTTTTAGTTGATGTCTCAATCATGTTAGTCTAGGGTTATTTAGAACTTGTTTCATGGAATAAAGTATAGTTTTGAGACTTGAAATCACATGTTGTAGAAGAAGTAATCATATTCTGGACATCTAAATCGCATGTAAAGGATAAACCAAAAAATTTTATGGATTTAGAAGTAGAAAATCTGGAAAAGAATTTGGAAGAATTGAAAGAGAAAGAAAAAAATTAGGGTTCTTGAAGTTCAGGTAAAATTTACCCATTAAATTGTTGTAATTGATGAATTAGGACATATTTTACATAGAAAATCATGTGTTCTAGTATATAGTACTTATAGTAACGTTTGTTGGCAGTTTAGGAATGATATCTGGAGATTTGGTTGATGTTGGAGAGGCAAACCCGTAACTGGGTTAATGCAGTTTTCGTCATAACTTCTTGATCGATCGATCGACCCAAGAACATCGATCGATCACCCCTCCTGGAAAACTTCATATTTCCCCTTATGTTGGTTTAATCTGATTAAAATGCGTAGTAACCCTTGATTATTTTTGTTAGAACATAATGGGATATAAATAGGACCAGTAGGGTCTAGGTAAACTCCGTTGAGTGAGAATTTAACATAAGATGAAATTAAGGGTTAACGGGGAGTTATTCACACATATGAAATCATGTGTACGTTTAACGAAAGGTCGAGACTTGTAATGAAGTTAGACTAGAAGGTAAGTGAGAGAGTGTCTACTGAAATTATACTTAGGGGGTTATAATACTTCGAGAGACGAGAAGTAGATACGAAGTAACTTATATATATATATATATATGAGAATAAAAGTGACAAATCCGTTATGCGAGATAATCAAGTAAAAATGTGATATGAGTGGATAATTATAATTATGGGTCGTGGGCGCACCTAATTTAGAAATTTGAATATTTATTTATATGACTATGTGATTGTGCATATTATATATCTGTGTAAAAATCATACCCGGGCTACTTGCTATCACGGAGGTTTCCGCGCCGGGACGGTCTTATCTCGATTGGACCTTTATGGGGGATATTGACTCGTACCCTAGAAGATAGTATCCTCAATACAAGCTGTCCAAAAATGATAGTCAGATGTTCTAAGAGACGTGAGGGTATGTGCTGACCTCTTAGGATCTGGAACTATGCTTCGCCTCCATTTGTTTGTGTATTGTGTTAATACAGTTTGAGAGTGATTTCGGACTAGTATCTCCCTTAGTTTGTGTGATACGGGGACTTGATAGCAGAGTATGCCAGCACCATAGGTTTTATGTGGTGTGCCGATAATATATATATTATATGTGTGACTAATATATATACGTATATATATATGGGAACTTCCTACTGTGCGTATCAGTAGGTAAGTAATGAATAAATGCTTAAATTTTATTATAAGTGTTTGGGAACTTTTTAAGGGAAATGAGCTTTTGTAAATAACATAGAAATCTTGAAGCAAATAAATTCCTAAAGTAAATATCATAACCTCACTTTTCACCTGATAAAACCTTATAGAGAATAAGCTAGAGAAACTTATGAGATTTATTAGTACGGTAGGCGTGCACTCTAGAATGAGAGGTGAGAATTCTCAAGAGAGTGTCGCATACCAACATGGTTGTTACATTAGCCGGTAAGCATTTTAAAAACTTGTTAAACTAATTTTAAACTATTTTACACTCAGGCTCTGACCTGTTTCCTGTTATTTCTTTTCTCTTTTATATATATGTATATAATACATATCCCCAGCCATCGAGGTGTCATGCTTAGGTTCTTTGGACCGGACGCGCTGCAACTTATGTGGGAGTTGCGGGCCATTGCTTAGATGACCTAGTTGTTGATTCCACTCCTACTTTTAGTTCTTATTAGTTAGGGCATGTGCTCCCGTTTCTCTATTCAGTTTGGATTTTTGTCAGAGATTTATGTTCCTTTATATTTCCATTTGTTGGTACTCTTTGGGATTTAATTACTGTCAGGATGGTTTTATTTATAGTTTAATCTTGTTTGGTTTATCTGGATGAATCCAATTCTTGTGTGTTATTATCCATCTTTAGTATATCGGAGTTCTTAAATTGTTGGTTATTTAAAAAAAAAGTTTTCATATTCTGATTTAATAAAATGGAAATAAGGTTTTGAAATTGTTTTAACACTTAGCTTAATTATTTAGGGTGTTTAAATTGGAAATTTTATTTTGTGACTCTGATGCTAAGAATGAACCAACCGTTCACCTTGATTTTAATTTAATAAATGACTGATAACTCGATATTTAATTAGGAGGGGTGTCACAATAGGTATCCTTACGCATGTCTATAGGCAGTTGTGTCTAGCCTCGTGCTTTGCTGTGAAGCAAACATCTCTCTTATTCATGTAACCAATATTCAAAATTCATATTATAATATTATTTATAAATGTTCAAAATTCTTTTTGTAATTTCATATTATAGTATCATTTTGTATGTTTTGCAGTGGATCTATGGGCATTTCTCCTAGTTGGGCGGATTCATCGACATAGAGTTCGATGACACAATGCGCAGGATTACACGTTGGTCATTGCAACTCGCCTCCCAGAAGAATGGGTTTTAAAATTTAATCAATTTTCGTGAGTAATTAGATGACATGACTGTTGGGAATGTAAGTGATTTCTTGCGTAAGTTTATTTAAGTTTTCTTTTAACTTGGATATTTTCTGAACTCAAATTATGTTTTTTTTTGTAGGTACTTTAGGATCCCTATAGAGATGCTAGGGCAGTTTATCCACTTTCCGAAGTATCGTTTTATAGCGTAATTATGATATGTTTTGGCATTGGGGATCTTTATTATCCATAACGTTGTTTGAGACAATTCTCCCTGCTCCAAATCATACCACGCGAGCCCATGACACCTTTGAAGAACGATAGGGGAAACAAGATCACTCTATATAAGGTTAAATTTGATATGCAGAAATGGTACCAGCAAAACTGGCAAGACCACCTTCTATCGAAGAAGTCTAGTTCGGTTCTCGTATCGAACCCCTGGGACTGTAGCAAAGATTACATGGAGCGGTTCCTATCTAAATCCCATCCCAAAGTCCAAGACCCCACTTTTCGTAATTCCAAACAGATGAAAATATCTTTGGTAAGTTTTTTATTTTTACTAATTTCAATTGTTTTAACTAGTTTGTTTTTACTAATTTTATTACTGATTTCATGGTGTGATCTTTTCGATAGGCGGACAAGATATAGAAGAATATGAAATTATTAGAGAATAAAATGGATAATGGAATTGTTGCAGATCCTGGTACACTGATTGCATGCAACGTCCAAGCTTACGATATCCTTGTTGCAATTATTGGGGTTGGCCGACCGATTATCAATAAAGAGCGGGGTATAAAGAAAAGTAAGACGAAGGGAAAAGGCAAGGATAAAGTTGTTTAGAGATCTAAAAATTGGAAAAGAAAATGATAGGATGCTAGTTTTATTTTTGAATGATGTAGTTGAAACTTAGTTGTAGTTGGTTTGAATTTAGATCTTTGTTGAAATTGAACTCATTAGTGGTAGCTCATTATTGTTGAATTATATATTGTTGAAATTATCTTAATTGAACTTTGTTGTTGAAATTGAACTCTGACATATAATTGTTGAAATTGTTTGACTTGAACTAATTACTGGTTACTCATTATTGTTTGAAATTAATTGAAGTGAACTCATTTTTGGTTGAAATTGTAGTTGAAACTCGTTATTATTTGAAATTGGAGTTGGTTTAACTTTGGAGTTGGAACTCATTGTTGTTTGAAATTGTTTGAAATTGGAGTTGGTTTGACCTTCATTCGCTACAAACATAGAGAATGGACACAAAAATAATCGCCATAAACATACCGAATCAAAGATGGTTTGGGATAAACCTCCCTGACAGTGGGTAATCCCTATTGGTATGAAGGGTTAATTCGCTACAAACATTGTGACATGATGCAGATATTTCTTTATAAATCCTCTAAATGGGATTTGCTTCGGGATAAAACTCCTTGATAATGGGTAATCCCTGTATGTGGCAAAGGTTCATTCTCTACGAACATAACAACATGATGCAAACTATTCATTATAAAGACCCCAACTGGGATTTAGTTGAGGATAAACCTCCCTGACAATGGATATAGGTTGATGGTGAAAGAATTCATTTGATATAATCATATACCGAATATTCCTTAACTTGTCGCTATGTTTGTAGCGAATGAGGCTAATTTTTCTCATTATAAGTTTGATAAGAAAATCCAAGTTTGATGAGAAAATCAAGAATATGTTTAACAACTTTAATGATTGTCAATAACTATCAATTCAATTTATATAAGACTCCAAGTTTTACATTATTTCCAACAACTATCATTTCAAGTCTAATAATCCAACTTCGTTTCAGATAAATGTAATAGCTTGCTATGCGTTCATGCACGCTTACTCCCAATATATGTAAACCATAGATCTCGCCTCAGGGAACACAGCCGGCAATGCATTCATGTACGTGTACTCCCGATCTGTGATGAAAATCTTGGGACATGTAAACTGATCGAATAAGGATTTCAAAACATCGCAATGCCTACATATAGTTCTCTTCCTTCTCCGTTGCTAAAAATGCGAAGGCAATATTAAACGTCCTTCTGCATGACGTTATATCAACCATCTCAAACAAAGGCATCTTGTATCGATTGGTCTTGTACGTGCAATCAATAACGACAATGGAGAGAAAACACTTGGCCAGTTAGATTGAGTTTGGTTGAGCCCAAAAATGGCTTCCACCTCTATGGTAGACTGATTCGTTCTATACCAATAGACATAGTGTTCATCCCCAAGCAATTTCATTAACTGTTGCATCGCCGTTCTACCCTCTTGTTCGGAAATCCTTAACTTCCCCTTGGCATTGTAATGGTTTTCATGGTTGAAAAATTAGTAACATTACGACTTTTTATCGTCGTTAGGATGGCGACGAGTTTTACCCCACTCAAAGACATCTCTTTAATAATGTTTCTCTCCTCCGAAGTAAGTCAACCGGCATTTTCATGTCCAACTAATGTTTCCGACAGTTGGTGATTGTGAGCACCACTAACAACTAACATCACTACAAGAAAAATGGGTATTAGGGATGCTAAAAATTCGTCCCTAAAAGCAAAAGATATGTCCCAAAAAAGTATTTAGGACAAATTTTACAACAACAAAAATTCATCCCTTATACTAGGCGTCTCAAATATTTTAGGGAAGGATTTTACCATCCTAAATGTTAATTCATGAACGCTCTACATCTGGCATTAGGGACGGATTTTTTCGTCCTAAAAGGTATTCCCACAAAAAATATTCCCACTCCCGCGAGTAGTATTAGGGACGGTTTATCCATCCCTAAAACTACTCAGATTCTGGCAAGCCCAATTAAGAAGGTTTAGAATCGTCCCAATTGCTAACCCAATTAGGACACAAAAACCGTCCCAAAAGGTATTCTCAATTAATACAAAATGGGTATTAGGGACGGATTATAACCATCCCTAAAGGTATTCTCAATTAATAAAAAAAATCATAAACAATTATATTATTATATGCTTTATGCTGCAATAATAAATGATGTCTAAAGTATATTATAAGTCAAATCATTCAATCATAAATGCAATATATCAACTGCATTCATTAAACACGCATCCAATAACAATTTCTTCCATTAAACTACATTCAAGTCAAAATATTTAAATGAGTGCAAAATCATACTAATTAATAAGAAATACAATTGTCAAAAGAAAAGTCATCCCTAAATTAAGATGATAAATATAGTTATCATGCTACAAAAACTTCTCTCAATGTCACATATAGTAGACACGCTAAAAAAACATGTCGCTTCAACTTCTTGTGAACTACCTGAAATCAATAAATAATCATTTTATTAAAATAATATTATAGTAAAATTAAATGTCCAAATATATTATTTAATCGTATCAACTTTTTATAATTTAAAAAAATTAGGCAAAATATCTTTTGTTTGTACATGAAAACCCACCTGTTTAATCAACAGAAATGCCCACACGTCCATTAAAAAAATAAAAATAACAATCTCTCATATCAACAACTCTTTATAATTTTTTTAAAAATTTGACAGAGTCTCCTTTGTTTATACATGAAAACTAATCTGTTTAATCAACACAAAAGCCCGCACGGCCATAAAAAATTGAAAACAACAATCTCGCATATCAATAATTCTTTACAATTTAAAAAAAATCAGCAGAGTCTCCTTTGTTCATGCATGAAAACCAACCTGTTTAACCAACACAAAAGCCCGCACTGCTGAAAAAAATTGAAAACAATCTCGCATATCAACAATAATAAATAAACAGTCTACCTAGCTCAATCCATTGATTTGTTCATGTGTTCCACGTGAAAAAATGTAATGCTGAAATGTTAACCTGCAAAAAAAATATAAGTCAAAAACAAAAAAGATATCAGTAATCAAATAATCTTTAAACCTAAGTCTAAATTTTTGTAAATTCTTGTCTTATACTCAAACCGAGAGTCTGGTGATTACGCGGTCGGTTCATACGTGTTACATTGGTCCCGTACGAGGTGCTCATGCCTCTTACGGGACCCTTTTGTGGATCTTTTACTTTTTCACCCTTTGACGGCATGTTTTAAGCCCAAGTCTAACTATTTACAAATTCTTGTCGCATATTCAAACTGAGAGTCTCGTGACTAGGGGTTTACTTCCTACGAGTTATATTGGTCTCGTACGAGGTGCTCGTTCATCTTACCGGACCGTTTTGTGACTATTTTATGTTTTCACCCTTTAACGGCATGTTTTTAGGCCTAAATCTAAACGTTGAAAAATTCTTGTTGTATACTCAAATGGGGAGTACGGTGACTATGCTGTCGATTTGTACGAGTTTCATTGGTCTCGTGCGAGGTGCTCGTGCCTCTTACAGAACTGTTTTGGGCTTATTTTATGTTTTCACCCTTTGCGGCATGTTTTAAAGCCTAAGTCTAACTGTTTGCAAATTCTCGTCATATACTCAAACGGGGAGTCTGCTAACTATTCGGTCGATTCATATAGAATACATTGATCCCATACGACGTGCTCATGCCACTTACGGGATCATTTTGTGGTTGTTTTACGTTTTCACCCTTTGACGTCATGTTTTCAAGCCTAAGTCTAAATTTTTGCAAATTTTCGTCGTATACTCAAAACGGGAGTCCATCAACTATGCGGTCGATTCCTCTAAGTTACATTCGTCTTGTGCGAGATACTCATGCATCTTACAGGACCATTTTGTGTATGTTTTACGTTTTCACCCTTTTACAACATGTTTTTAAACCCAGGTCTAACCGTTGGCAAATTCACGTTGTATACGCAAACAAGGAGTACGGTGACTATGCGATCGGTTCGTATATGTTACATTAATCCCATGCGACATGTTCGTGTCTCTTACGGGACCGTTTTGTAATTGTTTAATGTTTTCACCCTTTGGCGTCATGTTTTAAATCCCAAGTATAACCGTTTGAAAATTCTCATCGTATACTAAAACGGGGAGCCCGTTGACTACACTATCGGTCCCTCTGAGTTACTTGGTCCCGTGCAAGGTGTGCATGCCTCTTACGGGACCTTTTGTGGACGCTTTACATTTTTGCCCATTGAAGATATGTTTTAAAGCCTAAGTCTAAATTTTTACAAATTCTCATCGTATACTCAAACGGGGAGTTCAGTGACTATGCGGTCTGTTCGTATAAGTTACATTGGTCCCATGTGAGGTGCTCGTGCTCTTACGGGACCATTTTGGGGTTGTTTTATATTTTCAACGGCATATTTTCAAGCCTAACTCTAAAAATTTACAAATTCTCGTCGTATACTCAAATAGGGAGTCCCGTGACTACGCGGTCCGTTCCTGTGAGTTACATTAGTCCCATACGAGGTGCTCGCGCCTCTTATGGGACCGTTTTGGGGTTGTTTTATATTTTCACCCTTTGACGACATGTTTTTAAGCCTCAGTCTAGCAGTTTGCAAATTCTCGTAGTAAACTCAAACGGGGAGTTCAATGACTACGCGGTCGATTCGTACGAGTTACATTGGTCCCGTGAAAGGTGCTCGTGCCTCTTATAGGACCGTTTCGGGGTTGTTTTACATTTTCATCCTTTGACGACATGTTTTAAAGCCTAAGTCTCTCCATTTACAAATTCTCGTTGTATACTCAAACCAAGAGTTAGGTGACTATGTGGTCGGTTCGTACGAGTTACATTGGTCCCGTGTGAGGTGCTCATGCCTCTTACAGGGCCATTTTGTGGATGTTTTATGTTTTCTCCCTTTGACGGCAAGTTTTAAATCCTATGTCAAAATTTTTGGAAATTCTCGTCGTATACGCAAACTGGGAGTCCAGTGATTACTCGACCATTTCATACGAGTTACATTGGTCCCGTGCGATGTGCTCGTTCCTCTTACGAGGTTGTTTTGTGGATGTTTAATGTTTTCACCCTTTTACAGCATGTTTTAAAGCCTAAGTTTAATTTTTTGCAAATTCTCGTCATATACTCAAATCGAGAGTTCAGTGACTACGCGGTCGGTTCTTACGAATTACATTGGTATCGTGCAAGGTGCTCGTGTCTCTTACGGGACCGTTTTGTGGCTATTTTACATTTTCACCCTTTGACGACATGTTTTAAAGCCTAAGTCTAATCGTTTGAAAATTCTCATCGTATACTCAAACGGGGAGTCCAGAGACTACACGTTCGATTCGTACGAGTTACATTGGTCCTATGCGAGGTGATCGTGCCTCTTACGGGACCCTTTTTTTTTCCTATTTTATGTTTTCACTGTTTAATAACATGTTTTAAATCAAATGTCTAACCGTTTGCGAATTCTCATGGTATACTCAAACTGGGAGTCCGTTGACTATGCGGTCAGTTCGTACGAATTACATTAGTCTCGTGCGAGGTTCTTATGCATCTTACGGGACCGTTTTGTGACTCTTTTACATTTTCACGCTTTGACGGAATGTTTTAAATTCAAAGTCTAAACTTTTATAAATTCTCATCGTATACTCAAACCGGGAGTCCAGTGACTACGCTACGAGTTACATTGGTCCCGTGCGAGGCATTTGTGCCTCTTACGGGACCGTTTTGGGGTTATTTTATGTTTTCACCCTTTGACAATTTGTTTTTATGCCTAATTCTAATTGTTTGTTATTTCTCATAGTATACTCAAACGGGGAGTCCCGTGACTACGTGGTCGGTTCGTACGAGTTACATTAGTCCCGTGTAAGGTGTTCGTACCTCTTACGGGACCATTTTCTAGCTATTTTATGCTTTCACCCTTTAACGGCATATTTTAAAGACTAAGTCTAAACGCTTAGAAATTATCATTGTATACTCAAATCGGGAGTCCGATGACTATGCAGTCAATTTGTACGAGTTATATTGATCTGTGTGTGGTGCTCTTGTGTCTTATGGGGCCATTTTATGGTTGTTTTACATTTTCACCTTTTGACGAAATGCTTTTAACTCTAAGTATAATTGTTTACAAATTTTTGTCGTATGCTCAAATGTGGAGTCTGGTGACTACTCAATCAGTTCGAACGAGTTATATTAGTCCCGTACGAGATGCTTGTGCCTCTTATAGGACCATTTTGTGGTTGTTTGATGTTTTCCCCTTTGACGACATGTTTAAATGCCTAAGTCTAAATTTTTGCAACTTCTCATCGTATACTCAAATTGGAAGTTCAGTGACTACGTGGTCGGTTCGTATGAGTTACATTGGTCTCGTGCGAGGTGCTCATGCCTCTTACGGGGTCGTTTTGTGATTGTTTTACGTTTTCACCCTTTTACGATATGTTTTTAAGCATAAGTCTAACCGTTTGAAAATCCTCGTCATATAATCAAACGGGGAGTCCAGAGACTATGCGGTCATTTCGTACGTGTTACATTGGTCCTGTGCAAGGTGATCGTGCCTCTTACGGGACCGTTTTCTACCTGTTTTACATTTTCACCCTTTAACAGTATGTTTTAAAGCCTAAATCTAATCATTTGCGAACTCTCATCGTATACTCAAACCGAGTAGGCCTATAAATGGATCGAATTCAGACCGGATCAGGAAAAATCCATATCTATTTATGTTAATTGGATTCAGATCTGATCCGTTTATTAATCGAATTAGATCAGGCAAATTCAAATCCATATCCGTTTATGTTAAACTGATTCGGATACAATTTGTATATCCAATTATTCGTTTATGTTAAAACTTGATTTGCAACATTTTTATTTTCAACTCTTATTTCATAAATTTATTTTACAAATGTTCCAAAAAAACAGATAGTGAAGTAAAGAACTATTACAATACATATTTAAAATATTATTAAATATAATATATATTAATTAATAATAAATTATATATATATATATTAAAATATTAATGGGATCGGATTATTAACGAATCGGAGTACATGAATCTAAATTCGCTCCATTTAATAAACGGATAATCGGGTAATCGGATAATCGATTTTAGGCATGATCCATATCCGCTTAAATGGATTGGATTCGAATTTGGATGAAATCCGATCCATTGACTAGCCTAAAATCAGGAGTCATGTGACTATGTGGTCAATTCGTACAAGTTACATTAGTCTCGTGTGAGGTGCCTGTGAATCTTACAAGACCGTTTTGTGATTGTTTTACATTTTCACCCTTTAATGGCATGTTTTTAATCCAAAGTCTAAATTTTTACGAATTCTCATCGTGTACTCAAACCGAGAGTCCAGTGACTACGCGATCGATTTGTATGAGTTACATTGATCTCGTGAGACATGCTCGTGCCTTTTACCGGACCGTATTGTGGTTGTTTTACATGTTCACCCTTTGATGGCATGTTTTCAAGCCTAAGTCTAAATTTTTGAAAATTTTCATCGTATACTCAAACCGAGAGTCCCGTGACTACCTGGTCAATACCTACGAGATACATTGGTCCAGTACGAGGTGGTCGTGCCTCTTACAGGGACAATTTGGAGCTGTTTTACGCTTTCTCCCTTCGATGGCATGTTTTAAAGCCTAAGTCTAAATCTTTGCAAATTCTCATCGTATACTCAAATCGGAAGTTCGATGACTATGCGACCGATTCATACGAGTTACATTGGTCTTGTGCGAGGTGCTCAGGCCTCTTACGGGGCCATTTTGTGGTTGTTTTATATTTTCACCCTTTGACGACATGTTTTAAAGCCTAAGTCTAACCGTTTTCAAATTCTCATCGTATACTCAAATCGGGAGCCCAATGACTATGCGATCGATTCATACGAGTTACATTGGTCCCATATGAGGTGCTCATGCCTCTTACGGGACCATTTTGTGGTTGTTTTACTTTTTCACACTTTGACGACATGCTTTTAAAATCTAAGCCTAATTGTTTGTAAATTCTTGTCATATGCTCAAATGGGTTATCTAGTGACTATGCAGTCAGTTTGTACGAGTTATATTGGTCCCGTGCGAGATGCTCGTGCCTCTTACCAGGTCGTTTTGTGGTTGTTTCAAGTTTTCACCCTTCGACGACATGTTTTAAAGCCTAAGTCTAAATTTTACAAATTCTCATCGTATACTCAAATCGAAAGTTCGATGACTACGTGGTCGGTTTGTACGAGTTACATTGGGTCTCGTGTGAGGTGATCATGCTTCTTTTAGGGCCATTTTGTGGTTGATTTATGTTTTCACCCCCTGACGACATGTTTTTAAGCTTAAGTCTAATCATTTGAAAATTCCCATTGTATACTGAAACGGGGAGTCCAGAGACTACGCGGTCGATTCATACGAGTTACATTGGTCTCGTGCGAGATTATCGTACCTCTTACATGATCATTTTCTGCCTGTTTTATGTTTTCACCCTTTGACGACATGTTTTAAAGCCTAAGTCTAACTATTTACGAATTCTCATCGTATACTCAAATCGGGAGGTTGATGACTATGCGGTCGGTTCGTACGAGTTACATTAGTCTCGTGCAAGGTGCCCGTGCATCTTACGGGACCATTTTGTGAATGTTTTACATTTTCACCCTTTGATGGCATGTTTTAAATCAAAAGTCTAATTTTTTGCAAATTCTCGTCGTATACTCAAGCCGGGAGTCCAGTGACTACGCGGTCGATTCGCACGAGTTACATTGATCCCGTGTGACGTGCCCATGCCTTTTACAAGACCGTTTTGTGGTTGTTTTACATTTGCACCCTTTGACGGTATGTTGTCAAGCCTAAGTCTAAATTTTTGTAAATTCTCCTTATATACTCAAATCGAGACTGCCGTGACTATGCAATCAGTACTTATGAGTTATATTGGTCCCGTGCGAGGTGCTCGTGCCTCTTATGGGACCATTTTGGGATTATTTTACGTTTTCACCCTTTAACAACATGTTTTAAGCCTAAGTCTAACCGTTTGCAAATTCTTATTGTATACTCAAATGGAGAGTCCCGTGACTATGCGGTCGGTTCGTACGAATTACGTTGGTCCCGTGCAAGGTGCTCGTGCTTCTTACGGGAATATTTTCTGGGTATTTTATGCTTTCACCCTTTAACGGCATGTTTAGCCTAGGTCTAACTGTTTGTAAATTCTCATCATATACTCAAACTCGGAGCTCGGTGACTAAGCGGTCTATTCGTACGAGTTACATTAGTCCGGTACGAGGTGCTCGTGCATCTTATGGGACCATTTTGTAGTCATTTTACAGTTTCACCCTTTGACGGCATGTTATAAAGCCTAAGCCTAAACTTTTGCAAAATCTCATCATATACTCAAATCGAGAGTCACGTGACTACTCGGTAGATTCCGACGAGGTACATTGGTCCCGTACGACATGCTCGTGCCTCTTATGGGACCGTTTTATGGTTGTTTCACATTTTAACCCTTTGACGACATGTTTTTAAGCCTAAGTCTAACTGTTTATAAGTTCTCATCTCATACTCAAATCGGGAGTTCCGTGACTGTGGTCTATTTTTATGAGTTATATTGGTCCCATGCGAGGTGCTCGTACCTTTAACGGGACCATTTTGTGTTTTTTTATGTTTTCACCCTTTGACGACTTATTTTAAGCCTAAATCTAGCTTTTTACAAATTCTTGTGGTATACTCAAACGGGGAGTCCAGTGACTAAGCAGTTGGTTCTTACTTGTTATATTTGTCCCGTGACAGGTGTCCGTGCCTCTTATGAGACCATTTTGTGGTTGTTGTACGTTTTCACCCTTTAACGGAATGTTTTGAAGCCCAAGTCTAAATTTTTTAAAATTCTCATCGTATATTCAAATCGTGAGTCCGTTGAATACGTAGTCTATTCATACTTGTTACATTGGTCATCTGCGAGGTGCTTCTGCCTCTTACGGGACCATTTTGTGGTTGTTTTATGTTTTCACCCTTCAGTTTGGATCAGGTAACATTGTGCCTCCTCACTATTTTAATATTAACAAGTAAGAAAATATTTTTACTCCAATTGGTCCCGCTTATCATCAAAACCTCATATTACCATGTTGTATATCGTGTTTAGAAAACTAATAAAAAATAGCAACAATCAACAAAAGAACATAGTGGAGTTTTTCTATTTCGCACTTCACCCAACTTTGTTTCACAAATTGACTAAAGCAGGACCTAGTACATGCCGATATAACCATTTCTGGTTACTAGATTGAAAGTCATATTGTTGTTAAAATTTCATTTTTATCCTTGTCTATACATTCATTTCTTTTAGTATATTATTTCTCCCATGTTGACCCTAGGAAATGGGGTACTCAAGTCAGATAATTTTCGAAACATCATATATAAATTGGTACCTATAGCTCCTGCAAATCCACCGTGCCAAAATGAGAGCCTCACGAGAGCTAGGTAGTGGTTTCTTCTCTAAGTGGGAGCTAAGCCTATATAGAGGGTGGCCACAACAACTTTTCTTTTGGTTGAACACATTTCTCTTGTTATTCTGATTAATTAAAATACCAATTAAATAAGACTTTTAAACATTAAAACATGGTGGAATACTAAAAATTAAATCTAACTGGTAAATTACTAACATCTTACCAATTACTTGAATTTCCAATACCTACATGGCCATTAGGAGTATATCAAGCAACAGTAATCAAATCATGACGATCAGTCCAGTCGACAACTTTCTGACCGCGTATGTTCCAAATTCGAACCTTTGCATTTAGTGATCCACTGATGAAGTAATTATCATCTACTGGATTGAACTTTATTTAGGTTACTACCAAACCATATGCACGTTATAACTAAATAAATGTTCAATAGTCCTGCATTGAGAAAAACAACATGTGCATGTCTACATACCATAATCATTGTGCATAAACAATTTTAAATAGCTATGTTCCTGTGTCTTGTCCATTAAAGATGAAACAAATAGTTGCCTGTCAATAAAAAAAGCATTTTTGTTTATTAAGTCTATATAGTAAGTTAGATAACAAAAGGGACGAATATTAAAATCCGTCCTATTTGGTACACCAAAAGGGACGATTTTAATATCCGTCCCTTATGGTATACCAAAATGGACGATTTTTGAAATCCATCCCTTATATTTATTTGGAAAAAAGCTAATAATTCAGGGTATATCAAAAGGGATGGATATTAAAATCCATCCCTTTTGGTATAGCAAAATGGACGGTTTTAAAAATTCGTCCCTCATATTTGTTTGGAAAAAAGCTAAAAATTCAAGGTATACCAAGAGGGACGGATTTTAAAAACTGTCCCTTTCGCTATACCAAATGAGACGGTTTTGAAATCCGTCCCATTTTCTATACCAAATGGGACGGTTTTAAAAATCCGTCACTTATATTAGCCCAAAAAAAAGCGCTAAAAATTCCCATACACTTTAAGGGTTAGTTTTTACTTACCGTCCCTTTTGATATACCAAATGGGGCGGTTTTTAATTACCGTTCCTTTTATGATTTATTAAAAGGGACAGTAATTAAAAACCATCCCATTTGGTATATCAAAAGGGAAAAAATGACACGGCCATCCTAAATACTCCCGTCCTTAATACTCATTTTTCTTGTAGTGCATCATCCATTGTTCGCTGTCAAGTGGAATGCCCTTCAACAGAAATGGACAATTGCACTTCCGAGTGGCCGTGTCCCTCTTCCTACTTTTTCCCCCCGACTACTCCCTTCGTTCCCGAAATTCTTCCCGTGATGATCATGGTATTCACCACCCCTCTCATAACCCATATGTAGACGTCCCTTAGGTGTTGCACAAGGTGCGTCTGACTTGGTGATAACAATTATTGGTTTAACGAATCGAGCTTGCTCTTGAGCCCAAGAAACTAACGCTTGAAGAGTTGGAAATACCTGAGAATAAAGAATATAACTAATCAATACATTGTAATTATTATACAAATCTATAACATCACTAACCGACATTATAATACCTGCTCCGTAAAGAATGTCGTACTAACTTATACTAACCCGAACCACCATCCCCATTATGGGGTATATTGATATGTGCCAAAGCCTGATCAAATAACAGGGAGTTCAAATCCATGAAGGCATCCTGCATAGGTAAAATTATTATTAGTACTCAATGAATGAATTTGAATAACAATAATGACAACACCTGAAATTATGAGCAAACTTGAATGATATTCTATTCAACACGATTATAGCATATGTATTATGCTCATTCGGGGTGATTATGCCGAGTAAGGTTAGAATATTCGGGGTAACTATGAAGAACATATCTAAATTAATATAAATTTCATTTGGGGTGATTATATCGACTAAGGGTATAGTATTCATGATAACCGTGCCAAATCATGTATCTTATTTCAGGGTGATTATACCGAAGGGACTCTGTTCGAATAAAAAATATATAATGTTGATTCGGGAGGGTTACCCCAAAATTTGTCCTTCAGATCGGGTCCCCGATCCCGAACCACTGGATTATTTATGCGATTTTCAATGTTTTCAAACCTTTTGAATATACAAATATTTATATAATGGGAGCCAAAGTTTACCTCATAAATGTTATATGTGGAGTTTTCATTTGATTTGAATGTGTTGCCATTGTCTTTGTTTATATTATCCATTTTTATTTGTGTATTTACCAATATAACCCCTAGTTTAATGATGTGGTTGAAAATGGTTGGTGTGTTGGGGGACAAAAAATTTAATAATTAGGTTGATGATGATTGGTGGTAGGGACCAATGGAAGACAAATTTAATAGTTTTAAAGATTGTTGGCTGAAGAAGTTTTATTGGATTAACGGAGACAAAGTTATCTTGAGTTTGTGAAGAAGATAAAGATAGGATTTAGAGTTCAATGGGTTGAGAGAGAGAGAGAGAGATTGTATGGTATTTTGTATTAAAATAATTGTGTAAATATATATATATATATATATATATATATCATGTGGTCGCCTTTAAAAAACTATTTTTTTAACTTGTGATATTTTAAAGTAAAAAATGTGGTGCCCCTTCAAAATCCGGAGGAGTATTTGTAACTCTCTTAATCCATTATAAATAAATAATGCATTAGTGGAAAGAATGTGTATGTACATCGGACAATTCAATGACACGGTATTTGTAGCAATCTTAATCCACTATAAATAAACAATGCATAATGCCAAATATGTGATGCATTCAGGGCCATTATACGTGACAAATCTGGATACGCTCGCTAACTATTTAATGAGTAAGATAATAAGGGTCACATAAGATAGTCTTCCCCAACCCTTAATGTTGATTAAATTCACTTGACTATTTTCCTAGGTAACCCCCTTTATACGGAATTAACTCTTCACCAAGAAAGGTTAGCTAAAGTAGATAAGATCAAGTTTCAACTTCATGATATAGCTTCAGTTCACATATGGATCAAATTGAATCAATGCCAATGATCAAACTGCTAAAAAACAATGAAGCAAAGTTTGTTCATTCCTCTCAGTGATGGTCGCAAAGCATATACAATTTAAATCTATGTTATGGTGTCATTCGATAAAATGGCCATGCCACTATAATAATTTAGTGTAGGAAGACAAACACATATGGATCTTGTTCCTAATCAAGGGCCTAACTTGAGTTCAACCTAATATCTATTTGAGTACTAGCTTGAAATCTCACGTTTGACTATAAAAAAATACATAGTTTTATAGAATATTTCTACGATCGACCTATATATTTAAGGTTTTCTCTCATCTCAAATAAATCGACATATAACATGCCATCGAGTGCCAATGATATATATGTCCCCAATTTTCCAAATGGTAGACATAGACATATACATCTCATCTTGATTTCTCTCTTAGTGCCAAGGTAAATCATCCGTGTGAGTCAAACGTGTGTACACAATATTTAGACATTCACTATACCATTATAATGAATGAATAATCATAACAACAATGACACAAAATAATAACAAATGTATAAACAAATTAAATCTCGCACAATCCCATAACTCTCACGTGGTATTGGAATACTTCTTGAATAAAAGGCTTAGGCAACAATCTAACAACCATATTACCTATGGAAATTTATCTCAAGGCCACTTCTCCATCTGTAACCATCTCTCTAATGTACTGAAAAATAATGTCTATGGGCTCATGTTTTTAATGGTAGTTGGTATCTTTAGCACATGGCAACGTTGAAGTGCTATCACTATAATAAATAAAAATTCAATTACATGAGGTGAAAAACCCGAACATTTGAAGAACCTACTCAACAAGACTATCGCTTGAATGGTTGTTGATCAAGACACATATTTTGAATTAATTATGGACAATTCAATGGCCGTGTGCTTCTTGATGTGCTACGAAATAGCTCTAATTTAACCTGAAGTGGACTTGTGCTCATCAAGATGTTTCTATTTCATCAGGTGTGCTTGGATTGAGCCTTACTGGTGCAAAGTGAGTTAACTCATTTTTGTACTTCATATCAAGCCAAATTCAATTGTTATCACTAATAAAATTTGAATATTGTGAATATATATTAAGTGTTGTTTATTTCTTGATACTAATTAGGTATTTTTAATAATACTTGAGAGTAGTTGTTTGGGTATTATAAAGCTATACTTTGTATAAAACTCGAAATAACCCAAAATAAATTCGCCTCGGGGGCTCCCATCCCTGAACCCCGAGTACCACTTGAAAGCATGTTGCAGATGGGAAATCACAACACTATATTTTCCTCCTTTGAATCAACCGGTGAATGGTAACAATATCCCTTATAATTCTGAACTTAAAATATTTCTTTTATCGACACCGTACCACACGCTTTAAGGTTATACTTGTCACTAAAGATAAGTAATTGACATACCAATATCTTTAAAAACTTTTGAAAGTAAGCAACTAATGTTCAAGAACCTCACCTACTACGATGATCATTATCGTAATGCTTACATTACGCAACTTGAAAATTCTCGGGTAATCTGTCTTACTCGAATTTTGGGCTGACCAAATTAGTCGACGTGGGAACCTTGATGATTGGATATTCACTTCTCAATCCAAATATACTAGGGATCTAATGATGAAATTTGGTTTAGACTTCGCTAAGCACTCACGCACCTCTATGAGTACATCGATTATGCTTAGCAAAGACAGTTTAGGCAAGGATAGAGAGCAAACCCTTTATAGGAGCAAGATAGGTAGTCAACTCTTCTTGACATCTAGTCATCCCGACATTGCCTTTGGAGTTAGAGTTTGTTCACGATACCATGCGTCCCCAAAAGAGTCTCACTTGCTTGTACTTAATGTGAGTGACACTTTTGCCTGTGGTATTTGGTATTCTTTTGATACCGATGACCGTTTGTTGGCCTATACGAATGCCGATTAGGCTGGCGACGTTGATAATTGTAGGAGCACATATGGTGGGTGTTTTTACTTTGGGAGTGATATTGTCTCTTGGTTGAAATTCTAATTTCCCCCCATTTCAACGCGTTTTAGAGTTCCGGAGTACCCACATGACCAATTCTTCAACTATATGTCAATCCATTGCCCAAACAAGATGCATCACTTTAACATGAATACACATTCTCCAACGCACAGATACCCACACGAAACTTTCTCACAATTTATTTTTCTATCCCACAAACTCAACTACTATCTTCACACACACAATCTCTCTTCACTTGAATCTTGGCTTTAATTAAGATTTATTTTTTTATTCTGCAAGTTTTTTTACACAAATTGAAAGATGAGTTTCTTTCTGTTTCATACTATGAAGGAAAAGGTGAGTGAATCCAAAATTATCATCGTCACCATCTTTGTCCTCAATACTTGTTGTCGTCACTATCACCCACTATAACCACATTAATGCAGTTTTCAACCACCACCGACGCACTAATACCTCACTGAGAGGATGGTTTTTAATATTTATGATTTTTTCCATTATATGCTACTTTAGGATTTTTTTGACAATTTTAACGATTTTTAATTTTGTTCTTTTTACATGGGTTATAACTCTTTGTACCTAATTATAATGCGCGAGCGCATCGTGCAACTGACATTCTAGTTACATAATATGGCGAACATTTATGATCGACCTATATATTCAAGGTCTTGTCTTATCTCAAACTAAGCAACATATAACACGCCATTGAGTGCCAATGATATATATGTCCCCAGTTTACCAAATGGTCGACATAGACATACATCTCATCTTGATTGCTATCTTAGTTCCAAGGTAAAGCAGCCGTGTGAGTCAAATATGTGTACACGATACTTAGACATCCACTATACCATTATAATGAATGAATAATCATAACAACAATGACACAAAATAATAACAAATGTATGAACAAATTAGATCTGGCACAATCCCATAACTCTCACGTGATATTGGAATACTTCTTGAACAAAAGGCTTAGGCAACAATTTAACAACCATACTACCTATCGAAATTTATCTCAAGGACACTTCTCCATCTATAACCAACCCCTAATGTAGTGAAAAAGAATGTCTATGGGATCATGTTTTTAATGGTAGTTGGTATCTTTAGCACATGGCAAAGCTGAAGTGCTATCACTATAATAAACACAAATTCAATTACATGGGCTGAGAAACCCAAACATTTGAAGAACCTACTCAACAAGACTATCTCTTGAATGGTTGTTGATCAAGACACATATATAGAATTAATTATGGACAATTCAATGGACGTGTGATTCTTGATGTTCTATGAAATATCTCTACTTCAACCTGAGGTGGACTTGTGCTCATCTTTTTTATTATCTAAATCCGCATTATCCTCCAAGTCTCAAGTCTCCTTCCAATAATATATGTCTATGTCAAATATTGCATAAAATTTCTTCACTGCCCTCTAGTGAGCAGTTGCAATGGGAACCTAATAATGACTGGCCATGTCAACTGTATAACATAGATCTGGATGCATACATAACGTATCATGCAATAGACTTCCTACAATGACGACTACATGTTCTCAAACCCAAGATGGAAATTAAAATCTATTTTCATATTGGAGACAATGTTTTTCTATTAATTCCTTTTAAGGCACAAATATAACAACCTAAGTCCATGCAATTACAAATTTATCAATTATGTTACACCAAAATTTAATTTCGAAGATTATGTGATAAATCTTAATGCAAAAAAGGTAAGGTAATCATACAACACCAAGTCGTACGAGGAAAAAAAATACACAAAAGGAAAAATCTTGAGTCAAACTAATGACAAATGAACTATGATAGAAATACACAGAGAGAGGAAAGCATAAGAAAACTAAAATGGTTTCCTCTATCTAAAGATTTAAGCTGTAAAAGACTCATCTCTTAAAAAATAATTTGAATCACACTTTGAAAATAAGGTGAATTTGTACATAAATACACTCTCAATATTTCAAAAGAAGCTTAATGAGACAAATAGGTTAGACTATCCTCTTTAGCAAAGATCTAGCCACTCAAGTCATAAAGATATGTCAACTAATTTAGGTTTTGCACAAACTATCACGACAAAATTATCAAATCTAGAAAAATTATTACCATTGAAGATCTTTCACTAAAGATAAGGTACAATAATGGTAGATCGCAAAAAATTAGATCAAAATCACTATCAGGGTTCACGACTAGTAAAAGGTTACTTTGCTGAAGAGAAATGTACAACATCGGGACTAGGATCGGGGAAAAATAGGCTATGAAGTAATGGACAAAAAACCATTAATCCATATGATATAGTTATGATTTTTTTCAAAATAATTTTATAAATAAAATATATTTTCATATTTATATCACAAATTTAAAAGCCCCATCACAACACACAAACAAAACTTTTAATTATATAAATTTAATTTGAATATGACAAAAGTGTGAGTGAAGCCCTTTTATCTCAACCTAAAGTGGCATGTCTCAAAGTTATGTTCATGAATGATGTTGGGATGGAGTTTGATGATTTTTCATGAATATATCTTGATATTAATCCTTGTGGAACAAACAAAAGGACTAAGAACTCAAAGTATATTTTGAAATTTGGAATAAGACAATCTAACAAACATTGGGCACATGAGTATATCTACACTCTTACAGTCTTCCCCTTTGTCTTAACTGTGACCAAATATATAGAAAACAAATATGTTAAGAGAATTAAGCAAATCTACAGACATATGACTAATGACAAACACCGACAAAGGAAGGATATCAACTTAACAACTATAATCTCAAATACAAGAACTCTACACTTCTAAATGTGAACACGTGTTCTTATTAACCTGCCATACACCAGCAAAGAGGATCACAATATCGATGTACATTAGAATGATAAATACGTAGGATGAATGAGAAAGATATGTATATTCAATGTTTAGCAAGTAAGCATAGCAAAATATAAAAATGGTGAATTTTACTTATTTCCTTATGTATATACCCTTATCTCATTTTCATATTAAAAGGATCATAATATCACTAAATAGAGCTCCCCTTTAATTTAATCTTCTCCCTATTCTTGTCATGGAATCAACAAAGAAAATAACCTTAAATAGAGAATGAGATCTATTTAAAGATTAAAATGAAAATTTTCATATAAGATTGACTTAGGTAGAATATACCCTAGAAAAAGTGGGGTTCAAATAAATCATAACATATAACAAGATGAAAATAACGAACCGAACATTAATATTTGAGATAAAATGATATAAGTCACAAAGGTAATCGACTTGTAACCATAGCAAGCTACACTAAACTTTCCATACAAACTATAACAAGAAAATATTTTAGGATAAAAATATATAGAAAATAAAAGTACAAGCCAATCCTAACTCACAAAGAAAAACAAAGAATATATTAAAATTTGTTTCTACAATTATTGACATGGGACTTGTGTTAAAAAGAGGAAGTTGAATTCAAACTATTTAGTTTTATAGATGCTATTTTTTGTGGTGATTTGGATGATCAAAATGAAATTCTAGTTATGTTTATTTATAGTTAAATGGTGTGTTTCTTTGTGTAATAAGAAACACTATTCTCTCTCTCTCTCACTCTCTCTATCTCTCTCAACCACTAAAGCATTATATATGACATCATCTCTTCTTGCTTAAGAATATGTGTGGTTTCTGTGATTGATCGAGGACATTGTTTCTCCTATTCACAGTCCCATTGCTATACCAAAGTGATATAAATATTGCAACAAATTCAGTGTGTTGTGCAATAACTAAACACATTTGAAATTGAACATCACTTTATAGGTGAATGCATGCTTAATGGGACTCTTAAAGTTTTAAAAGTACTAAGTAATATTAGCATTTTTGACATTTTCAAGGAGTGACACTCCAAAGTACCCTTTAAAGATTTTTTGCACTCAACTTGGATAAAAAGAAAAGAGAAACATAGCTGCTTGTAGCATCTAGGGTAAACAACTCCCCTTTTCATCCTTTAATTCACCCCTAAGCTCCACATAGATATTTTGCACCCAAAATTATCCCTCCTCATTTTGAAGCCCAATCCTATCCATGCGACCAACAACTCGATATCCTTTTCGTTTAGTGTGAAAAATTCTTGAACATGTTGGTCTAAGCATCCCTACACAATACATAATGATAGTTTTTATGGGTGTGATTCCTTATCCTCATTTTGGTTGCAAATAAGAGCCACCACAATCGTAGAGTCGTCTTTGAGAGTGGTGTTGCCCTAATTTCTTGCCTTTATTAACTGCAACCCTTGGTATATTCCTTCAAGCTCCGTACCTAATCAAGTAGTTTCACATCTCATTATTCCCCCCCCCCAAAAAAAAAAAAAAAAAACTTCAATCAAACTACCATATTCTCTTCTTGTTACCCCCCCCCCCCCCCCCCACACACACACACACATAAAAAAAACTACTAATACTCGGATTGTCTATAGATCTCCCATCCGTATTCACTTTAATGCCATCTATAAACAAAAAGACCAACCAATTAAAGTAGTATCAATTCACCCCACTTGATTGTTATTGGGAGGATAGGCTATAATAATATTTTTTTCATAGTAATAGCTCCTCATAACAACCAAGTTGAGGGGGGGGGGAATTAATACTTTAAAAATAAATTCATTTCGAGTTTTCCATATATGCTAAGAAATAAAATTATGTACTAGCTTATCCCATAGATATTAGGCTCATTACTACCCCAAATATTAACCAAACGACTCTCATGAAAGGGGAAATTAGTAATAAGACACCATTGATCCAATCTATATTTTTTTCCAAAAGAATAAATGGTCAAAAGCCTTCGTAGAACCACATCAATCACACCTATCATTATTAGAGAGCCCTCTTGTTGCTCTTTGACTATTATTGAGAGTTTTTCCAATGAATAAAATCCAAAGAAAAGAAATGATCTCAGTGGGAATTTTTAATTTCCAAATTTTGGCCTAATCAACAGGATTTCAACCCCCGTTCTCCTTAATAATGACATTATAACAAGTTTTTAAAGAGAATTTCCCATTTCTAGTTCCCCTCTAAATGATAGTATCTTAAATATTAGAGAATTCAGGTTTGTGTGCGTTCAAGATCATACATACCTCATTGGTGATAAGATGACAAGGGATGGCACTAGGCTCTCATTCACCATTTCATTAATCATAGTGTTAACCTTAATGTCCATATCATTTCCTAGGTCATTTGGTGTTTGGGAGGGAGGTGATATTAGGCTCCCCACCCCAAATGTCCTTATATATGTCAACCCCCTTACCATCTCCAATGGTCCAACATGAATTCTAGTGAGGATAAATTTAGACTTACAAATTCTCCTCAAAATAGGGGGAGATTTAACTATATTCATCCATTCTCTTACA
Organism: Sambucus nigra; assembly: GCA_949130495.1. Lineage (NCBI taxonomy): Eukaryota > Viridiplantae > Streptophyta > Magnoliopsida > Dipsacales > Adoxaceae > Sambucus > Sambucus nigra. The sequence goes on along the minus strand of OX422208.1, from coordinate 643,537,750 downwards.
TTACTAGAGGCCTTATACTTTTGGTGGAAGATTTTAGCCTAAAGGGATTTCTGGCTAATGGCTACTCTCCATCCAATTTTGGAAACAGAGGCAAGATTGTTGTCTCTAATTTTTGTAATACTCAACCCACAAATGTAATTGAGTTTGTACACATCATCCCAATTTGCAAGGTAAACATTCTCTTCATCTTTGTCGTATCCCCCTCAAAGGAAGTTTATTTTGATTTTGTCAATTTTATCAAATAATTTTATGGGGAACATGTGGGTTTTTATGGTGTAAGTGTCATCGAGGAAGTGATATCTTGGATAAGTGTAGTTCTACCTGCAAGAGATGTGAGACTAGCTTTCCACCCGATAAGATGGATTTGTCTTAATTGACAATATGTTCCAAGTGGGAATTTTTACTTTTACCATGGATGAGTGGGGCACCAAGATAAATGCCTAGATCCCTAGCAAATGACATATCACAAGTATAGCTGAGGGATTTAGCAATATCCTTACCAACATTCATGGATACATAGAATTTATATACAGAAAAGTTAATTTTAAGTCTAGAGTGCCTACAAAAAGTATCAAGACCCTACATGATGCAATCACAACTCTCTTTACTAGCATCGACAAACAAAATAAGATCATGGACGAAGAAGAAATGGGATACTTCCGGATCCCCTGGAGGTTTTAATACCCTCCCAATCCTTGGATTAATATTAACTTTCTCACATATCACACTGGAAATGACTTCCATACAAATTAAAAAAAAAAGTAGGGATATAGTGGGTTTCATTGTCTTAAACTACTCCTAGGCTTAAAGGAGGGTAAAGGAGACCCATTACAAATGATACACGTGGTGCTATTAGTGATACAACTCATGATAAGTGATATCCAATTGTGATTGAGTTTTAAAGCCTTAAGGACTCTGCGGATAAAATACAAACTAATCTTGTCATACGCCTTCTCAAGGTTAATTTTCGTTATCGTCCCCCACTTTATTCTTAGTGGTTTCTAGGCTCTGAGTGATTTTTTGAGAAATAACAATGTTTCCTGAAGTGTACCTACCTGGTAAGAAACTATATTGAAAGGGGTTGATATTTTTTCACAATATATGTCTCAACCTAATAACCATAACTTTATATAAAACTTTACAAGAAACATTAAACAAGGTGATTGGTCTAAACTGATTATTAGTCTCAGATTGTATACTATAGGAATAAGGGTGATATAACTATCATTTAAATGGTTAGGAAATTATTAGTGGTTATAACAATCATTAACAAAGTGGTACACACTAGGGTTGATTGTATCCTAAATATTTTTGTAAAAATAGGGTTAAAGCCCATTGAGTCTAGTGGCCTTCCAAGATTTCATACTAAAAATATCTTCTTCTTTTTTAATTTCAACAATACTAATAGGTCAATTAAGAGTGTCATTATATTATTCTGTAAAGAAAATAATCTCGGAGAAATTTTACTCTTGATTTATACCACTAGTCCCCTCAACAAACATTGGCACAAAATAATTGTTTGCGTGTAGGGAGACGTGAGACCATCATTAGTACATGGTACATTAATAACGAGCCTATATCTTCTTCTTTTTTAATTTCAACAATACTAATAGGTCAATTAAGAGTGTCATTATATTATTCTGTAAAGAAAATAATCTCGGAGAAATTTTACTCTTGATTTATACCACTAGTCCCCTCAACAAACATTGGCACAAAATAATTGTTTGCGTGTAGGGAGACGTGAGACCATCATTAGTACAGGGTACATTAATAACGAGCCTATGAGTTTTATTTTTTCTCTTACGAATAATAGTAAAGACATGAATTTTTTTAGTATTTATATCTCCTTCCGCGAGCCATTGTATCCTTTTGTCACCACAATGCCTCCTCCCAGGTAAGGATCTCTTTATATTCAGTATTTAAAGATCTCTCGAGCCTATAGAGGCTGTGAGAAAATTAAGTTTCTTGGCTAATTTGAATACCTTCGAGTCTCCCCATTATTATTTTATTCTTACAAAAAAATATCTTCGTAAACTATCATATTCCAATGTTTAGCCCTATTAGTGAAAGTTTTTATATTGTAGTCTAGTGTAAGTCCAAGCAGTTATTCCAGCTAGTTTGAGGACTTTATCAAAATTAGGCTGGTCAAACCAATTATGGTCTGTTAGGTTGCCATGTTTTGCCATGACAAATGCAAAAAAGTTGGCAAATATGAAAGTTTACCCAATTTTTGGTTGTTTGATAGCACAATTTATCGTGACATTATTTGCCAGTTTACAACACCCTTTATGTATAAGGTGTTGACAAACTTTGCTTACCTATTTGAGTGAGAAATATTTGCTAACAAATTTGCTAACTTCTTAAACGGTTTTAATGTTCTAAAACATAATTTAAAAACTGTTTTAAATAATTAAAAAATCTGTTATGAATATTTAAAATTTGTTTTGTAATGTTTCAAAAACTATTTTTAATATTATACAAAAAATGTTAAAAAAATGTTAAAATTTTTTTTAAAAAAAAACTTATTATAAAAATATTGTAAAAACTGTTTTTAACATTTTTAAAAATTGTTTTGAATATGTTATAAAAACTGTCTTAAACTGTATAAAAAATAATTTTAAAACTGTTTTAAATAATTAAAAAAACTTTTATGAATATTTAAAAACTACTTTGTAATGTTTTAAAAATTGTTTTTAATGTTTAAAAAATTCTTAAGAAAATATTTTACAATTTTTGAAAAAACATATTATAAAAATATTGTAAAAACGATTTTTAACATTTTTAAAAACTGTTTTGAATATATTATAAAAATTATTTTTAAAAACAAATTTAAAGACTATTTTAAATAATTAAAAAAAAACTATTATTAATATTTAAAAAATGTTTTGTAATGTTTTAAAAATTATTTTTAATATTATAAAAATTGTTAGGAAAATGTTTTACAATTTTTTTAAAAAATCGTATTATAAAAATATTGTAAAAATTGTTTTAAACATTTTTAAAACCTGTTTTGAATATATTATAAAACAGTTTTAAGTTGTTTTAAAAACAATTTTAAGTAAATGTTATAAAAAAAATTGTTTTAAAAATGTGTTATTAAATTGTTATGCCTTAAAAACTTGTTTTACATCATTTAGTTGTTTGATAGCCTAATTTGAGAAAACGACATTTTTCTTGACAAAGTTTGTCATGGCATGTACCAAACGGACCCTTATCTAAAAGTCTAAACAGTTTAGGAAAGGAGTTAGAAACAGTACCGTACATATTAATGATCATAGGACAATGGTCAAAAGATGTCTGTGGAATGTTCTATACAACAACATTTAAATAAAGAGAATTTCATTCGGGATAGCCAAAGCCCGATCCAGTCTAACTAGAGTATTAGCCAATCATTATCTATTATTAGACCAAGTTAAATGCGGCCCCGAACTGACAGGATCAATCATCCTAGAACCGTTTATGTTGTCCACAAACCTAGAACATTGGTAACTAGGTTGGTTAGTGGAGAATGATGTTTTCTCCTAATTGTCCATGTGTTCATTAAGATCCCCCCGCCACTAGAAACATAATAGTGGGATTAGTGGCAAGAGCTTTCAAGTTATCCCACATTCTGTCATGAATGTGGAAGTTAGGACTAGCGTAGATAGATGAAAATAACCACTATTTATGATTCTTTCTAGTTACGATAAGATGAATCGCTTAGTTGGTGAGTTGGATTGCTATTATATGAATTTTTATAGGGTTATCCAGGTCAAGGTAGCTAAATAAATCCCTTAAATAAAAAAGGGGACATGTATTTTCGAAATAACAATAACTTATGGTTTGTACATTCTATAAAGTTCAGTCAGATTAGGTCAAAAATTAAATTTGTATCCCCCTGAACATTCCAAATGAGAGAAGTAATGGACACTAGTTTATTACTTATTAGGAGTTGGCACCCTTAATCCATAGAAGCCTCTCCCTGATTCTCTGTTGCATCTCCTTCAGCTTAGAGATCGAGAATGTTCGTATCATATGTGGGGAGATTCCCTCCGCTAGATTGCATCGCGATTAGATGAGGACCCTGACTTAATTGAAGTCCCAATTGGCACCATCACTTCGGCATCTTCCATTAGCGTATCCATAATGTGATCTATTATTTCCTTGAGATGGGTACGAAAATGGTTCACGTCCTCTATTAGTGTAATACCTTGTATTTTCTTTTAATTATTAAATTTAATGAAATTAATTCCATGTGCTTGTTGTGACTGGATATGTCACTAATTATATGTTTATGTGCTATTTTATTCAGATTTTAGGTTGGATTTAAGACATGATGATTAATTAATTCAATTAATTATATTTAAACTCTCACCGGGTAATTATTAAATAATTGAGTTGTTATGTATTTATTTTGGGTATATTCGATAATTGACTTTTAGAATGTTCACTTTTACTTTAAAACGATAGTTTAAAGGCCATTAGGTTAGTATAAGGCTCAAGCAAGGTTTTGAGTCATTTATGGGCCCAAACCCAATTTCGGGATTAAAAGGGTTTGAGGGGTTATTAAATTCTCATTTTATCACAAAACACATTTGGGAAGAACCTAAATTCTAGAGATAGAAGGAGAATGGAGAGACAAATGTAAATTGGGAGATTTTGCTTGGTTTTCTCTACAAATCTAAGAGGCAAGTTTATATATAATACGATGATGATTATATGTGTGTTAGTATTTTATATATTCATTGAAATATGAAAATAATAATGACCTAATTCTGATTAGAATGGCTAGTTTGATTAATTTTGAGATTAACCAAGTTTAGATAATAATTGGGTTACTTTTCATTACTAATTTGAGTAATTCCTTCATTAATTGGAACGAAAATTATTAGAATATAATTAAAAACATATTTTCTATTGTCAATTAGTTAAGAGCCCTATAATTTTGTGAATTAATCATTAAAATCATTAGTTAATTGAAAATTTTGTTCAATCTAAGGTTCTATGATTATGAATTGGGTTTCTATTTGAATCTTGGTGTAGTCATGGGTTTTGATGATAAAAAGAGGCTCCAACTATTGTTTTAATATGGGTTTATCATTTGGATGTTGATTGAGTGCTTAGAGGATAGTGTTCAGTATTGGAGGATGTAGAGATAGAAATGGGGGGTTGAATATAAAGAATCACGTAACAAAAGAGTATAGGGGTTGTTCATAGTTAATCAACTGATCAACATTTGGTCATCGATCGATCGACAATAGCATGGTTTTGCCTACTTGAGGATTTTGTTTGTTTGGTTCGATTTTTGGGTTTTGTGACTTAGGGTTAGGTTGGTTGGACTTAATATTTCCTATAATTATATAATAGATATTAATTCTAATAACGTGAGAATTTGAGGATGGGTCCTTGAGGTTATTGGAATAATTGTGAAATTATTAGTTTAAAAGAAAATTATGCCAGGTATAAGGTATAAGACCTTGACTTACAAACCTAAGAGTAGATTGGAATGGTTTTAGGAATTAGGAAGTAACAGAGGAGAGGGTTGTTAACCGGGATGTAGGTGAGACATAGTGATGATCATGTTGGGTTAATTTCTTTGGGTGAGATTGAGAATTTGGTTAAAAACCCCTAGAGAAGGGTTGTTATCATATGCGATGGTTTTATATAAATTAAGTGTAGATTGATACTTAGACGTGATGCCTTAGGAGGTTGGACTAGGACTAATTGAGATTGCATATAATTGATATATGGATTTTAAGGTATGGTGGTGTGAGACTATGCCGAGATTCAGGAACTCAAGATTTTAGTGTTAATGTATTATGGGATGAATACAAGGTTATAGATGTGTTATACCTTTTTATGATAGCGATGATAATATAAACTGATAGTGTTGGGGTCAGTATGGGTATGTGATTTTACTTAACTCATTTTTTAGGATTATGAATGTGTTGGCTTTAACCCGTTAATGAAGGTTATGTATGTGTTTGCTTTCACCCGTTAGTGACACTACAAGAAAAAAGATTATTTAAGACGCTTTTAAAATTTAATTTACATCACTCACAAATCAACCATGGTAAACTATTAGACCTATTTAATTTTACATCATTTTTCTAATTAAGTGACCTAAATATATTTTTAATGAAATAATATACAACGATTCTTTTTAATTCCCGCCCACCTCGCGAGTCCCTGTTTCAGTTACCTATGACTCTCCCACTCCTCCATGAAATCCAAACCTCGATCAACATCTATCCCCGACTTCATCTCCAAACCGTTTCATTTTTTATCGCCAACCTCATCACGAATTCAATTTTATCTCCAACTTAAATCACCAAAACTCCCATTCTCCATATTTGAAGTAGCTTTGTTCAATTTCTATTTCCTACTTCATCACAAAAAATCCCATTCTCTATATTCGAAATAACTCTGTTTCGATTCTATCTCCCACTTCATTGAGGCATTGGTTGGAGGTCACTTAAATCAGCTACAAAAAAAATCACATTAGGTATGCTTTTTTTCATTGAAAACTTAGATTTATCCATTTACTTGGCATTTCAATTAATTTGATTGGCATTTAAATTGTACCTATGTTTGTTCAATTGGTATTTAAACCCTAACTTTGTTAGTTATACATATATTGGTTTTTCCCATTTCAAATGGTAAATCTAAATATGATAAATAATTATAAAGTGATGTCCTTTTTATTTAATTCTTGTTGAGTCATATATTTCTGTATTTTTATTTCATTTTCTTAGATGTTGATTAATTTAAATAGAAGCTAATTACAAACTATTTTTTATTATTTGGATGAGTATATATTACTTCTTGCTCCCTATTCGTTCATCAGGTGTGTTTTTGTGCATTTAGACCCTAGTTACTTTCGTTTGATTGTATATATAGGGTTTAAATGTAAATAAGAATAAACCCATATGTTTGATAAATTGATTCATCATATTTGTGTTTGTTTAGAAACCTGATTTCATATTAACTTATGGGGATAAGTATGAGGTGTGTTCTTTAAAGATGAGTTGTTAAGGATGGATTTAATAGTGACTCAAGGGAACTGATGTGTGAGATGAATTTGGATTTTTGTCATGAATAAGAGATATATGAGTAGAATTAATAGGAACCTAAATTGCCAAGATATTTAGTGAACACTTTGTAAGGATTTAAAATGGGTACGGGTAGAAATGGGACACCACGGGGAATGAGGTTGGGTGAAGTTCCACGGGTGTAGACCACATATATATTGGTTATAGAATGGAAATTAGAACTCATCGATATGAAAGTGTCTTTGAATATAAATGTGGTTTGATTAAAGACCCACTCTCGTCGATGTCCATGCAATGGAGATTATCAAGAGTGGGATTGGTAAGGTTTGGGGAGTTGTCAGATTTTTTTTACTTATGCTAAATAAAATTGTTATTATGTAGTTAATCCGGTCTTATGGATTTTCATACATTGCTTTCTTGTCGCAAGTGATTATAATATTTCCTTTATTTTTTTATAGGTTTATGGAAAGTGGTTTTGTAAATAAAGAATGGAGCGGGAATTTGGGTTGAAATATCGAGGACATATTTGGTTTATATTAGTTTCATTTTCACTATTTCAGATGGAAATTTTTAGTTTAAACTGATTTTGGATGGAAATGTAATGGAACAAAACCCTTTTTGAATATATGTACAGGAGGGTTTTTGGATGTATATATTGGTAGGGTAACTTTTGGATATAGATATTAGCATGACATGTATATATTGGTAGGACAACTTTTGGATGTAGATATTGACATGACAAGTTTTGAATCTATACAAGGATATGACTAGTTAGAATTGATTTTGAGAACATTTGTGTTGATTTATTTCGTAGGACAACTTTTGAATGTAATATATGGATATGCATTCAAGTAAAGGGTCCTATAAAACACACATTTGGTCAAGTGGTAAGTAGTGAAAAAATTGTTTGCTACCCTTATAAATAACGCGTCTTAATAAGCTTTATTTTTAAGACCTTTTTTTTAATTTTTTGCATCCCTTGTAAATAACGCGTCTTAAAATGCTCTATTTACAAGACGTTGTTTAGAATTTTATTATGATTGTGGTTTTTAAGACTCTTTTGATTAGAATTAAAAGTGGTGTAAATAGATTTTTGTAAATTTTTTTAAGTCGTTGCAATAAGACTTTTTCTTCTAGTTGTGATTACTTTCATGTTTTATGTGCAATGCATACCATGTATGAGCTTTCAATGGTAAACGTACTGTAACACCCAATATTTCTGAGGATACAAAATTTAGATATTTTGGTGGTAAAAGATTTAATTAATCAGGAGAATTTAATTAAATTATTGATTTGGAGAAATTATTTAATTTGGAGAATTTATATTAATTTGGTGAATTAAGATTTATTTAATTCAGGTTATTTTTGGAAATTCACATGTGTTGTATTAGAGGTCGAAATTTGAGAATGTTATAAAGTAATTCGAATGACAATTCTGAGTGCACGATTGACTCCGAATGGGTCAAAATAGTCGAAAAAGAGTACCCAGAGATAGTAATTGGGTCTCGGGATAATTTTTGGCATAATCGTGCCCACACGGGAGCGTTTGGGCCATTTTAATTTGGCCCATAATCTTAAAAACGGGATTAATGAAATAAAACCTAATTGAGGGAATTGAAATAGTCATAACTCAAGGAGAGAAACCTTAGAGCGACTTAGGAAAACAATGGAAGAAATTGAGGATCTTTGGGGAGCCAAACTAAAGGATGAAGAGTGTGTTCTTCATCAAATATTTGTCTATAACGAAGGAAATCAAATCCTAAAAAATTATCCAGGCAAGTAGTTAAACTTGCTTTCAGTTAAAGTGCGTTATTGTGATTCATATCGCGGTGGGTGTAAACCATATTCATTTTGGGAGGAGTTATTATAACAAAATTCGTTTTTGGGAGGGTATCACATGTTAAATCCGGGTTTGGGGGACTTAAGCATTAATAGTGAAATTGATATTTAATTTATGTGAGAATAATATCATATGAGGCTAGAATATGATTTATAATCGAAAACCTGTAGAAATTGTTATTGAATTCGGAATTGTGATTTAAGGGATATTGAGAAAAATTCCAATTTATGAACCCTAGAATTTTAGTGAAAATCACTGAGGATTAATATCATATATTAGTGTTTGAATATGTTTATAGATGAACTAAATATGGGAGATAAAGTAATCAAGGTTTGGATTGAAGTTGGAAAGCGTCGGAGTTTAAAAATTGTGGGAAAAGCAATCGGGGAAGATGATCGATATTTGGTCGATCGATCGATCGACCCAATTCGTCGATCAGTCCCCTTTAGTTATTGAAAAATATTGGTTTTTATATCTTTTCTTCACGGTCACGTGGGCGCCGACCTCGTATTTTTCTAATTTGTTTTGAATTTGATATGATTTTTCTACGATAGGGTGCGCGAGACCGACATCTTTAGGAAGAAATAAATTCGGGTTATTTGGAGATGTCCGTAGATGAGTGAAGGACTTTGGATAAATATAAAGGAACATTATGTTATCCTTGGATTAGATAGGGATGAATCTGTGGTATGGATTTAAGAGTATTTATAATGAATGACACTCGATAATATATGTCAAAAATATACTAACGTATTCGAATGTAAATTTTGGATGAATTTAGCATACGAGCTGGAATTTTAAGGTGGAATTTAATTGATAGAAATTAAATGGAACCTAATACTTAGAGTCTTATGGGATGAGTATTAAGGACTATTAAATTTAATAAGGGTGTTAAACTTATTAACCGAATTTGGTGAAATGAATTCTAAAAGGTTAAAATACGGACCAATAAAGGGAGTCCGGGCATTTTGGTTGAGTGATACCACTTGGATAAAAATTAATTGAGGTGATAGTAATTAAATTAAGGTTCGGGGTTTTGACTCACATATTTCTCAGGCTAGTGCTATGGGAGTTAGGCATAGATTAGCCGATTTAATTTATTACAGAGATATATAATAAATTATCGAATAGTGAATTTAACGAGAGGTGTTAACCTTAATAGTGGATTTTTGTGTAACAAATTTTAAAGAGTGAAGATATGGACCATATGAGTGAGTCGGAGTATTTTAGCTAGGTGACACTACTTTAATAATTTAATTAATGTGAAATTTATTAGATTAATCGATGTAATTTGAAATGTAACGAATTCGGGGAATGAGCGAACCTATGACTTAGATCAGTAGGATATGAGTGAATTACCTACTACAATATTTTACAGGATAATTAGCACACTTCGATTAGTGAGGGATACTCAGGAATATATGATAAGACGTATAATTAAAATAATATGTAGGATATTCGGGAGATATATATGTTATGTATGGAATATATGATATATGTTGTCTATATACCTATACTGATTTGTATGATTTATTACGTGTATATAATACCTACCATACTTGCTATAACAGGAGGTTGTAGGAAGAGGACAATCTAGTCTTATGTGCCTTCGGTGAGCTATGTCTCAAGAGAGTGAAACACTAGCTTAAATATAAAAAGTGTGCATGCATATTTAATTATTGCAATTTAACTGCTTGCTAAATATTTTCAAAATGTTTTACTTGGGCTCTGACCCGTGTTAAAATATTTTCCAAAATATTTTTAGGTGTCCGGCCACAGGGACGCCCAGTTTGAGGATTCTATCCATAAATGTGCAACTGTAGCTCATGTGGAAGTTACAGGACTTTGTTATAGATGCTTCATTCATTTACTCCTAGTGTAGGAACTTTTCAGTACTCATTTGGGCATGTCACCCTCAGATTTTGTATCTAGTTTACTTATCGAACTCTGTGTATCTAGGTTATTATTTCAGTTACTGTTATATTTTATTGTTGAACCGATAGTTGATTCGGTTATCTTAATTTATGTTATTCATCTATGTGGGATTCAGTTATTAGTTATGCTGATGGTTTTATTATTATTTATTTTTTGCTTGTTGTTAATTAATAAAAGATAAAATTTGGCACCAGTCTAATTAAATTACTAGGTGGTTAGTAACTTTAAAAAAAAATCGATAGTGATGCTAAGAATGAGCCATATGAGATCAACGTTTTATTTTGATCACGGGTTAGCCACATGGTATTTTAGTAGGCGGGGTGTCACACGTACTAGGATGGATTCCATAATGGGGCATGTGCGAACCGTACCTCATTGGTACCTCAGTGAGTAGACAGAATCTTCCTTGGTTGTATTTACCCCTGGGTCACAAATTTAGGTACCCACGACCAAGATGGTTTACGATAAAATTTCTTCCGTAAGTCTTAGGTATGATAGGCTTTTTAACTGATGGGTAGACATAGAGATCTATACCTTGTTGTGATGAGGTCTTAGGCTTGGGATGACGTAAGACTATACTAGTACGTACGAGAGATCCCCTAAGGAAATAATAGTAGGCCTTCATTATGTGCGGGCTTGCAAGTAGCCCATTTATTTGTACATGCCGAGGGTTGTACCTTTGTATGGACGATTGATGTTAGTAGAGTTTTTCTCCTCCCATATTTGATTAATGTGTAGTGGTACCAGAAATAGTTGTAGCAGTTTATATGCTATAACAAAGATATATATAACTTATAGTAGGGATGCCCACTTATAATTCAGATTTTTGAATTAACTATACTAAAGATGTGTATATTGTATTATTGGTATGAGATAACCAAAATGGACAGATTTGTGATATGATTTTGTTATTGGTATAGTGGTTGTTTTTTTAGAAGTGACTTAGGGTTTGAGGCCTTTATGTGACTTTTATTTAAAGAGATTAACCTATTATAGTTAATAGTAAAAATTGTAGAATGATTTTGTAAGACTTTAATCAAATGGGCTACATATGGATTAAGGATTTAGAACAAAGTGATATTTTAGGTTTTGGGGTTGGGTAACTAATAACTCAAATTATGTTAAAACGCGAGAAGAAGATGTGTAGTTATAATGTGGACCAAATTTGGTTATAATCATATTCTGCATAGACTTGTTGTTTACGTATTCTTTTAAAAACTGTTTTTATAGGTCCTTGTTTTGGTAGTTCCAGTAGATGCGGGTTCGTTGGAAGATCGTCCCTAATGATGTCCCATTGCTTACTCCTAGGATTGTAGGAGATAAGCAAGTTCAACTCATTATTTTTATTGTATTATTTTATTCTAAGCTGGATTTTTTAATGGTCATATTTTATATTCAAAGTCAGACTTATGTTGTATTAGTATTGATTGGTATCAGAGTTGGTTTTCTGTTGATTTAGTATTTAGTTATATTGTCATTGTTCATTTAGTTTTGATTATTTCTCAGGTGGAGAATGTTATCAAAAGTTTTTTATTCCCATGATTTTTGTATCAAACCTGATATATCTATTTTTGAATTTTATGGGGTGCCACATTTGGTATCATAGAATTTGAGGTTTTAGTGTCCTAGAAATATTGTGTGCATCCATCGCTTTCTCGCATTGCATTTTTTTACTACGTTAAAGCTTTATCATTTATGGTTTGTATTAGCTAATGACGACCGTTTAGAAGTTTTTGCACTATTTTTTGCTAACGAATGACTCGGATAGACGAAGTGTATTGGGAGGGGTCCTTTTTTGGATTTCTCTTGCGAGGTGTCCCATGCATGAGGTCAACTTCAGCCGATAGTTAAGCGATTTTGGAAGAGAGAACTTTAGAAAGTTCTTAACATATGGGTTGAGGGAAAAAAATCACTCATTATCCATAATGGCATAGGAATAAGTTTTTGAAGACCTCGTCTTGTCAACCACATGGTAGCCAGTCTGAGGGGGAGTTCAAGAATCTTTTTCTTTCTGCATCGGAAGAGATTGATATGAAGGCAAAGGAGTATGTTTGCATTATCGATTAGTACGAGAAAAACTTTTTGAATTAACAAAAACCTTACATGAAAGGTTTGCTAGGCGTTACTAGGTAACCTGCTATTCACCACTTGTGCTCAGGTGGTCAAAATAACCATGTTAAATTAGTAAGAGAATTATAACTACTATGGGAATAGAGTCCCCAAGATTTTGAAGTTTGAGGACAAAGTGGGACCAATAACTTGAGACGATATAGCGTTGACCTGAGTAGGTAGACCTCTCCAACAAAAGGAATATCTTAGGGGGAATGGACCCTAAGGGGTTTCCAAGACTAGACAATGTGATTTGTTTTGGCCCGCGGGGCCTAAGAAATTATGGCCAGAAAAGCCACAACCCATAAGAGTAGGGCAAACGATGCAAAATTTAGCAAAAATAACCAAAGAAATAAGGTCAAAAGGGCCTCTAGTGGGGCCTCCATTTTGTCAGTTCCTTTAGAGGAAGTTGTTACGCTCATGTTGAGTGAGGGTACCTAGTTATTTGATACCTTAGTGGCATCCATCTTTCAGGGGTACATCTAGGGGATGGTTATGGGTAAGTTTATGGATCGTACGTAGTCTAGCTTAGAAATTAAGGATTTACCATTCGTTATTAGTAGTGTGTGTACTACAATTATGAGGCATATCAATTTTCTTATAGATTTATGTATTTTTGGTTACCCTCGGTGGATAGGGGGATGCCTTATGTTGTGATTATAGAGACATGGAAATTTGTTTAGTCGGTTTAGTTTTAGTCCACTTTGTTGATTTTTTTATGATAGATCTTCGTATCAGTACTAAGTTTGTGTGTATAGGTATGTTTTATGTTTATATCGACTACCGAGATTAGCATTTTTATGTCATTTTTGGGCCAAAATTACTTTGGGTGATTATACTTAGGATCAGGAGAAGGACTAGCTTTCTTGTATACAAATAAGGGTACACCTCTGTATAACCATAATCCCCCATAATAATGTGGTAGTGTTGTTCTCTACACACATATCTATAATTAGGTGCGGTTTATGCCCAACATTGAAGTTTACCGAGAGTGGGGTATACAAATAAGTATAGGGAATTGGTTCCTTTCTCGATGCAATGATAGGAGAAGGCTACATTTTTCAAGGATTTTTTTACCGAGGGAGATCCCAAACTACGAGAAGTGGTTAGAACCTAGGCACGTGTTTTGTGGTTTGCTATACATTCCAAAAGATATTAGGTTTTCAAAATTAGGAAAATTATGTACAATTGATACGAAAAGGTAATTTTTGGTATGGTTCTGATTACGAGGGTGTTCTTGTCTATGGAGACGATAAAACACCATAAGCATTTGAGGGGTGCAGTGTTTAAAATCCCAGCATAGAAGTGGGAGAGTAAACCAATTCATTTTGAAGGTAATTGGGAGTTATAAGGGGGTATGGGCCCATTTGAGGTCATTTAATTAAGATTTATCGGGTTGCTAAGGGCTCAAAGTTAGCTAGTACTTCATCTGGGCATGTATTCAGGGCACCCCAAGGGAAGTGGTATTCATTACTGAATGTGTGGACTAAACTCGAACAAGCAAAAGAAAGGAAGACCAACGAAGGCTAGGTTTGGAGCTTTAAGATGGATGTCAAGTGTTATTATTGATCTCTCTCCTGTGAGAATTGTTGAGTTCAGGTACCAAGAGGGAGAAAACAACCCGATGGGAAGTTCTTCTAGAAGTCCTAGAAAGAGGCCGGTGTCATTTGACCTCACCTTATCATCGTTAGTGTGTAGGATGTTTCAAAATACAGGATGAGGAGATTTCCTGAGGAACCAGTTGATGTTCAAAGGTTAGATTAATTTGTTTAGAGTATGACCAAACACAATTTATGACGAGAGAGATCTAGGTTTATAGTAGGTCATAGTGGATATTGTTGATGCAAAAAACTAGATTGATCTAATTAATTGTTCACGGATAAATATAAGAAAAAGATACAAAGGATTTTTAAAGTGGTTCAACTAAAAAAGGAAAGCCTACGTCCACTGTTGTGTATTGCCTTGGCGTGTTCAATTGCCTCTTGTCTCGTTTTTTATATCCCTTGGATGTAGGGTTTACAATGTATTTATAGCCCCTTATGGGTGTACAAGAGTTGGAACATTAAAGTATGCCTTTATAACATAGGGATTTACAATTGTACACTGTTGATAATGTTTACACGTATTGGCGATTTACTGTCATTGTTGGTCGGTCTTCCTAGTGTTGGTCGGTCTTCCTGGTGTTGGTCAGTGACTTGCCCTTACTGACTTGGATTAGTGCCCAGATGGATAACACATGTTTATACACGAATGGTCCACGTAGCAGGATAATTTTTTGTATCAGCAAAAGCCCCCAATGTTTCATGCTTGAGGTTTTTTTACAAGAGTATGGAGCATTTAGATCTTAAAGTTTCTCGGGCAATAATTTTGAGGTTTGGTCAGTTACTGACTTCCCATACTTTTAAGTTTAACGACTTTAACTATCGGCACATAAGGTGGATGGTATTTTTGTAACTATACTCAACTTTAGAGAATTATTTTTGGGTAAATATATATTTTATGTCTTTAGCCGCCAACAGTTCAATCGACGTTTCCTTTTAATCATTACCTTTCCAATTTTTTAGGCAACCTATAAAGGCGGGAAAAGCAACATTCGTCTCTTACCTCAAACTTTCTGAGTTTTTTCTGTCGTTGTGTCTTCAAGCTTTGTCTCTCTTTTGTGTGATCGTTCCCTGTTCTTCAGTTCTAGTTGAATCCTTAAATTCTGTAAGAATCTTTTCTTTTCTCCTTTTCTTCTTCACTAATCATGGTTTATCCTGTTACTTCTCTTGATGAATTCAGAAATGAATGGAATATCCCTTCATGGGTATAACTAGAACATCCCAGTTTGCTCGTTGATCTTTTGTCACTAGCTGAGGGTCACAGGTTTCCCTCCATTTTTATTACTGAATGTGGGTTTACCTTTCCCCCAACTCATTTTATCTAGAATTTTGCCAATATTTTGATGTCGTTCCAACTAGGGTAGCCCCTAATACCTGGAGGGTAGTTAATGGGGTATATAGATTAAATTAACCCCATGGGACTCTTCTAGGGATCCCATAAATTATATTTTGCTATAAATGGGTAACTAATGATACCACTTTCTATTTGAAAACTAGGGTTGTGAACAAAGCATCAGTAGTTAATCTTCTTGACTCCAATAGAGATTACTTCGAGCATGGAGTAATTGTTAAAAATTGGCAATATGCACTTTTGAATTGGAATGCTGAGTACCAGGGGCCTAGATGCCCACCAAGTGGCAATGGGATAAGTTGCATTTGTTTATTTATCTTTCTTTGCATATTCTGCTAAATGCTAATACTGATGTATACCTTGTTAACTTTGATTGTAGTTGCTCGAAAAAGAAAGTGTCCCAAAGAGAGTGATATCAGCCTTAGAGAGTTGAAATTCATCTGGGGCATTCACCAGAAAGTTGGGTAGGAGCATACCAGACCAACCTCATATTTGTTACAATATAAGAACACCGTTACCTCCTTTATTGATCGCCAAACTATAGTTGCATCCTATCCTTTAATTAACCTTGACCAAGACCCTATCTCCACATCCTCTGCCACTGCATCTGGCAGTGGTGAACCTGCTCTTGTTTCCACCTCTTCTATAGATTCAAATTTACCTCTTGATGTTACCATGAGGAAGAGGAAGTTTCCTAATATTTTGGGTGACATAGCCGCTACTGGCTCCTTCAACAAGTTGCTAATGGAGCAAAAAAATAGAGGATGTTGGGACTAAGCCCCCATCCAATAAGGAAGATGAAAGTAAGAATCTCCCAGCTGAGAAAGTTGATGAAAGCCACCTCAACAAGCTGAAAAGAGGACTCCCTTCTAGGCTGGCAGAAGGGTCTTCAATCAACACCAACCAATTAGAGTTGGTTGATTTATCTGTTTCTGGCTCCCCAGTGGATCTTGGCCCTGGTTTAGCCAGACAATTAATAAAGTTTGGTACATTGCCAGACCATAGGGGTTCTGCAGTTGCACTGCCCCGATCAAAGATTTCTGAAAGGGCTACTTAAAACCTAGCTCTGGTAAATTTCTTTGCTTTCTTTATTTTCTTGGTTTGATATTCCTGATATTAACTCGCCTTGTTTTCTTTTTTCTATTTCTTGTTGACTTCAACAACATGTTGGAGAATGACGATGCCTTGCGTTCTTATTATCATGAGGTTGAAGAAGCTTTTGATGAGCTTAAGAAATCAATGTTTGACTCCAAACAGGCATTGGTCAATGAGCAGAAAAAATGGGAGAAGAAGATAAAACTTGCAAAAGAAGATGTAGTGGCTGATCGGGGCCTGGTTGCTGGTCTGAAAAAAGACTTGGATGCTGAAAAAGTCTTGATCATTGCAGAGAGGGCTAAGATGACCATGTTGCAAAAGGATTTGGATGCCGAGAAGGCCCTGGTTGTTACAGAGAGGACTAAAAGAGAGAAGACTAGGGAGGTTGGCTTTAACAAGGGCTGGGACAAAGCCATTGGGGTTGCTTCTTTGCAAATTGAATTGGCGAAGAAGAAATGCTTCAAGTATGGTTAGTCGACAGCCTTAGTGGAGGTCGGAACCCCTTAAGATTCTGAACTCTTCCTCATACATAACCCAGGAGATTCTCTTAATATGGATAAGGAGATTTAATATGATAGGGGTTTAAGTGAATCCCTTATGGTGTTGTATTATGTCGACCAACACCAAGCTGTTGACTCCTTTTCTCCTCCAACTGATAGCCATCCATCTCTGCCTGCTCCTGCCTCTACTTCTGCTGAGCCTACTCCAGACATAAAGAAGGTGTAGATCTGTCTGAGTAACCTTTGTTTTTCTTTTCATCTGCACTTGTATTTTTTCTTTTTTATTGGTTGATGTCTCTGTACTTGACAATTTATCAATGAAAATAAATCTCCTTCCTCTTTTCCTTGTCTTTTCTCTATACTTTGCACACCGTTGTTGATTGGTTATTCTTCATGCTCTAAATAGTTCATGGATAAACTGGAACACTTCTTCTCTACTGACTCCGAGCTACTCAAGAGATGCAATAAACTTTTTAAAGCAGGTCATCTATATCTGACTGAAGAAGAGCTACTGAAGTTCCTCGGGGAAGGTGGGTCTGAGCAAGCCAAGGAAGCCTACTTTCTTCTGAAATGCCTTCTTGATCAAGAGGTGGCTAATAATGTTGACTATTATGAAATGATTGAAGATATACAGGGGTACCATAAGGAGGTCAAGGATCTTTTGCATGCTGAATATGATAAGAAGTACAAGGCCTTGAGTGAAGGTTGGGTATTTGAACAGAAGTTGGAAAAATTTGCTTCTCACTTTCGAAGATAGGAATTTTTGCTCAACCTTGAAATAGAGGAAGCCAGAGCCATTGTCAAAATGTTGGAGGATGAGAATAATAATTTAAGAGATGAGCTAAATACCTTTAAGTCTTCTTATATTATTGTTGCAACTACCGACGAAGGTCATTCTTTCTTGGAGGTTGAAAATGCCAGGTTAAGGGAAAAATTGAAAGTACTGAAAAAGACCAAATCTGCATCTTCTTCCTGAGCAAGAATTAAACTTGGATGAGGTACTACAAATGAGGATAGCACTCAATAAACCCTTGCTAACCAAGCTTCCCAGCTGAAGGACAAAAACCAAGCCCTTATTAAGATGTCCAAGAAGCTTCAAACTCAATCCAAGCAACTTGCCACTGAGTCTTATCAGCTGCAAGCTGAGGATGGAGTGTTAAAGAAATTGCATTATCAAGTTGAGAGGTTGACCTTCCGGTTTCACAAGTAAACTAGAGAGATCTGGATGGAAGGGTATAATGAAACTTTGGGGCATTTTAATGCTAGGTTTAAATAGACCCAGAATGAAGGCTACAAGTGAGGTTGAACCAATTGACTAACAGTGCTGAAGGTGGACCAAGATAACAAACTGTGGAAGTGGTATGACCCTGGGTTGCTCGACCTTGAAGACCCCCCCCCCCCCTTCAGACTGGATGTTAGTTGGATTTCTGTCAACACAATTCCCCAGTGCCTGATATCTAAATATTTGGGAGACGATGGGCTACACGATGAGATGAAAATCGTTTAACCTTCTCATCTGCTAGATCGGACATGCAACAACAATAGGAGAATGCTTAAAGACTTCAATTTCATTAATTCTCCTCACACTTTAGGTGATCCTCCAACTGGCATGGATCCAGTTTTTGAAGCTGAGGGGAAACGCCATTTAGAATAACGTCATGTATTTATTTTGTAAACACAGTTATGTAATAAAAAATGAAATAGAATGTATTTGATCAACTTATCTTGCTAATCATTGGATGTGACTGTTTTCTTGATGTGAATGATTTCTTCTTTTTTATTAGTTTTATTGACAAACTTATATTAAAATCTAAATTTAGTATCAATTACTAATGAATACATAGATTATACTAGAATACTTAGATTAAAATCTAAATTTAGAGCTAGTTACCCATGTGTCTCCAAAGATTTTACTAACACACCCAAGTGCTTAGGTTTTCTGCATTAGTTCCAGTGGTGTGACCAGGCGTATGTGGAATATGTGCCTACATTCCTACTGAGGAATCTTTGGAACGTTCTTCCTTCACTTTGCCTAGTAGGATAAAGATCTTATTTTATCCTTATACGTGTTGACCATCTTGAGTTTGTAATATCCTGTTTGGTATGCTGCCGATCAACCTTAGCCCTATTTTTTGGAGAAGACACTTGTGCCGAGCAACATTTTGAAGTTTTTTTGACAACTTTCAAATTTTATTCTCTTTCAAATGTATGGGTAGAGTGTATTGGTAGTGCATAGCACTAGTACTCCCCAAAAAAATTAAAAACAGAATTCGAAGGAAAGATCAATTTATTGATACTAAACATGGATATTGGACTGAGTACAATTGATTACATCACTGGTAATATTTTCTAAAATGCACCACATGCCATAGATTCTTGAATTCTTCTCCCTCCAAAGTCTCAATCTAATAAGTTTCAGGTCGGATGACTGTTGAAATACGATAGGGCCCATGCTAATTACCCTAAATTTTATTATTTTTCTAGAGAACCTTCTTCAGCACATAATCTCCTTCCTTTAAGTTAGTCGACTTCATCCGTTAATCGTAAAAACAAGTTGTTCGCTGTTGGTAAGCTGCATTTCTCAGTGCAACAACTTCTCACACTTCTTTCAGCATATCCAAATCTAATCTTCGCATTAGATCATTTATAGGAGAGTTAAAATTTAAAACTCTATGGGATGGAAGACCCAACTCAGCAGGTATGACTGCTTTATTCCCAAATGATAACATGTATGGGGATTCTCCAGTTGTAGTCCTCGGGGTTGTTCGGTACGCCCATAAAACTGAGTTTAGCTCGATAATCCAGTTTCCCTTTGCATTATAAGCCTTTTCTTCAACCCATTTGTAACTTCAGTTTTCCCATTACTCTGAGGGTGATCTAGAGCATAATGTAATGTTTGGATGTTGGGCTGAGCATAATAAGCTGTAAATTCACCGTTATCAAACTAGGTTCTATGATCGGTGATGAAGGCATAAGTCAGCCCATATATGGAAATGATGTTCTCCTAAATGAATTGGTAGACCTTCTCATAAGGCATGCCTATCAATGGCTCTGACTTAACCCACTTTGTAAAGTAGTCCACTGTAACAACCAAATACTTAAATCTTCCTCGAGTGATCGGTAATGGCCCAACCAAATCTATATCCCAAATAGAAAATGGCTGAGGTGAAGTGATTGGGGTGAGAGCGGCTTGTGGAGTCTTGCGAATGCTGGAATACCTTAGGCACTTTTCACACTTTTTAGCAAAAGCTGCACAACTCGCTGACATTATTGGCCAGTAGTATCCATGCCCTCTTATTCCCTGCAAAAGTGTTCTTCCTGCTATGTGATCTCCACAAGATCCTTTATGTACTTCTTGAATTAGGTCTGAAACCTTTTATGGATGAACGCAACGCTGAAAATTGACTATCAATCCTCTCTTGTATAAGTTACTTCTTCAATGTATGCTCTGATGGGATCCATCCAGGATGGACCCATGTCTACAGAAATAAAATTGATCATCAAATCCTCATCTATACTCCTATTGGCCAAAATCTCAATAGGAATAGTTTGTCGGGGTTTAACTCTGGTAGTTAAAGCTAGCCGAGTAAGAGCATCTGCTCGGGCATTTTCCATTCTTGGGATTCTATTCATCTAAACATCTGATAATTTTTATATTACCTCCATTTCTTTGGACAAGTATATGGCTGTCAATTTGCCCTTAGTTCCATACAAGCTCAATATTTTATTTGCTACCACCTAGGAATCAATATGTGCCACAACTTGTTCGGGATTTAGTGATTGGGCTAGACTTAAGTCCATAATGAGATCTTTGTATTCTGTTTCGTTGTTTGAGTCTTGGAATTGAAATCGCAGGGCATATTCAATATCAATATTATCAGGAGTGTTAAGTATTATACATGCTCCACTACCTGTTGCACAAGATGACCCATCAACGTACAAGTTCCATATTGGGAGATCATCGTCCAATGCCTGGTCTATCAAAATCCCATAATGGAATATTTTTCTCCTTGCTTCCTCATACTTCTTAGACCTTTACTGTGTTCGGGAAAAGGAATCTGGTAGGTCGACAATGGCTTCTTCTGGTAAAATTTTCTTGGGAGCTTGACTGTCAACAACTTCTTTTGTTTATTTTCTCTGAATCTTTTTTCGAACTACTGATTTTGTTGCTCGAGAAACTCGAAATAAGTGAATTCAGCTATAAAATCCATTACAGCTTGGCCTTTTAGAGAAGACCTTAGTTTATAGTAAATATTATACTCCTCCAATTCCATTGCCCAATACATTAATCTGCCAGACTTTTTTGGCTTGTGCAATGACTGCCTTAGTGGCATATCGGTGTACACTACTATCGTATGAGCTTGTAAATAAGACTTCATGCGTCTAGATGCTTTAATCAACGCCCGTGAAAACTTTTCTAAACAAGAGTACCTAATTATTTCTCCTCGAAAATATTTACTGGTGTAGCAATCAGGCTTTTAAACTCCATTCTCCTCTCTGATCAAAGCAAAGCTCACGGCTGATTCAGAAATACAGGTACAATTTTCACCCATAATTCGTCGGGAAAGTAATGGAGGTGACCCCAAATACCTTTTCAACTCCAAAAAAGCTTTCTCACTTCTTCATTCCATTCAAAACTATTTCTGAGTACTTTAAAAAATGGTAGGCACATGTTTGTAGCTCGGGACACAAATCTGTTCAGAGCTGCTACTCGCCCGGTTAGCCTTTACACATCCTTCTTGCAAGTCGGGGACTGCATCTCAAGTAATGCCTTAATCTTATCTGGGTTTGATTTAATTCCCCTCTAATTTACTATATACTCGAGGAACGTCCCTTCCTGTACTCCAAAGACACATTTGGTTGGGTTTAATCTCATCTGGTACTTCTCAAGTTGATTAAAAGTCTGGCTGAGGTAAGCAATATGTTCGGATGCTTTTTCGCTCTTTGTAAGCATATCATCCACGTATACTTCCATGTTTTCGCCTATTTTCTCCTCAAAGACCTTGTTCACCAGCCTTTGATATGTAGCACCTGTATTTTTTAAACAAAAAAGCATAACATTATAACAGTAAGTTCCTCGGGGAGTATTAAAACAAGTGTTATCCCTATCTTCAGGCTTCATTTTGATCTGATTATAACCAGAATAAGCATCCATAAAACTGAGTAACTTATGTCCTGAGGTAGAATCCATAAGTTGATCTATTCGGGGCAAAGAAAAATGATCCATTGGGCATGCTTTGTTAAGATCTGTGAAGTCTATGCACATCCTCCACTTATTATTTTTCTTTTTAACCATAAGTACATTGCCTAACCAATTTGGATATTTCACCTCATCAATAAAAGCTACTTTTTGAAGCTTCTCAACTTCCTCATGTATGGCTTGGTTCTTATCGGGGATGAAAACTCTTCGCCTTTGCTTTACTAGATTGATTTCTTTATTAACGTTGAGCTCATGACAAAGGAAGATAGGATCAATTCCTGAAATATCTTTGTGACTCCAGTAAAATACGTGTTTTCTCTGTCTAAAGAAGCTCACTAGTTCCTGTTTAAGAACATAATCTAACGTTGTTCCCACTTGAGTGGTGCACTCTGGTTTGTCATCATCTAACACAATGATTTCTATTGCCTTCACAATCTGGCCTTTCGTTATCTCTATTTCCCCCCTTGGATCTAAGGTTTTAACCTCAAATTCCTCAATAGGTTCAGAGGTATCCACTTGGTAAATGGTAGTTTTCCTATTTATTTCTTCCAGAACTTACTACTTGGCAGATGAATATTAGCATTTACGAGCTAGTTTTTAATCACCCTTCATAACTCCTATGCTAAAATTGGTTGGGAATTTCAAGTATTGATGAATAGTAGAGGGCACTGTCTCAAACTTCTTTAGCCCAACTCTTCCCATAATTATATTGTAAGCTAGATGGATATTTTTATCCATTTCAAAGAAGAAGATTTTCTCTGTTCGGCTGGCTGGCCATGTGTCAATCATCACTTTCGTCTTAATGGTTCCCAATGGGAAGAATTTCTCACCTACAAAACCTATTAGTGGTCAATTATAGGGCTCTAACTGGCTGAGCGTAAAGTTCAAGTTGTTGAAATAAGGATAAAACATGATATCTGTCGAGCTTCCATTATCAACTAACACTCTAGAGACAATGATATCTTCCTTTCTGATTTTGATTACCAGAGGGTCATCATGAGGGTATAGTTCTCTTCATAGGTCATTTTTAAAAAATCCTATCTCCAGATTATCTTTGTTAACCTTCCTTGGTATGTCTTCCTCGGCAATATTAATCCTCTGTATGTAAGAGCAAGCTTAAGCCTCATTGAGGTAAGCTTTTCGTTCTGCTGTATGATCTCCTCCTCTTGCATCTCCTCATGTAATCATTGGCAGTCAAAAGAACCAAAACTGAGTGTGAATACCTCGCGTTCTTATTGACGGGGCTTTTTTAGTAAGTCAGCATCATCATTATGGTCATCTTCATGATCTCTCTTCTTCTCCCCTCTAGGTTTGCAAGGAGATTTTGATCTGTGCCGAGCTCCTTCATTATTCTACTGATCAACAAATGGATTCAATTTTCCCCTTTGAATGAGAGTTTCAATCTCATTTTACAGGGCAATGCAATGATCCGTCGTGTGACCATGGTCTCTATGGAAATCATAATACTTAGTTTTTCCCTCTTGGTGGGGGAACTCCTCAACTTATCAGGCCAATGCACATCTTTGTTGTGTTTGATCTCCTCCAAGACATGATGAATGCCCATGGTTAGTGGAGTGTAGCTGTTATAATTATTGAGCCTTTCTATAATTCATTTTTATTTTGATTCCTTATGCTCCTTGTAATCTTTGGGATCCTTATTGTCATTTTTGCTTTCAACTTTTACTCCTGAGCTTCGCTTGGTCGACATTGCTTTCTCGATATTGATGATTTTGGCTGCTTTGGCCGTTAATTCTGCCATTGTTTTGGGGGGGTCCTTAGCAAGTGTATAATATAGATTCTCGAGGAGTCATCCACTCATAGGAGCTGTTATAGCAGTTTTCTCCTCATAATCCATAACCTCCATCTTCTCATTATTGAAACGAGTGATGTAGTCCTTGGTGCTCTCTCCTTCTTTAAATGTGATACCCTTTTTATAGGCTTGGATCTAAAACAAAAGTTTCTACTAAATAGTTTGACCAACTGGACGAAGCTGGAAATCTGTCCCCGAGGAAGGCTATTATACCAGATTTGGGCAGACCCAGTAATTATTCCAGAAAATCCTCTACACCTCATTTCTTCGGGAACTGCATAAATATCGACGGCTGCTTGGTATTGCTCTATATAGAGGACTGAGTCAGTTTTTCCATCGTATTTGGGTGTAACCACTGGAGCTTTGAACTTTACTAGAGTGGGAAAATCCATAATTTCGTATACGAAGGGAGATCATTTTACAAAGATTCTTTGTAGTGGGTTTTTGGCCTTGGCCATCTCTCCTAACCTATCCTCCAATGTTTGGATAGAACCTTTCCAAGAGTTGTTACTAGAATCAAAATTATGCGTTGTTGCTCTGTTGTTCGCTGAACTCTCTTCTTGGGATTGTTGCTCAACCCGAGCAGTACATAGGGCGTTTGATCTAGACTGGGCAGAGCCTTCCCTTCGATCAGATGGTCGTCGAGTGTTTCACGACATTTCCCTAGGAACATTTCTATTCCCCCTGGGTCCCAAACGATTAAAGGGAGAAGCACGGCTTAGCCTCTCTGGAGAGTAGGACTGTGTATTGAAGGATTCTGACCCCCTGGGTAATGAATTTGACCCTAGGGGGTAGGAAGTATCCCCTGTAGTTCTTGACTGACTTTTCCTGCCAGCTCTTGGTGGTGGTGGTATATTTCCACGGGCATATAGAGCGGGTACTCCTACTTGCAGAGTTTGCACGAGTAGCCTGGTAGTGTTTTGCATAGCCTCTTGGCCTCTTACAAGACTGTCCATAATTCCAGTTAACTCGTTCGCTACTGGTGGGGTAGAAGGGAATGGCGGAATGTCATCGTTCTTAAGACTTGATTCGGGAATATCATCCATTTAAGTGTTTGAATGAATGAGAATGATTAAAAATACGTTCCCGCAGACGGCGCCAATATGTTGATGCAAAAAACTAGATTGATCTAATTAATTATTCACAGATAAATATAAGAAAAAGAGACAAAGGATTTTTAAAGTGGTTCGGCTAAAAAAGGAAAGCCTACATTCACTATTGTGTATTGCCTTGGGATTGTTCAATTGCCTCTTGTCTCGTTTTTCATGGCCGTTAGATGTAGGGTTTACAATGTATTTATAGCCCCTTGAGGGTGTACAAGAGTTGGAATAATAAAGGATGGAATGCCTTTATAACATAGGCATTTACATCTGTACATTGTTAATAATGTATATAACTATCGACTATTTACTATCATCGTTGGTCGGTCTTCCTAGTTTCGGTCGGGCTTCTTTAACCTGCTGGTTGACATTCCTTTGGTTGGTCGGTGGCTTGCCCTTGTTGACTTGGATTAGTGCCCTGATGGATAAAGATGTGTTTATACATGAATGGTCTACGTAGCAGGATAATTTTTGGTATCAACAGATATATTCATTCATAATTAGAGGGAGGATGCTACGGATGAGATATTCTTAGATTTTCGAGTAGAAATATAACTAATTCGAATTTTGAGGACTAAATTCCTTGTTTAAGGGAGGATGAATGTAATACCTCATATATTTTGTGAATTATTAAATTTAATGAAATTAACTACGTGTGTTTCTTGGGACTGGATATGTCACTAATTATATGTTTTTTTTAATTTTTAATTCGGATTTGAATTTGGATTTAAGACACGGTGATTAATTAATTAAATAATTATATTTGGATTCGTACCGGGTAATTATTAAATAACAGAGTTGTTAGTTATTTATTTTGGGTATATTTTGTAATTGGCTTTTAGGAACCACAGAATGTCTATTGTTAGTTTAAAACGGTAGTTTAAAGGCCTAATGGTTTAGTATAAGGCTCGGGCAAGGTTTTTAGTCATTTGGAGTTGGTTTAACACTCTTTTAAGCGAGGCCCATTTGGTGCCCAAACCAAATTTCAAGATTTAAAGAGTTTGAGGGGTTATTAGGGATCTCATTTTATCACAAAAACACATTTGGGAGACACCTAAAGTCTAGAGAAAGAAGGAGCATGGAGACAAAAGGAGAAATTGGAAGATTTGACTTAATTTTCTCCACAATTCTAAGAGGCAAGTTTATATAAAATATGATTATGATTGTATGTATGTTAATATTAGATCTATTCATTAAAATTTGAATATAATCATAACTAAATCTGATTTAATTAATTTCAAGATTAACCTAGTTTAGATAGTAATTGGGTTACTTTTCATTACTAATTTGATTGACTCTCTCATTAATTGAAACTAAAATTGTAAAAATATGGTTATAACAAGTTTTCTATTGTTAAATGGGTAAGAGCCCCCCCCCCCCCCCCCCCCTATTTTGTGAATTGATCCCTTGAAATCATCAATTGATTGATGAATTTGTTCAAGTTGGGTTCTTAGATTATGAATTGGGTTTTTATTTGAATCTTAGTGAAGTCTTTGGTTTTGATGATAAAAATAGGCTTCAATTGTTGTTTTGATGTGGGTTTATCATTTGGATGTTGATTAAGTACTTAGAGGAAGATCTTTTGTTCATGTATAGAGGATGGAGAGAGAAAATAGGGGTTTAAGATGAAAAATCCAGTATTAAAGAAGAATTATGGTTATCCTTAGTTAATTGATCAATCAACCCCTAGTCATCGATTGATCGATAGTAGGAAGTTTTGCCTAGTTTAGGCTTTGTATGTTTGGTTGGATTTTTTGGCTTGGGGACTTTGGGTTAGGTTGGTTGGCCTTAATGTTTCCTATATTTATTTAATGAAATATGAATTCTAATAATGTGATAATTTTGAGGATGGATCCTTGAGGTTATTGGAAAAACTATGAGATTGTTAATTTAAAAGGTTATTATGCTAGGTATAGGACCTTGGCTTACAAATTCAAGAGTATATTGGAATGATTTTGGGAATTGGGAAGTTATAGAGGAGTGGGTTATTGATCGGGATATGGGGGAGGCATTATAATGGTCATGTTGGGTAATATCCTTTAGTTAAGATCATGAATTCGGTTAAGAACCCCCAGGGAAGGGTAGTTATCATAATTGATGGTTTTATATACATTAGGTGTGGATTGATACCTAGACGCAATGCTTTAGGAGATTGAACAAGGTCTAATTGCGATTGAATATAGTTGATGTATGGATTTCAGGGTATGATGGGTGAGACTATGCCTAGATTCAGGAACCCGAGAGGTTAGGGTTAATGTATTATGTCATGAATACAAGGTTATATATGTGTTATACCTTTTTATAATAGCGATGCCCATATAAACCGGTAGCGTTGGGGTCCATATGGATATGTGATTTACCTTAAACCATTAGTGAGGGTTATGTATGTGTTGGCTTTAACCCATTAGTGAGGCTTATGTATGTGTTTTCTTTAACCCGTTAGTGAGAATTGTGATTATTTGCGTGTTTTATGTTTAATACATACCATGTGTGAGTTCTCATTGGCAAGCATACTAAGAGGGATTCCATGGGGGCACGTGCGATGCGGACTGCAGTGGTACCCTGATTAGTAGACGAGCTCTTCCTTGGTTATACACTACACTAAATCTGTCGAATTGTCATGATCATTGACCTTGACAACTTCAGCTTGTCAAGGTCAATGACTGTGACAATTCTGGGCGAGACAACTTTTTTTGTCACGGTCATTGACCATGACAAGTTCGTTAGAATTTTCACGGTCGTGTCACGGTCCTTGTCCGCGATAAGATTTATCACGGTCAAGGACCGTGACAAGCCCGTGACATTCTTTAAAAAATTGTCACGGTCAATGACCGTGACAATTCTGGGTAGAATTGAAAAAAATTATGCTGGGCAGTATGGCCACTGTCCAGCAGTATATTTGTACCTGTTATAGCAACGTTGTACCTGTTCAAACATCATATATCCAAATAAAATAGAGAAAATGCAAATATACATTCAAAATATAAACAATATGCATCACCATATAATCCAAATATAATTCAAATGTAATAATTTAAAATAATTCAATTCAAACTTAAATCAATGTCACTAAATGTTTATGGTATGGTTAACGCTGAGGAGGTGAGTAGGTCACACGATATACGAATTAACACATCCACTAATATACGTCGTGCTGAATTTTTGCGCAACCACAATTGGGAGTTCTTCTCCTTACGGGGCATCACATGCGTGACGAGCACCCTGGACTCGATGTCTTGAAGCTCACGTCCATGAACTAGTGCACCCTGGACGATATTCGGGTCCCTCAAACCCCGCCCTATGCGCTGGCCATCAAATATGTCCAGTATAAACACGCTCGGCCAACCAAGTGTCGACATCGGTCTGTTGAAGGGAGCCAAATAGGAAAATGGATCATCAAAGTCTGCATGTCTCAGCGATGAAGCAGTGAGGTCCACATCCTCGTCCTCGTCCTTCCACACCTCCTTCTCCCGCACCTCCTCCCACACTGCCTTCTCCTTCCCTTTACCCTTACGATTTTCATCCAATGAACGCTTCACGAATGAGTATATATCCTGGACCGTCGCCTCCAAACGGGACAGCTTCGCGTCATGTGAATCTACCGTTCGAGCCAACCCGGTGTCGCTCGTCTCCAATCCAATGATCCTAGATTTGGCCACCCGCGAGCTCACCCCCCTTGTCCTCCCCTTGCGATCAGAGCCAAGCACTTGGTTGAGTGCGTTTGTGGACAAAGTTGCCTTGTCGTCATCAGACTGCGACTCATGCACTTCCTTAAGCTTTGTCCGAAATGACAAAAAGCACATAATTAGTAAAATAAGCAAATTAAAAAATTATAACGTAATAAACAAAAAGTAAACTATCAGATTACTTACAATCGTGGTCGTGACGCTTGGGGACACCTCCTTGTCCTTCCCCTTCTTCGTCCGAAGAGCCACATAAGTATCAAGCCTATATGGCCTACCCCCAGGGCCACTCCTTGTCCCCTGAAATAAAATAAAGTAAAATTAGTATCGGCCCCGCAAAGTAAAATAATGCATAATAATATATTTTATGTAGTTATAGAAAAATTAAATCTTACCATCATCCTATGCTCCACCTCGGCGTAAGACGTCCGACCGGAGTTGTGCACGTCCGTCTTTTTTTCCCGGTTTTTCCTTCCTGATTGGCGAGATGCCAATTGTCGCTCCCCGATCTCATTGTCAATAAACCTTTGCCATTATGCCAATGATATCAGCTCCTTCGGCAGGACGGATTCACGCCATTGGATAATGGACTCTCGTGTCTTCTCAAAGTACTGGATCATCATATTTTTCTTCCACGTCTTGTGTTGCTCCCTCAACTGCTCCAAGACGGAATCGCGTAGCTTTGGATCCAGGTTGAATTGTTCTTGTCCAACAAATACAATGTTAGTTGCAAATAAATATAAATATAAATATAAAATGAAATTGAAATCGAAATTGAAATTGAAATTGAAATTGAAATTGAAATTGAAATTGAAATTGAAATTGAAATTGAAATTGAAATATTCATATAAATATAAATATAAATATAAATATATTACACGTAGTACCACCCAAACCGCTAATTTGAGCTCATATGGTACCTCCTTCTAACTAGTGTACACCGGGTCGATGATCGTCTTTACTAGCTCGAGGGATCTCGCTAATAGCCCCGACTTGTTCTCGATGGGAATCCCCAATTTGCCATATTTGGGGAGACTAGGGGCCGAGGAGCCATCGTCCCCTCCGCTACCACTGAGACCAGATGACATCATCATAACCAGCATCATCATCATCGCCTTAATACCTTAAGGAGACATTTGCTGTAAAAAATGTTATTAGTACATATCAAAATGAATTAAAAGAAAACATGCAAATACGTACAATTACTACAAATAAAAATGAATTGTTACTGTTAATATGTACAAGAGTGAAACATCCCCCCTCCCCACCACCCCCACACACCCACCACAAATAGTCACCCCCATCCTGCCCCACCCCTACCCCCACCCTGCCCCAACCCTCTTGCCACCCCCCACCACATCCCCCACCCACCACACACGCACACACACATTTTATAAATATTGTTTGAGGACATATAAACACCCCACTCCCTACCCTGCCTATGCCCCACCCCCACCCTGCCCCACCCCCACCCACCACACACGCACACACACACACACACACGTACAACATTTACAAGTATTGTCACGGTCATTTATAAGTATTGTCACGGTTAATCGCCGTGCCACCCCCTACTCCCACCCCACCCACCACACACAAAATTTATGGCATTTTGAAAAAAAAATTATTCGGGCCGTGGCCCATTTATTGTAATAATACAGGAATTGCGTGGTATATTTCCTTATTATTAGCATTGTTGGATTTAATGGAATTTTTTCTAAGTAAATATTGCTAATTAATTAATTTCCTTAAAGTTTCTCTTTTCCATAAATGAAAATTTGTTAATTACTTTATATTGTTTATAAAATGCTTCAAATTTATTAATTACCTTATATTTCTTAACACCTAGACTCCGATTTTACCCAACGGTAGCCCAAATCTAAGTCGGTGTGTATTATTATTTCTTAACACCTAGACTCCGATTTTACCCAACGGTAGCCCAAATCCACATACACATGCACACACGCACAGCCCCCCCTGCCCCAACCCCCTCCCCACCCACCACACACACACACATACACATACACACGCACATATATACACACACACACACATATATATACACACAATCATATATATATATATATGGAAGAGATAGAGAGAGTAACCTGAAAGTGTGAGAGAGAGAGAAAGAGAGAGAGAGAGAGAGAGAGAGAGAGAGAGAGAGAGAGAACGCATCGTAGAGAGAGAGAGAGAAAAAAGGAGGGAAGAAACGGAGGGCGAAAGAAGAAGGAAAAGGGTTTTTTTACTGCTACATTTGTCACGGTCATTGACGGTGACAACATTTATAAGTATTGTCACGGTCAATGACCGTGACAAGCCCGTGACAAATATAATTATCACGGTCATTGACCGTGATAATAATTTGTCACGGCCTTGTCACGGTCAATGACCGTGACACAAAACGCGTGTTTGTTGTCACGGTCATTGATCGTGACAAGGCTAAGCGCTGGAAGGGTGCCAATTTATCCATTTTTGTGTAGTGATATTTACCTCTGGGTCACACGTCTAGATATCCATAACTGAGATGGTTTACGGGGATATGTCTTTCATAAGTCTTGGGTATGGTAGGCTTTATGACTAATAGGCTAAAGTAGTGATTTATCTCTTGCTGTGATGAGGTCTTAGGTTTGGGGTGACCTAAGACTGTATTAATGCGTGCGAGAGATCCCCGGAGGTAATAAGAGTAGGCCTTCGTTATGTGCGGGCGGGCGAGTAACCCATTTAGGGGTTGTACCTTTGTATGAACGTTATACGTGAGTAGAATCTTTCTCCTACCATATGTGATTAATGTGTAGCGATGCCAGAGATCATTGTGCCAGTTTATAAGATATACTCGAGATGTATATAACTTGTGGTAGGGATGCCCGCCTACATATATATGTTTCCAATTTGTGAAATACCTATACTAGAGATGTGTATAATGTATTATTAGTATGAGATAACCAAATGTGAACATAATTGAGATATGAGCCTGTTATTTGTAATGTGGCTGTTTTGTGAGCAGTACCTTAGGGTTTAAGACCTTAGTACATCATGTGATTCTAGTGAAAGAGATTGGTATCAAAGTTGATTTTTCGTTGATTCAGTATTTCATTATATTGTCATTGTTCATTTGGTTTTGATTATTTCTTATGCTGAGAATGTCACCAAAAAATTTTGATTACCGTGATTTTTATGTTAGGCCTGATCAATCTATTTATGAATTTTATGGGGTGTCACAATTAGCTCCATCGCTGTTGCAACCTCTCTCTATGAGTAGTTGTTTATGATTTAGGGTTTCACAATGTTTAGGGTTTGTTCTTGTAGGAGTACAACTATTTAGGTTTGGGTTAGTGCCTATATTGGTGGTATTTGGTGGGCTTAATAAGAGGAGAGGTTGATGTTGAGCTATGGACTATAAGGTTTAATATGCATCCCATGTTGTCATTATTTTGGACGTGGTGGCCCAAATTGCCATAATCTAAATGGGACATTTTGTCACTTGCAAGTTGCTGTTGGGCTGGGCCCGAGCATGACTATCCTTTTTTTTCCCCCTCTATCGGCCTAGAATTGAAATAGCTCCGACATCACTTTTTGTGGCCCAGGTCACAAAATTAACTAACAAATAATTTCAAGGCACAAGCCACAAGGTAGCCTGATTTTATCAGAAACAACTTGAAAGCAAGCATTACATCCAAAACACTCTCTCCATTTACAAGTGTTCCAAAGTGACGAGAAAAAACAACCATAAATGTCCCTCTATACACACACACACACACACACACACACATGCGCAAATATGTATATGTATAGAAAAATAATGTACACACCAACACCTGACACCAATATTCCACCCAGAGCTTAGCAAGAACTCCCTTGCACTCACCCTTAGGAGCCAGGGTCTTCCAAAACAATCAAGCCAACAACAACAAAAAGGGAATGTAGAAAAGGTAAGAGGGGAGATGGAAGGAAAAAATCAATTTAATTTCTTCTGCTCCAAAATCCAATTTCGAACTTTGCTGATATACTCTGTATCAAGTCTCACATACAACAGCTGCAATTTAGTGTACCCCATGAGCACATTTGCATCAATATGGTGTTCATATCTCTCATAGAGTGCTGGAACTGTAAGAATAATAACAAGGCCTGCCAGGAGCAAAGAACGAAAGATAAGAAATAAAAATATAAAGTAGAATATTGAATTGTCATTTGTTTCCAGGATCGTGTGGGAGGACAAAAAAAAAATAGTAATGAGATTATTATTAATCTTTAACATTTAAGAACTTACTGGTGTATCCCAATGTAAGGAAATCAGTCAAGCCCCCGATAATCGAAATGAGCAACAAATAGAGAGCTACTCTGATGAACATTTGTGAGTCTCTGGCCAGTGTAATATCTTGGCATACTGAGAGCAAAGCATTTATCCGATCACGGATGAAGACTGATGCTTTATTTACAGTTTCTTCTGAGAGGTACAAATCCGGTAGAGGTGGAGCAGGTCTGTTCAATAACATTTATGGGCTAATAAGACAGCAGCTCAATTTTCACTGTGATTACATTTTAAGTTTCTTTAATTATTTTATATAATTAGAATAAACATCAATTTTGGAGGTTTGATTTGCATTTTCATTGCCATAAGAGCATTCCCGGCGCCCTGGGTAAAATGGCATATTTGGCCATAAATTTTTGCAGCACATTGGTTAAAATGGTTGGTAGTACATAAACCAACCCCTTCAAATTTATCAGCACAGAATACAAGAGCAAACAACAGCGTTTTGGACCCTAAATCTCTAACGGAAAACTGTTTTCCTTGTCAATTTTTTTTTTATTTACCATGGAAAAGAGTTTTCCATTTGAGCTTCCAACATGTAATATCCTATTTTGCAACTGTTACCGTAGTGAGAATTGGCATCCAAACGTGGTCATTTTGCCATATTACACCATTTGTGCGTTGGAAGTTTTTTGGGATTGGTCCCCAAATATACTATAGCAATCGACAAAAATAACCTAAGCTCTGGGAATGCTCTAATCGCATATCAGCAGTTGGCACAATAAGCAAGATATATGTACATGTGGGAGGTGGCAGAACAACACACACACACACACACACACACACATATATATATATATATATATAAATATATAAACTAAACTGGAAGAAAGGGAAAAAAGTGTTGGATAATATGTATGCAAATACAGAAATGGAACTCTTTATATATCACAAAATGTCAACTTCAATACAACAATGTAACTTCTGAATAGTCACTAGAAAACTTCAAGGCGTGATGTCACTTTCCTAAATACAGTATTTGCCCCACACGAATAACTTCGGTATACAAACGGGAATCCGCAAATCCGTACTCAAGATACAATGAAGCAACTTGCACTGCCTGCAACTTGTATATTTGAAGACAGCCCTTGGATGCAATAGTGAAGAACAGTCAATCAAGTTCTTATTCTGTTTATGTGCATAAAACAGAATAAGAGAATTTGTATCTCCTGAAAATTGTAAGAGAGTAATAGCAGGGTATGGAAATCTGAAACTGATTTTTTGTTATCAATCTAATTTCGTTTTTAGGCAGCCTTTATTTATAGATAATGAAAGGCTTTGTCTTCAAGAGTCATGACTGTTGAATTAACAGTCTTAAGTCAGTTCCGAACAGGTATGACTGTTAATTACCAACAGTCTTAAGTCATTTCCGAACAGGTATAATAATACCGAATCGGTTTTGCACGGGTAAACCAAAAAGTGACCGCGATCCGACCCGGACGAATCCCGACAACCCGCTACCACTGCGGACAGGCGAAGTGCAAAGTGCGCCACTAGCGCCTCTACAGCCCACTGCCCCGCACCCGCACGCGCGCGCGCGTGTGCGTACGGTGCTTCGCACCGTATTGAGGTCTCTTGAATAGCCTCTTAAATGCTAGATAAATTAACTCTTCATCTTCCATTTGTACTTATTAAGTGTACAAATTCTTAACATTTTTCCAATGTGGGACTCAAATGTTGCCCGCCCCTTTTATAGCTTAGTGGTGACACTTAGCTTTGTACATTTTTCAATGTGGGACACTATCCCCTTTTATATTTGGGTTAGCTTCCCACCTCTTCCTCACACTTCCAATGTGGGACAAGCTTTTTAAGCTTTTACACCCAAAAACTCTTACTCACTTATTTTAAAAATCACCAACATTCCTCCACCATTTTCAAAATAAGTTTTGTAAATCTTTGATTGTCTGTAAGACTGTGTATAAGCATTAGTGTCTCACGACTTGAACCAATACCCTGTGAAGGTTCGTCAAAGTTAACCATGAAAGTATAGTAGACTTATCTTTGAACTATCAATCTATATTGATTAGCCGGATTTGTCTTCACACACAAATCTTTTAGTTGTTGATTATCCATATAAGCCGACACATGTATTAGGCCTTGTGTCTGTACCTTGATTTCATGAGTGCTTTAGAGTCAAGCCCAGTTCTCATAGGAAGCGGCACCACTTCCACACTCATATAGGTAGATTATCATAGGTGTCCATGTAACTTAAAACACCATAAATCTATTAAGGTTAAACTCATCCTCTTTCATTATTCATTACATGTTCTAAGCACTTATCCTTGGGATGTTAAATTTTATAGTGCTTACAATCACGTCGTATGATGTACTTTAATTATTGAACTTGAGACTTGAATATATCAAGTTTCAAGTTGAGTTTCCATCAAGAGTGATTATTATTAATGGGCTTTAGTCCCATCCCTGTTGATGTCTTAGACACCAGTCCTCTTGCAAGACCTTTTGTAAAAGGATCAGCTAAATTTTGACTTGATTTTACATAATCCACTGTGATTACACTATCTGTAATCATTTGTCTGACATAACTATGTCTCAGGCCAATATGTCTAGATTTTCCATTATACACTTTACTATAAGCTCTGGAAAGTGTAGACTCACTATCACAATGTATAGATATTGGAGGCATTGGTTTTGGCCAAACTGGAATTTCAATTAATAAATTCCTTATCCATTCTGCCTCTTTACTAGTTGCAGCTAATGCTACAAACTCAGCTGCCATAGTAGAGTCAGCTATACAAGCTTGTTTCTTTGATCCCCAAGAAACAGCTCCTCCACCAAGAGTGAAAATCCATCCACTTGTTGAGGAATGATCCTCCCGCTCAGTTATCCAACTGGCATCAGAAAACCCTTCTAATACTGAAGGATATCCACTATAGTATATACCATAGTCCATAGTTCCTTTCAAATATTTTAATATTCTATTGACAGCATGCCAATGCAATAAACTTGGATTACTAGTATATCTACTTAATTTACCAACAGCATAAGCAATATCTGGTCGAGTACATGTCATGGCATACATTAAACTACCAATTACTCGTGCATATTCCAATTGTGAAATAGCTCTACCATTATTAGGGATCTTTAGCTGTGGTTCAAAAGGTGTACTAACAGGTGTGCAATCAAACTGATTAAATTTCTTTAAAATTTTCTCAACATAATGAGATTGAGTGAGAATTATATTTTTATCTTTCCTTATTATTCTCATTCCTAATATGACATCAGTTACACCAATATCTTTCATATCAAATTTAGAAGACAAAAAACTCTTAGTATTATTAATGTTTTCTAAATCAGTACCAAGAATTAACATGTCATCTACATATAAACAAATGATCACACCTTTATCATTAGCAAATTTACTATAAACACACTTATCAGATTTATGAATTTTAAAACCATAAGAAATAATGACTTTATCAAATTTTTCATGCCATTGTTTAGGTGCTTGTTTTAGGCCATATAAGGACTTAATAAGTTTACATACTTTATTTTCTTGTCCAGGCATAACAAACCCTTCAGGTTGTTCCACGTAAATTTCTTCTTCTAAGTCACCATTTAAAAAGGCAGTTTTCACATCCATTTGATGAATCTCAAAATTATATATAGATGCTAATGCAATTAAAATTCTAATAGTGGCGGTTCTAGCAACAGGTGCATAAGTATCAAAATAATCAATTCCTTCTTTTTGTGTAAAACCTTTAGCAACCAATCTAGCCTTGAATTTATCAATTGTTCCATCTATTTTCATTTTCTTTTTAAAAATCCATCTACACTTAATGGGTTTAGATCCTGGAGGTAAGTCTACTAATTTCCAAGTTTTATTTCCCAAAATTGAATCCATTTCATCATTTATAGCTTCTTTCCAAAATGCTGAATCAACAGACTTAATAGCCTCACTATAAGTTTGTGGGTCTGTTTCAACGCTAAGAGTCAAAGCATAATGATTACAAGATGTGTCTTTAGTTCCTTCAACAAGATAGATTACAAAGTCGGGACCAAAGCTTTTTTCTTTCCTAGGTCTTTTACTTTTTCTAATCTCTTCTTGTTCTACTGGTGGAGTTACAGGTAACTGTGAAGGAGTGCTTACTTCTTTTTCATTATTAATTCTAGGAATAGAAGAAAACCTTTGTTCATAAAAAATTGCATCTCTCGATTCAATTATTGTATTTACCTCAACAGAATCATTAGGTTCACTAACCAAAAATCTATAGGCTTTATTATGTTGTGCATAACCTATGAAAATACACTCAACACCTTTGCTTCATAATTTCTTTCTCTTAGTTTCAGGTAGTCTTACAATAGCTCTACAACCCCAAACTTTAAGATAACCTAAATTAGGTTTTCTATTCTTCCATAATTCGTAAGGAGTTTTCTTATTATCTTTAACAGGTATCCTATTCAAAATATGACATGCAGTTAAAAGTGCTTCTCCCCAAAACCCTTTACTTAAACCAGAATAAGAAAGCATTGCATTAACCATCTCAGTTAGTGTTCTATTTTTTCTTTCTGCTAATCCATTTTGTTGTGGTGTATAAGGTGCAGTAACTTCATGTATAATTCCCATATCTTCACAAAATTGAGGGAAGTGATATTCACCACCTCTATCAGATCTAAGACATTTTATTTTAGAATCACATTGATTTTCAACTTCATTTTTATATGTCTTAAATCTATTAAGCACATCATCCTTAGAGTTTAAAAGATATACGTAACAACATTTTGAAAAGTCATCAATAAATGTAGCAAAATATTTACTACCACCTCTAGTAGGCGTTCCATGCAAATCACAAACATCACTATGTACTAATTGCAACAAAGATGTAGTCTTTTCTATTTTTGGAAAAGGCAATCTTGTTATTTTTGTTTGCATGCATATTTTACACTTTTCATTCATATCATTCTCATATTTAGGAATTAAATTTAAATTAACCATGAAATGCATTTTCTTTGTATTAACATGTCCTAAACGACTATGCCATAATGAAAGACAATCAACGATATAAGCAGAAGAATCCTTTTCATTGATATTGAGCTTAAACATGCCCTCATACAAATATCCTTTGCCTACAAAGGTACCATTCTTAGTCAGAATAAATTTGTCTGACTCAAATACAAGCTTAAAGCCAAATTTGTTAAGAAGACTTCCAGAAACTAAATTTTTCCTAACATCAGGAACATGAAAAACATTGGTGAGGCTAAGGATTTTCCCGGAAGTGAATTCAAGATCCACTGTCCCTTTGCCTTTAACCGCAGCAGTAGATGAATTTCCCATGTAGAGAACATCTCCTTCCACTGTTTCATAGGCAGAGAACAAGTTCTTGTCCTTACAAACATGCCTTGTGGCACCAGAATCAACCCACCAAGAGTTGTCTTCTCCAAGCATATTAGCCTCGGATATCATAGCAGCAAATTTTTGCTTTGTGTCTGATGTCCCTCCTTTTTCCTTTAGTTTCTTGAACTCATGACAATCCTTCTTGAAGTGACCTGGTTTGTTGCAATGAAAACAATTTCCTTTCTTCTTTTTGTTTGCTTTAAAATTATTTGAAAAATTCTTCCGCTTGTTATTTTTTCCATGATTGCCATATTTTTGCTCCTTTCCTTCCTCCACCACATGGACCTTAGAAACAGAATTGTCTTGTTCTTCTTTACCATCTAGAATTCGAGACTCTTGTTCAATTCTTAAATGAGTCTCTAATTCTTCAAGTGAAAGATCCTCCTTTTTGTGTTTGAGTTCTTTCTTATAGTCTTTCCAAGAAGGAGGAAGTTTTTCAATTATGGCAGCAACAATTACATTATCATCCATATTTAATTTTTTCAGTTTGCAATGATTTATGATGCGTTGGATGTCATGAAATTGTTCTAGCACAGGCCTATTATCATGCATTTTAAAGCTTAGAAACTGACCGATAAGGAACTTCTTACTTGTAGCGTCTTCCGTTAGATATTTGGTCTCCAATGTTTCCCACAAAGTTTTTGCAGTCCCAACATTTTGGTACAAGGGAACAAATTATCAGCAAGTGCATTGAGAATGTGACCACGACACAAGTAATCATCGGTCTCCCATTTTGTACGTTGCCTAGTCTGTTCCACGGTTTCATCTTCATCTTCATTTGGTTTTGGTTGTGACAAGACATATACAATCTTCAATGTTGTTAAAAGAAAATGAACCTTTTTCTGCCAACGCAGAAAATTACCACCATCAAAACGGTCCAATTTGACAAAGCCTTCTGTTATTTGTCGAAGTGACTTTGAAGAGTCGGCCATTTCTGATAATACTGTATTTAGATTGTTGGATAATATGTATGCAAATACAGAAATGGACTTTATATATCACAAAATGTCAACTTCAATACAACAATGTAACTTCTGAATAGTCACTAGAAAACTTCAAGGCGTGATGTCACTTTCCTAAATACAATATTTGCCCCACACGAATAACTTTGGTATACAAACGGGAATCCGCAAATCCGTACTCAAGATACAATGAAGCAACTTGCACTGCCTGCAACTTGTATATTTGAAGACAGCCCTTGGATGCAATAGTGAAGAACAGTCAATCAAGTTCTTATTCTGTTTATGTGCACAAAACAGAATACGAGAATTTGTATCTCCTGAAAATTGTAAGAGAGTAATAGCAGGGTATGGAAATCTGAAACTGGTTTTTTGTTATCAATCTAATTTCGTTTTTAGGCAGCCTTTATTTATAGATAATGAAAAGCTTTGTCTTCAAGAGTCATGACTGTTGAATTAACAGTCTTAAGTCAGTTCCGAACAGGTATAATAATACCGAATCGGTTTTGCACGGGTCAACCAAAAAGTGACCGCGATCCGACCCGGACGAATCCCGGCAACCCGCTACCACTGCGGACAGGCGAAGTGCAAAGTGCGCCACTAGCCCTCTACAGCCCATTGCCCCGCACCCGCACGCGGGCGCGCGCGTGCGTGTGCGTACGGTGCTTCGCACCGTATTGAGGTCTCTTGAATAGCCTCTTAAATGCTAGATGAATTAACTCTTCATCTTCCATTTGTACTTATTAAGTGTACAAATTCTTAACATTTTTCCAATGTGGGACTCCAATGTTGCCCACCCCTTTTATAGGTTAGTGGTGACACTTAGCTTTGTACATTTTCTAATGTGGGGCACTATCCCCTTTTATATTTGGGTTAGCTTCCCACCTCTTCCTCACACTTTCAATGTGGGACAAGCTTTTTAAGCTTTTACACCCAAAAACTCTTACTCATTTTAAAAATCACCAACAAAAAGTGTGTACATATTGTTACTCTAGTGGCAGTAAGGGACTGTTTTGAATGGGCGATATTTTTTATAGATGCAGTTTGGTATCATTTTTACCTTTTCAAGAAAAGTAGCTATATCTATTGCTTTTAATTAGTAAGGAATCAATGCATCCCATCCCCTCAACCTCTGCAGCAAAGATCTTCTAAACTAATATCTTTTCCCTACTAATTTTATTTTTCCTGTATACTCTCTATTTGCTGTATTTTATCTAATGTTTATACATATGTAATATCTAATGTTTATATATATGTAATTATGTCTGGATCTGGTCCGCATCTGATTTGAGGGGACCTCCCCATTTTAGGAGTAAAATGAATTGTTTTCTCATAAAAAATTACATTGATTTAGTGGTTCAGGTGATCAACAAATAAGATTTAACGGTTGAATCTAACCTTGCATTTCAACCAATTTCGGGTTGAATTTCTTCGATGAAAGGAGATGATCTCCTATTTTCTCCTTTAATGGACTGATCTGCATTTGTAGAACCTCGCATATATATAGCTTCATAGGGAAAAATATATAATATAATTACATGGTGTAAGATGATCGTCCTTCCTTTACAATCAAAACCATTTTATTTATCAGGTCCTTTAATTTTAGTAATACCTCAACACTGGTTTGCTAAATTGTCTGGGAAATTCAACATTTTATATTAAACAGATTTTTTTCACTTTCTTCCCCGCATCAAGACTTTGTCGATTTTTTTTACTTTTTTCCCTGCATCAAGACTTTGTCCAGTTCCCCAATTGACAAATGTATGCTTTTTCCAAATGCACTCAGCCTTATTTTCTTATGCAAATAAATAGTAAGATGGAGCATATAAGGCCCTCAGTAATCACTAATAATAAACAAAATCATGGTTATGATAAAGTGGTGTTCTCATTTCATTTACACTATACAATACATACATACATACAGAGATGAAACTATACACAGAATATCTACACCAACATACATATAAGATGTTTTTTTTTTCATACGCAGCATAATAGTTTATATGCATTTTTTGTTACGGGCGGATGGAAAAAAAGAGGGGCATATACTGAATAGTCCCTCGAACATTTTTTAATACACGTTTCGTCCACGCCCTTTTATTTTGTTTCAAAAAGTCACTCACCACATAAAAACACTCAAAACAAGGACACGCACAAACCCAGTTACCCCCCACCCTCCATTGCCGGAACTCCGGAAGCCCTCGCCGGAGCTCCAGCAACCCCCACCGGCGCTCTGGCAACCCATGCCGGAGCTCCGGTAAGGGCTTCCGGAGCTCCGGCAGTTGGGGTGGGGGTGAGTTGGGGAGGGGGTGTCACTAGCGCGGACTTTTAAAATTAAGAGAATATTGGGTAAATGGGTGTTTGAGGGACTATATGGGTTAAACTAAAATGATGTGTATTTTTTACAAAATATGTATTTATGTTGGGGACTATTCGGTAATTGACCCAAAAAACAAATTATAGCAAGCTAAAAAAGAGAAAAAAAAAATACACAAAAGGCAAGTCTTCCTTACTGGGTTACGCAGCAAATGTGTAGACCAGCTATTTAAGCCTTGAAGTGACAAAGGTAGTCTTAGTTTCAACAAAAGAAGTCCATAAAAAAAAAAAAAAAAAAGATCCAGAGACCTCATAGGCCAAACTTTCTAGTACCTACCCTTTTCATTTAAAATATTAAATAAATTACTCATTTGGCTTCTAAACTATCACGACTGTTTCAAAATGGCCCCTGAACTACAGAAGTGTCACCCCTCCTGTAATCCACCCCACCCTCCTCCACACCAACCAAACAACCCTACCGACCCCTCCTATAATCCACCCACAAAACCTGTTCGGCAGACCCCTCTCTAACCCTCCCCCCCCCCCCCCCCCCACACACACACACATGCCGGTGGACCCATTCCCCCACCCTAACACACATGTATTTAGATGTAATATATTTATATCCTGTTGGACTTTTCAGATGTGTTTTATTTTTAGAATGCGGGTGGTGAGATTTTGATTTTACTGGAAAAAATGAGGGATTTCATCGGAAAGAAGGAGGGGGGGGGGGGGGGGGGGGGGGCATCGAGAAAAAAAAAAGATGGAAGGTAAGGGGACAGGTTGGGTGGTTTCACCAGTAAGCAAAAAGGAGGGGGACGAGTGGTTCGTCGGGAAAAAAATGGCAAATGGAAGGTAAAGGGAGGGTTTGGGTGGTTTTGCTAGTAAACCAAAGGGAGGGGGAGGGGTGGTTCACCGGAAGCGAAAAAGGGAGGGGGAGTGGAGTGGAGGTTGACCGGAAAAGGGAGGGGTGGAGGTTGGCCGGAAGAGGGGAGGTAATGGAAAAGTAAAAGAAGTGAGAAGGCTTCGTTGGGGGGGGGGAGAGAGAGAGAGTGGTTCGTTTAACTTTTTATTATTTTTTTAATCATGTATTGATGCCAAATTACAATTAAACCCTATAATATCAATGAGTTAACTATTTTTCCCTTACCATGAGTCTTGTGCATGGCACCTGACTCATTTTCGTCCAAGTAAACGTCCCAAAACGACGGAAGGGTCTTGTTAAATCAGTTAGGTTAGTTTTAGGACTTAATTGACACTTTTGAAAGTTGAGTGGCCATTTTAAAAAAATTGTGATAGTTTAGGGATCAAATGAGTAATTTGCTCTAAAATATTTAGAGCCACTCAACATATAAAAGAGAAAATTTGGGAAACTTTTAGGGGATCTTTTATGAGCATACAAGGTAAAAATTCAAAACATGTGCATTATGACCATACTTCATGATCAATACCATCCCATTGATAGTATGGAAACTCTTGACTTGGCCCATTAAAATGACACAAACACGATACAAATCGACCTTAAACAGGTTGTGTTTATTTTTAACAGATTAACATCATTTGTAGGTTGAGCGGTAAAATAAGCTGACATGAATAACGAATCAGACTATGCACAACTTATAGAGCATGAATCTGGCATGACATTGTCTGTTTGCCATCCTGACTATTGAACATGTCCTTTAAATTTGGTACTAAGGGGTCGATTCGTTTCCTTAAAAGTATAAATTTATATTAACATATTATGTATATATTTGTTATCAGGAATCTCTTATAATACAAAAACAAGTTAGCAGCTGAAGACAGTGAACAGTTGATCTATTGAAAAATGTGTGTTTTTCCCCAGTCATTCATCCAACTTCCTTTCTTATGCAGCTTATTGAGATAAGGTGTATAAGTTCCCCATCAACCATTAATATCAAATAAAATCACGATAATCATGAATGGGTGTTTCAAAAACATAGCATTAGATCATCTATAGACGTCATATGCCTATTGCAATGCCACATAAAAAAGCGCATAAAATGCATTTTGTCTCCAAATGTTGACAGTTCTCCAGACGGTAAGGTAATATAAAGCTATCAACGAGGTGGCATTTGAAGTGCTGCGGCAGGGAATTTTTCTAACTCTATATATACACCCCGAAGTCTAACTAAATTGTATTAAGTTTATCAAATCCTCTCTCTAGAAAATGAATTTTCAATAAAAAAAATATAGGAAACCCAAGCAACAAAGGGTGGTGCTGGCCACCAAAAGAAGAATTGATTTGCATATGCTGGTTGAAAACTCATTCAACGGCACAAATTATAGGCGTAAGAAAATTGAGGTGCAATTAAGCAGCTAACAATGATGGAGAGATGTGGTGTGCGGCTTCACCTACAACAAGATAGACAACCATCCAAAAGGCAGTGACCAAATGATGTGTCATTGTTGGCAAAGGCGACGGTCTAATGACCATGATTTGCTTTCAAAAATGTTGGAATGACTTGAAAGACACTCCAAAAAGGGAACA
Source organism: Sambucus nigra (assembly GCA_949130495.1). NCBI lineage: Eukaryota > Viridiplantae > Streptophyta > Magnoliopsida > Dipsacales > Adoxaceae > Sambucus > Sambucus nigra. Next base: position 643,493,046 of record OX422208.1, on the reverse strand, counting down.
TTCTCCTAACTCCTTGTAAGACGAGCAAGAAAGCTAGGACTGCATAAACAACGGGTGTTGGACCAATCAAGTCCGAGTTCAGCCTGTGCTCTTCCTCTCCTGATGATGCATACTTATCTGTCATAGCTGGTGTACCATAGTAAGATGACACCTTCCAAAATTTATCAGTTGAGGCCCTTGAGTGTTGAATGGCAAATTGGAATGAATGTAGCATAATGGAAGCAAAAAATGGGCAGCAGCTCTTTCAATAGCAACACACCCGACTGACTTTGTATCTAATCTCGATGCACAGTTGCGTATATGGATACTGACTTTGCGAAGGAGGTTAAACTAAAGGCCTACTTGAGGAGAAAATCAAAATCGCCAAACAGAAATAATTCCCGTTGGAGGAAGAAGTTGCGGCCAAAGAACGAAAAGAGATGGAAGCCAAATTGCGGCACTGGCTCAAGAGCCCCAGGGGGAGATGGTGTATTTCTTCACATCTTTCACCATGAACTGATATCCTAGTTGAAATCTCTAAAATGCATATTCAGTAAACCAAAATAGGCACATTAAATCCAACCCCAAAATCAAAACAAATGATATCAAATCTATAAACCCAGAAATAAAAATCAAATGAACTATATGGTTTCTTAATGAGAACTAACATCTTATAAACTCAGGGTATTCACTACAATGATCATATAATTCCCATATAAAAATCTTTAATTTTCTTGAATGTAATAATTTTGAATTGATAATCCACTGAATTGTATATAATATAATTAATGTTAGAACTAACCCTTACCTGTTTAGAATAGCTGCAGACTTGGCCCAAAGAAAAAGGATGGTAAATAGGAGCAAGAGAACACTAGACACAAGTGAGAGAAGTGTATAACCAGATCTCTCAAACACAACCCAGGCAGCCAGGGTCACCACTAGTATTCCCATTGTCAGATTTTTTCTTCTCCACAGCATCACATCTGCAACTGTTTAAACCAATAAAACAACCATCAAGATCAAGTTTTTATCTAAGTCTTGATCAAGAATACTTGGATTTGGATCCAAACCCATTATTTTAAGGAAATTGTGAACTGACCAAGTCCTCCTCCAAGAATCTCATGAACACTTCTTTGTCTGTTGAACAATCGATCGGATGAATTCATTTTCAGGGGTACTTCTAAAACTAAAAACAAGCAGTTCTGATGGGAAATGAAGAAGATAAAAAAGTATTCTTTTTTTTTCTTTATAAAGAAGCAAAGAGCAAAGTATACTACGTAAAGCTGTGTATACACTTTTTTTCTAGTCTAATAGAAGACATGTATGCAATGCATAGTTGCAAAAAAAGTGTGGGGTTAGTGGTTCTCAGGTTCCACTTTCCAGCCACTACGATTGAAAATACACTCAATAGTTTTTCTTGGTCGGATTTTGTTTTCTACCAAATATATATAGTAATACGGAAGAGAGAGAAGTTTGGACAAGGAGACCTCTCTCTCTCCAAGACTTAACAGCCAACAGGTAGGGTTTTTTTTTTTTTTTTTTTTTTTAATTTGAAGTGGTAAAATTCTCTATTTCAATTAAGGGTCCTACACCCTGAAAAAAAATCCTTAATATTATTTTATTATTGAGTAATTTTATCCGCAATAACATTTCGACTCAATACAATCAATGTTTTAATTATAGTTTTTAAGAAGCAACCCACCCCTAATACACCATGTATTAATATCTACATCTGTTAAAATGAGATACGACACGAATCGACATGAAGTAATAAGTTAACGGGTGGACCCTTAATGATTTCGGGCATATCAGTGTCAATCCGATAAGACGGGATAGTTCAAGGGTCGGGTTAGGATTGATCTCCTTCCCCCGTTAATACCCGATAACACCCGTTAAAGTCATTAATTTAAGTAAATAAGATCTATTAATGTTGATACTTATAAAGAGTTTATGTAGGTCAATGTTACTTTAATTATAACAAATTTTACTAAACGGGAGAGTTAGTAATGTCAATGAATTAATGGGTCTAATTTTGTTTAAAAATGAGCAAATACGTCAACTTGTAGACGATTCAAAATAATTCATTATCTTAATGGGTAACAACGGTTAAACACGACACGACACATTAAGATAACGGTTGGGTTTGGATATGGTTTTTTCACATGTTAAAAAAGTCACTCGTTTAGACACGAACCCGATAAGACCCAAACACGATAAAAATCGACACGAACGAGACTCGACACGATCCATTGCCAGGTTTATTAATACCTGCAATTATATAAAAATAAAAATAAATTAATAAAGTCAACATACAACTGACCATTTTACTAAAACTAACCAATCATTTCATAAAAAAAAAAATCTATGAACATTTATCCTTTTTGTTGGCTTCTCAAACCCTAAATATCAAAATTCACTAATGGGAGATCTAAACTCGAGTTGCAAAATATATGAAGGTGTTGATGAGGAATCGAATTAGGGAGCAACAAATTGTTTTCTTGAAAATTTAAGTAACATATTAACTTTCATGAGAGAAATGTTGAATGAAATGAACGAGTTGATCATGAACTTTTAAATCGTTATTACTGTTATTGCCCTAATCTTGAAAATGATGACAATGTTCAACTCTTATGAACCAAAATAATTATATCTTTATATTAGAGCCCATATATAGTATCAATTTTATACACATGGGATTATATAATATGGTCGAGACAATGAGAATGTTGAAAACCAAGATGTTGAACAAAGTGTGGTTTATATCCAATTTACATACTTAGAATCATGTATATGGAGTTTTCACCATGAAACAATTAACTATTAACTTTTGATAAAAGTGCATTGTTCATTGTCCCTTTCATGAATGTTGATGTCTAAATTTGGGTTACTTATTTGAGGACCAGTCTTAGCTTTAGTTACCAAATTTATAATCACAGATATAAGAAGTAAAGAAAGTAGAAGAGGGCACAAGAGATTTTAACGTGCTTCAGCTTAAGAAGGGAGCCTACATCCAAAAGGTAATGCCATCAATAATCTAAGGTCTTGGTCTCTTGGTTACAATATATATGGTTTTACACAAAATTTTTGTGTTTGTGTTTTTGACTCCCCTCCCCTTAGCTGAGGGTAGTAGCATATTTATAATAAGAAGAAGTTCCAGAGATGGAATGCCTTATAAATTCAGGCATTTATACCTTTACACGATAATATATAGAAGGACATCATTCACGTGCATGAGCATGGTGGCTATTGAGTACCCCCCCCCCCCATGTGTTTTTTAATTTAACTGATGGTTCACATTCCTGGTTGTGGTTGGTTGGGCAACCCACTAGAGGTTGCTGGGGCTAACCGGGTGTACCCGTAGTAAAAATCCAAATAGTTATGTGGACAGGTGTTACTAGCTCATTATATGAATTTAAGTTACAACAAAAGCCCTCGATGCTTCATATTTGAAGGATTAACAAAATAATGGAGTATTTATCTCAAACATTGCTCAGTACCCTAGAAAGGTGTTGGTCGGTTGCCGACCTCAAGGACTTGTAATTTTTCACTAAGTCATATTAAGGCGATGAAAATTTTGTAAATAACCTGAAAGATAGCGAACTGCCTGAGGGTATGATCGTCTTTTTAGAATTTGGCGATATAAGACGCTAACGATATCCTAAATGTTGGTATGTTTAATCATATGAAATCCTGAATTTCAAGAGTCGTCACTGTACATATAAAAGACCTACTTCAATTTTCATCTCATATCACTTTGCATTTTGAACTTTTCCTTCGATTGTAGTGTTTTCACTTTGCTGCTTAAGGATTTCAACCCAGTTTTACTACTATAAGAGCCTTTTTCTTCTTATCTTTTTTCTTTTTGAGCTATTAGAATGGTTTATATCGTAGATGGGGGTTCTTTGGAAAAGTTTAGGGAAATATGAAAAATCCCATCTTAGGTAACTACGGAGTTAGTTTCTAGTCCCTGTGATTTATGTGCTTTAAGTGAAGGCCACTTGTAAGGACATAATTTTATAAATATCCGGGGTAGATTCTAGGATATTTCTGTTTTCTCCTAGATTACAGTTCATATGTCTGATACCGCTACATTCGGCACGTCAACACGATCATCCTCGACGGCCTTTATCCGAATTCAATGCATCCACTTTCATCACGTGCATCATGCTACATGCAATGTGCTGCTCAGCTCATTCCCACTACTCCACTACGCTCTATCAGTAATATGTTTTATTTGAGCTTTAAATATTTGCATAAATATATGGGAAATGTTTTTGAAAATTATTTTTGAAGTCTGGTTTTATTTTTTATCAAAAGCAGAATTTTTCTAAGTGTAGAAGCGAATTGCCTCGATCGATGAGATCGCTCAAACGACTTTGGAAGTCGTTCGCGCGAGATAGGCATATCGCGCGATATCGTACGAACGACTTATGTCCTTCGTTCGAGCGACATGGCTATCTCGTTCGAACGAGCCACCCCCTCGATTTTTGTATAAATATCTGATCTCTTTCTACACTTTTTTTCAAGTCTTTCTGCAATCTCAAAATTCTGCGAAAACAGCCCAGAATAAGACTTCACTTTTAAGGTTTTCTAAACCTTTTTTGATTCACAAAAACATTCCCATATATGTGTGTGAATCTTTAAACCATCAAGAGGATCATTTACTCATCTGGAGTAACTTGTGAGGAAGCCGCTCTCTTCTTCACTGTTGCCCTACTGGAAAGGGATTGTTCTAGCCGCCGACAACAGAACCGACACCCGAGGGTATTTCTGTGTCATATATTTTCATTGTAATCCATGTAAGCTGTACTCTTACAAAATTATTGTGAAAATAAAAGGTTTTTCCCCTTTGGGGGATTTTTCCTCATATATGTGTTCTTGCATGTTTCATCATCATATTTAATCACATATAGATGCATGTTTAGGACTTGAGTGGTAAAAAATGTGTTTAATTAAATAACTTCATTATTTGAACGCAAGCGTACTTCTTCCTCAAATTAGTATCAGAGCCAGTTACACAAATTTACCGTGTAATTTTTCGCCAAATTTTTCTAAGATATCAATTTTTTGAAAAATTAACTTTTGAAAAACGAGTGTGTTCATAATGGAGAAGTTATATAATAAAATGCTCGTTTTTTATGGGATAAACTATGCATATTGGAAAGCTCGCATGAGATCTGCATTAAAAGATATTGATGAACGTGTCTGGATTTTGGTAGAAAGAGGGTGGACTCCTCCCTCCGTCACTGTTGAAAATGTGATCAATTTAAAACCTGTCACTTCTTGGACTAAAGAAAAATTTAAATGGTCATCATTCAATTTTAAGGGTCTAAGTGCTATTTCTGGGTCTGTCACACCTGATGAGTTCAAATGCATAATGACGTGCACCACGTCAAAAGAGGCATGGGATATTTTACAACTCACCCATGAAGGAACTAATGTTGTGAAAGAGTCTAAATTGCAAAATTTGACAACTCAATTTGAAACCATCACCATGCATGAGACTGAATGTTTTGATGATTTTTATGCTAGGCTCTCTGACATTATTAATACTAGCTTTAATCTTGGTGAACATATTCCAAATGCTAGAGTTGTTTAAAAATATTCTTCGTTCTCTGCCTAAGCGTTTTATCCCTAAAGTCACTGTGCTAAATTATATGGGTAATTTAAATACGCTAAAATTGGAAGAACTTGTAGGAGATTTGTAAACATATGAAATTGATATGTTCCCTAAAACTGCTAGGTCTAAAAATAAGGGAATTTCACTTAATGCCCAAGAGAGAAAGAGTGAGGGGTCGGCTAGAAAGAGGGGAGAGTCAACTAGAAAAAGAGAGACAGATTCGTCTGATTCTGAGTGTGATTTTGACTTAGATGGTTTGGCTCTTTTTGCAAAAAAAATCAAGAGAATTCTCAAATTCAAGAAAAATGGTAATTTTAAAAATAAAAAGAATTTTGAGAAAAATAAGTTTGAAAAGAAAAATGAAAAAGATTTTAAAGATCCTCCTAAGAAAGAAAGTGAGAGATGCTTTGAGTGCGACGGTAGGGGTCATAGAGCTTTTGAGTGTGCTACTAGGCTGAACAGAGAAAAGGGCAAAGTTATCCTTAATGCTACCCTTAGTGACAACAGTGAGGTCGAGTCGGTGGATTCTGGAGTCGAGTCACCGCATGAGTGTAACTTCACCGCATTCATGGCTAGTCATGTGAGCATTTCTAGTTCTCCTCACGACGATGAGGATGTTGCTTCACAGGGACACCTCGACAGTGAGAGCGATGTGAGTGAGGGGGAGGATGACACAAGTGAAAGCGAGAGTGATATTCAATGCGCCTACGCTGAGTTATATTCTAAGTCGTTTGAGACCAAAAACGTAACAAAGCGTTAGTTCTTAGAATCATTGCTTTAGAGAAAAAGTTAAGATTGTTTGGAGAGAGCGAAAGTCTTTGTGAGAAAGAAAAAGAGAGAAAGGAAAACCTTGAGAAAATAAGATGCTTTGAGTGTTATGGGACAGGGCACAAGAAATTTGAATGTCCCACTAGACTTAGGAGAGATGGCAAGAAAGTTGCCATGCCCGCTACCCTAAGCGATAGTGAGGATGAGAAGGGTGATGAAAGTGTGATCCAAAAAGATTTTAGAAAGTTATTTATCAAGACCATGGAAACAAAAAGGTCAAATCGAATTCTTGGTCTTCGGATTTGTGAGTTGAAGGAAGAGAATGTTGAGCTAAAAAGGGAAAAATATGACTTGACCAACACGGTGTCTAGTCTGACGACATGTGTATCCCATCTTGAGGATGATCTCATACAAGCATGGGAGGTTCAAGTCTCATTAGAGAACGCATCTGAGAAGGTTGATAAGATGGTTCCCTATCCTGGTTTGAATATTGGTGAGAATGTTGGAAAAGGTCATGACAGTGCATTCACTACTTCTAATGCGCTCGAGCCTATCTCCACTTTGGTGAGTGATTCTCATGGGTTCCCGTCAAGGATAGTTGATCCCATGATTTATGATAAATTAGTTCCTAGACCGGTTTATGTTTGCTCCCACTGCAAGAAACGAGGACATCTTAGGGAGTTTTGTTCTAAGTTGGGTTTTGTGTCACATCATTCCACTTCACATATTCATGCACTTGCACCCACTCATGATACCTTGCTTACACATAATGATAGAGAGTTTTCACACATTCGCGAGCTAGTGAAGTTTTTAATCAAAACCACACATGATCTTATGGAGTTGGTTCAAAAGATGTCACCGTCTTTGAAAAACTCCACTGCTCTTCGCGGTTGAGGTCTTGACATGTTTGCTAGCATAGGGTGGTTTTCATGATGTCTCTTTTGCCTATTGCTAGCATGTACCATTAATTTGTATTATTTTTTTTGAAAAATCCAAAAAGATTTTTGTTTTTATAAAAATTTCAGAAAAGCACAAAAAGATTTTTGTACTTTTTATGCACCTTTTATGGATGAACATTTAAGATAGCCAAGTCACAATTCCATTCCATCTTTTCATGTGACTGTTTGATAGAGATTTGAGATGCTACATGATTTCATCCGTGTGCTTTACATTGCTTGGAGTCTTTGAGATGTGATTCGTGATATCTTGTCTATATGTTTGACTCCTATCTCCTTTATTGCACACATGCACGGCTTTATTTGATTATTTTACTTGTCTATCACATGTTGGCTTGAGTGTTTCCATCTCAATTATGTTTATACAACTAACAATATGCGATAAAACTTGACAAGATTGGAATGCATGTAAAAACCATTTTTTGTGAGACTGAATGTTCATTTAAGAACGGGGAGGGGCTGCGAAAGGTTTTATCTATTCTTTGCGCAAAAGCCACCGTTCAAAAGGACCTAAAATGGAGGAATTTTATTATCCGAGGTCCAAAGAGGTTAAAAGAGCCCTGAAAAAATGTAAAGGCAATAAAAAGCAATACATGCCAAATATGGGCCATTAGATTTCACCATCAATTCTCCAAAGTTTGAGAATTTAGAAAGCCTCTATTCAAAATTAAAATCTGAGGGAGTTTGGTTGGAGAATATAAACGGGTTTGCACTTCCTTGAAAGTCCTGAAAAAGCATGAAACAGTTTTGGACGTTATTGGTGTGGAAATCACTTTGAGCTTTGATTTGTTGATTTGATTGAGTCAATATCTCATATTACCACATTTTGTTTACACCAAAGGAAGACTTTGAGTTCATTTGTTAGGAGTATCCGATATTCATCGTGCACATATGTCATGTTTGTATGCATTGATTTTCTTATCGAATTTGATCACACCCCTTCATTTTCGCTATCATTGACATGGTTGTTTTTGTGATCTTTCATGGTGTGATTCTTTATTGTATACTATTGTATGAAGAATTTTGAAAAATACAAAAATAGTAGTTTATTCCCGTGTGTTATTCTCCATGTGCCTTCATTTCTGCTCCTCATATTTGTCTATTTGGGGACATCATAAAAAGGGGGAGAAGAATTATGGGGGAGAATTGGTTTTGGTTGTTTGGCTGCATGAATGATTTGCTTAAGCTTAATTGATCATCAATTTTTGCATATCATTATATTTCAATCTGTTGCTTATCACGTGTATTTTCTTTATCTCATGTGTGTAGGTACATCATTGCTCATTATTTGATTACACACCCTAATGAGAAAAGCTTTGGAAGGTACCGGAGAGCTGAAGTTTTGGAAGACATGTCATTTAGTATTCTCAGTTTTGAGGGTTTAATGGGGATATTATCTTGTATCTCATTTGATTGCATAATTCGAATTTTTTATGTATGTACCGGCATAGACATAGGGGGAGATTTGTAAGGACATAATTTTATAAATGTCCGGGGTAGATTCTAGGATGTTTCAATTTTCTCCTAGATCACAGTTCATATGTCTGATACCGCTACATTCAGCACGTCAACACGATCATCCTCGACGGACTTTATCCGAATTCAATGCATCCACTTTCATCACGTGCATCATGCTACATGCAACGTGCTGCTCAGCTCATTCCCACTACTCCACTACGCTCTATCAATAATATGTTTTATTGGAGCTTTAAAATATTTGCATAAATATTTGGGAAATGTTTTTGAAAATTATTTTTGAAGTCTGGTTTTATTTTTTATCAAAAGCAGAATTTTTTTAAGTGTAGAAGCGAATTGCCTCGATCGACGAGATCGCTCAAATGACTTTGGAAGTCGTTCGCGCGAGATAGGCATATCGTGCGATATCGTTCGAACGACTTATGTCCTTCGTTCGAGCGACATGGCTATCTCGTTCGAACGAGCCACCGCCTCGATTTTTGTATAAATATCTGATCTCCTTCTACACGTTTTTCAAGTCTTTCTGCAATCTCAAAATTGTGCGAAAACAACCCAGAATAAGACTTCACTTTTTAAGGTTTTCTAAACCTTTTTTGAATCACAAAACCATTCCCATATATGTGTGTGAATCTTTAAACCTTCAAGAGGATCATTTACTCATCTGGAGTAACTTGTGAGGAAGCCGCTGTTTTCTTCACTGCTGCCCTACTGGAAAGGGATTTTTCTAGCCGCCGACAACAGAACCGACACCCGAGTGTATTTCTGTGTCATATATTTTCATTGTAATCCGTGTAAGCCGTGCTCTTACCAAATTATTGTGAGAATAAAAGGTTTTGCCCCTTTGGGGGATTTTTTCTCATATATGTGTTCTTGCATGTTTCATCATCGTATTTAATCACATATAGATGCATGTTTAGGACTTGAGTGGTAAAAACTGTGTTTAATTAAATAACTCCATTATTTGAACGCAAGCGCAATTCTTCCTCACCACTAGTTGCTAATAATTTTTATAGCTGAATGTGACATTACTTTCCCGTCAAATAATTAGTTATTGAATTTTATCTGGTTAATGGAGTTAACCGCCTTAATAAGATACATGGGACCCACATAGAAATAACTAAATATGTGTATTACTATAGTTGGGGGACCACTAATGACAACATTTATTACTTGAAGACCAGATATTCCAACAAAGCTCTGGTGGTGAATTTACTTGACTACAATAAGGATTATTAGTAGTACAAAATTGTAGTTAAAAAACTGGCAGTATGCTCCTCTTCCTAAGGGTGCAAAATACACATGGCTAAGGGAGAGGTGTAGGTAAGCAGCCCAATTATTTCATATATTTTCTTTGCATTTTCTTTTTTCTATTTGTTTGCTGATCCTTAATTTCGTGTTTATTTTTTGTAGAAAGAAGGAAGAATTACTGCCCACTTGATTCTAAAGTTAATTTCATTGATTTGAAGTATATCTGGTTTATCCAACAAAGGATAGGAGAGGTCTATCCCCGTTCGGCTTCTTTTTTGTTCAAATACAAGAGTTTTGTCATCTCATTTATATCTCAGCCTACAGAAGACATTTTAATAGCCCCCACAAATTTAGATGAGCTGACCTCATCTTCATCTGTTGCTTCCTCTGAATCCACCTTTCAAGAAGAGGAAAATGCTGCTTTTGTAGGAACCTCCTCCTCTTTTGAGTCCATAAACTTAGATAATATTCCATCCATCATTTCTTCTCCTGACAGGGTGGTTAAGAGGAAGATTCCAAACCTACTCGCTGAAGCTATGTCTCCCCCTCCTGTCGAGAAGAAGAAAGACGTTAGTGAAAATGGTTCCAAGCACCCACTGATGATGATGACTGAGGATGTGAATAACATAGAGCCTCAGTAAAAGAGATTAAGAAAAGGTCATGTTAACCAGTAGGAATTGGTGAAGAAAACCTTGGCCGACCGGGCCTCGACTGACGTTACTTCTGTGACAGTGAACCCTAATTTGGCCAGGGGTTTGATTGGTTCTAGAGCTCTTTCTGCCGACAGGTCGATGGTTGCCCCTTTATTTAGGAAAGATTACTAGAGAGGTACAATCATAATTTGTCTTTGGTAAATTTCCTAAATTATGATTTTGTATAGTTGGTCAACATTTTCACCTTTATACTTTACTGATTAATTTTGCTCCTCTGAAATTTACAGTTCTTAGTATATTATGATAAGATTTTGATGAGGGATGACCAACTTAGAGAGTCATCAGTTAAACGTTGAAGTTGCCTTTAAAAACCTGAGGGAATCCTTGGATGCCACCAAGAAAGCCCATGTGAAGGATCAAGAGAAGTGGCAAGGCTTACTAGATACTACTGAGAAGGCGAAAAAGGATGTTGAGAAGGCTCCTGCAGATGTTACTAAGTCCAGTACTGAGGTGGAGGTAGGTACCAAAGCTTGGAGGCTACTGTGAATAAGAAGAAGGAGGATGTGTATACCCGTGTCTGGGATAAGGCTTTCGTTATTACAGTTTTGCAGATTGACTACCTGAAGTAGACCTCCTTCAAAGAAAGTTGGGATACTGCCCTTAAGTAGGTTATCACTACTGTTGATTCAGAACTTTTTCAGCAATATAATCCTGGCACTCCTCCCATTATCAATGAGGAAATAGAGGATGAGGAGGGTACTCGCGAGTCTTCCATGGTAACTAAGACTTCAGTGGTGGTTGCTCGACCGACAGATTGTGTTTCCCAAGATAAGGAGAAGGGGTAAATACCTTGGGATTATTTTTCATTTTTCATTTTTTTTTCTTAGTAATGTTTTATTTCCTTGTAACCCGGAATAATTATCCTTCGAATGTATCTTTCCACAGATTTAATAACATTGCCCTTTATTTCACTTGCATAATGTTGATGTTTAGTTAATTTGCTCCTTAATTTTTGTACCCGTTGTTGATGTAAAAAATTAGATCATATCTAATTATTCAATCACAGATAAATAAATGAGACAAAGACTTTTTAAAGTGGTTCAGCCTTATAAGAATAGCATACGTCCACTGTTATGTTATTGCTGATTGTATGGGAATTCTTGATTACAAGTTATCTCAAGAAATTTTGGTCCCCTTACAATGAGTATTGTACAATGTATTTATAGCCATGAGGTTGTAATGTGAAAGGGTAATACATTAAATGATGCACATACGAAAGGGTGATACATTCAATGCTCCTTAAGCGTATGTGTCTGAATGATAAGCATTTAATGAACAGTCAAACTGTTGGTTATCCCGCTATTAATGCTTTGTTCGAGGTACAGCTCGGACCGCCTGAGTTGCTTGGACCGCCTAAGCTTCTCGGTGCTCAAGAGTTCCTCGGAGAGTTCTCGTTCCTCGGAGCGTATGAGTTCCTCAGGGAAACAGTGTTCCTCGTTGTAGTATGGTTTCTCGGAGCGTGTGAGTTCCTCGGAAGTGTTTGTTGTTGCCACGTAGACTGCCACGTGTCTTCACTTTATTGATCCATGTCAGCAGACTAAATTTGGTATCAACAGAAGCCCCCAATGTTTCATAGTTCGAAATTTGAGGAGTGTGGAACATTCTTTCTCGGAATATGATAGCTTTAAATAGTCCTCCTGATTTTTAGGAGTGTTTCCCTTGTATTTATTTCTCTTTCCAAATTCATAGAATCAGGATTTTTTGAATTTTCACAACCGCCTCGATCTCTGCGTACTTTTTGTCCTTTTAGCCGCCGGTAGCGTAATCGTTTCTTCTTGCTTCGATTGCCGCGCCCTTTTTGTTCCTCTAGCCGCCGGTAGCGTAATTGTTTCTTTTTGTAATCATTACTTTACCATTTCTCAAGGTAAGGTATTTAAACTTCACAGACACTCCCATCGTCTTCTACCTTTTCAAATTTGTATTTTCGAGTTTTCCATCTCCTCTTTCTCTCCTGTGTATTCATCTCTTCCATCGTTCGTTTTCATCAGATCCACTCTTTTTCTGTAAGATTTTCTTCCTTCTTCTTCATTTCTTTTATTCATCATGGTTTACCCTGTTGAATCTCTTGATAAGTTTCGTTCTGATTTTTATATTCCCTCCTGGGTTGTTCTGGAAGAGCTTTCTGAGCTTTCTGATTATTTCCGTTTGGCGGAGGGACATTGGTTCCCCAGTCTCTTTATTGCTGAGTGTGGTTTTTCTTTTCCACCCAATCCCTTATGTCTAGAATTTTATCAATACTTTGACGTTGTTCCTGCAAGAATAGCCCCAAATACATGGAGAATAGTTAATGGGGTTCATAGGTTAAATCAAATCCATGGAACTCGCATAGGAATTCCAGAAACCATGTTTTGTTATAGATGGGCAGTTGGTGATAACACCTTTTATTTAAAAACTAGATTTTTGAATAGGGCTTTAGTGGTCAATCTCCCGGATGCCAATAAGGACTATTTTGAGCATGGAGTTGCAATAAAAAATTGGCAACATGCTCCTTTATCAAGAGATGAAGTGTATCAGGGTCCCAGATGCCCTCCCTATGGCAAATGGGATAGGTTATTTTTATTTTATTTTATTTATTTTGAAATTATGCTTCTTTTGTGTTTGATAAAATGTGCCACTGATATTATAATTTTTATTTATTTGCAGTTGATAGCAAAAGAAAGTGTCCAAAGGAAGCAGACGTAAATATAAGGCACTTAAAACTTATCTGGAGTTTGCATCAGAGTGTTGTCGACGAGCACATTAGGTCATCTTCGTATCTGCTTCAGTACAAGAGTTATACCACTTCTTTCACTGCTCGTCCGGTGATAAGCGACGCAGAGCCAGTACCAGCTTCTACCAGCTCTTCGCCTGAGTCACACGTTCCTTTAAGTGAAAGGATGAAGAAGAGAAGACCTCCCACCCTCTTTGATAAGCCTTCCTCTGGTGCTGGAGAGGCTAAAAGAAGTAAGATTGATGTCCTAGAATGGACAAAGAAAATTGATGCACCTTCCTCGACTGCTGTTGTGAAGGTTGCCGAGAAGCCTCCAGTGGCCCCGAGCAAGGCTGCTGCTCCAGGCAAGGTGATTGTCATATCACCGACCAAGGGCTCTTCCTTGGTTGCATCAATCCTTGTTCCCCCGAGGAAGCTGAAGAAGAGCTCCTCGATCAATTTTGCTGACACCATCACTCAGCCCCTAGTTACTGGAACCGGTGTTCCAACTTTTGTTCCTCCGAGCTCTGCCATGAGCTCGGTAAAGTCTTGGATCATTCCTGAGGTCCAAGGTACTGAAGAAAACCTTACTCGGGACATGGTCACTTCGTTATCTGCTCGCCACCTTGCTTCTGTAAGTCTTCTTACTTTGAACTTTTCATATTTTCCTTGTCATTTCTGTTTCTGACTTGCTTTCATTTTCTTTTTTTACAGTTGACGAGCTGCTTCAATATAATTTTAAAGAAAGATGAGGCAATTAAAGCTTCAAGCTCCTCATCTGGGGTGGAGGAAGCTCTGGCTGTCCTGACGAAGTCTTTGGAAGATTCTCTCCAGAAATATGCTACTCACAAGGAAATCTGGGAGAACAAGCTTGCCTCCACCGAGCAGGAAAAAGCTCAGGTTGTTGAGGTCTCCAAGGGGTTGGAGAAGATAATAAAGGATTTGGAGGGCAAAAATAAAGAGCTCGAAGGGAAGCTCAAGAATGCTGAGGAGTTTGAAAATAAACTCAAGGTTGCTGAGGAGGAGTTAAGTCGACTTCAGGAAGTAAGTCGTCAAAAGGAGGAGGTCGAGAATAAATTAAAAGCTGCTGATAACCTGCTGTTCGAGAAGCTTTCCTCGGAGAAGTTGAAGAGGAAAATGGCTGTGAAGAAGTCCTTCAGTGCTGGCTGGGACAAGGGGTGGAACAAGGGATTGGCTGCCATGGTGTCGCAAGTGGACTATGGCAGCCTCAAGTACTTTAGGGATGGATGGGTCGCTGCTCTTCAGGAGATGAAAGTGGATGAAAATTCCAAACTCTTTCAGCGACACATCCCTGATCCTCCTCCAACGCCTGAAGACTTAAAAGAGGATGAAGCTACCTCCGAAGAGTCTTCTATGGTGATGGGAGATCATCCCCCAGCCATCCAGCCTGCTAACGAGGAACCTCAGCAAATCATTACTTCTTCCGAGCAACTGCTGGCGCTCCCTGAGCAACTTTCTACTCCCTCCGAGCAACCTACTTCCTCGTCTCAGCCTCCCGAGAAGGTTTTGGGGGACAAGGAAAAGGTGTAGAGTTATTCGGGCTTCTCTTTATATTTTTCTTTTGTCAATTGTAATCATGAATATGTAACTCTGAACCTTGTACTTCTGATCTTCATGGTATAATAAAACTTAAACTGGTGTTTATTCATACTGTTGTCTCTTCTTCATACTCTGTCTTGATTCTTATTGATTATTGATTTTCTTCCTCTGCTAATTTCTGGCTAGGATGGAATTATTATCTGCTCATGATACTGTGCTGCTGAGGCAATGCAATAATTATTGTAAGGCTGGTCACACAGATCTAAGTGCAGCACAAGTCGTCGACATCCTCGGCCAAGATGCTTCTGAACAAGCAGTTGAAGCATACCAATATCTGAAGTGTCTACTTGATCGAGCAGTGGCCAATAATGTGGCTTATTATGACATGATCGAGGATCTCCGAGGCACCCTCGAAGATCTGCAGCAACAATACAAAGAGTCCACTGCCCTCTTGCACGAGGGTTACGAGAAGAAGTACCAGCAGATCATTGCCGACAAGGGTTACGAGAAACTTTTTGCTGGCTACGATGTGAGGGAGAGAACTCTGAAGGGTGATGTTGAGGAATGCAGGCAAATAGTTGAATTGTTAGAGCAAGAGAACAACAATCTTCAAAGAGAATTGTCATAGTTGAAGTCTGCAGCTTCTACTTCAAACGCCTTAATCCCAGTGAATGATGAGGGATTCTCGTTCTTGGAAGTCTAGAACGCCAACTTGAGGGACGAGTTGGAAACCTTGAAGAGGTATGGCCCATCTACATCTTCTCGTGGTCGAGCAAGATCTCCTCGGGGACGAGCAAGAGCTCCTCGGATTCCTGTCGAGGAACAGCGGACTCAGTCTGCCTTAGAAAACCAGGCCTTCCAGCTGATGGCAAAGAACCAGACATTGGCTGAAATGATAAAGAAGATCAGGGACCTGGAAGAGCAGCTTTCCACGCAGAAGTCAGTCTTGGAGAATAAGGAATTCTTCATCAAGAATCTCCACGAGCAGCTGGAAAGACTGACATATCAATTCCACAAGCATCCCAGGGAGTTTTGGATGGCTGGGTACAACGAGGCTCTCTATCACTTGGACGATCGTATCTAGAATGCCAATAATGAGGGCTACAAGCAAGGCTGGTTGAATGACTTAGGTGTACTGCAACTCGAACATGGTCATTACATGTGGGACTATCATGATCTTGGGTTGCTCGACCTACTCGTGCCACCATTCAAACTTGATATGAGTTGGATCCCTGCTCAGGCCATTCCTCGATGCTTAATTTCCAAGTATCTCGGTGACTATAATCTCCATTCAAGTGTTGAAGTATCTCGTCCCGAGCACCTTCTAGATCGACCATCCATGATGAATATCAGGATGTTAAAGGATCTCAACTTCATAAATTCTCCCCTGGCTTTAAATGATCCGCCTGCTGGCGAGGAACCTGTGTCAAAAGCAGAGGGGAAAAGACCAGTAGAGTAGGAATTTTGATGTAATAATTAGTATACATTTCAATATCAATGTAACTTTCATTTCATTATCAATGTAATTTGTTTTGGATTTAATGAAAGACTTTCATTTTTGTTCGCAATTTTAACTGCTGTTGTCTTGTAAAACACTTTATATTTGTGCATGTGTATTTGATAAAAAGATAACAATATTGTGTAGTTTGTCGATCAACTTATTGTCGAGTAGTTTGAACTTGTGGCAGTCATTTGGTAAAAATAATATTATGTTTCTCGACCAACTTATTAATAATTAAAGAGTTACGAGTATAAAAAATGTTGCTCGATCACTTTAAATTTTCCTTGTCGACCAACTAGAGTTAGTGGGTTTTTATCCCCGACCAGCCATAGTTAGTCTTTTTGAAATAATTTTACCTCCCGACCAAATCAAGTTGGCATTTTCGAGAATATATTTATTTCCTAACCAACATAAGTTGGCATTTTTAGGAATACTTTTATTTCACGAGAAACATATAGTTTTATTTCCATTAGGAATACAAATTTTACTTCCCGGAGGAATACAAGTAGCTTTACTTCCCGGAGGAATATTGGTAGCTTTACTTCCCGGAGGAATATAGGTAGCTTTACTTCCCGGAGGAATATTGGTAGCTTTACTTCCCGGAGGAATATAGGTTTCTCGACCAACCTTAGTTGGCATTTTCGAGAAAAAATTTGAGTAGCCTGAGCTTTGCCGAGTAGTGTATAGCACTAGTATTCCCCGAAAAACTTTCAATAAAAAGAAAGAATTCGGCAGAATATCTTCATTTTATTCATCACTGATAATACTTGCGTAGGTGCTCTGCGTTCCATGCATTCTTGAACTCTTCCCCTTCTAAAGTTGCTATTCGGTAAGCTCCTGGTCGAACAACTTCTATAACTCGGTATGGTCCATGCCAGTTTGCCTCCAGTTTATTGTGCTTTTGAATTACTTTCTTCAGCACATAGTCTCCTTCTTTCAGGTCACACTTCTTCACCCTCTTATTGTAGAATAGAGTTTTTCGCTGCTGGTAAGCAGCATTTCTAATGGCTTCTTCTTCTCTAACTTCCTCGAGCATGTCTAAATCCAATCTTCTCATTAAGTCGCTGACAGGGGAATTGAAATTCAGTACCCTGTGTGTTGGGAGGCCTAACTCGGCAGGTATAACAGCTTCATTTCCATACGCTAGCATATATGGAGATTCTCCAGTTGCTACTCGGGGAGTAGTTCGGTAAGCCCATAATACTGACTGTAACTCGTGGATCCAATTTGCTTTCGCATCGTCCAGTCTTTTCTTCAAACCATTCAGCAGTGTTCTGTTTGTCACTTCAGTTTGACCACTGCTTTGAGGATGGCCTGGTTCTGAGTGGATCTTCAACACATTTGATTGATGACAATAGGCAGCGAACTCCTCGTTATCAAATTGTGTTCCATGGTCTGTGATGAAAGCATGAAGAAGACTATATTGACAAATGATGTTCTTCCAAATAAATTGGTACACCTTCTCGTACGTCATATCGATGAGAGGCTCAGTTTCCACCCATTTAGTAAAATAATTCACTGCGACGACGAGGTATTTGAACCTTCCTCTAGTCGTTGGTAGTGGTCCAACCAAATCTATTCCCCACATGGAAAATATCCAAGGGGAAGTGATCAGTGTCAATAATGCTTGTGGAGTTCTTCGGACGGAGGAAAAGCGTTGGCACTTATCAAATTTCTTGTCATAGGTTACACAATCAGCCCTCATCGTCGGCCAGTAATATCCCCGCGTCATCATCCTTTGCAAAAGCATCCGACCTACTACATGGGCTCCACATGACCCTTCGTGGATCTCTTCAATCAAGTCTTTTACCTCGGAGGGATGTACACATCTTTGCAAACCTGCCATAATTCCTCGTCTATATAAAATACCATTAGTTAATACATACCGAGCAGCTTTAAACTTTAATTTCTTGGTTGGGAGCTTGTCAATTGGTAACTCTCCCTCTTCAATATATGCCCTGATGGGATCCATCCAAGATGGTCCTAAATCAATGGTGATAAAGTTCATCGCCAAATCTTCATCTATACTCCGACCAGCTAAAACTTCAATTGGGATTATTCTTCGTAGCTCGGTACGAGTAGCTGATGTTAATCGAGCTAAGGCATCTGCTCTTGCATTCTCCATTCATGGTATTTTGACCAGCTGAATAGCAGCAAATTCTGACACCAGCTCCTTTGCCTTTGCATGATATCTGATCATTAAATCTCCTCTAACTGCATATTCTCCCAACATTTGATTTACAATTAATTGAGAATCACTGAAGACAATAACCTGCTGCGCTTCCATAATTTTTGCCAAATTAAGACCTGCAATCATGGCCTTATACTCAGCCTCATTATTGGAAGCTTCGAATTGGAAACGTAGGGCTTATTCCATGTCGACCTCGTCCGGAGTGTTCAAAACTATCCCCGCGCCACATCCTGTAGTGCAAGATGAGCCATCTACATATAGCCTCCATATAGGTAACTCGTCTTCAAATTTCTGATCTATCAGAGTTCCTCGGTGAAATATTTGTTGCTTCCTTTCATCTTCCCCTGATATTTCTCGCTCTTCGTCGATCATCTTTTTTTTCCCTTTTACCAACCGGAGTTGGTCTGAGCTCGAATTTGATGATCCTGTAACATCCACTTGCTCTTTTACCAATCGGAGTTGGTCTGAGCTTGTGTTTGTTGATCCTGTAACATCCACAGGTTGATCAGCGAGCAATTTTTGCTCCTCGGGGGTATCAGGATAAGTGAACTCTGCTATAAAATCTGCTACAGCTTGCCCTTTTAGCGATGATCTGGGTTCATAGACTATATCGTATTCTCCGAGCTCTATTGCCCAGTACATCAATCTCCCTGATTTTTTTGGTTTATGAAGGGCTTGTCTCAACGGCATATCAGTATATACGACTATAGTATGAGCCTGGAAGTATGGCCTCATTATCCTACTCGCCTCAATCAGCGCCAGTGCTAACTTTTCCAGCCTTGGATATCTGATCTCTACTCCTAAGAAGGATTTACTTGTGTAATAGATTGGTTTTTGTACTCCATTCTCCACTCTTATCAATGCCGAGCTAACTGCATTCTCCGATACTGCTAGGTACAAGTACAATTTTTCTCCCATCACCGGCCTGGACAACAGTGGAGGTGCTCCCAAGTATTTCTTCAAGTCTTGAAAAGCATTCTCACGTTCATCATTCCACTCAAAAGTCTTTCGGAGTGTCTTGAAGAATGGGAGACATCGATCAGTTGCTCATGATACAAATCTGTTGAGTGTTGCTACTCGTCCTGTAAGACTTTGCACCTCTTTCTTCGTCATTGGAAATCGCAGCCCTAATAGAGCTTTGATCTTTTCAGGATTCGCCTCAATGCCTCGTTGGTTGATAATGTATCCAAGAAACATGCCTCTCGTACTCCAAATATGCACTTCTTCGAGTTCAGATTTATTTGGTATTTATCTAGTTGATCAACTAGTTGATCAAAAGTTTGACTTAAGTCAACTAGATGATCAGCAGCTTTTTTTACTCTTCGTCAGCATATCGTCAACATAGACTTCCATATTGCAACTGATTTGTTCAGCAAAGACTTTGTTCATCAGCCTCTGATATGTCGCACCTGCATTTTTTAAACCAAAAGGCATAACATTATAACAATAAGTTCCCCTAGGGGTAATGAAAGAAGTACTCTCCGTGTCTTCAGGGTTCATTTTAATCTGATTGTAGCCAGAATAAGCATCCATGAAGCTCAGCAGCTCGTATCCCGATGTAGCATCTACTAGTTGATCAATTCGAGGCAATGGAAAGTGATCCTTTGGGCATGCTTTGTTGAGGTCGGTGAAATCTACACACATCCTCCATTTGTTGTTCTTCTTTTTCACCATCACCACATTTTCTAACCAGTCTGGATATTTAACATCTTCAATGAAGCAAGCTTTCTGGAGCTTCTCGACTTCCTCCTGTATAGCTTGATTCTTCTCGGGACTGAATACTCTTCTTCTCTGCTTCACAGGCTTGATCTACTTATTCACATTGAGCTCGTGACATAAGAAATTTGGGTTTATCCCAGGCATATCTTCATGACTCCATGCAAAAGTCTGTTTTCTGCTTCTAAGGAAAGTTATCAATTCCTGTTTTAGTGAGGCTTCCAACGACGAACCTACTTGAGTAGTACGTTCAGGTGCTCATCGTCCATAATGATATTTTCAGTAGCTTCCACCACTTGACCCTTCACGAGTTGCGACTCATCTCTAGGATCCAATGTTTCAATTTTTGCCCCCTCTTCCACTTGATAAGTAGCAGTCTTTTTCCTTAATTCCTCCAGTTCTTCTTGCTCGACGGATGAATAATAACATTCCCGAGCTACTTTCTGATCACCCTTCACAATAACTACTCCAAAATTTATTAGAAATTTTAGGCATTGATGTACTGTAGAGGGTACAACCTCGAACTTCTTCAATCCTACTCTTCCCATGATGATGTTGTATGATGATTGAACATTCTTATCCATCACGAAAAAACGTATTCTTTCTGTCTGATAAATATGCCACGTACCAATGAATATATCCAACTTGATCGTCCCAAGTGAAAATACTTTCTCGCCAGCGAAACCGAGGAGGGGTCTATGATAAGGCTCCAGTTGAGATAACTTTAGTTTAAACTATCGAAGCATGAGTAGAACATGATGTCTACCGAGCTACCATTATCTACCAGTACTCTTGAAATCATTACTTCCTTCATTCTCATCTTGATCACCAATGGGTCATCATGAGGATATAGAACACCTGCAAGGTCATTCTTTGAGAACCCAATGACTAACTTCTCTTTGTTCACCCTTCTCGGGTGATCCTCCTCAGCTAGATTTATTTGTTGAATGTACGAGCAAGCTTAAACCTCACAGAGATAAGCTTTTCTCTCGGCAGTAAGGTCTCCTCCTCCTGCATCTCCACCTGTTATAACATTACAGTCAAATGACCCAAAGCGTATTGAAAATACCTCTCGTTCTGGTTGCCTTGGTCTCTTGGGAAGATCGGGGTCATCCTCGGGATCAACCTCATGGTTTCTTTTCTTGTTCTCCTCTGCTCAACGAGGAGATCTAGACCTCTCTCTAGTTCGATCGTTGTTTCTTCTTTCGCTTCCACGATCAATATACTTTGACAGTATTCCTCGTCTGATGAGTGTTTTAATCTCATTCTGAAGAGCTATGCAATTTTTGGTCATATGGCCATGATCTTTATGAAACTCGCAATACTTTGCCTTATTCCTCTTGTCAGGGTCTGCCTTCATTTTCTCTGGCCAGTTTAGTTCCTCGTTGTTCTTGATTTCCTCTAGAATATGGTTGATATCCTTCTTCAAAGGAGTATAATTATTATATTTCTTCATCACGTCCCATACCGACCTATTTTTTGAATGTTTGTCATTACCATTGTTCTTATGCTCTTTCTTCTTAGCTTTATCGCCTTCCACCTTGGTTTCTTTGGCATCCATATTCTTCTTTGCAGTCATAGCCTCCTTGGCATTCATAATATTGGACGCTTTTCCCATCATGTCTGACATGGTTCTAGGTGGATCATTGGCCAAAGTATAGTACAACTTGTTGGGCAGTAGTCCACTCATCAAAGCAGTAATCGTTGTCTTCTCCTCATAATCAATGACTTCAAGTTTCTCGTTATTAAAACGAGTTATATAATCTCTGGTACTCTCACCAGCTTTTTGTCTAACACTTAACAAATGTGCTACTTGTTTAACTGGCTTTTCCCAAAAATAGAAATTCCCAATGAATAACTCGACCAGTTGAAGAAAGGTTGAAATCTTACCCCAAGGAAGATTATTATACCATATTTGAGCAGATCCGGTAAGAGTTCCCGAGAATGCTCTGCATCTCATCTTATCTGGAACAGCATAGATGTCGGCTGCAACCTGGTATTGTTCTATATGAAGGACAAGGTCAGTCTTTCCATCATATTTGGGGGTCACAACAGGTGCTTTGAACTTTGATGGTGTTTAAAATCTACAATGAACTAGACAAAAGGTGTTCCTCGAACAAAGGTTCGGTGTAGGGGGTTCTTAGCTTTAACCATTTCCCCCAATCTATCCTCCAGCCTTTGAATAAAACCTTTCCATGCATCATTTCCTTCCTCGGGCTTGTTGGTTCGAGCAGTTGATCGTGTTGAGGTGGCTTCCTGGGATCTATCTTGACGAGCAACTGGTCGCGACTGGGCAGATCCTTCCCTTAAGTCCGATGGTCGTCGAAAACTCCTCGATGGGTCTCTAGGAGGACTTTTTCTCCTCCTAGGACCTAATCGATCGAAAGGAGATACTCTGCTTAATCTTTCTAGCGCACTGGTCCTTTCTGGGGAGAGAGTGATACGTTGTTCAGTATCTGTGGCTCGCACTGACGAAGTTCGTCCAGGTTGATAAGAAAAATCTTCAGACTCCTCATTGCAATATGAATTGGTACGCCTAGTACGCGAAGAAGATGCACGGGTATTTCTTTGAATACTTCGTGGTCTTGAATGGGTTGGTGCACCGCCATGGAGGGTTTGTATGAGTTGACGCATAGTTTCTTGCATGACGGTCTGGCCTTGAGCTAGATTTGTAATTATTCCAGCCAGATCTGGAATATTTGGCAGAGCATATGGATTTGGAGGGCTTCCATCGTTTCGATTGCTAGATTCTGGAACATCAGCCATTTGTGATGGATTATTTTTTATGGAAAACGATATTACCAGTCATTTCCCACAGACGGCGCCAATCTGTTGATGTAAAAAATTAGATCATATCTAATTATTCAATCATAGATAAATAAATGAGACAAAGAATTTTTAAAGTGGTTCAGCCTTATAAGAATGGCCTACGTCCACTGTTATGTTATTGCTGATTGTATGGGAATTCTCGATTACAAGTTATCTCAAGAAATTCCGGTCCCCTTACAATGAGGATTGTACAATGTATTTATAGCCATGAGGCTGTAATGTGAAAGGGTAATACATTAAATGATGTACATACGAAAGGGTGATACATTCAATGCTCCTTAAGCGTATGCGTCTGAATGATAAGCATTTAATGAACAGTCAAACTGTTGGTTATCCCGCTATTAATGCTTTGTTCGAGGTGCAGCTTGGACCGCCTGAGTTGCTCGGACCGCCTAAGCTTCTCGATGCTCAAGAGTTCCTCAGAGAGTTCTTGTTCCTCGGAGCGTATGAGTTCCTCGGGGAAACAGTGTTCCTCGTTGTAGTATGGTTCCTCGGAGCGTGTGAGTTCCTCGGAAGTGTTTGTTATTTCCATGTAGACTGCCAAGTGTCTTCACTTCATTGATCCATGTTAGCAGACTAAATTTGGTATCAACACCTGTATTCTATTTTTCAGTTCAAAACCAAGAGGTATGTCATAGCAGTAGTAGAAAATGATCTCTTTAGAAGAAGTTTCCAGCTTTTTGAGGCAGGTCATAAAGATTTGGAGGAAGGCGAACTGGAGGAACTGCTCGGCATGGATACCTCTAAACAAGTCATGGAGGCTTATGTTCATCTGCATAGGTTATTTAGCCAAGCCGTGGCGACCTATGCCTTCTATAACGAGATTATTCTCAGTATTCAAGAGGATCACAAAGCATCCCTTGCTAGTTTGCATGCTAATTATAAAGTAACGTATGCTCGATTGAGCAGCGAGAAAGGTTTTGATAAAAAAAATAGTAGGATGCTTTTCGACTTACAGCAAGAAGGAATTTGTAATAAAGTGTGGATTGACCAGTGCTCGGGAGGTTATTGGTTTATTGGAATAAGAAAACAACGTGTTGAGGAATGAATTAGAAGGTCTGAAGAAATCAGTAGGTGCCAACCACAATGAAAGTGTATCCTTTTCTAGAACAGGAAAATGCTAGATTGATAGAGGAGATAAAAAATCTAAAGAAGTCCAAAGGTGGCCAGTCATCAAAGTAGGTTGTAGTTGCTTGGCTCACTGTTGAGGAGGAAAAGACTAATAAAACTCTAGCTGACCAGGCCGCTCTGATCACGAAATAATCTGTCAACATTAGGAAGTTAAATGAGAAGGTTGATCATCTGACCTTTCATTTTCACAAGTAAACATGAACTATTTGGATGAAAGTCTATGACAAGGCATTGACACACATGGACATGGAGCTTTAATAAGGTAGGAGAGCAGGCTATAAATGGAGTTGGCTGAATGTTTTGACTATTTTAAAGGTACCCAATGAAGATTCCCTATAGCCTTTATGGGGAATATACCTTTGGTAGACCTCTTCATCTAGTAGATAAACCTAGTTTCAGTCAACAAGGAAGACTTAGGCACTTGAGATCCACTGTTTTGCCTTCTTCTCTAGATGTTCCCCCTGAGGGGATGGAAAAATCTCTGGGAAAGAGTCCAGCCCAGTGAAAGTCGTGATATTTCTAATGAACAAATAGTAACTTGTAACAGTGATGAATTTGCACTCTTATGTTTTCTAATAAAATATGAGTTATATGTCTATAATTTATATGCATAGTTATGGCGTACCAGTATTTTAGCCTAACAATTATGTGGTTAGCCATTGGCCGACTAATCTGCTTGACTGGTTACCTATTTGGAAGAACTTGAGTTGTCTTGCTTTAGGTTCTACTAACACACTTAAATTTGTCTAAAACGATTTTTGTCATTTTAAACCAAGTGCTTGAATTAGTTACCGTTGATGACCAAATTTTATAGAAGATTTATTCCTTGACTTTCTCTGGTAAAACTTCTTGTTCTTGATTTTAAGTCATACCAAAAGTTTATAAAGTTAGGAACTTCTTGTTCATGACTTATCAAAGACGAAGTCATACATGAAGTTTTACTAAAAATTGAAATTGAAAATCTATAAATTGATGTGACTATATAGAGCCACTCAAGGAAAATATGTAAAGGAAGTCGATTGATGACAAACAAATGAATTCTTATTAAAACTGAAAGTAATTGTTACATAAATGTTAGAAACTTCAATCCAAAATTACTGATAATATTTTTTAATAAGCTCGACATTCCATGGGTATTTAATTACTCTGTTTCAAGTGTTTCCGAGTGATAAGAACTCGGTCAGATGACGGTAGAGATGCGATAGGGACCATGCCAATTAGACTCCAACTTGTTTTTCTTTTGGATCACCTTCTTTAGAATATAGTCTCCCTCCTTTAAGTTGCTCGGCTTCACTCTTCTGTTATGAAACCTAGATGTTCGTTGTAGATAGGTAGTTATTCGAAGCATAACATTATCTCTTACATCCCCTACCAAGTCTAGATCTAGCCTTCTTATTAAATCACTTTTAGGAGTGTTCAAGTTAATCACCCTGTAACTAGGCATACAGATCTCTATGGGAGCCACAACTTCAGTTCCAAATGCATGCATGTATGGAGTTTTGCCGGTAACTATCCACATCGTGGTTATATAGGCCCATAAGACACTGTGCAATTCGTTGATCCAATTTTCTTTGGCATCATCAAGTTTATTCTTCAAACTATCTGAAGCACCTTATACCATTGACTCACTTGAGTCTGTATTGTATAAGTGTTCATCTAGTTTGGAAATTGTGACAAAATTGTGTCTATCCTAGAAACCAAAGAACCTCAGAGATTGGTTTGCAATTTTATTCCTCTTACTTGATTAATCTAGATACTTTTACTAACACTCACACACATTAGAATTGCATTCATACATTTCATATTGCATATAATTGTGTGTATATATGCTGAGTGTGCTTAAATCCCTAAAATTGATTTTTAATATTCTTTGGGAATTTTATAAACTTTTAAAATAAGGTTTTTACTAATTTAAATTTGGTTTTAAAAGTTTTGGGGTCAATCTGCTATTTTGGATTGTTGGTTTTATTGGCTGAAAGTTCACTTGGGTAGAATCCGAAAGCGCCAGAGACTATAAGGCATGCTGTGTAATTATTTTAAGACACACGTGTATCACCCAATCTCATGCCTACACCTGTCGAGCTATAATCGTTCCAAATTGTGTTTTCTGTGTGAGACGATTGTTGTGTGTTATTTCGACCCTTAGATTAGATTTAATCGATGACCTGCATGCGTTCTTATATAATCCTGGTGAAACCAATTTGAGCCAATAAGAAGTGTTTTAATCACCGCCTCTGTTTAAACCATTGGATCAAAGTCAATCCTCCAAGACCAGATCCTAGCCCTTGATCTTGGTCTGTATTCTCGAATCTTCTCAGCCTCCTATAAAAGGACCCCTACCCTCAGCCATCTGAGACTTTTTCCACTTTGTTCATTCGAGTGAGAAAGAGAGAAGAGAGAAGAGATAAGAGAAAGAGAAACCAGAGTTAGGAAACCCTAACCCTAAATCGTCCAAAACTATACTCAAACCATAACCTTTTTCAAAACCAGTATATACCAAACACAACCTTGAGTGTTTGAGAGATTTTGAGTGATTGGTTTGTTAGTTTTGTTGCTGTAACCTCTTCGTTCTCAGATCTTGTTATCAACTTAAACATCTGTTTAGATCCGTGTTTCTACTTTGATAGAAATCTTAGATCTAAGTCACTGCATGTTATATTACACGTAGATATACATATTCCGTTTCTCATCCTGAGAAAATATTTGTTGATTTGTTTTTGTAAATGTTTTTAACTTCGAAATCAACAAAAACCTATTTTGTTTCTAATTCTTTTGAAACAAGACCTTTGACCTAGTTAAGAATCGCACTTAGTGATTTTCAATCTCAAAAATATTTTCAAAACCTGAGATTGATTAAGATCTTGATACGTCTTCCGAGCAAGATAGCCGTGGATTCTGGGATTATAATAAAGGTCAAATAAGGTTAAGTTTTCTAAGAAGAGGGAAATAGAAAATCACATCATATAGATCTTATATGTAATTTGATAGGACTGTTTGTATAAAATAAGTGTGTGTGTGTGTGTGCATGCATGTGTTAGAAAACACCTCCACAAACACTATCACCCTACCACACTAAAAGAGTTGGTAATAAGATCTCAAGAACAAGAGTCGACGTAAAGAACTTGAACAAATTGGAAGTTAGCAAATTGGGAGAACAACATCAACAAACAGAGCTGCAGAGAAGTTATAAGGACACCAGTGGGTACAAATCTAAACTTGTATAGGTCTGATTTGTATGCATGTGTGTTATATAGTTTGTAACTGTTATAATTTGTTTTGGTGGAATTTTTTGTTTACTCTGTAGAGGGAGTCGTGGATGTTTCCTCAGTTGGGTGAGGTTTTACCACGTTAAAAATCCTTGTTCTTAATCTTTCTACATCTCCTCATCTAATTCTTTGTTTTGCTGAGTTTAAAGTTTTTTAAACTGATTTATCAAACCTGTTAACAAATCTTGAACAAATCTCTTACATATTTTTGTTAAACACATCTTGTGATTAATTTGATTTGATTTCAAGAAACGAGTTTCTTCAAAAAATAGTTCGGAGTTACTTAAATAGTTTAATTTTATATTAAACGGCTTTAGTAACGATATTTCAATTGGTATCAGAGCCCTGTAAATTTTCTTTTAAAAGATCCTGTGTTTATGAAATTATTTTCTGAAAATAAAAAATGGACGAGAAAAATGAAAGATTTGGTAACTTGACCAGACCTCCTATCTTTGATGGAACCAATTTTGCTTACTGGAAAGTAAGGATGATTGCTTTCATTCAAGGAACTCTGGGAGATGATGTTTGGGACATTGTTGAAAATGGATAAACTTTTCCTACTAAACCAGCCACTGAAGGAAGTAATGAGAGGGTTAAGAAAGTGTTAAGTGAGTTCACACAAGAAGAGAAGCAAGTTTCTCGCAATAATAACAAAGGAAAGAATGTCATATTTATGTCCATAAACGAACATGAGTTCAAAAGAATCTCATCCTGTACCACTTCTAAGGAAGCTTGGGACACTTTGGCTACTGCTCATAAAGGTGACACTAGAGTTAAGGCTGCTAAAACACAAATGCTCATTCAATAGTATAACTCGTTAATTATGTCTGACTCTGAGTCATTTGATGACTTTTATATGAATTTGACTGATATTGTGACCAAATTGCATACTAATGGGACAACATATGATAGATATGAAATTGTATCTAAAATTCTGAGATCATTACCACAAAAATTTGACAACAAAAGATATGCTATTGAGGAAATGTGTGACCAAAATCTCACTCCTGAATTACTCAGTAGTAAACTAAGAACTGTGGAAATGGAACTAGAATTTAAGAAACAATTAACCCAGCCCCATAGGAAACAGAGTAGTTCCAATCTGAGTTTTTTTTCTAAGTTGATTAAGCCTGAGCTTAACATTCCCAATAATGACTCAGATGAAGAATGTGACATAGAGAGTTTGGACAATCAGATTGCCTTAATGTCAAAACAGTTTAAGAAAATTATCAAGTTTAGAAACAACATAGCAAACAAATAAGGTAAGTCCAATTATCCAACTCACTCTAATCACAAACCTCATGAGAAAGGTCAAGACAAACATCACAAGGACATTCACACTAGACCTAACAGAGACCTTAAGAAGATTGAATTCTTTAGATGTGGAAAACTAGGACACATTGCATAAGACTGTAGAGTTAATTTGAACACTCACAATAAACACACTAGGGACAACATTTGCAAGACATGGGATGATTCAAGCGACTCTGAAAATTAGGAACCTGAGTCATCTGATGCTTTTGATCCTTGCTTGTCTTTCTTTGCTAAGATAATTTACAATGATGATATGCCTATGTATGAGAATGATGATAGTATCACTACTCCTGCTGTTGTGAATCATGCTACTACTGGTTTAGATGCTTTACCTTCTGAGAATATTGTTAGCTCAACCACGGGGTGTGTGAGTCAAAGGGAATGCAATAATGACGATGTCCATGGGTGCGTGAGTTCAAGAAATGAAGCCTTAGGGGTCACTTCACACACCACACTTAGTGACTCGGACAATGAAGACCTCCCTGATATACACACACTTTATGAGAAAACTCTCAAGAAAAGCACTAGACTAGAGAAGATAGTGAAAGATCTCACTAAGAAACTAGAAGATCTAAGTTTGACGGTCAAACTTAATGCTAAAGAGTATACTACCCAATGTCTTACTCATGAAAACGAACTCAAAATGAATGATCAAAAACTGAAAAATTTGACTGAAACAAATGAAACTCTGGAGAAAAAATATAAAGGGGCTTTGTTAGAATTGGAACAAACTAAAGAAAAGACAGCAACTGTTTTCAAAAAATTTACAAAATTTGAAAATAACTCAAATTGTTTTGATGGATTTGTTACTGAATCAAAAACCAATTTTGATGATCGAACAGGAATAGGGTTTTTCCCTAATTTAAAGAAAAACAAATTTTTTTGTAACTATCAAGTTTGTGTCAGGAGGCAAAAGACCTATTGAGACCTGCCCAGACTTTCATTCTCTAAAAACTGAGTTTGATTCAAAACATCAAAAGTTTGATATTGGGGAATCAAGTTACTCCAAACATAAAAGTTTACCTAAGGCTAAATATGTCTGCCCCTCCATTAGGAAGAGTGAATCTACTTTCAAAGTTGTTTTGTCTAGGAATGGGGTTCAACCTCAAAATTTCTTAAAGCCTATGTTTAAAGACAATCCTAAGGAGACTCCAACGTTGAGCAATCTTTATTGATCCTACTGCGATATATACGATCATTCTTTTGATAGATGCTATGCTAGCAGACTAGTTAAACCTGTCTGTAATCCCACTATCTATCAAAACTTTAACTATTCTAGGAGAAGCCGAAATAATTATGTTCTGCCTCGACAACCAGACAAAAACTCTAACTATAGGAAGAGAAAGACCAAACCTAAAAGAATATTTCCTAGAAGGATTCCTAAACACTTGCCTAAACCAAATGTTCATGTGTTTCATAAAATTCAAAATCATGCACAAAACATTTTTCAACAAAAATCGAATGCTCGTAAATTTTATCAATTGAGAGCTAATAAGCGTAAAATGAAAATTAGAGCAATTTGGGTTTGAAAAGATGATCTATTACCCCAGTTGAAGTGTAACATTGTCATTACCGCTTTAAAAGTTGAACACACATCTTCTGGTTGGTATTTAGATTCTGGATGTTCAAAACACATGACTGGTGATGATACAAAACTCTTAAATAAAACCTGCTTTGCTGGAGGAAAAGTTATTTTTGGTGATGGAGTATCATCTCAGATCATAGGTAAAGGAACACTCCAAGAAGAAGGACTTCATGTTCTTGAAAATGTTCTTCTAGTTAAAGGTCTTAAAGTCAATCTCATTAGTATCTTGCAATTTTGTGACTCAGATATTTTAAATGCAAAGGGTGAATGCATAATTACAGGATTCAGAACTCCTGACAATTGTTATACTATCATGAACAGTTCTGAAATCTGTAATGTTACCAGAATGGATGACAATGAGATATGGCATAATAGAATGGGTCACATAAATTACGATAATCTTAGTAGATTGACTTCTCAAGAAATAGTTAGGGGAGTTCTAAAAATCAAACCCATCTCAAATATTGTCTGTGGTTCCTGTCAGGAAGGAAAAATTGTTAAGGCACCTCATAAGAAAGTCAAAGATATCCTTACCTCTAACCCCTTGGAGCTCATCCATATAGACCTAATGGGTCCTTCCCAAACTATTAGTCTCTATGGACACAATTACATTCTTGTTATAGTTAATGACTTCACTAGATTTATTTGGGTATCCTTCTTAAAACAAAAGTCTAACACTTTTCAAACCTTCTTAAAAATACTTCTTCGGATTGAAAATGAGAAGGACACTCAAGTAAATAGAATTCGTAGTGATAGAGGTGGAGAATTCAAAGACACCGGTATAATAGAGTATTGTGACTATAATGGTTACAAACTTGAGTTTAGTGCTCCTAAGACTCCTCAAAAAAATGGTATCGCCGAGAGAAAGAATCGTACTCTTCAAGAGATGACACGTGTTATGTTGCATGCCAAGAGTCTACCTAAATATTTTTGGGTAGAAGCTATTCGTACTGCTTGTCACATTATCAATAGGGTCTATCTTAGAAAGAATTCTAAAGTAACTCCTTACGAACTTTGGTATAAGAAAAAGCCTAATCTTAAGTACCTTAGAACCTTTGTAGTACTTGTTATGTCTACAAAGATAGAGAACACTTATCCAAATTTGAGAGCCGAGGAGATAAAGCTATTTTTTTAGGATACTCGCCTAACAGTAGAGCCTACCGTGTTTATAATCTTCGCACTAAGACCATGATGGAATCCATAAATGTAATTGTAAGTGACACTACTGTAGAGAGTAAGATTGGTGAATCAACTATTGTGGAAGAGTCTACAAATGTTTTAGAAAATGACTCTCCAGAAATAAATGATTCATTACTAGGGGTGTTTATGGGTCGGTTCGGGTCGGTTTTGGACCCTAATTCAAATCGAACCTATCGGTTCGGTTTTGGAAAAGGTTAGACCGAAGCCGAACCCACTATAAAAAAACATCAATTTCGGTTCACAGCGATTTCGGTTCGGTTCAGTTTCGGGTCGATTTTTTACGATTTCATGTTTGGACCGGGTTTTTTAAGGGCGGTTTTCGATTTGGGTCGATTTTTGAAGGTGGTTAATGATTTTTGGATATAAAAATATAAGTTATTTAGATTTTTTAATATATATATTAGTTTCAGGTTGGTTCAGTTTGAATCGATTTTTCTCACGTATAAACCGATAATCGAACCGACATGGTCGGTTTTTTATATCCGTAAACCGTAGGCCGAACCGGGCTAAAAAAAACCGTTGGTTTTGGTTCGGTTCGATTTTTGGGTCGGGCGGTTTTTTTGCACACCTCTATTCATTACCAATTGAGACACCTGAAGTACCTAACTGGGTTTCTAAAGACCATCCCATAGATAACATTGTTGGTAATCCTAGTGAGCTTGTACGTACAAGATCTCAATTAAGAAATTACGTTCACTATGCATATTTTGTTTCCCTTGTGGAACTAAAGAATGTAAATGAGGCATTGAATGACTCTCACTGGATTTTTTGCTATGCAGGAAGAACTTCTTCAATTTGTCATTCATGATGTTTGGTTTCTTGTACCTAGGCCTAATCACAAAAAGATTATTGTCACACGTTGGATTTTTTAAAATAAATCTGATGAAAATGGTATAGTCATTCGAAACAACACTAGATTAGTTGCTCAAGGATATTCTCAAATTTAAGGAATAAATTTTAATGAGACATTTTCTCCTGTTACTCGTTTAGAATCTGATCGTCTTCTCTTTGCCATAGCTTGTTACTTGCATTTTACACTTTACCAAATGGATGTCAAATCTGCACTCCTTAATGGAATATTGACTGAGGAGACCTATGTAGAACAACCAAAAGGTTCATTGACCCTCAATATCCAAATCATGTATTTCGTCTTAAAAAGACTTTGTATGGCCTAAAACAAGCGCCTAGAGCCTGGTATGAGCGCCTTTCCAGTTTTCTCTTAGATAAAGGTTTTAAGAGAGGTGGAAATGATCAAACTTTATTTGTCAAACATTTTGGCAAACACATCATTATAGATCAAGTTTATGTTGACGATATTATCTTTGGATCAACTTCTCCCTCAGAAGTGAAATCCTTTTATGAAATTATGCATAAATAGTTTCAAATGTCTCTTATGGGGGAGTTGCAATTTTTCTTAGGTCTTCAAGTCAAACAAAATTAAGAAGGATTATTTGTCTCGCAATCTAAATACGCATTAGAGATAGTAAAAAAATTCGGCCTTGAGAGTGCTAAAGATGCTAAAACTCCTATGAGTACTACAGTTTAACTATCTAAAGATGAAACTGGAAAATCTATAGATACAACTCTATATCGTAGTATGATAGGAACCTTGTTATACCTTACTTCCTCGCGTCCTGATATAATGTATGCTGTTTGTGCATGTGCTCGTTATCAAAACAACCCCAAAGAGAGCCATCTATCTTCTGTTAAAAGAATTATTAAATATGTAAAAGGCACTCTGAACCTAGGACTTTGGTACACTAGTGATACACCTAACACTATAATTGGGTACACTGATGCTGACTGGGCTGGGTGTACTGATGATAGTAAAAGCACATCAGGAGTATGTTATTATATAGGTAATAATTTGGTAGGATGGAGTAGTAAGAAACAAAACTGCACGTCTCTCTCAACAGTTGAATCTGAATACATAGCCGCCGGAAGCTATTGTGCTCAATTACTTTGGCTTAAACAAATGCTAAGTGATTATGGTATTCAAGAAAATCAATTACACCTCTATTGTGATAATCAAAGTGCGATCAATATCTTTAGAAATCATGTTCAACACTCGCGAAAAAAACACATAAAAATAAGACATCACTTTATACGTGAATTGGTTGAAATTAAGGAATAAGAAATTAATTATCTTCCTACTGATTTGCAACTCGCAGATATGTTTACCAAACCTTTAGATTTCAATCGATTTATTTCATTGCGTAAATCAATAGGTATGGTGTGTGATGATTAATTTCTTTGGTCTCTATATGTTTTTCCCTTTGTCTATTTGAGACAAAATGGGCGAGAAATTTGAGTCTTACGAATATTTTTACATATTCTATAAAGCTTCATCTTAGTGATTCATTTCAGGATTCTGTACAGTTATTCTCAACATTTGTAATAGGGTATTCAATTTTAATTAGTTGAGTTATGTACTTTTATTTTCTAGGAAATGGGTATATAGAATTTTTAGAGGAATAGGTTTTACTTATTTTTGTTGCCCTACGAGTCCTAGATAAATCAAAGGAGATTTTGTCTCATATTTCCAAAGGGGAACATCTGAAGCACCTTATACCCTAGACTCACTTGAGTCTGTATTGTATAAGTGTTCATCTAGTTTGGAAATTGTGACAAAATTGTGTCTATCCTAGAAACCAAAAAACCTCAGAGATTGGTTTGCAATTTTATTCCTCTTACTTGATTAATCTAGATACTTTTACAAACACTCACACACATTAGAATTGCATTCATACATTTCATATTGCATATAATAGTGTGTATATATGCTGAGTGTGTTTAAATCCCTAAAATTGATTTTTAATATTTTTTTGGAATTTTATAAACTTTTAAAATAAGGTTTTTACTAATTTAAATTTGGTTCTAAAAGTTTTGGGGTCAATATACTATTTTGGATTGTTGGTTTTATTGGCTGAAAGTTCACTTGGGTAGAATCCGAAAGTGCAAGAGACTATAAGGTATGCTGTGTAATTATTTTAAGACACGCGTGTATCGTCCAATCTCATGCCTACACCTATCGAGCTATAATCATTCCAAATTGTGTTTTCTGTGTGAGACGATTGATGTGTGTTATTTCGACCCTTGGATATCGATGACCTACATGCGTTCTTATATAATCCGGGTGAAACCAACTTGAGCCAATTAGAAGCGTTTTAATCATCGTCTCTGTTTAAACCATTGGATCAAATTCAATCCTCCAAGACCAGATCCTAGCCTTTGATCTTGGTCTGTATTCTCTAATCTTCTCAGCCTCCTATAAAAGGACCCCTACCCTCAGCCATCTGAGACTTTTGCCACTTTGTTCATTCGAGTGAGCAAGAGAGAAGAGAGATAAGAGATAAGAGATAAGAGATAAGAGATAAGAGAGAGAGAGAGAGAGAGAGAGAAACCAGAGTTAGGAAACCCTAACCCATAATCGTCTAAAACTATACTCAAACCATAACCTTTTTCAAAACCAGTATATACCAAACACAACCTTGAGTGTTTGAGAGATTTTGAGTGATTGGTTTGTTAGTTTTGTTGTTGTAACCTCTTCGTTCTCAGATCTTTTTATCAACTTAAACATCTGTTTAGATCCGTATTTCTACTTTTATAGAAATCTTAGATCTAAGTCACTGCATGTTATATTACACGTAGATCTACATATTCCATTTCTTATCTTGAGAAAATATTTGTTGATTTATTTTTGTAAATGTTTTTAACTTAGAAATCAACAAAAACCTATTTTGTTTCTAGTTCTTTTGAAACAAGACCTTTAACCTAGTTAAGAATCGCACTTGGTGATTTTCAATCTCAAAAATATTTTCAAAACTTGAGATTGATTAAGATCTTGATACGTCTTTCGAGAAAGATAGCCGTGGATTCTGGGATTGTAATAAAGGTCAAATAAGGTTAAGTTTTCTAAGAAGAGAGATATAGAAAGTCACAGCATATAGATCTTATATGTAATTTGATAGGACTGTTTGTATAAAATAAGTGTGTGTGTGTGTGTGTGCATGCATGTGTTAGAAAGCACCTCCACAAACACTATCACCCTACCACACCAAAAGTGTTGGTAATAAGATCTCAAGAACAAGAGTCGACATAATGAACTGGAACAAATTGGAAATTAGCAAACTGGGGAACAACATCAACAAACAGAGCTGCAGAGAAGTTATAAGGACACCAGTGCGTATATTTCTAAACTTGTATAAGTCTGATTTGTATGCGTGTGTGTTATATAGTTTGTAACTGTTATAATTTGTTTTAGTGGAATTTTTGGTTTACTCTGTAGAGGGAGTCGTGGATGTTTCCTCAGTTGGGTGAGGTTTTACCACGTTAAAAATCCTTGTTCTTAATCTTTCTACATCTCCTCATCTAATTCTTGGTTGTGCTGAGTTTAAAGTTTTTTAAACTGATTTATCAAACCTGTTAACAAATCTTGAACATATCTCATACATATTTTTGTTAAACACATCTTGTGATTAATTTGATTTGATTTCAAGAAAAGAGTTTCTTCAAAAAACAGTTCGAAGTTACTTAAATAGTTTAATTTTATATTAAACGGCTTTAGTAACGATATTTCACCATCGAGCAATGTTTTGTTAGTCACATCTATTTGGACATTGTACTGAGGATGTTCAAGCATAGAGTGTAACTTTTGGATCTTAGATTGAGTGAAATAGTCCTCGGACTCCCAGCTATCGAAATGAGTTCCATAGTTTGTGATTAAGGCATATGGCATGCCATATCTTCATATGATTTTTTTTCATAAAAACTAAATAGTTCTTTGTAAAGCATCTCAACTAGCGGCTCAACTTGAGAAGTAATCTATAACAATGACCAAATATATAAAGAAACATTTTGTCTTCGGTAATAGACCAACCAAACCAATCCTCGAGATGGTAAAAGGCCAAGGGGACGTGAGTGGTGTTAGAGTAGCCCCCAGTCTTCTATGTATGATGGCAAAATTTTGGCATTTGTCAAACCTTCTAGCTTATAAAACACAGTTTGTCTCCATAGTTGGCCAGTAATACCCTTGCATGGCCACTCGTCATACCAATAATCATCATTCTTAATGAGATCCATATGCACTTCTTTAATTAGGTCTTGTAACTGAATGGGATGGATACATTGGAGAAAGAAAATAGTGAATGTTCTCTTGTATAAGAATCTTCTTTCTAGTACATAGCTGGTTATTTTGTATCTTAACTTCTTCGCCTCCTTTGGGTCTTTGGGAAGAGATTCTTTTTTAATATACGCCTCAATTGGATCCATTCACGAGGGGCCTAATTCTCATGCTATTAAGTTAATATTCTCTTTATCTATCCTCTTGTTTGATGGGATTTCCATCGGAATGGTCCTCCTAAATTTTATCCTAGTTATTAAAGCTAGTCGAGCAAGTGCATCTGCTCAGGCATTCTCTATTCTTGAAATTCTGGCCATTCTAATTGCTAGAAATTTAGAGATGATTCTTTGAGCTTTGGCCAGGTACTTTGTCATGAGTTTTCCTTTGACTCCATATACTCTGAGCACTTGATTGGCGATTAATTGGGAATCACTGTGAGCAATAATTTGATCTGCACCTAGTGATAATGCTAGTTCCAGCCCTATAATTAGTGCTTCACATTCCGTCCTATTATTGGAAGCTTGAAATTGAAAAGTAGTGTATACTCCACATCTATGTCGCTAATGGTGTTGATAATTAATCCTACTCCACTACCGATTGCACATGAAGACCCATCTACGTATAGTTTTCAGATAGGAATTTCTTCATCAAAACTCCCTCGCTCAAAGATCCCTGTTTAAATAAATTTTTGCTCTGCTCCATATACTATTTCATGACTTCTCATGTAGTGGATGTTTCTAGTTTGTCCACTTTAGAACTCACTTTTGGCGAAGTCTCCTAGGTTTGGCTAGGCGTTGAGCTCTCTTTCAAGGAAGTCTGCTCAGCCATTTTGATCGGCTGCTCTTTTTTCGTAAGTGAACTCTAATATGAAGTCTACTGCTTAATACTATGCTGGGCTCATAGAGTATGTCATATTCTCCTAGTTACATTGACTAAAACATTAATCTCCCTAACTTCTCTAGCTTGTGGATTGCTTGACGCATTGGTAGGTCTGTGTAGACCATAATGGTATGTGCCTGAAAATATGGCTTCATTCATCTTGATGCTTCAATGAGAGCCAAGTACAATTTTTCTAAGTGAAAACATCGAATTTTGTTCCCTCAAGTCCTTACTAATGTAATAAACTAGTTTTTAAACTCCACTTTCTAATCGATTTAGGGTTGGGCTAACTACCGACTCAGATACAACAAGGTATAAGTACAACCTTTCTCCATGGTGGTCGGGAGAGTAGTGGTGGAGATCCCAAGTATTTTTCCAACTCATGGAAAGAATTTTTACATTTTATTCCATTCAAAGGTTTTCCTTAATACCTTGAAGAATGTTAAACACTTATTAGTAGCTCGGGAGACAAATCGGTTAAGTGCAGTTACTCTTCATGTCAACTTTTGTATATTTTTCTTACACAAGGGATAGATCATATCAATCAATGCTTTGATTTTATCTGTATTGTCCTCAATGCCTCTTTGATTTACTATAAATTCCAAGAACATCCCTTTTTGTATGTCGAATACAAATTTGGTCAAGTTAAGTTTCATCTGATGCTTCTTAAGCTGATCAAATGCCCGACTCAAGTCTTTGATGCGATTGAAAGTTATATTTATTTTAGTAAGCATGTAATCCACATACACTTCCATATTTTTGCCAATATGTTCTTCAAAAAATTATTCATCAGCCTTTGGTATGTTGCTCCAGCATTTTTAAGCCCAAAAGGCATAATATTGTAACAATAAGTACCTCGGCTGGTGATGAATGATGTTTTGTCCTATCCTTCGACTTCATCTTAATTTAGTTGTACCCTGAATAGGCATCTGCAAAGAGGAGTAATTCATGTCCGGATGTAGCATCAACCGACTGATCAATTTTTGGAAGGGAAAATGATCCTTTGTACATGCCTTATTGAGGTCTGTGAAGTCCACGCATATACACCATTTATTATTTTTCTTTCTCACCATTATTGTGTTGGCCAACTAGTCTGGGTATTTTACATCTTTGATGAATTTTACTTTCTGCAACTTGTTTACCTCTTCTTGGATAGCCGTGTTATTTTCAGGACTGAATACATATCGCGTTTATTTAATTGACTTGGCATCTTTGGTGATGTTCATCTAATGGCATATGAATTCTGGATCAATTCTTGGCATGTCTTCATGGCTCTATGAGAATACACTCTTCCTCTTTTTAAGGAATTTAATTAATTAATGTTTGAGGACTAGTTCTAGAGTTGAGCCAGTTTGCATGTTTCTTTTTGGTCTTTCGTCACCCAAGATTATTATTTCATTGGCCTCCACAACCTGTCCTTTAACCAAATCAGCCTCTTCACGGGGATCTAAAGTCTCAATCTAGTAGGTGGTGGTGATCTTCTTGATTTTTTCCTGGTCGGCTAAAGTATAATAGCATTCTCTAGCTTCAACTTGGTTTCCCTTCACAATGTTTACCTAGGAATGAGTGGGGAATTTCAAAGACTTATGGATTGTAGATGGTACAACTTCAAAAATTTTTAGGTCGACCCTGTCAAGGATCATATTATAGGCTGATTAGATGTTTTTGCTTAAGACAAAGAAACGAATCCTTTCAATCTAACTAATAGGGCAAATATCGATAAGAACTTCCAATTTGATAGTTCCTAAAGAGTATACTTTTTCTCCCGAGAAGCCTATTAGGGGACTGTGGTAAGGTTCTAATTTTTGGTCACGTAATCCCAAACTGTGGAAATAATTATTGAATATAACATCGACCAAACTGTAATTGTCTACTAGGATTCTAGCCACCATTATTTCATGTACTCTCATAGTGATGACCAAAGGATCATCGTGAGGGTAGATCACTCTAGATAAGACATTCTTAGAGAAACTAATTACCAGTTTGTCTTTGTTCACCATTACTAAGCAACCATCTACTTCATCAGATAAGTTGATTTGCTGAATATATGAACATGCCTTGGACTCATTCAAATAGGCTTTTCACTCGGTTGCCTCGTCGCCACCACCAACATCTCCTCCTGCAATGAAATGGCAACCAGAAGATATCATTTTTATATCCAGTTCAAGTTCTTGGGGTTTATTTGGCAAATCCAAATCATCCCCGTTCAATTATCGAACTTAGACATTTTGCCACGACGGACAAGATTTTCGATTTCATTTTTTAGGGTAATACAATTTTTTATAGTATACTTCTAATCCTTGCAAAATTTGTTAGAGTTGGACTTGTCCCTCCTATTAGAAGTTGACTTCAATTTACCTAGGCAGTTGAGACCCCTACTTCCTCTGATGTCTTTCAGAATGTGATGCACGCCAACGGTGAGAGGAGTGTATTCATCATGCTTCTTAGGTTTTTTGACCTAATCTTTTTGTCCTTTTTGTCAGAACTCTTATGATTGTCGACTTTAACACCAGGGAATTATTTAGTGGCCATGGAATCCTTGGCATTCATGATTTTACCAACTTTAACCATCAACCCCCTCATGGTTTTAGGTGGTCTTTGGCCAGTACATAATACAACTTCTCGAGGAGCAGTCCGCTCATTAAAGAAATAATAGTAATTTTTCACTGTTAAAATGAATTATATACTTACAAATTTCTTCAGCTGGTGGTGGACGGGCACTCATTAAAGGCGCTACCCTTTTGATGGGTTTGGCCCCAAAGCAGAAGTTATTGATGAATATCTTGACCAGTTGTGGGGAGATAGGGATATATCCTCGAGGCAGATTATTATACCAAATCTGGGAAGACCTAGTAAAGGTACTTGAGAATGTAGAGCAACACATCTCATTCGGGACTGAGTAAATATCAGCCGCTACTTGGTATATCTCCATGGGAAGGATGGGGTAAGTCTTACCATCGCATTTGGGAGTAACTACAGGAGGCTTTAACTTGGACAACGTGGGGAAATC
Organism: Sambucus nigra; assembly: GCA_949130495.1. Lineage (NCBI taxonomy): Eukaryota > Viridiplantae > Streptophyta > Magnoliopsida > Dipsacales > Adoxaceae > Sambucus > Sambucus nigra. Next base: position 643,452,293 of record OX422208.1, on the reverse strand, counting down.
CATAATAGTTGGAATGACGAGTGATCCCTTCAAAAAACTCGTCTGCAATGGATTTTTAGACTTAGGTTATTTCTCACAAGTTGTCTTCCAATCGTTGAATTGATCCCTTCCAAGGCTAGTCTACCAGATTAGTTTTGATTGAGGTTTCTCTAGTGACTCTGTCGTGCATTCGTATGGAGCTCTCTGCTTGAGAAGATTGTTCAACTTGCGTGGATCCTCGTACACTAGTTTTAGATCATACAGATCATTATCAATAATATCGTGATTTAGAATTTTCCCTATGATGGCCCTTATTTGCTTGGGTACCTAAGCGATCGAAAGTAGAGACTTTTCTCATCTTTCCAAGGTGGTCGATCGTTCATTAGTGAAAGATCGACCATTATAGTAATGAGTAGATCTAATAGAAGAGGTTAGTCCAGGGCGATAATTTTAGTCATGTGAAGACCTGAAATATCTAGAATGCCTTCTACCGTTTTTAAGAGGTGGAGGATGCATTTCCATCCTAGAATATGGGGCAGCAATAGCTCTAGCTTGAAGTGCCTGAGTAAGTCTCCCTATAGTTTCTTACATTGCTTCCTGCCCCTTGACAATGTTGGAAATCCTTATAAGTCTCCTATGCCAGGAGGTGAGGAAACATTAAAATCATTGCCTCCAACAAGACTGCTTTCTGGGATGTTTGTCATCCTTTAAAAGTATGAAGAATGAATTTTTAAAAGAACTTGGTAGGAAACAACAATGGCTTATTGTGTGGTTCCCTTAAACAGCGTCAATCTGTTGATGTCTAAATTTGGGTTACTTAATTGAGTATCAATCTTAGCTTTTGGGCCGACTGGATGTGCCTATGGTAGAAAGTCAAATGGTTATATGGACATGTCTCACTAGCTCACTGGTCCACGTAGCCTAATCAATTTAAGGTATAACAATGAGCAAAGCTTCTTGGGATATATATTTTTCAAAATTTTAGTCCAAACACTTTTAATATTTCAAAAGGGGTTTTTATTAAGAGAGATGGAAAGAGGTGAGCTATAATATATCACTGGCGGACTACTTAATGGAAGTTTAGGTCATCAAATAAGAGTGTGTAAATAATGAGATGCAGTGTAAGATTGCTTTGTGATCTTAGTGTCTTTCATGTATTTTGTGTTTTGGGGGTTTGAATCCAAATGGGTAAAAGAAGTGGGTGATTTTTTTGAATCATTGTTGCATAGTTTAGTTTGTTTTGTGGGATAACATGGTAATTTTTTAAAGAGATGTGCATTTGGAAAGTCAAGTTTTATTATTGGGTTGTAGTTAGTCTAAATGTGATATTTAAATTTGGATATATGAGCCGTTTTCAATTTCACATAAGGTATAGGAGGCTTTTTTATTTCTTCCTCTACTTGTAGACTTTAAAGAGAAAATGGAACTAAACATGGTTGAGGACGTAAGCTCCTTTTCTAGACTCCTAAAGAGACATCACCATCATAATAAATGATCTCTAAGAATTAGAATCAATTGAGTTAGGGTTATTCATAGGTACTTTAAGAAATCACGCGCATGCTTTGATAGGTGAAACATGTGTCCATAGGCTAGAGAAGTGTAAGGACTAATATATTATCTTAGTCTTTTTATTTTTTTATTTACACTATGGCATATTTGGCATATCCCGTTACAAACCGACACATGCCGACGTGATGAACCAAATCTACAACATCATCAAAGTTCAAGACTTCTCTATGTTATGAAGGTGTAAATCTTTTAGGAGTTTAAAATTATTTATAATTTTATTTGGGATCTTATTTTTATAAAAAACTTTGGAATAATTTTTTTTAACCTCGTTCCAATGATATTTCTATCTCGGTCGAACAAAATTATCTTTTTCATTTGAAGGGTAGTTAAATCATTATATCAAACGAACATCCAATGAAGGAGTTTTGTTTAAATTAGTTTAAATCTCCTTAGAATCTTCTTCAAATGATATTGTAGTCTCGTTCGAACGAACTGTGTTTTCATTCTAATGAGATGACAGTCACGTTCAAATGACTTCTATTTTCGTTCGAATGAATTCGCCACTTCAAATTTTATATCAGGCATATAATTATCTGTTGTAAAGTTTTTAAGTTTTGTGTTACCAAAACACTTTTGATTCACAACTTTACATTCCCAAATATATTTTGTGAATTGTTTTGAAACCATATAAGTTTCGTATCTTGCATACACCTTGTGGAGAGAATTCTCTACTGCTAATTTTGTGACCCAAGTGATCATGGTTAAAGAAGAAAGAATGATGAATCGATCTATTCCTGAGGGTGGTTCGCCGCATGTGGAATGCTTTAGATCTGAGTAGTATTCTTAGAAATTTTGAAGATGATGTGCATTATACTTGTGGGTGTATCAAGTAGTCTATAAGTAGGTAGTCTTGTAAAACTCTCTAAAGTGTTGATTAAAAGGTTTTTCCCTGAAAAGGGATTTTTCCTCAATATGTATGTTCTTTGCATGCATAGTTTCAATCATTATATTTAGAAGACATATTTGCCTTCACACCAAATTTAACAAAACTTTAAAATTTCTTTGTAATTGGATTTGTGTGATTGGGACTTAAATTGGAAAAATACAACAATATAATTTCTAATTATAACCATCCTTGTCGAGCATGTTCATTGTGCGCTAACAAAGTGGTATTGGAGCATTACACTCTTATGGTTTCACCAATTTACATTGTAGATCTTTGTTTAGTGATGTTTAGGGTGGTTGTTTATTAATCTCTCGTAGGTTTGTTTGTTTTTTCACTCGATGGATAGACATAATGAAAACTTATCTCGTTTCAATTTGAAGCTTGCTAAATGAATTAAAATTATTAAAAAAGAAAATTTTCGTTTTAAAGATGCTATGGAACTTTTGCAAACTGTTCAAACTCAAAGAAATTTCTTTCGTGAGAAACTTGTGGACATGGATCGTGATTTTAAAAATTTAGAATTGTCCAAGAAAGAGAGTGATGATACACATCGGTTTTTGGAGAAAGAATTAGAGGACTAAAAAACTTCTAAAGTTAGTTTATGTGCCAATGAGCATGATTATAAATTGATTAATGATTTGATTGCACACGAGAAGAGGCTTAGTAATAAATTTGCTTGCATTGAAGGGGGAGTGAGATAACCTTATAGGAATGATTGAAAATTTAGAGAAAGAGTCCCTAGCTTGAGTTTTGAATTTTTAAGGTACAAGATGACTTAAAAGACTCGAGTATTTTTTTTATAGTGATGGTACCGACTCCCATGTTTCTAATGCTTTCGGCGTCAAAGCTAAGACCATTGTTTGTTTTACAAGGTCAACTACATCCAAGAACGTTAGAAAAAGGTCAACCATAGATAGCATTCCGTGCATTTACAAATGTTCGCATTGTGGTTTGAAAGGTAACCTTAGAGCATTTTGTTATGATCTTGGAAGAGGTCCTAGGAAGTTTAATTCTAGTGTCCCTTCGGTTCCCAAAGCCCGTTGCGTTAAGTATACATCTATTTGGGTTAGGAAATCTATTTTAGAGATGCTAAATATTTGATTGCTTGATCCTCGCATACTTGCACATGACTTTTCTCATGTTATATCTTACGGGTGATTGCTTGCATAGTTTTGTTTGTCATACTCTAGTTGTGCTTCATGATAGATGCTTGATAGTGTTATGACATGTGTATCTTTAGTATTATATTTTTCTTTTATTGATTCATATTGAAAAAATACAAAAAGATTTTGTATTGATATTTTTTTTTGAAAAATACATAAATATATATATTTTTTTGCATTTTAATTTTACACATTTGGTATCGTATATTGGTTTGTTTGAATACAATTCATTCCATAATTTCCATGTGGCTAGGACATTTGGTTATGCTTATAAATATTTGGATTGTTCTTAACCATGTTATCGTGGAGTTGTATCGAACTTTATTTTCTTTACGGATTTGATTTTGTATATGCCTCTGCACTCATATGCACGAGGTTTTTGAATGTTAAATTCACATGTATATTTAAGATTTGTGAGATGTTCTCCCATCAAATTTGTCATCTACATGTTTTGTAACTATGGAGGATTTGTGCATGTAAGAATCGTTGCCCGTGAACTTTATTTGATCAGTATTGAAAAATATATGAGGGTGCACGGGAAAGGGCTACGAAAGGCGAAAATCTCCTTTGTGGGAAAGCCATTGTTGTCAAGAACCCAATGAAAAGATTAAAGGTAATAAGAACAGAAAAATTGCCAAAAATTGGGTCAACTTAATTTAATGTTTGATCATTCAAAAGAAACAACTTCAAAAGAAAAGAAAAGAATGAAAAATATGACATATATTTATCTTTTGAGGGAGTTTAGTTGATGATAAAAGGGTTCGCACAATGAATTCTAGATGTATCGGTCGTGTCAGAACGCTATTGATTCGTAGAATTATCAAAATATAGGCTTATGTACATTGTGCTTGTTTGTTCATTGAAGTTCAGTTTATTTTGTCACTTGAGCTTAAGCTTAGTTTGATAAAAATTTGATGTCAATTAGGCCTTCTTGAACATATTTGAGTGTTTGGTCATAATTTATTTTTCTATAGTTCACGCCCATTTATTCCATTCCACCCGTTTATACACATCGACACTATACTAATGTGTACAACTTATGTGTTTTGTGTTGAGTTTTATGGTCGTTTATACCCGTATATGTATGTCGGATTTTCTTTGATATATTTTGCATATATTATATAATGGTATCGTATTTTGACTCTATGCGATTCAAATTTAGTCCATGGTTATCACATAGTTGATCACTTGTATTATTTTAGCTTACCTTGTTGTGTTGTATTTGTAGCATTCTCACCTTTTTGAAAAATTAAAAAAATACAAAATTACTGGAGGATTTTGCCTTTGAGAGTGTCATTACATTTGTGTTGTTTACATATCTACGTGATGATATCATACTTCTTCTATGTGATGCTTTATACTTTAACTTTAGATTCTACGCCTTAGTCAATTTCAGACAAAAGGGGGGAAAATAATGGAGAGATTTGATGATGAGTTAAATTTATTGGGGGGGGGGGGGGGGGGGGACGCATTACGAGTTTTTATTTTCTATTTCAAGCTCTATGTGTCATGGGTATTTTTTTTTATTTCATGTGTGTTGGTATCTAAATGAAGAATATATTGCACCGCATGAAGACAAATTTGTCTAAGGGAAGAACAAGAAGAACAAGTTAAGATTGAAGACCACATATCCCTCTGCCAATCCTTTTCTAGGGTTTGGGAAAGGTATTAGGATTTTGGTCTTATAGGGGTAATTTTTATAATATTTGTAAGGACATTATTTTGCTGTCCTATTGACATTATTATATGTCATATATCTCTAAAACCATCGAAGACTTATTCAAGTTCAATCATGCATCAAGACGGATCCGAATGTCAACGTTCTTCAACAAAGATGCCTTCGCGAGATTAATTTTGATAATGTTGTATTTAAGTACCTTAATGGTTCATTATAAGTGATGGGATAATTTTTCTAAAATATTTTCAAACACTTGAGGAGTTGTTTTTCGTCAAAGAATTTTTTTTAAGTGTTGAGGAGGAGTTTTTAACGAAATAAAAAATTATTTTTTAAGGTCGTTCGAGCGACCTGCTAATGTCGTTCAAACGACATAGCAGTCTCGCTGGAAGCTGTCGTTCGAGCGATAATCAGTTTCATACGAGACTTTGCCACTTCGTTCGAGCGACGCACTGACTCTATTTTTCTATATAAAAAGTATTAAATCACTCCGTTTTCCTTAAGAAGACCTGACGTTTTTCATTCTGCATAAATTTCAAACCAGTAGAATACTTTGTGTTCTTCATTTAAGGATTTAATCCTTTTTGTATTCAATTCACAAAAATTCCATATGCTTTAGTGAATTATTTTGGAACCAAGATTCAAGTTTGGTGAAGTTATTTATTTTTGGAGTGTTATCTCTATAATTGACTAGACTGCGTGTTGATTGGGAGTGCTCGTGGGTGTTCCTGGCTAAATTAAATTAGATTGCGTGTCCTTGTGGGTTGCGACGGTTGTTCCATTGCTGACTCTAGGTTGCGTGTCTACGTGAGTATATGTACGATATTCATTGGAGATTTCATTATTTATGTATGTTGTGATTTATTATTCATATTGAAATAAAAGATTTTACCCGAAAGAGTTTTTTTCCTGAAATCTGTGTGTCAGCAATTATATTTGTGTTGGTTTGATTTCACCCACATAGATGCTTGTTTTAGGACTAAATTAATTTGGTTTAAAAATTGACTCCAAATAAATTAGTCTAAATTGAAAAGTTACGAATTTGAGTAAATCAATATCACACGGCATTCTCAAATTGGTATTAGAGCTTATTTAAGCGATCACCACTTTTACAAATTGGTATCAGAGCGAGTTTCTCTAATTTATCGAGTGATCCTATTTTTTGCAATTTTTTGTGATATTGATTTTTTTGAAAAATCTGTTTTGTGAGAAATCGTAATTTTTGTGATGGAGCACTTATGTAATCATATGCCCCCCTTTGATTACACGAGTAATAATTTTGATGATTTAAATAGTTTGAATTTGATGTTTGCGAAAAGAATTAATTTTTTGGAAAAAGAAAATTGTCGTTTTAAATCCGCGATGGATTTTTTTTGCAAACGGTTCAAAGTCAAAGAGATTTTTATCGTGAGAAATTTGTTGCGTTGGACCACGACTTTAGAAAACTAGAATTGTCCAAAAAGGAGAGTGATGATAGAGTCCTGTGTTAGAGAAAATTGGAGGACCTTAAAAATTCTAGTGTTTGTATTTGTGCCAGAGAGGATAAAAATATTTTAATCGATGAGTTTGTGGCACGCGAGGAGACTCTTAGGGATAAGTGTGCGTATTTTAAGGGGGAACGTGATAACCTTCTAGGAATAATTGAAAATTTAGAGAAGGAGTCCCTAAAATTGAAAGAGTCTAATTCTCTGCTTGAGTAAAAAAATTTGGAGTTGAAAAATAATTTAAATGACTCGAGTTGTTTGTGTAGTGATGGCTCATCGTGTTCTAATGCTCCCGTTGTCAAAGCCGAGACAACTATTTATTTTAGAGGGTCAACAAATAAAAGGATGTTAGAAAAGTTAAACCCATAGATGTTGTTTCACCCGTTTACACATGTTCACATTGTGGTAGGAGAGGTCACCATAGGCGTTTTTGTTTTGATCTTGGAAGAGGTCCTCTGAAGTTGAAGTCTGGAGTTTCATTGGTTCCCGAAACCCCTATTCGACGTTTCAGATCTATTTTGGTTAGGAAATCACTTTTAGAGGAGCTAGATGGTAAACTAGTTGATTCTCACATGCTTGCACATGATGCGTCACTTGCTATTTCGTATGGATAGTTTCTTGAATGCTTTATTTGTCATACACTAGTTGTGCTTCATGATATATTTTTACTAGTGTGATGACACGTGTACCTTTTGTATTAGATTTTTGTTTTAGATAAAACTTTTAAAAAATACAAAAAGATTTTATTTTGATAAATTTTTTTGAAAGAGACAAAAATATTCTTGTATTTTGTTTTGAACCGTTTATGGATGGACATATAGGATGACCGAGTCACAATTTCATTCCATATCCATGTGATTATTTGATAGTTTTTTTTATATGCATAATCTTTTCATTTATGTGCTTTACAATGTTTGGAGTCATTGAGATGTGATTAGTTGTTACTGCCTACACGTTTGACTCATGAGTTCCTTTATTGCACACTTGCATGGATTTGTTTGACTATTATTCTTGTCTATCGCATGTTGGTCGATGTGTTTTCATCTCAATTGTGTCTTTAAAACGAGCCAAATGCGATAAAACTTGACAATAAAAGTAGTGCATGTAATAATCGTTCTATGAGGATGTGTGATATATTTAAAACGGGAAAGGGATACAAAAGGCACTCATTTATTCTTTGCGATTAAGCCACCATTTAAATCGGTTCTAGAAAATACATTGCACAAAAATAGAAGCCAAGGTGCAAAGAGGTTGAAAAAAGCCCGAAAAATTTAAAGGTAATAAAAAGAAAAATATGCCAAAAGTGGGCCAATTTATTTTTGTTTCATCACCTCAAAAGGAAAATAAAAAGTATTAGTATTTATGAGAGAGTTCGAATGGAATATAAAATGGGTTTGCACATCCTTGAAAAGTCATGAAAAAGCGTTATATAGTTTTAGACGTTATTGGTGTGAAAATCATGCCTGACTTTGATTTATTGATTTGATTAAAACGATGTCATCTAAATTCACATTCTCGACACCTAAGGACAATTTTGACGTTCATTCGTTAGGAGTACACATATTCATCGTGCACATTTGTTATGTTTGATTACATTCATTTGTCAATCGAATATGTTCACACCCATTCATTCTGTTTCCATGATTTGGTTATCTTAGTATAAATTCATGGTGTGTTATTTTTGTTATAACATTTTTTTGTTGAAAAATTGAAAAATAAAAAATAGTTTGTGGAAGCTTTTGAGTTATTCCTTTGCATGAGCGTAGTTTGATCCATGCTTTCTATGCATATTTGTTGTGACACTCCATGTTTATTTTGTTTATTCTTTTCCTTGTCTATTTCGGACAAATAAAAAGGGAGAGAACAAATTATGATTTTATGGGGGAGTTTGCATTATGGGAGAGATTTGATTATTGATGAATGATTTATTCTTATATCATTTCAAACTCGATGCATCACGAAGGTATTTCCTTTGTCTCATGTATGTAGGTACAAAGATTAATGGCCATATTTTGCTCACCCTGATGATGACAACGAGATTTGAAGATTTGATGTTGAAGATTTTTGAAGAAAGTTTCAGACTTGCATTTTTATACCTTTTCAGTTTGGGGTTCATGGGAGGGTATTAGATTTCCATAGGCTTTTTGATTTGATCATTCAGATGCTTTTATTTTGTACTAGCATAGACATAGGGGGCGATTTGTAAGGACATTATTTTATTATCCTCTTGACATTATTGTATGTCATATACCGCTACAACCGTCGAAGACTTATTCAAGTTCAATCATACGTCAAGACGGATCCGAATGTCAACGTTCTTTAACAAAGACGCCTTCGAGAGATTAATTTTGGTAAGGTTGTATTTAAGTACCTTAATTGTTCATTATAAGTGTTGGGATAATTTTTTTAAAATATTTTCAAACACTTGAGGCATTGTTTTTCGTTAAAGAAGTTTTTCTAAGTGTTGAGGCAGAGTTTTTCATGAAATAAAATTTTTATTTTTTAAGGTCGTTCGAGTGACCTGTTGTCGTTCAAACGACATAACAGTCTCGTGCGAAGCTGTCATTCGAGCAACAATCAATTTCATTTGAGCGACTTTGTCATTTCTTTCGAGCGACGCACCGACTCAATATTTCTATATAAAGGGTGTTAAATCACTATGTTTTCGTTGAGAAGGCCGACATTCTTCATTTTGCACAAACTGCAAACCAGCAGAATACTTTGTCTTCTTCATTTAAGGGTTTAATCATTTTTGTTTTTAATTCATAAAAATCCCATATCCTTTAGTGAATTGTTTTGGAACTCAAGATTCAAATTTGGTGAAGTTATTTCTTTGTGAAGTGTTATATCTACGACAGACTACGATTGCATGTCTATTGGGAGTGCTTGTGGGTGTTCCTGGCTAAATCAGACTGCGTGTTATTGTGGGTTGTTGCGGTTGTTCTATTGCTGACTCTAGGTTGCGTGTCTATGTGATTATCTGCACGATATTCATTACAGATTTCATTGTGTATGTAAGTTGTGATTTATTATTCATAGTGAAATAAAAGGTCCTGAAATCTGCGTGTCAGCAATTATATTTGTGTTAGTTTGATTTCACCCACGTATAACCATGTTTTAGGGCTGAATTAATTTCGTTTAAAAATTGACTCCAACTAAATAAGTCTAAATTAGAAAGTTGCGAATTTGATTAAATTAGTATCACATGACATTCTCAAATTGGTATCACAGCTTATTTAAGCGATCACCAAATTTCACAATATTTGTTTCGATTAGTTTTGTACTGGAATAGCCAAAGGAGGACATTTTGCGACACCCCGACTAATTAAATACCGGGTAGCTACTCCTTTATTCAAATTAGTTCAAAATGTCAAGTAGGTTCAGTTCGTAGCATCACTATCGAAAACGTTTTAACAATTACTAGCCATTTAATATTTAAAAAGTGAGTTGTCAATTTTAGTTGAATCTGATTAACATGCAATTCATTTAAATTATGAAATACTGATACCACAACCACATCACAGTCACAAATAAATAGCGATGTAATAAACTGAATCTGGAGGAATACACCTCACAACTATCCGAATACGGAAATAAACAAATACAAGCCTGAATCATTAATTTAATTACAACCCAAAATATAAAATAAAAAATGAGAAAATAAGATGTCTCTGAAAGGAAAGGGGCGACATGCCCTACAGATGAATGAGTATGAAGTAGAGTCAAGATATAAAGTGGAGGCGTCTACTATCGAGGTCCTGTAACTTCCACAGCAGCTACAACACGTCGCGGGAATAGAACTCCTATGCTTGGTGTCCTTGTGGCTGGGCACCTAAAAAGGTTTTTACAAAAATAGATTTGAAAGCAAACGGGTCAGAGCCAGATTGTGAAAAGCAGTTTAAAATACAACAAGTGTTTAATATAATTAAACAGTGAATATAAAGTACATGATAGTGCGTGCACTCACATGAGTTCATCACCTCTCAACTAATTGTGCACTCCTATCGTACCCATACCCGTTCTAGTTATTCCCATATCTAACTAGTCCAATACACGATCTAAAATTTATATACGATTCTCGATTTAAGTCCCGACATCTTAATTTAAACAGAGAGTTTTACTTTCCTTTTTAGTTACCATATTAGTCATGATAAATCACTAGATATTTTCCATTTTTAACTCTACTAAAATATTGATATTATTCACACTTACATTTATTCATGACAGTTCATTTCAATTAGCAGTATATTATTCTCATCATAAATATACAATACTGGCACCCCGAGACTAAGCTGCGGTGCACACATACTCTGCTATCCAATCCCGGTACATCACGTACATAAGGACCACGTATTCATCTCTCAGGAATCGTTTTCAATAAACAACAATCACACATAATGGAGGCGAACATACTTCACATCACATGGTTCACGCACATACCTACGCTCCCATGATCAGCAGACTTATTAACTTCTCAATAAGTCCTTCTCTGACCTATGTCCTCTAGGTACCAATCTAAATCCCCCCGTAGACACACAAAGATTAGATAGCCCTGATCGAACGCCGACCTCCCGTGATAGCAAGTATGGTAGGTAGGTTATACACAAATACTACATATACCAAGCATTCACACATCTTCGGTATCCCATAATATTAATAGAGGTATGTTTCTCATCTCTATACCGACATTTAATGTTACATGTTTACAAGTCCCCGATTTATATACATTAAGATTATCAACTCTTCTCACGTCGTAATATTAGTTACTTATACCCTAACCCATAGATGTCATCCGGTTTACTACTTAATTCAAAGTCTTAATCCTCAACATACTTCAAATCTCATAATTATACCCGCTAGTCAACAAGGGAAGGTTAACACTCAATTATATAAGTCTACTAGAAGTTTTAAATAAAATCAAGCCTAAAAAGGCATTCTGTCAACTCGTTAGAAATCTCATTAGAACGAGGTCGTTCAAACGAATGGATTCGAACGAACTACCAACTCGTTAAAAGGGGTACTGTCATATCGTTAGAAGTCTCATTCGAACGAGGTCGTTCGAATGACATGGGCAGGTCTTCTAACGAGATGACAGAATACGCCCAGAAACTTCCCAATTCATTTTTCTCAATTTTTCTCTTCTCTAAATTCATCCTAAGATCATCCCAATCGCATTTTAATGTTCTTAAACTTCACTAAATCCTCTTAGGTCGTTTCTTAACATATTTTTGGGGTCAAATCCTCCTAATCAACATGTAATTATCATTAATCCCCAAATTTTACCCCAAACCATATGAACATGAACCCATAATTTTATTATGCCTAATTACTCATCATAAATCCATTTTTAAATCATCAAAGTTAAGTCTTCGAATACCAAATTCGTCCATAATCATTCTACATGCAATTCCTAATCCAACTTTAGAGTTTCTACAACAATTTCATTATGTTTTCCTCAAAACTTTCAAGACAAAACAGTTCCTACACTAAACATGGAAGAAATATTCAATGAACTTAAAAATATCAAATCACTTGCCTTGGATTCATTTTTCAGATTTGTTGTCGTTGATTCCAAGCTGAATTTCCCTTCTTTCGGTCACAAATCCTTCCAGAATGGTGGTGATGGGTGATGGCTTTGATTTGGCTCCTGTAACCTCTCTCCAACTTCCCTCAAAACTCCCGTTGCCCACTCTCTTATTTTTTGTTGGTAATGGCCTTAGTGGTCTTCCAAATAATATATAATAACCTCTAAAATTCGTGGGTTTTAATTTCTCAATTTTTAAAATTACCAAAATACCCCTCTAGGTTGTCGGTTTAGCCTAAAGTGCCCCGGGACCCAAACTAAATCCCCCGCTAGTGTTTTCTGACTATTTCGACCCTTCCGGACACGATGACGCACTCAAAATGACCATTTGATTTATAAAAATGTAAATTACTTTTTAATTTAATTAAATTCATTCTTGACGCGACTGACACGCGCGTCCCAATTTAAGTTTCCAAATTGTCGTATTTCAGCCTCGCGGCAACTTTAATACTTTCAATACTCATATATTACCATATGTACTCAGAAATATTCAATTTTACTATCATAATCAAATACCAACTCACATCTCGCTAATATTTATATCCGAATTAATTTCCAATTAATTCTCATTTAATTCAATTAATCCCTTAAATAAAAATTAATAAAATTACGGGGTATTACATACTTCCTCCCTAATAACAGAATTTCATCCCGAAATTCATAAATACTGAATACCTGGTAAAAATAGGTCTGGATAACGTTCGCGCATCTCATCCTCGCGCTCCCATGTGGACTCCTCGGCATTATGATGCCGCCACTGGACTCGTACTAACGGTACTATCTTCGACCTCAATTTCCTCTCGCTATGGTCCAGAATAGCAATTGGTCCCTCCTCGTAGGAACTATCAGGCTGAAGATCGATGTCCTCTAAAGTAATGTGAGTATGGGACAAATCATCCCTAAGATATTTCCTTAGCGAGGAGATATGGAACACATCATGAATCCTATGCAAGTGCTCCGGTAACCCAAGTCTATACGCAACTGGTCTAATCCTCTCGATGATAGGAAATGGCCCCACGGATCTTGGTGTCAGTTTTTCCTTTTTCCCAAAATGCATAATCCTCTTCATAGTAGATACTCTGAGTAACACCCGGTCTCCCACCTTGAATTCTCTAAAGAACCTCTTGGCATCAGCATAGCTCTTCTTCCGGTCTTGAGCTACCCGAATACGGCTCCGTATTATCTCTATCCTTGCCGAAGTGTCCTGAATCACTTCCGGCCCAAGGAGTTTGTTATCCCCCACTTCTAACCAACATGATGGTGAACGATAAGGTCAACCGTACAACGCCTCGAATGGAGCCATGCCAATGGTGAACTGGTAGGAGTTATTATAAGAAAACTCCACCAGTGGAAGGTACTGCTCCCAACCACCTCCAAAGTTTAGGATGCACATACGCAACATGTCCTCCAACATATGATTTGTCCGTTCTGTTTCCCCATCAGTCTACGGGTGATATGCCGTATTCAGCCGCAACTCCGTACCCATGGCCTCTTGGAAACTCTCCCAAAATCGTGAAACAAATATCTTGTCTCAGTCAGACACGATATTTAGAGGCACACCATGAAGTCTCACTATTTCCGCAATGAAAATCTGGGCATACTGTCCCGTGGTGTAGTATGTCCTCACGGGTAGAAAATGAAAAACCTTGGTTAACCTATCCACAATTACCCATATGGAGTCGTGACCCCTCTGTGACGTAGGTAACCCCGTGATGAAGTCTATGGATATGCTCTCCCATATCCACATCGGAACCTCTAACGGCTATAGAAGTCCTTCCGATTTTTGATGGTCCACCTTTACTAGCTGACAAGTGGCGCATTTAGAAACGAACACGGCAATATCTCTCTTCATCCCGCTCCACTAGTACTGTCGTCTCATGTCTTGGTACATCTTATCCCCACCAGGGTGTACCGCGAACCGTGAGCCGTGCGACTATGTCATTACCTCATGTCGCAAGTCTTCCCCTTCCGGGACAACCAGTCTCCCATTGAAGCGTAATAACCCGTCTGAACTAACGGTATAGGACTCAGCTCCCTCTGCTAGTAATCGAACTATCTGCTCCTGACAAAACGAGTCATTTGCCTGTGCCTTTATCACTCTCGTAATAATTTGAGGTGTAACAGTCATTACAGACATGAATGATCGGGCCACTGCATCCTGGTATCCCAACTCCTTCCACTTAGTTTTCCACACCTCGGCCACCTCATTTACTGGCCTACGACTCAACGCATCTGCTACCATGTTAGCCTTCCCTGGGTGATATTGGATATCAAACGGATAATCCTTCACAAACTCAAGCCACCGATATTGACGCATATTCAGTTCCTTCTGCGTGAAGAGGTATTGTAGAGACTTGTGATCTGTGAACAACCGAAATTTCTACCCAGGAGATAGTGTCTCCAAATCCAAAGAGCGAAAATGACTTCCGCTAACTCCAAGTCGTGGGTGGGTTGATTATTCTCGTGAGGCTTAAGCTTACGGGAAGCATAAGCTATGACCCGACTCTCGTGTTGCAGCACACCTCCAAGTCCTTGTAAGGACGCATCGGTGTAGACTAGATGCTCAACTCCCAGTCTGGGCAATGCTAACACAAGCGCTGAGGTCAATTTTTCCTTCAACTCATCAAATGCCAACTGACAGGCATCGCTCCATATGAATGGCACACCTTTGCGAGTCAGATGTGTCAAAGGACCCGCTATCTTTTAGAAACCCCGAATAAACCTTCTGTAGTATCCTGCTAGGCCCAAGAAACTACAAATTTCAGTCGGTGTCGTGGGCTGTCCCCACTCCCTCACCACGGATACCTTTCCTGGATCAACAGATATCCCCCGGTCTGAAATGATATGCCCCAAAAATTGAACCTCCTTCAGCCAAAATCCATATTTTTCGTACTTTGCATATAGCTCGTTCTGACGCAGCGTCTGCAAAACCTGCCTCAAATGCTCGACGTGCTCCTCTTCTATCTGGGAGTAAACCAGAATGTCATCAATAAAGACAATGATGAACTGGTTTAGGAAATCTCTGAATACCCTATTCATCAAGTCCATAAACACGGCTGGAGCGTTGGTCAAGCCAAAAGGCATAACCCGAAACTCGTAGGAACCATATCTCATCAAGAAAGTAGTCTTCGAGATGTCCTGTTCCCTGATACGCAACTGATGGTATCCCGATCGAAAATTAATCTTTGAGAAGAAGCAAGCTCCTCTCAACTGGTCAAAAAATTCATCAATTCTGGGCAACGGATACTTATTCCGTATCTTGACTTTATTCAAATCCCGATAATCTACACACAACCTCAACGATCCATCCCTCTTCTTTACGAACAACACAGGGGCACCCAATGGTGAAGTAATCCTTCGGATAAACGTCTGACCCAACAACTGCTCTATCTGATCTCTTAGCTATCTCATCTCCGCTGGAGCCATACGGTAAGGTGCACAGGCAATTGGCCGAGTGCCCGGCGTCAAATCGATAACAAAATCTATCTCTCTACTAGGAGGTAATCTAGGTATATCCTGAAATACATCAGCAAACTCCCTAACGACTGGAATTGAATCAAGTGGTATCACTACTTCCTTAGAAGTCTCCTCCTCTATATAGTACAAGTGAGTGGACGATCCTCCCTCGGGGTGAGGCATCGCCACTAAAAACATCTCCTGCTCGGGAATTGCAAAAATGATACTCCTACTGAAACAATCAATCATGGATCGGTACGCAACCAGCCAATCCATTCCAATAATCGTATCGTACTCAGTCATCTCTAATACTAACATATCAGCAGGTAAAGTAAATATCTCGATCTCTATACCCACACCTCTACAAATAAGGGAAATCACGGAACCCATACTCAATGGTTAATCTACGCAAGTAACCGTGCTCTCTGCAGTGTCTAACAACCCTAAATTGCGTGAAAATCTCGTGGAAATGAAACAGTGTGTGGACCACGTATCAAATAAAATACGCCCCATAGTCCCCTGAATAGAGAACATATCCTCAATGGCAGGTGGATCCTGTGGGACTGCGACATGATGGAGTTGATAAACTCGCCTGTACTATAGCTGTCCCTGCTGGACTGGGACTGCTGGGATGGGTGGCAAAGCTTGCATCTGTGGTGCTGCTGGAAGGGCGCCGGGAAACATAGGTCTCTGGGGCTCATGTCGAGCACCCTGCTGCTGCTTCTGTGGGGCCCGGTCCCTATCAGGACACTCCTGGCGCTTGTGGCCAATCTTGCCACAAATGAAACATTTCCCCGAAAAATTCCCCCTCTCTGACCCTGCTACCCACGGCCCTGGTGGTCGTTGCCATTCCTCCCCTGGCCATGCTGGACCTGATGAAACTGCTGCTGTTGGCCCTGATGGTCGTGCTGACCCTACTGGCCGTGCTGACCCTGACGAAAACCTCCCTGACCATTTCTGAAACCCCCAGATCTGAACCTCTTAAAATCTCCTTACTGATAACTCTGATCTCCCTGCCTATACTGACCCTGAGCCGATTGTTCCCCACTGGCACCATTTCCCCCTGTCCTGCCCTGATGGCTGGACTCTCCTGATCACTTACTCTCTGACATGTGGAAGCGGTGGTCCTAGCAGTGAAGCAGTGTTGCATTAACCACATCAGAATAAGTGGCCAACGAGAGATTACTCAATAAGTGCTGACGGATCCTCCAAGTCAACCCATCCATGAACTTTTGAATCTTCTTCTCCTCGGTTGGAATCTCATCAGGAACGATGTTCAAGAGATTAGTGAACTCAGCCTCATACTCGGCCACGGTTTTCCCCTCCTGCTTGAGGTTCATTAACTTCCTCCTCGTTTCGGTGTGAATGGATGATGGAAAATATTTACAGTCGAACCGCACCCAGAACTCCTGTATAGAAAGGGAATCTCTCTCCTCCGGGGTGGTGATGGACTCCCACCACTGCAACGCTGATCCTACTAGCTTAAAAGTAGTCAGTATCTATTTCTGTACCTCCTTGCACTCGTACATCCTTAAGTGCCTTTGAATGTCCTTCTTCCACTGAATGGACACAACAACGTCGGAGCTACCTGCAAACTCCGGAGGGTGTGCTTTCTGAAAAGCAACACGAACACGTTCCCAAGTAGACGGGAATGCATGGGCCTGAACTGGCGCTACTATCGATGCCTGAGGTGGTGCCTGCTGCACAACTGCTAGGGCGGCATTTACCGCTTGGGCTAGAATAGCTGCAACCTCTGCGGCATTCAAGGAGCCCTAAACTGGTGCAGGATGTGGTTCGGACTGAGCATCCCTAGGAACTCGCTGTGCACGTCGTGGAGGCATCTGAAATGAGAGTAAAGTCTTATAAGTTCTCAGTTATTATCTCAAAATAGCTGAAGAGCGAATCATACACAAAAGAATACAACAATCCTAAAATATAGGGCTCTATATCAAAGAAAGCTCAGTGAAAACATAACAAGCCGTACAGATCCTAAGGACACTAGAACCTGATGCTCTGATACCACCTGTGACACCCCGACTAATTAAATATCGGGTAGCTACGCCTTTATTCAAATTAATTCAAAATGTCAAGTTGGTTCAGTTCATAACATCACTGTTGAAAACGTTTTAACAATTACTAGCCACCTAATATTTAAAAAGTGAGTTGTCAATTTTAGTTGAATCTGATTAACATGCAATTCATTTAAATTATAAAATACTGATACCACAACCACATCACAATCACAAATAAATAGCGATGTAATAAACTGAATCTGGAGGAATACACCTCACAACTATCCGAATACGAAAATAAACAATTACAAGCCTGAATCATTAATTTAATTACAACCCAAAATATAAAATAAAAACTGAGAAAATAAGATGTCTCTGAAAGGAAAGGGGCGATATGCCCTACAGATGAATGAGTATGAAGTGGAGTCAAGATATAAAGTGGAGGCGTAACTATCGAGGTCCTGTAACTTCCAAAGCAGCTACAGCACGTCGCGAGAATAGAACTCCTATACTTGGTGTCCTTGTGGAAGGGCACCTAAAAAGGTTTTTACAAAAATAGATTTGAAAGAAAACGGGTCAGAGCCCGATTGTGAAAAATAGTTTAAAATACAACAAGTGTTTAATATAATTAAACAGTGAATATAAAGTACATGATAGTGCGTGAACTCACATGAGTTCCTCACCTCTCAACTAATTATGCACTCCTATCGTACCCATACCCGTTCTAGTTATTCCCATATCTAACTAGTATAATACACAATCTAACATTTATATACGATTCATGATTTAAGTCCCGACATCTTAATTTAAACAGAGAGTTTTACTTTCCTTCTTAGTTCCCATATTTGTCATGCTAATCACTAGAGATTTTCCATTTTTAACTCTACTAAAATATTGATATTATTCACACTTACATTTATTCATGATAGTTCATTTCAATTAGCAGTATATTATTCTCATCATAAATATACAATACTGGCACCCCGACATCACGTACATAAGGACCAGGTATTAATCTCTCAGGAATCGTTTTCAATAAACAACAATCACACATAATGGAGGCGAACATACTTCACATCACATGGGTCACGCACATACCTACGCTCCCATGATCAACAGACTTATTAACTTCTCAATAATTCCTTCTCTGACCTATGTCCTCGAGGTACCAATCTAAATCCCCCCGTAGACACACAAAGATTAGATGGTCCTGATCGACCGCCGACCTCCCGTGATAGCAAGTATGGTAGGTAGGTTATACACAAATACTACATATACCAAGCATTCACACATCTTCGGTATCCCATAATATTAATAGAGGTATATTTCTCATCTCTATACCGACATTTAATGTTACACCTTTACAAGTCCCCGATTTATATACATTAAGATTATCAACTCTTCTCACGTCGTAATATTAGTTACTTATACCCTAACCCATAGATGTCATCCGGTTTACTACTTAATTCCAAGTCTTAATCCTCAACATACTTCAAATCTCGTAATTATACCCGCTAGTCAACAAGGGAAGGTTAACACTCAATTATATAAGTCTACTAGAAGTTTTAAATAAAATAAAGCGTAAAAAGGCATTTTGTCAACTCGTTAGAACGAGGTCGTTCGAACGAATGACTTCGAACAACTACCAACTCGTTAAAAGGGGTACTGTCATATCGTTAGAAGTCTCATTCGAACGAGGTCGTCCGAACGACCTGGGCAGGTTTTCTAACGAGATGGCAGAATACACCCAAAAAATTCCCAATTCGTTTTTCTCAATTTTTCTCTTCTCTAAATTCATCCTAAGATCATCCCAATTGCATTTTAATGTTCTTAAACTTCACTAAATCCTCTTATGTCGTTTCTTAACATATTTTTGGGGTCAAATCCTCCTAATCAACATGTAATTATCATTAATCCCCAAATTTTACCCCAAACCATATGAACATTAACCCAGAATTTTATTATGCCTAATTACTCATCATAAATCCAATTTTAAATCATCAAAGTTAAGTCTTCAAATACCAAATTCGTCCATAACCATTCTACATGTAATTCCTAACCCAACTTTAGAGTTTCTACAACAATTTCATTATGTTTTCCTCAAAACTTTCAAGACAAAACAGTTCCTACACTAAACATGGAAGAAATATTCAATGCACTTAAAAATATCAAATCACTTACCTTAGATTCGTTTTTCAGATTTGTTGTCATTGATTCTAGACTGAATTTCCCTTCTTTCGGTCATAAATCCTTCCAGAATGGTGGTGATGGGTGATGGCTTTGGTTTGGCTCTTGTAACCTCTCTCAAACTTCTCTCAAAACTCCCGTAGCCCACTCTCTTATCTTTTGCTAGTAATGGTCTTAGTGGCCTTCCAAATAATATATAATTAACCTCTAAAATTCGTTGGTTTTAATTTCTCAATTTTTAAAACTACCAAAATACCCCTCTAGGTTGCCGGTTTAGCCTAAAAGTGCCCCGGGACCCAAAATAAACCTCCGGCTAGTGTTTTTTGACTATTTCAACCCTTTCGGACACGATGTCGCACTCAAAATGACCATTTGATTTATAAAAATGTAAATTACTTTTTAATCTAATTAAATTCATTCCTGACGCGACTGACACGCGCGTCCCAATTTAAGTTTCCAAATTGTCGTATTTCAGTCTCGCGACAACTTTAATATTTTCAATACTCATATATTGCCATATGTACTCAGACATATTCAATTTTACTATCGTAATCAAATACCAACTCACATCTCGCTAGTATTTATATCCGGATTAATTCCTAATTAATTCTCATTTAATTCAATTAATCCCTTAAATAAAAATCAATAAAATTACGGGGTATTACACATTTGTATTGAATATATTTTAGCTTAGGTTGTTTATTTGTTTTCTTTACTCTTTGTCATATTTGGTGTATGTCGTTAAAAACCAACACATGCCGACACGATGAACCGAATCTCCAATATCTCCAAAGTTCAGGACTTCTCTATGTAATGAAGGCATAAATCTTTTAGGACTTTGAAATTATTCATAATTTTATTTGGGATGTTATTTTTATAAAAAAAATGATGTTGGATTTTTTAATATAAAAATAAATTTATTTTAACCTCGTTCGAACGAGATTGGAGTCTCGTTCGAACAAACTATGTTTTCATTCTAACGAGATGACATTCTCGTTCGAATGACTTCTATTTTCGTTCGAATGACTTTGTCACCTCGAATTTTATGCCAAGTCTATAAATACCTATATTGACTCCAAATTGTGTAAGACTTTTGACAAAACATTTTTCTTGCATATCTGTTTCAAAAGTTTCCCGATTTTGTGTTACCAAAACATTTTTGATTCACAACTTTACATCCCCAAATATATTTTGTGAATAGTTTTGAATCCTAGAAGTTTCATATATTGCATACACCTTGTGGAGAGGATTCTCTACGACTGATTATGCGAGCCGAGTGATAACGGATGAAGAAAAAAGAAGGCTGAATCGGTGGATATCGAGGGTGGTTTGCCGCATGTGGACTGATCTAGATCTGAGTAGTATTCTTTAGAAGTTCTGAATACATTGTTTGTATACTTGTAGGTGTATTAAGTAGTCTACAAGTTGATAGTCTTGTAAAACTCTCTAAAGTGTTGATTAAAAGTTTTTGCCCTGAAAGGGGGCTTTTCCTTAATATTTGTGTTCTTTGCATGCATAGTTTAAATTATTAAATTTAGAACACATATGTAACTTCACACTGGATTTAATCAAAGTTTAAAAAAAATGTAATTGGATTTGTGTGATTGGGACTTAAATTGGAAAAACACAAATATAATTTTTTTAATTATAACCATAATTTCCGAGCGTGTTCACTATGCGCTAACAAACTGCTATAGGAGCATTCCACTCTTACAAGACGTTATCTTAAAACACATGAAACATGAGTTTCTAAAGCATGTCCATTCATGAGAACCATTTTCCCTCAACTTCACAAGCTTAGGTATTTGATACCTTAATCTAAGGTAGCTAAAGTCGGCCTTCGTAATATATGTTAGGAACAAAGAACCCCGTGAGAAATTTGGGTTAGAAGTTATCTTATAGAGAATAATAGTTTACTTAAATCTAACATTAAGGTCACACCATTAAATTCCCCCATGTGTGTCCCGTCATAAATGGTTAATTTGTGATTAACATGAACAAATGGAGTGGGGGTTGGCAAGTTATAATCACTTTTAAGCTCCATCCCACCACAACTAAAGGGGTGGATATTGCTACATCTTTTTGAAACTATTGACAAGCTATGGAAAACAAAGAATTTTGAAAAGATAAAAAAGGTATGATACTAAAGGAATAAAATTGCAAGGGAAATATGAGTACTATATTAAAACTAGGGCTTAATTTATAATCCCATGTTTTCATCGATTTAGTCACGACATATCATTCCTCTATTTCTCCCTAACATGGGTAATTGATCACCTTTCTTCCTTGTAAAATCATCCACCATGGTAGTGTAGCGGGTAGTTATAATGGTGTCATTGAGTGTAAGATGTGGGTTGTATGTGATAATGACAATAAATGAGAGTTAAAGAGACAACAATATTCAATATTCAAGCTTGTATTAAATGGTACCTTTTACACCATAAATGCACTGGGGATACAATAAATGAGTGGAACTCACAGGTAACCTGATCACAAAGAGAAAGAGGAAGAACTCTTGTCACAATAAAACTAATGAAGGAACCTAAGGCACCATCAATGCTCAATAATAGGAGTACTAATGGAGGCAAAAGGGAATGTTCTCACAATAATGCTCGCGCATGAGGGAAAACCAACAGAAATTCTAGGTTCAAATTGTTATTATGGTAAAATATTTGGTTGATGTATTTATATGAGGGCAGGGTCACTCGAGTAACCTAGCTGGAATTAAATGCGATTAACTGACATTAAATGACAAAAGTATCGTATAATTAATGCCAAAGATATTGCATTAAATGCATGAGATATTGTGTTTGGGCGAGAAACTGCCTTATCAATCAAAATCATGGTGGCATTAATGAGGGTATGGTGTGATAGCTCACAGGTTTATCTTAAAACGACTAGAAGATACGAATTCATTGAATGAGCCTGCCATCTTAAGGATAAATCCACTTGAGTGTTATTACTTCGAGCTCTTAAATATCTTCCATGACGTCACAAAGTAGGTGAAGAATGACCTACACCAGATGTGTTGTCACATCAATCAAAGAGTAGTTCATCAAGTTAAGTTTGCTTAAATGGAAGTAGTTGAGCATCTCATGGACTGTTTATGGGCTAGATATTATTCATGTCCGATCATCTAGGATTGAGTTCCTTCAAGGAGGTTTCCCTAGACATGGTAACTCGAAAAACTGTATTTGCTAAACAAGGTTTTGCCTAAATGTGCCAAGAGGGTTGGTTAGTACTTTTCCAACGTTACCTTTCTAACAATCCTCCAAACCTAATCCATGCGAGGTTCCTAAGAGGAGGTCATTCAATAAAGCATGTAAACTCTCCCATGCCCTGGAAGGCATGGTCCCTTGAGGGTACCCAACGTCCTCGCACATATTACAAAGTGAACTTTTACAAATAATCATAAATATAAGATACGGTACATCATATTTATTTATTACAAATGTTATCATTCGAATAGTCTTAATCTCTATAGGAAGTCTCGTGAGCGGCCTTTGTCTTCGCTCTTTCATTAGTCCCTCACTAAGTATAAGATCATCTCAACTACTGCCAGCAAGGTTACTCGAGTGATGTATTTTAGCATTTAAT
Source organism: Sambucus nigra (assembly GCA_949130495.1). Lineage (NCBI taxonomy): Eukaryota > Viridiplantae > Streptophyta > Magnoliopsida > Dipsacales > Adoxaceae > Sambucus > Sambucus nigra. The sequence goes on along the minus strand of OX422208.1, from coordinate 643,428,701 downwards.
GCCAGCAAGGTTACTCGAGTGACCTTGCCCTCATATATTTAACTCAACCAAATAGTTTACCATGAGAACAATTTGAACCTTGAATTACTGTTAGTTTTCCCTCATACACGAGCATTATTATGAGAACATTTATTGTGAGAATATTCCTTTTTACCTCCACTGACATTGTTATCATTGAGCATTAACTGTGCCTTACGTTCCAGCCTTGCCTTTATTACAACAAGAGTGCTTGTTCTTTCTCCCTCTGACCAGGTTACCTGCGGGTTACACTCATTTATTGTAGTCCCAGTGCAATTATGGTGTAAAAGTTACCATTTAATACAATCTTGAATCTTGAATATTGTTGTCTATTTCACTCTCATTTATTATCACTGTCATATACAACCTTGGGCATTAATCATGATCTTAATAAGGCGTTATGCCTCACTTAATACTAATTGTATACTAATAACCCACATCTTACAAAAGTAAGTTGGCCCTTTTTGGCATTTTTTTTCTTTTTATTGCCTTTATTCTTTCTTGGGCTCTTTTAACGGTGACTTTCATGCACAGTCAACTTGTGTTTCGCATCTCTTTCCCGTGTACACTCATATTTTTTAATACTTAAATAAAATCTCACGGTCAATGGTTCTTACATGCACAAATCTCCCGTAGTCACATAAAGATGTATGATAAAATTAATGGTCACCAAGCTCAAATATACATAGTGAAGTCAACATCCAATAACCCGGTGCATGTGTGCGAAGGCATATATAAAGTCGAATTCATAATGAAAATCAAGTTTGAAACAACTCCATAAACATGGTTAAGATCAATCTAAGTATCTAAAGTCATAACCAAATGTCCTAGACCCATAAAAATTACGGAGTGAATTGGATTCAAACACGCCAATATGCCATACCAAATGTGTAAAATTATTTTACACAAAAAATAAAATCTTTTTGTATTTTTCAAAAAAATTATCAAAATAAGATCTCTTCGTTTTCAATATGACTCAACAAAAAATATAATACAAAATATATACATGTCATAAAACTAGAAAATATATATCTTGAAGCACAGTTAAAGTATGACAGACAAAATCATGCAAGCAATCATCCATAAGATATAGCATGTGAAGCATCATGTGCAAGCATGTGAGAATCAACTTGTCTAATATCTAGTTACTCTAAAAGGATTTTCTAACCCAAATATATGTATACCTAACGCGACGGGATTTGGGAACCAATGTAATACTAAACTTAAAATTTCTAGGACCACTTCCAAGATCATAACAAAAACATCTGAGGTAATCATTCCTACCAAAATGTGAGCATGTGTAAATGCGAGGAATGTTACCTATGGGTTGACCTTTTCTAACATCCTTAAATGCAGTTGACCCTAAAAAATAAACAATGGTCTTGTATTTGACATTGGAAGCACTAAAAACATATAAGCTAGAGTCATTACTACCAACACTACTCGAGACTTTTAAATCATCTTTTAGCTTTAAAATTTTAGACTCAAGCAAATGATTCGACTCTTCTTATTTTAGGGAATCCTTCTTCATATGTTCAATCATTCCTAAAAGGTTATCTTGTTTCCACTCAATTAAATCAAGCTTATATCTAAGAGTCTTCTCTTGTGCCTTAAAATAATTAATCAAAACAATATCCTCAAAGGCACAAACTAACCCTAAAAATTTTAAAGTCCTATAATTATTTCTCTAAAAATCGAAATCTATCATCAATCTCTTTATTGGAATGATATGCCCAAGTATAACCTCGGCCAGACCTACCTCGATCGAGATGATGGCCGAAACATTGATCGACCCTAGGAAGGCAAGGGGCGCACGATACCATCTCTCGGCCAGACCTACCTCGACTCAGGCCGACACTACCATCTACACTGCCAAGGGGCGCCGCGCGCATCACAGGCACCAATAGCACTATGGGTATGACAACCTCGGCCAAGGGTGGGCCGAGGTGACAGGGAGCCGACCCTCAACATGGAACCGGTTCAACCTCGGCTTGGGACGAGGTCACAAGAGGCCTTAATAATCACCGGCATGGGACTATCCCTACCTCGGCTGGGGCCGATCTAGCATAATGTCTCGGCTGAGATCAGGCCGAGACTCCTTACGACACTTCTCAGATTGAACGGACATCAAGCCTTTACAGCTCGGCCTCTCCCAGGCCGAGGTCATTCACCAACATGGCTGCCGAGCATCTGTTGACATTTGGATAAGGACACCTGGGCACTAATCAGTTGTAACAAGATTATTCTCCACATGTGGGAGAATATTTCATCATCATTTCTTACATGTGACAGTGACAGATGGCATTCCCACATTGTTGAGGATATCACACACATGCTCATTGCATGCATGGGGGGGACATTACGCCCCCTAGACACTATATATAGGGTTCATCCCCTACCTTACAAAAGGATCCAGCTATTAAAACCCTATCAAAAACTCTGTCTAAATATACAGTAGAGAGAGAGAGAGCTTGAGTGAATTGTATCTATGGCCATTAGTGCCTTTGTTCAGTGATATTACTCACACACTCACAGTGGACGTAGGCCAGATTGGCTGAACCACTCATATTCCGGTGTTGATTCCTCATATCCTCACCTCCTTCTCTTATCTCTTTATACAGATGTGCTGCCATTGTTATTCATATATCGAGCTTGGAAACACCATACCAGGTGGTGCTAATTCTTAGCATCATCATTTTGGCACCGTCTGTGGGAATCGAGAGGCTATCTCTTCCTCTTTTTCTGCTTTACCTCACCGGAGACTCTGGTGGTGAACCAGGAACCACCCCTTGTGTGGAGCTGTTTCACCATTGAAAGAGGTCCTTTAAGGTATTAAGCTCACTTGCTGTTCAAGCTCTTTATTGATAATACATGGCACCAGAATTACCACCGCCTCTTCCACCGCCTGGAGGTGGAGGGGCTAGTTCCAGTCAGGCTCCTCCCTAGTCCGAAATGGCGGAGGTGGTAGCAGCTTTGAAATCTTTGGCTGCCACGCAACAAGCCATGAAGGAGAAATTTATCCAGCTCAGCCAAACCATGATGATGAGGCCACCTGGAGTCTCACCGGACATGATAACTCCGGCGGTAGTTCACCTTCATCCTGACGCCAGGGGACCACCCCAGGCGCCCATGAAGGAATAACCTGCACCCCAGCGGAAGAGGGACGTTGCTGACCTTAGGCGCTTGCGCCTGGGGAGGCAAGGAAACCCTTGCCCAGAGGTCAGGTATGATGACCTAGAAGCTGAAGAGGCCCCGGAGGACTGCTGGAAGCTGTATGAGGTGTCAGATAACACCATACGACCTCTTAGGTAAAGCCAAGGATGTGTCGGTCGAAGAAGAGATGAGGCCCAACAAAGAGGGTCGGCCTTTGATAGGCAGAGTCAAGGATGTGTCGGCCGAAGAAGAGATAAGGCCCAGCAGAGAGGGTCGGCCTTTAACAGGTTGAGCAGAGGGTCGGCCTTCGAGAGGCTGGGCCCAGTCAATGACCTGAGGCAGAGGCTATATAGGTCAAGGAGCGCGACAGACTCTCAAAGAGGGAATAGGCAGGCTCAGCCAGATCAAGGCCGACCCTTAGAGAGAAGAGCTAGGGAGCAGGAAGAGGTCAACAGTCAACGGGTCATGGCTGGGGAACCCTCTGTCCATCGCAGAGAAGTGACAGGGGATAACCTCGACCAAGTTGAAGAGAGAAGACCCTGGAATGACTCAATCCAACGTCTTGAGGAGAAGATAGGGGACCTCATAAAGAGCAGGGACCCATTACAGAGGGGCTACTCGGAGGGCTCCCCGTTTGTAGCTAGGATAGTGGGGTTCCCAACCCCAGTTAAGTTCAAGCCTCCTATAGTGACTCCTAAGTACGATGGCAGTACTAACCCAGTGCACCATATCGAGATGTATCAGTCGGCGGCAGATATTTACTCGATACCCGATGAGATGAAGTGCAGGGCTTTCTCAGGAACCTTGACAGGGGCAGCGCATAGCTGGTTCACCTCTCTTCCGAAGAACTCAATAGAAAAATTCAAAGGCCTAGCTGAGCAGTTCATCCACAACTTCTGCTTCGGGGTGAGACCTCAAAAGAAGAATACCCACCTCCTATATGTCAAACAGGCTAAGGGTGAAAGCCTAAGAGACTACATAGCAAGATTCAACAAGGAGAAGTTGGAGGTGGAGGATTACGAAGAGAGCATAGCCATGATCGCCCTGATAGGAGGCCTCCAGAAGGGGAAGCTATTGTGGAAGCTGGGGGAAGACCCCCCCAAGTCTATGGCAGAGCTGCTGTCCACCGCAGGAAAAGTGATGAACGCGGAAGAGGCAATGGCCGCCAAATATGAGGAGGAGAACTGTGGTAGCATTGGGAGGTCCCAGGGAAAGAAAGAGGGGAAGAAGAGGTCAGCAAATGACAAGTTCGCTCATTACACTCCTCTGACTGTGAGCTGTGAGCACATCCTTAATGAGATCAAGACTGACCGGGCTCTGAGGTGGCCAGAAAAATTGAAGGCCCCACCACATAAGAGGAATAAAAACCTCTGGTGTGAGTTCCATCAGGATCACGGCCATGTCACAGATAGATGCTTCGCTCTGAAGGATGAGATCGAGAAGATGCTGAAATTCGAGAAACTGAGAAAGTATGTGGATGGAAAGGCCTAAGGGGTGGAAGAGAAGACCCTAGGAAGAGAAGAGATGACAGGTGCCGGGGCGATGTCCCGGCTAGAAGGCATGATGATTCAGAGGGTGATGATGGAGATGACCCAGATCTCCCACCTAAGGATGACAACACCCCAGTGAAGAGGGTAGGAATGATCTCCTTTGGTGTTAGCACCATATGTGGGGGATTCGTAGAAGGTGGCTCTGAGGTAGCCGATAGGAAGGCTCATGTATCGGAGGCCAAGTTAGTGGTCAAGCCTGAGGTTGTGAATCTAACGTCTTCTGACGTAGTGCAGAAGAGGAAGAAGGTGGACATGGACACCCTCGTAGTGGGGTTCTCTAGACTCGACTTCAAGGGCATCTTAGCCCCCCATGATGACCCTTTAGTCATAACAACAAGGGTGCATGGGTGCGATGTAGGGAGAATCCTCATAGATAGTGGAAGCTCAGCAGATGTGATGTTCTGGCCTTATTTCAAGAGCTTAGGTCTTAGCAGGGCAAGGCTGGTGCCCTACCATCACCCATTGATAGGCTTCATTGGTGAGAAGGTACACCCATTGGTCATATATGAAATGGATGTACGGATGTGAGATGAATGGCCTAAGAGGCTGACCAATAAGATAAACTTTTTTGTTATGGACGAAAATGTCTTCTCGACCTACAACCTCATCATCGGAAGAGTGGCCCTCAAAGAGTTTGAAGCCGTGCTGTCAACGGTCCACTAGATGCTAAAATTCCCAACTCCTTATGGGGTAGGGGAAGTACAAGGGGACCAAACCACGATGCGGGAGTGTTATTTCAACTCGGCCGAAGAGCGAGAGGCCCATAAGAGAGCAACCGCCAGTTACAACATTGACACTCTCGATCCCAGAGACGAAACAAAATTGAAGAAGGGCGAGGCCGCGGAAGAGGTAGAATCCATCGTACTCAATGAGGACGAGCAGGAAAAAACCTTCCAGGTTGGCAAGGCCCTGGAGCAAGGGATCAAAGAAGAACTGATAAACTTCCTCAGGAGGAGGCAGAGTGTCTTCGCATGGAGTCATGTAGATATGCCTGGTATCGACCCTTAGATCATGACCCACAAGCTCAACGTAGACAGAGATGCTAGGCCTATTAAACAGAGGCGAAGAGTCTACTCCAGAGAGAAGTATGAGGTCATCTGGGAAGAGGTGAAGAAGTTGGAAGAGGCCGAGTTCATAAGAGAGGTCACTTATCCAGAGTGGCTCTCAAATGTAGTCATCGTGCCTAAGGCCAATGGAAAGTGGCGAATGTGTGTAGATTTCACAGACCTGAACAGGTCCTGCCCGAAAGACAGCTACCCCTTACCTAGGATAGAACAGATGGTGGATGCAACGGCAGGGCACGAGCTCATGAGTTTCATGGATGCTTATTCAGGTTATAACCAAATCTTTATGGATACCGAAGACTCTGAGAAGACAGCCTTCATTACTGACAAGGGGACGTACTATTACAAGGTGATGCCCTTTGGTCTGAAAAATGCGGGGGCAACATATCAACGTCTTGTCAATAAGATGTTCGAGGAGCAGATAGGTAAGACCATGGAGGTGTATGTGGATGATATGCTAACGAAGAGCCTGAAAGCATGTACTCACGTAGCAGTCCTTGAGAAGACCTTTGATGTCATGGACTCGTACAGGATGAAGCTCAACCCAGCAAAGTGTGTCTTCGGGGTAGGAGCCGGGAAGTTCTTGGGGTTCATCATTAATCATAGGTGGATTGAAGGAAACCCGGAGAAGATCAAGGCCTTACTCGACATGAAGACTCCTAGGAGTATCAAGGATGTCCAGAGACTCACCGGAAGAGTGGTTTCCCTTAACAGGTTTGTTTCTAGGGAAACGGACAAGTGTCTTCCGTTCTTTAAAGTTTTGAGAAAGGCCTTCCAGTGGGATGAAGAGTGTGAAAAAGCTTTTGACCAACTCAAGTCTTACTTGGGATCTCCATTGTTGCTGTCTCGGCCCATCACGGGGGAGAGGTTGTTTGTGTATCTGGCAGTATCTGAGTCAGCCATCAGCGCAGCCATCGTACGGGAAGAGGATGGAATCCAGAGGCCTGTATACTTCAACAGTAAGGACCTTCAAGGGTCTGAGGAAAACTATCCCCGGATGGAGAAGTTGTCTTATGCCCTGATACACGCCTTAAGGAAGATGAAGCCTTACTTCCAAGCTCACTCCATAGTAGTCCTCACTGACTCCCCACTAAGGCAGGTTCTGCACAAGCCTGAGAAGTCCGGAAGATTGATGACCTGGGCCATCGAGCTAGGAGAATATAATCTTACCTACCAGCCTAGGACAGCCATCAAAGGGCAGGCCCTCGCAGACTTTGTCGCAGAGTTCACCTGGGAAGAGACCGATAGAGGTTTGGAAGAGGCCGATACAGAGAAAGGTTTAGATAACGGCGAAGAGACGAACCGAAGTGTCTACTGAGATTCGGAAGAGACCGCCCCTTACCTCTTCTGAGGCCGAGAAGAGGTTATCCCGGGCAAAACTCGGGGCAGAGTAGAAGAGAATGAAGAGTATACCTCTTCGAAAAGGGGGTTATGAGAGAAGGGGTCTTCTCATCAGATGCAGACGTATGGAGCCTCTTCGTTGATGGCTCTTCCTGTGACAATGGAAGCGGCGCGGGGCTAATACTCTCGGCTCCAGATGGCGCCAACATTAAGTACGCCTTGAGATTCAACTTCCAGGCCTCCAACAACGAGTCTGAGTATGAGGCCATGATAGAAGACCTCTTATTGGCAATAACTCTTCGAGTAAAGCGACTCCTACTCCATAGCGACTCAAGGTTGGTTGTCAATCAAGCGTTGGGGGCATACGAGGCCAAAGATGAAAGGATGGACAAATACCTAAAGAAGGTAAGAGGGTTGCTAGAGTATTTTGAAGAAGCAAAACTGAAGAGAGTACCCCGGCTGAGCAATAACCACGCTGATGCATTGGCAAGACTGGCCTCGGCAATGAAGACAGATTTGGGAAGGACCATTCCAATCAAGGTATTAGGAAAAGCAAGCATCGAGGAAGGTGAGGTATGTAGCCCTTGTCACAATGTGAACCTAGGAGACTCGTGGATTGACCCGCTCGTCAGATACCTAAGAGAGGGGGAGCTACCCGAGTCCAAGATGGAAAGAAGAAAGTTGAGATACAGAGCTGCAAAGTTCTCATTGGTAGAAGACGTCTTGTACAAAAAGGGGTTTCTACTGCCTCTCCTCAGATGTGTGCACCCTGTGGAAGTACCCCAGGTCTTAAGGGAGGTTCATGAGGGTTCTTGCTCTAGCCACATTAGGGGAAGACCCTTAGCCAAGAGGATCATCACTCAGGGATACTGGTGGTCTACCCTGTCTAAGGACGCAACAGACTATGTGAAGAGGTGCGACAAATGTCAAAGGTTCACCACCATCCCTCACCAACCTCATCAGCCTATGATGTCGATCTCTTCTCCATGGCCATTTGCGGTATGGGGAATTGACTTAGTAGGACCTTTGCCAAGAGCTGTCAACAACTATAGATTCTTGATAGTTGCCATTGACTACTTTTCAAAATGGGTAGAGGCAGAGCCGATGATAACCATTACAGAGCAGAAGACCTTCCAGTTCATCTGGAAGAACATCATATGTAGATATGGCCTCCCGAACACGCTCATCTCGGACAATGGGACCCAGTTCAAGAATGCCTCCTTGGAGAAGTATTGCCAAAGTGTGGGGATCAGACAGTTCTTCTCATCTCCTGGTCGACCTCAAGCAAATGTCCAGACCGAGGTCACGAACAGAACCATCTTGGATGGAATCAAGAAGAGGTTAGAAGACGCGAAGGGGAGTTGGATAGAAGAGGTCTATGCTGTGCTATGGGCTTACAGAACTACGACAAGGACACCCACAGGAGAAACCCCATTCATGATGGCACATGGCTCAGAGGCAGTCATACCAACGGAGGTAGGACTGCCAACTCATCGGATTCAGACCTACGACCCTGACAGTAATGGGGAGAAGAGAAGGCTAGACCTGGATCTCATCGAAGAAAGAAGGGAAGACGCAGAGGTCAGAAAAGCATCCTACCAGCAGAGGGCAGCAAAATTCTACAACCAGAGGGTGAAGTCAAGACCCATTGCAGTGGGAGACCTAGTTCTAAAGAAGACACTACAAAAGGCAAACAAGCTACACCCAAACTGGCATGGCCCCTACAAGGTGATGGAAGAGGTTGTGCCTGGCACTTACAAGCTAGAAAACCTAGAAGAAGATCCTTTCACTAACCCGTAGAATGCTGACCATCTCAAGACATATTACATATGATGTATAGAATTTTATGAAAATGTACTATCTTACTAAGAGGAGGTTATTAATAAAGATCAGTTTCCATACCAAGTTCTTGTTTTGTTCTTTAGACCAGAAGTCTATTATGAGGCTAACCTCTTAGGTGATGACCTCAGACCCTCATAACATCACTCGGTGGTGACGAGGTCTGAGCTCAGACACCTGGGTTAGATGACCTCAAACCCTTAACATCATTAATTTGGTGACTATTATGAGGCTAACCCCTTACGTGATGACCTCAGACCCTCATAACATCACTCGGTGGTGACGAGGTCTGAGCTCAGACACCTGGGTTAGATGACCTTAGACCCTTAACATCATTAATTTGGTGACTATTATGAGGCTAACCTCTTAGGTGATGACCTCAGACCCTCATAACATCACTCGGTGGTGACGAGGTCTGAGCTCAGACACCTGGGTTAGATGACCTCAGACCCTTAACATCATTAATTTGGTGATATTTATTATGAGGCTAACCTCTTAGGTGATGACCTCAGACCCTCATAACATCACTCGGTGGTGACGAAGTCTGAGCTCAGACACCTGGGTTAGATGACCTCCCTTAACCATTAATTTGGTGATATTTATTATGAGGCTAACCTCTTAGCATTCAGAGATCATATAGCATTCAGAGACATTCAGAGGTCAAAATAAAGGAAGAGATTGGCATTCAGTAAAAATAAGAGATTACAAATATTCATTACAAAGCACTGAGGTTACAAATTACAAGCTCAGTTACAAGTCAAAAATTACAAATTATAACTTAAAGGTCTGAGGGGGGAGCATTGACAGTATCGGTTGGGTTGACCTGATCAGCATTGGTCACCTCAGCCACATCATTAGCAGGGTCAGTCCCTCCGAGATCAGTCCCTTCCAGAGTAGCAGTCTGACCAGGGGCAGCAGCCTCGTCTTCTACCTCTTGCAGTGCCTGGGCAAACTGGGGGTCGGCGAAGCCGAGGCCCACAAAGTTGGAGGCCTTTATAGTGCAAACCTCCTTCTCTCTGACCTCGGCCCATTTGGTAGTGGCTTTGATACCTCTTTCGAGGTATTGAAAACCAAAACCTACGAACTCCTCAGAGACTTTGTAGTCAGAAATTATTCTCTCTGAGGTATCTGCAAGGGAAGCCTTCACAGCCGCATTGACCTTCCTATGCAGAGCATCATCCTTATCCTTCAGGGACTTGGCGTGGCTTTGGACGAGCGCAGAGATATCTTTTTCCAAACCCTGAGCCTTATTTTCAGAGGTCTGGGCCTTATTCTCGGCATTCTGTAACTCTGAGCTCAGACGGTCAACCTCAGCCTTCAGGGCGCTCTCGACCTTCTCAGCCTCCTGCCCCTTATGAATGAGAGGAAATTTCCTCAGGGCCCAGTTAGATAGCTGGTACATGGCAGTCACACCCTACACAGATAATGAAGAGGTTAGAGGGGAGTAAAATCAGACGTTGCACTTGTATAATTATTGGCAAAAGGAATAAGTCATACCTGGACGGCTCTGTGGAGGCCGAACTCAACCATCATGGAGGTGTCCATGGCCCTGTAAAAATGCTTGTCGGCCTCGGTCATCATATTGGCAAGTGCGTTCATGGCCTGTCTGTTGTGGCCGACCACACTATCGGTAAGTTTCAACTGGTCCAGACGAGCCGACAGGGTGTAGGCTGAGATGGGGATCGCAGCGTCTGAGGTCTTCTTTTGCCTTGAGGTCGGCCTCTGATCCTCAGAGGCCGGGGCCTCAGGGGCCCTCTTCTTGGACTTGGATGTTGAGGAAGCTGGAGGAGGAGCGTTCAAGCCAGTCCTCTTTGCAAGTCTAGCCAAACTCGGAGCTGCCATCTCCCACAATTCGTTCGGGACACCTGGAGGTCTCTCTGCAAAAGTGAAAAGATAAGAGTCAGAAATCAAACATGAATGATCAGAGGTTAGACTTGGAACAAAAAGAAAAATCCTTACCAAAGTCAAGAAGGGGACTTCCACCTAGGCTCGTCCCCGAGAGGTACTGGGGGGTCAGCAGATGTTCGAACTTGACGAACAGACCATGTGCCCCTTGGTCTTGCAGGGCCTTCACCTTTTTGCCGTTCTGAAGACTTAGGCCAGGATCGGCCCTAGAAGACATGGTGACCTTACCCCATCTGAGGGGTATCCTCGGCTCAAAAGTGGAAGAGGGAACAGATGAGCCAAATTTCCATGGCCCTGAGGCGAAAAAATACCGGGGCTTCCAGTTGTGATTCGAGGTCTGAGTGACCTGAAGCATCTTCTTCTCAGGCCTCCGAGCCACGAAGTGATAGTAGCTCGGATGGTTTTTGGCCGAGGTAGGGACATAAAAACCAGCAAAGACCTGAACTGGGAGGTCAGAGTGGTGGACTGCCCTCCACAAGATGATGGATCCAATAATGACTCTCCAAGCATTGGGAGAGAGCTGCGAGGGGGCCAAGTTGATAAAGGAAAGAATGGACATAATGACGGGATGAATGGGTAGACGAAACCCTAACTTAAACATCTTCTCATACAAGCAGATTTCTCCATCTCGGCCGTGGTAGGCCCTCTCTTCCCTCAGAAGTCTCCTTAATTTGATTGAGGAACTGATGGAGTATAAGTATCTGAAGTGCAACATATCCACCTCAGTGACTGTGCTCTCATACTCGTCCACCTCAGAGACGTCAACATCACTTTCAGCATCCTCATCATCGTCGTCAAGCTCAACGTCGGCTGGAGCAGACGTAGATGGGTGACCAGGGAACCTCTGAGCAAACTCGGCCCCGGTAACGGCCGACAAAGGAATGGCATCTAGAATGGGTGGCACAACCACACTTGGCACAACAAGTTCGACCTCTAAAGAAGAATTTGAGGTGCTTGAGCCATTCTGAGACGAGGCTCGGCTAGAGACCTCGGCCTGGTCAGGGGCCTGACCAGGCCGAGGTGTAAAATCCATGGCTTCCTGGAAAGAGTCCACAGACATGGGGTCTGAGGTGGAGGACTCAGACTCAGACATCGACAATTGGTTAGCAGAGACGTCTGTCTGATAGAAGTTCTCAGGAGGATCAGGGTATACTACCTTGAGAGGTGGGGAAAAGATAGGTCTGACAGGGAACTCTTGTGGCCTACGTGCTTCTTCCTGAGCTCTCTCTATTTGCCTAATTTTCTCTAAGGTCTTCTCTCTGAGAGAAGGGAATTCCTCAAGAAGCTGGTACAGGGGTCTGAGCATCAGAGGACGACCCAAAACTTCTAACGACCCTAAACTTAAGAAAAACTCCTAAACCTACAAACACGATTGGCTTATAAAATAAAGGGTTTTAAAGATCAAACTAAGGAATTTCAAGAAAACACAGGTCGCCTGAATCAATGAAGCTCACCGTAAAACTCAAATGAACCACCGAAAAACTTAAAAGGTTACCGGAAAATGCAAACCGAATGTCAAAAACAAAGGAAATGGAAAAGGAGGAGTACCTGGAAGTGAATCGACGAACTTAACCAAGGGAATCCATAAGAAACCTACAGGAAACCTTCTGCAGAAAGAGCGCTGGATTGAAGAGGCTTTAAAGAGAGGAAATTTGCAGGAAACAGCGTGCGCGGGAAAAGAGGAAGAAGAAAGAGGAAGAAAGGGTTTAACCCCTTAAATACTTGGGCACACTTCCCAAGGCCCATCATTGCCTTGGGAAACCCAAGGGACAACTGACAGCGCACGCAAGACCAGTGGGCACGCCTTAGCCTGGGACAGGTGTCACGCAGGTGTTAGCCTTGGGACGAACAGGCCTCGGAGGTGAAGCAATCCCCTAGCCACTTGCTCTCTCATGTGACTAAGGGCTGGGGGGTGATTGATATGCCCAAGTATAACCTCGTCCAGACCTACCTCGGTCGAGATGATGGCCGAAACATTGATCGACCCAAGGAAGGCCAGGGGCGCACGATACCATCTCTCGGCCAGACCTACCTCATCTCAGGCCGACACTACCATCTACACTGCCAAGGGGCGCCGCGCGCATCACAGGCACCAACATCACTATGGGTATGACAACCTCGGCCAAGGGTGGGCCGAGGCAACAGGGAGCCGACCCTTAACTTGGAACCAGTTCAACCTCGGCTTGGGACGAGGTCACAAGAGGCCTTAATAATCACCGGCATGGGACTATCCCTACCTCGGCTGGGGCCGACCTAGCATAATGTCTCGGCTGAGATCAGGCCGAGACTCCTTACGACACTTCTCAGATTGAACGGACATCAAGCCTTTATAGCTTGGCCTCTCCCAGGCCGAGGTCATTCACCAACATGACTGCCGAGCATCTGTTGACATTTGGATAAGGACACCTGGGCACAAATCAGTTGTAACAAGATTATTCTCCACATGTGGGAGAATATTTCATCATCATTGCTTATATGTGACAGTGACAAATGGCATTCCCACATTGGTGAGGATATCACACACATGCTCATTGCATGCATGGGGGGTACATTACGCCCCCTAGACACTATATATAGGGGTCATCCCCTACCTTGCAAAAGGATCCAACTATTAAAACCCTAGCAAAAACTCTGTCTAAATATACAGTAGAGAGAGAGAGAGCTTGAGTGAATTGTATCTATGGCCATTAGTGCCTTTGTTCAGTGATATTACTCACACACTCACAGTGGACGTAGGCCAGATTGGCTGAACCACTCATATTCCGGTGTTGATTCCTCATATCATCACCTCCTTCTCTTATCTCTTTATACAGCTATGCTGCCATTGTTATTCATATATCGAGCTTGGAAACACCATACCTGGTGGTGCTAATTCTTAGCATCATCATGGACAATTCTAATTTTCTAAAATCACGGTCCATGTCCACAAAATTCTCACGAAAGTAATCTTTTTGATTTGGAACAGTTTTAAAACAAAAATTTCCTTTTTCATGAATCTTAATTCTTTTTGCAAACTTTAAAATCAAACGATTTAAGTCGTCAAAACTATGGGAATCCATCGAGAGAAAAACTAAACCACCCAAAAAGTACTAAACCTGGATCTAACATAATAATTCAGTGCAACCTGCTCTGATACCAATTTTTAAAGGCACCAAGAATGCTCTGACGTCACTTGAAAGAGTAGAAGACACTGATACCACAATGAGATTGCTGAAATAAATATGCTCAGCAAGGATGGTCAAAAATTCAAAATTTAACTTAATAAATTTTATCTTTTTATCTAAAACATAAATGAATGTGATAAAATAGATAAAGCAAATAAAGCATTCAATAAAACAGAATTTCAGGAAAAATCCCCTCTGGGCAAAACCTTTTATTCACTTCATAAAATTTACAAATTGCAACTTACTAATTTTATAAAGGAATCTACTATAATCTTCTTAAGAACTACAAATCTGTAGCCTTCCTTTAGCAATGAACCTCGCAAGAATCACAAGAACCTCAGTCCTCCTTCTTCAACAATGATCCTCTCGGGTTTCACAAGTCAGCCAAGGAGATGCCTCCTCCACAAAGGGGTATGCTAGATGCTAAAACTTTCTATGGTTTAAATGAATTCACAAGAACAATTTTCAGGATGTATGTTGTGAATTAAAAAGTGTTTTGGACACAAAATAATGAAGAACTTTCACAAAAAATAAGCAGAAACGAATCTGGAAAAAGTCTTAAAAAAAAGGTATTTATAGGACGAACACAAATTTCGAGGATGGTAGAATCATTTGAACTAAATTCAAGTCTCGTTTGAATGAAAATCTATTATAATCTCGTTCTAACGAGATTTTAAAAGCAAAAATATTTTTCTTTTAAAAGTTAAAAGCATTGTTCATTTTTTATAAAAATAAACATAAAAAAAAGGGTTTGTGAATTAATGTAAACTCTAAATTTCCTTATACCTTTATGGGATATCGGGAAGTCTTCAGACATAGATATGATCGAGCTCGGTTCATCGTGACGGTGCTTAATGATTTGTAATGGGATACGTCAAACTAGCCCAAAGTATAAAAAGGCCTATACTATGAACAATTTCAGAAAAATTATTCTTACAACCTCTATAATCAAAAGCATGGCAAAGCTGTTGGATAGCAAGATTAGGGTCTCTCCACCAACATGGCGGCCTTAATTGCACTATCTTACGCCTTTATATTCATTCAGAAGTACGAATAAAGTTCAAAGACCTTTGGAGGTACACCTTAAACACAATCAATAATTACACATACTCATGTCCTTTTCTTAGCTTATCCGATCTTATCTATGCAAACAAGGACTTACCAAATTCTTATGTTCCCTTAGGTTCTCACACTCTCAGGATAATCAGGCCTCTTCCAAATCATGCATTTTTCATGCTTTTAGAGTTATGACTTTTAGATCATCTCTAAAGCGTTTGGCATTTTGTTAAAATTTCTACCCCAAATGTCATAATGTTATTTTGTAAAAATCAATTTTCAACTGGAGCTCTATGGAATTACACATAGAGCATGTTGTCAAGGCTCTTAAAATGTTGCGACAATCTAAAGTGTTGTCAAAACATACAGTGTATAACCCTCAAATTCACAGTTGGGCGGAATTTTAATTTCTTTTCATTTCAAATTCTCTCATAAAGAATTTAGATTCAACACATACTATGTTATTGAGGGTGCTAGGATCTTTGTATGAACATTACACACCGATTTTTACGGTGCATTGTCCTTACACATCGCTTATCTTTCAAAGGAGGATTTTGAATTTTTAGTGTCCATAACATTATGCATGTGCCCCCATTACCCCGTCGACGGAGATGTATTGGTCATCGAGGACTTTGACAATTGAGGTATGTAACTATTAATTAATTTAATTATTTCCCTTTAAACTTGTATTATATAAAAAATAGTGATATTATGAATGTCCCGGTAAATAAGGTAATACTTTCTAAATTTAATATGTGTTATATAAAAATATTGAAAGTAATATACAAATTAAGTACGTCACATTGATTAAATTAATAGTTAATTAATTACGTAGGAAATTCATGAGATAGAAGTGCGTTGAGCCATGAGCTATATTCATAAATGGTGGGTGGATATAGACCGTGGACTGGTATTATGGGAAATATTGCAAATATATTTTGTTAACATTATTATCATGCCCCAGACTGAGACTGATCTCGACATTATTCTCACCTTGTTCGAAAGGTGGTGGGATACTATTTGTTAGTTTAAAATATACCCAAGAGGGGGGTGAATTGGGTAATTAGAATTTAATGGAAATTAATAAACTTTTTTACTCCTTTTAAAGATTAATTGCAATGTGATAAATCAATTCAAGTATAACAAATTAATCAACAACAAGAAAACGTTGTAACGAGAGAGAATTTAGAAAAAAAATTAAATTAATATTTTTAAAGTGGTTCGGCCTTTGCCTACATCCACCCTTGAGGTGGTGCTCAATAAACTTCACTATCTCCAGTTCACTTAAGGCAGAAGCAAAATCTTCACAAGGAATTAAAATAGCTTGCAAAATGGAACCAATAGAGTAACTATACGTGTTCTTACCTAAGCGATACACGCAAGAGCCCAAAGTCTTAAATTGCCGTGACTTTCAACAATAAGGACACTACCGACATGAAGATGCAATGAAGTTCACCGTAAGTAATAACAATGATATTTGTAACTAAAATGTAAAGAAAAGTTATGTTACTAAAACAAATATGAAATCGGTTTACTTTCTTTTTCTAGAAATGTAAGTAATCAACTATATTGCTCACATGGGTATTGGGTAGTTTAATTAGCACACAAAGGCAATGGGTTTGTTTATTTAGCTAAAGAAAGTTTGAGGATGAATCTTGAAGATCCAAGGTGTATTGGTAAGAGTTTGGCTTCAATTGAGTTTTTGGTTTAAAACTCTTATTTAAGAATGAGTTTGATATTTGGTTTCTCTCGCTAAAAAACTCAACGTAATTAACACAAGCTTGGACAATGGGACTTTGATCAATGATGACCCAGATCTTATTTAATAGGTTATTTTGAAAACTAGTCGTTAAAGGGTAATGTGGTACATTTTGGTTCTTTTTTAATTCAAAATTTGAAAACTAGTCATTATGAATTTTGTGTTTGCACATAGTTATAGTCGACTCAAACTCCTATCTAAAAAGTGGATTTTTGGTTTTTGGAAGACCTATCCACTTGGCCTGTGTTTGTCGACTATAACTCAGCCGTAGTCAACTATAAACCTATTATTGAGTCACATATAACTCTCTGTTTGGATTTTTATGTTGTTCTTACTTGGTTCAATCTTTTGAGAATGTTTAGGTGGGTTAGATTGAGCATATACATGACCATACGAGTTCATTTACATTAATACAAAATATTCCTAAAGATCTGCAAGTCTCTAGGATGGTCATATGGAGATTGATCATTTCTCTCATTTTATGTAGAACATGTGATGTTGCTTCTGAATGATGATCATGAGCTTTGCTTGTTTGGTCGATTTTTAAAGGGTTCTCTTGATTATTTGATTATTGAAATTGGTTTGATCTTATTCATAGGTTGAGAATGAGCTTTATGGTTGAACTTCTGATGTTTGTGAAATTGGTTTAAAATTGGATTAATGAAATAGCATTTCTTGGGTGATCATCGTTAAATTTTTCATGATTGTGAATTTATATGATCATGCTAGGGTTGATTGCATTGTGTGGTTTATGATGATGATCAAGACTTTAATTTTCTTTGTTCATGATGCATGCTTCAGTGTATATTGGTCTTGCAAGGCCTTGATTGAATGTTCTGTATCTTCACTATAGTGCTTGGGCAATTAATGTCTCTGTTGCATGGATGATACAATCCTTGTAATCTCATTGTGTATTGAGTGTTTGTTTTACTCTCAAGTACATTAGAGAGAATATAGTGAGGTTTGATCACGTATCGATTGTGTTATTATCATACAAAATCCTTTTTTTAAAATGCTTTTTGTTTTACATCACTCACCCATTCCATTTTTTATATAGAAAGATAAGTTTTAGCCCGTAAGACTTCGCCTTCGTGGCATGGCTGGAGATTGGTCAGGGTGAAATTGTGTCGTTCAAGTCCCCATAGACCTTTGATTTCACCTAGGATTATTTTCCATGACTTGTGCTAATGGATTTTTGAGTAAAATACTATTTACTCCGGATAGTTAAGTGTCCTCAAGAAGATAGTGGACGATGATGGGGAAGGTTATTTACATTCCCTCTGATTTCACATTTCGGGCGAGTTAACAACTATAGATAGTGGTTTATGTGTGGATTTTCCTCCCATGCTACTTAAGTTAAAGAAATTAGAGCATTTTGAATTAGGCAAGGACAATGTGACACGACAAGTCATCATTATTGATACCAAAAAATATTCATCTATGTGGACCAATCAGAAGTGAACACTTGTCCTCTTACGTAGCAAAAATTCTAATTAGTAGATAGTAACTCGACAAGAATGTTGACCAATATAGAGAATGTCGACCATCAATACCAATGACGGGTCACCTCCTTACAAGTCTTCTCACACGTGGTTAGCACAATCAACTGTCACATTAATTATATATGGATGTAAATGCCTAAATATATGAAGGCATTAATCCATCCCTTGGATTTCTAACCCTTGACCTCCGGGTCACTATAAATACATTGTATCCCTTTCATCAAAGGCAAGTTAGAATGGATCCTAGGCTATTCTTATTGACAAGAGTACCTAGCTTTCTGTAACCTCTGAAATAAATACAATAACATTGGACGTAGGCTTTCTTACATCCTGAATCACTTTAAAAACTCTCTTTCTCTCTTTTATTTACCATTGTAATTACATATTTTATTTGTGATTATAAAATTGGATCAAGTCCAATTTTATAACTCAACAGATTGGTGTCGTCTGTGGGAACGTGTGTCTAATCGTCGTTCTCAATCTTATTCAATGAAAAATGAATGATCCAGAGCCCAGTGCCAGAAACTAAGGAAACCCGCCTGATCCATCTATTCCTCCTACATCAGCCGACCTAAATGGGATCCTAGCCAGTATAATAATAGGTCAAGATGTTATGCAGAAAACAATAAGACAATTGGCTCCGTCGTTACAAGCAAGATCTCCATCCCTCTCCAGACAGCAAGTAGTTTCATCACCGTAGAAAAAAATACCGCCTCCACTTCCTAGGCATAGCCAACGCATCTATTCCAGATCATCTTAGGATAGGACTTATCACCTAGGAATTAGTTCCTCAATTAGAGCATCAGAGTCTTATGATAACAATTATTTGTCTACTGAAAGGCCGAGCATTTTACAGAGATTAAGCCGAGCTTCTACTTTTGATTGATTGGGAACCAGAGAAAATAGAAACCCTCCTAGAAATGTATCCAGGAACACTCAATATCCATTCGACCAGTATGAAGCCATGATCAGATCAAGATCGAGCATCCGACGATCTGTACGCATAAAGCAGACTTATCAGGAAAAGAGTTCAGTGCCTACACATAGTCGAGAAACTGAGCTCTTTTGCATAAATATGATGTCGCAATCCTTTATGGAAATGATCGATTCAACGATTGGAAGATAGACTAGGAGAGATGGAAAAGGCAAAGAATCCTTTACAGTGAAGTTTTGTTAAAGGACCCCTTTTTATTCAAGCAATTGTGGATTTTCCTACTTCGTATAGGTTTAAACCTCCTGTGGTCACCCCCAAATATGATGAGAAAACAAATCACATTTTGCACATTGAATAATATCAAGTTGTCACTGACATTTGTTCGGTCCTAGATGAGATGAGATGTAGAGCGTTCTCAAGCATCATTACAGGTTCTGCTGAGATGTGGTATAATAACTTGCTCCGAGGATAAATCACCAGCTTCAACCAGCTTGTCGAGCTATTTATTAGCAATTTCTGTTTTGGGGCCATGCCAGTGAAAAGAGTAGACTTTCTCTTGAGAGTAAGGAAGCAAGTAGGGGAAACGTCCAGGGAATACATCATTCCTTTTAATAATGAAAAATTGGAAGTGGGAGATTACGAGGAAAAAATAGCCATCACTGCTCTCATGAGCGGGTTGCTTCCTGAGAAACTGTACTGTAATTTGGCCGAAGATCCTCCCAAAACTATGACTGAGCTCATGGCTAAGGTAGAAAAAATAATGAACACCAAGGAAGCAAGGGCAGCAAAGCAGAGTCTAGCCATAAAGACTTAGAAGAAGGACCAGAAGGAGCAGAAGGAACGAAAGCCAAAAAAAGAGGATAAGCTCAAAAAATATGGAACCTACACTCCATTGAGTGTTAATATTCACCATATCCTTGAGTAGATTAAAAACAATAGATCTGTGATGGCCTGAAAGGTTGAAAGCACCCCTTAAAAAGATGGACATATCTAAATATTATGAATTCCACAAGGATCACGACCATACATCAAGTAACTTTATCGCTTTGCAAAATGAGATAGAATCTCTCATCTATCGAAGAAAACTCAATAAATTTATTGATCGGCGTGATATGAGAGAAGCTAGAAGAAGATAAAATTCTCCATACAAGCCGAGAGATGATAGGAAGAGAAACTATGATGATGATTATGAGGATGATCCTGATCTGCCTAAGAAACCCAAGCATCCAGAACGTGAGGTATCTATGGTCAGTTTTGGCTCATTTGATTGTTATGTCATTATAGGTGGCGATGCAGGAGGAGGAGATCATACTGCTGAAAGAAAAGCTTATTTGAATTAAGACTAAGATTGCTCTTATATCTAGAGAATTAATATAAACGAAGAAGATCGACCTAGGAAGGTCAACAAAGACAAGTTGGTGATCGTCATTTCAAAGAATGATCTCTCGGGGGTACTTTATCCCCATGACGACCCATTGGTTGTCAAATTCAGGATCCAGAATACTATCATCACTAGAATTTTTGTGGATAATGGGATCTTGGCAGATATTATGTTTTATCCTTACTTTCAGCGTTTGGACTTGAATCTCAGCCAACTAGAACCCTACCATAGGCAATTAATAGGCTTTTCTGGTGAAAAAGTTTACTCTCTTGGGATAATCAAGCTAGAAGTGTTGTTCGGCACTTGGCCAGCTAGTCGAACGAATAAAATACACTTTTTTATGGATAAACATGTTCAATCTGCCTATAATGTGATCCTTTATATTTTAGTTAAGTGTGCTCAATTTTGGCACACTTTTAAACAGTGCCAAATTTTGGCACGGTTTTAAAGTGTGCCAGATTGTCATTAAACCGTGCCAGAATTTGGCGCAGTTTTAAGCTATGCCAAATTTTTAATATCGAGGTGTGCCAAATTGCTATTTTTAGTGTAGTGAAGTTTGAAGTTGTACCATAACCAGTTCATCAATGCTTGAAGTTTTCAACTCACTTTGGTATAGCTATGGTAAAAGGCGACCAAAAGGTGGCTAGATAATGATATTACTCACCAGCTGAGAAAGAGGATTTGGTCGAATAGAAGAATAAGACTATAACCTAATAGGTGGATACTACTCATCCCAACAGTGAATCTGAAGTTGAAACTTTATATCCACAAAATGAGACAGAATTAGTCAAGGGGCAAATTATGAAAATAACTGAAAGTATCATTCTGTACGACGATAACCATAAAGGACTACGCAGATCGGTTCAACACTGGAGCTAATCCTTAAACAGGAATTAATTATGTCCTTGAGGCAACGAAGAAATGTATTTTCTCGGAACCATGAGGATATGCCTGGGATTGATCCCAATTTCCTTTATTATGAGCTCAATGTCAATAAGGACGCCAAGTCGATCAAGTAGAGACAAAGGGTTTTCAATTACGAGAAAAATCAAGCTACCCAAGAAGAGGTTGAGAAACTTCAAAATGCCCAATTTATTGAAGATGTGAAGTATCTAGCCTGGTTGGCCAACGTTGTAATGGTAAAAAATAAGAATGATAAATGGAGGATGTGTGTAGATTTCAATGATTTAAATAAAAAACTTATCTAAAAGACTACTTCCCATTGCCTAGAATTCATCAACTGGTGGATGCTACGTTGGGACATAAGATTTTAAGCTTCATGGATGCCTACTCTAGATACAACCAGATAAAAATGAAAATTGAAGACAGGAAAAGTACAACCTTCATCACCAACCGAGGAACTTATTACTACAATCTAATGCCCTTTGGGCTCAAAAATGCAAGAGCAACGTATCAAAGGTTAGTGAACAAGGTCTTTGAAGATTGGATAGGCAAGAACATGGAGGTTTATGTGGATGGTATGTTAACAAAGAGCAAGAAAGCTTCAAACCATATCAGTTATCTCAACCAGACATTTGACTAGTAGGAAAAGCATTAGATGAAGTTAAATCCGACCAAGTGTGTGTTTAGGGTCCAAGAAGGAATGTTCCTCGGCTTTATGGTCAATCAAAGGGGCATTAAAGCTTATCCAGTAAAGATAAAAGCTTTGATCGAAATACAATCACTAGATTGCAAGAAAGATATTCAAAGGCTCATAGGCCGAGTAGCAACTTTAAATTGATTTTTTTCCCGAGCAACAGATAGGTGCTTACCATTTTCAAGGTGTTGAGAAATACTTTTAAGTGGAATGCAAAATATGAAGAGGCATTCCAGAAGTCAAAGAAGTACGTGGGATCACCACCATTACTCTCCAGATAAGTTTTAGGAGAGAAATTGTACTTATATTTTGCTATTTTTGAGTCAACAGTGAGTTTGGCATTGATCATTCTGGATAATGGAATATAAAAACCAGTTTATTACACCAGCAAAGCATTTAGGGAAGCTGAGATCAGGTATCCACACTTGGAAAAGTTGCTTTAGCACTTATTGAAGTTTCTGGGCATACGAAACCTTATTTCCAAGCACATACTATAGTGGTATATAATTATCTGCCGCTTCGGTAAGCATTCTACAAACCTGAGAAGTTAGGAAGATTGATATACTGGGCAGTGGAGCTGGGAGAATATGACATTATCTACAAACCACGGTCTTCATTAAAAGTTCAAGCTTTGGCCAATTTTAATGTTGAATTCACCTATCCAGAGGTTACCGACCAAAAAAACTTGCTTGTCGAGCAGACTCTTAAAGAAGAGAATTCAACTCAAAAGCAAGCTAAAAACATTACCGATCAACCTGAATCATCTAGAACTCAAGAGCTGGCCCAGAAATATACAAAAGAGAGCAAGAAGGTATTCCATCATGGAGTTATGTCTGAATAAAGCTTCAAGAATGATATCCCGTTGTGGAATTTATACATTGATGGTTCTTCATGTGTAATTAGAAGCGAAGCATGTAGAATACTCAATACTCTATATGATATTGATGTTGATTATGAACTTAGGTTTCAATTCAAAGCCTCAAACAACGAGGCAGAATATGAAGCTTTAATAGTTGGGCTAGATTTGGCCCATTCATTAGGCGCCGAGCAGTTATGGTGCATAGTGATTCATAGTTAGTGGTCAACTAAGTGCTTCATCTATATTGAGTCAAAGGGGGCTGATGACTAGATACCTCGCCAAAACCATGGAAGTTATTTTCAAATTCTCAGCCGTGCAAATGCATAGGATCCCCAGCATAGCCAATGCCCGAGCCGATGCACTTTCTCGGTTGGCTTCAGCAACCAAAATTGAACTCAGGCGCATCATCCCAATATAGATCTTAGTTAATCGGAGCATTGGCGTTGAATTGATGATTAATTTTATTGTTGTATATTTGGGACCTTCTCGGATGGACCCAATTAAAGCTTATATTGAGGATGGCATCCTGACACCTGATCCTAAAGAGACTAAAAAGCTCTGATATAAAGCAGAAAGATATGTGTTTGACAAAAGAGTTTTATACAGAAGGGGGTTGATGATCTCCTTGCTACGTTGTGTTCATCCAGTGGAAGTGGAAGATTTAATCAAAGAGGTGCACGAAGGTTCTTGTGGAGCTCACTCAGCTGGTCGATCTCTGCTCTAGCAAATTACCACTCAGAGATACTACTGGCCGACTATGAGGGAAGATTGTACAGCCTTTACAAGAAAGTGTGAAAAATTCCAGAAGTTCTTTGCAATTCATAAAACACCCATTGCCGCTCTAACACCTATAACTTCACCATGGCCATTTGTTGTTTAGGGGATTGACTTGGTCGACCCAATGGCGACAACCAAGGGCAGGTTCAAATATTTGGTTGTTACTGTTGATTACTTCACCAAATGGGTTGAAGCAGAACCATTGGTAGACATACCTTATGAGAAGGTGTACCAATTTACTTGGAATAATATCATATGAAGATATGGGCTACCATATGCCTTTATTATTGATCATGGAACTCAATTTGATAATGATGAATTTGAGACGTATTGTGTCCAGTCCAAGATCCAGAAACTTCATTCTGCACCAGGATATCCTCAAAGTAATGTTTAAACATAAGTAAAAAATAGGACTTTGCTCAATGGGTTTAAGGAAAAGCTTGACGCTTCCAAGGGAAAATGGATCAACGAGTTACATTATATGCTTTGGCCTTACAGAACCACGTAACGAACAAAAATCGGAGAAACACCATACTTTCTTGCATTTGGGACTGAAACCATGGTTCCAGCCGAGCTAGGCCTACGAACCCACAGGGTATTGAATTTTAATTCTTCGACCAGTGACTTGATGCAGAGACTAGATCTAGACATGTTGGAAAAAGTCCGAGAAGATTCTTTCATGAGAAATGTTGCCTATCAGCACATAGTCGCTCGTTTGTATAATAAAAGGGTTAAACCGACCAACCATAAAGAAGGTGAGTGTCTTCTTAAGAAGGTGATCTAAAATAACAACAACCTTGAGGCTAATTGGCATGGACCATGTCGTATTTCTACTATCATCCGACCAGGAACCTATTGAATTGAGACTTTGGAAGGGGAAGAATTTAAAAATCCTTGGAATGTCGAGCACCTACTAAAGTAAAATCAATGATTCAAGGGATTGTTACTATTGTATTTCTTTTGATTTTATGAGACAAGTTTCAATAAAATATTGATTTTCGTCCCTTCAATTTTGATTTATTTTTTAGTATGATGATATATCATCACACAAAAATAAGCAAATAAGCAAAAATATTAAGTCAAAAAGTCTCTTACCGAACAACAGTACATAACAGTTTGCTCGCTCAAATGCAAACTTCTTGTATGACAAATATAAATAAGTCATGAATAAGAAGTAAATATTACTTCATGTATGGATTTGTATAAATAAGTCATGAACAAGAAGTCTTATCTGACTAAGATAAAGGAACACAATCCTAAAATACTTAAGTAAAAAAAATGATTTACTTCATGTATGACTTCGTAAAAACGAATCATGAACAAGAAATTAATTCACTTCATGTATGATTTCGTATAAATAAGTCAAGAAAAAGAAGTATAAAACTTCATATACAACTAAAAAAGTTACAAACAAGTTTTACACGACTAATTAAATGTAGGAATACATGCAAATATATCTAGGATACTGGGTATAAACATATATTCCTCATAAACTTGGTCACCACTAATAACTAATGCTAAATTTAAATTAATATATTTAAGTGCATTAGTTGAATTAATGGCATTACAATCACAAAGCTAACTGATTAAAATAATCATAAGTTAATAAATATATGGATTTTCATTCATAAAAATTGTATTACATTCAAATGAATAAATACATGAAAATTATTTAACAGGACTTTTCCCTTGAGCTTTGGAGGTCGGTTGAGATGGAGGTACTCTTCCTATTCTAGCAGAAGGATCATCCAAACTATAGGGAGAATTAAAGAAGTTAAAATCCCTTAACATCCTTTTGTTACTGCTGCTCACCACATTGATCAGGTGAGGAGGATGAACAATCTCATGGACATCATGTAAACCATAGTCTCCCAAGTACTTAGTGATCAAGCATCGGGGAATAGCATTAACATGGATCCAACTTAAAAGGGGGATCATCGCAGTCTAAAAGACCAGGATCATTCCACTACCACAGTTGACTATTACGAACATGCTTTAACAAAGTCATACAATTAGTCCAACCCCACTTATAGCCTTCACAATGGGACTGAGCTGGGTGATCATCTACATGACCTAAAGCTTCATTGTAGCCTTCCATCCACACCTCTCTAAGTTTTTTGTGAAATTAAAAGATCAACCTTTCAAATTGCTATTGAAGTTTCTTCAAAACGTTATCCTTCACCTTCAACTGTGTGGATTGGTCGGTAAGATCTTTATCCTTAGCTTCCAGCTTTGTAAACAAGTCTATAATAGCCTGATTCTTTGCCTTCAGCTAGACAGCCTGGTCAGCCAAGTCTTTTTTTGTCCTAGCTTCCTTAATAGCTGGTTGGCTACTTTTTATTGTCTGGATGATGATACAAGTTTGGATTTCTTTATGATTTCAAGCTCTTCCATCAACTTGGTATTCTCATTCACCAAAAATGAGGCATCTTCATCGGCACCACTACCAAAAGACTTTTTCAAAGTTTCTAACTCATTTAGAAGTTTATTATTCTCGTCCTCCAAGAGCTTGTCTATCTTTATAGATTCATCAAGTTCACGATTCAATAAGAACTCTTTCCTCATGAATGAATAATCATACTTTTCTAGTTTTTCCTCAAAACCCGAACCTTCACTCAATGCCTTATACTTGGCTTCGTAGTCAGCATGTAGCTGAGCTTTAGCTTCATTATGGTTTGCCTGTAAGTCTTCAATCATCTCATAATATGCAATATTATTAGCTAAATCTCGATTAATAAGATATCTAAGATAGGTGTATGCATCATTTGATTGATCAGAAGCATCTACGCCTAATAAGTTTGTTAATTCTTCATCTGACAAATCCAAGTGGCCATCTTTGAACAGATTGTTACAACGTTTGAGTAAATCAGAGTCAGTAGAGGCAATTTATTCCATCTTGGCAATAAACTATAAAGATAAAGCAACACTTTCTCAATAATAAAAGGAGACATAATAGTAGATAAATCTCCAAGAGCGGAAAGTAATTGAAGAAGAAGTTCTTTAATTGATAAATAGCAACATTATAAGTACATCAGAACAAGATAAAAAGAAAATAAAAGAAATGTGAAAAAGATAAAGACCAAATGTCGAATAAGCCTACATATTCTTCTTATCCTTCTCAGCTTCAGGGTTTGTACCCTGGTCAACAGGAGGGGAAGTTGAATCAATAAGAGCTTTATCTTACTTGGATGGAGGAGAAATGGAATTTATGTCCATTGAAGATTCCCCTAAACCTACATTATCATCAATCTCATCATCAAGATTGGTAGGGGAGCCTGGAACATGCCTTAAAAATAACTCTGAATCCTCAGTAGTGCCAACTTCCCTCAATGCTGCCGACCAACCTTCCTTAAAGAATTTCTTCTTAGAGAATGATATATAATCAAAAGTAAAAGAGATGGCCTTATCCCATCCCTTATTGAAGGATTATTCTATGGTTTTCTTTCTCTTGTCCTTCTCAATAGTAAGGTCAGCAGGTAATTTAGCCACTTTCTCTTCAGGAGCCTTTACCATATGCTCAGCTTGAGCAGAAGTCAAAGTATCCACAGTTAGAGTTTTCTCAACTTTTTATTGTGCTTCTTCAGAAAATTTAATTTTATCCTCACAAACCTTTTACTTTGTCTCCAAATCTTGCTCGGACTCCTCCAAAGATTTTGTAAGACCTTCAAAGTCCTCCTCAACTTCTCATGAAGAAGAATGCAGTTGATTGTCTTTCTCTAACATTTGGTTGTAATTAAACAAAAAGTGAAAGAAAAGAACCAAGTAAGTACAAAATCAAAGAAAATATGGATAGTATGCGACCAACTTCAAATATTAAAATTTACCAAGGCTAACCTCTGGGTGACCCTCTTCGATAGTTTTAATCAGGACATTTAACCAGCAGTAGCTCTATGGTTTGAAAGGGTACCAGCTTTAATCAACTTCCTATCCAATCTAGGACTAATAGCTACAGACGAGCCAGTAGCAGATGGGACCTTATCAACCAACCCCAGTTGGTTGGCATCAACGACCTTCTCAACTTTTTTATTAGCATGACCTCTCCTTAGTCACTCATCACCTTTGGGGATTGGGGGCTTCTTTCCATCATCAACCTTCTTCTTTTGGGAATTGTTATCAATTGGTTTCTTAGAACTAGAAGTGGAATCATCCTCTAGAAGGTTGGGAATTTTCCTCTTTCTCATGCTAGCAAAAAGAGGAAGATCAAATCAAGTGAAGAAGAAGTTCCAACTTCAATACCAACACCAGCAGATTCTGTGGCCGAGGAAGTAGACACTGAATCCTTCTCCAAATCAAATACAATTAAAGGCGCAACAGCTATTTGCCAATTTATAAAAGAGGTGATGGAAGTTTTTTACTCTAGCAACACAGAAGCTGATCGAGGATGATCCTCTCCTGTCCTTTTGTTCAGACCCCACAAGAATTTGAGTTCTTCCAAATTGAATTCACCTAGTTTAGGGAACTTTCTCTTACGTTCTTTTGCAATAGAAAAATAAACAGTAACAGTTAGCACATATCAAAAATGAAATTAGTAAATAAAGGCAAGAATTAAAATAACAACATATCCCATTCCCTGACTGAGGACATCTGGGACCATGGTAGGCCACTAAATTTTCAAGTGGGGCATGTTACCTGTTCGTAACTATCAAAGCATGACTCTAATAACCCTTATTGGAATCAGTCATATTTAATTTTAAAACCCTATTATCTTGCTTTACTTTCAAATAATAAGTGTTCTCTTTTGCAATAGCCCATTTATAGCAGAACATGATTTCTAGAATCGCAATATGGGTCCCATAGATTTCATTTAATCAATTCGCCCCATTGATAACCTTCCAGGTATTGGGGGCTACTCTTGCTGGAACGATATCGAATTATTAGCATAAATGAAGAAGAAAAAGGTTTGGTGGAAATGTGAAACCACACTCAATCATAAATAAGGTTGGGATCCAATGACCCTCAACCAAAGAATATACGTCTATAGGATCATAGGGTATTTGTAAATCAAAACAAGATGGGATTTTCTTTTCTACCTTAAATTCCTCTAGAGAATCCTCGTTAACAATGTGAACCATGGTTCAGAAAGGAAATGAATAAAAGCAGAGAGAAAGAAATAATTCTTACATAAAATTAAGGATTCAGCAAGAACTATTGAAGGAAAAGATGAACGACGAAAAATAATCGCACAAAAGCTCAGAAGCTGCTACAGTTCGAAGATTTGAGGTAAGGTAAAATCTGGAAAAAGCCTCCCACTTTTTATAGCTTGTCTTGAAAACATCAAAAGTAATGATTAAACGTACCAACGATTGACATTCGGACGGCTTTGCGACACAAAGGGTGTAAAATATCCATTTACCCTTTGGCGGTTCATTAAAATTTAAATGATTTACAAAAATACCATCTTTAAATAGTATCGGTTAAATTTCACAAGTATGGGGGCTCGACTACCGACTAAGCATCATGGAAACACTCTGAGATACTTTCAGAATTGAATGCTCCATAGTTTCATGCAAGCATCAAGCATAGAACATTAGGCATTTCTATTGATACCAAAATATATCCGTCTACGTGGACCAATCATCAGTGAACACTTGTCCTCTTACGTAGAAAAAATCCTAGCAGATAGTAACTCGACAAGAATGCCGACCAACACAAAGAATGCCGACCATCAATACCAATGAAGGGTCACCTCCACAAAATTCTTATCACAGGTGGTTAGCACAATCAAATGTCTCATTCATTATGTACGGATGTAAATGCCTAAATATATTAAGGCATTCCATCCCTTGGAATTCTAACCCTTGACCTCTGGGTCACTATAAATATGTTGTATCCCTTTTATCAAAGGCAAGGTAGAACGGATACTGGGCTATTTTTATTGACGAGAGTACCTAGTTTTGTGTAACCTCTGAAATCAATACAATAACAGTGAACGTAGGCTTTATTACATAATTGAACCACTTTAAAAACTCTCTTTCTCGATCATATTTACCATTTTAATTACATATTTTATTTGTGATTATAAAATTGGATCAAGTCGAGTTTTTTACATCAACAATCATTTTGAATGTGGCATGTCGATGGGGCACGTTTTGGGTACAACTATATTGGCCCTCATAATGAATTCACCTAGATATTGATAATCAAAATTATATCTCATTTCATCAGCTTCATTAATTTGAATTTTGTTTCATTATTTTTCATTTTAAATGGTTTGAGTATGTATGGTGCATGAACTCGATGATGGATGTGTAGCATCTCAATACTAATGGAAGGGGAGTTGCCTTACGTCGGGATTGTAGATACGTGACAATTAACATTTGATGATTTTGATTTTAGATGACTTATTACACTTGTATATGTCAACATATGACATTACATTGGCGATGGATTGGATATCGATCTACCATTCACGAGCTCCAATGTTGTTAAACCCCAAATGAAAGATCCTTTTCATCTCTGAGAACAGATCCAATGCCCATATTACCATGAATATCACAAGCTCCATCAGTGTTCAGCTTTAAAAAGGAATTAAAGGGTGGAGACCAGCTTATTGGAGACAATATGAATAGATAAACTTTGGGAGATTCTATCTGAAGAAATTAAAGAATATTAGTTAACTAATAAGAGGTTATATGTTTAAAAGAAGAATTAAAAGCAATGTCTCTGATCCTTCTCTTTATTCTCTCAATTATCACATTAACATGCATCTAGATCCCATTAAAAATATCTTTGTTTCTCCCCATCCAGAGTTCATAAAATATTATTATAGGAATAACCTTATGAGGCCATTTTGAGAACTGACAAGATCACATATGAAGCACCATTTCAGTATTAGAAAATTGAGTGAGAAAGATTGCTGAATTCCTAATAAATTCCCAAAGATAGACTAGATTTTACTAGCTATAGGGACTTTAAGAAAGACAGGATCCAGATGTTCTTCTGAATTATGACAGCACAAACATCTAAAAGTGATCTGAATGCTAAGTTTTTTAACAATGTAGTCTAAAGGAATTGAATTATTAAGAATTCTCCAAGCAAAAGATAATAAGTTAGGAGGATGCTATGATTCCAGAAGCACCATATTTTATTTGAAGTGTTATATAAACACTCAAAGTTTATTGAAGTTCTAAAAGCATCTATCTTGTCCTGACCAATTATAGGTTCTAAGATAGCCAAAAATGATAAATTATAAAACTTAAAAAGCATTTTTATTCTTCTCTTTGTAGGCTTATTACCGAACCCTCGTATTCCAAATTAGAGAACTAATCATTGTAGGTTTGCCATAAAACTGTAGATGAAAGTTAGGCATTGGATCTTGTGTTTCTTCTTGAAGAGGTAGATAAAGGAGTTACTTTCTTTCCACTTAACCTTTTCATTTTCTTGACTTCAATGAAATCTTGGTCTTCTGCTTGGATTACCTTCATGGACTTAGCTTGAGCTTCCTTCTATTTCTTCTTAGCATTCATATTCTCATCAAGTAATTAAGAAAAATGAAATAATTCCTCAATTAGAGGAGTGAATTGAACCTTATCATCATCAGAGTCTGAGCAGCAGTTCTTCACAACAGCATCATGATTTTATGGCATGAGAGTTTAGAATCAGAGTTGTACTTTGGATCCATCTCCTCTGATTTATCTGGAATATTGGCTATCAATTATTGAATTTCTCCTTCTTCTAAAGGGGCAATTAGAGCAAGATTATTCATGTTTGTATTTGGTTGGTCTATATTATTTGAAATTTGAAAAGAATCTCGTTCCATCTGTGGGTTAAATTGATTCTCTTCTTCTTCTACTAAAACTGACTCATTAATTGGAAGAGATAAATTCTCCTTACTGCTCGAAGGATCTTTTACCTTTTAAATTTGACTTGGCCTTTTCTTAGAGACTTCAAAAGCTGTCTTGGATGAATCTTGGATTTGTTTTCCCTTGTCTTGTTTATTCTTGATTACTTCATTTTCTTCTAATCCCCTTGGCAATAATACAATTATCTTCATCATGACCCAGTTTGTAACATTCAACACAGTACATTAGGATAGACTCATAAATAATAAGTTTTCGAAAACCAATCTCCCTATTGTTAATCCATATCCTTTTTTGGATGATTGTGAAGAACATTAAGTTCCACACACATTCAAGCCATACTAGGTCTGGAAACATTAGTGGTAGCATTATCAAGCTCGAGTGGTTTCCCTACTGCCTGAGCAATGGAGCAAAGAGCCTCTTTTGCAAAAAGGTGCACGAAAAGGCCTGGAAAATTATTCCACACATTATTCCACACAGGGACTAAAGGACTCTCTTGATCACTTATAAAACTCGGGGACCATTTAAATGTTCTTATAGGACTTTTACCTATATACCATTAGTTACGCATCTATAGCCTCGTGAAATCTTCTTCACAGTTCACTTTTTTAAGGATATGTTTTTTATCTAACAATCTAATATTCACCAATGATTTGAAGCCAAAAGTCTCAAAGTTCTTGCAAATGAATTCCATAGATAGTTTTCCATGAGAAAACTTACCCACGATGGCATATTTCAGAGATTTAGACAAGATATCAACTTGATCTTGGTTGAAAGATATTATAGGTTCTCCACAATGTTTGCGAATGGACTAGATTTTAATTGTAGAGGATTGGCATGTATGTTTTAGAACGTCAGCAAAGCTACTCATCGTAAGTGCAAATAACAACTTACATGTACAACGTTATCAAAATACGAAACAGCATACAACCGTAACAAAAAGGAGGGATGTAAGCCAAATGCTCAGGGGAAATGTATACAAATGCAATATAGAACCGAACGACAAAAAGAACACCCACACGCTATAACTACATGCATGTAAAAATACATATATACCTTTAAAAATAAATGTCCCAATGTATTAAACAGTTTTATTCCAAAAATGTTATTTGATAAGTGTTTTTCCCCATTGTCCTTACAAAAGACTCATTTTGTATTCTAGGCTTAGAAATAATATTCTTTCCCATTAACTTTTACCATTAAACAATCGAAAATTTCTCAAGAAAAACAAAACTTTTATTTACTTCCAAAACGTTCATTAACTCGCACCCGAGTTATTAATCATTACTTAAGACTTTCTTTCAACACACGTGCACATCGTGTTAGAAAATATCCAATAACATTGAAAGCCTTATATAACACGCACACATTTGTTATTATGGGTTTACACCTCATTAGGTAGCTTAATTAGCCATTAAGTCACTTGCTTAACCATTTCACTTTCCTAATGGACATTTGTCATTATTCTCAATTTATTTGCCCACATTATATTAATTGGAACATTAATTACTCTCACAAGTTAGGTTATTTCTAACTCATAACCCGTTTCTTATCATGTCCTCGATTTCATCATTATCTTCGGAATTTATCCAGCAAGCATGAACTCTGTGGCCTCTCACCGTCAGTCTCCGCCTCCATATGCTACTGCAATTACTTTGTGGTCTTTCACCACTAGTGACGTCATGCCCTGGTTAATTATTTATCCGAAATCATCTAAATATTTCATTATCTTTTCAATGAGTTCAACATTATCCCAGTGTTCAAATTCATCAACATTTATGGGATGAAGCCAAAAGCCCAAACTTAACAATCCGTTTTTTTCCATTTACAGTTGGAAAATTATTATTTTCTTTTTTAAGTCCTTTATTCATACCCACGTTGATTTTATACCAAAAACCATTCATGTTTTTAGGACTTCATTTGATTTCACCCATACTAGTGTAAAAACATCCACCAATATTTTTAATTCATAAAAATATTTCACTTTAAGTAAATTCTCAATTAACCCTCTATTTTTTGCCAAACTCGCAATTTTATCTTTTAACAGGTGCCATTTTTCCAAAATGTAGTTTAAGTTTCCAATTCGACACTTACACACATTTAACCATTAAAACACTTGTTCATTAGTATACTTTACTCAACTTTCACATTTTTACACTTTATCCACCTTTAATATATAAGTTCATACATTTTATACATTAAAGCCTCATTTTTCACATATTTGATAGACACACTTTATTCTTGAGTTTTCACATTTTAACATCTACTTTGTTACTAATTACACCTTTGAACACTTATCTTTAATTTATTAACTCTTAACCCATAATTTTTTTTATGAAGACCCTTATATTTCGCATATTTGTACATTAAACCCATACTACTTTCTATCATGAGTTTATACACTTTAAAATACCCATTTAAAGTGAAACAATTTCTTTGCATATAAAACTTCTTATTTAATATATGAAGGCATATATTCATTTTACAAAATGATATGAACAAACTTAGAACATTACCTTACACAGAAATCAAATTTCCTTCACTAAAACCCCTAACACATTTTATTTCATAAAATGTGTATGAATAGTGTTCATAAATTTTCAACACTTTTAAACTCATTTAAGTAAAAGTTATCATCTTCTTCTACTTCATCATTTTGAGGAATAAAACTCTACTTTTATTTCATAAAAATGGCTTATAGAAACCCAATGTATTCCAAGACATCAAGTCACATTATCTACTTTTGAAACATCACTTAAACATATTTTATTTCATAAATTGCTTAAATCATATGTTCTGAAATTTATTCGTTTTTACATATTATTTATATATATATATATATAAAGCCAGAAGGACACTTGGTCAGATCAAACAAACAGTATACTATTCCCCGATCGGATAATTGCTTTTATGAAATTTTTAGATTTATAAAAAGAAGCGAAAAAGCCGATCACTTCTATCGGAGAAAAGATAAGATAAAAAAAAAACATCACCCCTTGGCAGAACAGATGGTAATATCCCCAATCGGAGAATCTACCAGTCAGTCTGTTAGCTCGAACAAGACACAAGAGGAAGCCCCCCCATTTCTGACAGGAGGAAGAAATGGAATGGAGGGATACCTTCGAAAGAGGAAGTACTGGCTTGCTTGTCTTGGGACAACGGATGGTAATATTGCCGATAGGAGAATTTACCGGTCCCAGTCCATAGTAAGCAAACAAGACAGTTAGCTTACACAAATATGTAAAAACCAATAAATTTCAGAACGTATGATTTAAGCAATTTATGAAATAAAATATGTTTAAGTGATGTTTCAAACGTAGATAATGTGACTTGATGTCTTGGAATACATTGGGTTTCTATAAGCCATTTTTATGAAATAAAAGTAGAGTTTTATTTCTCAAAATGATGAAGTAGAAGAAGATGATAACTGATGATGCTAGAATTAGCACCACCAGGTAAGGTGTTTTCAAGCTCAATCTAAGAACAACAATGGCAGCATAGTTACGTAAAAGGTAGGAGAATGAGATGAGGAGAAGAGGAGAGAGAACTAGAATATAAGTGGTTCAGCCTAAATTGTCCCACGTCCACTGTGTGTGAATAACCTCACTGTAATAAGGCACTGATGGCCATGGATACAATACACATAAGCTCACTTTCTCTCTCTACTGTGTCTATAAGACAGAATTTCAGCTAGGGTTACCAATTTCGGATCCTTTGCAAGGTAGAGAATGACATCTATATATAGTACCTAGGGGGTGTAATGTACCCCCCATGCATGTAATGTGCATGTGTGTGTTTGCCTCACCAATATGGGAAAGCCATCTGTCACTGTTACAAGTAGAGAATGATGATGAAATATTCTCCCCGCGTGTGGGGAATAATCTTATTATAACTTATATGTGTCCACGTGCCCTTATCCAAATGTCAGCAGATGCCCGGCTATTGTGCTTGGTGTATGACCTCGGCCTGGGAGAGGCCGAGGTTGGTAAGTCTAGATGCTCGTTCAGTCCGAGGTGACCATGGAGGTCTCGGCTTAATCCTAGCCGAGACAATGGATAAGGTCGGACACCAGTCGAGGTTGAGCCGGTGTGTTTGGAGCATCGACTAATGTTTTGATGAGGTTGCTGGTGGCTTCTTGCGAGCTCGGCCTATATCTGGTCGAGGTTGCCATTCCTAGGTATACGAGAATGCTGCTGATCCTTGTGATGCATGCGATGTCCTTTCGAGAGGCTGGTGGTAGTGTCGGCCTGGGCCGACCTTGCTATGGCCGAGGGATGATGCCGCATGCCCAAGGCTTATCCAATGTCAGCCATGATCTCGGCAGAGGTTGGTGTCTCCGAGCCGAGGTCACACTTGGGGCATATCAATGTCTCCGAGCCGAGGTCACACTTGGGGCATATCAATCACCCTCAGCCCTTAGTTATATGTGAAAGCAGGTGACTATGGGGTCTACAACTCCGAGGTCCTATTGCTCTGTACCAATATTCTTTTTCTGACACTTGTCAATTACTGAAGTGGCACGCGTGTCTGACAAGGGTAATTATGCTGGTTGTCTGTTGGTCTCCCAAGGCCATGATGGGCCTTGGGGAGTGTGCATTCATATTTAAGGGTAAAAGTCCCACTTTCTCCTGTCTTCTTCATTTCTCTCCTTCTCCGAACTTAGCCATTTCTGCAACTCTCTCTCTCTTTAGAAGAACTCGTGATTGGAAGTACATTTGGGGGCTTCTTTACTGGGATTCCTTCCTCGCTTTTCCTCACCTTTCTTCAGGTACCCCTCGTTATCTCTTCCTCTCCATTTTTCTGTCTGTCTTGCTCTTTGCATTTTCCGGCTGGTTCATGCATTTTTCGGTAATCTCATGCATTTTCTGGTTAGCTTATGAGTTTTTCGGTTGATTGTTCATACACTATTCTTGCTCAAAAACCTATCTTTGATCTTTAGTCAAATCACCAACGTTGTTTGTTACTTAGGAGAGTTGGGTAAGCGTATAGTTTGCCTCGTATGCTCAGACCCCTTTACCAACTTCTTGAGGAGTTCCCCTCCCTTAGGGAGAAGACTTTAGAAAAAATCAGACAAATAGAAAGAGCCCAGGAGGAGGCTCGTAGGTCACAAGAATTCCCTATTAGACCCATCTTTCCACCACCCCTGACGGTAATATATCCTGACCCCTCGAAGTCTTTCAATCGGGCAGAGGTTCCTGTCGATCCTATACCAATGTCTGAGTCTGAGTCTTCCACCTCAGACCCCATGTCCATGGATTCCTTCCAGGAGGCCATGGACTTCTCAATTCAGGAAGATCAAGCCCCTGATCAGGCCGAGGTCTCCAGTCGGGCCTCATCTCATAACAACACAAGAACCTCAGCCTCTTCCTCAGAGGTTGATATCG
The DNA here is from genome assembly GCA_949130495.1 of Sambucus nigra. NCBI lineage: Eukaryota > Viridiplantae > Streptophyta > Magnoliopsida > Dipsacales > Adoxaceae > Sambucus > Sambucus nigra. The sequence goes on along the minus strand of OX422208.1, from coordinate 643,391,619 downwards.
TCGAGCCGAGTGTGGCCATTCCACCACCACTTGATGCCATTCCTCTGTCGGCCTTCACCGGTACCGAGTTCGCTCAGAGGTTCCCGAGTAACCCATCAACATCTGCTTCGGCCGGCGTTGAGCTAGATGATGATGACGTTGAAAGTGATGTCGACGTCTCTGAGGCTGCCGAGATCGAGAGTACTGTAATTGAGGTAGACCTCCTTTGCTTCAGATATCTGTATTCCATTAGTCCCTCCATAAAGCTAAGAAGACCTCCGAGGGAAGAGAGGGTTTTCACGGCTGAGACGGCGAAATATGCTTGTACGAGCAGATGTTCAAGTTGGGGTTTCGTCTGCCCATCCATCCCATTATCAAATCTATCCTTTCCTATATCAATTTGGCCCCCTATCAACTATCCCCTAATGCCTGAAGGGTCATAATAGGGGCCATAGTCTTATAGAAGGCTGTCCACCACTCAGACCTCCCAGTTCAGGTCTTTGTAGGTTGCTATGTCCCTTCCTCAGCCAAAAATCATCCGAGCTACTATCATTTTGTAGCTCGGAAGCTTGAAAAAAATATGCTTCAAATAACTCAGACTTCCAACCACAACTGGAAGCCACGATACTTTTTTGCTTCTGGACCATGGGAATTTGGCCCATGTGCTCCCTCGTCCATTCTAGAGCCGAGGATGCCCTTGAGGTGGGGTAAGGTCACAATGTCTGCGAGGGCTGACCCTGGACTGAGCCCATAAAATCTTCAGAAGGTGAAAGCCCTTCAAGATCATGGGGTACATGGTCTGTTCGTTAGGTTCGAACACTTGATGACCCCCCACTACCTCTCTGAGACAGGTCTGGGTGGAAGTCCTCTTTCTGAGCTTGGTAAGCACTTTTTATTTGAAGTTGAACCTCTGAGTTTATTTATGTATGATTTTCTAACTCAGATCTATTAATTTTGTAGAGCGTCCAAAGGATATCTCAAACGAACTCTGGGAAATGGCTGCTCCTAGCTTGACGAGACTTGCAAAGAAAGTAGGCCTTAATGCTCTTCCTCCAGCTCCCTCTGCCTCAAATCCCCAAACCACAAATAATAGGGCTTCAACTGAACATGCCTTTGAGGATCAGAGGCAGAAGAAAAAGAGTGCCGATACTGCCATTCCCATCTCTTCAGCAGATGCCTTGTCGGCTCGTATAGAGCACTTGAATATTACTGACAGCATAGTCGGCCATATTCTGCAGGCCCTAGATGCCTTCGGCTCTACAATAACCGAGGCCAACAAGCGCTTCTTCCGATCACTTGATACTCCCTTACTGGTTGAGTTCGGCATCCACAGATCTATCCAGGTATGACCTCATATTTCTTTGCAATTTCTAAGTGTAACCTCTGATTTATATCTAACTCATTCATGATCACAAAATCTGCAGGGCCTGGCGGCTATGCACCACCTCTCCAACTGGACTCTGAGGAATTTGCCTCTCATCCAAAAGGGTCAAGAGGCCGAGAAGGTCCAAAGCACTCTGAACGCAGAGATTGACCGCCTGAAGTCTGAGTTGGGTGAGTCTGAGAAGAAGGTGAAGGGGCTGGAGAAGGAGGTCTCTCGGCTTAACAAGGACCATGATGCGGCTCTGAAGTCTAAGAACGATGTTCTGCAGCAGAAGGTTAGCTCGACCGAAAAGGCAGCCCTTGATGATGCCTTAGAGGGGATAATAGCCGAGTACAAAAGCTCTGATGAGTTTATGGGCTTTGGCTTTGAATACCTCGAGAGAGGTATCAAGGCTACTACCAAGTGGGCGGCTGTCAATGAGAAGGAGGCTAGCACTTTAAAAGCCTCTGACTTTATAGGCCTTGGCTTTGCTAATCCTCAGCTTGCCCAGGCCCTTCAGGAGGTTGAGGAGGAGGCTGCCGCACCTTCCGAGACTTCCACGTTGGACGGCACAGAGGTTGGAGGGGCAGACCACTATGATGACGTTGCCGAGGTGACCAACGTCGTCCAGCTTAATCAAACCGAAGGCACCAACATTCCTCCCTCAAATCCTTAAATAGAATCTCTGAATATTTTTGTAGCCCCTAAAATTGTAATCCTTGCACATTTATAATTTCTGAATGAGAATGGCTCTTACTTTTCCATTCTTTGTAACCTTTGAATATTTATAATCTCTGAATGTGTTATTCTCTGAATGTGTTATTCTCTAAAGAGGACCATCTTTTGTTGTATGTATGTCGTGATGTTTTTGCTCTAAAGCTTATGCAATGGTATTTGCTTAAACCAAATTAGTAGTCTGAGCTCTGACCTCGTCACCATTGAATGGTTATGAAGGTCTGAGGTCGCCACCTAAGGTGTTATCCCCGCAATTAATCTCACCAGATTAACGATGTTAAGAGTTCGAGGTCACCCCATTATGATGTCTGAGCTCACACCTCGTCACCACTGAATGGTGTTATAAAGGTTTGAGGTCATCACCTAAGGCATTATCCCCATTAATGAATCTCACCAAATTAATGATGTTAAGGGTCTGAGGTCATCCAATTATGGTGTCTGAGCTCAGACCTTGTCACCATTGAATAGTGTTATGAAGGTCTAAGGTCATCACCCAAGGCATTATCCCCATTAATGAATCTCACCAAATTAATGATGTTAAGAGTCTGAGGTCACCCCATTATGGTGTCTGAGCTCAGACCTCATCACCACTTAATGGTGTTATGAAGGTCCGAGGTCATCGCCTAAGGCATTATCCCCATTAATGAATCTCACCAAATTAATGATGTTAAGGGTATGAGGTCATCCAATTATGGTGTCTGAGCTCAGACCTCGTCACCACTGAATGGTGTTATGAAGGTATGAGGTCATCACCTAAGGTGTTATCCCCATTAATGAATCTCATCAAATTAATGATGTTAAGGGTCTGAGGTCATCCAATTATGGTGTCTGAGCTCTGACCTCGTCACCATTGAATGGTGTTATGAAAGTTTGAGGTCATCACCTAAGATGTTATCCCCATTAATGAATCTCACCAAATTAATGATGTTAAGGGTCTAAGGTCACCCCATTATGGTGTCTGAGCTCAGACCTCGTCACCACTGAATGGTGTTATGAAGGTCTGAGGTCACCACCTAAGGTGTTATCCTCGCAATTAATCTCACCAAATTAATGATGTTAAGGGTCTGAGGTCATCCAATTATGGTGTCTGAGCTCAGACCTCGTCGCCATTGAATGGTGTTATGAAGGTATGAGGTCATCACCTAAGATGTCATCCCCATTAATGAATCTCACCAAATTAATGATGTTAAGGGTCTGAGGTCACTTCATTATGGTGTCTGAGCTCAGACCTCGTCACCACTGAATGGTGTTATGAAGGTCTGAGGTTGCCACCTAAGGTGTTATCCCCGCAATTAATCTCACCAGATTAATGATGTTAAGGGTCGAGGTCACCCCATTATGGTGTCTGAGCTCAGACCTCGTCACCACTGAATGGTGTTATGAAGGTCTGAGGTCATCACCTAAGGTGTTATCCCCATTAATGAATCTCACCAAATTAATGATGTTAAGGGTCTGAGGTCATCCAATTATGGTGTCTGAGCTCAGACCTCGTCACCATTGAATGGTGTTATGAAGGTCTGAGGTCATCACCTAAGATGTTATCCCCATTAATGAATCTCACCAAATTAATGATGTTAAGGGTCTGAGGTCACCCCATTATGGTGTCTGAGCTCAGACCTCGTCACCACTGAATGGTGTTATGAAGGTCTGAGGTCGCCACCTAAGGTGTTATCCCCGCAATTAATCTCACCAAATTAATGATGTTAAGGGTCTGAGGTCACCCCATTATGGTGTCTGAGCTCAGACATCGTCACCACTGAATGGTGTTATGAAGGTCTGAGGTCACCACCTAAGGTGTTATCCCCATTAATGAATCTCACCAAATTAACGATGTTAAGGGTCTGAGGTCATCCAATTATGGTGTCTGAGCTCAGACCTCGTCACCACTGAATGGTGTTATGAAGGTCTGAGGTCATCACCTAAGGTGCTATCCCTATTAATTTCTGATATAAGTGCAAAATGAAGCAAGGACCACCATGGGAACTGATATTTTATTAATAACCTCTTCATGACAAGATGGTAAATTTACACAACTTCATACAACATCATATATAATACTTTTTTAAGTGATCAGCATTCTATGGATTAGTGAAAGGTTCTCCTTCTAGATTTTCTAGCCTGTAAGTGCCAAGCACAAACTCTTCTGTCACTTTGTAGGTACCGTGCCAGTTTGGGTGGAGTTTGTTTGCTTTATGTAAAGTCTTCTTTAGCACTAGGTCTCCCACTGCAATGGGTCTTGACTTCACCCTCTGGTTGAATAATTTTGCTGCCCTCTGTTGGTAGGCTGCTTGTCTGACCTATGAATCATCTCTTTTTTCTTCGATAAGATCTAAGTCTAGCCTCCTTTATTCCCCATTATTATCAGGGTCATAGGTATTAATCCTATGAGTTGGGAGCCCTACTTCCGTTGGTATAACGACCTCTGAGCTATGTGCCAACATGAACGGTGTTTCTCCTGTCGGTGTCCTTGCTGTGGTTCTGTAGGCCCATAACACATCGTAGACCTCTTCAATCCATCTTCCCTTCGCATCTTCTAACCTCTTCTTGATTCCATCGAGAATTGTTCTGTTTGTGACCTCGGTCTGACCATTTTCCTGAGGTCGGCCAGGAGATGAGAAGAACTTCTTTATTCCTACTCTTAGGCAATACTTTTCTAAAGAGGAGTTCTTGAACTGGGTCCCATTGTCCGAGATAAGAGTGTTTGGGAGGCCATATATGCATATGATATTCCTCCAAATAAACTGGAAGGTCTTCTGCTATGTGATCGTTATCATCGGCTCTGCCTCCACCCACTTTGAAAAATAGTCGATGGCAACTATCAAAAATCTATAATTATTGGCAGCTCTTGGCAGGAGCCCTACTAAGTCAATTCTCCATACTGCAAATGGCCATGGAGAAGTGATTGGCGTCATAGGCTGATGAGGTTGATGAGGGATGGCGGCAAACCTCTGGCATTTATCACATTTCCTCACGTAGGCTGTGGCGTCCTTGGACAGGGTTGGCTACCAGTACCCCTGGGTGATGATTCTTTTGGCCAAGGGTCTTCCCCCTATGTGGCTAGAGCAAGAACCCTCACGGACCTCCTATAAGACACGGGGAACTTCTTTGGGGTGCACACATCTGAGGAGAGGTAGCAGGAATCCTTTCTTGTACAGGACGTCTCCTACTACCGAGAACTTGGCAGCCTTATATCTCAATTTTTGCCTTTCTAGCTTTGATTCAGGTAGCTCTCCCTTTCTGATATATCTGAAGAGGGGGTCCATCCATGAGTCTCCTAAGTTCAAATTGTGATAAGGGTTATATACCTCTTCTTGCTCAATGGTTGCCTTCCCCAAGACCTCGATAGGAATGGTCCTTCTAACATCTGTCTTCGTTGCCGAGGCCAACCTCGCCAATGCATCTGCGTGGCTGTTACTTTGTCGATGCACTCTCTTCAGTCTTGCCTCTTCAAAATGTTCTAACATTGTTCTCACCCTTTTCAAATATTTGGCCATCCTTTCATCTCTGGCCTCATAGATTTCCAATACTTGATTGACAACTAACCTTGAGTCGCTGTGGAGTAGGAGTCGCTTTACGCGAAGAGTCTTTGCCAATGAGAGACCTGCTATCATGGCCTCATACTCGGACTCATTATTAGAAGCTCGGAAGTTGAATCTCAAAGAATATTCAATGTTGGCACCATCTGGAGCGGAGAGTATCAACCCCGCACCGCTTCCATTATCGCAGGAAGAGCCATCAACGAAGAGGCTCCAAACATCTGTACCTGATGAGAAGACCCCTTCTGTCATGACTCCTTTTTTGAAGAGGTACCGATCTTCCTCGTTCTCCGCAACTTGGTTCGAGGCCCCGTTGGATGCGATCTCTTCCTGATCTTGGAAGATGTTTGGTGTCGTCTCTTTCAAATTTCGGAAGACACCACGGTTTTCAACACCCTCTAGGCCATTCTCTGCCTCGGCCTCTTCCCATGTAAACTCAGCGACAAAGTCTGCAAGGGCTTGCCCTTTGATGGCCGTCCTAGGTTGGTAGGTAAGATCGTACTCCCCCAACTCAATGTCCCATGTCATCAATCGCCCGGACTTCTCAAGTTTATGTAGGACCTGTCTTAGTGGGGAGTCAGTGAGGACAACCATGGAGTGGGCCTGGAAGTAAAGCTTCATCTTTCTCAAGGCATGTATCAAGGCGTAAGCTAGCTTTTCCATGCGAGGGCAATTTTGTTTGGCCCCTTAAAGGGCCTTACTGTTAAAATATACAGGCCTTTGGATTCCAGCATCTTCCCGTATTATGGCTGCGCTGATGGCTGATTCGGAGACTGCCAGATACAGGTACAGTTTCTCCTATGCTACAGGCCGACATAGCAATAAGGGAGACCCTAAATAAGACTTGAGCTGGTTGAAGGCATTTTCGCACTCTTCGTCCCATTGGAAGGACTTTCTCAGCACCTTAAAGAATGGAAGGCAATTGTCTGTTACCCTAGAAATAAACCTGTTAAGGGCAGCCACTCTCCCCGTAAGTCTTTGAACATCTTTGATACTCCTCGGTGTCTTCATGTCAAGTAAAGCCTTGATTTTTTTAGGGTTCGCTTCGATCCCTCTCTGGTTGACGATAAATCCTAGGAACTTCCCAGCTCCTACTCCGAAGACACACTTCCCGGGGTTGAGTTTCATTCTGTATGATTCCATAATATCGAAGGTCTTCTCGAGATCCGTTACATGAGTGAAAGCCTTCAAGCTCTTTGTTAGCATATCATCTACATACACCTCCATAGTCTTACCTATTTGCTCTTCGAACATCTTATTAACAAGACGTTGGTATGTTGCTCCTGTATTTTTCAGGCCGAAGGGAATCACTTTGTACCAGTACGTCCCTTTGTCAGTAATGAAGGTCGTCTTCTCCAAGTCTTCTGCATCCATGAAGATCTAGTTGTAGCCTGAATACGCGTCCATAAATCTCATGAGCTCATGTCCCGCCGTAGCATCCACCATCTGATCTATCCGAGGTAAGGGATAGCTGTCTTTTGGACAAGATCTGTTCAGGTCAGTGAAATCATCACGCATTCTCCACTTCCCATTGGCCTTGGGCACGATGACTGCATTTGATAACCATTTCGGATATGTGACTTCTCTTATAAACTCAGCCTCTTTCAATTTTTTGGCCTCTTCTCGAATGACGTCGGACTTCTCCTTGGAATAGACTCTTCGTCTCTGTTTGATTGGCCTGACATCTTTGGTCACGTTGAGCTTGTGAGTCATAACTTGAGGGTTAATGCCGAGCATATCGGCGTGACTCCATGCGAAGACACTCTGTCTCCTCCTGAGGAAGTTTATCAACTCTTCCTTGATTTCTGCCTTTAGAAATTTACCAACCTGAATGGTTTTTTCCGACTCGTCCTCATTGAGGATGATGGATTCTACCTCTTCCGCGGCCTCTCCCTTCTTCAACTTTGTCTCATCTCTTGGGTCAAGCGTATCAATGCTATAAGTGGTGGTTGCCCTCTTATGGGCCTCTCTCTCTTCGGGCGAGTTGAAGTAACATTCTCGCGCTGTGGTCTGGTCACCTTGTACTTCCCTTACCCCATAGGGAGTCGGGAATTTTAGCATCTGATGGACCGTCGACGGCACAGCTTCAAACTCTTTAAGGTCCACCCTTCCTATGATGAGGTTATAGGCCGAAAACACGTTCTCGTCCATGGCAAAAAAATTTATCTTCTTGGTCAACCTCTTAGGACACTCATCACCCATCCGTACGTCCATCTCATACATTCCCAAGGGGTGGACCTTTTCGCCATTGAAGCCTATCAATGGGTGGTGATAGGGTACCAGTCTTGCTCTGCTAAGACCTAGGCTCTTGAAGCAAGGCCAAAACATCACGTCCACCGAGCTCCCCCCGTCTACGAGGATCCTCTACACCTCGCACCCATGAACCCTTGTTGTTATGACCAGAGGGTCATCATGGGGGGCTAAGATACCCTTGAAGTCAAGTCTGGAGAACCCAACTACGAGGGTATCCATGTCTACTTTCTTTCTCTTCTTCACTGTATCGGAACATGTTAGATTTACAGCTTCAAGCTTGGCCACTGACCCGACCTCTGCTATGTGAGCCTTTCTATCAGCTACTTCAGAGCCACCTCCTGCAAACCCTCCGCATATGGTGTCAACACCAAACGAGATCATACCAACCCTCTTCACCGGGGTGTTGTCATCTTTCGGCGGAAGATCCGTATCATCTTCGTCATCACCTTCTGAATCATCGTCTCTTCCGGCCGGGACATTATCACGGCATCTGTCATTTCCCCTTTTCTTAGGGTCATCTCTTCCACCCTTAGGAGCCTTACCGTCCACATACTTCCTCAACTTTCCATATTTTAGCATCTTTTCAATCTCATCGTTCAGGGCGAAGCATTTGTCCGTGACATGGCTATGATCCTGGTGGAACTCGCACCATAGGTTTTTGTTCCTCTTATGTGGTGGGGATTTCAGTTTCTCTGGCCATCTCAGAGTCCCATCATTCTTAATCTCGTTGAGGATGTGCTCGCAGCTTACAGTCAGAGGAGTATAGTGAGCGAACTTGTCATCACCCGACCTCTTCTTCCCATCTTTCTTGTTTTGGGACTTTCCACTGCCACCGCAGTTCTCATCCTCATACTTGGCGGCCATTGCCTCTTCCGCATTCATTACTTTCCCTGCGGTTTCCAGGAGCTCCGCCATAGACCTAGGGGGTCTTCCGCAAGTTTCCACAACAATTTCCCTTTCTGTAGACCCCCTATGAGGGCGGTCATAGATATGTTCTCTTCATAATCTTCGACCTCCAACTTCTCTTTGTTGAATCTCGCTATGTAGTCTCTTAGGCTCTCATCCTTTCCCTGCTTGACATACATCAGGTGAGTAGTCTTCTTTTGATGTCTCACCCCAAAGCAGAAGTTTTGGATGAATCGTTCAGCCAAGCCTTTGAAGTTCTCAATTGAGTTCTTCGAAAGGGAGGTGAACCAACTGTGCGCTGCCCCTGTTAAGGTCCCAGAGAAGGCCCTACACTTCATCTCATCGGGTATCGAGTAGATTTCTACTGCCGACTGGTACATCTCGATGTGATGTACAGGGTTAGTGCTGCCATCGTACTTGAGAGACACTGCAGGAGGCTTGAACTTAGCTGGGGTTGGGAAGCCCACTATCCTAGCCACAAATGGAGAGCCCTCTAAGTAACCCCTTTGTAATGGGTCCCTTCTTTTAATGAGGTCTCATATCTTCTCCTTAAGGCGCTGGATAGAGTCATTCCACGGTCTTCTGCCATCGACCTGGCCGAGGTTGTCCCCAGCCACCTCTATGGGATGGACCGAGGGTTCCCCTGTCGCGGCACGTCGACTGTTGACCTCTTCTTGTTCCCTACCTCTTCTTTCACAGTGTCGGCCTTGATCTGGCCGACCCTACCTGTTCCCTCTCTGAGAGCCTGCTGCGCTATTTGATCTCGATAATCTCTGTCTTAGGTCATTCACTAGGCCTAATCTCTCAAAGGCTGACCCTCTGCTCAACCTATCAAAGGCTGACCCTCTTTGTTGAGCCTCTTCACCTCTTCGACCGACACAACCTTGACTTTTCCGAAGAGGTCTTACAGTGTTATTTGACACCTCATACGACTCCCAGCAGTCTTTCGGGGCTTCTTTCGCCTCTAAATCGTCATACCTGTCCTCTGGGCAAGAGTTTCCTTACCTCCCCAGGCGCAAGTGCCTAGGGTCAGCAACGTCCCTTCTCCGCTGGGGTGCAGGCTGGTCCTTCATTGGTGCCTGGGGTGGTCCCCTGGCGTCAGGATGAGGCTAAACATCCGCCAAAGTGATCATATCCGGTGAGACTCTAGGTGGCCTCATCATAGTTTGGCTGAGCTGTGCACATTGTTCCTGCATAGCTTGTTATGTTGCAGCTAAAGACCTCAAGGCTGCAGCTACCTCCGTCATTTCGAACTAGGGCGGCGCCTGACTGGAGCTAGGCCCTCCACCTCCAGGTGGTGGAAGAGACGGTGGTAATTCTGGTGCCATATGTTAACACTATAGAGCTTAAGTAGCAGATGAGTTTAGTGCCTCAAAGGACCTCTTTCAATGGTGAAGCAGCTCCACGCAAGGGGTGGTGCCTGGTTCACCACCAGAGTCTCCGGCGAGGTTAAGATGGAGAAGAGGAAGAGATAGCTTCTCTCTCTTCCCACAGACGACGCTAAAATGATGATGCTAGAATTAGCACCACCAGGTAAGGTGTTTTCAAGCTCAATCTAAGAACAACAATGGAAGCATAGTTACGTAAAAGGTAGGAGAATGAGATGAGGAGAAGAGGAGAGAGAACCAGAATATAAGTGGTTCAGCCTAAATTGGCCTATGTCCACTGTGTGTGAATAACCTCACTGTAATAAGGCACTGATGGCCATGGATACAATACACATAAGCTCACTTTCTCTCTCTACTGTGTCTATAAGACATAATTTCAGCTAGGGTTACCAATTTCGGATCCTTTGCAAGGTAGAGGATGACCTCTATATATAGTACCTAGGGGGTGTAATGTACCCCCCATGCATGTAATGTGCATGTGTGTGTTTGCCTCACCAATATGGGAAAGCCATATGTCACTGTCACAAGTAGAGAATGATGATGAAATATTCTCCCCGCGTGTGGGGAATAATCTTGTTATAACTGATATGTGTCCACGTGCCCTTATCCAAATGTCAGCAGATGCTCGGCTATTGTGCTTGGTGTATGACCTCGGCCTAGAAGAGGCCGAGGTTGGTAATTCTAGATGCTCGTTCAGTCCGAGGTGACCATGGAGGTCTCGGCTTAATCCTAGCCGAGACAATGGATAAGGTCGGACACCAGCCGAGGTTGAGCTGGTGTGTTTGGAGCATCGACTAATATATATATGAACTTGTGAATATTTCTACTGTGTGAAATTAGTAGACTTGGTAATAATAATCATGATATGCCCCAAGGGTTAAGAAGCCACCAGCAACCTCATCAAAACATTAGTCGATGCTCCAAACACACCAGCTCAACAGAAGACATAGAAGAATCTCAACAGAAGACATAGAGTAATCGGGACAAAAATCACCATAAGGATTACTTAAGCAAGAGATAGTAAAATCATCACTCGGGAACTGTGGGTTCCCAGGACACAGTCGTAGATAATGGTGGAGTGATTTCAGGACCACCTAGCGTAGTCGATAAAGGCAAAATAAGAGGGACTCTTTTGAAAACCCATCGGTGAAGATGCAGAGAAGAAAACGAGAAAATGTAACAGACCAGCGAAAGTAAAAAAATTCGAAGGCAATGGTGTAGAGTGGGGTGTGCCGACACTCATAATTAAATTTGGAGTTAAAAGTTATAGCTCTTAGGAGCATTATGTAGTGATTAGAGACAATCATCATATATGAAGAAGTGTGTTTAAAATTTAGAGAGAAATTTGGGTACGATTTAACCGTGAAGTCTTCCATTAGATGTGGTAACAAAACGTGAGTGAAATTTTGATGGTTAGAACTATGGGTAAGATAGAAACCGATCGTGAGAGAAAGGTTGAATTGCATAATGAACTTCGTACTTAGCAGAGGGGTATAAATTATCCAAAGGGTTTATAATTGATAAAGGACCCGTGAGTGGAATACCAGTATGAATGGGAAATATGGCTAGGATGACTAGTGCTGAGGTCGTCAAGATCATGCGTTAGTATGATAATGCTAGCGCTTCCAAGATAAAGGGAGTAAAGAGGGTTAAGGAATCTGTTGAAGAGCAGAAATTGAATTTAGTGGTGTTAGTGAAACCCCACATGAGAGTATACCCAGTAGGGAACTCAGTTAGATGATTTTTAGTGATTAACTTCAAGAGGACGATGAAGTCAATCAGAGCTGTAGAGGCCAACCATAGTTCCGAATGGCCAACGTAGCCAAAGGGACAACGGTAGAACAATTGTGAGTTAAGACTACTGGTCCGAGAGAAGGACATTCCTAAAATGGTCAGTGGGACCAGTGACATGGAAATGGTTCGTGAAGTTTTCCTTATGTGAAGGAAGTAGAACTATAAGTATTGAAGGTGTTCACAATTGAGATGTGAGACCGAAGAGATTAAAAATGGTAAATCGTGCCAGTGAGGCATAACAACTAGATGAGTGAGACTTCCAGCGAAGGAATTTTGGGTCAAGATAATTAGGCCTAGGAAATTTATAACCCGAGAGTGATGGGTTCAGGCTGGACCAGTAGAGTCCTCGTTAATAGTAGCATATAGTATGTCAGGGTCCTCGGGGCCCGGGATGTAAACGGGAGTTCAATAAAGCTATAATTGAGGCCTAGAGAGTTTGGGCCAACGTTTCAATAATGGACGCGAAAACATAATGGAATAAATTGTCCAGGATGAGAGAGGACAACTATAGGATGAAATCCTAGGATGTATAACGATTGTAGATGTTCATGGGTCATGATGGAAGCTACGTGCTGAGACCCTGTCATTTGGCGATAGTGATGAGTAAAGGATAGATTCTAGTGACATGGGTGTGCCACAACTTTTATGTAAACTGGAAACCCTAAACTTCGCGTGTGCGTCGTAGTGGGAACGTTAGTTTTAATAGTCGTGTTACAAACGTATTTCTCGTTGTTAGCAGGGCATTTTGATGATTGCCCGTGAGTGAACTGGGTGGTCCCTACGAATATGTTTTGTTGTTATAATTTACTATTGCATTGAGTCAACTTTAGTAGAGTTTATTATGGTAATGTGTAGTGATTAATTACCGTATGGTTAAACGATAGTAAAAATGTAGTGATATGACTGTCGTGTCGGATACTCCAGGAGGAGTGATCTTAGTTTTGTTCGGCGTCACCTGAAATAGGGTTGGGCCCAGATATGAGTATATATGAGAATTTTATATTATTATAGACCTCAGCGAGTATGTTGTCTAATTATATGTGATTCTCGAGCATAGGAATTTAATTGTCTGTTAAGACTTAGAATACATTGTGTTCTTATCGAGCGGAGAAATATAGCTCGTTATATATTTATAGCGCCAAGTACTTGGGATAATGAGGGCGCCATGCTTCATGTTACATTTTTAGGGACATGAGAGTGGACGAGTAAACTTTTATGTCACAATACGTAGATTGTGGGAAAGTACGTAGTATGTACTGAAGGCCTTACGGACCTCGGCAACTGGCTAATTTAGATAGTAGTGTATCGGGGGGGGGGGGTTCCTTGTTTGGATTTCTCTTTACGAGACATTCCACGCATGAAACTAGCGAACGTCGGGAGTTGGAGAGAAGTTTCGTCGATAGTACATAAGTTTTGTATGTTGGTTATTGTACCTAAAGGAGAATATAATTGAGAGTTGATAATTCTTTTATGACTTAAGGCTAATAGAGTCGCCTAATCTTGATATCATTCTGAATAGAGCAATGATACCATTGAAGGATTGATTAAGCTTTGACTAGTGGGGTCGTTGAGTAAACCCCTACCACATCAGCATACCTAGTGTGTAAGAATTGAAGTAAATTTTTTTATGTCATTTGTATGAAAATGCGCGAGGCATAGGGTGTATGGGCTCCCTAGGGGACTGAATCAAACGGTGGATTATGATTATATTGTGAATTCGATAACATGTAGACGGATAAGTCAAAGATTACTCCGTAAGATTTGTTAGAGACTTACGTTTCAAAATAAATTGAGATTTTTGAACGGGAAAAGAGACTAATGTCGCATGATATGATAAAGTCACACGTATCACGATTAGAAGTACATTCAGGAGTATAAAGTGTATCAGGATACAAATAACAGTGGTAATGGGTTTAATGTAGAGTAATTTTCAAAGTTAGTCTTGTAGTGGGTCAGCTGACTGTTAGAAAAAGGGCGGACAATTCGAAACTAGTAGGGGCTCCTTCCACTAGAGAATGGAAGAGTATCCCCAAGGATCTTCTCATGTAGCTGAGATAGTAAGATTATAAGTACTAATATGCGATTGAGTACGGCCTAATACCCACAGAGGGATTGGCAGGACAAGCGGTCTAATCGATTGTGGGAGAGAAAATTTTATGTGGACCTTAAGATCTTAGGGGAGGACGAGAGTAGTACCTTCCACTAGTGGAACTTGTGTCCAAATAACTGCAATAAGTTCATGTTCGAGCAGAGTGCCAGTAGAAGTATGGCACGATAAACTTTGTTGTGGTCCTACTTGAGAGTTAGAGGTAGGGGACCAGTTATGATTACAAATGTCGGAGAAGAATCGATATTATCGTATATATTGTGTGTGAAATATATATTGCACAACCAATTTACTTGTATGAACGACATGAGACAAGTCATATGTATATGAAACGAGGATAAATCTACTAAGGTGCAAACAGTAGAAGGCTAGATAGTGAATATCTAAAATAAAGTTGAAGTAGTGAAACTTAAGCAGAAAGGCTTGGGCAAGAGCCTATATGATAGGGTAAACTGGAGTTTAAAGCAAACACATGTGAAGTGTTCATTATTAAGGGTATTCGATAGCGTACTATATGGGTGGTACGGAGTAGCTTACTTGTGAGCGTCGGGATGAGATGCGCAATACTTTTACAGCGTTGTCTGTACCTGGTATACTTTTTTCAAATTTCGGGATGAAATTTCGTTGTAAGAGGGAAAGTATGTAACAGCCCGTATTTTTTACGATTTAAATAATTATGTGATTAATTATTATTATGGGAATAAGTATGCGATTAATTATTGTTGTTGAATTAATTAAATTAAACTGTGAGAAATTAATTTGTTATTAATCGGGATTAAAATAATTATTAACTAGCGTGCCAAGGGTTAATACTTATTGTTGAGAATTATTGAATATTACTATGTGATATGTAATATGTAATTATGAAATTTGATAAATTGTCGAGAGTGAGAAATATGACAGTTTGATAATTTAAGTCTGACACGCGTGTGAGTCGTGTCGGGACTAGTTGAATAGAATAAAAAGAGAATTTATTATTATTAACTAGTATGGTCATTTCGAGTGTGCCGTTGCGTCCGAAAGGGTCGATATAGTCAAAATAGTATACCTGTGTGTTTAGTTTGGGTCCCGGGACGATTTTAGGCCTAACCGGCATCCCAAGAGGGGCATTATGGTAAATTGTATTTTTGGGCTAAATTATTGGACGAAAATTGAGAGTAATTATATCAGTCAAGGAGAGCCCATTAGGGTGAAAAAGTTACAGGAAGTTAAGAACGGTTATAGGAGGTGTGAGGGAGAGCTAATTCCAAGAGAAAAGGGCCAATTTAACACCACCTTGCACAACCGAGACCACCAACACGTAGATCGAGAAGAGAGGAACGCGTATGTACCAACAACACCAACGGATTAGACCGTCATATTCGAGTCAAGTGTAGGTGAAATTAATCATGATTTACATATGAATTGGGTGAAAATTAGAGATTTAAATTATGATTAAGGATTGGTTTAATTAGTGGTTGAAATTCCTTCATGTATGTAGAGGATTAATCACCAAATTGGATTATATATTGATGAACGAATTTGGGTTGATTAGGTTCTTTAAATGAAAATTTGGAAACTAGGGTTCATATGAATTAATTTGGGGATTTTAAATTATTATGATGTTTAATGACGAATTACTGATCCTAGGATGTTGGGAATGATTTATAATCCATTAGGTGTTGATGGGTATTGATGATGAGGCATTGGGTGTTGAATCTTAGACGTTTTTAGGTCCAAAATGGTAGAAAACACTGAAATTTGGTGAAGAAGACGAAACAAGTGGTCTCGCGAGAAGTCGCACGAAGTGGTTCAAACGAGATGGGGATCTAGCGCTAAGTGGTTCGAAGGACATGTGGAAGTGGTTCAAACGAGATGGGATCTCGCGCGAAGTGGTTCGAACGACATGTCATTCTGGTTCGAACGACATGTCATCTGGTTCGAGTGACAGAAGGAATTTTTGGGAATTTTCTTAGAGTCCAGTTTTGAGTTTACCGATTTATTGGAGTGAGAGAAACTTCCAAATAGTAAATTTAAATAAGACGCAATTTCGAGAAAGTATGTGAGAATAAATACTTTAACTATTTCTGTATAGAGAGAATATACCTTGGAGATTACGAGAGAGATAGTAATCTAAATATTTATACTATACGTAGAGATGAGATTAAAATACGTATGAGGAGTATATATATAGGTTGGAGAAATACCTATAAATTATAATAGGATGTGCGTATGCCTATTATGGGAAATTATTGTTAAAACACTAATGGGTGATAACCCGGGGGTGCAAGAATCTCATAGTTAAGCTCACTAATGAGTGATAACTCGGGGGTGAAGAAATTCTATTGTTAAGTGTACTAATGGGTGATAACCCAGGGGTACAAGGATGACTTGTTAGGCGCGCTAATGGGTGATAACCCGGGGGTGCTGAATTATTATTGATAGGTGCATTAATGGGTGCTAACCCGGGGATGCATAATGTTCTGGATTAGGTGCACTAATGGGTCTTAGCCCGGGGGTGCAGGATTAGTATATATATATATATGTATAGGGATGATGTGACTATATATATATATATATATATATATATATATATATATATATATATATATATATATATATATGAACTTGTGAATATTTCTACTGTGTGAAATTAGTAGACTTGGTAATAATAATAATCATTACATTGCACCAAGTGGTCTTAACCTAAGGGTGAAGGATTAATGTATATATATAGGTATGATGAGGCTATATATATGTATGAGTGTACTTGGTTAACTTTCTACTTTATGATAATAGTAGATAAAATGGAATTGAGAAATGAAATAAAATTAGTGGATAAAAGATTAACCATTCATACGGTGAATAATGAAACTTAGTATGTTAGATAAACTATTTGAATAGCGTATTATATGGGCGATACGGGAATACTATTAATGAGCATAGTATTAGTATGGTTTCTGACTAGTTATACTGGGAGGTATAACTAGGGGAGATTAGATGTACGTTAGGCGTGTACAATAGACGAGAGGTGATAAACTCATGTGAGAGTTCGAGAACTAACATGCGTATAAGACTTATTTTAAGAACCAGTTTTAAATACTTGCTAAATCATTTTTACATATCGGGCTCTGACCCATTTCTTGTATCTCTTCTCTCTTTTGCTATATATATGTATTATATCAGGTGCTCAGCCACAGGTTCTTGATGTGCTGCAGCTGTTGTGGAAGTTGTAGGTCCTTGCATTAGACGCATTTATCTTTTCCATTCAGTTTCATCTAGACTTCTTATCTAGGGCATGGGTCGCCCACTTCTAGTCCTTCATCAGAGTTATTGTATTCAGTTTAGTTTATGGTTTGGAGCTTTGAACTGAGATTTTTACTCAATCTTATTTATTTCAGTACTTGATTCATGTTCCGTATTTATTTACATTCCGATGTCTGGTGAATGGTTTATATTTTAAAATTTAATGGAAATGGATTTACTTGGTTTTACTATATTGGAAATGTTTTGACACCTAGCTTAATTTTATATTAGGTGATTAATATGTTAAAAAGTTTTTCGACAGTGATGCTAAGAATGAACCAACTGAATATCCTGTTTTGAATTGGTAAAGGACTGATCACCCTATATTTAATTGGGCGGGGTGTCACAGATATGTCACTATTGTCATTCTGTGATGGAAGTAGATGTCTAATCTTTCGAGATCGATCGAATACTTCGAAAGACGCCTAAAGAGGCTATTTTTTTGTAAAATGGCCTTGAGTGGGTGAGAGGTGATTACTATTATGGAATGGGCTTCGAAGTAGTGCTTCAAACTCCTCAAAGCGATCACTAGGGCATACGCGAGATTTTTCAGAGGCAAGTAGCATTGTTCATCATCTAGTAGCACCTTACTGGCATAGTAAATCGAATGTTGTTCTCCTTATTTTTCACAAACTAAGGCGGAGCTCACAACATGGTCTAATACTTCCAGGTAAAGGTACAGTTGTTCTCCATAATTTGGAATTACCAATAATTGAGGCTTACTAAGGTAAAACTTGAACTCTTCCCAAGCTTGCGATTATTCCTCATTCCTTACTAAGACTTTGCCTTTCTTTAAGAGCTGGAAGAATGGTCGGCAACGCTCTGGAGACTTGGAGATGAAGCGATTGAGCCCAACGAGCATTCCAGTAATATTTTGAACATCTCTCAGTGTTTGAGGAGGCTGGACCTTGGTGATGGGATCGATTTGGTCTGGGTTAGCCTCAATTCCTCTTTTACTCACTAGGTAGCCTAAGAATTTTTCTAACTGGACCTCGAATGAACACTTACTTGCATTAAGCTTCATTTGCTATTTCCTGAGGATTTAAAAGGTTTCTTCTAGGTCTAAGAGGTGATCGAACTTATTCTTGCTTTTGATGAGCATGTCGTTGAAGTACACTTCCATCATCTCTCCAATCTGTTTGCTAAACATCTTATTTAACAATCTTTGGTAAGTTTCCCCTGCGTTCTTGAGGCCAAAAGGCATTACCTTATAGAAATAAAAAAAATAACTGAGGTTATAAAGGAGGTCTTGTCCTAGTCGAGCCCGTATAGCGGGATCTGATGATATTCCGAGTAAGCGTCAAGGAAGATCATCCTTTCGTGAGTCGTTGTGGCGTCGACCAGTTAATCTCTCTTAGGAAGGGGGAATCTATCTTTAGGACATGCCCGGTTGAGGTTCGTAAAATCGATGCACACCCTTCAACTGCCATTGATTTTGAGTACTACCATTGGGTTGAATAGCCATACAGGAAACTAAACTTCCCTGATTGATCATGCATCTAGTAACTTCCCTACATCTTTCTCCACTACCTTAGATTTCTCGAGAGATGTTCGGCGAGCCTTTTGAGTAATGGGTTTGAAAGTAGGATCGACGTGTAGATGGTGACATGCCAAGGTGGGGTCAATCCTAGACAACTCGTAAGGCTCCCATGCAAAAACATTTATGTTTCTTTTAAGGAGTGCAAATAACTCCCTTTTCTCCTGATCGGTAGGAGCAGATCTAATCAAAAACTTTCTTTATATCATCTATAACTTCTTCCAGGATTTTGACGACCCTGTCTGCGAGGTGGACCCTCATCTCTTCCACCCCCAGTCAACCATACCGTAGTTACTATCTGGAGAGAACGGCCCATTCTCGGGCTTTCTCCTGGGCATTTTTAGGCTCCTTATTTTTCTCTTTCTTCTGGCGTATGGCTGTAATAAAGCACCTTTGGGCTGAACCTGGTCGCCGCAAATATCGACCAATCAATGATCTGTGATGCACTTCAGCTTTTTATGATGAGTGAATGGTACGACCTTCATGGCTTGGAGCTAACCTCTGCCCAAAATAG
The DNA here is from genome assembly GCA_949130495.1 of Sambucus nigra. NCBI lineage: Eukaryota > Viridiplantae > Streptophyta > Magnoliopsida > Dipsacales > Adoxaceae > Sambucus > Sambucus nigra. The sequence goes on along the minus strand of OX422208.1, from coordinate 643,372,222 downwards.
CATGGCATGGGGACTCAATGTCCATAACTAAGAACTCGATTAACTTTGAGATGCTCCCTGCCCTGACTAGCAAGGTGATCTTTCTCAATGGCATAGCAATCCTTCCTACGAAGCCAACCAATGGAACAGTGGCTTCTTTGAGGTCGGCGGAATGCAATTTTAGCTTATGGAATAGGTCTAGATATACCACTTTAGATGAACTCCCCTAGTCCACCAGTAGCTTATCGACATCCTAGTTAGCAATCCTGAGTGTGATTACTATTATGTCATGATGTGGGGTCCTTACCCCGACCAAATCCTCTTTGGTGAACACGGTGTGCTTTATGTAATCAACATCTTATGATCGCTGATATTTTCCGGCTTTAGTCTTGGTTGGATCGATCTAAAAAGATTCCATAACAGTAGTCACTTTCTTGAGTTCCATTATAATGGCATTTCCCTGAATCTGTTTTAGGTCTGATGCCCCATGAATGACTGTAAACTCGTGTCCTGTATCATCATAGAGGACATTTCCTGGCTTCTGGTCGCCATTAGTTGAGACTTATGTTTTCTTGTCAATGTACTCGCTAAGGTGCCCTTCCTGAACTAGCTCTTCCAGATGTGACTTCAAAGCTTTGTAATTTTCGATTCGATGACCACCATCCTTGTAGAATGCGCACATTAGTGCATTATTTCTCTTGGTCGGATCTTCGCCCATCTTATTGTGCCATTTGACGAAGGGATCATCCTTCATCTTGCTGAGAATCGTGTAAATGGGTTCCTTAAATACTGTCTTAACAGCCTGGAATGCCTTGGAGGGGTCATTCTTACCTCCACCTTTGGTGCCATTCTTGACCCCGTTCTTGCTTCCCTTTTTTGGGTGTCATTCTTCTTTATCCCCTTGTTCATCTTGGCTCGATAATTATATGCCCTATTAGGATGGACCACGTCCTCAACCTTGGCGTATTTCTCAATACGGGCCATAAGATCATCGATGTTTATGACTTCCTTATTAGTGAGAGATTGGTGTACTAAGTAAGTGGTAGGCAAGCCAATTTTAAAGGATGCTACGGCAACTTGTCCTCGATCTAGTTAAAATATCTCTGAGCTCACTTAATGTAATCTTTGAGGTTTTCCTGAGGCTTTTTCTTCGTAGTGAGCAGTGCATCCATTCTCTTAGGATGGAAGCTTCTTGTTATTAATAGTGTCATGAAAGACTCTGCTAATGCTGCAAAGTTCTTGATCGACCTGTAAAGGAGCCTCTTAAACCACTTTTGTGCTACATCGTATAGGCTAGAAGGGAATGTCTTGCACGTCAGTGCGTTATTGTGGCTTCATAAGGTCATTGCCTATCGATATTGCCTAACATGATCTATGGGATCTATTTTTCCATGAATATGGGGACATCAAATTTCTTGGGGGGCTTGTCGCGTTTGATTACCCATGAGAAAGGGGCTTCATTTAAGAATTTAGATCTCTTCAAGCTTGCTCTCTGGTCGATCTGTCTCCTTAGTGCGTCGAATGTTACTCCATCTCCCTACGGACCAGAATCCTCAAATCTTCACTTGGTCGGTCATTGTTCTTGTGGAACCTCTCCTAGTGGCCATGCTCTGATTATGCTCGCTCTGATCTGCCACGTTCAGTTCTCTCATGGTCACGCTTAGGAATCCTTCCTCAGATGGGTGAATTTCCCCCCTGAGGACTAGGAGTCCTGTCTTGACGCCTCCTTGTGTTTCTGGATAAATCTCTCTTCATTCTTTCTAGTCGCCTCTTAAGGAGAGCATTCTCTTCTTCTTGGAGGCACGTCGCCTCTTCCTATTCTCAAAGTCTGGCTTCATAAGCATTGACTAGCGTGGAAATATGAGTGGACCTTGGAGGTCTATAACTCTCCTCTGAGGGTTTCCTTTCCTAGCAAACCCTTGGGTTTAGATGTTGGAAACTTTCAGACCTGACCCTAGGAGGGGAAAGATCTTCCTGAACATCACCGATTTGTGGAATATTATTGTTGTGGTGAGATATTGATGGCTTTCTGGTAATGAATGCTTTTGTAGGTACACAAGTTGATTCTCACAGACGACGCAAATTGTGAGTGCAAAAAAATTCACAATGAAAGTATTCACGAAAGCAATCATAAAATAAGAGTTGTGCCATAAGATAATGTTGTATTTAGATATTATATGTTCAATAATGAGACTTTCCCCTTGCATGTTCATAATCTCTCTAGTACCTTATGCATGTGGGGAGTAAGGCTAATTAATTCATATTTAAGGGGGTATCTCTAAATACATTATTTTTCAGGGGTAAAGTAAAAAATACCTATTAAAAATAATATACTTTTTAACTTGGCGGGAAACGAGTAAATAATCCATGGTTAGCCTAACTTTAATTAGTTTCAAACCTTTACCCCATTTGCGTCGCATAAGATACGTGGCATGATAAATTTGTGAGTTTTGCTCGGGCCTTTTTCATCACTATTAAAATAGTAGTTCTATGGGGATACCATTTATATGACACCCCAATGTGTTGTTAATGCATTAGTTGATTTATGAGCCACTCATAATTAATACCATTTGACTGACAGATATATTAAAGACATATCATCATGTCAGTTAAATAATGTTAATAAATGGTATTCCCACACAATTATTCCTATTAAAACAAACAATTGAGTGGTGAGATGCTCCTACATAGGCTCTAAGAAAGCAGTGCTAAGAATCTATTTATTGTGTGAAACCTTTAGTTGAGATTTTCAACTTGTCATGAGCATAGCCCAACTAAACCCTCTTTCAAACATAAACAAGGCATGGGGGGGGGGGGAGTAAATTATTGACCAAGTCATGGAGCTCAAATTAATAGATAACATCCCCCAATTCCATTTCCATGCTTAATCACTAGATGGATTAACAATCTGAAAACCATCTCCATCATATTATACATTAAATTGTTGATGATTATTGATAATTATCTTCATTTCATAGCTCGTGGAAAGCCTATTATTGCAAAGAATATTTTATAGAGGTGATTATACATCCCCCATTAAAGTTAAACCTTTAAAATAAAAAATCCAAGAGTAAAACATGTTTAGTGAGACCCCTTTGATATTTTAGAGTAAACCAACATACCCACTACTATGACTAACCCACTATTAATTCTTTATCTATCTACCTTAACCCACCTCATGTATCCGGTGACACCCTATAAACTTTGGTGATGCTCCAACGAACTCCAGCAACACTCTGACAAACTCTGAAAACACTTCGGTGAACTCTAAAAGCATTTCGGTGAACTCCGTCAACACTCAGGCAAGACCCTAGTGACTCTGGCAAGTACCCGACAACATATAGGTGACTCCGACGATGCTCCAACAAAAATTTCAAACTTCAGAATTAAATATACATCATGGATCTCTTTTGATAGATAGCATCAACAGCTTTCCAAATATATAAATTTTGTTTCAAATGGACTTATATTATGGGAGATATTTAATTTTAAAGTCTGCATATAAAAAGACGAAATAAAAATCAGGGGAAAATCAGTTTATTCAAATATGGTTGAGGTTGATGAGGGTTTTTAAGTAAATATGTCTTATGGATATGCTATTATTCAACATGTTTAACATCAATGTGAATCTCTTAAAAGATTATGAAAGTTGAGCTTCAGAAGAAAAATGAGATTAAAGTAACAACCTATTTGATCTTTTCACCAAGTTAATTCTGAAAGCAACATTCCAGAAGCTTATATATGAGATTCGCCGAATCATCAGATAAATTCCACAATGAGGGGGAGTATCTAATGAAGGGGATCATCATATCAGGGAGAGAATATAACATGGTACTTATGGACTTATGCATGTTCTTCTCTTTTTCCTTTGATCATAAAAGTTGTACTAATTTTCCTTCACTTTGATTTTTCCCCAAAGGGATTTTCCTTAATAGGATTTTATCGAGGCAATAATCATTGAATCGTAGAAATAGTGTAAATCTAAAGGAGACTTTTATAAAATATATTTTTCTAATGGATTAAATAGTGTAAAAGAATTTTATATGTTGAGGTATTTGGATACTTGCCATCTGCAAAGCCTCATAAGACCCTCTTTCAAACCCAAATAAGGCATGGAGAACACCAAGAAAATAACAGACCATATCATGGAGATCAAGTTCATAGCTAATAGCCTCCAATGCCATCCCAAAGCTTAATGAACATGTGGATTGATAATCTAAAGGCTATCTTCACCATATTATCGTATAAATTATTGATTATTATCGATAACAATCTTCACTTCATAGCTCATGGAAACTCTATCTCTCTCAAGAATTGAGGAATGAAAGAAAGGGGGAGGTTGATTCGGGAAGAAATTAGTTGGAGACAAAAATTATGAGGGAGGATGAGTCTGTAGAGGATAGCTTGGTGAGTTGGGACATTGAATAATTTTATGAGAGCTTATATAGGAAAAATGATTAATGGAGACCTAAGCTTGATAGTTTACAGATGGAGAGTATTTCTGGAAAAGAGGTTGAGATGCTGGAAGGGACTTTTATGAAAGATGTGGTAGTTCAAGTCATGAATTCTATGAGTAGGAATGAGGCCCCATAACCGGATGGCTTCACTATAACTTTTTTCCAGCATTGTTGGGCCATTGTGAAAGAGGATGTGGTGGGTTTTTTCTAAAGTTTCATGAAAAGGTCATTTTTAGTGGGTTTAATGACACCTTTTTAACAATTATTCCCAAGAAGGGTGGGGGTCGGTGGATGTGAATGGATTTAGACCTATTAGTTTAATGGAAAGTGTGTATAAGATCCTTTCTAAGGTGTTGGCAATTAGAATGAGTAAGGTGATTAATCCACTCATTTTAGAAGAAAAAATGCTTTGGGGGGTAGACAAATTATGGTCGTGGTATTGGTGGCTAATGAGTATATCGAATTTAGAAAGAGAAGTGGAGACCCCGAAGTTTTTTGGAAGTTGGATATTCATAAGGCATATGATCATGTCAATTGGAAGTTCCTGCTATATTTATTAGAGAGGAAGGGCTTTTGGGTTCGGTGGTTCCAGTGGATTAAGAGTTGTATATCAACAGTGAGATTTTCACTTTTGGTAAACAAGACGCCAGAAGGATTTTTCTCGAGTTCTAGGGGGATTCATTAAGGGGACCCCTTACCTCCTTTCCTATTCATCTTAGTGATGAAGGCACTTAGTCTATTCGTGGACAGAGTAGTGGAGGATGGGTTGATCAGTGGGTTTTTGAATCGTAATTCTAAAATCTATTGTGTTAGAATTTAACACCTATCATATTTTATGACACAAAAGAGGTACAAGTGAGAGTATTATGATTGTTTCTATTGTTCTTCGAGGATGTATCGGGGTTACGCATTAATGTTGGAAAATGTGAAATGATCCCGGTTGAGGTAGGTGAGAATGTGGGTTATTTGGCAGAGGTGGTAGGGTGCAAGGTGGGATCACTTCCCTCAGCGTACCTTGTCCTTCCTTTAGAGACCTAGTACAAGTCTAAAGCAATATGGATTTCGGTCCTTTAGATGGTTAAAAGGAGATTGACGGGGTTGAAGAATTTTTACCTCTCAAAATGGGAGGTTAACGTTGATCAAAAGCACTCGTTCAAGCTTGTCGGCTTAGTGCGCAAGAAGTTGGAGAAGATGATGATGGATTTCTTGTGGATGGAAGAGGAAAACGGTTTTAAGCATCGCCTCGTAAGTTTTAAGGAGTTTGAAAGCCAACTAAAGAGGGGGTATGTGTGAAAAGTTTAAAGCACTATAATAAATATTTGCTAGGAAAATTGTTGTGGAGATTTCCTCATGAGAAAATAGGTTTCGGAGGAAAGTGGAGGTGGCCAGGGTGAGGATACACCAGATGCGGGTGGGGTCCGAGTGAGGGAAACTATGCGCTCGACGTAGGGCTATGGAAGCACATATTTATGAGATGAGGGGAATTCTCGCGTCACTCGGTGTTTCACCTAGAGAATGGGAATATAATTAGATTTTGTATATATAGATGGGGAGAGGACGATACCTAGGAGGATCATTTCCCTGGATATAACTCATCAGAATCGATATAAAGATGGGTTGGTGGGAGAGCATAGGATAATGGCTAAGGATCAGATGATTTGGAACTCGAAGTTTAGAAGGAGACTTGAGAATTAGAGGAGGCGGAGGCTTATTTCACTGGTTAGAAATGACACCAGTCTCGACAGAAAGGGGTGATTTTGAGATGGGTTAGAGGAACGAACATTAATTTTATTGAAGGATTTGGGGAGTGATCCATATCCGTAGAAAAAAGTGTGAAGATCGAAGGCGCCACGTAAAGTTATTTTCTTCGCGTGGACTGTAGTTAAACATGCAATATTGACGTCAGAAGGTTTGCATACGAGGCTAGTTGAATGGCCAATCGATGTTGGATGTGCAAGGAGGCTGAAAAGACGATGAATCATTTACTTTTGCATTGCTAAGTGATGAGGGAGCTATGGGGTGTTTTTCTATCTCTTTGTCGAGTTCAATGTGTCGTGTCACAGTTGAATAGTGATTTGGTAGTAGGATGGTAGGTCCCTAAGCTTGAAGGGACGAGGGAATGTTAGGCGGATGACTCCACATTACATCTTTTCGGACGATTTAAATAGAGAGAAATAAGATGTGTTTCGAAGGAAAGTAATTAGCTCTTTTTAAATTGCGCTTTTTGTTTCTGAGTTTCGCTGCTCAGTTGGTATAAGAAGGATCCAAACCTATCATTTCCTTTTTTTTGGACTTTATGGAGGAGTTTCATAGAATAGAGTAGCTTTTTTGTTGGTTTTTCGGTATTGACTTTGCCGGCCCATTCTATTTACTAGGTATACTTCCTGTATAAGAGTTTCCGCCCCTAAGGTGATGTTTTTTTTATGACATATTTACTTATCAAAAAAATAATATTGTAAAGAGCATAAAATTAGCTATCCAAACTCCAATTTTATTACTGAGGCCTCCTTGCACAAATTTATTGAATTACAAAAAATAATCCACTCTTTTCTCCTTTTAACTCCACATAGATAATGAAATAAACTCATTAATCGAAGGTTCACTAGGCAAAAACCTCTGCTGGAACAAACGTCAACAAATCAGAAAAACGAATCAACAAGGAAAAAAAAGAAAAATGGGAGTTAATAAGCTTTCTCCACGTAATATGAATTAACGGTTAGCATTTGGGGAGATCTGCTGGAGGAGGAAGTAGCTTTTGATGGGGAAGCTTTCCATCTAAAACAAGCCATGCCATCTTCAAACCCCAGCTTGTGTGGGTCTCCAAGTGGCAATGCATGAACCACACCCCTGTTCACACATCATCATCATTATACTCCAAACATCATCAACTATTACTATGAAATGCATAACTTGTTATTTCACACATAAATAGTAATTTTATGTTAGTACTGTTGTTATTAAAAAAAATAATTATTAGTTTTTGTAAATGATGCTTAGAAATATTACAAGAGAAAAATAGATGTAATCAATTTGCGTAAATCAATGTGTTGTAAAGTTTATTGTTGTTGCATAAGAATCTATTCATAAATTTGTACAAAACAACGTGTGCTTATATGTGCATGCATATACATATGATTTTGTAAATAAAAACTAATGTACAACCTTCTATGTACATTCATAGTCCTTACTTAGATAAGGGTGCATGCAGAATAACTGAAGTATTAATTATCTTTTTTACAATTGTTGTTCTTATCGTAAAAAGTATATAAGTAGCACAATTTTTGTTAGCTTTTGAATTTTTGCATTCACTCTTTGCTACTCACCTGGATTATCTGCTAGGAAACGAATAGCGACCCACCCACCGGAGGGCACACCAACAGTGTTCCTTTCAATGGGGTCGACAAGATTGAAGTTTTTAGGGTCTTTACTAGGATCATAGTTGCCAAAGCCTTCTCCGACAACGAAGAAGTTGAATCCATGGAGATGAAGAGGGTGGCTTTCAGCACCAAGAATGCTTGTATCCTGCATGACTAGTTCCACACTAGTGTTATAACGGAGAACCATAAGCTTGGTATCATTGCTCACGAAGGTATTATTTGGAGGTGTTCCAGTATAGTTAAACCAATGGATGGGGCTGAATGGAAAGTCAGGGTTATAAACCCCACTTGATTGCCCAAAGTAGTGGGCTTGGAGGAGGGACGTGGTTGGTTGTACAAATGATATATTGTTGATTGAAGCTGCAAACCTGGTTCCATTGGGTCCTTGGCATGTTTTGTTTTTCTCACAAGGGCTTGTTCCAAGTCCTATTGTGAAAAAGAATTTTTTGTCAACTTTCTGTGGGACATTAGCGGGGAACTGGGGACTAGCTAAGCTGCGTAGCCTCTTAGTAAAATTGGTAACAAAAGAAGTATCATTGAGTAGAGGTAAGGTTGGTTTGAAGAGTGGAAGCTTCTTCCTTGAGATGGTTCGATGGTGTGCTGTTGGTAAGTCATATTCAAGAATACCAGCAACACTAGAGTTGTCAAAGGTTCCTAGCCCAGTTGCATAGGGCTTAGCAGTCATGAGAAAAGTGGCACTTGGGAAATGGGGTTTGGCCTTTAGAAGAACATTTGTGGTCTGTCCAGGAGTAATGACTAGTGTCTCCGTCTCAAAAGGTTTGACATAAATAGCATCCGCTTCTACAACTGTTAGGGTGTGGTTTGCAATACTAAAGAAAAGTTCATCATTAAGTGCTGCGTTGATCAATCGAAGAAGGTAAGTCTTTCCAGGCTTAACCTTTAGCTTGAATGTATCTGACAAAACAAAATTACAAAAACAAAGTTTTATACCATGATTCAAGTGATTAAAGATGTTTACTGTTGGATTTCATTTATACCTTTTGCCAAGCAGTTATACAAAGGCCCCGGAAGCCCATTGATGGTATAGGCATCGGAGACATTTGGACCCCCACCTGTTTGTAAGGCTTGGTTAATTATGGCCTCAGTATCAACATTGAACCACTCTCCTGCAAATAGATTTTGAAGTTTCTGTTAGTAAATTCTAACACAAGGAGAATGAGCTTGATTCCGTCTAATTACTTGTGCATTTATAGATATAGATTATTACCAAAGATGATGGGAACTTCCTTGTGAGGTTTAGAAAATGGGTAGGCAACATTATGCTTGGGAAGGATGATTAGAGGACCGTAGATTGTAGATCTTAGCCATGAGATATGAGCATGCCAAAAGAGAGTTCCTCTTTGGCCAACTATAGTGAAGTTGTAGACATAGCTTTGCCCAGTTTGTATGGGGCACTGTGTTACATATGCCGGCCCATCAGCCCACCCGCTCCCAAGTTGTCGAATGCCATGCCTATTTCAAAAATTGCATAACAAACAGTCACACAAGTGTACTTTAGTTAATGGTGTTTCATGTTAGAAACCCTGTTTATCTTATTACTTTCCATTCATACTTAGAAAAATGATACGCTTAGTTGAAATTCAGAAAGCATACTTAAAGTACTCAAATGTTTTTCCTCTTTGAGGTGGTAGATTAACTGCCACATAAGATGACAGGACATATATATACCTACCTTTTAATTATTCTTCTTAGTTGTATTTATGATGCCGTCATTAACTATTTGTGGGAAAAAAATGTACAATTCTAAGCAAGCCTAGAATTGTTCCTTTAATTATGATCATATGTGGTAACCTCTCATGTAATAATGAGCCTCACATTTCTAATATTTTCTCTTGTCTATCTATTGTAACTCGGCGTAATTTTTAAGGACATTTACCCTTTATATTGGATGAATTATAGAATAGAAGAAAATAAAGATATGTAATCATACCAGTGGATGGATATATTGTTTGGAACATGGTTAATGACTTTAATGAGTAGCCGGTCACCCTCCCTAGCTACAATGCGAGGACCTGGAAACTTCCCATTTACCGTAACAATGCTCTTCGAGTGGCACAGCCGCGTCACATTTCGCAACTTGATCTACAACAACATATAATATATGATCACACACAAATGTTATATACCACGTCTTTAACAGTGGCATAAGCTTGAAAAAAAATTGTAGTGAGAACACCACATAACACGTACATTAAACTCATAGTGCCTGGTAGTGACTGCATCCTTTGCAAGTGCAGGCTGAGAAAGTACACACATTGTTACTAATGAGAAGAGAAATATTATGGAAGCTGGTGATTTCAGAATAGAAGCACCCATTTTCTGCTACTTTCTCTTAGGAGAAAGTGAATAAACTTTGATTTGTAAACTTGAATAAGATACTGCTTCAACAAATTTACTGAGGTTGGGTATATATAGATAGAGATGGTGAAATTGTGTTCGGTTTAAGTTTGATTAGGTGATGCATATAGTATAGTTAAAAAATGGAGAGGATTTGGACAATCTGCTGTTGGAGAGCAACTATAGAGTGCTGCCAAAGACTTTAATTTATTTGCCTCTTCTCTCTTTTCTACTGTCAAGCCTGTCCTTTGTCGTGATGTTATAGTTCCCCCAAAGGCAATGTGACCTGATTTTGACCATCCTCTGCATCATTATTTAATCTACTTACCCTATATTCAATTAAGAATGACAACTCAAAAATCAAAGTGTTATTAAATTAAAAAATTGGTACATTATTTTCAACATGTAATTCTTAGTTGACGTTTTTATATTATTTATTTGAGACAGATAGTATATCATTCGTCTCAAATTAATATTCATGCTTTCATTCTTAGTGACGAATTAATAGTCATGTTTGCAAACTTACCCATTTCAATATTACTTATGGAAGAGCAATAATCATTTCAAATGCCTTTGTAATTATAAAGAGGTTAAATTGGATTTTTTTTTTCCTTTTTAAAATGTTTCGACTTGCTGGACAGAGGGACTACTCAGCACACACTGAATGTCCTCGTAGTTTAAGTTGCAACACTAATCGCTTTGATGCTTGTAACTGATTCGGGAAGAATGTGCCAATATAGAATCCAGTTTCATATAAAAGCAATTTTACCAATTTATTAATTTATTAATTTCTGAGGTACCTAATTAGTTATTAGTAGAGAAGAAGAAGTGAACACCCGTGAAAAAAATTGTGTAATATACATGTATAGAGCTTCTGGCCCGCTCATTGGTGATGCCAAAATGAATACAAAGCCTAAGAGTGAATTTGAATTGAGTTTAAATTCAATTTTATGTAATGTTTGATAATCTAAAATTGATATTAAGGTTCTATGAGAAAAAAAGATAAAAACAAATTAAGAGGGAGGGGGAGGGGGAGGGGGAAAGGAGGGAGGGAAGGGAGGAAAAGAGAGTGAGAAGCATGTACATCCTATCTGAAATGGATGCATTTCACGTTTTTTATGAAATGGTCCAATTTCAAATTTTACACATGAACTAAAATAGGGCAATTAATGAATCATTTTGAGAGTGCAGCTACATCGGAAATATTGCGACTTCTCAAATAAAAATCAATTTTAATTAAACCCAAATTTTAGTTAAACCCTAAGACATGCATCTAGATGATTTATCAAATAAAATATAGCATGCAGGATAAAACAAATAAATTTCAGGAAAAATCCCCCAAAGGGGCAAAACCTTTTATTTTCATTATAATATTGTAACATACAATTTCGGATTACAATGAAAATACAGTGACTAAGAATTACCCTCAGGTATCGGATTCTGTAGTCGGCGGCTGGAAATATCCCTTTCCAGGAGGGCTGCAATGAAGAAGAGAAACGACTTCTCCACAAGTTTGTCGGCTGGAATTTTCCCTTTCCAGGAGGGCAGCAATGAAGAAGAGAACGGCTTCTCCACAAGAGTTGAACAAACCAAAGTTGTGTTCTTGGGTTACCAAAAAGATTCACAAAGGTTTGGCAATTGTGTGAATCAAAACATGAGTCTTGGGACTCAAAAAATATGAAGATTGGAGTAATTTGGACTCTCAAAAACGTCTTCTAAAGTCTTTTAAAACTGCTCCCCCGAAGGTGGTTTAAATAGCAAAACATATGAAGAGTTTTGCAAAATAAAAACACTGAAATTCTATCCAGCGTACAGGTACCTTATGCGGTTTGGGGTACATCGGTTTGGGGTACCTTTCTAGTTTGGGGTTAAAAAAAAATAGCATTCTTCAAGGAATTTTCTCCAACTTTAAAAGGTCATAACTCCTTCACCGTAGCTCGGATTGAGGTGTCGTTTCTTCCAGTATCTTCGTTGCGGTGAGCTCTTCAACTTTCCAGTTGACCAGACCTCCGGAATATGGATGTGAAATTACGAAAATTCCCTTGAACTCTCCTATCGTGCCTTTTTTCACTGTTTTGACTTCCCTTGCATACCACTTGCATTAAGTCCCTAAAATCTTGGAACGTGAAGTCGTTGAGGCAGATGTGGGACACATTAATGGAGATGTTGAATGCTTGATTCCCGGAATTCGGATAGAGGCCGTCATGTGAGATCGTGAGGTGACGTGCCAAATGTAGCGGCGTACGACATACACAAATGTAACATGTTGGACATGAGAAAAATGTCCTTACAAATCTCCCCCTATGTCTATGCCGGTACATACATAAAAAATCCGAATTATCAAATATGAAATTGCCTATACAAATCTACCCTCCCATGAACCCAAAACTGGAAAAGGTACAAATGAATAGTCTTCATCGTTTGTTCTTCAAATCTTCAGGAATCTCAAATCTTTTCTCATCAGGGTGTGCAACATATAGATCCTTAATCTTCATACCTACACACATGAGACAAAGAAAATACCACGTGACATATCGAATTTGAAATGAGATAACATGGATATCAATATATGATAAAAACATAAGCAACATCTCAAAAACTCCCTCAAAATTCAAACTCCCCCATAATATGATAATTCTTTCTCCCCCTTTTTATGATGTCCCCAAATAGATAGATGAGAAGAATGAATCAAATAAGCAAAATCGGGGGGTCACGGTATACAAAACAGGGCATCAAATAATATGATAATCATGCTCTTGCAAGGAGATGCTCAAATAAATATTCTCAAACTATTTTTGAATTTTTCAAAATTTTCATATAAAAATAAGATACCAATATGAACAAATATGAAACAAAAATCACACCATGGATTTAGACTCAAACAACCAAGTCATGGAAATGGAATGAATGGGTGTGAACACATTCGATAGGTAAATCAACTCAATCAATCATATGTGCACGATGCATACGTGTACTCCTAACGAATGAACATCAAAGGTATCCTTAAGTGTAAACGTTTGTTGAATTTAGATGACATCGTTTTATGCAAATCAACAAATCAAAGTCAAATGATTTTCACACCAATAACGTCCAAAACTATATAGCGCATTTTCAAAAATTTCAAGGACGTGCAAACCCGTTTTAATTCTCCAACCAAACTCCCTCATATATATATATATTCTTTTAGAGGTAATCTAAATTCTCAAACATTGGAGAATTGGTGCAAAAACCTAAATGGCCCCTTTTTGACATGAATATCTTTTTATTGCCTTTCAATTTTTTCGGGCTCTTTTAACCTCTTTGGACCTCGGATAATAAAATTCCTCAATTTTTTAGGTCCTTTTTAACGGTGGCTTTTGCACAAAGGATAGATAATTACCTTTCGCAGCCCCTCCCCGTTATTCAAACAAAGCACACAAACTCATAACACGGTTTTTATATGCACAATTTCCTTATAAAAAATTATCGCGCTTGGTTTGCTTTAAAGACAGGATTGAGATGAAAACACCCAACCAACATGTGATAAGACAAGCACAATAATCAAACAAATCCGTGCATGTGTGCAATAAAGGAAACATGAGTCAAACATGTAGGAAGTAACACTTAAGTACATCTTAATGGCTCCAAACATTATAAAGCACAAGGATGAATTGGCATATTATCTCAAAACACTATCAAATAGTCACATGAAAAAAATGGAATGATGTTGTGACTTGGTCATCCAAAGTGTTCATCCATAAACGGTGCAATACAAAAATCTTTTTGGATTTTCTCAAAATTTTATCAAAATAAAATCTTTTTGTATTTTTCAAAAAAAATCAAAAACAAGAATTTATACAAAAAGTACAAGTCATCACACTAGTAAAAATATATCATGAAACCACAACTAGTGTATGACAAACATGCAACCACAATCAACCAAAAGATTTCACATGGGGTGAATCACGTGCAAGCAAACGGGAATCGTGGACAAATAAACCATAAGCCTCTAAATCCGATTTTCTAACCCAAATTGATGTGTAACAAAGTGTGGGGGTTTTGGGAATCGAATTTATTCTTTCATTAACCTTCCTAGGTCCATTTAAAAGCTTGTAACAAAATCGCCTAAGATGACCTTGCCTACCGCAATGTGTGAAAGTGTAAATCGGGCGGTGTGTGTTACCTAAAGGTGGCCCTCTCCTCAAATTTATCGGTTGCTCTTTTCGAATTTGCCTAGGTGGGTCTCTCCTAATGATCCTAGAAGGTTCTCTCACAATGTTCTTAAGGGGTGCTTTCCTAACAACTTTAGGTGCCTCTTTCTTAACAAACCTAGGAGGCTCTCTCACACGTGTGGGAATGGGTGCAACATATTTTTCAAGACCAATCCCACCCCTATCCGTTTTGATCTCGACTGTGCCTAAAATCTTATCAAGTTTTTCAGACCTAGACTCCAAATCAAATTTAACTTTACTTGAATCTTTCAATTTCACCTCAAGTTCACCTATCCTAGATTCAAGTACTCGTTTAGAATCCTCAAACTCTAAAAGCTCCTTTTTCATAGTCTCCATCAACCCTCTAAGAATATCTCTCTCACCCTCGACGTACTCAAGCTTCTCTTTCAAAATTTTCACATGAGCCCTAAGTTCTTCAACTAAAAAATCATTATTTTTTATGGCACACTCTTTCAACTGAGCTTTCAATTTCAAATTTTCTTTCTTTGTTTTCAAAGTTTCAGCATAAAGTTCATTGAAAGCAGTTTGCAAGTCATGCTCATCTACACTTTCCTCCTCACTTTCATCCACACTCCCATCACCTTCACTATCATCACTAATCACATGGATGGGAAACTCTCGCCTAGAAGCATAAAACACTTCTTCTTCCGAATCACAATCACTAACGGTAGAAACATGAGAAATCGGTTTATTCAATTTCTTCTTTAAATTTGTGGTACACTCATGTAACGTGTGACCAACACCCTCATAACAAGGACACTTCCCAGATTCGTTTTCAACAGAAGATTTAAAGCAAGAGTTCGTGTGAATTTTCCAATTAATTTTTTCAAAAATTTGACATCGAAGATCATCAAAACCATCAAAAGCCATTTTTGTGCAAAATCAGAATCAAATCACAATAACTTAGTGCAACAGGCTCTGATACCAATTTGACGACGTGAGAGGTCAAATTGTATATATAAAAAAAATCCTTTAAAAATCAGGATCACGCAATAAATTAGCGTAACCCGCTCTGATACCAATTTGAGAGTGCAGCTACAGCGAAAATATTGAGACTTCTCAAATAAAAATCAATTTTAATTAAACCCAAATTTTAGTTAAACCCTAAGACATGCATCTAGATGATTTATCAAATAAAATATAGCATGCAGGATAAAACAAATAAATTTCAGGAAAAATCCCCCAAAGGGGCAAAACCTTTTATTTTCATTATAATATTATAACATACAATTTCGGATTACAATAAAAATACAGTGGCTAAGAATTACCCTCAGGTATCGGATTCTGTAGTCGGCGGCTGGAAATATCCCTTTCCAGGAGGGCTGCAATGAAGAAGAGAAACGGCTTCTCCACAAGTTTGTCGGCTGGAATTTTCCCTTTCCAAGAGGGCAGCAATGAAGAAGAGAACGGCTTCTCCATAAGGGTTTAACAAACCAAAGTTGTGTTCTTGGGTTACCAAAAAGATTCACAAAGGTTTGGTAATTGTGTGAATCAAAACATGAGTCTTGGGACTCAAAAAATATGAAGACTGGAGTAATTTGGACTCTCAAAAACGTCTTCTGAAGTCTTTTAAAACTGCTCCCTCGAAGGTGGTTTAAATAGAAAAACATATGAAGAGTTTTACAAAATAAAAACACTGAAATTCTATCCAGCGTACAGGTACCCCGAACAGGTTTGGGGTACCTTATGTGGTTTGGGGTACATCGGTTTGGGGTACCTTTCTGGTTTGGGGTTAAAAAAAAACAGCATTCTTCAAGGAATTTTCTCCAACTTCAAAAGGTCATAACTCCTTCACCGTAGCTCGGATTGATGTGACGTTTCTTCCAGTATCTTCGTTGTGGCGAGGTCTTCAACTTTCCAGTTGATCAGACCTCCGGAATATGGATGTGAAATTACGAAAATGCCCTTGAACTCTCCTATCGTGCCTTTTTTCACTGTTTTGACTTCCCTTGCGTACCACTTGCATTAAGTCCCTAAAATCTTGGAACGTGAAGTCGTTGAGGCAGATGTGGGACACATTAATGGAGATGTTGAATGCTTGATTCCTGGAATTCGGATAGAGGCCGTCATGTGAGATCGTGAGGTGACGTGCCAAATGTAGCGGCGTACGACATACACAAATGTAACATGTTGGACATGAGAAAAATGTCCTTACACATTTCATTAATGGAACCAAAGACAATTAATGGATCAATTTATAAATTGATCAATTTATTAATGAATCAATTTGAAATTTTGGGACAACCAAACGAGGACTAATCGTTTGAAGTGAATTAGTACATTTTTTTTCCTGGTTTTGCTTTTCTTTTTCATGTGTTATTTTTATTATTTTTTATAATACTTTAGTCAGCATTCCAAAACCTTCTTCGAGGATGACATAGTAACCGAAAATCTATATACATTTCCTTATACATTAGGGATAATTAAACTTTAATCCCCTTATATTTTTGCTTACTAGTCTTACAGATCTTAATTCTTGGCCTTTAGCAACTAAATTGACTTTTTGCGTCGCTTTCTATCTGTCAGTCTAACAAAAAATCTTACAACAAAAAGCACTTTCGGGATCAAAGGCAAAGAAGTAAAATTTTATGACAAACTAGGTAAGTACAAATAATTTTGAGTTTTAAGTCATCATGACTAAACATTATTCTATTTTAGCTTTAAGACATCTTAGGTTCATCTGACTTCGTATTTATCCGATATGCAAAATATGCATCACCTAGGAATGTGTGTGCCCCACCATGTCTAGGAAGACCTTAAAATTAATCCTCTATTATGTGTGGGATGACAAGAAAACACAATACATATTGCCTTATATTTCTTTTATTGTTTTCTTATATGATCTTGGTAAAGAAGATTTTTGTGAAGTATTGGCTTATCAATAATGGTGTCACATTATGGTATATATATTACTCAATGGAAGGGTCTAGAAGTACATGGTAAAAAGTAAAATAAGTCTAATAACTAATGCCCAAAACATGTGGGAGTAATAATAAAGTACTATAATACTAATCTAATATCAAACACTCCCCCCCCCCCCCCCCCCCCCCAAGATGGAGCGAAGATATCTACCAAGCCTAGCTTACCAATAGATGAGTGAAGTAAAGAAGGTCCAACTGACTTGGTGAGACAATCTACAGTTTGAGCTAATGAAGGGATGAATGATGCCTGTAGATACTTTCTCCCGGAGAAAGTGAATATCCACCTCAATGTGTTTGGTTCTCTCATGAAGAACCGAATTAGATGACAACATAATGGTTGATTTGTTATCACACAACAAATCAAAAGGATTGTCCTTAGTAAAGCCTAGCTCACCCAAAATCGATCGAAGCCACAAGACCTCACATGTACCATGAGCCATAGCACGGTACTCTGCCTCCGCTGAATAACGAGAAACCACCACTTGCTTCTTAATTTTTCATGATATGAGATGAGAATCATAGAAAGTATAAAAGTCAGAGGTAGAATGCTTATCAGTCATGCATCCCGCATAATCAACATCAGTGAAACAAGAGAGACCTCGCTGGTCTCCTGAAGCGTAGAAGAGAGCATAATCCAGTGAAGACTTGAGATACCTCGAGATATAATAAACAACATCAAGATCGGCGGTACGAGGGCCATGCATGAACTGACTCACAAGACTCATAGTAAAGGCCAAATCAAGACGGGTGTTGGTCAGGTAGATGAGACGGAAAACCAATCATCCCTGTATCCTGTAACAGATCAAAAGCATACTTCCTTTGTAACAAGTAAATCCCACGACGAGATCTCGCAACCTTAATCCCCAAAAAATACCGAAGAAGACCGAAGTCCTTAGAATAAAAAACTGCTCCAATATCCTTGGGCAATCCCCTATTGATCATCACCAGTAATAATGATATCGTCAATATAAACCAAAAGGATAATACACTGATGGTCGGGCTGACGTCGAATAAAGCAAGTATGATTGGACTGGCACTGAAGAATCCCATGGAGGTAATCACCCCACTGAATCGACTAAACCAATATCGAGGAGACTGCTTCAACCCGTATGAAGATTTATGAAGATGACAAATCTTTCCTACATACTCCCCCTCGGCCTAAAAATCGGGAGGAGGAGCCATATAAATCGTCTCAGTCATATTCCCATAAAGAAAAATATTTTTAATATCCAATTGATGCAATGGCTAAGAGTAAGATACGGCAAGAGATATAAGTAGAGAAGAAGAAGTCATCTTAGAAACCAGGGCAAAGGTAGTACCAAAATCTTTTCTCAAAATCTGAGTAAAGTTACGAGCCACAAGACGAGCCTTATATCATTCAATGGAGCCATCAGCTAAATATTTAACACTAAAAACCCATTTGAGACCAACAAGTTTCTCCTCTCGAGGAAGAGACAATAACTCCTAAGTACCATTGTTTTCCAAGGCATCCATCTTAATTTTCATAGCAGCGACCCACTTAGGATTCTAGAGAGCCTCATGAAAAGATTGGGGAATAGAAATACAGTCAAGACAATACAAAAAAGCACGACAGGACCCTGAAACACCTGCATAGAAAAGATGCTCGAGAATAAAATGATTAGTGCTACAAGTGTTAGCATAACGAGAAGGAAGGTGGTGATCACGAGTGGGATAACGGGACTGAAAATAAAAAATAGGTGGGGGAGGGGGGGACTGAACAACAAAAATAGGCGGGGTGGGGGCTGGTGAAGGAGCATCAACCGTACCTGAGTCCATAAGAGGAGGATGCAGGGGAAGCCGAGGGCGAGGAGCTTAGACCTGCAAAGGGGGTGTCTCAGGAATAAGAGAGGGAGACACATCCAATAAAGGTATATGACGATCCACTGGAGAGACCTCCTCAAGAGGGGGAGGTGGGGGGGGGGGGGGGGAGTAGAAAACCGACCATAAAATGGAGTATCCACATGAAAAGTAACATCACGAGAGGATCATAACATTTAGAAGCTTTAGATATGGCAGGATAGCCCACAAAAATACATTTAATGGACTTATCATCAAGTTTGTGAAGTGGGGGTCGTCGATCGTGAGCATAGCACACGCACCCAAAAACCTGGGATAATATAGGAAAAGGGGGGAAGTAGGAAAGATAGAGTGAATAGGTGTTTTGCCATTTAAAACTTTACTTAGAGTGCGGTTAATAATAAATGTGGCAGTGAGAAGAGTAAGGTGCCAATAAGATTTAGGTACATGCATACCCCATAAAAGGCACCGAACCATTCCCGCTAAGTGACGGTTCTTACGTTTTGCCACCCTATTTTGCTCCAGAGTGTAGGGGAAAGTGAGTTGGTGTAAAATTCCCTTTTGCTTAAGTTGTGAATGAAAAGAATCAAAAACATACTCTCCCCCATTATCAGATCGAATGTTCACTACACCAAAAACAGGAATCTAGCACGGTTTAAAACTGTGACAGATCAAATCTGGCACGATTTTGAACTGTGCCAGAATCAGGTGTTCCAAAATGGCAATTTTTATTCTGACACGGCTCAAAAGTGTGCTAGATTTGGTCAAACAGGAACACTTCTGTCACACTTTTAAACCGTGCCAAAATTTGATATTTTTGGCACACTTTTGGTACAGTTTTTAACTGTGCCAGATTCGGCCAAACAAGAATACTTCTGGCACACTTTTAAACCGTGCTAGATTTTTATATTTCTGGCACACTTTTGGCACAGTTTTGAACTGTGCTAGATTCAGCACAGTTTAAAAAACTTTGGCACAGTTCAAAATCGTGCCAAAATATGATACACTTTTGCCACGGTTTTGAACTGTGCCAATTTTTTTATAAAAAAAATTATTTGAAAGCACAAAATTCACAAATTAATAATATTGCACGTTGTTAATAAACTAATGTATTACAAGTCTTTAATAGTTCACAGGCCCAAAAAAAATTGGACATAGTTTCCTCTATTTTCTGAACATTCCAAAACCTGTTAATACAAAACCTGCCTAGCATAAACCCCGCACGACCACAAAATATAACAATTAACTTACAAAAGCCTGCACGGCCATAAAAGTTAACAATAAAAAAACAAAGACCGCACGGCCATGACACAAAAAAATGAAATCATGAATAAACCCCTGGTTGTAAACCATTGAGTTCTCTGTGTGTTCCACGTGAATCATGCCAATGATAAACTGTTATCCTGCAAAAAAAAAAGGATACAAAAAAGATACGATATTAGTAACCCAATAATTTTTTTTAAAAAAATTTACTCAAACTAAAAAATTACATATATGAGTGAAAATTATCATCATATTCTCAAATCGTGAGACCCGGGACTACGCGGTCAGTTCCTACAAGTTATATTGGTCCCGTGCGAGGTGTTCGTGCCTCTTACTGGGTCGTTTGGGGGATGGTTTGGGTTTGCACCCTTTAACGGCTTGTTTTTAAGTCTAAGTGTGATTTTTGCAAATTATCGTCATACTCTCAAACCGGGAGACTCGGGACTATGCGATCAGTTCCTACAAGTTACATTGGTCCCGTGCGAGGTGTTCATGCCTCCTGCGGGGTTGTTTGGCGATTGGTTTGGGTTTACACCCTTTAACGGCTTGTTTTTAAGTCTAAGTGTGATTTTGGCAAATTATCGTCATACTCTCAAATCGAGAGACCTGGGACTACGCGATCAGTTCCTACAAGTTACATTGATCCCGTGTGAGGTGTTCGTGCCTCCTACGGGGTCGTTGGGGGGCTGCTTTGGGTTTTCACCCTTTAACGGCTTATTTTTAAGTCTAAGTGTGATTTTTGCAAATTATCATCATACTCTCAAACCGTGAGACCCGGGACTACGCGATCAATTCCTACAAGTTACATTGGTCACGTGCGAGGTGTCCGTGCCTCCTATGGGGTCGTGTGGGGGTTGGCTTGGGTTTTCACCCTTTTTAAGTCAAAGTGTATTTTTGCAAATTATCGTCATACTCCCAAACCGAGAGACTCGGGACTACGCGATTAGTTCCTACAACTTACATTGGTCTCGTGCGAGGTGTTCGTGCCTCCTACGGGGTCGTTTGGGGGTTGGTTTGGGTTTTCGCCCTTTAACGGCTTGTTTTTAAGTCTTAAGTGTGATTTTTACAAAGTATCATCATATTCACAAACCGGGAGACCTGCGACTACGGTCAATTCCTACAAGTTACATTGGTCCCGTGCGAGGTATTCGTGCCCCTTACGGGGTCGTTTGGGGGCTGGTTTGGGTTTTCACCCTTTAACGACATGTTTTTAACTCTAAGTGTGATTTTTACAAATTGTTGTCATACTCTCAAACTGGGAGACCCGGGACTACGTAGTTAGTTCCTATAAGTTACATTAGTCCCGTGCGAGGTGTTCGTGCCTCGTACGGGGTCGTTTGGGGGTCGGTTTGAGTTTTCACCCTTTAACGGCTTTTTTTTACGTCTAAGTGTGATTTTTACAAATTATCGTCATACTCTCAAACCGGAAGACCCGAGACTACGCGGTTAGTTCCTACAAGTTACATTGGTCCCGTGCGAGGTGTTCGTGCCTCCTACGGGGTCATTTGGAGGCTGGTTTGGGTTTTCACCCTTTAACGGCATGTTTTTAACTCTAAGTGTGATTTTTATAAATTATCGTCATACTCTCAAACCGGGAGACCCGGGACTACGCGGTTAGTTCCTACAAGTTACATTGGTCCCGTTCGAGGTGTCCGTGCCCCATACGGGGCCGTTTGGGTTTGGGTTTTCACCCTTTAACGGCATGTTTTTAACTCTAAGTGTGATTTTTAGCAAATTATAGTCATACTCTCAAATCGGGAGACTCGGGACTACGCGACCAGTTCTTACAAGTTACATTGGTCCCGTGCGAGGTGTTCGTCCCTCCTACGGGGTCGTTTCTGGGCTTGTTTGGGTTTTCACCCTTTAATGGCATGTTTTTAACTCTAAGTGTGATTTTTGCAAATTATCGTCATACTCTCAAACCGGGAGACCTGGGACTACGCGATCAGTTCCTACAAGTTACATTGGTCCCGTGCGAGGTGTCCGTGCCTCCTACGGGATCGTTTAGGGACTGGTTTGGGTTTTTACCCTTTAACGGCATGTTTTTAACTCTAAGTGTGATTTTTGCAAATTATCGTCATACTCTCAAACCAGGAGACTCGGGACTACGCGGTCAGTTCCTACAAGTTACATTGGTCTCGTGCAAGGTGTTTGTACCCCCTACGGGGTCGTTTGGGGGCTAATTTGGGATTTCACCCTTTAACGGCATGTTTTTGACTCTAAGTGTGATTTTTGCAAATTATCGTCATACTCTCAAACCGGGAGACCCGGGACTACGCGATCAGTTCCTACAAGTTACATGGGTCCCGTGCGAGGTGTCCGTGCCTCCTACGGGGTCGTTTGAGGGCTGGTTTGGATTTTCATCCTTTAACGGCATGTTTTTAACTCTAAGTCTGATTTTTGCAAATTATCGTCATACCCTCAAATCGGGAGACCCGGGACTACGCGGTCAGTTCCTACAAGTTACATTGGTCCCGTGCGAGGTGTTCGTGCCTCCTACGGGGTAGTTTGGGGGCTGGTTTGGGTTTTCACCCTTTAACGGCATGTTTTTAACTCTAAGTGTGATTTTTGTCAATTATCGCCATACTCTCAAACCAGGAGACCCGGGACTACGTGGTCAGTTCCTACAAGTTACATTGGTCCCGTGCGAGGTGTTCGTGACTCGTACGGGGTTGTTTGGGGCTGGTTTGGGTTTTCACCCTTTAACGGCATGTTTTTAACTCTAAGTGTGATT
This sequence comes from Sambucus nigra, assembly GCA_949130495.1. Classification (NCBI taxonomy): domain Eukaryota; kingdom Viridiplantae; phylum Streptophyta; class Magnoliopsida; order Dipsacales; family Adoxaceae; genus Sambucus; species Sambucus nigra. The sequence goes on along the minus strand of OX422208.1, from coordinate 643,349,104 downwards.
TTTGCAAATTATAGTCATACTCTCAAATCGGGAGACCCGGGACTACGCGGTCAGTTCCTACAATTTACATTGGTCACGTGCGAGGTGTTCGTGCCTCCTACGGGGTTGTTTGGGGGCTGGTTTGGGTTTTCACCCTTTAACGCCATGTTTTTAACTCTAAGTGTGATTTTTGCAAATTATCGTCATACTCTGAACACGGTCAGTTCCTACAAGTTACATTGGTCCCGTGCGAGGTGTTCGTTCCCCCTACGGGGTCGTTTGGGGGCTGGTTTGGGTTTTCACCCTTTAACGGCATGTTTTCAACTCTAAGTGTGATTTTTACAAATTATCGTCATACTCTCAAATCGGGAGACCCGGGACTACGCAGTCAGTTCCTACAAGATACATTGGTCACGTGCGAGGTGTCCGTGCCTCATACGGGGTCGTTTGGGGGTTGGTTTGGGTTTTCACCCTTTAACGGCATGTTTTTAACTCTAAGTGTGATTTTTGTAAATTATTGTCATACTCTCAAATCGATTGACCCGGGACTACGCGGTCAGTTCCTACAAGTTACATTGGTCCCGTACGAGGTGTTCGTTCCTCCTACAGAGTCATTTGGGGGGTCGTTTGGTTTTTCATCCTTTAACGACTTGTTTGTAACTCTAAGTGTGATTTTTATAAATTATGGTCATACTCTCAAACCGAGAGACCCGGGACTACGCGGTCAGTTCCTACAAGTTGTATTGGTCCCGGGCGAGGTGTTCGTACCTCCTATATCGTCATATAACGTCATATTCTCTAACGGTATGTTTTTAATCAATTTAGAACTGTTATGAATTTTAGAAAATTTTGACATAATTTCATTTGTTTATATTTAAATCCATCATGTTTTAACATTTAAAATAAACTCAACAGCAACAGTAAATTCCAAAACCAAACCACCAGCAAGTCCCTTCCACCAATTTAACTAAATAAGCTCATAAAGTAAGCCATGAAGTGATTTTCAAACTTTAAAAGGAATGATCAGATATAGAATTAAAAGATAAACTATAAATATTGAGTAGAAATAATTCATTGCATTTTAAAAGGTTAATAAATGGGTAATAATAGTTACCTGTAGTAACTTGATTAAGATTGGATGGAACTGGCCTGAGTTGAACATTTGTAAAATAAAACCAAATAAATCACTAGCAGCCTATGCTGGCATTTTGATCTCCAAACCTCCCCAATACCTGCATTCAATTCCCACCGAGCACTAGATCAAACTCTTTAATATCACAGTACCCATATATGATTATATGTACACGTGTGTGAAATTGATAACATGTCCCTTTTATGAGTATAATTGGGTATCATTATGTGCCATTAGGAAACGCGTTATATTGTGCTTTATTATATGGATATGTATCGATATAAATTAACAAATTTTTGCATATAGTGAATAATCTACCTTTGAGTGTGCTTAAGATGTATTGAATTGATCTAGAGATCAAAGATTGTGATGGAAGATGATCATGGTTAATGTTTTTAAGAAAGTAGTCTATGAAAGAACTTGGGATCTCCATTCAAGGTTCTCAAAACAAGAAGCACCATTATTTGTATGGTTTTGCCTTCAAATAAAAACTTGGGATTTCCTACCTACTCACAAAAATCCATATGTCCATTACATATAAGAACATATCAAAAAGGAAAATGGTTCAATATATAATGAAATAAATAAATATTCACATTAATTTTTCTCTCACCTATAAATCAACAATGGGAGGCACTTCAATTTCCTCCATTTTTGTTGCTAGCGAGAAACATGCCACAACTAACAATTGGACTATCCAAGCTTTACCCCTCTATGTACACATTAACATTGTCACAAACATGAATAGGCACAATCAGCATTTAAACACTTAAATATTAATATGAGATTATTATGCCCTAAAATGCATTTTGTACACATTGAACCATGTTTGTGCCAAAAAAATGCATTTTGTTGCAAAACAAAAAATCCATTCAAAAAATTAATATGAGAAATACCTCAGAGGGGCGGCAACAGCCTTGGAGGGAGTGTGCCCTAAGTGGGCCTTTGAAAACACAATCACCTCGCGTGCTTGGAAATCCCATCACCCCCATCAGATCTTGCCAAGAAAACACAATCACCTCCTATATCACCCACCCCAAGACTGCAGATGTTAGCTGCACATGGATTTCTCTTTCCTAAACTGGACTATTGAAAAGTTATCTCCACATTCCAAAAATCAGTATATATTAGATTTAATTCCATCTCAGTATATATATATATATATATATATATATAAAAAGAAGGAAAGAAATTACGACACCGGATAAAATACCTCAAACCGAGAAAACACGAGGTCGCCGGAAGGGACACCACGACACCGGATAAACAAAAACCCGGAACCAGGGGGAGCGGGGGAGGTGACCCGAGGAGGATAAACCCGGAAAATAAGGACGATGGCAGGGGATAAACCCAAGGGGGGAGGTGACCCGAGGAGGAATAGGAGCGATCCAGCAGGGGGGTAGGGCTTGGGTTTTGGGTGGAGAGAGAGGGGAGAGCATGGGAGAGCGGGGGAGAAGACGAGGGAGGAGAGAGAAGAGGGAAACTAAAATGTCCCAAAATTTTGAGGTGTTTTATATCCTAGTAAAGTGTACTCCATTTTGGCACACTTTAAAACAGTGCCAAATTTTGGCACTGTTTTAAAGTGTGCCAAATTTCTATTAAACCGTGCCAAAATCTGGCACAGTTTGAAACTGTGCTAGATTTTTAATATCAGGGTGTGCCAAAATGCTGTTTTTGGTGTAGTGGTTACGAACAGTGGTGTTAAATTGTGTTTTAATTATTTGGAGGAATTAGACAAATAAAGATAACACCTCAGATTTATGTTTGAGTAAATATATTCACGTACATCTAGAAAAATCATCAATAAAAGTAACATAGTACTTATGACCTGATAAAGCAATGACAGGTGAGGTACCCAAACACAGAGTGAATAAGGTCAAACATACTAGGTGTACGACTTATATGAGGAACATAACTAGTATGAATATGTTTAGACAACTCACATGTCTCACAAGCAAACCTCTTCTCTTTACAAGTCTTAGATAAAGAGGGAAAAAGTAAGCATAAGTATTGAAAATTAACCTGTCCTAAAGGGCCATGCCGCAAATGCAAAGTTTGTAAGGAAACATAAAAAACAATGGGCTCGGTGGAAGTAGAGGCACTAAGTCTAGAAATGAAAGTTGTAGGGGTAGGAGGATCCTCAAAGTGGTATAGACCATCACGTTCATATCCCTTCCAAAAATCCTCTGCGAACTCAAGTCGTGCAAATGGCAATGCAAGGATAATAATATGACAGCACAATCGAGATCATTACAGAGTTTACGAACAAAGATGAGATTAAAAGAGAGGTCGGGAACATGCAACACCGAAGATAGTGAGAGAATGTGAGAGATGGATGTTTCCCCTGCTACGAATAAGAGCATGTGAACTATTTGCAAGACACACACTATGACACACAGGGATAGTAGGAGAAGTAAAAACAGATAGCTCACCAGTCATATGATCAGAAGCTCCATAATCCAAAATCCAAGTAGGCTTAACAGCCTTAACATGAAAAGCAGATGAAGTACCTGAAGTAATAGTGGCAGTGGAAGTAGAGTGTCCAAGAAAGTAGGTATGTGGAGTAGGAGCAACCTCTTTAGGACCATACAAATTAGTCATATCTCCAAAAATATTCAAATTTAATCCAATAAGTACACAAATAGATCCAAATATTGGCAAGTTCCACCCAATCAAATTCAGCAACATAAAGAGGTATAATCCCTCAAAAAATCATCAAATAAAGGCATTTTAATAGCATACTTCATGGGAATAAAATCCAACACCAAAAGGGAATAAAACCCTCAAATTAACAAGAGAGTATAAATCCTAAATGAAGATGAACAAGGATAAATTTAAGAGAACAAGTCTTTAATACACCCACAAACCAGTTACAGGGAAACAAATATGAGATTGGGCCTTGAATGAAGTTACTGACGAGCTATATCTGAACATGTTGTAACTGAGCAAACACGAACGTGTTGAAAAATATGCCACCAGTGGGCACAACTGGAACCCATGGACAAGAGAAAGCTAATGCATCTGTATAGACTCGCCGAAAAAATGAAGAGCTGCACCAGCAACAGTTGGTAAATAAAGTCTAAAACCCTAAGAGCTGGCTTCGAAAGCATCCATGGACAGAGATGAAGAGGTCCTGATCTTCTCTGCAATACAAAAACTAGATCAAAACCCTAGTTGTAGTTACTAACTTCAGATAATGAGCAGCGATCTTAATGTGAACCATATCAACTCTAAAACCTAAAAGGCTTGAATATCCACCATACGAGGTTGAGTGACCACCAAGGGTGGATGCATATTTCGAAGGTTAGGGTTTATTGATGTAAGAGAGCGAAGGTTAAGGCTAGGGTCAAGTTTTGATACCAAGAAGATTTTTGTGACGTATTGGCTTACCAATACTGGTGTCACATTATGGTATATATATTACTCAATGGAAGGGTCTAAAAGTACATTGTAAAAAGCAAAAATAAATCTAATAACTAATACCCAAAACAGGTGGGAATAATAATAAAGTATTATAGTACTAATCTAATATCCAACCGATAATGCATTCTTGTATATTCCAAAAAAACAAGGTGGTAAACCGTACAATATTCTCTTGACTGGTTTGCTAATTAATTGGATTTGGAGTTCTAAATATTCAATAAGGCAGTTCACAACTTGTAAGTTATAACATCTTCAAGTTCAATAGTTCAACCCGTGGTTGTTAAGCATATTTTAAAATGTTATGAAGAAGTCTCTTTGGTGTCGGTTAAGATTGATATATTTATCAAATTTATGAACGACACGTCGTCGGTGTACAGCTACTTTGAGAAGCTCAGTTCGGTGGCCAATGTATTGTCACCGTACTTTAAGGTTGTGATAAATGAATGGGCCATACTTTTCATTAAGAACTTTTATCCCAAGCAACAAAAATAAGAACTGTTGTGTTTACTTGTTAGTGTCTTCTTTACAAGTCCAAAAAACGAGACGTTTTTGTATGATTAGCTCTTAAGTAAAAGAAAACATATACTGGAGTTTGATTCAAATACAAGGGATCGAATTCAATATTACTGTGAAACCGTATGGCTTAAAATACGGCTTGTAGTTGTGCCAACTACGGACATGTAGATCTCTCTCTCACACATACACACACAGTAGGTATTATTGGAAAATTAGTAATTAACAAGTAAAAATACTTATCAAAATCTATGTTAGAAATTTCATCCAGACCAATGCATGTCAGGGTGCATCATACCCTGAAATACCAGAAGAATTGATGACATATTAAAAACGTTTTAAGCGTATGTGTTACGAAGGTTCTTATAATCTTACAAAAATATGAACATTTTGTATATTTGCCCCCATCTTACAATGGTTCTTCTTTTTCCTCCAGCAATGGGGATATTTTAAAAATAATATGTATATTTGCCCTTATATTTATCAAGGTGCACCTGGTAGACTTATTCTCCCTAATTGCAAATTCCCTCTCAATGCCATCGTCCATCAATGGTTGTGGTTCGACTTTGATAGAAAAAAAAATGTTGTAACATAAGTTGTTCCTTTGTTAAAACATAATATTCTTTTACTGTAACGATTAGTCATGGTTATTGTATTAATTTTCCTTTATAGTTGCGCATCTCGCATTCTCATGCCTTTTATTTCTATATTTATATTCTTATACTAGACAATCCATTTTTCAACGTTGATATCTTTTGCAAGGTTTATTTGTGAATTTCTTGGTGTTGGGGATGCAAGACATGAAGTTTGGACGCCCTTCTAGAAAGTCTATTGGAAGACACATGTGCACGGGGAAGTTTCATCCCTTGATTTACAAGTTCGAGATCTTCACGAAAATTGTACCTCATTGAGTTACCTCGTGCATCATTTTGATATCAAACAAAGAATTTATGATGAATCTCTTCTCGAAGATTCACAAGAGATCTCAAAGACAACAAATGTAACATCCCGAATCATTTCGAGTTTAAGATAAATCGATCAGGTTTGGGCAGTAACTCCACTCTAATGGATAAATTTGAGAAGAAAATTGATCCCACATCCACCAAATTGATCCAGTCTGATATAGGCAGAATTTGAATTTTACATATTGCCATTTTGTATAATAATGTAAATAAGAAGTATTTTTTTTAAACTATGCAAGCAAAACTCAAAAATATTTTCGCTCTAGAATCTTCCCTCATTCGGTTTTCTGTGTTCTTTCCTTATAATTTCCTTATGCGATCTAATCAATTGTTCTTGTTATGGTATGAGAATATCATCTAGGATTACGGCCCCCCTAATTGATCACTTCGCAAATGAATTTATTGGTGAGAAATGGGATTTGATGAGGAAACCTACGATGGAGAAGAAGAAATAGTGAAGATCTGGAGGTGAAGAAATCTCAACTTTCAATCGTGAAAGATCATCTTAAACCTAATAAAATAAGTAGTGCAATCAATGTTGAGGAGGCTAAAGCCATGTCATTTCGGGAAGTTGAGATCCTTGATCAAACCATTGGTTCGAAGGTTGTTCTCAATCGAAAATTTGAGGAGATGATTAATGTGACATGTGATACTTTTGGGGCTACTCTTAGTGGAACTGCATGTATGAATGATGATGTGATTGGGGTTTAAAATGCTCTAGACTTTCTAGATATGTAAAATCAAATGGAAGATTTTCAAATTAGGGCTAATGATAAAAGGATAATCAATTCATTGGCTAATATAGATGCTCCAAACAGAAAAAATTAGTAGGCCATAAACTCAAATTCACGCCAACAAGTAAGGATGATTGTTGATACAAAAAATTGTCCACCTACGTGTACCAATCAGAAGTGAACACTTGTCCTCTCACGTGGCCAAAATTCTAATCAGCAGATAGCAGCTCGACAGAAATGCCGACCAACATAAAGTATGTCAACCATCAAGACCAATGAAGCGTCACCATACCAAGGGTCTTACCACACATGGTTCACACAACCAATTATCACATTCATTATGTACGGGTGTAAATGTTTAAATGTATAAAAACATTCCATACCTTGACATTCCAACCCTTAACCTTAGGGTCACTATAAATACATTATATCCCTTACATCAGGAGAAAGATAGAACAGATCCTAGAATATTCTTATTGACAAGAATACCTAGTTTTCTGTAATCTATGAAATCAATACCATAATAGTGGACGTATGCTTTCTTAGATAGCCGAACCACTTTAAAACATCGTGTCACTCTTTTAACAATTCCATTTGAATTCTATATTTTATCTGTGATTCTAAAATTGGACCAAGTCCATTTTTTGACATCAATAGATGGGCGTCGTCTGTGAAAAACTTGTTTCTCATTCTTGTTCTCAATTTCATACATCCTTGATTAAGGAAAAATGAATGATCCAGAGCCTAGTACCAGGAGCGAAGGCAACTAAACAGTTTCATATGCTCCACCTACAATAAAAGATTTAAATGGGATTCTGGCCAGTATTGCTAGGGGTCAAGACGATAAGCAAGAGTAAATAAGATAATTGGCTTATTCGCTACAAGCCAGATCTACAGTCCTATCCAGACAACAGGCAGTTTTATCACCATAAAGAGAAATGCGACCCCCACCTTCGAAGCATAGCCGACGCAATTATTCCAAAATATCTCATGATAGGACTTATCAACTAAGAATCAGTTCCTCAATCAGAGCCTCTGAGTCTTATAATGACCATTATTTCTCTCCTGAAAGGCCAAGCGTCTTGAAGATATTGAGCCGAGCTTCGCCTTTCAACCGATTGGTACCCTGCGAAAACAAAAACCCTCCAAGAGCATTATCCAGGAACACTTAACATCCAGCTGACCGGCATCAAACCACGATCAGATCAAGATCAAGCCTCCGACGATCTGTACGCGCCGAGTAGACTTCTCAGGAAAAGAGTTCAGCGCATACACATAGTCGGGGCAGCCCAGTTGTTTCGCATAATTCTGATGTAGGCAATTCTTTGTGGAAAGGATCAATTCAGCGACTAGAAGATCGTCTAGGGGAGATGGCGAAAGCAAAGAATTATTTACAGCGAAGTTTTGTTAAAGGATCCCCTTTTATTTAACCAATTATGGATTTTCCTACTCCGTTTAAGCTTAAAGCTCCTGTGGTTACCTGATAAGCACCCAAAAGTGTATATTTTATACCTCGAGTAGACGTTTTTAATTTCTAATTCTCGATAAAATTGGGTCTTATGCACGTAATTGCTTATTATGCAGGCTGATTGCAGTTGCGGTGTCAAACGCTCTAATTCGAGGTAATTTTCAGTTCAAACGCCGCTAATTCACCAATCCCCTAACCCTAGCCTACCCTAGATCAATCCTAAACCTACCCCGAACCCGATGTGTATTGAGTTTGTAGTTTTATTAATTTTTATACTTTTAGTTTGAGTCGTTTTTTTTATTTTTAGGATTTATTTTAGATTTGTTTAGAATTTTTAGGATTTATTTGTAATTTTTATATATTTCTTTTAGTATAATTTCATTTTGATTTTTATTAGTTTTTAACTTTTATTTTATTTTATTTTATTAGGATTAATTTTTTTTAGGAAATTAGCTTTATTTGATTTTACATTTTTTTAGGACTTTAGTTTTTAGTATAATAGATTTTTACCTTTTTATTTTCTTGTTTTCATATTTGAGTTTTTTTTAGATTAGGAATTTAATTTTTATTTTTAATAGATTTTTATTTTTAGCTCTATTAATTTTATATTTTTAATTGAGAGTAAATATTTAGATAGTTTAATTTTCAATTATATTTGGTGTACATATTAACACACACACACACAAACATCCTACACACTCACCTACACCTAAAACAAATCCCTCACCTCGCCCACTTCATCTTCCCCACTACACACCCACTTCTCTCTCTTCCCTCCATAACGAAAATCAACACCTCAACCCATTTCTTTTTACCTAACCCATCTTACCTAACCTTATCCCCTTCTTATTTTTGGCGACCCAAATCCTATCATCCCGCCATAACCCAAACCCGGGGTTTCCCAAACCGTCAAAGTCGCGACACATAACCCCCATTTCAAGCCTCACCTAAGCAAACCCAAACCCGACCTATCCAACCCGAGAATTGCAAAACTGACCCACAACTCGGAACCACACCCAAGCAAACTCAATTTCATCCCCAACCTTTATCCAACCCACGAACCTATACTAGACCCATCAAGCTGCCAACCCATAACCCATTCAAAAATCAAGTTCCTTTTAACCCATTTCGCCCACAATTGCTAACACGAATTCTTCACCTTCACAAAAGCCAAACCCAAATAAAAACAAAGTCAAAACCCCCATGTGTTTAAAATGCCAACACACCCCATTTCCTTAAATACCCCCAACACCTCTCGCACATTCACATTTGTGTGTCATTTCCTAAAATATCCCTCACCCAATACCTCACACACCCTCTTACACTATTACCAAATTCAATATACCCCTAGCTCCATATGCCATATAAAAGAAGACCCAAGTACCATTTGATTTGTAGAGAGAAAACCCTAGAGAGCAGAATAAGGAAAGAAACATCTTTGTAAATATTTTTTTTATTTTTTTATTTTTCTTTAGAGATTTTGTGAGGATTATAGAATGAGAGTTTGGATTGTATTGAAGAGTTTGGATTTCAACTTTCAATTCAAGGAGACTTGATTTTAAGATTTATTCTCTTATCTCTACTTTTTTTCATGCTTATTTTGTTGATAATATTACATTTGTTGTATTTTATCACCATGTTAGGCTAGAAACCCTTTCAAGGGGTGGGGTGATCCCATTATTTGATGTTAATCCCCATTTTAATTTGTTTATTTAAATTAAATGTCCATTTGATGATTATTTTTTCACTCTTACATTTTGATTTATGCCTCAAGAGAGGGTAAATGATTTTCGAGAGAGAATCGAGATTCTAGTCTTAGTTTCCATTAAAATTATTTCTTTAAATTTCAACTCTAAGCTTATTTTTATGATTTAAACTAATTTAGTAAATTGATCCTAGCAGGTGGTTTGTCAAATGATGTTTGGATCTACTTTGCAATAGTTGTAGGAGTGTTGAATTTAATTTTCTAAATGTTATTATTAAAATTACATTTGCAACGAGAGTTGATTTATGATTTTGATACTAACTTGGGATATTTAATTTTAATGAATTAATTAATTTTGATTAACTAGAATATATGGCGTCATCCTATCCCTTGTTAGTCCTCACTTTTATTTCCTCACTCATCTCATATTTTACATTTTATTTAGTTATATTTAACTAATTTTTTATCACACTTTTTAGTTAGTCTTTAGATGTTTGATTTAGTATAGTTATATTTCACCCTTATCATAAAAATTGTTTTAATATTGAAAAAACTAAAAAAAGTAGAAAAATTAAAAAGTCCAAAAAGAAATTAAATAAAAATGAATTACATTTTTCTTCTCTCATATGTTTCACTCCTTAGATTATGATTGACATCCTTACTTACCTATACACTCTAATTTATTATATTTTTGTAGGTATTTGAGGGTTTTGATTAACTGGCTTTGCAATAATGACAAAGATATACTAAAATCATATTCATCAAATGGCGTCGTTGCCGATTTTTGGAGCTTGAAGCATTTTAGAGGATTTCATATTATTTGTGATTCATTTGTATTTTATTTTTACTTTTTCGTACCATTTTTCTTTTTTTTTTAGAAGGCATGTATTAGGATTTTATTACTTGGCCTGGATTGCGGTGCTTGGAGACACCATTTATTTTTTATTTTAATTTGTAACAATTAATTATGAAGAAAAGTGTGATAGGGAAACCAAACAAGGTAGAGAGAGGGCGTCCAAGGCGGGGAAAAGAAGCCCTCTACCTTGGGTCGGTCGGACTCCCATGGTCGACTGAGATAGGCGAGATCTCCCCCTATTCGATTCAAATCGTTCATCACCCCACGCGTGTAAAAACCGTGGTAGGTACATTTCTAAACCCTCACGAATCTCCTGTAAGCGAGTTAATTTTTCTGTGTGATTACGTGCTCTTATTTTATTTTAATTCTCGCATTTATTTTTTAATATGTGTAATGAATTAATCAATTAAGACCTATACCTGGTCATTCATGAGAAGGGATTTCATCACCTGACTCACTCGCTTACGATTTGTATGCTACCCTAGCTATCATTAATTTTAAATTCAATCAAATAGCTAGCCCACTAGGAATTTTTTTTTGTAAAGGTGATCACTAAGATAATTTTCGTGATTTTTATTGCCCGCAGATTTTATTAAAATTTGACTACCCTCTCACCTAAATTTAAAGACGAACATTGTCTATCTGCTAGTTAGAAATTCTCCTTGACTTGTGTGTGTCCAATCCCATCCTTAGGTAGTCTGATTTCATTGAGTTCGTCCAAGTTCAAAGAGTCCAAATGTTTTTCCTAATCTTTAATCTTTTCTTCCTTTATTTTTCCAAATATCCAAAAATATTTTCTTTCCTTTTGAAAACATTTAAAAAATTCAAAAAAAATTTCTCTCGTCATGGCTAAAGAACGTCCTTTACGGGATTACTTTGGCCATTTCTCATTTTTCTCAAAGCATATTTGAAGTTCAGCCCGAGTCGAACCTCCATACCTTACTTCGTGGCTTCAACTCTCAACCACACACCGTTGATACTCATGCGTCGTCCACGCATGCATCTCACATTCGATCGCCTTCGATGACTAGTATCAACGCGCTAAATGCTTCGTTGTGCACATCTTGTTTTCTAGCCGATCACTTGCCCCGTGAGTGTCCATACTCTTCATATCCATACGAACTCATTGTGGACCAAGTATATCCATATGACACTGTTCTGGAACTCACTCCGACTTATTATCATGATGTATCTAATCCCGAGTTATGTGAGTACCCTAGCTATTCATGGAGGCCTAATCACCCTTCCACGCAATACGAATCCCAATCCGATGTTGTGGATCCTCACACGTTCCAACAGTCATCATGGCAATCAAGTGCACCCATTCCCGATCAGTTACCTCACTACAAACCCATGCTTATCAATATTTTGTCTCTCACGGAGAAGCTTCTCCTATGTATGACACACTTGACCCCGTTCCACACACTTCCTTTGAGTATTCTCCATATAGTCATGTCCATAGCGAGTTGTGTACACCTCAACCACTCGACCCACCCATCGCCCCCCCACCATCATCCACCTCCGCTCTCGAAAGCCTCTTGTAAAAGGTCATCCTCGAGCAAGAGCAATCCACTCAAATTAAAAATGAAGCTCTCCAACGGCTTGAACAAAGATTAAATGAAATTGAGTGTGAGAGAGAGTCGAATTTCACCCCAAGTCAACCCGTTGTTTCTCCCACATGGAGTGATGATGAGTTATCTTGTTCCACAGATTTTGAGTGTGACCAACCCTATCCTCCCAATAATTTCTACGTTGAAACCATTCTGTGGTCTGGGACCCAAGTTGACAATTGTGTTGACTTATTCGAAGATCATGAGACTGATCAAATCCCATTTTGTCCAAAGGAACTCATCATTGAGGTTCACATTCCCTTTCCTTACGAATGCAAAAACATGCTTGAGTTTATACCTATTGATCTCACCACTTGTGTTTCCGAAGAACCACTTTATTATAGGTTAGCTCTGGATACGAGTGCTCACTGTTTTCTCGAGATTGAATCTGAGATGCTTCCTGTCTCTCCGGATATGAATCATGTCCCACCATGCATGGCTCCCCGTGAGCCCACTATTTCTAGTGATTCTTTTCTCGCTGATCTTGGTGTGTTTTCGAGGAACCACTTCATTATAGGTTAGCTCCGGATATGAGTGCTCACCATTTTCTCGAGATTGAATATGAGATGGTTCCTACCTCTCCGGATAATCCTGTCCCATCATGCATGGCTCCCCATGAGCCCACTATTTCTAGTGATTCTTCTCTCACCGATCTTGGTGCCTCATTTGAACCACCCACCACATTTATTAGTGGTGTTCTTATGGAGAAGCTAACCATTCCATCTTTAGATATCACACTTCCTCCTATGAGTGCCCATGAGTATCATTTAGTTCCTCATAAGGAGTGTGTGTCTCCTACTCTTGAGTTGTATCATCTTCCTCCACCATTTGTCCCACCCAATCCGCGTTTTATCCCACCTGACCCATCCATTGTCCCTTCCACACCACCTCCTGGTTTAGATCTTGATTTTACACCTTTCATGTTTCCATCTACATTTTTATATCCTCACTTGAAACCACCTTCCACCTTCCACCTTCCATGAGAGTTTATGTGGTTCTACTCTCCACTTTCGTGACTCTGAGTTTGTCTATGCCTGCCACTCTATTGTGGTGTTGATTTTTCCCATCTACGGCTCCCTGGCATGTCATGGCGCGACCATTATCATCGTCCATTTATAAGGCAGTCATGTGCTTTCTATGAGCTCCACCCCATCACTATTTCTACACCATTTCACCTCCCCGTCCAATTAGAGCACCACTCTTATAGGGCCCTTGTTGCCCTCATCTTCCGACTCAATAAGGCCTGAGACTGATTCCTCTTTACCCTTACGCTAATACCCACCCTCCTATGGTCCATCGATGCTTTACATCATGTGATGCACTTTTCCATACAAGTGCATTGACCTTTTTAGCCTTTATCCAACAAGGTTTATGTTTCAGTCTTGTTTGGGGGTGATTATCATCACCCCCATTTTCTGTTGCCCTGTGCTTTCATAGATCTTATCTTTAGAGTGATTTTCCTTCGGTCTGGCAGAAGAGATTAAACTTAATGCTATCGGGAGGCATCCCGTTGTTTCTAGTATGATTCGCATCCTATTTGGGGGTGGTATTTTACACCGCCCAATGCTTTATCATGTTTATAGATTTGTACACATTTTTTTATCACTTATTCTGGTTTCTTCTTAGATTCATCTGTCCATTTCATTAGCTGTTGATTATGGTAATCTCTTTCCTCCTTTCTGCTCTCAATTTTAAAAATCATTTTATTTAGCATTGAGGATGATGTTCGTTTTTGTTTGGGGATGGAGAATTTCATCAAAATCGTACCTCTTTTGAAAAAATTTAATTTTCAAAACCTGATTTTTTTTAAATTTTCATTTACTTTCTTTCTTCTCATTCATTTACGTGAATTTTATATCATCCATCGTTTAGGTCTAGGAATCAATCTAGAGGATTTATCTTTTTCTAAATATCTTATGTAATACATATCAAGGCATTTTGTACCATGAATTTTTACTCAACAATATTTTCACACTTATCACGTCACTACGGCTTATAGTTGAAGAGTGCTATAATTCTCAAGAGAACCTTAAGGATCACTAGTAGAGACTTTAGCTTATGAGATTTGTGCCTTTCACATTTCATAGTGTTTTACGTAGTCTCCGAGTCACAAGTTGATTCAACTTCTTTTGGGTCCACACTCAATCATTGTATGATCTCATTATTCTTCATTAAAAATTTTGGCTTAATTATTGAGAAAGACATCACTTTCGAGTTATAAGAAATATGTGTTGAAATTTGTCCCGAATACTAGATTTTCATCCATACACCTACCATTTACCATTCACTTCTTCTATTACCTTCCCATATTCTTCCCTATTCATATATTTCCCCACACCATCCATTTATCATCTCCATATCATCTTTCATTTTTGAGAAAAAGAGTGTTTTTCCAAATGTAAAATGTCTTCAGTGTTGAAAGTATAAAAGAGAAAAACAAAAAATAGAAAAATAGCCAGAAAAAAGAAGAAGAATAAGAAAAAGAAAAAGAAAAAAAATTCAAAAAAAAAAAGAAAAGAAAAGTTGCAGTCATGTTTTTGTGAAATAAAGACATTAGTTCCTCATGTGTAGAACACTCTTTTCGCATATCCATCAAAGCATCCATCCATCACCATCCTACCTCATCTCACACCATCTTTCTCATTTCATTTCTCCCTCAACCATAAACATCCATATTCCACTACACCAAATCTGCCGAATTATCACGGTCATTGACCTTCACAAGTTCCACTACACCAAAATGGGCAAATTGTCACCTTTCAGCCGGCCAGCCTTGTCAAGGTCATTGAGCGTGACAAAAAAACACGCGTTTTATGTCACGGTCATTGACCTTGACACGACCGTGACAACTAATTGTCACGGTCATTGACCGTGACAAGTCCGTGACAAATTTAATTGTCACGGGCTTGTCACGGTCAATGATCGTGACAATTCTTGTCACGGTCCATGACCTTGACACGACCGTGACACGACCGTGACAACTTTTCCAGCAAAAACCCTTTCCCCCTTCTTTTTTCCCTCCCACCGTTCCCTCCCTCTCTCTCTCTCTCTCTCTCTCTCTCTCTCTCTCTCTCTCTACTTTCAGGTCCAATTTCTCTCTCTCTCTCTCTTCCATTTATATATATATTTGTGTGTATATTTATGTGTGTATGTGTGTGCGTGTGTGGGGGGTGGGGCAGGGTGGGACGGCGTGGGGGAGGGGGGCAGGGGTGGGGTGGGGGAGGGGGTGGTGGAGGGGGGCAGGGGTGGGGTGGGGCAGGGTGGAGGCAGGGTGGTGGTGGAGGGGGCAGGGGGTGGGGTGGGGTGGGGTGGGGTGTGTGTGTGTGTGTGTGGTGGTGTGTGGTGGGGGAGGCAGGGGTGGGGTGGGGCAATGTGGGGGCAGGGCGGTGGTGGAGGGGGGCAGGGGGTGGGGTGGGGTGGGGTGTGTGTGTGTGTGTGTGGTGGTGTGTGGTGGGGGAGGTAGTGGTGGAGGGGGGGAGGGGGTGGTGGAGGGGGGCAGGGGGTGGGGTGGGGTGTGTGTGTGTGTGGTGGTGGTGTGTGGTGGGGGAGGGGGAGGGGGTGGGTGTTGACTAATTTTGGCTTAGGGTTTTATCTCGATTTCAGTAATATATGATGAATTGAATTTAATTAGAGTAAAGATTTGTATAATTATATATGGTTTTGTATAAGTTCTTGTATAACACACTTAAATTACCACCTCTAAATTTAATTAGAGTAAAGATTTATAATAAATTTACAACAAAATAATAAGTTATTGAAATAATTTACCCGTGGTATATAAATTCATAAAACATAAAAAGTAAAATTAAAATTGCTTAAAACACCTCATATATATATATATATATATATATATATATATATATGTTGCACACATGTATATATAATCAAACTTTTTTTAGGGTTAGCACACCATCATTCAACTTACCATAATATTTTAAGTTAAAATGTGTACTATTAACATTTTTTTTATCTGTACTAATAACATTTATTTTACAGCAATGAATTTATTTGAAACATAGTGCGCATAGATACTAGCATTCTAGTTCTTATGCGTACGCATTCAATAGCCCTTAGACCCGTTCGAGAGTCATTACCCCTGTAATGAGATCTCTCGAATTGTCCCGTTTGGACAGTTTGAGACTGTATAATTTCTGTATAATATTCTTATTGGCTTAAAGTTGTTACTTTTGGAGGAAGTTCTGCAGTCGTATCTTAATGTTCTCTGGGTACATACTAGATTGACAAGTGTGACTGTTATTTTAATTGACCAATTGAAATAACACTCACACCTGCCAATCTACGTCGTGTACTTGGAGAACTAAGGGTATATGCTGGCGAATTTTTTTCAAATCCTAACAATGTGCATGAGCTGTTAAGTATATTACAGAAAAATGCATTCTTGAATGGGATAGGACCACTTACCCTTTAATAGGATAATTAAATGATGGGATAATTAAATAAAACATACTATAAATCTAAGTTTTGTTTACCTTTAATAGGTGTTTAGTTGTGGTAGCTGTGATGGGATATTCGAAATACAAAGAGTGGATGGGTGAGACTAATAGAATGGGGAGTCATTCGAAGGATGGAGAAAATGCACGAAAAGACCTTAAAACGTTAAAACTTAAACCACAACTATGGTTGAAAGAAGATAGTAGGGGAAGGACAATAATTCCCCCTGGTGCGTTTACTTTGACGAGTGAGGAAAGGAAGGTGTTTCTAGACACAATATATAATTTGAAGGGCCCATCTACTTTTTCGTCCAACTTGCAAAGGATTGTGAATTATGTTACTCATGATTTACATAAGTGTAAGTCTCACGATTGGCATGTGATCATGCAATTGGTTCCTCTATTGTTTAAGCACTGTTTCTCCAAGCACAAGGATTTGCGTAGGGCTATTATGCAAATTAGTATTACCTTCTCCCTCTTGTGTGAGAAAGTAGTGAATCGAGAACACATAGTGGCCGCAAAATTGGCTGTGAACGAAGCGATTTGTGTATTGGAGAAGTACTTTCCCCCAGCATTCTTTGACATAAGTGTTCACTTGTTGGTACACCTATGCGACGAGGCACTTCTTTGTGGTCCAGTTAGATATCAGTGGATGTATCCGTTTGAAAGATTGATGAAAGTTTTTAAAGATTACGTCAAGAATACGCGATATATTGCAGGATCAATTGCAGAGGAATACATCACCGTGGAGTCATCAATATATACTCGGGAATATATGCCTAACTCGACCAGCGTTGATGACACTGATGAATTCCTCGATGATGGTGGTAATGTGATGGGAAAACGAGTGAAATTAGCGAGTTTGCAACATGAACAAGTAGCTCGTTATCTATTTGACACACATGAAGATGTCGAAGAATGGAAAAAGTAAGTTTCGAATATTATAATGTTTAACATTATTTGAGATTATTTTATACATGATTAATTTTGTAATATGCAGTAAATATGAAGCCTGTGAGAACAATAAAAGACGAAAAACAATGGTACAATCAGACAGCGAATTTAGGCTATGGTTGACACAAGAGGTAATTATAATGAAAACAGTCGTTATGTAACGTTACATTACACTAAAATTTTACCACTAATATAATTAATTTATCTATATTCTCAACTCCTAAAGATGGTTGATGCGACATCAAGGCTTGCTCGTCTAGCCACTGGACCCTTGTTTGTGGCACAAGAGTACAAAAAGTATCGATTGAACGGTTACATTTTCGGCGCTAAAGTGTAGGAGGAAAGTACAAATGTACAGAACTCGGGAATTTCATACAAGGCTCTTACTTTCTTTCGAGCGAGCGCAAAAGATAAAAACCTCGTTGAAGCTGAAATGACTTACTATGGTGTAATCCAAAATATATTTGAATTGGATTATATAAGCTTCAAAGAGGTTGTATTTTACTGTGAATGGGTAAGAGTTGAGGATAAAAATGCTTGTAAAGTTGATCATGTCACCAATTTGATCATGGTTGACTTGTCCAAGTTGAAAAGCAACGATCACGTGAGCGATGAGCCGTTTGTTTATGCATTTCAAAAGGTTAAGCAAGTGTTTTACTCGGAGTATATCAACAACGAGCCGTGGTCAATTGTCCAACACGCGCCAAGGCGTCTAAATAGTAGTGTGGATGACTTGGCTGCTCCTACCGAATATCAATCCATTTTTTATGGTAACCCGGATTTGATACAATTTTTCAATTTGTAATAAATATTTCAATTTGTACCGAAACATCCATTTTTAATGCTTTTACTTGATCTGCACTTTATCATTTTCACTCTTGTGTAGTGTGCGTGTGTGGAGAGGAGATTAATACATAAATATTCCAACTACATCTAAGTTTTGTTTATACTAATCCATGAATATACGCTTCTTACCTTTAATAGGTGATTAGTACATAGTTATTTGGGGTGTCCTATTTGTGGAGAGGAGACTGAATCTCTTCGTCTATCCGAACACTAAGAAATTCCATAATCCTATGGAGCGATGCTCTGCAAATTCCTCCCAACCGTTATGTAGCCAAACATCATCGGTTGAAGTTGTCAATTCCACTTTCCATACCCCACCACTTGGAACTTCTAGCAAAACATGGGAGACCATTCAAAGGTGGAGTTGACAACTTCAACTGCTGATTTTTGGCTACACAACGGTTGGACGGAATTTGCAACGCATACCTCCATAGGATTATGGTATTTCTTAGTGTTTAGATATGAAGAGAATTATAATTGACACGATTGCCCGGGGTACATTAGGTTGAAGGAGGTGCCATATGAGCTCAAGTTAGCTGTTTGAGTGACACTACAGGTAATGTATTTATATTTGTATGTCAATTTCGATTTCGATTTCAATTACGATATATATTTATCTATATTTGAGGGGCGGATACTAATTTTACTTTATTTCAATTCAGGGGACAGGGAGTGGCCCTAAGGGTAGGCCACATATGTTCTATACTTATGTGGCTATTCGGACGAGAAGGGAAGGATAAGGAGGTGTTCCCGAGCGTCGCGGTACAAAATCTCTTTTCCATGAAAATTGTTTGTAGATTTGAGATAAAATGATGGTGATGTTGTTTCTTTTTAAATAGTTTCTTATTTGAATATATATTTGCATTATCTTTAGTTTGTTCGGATATATGATGTTTGGAACAGGTACAACGTTGCTATAACAGGTACAAATATACTGCTGGAGAGTGGCAGTGGCCATACTACCCAACAATTTTTTTTAATTCTGCCCAGAATTATCACGGTCAATGACCGTGACAATTCTTTTACAAAGGGTCATGACTTTGTCACAGTTATAAACCGTGACAAACGTGTCACGGTCATTGACCTTGACACGATCGTGACACAAAATGCGAGTTTTGTGTCAAGGTCAATGACCGTGACACGATCGTGATAAAAAAAGTTGTCTCGCCTCGAAATGTCACGGTCATTGACCTTGACAAGGTGGATTTGTCAAGGTCAATGACCTTGACAAATGGGTAGATTTGGTGTAGTGTTCAACTTGTCAAGGTCAATGATCGTGACAATTTCTGGGGTGATAACTTTTTTTATCACGGGCTTGTCACGGTCATTGACCGTGACATGTTTGTTAGAATTGTCACGGTCATGTCACGATCCTTGACCTTGACAAGTTTGTCACGATTAAGGACCGTGGCAAGCTCGTGACAATGGTTAAAAAAATTTCACGGTCAATGACCGTGACAATTCTGGGCAGAATTGAAAAAACATCTGTTGGCCAGTTTGGCCACTACCACTGCCCAGCAGTATATTTGTACATGTTATAGCAACGTTGTACCTATTCAAGCATCATATATCCAAATAAAATAGAGATAATGCAAATATACATTCAAAATAGAGACAATATGCATCACGATATAATCCAAATATAATTCAAATGTACCAACTTAAAAACAATTCAATTCAAATAATGTCACTACATGTCTTGGGTAAGGTTAGCTCTGAGGAGGTGAGTAAGCCACACGATATACGAATTGACACACCCACTAATATACATCGTGCCACATTGTTCGCGCAACCAAAATGGGGAGTTCTCCTTCCCGAGTAGCACAAGCGTGACGAGCACCTTAGACTCGATGTCTTGAAGCTCACGTCCATGAACTAGTGCACCCTGGATGATATTTGGGTCCCTCAACACCCGCCCTATCCGCTGGCCATCAAATATGTCCAGCATAAACATGCTCGGCCAACCAAGTGTCGACATCATTCGGTCAAAGGGAGCCAAATAGGGAAGTGGATCATCAAAGTCCGCACGTTTCGGCGATGAAGCAACGAGGTCCACATCCTTATCCTCCTGCACCCCCTCCTCCACCACCTTCTCCTTCTCCTTCCCTTTCCCCTTACGATTTTTGCCCAAAGAACGCTTCATGAATGAGAACATATCTTAGACCGTCACCTCCAAATGGGACAGCTTCGCGTAATGCGAGTCCACCGTTCGAGCCAACCCGGTGTCGCTCGTCTCCAATCCGATGATCCTAGATTTGACCACTCGCGAGCTCACCCCCCTGTCCTCCCCTTGCGATCAGCACCAAGCACTTGGTTGAGTGCGTCAGTGGACAAAGATGTATTGTCAGCATCAGACTGCGACTCATGCGCTTCCCTAAGCTTTGCCTGAAATGACAAAAAACACATGATTAGTAAAATAAGTAAATTAAAAAATTATAACATAATTAATAAAAAGTAAATTGTCGGACTACTTACAATCGTGGTCGCGATGCTCGGGGATACCTACTTATCCCTCCCCTTCTTCGTCCGAAGAGCCACATAAGTATCGAGCCTATGTGGCCTACCCCTAGGGTCACTCCCTGTCCCCTGAAATAAAATAAAGTAAAATTAGTATCGGCCCCGCAAAGTAAAATAATGCAGAATAATATATTTTTGTAGATATAGAAAAATTAAATCTTACCATCGTCTTATGCTCCACCTCGGCGTAAGACGTCCAGCCGGAGTAGTGCACATCTGCCTTTTTTGCTCGATTTTCCCTCCCCGATTGGCGAGATGCCAATTATCGCTCCCCGATCTCATTGTCAATGAACTTTTGCCATTGTGACAATGAGATCGGCTCCTTCGGCGGGACGGATTCACGCATTCGGGTAACGGACTCTCTTGTCTTCCCAAAGTACCCGGTCCGCATATTTTTCTTCCACGTCTTGTGTTGCTCCCTCAACTTCTCCAAGACGGAATCGCGTAGCTTTGGATCCAGGGTGAATTATTCCTATCCAACAAATACAATGTTAGTTGCGAATAAATATAAATTGAAATCAAAATCAAAATCAAAATCGAAATCGAAATCGAAATTAAAATTGAAATTGAAATTGAAATATTCATATAAATATAAATACATTACCTATAGTGTCACCCAAACAACTAACTTGAGCTCATATGGCACCTCCTTTCAACTAATGTAACCCGGGCCGATGATCGTCTTTACCAGCTCGAGGGATCTCGCTAATAGCCCGATTTGTTCTCGATGGCCATCCCCAATTTGCCATATTTAGGGAGCCTAGGGGACGAGGAGTCCTCGTCTCCTCCGCTACCACCGAGCCCAGACGACATCATCATAACTAGAATCATCATCCTCGCCTTAATACCTGAAGGAGACATTTGTTGTAATAAAATGTTATTAGTACAAATCAAAATGAATTAGAAGATGACATGCAAATATGTACAATTACTACAAATAAAAATGAATTGATACTCTTAAACATCCCCACCCCCACCCCTACTTCCCACACACACGCATACTACACAAGAGTGAAAATGATAAAGTGCAAATCAATTAAAAGAATTAAAAATGGATGTTTCGGTACAAATTGAAATATTTATTACAAATTGAAAAATTGTTTAAATTCGGGTTATCATAAAAAATGGATTGATATTCGGTAGGAGCAGCCAAGTCATCCACACTACTATTTAGACGCTTTGGCGCATTTTGGACAATTGACTACGGCTCATTGTTGATATACTCCAAGTAAAACACTTGCTTAACCTTTTGCAATGCACAAACAAATGGCTCATCGCTCACGTGGTCGTTGCTCTTCAACTTCGACAAGTCAACCATGATCAAATTGGTGATAGGATCAACTTTACAAGCATTTTTATCCTCAACTCTTACCTAGTCACAGTAAAATACAACCTCTTTGAAGCTTATATAATCGAATTCAAATATATTTCGGATTACACCATAGTAAGTCATTTCAGCTTCAACGAGGTTTTTATCTTTTGCGCTCGCTCAAAAGAAAGTAAGAGCCTTATATGAAATGCCCGAGTTCTGTACATTTGTACTTTCCTCGTACACTTTAGAGCCGAAAACTTGACCGTTCAATCGATACTTTTTGTACTCTTATGCCACGAACAAGGGTCCAGTGGCTAGACGAGCAAGTCTTGATGTCGCATCACCCATCTTTAAGAGCTGAAAATATAGATAAATTAATTATATTAGTTATAAAATTTGAGTGTAATGTAACGTTATATAACGGCCATTTTCATTATAATTACCTCTTGTGTCAACCACAGCCTAAAGTCGTTGTCTGATTGTACCATTATTTTTCGTCTTTTATTGTTCTCACAGGCTTCATATTTTCTTCATATTACAAAATTAATCATGTATAAAATAATCTAAAATAATGTTAAATATTATAATAATTGAAACTTACTTTTTCCATTCTTTGACATCTTCATGTGTGTCAAATAGATAACGAGCTACTTGTTCATGTTGCAAACTCATTAATTTCACTCGTTTTCCCATCACATGACCACCATCATCAACGAACTCATCAGTGTCATCAACGCTGGTCGAGTCAGGCATATATTCCCAAGTATATATTGATGACTCCACGGTGATGTATTCCTCTGCAATTGATCCTGCAATGTACCGCGTATTCTTGACATAATCTTTAAAAACTTTCATCAATCTTTTAAACGGATACATCCATCGATATCTAACTGGACCACAAAGAAGTGCCTCATCACATAGGTGTACCAACAAGTGAACACTTATGTCAAAGAATTCTAGGGGAAAGTACTTCTCCAACACACAAATCGCTTCGGTCACCGCTAATTTTGCGGCCAGTATGTGTTCTCGATTGACTACCTTCTCACACAAGACTGAGAAGGTAATACTAATTTGCATAATAGTCCTCCGCAAATCCTTGTGCTTAGAGAACAGTGCTTAAACAATAGAGGAACCAATTGCATGATCACATGCCAATCGTGGGACTTACACTTATGTAAATCATGAGTAGCATAATTCACAATCCTTTGCAAGTTGGATAAAAAATTAGATGGGCCCTTCAAATTATATATTGTGTCTAAAAGCACCTTCATTTCCCCACTCGTCAAAGTAAACGCACTAGGGGGAATTATTGTCCTTCCCTTACTATCTTCTTTCTACCATAGTTAAGGCTTAAGTTTTAACGATTTAAGGTCTTTTTGTGCATTTTCTCCATCCTTCGAGTGACTCCCCCCAAGGCAAGTGCCCACAATATGTTCAGCGAAATTCTTCTCTGCATGCATCACATCCAATACATGGTGCACCGGGTTATTCTTTCAATAAAGCAACTCAAATAAAATTGACCTCCTAGACCATGCCTTTCTTATCTCAGTTTCATTCCTAGTTGGGGTCTTCTTATGCTTGACATTATTAAATTTGGGATTCTTACCCAGAATATTAGGATCACTTTCATAAGATTTACTTTTAATTTCTGAACCTGAAAGTTGTCTCGACGGTAGCCTATATTCAACCCGCCCAATAAAAAATTGGAACCTTTCTCAAATCTGAAACTATGAGCCAGGGGTAAAAACCTCCTATGGCAATGGTATATATTTTTTGAGCTAAAGGATAGATGAAGAGATTCAATCTCCTCTCCACAAATAGGACACCTCAAATAACCATGTACTACACAACCGGATAATTTCCCATAAGCTGAAAAATCATGAATTGCCCACATCAACATAGCTTTCAGCGTAAACTCTACTTTTCTAAAAGAGTCAAATGATTGCACACCCTCTTCCCACAACTCATTTAATTGTTCTACCAAAGGATCCAGGTAGACATCGATGTCATCACTTGGTGGGTTTGGCCCAGGTATCAACAAAGCCATCATCGAAAATTCAGGTCTCATACACTGTGAAGGAGGGAGGTTGAGTGGGGCTAGGATCACTGTCCATACACTCTGATTGGTGCTTAGATTTCCAAATGGATTAAAACCATCTGTTGATATAGTCAAACGGGGGTAATGACTCTCGAACGGGTCTAAGGGCTATTGAATGCGTACGCATAAGAACTAGAAGGCTAGTATCTATGTGCACTATATGTAATTTCAAGTTTGTTTCATTTAATTATCATACTATATATATATTGTTCGTTATACAAAGTAATTTTCAAAAAAAATTGAAAAATCCCACCCTCATATGGACAATAATCCAGTGGTCATGCCACTTTTAAAATTAACCAACCCAACATCAATACACTATAATCCAATCGCAATGTCAACAACAAATGTGTATCCCGTACTCCTTCTAATTCATCTACTCAATTAATTATTTTCATCAATTAAACTAACAATTAAAGTATACAGTTATTAATTTACTAATTTACAATGAGGGGAAATCCCACTTTCATATATTAATTTACTAAAAAAATTAATAATCAATCAATTAGTTTACAAGGGACACTACTTGCATATGAGGAAAAATATCTAATAAACCAATCAAAATTTAATAAAAAAAATTAACAAGCCCCACCTCATCCCTCCATCCCCACACACCGTGCGCACGCAACCCCACCCCCCGTCACACCCCCCGCATCATTTCCCTCTCTCGCACATACGCATAAACACGCACACTACACATACATATACACACACACGCACACATACACGCATGCACATATACAGGCACGCGCACATACACACACACGCGCAGCCCCACCCCCATCCCTGCCCCCTCCCCCTGCCCCACCCCCTTCCCCCACCACACACACACACATGCACACATACATATACACACACACATACGTATATATACACACACATATATATAAATGGGAGAGGGAGAGAGAGAGAGATAAACCAACCTAAAAGTAGAGATAGAGAGTGAGAACAACGCGTAGAGAGAGAGAGAGAGATTAAAGGGAACGCGGTGAGAAAAAAAGGAGGGGAAAGGGATTTTTGCTGACAGATTTGTCACGGTCATGTCACGGTCATTAATCGTGATAACTTTAGAGAATTGTCACGGTCAATGACCGTGATAAGCCTTCGTCACGGACTTGTCACGATCATTGGCCGTGACAAAAAACGGGTGTTTTTTTGTCACGGTCAATGGCCGTGACAAGGCTAGCCGCTAAAAGGGTGTCAATTTTCCCATTTTGGTGTAGTGTTCTCCCCTAGGTGTTCGAGCAAATGAAAGTTAATGTGGTGAATAACTCGACGTTCTCAATATAGTGATTAGCGTTCTTTTATGAGATAATTTTTATTTCTAATATGTTCATTCTTTCTTATGTGTGTGTGAGAAGTTTGACCTTACTTACATTTACTCACCTCCTCACACACAAGAGTGATACAATAACCTAAATCTCATGAATTCGTTTGAGAGAGTTATATCCGTGAGATTTTGAAGTTGAAGCGTTGATTTCGAAAAGGCAATCTAGGAATTACTCTTATGATATTCGACCCATCTTGACTGATTCACACTACACACGTTGAGTTCTATGAATGATGTGCCTTGAGTATTCATATAGCTAAACTTTTTATACACTTTAAGCTTGCATTCCTCAAAATATTTATCTCATGATGGACTGTGCGATTATTCTATGTCTAATAAGAGATTGATTGTCTTTACAAATAAAGAATTTTGTGGGTATATTCTGTGCAAATCTTCATGAGACAAAACTCGTCCTATAGGGTAACCTATAGGTTTAAAGGATCGTTGTACATGCTAAGTGAAATCGCAAGTACCCGCAAAAGAGGTACACTTTTGGT
This sequence comes from Sambucus nigra, assembly GCA_949130495.1. Taxonomy (NCBI): domain Eukaryota; kingdom Viridiplantae; phylum Streptophyta; class Magnoliopsida; order Dipsacales; family Adoxaceae; genus Sambucus; species Sambucus nigra. The sequence goes on along the minus strand of OX422208.1, from coordinate 643,322,717 downwards.
TTCTTATCTTTCTTTCTCTCTATATTTTGCTCAAGGACTAGCAATGTTCTGTTTGGGGGTGGTGTGATAAGCACCCAAAAGTGTATATTTTGTAAGGACACAAGTCTCTTATTGAGTGTTAATGTAGTGTTGGCTCAATTTCGGAAAAAAACGATATCCATCCAAGCCTATGACGTGTTAGTTGAAGACGTAACGGCCAAGATTATAAAGCTTCATCATATGCCGAAGTGTGTCTCGTTTCTACATCAACAACATTGGTTCCAATGTTCCTAAGGTATGAATGCATTTTATATATATATATATATAGGAGCTTGGAAATTTATTGGGTGCAATTTATAATTTTTTTATAAATAATTTTAACGACTTTGTTTTACTCAGAAAATATTTTTTAAGAACTTTTCATAAAAGTCTTGGGCGTAAATAGAATATTCCATTTTCTGGTAAGTCATTCAAACGAACTGGAATCTCGTTCGAACGAGATTCCCAGGTTGTTCGAACGAGACTTCTAATGAGATTCCTTTTTCATCTCTAGAACATCGTTAGTAAAGTCGTTCTTCGAACGAAAATCTCGTTCGAACGACTTTGGAAGGAAAAGTTTTTTGACATTTTTTGCAGTTTTCTCCATATTCCCACTACCTTTTCCCCACTACTTTTTGATAGAATTACTTAGTGCGGGAACTAACTTTTTCAGAATAAATTTTTCACATTCTAAGTGTCTTTTAGAGAGCAAATTCTTTCAAAAAAAAGTTTCATATTTTGTGTTTGATTTTTATGGATTAAATTCACCAAAAACACATACACACCCAATTGTTTAATTTATTCCAAGTTTCTTCATATATATCCTTGCTTGGAGTTTTGGCACCGATTTTATCTCTACCGCTTGAAGAGTGTTTGGGTTTACTTCTACATCCCACAAAGAAGAAGTTTATTTGCTGTGACATACCCACTTGGAGAAAGGCTCCTTGTTCGGGTGGCGGTGACCAGAAAAAGTCCGAACGGTGGATTTAGAGACCGCGGTGGACCTCCATGGTTATTTTCTAGGCAGAGGTGTATACAAGAAGAAGCGTCGGGGCTTGGACGGATTCAAGTCGAGTGTTTTAAGTCTTTTTGCCTTGTACTTGTAAAATCGTACTTAGTAGATTTGAGGCTAGGGTCGTCCGAGGTTTTTTTTCCGTTATGGGTTTTTCCTCGTACATCACGACGTAGTGGTTGTTTACTTATTTTATCTTTTGCTATATCACATTAGACGCATGCTTCGGTAAAAAGATAAAATTGGTATAGTTAATTTGGTGCAAATTCAATTTGGGTAAATATTAATTTAATTCAAATCATTAATTTTATTGGATAAAATTTGGTTTGGCCAAAATTTGTAAAAATGGATTAATTATTTTATTAGGCAAATTTCTAGGACTTGGGTTGAGTTAATATGTTTAAGTGAAAAATGTATTTCTTGTTTAATTTAATTTCACTTTGAGTTTAGTTTAATTTTAATTTGAAAGAAATTAAAATTTGTTGTTTGTGTCTGTTGTGTTAAGCCATATTTATTCCGCATTTAAAGGAAATTATATATTTAAAGTAAAAAGTTTTTTAAAATTGGGGGTTCTTGCATTTTCAACAAGTGTTATCAGAGCGGGATAGCTAAATTATTGCGTTTAAGATCCTTTTAAATATTTTTGACTAAAATGGAATTTTCTCCATTTTCAAAATTTTCTGTTTTTGATGGTTCCAACTATGCATATTGGAAAGCGCACATGAAATCAGCACTTAGGTCTATCGATGAGTTGGGTTTGGTTGTCACTTGTTAACGGGTGGTCTCCACCTACATATTTAGTTGAAAATGAACGTGCTCCCAAACCGATCGATAGATGGAGTGAGAATGAATTTGAACTTGCAAATTTTAATTCTCGAGGTTTAAATGCCTTGTTTAGCGCAGTCACACCGGATGAATTCCGTCGCATTATGACGTGTGAAACCTGTAACGAAGCTTGGGATATTTGACAACTCACTCATGAAGGAACTAGTGTCGTAAAAGCTTCTAAAGTCCAAAATCTCACTACTCAATTTGAAACCATCAAAATGAATGAAAAAGAAACTTTTGATGAATTCTATGCTAGACTTTCCAATATAGTTAATTCATCTTTTAATTTGGGAGAGAAAATACCCGACAACCGAGTAGTAAAGAAACTTTTAAGGTCACTACCCGATTGATTTATTCCTAAGGTGACCGTGTTAAATTATTTACCCACTTTAGCCTTTACAAAATTAGAAGAGCTCGTAGGTGATTTACTAACCTGTGAACTTGACATGTTTCCCTCTAAAATTAAGAAGAAAATAGATAAGGGCATTGCTTTGAAAGCCCGAGAGGAGTAAAAATAAGTAGTAGAGAGTGAAAGTGAGAGTGACTCGGAAGATATGGCTTTGTTTACTAAGAAGATTAAAAAAATTCTTAAATTTAACAAAGATAAATTTAAAAATGATTTTATGAATTTGAAAATCCTAAGCATGACAAAGCCGAGAAGATCCCTAAAACTTTTAATGAAAATTTAAATTGGGACGAATTAAATAGGTGTTATGGTTGTGAAGGGTATGGCCATAGGGCAAAATAGTGCCCCACTAAACTAAGGAGAGAAGGTAGGCAACCAATTTCCTATAATGCAACCCTTAGTGATAGTGATAAGGAAGAGGGACCCGATTCCCCCAGTAAGCCCAACTTTGTGACTTTTATGGCAAGTCATGTGAGTGAAAGTGAACAATCCTTTATTGATGAAATTTTAACACATGACACTTCCAAGGCCTTTGTTTGTGAATCCCAAAGAGATGATGGTAGTGAGAGTGGAGAAGAAAGAGAGAGTGAAAGTGAAAATGAGGTTGATGTGAGTGAACTTCAAATTGCTTTTCAAGAATTATATGAAGAATCTATTAAATTAAAAAGAACAAATTTGAAGTTAGAATCTAGTTTGAAAGAGTGTGCCGAGGTCATTAATGAGAGTGTTTTAATGGAAGACCTTAGGGCACGTGAGAGAGCTCTTCGTGAGAAGCTTGAATATGTAGAAGGCGGGAGAGATAGCCTTTAAGGTTTAGTGGAATCCTTGAAAAAGGAGCTTCTTGTGTTTGAATAGCGGAATGTTTTATTAGAGTCTAACATTTTAGAATTAGAAAATAAATTAAAAGACTTTAGTAAAGTCAAATTTTATTTGGAGTGTCATTCGGAGAAATTAGATAAAATATTAGGAACAATTCAAATAAAAAATGACACTTGTGGTTTAGGCTTCGATGCTTGTAAAGAGTCAACTCTTAAAGCCAAAACCATTTTTTTAGGAGAATCCTCTAGGAACAATGTTATAGATCATTCCTTAGGTAAGTCTTTTCTCCGAGTCTTTAGGTGCTCTCATTGTGGTCGAAAAGGTCATCTTCAAAAATTTTGTTTGATCTTAAATGAGATGTTAAAAAATCCCATTGTAAGGCAACCGAGGTAGCCAAGATTCCTAAATCCCAAGATCGTCATTCGTCATTAGTTTGGGTTAGGAGATCCGACTTGGTAGCTTTACAAGATAGGATTTTTTATTCTCATTTACTTTCACATGCTTCCTCTTTTGCTAAATCTAAAGGTTGAATGTGTTAGTGGTTTGCATACTTTAGCTTTTGTACTTCATGCTAATTGTATGCTTCTTAATCATTGTTCTAGTCTACACTTCAAGCTTTATCAAATGATAGAATTATGATTGTTGTTTATCTTTTGTATTATAGTCTTTCATTTTAGTTTGCATTAAATGAAAAACACAAAAAGATTTTTGTTTATCATTTGTGTTTCACCTTTTAGTAATTTAGTCTTAATGAAAAATTCAAATGATTTTAGTTATCTTTTGAGTAAATAGTTTTCTTTGTTTGGTTAAAAAATTTCAAAAACTCAAAAATATTTTTGTTTTGTACGTATTTTAGTTTGACACACTCTATGTGGCATATATTTGTGTTTGAATCCCTTCATTTTTGCTTCCATATGGCTAAAACTTTTGGTTTAGACTGTCAATCCTTAAAATGTTCTTTACCATGCTTATATGGAGTAGTTAGATTTTGTGTTGCTATAATGGATTGTATTTTTATATGCCTCAACTCACACAGGCACGAGCTCACTTGAAACTATAACTTCATATGTATATTTGAGCTTTGTGAGGTGTTCTCCTACCAATCTTGTCATCTACATGTTATTTAATCTAGGATGACTAGTGCATGTTAAAATCCGTTGCACGCGATAATTGAGCGATAAAAGATTATATATATAAATGTGCACGAGGAAGGGCTCCGAACAGAAAAATCATCCCTTGCGAGTAAGCCACCGTTTGCTTGGACCTAAAACAAATACGTGGTCCAAAGGCCTAAAAGAATAATGGCATTAAAAGAAAATTTTTGCCAAGGCCTATTTTTGTTTAGTTGATTAATTCATTCAAAATATTAAAATAATATGCTTATTTTGAGGGAGTTTGGATGGTATATCAACGGTTTGCACAATGTCCATTTATCCTAGTTGTTCTTTCAATGTCATGACTCTATTGGTTTGTAGAATCATCAAAATTCTAGGCTTGTATGCATTGTGTATGTGTTTTCATTGAGTTGAATCTATATTGTCACATGAGGTTATATTCAAATGTTATGAAGTTTGCAATAAAATGAGAACTCCGTGAACATGTTTTAAGTGATTGGGTCTAAATTTAATTGTTACCCATATGACACATTTTTGTCATACGAGTGTGAAAAGCTTATTGTATTTTGTGTCATGTGTGGTGTCTATCCTTATATATGTGAGTGTGCGTTAGTGATATTCATTATGTCTCTCTCTCTATATATATATATATATGGTATTTTTTTTCTTTGCCTCGCTTTCTAATCTATCTATGCTACAAATTCATAATTGGTATTTATCTTGTTGCATATTGTTTGTTAATATCACATACTTAGTATCTTATGTATCTCTTTAGTATCATTTTTTTTTTGCATCTTTGTTGGTATGCGTTATTATTTGTATGGATTAGTTATGATTTTATTGCTCATATTCTTTCATGCTCTTATCACTCTAAGCTTCATGTTTCAATTAGTTTTTATCCTTTGTCTATTCCTGAACAAAAAGGGGGAGAATGATAGGGGGATAAATGTTATCTATTCCTATTATAGTCGTATCTTAGTTTGGGATATTTATCTTAGGGGGAGACATCTTTCTAAGTAGGTCATTTATTTGATAAAGGAGAAAATTAATTTAGGGGGAGTATTTATTTTATATGCATTTAATATTCTTATTCCCTATGCGTTTGATAGTTTGCTTAAGTTTGCAAGAATTATTCTAAAATGGAAACTTTCATCAGCAAAGATATTGATCCTTGGGTTTTGAGTCAAGCTCTGTAATTTTTATTTTGGGAGGGATATATTCTTTTTAGTTTAGTAGAGCTTGACGGCCCTTTAGGATTTTATTTGATTTTTCTCCCGGAATAGCCAAAGGGGGAGATTTGTAAGGACACAAGTCTCCAATTGAGTCTTAATGTAGTGTTGGCTCAATTCTGGACAAAAACATTTGAGTTATAGGATAGTATACAAGTGTATCCATCCAAGATTATGACGTGTTAGTTGAAGACGTAGCAGTCGAGATTATAAAGCTTCATTCAGGTTTAGTTTGCCTCGTTTCTACATCAACAACATTGGTTCCAATGCTCCTAACGTATGAATGCATTTTATATATATATATATATAGTAGCTTGGAAATTTATTGGGTGTAATTTATAATTTTTTTTATAAATAATTTTAACGACTTTGTTTTATTCAGAAAATATTTTTTAAGAACTTTTCATAAAAGTCTTGGGCTTAAATAGAATATTCCATTTTCTGGTAAGTCGTTCGAATGAGACTTCTAACGAGATTTCTTTTTCATCTCTATAACATCGTTAGTAAAGTCTTTCTTCGAACGAAAATGTCGTTCGAACGACTTTGGCGGGAATAGTTTTTTTACAGTTTTTGCAGTTTTCTCCATTTTCTCACTACCTTGTTCCCACTACTTTTTGACAGAATTACTTAGTGCGGGAACCAAAATTTTCAAAATAACTTTTTCACATTCTAAGTATCTTTTAGAGAGCAAATTCTTTCAAGAAAAAATTCCATATTTTGTGTTTGATTTTTATGGATTAAATTCACCAAAAACACATACACGTCCAATTGTTTAGTTTATTCCAAATTTCTTCATATATATCCTTGCTTGGAGTTTTGGCACTGATTTTATCTCTACCGTTTGAAGAGTGTTTGGGTTTACTTCTACATCCCACAAAGAAGAAGTTTGTTTATTATGACATACCCACTTGGAGAAAGGCTCCTTGTTCGGGTGGCGATGACTAGAAAAAGTCCGATCGGTGGATTCCGAGATCGCGGTGGACCTCCGTGGTTATTCGCTAGGCAGAGGTGTGTACAAGAAGAAGCGTCGGGGCTTGGACGGAGTCAAGTCGGGTGTTGTATGTCTTTTTTGTCTTGTACTTGTAAAATCGTACTTAGTGGATTTGAGGCTAGGGTCGTCCGAGGTTTTTTCCCGTCGTGGGTTTTCACTCGTACATCGCGGGATAGTGGTTGTTTACTTATTTTATCTTTTGCTATATGACATTTGATGCATGCTTAGGTAAAAAGATAATATTGGTATAGTTAATTTGGTGCAAATTCAATTTGGGTAAATATTAATTTAATTCAAGTCATTAATTTTATTGGATAAAATTTGGTTTGGCCTAAATTTGCAAAAATAGATTAATTATTTTTGTAGGTAATTTTTTAGGATTTGGGTTGTGTTAATATGTTTAAGTGAAAAATGTATTTCTTGTTTAATTTAATTTCGCTTTGAGTTTAGTTTAATTTTAATTTGAAAGAAATTAAAATTTGTTGTTTGTGTTTGTTGCGTTGAGCCATATTTATTCCACATTTAAAAGAAATTATATTTTTAAAGTAAAAAGTTTTTTTAAAATTGAGGGTACTCGCATTTTCAATATATTTTATACCCCAAATAGACGTTTTTAATTGCTAATTCTCGACAAAATTGTGTCTTATGCGCGTAATTATTTATTGTGCATGTTGATTGCTGTTGTGGTGTCAAAAGCTCTAATTTGAGGCAATTTGTAGTTCAAACGAGACTAATTCACCAATCTCGTAATCCTAGCCTGCCCCAGACTAAGCCTAAATGTACCCGAACTCGATGTCTGTTGAGTTTGTAGTTTTACAAATTTTTAGATTTTTAGTTTGAGTCATTTTTTTTATTTTTAGGATTTATTTGTTATTTTTATATATTTCTTTTAGTATAATTTTATTTTGATTTTTATTAGTTTTTAGCTTTTATTTTATTTTATTAGGATTAGTTTTTTTAGGAAATTAGTTTTATTTTATTTTACATTTTTTAGGACTTTAGTTTTTAGTATAATAGATTTTTACCTTTTTCTTTTCTGGTTTCTATATTTGAGTTTTTTTTTAGATTAGGAATTTAATTTTTATTTTTAACAGATTTTTATTTTTAGCTTTAATAATTTTATATTTTTAATTGAGTGTAAATATTTAGATAGTTTAATTTTCAATTCTATTTGATGTACAAACTAACACACACACACACACATAAACATCCAACACACTCACCTACACCTAAAACAAATCCCTCACCCACACCCTTTTTTCCATACACACACACACACACACCATAAACCCCCCACTTCATCTTCTCCACCACACACTCACTTCTCTCTCTTACCTCCATAACCAAAATCAGCACCTCAACCAATTTCCTTTTACCTAACCCATCTTACCCAACCTTATCCCCGGCCTATTTCTAGCGACCCAAATCCTCTCAACCCGCCATAGCCCAAACCCGGGGCTACCCAAACCGTCAAAGTTGCAACCCATAACCCCCATTTCAAACATCCCCAAATCAAACCCAAACTCGAACTGTCCAACTCGAGAATTTCAAAACTGACCTATAACTCGAAATTGCACCCAAGCAAACCCGATTTCATCCCCAACCCTTATCCAACCCACAAGCCTATACTAGACCAACCAATCTGCCGACCCAGATTCAAAAACCAAGTTCCCTTTAACCCATTTCACCGACAATTAATATCACGAATTCTTCACCTACACAAAAGCTAAACCCAAATAAAACAAAGCCAAAACCCGATGTGTTTAAAATGCCAGCACACCCAATTTCCTTAAATACCCTCAACACCTCTCCCACATGCACATTTGTGTGTCATTTCCTAAAATATCCCTCACCCAATACCTCACACACCCTCCTGCACTATTACCATACCCAATATACCCTTAGCTCCATATGCCGTATAAATGAAGACCCAAGGCCCATTTTATTTGTAGAGAGAAACCCCTAGAGAGAAGAATAGGGAGAGAAACATTTTTGTAAATATTTTTTATTTCTTTTATTTTTCTTTAGAGATTTTGTTCGAATTAAAGTGTGAAAGTTTGGATTGTATTGAAGAGTTTGGGGTTCAACTTGCAATTCAAGGAGACTTGATTTTAAGATTTGTTCTCTTATCTTTACTTTTTTTTCATGCTTAATTTGTTGATAATATTACATTTGTTGTGTTTTATCACCATGTTAGGCCAGAAATCCTTTCAAGGGGTGGGGTGATCCCATTCTTTGATGTTAATACCATTTTAATTCGTTTATTTAAATTAAATCTCCCTTTAATGATTAATTTTTCACTCTTACATTTTGATAATGCCTCGAAAGAGGATAAATAATTTTCGAGAGAGAAATGAGATTCTAGTATTAGTTTCCATTTTAGAATCGAACTAGAGATAGGTTTTTCTAAAATGTGAAATCATTTCTTTGAATTTCAACTCTAAACTTATTTTTATGATTTAAACTAATTTATTAAATTGATCCTAGTGAGTGGTTTGTCAAATGATGTTTGGATCTACTTTTTAAGAGTTGTAGGAATGTTAAATTTAATTTTCTAAAATCTTATTATTAAAATTACATTTACAACGAGAGTTGATTTGTGATTTTGAGACTAACTTGGGATAATTAATTTTAGTGAATTAATTGATTTTGATTAACTAGAATATATGGCGTCATCCTATCCCTTATTAGTCCTCACTTTTATTTCCTCACTCATCTCATATTTCACATTTTATTTAGTTATATCTCACTTATTTTTCATCACAATTTTTAGTTAGTCTTTAGATCTTTAATTTAGTATAGTTTTATTTCACCCTCATCAGAAAAATTGTTTTAATATTGAACAAGCTAAAAAAATTAGAAAAATTAAAAGGTCCAAAAAGAAATTAAATAAAAATGAATTACATTTTTTCTTCTCTCATATGTTTCACTCCTTAGATTAGGATTGACATCCTTACTTACCTCTACACTCTAATTTATCGTATTTTTTTAGGTATTTGAAGGTTTTGATTAACTTCGCTTTATAATAACAACAAAGATATACAAATATGATGGAAAAACTTATCGTGTTCTGCACATTGAACAATATCAAGTTGCCGCTGACATTTATTCGGTCTCCGATGAGATTAGATGTCGAGCATTTATTAAGCACCATTATAGGATCTTCTCAAATATGGTATAATAACTTGCCCCGAGGGTAAATTACCAACTTCAATTAGGTTGTTGAGTTGTTTATTAGCAATTTCTATTTCGAGGCCAAACCGATAAAAAGAGTAGCCCGTCTCTTGAGTGTAAGGTAAAAAGTAGGGGAAATAACAAGGGAGTACATCACTCCTTTCAATAACGAGAAATTGGAAATGGTAGATTACGAGGAAGAAATATCCATCACTGCTCTTATAAGTGGATTACTTCTCGAGAAACTATACTACACCTTGGTCAAAGATCCTCCTAAAACCATGACCAAGCTCATGGCTAATGAATGCCGAAGAAGTAATGGCTACAAAGAAAAGTCCAGCCTTAAAGACCGAGAATAAAGATCAAAAGGAGTAGGAGAAGAAGCCAAAAAAGGGGGACAAGCTAAAAAAATATGGAATCTACACTCCATTGAGTGTTAGCATTCACCATATCCTCGAGTAAATTAAAAATAATAAGGATTTGCGATGGCCGGAAAGGTTGAAAGCACTCCTAATAAGAGGGAGAAATCTAAATATTGTGAATTCCACAAGGATCATGGTCATACAACACATAACTGCATCACTTTGAAAAATGAGGTGGAATATTCATTCGCCGAGGAAAACTCAATAAATTTGTTGATCGACGTGAAAGCAGAGAAACTAGAAGAAGTTCAAATTATCCATAAAAGCCCAAAGATGACAGGAAGATAAATCATGAAGATGATTATGAAGGTGCTTCCAACCTGTCGAAAAAGCCTAAGCATCCAGAATGTTAGGTAGCTATGATCAGTTTTGGTTCATTTGATTATCATGTAATTACAGGTGGTGATGCAGGAGGAGGTGATCACACTGATGAAAGAAAAGATTACTTTAATGAGGCCAAAGCTTGATCTTATATTCAGAGAATTAATCTGAATGAAGATGATCGGCCCAGGAAGGTCAACAAAGATAAACTAGTGAACTATTTTTTAAAGAATGATCTCTCTGGGGTACTTTATCCCCATGACAATCTATTAGTTGTCAAATTCAGGATACAGTCATTGCTAGAGTTTTGATTGACAATGGGAGCTCAACAAATATTATGTTTTATCCTCTCTTTCAGAGTCTGGATTTGAAACACATCCAACTGGAACCCTACCATAGGCCATTAATAGGTTTTTCTGGTGAAAAAGTTTACCCTCTTAGGACAGTCAAGTTAAAAGTTTTTTTCGACACCTGGCTGGCAAGTCTTACGGAGAAAATACGCTTCTTCATAATGGATAAAAATATCCAATCTACCTAAAATGTGATCCTCGACAGGGTAGGATTGAAGAAGCTTGAAGCTATACCGTCAACAATTCTTCAATTCTTGAATTTTTAACTCATTTTGGTGTGGATACTGTGAAAGGTGACCAAAAAGTGGCCAACGAGTGTTACTACTCCTCAGTCGGGCAAGAGGATTTGATCAAATTAAAGAAGAAGAAGAAGAAGAAGAAGAAGAAGAAGAAGAAGACTACCACATATCAGGTGGATACCACTGAGCATAATAGTGAATCTGAAGTTGAAATTTTAGATCCACGAGATGAGATATAATTAGTGAAGGAGTAGATTATGGAAGCTACTGAAAGCGTTATCTTGGACGATGACAAATCAGAGATAACTACACATATCGGTTCAACATTGGATTCAGTCCTTAAACAGGAATTGATTATGTTCCTGAGGTAACAGATAAAAGTATTTGCTTGGAGACGTGAGGTTATGCTTATGAGTGATCCTAATTTCCTTTATCATGAGCTCAATATCAATAAGGATGCCAAGCCGATCAAAGAGAGACGAAGGATTTTCAGTCCGAAAAGGAATCAAGCTATCTATGAAGAGGTTGAGAAACTTTAAAATGTTCGATTTATTGAATATGTGAAGTATCCAGCCTGGTTAGCCAACATTGTGATGGTCAAGAAGAATAATGATAAATGGATAATGTGCGTGGATTTCACCTATTTAAATAAAGCCTGCCCAAGAGACCACTTTTCCTTGCCTAGAATTGATCAATTGGTGGATGCTACATCGGGACATGAACTTTTAAGCTTCATAGATGCCTATTATGGGTATAAATAAATTAAGGTAAAACAACAACATAGGGAAAGCACAACTTTTATCACCAATCGAGGAACTTATTTCTATAGCGTAATGCCCTTTCGACTAAAAAATACTAGAGCGACGTATCAAAGGTTGGTGAACAAGGTTTTTAAAGAACATATGGCAAGAGCAAGGAGGTTTATGTGGATGATATGTTAACAAAAAGCAAGAAAGCTTCAAATCATATTAGCGATATTATTCAGACATTTAACCAACTGGAAAAGCATCGGATGAAGCTGAATCCGACCAAATGTGTGTTCGAGGTCCAGGAAGGCATGTTCCTCAGCTTCATAGTCAATCAAAGGGGCATTAAAGCTAATACAACAAAGATCAAAGCTTTTATCGAAATTTAGTCGCCAGCTTGCAAGAAAGATGTACAAAGGCTCACTGGAAGAGTGGAATATTTAAACAGATTTGTGTCTAAGGCAATAGACAGGTGTTTGCCATTTTTTAAGGTGTTGAGAAAGACGTTTGAGTGGAATACCGAATGCGAAGAATATTTTTAAGAATTGAAGAAGCACCTAGGATCACCTCCTTTGTTATCTCGACTAATCTTGGGAGAGAAACTATACTTATACCTAGTTGTTTCTAAATCTAAGGTTAGCTAGACCTTGGTTAGATTGGACAATGGTATCCAAAAACCAGTTTATTACACCAGCATGGCGTTCAAAGGAGCCGAGATTAGGTATCCATGCTTGGAAAAGTTAACTTTATCACTTATTGAGGCTTCTAGGCATATAAAACCTTATTACCAAGCACATAATATAGTTGTGTATATTGATTTCCCTCTTAGCCAAGCACCCCACAAACCTGAGAAGTTAGGAAGATTGATATACTGGGCGATAGAGCTGGGAGAATATGACATTGTCTATGAACCATGGTCTTCATTAAAAGGCCAAGCTTTGGCAGATTTTATTGTTGAATTCACCTATCCAGAGGGTCCCGACCAGCAAAACTTACCTGTCGATCAGACTTCTAAAGAAGAGAGCTCGGCTTAAAAGCAAGCTAAAATTAGTGTCTATTAATTTAAGTCATCCGGAACTCAGGATCTAGCCCAGAAATATGCAGAGGAGAGAAAGAAAATATTCCATAAGGAGTTTTGTCTGAAGAAAGCTTCAATAATGATATCCCATTATGGAATTTATATGTCGATGGTTCTTCATGTGCAACTGGAAGTGGAACATGTATAATATGCAGTACCCCTAATGATATTGATGTTGAATATGCACTTAGATTTCAACTCAAATCATTAAACAATGAGGCAGAATATGAAGCTTTAATAGCTGGACTAGATTCGGCCCTTTCATTAGGCACCGATCAAGTAATGGAGCACATCGATTCACAGTTAGTTTTCGACCAAGTGCTTCATTTATATGGAGTCAGGGAGAGTTGATGATGAGTTACTTTTCCAAAACCATGGAAGTTATTTCCAAGTTTCCATCCGTGCAAATGAATAGGATTACCAAAATAGCCAATGCCCGAGAAGATGCACTTGGTCGGCTGGCTTCAGTAACTAGAATTGAACTCGGGCTCACCATCCCAATAAGGATCCTAGCTAAATGAAGCATTGATGAGGACTTAATGGTTAATTTCATTATCATAGATTTGGGACCTTCTTGGATGGACCCAATTAAATCTTATATTGAGGATGGCATCCTGCCACTTGATCTCAAACAGGCCAAGAAGCTCTGATATAAAGCAACAAGATATGTGTTAGATAAAGGAGTTTTATACAAAAGGGGATTAACGACCTCCTTGTTGCGATGTGTTCATCCAATGAAGGTAGAATATTTGATTAAAGAAGTGCATAAAGGTTCCTGTGGAGCTTATTTCACTGGTCCATCATTGTTCCAATGAATCAACACTCAGGGATACTACTTGCCGACTATGAGGGCATATAGTACATGTGACAACCCAAATATAATTATGATAAATTATATTTAAATCATGCTTACATTATGTGATATGAAGAATTTGTTATTAGTATATCTAATGTTAAGTGATTATGTTTAGTCTAATCCAACTTTCCTAAATCATGAAATGTTGAATTATTTACAAACACAAAATTTTATTGTTTTCGATAGAAATGTCCTTGTTTAAGACTAGTTTTGACCTTTATAACATAACAATTGACTTGAGGTGAAAACTATATAATTGTATACATATGAGTTAGGTTTGTAACACAACAAACGGTGCATCAAACGGATGTACGAGTAAAAAGTTAGGCCAAATTTACGAACAAGGGACAAATTTGTCAATTCCCTTTAAGTGGTAAATTGTCTTTTATTAAACCAAATGGTTTAATTTGATTGGTTGGCTTGGGAGGCAGCCTTGGACGACCTTATATCCTTGAAATAGCCTTATCCTTCAGCCAAAATCATCCATGAAAGGGTTTTACCTTGAGGAAAGAGAATTAGGGAGTTTAGGAAGGAAAAGTGAGGAGGAAAAGTGTAGAAAAATCCGTAGAAATTACGTAAAAGTCCCGAAGGTAATCGTAATTGAAATTCTTGTTATTTTTCTTATATTATTGATTTAGATAATATAAATCATCATTTTTTACTAAAGTTTCAGATATTTATATATATGTATGGTTAGATGAAAGTTAAAGTTAAATTGAATGTACAAACCCTTAAAATTGCTTTGTATTGAAACCCCTTGTATTGAAACTTGTATATCTCTTTGTGTGCTTACTGTAATTGAGCAATTCTAATTGTATATGAAAGTAGACTCATTTATTCATATCCTATTCGAGAATTAGGATTTAACTTCTTCTGGTTAGGCCATAGTGATGGTTGAAAGTTGGTATATAGTTGTTGTTTGTATATTTCATTTCCGTATGCCCTGCGTTTTGTCAAGCTTTTGACATAGCAAATGAAGTCAAAAATTTATGAAACTTTAATTATGTACTATTCAGTATGTTCACTAAAAATGGGTTGAAAATCATGGAAGTTATGCTGTAGAAAAATTATGAAAATTATGGGAATTCGAAGGAACAATAGAGGAGCTTGTAGGGAAGATTTCTTATGTTGTGAAGAAATGGTCATAACTTTCCCTAGGAAGCTTGAAAAATTACACCGTCACTTGTACTGGAAAGTATATTCATATATGTTTTCATATTGATAAGTTTGGACACCTGTATTTATACAATTTGTGAATATAGGATGGTTGAGTATAGAAGACAATAATTTAAGGCCATACTGAACACCCGATGAAAGAATATTGTTATCTCCTCTTTCTAAAGAGTATTTTGAGTACATGTTTCATGTGTATATACGTTGAGAAGAATGTTTTCATATTTACTTGGGTTAAATTATAAATCCCTTATGAGGTATTTCCTACGGTTGAATGTTCATAACGTTATCAACATGTGTACCATTATTTTGTCCTTACTCATGTTTCATGGAATGTGACTGAAGTGGAATTATATTGTTGTTGTATAGTCGTGGAAAGTTACATAATTATGTTAAATTAATACTTATGATTGAGATTCAGTACTGATCTAGTTGGATTGACAGGTGTAAGATCTAATCAACCCAGTTCAGCTCCACCCGAAGGAAACATAAATACGTAGTTGACAACCCAAGGTGAGTGTACTCACTGGAATGATGTATTTGTATACTATTACGAATATGATCATAATGTTATGAATATAAACTTGTTCATTTTGGTTTACCGAAGTGGGAGGTTACTCCTCGACCAGGAATGGGGGAGAATTGTCTATTTAGACAGGATATGTGAATCATGATTCGAAAAAGTTGGTCATTCATTATGAATGAGCCGGATAAGTTAATACATAAATATATGGACATGATTTATTGCATTTAAATTCATGAAGTAGTATAGTAGTGATACATTCACTGGGATATTTTTGCTCATGGTTCCTATGTTCACATTTTTCAGGTAATGCGATGTCACTGCCAAATCTAGGAGGTCGGGTTGGGTTAGCCAGGATTGGGAGAAACAATGATTTTGTGTAAATGTAAATGATGTAATTAAGTTAACTTATCCTTAAAGAAAGTTTTTATGGACATGATTACTCTGATGTTGTAAAAAGGCTTTCAGTTATATGGATTTATAATGATGACTCTGAAATTAAAACTCGTGTTTATAGTTTGGTTAGATTAATTATGGTTTGACTCACTTTGACTTTCAGACTTAATTATAAGTAACTGGGTTGGGGTGTGTCAACTTTTGGTATCAGAGCCTAGGTTTTAGAGGTTTTGGAGTGAGAAGAGTCTAGATTTGGCAGTGAATGTTTGAAATATATTTTATTTGATACTAATGATTATGCTAGGAAAGATATGTATATCTGCATGTTGTTATATCTTTGGATCATTTCAGATATAAGGGAATGGAACGAGGGAATGTAAATGTGAGAATAGAAGATGAGGCTTCAAATATAGCAGCATAGGCGGAGGTTGAGCAACCTGTTCATGGAAATGTAGAACCTAACCTGGAATAATTGACAGACATTAAAAAAATGGCACGTGTTATGACTCTAATGCCAAAGAAATAAGCTAGATTTACGGCTTAGATGGAAGAACAACATACCAGGAAACTGGAGGCACAATCATTGGTTAGGGTTGAGGAGGTGATACACCAGGAAGAAAGGAGTACTTCACATGAGAAATTTATTAAGATAAACCCACCATCATTCGAAGGAGCAGTTGATCTAGCAGAGGCAAAAGTCTGGGTTAAAGAGATTGAACTTATTTTTGGGATAATGAGAATGCCTGAAAATCAACGAGTGACCTTGGCGACGTATATGCCGAAAGGAGAAGCTAAGTACTGGTGGGATGCCACAAAACATTTGTTGATTACTCCAGGAGGTGGGAATGTGATCCCATGGGATGCTTTTGTTAAAGCATTGTATGATAAGTATTTTCCTTCGATGTATCGAAAATAAAAGGAGAAAGAATATTTCATGTTGAATCAGGGGAGTATGACAGTTAGATAATACGAAGCTAAACTTACAGTCTTATTTCGTTTTGCTTCCAGGTTTATATGGAATGAGGAAGATATGGGCAACTAATTTCTTGATGGACTAGAGTTAGTTATTAAATCAAGTCTATCAACTTTAGAGACTGCTAATTATTCAGCCTTGGTGAACAAAGCCCTGCTGGTAGAAAAGGACGTGAATGAAGTGAGAGAGAATCGATAATGAGGTGTAAATAAAAGCAGATTTGATCCGAATTATCAAAAAGGTAGTTGTACAGAATATTCGAGACTTGGAGGGCAAAAATTTGAGCATAGTAGAGGTATGGGAGGTAGTTCGCAAAGGGGTGAAGCTAGTGGTGGAAGAGGTTTAAGAGTTTGAACACAAGGAGATCCGAATGTTTATTTCTTTTGTGGGACATCGGGTCATGTAAAGAGAAATTGCCCAAAGCTACTGAATATATAATGTTTCAAATGTCATCAGAAGGGCCATCTGAGAAAGAATTTTCCTATGTTATTAAGAGCGGTTTCAGTCAGTAGTGTGGGGCCTCATAAAGGATCCTCTCCAAGCAGTGCCACTAGGGGAAGAGGTACAGAACAAGCAGCTAGATTGAGGGCGGGAGGAAAAGTGTTTACAATGACACTACAAGATGCCCATGCTACATCGGAAGTGGTTACAGGTAAACTTTATATTGCAAACAAAGATTTATATGCACTCATTGATCCGGGATCTATGCATTCATTTGTGGCATTACATATTATTTCATATTTGGGTAGACCATGTTCATTTCTCAATTGTGCCTTATATATTTCTACCCCAATGGAAAGTGTAATTCTAGTTGAGCATGTCTATAAAGATTGTGTCTTACGAATGGGTGAGCGAGATTTCTATGTTGACTTGATACCGTTGGTCATTCAGGATTTTGATATTATATTGGGGATGGATTGGTTATCATCGTATCATGCTTCTAATGATTATTTTCGAAAAGAAGTTATGTTTAATCTGCCTGGTGAACCTGAGTTCGAGTTTACAGGAGAAGGGAATGTTGTCCCTAATTGTCTTATCTCAGCAATTAAGATCAGAAAGTTATTGAGTAAAGGTTGTACAGCGTATTTAGCTTATGTTGTTAATGTTAGTAAGGAAGCACTTAAAGTTGAAGATATACCAGTAGTTAGATAATTTTCTGATGTCTTCCCAGAAGAATTGCCAGGATTACCACCCGATAGGGAAGTAGAGTTTTCCATTGAATTAATTCCAGGTACTAGTCCGATTTCCCTTGCTCCTTATAGAATTTCACCAACAGAGTTGAAAGAATTGAAAGTGCAATTACAAGATCTGATAAGCAGAGGTTTCATTCGGCCTAGTGTTTCGCCATGGGGAGCCCCAGTGTTATTTGTGAAAAAGAAAGATGGGACAATGCGATTATGCATTGATTATCGGCAGTTGAATAAGGTGACCATTATAAATAAGTACCCTCTACCTCGTATCGATGATTTGTTTGAACAATTATAGGGGGCCACAGTATTTTTGAAGATTGATTTGAGATCGGGTTACCACCAATTGAAAGTAAAGGATAGTGATATTTCCAAAACAGTTTTTCGGACTCGATATGGGCATTATGAGTTTTTAGTGATGCCATTTGGATTAACTAATGCTCTAACAGTTTTTATGGATTTGATGAACCGGGTATTCCACCCTTTCATTGATTCATTTGTGATTGTATTCATAGACGATGTGTTGATTTACTCACGTAGCATGGAGGAACATGAGAAACATTTGAGACTTGTATTGCAGATTTTGATAGAGAAGAAATTATTTGCTAAATTAAGCAAGTGTGAGTTTTGGTTGAATGAGATTGTGTTTTTAGGGCACGTTGTCTCGGGAAATGGGATATACGTTGATCCAAAGAAGGTAGAAGCGATTGTTGAATGGGAGAGTCCTAAGAATGTGACAGAAATTAGGAGTTTCCTAGGATTGGCAGATTACTATCGCAAATTCATTAAGGGATTTTCAGCAATAGCATTACCATTGACAAAGTTGACTCGTAAAGAAGTGAAGTTTGTATGGGATGAATAATGCGAGAGGAGTTTTAAAGAATCAAAGAATCGGCTAGTTTCAGCCCCTATACTTACTATTCTATGTGGGAATGAGTCTTTTGTGATCTATACAGACACTTCATTTCAGGGGTTAGGATGTGTTCTTATGCAGAATGGGAAGGTAATAGCATATGCTTCCAGACAATTAAAGACGCATGAACGAAACTACCCTACACATGATTTGGAGCTAGCAGCCATTGTTTTTCTATAAAGTCGTTGAGACATTACTTGTATGGAGAAACTTGTGAGATATTTACTGATCATAAAAGTTTGAAATACTTGTTTACACAGAAAGAACTGAATTTGAGACAGAGGCATTGGATAGAGTTGATTAAAGACTATGACTGTACCATCCATCATCATCCTAGGAAGGCCAATGTAGTAGCAGATGCTTTGAGTCAAAAATCATCAAGGATTCTTGGTTGTATACGTTGTGCCCGTATTGGAAATATTCTTGACTTGGCATCGATGGAGATTGAATTAAAGTTTTCAAAAAGCGGAGGATTATTAGCACATGTCACAGTGAGACCTTTATTGGCAGAACACATACGAAATTTGCAAATCAGTGATCCATTCCTTGAGAAGAAGAAACAAGAAGTGCAGGACGGTAAAGAGAGTGACTTTGAGATTAAGAATGGTGAATCGTTGTGTTATAAAAACAGGATCTGTGTACCGAATGACCCACCCTTAAAGAAGGATATATTAGAAGAGGCACATAGTTCTATTTACTCTATGAATCCTGGAGGTACCAAAATATACAGAGATTTAAAAGAGTATTACTGGTGGAACAATATGAAACATGAGATTGCAGAGTTCATAGATAAATGTTTAGTATGCCAGCAAGTGAAAGCAGAGCATCAGAAGCCGGCAGGATTATTGCAGTCATTGCCTATTCCGAAATGGAAGTGGGAGCATATAACGATGGACTTTGTTACAGGATTACCCCGATCACCAAAGGGGCATGATTGTATTTGGGTGATTGTAGACCGATTGACAAAGTCAACTCATTTTCTTCCAGTTAAGACCACCTACACTATTGACAAGTATGCACGTAGGTACGTTGATGAGATTATCCGTTTACATGGGGCACCAGTGTCAATGGTATCAGATAGAGATACAACATTCACTTCTAAGTTTTGGCCTCGATTACAGAATGCCATGGGCACAAGTTTGAAGTTCAGCACTGCATTTCATCCACAAAACGATGGGCAATCTGAAAGGACGATTCAAATATTAGAAGACATGTTACGAGCTTGTATATTTGACTTCAAAGGTAGTTGGGATGATCATTTTCCATTGATGGAATTTCCGTATAATAAGACCACTGGTATGGCTCCTTATAAAGCTTTATATGCGAGGAGATGTAGATTGCCTTTTTGTTGGGATGAAGTGGGTGAAAGGAAAATGTTGGGTCCTGAATTGATAGATATGACAACTGAAAAGATCAAAATGATTCGGGAATGGCTAAAGATAGCGCAAAGCAGGCAGAAATTTTATGCAGATAAAAGGAAATATCCATTCGAATTTCAGAAGGGGGATTTTGTATTCCTGCGTATTTCACCATGGAAAGTCATTATGAGATTTGGGAAGAAGGGGAAACTAAGTCCAAGATACATTGGACCATATGAGGTGTTGGAAAGAATTGGGAACCTGGCATATAGATTAGCATTACCTCCAGATTTATCTCGTTTGCATGATGTGTTTCATGTATCGATGCTTCGTATGTATTTGGCAGATCCATCTCATCAGTAGAAAACTCAACCAATTGAACTGAAGGAAGACTTATCGTACATCGAGGAACCATTGGAAATTATTGATCGTAAGGAGCAGGTATTGAGGAATAAAGTTATAAACTTAGTTAAAGTTATGTGGATGAGCCATGGAGTTAAAGAATCAACTTGGGAAATGGAGGATAGCATGAGGAAACAGTATCCCCATTTGTTTGGTAAGTGGCCTTTATATTAAATTTTAGGGACGAAATTTTCTTGGGGGGGTGAGTTGTGACAACCCGAATATAATTATGATAAATTATATTTAAATCATGCTTACCTTATGTGATATAAAGAATTTGATGTTAGTATATCTAATGTTAAGTGATTATGTATAGTCTAATCCAACTTTCTTAAATCATGAAATGTTGAATTATTTACAAACACAAAATTTTGTTGTTTTTTATAGAAATGTCCCTGTTTAAGACTAGTTTTGACCTTTATAACATAAAACTTCACTTGAGGTGAAAACTATATAATTGTATACATATGAGTTAGGTTTGTGACACAACAAATGGTGGATCAAACGGATGTACGAGTAAGAAGTTAGGACAAATTTACGAACAAGGGGCAAATTTGTCAATTCCCTTTAAGTGGTAAATTATCTTTTATTAAACCAAATGGTTTAATTTGATTGGTTGGCTTGGGAGGCAGCCTTGGCCGACCTTATACCCTTTAAATAGCCTTATCCTTCAGCCAAAATCAGCCATGAAAGGGTTTTACATTGAGGAAAGAGAATTAGGGAGTTTAGGAAGGAAAAGTGAGGAGGAAAAGTGTAGAAAAATCCGTAGAAATTATGTAAAAGTCCCGAAGGTAATGCTAATTGCAATTCTTATTATTTTTCTTATATTATTGATTTAGATGATATAAATCATCATTTTCTTACTAAAATTTCATCTATTTATATATATGTATGGTTAGATGAAGGTTAAAGTTAAATTGAATGTACAAAACCTTAAAATTGCTTTGTATTGAAACCCCTTGTATTCAAACTTGTATATCTCTTTGTGTGCTTGCTGTAATTGAGAAATTACAATTGTATATGAAATTAGGCTCATATATTCATATCATATCCAAGAATTAGGATTTAACTCCTTCTGGTTAGGCCGTAGTGATGGTTGAAAGTTGGTATATAGTTGTTGTTTGTATATTTCATTTCGATATGCCCTGCGTTTTGTCAAGCTTTTGACATAGAAAATGAAGTCAAAATTTTATGAAACTTTAATTATGTACTATTCAGTATGTTCACTGAAAATGGGTTGAAAATCATGGAAAGTTATACTGTAGAAAAATTATGAAAATTCTGGGAATTCGAAGGAACAATAGAGGAGCTTGTAGGGAATATTTCTTGTCTTGTAAAGAAATGGTCATAACTTGCCCTAGGAAGCTTGAAAAATTACACCGTCACTTGTAATGGAAAGTATATTCATATATGTTTTCATATTGATAAGTTTGGACACCTGTATTTATATAATTTGGGAATATAGGATGGTTGAGTATAGAAGACAATAATTTAAGGCCATACTGAATACCCGATGAAAGAATATTGCTATCTCCTATTTCTAAAGAATATTTTGAGTAAATGTTTCATGTGTATATACGTTGAGAAGTATGTTTTCATATTTACTTGGGTTAAATTATAAATCCCTTACGAGCTATTTCCTACGGTTGAATGTTCATAACGTTATCAACATGTGTACCATTATTTTGTCCATACTCATGTTTCATGGAATGTAACTGAAGTGGAAATATATTGTTGTTGTATAGTCATGGAAAGTTACATAATTATGTTAGGATAATACTTTTGATTGAGATTCAGTACTGATTTAGCTGGATTGACAGGTGTAAGATCTAATCAACCCAGTTCAGCTCCACCCGAAGGAAACATAAATACGTAGTTAACAACCCAAGGTGAGTGTACTCACTGGAATGATATATTTGTATACTGTTATGAATATGATCATAATGTTATGAATATAAAATTGTTCATTTCGGTTTACCGAAATGAGAGGTTACTCCTCGGCCAGGAATGGGGGAGAATTTTTTATTTAGACAGGATATATGAATCATGATTCGGAAAAGTTGGTCATTCATTATGAATGAGCCAGATAAGTTAATACATAATTATATGGACATGATTTATTACATTTAAATTCATGCAGTAGTATAGTAGTGATACATTCACTAGGCTATTTTTTCTCATGGTTCCTATGTTCACATTTTTCAGGTAATGCGATGTCACTGCCAAATCTAGGAGGTCGGGTTGGGTTATCCAGAAATAGGAGAAACAATGATTTTGTGTAAATGTAAATGATGTAATTAAGTTAATTTATCCTTCAAGAAAGTTTTTATGGACATGATTACTCTGATGTTGTAAAAAGGCTTTCAGTTATATGGATTTACAATGATGACTCTGAAATTAAAACTCGTTTTTATAGTTTGGTTAGATTAATTATGGTTTGACTCACTTTGACTTTCAGACTTAATTATAAGTAACTGGATTGGGGTGTGTCAGTGCATCCTTTATAAGAAAATGTGACAAATGACAGAAGTTATCTGTAATTTGTAAAACTCTCAATACTGCTCTAACATCCATAACTTCACATAGTCCATTTGCTATTTGGGGAATTGATCTAGTTGGCCCACTACCGACCACTAGAGGCAGGTTTAAATATTTGGTCATTATTGTTGATTACTTCACCAAATGGGTGGAGGTTAAACCATTGGTAGATATACCCTATGAGAAGGTGTATCAATTCACTAAGAAAAATATTGTATGATGATATGGGTTACCGTATGCCTTTATTATGAGACATGGCACTTAATTTGATAACAATGAGTTTAAAGCATATTGTGTTCAGTCAAAAATCCAGAAACTCCATTATGCACCAGGCCATACTCAAAGTAATGGTCAAACAGAAGTAACAAATAGGACTTTTCAAAACCAACTGAAGAAGAGGCTTGATGATGCAAAGGGAAACTAGATTAATCAGTTACATTATGCTCTTTGGCCTTACAGAACAACATCGAGAACAATAACTGGAGAGACACCTTACATGCTTGCGTTTGGGACTGAAGATATGGTACCAATCGAGATAGGCCTAAAAAATTTACAGGGTACTGAATTTTGATTCTCCAACTAGTGACTTAATACGCCGACTAAATCTAGATATGTTAGAGGAAGTTCGAGAAGATGCTACCTTGAAAAACGTTGCATACCAATACAGAACTGCTCACTTCTATAATAAAAGGGTTAAGCCGACGAACCTTAAATAAGGGAAATATGTTCCTTAGAATGTCATCCAGAAGAACAACAAACTTGAGGCTAATTGGCATGGCCCATATCGCATTTCAGCAGTCATCCGACCAGGAACCTCTCGACTTTAAACGTTAGAGGGGGAAGAATTCAAAAACCCATGGAATGTCGAGCATCTCCGAAAGTATTATCAATGATTCAAGGGATTGTTACTAATGTATTTATTTTTATCTATGTTTTATATGACTCTTATTCAAGTTTAAATAAAATATTGATTTAAGTCCCGTTAATTTTTTAAAAAATTTCGGAGTGTGACGATATCCTTCACACAAGAACAATAAGTAAGAATTCTTGGTCTTCAGCTCTTTCCGATCAACAATACCTACATACTTAATCAGGTCGAACTTATCTGTCAGTTAGCTGTCGATCAACAGAACATACTTAATCAGTTTTAATTTATCAAATTCAAGATAGATCAACAGCTTGAGACACAATTATTTCTCGGTCAAATGCAAACTTCATGTATAACTTTGTACATAGTAGTCACGAACAAGAAGTAACTCTTACTTCATGTATGGATTTATATAAACAAGTCACTAATAAGAAGTATTATCCGACTAAGTTCAAGACTAATTTACTTCATGTATGACTTTGTCATTGACAAGTCAAGAACAAGAAGGCTGTAAAACTTCGTATATAACTAAAAAAGTTACAAACAAGTTTTACCCTACTAAGTTAAATTCAGGAAGACATGTAAACATTCGTAAATACTGGACTACAACCATATATCCCTCATACACTTGGTCACCACTGATAACTAATGCTAAATTTGGATTAATAAATCTAAGTACATTAGTAGAATCAATGGCATTACAATCACAAGTTGACTGATTGATTAAAATAATCATAAGCTAACAAAATAAACATATGGATTTTCATTCATATAAATCGTATTACATTCAAATGAATAACAAAATACATAAGAATTATTCAACAGGACATTTTTCTTGAGCTTTGGAATTCAACTCAGATGGTTGTACTCTTTTCATTCCAATAGGAGGATCATCCAAAGTATAGGGAGAATTAATAAACTTAAAATCCCTTAACATTCTTCTATTACTTCTACTCGATACATTGATCAGGTGAGGAGGATGTAATATCTCATGAACATCATGTAAGCCATAGTCCCCTAAGTATTTAGTGATCAGTCATTGGGTAATAGCATAAATAGGGATCCATGAAGTATCCAACTTAAGGGGGATTATCACAATCTAACAAACCAGGCTCATTCAAATACCTCAGCTGACTATTACGATCATGCTTCAGCAAATTCAAGACATTAGTTAAACCCCATTTATAACCTTCATTTTGGGTCTGAGTAAGGTGATCATCTAAATGGCCGAAAGCTTCGTTGTAGCCTTCTATCCACACCTCTCTAGGTTATTTGTGAAATTGAAAGGTCAACCTTTCATCTTGTCGTTGAAGTTTCTTCAAAACACTATCATTCACCTTCAACTATATGGACTGGTCGATAAGGGATTTGTCCTTAGCTTTCAGCTTTGTAGATAGGTCGATAATAGCTCGACTCTTTTCTTTCATCTGGGCAGCCTGGTCCGCTAAGGTTTTTTTGGTCCTAGTTTCTTCAACAGTTAGTCGACTCGTTCTTTCATTTCCGAAAGATTGCATAGGTTTGGATGTCTTCAAAGTTTTTAGTTCGTCCATCAGCCTGGCATTCTTATTCTCCAAAATGGAGGCACCTTCATTCGCACCACTAACAAAAGACTGTTTAAAAGTCTCTAACTCATTCTGGAGTTTAATATTCTCCTCCTCCAAGAGCTTGGCGATTTCTATGGATTCATCAAGCTCACGGTTCAACAAGAACTCTTTTTCCTTGTATAAAGAAGCATATTTTTCCAGTTTCTTCTCAGAACCCCAACCTTCACTCAATGCCTTGAACCTGGCTTCGTAGTCAGCATGTAGTAAAGCTTTGGTTTCATTATGGTCTGCCTGAAAGTCTTCAGTCATCTCAAAGTATGTAACATTATTAGCCACAACTCGATCAAGAATGAATTTGAGATAAGTGTATGCATCCATTGCCTTATCAGAAGCGTATGTGCCAAGCAAGACTATTAATTTTTCATTTGTCAAGTCTAAGTGACCAATTTTAAACAGATTATTACAGCGTTTGAGTAGGTCGAAACCAGTTGAAGCAATTTGTTCCATCTTGTCAATGAACTATAAAGATAAAGAAATAATTGATCAATAATTAAAAGAGGCAGAGCAATAATTAAGCATAAAAAATTTATAAGTTAATTGAAGAAAAAGTTCTTTCATTGATAGATGGAAACATTACAGGTACATCATAACAAGATAAAAAGAAGACAAAAGAAAGGTGCAAACTACAACGACTAGAAGCCAAACAAGTCTATACCTTCTTCTTATCCTTCACTACCTTAGGGTTTATCTCCTAGTCGGTTATAGGGGCAGTTGAGTCAATAGGAGCATTGTCTTGATCGGCTGGAGGAGAAATTAACTTAATTGCTAGAGAGGATTCCCCTGAACTAGCATCGTCATCAATTTCATCATTAATGTTGGGGGAGCTTGGATCGTGCATCATAAGTAGCTCTGAATCTTCAGTAGTGCCAACTTCCTTCAAAGCTGCTGACCAACCGTCCTTGAAGAATTTCCACTTGGCATATGCTATTTGGGCAGAATGAGTAGAGATTTCTTTATCACAACCCTTGTTAAAGGATGCCTCTATGGTTTTATTTCTTTTGTCCTTCTCAACCGAAAGGTCAGCATACAATTTGGCTACCTTCTCTTCAATTTCATTAGCTTTCTGTCGTGCTTTTTTAGAAGCCCTAATCTTTTCCTCCCATATCTTCTGCTTTGTCTCCAAATCTTGTCTGGACTCCTCCAGGGATTTTTTAAGACCCTAAAATTCCTCCTCTACTTCCCCTGAATAAGAACGTAAATAATCGTCCTTCTCCAACATTTGGTTGTAATCAACCAAAAACTGCAAGAAAAGAACCAAATCATTGGAAAGAAAGGAAGGTATGAATAATATCTTACCAATTTCAAATATGAAAACTTACCAAGGCTAAACTTTGAGTAGCCCTCTTCGATAATTTTGATCGGGACATGGAGGCAGCAGCAGCTCTATGGTTTGGGAGGGTACCAGCCTTGATCAACTTCCTAGCCAAGCTAGGACTAAAGGCTACAGATAAGCCAGTAACAAATGGGACCTTACTAGACGATCCCTATTGATTGACATCAATAACCTTCTTAACCTGCTTATCACTAGGACCTCTCCTTAGTCTCTTAAGAGGAGACTCATGACCTTTGTTGGCTGGGGGCTTCTTGCTAGTCTCAACCTTTTTCTTTTGGGCATTAGTATCAACTGGTTTCTTGACACCAGCAGTGGAGTCCTCCTCCAGAAGATTGGGAATTTTCCTTTTTCCCATGCTGAAAGAAATGAGAAGATCGGAGTCAAAAGAAGAAGAAGTGCCACCAACAGCAAGTTCAACACAAGCACTAACAGACTCAATGGCAGAGGAAGTAGACACTGGATCCCTCTCCAAATTAATTACAATTAAAGGCACATCAGTGGTTGGGCGAGCTATAAAAGAGTTTATGGAACTTTTATACTCTAGCAATACAAAAGTTAATCGTGGATGATATTCTCTTATCCTTTGATTAAGACCCCACAAGAATTTGAGTTATTCTAGATTTACTTCACCCGGTTTGGGGCACTTTCTCTTACATTCTTCTGTAACAAAGCAATTAGCAAACATGAGAAAAGAAATTAGTAAATAAGGGAGAGACCTGAAATAACAACCTATCCCATTCCCTGACTAAGGGCATCTGAGACCATAATAGGCCACTCCATTCCCAAAGGGATCATGTTGCCAATTCTTAACTATTAAAGCATGATCCCAATAATCCTGATTGGAATAAAGAAAATTCAATACTAAAGCCATATTGACTTGTCTGGTTTTCAAGTAATACGTGCTCTCCCCTACTATAGACCATTTATAGCAGAACATAATCTCTGGAATCCTAATACGGGTTCATATATTTCATTTAATCTATTCACACCATTGACAACCCTCTATGTGTTGGGGGATACTCTTACTGGAACGATGTCAAAATATTGGCAGAAATGAAAAAGAAAAGGGTTTGGTGGAAATGTGAAACCACACTCAGCTATAAACAAGGTTGGGATCCAATGACCCTCACCTAAAGAATATACATATATAGGATCATGGGGTATTTCCAAATCAACCCAACATGGGATTTTCTTTTTTTCCTTAAATTCCTCTTGAGAATCATCATCAACTATGTGAGCCATGGCTCAGAAAGAAAGGAAATGAAGAAAAATATAGAGAAACAAAGAATTCTTACAAAAGATTAAGGATTCAGCAAGAACTATGGAAGGAAAGGATGAACGATGGCCAACGATCGCGTAAAATCTCATAAATAGCAGCTATAGTTCGAAGATTTGGGGTATGGTAAAATCTCAAAAAGCCTCCAACTTTTTATAGCTTTTCTCAAAAATAGCAAAAGTAATGATTAAGCGTATTAACGATTGACATTTCGATGGCTTCGCGGTACAAAAGGGGTAAAATACCCGTTTACCCTTTGGCGGTTTGCTAAAATTCAAATTATTTATAAAAATGCCATCTTTAGACAGTACTGAAAAACTTTTACAAGTGTGGGAGTTCGGTTACTGACCAGGCACCATGAAAATACTCCGAGTTAATTCCAGGATCGAATGTTCTATCCTTTCATACAAGCATCAAGCATAGAGCATTGTGGGCTTCTGTTGATTCAAAAAATCCTAGGTGGACCAATTAGAAGTGAACACTTATCCTCTTACGTGACCAAAATTATAATCAGCAGATAGTAGCTCGACAGGCATGCCGATCAGCATAAAGAATGTTGACTATCAAGACCAATAAAGCATGATCGTACCAAGGGTCTTACAACATGTGGTTCATACAACCAATCATCGCACTCATTATGTAAGGGTGTAAATGTTTAAATGTATTAAAGCATTTCATCCCTTGACAGTCCAACCCTTAAACTTTGTGTTACTATAAATACATTTTATCCCTTACATCAGGGGTAAGATAGAATAGATCCTAAAATATTCTTATTGATAAGACTACCTAGTTTTCAGTAATCTCTTAAATCAATACCATAACAGTGGACGCAGGCTTTCTTACATAGCTGAACCACTTTAAAACATTATATCACTCTTTTAACTATTTCATTGCAATTCTATATTTTAAATATGATTCTAAAATTGGACCAAGTCCATTTTTTAACATCAACAATAATGAAGGCAGAGATTGTATTGGGATAAATAAATCGGAAGTAGAAGATGAAATTCATAGGTGGAAAAATGCGATTGTTTCCTATGTTTTGGGATCCAAGGTTTCCTACAATGTTATGAAGGGATTTGTGATGAGGAAATGGGTAAATTTGGGAAAATGGAGATTTTTATGCTCAAACCGGGAGTTTTCATTATCTATTTTCAAAATGCTGAAATTCAAAACCATATTATTTAGATAGGGCCTTGGTCTTTTGATAGCAGGCCTCTAATTATTAAACTGTTATCTACTTATGTGAGTTTAGAAAAAGGATGGTGTAACTAGCATTGCAGTTTGGGTGAGTCTTCCAGGACTAAATTTCATCTATGAACTAATTTATTTCTTATCAAGATAACAAACTTAATTAGCAATCCTTTATTTACAGAAAAGATGATAACTAATAGGGAGAGACTCACCTATGCAAGAGTGTGTGTGAAAATTATCTGAATATCACCCTGAAGTTACAATCTATGATATTGATGCATGTATGAGCGAAAAAAGTATTGAATATGAATGGATGCCTGATAAATGTAGTGACTGCAATTCCTTTGTGCATAAGACTGAAAATTGCAAATCAGTGAAAACTAAGAAGGTACGACAGCAAATTAACAGGAAAGGGATTATTGAAAATAAAGATGACTTAAGCAAGGGAAAATTCAGGGTGCATTGAATGTTAGTGGAAGTAATAGTAAAAAAATAATATTGTACCCACTTCCAGAATTGAGAATCAGCATGAGATTGATAACAGTAATAGTAAGGCTAGCCAAATAATTCAAGTGCAAACTAATCAAGACCATGAGAAGAAGGATATCAGTACTAAAAATATAGGGAAAGAAAGGGAATGTTCTCCTTATGCTGATAATACAAATGCGAATTGTTTTGAAGCCCTTCAAGATCTTGAAGAAAAGGAAGATATTGACACTGAGGCCAACAAAAATGAAGAGTCTATGGGAATAGAATCAGACATTATTGAAGCAGATATGATTGAAAGGAAAATTTTGAAAGAAAAATGGAAAGATATAATGATTGGGAATAATAAGAGTTGTAATTCTAAGTCAGAGAAAGGGGGATGGAGGAAGAAATAAATTCTCTTGATGATGAGGATGTCTGTATCAAATATAAGGGGTTGCAATGCCCTTTATAAACAAAGTGAAGTCAGAAAGTTTATTGTTGATAATAATATTTCCATGATATGTCTTGTAGAGGTGAAAGTGAGAAGAGGGAATATAAATAATGTAAGAGAGGGATTTTTTCCTAATTGGAATCTTATTCATAATACCCCCACTCCCCAAATGGGCCAGGAAGGATTTGGATTGCTTGGAACCCTGAATACTATGAGGTGAATGATATATGTAGTATTGCCTAAGCCTTAACAGTGAGAATCAAAATCAAAGATAATAATTGGTCATTTTCATAGGGATTTATGGTGCTAACACCAGGGGCGGAGAGTTAAATCTTTGGAATCGTCTTAAGAGCGTAACTAATTACTTTAACAATATTAACTGGTTATTGGGTGGTGACTTTAATACTATCAGGAATTAGACAGAGAGATATGGAGGAGAAGGAGTTTATTGGAATAATATTGATGATTTCAATGATTGTATTAATAGTATTAAAACTAAGGAGCTTAATGGGCATGGTTGTTGGTTCACTTGGAATAATAAGAAAAATGGTACTGCCAACATACAGAGCGGGATTGATAGGTTGTTAGCTAATGATAATTGGTTCTATAACTTTATTTTTTATCTCCAATATGAGCTTCTAGGTGTATCTAATCATATTCCCCTAGTTCTAAATCTAATATTTGAGAAGGTTAAAATCAATAAGCCTTTAAAATTCTTTGATTTCTAGTTGAAAGATAAGAATTTAACAGATATTTTGATGAGAGTGTGGGATGATGATGTAAATGGTAGAAGCATATTTTAAGTAGTTATGAAGCTGAAAGGTTTGAAGCAGGATTTTAAGAAGTTAAATAAGAAATTTAATTCTGATATTTCTAAGAGAATCTTAGAGAATAAGGAGGAATTTAATGATACTCAAAGACAATTTCTTGTTGATTGTAAAAATGTTCATTTAAATGCTTCTAGTAAAAGGCTTAAAATGGAGTATTTGGATCTTAGAGAGGTAGAGGTGAGATTTAATAGAAAAAAATCAGAATTAAATTTCTTAAATTGGGGGACAAGAATGTTGCTTTCTTTCATACAAAAGTGAAAAGACATTAGGAATAGAATTCTGAGCATTAAAAATGAGAATGGAATTTTACTGGAAAATTATAAAGATGTGTAATTGTAAGCTATTAGATTCTTTAAAAAATTATTAACACAGACAGTTATAGTTATCCAAGTTGTTTCAACTATCTCAGAAGTATCAGAGGAAGTTGGTTGACTGAGGATCAGAAGAGGTCTTTAACCATTCATGTTACTAAAGATGAAGTTTAATAGGCTATGTTTGATATTTTCTTTAATAAAGCTCCTGGGCTTGATGAATATAGTGCTAGATGTTTTAAAGAAAATTGGGATATTACTGGTGATGATACTACTGGTGCATTATTGAGTTTTTTTAAGCAGGGGATAATCCTAAAGGAATGTAATAACACTATTATCTACCTTATACGTAAAGTGCCTAATCCTAGTTCTATGAAAGACTTCATATTAATTTATTGTTGCCATGACATCTATAAAATCATCTCTCAAATTATGATGAGAAGGCTTAAGAATGTTATGACTACTCTTATGAGCAATAAACAATAAATTTTTGTAAAGGGGAGAAATACAGGGGATAATGTTCTTCTGATATAAGAGATTGTTAGGGGATACCATAACGAAGGGGGAATTCCTTAGTGCACTATAAAAATTGATATTATGAAAGCTTATGATTCTATTAGATGGAGTTACATAAAGGATGTTTTTATCTCTATAGATTTTCATAGTATTATGATAAACAATATTAAGGAATGTGTGTAAATTGCTTCCTACTATATAAATGTGAATGGGGGTTTATATGATCACTTTAGAGGATCTAATGGGATAAGATAAGGGGACCTTATTTTCCTTATCTTTTTATCTTGGTTACGAAGTCCTTCTCTTGGATTATGGATGATACTTCTAGGAAGGAGGGATTTCAGCTCCATCCTAAATGTGAGAAGCTTAATCTTTCACATATTTTTTCTGTTAATGACTTTGGCTAGAGCTGAAGAAAACACTTTAAAGTTGAATGATAATGCACTTAAGCTTTTTAAATCCTTGTCTGACTTATGGCCTAACAAACCTAAATGTGAGATTTTCCTTGCTGGGATTGATGAGATTAGGGAAGATCAGTTGTGCGATATTATGAGTATGAGTAAAGAAAAGATTCCAGTGAAATATTTGGGGGGGTGCCTCTAATTACTACTAGACTAAAAGTTACTGATTATAAATGCCTTATTGAGAAGATTATAGGGAAGGTGAAGTCTTGGACAAAGAAATGGATCTCATATACTGGTAGAGTGCAGCTAGCCATTTCTGTTCTTAGAAGTTCACAGAGTTACTATATTAACATGCTTGTTATGCATAAAAATATCATTAAAGAGATTGACCATATTATATGTCACTTTATTTGGACTGGGGTGGACTTAAAATATCATCAGGCTAAGGTTGATTGGAATGACATATGTTTCCCTTCATGCAAAAGTGGGTTAGGTATTAAAAATCTTTTATTCTGGAATAGGGCTTGTATGATGCGAAACATTTGGGATATTGCTAGGAAAAAGGATTCTTTATGGGTGAAATGGGTCGATTCTATTGTTTTTAGAGGGGAGAATTTCTGAAGAATTAAGGGGAAGTCTGAACATTCATGGACTATGAGAAAATTTTTGAAGATGAGAATTGAAGCTAAGAAAATCATTACTCATCACATTGGGGATGGAAAAGATACTTAATTTTGGACTGAAAGTTGGCATAAGGATGGCCCTCTTATTGATTTTTATGGGGAGAGTGATTTATGATGTTGCTAGCCATTTAAATTGTAAATCTAGTGAATATATTTCAAATTTTGAATGGAGGTTCCCTAATCCTATATTTGAGGCCCTTATTGATCTTGCTTGAACAAATGCTATGTCCAATAGAGATAAATCTTATTGGTTATCTTGGAATGCTAATCCTAGGGAGATTTATAATGCATCTAGTACCTATGAGTGGATTAGAGAAAATAAGCCTAATGTGGAATGAGACAAGAGTTTGTGGTTCAAAGGACAAGTTCCTAAATATGCTTTCTTCGTATAGACTCTTCACTGGGGGAGGATTTTGACTAAAGAGAAACTGTATAAATGGGGATGTATTGATTCTAAGGTATGTGTTCTATGTAATTAGAATGTTGAAATTAATGATCACTTTCCTATGTCCCTACTCTTCTCAGGTGTGGGATAGATGTTTTAAGAAAAATGGAGTAAGTACTTCTTCAAATACAATTTTTAATATAATCAAAAGAATCAAAAATCAGGATAACAACTTTCAGAATAAAATCAGGATAATTATCTTAGCTACAGTGACATATGTCATTTGGAAGGAAAGAAATAATAGAACTTTTAATACAACTAGCAAGCAAATTAAATCCCTAATTTCTAATATGGAAATTGCTACTTGGAACACAACATGCATATGGTCTAAGGTAAAATGAGCCCAAGAAAACTGGGAAGTTGTTAAATACTATGGTATATCTAAAAAGATTCTTGGATGATACCTTCTTTCTTCGATAAGAGAGTGTGGGTTCTCTGAAGCAGTTGAAAATGGCCCTCCAAATGAGAATGGTAGTCTTAATTTTCTTCTGTGATGATGAGATCTAGTCATTTGTCTCCTTTTTTGAAAATAGAATTCTGAGTTTTTTTTAGTGGGTTTGGTTTGGTTGGTTAGAGTCTTAAAAGTTTGGTTGTTGCTGGGTTTTACTTGTTTGGATGGTTTATATGATGGATCTGCATATGGGATGTTTAAAAACTTAAAGTTTTATCTTATTTCTTGGATCGATCAGTTATTTCATGGCTGAGGTAGGGCCTCTGAGTTATTTTGGTGGGTTTGTCTTGGTTAAGGTGGAGTTGAATGGGTTTTTTTTTGGAGAGTTTTTTTTAGTTTTCCAGTTCGTCTATTTGAGGTTGCTAAGTGATGTGTTTCTTCGCTTGATATTGGGTTTTTGGCTGATTATCATGGAGTTATCTTTCTTTGTGTGGTTTTGCTCTATATCTTCTCAGTTTATTTTGTGAGAGGTGAAGGAGGAAATGTAGTTTTGTTTGGTCAGATTGGGTTTATTCGTTATGAGATTCAACTGATTTTTCTTTTCCCCCAGTTTTGGTATGTGTTTTTTTCTCTTGTTTGATGCGTGTTTTGTGCATTAGCATTTCTTTAGGCGCGTGTCCATCACGATTTTTCTTATATTTTCTTGTTTATTTTGTTTGTGGAATTTTGTATTTGAGTCTTGTGGGCTTGAAAAATTGTGTAGTGGGCTTTCTTTTTATTTGGTAGTCCTATTTTATTTTAGGCCTGTGTAGGCTGTTGTTTTTGTCCAGTGAAGTTGGTTTATGTTTGCACTTTTCTTTGGGCTTTGTTTTCTTTTATCTTTTATTTTCTTTGGGCTTTGCCCTTTCTAATATATTCTTAATCCATCGAAAAAATAAAAAGGGGGTTGTATTTTTTGGTAGGACCTTTTTATATATCCTTCATTGGTTATGGCTTGACTTCGGGACTTGACAAAACGTTGGTATTGTTAGAGAAGTTGACTAAAACCATGATTTATGTAATAGTTTTAGTTATGAATTTATTGTTAAAATAAAATCAGTTATTCCTATTTAAATGAGAATCATGTATGGACATAATATTTGTAGTATTTTATATATTGTCTATGTCTTTTGTTCTGCTCAGTAGGTCTTCTGGTGTGTAGAGTACGACTTACACACAGAGGATCAGATCACCAGTTCTTGTGAAATATAAGCTTTATCATTCACGGTCTTAGATGGAATTGGAAACACCATCAGTAGGACTATAGCACAATATGTTAGTAGGTCTATCTTGATTATAGGATATGATATAGTTTTAACTTATTGTGCCAGTACACTTTATGTGTATTGAACGAGACCAATTTGAGGTCATTGCTTTTATACTGATTTTATAAGACAATGTAAACCTCGTGATTACTAGGTTTACTTAAGGCTCTTAATTCGGATATTATTTATGGACACATGTACTAGTTATTTATTGCTTTGACTTATCGGGTGAGATTCATTATTGGATCAATAATCTTGATAAATTGGGTAATGGTGATTAATATATGGTGAAAGTATTTTCTGGATGGAATCCACGTCTCGGTATAGAGACTGGTGATAACCCCCTTGAGATGCTTAAAAGTTTTGTAGGTGCCAAACCCTGCAGTTGGATTATGTTAAACTAACACTACAAATAAGTTAAGTTGGACCGCTTAAGGACTTGAAGAAGTTAATCATATAAATTACTAGTAATTTATTTTTTTAACGGGTATTTGTAACCTTAACGTGAGGAGAATTAAGTAATTAATCTTGAAATATAATTTTGAGTTAAGGAATGGAGTTGTAATTATAATTATTTAGTGGTATTAATTTAATTAAGGGACTTTGATTAGAATCTAGGAAGGATTAGGTTTTCTCAGGCCCATTAGGAGCCATATCCTTGTCTATCCTTGGCGTTCCTATTGTAGCCTATATATATGCACCTAAGGCTCATTCTTTCTTAACCTTGCCATCACTCTTTGATAGTCAAAAGACCCATTTTTGTACTTGTGAGAAAGAGAGGTAGCAAAAAGGAAATAGGAGAAAAGAAGGTGGTCACGAAGTAAGAGCCCACACTCTACTCATGACTGTTCATATCAGGAATACAGTAGAAGATCGTGAGGTGCATTTGGGCTTGCATTTGAGATCAACTATCATCATATTCTGTTCGTGATAAGACGAGATCAAATCAAAGAGATCTTGCAGGTAAATTCTAAATTTACTTTGTAGGAGTTCATGCATAAGTAATTTTTGTGGTTCAATCTATACGCATTTTCAATAGACCCTTGGACTTCCACTCCAATAATTGGTATCAAAGCCCTATTGATACCACGTATAGATTGAATTCAACCATGTTGTCCAATTAAAATAATCATATACGTACATGGATGTTGGGTAAAATATAGATCTATGCTAACTTTTGTTTTATAGTGATCTAATCCCACTATTACGATCACGTATTTATGTTTATGTATTATGTGATTGGATCCCACGATGGTTTATTTGTGGATATTTTTTATGCTTGATTAATGTAATATTGATATAGAATGTGAAATAATTCATACAGGCATAGGACATGTTAAAATTGTTATTATTTTCTTCGTGATTGTCAATGGAGGAGTGTGAAACCAAATCGGTGATCAAAGGCAGTTTTCAGAACATAAATCAGTTTTAACAGTGGCTAACAGTGCTTGGAGGCTGGGGCGCTGATCCCTCGACCCCTGCGAGGGCGTCTCCCCTCGACCTCGCCACCTGACCGGGCAGGTGGAACCCTGTACTGTCCCAGCATAGGGGCAACATGAAGTGTTTGGGTTCAAGGATTATTGTTGATAACTCTAATCTACGACAGAGTTGTATCTTGACCATAATAGTCGGGACTCCTTATTTATCTCGATTTTTTTATTTATGTTAATTTATGTCTTTATTATTCATGTTTTAATTGTTGGGTTGTTAATATGGGTTAATGGTTCCCTTAGAATTATGGACAACATGGAATTCCGATCGGACTTGAATCATGTAGATGCTATATGTGATAAATCATAATTACTTTGAAATGTGGACATTAATATGTGTGGTTAGAGAATAAAATAAAATTTGAGTATTTTTTTATAAAGATCAAGGGTATTTGAAAACTTTATTTGTCACACATTTGCTTGATACATTAAAATAGGGAAATCCCGGTATTTTTGGAAATATATCAAATGTCCTAGATTTTTCAAATGAATTAAAAATTGGACACATATTTTCTATAACCCTCACAAAGGTTTTTGAATTACTAAGTGGGAAAGGGAATTTTCCAAGAGAAAATCCTATGGTCTCCATCAACGAGTTGTAGACTTTTAATCATAAGTAGGTCCTCGAATGAGAAATGCTAATTATTATGGTAGTTAGTATAAATTTCCTTAAGGGTAATTTTGGATTCATTATTCACATAGGCGACCCCCAAAGGAGGAGCCTATATGATATAAGATAATCTAAAATTGGTTGGTGGAATATACTTAGACATAAAATAATGGTAGGTTTTCCAAAGAGGAATGCTATGATTTTGTGGGACCAAAGATTTGGCTATTTAATTTTATTTGACATAGGTTTTTTCTAGATAATAAAATTTAAAGGAATAAGTTTGCCTAATTTTTTTGGGAAAGTAGGTTCTCTAAAGAGGAATACTATTCAAATGGTAATTGGGATGCCGACGAATTCTTTTAAAATTGATAGAGAGAACATTAATTTTAATTTAGAATCCAAAAAGTTTTATGTCATATGTTAATTCATTTTATTATTTGATTCTCAGTAATAAGATAGGATGGTCTTTCAACCCACTTGCTATCATTCTCAAGTAAAATAAATTAACTGGACCTAATTACATTTACTAGAAAAGGAATTTGGATATTGTATTAACTGCTGAAGGGTACAAGTTTGTCCTCTATGAGATCTGTCCTAAGCAACCTAGTGAGGGGGCAACTGAAAAGGAAACCCAGTATTACCAGAAATGGATCAAGGCTGATAGATGGTACGGTGTTACATTTTGGCATTTATATCAAATGTTCTACAATATCATCATCAGTCGATGAACCATGCCTATGACATGATGTTGAACCTCAAAGATATCTTTGAGGATCATAATCGTGCTGCAACGCAGGGTGCCATGAAAGAACTCATGAACACAAACATGGTTGAAGGTACCACCAGTGATGGAACATGTTTTAAGGATAATATCTCTTCTTAATGAGCTTAAAATCCTTGGAACTGGAATGAATGGGAAAACACGGGCCGATATTATTCTCCAGTGATTGCATGAGTATAACACCTCACCTAATTGAATACCGGGTGATCTGTCATTTATTAAATTATAACATAATATACAGTTGGTCCATTCTTAGCATCACTGTAGAAAACCTTTTATTTTCTAACCACCTAGTATTTAAAAATCTGGTGTTAAAATTTTATCTTTATAATTAACATAAAATCAAATGACAAATAATATCACATTCCACCATTTAAATATCAAACGCACAATGAATAATGACAGAATAATAATTGTATCTAAATTATACAATCCATTCTCAAATATCCATACAATATTCTGAAATAAACAGTCTAATACATCATAATGGAACTCTACATCTCTAAATAACAACAAAATAAAATGGACAACATGTCCGACTGGAAAGAAAGTTCGTAATGAAGAACTGAATCAATACTGAGGCGTCTAATATCAATAACCTACAACTTCCATTGTAACTACAGCACGCTAAAAGATAGAATCTGATAATCATGATGTCCTTGTGGTTGGACCCCTAAAATGTTTTACAAAAAGAATAGAGATTTGGAGAAAAACGGGTCAGAGCCAGAGTAAAATAGTTTTAAAATTTTAGTAAATGTTTAAATGCAAAATCTGCAAATACTATATTCATGTTAGGTTCACGTGCTCTCACTTGAGATGCTCACCTCTCATCTAATATCCATACCTAACGTACATCTCTAACCTTTCCTAATTATGCTACCCCGATTAACTATTTCAATCCAAATCTATTTATATACCAATTAACTCTTTGTTCTTACCCGTATCATCCATCCAATACGTTACCAGTTAATTTATATCAAAAAGTCAAGCATAAATTTCTCAACTTTTGTTTAATCTTTCCTCCACTAAGATAACGTTAAATGTCACCATTTTCTCATCTAATAAATACAAACAGTAGCATAAATCGTAAGTATATACATATATCACTCTCACTATATTTATACTACTACATCACCCCTAGGCTGAAAACTGCGATGCATGCATACTCTGCTATCATGTCATAGTACCTCGCGTACTAAATAAATGACTATTGGTTCAGTTTCTCACTCGAACCATAAATACAAATAACATATCAGAGGCGAACATAGTTCCAAGCCTATGGTATACGCACATACCTACGCACCCATATGACCGTCAGCACTATCGTTCTCACAGATATCCCGTACCTAGGTTCTATGATCTGAGGTACAAGTCAAAAATCCCCCCGAAGGCTCATCAAGATATGACCGTCCCGACGCAGAAATCACCCATGATAGCATGCAGGGTAGCTATGTCATATACATAATATCACAATCAACATAATATATACGTACACTCATCCTATACATACATAGAGTATATTTCAAGTTTATCCCATAAACTAACAATTCACATTTTTCATTACTCCTAACATCTCTTGTTAACCGAAAGGATATAAATGATTTAATTAGTTATTCGAATAGCTACCTTCAACTCATACTAATTAGTACAAAACCCAGACTCATTATAACAAGCCCGTATTATATTTTAATTCCCAATAATTCTTTTTCTCGATAAAGTTACATTCTGCCAAAAAATATAAAATTTTAATTTGAGGGATTTCTGGTCCGATTTTTAAAAAACTTAAAACCACAAGGTTGTGCAGAACATGATTTTATACAACAACTCGCGTGCACACTACCAATTTCCGCTTAAAATAGTCCTAAAATTATCATGTAATGTTCGTCCTTTTTCTAAAATAATTTTTCATGCGTTTTCTCCACTATTTTTTATGTTCAATCTTTCATTCTACAACTCCAAACTCCCAAATGAATATCCCCAGTAATATACTAATCTATATACATGATTTCTAATATTTTATACTCATTAAATCATCAAAAACTCAACTTAAATTGGATTAATTCATGGTTGTTCGCTTAAATATTATTTTACCATTTATCATCAAGAACGCATGTAAAACCCACATTTCTCCCAATTTTAATTGTTAAAATTTCATCAATATTCAACTTCTAACATAAGAATTATATACTACTATTAATTCTCCAAAAAATATAATTTTCATTCCTCAATTTATCATAACCTTTCATGAATTTCAAAATAGTAAACATCATATTCTAACATGAATATAACATTCAACTAAAATTCAGCAAGATAAACACTTACCTTTTAATGTAGGTCTGATCCATTGAATAAGAAATATATGGTTGTATTCCCCGCTCTTTGATTTACACTTTGATGATGATACTCAATGTATGTTCTTGCACAAATTCTTCAAATCTTCCCGTAGACTCTTGAAATTCCTTCTCAATTCTCTTCATTGTCTCTCTAACTCTTTGTATAACTCTCCTAACCTTTGGTTTTACGAAAATGACTATTCTCTAAGACCAAACCTTTCATTTTATAAGTGTAATCCCGATTCTGACTTTTCAATTACCATTAAGAAGCTCAAAAGTCACCTAAATAAGTTCAATTAATCTCAAAAGTCCCCGAGACCCGAACATAACCCCCGAGTACTCAATTTTAACTTTTTTCACCCTTCCGGACACACTGGCGCACTCAAAATGACCATATGAATTACAAAAATGAAATTACATTTTATTTTCTAATTTAAGTCCCGACAAGACTAACACGTGTGTTCCGACTAAATTTATCATAATTGTCGTATTTGTCACTCACGGCAAGTTTAATCTTCTCACATCATTATTATTACTCATTCGGTAATTAATATTCAATATAAATAAATATTAACCCTTATCTCTCTAATTAATATTTATTTAAATCTAATTAATCTCCAATTAAAATTTTCCCATTATTTAAATTAATCCCACTTTTAAAAATCATTAAAATTACGAGGTATTACAATGAGTCCTTTAAACAGTTCTGCTTAAATTACAATATGAACAAACTTTCTTACTCATTGGAGAAACTACTTAAAGAACTACAAGCAACTGAGGGTCTCATCAAGAAGTCAGTAAGTGCTTTTGTTGCTAAGAAAGGTTCTACTTCTAAGCCTATGGGAAAGAAGAAAAAGAAGAAAAAGTCTTAGAAATAGGTTATAGTCCCTCAGGCAGCTCGCGATCCTTAGGGAGGAGTGAAAAAGCCTAAGGAAAGTGTTTCCACTATAAGCAGTCAGGACACTAGAAGAACAATTATCTGGTTTTCTGCAGTAAACAGAACAATATAGGCAAATTCCATTTATTTTTTCATTGAATCATATTTTTTGGTTCGTACTATCGATACCTGGTGTGTAGATACAGGAGCCACTAATCATGTATACAATTCTTTATAGGGGTTCCACGAAACCAGGGGACTAAGTGATTGAGAGATTTATCTGCCTATGGGAGATGCAAATAGAGTAGCAATAGTTGTTGTGGGAGACGTTCATTTAAGTTTTAATAATGATAGGAGTTTACTTTTAAAATATTGTCTTTATGCACCTTCCATTACGAGGAATTTGATTTTTGTTTCTTGTTTAGACTTTTGTGGATATTCAGTTTCTTTTAATAAACTCGTGGTTATTAAGAAAAATAAATCTTTTACTTGTTCTCGTACATTAGTTGATAATCTTTATACTGTTAATCATATCTCTCACACACAACAAATTAATATTTTGCATAATTCAATTGGACTAAATTTAAAGAGAAATTTACCCTCCTTAGTGAACCAAATGTATCTTTGGCACTTATACCTAGGTCATATTAATCTACAAAGGATTCATAGACTGGTAGCAAGAGGGCAATTGAGCTCACTAGAAGTGGAGGCACTTCCATTTTGTGAATACTTTTTAAAAGGTAAAATGACTACGAGGACTTTCTTGTCCAAGGGTTATAGAGCTAAAGAACTCTTAGAATTGATTCATTCTGATCTATGTGGTATGACGACAACCCAAGAAAGAGGGAGCTTTGTGTATTTTATGACCTTCATAGATGATTACTTAAGGTATGTGTACGTTTACCTGATGCTCCATAAGTCCAAAGCCTTTGATAAATTCAAAGTGTATAGGGTAGAAGTGGATAAGCATCAAGGTAAGACTATCAAGACACTACGATCTGATCGTGGTGGTGAGTACCTCTTAGGGGAGTTTAGGCAGTATACAGACTATCAAGGGATCACATCCTAATTATTTGTACCTGGTATATTTCAGCAAAATGGTGTAGCAAAAAGGAGGAACAAGACTCTTTTATATATGATTAGGTCCATATTGAGTTATAAAGATATCTGAGATTCCTTTTGGGCATATGCTTTAAAAACGGTCACTTATTTACTGAATTTGGTACCTTTAAAGGCAGTCTCTCCTGCACCCAAGGAATTTTGGATTGGGTGTAAGCCTAGTATGAAACATATTCGAATCTGGGGTAGTCCAACACATTTGCTAAAGATAGATCCTAGTAAGTTGGAATCAAGATCATAAGTTTTTTTCATTGTAGGATATCATAAGAAAACTAAGGGTTATTTATTTTATGATCCTAAGGATCAGAAGCTTATTGTTACAATCAATGCTCGATTCTTAGAAGAGAATTATATCATGGATCATAAACCCAGAAGTAAAGTTATTCTTAACGAGTTACGAGGGAACCAATAAGATTCTTCAACACCACTAATACAGAATGAAATAACACAGCGGGTTGACACTAGTACACTAGTGCATGGACTACCTCATCGTAGTAGGAGTTTTATATGTCAACCCGAACTATATATGTTCTTGGGAGAGTATTATGATAAGGTCCCTGATAAACTTGAAGTTGATCCCTATAACTATAATCAGGTTATCCAAGAGAAAGTTACAAAACTTTGGGTTAAAGCTATGAATTCTGAGATTGAATCTATGTATTCTAATGAGGTCTGGAGTCTTATAGATCCACATGAAGTGATAAAACCCATAGGAAGCAAGCGGGTCTATAAGAGAAAAAGAGGGTTGGACGGAAAGGTTGAGACCTTTAAGGCACGACTTATTACCAAAAGATTTACTCAGAAAGAAGGCATTGATTATGAGGAAACACCGGTAGCTATGATAAAGTCCATCCGAATTCTCTTATCCATTTTGACTTATTTCGATTATGAAATTTGGCAAATGGACGTTAAGACTGCATTTCTTAATGGGAATCTTGATGAATGTATCTATATGGTGCAGGCAAACAATTTTATTACCCAAGGCCAGCATAAATTATGTAAGCTTAAGAAGTCCATTTATGAACTTAAGCAAGCATCTATTTATTTTTATCAGGAAATCAAATCTTTTTGTTTTGATCAATGTCTAGATGAATCTTGTGTGTAATAGAAATGCAACGAAATGTAGTGGTGTTTTTAATATTATATATAGATGACATTATGCTCATTCGAAATAATATTGGAGTGTTATCTTCTATTAGAGTGTGATTGTCCAGCCAATTCGATATGAAAGACTTAGGAGAAGCTACTAACATCCTTGGGATTAAGTTTATGCGTGATCGCAAGAATAGGACATTGGGTTTATCACATGAAACTTATATCATTTCCATTCTTGAAATGTTTAGCATGAAATATTTTGAGAAAGGGTTCCTCCCTTTCAGACATGGAATATCTCTTTCCAATGATCATAGTCCTAAGACACCTGGTGAGATAGAGAAGATGAAAGGCATCCCATATGCTTTGGCAGTTGGGATCCTTATGTATGCTATGTTATGCACTAGACCTAATATCTACTTTATTGTTAGCATGGTTAGTAGATTTCAGTCTAACCCTGGGCAAGAACACTGGATTGTGGTAAAGCATATACTAAAGTACCTAAAAAGAACATAAGATTATATGATTGTTTACCAGTAGTAGTGGCAAAATGTGGCCCAAATAATAAAACAACCCATATTAGCCCAGTCATCTAAATATGGGGCCCATATTTAAAAGCTATGAGTTAAATATGGGGTCGCCCATATATAAAAGCAATGAGTCAAATATGGGCACCATATTTGAAATCTAGGAATCAAATATGGAGCCCAATTTTAAAAGATACGAATCAAATATAATACTCATTTTTAAAAGTTGTGAGTAAAATATGAGTTGTTTTTACATATACCTCGAATTCTAATACTTACTTTAGTAAAAAAAAATGGGTTGCCCAACCCATATTTAGTCCGCCTATATTTGGGCCAACCCACATTTAACCTAACCCATATTTGGCCCAACCCACATTTAGCCCAACCCAGACCCGCCCAAATTAGGCCCAGTCCGTAATTTTATCAGTGCTATTTACCAGGCAGAGAGTCTAGAGCCTATTAGGTACACCGATTCAAATTTTCAGTCTGATAAAGATTCCAAAAAGTCTGCATCTGGATATGTGTTTACCCTAAGAGGTGAAGCCATTAGTTGGAGGATTATCAAGCAATCTTACATTGCTGATTCCACCAAGGAAGCTGAATATGTGGCAGCCTCTGAGGCAGCTAAGGAAACAGTATGGCTTAGAAACTTCCTAATGGATCTAGGAATGGTACCTTTAGTTCAATCGACTATTAATCTTTATTGTGATAATAGCGGCGCGCTTGCTAACTCAAAGGAACCACGGAGTCATAAGAGAGGTAAACACATCGAGCGTAAGTATCATCTCATTAGAGAATTTATGCAGCAAGGTGATGTCACAGTTTTGAATATTGCATTAAAGAAC
The DNA here is from genome assembly GCA_949130495.1 of Sambucus nigra. NCBI lineage: Eukaryota > Viridiplantae > Streptophyta > Magnoliopsida > Dipsacales > Adoxaceae > Sambucus > Sambucus nigra. Next base: position 643,277,898 of record OX422208.1, on the reverse strand, counting down.
AATCTAGTAGACCCTTTTACAAAGAGCTTACCAGCCAAGACTTTTGATAGTCATGTAGAGGGGATGGGAGTGAGATGAATTACATCATGACTTTGAGTTTAAGTGGGAGATTGTTAAAGAAGTAGACTAAAACCATGCTTTGTGTAATAGTTTCAGTTATGGATTTATTGTTAAAATAAAATCAGTTATTCCTGTGTTAATGAGAATCATGTATGGAAACAATGTTTGTAATATTTTATATATTGTCTATGCCTTTTATTCTGCTCAGTAGGTGTTCTGGTGTGTAGAGTACGAGTTACACATAGAGGATCAGATCACCAATTCTTGTGGAATATACGTTTTATCGTTCACTTTCTTAGATGAAACTGGACACACCATCAGTGGGACTGTAGCATAATATTTTAGTAGCTCTATCTTGATTACGAGAAATGATATAGTTTCAACTTATTGTGCTAGTACACTTTGTGTGTATTGAGCAAGACCAATTTGAGGTCATTATTTTTATACTGGTTTTATAAGACAATGTAAACCTCATTATTATTAAGTTTACTTAAGGCTCTTAATCCAGATATTATTGATGGATACATGCACTAGTTATTTATTGCTTTGACTTATCGAGTGAGATTCATTATTGGATTAATAATCTTAATAAATTAGGTAATGATGATTAATGTATGGTGAAAGTCTTTTATGGATGGAATCAACGTCTCGATATAGAGACTGGTGATACCCCCTTGTGATGCTTATATGTTTTGTATGTATTGAACCCTGCAAGTGAATTATGTCAATTCGACACTACAAATAAATTAAGTTGGACCGCTCAAGGACTTGAAGAAGTTAATCCAATAAATTATCAGTAATTTATTTTATGAACATGTAACGTGGGGAGAATTAAGTAATTAATGATAAAGAGCTCGAAATATAATTTTGAGTTAAGGAGTGGAGTTATAATTATAATTATTTAGTTGTATTAATTATAATTAAGGTACTGTGATTAGAATCCAGGAAGGATTATATTTTCTTAGGCCCATTAGGAGCCACATTCTTATCTCTCCTTAGGGTCCCTACTGTAGCCTATATATATGCACCTAAGGCTAAATTTTTCTTAAACTGACCATCATTCTTTGATACTCAAAACACCCATTTTCGGACTTGTGAGAAAGAGAGACAGCAGTGAGAAAACAAGAGAAAAGAAGGTGGTCACAAAGTAAGAGCCCGCCCTCTACTCGTGACTGTTCATATCAGGAATACGGTAGAAGATCGTGAGGTGCATCTGGGCTTGCTTTCTACATCAACTGTCATCATATTTTGTTCATGATAAGATGATATCAAATCAAAGAGATCTTGCAGGTAAATCCTAAATCTACTTTGTAGGATTTCATGTATGTGTAGTTTTTGTGGTTAAATCTATACGCATTTTTAATAGACCCTTGGACTTTCGCTCCACCAGGTATCAGTGTTTTTTAGTCTTGAGTTATATTTTAGACATGAAAATGAACACACACACTAAGACTTAAGCATACCGAACCAGATGATATCTCTAATGTGCTTTTATTTTCTTTATAGTTCTATTTGAGTTACTGAATTTATACGATTTTGTTTTTGGAAATGAACTTCAACTTCTTATATATATTTTGATGTGATTTTTTTTAAAATCATCTCGTACGAAGTTGGTATCGTACGAAAATTCTCTTACAAAGAGGTTTTTGTATGATATCATTAACATTGAATTATAATGTCTTGTATAAAATGGGTATGTATGAGATGGGTCGTGTATGATAATTTTTCGTATGAGATGACCTCGTATAAAAGAGTTTTTTGTACGAGGACCTCGTATAGTTTGTTGTTCATACGAGGGCTCCTTCATTCTTACCAAAATGATTTTTTGAAATTTTTGTTTCTTAAACTTATTTTCTGTAATACTATATAAATAAGCATTATGCCAAAAATCAAAAATTATCACGATAAGATGGTAATTGTCCAAAACCATGACCATGCATTATTGACCGTGACCTCATCCAGGGGTGATTTGTACAAGAAATTGGTCATTTTCATAGACTGTGATACATTCTGCAAGAAAATGGCACCAAGTTTGTCACGTTATTAGTCGCAGTCCAAGATTGTGATCATTTTTTTAGGACCGTGACTAGTATTTCTAGGATCAAAGTCCACGACCATGACCCTCTTTCAAGTATAAATAAAACTCGTCAGGGTTTATTTTCTAATTTCCCTCTCTGTATGTGTGTGTGTGTGTGTGTATGTGTGCATGTGTTACCACTTGATACCACCACTGTTACCACCATCGACTACCACCTCCACCACAGTCTCTCTCTACAAAATAATTAAGTTACTCTCTCTATTTATGTATGTATGTGTGTGTGTGTGTGTGTGTGTGTGTGTGTATACCAGTATATGTATGTGTATGTATATGCAAACGAGTGTATATATGTGTATGCATATTTGTGTATGTGTGTATATGTATTTTTATGTGTGTATATGTGTATACAAAATATACTCATACATAGTTTGACCATAAGATTTAATATGAAATTTACATTGATTTTGATTTTGAGATAGTGAACCATTCATATATATAATAAGTTGCAAAACTTATGTATGTCATAAGATAGAACTATGATGTCATCTTCATGAGTTCTTCCGCACTACCTATTTTACCCCTTATAAATTTGGATTCCCCCTCTTTTGACATACTCTAATTCATTTGACCCCTTTCTTCAAAATTCAAAAACAAGGGTAGAGTAGTATTTCCCCATTCTCTCCCTTCTTACACTCAATTGTCTAAACCTAGCCGTCTCTCTTTCCCTCACTTTATTCTCTCTCTCTCTCTCTCTCTCTCTCTCTCTCGGATTTACAATGATCAAGAGGCCTTTTAGTGATAGTTACTGTTTCTTGTGTGTACAACGATCAAGAGGTCTTCTTATTTCACGCCTGTAATTCTTCTCATACTCATCGGTACGATCTTTGTTTCCATATATATGACTTGTTGGTACTGGTGTTTTTCACACATACCCTATCTTTTTCACTGGTGGTGTTTTTCACAGTTGAATAAAAAATCAAACGGTTGTTATATGTTGTGTCTTTTGTTGATCTGGGGCGATTTAGGGTTTTGGTTTCAATTAAGATCTATTCCTAAATTTATTATATATTTCGAGTTTGTTCATTTTGTTTTAGATATGTTTACATATATGGTAATGTTTTGGGATCTAATCATTTTTTGTGATTTGTTATTTATTTTTTCTTTTGTAGGTGACCTGATTATACATGAACATCCAAACAAGTATACTCCTTTTCTTTTTTATTTAGTTTTTTTAGGGTTTATAGTTGACGATTTCATTTTGTAATGTATTTTGGAAAGTTGATATATGTACAAATTTTTCATGCTTAGTATTTTCTTTTGGGTAAATGAGGTTATCCAAATATAGTTCTACTATGACTTTGTTTTCCATTTTATCTGCAAAGACGACATTTTATTCATATAACAGATTGTTGAAGTATTCTTGCCTATATGGAGTCAGTATCTTCTGTATAGTTAATCATTGAAGTATTCATTCTTATGCCTATGACTTTCAGGTGTTTAACACAACTCCTAAGTCAGTGTTTTTTGTCTAATTTGTTTTATTGGTTTATAGGGGTTGGATTGTGATTATTGATCCATGTCTTCTTTCCCTTGGATTAGTTTTATTTAGTGGTATTGGATAGTGTGAATGGAAAAAAAATGATTTCATTGTTAGTTGTATTAAAGTTACTATTGTCTAGGGGTATATTATACTAAAATATGTTATGTATGCAGATAAACAAGCTTTCATTTCTTTAGTCTTATCAGTATGATTCAGTTGTTTAGTGTTAGTTTTCACATTTAAATATTTTATGTGGTTTATTTTCAAGTGTTTGTTTCCTAGAAGTAAGTGATGTTGGTGTTTATGGGGAAGGCTTTCTTTTACTTCCATAACAACCCCAACCCCAGAAGCTTTGTACTCTTAAGCTATATAATATATAATTTCTTTATTCGGATTCAATTTACCGAGTGGACAGAGAACATATCAATCGTTGGTTGTTGTCCTTCAATTTTTTTGTAGTTGGCTACCACTGGAAGATCATTATTTGATGGTTCATTAATTTTTGGGATATATTATTTATTTTTTTCTCTGGTTCATAAGTATATTAACAACATTTCGAGTGGGGGATTTTTTTTTGGGTGAATTCATGGTGGGTGTATCTACAATATTTACAATAAAAAAAACAATTGATGGATTGCGTAATTAGAGGTTGAATGCTATGATGTGCTTTATGGAGTTTTAAGAAGTAGAGATTGGATGCCATAAGTCTGAGTGCACCGGTAACAAGTATAATAGCGTGCCATTGTCATGACCATACCCTAGGACTATTTTGGTATCTAACTTTCTATAAATCATTTCTACAACTAGAGGTTGGGAAGCCGTGTAAGTGTTCGTCGTGGCGGTGGTAGTAGTATAGGGAAAGTGACAGGGATCCCAACCTGACTCCCGATCATACCCCTTCAAATTCATGCTCAACTAATAATATGAAGAATTAATTAACTCTCATTCTCATTTCCCTAAATCATGTGGTAATTGAATGATTTCTCCAATGGGTGTGTACACCATACATATAGGGGAGGGGAAGAGGAGGTGCTCTAGAGATACCACCTTAGCCGTATTGAGAATATTTTAGCATATGTGTGATGCCATAAGTGATATCACTAAAGGATCGTCCCCATGACATTACATAGTCTTGAGCATACTTATTACAAAGTCCACTTTTATATCTAGACAATCCCCTTGCCATCTATTATAATTCCACTAACTAATTATGGGAATAGATATTTTAATGGTATCAATAAAATAATTACAATATCTCTCAGTCTAAGTGACAATCCCCCTGCATATACCTTAATTTTATTGTCATATTGTTGAAGACTTCGATGTATTTCTTTATGATTTGAGAAGAAATCATATAATCTTTGTTAAGCAAGACAAAAATAGATCTTTTTTCTCGACTACTTATTGATTTAGCCTTTGGCAGGTTTTCTGTGCAGGAGTACAACAAATTTCGCATTTCGCAAATTTATGAAGTTGTTCTAGCACTCGCAGAAAGTGGGAAAATTGGGGTCTTTAATCTTCTCTTCTAGCGTCATATTTATTCTTTAGCACCTTTCATGCTCGAAGTTTTATCAGCTATTCCTGAAACTATTCCAGTTCAAACATATAGACAGCTACTTCATGGGAATTCCCCTCCTTCAAGTACTTCTTTGACAGAAGAAGATTAGGCTGAATGTGAAAAAATGGTCACTTTTATTAGCATACTCCCTGAGAATCAAGAGAGCGGTATTTAGATCCAAACTGAGCCCATTGTCAAGCAGTCCTCGGGGAATGCAAATGTAAATGATGTGAAACAATATAATTTTTGAAAAATTTGAAGCTATCAAGACTTATCACATCAGTTTGAATAAAGACTTTGCAAAAAACAAGAAAAAAGAGTAGCATTTTTCTACTTAAACATGAGTTCAACACCAACCCAAATTTGGATACTATTGTACTAGATCTTATGTGCATACATGGACCGTTGGTGGCGTGCTACTAATTCTTTTGGATACTATGGTGGAGCAGTTGACAGTTGTTTAATACTTTGGGAATATATATATATATATATATATGTTTTAAAAGATTTGCAAGTGTTGATGAACACTCTGGCTCAAACTGATGAACACTCTGTCAATTGATGAACACTCTGGCTCTTATCTGTTTGGGACTTATGTACATAAACTGTTTGAATTATAACTGGAAAATCATGTGTTTGTTTGTTTGATGAACACTCTAGGTTTAAATTATTTAGGGATTATTGAACTATCTTTCAATTTAGATGCTCCTCAATTGGTACATTTTTTCCATTTACGCAATTTATCATCATAGTTATATTCTCTTTATTTGTCACTTTGTAACTATTCTAGAGTAACATGATTTCTTCTAATTTATGCTTGTGTTTTCACTCCAAGACACAGACGTGAATGCGAATGAGCACGAAACGATGTATTAGTGGTCCAAAAGAAATGATATATACATACACCACTATCTTGGACTTCTTTTAAATTCATTCAGCTTCTACGTGTGGGAATAGTATTTAACAGTGAAGAAAACTCAGGTAATAGCTTATTGGTTTTAGGAAGAAGAAACAAATTTATCAACGTTGTTTCTTGTGAGCTTCATGATTTTATACATAGCAATGTTTTTGGAATTTCCTCATTATTACAGAGTTTTTTGGGTTGAATTATTTTGGCTTAACTTCCTTATTTTTAAAGAGTTCATTGCTGACTTTTTCGACTATCTGTTGATGTCACATAGGTGCATACTATAGGTGTAAATAAGGGCATTAGAGCAATCCTGATGCAAGGAAATAGACCTACAGCCTTTCTCAGCAAGGCATTGGGACCTTGAAACTTAGAGGTTATATGGATTATATAATTTTTATTAATTTATGCATTTGATAGATTATTTGTATTCGACCTCGATCACTCTCTTACAATCCCAACCATTTTCTTTGTGATTGTGATTGTTGATACCAAAATTAGTATGCCGATGTGGACGAATAATAAGAAGGCACGTGTCAATCTACGTGGCACAATAGCAACGAGGAAGATTGTTTCCCCGACCAACATACTTACTCCGAGCAACAAGTATACTCCGAGGAACACCAACCCTCCGAGGAACTCTTATCTTCTGAGGAACTCCACTGCTCCGAGGAACTCTTGGACGACGAGCAACTAAGGCGGTTTGAGCTGCACCTCGACCACAGCATTAATTTCCAGATAATCAACAGTTCAACTATTCATTGAATGCTTATCATATTGACGCGCACGTTTGAAAAACATTAAATGAATTACCCTTTCATATGTGTATCATTTAATGTAACACCCATTCATGTACAGCCTAAGGGTTATAAATACCTTGTATCACCCTCATTCAAAGGGACCGGAATTTCTTGATAGAGCTTATAATCGAGAATTCCCAAAACACTCAGCAATAACATAACAGTGGACGTAGGCCATTCTTATACGGCTGAACCACTTTAAAAATCTTTGTCTCGTTTTATTTATCTGTGATTGAATAATTAGAGCGATCTAATTTTTTACATCAACAGATTGGCGTCGTCTGTGGGAATCGATTGTTATTATCGTTTTTCACCAAAAATCATTCATCATCAATGGCGGATAATCCAGAATCTAGCAATCGAAACGCTGGAAATGCTGGAAATCCTCCAAATCCCTCTGCACCTCCAGATCTGGCCGGAATTATGACGAATCTGGCTCAAGGACAAACTGCCATGTAAGACACAATGAGGCAACTCATACAAACCCTTCATGGCGGTGCACCTGCACGTTCAGGACAGCTAAGTGGTCAGAGACAAACTTATTTACTTTCTTCACGATCCAGGCGTACCGAGTCATATCGTAATGAGGAGTCTGATGATTTCTCTTATCAACCTGGGCGAACTTTGTCAATAAGGGCTACAGATAATGATCAACGTATCACTCTCTCTCCAGAAAGACCCAGCGCCTTAGAAAGACTGAGTAGGGTGTCTCCTTTCAGTCGATTAGGCCCTAGGAGGAATAGGAGTCCACCTAAGACCATGTCGAGGAGTTTTCGACAACCATCAGATCTAAGAGAAGGATCAGCACAATCACGACCAGTTGCTTGTTAAGATAAATCTCAAGAGGCTACTTCAGAATGATCTATTGCTCGAACCAATAGGCCCGAGGAACGAAATGAAGCGTGGAAAGGGTCCCTTTAGCGATTGGAGGATAGATTGGGAGAAATGGCTAGGGCGAAGAATCCCCTACAATGAACTTTTATTCAAGGGACACCTTTTGTCCAGGCCATTGTGAATTTTCCTACACCGTCAAAGTTTAAAGCACCAGTAGTGACCCCTAAATATGATGGAAAGACAGATCCTGTTCTTCATATAGAGCAATATCAAGATGCCGCCGATATCTATGCTGTCCCCGACGAGATGAGATGCAGAGCGTTCTTAGGAACTCTTACTGGAGCTGCCCAGATATGGTACAACAATCTTCCTCGGGGTAAGATTTCAACTTTCTTTCAGTTGGCCGAGTTGTTCATCGGCAATTTCTGTTTCGGAGCAAAGCCAGTAAAATGAGTAGCACACTTGTTAAGTGTTAGACAAAAATTTGGTGAGAGTACTAGAGATTACATAACTCGTTTCAATAACGAGAAGCTGGAAGTTATAGATTACGAGGAGAAGACAGCAATCACCGCTTTGATGAGTGGGTTGTTTCCTAATAAGTTGTATTACATCTTGGCGAAATATCCACCTAAAACTATGTCAGAGTTGATGGAAAAAGCAGCCAAAATCATGAATGCCGAGGAAGCTATGGCTGCAAAGAAGAATATAGATAAAGACACCAAGGTAGACGTCGATAAGTCTAAAAATAAAGAGCATAAGGGCAATGGTGGCGACAAGCGTTCTAGAAATAATAAGTCATCATGGGAAGTCCTGAAGAAATTCGATAATTATACTCCCTTAAAAATGGGTATTAATCATGTCTTGGAAGAAATCAAGAATAGCGAGGAAGTAAAGTGGCCGAAGAAACTGAGGTCAGATCCTGATGCGAGGAACAGGGACAAATATTGCGAGTTCCACAAAGATCATGGCCATATGACTAAAAATTGCATAGCTCTTCAGAACGAGATTGAAACACTCATCCGAAGAGGAAAGCTAGCAAAATATATTGATCGGGGAGGTAAAAGAAGAAATAATGATCGAACTAGAGAGAGTTCTAGATCTCCTCGTCGAGCAGAGGAGAAAAAAAAGAGAGACCACGAAGATGATGCCGAGGATGACCCCGATCTTCCCAAGAAACCAAGGCAGCCAGAACGAGAGGTATTTTCCATACGTTTTGGGTCATTTGATTGTAATGTTATTACAGGAGGAGATGCAGGAGGAGGAGATCTTACTGCAGAAAGAAAAGCTTACCTCAGAGAGGCACAAGCTTGCTCGTACATTCAGCGAATAAATTTGGCCGAGGAGGATCATCCGAGGAAGGTAAACAAAGAGAAGCTGGTTATTGGCTTTTCAAAAAACGACCTGGCAGGTGTTCTTTACCCTCACGACGACCCTTTGGTGATCAAAATGAGGATGAAAGAAGTAGATATTTCAAGGGTGTTGGTGGACAATGGTAGTTCGGCAGACATCATGTATTATTCATGCTTTGACAGCTTGAATTTAAAATTATCTCAATTGGAACCTTATCACAGACCTCTTCTGGGTTTTGCTAGCGAGAAAGTTTTTCCGCTTGGGACGATCAAGTTGGATATATTCATTGGAACTTGGCCTGCTTGCCGAACAGAAAGAATACGCTTCTTTGTGATGGATAAAAATGTGCAGTCAGCTTACAACATCATCATGGGAACAGTTGGTTTGAAGAAGTTCGAGGCAGTTTCATCTACAGTACATCAGTGCTTAAAATTCCCAACAAACTTCGGAGTAGGAGTTGTGAAAGGTGATCAAAAAGTAGCTCGGGAATGCTATTATTCATCTGCCGAACAAGAGGAGCTTGAATAAAAGAAGGAAAAAGACTACTACCTACCAGGTGGAAGAAGATACAGAGATTGAAACTCTCGATCCCAGAGATGAATCCCAACTTGTAAAAGGACAAGTGGTAGAATCTACAGAAAATGTTATTCTGGACGACGAGCACCCTGAACGAGTAACTCAGATAGGTTCATCGTTGGATGCTTCAATAAAACAGGAGTTGATAACTTTCTTGAAAAACAGAAAGAAAACTTTTGCGTGGAGTCATGAAGACATGCCAGGAATAGATCCAAACTTCTTATGTCATGAGCTCAATGTGAATAAGGAGATCAAGCCTGTAAAGCAGAGAAGAAGGGTATTTAGCCCCGAGAAGAATCAAGCTATTCAAGAGGAGGTCGACAAGCTCCAGAAAGCCCAATTCATTGAAGATGTGAAGTATCCGGACTGGTTGGCAAATGTGGTGATGGTAAAGAAGAAAAACAATAAATGGAGAATGTGTGTTGATTTCACTGATCTCAACAAGGCCTGCCCAAAGGATCACTTCCCATTGCCCAAAATTGACCAACTAGTGGATGCTACCTCGGGGCACGAGCTGCTCAGCTTCATGGATGCCTACTCTGGTTACAACCAGATCAAAATGAAACCTGAAGACAGGGAAAGCACTTCTTTTATTACCCCTAGGGGAACTTATTGTTATAATGTTATGCCTTTTGGTTTGAAAAATGCAGGAGCGACATACCAGCGGCTGATGAACAAGGTTTTTGCCGAACAAATCAGTTGCAATATGGAGGTCTATGTCGACGATATGCTGACAAAGAGCAAGAAAGCTGCTGATCATCTAGTTGACTTAGGTCAGACCTTTGATCAACTGGATAAATATCAGATGAAGCTTAACCCGACGAAGTGCACCTTTGGAGTACGAGAAGGAATGTTCCTCGGGTACATCGTTAACCAGCGAGGCATTGAGGCAAATCCAGTAAAGATCAAAGCTCTTTTAGGGTTGCGATCTCCAACGACGAAGAAAGAAGTGCAGAGTCTTACAGGACGAGTTGCAGCGCTCAATAGATTTGTATCTCGAGCAACTGATAGGTGCCTTCCATTCTTCAAAACACTCCAAAAAACTTTTGAGTGGAATGATGAATGTGAAAAAGCCTTTCAAGACTTGAAGAAATATCTGGGAACACCTCCATTGCTGTCCAGACCAGTGATGGGAGAAAAGTTGTACTTATACCTAGCAGTATCAGAAAATGCGGTCAGCTCGGCATTGATCAGATTGGAGAATGGAGTCCAAAAGCCAATTTATTACACAAGTAAGGCTTTCCGAGGTGCAGAGATCAGGTACCCAAAGTTGGAAAAATTGGCATTGGCATTAATTAAAGCAAGTATAAGAATGAGGCCATATTTTTAGGCCCATACCATCATTGTGTATACCGACATGCCATTAAGACAATCCCTTCATAAGCCAGAATAGTCAGGAAGACTGATGTACTGGGCAATAGAGCTCGGTGAATATGATATTGTGTATGAACCCAGATCATCCTTAAAAGGGCAAGCAGTAGCAGACTTTATAGCAGAGTTTACATATCCTGATACCCCCGAGGAATAAAAGTTGCTCGCTGACCAACCTGTGGATGTTACACGGCCAACAGACATGAGTTCAGACCAACTCCGGTTGGTAAAAGGACTTGTGGATGTAGAAAGATCATCAAATTCAAACCCAGACCAACTACGGTTGGTAAAAGGGCGAGAAGAGATGGTCAACGAGGAGCGAAAGATATCAGGGGAGGATGAAACAAAACAGCAAATATTTCACCGAGGAACGTTGTCAGATAAGAATTTTGAAGACGAGTTACCTACGTGGAGATTGTATGTAGATGGGTCATCTTGTACAACAGGTTGTGGAGCAGGGATTGTTTTGAACACCCCAGACGAGATTGACGTGGAATATGCCTTACGATTCCAATTCAAAGCTTCCAATAATGAGGCTGAGTATGAAGCCTTAATAGCAGGTCTTAATTTAGCAAAGATTATGGAAGCACAACAAGTGATGGTATTCAGTGATTCTCAATTAATTGTGAATCAGATAATGGGAACGTATGCAGTTAAAGGAGAACTAATGGTCAAGTATCATGCAAAGGCGATGGAGTTGTTGGAAGAATTTGATGCCATTCAGTTAATCAGAATACCAAGAATGGAGAATGCACAAGCAGATGCACTGGCCCGACTAGCATCAGCTACTCGTACCAAGTTGTGAAGAACAATACCAATTGAGGTGTTAGAAAGTCGAAGCATAGATGAAGGCCTGACGATGAATGTTATTTCCCTTGATTGAGGACCATCTTGGATGGATCCCATCAGGGCATATGTCGAGGAAGGAGAATTATCGGAGGATAAGATCGCTGCCAAGAAATTAAAGTTTAAAGCTGCTCGGTATGTACTAACTAATGGTGTTTTATATAGACGAGGAATTATGGCAGGTTTACAAAGATGTGTACATCCCTCCGAGGTGAAAGAATTGATTGAAGAGATCCATGAAGGGTCATGTGGAGCCCATGTAGAAGGTCGAACACTTTTGCAAAGGGTGATGATGCAGGGATATTACTGGCCGACGATGAGGGCTGATTGTATAGCATATGCCAAGAAGTGTGACAAGTGCCAACGTTTTTCCTCTATCCAACGAACTCCACAAGCATTGTTGACACCCATAACTTCTCCTTGGCCATTTTCCATGTGGGGAATTGACTTGGTTGGACCACTGCCAACGACCCGAGGAAGATTCAAGTACCTCGTCGTTGCAGTGGATTATTTTACTAAATGGGTAGAAGCTGAGCCTCTGATCGATATGACCTACGAGAAGGTGTACCAATTCGTTTGGAAGAACATCATCTGCTTATATGGTCTCCCTCATGCCTTCATCACAGACCATGGAACACAATTCGATAACGAGGAGTTTGCCGCCTATTGTCATCAGTCAAACATTTTGAAGGTTCATTCAGCACCAGGCCATCCTCAAAGCAATGGACAGACTGAGGTGACGAACAGAACATTATTAAATGGTTTGAAGAAGAGGTTAAATGAGGCTAAAGCTAACTGGATTAATGAGCTACAATCAGTATTGTGGGCTTACCGAACAACTCCCCGAGCAGCAACTGGAGAATCGCCATATATGCTGACGTTTGGAAGTGAGGCTATAATACCTGCCGAGTTGGGTCTTCCGACACATAGAGTGCTGAATTTCAATTCCTCAGTCAGTGACTTGATGAGAAGACTAGATTTGGATATGCTCGAGGAGGTTAGAGAAGAAGCAGCCATTATAAATGCTGCATATCAACAACGAACAGCTTTGTTCTACAACAAGAGGGTGAAGAAATGCGATTTAAAGGAAAGAGATTACGTGCTAAAGAAGGTCATTCAGAAGCACAATAAATTGGAAGCAAATTGGCATGGACCTTATCGAGTTACAGAAGTTGTTCGACCAGGAACTTACGGAATAGCAACTCTAGAAGGAGAGGAATTCAAGAATGCATGGAATGCTGAACACCTTCGCAAGTATTATCAGTGATGTAAAATGTACAGCAGGTCCATCAATATGAATAAAACGATGATGTTTCACCATTTTTCTCTCCATTATTTGAAAGTTTTTCGGGGAATACTAGTGTTGTACACTACGCTGCTCGACAGCACAAAGAAGACGATAGTTCAGACCCACGACCAACTCCGGTTGGTAAAAGGGCAAGAACAAACTATACTCCTTTGGTTAGGAGGCATACACTAGCGTGACCAACTCCGGTTGGTAAAATAATTAGTAGATAGTTCAGACCCACGACCAACTCCGGTTGGTAAAAGGGCGAGAACAAACTATACTCCTTTGGTTAGGAGGCATACACTAGCGTGACCAACTCCGGTTGGTAAAATAACTAGTAGATAGTTCGAACGTGATCAACTTCGGTTGGTAAAATAGCGAGAACAAACTATACTCCTTTGGTTAGGAGGCATACACTAGCGTGACCAACTCCGGTTGGTAAAATAACTAGTAGATAGTTCGAGCGTGATCAACTTCGGTTGGTAAAATAGCGAGAACAAACTATACTCCTTTGGTTAGGAGGCATACACTAGCGTGATCAACTCCGATTGGTAAAATAACTAGTGGACATGATAGTTCAAATCCATGACCAACTCCGGTTGGTAAAAGGGCAAGAACAACATTCTTAAAAATGCCAATTTCGGCTGGTTAAGAAACAAAATATGCTCTCAAATGCCAACTTATGTTGGTCGATAAGTAAGTTTATTACATAAAAGTTCATCGAAGAAACTGAACCAAGTATAGTTGGTCGGGGATACAAATCCACTAACTGTAGTTGGTCGACGAGGATAAAATTAGCGACCTTGGTTGGTCGGACAACATTTTATGAAAAAAATTACCAAGTATGGTTAGTCGGGGATAAAAACTCTCACTAATTATAATTGGTCGACGAGCACAATTTAACAACCTTGGTTGGTTGGAAAAATTTTAAACATTTTATACTCATTACTTTATTATTAAGTGATCGAGCAACATTTTTTATACTTGTAATCTTTTAGATTGGTCGATGAACCACAAAGAATTGTTATGTAATCACAAATATAAAAGTGTTAGACAAGTACAAAACAATAGCAATACAGATTTGCAAACAGAAAGTGAAAGTCTTTCATTAAAATTCAAAACGAATTACAAATTACATGTATACTAACTATTACATTGAAATCCCTATTCTATTGGTTTCTTTCCTTCAGCTTTGGAAACAGGTTCCTCGCCAGCAGGAGGATCATTTAATGTCTGAGGAGAATTGATAAAATTTAAGTCCTTCAACATTCTGACATTCATTACTGAAGGAGTATCCAAGAGATGCTCGGGACGAGATACTTCAATTTGAGAATGAAGATTATAGTCACCAAGATATTTTGAAATTAAGCTCCGGGGAATGGCACGAGCTGGGATCCATTCCATGTCCAATTTATAGGGTGGTACAGGCAAGTCTAGTAGCCCAAGAATATGATAATCCCACAGGTAGTGCCCCTGTTCGAGCTTCAGCACACCCAGGGCATTCAACCATCCCTGTTTATAACCTTTATTATTGGCATTTTCAATGCGAGCATCCAAGTGATAAAGGGCCTCATTATAGCCTGCATTCCAGAATTCGCGAGGTTCTTTATGGAATTGGAAAGTTAATCTTTCTAACTGCTCATGAAGGTTCCTAGCAAAAACATCCTTATTATTCAAAGCAGACTTCGTCGCAGTAAGTTGATCTTCCAAAGTTAGGATTTTCTTGGACATTTCAGACAAAGCCCGATCTTTCGCGTTCAACTGGTACGCTTGAGTTTTCAATGTTGACAGAGTACGAGCTTCTTCAATACTACGAGGAGTCCTTGATAGACCCCGAGCAGCTGGAGTACTTCGTTCCTCGTTAACATCCTGGGCAGCTCTTCCTCGCCCACGAGAACCTCCTCCTCATCCCCGAGCAGTAGCAGAAATACCAGACCTTCTTAAAGTATCCAATTCTTGCCTTAATTTGGCATTCTCAACCTCTAAAAATGAGAACCCTTCGTCGGAGACTGGTACCAAGGCAGTAGAAGATGAAGCTGCAGACTTATACTGTGCCAACTCTCTCTGCAAATTGTTGTTCTCTTGTTCCAGCAGCTCGGCGATCTGTCTGCAGGCCTCAACTTCACCTTTTAGGGTTCTCTCCCTGACATCGTACCCAGCAATGATCTTTTTGTGGCCTATCTCGGAAGAAAGCTGTTGATATCTATTCTCATACTCCTTGTACAACAGGGCAGTTCATTCATTGTGTTGATTTTGAAGATCTTCTAGGGTACAATGAAGCTCCTCGATCAACTCATAGTATGCCACATTATTGGCCACAGCTCGATCAAGTAAATCCTTCAGGTACCGATAAGCCTCAACTGCTTGCTCTGAAGCATCATGGCCAAGGATGTCAGCAATTTCTGATACACTCAGGTCTGTGTGACCAGCCTTATAATATTCATGGCATTGCTGCATCAGCTTTGTGTCATGGGTAGATATCAATTCCATTCTAGCCATAAACTAATAAAGGAGAGAAGGCAAGAGTTAATAAAAAAAGCAAACAAAGCATCAACAATGTAGAGGAACAAAAAGAGGAGATTTTATTAGATCATAAGGCAAAGTTACAAAGATCTGAAATACAAAGTACAAGTAAGAAGAAAAACAGAAAGATAGTACCGAACAACTTCACACCTTTTCCTTGTCTCCCAAGACTTTCCCGGGAGGCTGGGATGAGGAGCTTGGTTGCTCGGTGGGAACACTGATTTGATCGGCTGAAGTCGGGATTTGTTCAAAGGAAGCAGGCAAAGAAGAAATCTCCTCAGCAGATGTCTGGTTGGGTTGAGGAGCATGGATTTGATCACCCACAATCATTGAAGATTCTTCAGATGCAGCTTCGTCTTCATCTTCGTCTTCAATAACTGGAGGAGGACCAGGGAGATGTTGTTGAAATAGCTCGGAGTCCTCGCTCACCTTCAATTCCTGCAAGGCAGCAACCCAACCATCATGGAAGAATTTCAAACTTCCATAATTCACCTGGGTCATCATTTCTGCTACCCCAATATCCCATCCTTTATCCCAACCAGTTCGAAAGGATTTCTTCACAGCTATTTTTCTCTTCATCTTCTCCGAGGAGAGCTTCTCGGATAGAAGATCCTCGGAGGCTTTCACCTTGGCCTCCAACTCCTCCTTCTGACGATTTGCTTCGCGCAGAAGTGTCAGCTCTTCCTCGGCTGATTTCAGCTTATTTTCAAGCTCCCCGAAAGTAGTGAGCTTCTCGGAGTATTTCTTGTTCTCCCTCTCCAAGTCCTTCACTTTGTTTCCCAACTGCACATTTTCTGCTTCAGATGCAGCCAATTTCTTCTCCCATTCACCTTTATCCTCGTCGTACTTCTGACGGGATTCCTTCATAGATTGGGCCAAACCCTGGAATGCATCCTCTACTCTAGACGAGGAGCTTGAAGCCTTGAGCGCTTCATCTTTCTTCACAATGGTGTTAAAACAACTCACCAGCTAAAAAAAGAAGGTAGTGATGAGTTAGTGCCGAGATACATATATTGATAGAAGGAAAAATTCAAGATAAAAAAGAAACTTACTGAAGCAATGTGACGAGTAGCTAGGGATGTTAGCATATCCCTAGGCATGTTGTCCTCGATGCCTTGGACTTCAGGAATAATCCAAGTCTTTACCGAGCTCATTGCAGAGCTCGGGGGAATGATGGTTGGAACACCAGCTCCACTAGTTTGGAGCTGGGGAATGGCTTCAGAAAAACTAACCGAGGAGGATTTCTTCAATCTCCTCAGTGTAACTTCAGCAGTTTCAGCCAAAGAACCTTTGGTGGGGGAAATAGTGATCACCTCCACAGAAGTACTTCTCTTGCTCGGAGCCATTGGAGGCTTCTCGGGAGCCTTCTGAACAGCAACAGAAGGAACGGCATCAATTTTCTTGGTCCCCTTTGGGACTTCAGCCTTGTTCCTCTTTCCATCCCCGGCAGAGGAAGTCTCCTCGAAGATAGCAGGAACTCTTCTCTTGCCCATCTTTTGACTTAGAGGAATGTGAGATTCTGGTGAAGATTCCTCGGAAGCTGGCAATGGGTCACTAATGCTGACCACAGATTGAGCAGTAAAGGATGATGTGTAGCTCCTGTACTGCAACAAATATGAAGCAGACCTGATGTGCTCGTCTGCAACCCTCTGATGCAAACTCCAGATATGTTTCAATTGCTTTATATTAACTTCTGACTCTTTTGGAGTTTTTCTCTTGCTGTCAACTGCAAACAAGAACATATTGAAATATCAGTCATACATTTTATCAAATACATTGAAATCATAATTTCAAAAATAAAATAAGATGAAAATGACCTATCACATTGCCATATGGGGGGCATCTGGGACCCTCATATACTGCATCTCCAACCAAAGGAGCATGTTGCCAATTTTTTATAACTACCCCGTGTTCAAAATAATCCCTGTTGGCATCAGGGAGGTTGACTACTAAGGCCCTATTCAAAAACCTAGTTTTTAAATAAAAAACATTGTCTAAAATAGCCCATCTGTAACAGTACATAATCTCAGGAATTCCTATACGAGTTCCATGAGTTTGATTTAACCTATGTACCCCATTAACTATTCTCCATGTGTTGGGGGCTATTTTTGCAGGGACAACATCGAAGTACTGACAGAACTCTAAACACAACGGATTTGGTGGAAAAGAAAATCCACATTCAACAATAAATAGGCTAGGGAACCAGTGTCCCTCAGCCAAATCAAAATAACTTGAAGGCTCAGAAAGAACCTCCAAAATTACCCAAGATGGAATAAAGAAATCAGAACGGAATTTCTCAAGAGACTCAATAATGTAAAACATGATGAATAAAAGAAGAAGGAAGAAGAGCTTACAGGGAAAAAGGAGATCTGTTGACAAACAAATGAAGAAAAGGATGGACGCACAGGAGAGAGAAAAGCTATAGAAAACTCGAAAGCGGAAATTGAAAAGGTAGAAGACGATGGGATTGCCTCTGAAGCTTAAATACTTTGCCTTGGGAAACGGCGAGAGAAATGATTACAAAAAAGAAAACTATTACGCTACCGGCGGCTAAAAGGACAAAAAGGGCACGAAGATCGAAGCGCCTATAAAAATGCAAAAAGGCGAATTCTGCGAATTTGGAAGGAAATTCAAATATGAAGAAAAGACTCCTAAAACCCAGTAAGGTCATTTAATATCGCCATATACCGAGAAAGAATGTTCCATACTCCTCAAAGTTCGAAATATGAAACATTGGGGGCTTCTGTTGATACCAAAATTAGTATGTTGATATGGACAAATAATAAGAAGGCACGTGTCAATCTACGTGGCACAATAGCAATGAGGAAGATTGTTTCCCCGACCAACATACTTACTCCGAGCAACAAGTATACTCCGAGGAACACCAACCCTCCGAGGAACTCTTATCTTCCGAGGAACTCCACTGCTCCGAGGAACTCTTGGACGACGAGCAACTAAGGCGGTTCGAGCTGCACCTTGACCACAGCATTAATTGCCAGATAATCAACAGTTCAACTATTCATTGAATGCTTATCATATTGACGCGCACGTTTGAAGAACATTAAATGAATTACCATTTCATATGTGTATCATTTAATGTAACACCCATTCATGTACAGCCTAAGGGTTATAAATACCTTGTATCACCCTCATTCAAAGGGACCGAAATTTCTTGATAGAGCTTGTAATCGAGAATTCCCAAAGCACTCAGCAATAACATAACAGTGGACGTAGGCCATTCTTATAAGGCTGAAACACTTTAAAAATCTTTGTCTCATTTTATTTATCTGTGATTGAATAATTAGAGTGATCTAATTTTTTACATCAACAGTGATTTTGACTTTTATAATGATTTGTCACTTTTGATTATAGGTTTATGAATCAAGCCAAATCTTTATGGCTTGGATATGTTTCATGTTCCATATCATTCTGTTTTCTTTTGCAACTTTATGGCTTTCTTTGACAGTAAATCGAATCTTTGAACAGTAATCTTCATTAATTTATGGTTTTTGTTGACACAAACACAAAATCACCATCCGTTTACCATTTTCTATCCAACACCCATAAAGGACACTAAAGTTAAATTGTTTTTTAGTTCTTTCTATTAGTTGAGGTATGCTTTTGTCTTGCTAAAATTTTGGCTGAATTTTTTCAATCGAACATGTGTTTTGGGTATAGATCTTCAATTATTTTTTTTAAAGAGGGCCATAACTTAATTTGATATGAATTGACTGTGTGATGCTTTGGAACAAGAACAATTTATATGCGTAAGTAAGATGGGTTGTGTATAATTTCCATGAGTGGTGATGTAAATAGCCGGCGTTTGTTTCCTTTATATGAACCAAATTCAATTAATAATAGCCTAAGTTATTTCATAAAATGCTTTAGTTAGAATTTTGGCTGTTTGTATAATGTTATATGCCCCTGCCATCAGGAACCACTCCCCTTAAACACAGTTGACTACAATTTTAATTTACACACTTGGCTACAATTTTTTGTTGTTGATTATTACTTAGTGATTTTGTATGATTTTGTATTGGAATATCTTTACATAAACTTTGATTTGTATTTTCAGATCAACGCTATGGTTTATGTTAGTTAGGTACATTACTAATTTTGATCACATCACCTGTTCAAGCAAAATAATGTTATGATCAGTTCATACAGTACATGCTCTATTTGCATTCAAGAAGTGTAAAGATTTTTTTAGTTTAACATGTTATGCTTGGTTATTTTTTCTCAATATATTTATTGGTTCATAGTACCGACTATAGAGTATAGTTAAAACTTTAATATGATAGTTTGCATGGCCCTCATTAATATTTATTTGCTGTTAATCTTCTTTTCATTGGATGCAAATGAGATTAGGACCAAGATTTTGTTTTTGGATTTGAATGTTAGGTTCGGATCAATGTCTTTACACACCACATATGCATTTCGATATTTACTGTCAATATTCTTTTCCTTGGATGAAAATGAGATTACGACCAAGATTTTTATCTAGGATGTTAGAGATTAGGACCAAGTTTAGCACACAAGTATTTTGATTTTGCAGTTTAGGAGCTATTTATTAAGCCTTTTTAGGTTTGGCGGGCTTTGGAAATATTATTCGGTGCTCCAACAGCTCTTTCAATCGTTCTCTGTTAAAAATTAAAAAAGGCATCGAAAACTTACACCTAAAGGATGGAGATGAAAAGTCATCTGTAAGCACGAAAATAAAAAAGGCACCAATACATGAGTGGTGTCAAGAAAATTTGCATGATATTGTATTCGATGACGAGCGATTAAAGGATTTATACGATAGTTGTCTACTCGAATATGAGGTATCGTTTGCTAATGAGGGTGAGAAGATCCTCCATTTCATGGTTTTCAGGTACAACATGTGTGTTGTGTTAATATATGCACCTGATCGGCTCTGTTCAATTATATGTATGATTTGTATGTCTGATATGAACCTTTAGTATGATTAGCTCTGTTCAATTATTTGTAATTAGTTTTTTCCCCAAACTAATAAAGAAATGGAAGTATAGCATAGTCAGTCTACAACACATACAGAAGAAGTGTTTCCCCCAAACCAGTATAGTGTAAAAAACTTAACAAATAGTAGAGATTTATCTAAAGCCCTTATGAAGTTCGTGAACTTTCATGTAAATTCTCTGGAAATCTCTGACATTCCTATGTTTTGAGGCCACAAACGCAGGTATCATGTTATGTGTACGTTTAATTTTTCATCCACATAAGCATTCCTTAAATGGAAAAATCACAAAGTGTGCAACTGATTTTTTATCGACATGAAATGATAGTCTAGCAGGCCTTTGACTACCAGAGATCTAAGTGAATTCAAATTGAAATTTGTGTCCGAATGAGCAAATTGGAATTTATGTATATGAATTGCAATGAATGTTGTTTGAGTTTGCAAATGTTTGGTTGGTATTATCTATCCAATGTTCAGTAGGAAATTCATTTGTTGAACTTTCTGATTGCAAATGGTTCACTAGGAAATTTATTTGTCCAATGCTCAGCAGAGCACATGAAAGAACCTACGACCGGATATACGACTCAAATCGTGTGTAGGGTCTGATTATTTCTATTTGGATTGGTCCCTCCTCATGAATCCGCCTACACTTAGACTTCCTAGGGACATCCAAAAGACAACAATTCATCTGACTGTCACCCTCTTCCAACGCCCGAAACCAAAAATGTAACAAGTAGATATTTTCACCTATTATCGTGATATATGGTATTTTCATTATATTGGTAGATTAAGTAGCAATTACTTGAACTTTTATAGTGTCTACATTGGTGATTTAAATAATATTTGTTTGTTTTTAATCAGATTGTGCATTTATCCATCCAAGTATTTGAACATTCCATTTTTTGTAGTTTTTTAAACTCTAATATTTATACTTTCATATTGAAAAGAATGGACCACGTTAACAGTTCTTCCATTTGCTAGGTTGTCGATGACAAATAATTGAGTATTAAATCACTGCAATTAGGATGAGATCTTCGTAAATGGTACCGATAACATTTCCCATAATATATGAATCATGGGGTGAGGAGTCGGGTCTTAACTTCGTACATATTATATGGGGGAATGGTGGAGAGAAAGACTTTGTAGGTTTTATGAATTTTCAATATTGTTGATTGTCTACATTGTTAACAATTTAAACAGTTGGAATACTTTATTGAAGTATTGACGTATTGGTGTTATTTACATATTTATTGATGTATTGGTTTTATTTCAACGAATTAAGTTAAGCAGTGATTTTATTTATACAATGTTTAAGACATGTTATTATTATTGTTATTACGGACTATTAGTTTTGTTGGTGGTACATTTTTTCACTTCATTAGCACGGTGAATAGTCTTATAAATAGAGGAAATTTTGCCCAATTTTTTATAATTTGTTTATAATTATTTGTCTTACATATAACAAAAATAATGAGAAACGCTCCATATATAATATATTGATTTTGTTAGATGCTCGCCTAAAATTATGTGAATTTAATTGTATGTGTTCAAAATAAAGTTGTGTAAGCAGTTTGGGTTTCATGCCAAGTGTTGGTGGGTTTGAGAGGACAATTTAGTGTAAAAGTGTAAGGGAAAATGTGTGAAGTTCCAAACCTAATCACTCTTACCCAATATTCGTAACGTACTTATATATGTGTCTTAATTATGGTCTTGAATTTGTCCTCTAAGAACAATACATCACATTAGAGACAAATTAAGATAAAACGGTTTTTTATATGAAAACAATTAAATAGTATATGAAAACGGTTTTCTTATAAAAATAGTTAAAACGAATATGTATAAAAACAGTTAAAATGGATTTTTATATATTTAAAAAGAGTTAAAAACATATTTTTAATTAAAAAAACAAATTTTTAAATAGTATTTTTCCCCTTATTGTATTTTGGATGAAAGTGTCCCATTCTTCCAAGAGTTATGTCAATATGTCATTATTACTAGGGGTTAAGCTCAACTTTTTAAAGACTATTTTTTTTAATTACACTTTGTTTAGTTGGGGAACGAAATTTTTTTCGTTTTGCAATTATGTACTTTGAAAATTTTCGTCATTTTGCGATTACATATTTTACATAATTGTAATCATGCCTTCAGGCACGGGCATACCCCTAGTGTGTGTGTGTGTATATATATATATATATAGAGAGAGAGAGAGAGAGGCTCTCATACATACTAAGTATACATACTTGCTGGCACAAACCTGTTTTTCTAAAATATTAAAAGAAATATTTTTTAATTGAATTTTTTTATGTGATATTTAAATATTTCAAAGGACCCATATAAAAAATCAACTCAAAATAATTTTTTTTGCTATTTTAAAAAAATCGATCAAACTTTCACAGCTTTTAAAGTGCTTTAAAAGGTGTGAAAGTTTGATCGATTTTTGAAAATAGAAAAATACTTTATTTTGAGATTATTTTTTTATATTGGTTCCTTGAAATTTTTAAATACCACACAAAAAACTCAAATCAAAAATATTTTTTTACTATTGTAAAAAAATCGATATGTATACTTGATATGTATTGGAGCATACATATATATATAATTAGTTAGTTAGTTAGTTAGTTAGTTAGTTAGTTAGATTTGGATAAATTAATGATAATTATCATGATAAGTTTATCCAATTTAGAAATTCATATTTCATATAATTGGATTTGTAATAATTTCATATATCTGGATGTGTAATATAAAGCACAAGTTGTACTTATACTTTTTGATTCACATATTGAACATTCATGCATAAATACATCATTCTTGTTGGTTAATGGGATACGATAATAAAATAACTATAAATTCATATGTTATTGTTTAATTAATAGAAACTCTTATAACTTGGAGACTTGAAGCACGAATTGAAATTATTAGCTTGTTAAATGAATTTTGAATTAGACTACAGACTTATATGTTCTTATAATAGTAATTATATTGGTTGTTGAATAATATGTTACTTAGTCCTAATTGCAAATTAGATCAAGTTCATTGACCCTAATTTTACATCATGAGAAAAGGCATCATCTAATTAATTATTAAATATTGACTTACTCTTTTGTCATGGAAATGCTAAAGTAGGATTTGTTATTATATTTTCTTATTGAAATTGTACTTTTATTAACATTATTTCTTCTCGTTCCATGTATGCAATGTAACACCCTACATTTTTAATGGTTTTATACACATATAATTAGAGGACAACTATTGAAGCTCATTTTATTCTAGTGGCTTTGTTTCTCCATATTATTTTACTTATCTTTTTTTTAAGTAAAGTAGTCTTATACACACACACACACAACTATATATATATATATATATATATATATATCATCCTAAAAGATGAACTTTTTAATGAACCTTAACAAAATAATACCTAATAACTCATTAATTTTAATTTATGTGATGTAATTGGTGTGCACCAGCGGCAACAAACACGCGTATCGATTGATCCCAACCCCCCAACCCCAACCACCACAATCACCATGGCAGCCCTTATGGAAGCAGGGTTGCCATGAGGGTGGGGTGGGGTGGGGGTGGGCCAGGTGGGGGTCGATTAACACACGTGTCCGTTGCGGCTTGTGCGAACCAATTACAACATAGGAATTAAAATTAATTAATTGTTAATTATTTTTTGTTAAGGTTCATTAAAAAGTTCATCTTTTAGGTTCACTTGTGAACCTCTCCCTATATATATATATATATATATATATATATATATATATATATATATAGGGAGAGGTTCAGAAGCAAACATAAAAGATGAATATTTTAATGAACCTTAGCAAAAATTATCTAACACTCAATCAATATTAATTCCTCTGTGGTAATTGGTCCGCGCCAGCGGTAACGGACACGTGTGTGATACACATGGCTTTTAATACACCCGTGTGATACGCGTGTCCGTTGTCGCTGGAGTGGATCAATTACAATATCTTTTAATACACTCGTGTGACACACGTGTCCATTGCACTGACGCGTGTCCATTGCCGCTGGCGTGGACCAATTACAACATAGGAATTAAAATTGATTGGGTGTTGGATTTTTTTATTAAGGTTCATTTAAATGTTCATCTTTTATGTTCACTTAAGAACCTCTCCATATATATATATATATATATATATATATATATATATATATATATAACTTCTTGGTTGACTTTTGTGGTCATACTCAGCACTTCCTTAAGTGGTTGATGTTTGGGTGAACATATTCTCATGAATATAAACTTGTAGTATTTTGATGTTGAACATATAAACAAATTTAATGAGCATTATAATGTCTTTAAACATGAGATAAATGAAAATAGAAATTTTAGCCTTTAAGTTGTAATAAGGGGTGAAAAATGTGGCAAGTGTATGGTTTTAAGACTACATATACTAATAAAGAAAATGGTATTTTCTTATAAAGTAGGCTTGGATTTTCAATGATTTCTTGAAAAATAATGTAAAGAAATAAAGATGTTTTCAAGTTGAGAATAATGTTACTCCAAAGTGTTTAATGATTGTTAATGTGTTAAAAACACTTAAGGAGTTAGTGTGGGTAACTTAATGGTGTTTTGGAAAATAGCACTTGTGAAAGTGGAGGAAAAGACAAGTTTGAAAATAAATGGGTAAAATGGTAATTTGGGTAAAATGATAATTTTGCATAAAGTGAAACAATTTTATGAAATAAAAATATTGGAAAAGGTGTTACAAAAAATGGTCCTAAATAAACATGATTTTGGGATAAAGTCAATGTTAGAGTAAAAAGGACAAGAAATAACGATTTTTAAAGAGTAACACAAGTTGGGTTAAAGCCCTAGGTTTTTGGCTTCGGTCGGGAAAAGAAAAAAGAGGAAATAATATGGACATTTGCAAAACGTTAAAACATATTAATAAGGACTCGGATGATATTAAGAATAATTAAGAAGGGCACGTAGCCCTAGGGTGAAAGACAAAATCATTGGCCAGAGCAATGGTAGCATAACCGGCGGTGCAGGCCCCCTTTAAATTATACAAATATTGAAAGATTTTGAGAAAAGATAATGAAAATGGAACATATCAAGAAATGGGTTGTGTGATAAATATGTGAAAATACAGCCTGACTTGAATGAATTAATAAATGTTCCGATAAAGGATAAAGTGGACAAGTAATGGGGAAATTGATTAATGTCCATAAGGTAAAGGAATGGTAAAGTGAAGTGATTAAATGGGAGGCCTGAAGAGGTTTAACCTTTAATTAACGCAAGGTTGTGCTTACGAAAGGTTTTCAATGGAATAAGTATTTTCAAACACGGTGTTTGTCTGTGTTGAAAGGGTGATTTTCAAAGAAAATACTAATGTGAATCGGTATAAATGGAGGGGTGATTTCAGAAAAAGAAATAATTTTCTTTAAACAAATTGTATTTATTTTAAGTACTTAACTGAGTGTGTTAAATCAGGGAATAAAGGTCAAGTCGAGTATAAGGGATTTCTTTTACAAGATTAAGGTAAATTAATCGGGGTAAACAATGTTTTTGGAATAATAATAGTTATATATATATATATATATATATATATATGTGTGTGTGTGTGTGTGTGTGTGTGTGTGTGTGTGTGTGTGTGTGTGTGTGTGTGTTAGTTGCATGTGCATGTAGATATAATGTGTTAAAGTCTTCTTTCTGTCGTTCGATTCGATTCAACATTCTTGTATTTTTCCACTGGGCATTCGGCTCATTCTCTTGTCTTTGTTAGGGCAGGATGGGTATGGTTCCATATTTTGAGAGCGCTGCATAGGTAAGTACTCCTTTTTTATTTTACGTTAGTAGTTTTGTATGCTAGGATTCCAAGGACGCTTCCCATGGGTCCTTCACATATCTGGATTTGAGATGAAAATCACATGCTAAACAAGTGAAATATTAATTAAATAAAACTACATTCGCAACATTATGTAGGTTATTTCATTGAACTTCAAACCTATTTCTCGGAGTGAACCGAGTTGGCCACGAGTAACCCATAAATTCGGGTCGGGGCGTTACAAATAGTATCATAGCTCTAGGTTCAAGGTTCCTTTCAGGAGTGACGTGCTGAGGGGATCATCAGATGTTCATAGTTAACAAGCCAACCCTTCTCGCCCTGATTGAGAAGGTCTTTAACGTTTTTATAATTATAGTCCAGGGTCGGTTTTGGCAGCAAGGGAGACCTTCCCCCATCTCAGATGGGTCCTCGGAACCGACGTTCCAGAGGACTCATTTGAGAAAAATTCCCATGCCGCGAAAACAAAGAAATACCGAGGTTTCCAGTTATGATTGGAAGTTTGGGTAACCAAGATCATTTTCCTCTCTGATTTCCTGGCTAAGAAATGGTAATAGCTAGGGTGGTTTTTTGGCAGAGGAGGGAACATAAAAACTAATAAAAATTATAGCTGGAAGGTCTGAGTGGTAGACAGCCCTCCAAAGGACGATGGCCCCAATCATAACTCTCCACGCATTAGGGGATAGTTGAGAATAGGCAAGATTTATATGGAAGAGTATAGCTCTGATGGATGGGTGGATAGGAAGACGAAAGCCCAATTTGAATATCTGCTCATAGACACAAATCTTTCCATCTCGATCATCAAAGCCCTCTCATCCCTCAGAGGTTTTCTAAGGATGATGGAAGAATTTATGGAATAGAGGTGCCTAAAAGTAAAAAGGTCGTACTCGCTGATGGTTCTCCCATACTCGATCGCCTAAGATATATCGAGATCACTCTCCTCACCATCATCACCATCACCGACAACATCGGCCCAGGTAGGTGTTGGAGCACCACCAGGAAACCGCTGAGCAAATTCGACCCCAGTGGCAATTGACAAAGGAATGGCTCAATAAGAGGGGGATCTACCACACTTGTCCCTAAGATTTTAACCTCAGAAGACATATGCAAAGTGCTAGAACCTTGGTGAGATAAGGCACGACTTGAAACCTCAGTTTCCTCAGGAACCTCACTCTGTCTAGGAGAATAGTCCATAGCCTCTTGAAAAGAGTCTATAGATTCTCCAACTTCAGAGGTTGACATGGGGTCTGAGGAAGATGACTCAGACTCAGACATTGGGGCAGGACCCTCAGGAACCTCTGCAGGCTCAGAAGGATTGGTTGGCTCAGGGTATATAACTTTCAGGGGTGGAGGAAAGACGGGTCTGAGGGGAAAGGCCTAGACCCTATGAGCTTCCTCTTGAGCTAGCTCTATTTGCCTAATTTTCTCAAAGGTCTTCTCACGAAGGGAAGGGAACTCTTCTATAAGTTGGTACAAGGGTCTGAGCATAAGTGAGACGACACTACACTTAAAGGAAGGACCCAAACCATAAACAGAAATACAACTTAAAAGAACCCAAACTAAAGATCAAAAAGGGGAAGTTGAAACACTTGATCGAAGAACACCAAGAACACTTAAGGGCAGGTCGCCGGAGAAGGTGATCGAAAGGCCATCGGTAAACGTAAAAAGGGTTGTTTGTGGCTAAAATAACCTCGTAGCAGCCTACAACAGTCCTAAAACCACCTAATCGCTACAAGCCTAACCTAATAACCACTTGTCAGTGGTGGAAACCCTCGCCGAAAAATAAAGAACTCGCCAAATAATTAGAGCTATAAAAATTGCAACCAGAAATGGAAAATGATAGGTTGAGAAGCAATACCTGAGAGTACAATTGAATAAGGAAAAGACTAGAAGCAAGAGACCCTAAAACACAGCGAACTATGGAAGGTTTTAAGAGATTTGCAATGGCAGGAAATCTTAGGCGGGAGAAAAAAAAAGGAGAATGAGGAAAGAGAAGGTGTTTTTAAACCAACTCAATGATGAGGAGCGATTCCCAATGCCCCCATCATTGCCCTAGGGAACCCAAAAGACAAGTTAGAATCATCTCATCTTGGGGAATACATTTGTCACTTCAATAAGTGATATGTGACAAGAAAACATTGGCACCCAAAGAGACTAAACCTCGGCCTAACTCACATACCCCTCCATCATCTATTCACATAGAAGACTAAGAGCTAGGGGTGATTAATGTGCCCAAAGTTCACCCTCTGACTCTAAATGACTAACCTCAACCAGTCTCACAGCCGAGTTGTCAAGAAGCTTATGACAACCATCAACAAGATTATCGGTTATAAGGTCGGCCCCTCATATGTCAACCTCGGCTGGCCACCAACGGAGGTCGGTAGAGTCCCGTGGGCTTAAGTAACTGCCAACATCATCATCTGCCTCAATCGACGTTACAGCTACCTCGTACATAACCTCGGTCAGCCCTCCTGGACGTGGTCATCATGGATATTGACAAGACGAAGCAACATTGTTGGACTTCATCAACCTCGTACTCATCCAGGCCAAGGTTACATCAGTTAAGGATACAGGGCCGAGCATTCGCAAGCACATGTAAGGTTTGGAACACGTGGACAAATCATTTATAATCGAATCATTCCCCTCATGTGACGGAATATTGAGGTCATCATTATCTATATAAGATCATCCTAATGTCATTCTCATACTGGTTCGATCCTCATGCACATGCTCAGTGCATGCTTGGGGGGCATGTTACACCCCCCAGGCACTATATATAGAGGTCATCATCTACCTTGTAAAGGGATCCATAATTGCAAACCTAGCTAAAACTCTGTTGGTTTACACAGTAGAGAGAAAATGCTTGAGAGATTGTATATATGGTCGTTAGTACCTCCATCTAGTGATATTAATCACACACTCACAGTGGACGTAGGCCAAATTGGTTGAACGACTTATATACTAGTGTTCATCCTCTTCTCCTCACCTCATTTTACTATATATTCACTCTTATGTTGCCATTGTTATTACTAGTTTGAGCTTAACAACACCTTACCTGGTGGTGTTATTTAACGCATCATTATTTTGGTGCCGTCTGTGGGAAAATTCATCTCTTCCACTTGTTGCTTAACCTCACCGGGGACTCTGGTGGTGACCTAGGCCTCACCCCTCACGTGAAGCTGTGTCACCATTGAAAGAGGTCTTTTAAGTTATCAAGCACTCTAATATTTACATTGCAAGCTCCCTCTAGTCTTATCATATGGCACCAGAGTTACCACCACCTCCTTCACCATCTGGTGTTAGAGGACCCAGTTCCAGCCAAGCACCACCCTAGTCCGAAATAGCTGAGGTGGCAGCGGCCTTGAAGTCCTTGGCTGCAACTCAGCAAGTGATACAGGAGAAATTTACCCAGCTAAGCCAAAACATAATGAGACCACATGGGGTCTCACCGAAAATGATTACTCTGGCAGTTGCTCAGCCACAGCATGAGGCCAGGGGACCACCCCAGTCACCACGAAAGGACCAACCTACTCCTCAGCGGAGGAAGGATGTCGCTGACACTAGGCGTTTACACATGGGGAGGCAAGGAAACCCTTGCCCTGAGGATAGGTATGATGACATTGAGGCAGAGGATGCCCCGACAGACTGTTGGGAGTCGTATGAGGTTTCAAATAACATTGTACGTCCTATACAATAGGGTCGAGATCAGTGTGAAAGACGAGACGGTGATGCACAATAAAGAGGGTCTGCTTTTAATAGCTTGAGTAGAGGGTCGACCTTTGAAAGACTCGGCCCAGTTAATGGTCTGAGGCAGAGGCTATCCAGGTCAAGTATCATAGTTAGATCACAAAGGGAAGATGGTGATCATAGGCCTCATCATGGTCGACCCCCACATGGCCGAGACTGTGGTCAGGGGGAGGTCAACACCTGACGTTGAGCAGCAGTTGGGGAACCCTCAGTTCACCCTTTAGAAGTGGATAGGGACAACTTCGGCCAGGTTGATGTTGCTAGGACATGGAATGACTCTATTTAAAGGTTGGAAGAGAAGATAGGGAACCTCATAAAAAGCCGAGACCCATTACAGAGGGGGTACTCAGAGGGTTCACCCTTTGTGGCAAGGATTGTCAAACTTTCTAACCCCTGCCCAATTTAAACCTCTGGTGGTGTCTCCCAAGTACAATGGTAGTACTAACCCAGTCCATCACATTGAAATGTACTAATTTGCAATAGACATTTATTCAATCTCTGATGAGATGAGGTGCCGAGCTTTCTCAAGCACTTTGACTGGGGCTGCACATATCTGGTTTACGTCTCTTCCTAAAAATTCAGTTGAAAATTTCAAAGGCTTGATCGAGTAGTTTATTCATAACTTATGTTTTGGGGTAAGACCTCAGAAGAAGAAGACTCACTTGCTTTATGTAAAGTAAGGGAAAAATGAAAGCCTCAGAGACTACATCGCGAGGTTCAACAAGGAAAAATTGGACGTAAAAGATTATGAAGAGAGCATAGCCATGACAGCCCTTATTGGAGGACTTCAGAAGGGAAAGCTACTTTGGAAGCTTACTAAAAACCCTCCTAAGCCTATGGCTGAATTGTTAGAAACAACTGGAAAAGTCATGAACGCAGAAGAAGTAATGGCTGCAAAGTATGAGGATGATAATGGAAGTAGCAGTGGGAAATTTCATAGGCAAAAGGATGGAAAGAAAATGACTGCAGATGATAAGTTTGCACACTATACTCCTCTAACTATGAGCTGCGAACATATCCTCAACCAAATAAAGAATGATAGATCCTTGAGATGGCCGGAGAAGCTGAAGGATCCTCCGTATAAGAGAAAGAAGAATATATGGTGCGAGTTCCATCAAGATCACGACCATCTAACTGATAAGTGTTTCGCCCTGAAGGACAAGATTAAGAAGATGTTGAAGTCTAGAAAGCTTAGAAAGTATGTGGATGGTAGAGCTTCTAAGGCGGGAAGAGATGACCCCAAAAAGAAAAGAAACGATAAATGCCGAGAAGATATCCCTACCAGAAGAGATGATGACTCAGACGATGATGACGATGACCCTAACCTCCCACCAAGAGACGCTAATGCCCTGGTGAAGAGGGTTGGTATGATCTCTTTCGGTGTGAACACTATCTGTGGGGGACTAGTAGGGTGTGGCTCAGAGGTAGCAGATCGCAAGGCTCATGTGGCAGAGACTAAGGCAGTGACTAAATCTGAGGTTGTGAACTTGGCATCTACAGAGGTTAAACATGAGAAGAAAAAGAAAGTAGATATGGACACCCTCGTGGTCGGCTTCTCGTGACTGGATTTCAAAGGTATCTTAGCTCCCAACGATGACCCTTTAGTCATTACCCCAAGGTTGCATGGGTGTGAAGTTTTGAGGCTCCTGGTTAATGGAGGAAGTTCTGCAAACATTATGTTTTGGCCCTGTTTTAAGAGCTTGGGCCTCGACAGAGCTAGGCTTGTCCCTTATCATCATCCCTTAATTTGATTCAGCGGTGAAAAGGTTCATCCATTTGGTATATATGAAATGGATGTGAGAATGGGAGATGAATGGCCTAAGAGGTTGACTAGAAAAATCAATTTCTTTGTGATGGATGAAAACGTCTTCTCAGCTTACAACCTCATCATAGGACGAGTAGCCCTTAAGGAATTTGAGGTCATGCCTTCAACGGTCCACCAAATGATAAAATTCTTGACTCTTTATAGAGTAGGAGAAGTGCAAGGTGGACAAATATCGGCACGAGAATGCTACTTCAACTCCGCGAAAGAGAGAGCCTCATAAGAAGGTAACAACCACGTAAAACATCGACACACTTGATACTAGGTTGAAATAAAGCTCAAAAGGGAGAGGCCACCGAGGAGGTAGAATCCATCATACTAAATAAGGATGAGCCAGAAAAAACCATCCAAATCGACAAATCCCTAAGACCTGAGGTCAAGGAGGAACTAGTAAAGTTGCTAAGGAAGAGACAGAGTATCTTTGCATGGATCCATTCAGGCATGCCAGGTATTGATAATGAGATTATGTGCAATAAACTTAATGTTTTAGAAGATGTCAATCCCATCAAGAAGAGAAGAAAAGTATACTCAAGGAAAACGTATGATGTCATGAGAGACAAGGTTAGAAAACTTGAAGAGGCCAAGTTCATCAGAGAGGTCATATACCCGAAGTGGTTGTCTAACGCTATCATTGTGACAATGGCTAATGGGAAATGGAGGATGTGTGTAGATTTTATTGATTTAAACAAGTCTTGCCAAAAGACAATCTTCCCCTACCTCGTATAGACCATATGGTGGATGCCATAGCAGGACATGAGCTCATGAGCTTCATGGATGCATATTCAAGGTACAATCAAATCTTCATGGACTCAGCAGACTCAGAGAAGACAACTTTCATTACAG
Organism: Sambucus nigra; assembly: GCA_949130495.1. NCBI lineage: Eukaryota > Viridiplantae > Streptophyta > Magnoliopsida > Dipsacales > Adoxaceae > Sambucus > Sambucus nigra. Next base: position 643,245,004 of record OX422208.1, on the reverse strand, counting down.
AAAAGGGGACCTATTGCTACAAGGTCATGCCCTTCGGCCTGAAGAATGCAGGGGATACTTACCAACGTCTTGTAAATAAGATGTTCGAAGATCAGATAGGCAAGTCCATAGAAGTTTATGTGGATGACAGCTGATGAAGAGTCTGAAGGCCGACACTCATGTGGCCTACCTTGGAAGAACTTTTGACACCATGGATAAATACAGAATGAAGCTCAACCTGGACAAATGTGTCTTCGGGGTAGGAGAAGGAAAGTTTCTAAGATTCATCATCAACCATAGGGGAATAGATGCTAACCCTAAGAAGATCAAGGCTTTGGTGGAAATGAAAACACCTAGGACCATCAAAGACGTTCAAAGGCTAACCGGACGAGTTGCTGAACTTAATAGGTTTGTTTTAAGAGCCATAAATAAATGTCTTCCCTTTTTCAAAGTTCTTAGAAAGGCCTTCGAATGGAATGAGGAATGTGACAAAGTTTTCAAAGAGCTCAAGTCCTACCTCGGATCCCCTCTACTCCTATCTCGGCCAATTCAGGGAGAAAAGTTGTACGTGTACTTAGCTATCTCAGAATCAGGCATCATTTCTACGATTATAAGAGAAGAGGATGGAGTGAAGAGACCAGTGTACTTCAATAGTAAAGCTCTCCAAGGGTCTGAGCAGAAGTACCCTCGGATAAAATAGTTATCTTATGCTTTGATACATGCTTTTAGGAAAATAAAGCCATACTTTCAAGCCCACTCCATGTTCGTCCTTACTGACTCCCCACCCAGACATGTCCTCCATAATCCTGAGAAGTTAGGCAGGCTAATGACCTGTACCATTGAGTTGGGGGAATACGACATTGTCTATCAACCCTAGATTGCCATCAAGGGTTAAGAACTCGCGGATTTTGTGGTCGAGTTTACCTGGGATGAGGCCGAGGTTGAGATTAATCAAGAGGTTGCATGTGACCCTAAAGAGAGAAACGTCATCCAAGAATCGGAAGAGGCTTAGTCAAGTAGATCCAGATAAAGAATAGTTGAGAATGAGGAAGAGAGCTACCTCTTCAATCAAGGGACCCTATCAGAGGGAAACTTCTCTTCTAATGCAACTATTTGGAACCTCTTCGTTGATGGGTAATCTTGTGAAAGCGGAAGTGGAGAAGGGCTGATACTGTCAGCACTGGATGGTACCAATATTGAATATGCATTGAGGTTCAACTTCAAAGCTTCCAACAATAAGTCAGAGTATGAGGCATTAATAGCAGGTCTCTCTTTGGCAAAAGCCCTCAATATTGGCCAGCTCCTAGTCCACAGTGACTCTGGGTTAGTCGTGAACTAAATCCTGGCGGTGTATGAGGCCAAAGATGAAAGGATGGACAGATGCCTGAAGAGGGTGAGAATGATGCTAGAAATCTTTAAGGAAGTAAAGATAAAGAGGATACCTTGGCTAGATAACAGCCGAGCTGATGCACTCGCGAGGTTGGCCTCAGCAACAAGAACAGACGTAAGGAGAACAGTACCAGTTGAGATTCTGCTCAAGACGACCATCGAAGAGGAAGAGGTTGTCAGACCTTGACTGAATCTGAATATGAGAGAATCATGGATGGACCCTCTTACTAAACATATCAGAGAGGGAGAATTTCTAGAGTAGGAGTTAGAAAGGAGAAAGCTGAGGTTTAGAGCTGTTAAATTCTCAATTATAGGAGATGTCCTGTATAAAAAAAGGGTTCCTCCTCCCTCTCCTCGGATGTGTTCACCCTTCAGAGGTTCCACACATCTTGTACGATGTGCATGATGGATCTTGTTCAAGTCATATAGGAGGGAGGTCGTTGGTTAAGAGATTAATTACTCAGGGGTGTTGATGACCGACCTTGGCCAAAGATGCAGCTGTGTATGTGAAGAGGTGTGATAAGTGTCAGAGATTCTCTACCATACCTCATCAGCCACACCGGCCTCTTACTTCTATCAACTCCACTTGGCCATTTGTAATGTGGGTAATTGACTTGGTAGGACCCTTACCAAGAGCTGTAAATAACTATTAGTTCTTAATAGTGGCAATTGATTATTTCTCCAAATGGGTGGAGGCTGAACCAATGATCACAATCACTGAGCAAAAGACATTATAATTCATCTGGAAGAACATCATATGCAGGTATGATCTTCCAAATACCCTTATCTCAGACAATGGAACCCAATTTAAGAATATATACTTAGAAAAATATTGCGAAAGAGTAGGGGTCAAGCAGTTCTTCTCTTATCCTGATCGACCCCAGGCAAATGGTCAGACCGAGGTCACAAATTGAACAATACTTGATGGGATAAAAAAGAAGTTAGAAGAGGCCAAAGGAAGATGGATAGAGGTGGTATATGTTGTGTTATGGGCCTACGGGACGACAGTAAGGACGCCACCATGGCTCAGAAGCTGTCATCCCAACAGAGGTAGGACTTCCCACTCATAGAGTTTAGACCTATGACCCTCAGAGGAATAGGGAAGAGAGAAGACATGATCATGATTTTATCAAGGAAAAAAGAGAAGATAAAGAGATAAGATAGACAACATACCAACAGAGAACTGCAAAATTCTACAATCAAAGGGTGAAATCAAGGCCTATAGCTGTGGAAGACCTAGTCCTAAAGAAGACGTTGTAAAAGGCAAATAAACTCCATCCAAATTGGCATGGTCCTTATAGGGTAATTGATGAGGTTGTGCCTGGTGCCTACCGGCTAGAAAATCTTAAAGGAGAACCTTTCTCCAACCCTTGGAATGCCGATCATTTAAAGAAATATTAGATATGATGTTGCAGTTCTTATCTTTTTATAATACGTGTATCAGTTTATACAGAGGATGTTAATGAAAAGATAGCAATGTTGTGATGGTACTTTTGTTGTGTCCTTAAACATCATTAGTTTGGTGAAATATGAGGTAAAACGTCATAATTTGATGACCTCAGACCTTAAACATCATTAGTTTGATGAAATATGAGGTAAAACATCATCATTTTGTGACCTCAGACCCATTAAACATCATTAGTTTGGTGAAATATGAGGTAAAACATCATCATTTGGTGACCTCGGACCCTTTTGACATCATTAGTTTGGTGAAATATGAATTAAAACATCATAATTTGATGACCTCTTACCTTAAACATCATTAGTTTGGTGAAATATGAGGTAAAACGACATCATATGGTGACCTCAGACCCTTTAAACATCATTAGTTTGGTGAAATATGAGGTAAAACATCATCATTTGGTGACCTCAGACTCTGTAAACATCATTATTTGGTGAAAATTTATGAGGTGAATCATAATATGGTGACCTCTGACCTTAAACATCATTATTTGGTGAAAATATGTGAGGTAAGACATCATAAAATGGTGACCTCGGACCTTAAACATCATTAGTTTGATGAAATATGAGGTCAAACCATCATTTGGTGACCTCGGAGCCTTTAAACATCATTAGTTTGGTGAAATATGAGGTAAAACATCATCATTTGGTGACCTTAGACCCTTTAAACATCATTAGTTTGGTGAAATATGAGTTAAAACACCATAATTTGATTACCTCTGACCTCAAACATCATTAGTTTGGTGAAATATGAGGTAAAACATCATCATTTGGTGACCTCAGACCCTTTAAACATCGTTAGTTTAGGGAAATATGAGGTAAAACATCATCAATGGGTGACCTCAGACCTTATAACATCATTATTTGTTAAAAATTTATGAGGTGAAACATCATAATATGGTGACCTCGGACCTTAAACATCATTAGTTTGGCAAAAATTTAAGAGGTAAGACATTTCAAGCAAAACATTGTATGAAGCAATACAATCATTAAAAAGATTGGAATAATGATTATCATTAAAAAGATGTTACAAATCAGGAGTATCAAGAGGCCATCAGAGTTCACAAAAATAAGAGGTACACACAAAAGGAAAATCAAAATTATAACTTTGAAAAGCTTCACAAGAAAAGGGCCTATGTCTCTGCAGCTTCAGTCGTCTGGTCATAGCCGACATTTGTCACTTCAGCTCCATCATCATGATGAGTAGCGTTCTAAATTTTAGTGACTTTAAGAGGAGCAGTATCGGTTGGAGCAGCATCAGCCTCCTCAACTTCCCGTAAGGCACTACACCAAAAACAGCATTTTGGCATACTCTGATATTAAAAATCTGGCACAGTTTAAAACTGTGCCAGATTTTGGCATGGTTTAAAGATAATTTGGCACACCTTAAAACAGTGCCAAAATTTAGCACTGTTTTAAAGTGTGCCAAAATTAAGCACACTTCACTAAAATATAAAATCCCCCCAAAAAAATTCCCCCCTCTATCTTCCCGCTCACCCCTCTCTCTGTTTTAACCTCTGCGTTCAGCTTTCTCTCTCCGGCCGATCAACTCTCTCTTCGGCCGACCATCTCTCCATCAGCGCAGCTCCGTTCAGCTCTCTCTCTCTCCGGCTCAGGTAACCTCATAAACCCCAACCATTTGAGTGTCTTTAATGTTGAAAAATTCTTCAAGATCAAATGTAGGTACGTGATTTATGGGGATGAGATAAACTCTTCTAGGTACGTGATTCCCTCCAAAGGAGGCGTATCATCAAATTTATGGGGATCACTCTCAGAAGCGAATTAGATAATATTTTCTTGATTCTTGATAAATATATTTACAAGATCAAATGTAGTTCTCATTTTTGAGACTGTAGATTCCACGTCCATAACCATAGTGGGTTTTATAACTATCTAAAAGTCCTCATGATCTGCCACGAGAGTATCATTATGATTTGAATTTTGCTGGGCGATTTTCTCTGCGCTAGACTCTGTTGAGAACTGATTCAGCTCATGTAAACTATTGAATGAGTTTTTTTTAGGAAAACTGCTACTTTCGAAATCAGATCTTCTTCCTCACAGCTCTCTTCCATGTGGACAATATCTAGTAATATTATATTGGATTCGGGAGGTTTAAATTTAAGATAAATGTCTATGATATTATTCTGACTGGGTTGTTAAGCTAGTCGAAGACTCACCTGACTTTTCACAGTGTTTTTATTTTTCAACATCTAAGCTTTTGATGGTTCGTGATAATGGGTACTCTTAGTAGCATGGTTCTCATCATTTGGATGAGACTTTTTGTGTGTGAGTTTACCATAAAATTGGTCATGACCGCACTTTAAAAAGTAATCACAATAGTGAGTAATATTTTCATACTCCACATCTTGCCAATAACCATCTTCTTCAACCCTAAGCCAAAATCTTGATGGGAAGTTTTTTTGAAGATCCATATCTTGCAACATTTAGTCTAGATAGTGAAACTATTGCAATATCCACTTTCAACGAGAAGAGAACGCAAAGATCATAAACCCCATCCATTCGAGTGTCTTTAATGAGAACGAAAATAGAACATCTACATTGGTTTGGTTTAATTTGTATCCATTTACAGTCTACGCTTTGTATTTGATAGCATAATCAGTGTAGATCTTTTTTAAGTGTTTCTTAATCGATCTTTTACTCTATTTAATCTTGCCTCTCTTGAAATTTCCCAATCACATACATATTATACACATACGTATACGAATGTAAAATGTAGATGCCTACATGTATTTGTATACGTTTTTATATGTGGATCGTTTATATTAATTGGTAATCAAAGTTAGTTTCAGCTTAAATTAGTGTTTGTGCAATTATTGATTCTTATTTTGGCAGATATGTGGTTGTTTTGGTGGTACTCTGTTTGATACATACGTTTGGATTGCTTGATATGTTGTCCTTACGGCTCTTTTTTTATTTAAAAAGTATTATAATACATTAAAAGTTTTATTGTGATCTACTGGGCTAAAATTGGATAACAAATGTATGTACTTATGATGTCGGAATGTGTGGCTTGAGTGTTTGCAATATTATAAATTCTTGATTGTATTCATTATAAGATGTGTACTTTTGTCTTCATATTTTTTTTGAATTAAATGCCATTTTAGGGAATGGCTTTGGGGTTGTTCATATGAATATCGTATTTACTTAGGTATGTTTATTTTTAGGGAATGACGAAGGTTATTTGCTTAGGTATGTTTATTTTTAATTTGCGTGTTTGTCTTTTGCAAAATTTGTTGATTATGCTTTTAATTCGTACTAACATAAGCTACAATTCAAGGTGAAGTGTTTAGTGGAAAAAAAATTGGTGTTGACGCTTATATAACTGCAATTCAAGGTGAAGTGTTTAGTGCAATCTTGATTTTTTTTGACTTATTGTATTGACTACTTTTCTTCTCTGTTAGTTTGTCATTGATAAAGAGAGAAAGGGGGATTATCTTGAAAAAACTGTTCTGATTCTTTCATTGTTGCTGAAATGTATCTATTATATTATTCAGTCACTTATATTCATGTCCTCACATGTTACTTCCCTGCTCAGGTTGCAAATCATATCACGGATGCCATTCAAGATTGGATTGAACATGTAACAGCTATACTGGTGGACTGGGAAGAACGTCCACCTGATGTTTGTGTCATAGAATTGGTACTATAGGTAAATTAATAACTATATGCAACCTATGGCACAATGAGGGGATTCATACTTTTGTTGGGTTAAAATGGACTTTTCCTTGAAGCAGGAGACATTGAGTCAATGCCATTTATTGATGCTCTTGGACAATTCTTGGCACAATGAGGGGCTTCATACTTTTGTTGGGTGATTTGATGAATGATAAGTGCAAGGATACACATGTATGTTTCAGTTCTTTCCCCCTTTTATCCTTTTTGTATTTTATAAGACAAATCTTCTAATATAAGTCTTCTGACACTTCAACAGTCATAGCACAGTCTCGATCTCATAATAAAGAGCTGAGAAACTTCAAAGATAAGATATCGTCTGATGAACAACTAAATGCCGCTCAGAATAGAAGATTTGAGAATTTTCAGACATTGTTGGACCAAAATGGGATACTTTCAAAAAGTCACGGCACGAAGAGTTCATCGAGTGGCTATCCAAATGCAAACGAAATCTGGTTAGTCTCAAAGTCTCAAATTCTCTTAAAATTTGTAGTAGCATTAAATAGAAAAATGGTCTGAAATAGCGACAAGTAGCCAAATGTAAAATGGCTAATTTTTTAGCTTATTTAGTTAAATTGGTGGAAGGGATTTACTGGTGGTTTGGTTTTGGAATTTGATGCTACTGTTGAGTTTATTTCAAATGTTAAAACGGGTTGGATTTAATGAATAAACAAACGAAACTATGTCAAATTCAACACTTTAAAAACAAGCCGTTAAAGGGTGAAAACCCAACCCAGCCCCCAAACGACCCAGTAGGAGGCACGAACACCTCGCACGGGACAAATGTAACTTGTAGGAACTGATCGCATAGTTCCGAGTCTCTCGGTTTGAGAATAGGACGATAATTTGCAACAATCACACTTAGACTTAAAAATAAGCCGTTAAAGGGTGAAAACCCAAACCAACCCCTAAACGACCCCGTAAGAGGCACGAACACCTCGCACGGGACCAATGTATCTTGTAGGAACTGACCGCGTAGTCCCGGATCTCCCGATTTGTGAATATGACGATAATTTGCAAAAATTAATACTTAAACTTAAAAACAAGCCGTTAAAGGGTGAAAACCCAAACCAGCCCCCAAACGACCTCGTAAGAGGCACGAACACCTCGCATGGGACCAATGTAACTTGTAGGAATGGACCGCATAGTCCCGGGTCTGTCGGTTTTAGAATATGACGATAATTTGTAAAAATCACACTTAGACTTAAAAGCAAGCCGTTAAAGGGTGAAAACTCAAACCAGCCCCCAAACGACCCCGTAAGAGGCACGAACACCTCGCATGGGACCAATGTAACTTATAGGCACTGACCGCGTAGTCCCGAGTCTCCCGGTTTGTGAATATGACGATAATTTACAAAAATCACACTTAGACCTAAAAACAAGCCGTTAAAAGTTGAAAACCCAAACCAGCCCCCAAATGACCCCGTAAGAGGCACGAACACCTCGCGCGGGACCAATGTAACTTATAGGAACTGACAGCATAGTCCCGATCTCCCGGTTTGTGAATATGACGATAATTGGCAAAAATTAACACTTAAACTTAAAAACAAGTCGTTAAAGGGAGAAAATCCAAACCAACCCCCAAACGACCCCGTAAGAGGCACGAACACCTCGCACGGGACCAATATAACTTGTAGGAACTGACCGCATAGTCTCGGGTCTCCCGGTTTGTGAATATGATGATAATTTATAAAAATCAACTCTTTAAAAACAAACCGTTAAAGGGTGAAAACCTAAATCATCCCCCAAACGACCCCGTAGGAGGCACGAACACCTCGCACGGGACCAATGTAACTTGTAGGAACTGATCGCGTAGTCCCAGGTCTCTCGGTTTGAGAGTATGACGATAATTTGCAAAAATCACACTTTGACTTGAAAACAGGCCGTTAAAGGGTGAAAACCCAAACCACCCCCAAACGATCCCGTAGGAGGCACGAACACCTCGCACGGGACAAATGTAACTTGTAGGAACTGACCGCATAGTCCCAGGTTTCCCAGTTTGTGAATATGACGATAATTCACAAAAATCAACACTTATACTTAAAAACAAGCCGTTAAAGGGTGAAAACCCAAACCAGCCCCCAAACGACCCCGTAGGAGGCACGAACACCTCGCACGGGACAAATGCAACTTGTAGGAACTGACCGCATAGTTCCGGGTCTCTCGTTTTGTGAATATGACAATAATTTGCAAAAATTAATACTTAAACTTAAAAAAGAGCCGTTAAAGGGAGAAAACCCAAACCAGCCCCCAAACGACCCCGTAGGAGGCACAAACACCTCGCACGGGACCAATGTAACTTGTAGTAACTGACCGCATAGTCCCGGGTCTCCCGGTTTCTGAATATGACGAAAATTTGCAAAAATCAACACTTAAACTTAAAAACAAGCCGTTAAAGGGTGAAAACCCAAACCAGCCCCCAAACGACCCCGTAAGAGGCACGAACACCTCGCACGGGACAAATGTAACTTGTAGGAACCCACCGCGTAGTCCCGGGTCTCTCGGTTTGAGAATATGATGATAATTTGAAAAAATCACACTTAGACTTAAAAATAAGTCGTTAAAGGGTGAAAACCCAAACCACCCCGTAAGAGGCACGAATACCTCGCACGGGACTAATGTAACTTGTAGGAACTGACCGCGTAGTCCCGGATCTCCAGGTTTGTGAATATGATGATAATTTGCAAAAAATGAACACTTAAACTTAAAAACAAGCCGTAAAAGGGTGAAAACCCAACCCAGCCCCCAAACGACCCAGTAGTAGGCACGTACACCTCGCACGGGACAAATGTAACTTGTAGGAACTGACCGCATAGTTTCGGGTCTCTCGGTTTGAGAATATGACGATAATTTGCAACAATCACACTTAGACTTAAAAACAAGCCGTTAAAGGGTGAAAACCCAAACCAGCCCCTAAACGACCCCGTTAGAGGCACGAACACCTCGCACGGGACCAATGTATCTTGTAGGAACTGACCGTGTAGTCCCGGATCTCCCGGTTTGTGAATATGACGATAATTTGCAAAAATCAACACTTAAACTTAAAAACAAGCCGTTAAATGGTGAAAACCCAAACCAACCCCCAAACGACCTCGTAAGAGGCACGAACACCTCGCATGGGACCAATGTAACTTGTAAGAATGGACCTCATAGTCCCGGGTCTGTCGGTTTTAGAATATGACGATAATTTGTAAAAATCACACTTAGACTTAAAAGCAAGCCGTTAAAGGGTGAAAACTCAAACCAGCCCCCAAACGACCCCGTAAGAGGCACGAACACCTCGCATGGGACCAATGTAACTTATACGAACTGACCGCGTAGTCCCGAGTCTCCCGGTTTGTGAATATGACGATAATTTGCAAAAATCACACTTAGACCTAAAAACAAGCCGTTAAAAGTTGAAAACCCAAACCAGCCCCCAAACGACCCCGTAAGAGGCACGAACACCTCGCACGGGACCAATGTAACTTATAGGAACTGACCGCATAGTCCCGATCTCCCGGTTTGTGAATATGACGATAATTGGCAAAAATTAACACTTAAACTTGAAAATAAGCCGTTAAAGAGAGAAAATCCAAACCAGCCCCCAAACGACCCCGTAAGAGGCACGAACACCTCGCACGGGACCAATATAACTTGTAGGAACTGACCGCATAGTCTCGGGTCTCCCGGTTTGTGAATATGATGATAATTTGCAAAAATCAACTCTTTAAAAACAAGTCGTTAAAGGGTGAAAACCTAAATCATCCCCCAAACGACCCCGTAGGAGGCACAAACACCTCGCACGGGACCAATGTAACTTGTAGGAACTGATCGCGTAGTCCCGGGTCTCCCGGTTTGAGAGAATGACGATAATTTGCAAAAATCACACTTAGACTTAAAAACAAGCCGTTAAAGGGTGAAAACCCAAACGATCCCGTAAGAGGCACGAACACCTCGCACAGGACCAATGTAACTTGTAGGAACTGACCGCGTCGTCCCGGGTCTCCAGGTTTTTATTAATATGATGATAATTTGTAAAAATCAACACTTAAACTTAAAAACAAACCGTTAAAGGGTGAAAACCCAAAGCGGCCCCCAAACGACCCCGTAAGAGGCACGAACACCTCGCACGGGACCAATGTAACTTGTAGGAACTGACCGCGTCGTCCCGGGTCTCCAGGTTTTTATAAATATAATGATAATTTGCAAAAATCAACACTTAAACTTAAAAACAAGACGTTAAGGGGTGAAAACCCAAACCATCCCCCAAAAGACCCGGTAAGAGGCACGAACACCTCGCACGGGACCAATGTAACTTGTAGGAACTGACCGCATAGTCCCGGGTCTCTCGGTTTAAGAATATGACGATAATTTGCAAAAACCACACTTAGTCTTAAAAACAAACCGTTAAAGGGTGAAAACCCAAACCAGCCCCCAAACGACCCCATAGGAGGCACGAACACCTCGTACGGGACCAATGTAACTTGTAGGAATTGAACGCACAGTCCCGGGTCTCTCGATTTTAGAATATGACGATAATTTACAAAAATCACACTTAGACTTAAAAACAAGCCGTTAAAGGGTGAAAACCCAAAGCAGCCTCCAAACGATCCCGTAAGAGGCACGAACACCTCGCACGGGACCAATGTAACTTATAGGAACTGACCGCGTAGTCCCGGGTCTCCAGGTTTGTGAATATGATGATAATTTGCAAAAATCAACACTTAAACTTAAAAACAAGCCGTTAAAGGGTGAAAACCCAAACCAGCCCCCAAACGACCCCGTAAGAGGTACGAACACCTCGCACGGGACAAATGTAACTTGTAGGAACTGACCGCATAGTCCTAGGTTTCCCAGTTTGTGAATATGACGATAATTCACAAAAATCAACACTTATAACTTAAAAACAAGCCGTTAAAGGGTGAAAACCCAAACCAGCCCCCAAACGATCCCGTAGGAGGCACGAACACCTCGCACGGGACAAATGTAACTTGTAGGAACTGACCGCATAGTCCCGGGTCTCTTGATTTGTGAATATGACAATAATTTGCAAAAATTAATACTTAAACTTAAAAACAAGCCGTTAAAGGGAGAAAACCCAAACCAACCCCCAAACGACCCCGTAGGAGGCACGAACACCTCGCACGGGACCAATGTAACTTGTAGTAACTGACCGCATAGTCCCGGGTCTCCCGGTTTGTGAATATGATGAAAATTTGAAAAATCAACACTTAAACTTAAAAACAAGCAGTTAAAGGGTGAAAACCCAAACGACCCCGTAAGAGGCACGAACAACTCGCACGGGACAGATGTAACTTGTAGGAACTCACCGCGTAGTCCCGGGACTCTCAGTTTGAGAATATGACGACAATTTGCAAAAATTACACTTAGACTTAAAAACAAGTCGTTAAAGGGTGAAAACCCAAACTAGCCCCCAAACGACCCCGTAAGAGGCACGAATACCTCGCACGGGACTAATGTAACTTGTAGGAACTGACCGCGTAGTCCCGGATCTCCAGGTTTGTGAATATGATGATAATTTGCAAAAATCAACACTTAAACTTAAAAACAAGCCGTAAAAGGGTGAAAATCCCAACCAGCCCCCAAACGACCCCATAAGAGGCACGACCACCTCGCACCGGACCAATGTAACTTGTAGGAACTGACCGCATAGTCCCGGGTCTCTCGGTTTGAGAATATGACGATAATTTGCAAAAATCACACTTAGACTTAAAAACAAGCCGTTAAAGGGTGAAAACCCAAACCAGCCCCCAAACGACCCCGTAGGAGGCACGAACACCTCGCACGGGACCAATGTAACTTGTAGGAACTGACCACGTAGTTTCGGGTCTCCTGGTTTGAGAATATGATGATAATTTCCACTCCTATATGTAATTTTTTAGTTTGAGTACATTTTTTTTTTAAATTATTGGGTTACTAATATCGTATCTTTTTTGTATCCTATTTTTTTGCAGGATAAGAGTTTATCGTTGGCATTTATTCACGTGGAACACACAGAGTACTCAATGGTTTACAACAAGGGGTTTATTCATGATTCCATTTTTTTGTGTTATGGCCGTGCGGGCTTTTGTAGTTTTATTTTTAACTTTTATGGCCGTGCGGGCTTTTGTAAGTTAATTGTTATATTTTGTGGCCGTGCGGGCTTTATGTTAGGCAGGTTTTGTATTAGCATGTTTTGGAATGTCCAAAAAATAGAGAAAACTCTGCCCAATTTTTTTTTGGCCTGTGAACTATTAAAGACTTGTAATATTTTGAAGTTTGTATGTACATTAGTTTATCAACAACGTCCAATATTTTTAATTTGTGAATTTTTGTTCTGTCAAATAATTTTTTTTTTCTTTTTATAAAAAAATTTGGCACAGTTCAAAACCGTGGCAAAAGTGTATCATATTTTGGCACGGTTTTGAACTGTGCCAAATTTTTTTAAACTGTGCTAAATCTGGCACAGTTAAAAACTGTGCCAAAAGTGTGCCAGAAATATCAAATTCTGGCACGGTTTAAAAGCTTACCAGAAGTGTTCCTGTTTGGCCAAATCTGGCACACTTTTGAGCCGTGCCAGAAAAAAATGGCCATTTTGGAACACCTGATTCTGGCGAAGTTCAAAACCGTGCCAGATTTGATCTGGCACGATTTTAAACCGTGACAGATTCATATTTTTAGTGTAGTGAGGCCTGAGCAAACCGAGGGTCTCCAAAGTTGAGATCCGCGAAGTCTGATGCAGTTAAGACACCAGACTCGCTCTCCTTCGTGTCTGCTCATTTGTTAGTCGCCTTGATACCTCTTTCATGATATTCAAAACCAAAGCTAACAAATTCATCAGAGACCTTGTAGTCTTCGATGGTCTTCTCAGTAGCATCTTTCAAAGTAGCCTTGACTGCAGTATCAACCTTAGGCTGAAGGGCATTATCCTTGGCCTTGAGAGTTATGTCATGGTCCTTCTTGAGCTTAGATATGTCGTTGTCCCTCTAATTGACAACTCCCTTTAGCTTTTTAACCTCTTCATTCAAAGAGGCGTGAACCTTCTCAGCTTCCTGACCCTTCTCTATAAGGGGAATCTTCTTCAAAAACCAATCAATAAAGCGATGGAAAGATAAGACACCCTACATATGAAGGTCAGATGTGAGAATATATGAGCTATAATTTCTAAAAAGTCAAGGTTACACTTGTGAAGAGAAAATGAGCAAATGAGCAAAAATTAGTACCTGAATTGACTTATGGAGAGAAAACTCGGCCAACAGCGGGATGTCCAATGCGCGTAAAAAAACGTTTATCCTCCTCAATCATTATTATACAGATAGCATCGGCAGCCTTCAGACTGTGGCCGATTAAGCTATCACTAATTTTAATCTGAGCAAGACAAGCAGCCAAGGCATCATTTGTAGAGATGGGAATGGCACGATCCCTAGCATGAGTCTTGCCCGGCCTCGTATGCTCCGGTTCATCTGTGGGCTTCCTCTTTTTATTAGAATCGGTCTTGGAGGTGTTAATGTTCTTCTTGGTGGTAGGATGGGGCACATTCTTGCCACCCATTTTTTTCATTAGCTTCACAAGACCAAGAGCAGACATTTCCCAAAGGTCATCTGATATGCCTGTTGGGTGCTCTGCAAAAGACAAGTCTCTGAGTTAGTCAGTCAGAGATATAAAACATAAGACATAAAACTTATGTAAGAAAAATTAATACTTACGAAGCTCTTCCAAAGGACCACCCCCTAAACCTGTCCGAGATAGGTAGTAGGGGGGTCAGATGTTCATATTTAACAAGCCAACCCTTCTCGCCTTGACTGCGAAGGTCTTTAACATTTTTATAATTATCCTGGACAAGTCCACGGTCGACTTTGGCAGCAAGGGAGACCTTCCCCCATCTCAGAGGGGTCCTTGGAACCGACGTTCTAGAGGCCTCATTTGAGCCAAATTCCCATTCCTCAGAAATAAAGAAATACCGAGGTTTCCAGTTATGATTCAAAGTTTGGGTAACCAAGAGGATTTTTTTCTCTGAATTCCTGGCTAAGAAATGGTAATAGCTAGGGTAGTTTTTTGGCAGAGGAGGGAACATAACAACCAGTAAAAATTCTAACTGGAAGGTCTGAGTGGTGGATAACCCTCCAAAGGACGATGGCCCCAATCATAACTCTCCAGGCATTAGGGGATAGTTGAGAAGGGGCAAGATTTATATGGGAGAGTATAGCTCTGATGGATGGGTGGATAGAAAGATGAAAGCCCAACTTGAACAGCTACTCAAAGACACAGATCTCTCCATCTCGACCATCAAAGTTCCTCTCATCCCTCAGAGGTTTTCTAAGGATGATGGAAGAATTTATGGAATAGAGGTGCCTAAAAATAAGAAGGTCGTACTCGTTGATGGTGCTCCCATACTCGTCCGCCTCAGACGTTTTGATATCACTCTCCTCACCATCATCACCATCCCCGATAACATCAGCCCAGGCAGGTGTTGGAGCACCACCAGGAAATTACTGAGCAAATTCGACCCCAGTGGCAGCCGACAAAGGAATGGCGTCAATAAGAGGGGGATCTGCCACACTTGTCCCTAAGATTTCAACCTCAGAAGACCTATACGAAGTGCTAGAACTTTGGTGAGATAAGGCATGGCTTGAAACCTCAGTTTCAACAGGAACCTCACCCTGTCTAGGAGAATACTCCATAGCCTCTTGATAAGAGTCTACAGATTCTCCTACTTTAGATGTTGACATAGGGTCTGAGGAATATGACTCAGACTCAGACTCAGACATTTGGGTAGGACCCTCAGGAACCTCTGCAGGCTCAGAAGGATCGGTTGGCTCAGGGTATATAACTTTCAGGGGTGGAGGAAAGATGGGTCTGAGGGGAAAGGCCTTGGCCCTACGAGCTTCCTCTTGGGCTAACTCTATTTACCTAATTTTATCAATGGTCTTCTCACGAAGGGAGGGGAACTCTTCTATAAGTTGGTACAAGGGTCTGAGCATAAGTGAGACGACACTACACTTAAAGGAAGGACCCAAACCACAAATAGGAACACAATTTAAAAGAACCCAAAATAAAGATGAAAAAGGGGAACTTGAAACACTTGATCGAAGAACACCAAGAACACTTACGAGCAGGTCACCGGTAAACGTAAAAAGGGTTATTTGTGGCTAAAATAACCTTGCAGGAGCCTACAACAGTCCTAAAACCACCTAATTGCTATAAGCCTAACCTAATAACCACTTGGCAGTGGTGGAAACCCTCGTCGAAAAATGGAGAACTCGCCGAAAAATTAGAGCTATAAAAATTGCAACCAGAAATGGAAAATGAGAAGGTTTTAAGAGATTTGAAATGGCAGGAAAGCTAGAAGCAGGAGACTCTGAAACACAGTGAACTATGGAAGGTTTTAAGATATTTGCAATGGCAGGAAAGCTTAGGCAGGAGAAAGAAAAGGAGAATAAGGAAAGAGATGGTGTTTTTAAACCTACTCAATGATGAGGCGTGATTCCCAATGCCCCCATCATTGCCCTAGGGAACCCAAAAGACAAGTCAGAATCATCTCATCTTGGGGAATACGTTTGTCACTTCAATAAGTGACATGTGTCAAGAAAACATTATCACCCAAAGAGACTCCGCCTCGGCCTAACTCACATACCCCTTCATCGTCTATTCACATAGAAGACTAAGATCTAGGGGTGATTGATATGCCCAAAGTGCACCCTCTTACTCTAAATGACTAACCTCGGTCAGTCTCACAGTCGGGTTGACAAGAAGATTATGACAACCATCAGTAAGGTCGTTTGTTATAAGGTCGGTCCCTCATATGCCAACCTCGGCTAGCCACCAGCGGAGGTCAGCAGAGTCTCATGGGCTCAAGTAACTGCCAACATTATCGTCTGCCTCAGTCGATGTTACAGCTACCTCATACCTAACCTCGGTCATCCCTCCTGACTGAGGTCATCATGGATATTGACAAGATGAAGTAACACTATCGGACTTCACTAACCTCGTACTCATCTAGGCTGAGGTTACATCAGTCAAGGACACGGGGTTGAGCATTCGCAAGCATATGTACGATTTGGAACACGTGGACAAATCAGTTATAACCGAATCATTCCCCTAACGTGAGGGAATATTGAGGTCATCATTATCTACATAAGATCATCCAGGTGTCATTCTCATACTGGTTCGATCCTCATGCACATGCTCATTGCATGCTTTGGGGGCACATTACACCCCCCAGACACTATATATAGAGGTTATCCTCTACCTTGTAAAGGGATCCATAATTGTAACCCTAGATAAAACTCTATTGGTTTACACAGTAGAGATAAAAAAGATTAAGAGATTGTATCTATGGCCATTAGTGCCTTCATCTAGTGATATTACTCACACACTCACAGTGGATGTAGGTCAAATTGGCTGAACCACTTATATACTAGTGTTCATCCTCTTCTCCTCACCTCATTATACTATATATTCACTCTTATGCTGCTATTGTTATTACTAGTTTATGCTTGACAACATCTTACTTGGTGGTGCTATTTACAGCATCAAAAGCGGTGGTGTAGGCCTAGAGGTTTATAGGTTATATACGACGTCATGTTTTCTGTATGAATCCTTAGTAGTGTTACTTTGTGATTTGGTGTGTGGTTTATATTCACCATTTTGAAGAGAGATAAGATTATTATCTAAGTGTCAGAACCCGTTTAACGACTTAAGTAATGGCTAGATGCAAGGCAAACCTAGTGTGAGTGTGGTTTAAGAGCGTCTTAGAGTGCTCGTAGGACTAAATGTGTGCGGAGTCATTTGGAATAGAAATCGTCAAATTGTGATGTCTTAAGGTGTTCAATGGTTAAGGTGTGACATGTGTAGAAGCTCGTGGACTAGTGTCTTTGCGAGCACCAAATAGTTGTGATATGGCTATTGAGAAATTTGTAGAGCGTACCTACAATGAGAAAGTCAAATATGATGAAATCTTATCGTATTTGAGGACTTTTTTGTGGAGCATGTTTGGTGTCCTTAGGGAACCAGTTAATCTGCTACTAAAAAATGCTAGTGTCCAAGTGGTGATCATATTGAAGGTCAGGAAATGATCTCAGGTCGTTGGTCAAGGTTTAAAAGAGTTGAATAGTGTGCGTACCGAGTGTCATCAACCGAATTAGTACAGATCGATGGTGTAACCTTCTAAGAAAAATTAGAAGCTTGTGTTATGAGTGTGCATGATGCTCGGGTGTCATGGAATGACTAGTGTAGGCGGTGTGAAACTTGATCTTGAGGAAATGTATTTGGGACTTATATTGATGATGTCATGTGGAGAATTAGACATAGCACCCCAAAGGGGAATAATGAAGCATGATTAGAATGTTGGCCTTTGTTGACAGTGTAAATTAGGATGGTCCTAGCAAGGTAAGGACTAGTTCTTGGCACGTCTTTCCAAGCCAGTAAGGATTAGAAGATGTGGCCTTATGTGGTATTGACTACCTTTAGAATGCTAATGGCAACCGATGTGGCTATCACGTAAACTCGGTTTGGGTAGGACCCGAAGATAAGCTCAATGACAACCTTGTATAGTTAAAAATAAATTATAAGGTGGATATTTCTCTTAATGGGGTTCTTTCTAGGGAAACATTGAGATGCGATCACGGTATGAAAATAACCTAGGTGTATTAGGTTGGTCACGACGTCACTAAAAATGTTGACAAGGTCGATCTGACAAAGGCATTAGGCATTTTCCAACCAGAGTGGTTCATGTGTGTCAAGGATGTGAGGGGGGAGAGCCTCAACCCTAAGGAGGGAAGCCTAGCATTTAACTTTCCAGAAAATAGCAGATACGTATATTACTTTCGTCTGATAAGGATGAATGGTTGTGATTCGATTCATTATGTTTGCTGACTCGATCCATGGTGTGTGACTAGGTCAAAACCAGTGAGAATGTCTGGGAGGAGTCGTAAACTTCAAAGCAAGTAGCGTAGGTTCACTTTTTATAAACCATAATCTGACGCGTATGGATGGGATTTTCTCGGAATAATTATTTGTTCCTTTGATTCTTATGTCTGTCCCTTTCGGTTCTGATAATTGAGGATTATTATTTCCACGACCATAGTAGCTCAAATTTGTACCGTGTTATGGTACGACGTGGTTTGGCCCAATAGAGTGCGGTTGGACCTAGCCTGGTTAATGAAGCTAGATATTTGGGTGGGCCCTCATCTATCATTTCTATCGCACAAAGTTCAGCGTACGGGTGGTTGTGCTTGCATCTGCATGGCTTGCTCATATCATTCACTTTCCTTATGATTTAAGACCTTATGACTGGCCGGCATTGGAGTCAGTGGCTCTGGTCATAAGAGCTTTATAATGATTTAAGGACATTGTATAGTGTTGGAACTCGAGGACACTTATCATACAGTGTTACTTTTCCACGTTGAGTGGATTGGTGTGATACTCAAGTGAGTGCTCCAAAGTTAGATGCCTTGAGTAATACTAGGTCCATCAAAGTGATGCAAGAGAATGTGGCAGCCGAGTGCGCGGTGATTATTTGATCGGTGTATCACTCCTCAAAGTGAGTAATTAGGGATGTAAGGTTACTAACAAGCTCAAGCAAAGTTGTGTCATCGGGATGACCCTAGAATTAGTGGGGATGCAGGATATGTAGTCTTAAGATTAGAAATTGTTCCTAGTGATGAATTGGATTATCGATTGTATAACAGTTAATTCTTGGGTGAGTGTTAATCACTAGAAAGTGATGATACCAGAATTGGTACCACCAGCTAAAAGTGATAATGAGCTCACACAGATACAATAATGGCAGAAAGTAAGTGATATAATAGTAAGAAGAGATGGGGCAAAGAGGGCAAACACCAAAATTAAGTGGTTCAGCCTATTCAAGGCCTACATCCACTGTGCAAGTGTGCGAAATCCACTGATGTAGGTTCTAATGTCCTAAAGATACATGCGCTCAAGCTTTCTCTCTCTTACAGTCAGCTTGACAGAGTTTTAACAGGATTTCTAATACGTGATTCGCCTACCATGAGGTAGAAGACAAGTATTTATAGTGCTTAGGGGGTGTAATGCACCCCCTAAGCATGCAGTAGGAGTGTGAACGTAGAAGCTCCCAATAGGATCATGGCATCCATTTTTCACACATGTAACTAATTATGATGCAGTATTCCCTCACGTAAGGGGATAATCAGGTTGTAATAGACTTGTCCACATGGGACATGCTATCTTGGAACCTTATGTTGCTCGTACTGTAAGTGTCGTCTATATAGGTCTTGGTCTGGCCGAGTACGAGGTTATTGATGTAAAGTAGAGTTGTAGGCTGATAAGTGACAAGTGTGTCCTCGGACGAAGACATCGGTCCTTGGTAGGCTATACAGATTATTCCCCGGTGTCGACTAGAGTAAACTACGAGAGACGTCCTTACTGGTGAGGCGCGCCTTGAGGTCTCGGCTAACTGAATGGCCGAGGTTGGACGATGAGGATGACCTTAACATGGACGATTCTTGGAGACGACCTAGGTGAGGTCCTTTGAGGACTCGGTCGTGGGTGTTAATAAACCTCGTCCTATTACGAGGTCACACTTGGTCATATCAATTACCCCTAGCCCTCATCCATATATGTGAAGAGGTGGCTGGGGGAATACGAGTCGGTTCAGTCTTCTGATGAGATATTGTGTAATACGTGTCTCAATTTTGATTAGATAGCATCTGCCCTAAGACTGATTCGACGACTGAGCGCTTTGGATTTTGCGCATCAAATGATGATGTGTCCTGAGGAAATGTGTGTTGCCACTTCATAATATTTAAACCCAAAAACATTTTATCTTTCCTCTTTACCCAAAAACTCACACTTTAACCTTCTGTACACGCCATTAGAGCCTATTCTAAAATTTCTTAAGTCTTTTCTGTCCAAAGGCCTTCCCAATCAATCTCCTTAAAGAGGTTTATTTTTGTTCAAGTACTCTCCTTGATTGATTCTTAATATCTTACTGCCTTTGTTTTGTTGTATTTCTTATTGTTTCTTTTTCCAGTGAGTTTGTCATTTTTTGGCGAGGGTATTAGGCGGTTTAGGGTTTAAATTTTCCACCTATGTAATTTTTTTAGGTTGTGAGTGGTGGCAGGGGTTAGGTTTGAGAGATTTGGGAGCTAACCAGTCGTTGTTGGCCTTTTCAGGCTGTCTCCGGCCATTTTCTCTGGTAAGTCCTCTGTGTGGTGTTCTTGGTGAAATCTTTTCAACTTCCTGAGTTTTATCTTGACTCAACTAGAGTCAAAGTTTTAGTCTTTTTTCTCCTTCTTCAATTTTTACCCAAGTTGAGTCTCATCCTTTAATGTTACAATGCTTATATAATCTGGCCGAGGAGTTTCCCAGTCTTAGAGAGAAGTGCTTTGATCTGATTAGGAGGGTAGAGGCTGAGGAAGTCGAGAGTCGCAAAGTCGAGGCCTTCCTAACTCATCATTTTTATTCACCTCTACTAGCTACCATATTCCCCAAAGTTACTGAACCTACTACTCCAATATCTGAGTCATCCTCTGCGTCAGACGACCCTATGTATACCTCTTAACCGGCCAAAGGTGTGGATTATTTTAAGGAATCAATAGCCTATTCTTCATCCCAAGCTGAAGGTTTGGAGGTTCATGAGGCTTCTTCTCGTATATCTTCCTCTCAAAAGGAAGAGACATCAGGTCAATCTGACTTTGTCCAAATACTTCATCCTGACGTAGAAATTCCTCCTCCTATAGACGCAATTCCTCTCTCGACTGCAATTGGGGCCGAGTTTGTCCAGATTTTCCCTAGTGGTGACCAAAACAATCCTCAGGCTGAAGCATCAGAAGATAGTGGTGAGGAAAGTGAGCTTGATACATATTTTGTTGAAGAATATGAGAGAAATATCTCTCAGATCGACCTTCTGATTTGGAGACACCTCTATGGCATAGCTCCTTCTATTTCTATAAGAAAACCCACAAAGGATGAAAGAGCTTTCCATGGCCGAGAGAGTGAGGTCTGCATTTATGAGAAGATGTTCAATTGAACTCTTTGGGAGTGAGATTAACCATACATGGGCTACTCCGGTCAAAGTGCTTGAAAAGTCACAACATCTCATTTCATCTGAGACTGAGTAAATGTTTGCAGTTGATTAGTACATCTCTATGTGGTGAACTGGATTAGTGCTCCCATCATACTTGGGAGTAACCATTGACGGTTTGAACTAGCCGGGCTTATAAAATTAACGATCCTTGCCATGAAAGGAGAGCCTTCTGAATAGTCCCTTTGTAAGGATTCGACTTTTAAGAATGTATACAATCTTATCTTCTAACCTCTAGATCGAGCCGTTCAAAGGCCTCACTATCTGCTCCTATAACATCGACGTGGACGATATTATCTTCCTCCACCTCGATCGGCCAAACCAAAGGTTCCCTTAACACAAAACTCTATCGATTGTTCACTTCTCCCAGACGAGGGGTTGCATGGGGGTCGGCACCCTTTTCCTTCTCCTCTGGATCCATCAATACTCCTTGACCTGGACAACCGATCCCTGAGATCACCCACTGGGTCGAGCCTTTCAAAGGCCGACTCTCTGCTCCGTCGATCAAAAGCTGAGCCCCTTGGTTAAGCATCCTAGCAAGGCCTCTTACTGTGTCCTCGGTTAACTTTAATGGAGTGTACAGTGTTTCCTGATATTTTATATAGCTCCCAGTATTGAGCCTGAGCGTCTTCAGCCTCATAGTCATCATACTGATCCTCCGGGCAGTATTGACCTTGCTTCCCCAGGCATAGACACCTAGGGTCGGCAATATTTTTCCATCGTTAATGAGGTGGCAACTCCTTATTCGGTGCCTGGAATGGTCCCCTGGCATCTGGATGCTGCTCTATGGCTGCTGAAGTAATCATCTCCGTCATTATCCCTGTGGGTCTCACTAATATATTTTGGTTGAAGGCAGACAGTTACTCTTGCATCGCCTACTGACTAGCCACTAATGATTTCAATGTCGTTGTCACCTCCGCCATTTCTGATTGAGGAGGGGCGTGACTAGAGCTAGGACTACCAGCTGGAGGTGGAAATTTTGATGCTATGTTTCAAATCTGATGGATGAGCTGTAAACTAAAGAGTAGAAGCTTAGAGGATCAACAAGAGTTATTTCAATGGTGAAACATCTCTATAAATGGGGGGACTGGTTCACCACCAGAGACTCCGGCGAGTATAAGCTAGAGAAGGGAAGAGATGATAATCCTCGTTCCCACAAACAACGCCAAACTAATGATACCAGAATTGGTACCACTATGCAAAAGTGATAATGAGCTCACACAGATACAACAATTATAAAAAGTAAATAATATAACAGTACGAAGAGATGAGGCAAAGAGGGAAAAAACCAGAATTAAGTGGTTCAGCCTATTGAAGGCCTACATCCACTGTGCAAGTATGTGACATCCACTGATGTAGGCTCTAATGGCCTAAAGATACATGCACTCAAGCTTTATCTCTCTTACAATCATTTTGATAAAGTTTCAGCATGATTTCTAATATGTGATCCCCTACCATGAGGTAAAAGGCAAGTATTTATAGTGCTTAGGGGGTGTAATACACCCCCTAAGCATGAAGTAGGCATGTGAACATAGAATCTCCCAATAGGGTCATGGCATCTGTCCTTCATACATGTAACTTATTATGACTCAATATTCCCTCACGTGAGGGGATAATCTGGTTGTAACAGACTTCTCCACGTGGGACATGCTATCTTGGAACCTTATGTTGCTCGTAGTATAAGCGTCGTCTGTATAGGTCTCGGCCTGGCTGTGTACGAGGCTATTAATATAGAGAAGAGTTGTAGGCTCATAAGTGATAAGTGTGGCCTCGGATGAAAACATCAGGCCGATGCAGGCTATACAGATCATTCCCCGGTGTCGGCTAGAGTAAACAACGAGAGATGTCCTTTCTGGTGAGGCGCTCCCTGAGGTCTCATCTTACTAAATTACTGAGGTTGTGGATGATGTGGTCGACTTTAACATGGATGATTCTTGGAGATGACCTGGTTGAGGTCCGTTGAGGGTTCGGTCGTCGGTGCTAATGACCCTCATCCTAGGACGATGTGACACTTGGTCATATAAAAAAGCATTACCCGATAGTGGCACTGATATGCTTTGGGTACTACCAAGATAGTATTGGGACATGATTGAATGTGATTATCAGGTGAGTGGAGACACAGGGACGGCTATGAGATGTTGATGATTAGCATGATGGTGAGTGTTGGAACAATTCGCGTGTTAGGCCTTTGGTGACAACCCCTGTGTAAGAGTGTGTTAGGTGATCTTAGCTATTAAGGCTTTTGATGAGTTTGTCTTGGAGGATTTCTATGACTCGGAATGAGAGTTGGAAAATCCTATAAACTTAAATAATTGGTGGATTAATAATTTCGGGGATGAAATATCCTAAGGAGGGAAGAATGTAATACCCGTGCCTAATATTTTATTATTTTTCCCTCGTAAGTTATAATTGGTTTTATGTCTATAATTGACTTTTATTAGAGTCTTGATGGTAATTGTGGAAGTTTTGGGATGAATATTGGAAAAATTAGGAAATAGTGATTCAAACGACCATAGGCTCGTTCAAACGAGTGGCCATTCTCTGACAATTTCTGTTGTTTCATTTTCGGTAGAACCAGCAGTCGTATTTCCAACAAAAATTTCAAATATACGAGTGGAGAAAAAAATTAAATTTTGATAATTTATAAATTTCCTCCTTCCAAACCAATTGTTTTTCGTTATGAATGTCCTCAAGTTGGTCATTGGTGAAAGTGATTTCTTCCCCAATAACATCTTTAAGAGTCATGGATTATGACTCAGTGTATGAAGGTGATTGAATTTCCATGGTATTAAACATGAAAATCATCTCACATCAGAGGTATCTGATTCTGAGTCCCACTCATATAAGATTTCATCATGAGATATGTCTGAAATCTCATATATGTCTAATTTTGAGCATGTGGTGGGGTAAGCCTCAACACGCAATCATTTCAAGGAGCAGAGTATAGAAAACAAACTAAATTTTCATCTGCTAAATAATATGGCATACTTTAAAGAAAAATCAACGAAAATTCAAAATATGGTTTCTTTACAGTAAAATAGAAGGAATATTTTTAGTAACAACACTTGTAGGATCTTAGAGAATTGAATAAGTTCAATAATGTTTTTATGCATTGGCAAGGTGACCCAGAGGATTATGGCCTTGAAGTCTTTTTAGATGAGGGAATTACCCTTAGATCCGTGGAGCTGAGAGAGAAAGCTTAAGAGGCTATTCAAATCTTTTAACACTATGAGGAATCACTTTTGAAAATGGCTTAACATGATGACTATTTCTCTTCAGAGCAAAAGCACATTTTTTATGTAGAATACATTCCATAAATTCGTCACTTACATGCATATTCCCATTATTTTTTTGTCTTTTTAAAAAAACAATGGTTGTCCATTTGTAGGGGCTCTCTACTCAGAGCGCAAACAGGATAGTCATTCATCTCTTAGTTGAATCCATGGTTGTGGTTGAATGGATCAAGACACAACCCTTAACCATGAACCCCTATTATTCAATTAAAAGAAATTGATAATATATTTTTTTGTTTTTGTGACCTCCAATTTCTGGCGTCAATGGAAAAAATTCTTTGTTTTGAGTTATTGTTGTAGGCTTATGTCTAAACCAATGTGTTGTGAATAGCCTTATTTATCAAAATATATGTTTACATATGTTTTAGTGGTTAAATTTAGATTAAACCAATTTTGTTATTCACACATAGTGTTCATTTTAGCCATTCGATGAATGATTTATGCTATAACCAAATTTGGTATATTTCATGTACCTGTAATTGTTTTTGTACTTTTAGATCCAAGAATATTTCAATTTTTTTCTATTCAGTATGCTTGATTTATCATTGGCAATGGTCCCACCAAATGCAATTATACGTGTGGATGCGACCAATTACTAACTTTTTGTTCTTTACTAGAATAAACCATTCTTGTAAATGTACAAATTTTTTATATTCCCTTCAACTAATATATATATATATATATATATATATATATATATATATAGTTGCTTTGGGACTCCCAACATTTGATTTCAATTTTTTGGGACACTAACAAGCTGTAAATCTAATCATGAGAGCATTTAGATTGATTGCGCCCAAAAAGGAATTTTTTTTGTCTCTCCACTTATCCATAGCTTTTTCCTTTTGGAGAGAGACATTGTAATACCCCGTAATTCTATGAGTATTTTATTTTCACATGTGCATTTCCTTTTGGAGAGGGCCAACAGCATGCTCCTCGGGATCGTCAAGGCCAGAGGAACTAGACTAGAGGCCACCAGAGCTATGGTTATCAGGTCCAGTGGGTCCAGCAATAGAAGCAGACTCGTTAGGGCTAGTGGCAAAAAAAATTTCCAGGGATATGTTTTGTATGTGCGGGAGCAGGGGCACATACAACGTGCATGCTCGAATAGGGTTAGGAGTCAACAACAGGATGCTCAGTAGGGGCATTAGTTACCACAGCTTCCAGCACCACCATTAGTTTCAGCATTATTTCCCCCGTAAGGGCAGTTAAATTTTTTGCATGTATATAATATTTGTAGACCAGTTTTGCCACCAGCGCCGCCAGTAGTTGATGTAATGTTTCTTGTCCATGGCTACATGGGGTGCGTGTTATTTAACATAAGAATGTCATACTATTTTATTATCACTAGATTCGTGTGAGAGATGAGTTTAGTGGATACATCGTTTGATATTATTATGATCGTAGATTCACCGTTGGGTAGTGGGGCTCTTATTCATTCCAGCTGAAGAGGAGTGGATGTGGACAATGAAAGGTTATGCTTAGTAGCGGATGTGCTCATTTTAAATATGTATGAGTATGATTATATTTTGAGTATGGACTGGTTAGCGACGTATATAGCGGTGGTGGAATGTTATAGTTAGGGTTGTATTTCGATCGGATCGGATCGAAAAAGCATGTTTTGAAAAAAAATTCGAAAAAATCGGCAAAAAAATCGGCGTGCCGAATCCAAATTTTTTTGGAATTGTTTTTTTTTTCACAAATTCGAATTTTTTGGCAAAATCAGAATTTTCGGCAAAATTCAGAAATTCGAAAAATTCGATAATTTTCCAGAAACATAAATAGGAAAATACTTCGAAAAATATTTTGGAAAAACAATCGGAAAATAGTTCGGATAATATTTCGGAAAATAATTCCAAAATTCGGATCGGAACGAATTTAGCAAATTCGGATCGGCAAAAATAAAAAATTCAAGATATAAAAAAAAATCGATTTTTGATCCAATTTTTTTCAAAAATATCGGAAAATCGGAAATCGTTAATAAAAAATCTTTTCAAAATCGGATCGAAAAATTGAAAAATTAGAAAAAAAAAACACAACCCTAGTTATAGTAGGACTATTGTGTTTATTATTCTAGGGTAGGATATGTTTCTTATGGTGATGCCTCATCCCGAGGGAGGGTCGAGCACGCATTTGTATTACATCGAGGAGGAGACTTCGAAGGGTATAGTCATCTCGCTAAATTTGATCCCCGTGGTTAGGGACTAGACTGATGTATTTCAGGAGATACCGGGGTTATCGCTAAGTCAGGAGATTAAGTTTGTAAACGACTTAGTGTTGGGGACTAGGCCGATAGCGCATGAATCCTATCATATGGCTCCTTCAGAGATGCAGGATTTGAGAGATCATATTCAGTAGCTTTCGGGGTAGGGTTTTATCCATAGGGATGCCTCACATTGGGGTGCGCTAGTACTGTTTGTGAAGAAGGAAATCAGTCATTTAGTTTGTGTATTGACTATCGAGAGTTGAACAATGTCACAATTCGGAACAAGTATCCATTGTCATATATTCATGACTTGTTCAATCAGCTGAGAGGATCAGCCTACTTCTTGAAGATTGATTTGAGATCAGCGTACCATCAGTTATGTATCAGGGAGCAAGATGTACTTAAGATAGATTTTTTTGACGAGATACGAGTCTTATGAGTTCAGGGTCACGTCGTTTGGGCCAACTAACGTACCAGTAATTTTCAAGGATCTCATGGACCAAGTATTCAGGGATTTCTTGTATTAGTTTATCATTGTCTTCATAGATGGCATGGTTTATTCTCGAACAGAGAGTGAGCACACAGAGCATTTACATATGGTTCTTCAGACTTTGCGGTACAATCAAGTGTATGCAAAGTTCGAGAAGTGTGGATTCTGGTTAGTGGAGGCAAAATTCTTGGATCATATAGTCTCCGGGAGGGGATTTCAGTGGATCCAATTAAAGGTTCCTTGGTAAGGGAGTGGGGCCATCCCACAACACCGACATAGGTTCGTAGTTTTCTAGGATAAGTAGGTTACTGTTGTATATTTATTAGAAGGTTTTCGAATTACGTATCCCTTGATGAATTTAAATCCTAAGGGAGTACTTTTTGTTTGGAATGATCACTGTCAGTTAGCTTTTAATGAGATAAATGACAAGTTAACTTCAGCACTAGTACTCGCATTGCTTATGGGAGGAGTGGAGTACTTTGTTTTTACCGATGCATCCTCACAGGGACTTGGGGGAGTTCTACAATGGGAGGAAAGGGCTATAGATTTTACATCTCACAATCTTAAGCCCTATGAGAAGAACTATCCCACTCAATATTTGGAGTTAGCGACATTTTTTTTTGCCATGAAGATTTGGAGGATTTATTTATTGAGGGGAAGCTTCGATTATTCACAGACCAAAAATCATTGCAGTATCTTTTCATGCCGAAGGAGATGAATATGAGGCAGCGTATATGGCTTGAGTTCGTGAAGGATTACAAGTTTGACATTCATTATCATCTAGTAAAGGCTATCTTTGTGGAAAATGCATTGAGTCGTATGCTTGCGGGGCTGTTGGAAGCAGTTTAGAAGGTGAAGTGGGATGAGTTCATTAAGAAGAGAAGGTAGTCTAGTTCTATATGGCAGTGATGACCATCACACTCGAGATCATTTAGAGGGTTGTAATAGCACAGGCAGGTGATCCTTCTTGTCAGGAGAGGATACATCAATTGTTTACAGGAAGAGGGGAGTCTTACTAAGTCAGTCATAAGGGTGACTTACACTTCAATGGGATGTTGATTATCCCATATGACAAGGACCTATGATACGCAGTTATAAAGTATTTGCTTGTGTCAAGATTCTCGGTGCATACAGGAAGGGATAAGATGTACCAGGATATGAGAAGGAAGTATTGATGAGCGGGTATGATGTGGGATATAATAAAGTTTTATCTAGGTGCACCACTTATTAGTTAACAAAGGTTAATAATCAAAGGCCATCTAGAGTTTTATATCCATTGAAGATTCTGGTGTCGAAATGGGAGTATATTGATGGATTTCATCACAAGATTACCGACGTCACAAGGGGGTAATGATTCCATCTGGGTTATTATGGAAAGGTTGACTAAGATAGCTCATTTCTTAAAAGTTTGGGTGGATTCATGATTGGGCAAAATGCCTAACTTTTTATTGGAGAGATAGTGAGATTACATGGGGTTTCGCTCAATATTGTTTAGTATTGGGATATGATATTTGTATCCCACTTCTGGTAGAGTTTTCAAGAGGTGATGAGGATAGAGTTGCATTTGAGCATGGCGTATCACCTATAGATCGATGGGTGGATGGTGAGGGTGAATCAAATGTTGGAGAACGTGCTGAGGATGTGTATTCTAGATTTTAAGGGTATTTGGGAGCAATACTTATCGTTGTTAATGTTTTCATATAATAACTCGTACCAATTTACTATTAACATGACACCTTTTGAGGACTTATGTGGGAGACCTTGTTATTCGACCTCGTATTGAATAAAGGTAGGGGATAATAAGCTTCTCAAATCAAACATGATTCAGGATATGTTAGCAAAGATTGAGTTAATCATGAGTTGTATTCGATTAGATTAGGACCGTCAGAAGATTTACGTCGATGTGAACTAGAGACACTTGGAGTATGACATGGGTGATTAGGTGTTGTTATGGGTATCTCCCATGAAGAGAGTGATGCGATTTGAGAAGAAAGGGAAGTTTACACCTAGGTATATGGGGCCTTTTCCCATTATTTAGAGGGTAAGGTCGGCTGCATATAGGCTTACCTTACCGGAGTATTTGCAGGGGATTCACGATGTGTTCCACGTGTCGTCTTTGAGGATGAATCTCATGGAAGACTTAGCTTACCGAAATATAGCATTGGAGGAGATAGACTTATAACCAGGAAGTACTTGTAATACCCCGTACTTTTGGCTATTTATTTTTGGGATTAATTAATTAAATGCGTATTAATTGGAAATTAATCCGGGTTATAAATACTAACGAGATGCGAGTTGGTATTTGATTATGTGCATACATGTTTTGATATATGTATTTGGTATGATAAAAGTTGTCGTGAGATTTATATACGGCATTTTAGAAATTTTTTTTAGACGCGTGGGACCGCCGCGTCACGGTGTAATATTTTGATTATATAAAGTGAATTTAAAATCTATAAACCGTATGGTCGTTTTGAATGCGCCAACGCGTCCGGAAGGGTCGAGATAGTCAGAAAACACTACCCGGGGGTGTAGTTTGGATTCCGGGGTATTTTTAGGCCATACCGGCAACTTAAAGGGTATTTTGGTAATTTTACATTTTGAGGAATTAAAAGTGACGAAAATTAGGAGTCTTAATCTGATTGATTATTGACCCACTAAACCCACTATCCAACCCACTTTAACCCTTTAAGCTACGGAGGTTATCAATTAGGTTTCTAAGTTCCCAAATCAAAACCCTAGCCACCTTAAGCCACCATTGGAGAGGAAGCTTGGAGAGAAGAAATTCTGCAGAAAAGTTCTACCAAACCTACACCAAAATCAGAAATCGAACCAAGGCAAGTGACTTTATTCCATTTAATTTCAGAGAATGTCTCTTTCATGTTAGAAATTGAGGAATTTTAATTGTTCTTGAAAGATGAATGAAAACCCATGTAGTTTGGAGTTTAGAACTTGAAAATTTTGATGAGAATTGCATGTAGAATGATAGGTAGATGATTTCTCTCATGTTAATTGTGATTAGAAGAAATTAAAACGGATTAAATTCTGGGATTTGATGATGATATAAATCTAGGGTTCATGTTCTTGATAAAATTGGGGAATAGTATAAAATCTTGTGATTTAATGATGTTTAGGATGCATTAATGTATTAAAAGATGTTAGTATATGACCTTAGCATGTTGTAGTATGATTAGAGGACTTAAAACTCTGTTAGAACGAACTTTGGAGAAGGATTGAGGTGTTAAAAATGGTGAGAAACGTAACTTAGAAAATCTGGGACGAATCTGGTAGCTCGTTAGAAGCCCCTACCCAGGTCGTTCGAACGAGCTTCTAACGAGTTGACCAGTCGCTGCTAACGAAAAGGGATTTCGTTCGATATCTCGTTCGAACGAGATATCGTTAGAAGGTACAGTTCGTTCGAACGAACTGGAATCTCGTTCGAACAGCCTCGTTCGAACGAGACTTCTAACGAGTTGACAGAGGGATCTCGTTCGAACGAGACTTCTAACGAGTTGACAGTTTGGTCCTTTTTGGACTGTTTTGATTTTTAGAGTCCCGTAAACTGGTTCGAGGGTAGAGTTAACATTCCTTGATGATGTAAGGATAGATTTGGGACTTTTGGGTTATTACGAGGAGTAAATTTATATACGAGAGATTTAATTCAATGAACCGTTTGGGTTGAGACGTGAATGTCTACTACGACGTGAGAATAGATTATGGCACGTATGATGATAAACCGGAATAATAAAAAGTTGTAGATATTATAAGTTAGTACGAGAAAGCGATATGTACTACGATTAAACTACGGGATTACTAAGATGTGTGTTTACTTAGTATTGGTATATGAATTGTGTGTATGACATACCTACCATACTTGCTATCATGGGAGGTTTGCGTTCGCTTAGGGCCCTCTAATCCTTGTGTTGCCCGGATTTAGACTAGTTACCTTGATGAACATAGGCCATAGAACGACTTATTGGGATATTAATAAGTCCGCTGATCGTGGGAGCGTAGGTATGTGCGTGACCCATGTGATGTGACTGTGTTCGCCTCAATTATTTGTGATGTTGTTATCTGTGAACTATTCCTGAGAGATTCGGAATATGTAATCCTTATGTACGTGATGTACCGGGATGGATAGCAGAGTATGTGTGCACCGCAGCTTAGTTCTCGGGGTGCTTATACTGTATATTTGTGATGTGAATAATATACACTTAATTAATGAGAACCTTCATGTTAATGATGTGAATATAATTACGGTATTGTTTCGAGAAATATAACGAGTTAACTGATAGTTATATATATTGCATATTGACACATCTGAGTTACGTTAAACCCCTACTTAATTACGAGCGTTATTATGTTAAGGGAACCGAGTAATAAGGGTAGGACCTATGATAGTCTATCTAGATATGTTGTCACGTAGCTAGTAGTCTGTATCACTCTAGATGGGTACTTACGTTGGGAGTGCACAGTTAGACGAGAGGTGAGAATATCATGTGAGTGCACGTCCTAACATGTACTTTGCATTTAATGTTTTAAATGTTTTTAAAGCACTTGCAGGTTTTTAAAATATAACTCCACATTCGGGCTCTGACCCGTTTTCTTTTCAAATCTTTTTCTTGTAAAACCATTTTAGGTGCCCAGCCACAGGGACACCAAGCATAGGATTCTCATTCAGGTGACGAGCTGTAGCTGTTTGTGGAAGCTACAGGGATTTGCTTGTAGACGCTTCCATCTTTTGGATTCCAGAGTCACTATCTATCAGTTGTAGGGCATGTTGCCCATTTCTATTAGAGACATCTTTTACATTACAGTATTCAGACTATGATTTGTATTGTTTTAGTATTCGGTTATTTATTTCAGTATGGGATTGTAGTGAGGAGTTTTCCTCCAGACTTTATTTACACTATGTGATGGTTATTCGTCTTACTTCAGTATAGTGAATGGTGTTGTTATTCTTTATTACACTTGTTGCATGTTAATCAGACTTATATTAAAATTTGGCAACTTACTTTTTAAATACTAGGTGGTTAGTAATAATAAAAATGTTTTCGACAGTGATGCTATTGACTGAGCCAACTTAGCATTTTGAATTAATTTAATAAAGGAGTAGCTACCCGGTATTTAATTAGTCGGGATGTCACAGGTGGTATCAGAGCATCAGGTTCTAGTGTCCTTTAGGATCTGACGGCTTATTATGTTTCCGCTACGTTTCTTTGATATAGAGCCCTATATTTTAGGACTGTTGTACTCTTTTTGTGTATGCTTCGTTATTCAGCTTTATTAAGTTTATAACAGCGAACTTATAAACTTTGTTTTTATTTCAGATGCCTCCACGACGTGCACGACGAGTTCCCAGGGATGCAACGCCCGAACCCCAGCCCGCTCCAGTTCAGGGCATGATGAACGCCGCTGAGGTTGCAGCTATAGTAGCCCAAGCGGTAAATGCCGCCATTGCCGTTGTTCAGCAGGCACCACCTCAGGCGCCGGTTGCCGCGCCAGTACAGGTTAATGCATTCCCGTCTGCTTGGGAGCGTGTACGTGACGCTTTTCAGAAAGCGCATCCGCCAGAGTTTGCAGGTAGCTCAGATGTGGTAGTCTCGAGCCAATGGAGGAAGGATATGCAGAGGCACTTAGGAATGTATGAGTGCACGGATGTTCAGAAGCAGGTGCTAGCTACTTTCAAGCTAGTTGGATCTGCACTACAGTGGTGGGAGTCTATTACCACCATGGAGGAGAGGGATACTCTCACGATTCAGGAGTTCTGGGTGCGGTTCGACCGCAAGTACTTTCCGTCAGCTGTTCATACGGAAATGAGGAGGAGATTGATGAGTCTGAAGCAGAAGGGCAAGACAGTAGCCGAGTATGAGGCCGAGTTCACGAATCTGTTGAACATCGTTCCAGACGAGATACCAACAGAGAAGAAGAAGTTTGAGAAGTTCACGGACGAGTTGACTTGGAGGATCCGCCAGCATCTGCTAGGGAACCTATCGTTGGCCACTTATTCTGACGTGGTTAACGCTGCATTGTTGCATTGCCAGGACCACCGTTTTCATATGGCCGAGGGCAAGCGGTCGGGGGAGTCTAGCCATCAGGGCAGGACTGGAGGACATGGTGCCAGCGGGGCGCAATCTGGTCAGGGGCAGAGACAGAATGAGCAGGGCTCCCAGCAGGGGGATAATAAGAGGTTTCGGTCAGGGAACTACAGATAGGGACAGGGAGGTTTCCGTCAGGGCCATCAGGGTCCAAACGGCCATCAGGGACAACAGGGGCAGAATGGGCAGCAGTTTCACCAGGGCCAGCAGGGCCAAGGGAGGAACGGTAACGGCCATCAGGGTCGGGGACAGAGAGGGGGGAACTTCCCAGGGAAGTGCTTTGTTTGTGGCAAGACTGGCCATAAGCGACAGGATTGTCCTGATAGGGGCAGGGCCCCACAGCAGCAGCAGCAGGGTGCTCGCCAGGAGCCACAGAGGCTTATGTTTCCCGCCGCTCTTCCCGCACCGCCACAGATGGCAGCATTGCCACCCATTCCAGCAGTCCCAGCTCAGCAGGGGCAGCTACAGTATGGACGTGTCTACAACGTCCACCAGGCTGCAGTTCCATAGGCACCGCCCGCGATCGAGGGTACGTTTCCTATCCATGGCACTACGGGTCGGGTATTATTTGATACGGGTACTACACACTGTTTTATAGCTACACACTTCGGGAAAGCTTTAGGATTATTAGCTACGGCAGAGAGCACAGTGACGTGTGTCGACTCACCATTGGGGAGTGGGTCACTTATTTTCTTTATATGCCGGGGAGTGGGGGTAGAGATTGGTGGTTTGGTATTACCTGCAGACATGTTAGTGTTAGACATGCATGTTCACGATGTGATCATCGGTATGGATTGGCTCGTAGCATATAGGGCCATGATTGATTGCTTCAGCGGGAGCATTATTTTTGCCATTCCGGGGCAAGAGATGTTTGTAGTGGCGATGCCTCGCCCAGAGGGAGGATCGACCGCTCATCTGTATTACATTGAGGAGGATACCTCTAAGGAGGTAGTGATTCCTTTAGACTCTATCCCAGTCGTCAGGGAGTATTCGGATGTGTTTCAGGAGATACCAGGCTTACCACCCAGTTGAGAGATAGACTTTGTTATAGATTTGCTACCGGGTACGAGACCTATAGCACGCGCACCGTACCGTATGGCTCCAGCTGAGATGAGGGAGTTACGGGATCAGATAGAGCAGCTGTTAGGCCAGGGCTTTATTCGCGGGAGTACCTCACCTTGGGGCGCTCCAGTTTTGTTTGTGAAGAAGAGGGACGGTTCACTGAGATTGTGTGTGGAATACCGAGAGTTGAATAAGGTCGCGATACGGAATAAGTATCCGTTGCCTCGAATCGATGACTTATTCGACCAGTTGAGAGGAGCTTCGTTCTTCTCGAAGATTGATTTAAGATCGGGATACCATCAGTTGCGTATCAGGGAGGTGGATGTCTCGAAGACTGCGTTCTTGTCGAGGTATGGTTCTTACGAGTTTCGGGTTATGCCTTTCGGTTTGACCAATGCTCCAGCAGTGTTTATGGACTTGATGAACAGAGTGTTCAGGGATTTCCTAGACCAGTTTGTCATTGTCTTCATTGATGATATTCTGGTTTACTCCCAGACAGAGGAGGAGCACGCCGAGCATTTGAGGCAGGTTTTGCAGACACTTCGTCAGAACGAGTTGTATGCAAAATATGAGAAGTGCGGGTTTTGGCTGAAGGAAGTCCAGTTTTTGGGGCATATCATTTCCGACCGGGGAAGGTGTCAGCGGTGAGGGAGTGGGGACAGCCCACGACACCAACTGAGATTCGTAGTTTCTTGGGTCTAGCAGGATACTACAGGAGGTTTATTCGGGGTTTCTCGGAGATAGCAGGTCCTTTGACACATCTGACTCGTAAGGGTGTGCCCTACATCTGGAGTGATGCCTGTCAGTTGGCATTCGATGAATTGAAGGACAAATTGACCTCAGCACCTGTGTTAGCATTGCCAAGACCGGGAGTTGAGTATTTGGTTTACACCGATGCGTCTTTGCAAGGACTTGGAGGTGTATTACAGCAGGAGAGACAGGCCATAGCTTATGCTTCCCGTAAGCTTAAGCCTCATGAGAAGAATTACCCCACGCATGATTTGGAGTTGGCAGCAGTGGTATTTTCCCTACGAATTTGGAGGCACTATCTTTTGGGGGAGAAGTTCCAACTGTTCACGAACCACAAGTCCCTACAGTACCTGTTCACGCAAAAGGAGTTGAATATGCGGCAGCGTAGGTGGCTTGAGTTTGTGAAGGACTACCTGTTCGACATCCAGTTCACCCGGGAAAGGCTAACGTGGTAGCAGACGCGTTGAGCCGTAGGCCAGCAGATGAGGTGGCAGAGGTGTGGAAAGCAAAGTGGAAGGAATTGGGACACCAGGATGCAGTGGCCCGATCTTTTATGTCTGTGATGACCGTTACACCGCAGATTGTCACGAAGGTAGTACGGGCACAGGCCAATGACTCGTTCTGTCAAGAGCAGATAGTTCGATTACTAGCAGAGGGAGCCGAGTCCTATACCGTTAGCTCAGACGGGGGATTGCGCTTCAATGGGAGATTGGTAGTTCCGGAAGGGGAGGAATTACGACACGAGGTGATGGCAAAGTCGTACGGCTCACGGTTCGCGGTACATCCCGGAGGGGACAAAATGTACCAAGACATGAGACGCCAGTATTGGTGGAGCGGTATGAAGAAAGATATCGCTGAGTTTGTTTCGAAATGCGCCACTTGTCAGCTTGTAAAAGTGGACCATCAAAAACCGGCAGGATTGCTACAGCCATTGGAGGTCCCGGTATGGATGTGGGAGAGCATATTCATGGACTTCATTACGGGGTTGCCGACGTCGCAGAGGGGCCACGACTCCGTTTGGGTAATTGTGGACAGGTTGTCCAAGGTCGCTCACTTTTTATCCCTTAGGACTGATTACACTACGGGACAGTATGCCCAGCTCTTTATTTCAGAGATTGTGAGACTTCACGGTGTACCCTTAAATATCGTGTCTGACAGAGACAAGATATTTGTTTCGCGGTTTTGGGAAAGTTTCCAGGAGGCCATGGGCACAGAATTACGATTGAGTACGGCTTATCATCCGCAAACCGATGGGCAGACAGAGCGCACTAATCAGATGTTGGAGGACATGCTACGCATGTGCATTATTGACTTTGGTGGTGGATGGGAGCAGTACCTTCCACTGGTGGAGTTTGCTTACAACAACTCCTATCAGTTCACTATTGGCATGGCTCCGTTTGAGGCATTATACGGTAGGCCTTGTCGTTCCCCAGCATGTTGGCTAGAGGTGGGGGACAACAAACTGCTTGGGCCGGAAGTGATTCAGGATACTTCGGCAAGGATTGAGTTGATTCGGAGTCGCATTCGGGTAGCTCAAGACAGGTAGAAGAGTTATGCTGATGCGAAGAGATTCTTCAGGGAGTTCCAAGTGGGGGACCAGGTTTTGCTCAGGGTATCTCCTATGAAGGGGATTATGCATTTCGGGAAGAAGGGGAAGTTGGCACCGAGGTATGTGGGGTCGTTTCCTATTACTGAGCGAATCGGACCGGTTGCGTATAGACTCGGGTTGCCGGAGCATTTGCATCGGATTCACGTTGTGTTTCATATTTCCTCGCTAAGGAAATACCTTAGAGATAACTTGGCTCACTCTCACATTGCTGTGGAGGACATCGATCTCCAGCCTGATAGCTCCTACGAGGAGGGGCCGATTGCTATTTTGGACCGAAGCGAGAGGAAACTGCGGTCAAAGATAGTCCCGTTAGTGCGTGTTCAGTGGCGACACCACAATGTCGAGGAGTCCACATGGGAGCGCGAGGATGAGATGCGCGAACGTTATCCAGAGTTATTTTTAGCAGGTACTTTCTAGTTTTGAATTTCGGGACGAAATTCAGTTATTAGGGGGGAAGTATGTAATACCCCGTACTTTTGGCTATTTATTTTTGGGATTAATTAATTAAATGCGTATTAATTGGAAATTAATCCGGGTTATAAATACTAACGAGATGCAAGTTGGTATTTGATTATGTGCATACATGTTTTGATATATGTATTTGGTATGATAAAAGTTGCCGTGAGATTTATATACGGCATTTTAGAAATTTTGTTGAGACGCGTGGGACCGCCGCGCCACGGTGTAATATTTTGATTATATAAAGTGAATTTAAATTCTATAAACCGTATGGTCGTTTTGAGTGCGCCAACGCGTCCGGAAGGGTCGAGATAGTCAGAAAACACTACCCGGGGGTGTAGTTTGGATTCCGGGGTATTTTTAGGCCATACCGACAACTTAAAGGGTATTTTGGTAATTTTACATTTTGAGGAATTAAAAGTGACGAAAATTAGGAGTCTTAATCTGATTGATTATTGACCCACTAAACCCACTATCCAACCCACTTTAACCCTTTAAGCTACGGAGGTTATCAATTAGGTTTCTAAGTTCCCAAATCAAAACCCTAGCCACCTTAAGCCACCATTGGAGAGGAAGCTTGGAGAGAAGAAATTCTGCAGAAAAGTTCTACCAAACCTACACCAAAATCAGAAATCGAACCAAGGCAAGTGACTTTATTCCATTTAATTTCAGAGAATGTCTCTTTCATGTTAGAAATTGAGGAATTTTAATTGTTCTTGAAAGATGAATGAAAACCCATGTAGTTTGGAGTTTAGAACTTGAAAATTTTGATGAGAATTGCATGTAGAATGATAGGTAGATGATTTCTCTCATGTTAATTGTGATTAGAAGAAATTAAAACGGATTAAATTCTGGGATTTGATGATGATATAAATCTAGGGTTCATGTTCTTGATAAAATTGGGGAATAGTATAAAATCTTGTGATTTAATGATGTTTAGGATGCATTAATGTATTAAAAGATGTTAGTATATGACCTTAGCATGTTGTAGTATGATTAGAGGACTTAAAACTCTATTAGAACGAACTTTGGAGAAGGATTGAGGTGTTAAAAATGGTGAGAAACGTAACTTAGAAAATCTGGGACGAATCTGGTAGCTCGTTAGAAGCCCCTACCCAGGTCGTTCGAACGAACTCGTTCGAACGAGATTCTAACGAGTTGACCAGTCGCTGCTAACGAAAAGGGATTTCATTCGATATCTCGTTCGAACGAGATATCGTTAGAAGGTACAGTTCGTTCGAACGAACTGGAATCTCGTTCGAACAGCCTCGTTCGAACGAGACTTCTAACGAATTGACAGTTTGGTCCTTTTTGGACTGTTTTGATTTTTAGAGTCCCGTAAACTGGTTCGAGGGTAGAGTTAACATTCCTTGATGATGTAAGGATAGATTTGGGACTTTTGGGTTATTACGAGGAGTAAATTTATATACGAGAGATTTAATTCAATGAACCGTTTGGGTTGAGACGTGAGTGTCTACTACGACGTGAGAATAGATTATGGCGCGTATGATGATAAACCGGAATAATAATAAGTTGTAGATATTATAAGTTAGTACGAGAAAGCGATATGTACTACGATTAAACTACGGGATTACTAAGATGTGTGTTTACT
This sequence comes from Sambucus nigra, assembly GCA_949130495.1. Classification (NCBI taxonomy): domain Eukaryota; kingdom Viridiplantae; phylum Streptophyta; class Magnoliopsida; order Dipsacales; family Adoxaceae; genus Sambucus; species Sambucus nigra. The sequence continues at coordinate 643,205,857 of OX422208.1, read as the reverse complement.
TAGTATTGGTATATGAATTGTGTGTATGACATACCTACCATACTTGCTATCACGGGAGGTTTGCGTTCGCTTAGGGCCCTCTAATCCTTGTGTTGCCCGGATTTAGACTGGTTACCTTGATGAACATAGGTCATAGAACGACTTATTGGGATATTAATAAGTCCGCTGATCGTGGGAGCGTAGGTATGTGCGTGACCCATGTGATGTGACTGTGTTCGCCTCCATTATTTGTGATGTTTTTATCTGTGAACTATTCCTAAGAGATTCGGAATATGTAATCCTTATGTACGTGATGTACCGGGATGGATAGCAGAGTATGTGTGCACCGCAGCTTAGTTCTCGGGGTGCTTATACTGTATATTTGTGATGTGAATAATATACACTTAATTAATGAGAACCTTCATGTTAATGATGTGAATATAATTACGGTATTATTTCGAGAAATATAACGAGTTAACTGATAGTTATATATATTGCATATTGACACATCTGAGTTACGTTAAACCCCTACTTAATTACGAGCGTCATTATGTTAAGAGAACCGAGTAATAAGGGTAGGACCTATGATAGTCTAGCTAGATATGTTGTCACGTAGCTAGTAGTCTGTATCACTCTAGATGGGTACTTACGTTAGGAGTGCACAGTTAGACGAGAGGTGAGAATATCATGTGAGTGCACGTCCTAACATGTACTTTGCATTTAATGTTTTAAATGTTTTTAAAGCACTTGCAGGTTTTTAAAATATAACTCCACATTCGGGCTCTGACCCGTTTTCTTTTCAAATCTTTTTCTTGTAAAACCATTTTAGGTGCCCAACCACAGGGACACCAAGCATAGGATTCTCATTCAGGTGACGAGCTGTAGCTGTTTGTGGAAGCTACAGGGATTTGCTTGTAGACGCTTCTATCTTTTGGATTCCAGAGTCACTATCTATCAGTTGTAGGGCATGTTGCCCATTTCTATTAGAGACATCTTTTACATTACAGTATTCAGACTGTGATTTGTATTGTTTTAGTATTCGGTTATTTATTTCAGTATGGGATTGTAGTGAGGAGTTTTCCTCCAGACTTTATTTACACTATGTGATGGTTATTCGTCTTACTTCAGTATGGTGAATGGTTTTGTTATTCTTTATTACACTTGTTGCATGTTAATTAGACTTATATTAAAATTTGGCAACTTACTTTTTAAATACTAGGTGGTTAGTAATAATAAAAATATTTTCGACAGTGATGCTATTGACTGAGCCAACTTGGCATTTTGAATTAATTTAATAAAGGAGTAGCTACCCGGTATTTAATTAGTCGGGGTGTCACAGTACTTACAAGGAAAGATCAATTACCATTTCGGCCCGTAGCGAGTGAATGCTTTTACTAAAGGTGGTACAATTAGTATGTATGTAGTGAGGGCATCATAATGCCGCCAAATCGACATGGGAACACGAAGATGAAATGCAAGAAAATTATATAGAGCTCTTTGTGGTAGGTATGTTCAAATTTCAGAGACAAAAATACTTTCAGTAGGGTAAAGAATGTAATACACCGTACTTTTATGAGTATTTTATTTTCACGTGTACATTTAATTATTACTTTAATTGGAAAAATTAAATCAGTTTCGATAAATATTTATTAGCGAGTTAAGGATTAAAATTTATGATTATTATTATTATTATTTACTTGCACGTAATAAATAAAAAGAGATGCAAATTAATATATTATCGGTTTATAAGTGAAAATGGTGGATTATTATATTATGTCGTTAGAGATTTAGAACGATGGATTTAAATATTTTTGAGGCGATGCGTATTGTACACACGTGTGAGGACGATTAATGATAGAATGGTATATTTTTAGTTTGGTGACTCGGATGACCATTTTGAGTGCACTGACGATCCAAAATGGGTCTAATAGTCACGGGAGTTAAGTTGGGTTTCGGGGGATTTTTATACACAGTAAGGTGCGTATGGATATATAATTGTCCTTTTACCCTTAGGGATACACCTAAAATAGGATTAGGGTGAAATTAAAAGCTATTTAAGGTTAAGTATGGTGGATGACAACCTCAATCTGGCCTTTACCAATTGAAGCTTACGGTAGAGATCAAAGAGATGAAAAGAGAGAAGAAACCTTGGAGAAAAGAGGAAGAACATTTCCAAAAATCAATTCATCTCTACGAGTCGAGACTTCGGATTTTAATCCAACAAGGCAAGTGTTTACTTTCTTTAGATTTGTAATTTTCGATGACTAATTACGTTCATAATTAATTATTAACTAATTTGTAATTTTAAAGATGAAACTTTTGGAGATTTATTGAAAGGGATTTAATATATGTTTAACCTATGATCATATCTGATGGTTAATACGTGAGAATTTTGTGATATAATTATGGGATTATGTATACGAGCATGAAGAACTTTAAGAGGGTATTAGATCATCAAATTTCTAAAATTTATTAAATTTGGGTTGAATGAATAAGATTAATGTTTAGGGATCCTTGAGGTTTGATGTTGGATTCAAAATTAATTTAGTGTTAAAATACTTCTGGAATGATTAGGTAATAATATAGGATGTTTTGTGATTTTGGGAGGTTTGACCTCCAGTGAAGGGTTTAGGAGGTGAAAACCCGAATTCGAAGATGAAGGTTATCCCAACAATTGATTCGTTGGGGGAGCTAATTGGTATGCTGACCGAACCGATTTATTCTGCCAGTGAACTGACTCGATTCTCTAACTTGTCCTAATTTTTGTTACATGTTGTTTTGATCCATTAGTGATTAATAAATGGGCATATGGGCCTCCGGGGTAGATTGGTATTACCGAGGAACATTATCAGGGATTGGTGCATATGTTAGGCCAACGGTTATATGGATTAGGGTGAGACGAATTAGTTAAATGTATAATTAAGGAATAGTTCAGACTTCGGGATTTGTAGACTAGTACATTGTGGGATTTTTATACGTACTCAAATATATATATATATATATATATATATATATATAAAGTAAACTCCATGATCAGCTATAAAGTAAACTCTAAAAGAGTTTGATGTAATGTATGGAAATTGGGTTTGACTAAACTCAGTAAATCATATTAAGGGATGTATGATTTGGAATACAGAAGTGTTTTTATGAAACAAAAAAAAAACTTTTGGTGCAAGTATATAAATTGATTTTTGCTAAAAGAATTGAGTAAAACAGTTCAAAAGAATTCTTTTTATAGAAAATCACATTTCGTAAGGCAATGATCTCGTTCAAACGAAAATATGGCTTGGTTCAAATGAAAACCCAATTTCGTTCTAACGAGGTGAAGTCACATTCGAACGGACTGCTAAGTTTATTCCATCGAGCTTCAAACGATCTTTTAATAAGAGTGTTTCTACTAAACATAAAGTGTTCGTAACGATCCCAATGGCTTAAAATTCGAAAACAATGCTCGATCGCTAACAAGTCTTCAAACGATCGTGGAGGCAAATGCTAATGTAGTGTTTAATTTATAGTGGGATACATCAAAATAACTAAGCTATGGGAAATTATAAAATCTTTCTCTTACAAATCTCCCCAATTGGCTATCCAGGTATAAAAATAAAACTGAAACCAAGTTACAATAAAACCCCTAAGAGAATGTATCCTAATGTCCTCCCAACCCCAAAACGAATTGACATTCGAGACTTTATCTTCAGCATAAATTCTTCATATTGTGTAGTTGATTTGGCATATATATTTCATATTTATCCCCTTAATTTCAAGTCTTTTACGATCACATGCAGTGTAATTAGACTGGATTTATCTCATATTCATTCTACTAATCTATTTCGGTAAGTATTTCTTTTTTCATGTATTTCTCTCTTATTTTATAAGTATTTCGAGTAAGTGAATGCAAGAGGGAAATCAAAATAAATAAAGAAAATAAGGAAAGAAAATCCAAGGGCATTTAAGTAATTTTACGCCCTAAACCCAAATACGGAGACTAAAGGAAAGTTGAAGAGATTATGCTGGAAGAAATGATATTCAAATCCGAGTTACGGTGAAGAAGTTACGAGCATTTGAAGTTGAGAAAAGATCCAATGGCAAAAGAGTAATATTCTCCTCATGCAAAACGGTTTCGACCAAAGGGGAACCGCTTCACTGTGGAGAACTGGTTCGGGGATAAGGTTAACCTGTTCGGATGGCCTATACGCAAATTTTGCACTTATTCTGAATTTTTACCTAGAGTTGTGTTAGTTTTAAACACTTTTAAAAATGGCCCTATGGGTGGAAACTTGTAATTACACTTAGTTTTAGTTTAGTTTTAACCTCGATATACATACTTTGGAGGAGAGGAAGAAGGGTATCAAGAAGAACAAAAAAAACATACTTTATTGTCTTAGTTTTGCACATATTCTTAATTCAAGTAATACCTTCTTCTCTTTTCTTTTCAAAATTGCATATTTAGGTTATAGTTGTTCTTTCTTCTGTGTTTGTGATTGAATACATGTTTTCTTGCACTCTATATATTATAATGCTTTCATGCAACATAAAATTCATGTGTAAGGTTAACTATCCCATGTCCGGTTAAATTTTTAGAAGGTTGCGGTAAATGAACCCAACCTAGGTATTATGGATGGATATAAAATTGGATAAAATTAAATAAATAATTTAAAAGTTTGATATCTTGTCGGAACAAGTATTGTAGATCTTTTAATTTCATTTGCCATAGGTAACCAAAATTTTTAAGGATACAATATGTTTGTCGATAATTTTAATGTTTTCTCTAAATTGTGAATCTAATTCTTGAATGTTTTATATCCAACGTGATTATCGATTGTTCAGTGGATTGTATTCCAATCCCACTTTTCTTATATAGTTTCCTTCGAATAAAAGTTTTAGTCCTTGCTTACTTTAATTAATTCGCATTTTCTAGTTTGATTGCTTTAGTTAAATAGAAATTTCTCATGAAATCATCATCTTTTTCTTTTTCTTTCGGGCGTCGTTAGTTAGATTTTTGACGCCTTCCCTTAGTAGAAGTTATGATCTTTTGTCATATACCCTGTGTTTGACACCCGACTTACCGCGGTATTACTTGAGTGACCAGCTTATATTTGAGTTGTAGATACATGCTTTGCACACACTTTTTTAACTGCGTCAAGTTTCTAGCGTCGTTGTCGGGGAGTAGGTAGATATACGAGGTTACGTCGAATTAATCTAATATTTTGATTCTAATTCATAAAAGGCCAAACAAATTCATAAAACCCAAAAAGTCAAAAATATCAAAGTATCCAAAAAATTAGAAAAATAAAAATATTCTCTCATGCTTTAAATGCAAAACACTCAACCCAATCCCAATCCTAGCCCCCTATGGAACACGAAAATCCCATAGTCGAACTCAATCGTGATAGCCCGCACGCTCCAAATTTTGGGTACCACCTTCTACACCGCATGGTCATTCCTTAAGTCATACGTCTATGAACTTCGGTGAGGAAAGTGATTATATAAGTGGGAGTGTGATGTCTGATCACACTAGTTTCGAGACGGGTGAGGGAGTGATGTCGTATTGCCCCATAAGCGACCTTTTATACCCCGAGCAAACCGTCGCTCCAGGATGCATTACATTTCCATATAATGCGAAGCAGTTTCACTTTAGGAATGGGATGATTCAGATTCTCCCCAGGTTTCACAGTATGGAGTCAAAAAATCCCTACTTCCATATTAGAGAGTTTGAGGAGACATGCAAGACGTTCAATGATCAAACATGCCCCCAAGACGTAGTACGCTTCAAGCTTTTTCCCTTCTCTCTTAAAGACAAGGCCAAGACTTGGCTTTGTTTACTAGCACCGAACTTGATGGGACCATGGAGGGATATGTAGGCTAAATTTCTCCAAAAGTTCTTTCCAGCACATTGAACCAATTTTATTAGGGCTCAAATTCATACCTTTAGTCAAAACAAATATAATCCCTTTGATAAATGTTGGGAGAGGTTCAACGAGTTAATTAACATGGTCCCACACCACAGTTTTGAGAAGTGGAGACTCATCTTATACTTCCATCATGGGCTAAGCTTAAGTTCCAAGAAACTCGTTGAGACTATGTGTCCAAGAGAGTTCTTCGGGTTAGAGGCAGACAATGTGAAGTCCCACTTTAAGTATGTTTCTAACACTACTCAAGCGTGGGACACATCGGATCCGAAGACCCAACCCAAAGCTAGACACAAGTCCATGACTCCTTTCTCGTCCGAATAATATCAATTGGATAAGAAAGCCTAGTTGAAGCTTCAAATTAATCAAATAGCCAAGAGATTAGAGGATGTGGTCGAAGTGAGGGGAGAGATGTATTTGGATCCACTCGAGCAATTAAGGAGGAGACATGCACAATTTTGTAGGCTGGATACTTAACAAAGGAATGTTCGACGAAACCCGTCTACAAAGTTATACTACAAGAGCAAGTTAAGGTAGTGGGAGCCTATAAGGGGAATTTTAATGCCTCTCACAAGAATTTATACAATCCCTCGTGGCAAAATCATACCGGTTTTAGTTACGGGCAACCGAACACAGCGATGAACCCGAATCCACATGTTGCCCAACAACCGCCACCATTCCCACCTTACCAACAAGCATCACATATGGAAGTGCCCCCTCCTGCGTCATATATAATCCCACATCGAAAGAGCCTTTATGACACTTTAGCCTAATTCATGCAAACTCAGTTGGCGATAAACGCTCAAAATGCCCAAAATATTGCTGACTTAAAGGCATTATTGTCTAAGTTGCAATCTTCCCTAAGTGTCCAAGAGAAGGGCAAGTTTCCCGCACAAGGACAAAGACCTCCCCAAGTTTAAGATTATGTTACCTCTAATAACGAAGACAAAAAAGAGCAATGTCAAGTGGTTACCACTCTTCCTAGTGGGAGAGTTGTTGACTTGTCCCCTCCCCCACACGACGAGTAAAATAACAAGGAGGTTTCACCTGGCACAAAAGAGGCCAAAGATGACCCCTTGTAAGAGAGTTATAAATAGGACATAGTTAGGCCCGAGGTGATAGTGAAACTCCCTAATGTGGCGCCTTACCCTCAACGGTTGGTTCCTCCTCTTAAAGGGCATCCCATGATAATATCTTGGAAGTGCATAAGCAAGTAAAGCTTAATTTACCTTTTCTCGAGGCAATCAAGAAAATTTTTGCATATGCAAAGTTTCTTAAGGACTTTCTAATGGTGAAACGTTGGTTAAAGGTAAAGAAGAAGGTGTTCTTAACAAAAAATGTAATTTTGGTACTTTTGAGCGACCTCCTACCGAATATAAGGATCTGGGTACACCTACCATTTGGTGCACCATTGGAGAGAGTAAAATAGAGAGCACTGCTAGATTTATGGCCGAGTGTTAATATTCTTCCTCACTCCATCTATAAACATCTTGATTTGGGGGACCTTAGGCCCATAAAAATTACTATCCAACTCGCGTATCCTTCTGTGATACCTCGGGGGATTATTGAGGACGTGATCGTCTAAATAAACACTTTCAACTTCCCGTTAGATTTTATCATTTGGTACATGGAGCCATCCTATCCATCGAGCCATCATTTTACCGTGATCCTTGGTCGCCCATTCTTATCTATGACTAATGCTTTGATTAACATGCATAATGGGAAAATGCAACTCATGTTCAGGAACATGACACTTGATACTAATATCTTCAACATCACCAAGTAAATGGGTGATGAGGATGATTTACACGAGTCGGATCTTAAAGAGGAGGTAGTACATGGACACTTTGAGGGTAATCACACTAGGGATTCATTAGAGGCGTCTCTTGTTATAATGAGTGAGAGTGATAATGCGTACATCAATTTTGAGCATGAGTTAAGGGATATGGAGAGTTATTAGATGCAAGTGAAAGTGACGAGGAGGTAAGATATATTAGGTGTGTCTCTTGATTCGAGGAACTACCGCCGAGGGAATCGCACACGGTTCCCTCAAATGAGAAATTTCCTACGCTCGAATTGAAAAACCTTCCATCTAATGTCAAATATGCTTGTTTAGGAGAGGATGAGAAATAACCTATTGTTGTCTCCTCAAGATTGAATAAAGACCAAGAAGGAAATATTATGGACATTCTGAGGAAGCACTGAAGTTCTTATGGTTGGAGCATCATGGATTTGAAGGGTATAAGTCCTTTAATTTGAACACATAAAATCCACCTAGAGGAGGACGTGAGACCCTCTAGGGAGATGCAAATGCATTTGAACCCAACGATAAAAGATTACGTAAGAGCGAAAATTATAAAGTTATTGGATGTGGGCATCATCTATCCGGACAGTAAATGGGTGAGTCCTATTCAAGTCATCCCAAAAAAGTCGAAAATGACTGTGGTCGAAAATTCAAAGGGGAACTTATCCCAAAACGTACCACCAACGGGTGGCGCGCTTGCATTGACTACCAAAATCTCAATCTCGGCACTCAAAAAGACCATTTCCCTTTGTCGTTTATGGACCAAATGCTTCAGAGAGTAGCGGGCCATCCATTTTACTATTTTTTAGATGGTTATTACAATTATAACAAAATCGAGGTGGATGTTTTAGATCAAGAGAAGCCTACGTTCACATGTCCTTTGGGAGGGTTTGCCTACAAACGTATGCTGTTTGGATTGAGTTATATAACTGTGAACTGTCAACGATGCATGCTTAGTTTATTTATTGACATGGTCAAAAGGGGCTTGAGGTGTTCATGGACGATTTTAGTGTCTTCTACTCCTCTTTTGACCATTGTCTCGCTAATCTCGAGGAGGTGTTAACTCAATGTGTAAAAAATAACTTGGTACTAAATTGGGATAAGAGCCATTTTATGGTTACCAAAGGTGTAGTTCTTATCCACATCGTGTCATCCAAGGGTATAGAGGTCGATAGGGCAAAAATTAACGTTATGCCGAACTTCCCCCACTAAAGTCACTAGAAGATGTGTGCTCTTTCTTAGGCCATACGAGGTTTTATCGTAAGTTTATTAAGGACTTTAGTGCCATCGTTATTCCCTTAAGTAATCTACTCGTGAAGGATGCTCCTTTCGAGTGGAGTGAAGCATGCCAAGAAGCTTTTGAAAAATTTAAAAGCATGTTAATCTACGCCCTCATCATGCAAACTCCAGATTGGGCCCTCCCAATAGAGATTATGTGTGATGCGAGTGATTATGCGGTAGGGGCGGTTTTCGAGCAATTGAGAGATAAGAAATCCCATATCATATACTATGCTAGCCAAACTTTAATCGGGCCTCAATTGAATTACTCCACCACGGAGAAAAAATTATTAGCGGCAGTGTTCTCCCTAAACAAATTTCGTTCTTACCCCCATCGATTCATCCATTACATGCATTACTGACCACATGGCTCTAAAATATCTCCTTTCCAAGAAGGATCCGAAGTCGCGCCTCATTAATTGGATTTTACTTCTCCATGAATTTGGCATTTCTATTAAACATAATAAAAGAATAGAGAACATCGTATCCGATCATTTATCGAGTCTCTCATCCCACATATCTAAAGATCCTATACCTATAGATGAGTATTTTTCAGATGAGCAATTATTTTCCACTTCCTCTCTCCCCTATTTTGTGAACATTAATAATTGTCTAGTCACGGGGGTCATCACCTCCGATTGAACACCACAAGAGAAGAGGAAGTTCTTCACTTGGCCATGCATGTTTTTTTATGATAATTCGTACCTGTTTAAGTATTATGTTAACAAAATAATATGGAGATGTGTTCCAGATGATGAGATCGCAGTTGTCATCTGGATTTGTCATTCGAAAGTATATGGAGTTCACTTTTCCACTAATAAGATGACCACTAAAATTCTTTAAAGCGGTCTCTATTGACCCACAATCTTTCGAGATGTGAATGCCCATTGAAAATCTTGTGATAGGTGCCAAATAATGGGAGCTATTACTTGACATGACATGATGTCATTGACCCCCATTCTTGTCATCGAGATATTCGACTATTGGGGCATCGACTTCATGGGACCTTTCCCATCGTCTTTTTGTTTCTTATGCATCTAATTTGCGGTAGACTATGTGTCGAATTGGGTAGAGGTCATAACTACTAGGACGAATGACAATAAGGTGATGGTAAAGTTCATTCATGAACGCATATTATCTTAATTTGGTGCTCCGTAGGTTATTACTAGTGATAATAGCACACACGTTTGCAATAGGTCGTTTGAAAAATTAATGAGAAAGTATGGAGCTGTCCACAAGGTTGGGACGATGTACCATCCCCAAACGAATGGGGAGGCCGAATTAGAAAATCGATAGATCAAATAAATTCTTGAAAAAATCGTTGATCTAAACCAAAAGGACTGGTCCACTGGATTAATCGATGCGCTATGGTCTTATAAGATCGCATACAAGAACCCCCACAGCATGTCCCCGTTCCTCTTTGTGTATGGCAAGCCTTTCCACTCCATAGAGCTTGAGCACAAAGCGTATTAGGAAATTAAGAAGTTGAACTATAACCTTGAAAAAGCCGGTGAAGTGCAGAAATTACAATCGCACGAATTGGAATAAAGACACAGCGATGCGTATGAAAGCGCTCGTATCTCCAAAGAGAGGATGAAACTCACACATAAACCAACTATCAATCAAAAAGAGTTTTGTTTAGGTCAAAAGTGATTTCCTATAACTCATGGTTACACTTATTTCCTGACAAAGTTACATTCACGGTGGACCGACCCATTCATCATAAAAGAAGTGTTTTCATACTGTGCGATAGAATTGGAGAACCCAAAGGGTAGGGATACATTTAAAGTTAATAAAGAATGCCTAAAGCTATATCTCTAGGTGTGTGTCGAGGAAACCAACACAATCTGGTTCTTGGACCCCGTATACGGGGAGGAATGAGCTTCCACGAGAGGTCATCGCACTCTTGATGCGTATGGGGTGATTTATGTTGTATATAGTGGAGTTGTGTTAGTTTTAGGGTATCTTAGATGTCCATAGAGTCCGTGATTAAAGAGAGTTAAGAACACTAAAAATGGCGTACCACACATGAGAGATCGTACATCGCATTACAGTGAGAATTTGAGGTACCACGGAGGGGGTATTAGAGAGGAATAAAACCATCTTCCCACACTTAGCCTATGAAAAAATGGGGCAAATACCACGTTTTTTCAGAACATTTTGGCGAACGAGTTCGCCCTAGGACTGAACCAGTTTGAATTCCCTATTTCAGGATTCCTCCCCTTGTCCATTTCCCAACACATTCATTCCCTTTTATTTCAATCGCCTTCAATTCTGAAAATTCACACTTCTAAAACTCCCTCCACCTAAAACTCCCTATAAATCATTTGGAAGTTTTTTAAGACCTCATACTTATTCTATTTACATTACTCGGAACGAGAAACATCCTAAGTTATAGGGGATTGATTCGGCATAAATATTTCATATTTATCCTCTTAATTTCGGTTATTTTACAATCCCGTGCGGTGTAATTAGACTGGATTTATCTCATATTCATTCTACTAATCTTTTTCGAGAAGTATTACTTATTTCATGTATTTTTCTCTTATTTTATAAGTGTTTCGTGAAAGTGCATGTGCGAGGGAAATCAAAATAAAGAAAGTAAATAAGGAATTTAAATCCAAGGGAATTAAGTAATTTTTAGCCTGAATCCGTATGTGGAGCCTGAAGAAAATTAAAGAGCTCGAAGGTACGAGTATAGTGGAAGAAATGACATCCAAATCTGAGTTATGGTGAAGAAGTTACGAGCATTTGAAGTTGAAGAAAGATTAAGTGGCAAAAGAGTAATATTCTCTTCATGAAAATCGAGTCTGACCAAAGGGGAACTGGTTCCCGGGGGCGAACCGGTCCGGGGTTAAGGTGAATTGGTTCGGATGGCTTGTACGTGAATTTTGCACTTATCTCGAATTTTTACCTAGAGTTATGTTGCTTTTAAGCACTTCTAAAAACGGCCTTATAGGTAGTAACTTGTAATTATACTTAGTTTTAGTTTAACTTAACCTAGATATACATACTTTGGGGGAGATAAAAAAGGGTAGAAAGACGAATAACAAAAAGCACACTTTATTTTCTTAGTTTTGCACATATTCTTAATTCAAGTATTACCTTCTTCTCTTTTCTTTTCAAGAGTACATATTTAGGTTATAATTGTTCTTTCTTCTAAGTCTATGATTGAATATATATTGTCTTGATTTTTATATTTCATTATGTTTTCATGCAACCTAAAAATCATGCTTAAGGTTAACTATTCCATGTTCGGCTAAATTTTTAGAGGGTTAGGGTACCTGAACCCAGTCTAGGTATTATGAATGGGTATAAAATAGGATAAAATAAAATAAATAATTTAGAGGTTTTATATATTATTGGAACAAGTATTGTAGGTCTTTTAATTTCGTTTACCGTAGGTAACCGGAATATTTAAGGATAAGCGCGTCGATAATTTCATCATTCATGTTAAATCAGATTTTTGACTTGATATTGTGAGGAGTTAAATCTTCATTTGTTTAGTACTTAGATAATTTGAATGTTTTCTCTAAATTATGAATTTAATTCTTGAATGTTTTATATCCAACGTAATTATCGATGGTTCAGGAATTGTATTCCAATAAAATTTTCTCATATAGTTTCCTTCAATTTTTTTTGTCCTTGCTTACTTTAGTTAATTTGCATTTGCTAGTTAAATTGCTTTAGTTAAATATAACTTTCTCACAAAATCATCATCTTTTCCTTTTTCTTTCGAGAGTCGCTATTTAGATTTTGACGTCTTCCCTTAGTAGTCGTTACGATCTTTTGTCCTATTCCTTATGCTTAACACCCGTCTTACCAGGTTATTACTTGAGCGGCCAACTTCTACTTCAGCTATAGATACACACGTTGCACACACTTTTTTACTTGCATCAAGTTTCCATGAGTTCACCATCAAATCGAAAGAGACCTACACACATGAAACAAAATAATATCGTGACACGTACAAGTTTTAAAGAAAAATAATCCCCCCAAATTTATTCTCCCATTTTTTGTCCGTAATAGATAATTGGTAAGAAACTAAGCATGAAAAATAGCATCAACCGAATCCAAAAGAAATAACATCACAAAGATAAATAATAAAGCACATGCGATGAAATTTCAAAGAAGCATACCAATTATTTTTGAATTTTAAAAAAAAATTCAAATATAAAAATATATGTATAAAAGGTACATATAAGTACAAAACACATGGCATCATGGAAGAACACTAAAATATTCTAATCATAAAAGCTGAATATAATTGCGTGAATATTTTTCACGGGCAAATCAAATCCTGTTGTGTAAACCCATTGATTTTCTACTGTATAACACCCTAAAAACTCACATATATATATAAATTCACTCTCAAATTTTTGAAGATATCATAATGCTCATATGTAGAAAAGCATCAACCAAATTAAAATTGGCCTTGATACTTATGTTATTCTGAGCCATTAATCTTTTAGGCTCTTATATGCAAATGGTGGCTTTTCATGCAAATAGTGTTTTGCTCTTTCGTAGCCCCATTTCCATTGTTTAACATTTAACAATTTAAAAAAAAAAATGAAATCTGGGCAATGGTTCTTATAAGAACAACTTATCTCTAGTACACTTAGTTCGTTATTAAGCACGATTGATATAAAAACATTGTATTCGACTCATGAAAAGTAAGTATAATGTTTTATGAAGTCCGTGCATGTGTGTAATAAAGGTAATAAAGAGTCTAGTATGAATAAAGTAATCATCAATTGTGAACAAAATGTTATCCACGCCTTATTAAGCACACTAAGGAAATAAAGCCATGTCTCAAAACACCATGAAAAAGTCACATGAATGGATGGAATGTAGGGATGATCTAAATATCTTAAATGCACATCCATATATGGTGAAAAACGAAAATAAAAAAATTATTTTTATTTTTTTTTCAATTTTTTTTATCAAAAATATATTTTTTGTGGAATTTTTCAAACTTTTTTCTTAAAAATTGAAAATCTTTTTGTATTTTTCAAACTATATAAAAAGCAAAAATCATAAACAAGTATAAGCATAACAATACAATAGAGATACAATTTAACAATAGGGATAAATGATATGAACATAATAGTCACCCTATACATAAATTTCTCAAACTCAATCATTGGTCCAGAAGGTGTTCTCAACATGAATAGGCATCCTTTGAAATTCTTCCATAAAAGTTTGCAATGCTTTGACCAAAAACACTACTTGCCCTCGAAGACTCTCAAAATCTCTACGATTATATGTGGGAGTATGAGTAGGAACATGTGTAGACACCACATTCTAGGACCACCTAGGTCTCCCCTTAGGTCCCTAGCACCTCCTCGTCTCACTATAAACCTTTGGTCGCACTCCGAGTACCGATCTAGAGCATAACGGGTGCCCCCGAGCCCCGTTTGACTCTCGTTAACTCTATCATCAGAGCGAAAGCTCTTTGAATATTTGAAGGGCCCTGAATACCCTTTCCAATGGTTTGCCCTATGCGCCAATCGACATAACCATTCGGACGAACGAACCATTTTACTACCGACGATCGATTCGAAGGCCACCGGGCACTCTCGGGCCCCAATTTGACCCCAGTCAACTTCATCGTCGGAGAAAAAGCTCTTTGAATCTTCTAAGGGCGCTGAATCCCCATTCTAATGGTCCACCCCGTGCACGAAACAGCATAACCGTTCGGAAGAACGATCAGTTTTTTCCAAAAAATCAACCGGAGGCCACTGGTCTCTCCTGAACTCCGTTAGATCAAAGTCAACTCTTCAGCTCGAGAGAGACTGATAGAATCTCCAAAGTTCATTGAATACCCTTTCTAACGGTCCGCCCAGTGCACGATTCTGATCTACGGACGAACGATCTGTTTTACTCTGAGAGGTCTCGGTACTAAACTCAACCTTCCAAACCGAGAAAAAAATCTTTGGAATGTCGAAGTACATCTCCTAACATTTTCAACGGTCTGCCCCATGCATGATTCTGACTTACGATGCAGACGAACGATCCGTTTGCGTCCGACGATCTCCCGTCCAAAGGACCGATGTGTGCGCTTTTGAGCCACATTTGACCCAAAGTCAACTCTCGGACCCGGGAGTAGTCCAAAGGACTATTGAAGGTATCTGAAATACCTTTCTAATGGTATAACCCATGTGCAATTTGAATCAATGGTATGTGTTCGACAACTATTTTTCGAAAAAATCTGGGCAGGTCCTGATCCCTACCTATCGGCACTATGTCTGGGGGGACATGCCAATAGGCACCCCCTGGGTTAGGACGATCGGTACCCCCTAACCTTATAAATAGGGTCCATGACCACACTCCAAGGCACTAGACGAGATCCATCAGCATCAGTGATCTCTGCAACAGTCCCTCGAAATCATCGAAGTTCCTCATGTGAAGTTCCGTCCAAGCTTAAATTCCCATCCTTTTCATACCTAATTTGACAAAATATCCTTCTCTCTCATTAAAATTCATCAACACTCAAGGGAGTTCATCCAAGATCAAAGATCAAGCTTCAAAAAAGGTCCAATTCCTTCCCTCTCTCTTTAAATTCCTTGTTTTTGCATTAGATTCATAATCTAGTTCTTACTTTAGTTAATACACATTAATATCTACACTTTTATTAGTATATTGCACATACTTTATTTTCTACAAAAATTCCAAAAATAAATAAAAGAGGGTTACACCAGTAAATTCCGAACGGAATTATCCATCACACTTTTTCCAAAATCAAAACAACACACTTTCTAAATATACACATATAATAAAATTTCGTTCGAATCTATGTGATAAACCCCACCCCTGTGCTACATTCGAACTACGTGGACTTTGAGGCCTTTATAGGTTACGCCGGTGTCTCAAATTAAAATCCGAGACTCGAGTCAAATTTTCCAAATTTCTCAAATTTCCAAATTTTCTAAAATCTCCCATTTTCATATATATATATATATATATATATATATATATATATATCATACTTGTTTGCGTTTCATCTAATACATATTATCGTTCTCTAATAATGATCAATATCATGATGAAGGCACAAATCAAACTTTTTACATATGGTATTTTGTGAATATTTATATGGATGACCTCATTCTACCTAGTCCATGGTATGAGTTGAATAAATCTGATCTCCATTATATAAACACGCACACAGACTTTACGGGGATATAACGGAAGATAATTACACTAGCCAATGAGAGACCGAAAGGGCGAGATGGGTGCCTAACACCTTCCCATTCTGTAACTTAGCGCCCGGACTTTCAAACTATTGGTTTCGTATGCATCAGTTTGTCCTTGATGCCGCTCTATCGAAGTGGTAACATTTCTTTTGCCTATTTTGTGCAAAATAGAATGGCGACTCTATCTCCTCACATTTACCCCTACACCGACGACGGCCGAAGAAACCTTCCCAAGAGGGGTGAGAGATAGCGATGCAGCCTTCCCGAGGGGGAGACGTATCTATCTCTATCTCTCTCCTCCCCCAAGGCGCCACCCGGGATGGCCACAGTGGCGAGTCTGCTGGGGACTATTTTTAAGAGGGCTAGACTCCGTTTGCATGGGTGTTTTAGTTTCTTATATATTCCCCTATTTTTATGTCCCCCTTATTATTCCCTGCACATATGTACCTCATGCTTATGCCACTGTCCACACACTTGTAGAAATTTTCCATGTACACTTCACACCATGTGCACTTAGGATCACGTATATCCACATATTGCACACACCACGTAGAAATCCATGCTTAGGTGTCACTAATACACGCCTCCACTTGTATATATCCGTGCTCACTTACACTTATCGCACACTTGTTATCCCTACTCCACTGTTTATACTTGTACCTCATTTTTGGTTCGGCATGATCAATAAAAATACTCTCTCCATAAGTTGCTGATCAAAGAATCCTGCATGATACAAACAACATCACCAAAGAGAATTTCTATTGACCAATTTTTTCCCATAACTGGAGAGTCACTTCGTGATGGGTGCTGGTCCTGTATGTCGCAGTTATCCTAAGCGATATGACTCTCGCATTCCATTGGCTAAGTACCTTCGGCGTATATCGAACAGTTCCCCCGCATCGTACCGCTTGACTGAGGTCATGACGGGAGGTATATTATAAGGAACTCGTTCACGTACATCAAGTATATCAAATTCGCTCTCATACATACCATCCCATGAGGTATATAGTGAGGCAATTCACATACACTCGATTATATCAGATGGCTTGTCTATACATACCGATTGCCCTCAAAAGCAAGACGTATATCGTGGAAGTCCCACCTTCCAATTAACCCAACAACTGCATACCCGCATATAGGTGTCAAACCTAGGACACGCATATTAGATTGCCGGTTTTTACCCGAAACTCTGCTAAAATTTCTGGTCGACTTGCCGCCTAAATTTTTGCGTAACCTTTAAAATAGGCCCTTGCCCATGAGCCTGGTAACAAGTCCAACCCTAGTTTTTACATATGGTAAACCCAATTTTTCTAGGCTCGGGTCTCGTTCGGCATTCCTTTTTTGCATCTAGGCAAACTTAATACAAGTGAGAACCTAATAAACATAATAATCATGCTGATTTCCTCTCTCTTTCCAAAAGGGTTGAAAAACATTTTTCCTCTTTTATCAAAAATACAAAAAAAAAATATTTTCCTCCTTTTTCTAAAAATAACAAATTCCCCTTCTTTTCTTTTTCGAAAATAAATTCCATTTTTTCTCCTTATCAGGTCGATCGCATGCCCTTGGCATGGCTCCCTATTGGCTTCGGTCCTTAGTCGAACCGCTTGGAAGTTCTGTCAGTCCCCTTACTTCTTCTGAATCTGAGATTCACCCGCCTTCCATGGAGAACACGGATCAAGTGGCGAATGTACAGTCGGATTTGTTGATAGTTCTAGCTCATCTTATCGCCAAAATTGACAACCTTCAAATCGGGGTTCATAAGATGCAAAAAAAATCGAGTCCTTGTCCTCGGAGAGCCCGAGGTCCTTTTCCCTCGCGCTATGTGTCCGCCTGCACCCGAGCCTATTTGGGTTCCCGAGGAATACTAGCACGCCCCCCGTGCTCCTCCTGCTAATGGGCCGCCCCTAGCCCACCTGCCTATGCCAAACCTTGCTCAGCTAGGGGTTAACTTACCCGTGAGTGTTGACCCGAAAGAGTAATAAGTGAATAAGGTCTAGAAAGACCTCAAGATGTTGACTAAGAAATTTGATCAAGTCAGACTCTCTGGGAACTTCATGAACTACACCCACATGTCTCCCTATCCTAAAGCTAGGTTACCGAAAAAATTCAAGATGCCCAATATCGAGAAATTCAGAGGCAGTGGACCCCCCGATCATTCATCTCCGTAGCTATCACCGAGCCATGACTCTCCTAGGGGCTTCTGAAGAAATAATGGCCTAGATGTTCAAGAAAACTACGAAAGATAGCGCTCTCCATTGGCTCTTATCCCTTAAGGAATCCATAATTCGTAGTTGAGAAGATGTTGTCCGCGAGTTCATGTCACAGTACAAGTACAATGAAGAGCAAGAAGTTACCCGCCGTGACTTAGAGCTACTAAAGAAGAACCCTGGTGAATCAGTTAGTACTTTCATAGAAAGCTGGAGAAAAAAAGTAGCTACCATGACCAATCGACCTTCCAAGGAAGAACAAGTTAGTATCATAAAGAAGAACTTCCTACCTCATGTCCGAGCAATAATGGGAGGACAATATTACCCTCATTTTTTATCCCTCCAAGAAGCTGGAATGAAGATCGAAGAAAGTCTTGTCAAGACAGAAGTTGAACCGGTAAAACCCCTGGACAGTTTACTCCTAGAAAGTTTGAAAGACCTGGTAGTACCATAGTTTTTACCATCAACAACATCTCTCAGCCTTCCGCTTCATGGGCACCAGAAAGTCGCCCAAACCCAGTTCGAAAGGAATACACTGAGCTTCACACTCCTCTCTCTAAAATCTACCTGACCCTTTTGAGCCGAAATCATATCAAACCCTTGGATTCCTATCCATTGCCAAGCCCACTTTTGAAAAACTTTAAACTTGATGCCCATTGTGACTTTCACCAAACCGATGGCCATACCACTAACCAGTGTTTCCATCTTTGAAATGTAATCCAAGGCCTAATTGACCAGGGTGTCATCGCCCCACCAGCTGATCCCAAACCAAATACTACCCATAATCCACTCCTGAATCATGAAAATGCCATCTTCTTATAAGAAGACTCAGAATTTGACCCATCCACCCAAATTATGCCGAGTAAATCACTAGTCATACCCATATACTCTCTTAAACCTCTCCAAACATGTCCATATTTTCTCTTATGCCCTATCAACCTTGTCGATCAAGCCTTATCCCTTCTCACCTGAGCATGTATTATTGTCCGCACCCGTTCTGGATGTAAAGATATGGAACTGTCAGAAGTGTTGAACCAACTCTTAGAGTTCGGGCTGAAATTGCCCTCCCAGATGACCATCGACTGTCAGAGATTCAGTGGGTTATTCTTAAAACCTAAAAAATGTGCCCAAGAGTCAAATAATTAAGTGATGTTAACCGACGAAGTCAGTCTAGATGACATGGTCCGGGTCATGACAAACTTTTTTCAATAGACTCGTAATATTTGTAGTATATCCGAGCTACACGATGCTTTAAAATTATAAGGGTGACTGGTCCCTTCAATTATGCATTTCCCTACCGAATGGGAGGGATTATACGAAGAGGACGTGGAACTTGCAGAGTTCATTAACTTTGTATCGAACGATAATATCGTTGCCATCGGATGGGGGGCGTTTTTGAAGAATCAGATGAAGAACAAGATTAAAAAAATATTAGTTTGATAGCCGATATATGCGGGATGATATCATTCGAGGAGCTGTTAGGAGAAATCAATAAGGTAGTCGAATAACCCGATATCGATCAACTGAAGAAGACCCAAGCCAACATAACTTTATGTGGACTTCTTATGTCTTCTCAAGTGTATTGAAATGCCTTAATCAAGCTACTCACAGGACCCACAGTTTCACACTCAACCACGTCAGAAGAAGTTGTGAACCTAGTCAGATCCTGGACCTCTACTCAAATGATCTCCTTTTTTGAAAAAAAAATCCCTAAGACCGGTCCCAACCACAATCATGCTCATAATATCTCTGTTAAAATTATGGAGAAAACTATCCCCCTCTCTCTCGTCGAAAATGGAGCAACTCTGAATGTTTGCCTGTTAAGAACCCTCAATTTTCTGGGATTGAAAGTGAGTGACCTTGCTCTAACTTCTGCTGCCGTACGTGCCTACGGTAACACCTGACGAGAAGTAATGGGATCTATCAAGCTTGCAATAGGGACTGGCGCTATAAATACTATTATTGAATTCCAAGTCATCGATATCCCAGCCCGTTTTAATTTGTTGCTCGGACGACCATGGATTTATAACATCAAAGGGGTGTCTTCTTCCCTTCATCAGAAATTGAAGTTCTTCGCCTACGGGCAGGTTATTACCATCTTGAGAGATATCGACAACACCGGGAATGCAAGAACCAGTAATCTAGTACTTGAAATACAATATGGAGTGAATGATATGCTTCTATCAAGGATTCCAAGTTGAACCACTCCTACTCCCAACAGAAGATGACTTTAAAGACAGGGTTTGTCCGAAATATGACCCTCATGGAAACGTTAGTGTAATCCAAATGTTTAAGAGCATGCACTTCATACCCGGATTGGGGCTAGAGTGAAGACAACAAGGGATAATTGAACCCATTGTGTTGAAGGAGGCCTTTCCTCCCAGTGGCTTGGGCTATTGTCCGTCAGAAGAAAAACACAGATTGATCCGTCAGCCTCAACTGAAGAGGAGGTTAGAATACGCCCAAATTGTCCTGAGAGATTCCCTAAATGGAAGATTCATCGGAGAAGGTGAAGATTTACCTTTCTGTGACTCCCCTGAACCGTGGTATGACCATGAAGATAAAAGGATGAAACCAGGAATGTAGATCTTCTTAAGACAGCTACCCATGGGCCGCGACACAACTGATACTGGGGATTCTGAGGGCAGTGACTCCGAGGACTCTTTTAATTTATAGATACTAGGGCTAACGTTCTGCATGATCCACTCAGGGGATACATCGTCTAATCTATCCTGCCTCATCAAAGATGCGGATGAACCTCTTTTTAATTGGCATGCTACACATGTGCTACCTGTTAATGTTCAACCTAACCCCGATGTTTATTCCCTTTTCCCTTTAGTTGTTTTCCCTCACTTTAATGTAATAGAGACCTCATTTGATGAGGTTCTCAATGTTATTTTTCCTATTAATAAAATAAACGAAGATTTTGAGTACCGTGTTGTGCCTTACATTAATTGTCTTGATTCTAATCAAACTCTTGATGATGATGATTTTATAAATGAACAATTCTTAACTGATATAAATAAGGTTAATAATAAACAACATAATCGTGTTCAATTTAATGAAGATGAAACCGTTGTTATTAATCTCGGTTCTAGTAGCCAAAGGTGCGAGATTAGGATGGGGGCCACCCTTAATGAGCATGAGCGCGCGCAACTCAAAGAATTACTAAAGGAATTCGTGGATATGTTTGCATGGTTCTATAATGATATGCCTGGTATTGACCCAAAGATAGCACAGCATGAGATTCCCACTCTCTCAAAATGCAAACCGGTTAAACAGAAACTGAGAATGCTCCACACCGAATGGTCATTCAAGGTTAAAGAAGAAGTAGTCAAGCAATTGAATATGGGCTTCATTAGTGTGATCGAATATCCTACCTGGCTAGCCAATATCGTACATGTGCCAAAATTAGGAGGGAAGGTTCGCATATGTGTCGACTATCGAGACTTGAATAAGACCTCTCTGAAAGATGATTACCCAGTACCCAATATCGACATAATTGTGGACAATACGACCAGTCACGCTTTCAAGTCATTCGTTGGCCAGTTTTTTGAATATAATCAGATCAAGATGCACCTAGATCACCAAGAGAAAATTGCATTCATCACCCCTTGGGGAACCTTTTGCTAGATTGTCATTCTATTTGTCTAAAAAACACAAGGGCTACCTACTAGAGGACTTCCACAACCATTCTGTATGATCTAATACACACCGAAAGTCGAGGTCTACTTAGACGACATGATTATCAAGTCCAAGACTAGGGAAGGTTATGTTCCTGCTCTTCGAAAGTTATTCGAACGACTGCGATAATACCATATGCGACTCAACCCACAGAAATGTGCCTTCGGTATCACTAAAGGAAAATTTTTGGGATTCATGGTTAGTGAGAAAGAGATAGAAACAGATGCTGCCAAGCTAAAAGACATACTTGAGATGCCACCACCTCGAATGGAGAAGGAAGTCCGGGGATTCCTTGGAAAATTATATTACATCAGCTGGTTCATCAGCCAATTGACTTCCACCTGTGAAACCATCTTCAAACTCCTCCGAAAGGCTTCAACCAAAGTCTAGAACGAAGCTTGCCAAAAATCCTTCGACTGAATCAAGCAATACCTAACCTAACCTCCGGTGCTCATGCCACTAGAGACTGATCTTCCTTTAATCTTATACCTAACCGTAACCGATGCTACCGTTGGGGATTTGTTAGCCCAATTCCTCGAAGAAACCCTTAAAGAGAGAGCCATCTACTATGCCAGTTAAAAGTTGGTCGGTTACGAAGTTAACTACACCGCCTTGGAAAAAGCATATATCATTCTTATATGGGTTACCCAAAAGTTACGGCACTATATTCTTGCCTTTCCTATCAAGCTTATATTCCAAATGGATCCCATCAAATACCTACTCGAGAATCCTTTCCTATCCTGCCTAATGGCCTATTGGTTGATACTT
Organism: Sambucus nigra; assembly: GCA_949130495.1. NCBI lineage: Eukaryota > Viridiplantae > Streptophyta > Magnoliopsida > Dipsacales > Adoxaceae > Sambucus > Sambucus nigra. Next base: position 643,183,032 of record OX422208.1, on the reverse strand, counting down.
CTAGCCGAATTCGATATTACTTATTTCGCACAGAAAGCCATGAAAGAAAGAGCCGTCTCTAACTACCTTGCTCACTACCCTATGGAAGAGGTCGATCTCTGTATTTCCAAGTTCCCTGATGAGAATATCCTCTATACCTCCAAAGAAGACCTTTGATGGAAAATGTTCTTTGACGGTGCTGCCAACAAAAAAGGGTATAACATTGGGATCCTCCTAATTTCCCCTAATGACTCTCACACTCCCATTTCCATCAGCTGGAATTTCCTTGCACCAATAACATGACTGAATACGAAGCATGCATGATAGGCCTCAAAGTCGCCCTCAAGAAAGGAATTCAACACCTTGATGTCTACGGGGATTCAACCCTCATCATCGATTAAGTACTTAGAAAATAGAAAGTCAAGGACTTGAAACTCTTACCCTTCCATGAACACCTAGAAGAGCTAGCTTTCCAATTCTAAGAAATCACCTTTCACTACCTGCCAGAACAAAGAATAACCTAACTGATGCCCTTGATACCTTAGCCTCCATGATTGACATGCCCGAGGGAATAACCATGGCCCCTTTGCTTGTCTAAAAGCAAGATAAACTAACCCACTGCTACCACATTGAGGTTGGCACGGAGGAAGATCCCGAGATAGCCGATTGCTGGTACTATGATATTTGGCGCCTCCTTAAACATGGTAGGTATCCCCAAGGGTCTAACAAGAAAGATCGAGCAACTCTCCACAGATTGGTTGCCCAGTATATTATCTGTGATAAAGCACTATTTAAGATAAACTTCAATGGAATCCATTTGCATTGCATCGCAGGGGCTGACACTGAAGAAATGATGCATAAAATCCATAACGGGGAATGCAAATCCCACATGAACGGCCATATGCTCACCAAAAAGATCATCCGACAGGGTTACTACTGGACTACTATGGTTCAAGATTGCACAACCTAGGTTCGAAGATGCCTCAAATACCGACAATTTTCCAACCTGTAGGACTTACCACCTGCAGGAATTATACAACATGACTTCTCTATGGTCGTTCTCCATATGGAGCATTGACATCATTGGTAAAGTTACACCGAAAGCATCCAACGGGCATGAGTTTATCCTAGTCGCCATTAACTACCTCATCAAATGAGTCGAAGCCGAGTCATACTCAGTTCTAAATGATAAGAAGGTGGCTAAGTTCTTCAAAAAAAATCATCTGTCGATATAGGGTCCTACATGAGATGGTATCAGACAACGGATTACATTTTGAGGCAGAAGTTAAACAAGTGGTCAACGAGTATGGAATTCAAAGACATAAATCTTCTCCATACCGACCTTATACCAATGGCGCAGTCAAGGCATCTAATAAGAACCTCAAAGCCATTATTAGTAAGATGACCGAGAGTTGTCAAGATTGGGCCGACAGGATCCCTTACGCCCTCTGGGGCTATCGTACTTCAGCTCAAACCTCTACTGGGGTTGTCCCTTACTCTCTAGTCTACGACATGGAAACAGCCCAACTCGTGGAGCTAGAAATGACTTTGTTGCGCATCATGCTTGAAAGCAAGGTCAGCGAGGAAGACTGGCACCAAAGTCGTCTTGACGAGCTGCCCCTCTTGGATGAAAGAAGGATGAAACCTCTATATCACATACAAGGGTACCATCGTCGCATAGCGCGATCATTCAATAAGAAAGTCAAGGACTGCGATATTCGAGAAAGGGACTTAGCCCTCAACGAAATATTAGCGCCCATATGGTACCCCGAAGGGAAATTTAATCCCAATTGGAGCGGCCCCTACATTGTGAAAAAGATCCTGTGAGGCGGCGGCGCTATGCTCACCGAACTTGATGAAGAATAAATGATGTGTCCAGTCTACCTGGACCATCACAAGAAATTCTACCCCTAGTCTGAAATCTCGGTACGCTATGACTTATCTCATCTCCCCTCTATTCTATTCTAAAAAAAACTCTTTATTTCCCCCTAATCAGAACTACGTGGGGCCTGATCCTTTAAAAAAACATTTTTCTTGCAGTAAAATGAATTTCAGAAAACTTTCAAAACCCTCAGAGGTACGTAGGCAGCTCATTCATTTACATGAGCACGACCCCCTTCTTCTTCACAAATTACTATTCTTTTTTTATCCTCGAGAATGACAGTTCATTCTAATACATACATGAACAAAAGGATTATGTATTCCTTAGCGATTGGTATAGATAATTCAAAATGCAAAGGTCATCAAGAGGCACAACTAGATGACCAAAAACTCCTTTATTTCATTATTCAAAATTTCAGTATGATTACATCGACATAGGGAGTCAAACGACTGCCCTTGCCAGCCAACACCTACCTTCCTAAAAAACCCAGATAAAACAAGCCCCGCTACTCCCAAAATAACCCTCCAATTATTCCCAAAACCAAACCCATTATAAAGGCTTCACAAAATCCTACCCGTATCTTCCAGAAGAACCATCCCCATCGTCACCTGCATCCTAGGGTCCCCAAACCTCCCCTACCTGAATGGAGTATCGTAGACGCTCCATAGAGCGATAAGCCCGGACTAGCTTGGGGAAAACCACAAGGCCACCCTCCATGGTATCAGATATGGCAAACCACCTTTGTCCAGTCTCCACAACCAGCATCTTGGCCACTACCTTATTCCACAACCACTTCATGTGGTCCCCGGAGACGTGCCAGACTCTACCCACAATTGGGAAGGACGGGTTGACGAATGATGATTCTCCCATAGAGATCCAAGCCGTATGCGCATACGCTCCATCAGGTCCTCTACAGGAAAGAAGTTCAGTGTCCGCGGTGGCACGATTTTCTCCCAACCAAATTGGTGCAGCAGCCGCCAAGGAAAGTAGATTGAGGTCTGCCTGAGGCCAACCAACCGAACATATTGGTACTCCCCGAGTTCCAGAATGGGTAGCAGCTCCCCCCATCGAGGCACTGACCAGTGCAAGCCCCGAGCCCCGTGCTCTACAAACCAGTTCTCCCAACTCTCAATGTCCAGGGCTCCGCTAATGAAATAGCGCGAGAAGAAGTTGGCACCGTTGATAAAGGATACTCAGGTGGGACCTCCATACAGAACCTCTCCGACAGCCACATGAACAGCATCACGTGGTTACCCCTCAAAAAGGTGGAACGACCTTCCCGCCAAGCATACAGACCATTCAAAGTCTCCATCAGTATCACCGCTGCAGGATTGTGAGGGTACGACATCCAGGGAACGATAGCCGTAAGTTGGGGGTCCACTAACGTTTCCCTAGTCACCAACAACACATTTGAAACTAGGCCTAGAATAACGGCCTCGGTATATCCGACATCACCCACATCCTGCGAATGCACGAATCGCAGCACTGTCGAAAGAGAAATCATTCCTTGTTTAGCCAACGGTCTGGCTACCGAAGGCGAGATATGAAGAAGTCTAGCTAATAATTACCTAGGAGAGCGGGAAAACTCAGGCCAAGCCGCAGTAACGCTGGGATTTATCCCCAACATGACAGAAAATTCCTCGTAGGTAGGACAAATTTCATCCAACCCGAAGCAAAAGATATGATCCTTGGCGTACTAGAACTCAACTGCCGGCATCAGTATATTCCACTCAATGGGTCGGTTACGTCATAAAGAGACTCGCCGCATGTGGAAGGCGTCATAATCAACATTATTTGGTAAACTCAATGCTACCAGGGAGAGCCATCTTGCAAAACAAAGAGATGATAAGCAAGTAAGAATGTGAGAAAGAAAGCAAATAAAAGTGTGAGGAGAAAAGCCCCATTCACACCCCTATTACTTGAAAACTCTCAAGCAAAGACAAGAAACCCTGTAGAAATCGGAGTAAAACTCACCCCACCAAGTACTAAGTAATTGAAGAAAGTTCAATCAAAGTCTTGGGTTGATTGGACTTGACGGATGTGCCGATAGGCAGGACAGGGGTCATGCCGATAGGCAATCCCCTATTTTGGGAAAATTCTCTTTTTCCTCTTTTGTCAAAATAAAAAAACCCAATAAAAATGAATTTTATCTTAAGGTAATTCCAAATTTCCTTATACTCTTATTATCCAATTTTAAAATAAAATCCTTCTCAAGTCAATTTTCAAATTCTTTTATCTCTTTTCTCCCTCTCTAAGAGCCTCCATCCATACGGCGCTCCCTCTTCCCCTTGCGGCAAGATGATGTGCCACCACTTTCAGAACTCGACTCTTCCCCGGACGAGACAGACGACACCAAAAAAGAAGGAACCGGAACCACCTCACGGATATGGGAAGTCGCCGAAGATATCCAATCCCTAATATCCCTCAGCCAAGTGGTGGAGACCCAAATGTGCTGCAAAAAAAATAGAAAAATCAAATCAGTCAGGTTTGAAAAGAAGAAGAAAGGAATCAAGAAATCAAAAAGATAAGGAAACACAAAGTTTACCTCAGGTCGAAGGATCTCCTTTGTCAATCCCAAATCCTCCGGGTCCATCGTATTGGGACGATGCTATAAATGCACCAACCCTCCATCAGCTCGCCGTAGGTTGTATCCAGGTGAGAGCAGACGTACAAAGGGAGACTCCTAAGTCGTCGCCATCGCCTTCGTCGCCGCACCACCCGCACTGCGGGAGGACCCCACCTCTGACTCGAACCCGCACGAGGAAGAGGAATCACATCGTATATACTGGGAGGAATCAACCAGCTCGACATGAAATCCATGTAGTCGTACATCACCATGGTGTCAGTATACACCGAGTATGGCTCTCCCATCATCACCGCCACCCGAGCATCCTCTGATATCTCCCGCACTCGCCTCATGGACATAGGGGGCTTCATCGGTAGCACCGTAACCTCATCCTCCATAATCTAATGGACTACCCTCTTCTCGAGGTACCAAGAATAGCCAAACTCATGCACCAGCGGACGCCACATTTGCACCTATCCCCCAGTCACCCCAGTGTGCTGAATGGCCGTCCCCTAAGGATAAAAGGTCATCTACGAATCCCCAGCAAGAGAAAAAGATCAATATTAATAAAAACCATCAAAGGAAAGGACAGTCTCAAGATAAAATAGGGCTTACCCGCTCACTCGTCAGGCCATTCAAGACCTGACGCATCGCCTCTAGAGAGAGAGACTTCTTCGACGGTCGGTTGGATCTCCGCCACTGGTACATCTGACAGAAGTCCCCAATAGAGTCATCCTTAAAAGATACCAATTGGGTGTTTAATCCAATCACCTTATAAAACCACGTATGCAAAGGGAAAAGGCCAACATTTTAAAAATCAAGATAAAAAGCATGAAGGAAAATGGGAATGCATAAAGGAAAAATGCTAAAAAATAAATAATACCTCCAAAAGATACGTGGCTCCAGTAAAAGACAGCCGGCAGCACCGGCTGAATGCACCGAGAGAGTAATAAAGGGTCGCCAAGGTCAGGCTCCCCCAATCATAAAGCCGAATGTCCGAGAACACCCTCAAGAATGGCAAAAACCACAAGTGCACGACGTCGCCACTCGTTGACACCAGAAAACCTCCTAGCAACAGCAGAATAAACAAGCGGGCCATCTGATGCACCTTCTGCCCGTCGCTCTCATCAATCCTCCTCCTCAACAACAGCTCCCTCAAAAGAGATAAACATAGAGAATCCCCAGAGACCACCCTCTTCATATCACCTAATGTCATCGTCACCCCCTTCGACATCACCCTCAACGTCCTGTCCACCTCAATTTGAGCACCATCACAGTCCAGCCCCAGTTGCTGCTGCACATCAATAGGAGTCACCGTCATCTCCTCAAAGACAAAATGGAATGGGTAGTGTCCTACCACCTCTCCCCCAGAGCACACAGAACGAACGTAGAATGAGGCTTCTCATTCAGAGCAGACACCAATCTCCCAAAGCCGGCTGATGACACCATCCAGTGCACCATAGATGGAAGGCGCTCCCAAACATCCTTAAGCCCCATCATCCTTCGATCACGTATAGTCAACATGGAGACTTCAGACTGTCAGAGAAATAAAGAAAATCATTGTCGAAATCAAGAAATAAAGTAATTTCGTGAAGAAAAAGGGGAAAAGAATACCAAAGGTTATTCGATACTTACATATCCACCAGGTTTCACCCCCTTAAAAGAAAGATTATACCAAGACTCACATAGAAGAATCTGATCATCCGCCACCGGCTCAAATGCGTAAAATGAGTTCTCGCTGCCCAGCGCAAGGGGCACCCTAGCCCTCCACTCTAACCCTGCCCAATCGTCGGCATTAAGCCATGCCATATGAGTAGCTCTGCGTGAAAACTCAGCCATATATTGACTTTGGAACGTAGGAATGATTTACAGAAGGCAAGTTAAAAAGCTGTGAAAAATGAGGAGAACTCGCCCCCTTTTTATAAGAGACTAAGGGGCATGTCAATCGGCATCTCCCTACCACCACCGATCGGCACTGTCCCTCCACCTGCTCGAGGCACCCCAAAAGACCATGCCACTGCCGTTTAACACCTCTCCATCTATGCTGATCATCATCCCCTTTAAAATTTCGTACAAAAATTCTAAAAAAATACCAAAAAATCCCAAAAAATTCCTAAAATCACCAGATTATTTTTGGGAACCTTTTCACCAAGAAAAAAACATTTTTTCTACATCCCTAATAGAATTCCAGAGAATAATCCTCCCCATCAATATCTCCAAAGGATGCTCTAAAATTCCCCAGCTTGAAATCCTAGGATCATTCCTTGTTCCCCAACAAAACTTAAAACCAAATGCTTCCCCAAATCCCCAGAGAAATGTCATATATATCCAGCAGAGTCACCAAATTTCTCAAAGGAAAAATAAGCCCGCAGAATTGGCTTCGACCCTCAGAACCGTTCGCTTCTATCTAAGCCCGTAGAATTGGCTTCGACCCACAGAATTGGTCACTTCTACATAAGCTCGCAGAATTAGCGTTGACCCTCAAAATTGGTTGCTTCTATCCTAAGCCCTCAGAATTGGCTTTGACCCGCAGAATTGGTCACCCCTATCTTAATCCCTCATAATTGGCTTCGATCCCCAGAATTGGTCGTCTCTATCTTAAGCCCGCAGAATTGGCTTTGACCCTCAGAATTGGTCGCTTCTACTTAAGCCCTCAAAATTAACTTTGACCCGCAGAATTGGTCGCTTCAATCCTAAGTCCTCAGAATTATATTTGACCCGCAGAATTGGTCATCCCTATCTAAAGCCCTCAGAATTGGCTTCGACCCTCAGAATTGGTCTTCTCTATCTTAAGCCCGCAGAATTGGCTTCGGCCCTAAGAATTGGTAGCTTTTACTTAAGCCCGTAGAATTGGCTTCGAACCGTAGAATTGGTCATCTCTATCTTAAGCCCACAGAATTGGCTTCGACCCTTAGAATTGGTCTCTTCTACTAAAGCCCTCAGAATTGGATTTGACCCACAGAATTAATTATTTCCATCCTAAGCCCTCATAATTAACTTTGACCCACAGAATTGGTCATCCCTATCTTAAGCCCGCAGAATTGGCTTTGACCCTCAGAATTGGTCGTTTCTACCTAAGCCCTCAGAATTGGCTTCGACCCGCAAAATTGGTCACCTCTAAATAAGCCCGCATAATTGGCTTTGACTCGCAGAATTGGTCATCCTTATCTTAAGCCCTCGGATTTGGCATCGACCCATAGAATTGATCGTCTATATATTAAGCCCACAGAGTCGGTTTTGACCCTCAAAATTGGTTGCTAACACTTAAGCCCTCAGAATTGACTTCGACCCGTGGAATTGGTCACCCCAAATAAGCCCACAGAATTGGCTTTGACCTGCATAATTGGTCATCCCTATATTAAGCCCTCAGAATTGGCTTCGACCCTCAAAATTGGTCGCTTCTACTTCAGAATTGACTTCGACCTGCAGAATTGGTCACCCCAAATAAGCTTGCATAATTGGCTTTATCCCGCAGAATTGGTTATCCCTATCTTAAGCCCTCGAAATTAGCTTCGACCCTCAGAATCAGTCGCTTCTACCTAAGCCCTTAGAATTATCTTCGACCCATAGAATTGGTCACCCCTAAATAAGCCCGCAGAATTGTCTTCGACCCGCAGAATTGTTCGCTTCTACATAAGCCCACAGAATTGGCTTCGACCTTCAGAATTGGTCGCTTCTATCCTAAGCCCTCAGAATTGGCTTTGACCCGTAGAATTGGTAACCCCTATCTTAAGCCCTTAGAATTATCGTCGACCTGCAAAATTGGTCATCTCTATCTTAAGCCCACAGAATTGGCTTCGACTCTCAAAATTGGTCACTTCTACTAAAGACCTCAGAATTGGCTTCAACCCATAGGATTGGTCACCCCAAATAAGCTCGCAGAATTGGCTTTGACCAGCAGAATTGGTCATCCCTATATTAAGCCCTCATAATTGGCTTTGACCCTCAAAATTGGTCGCTTCTACTTAAGCCCTCAAAATTGGCTTCGACCCAGATAATTGGTCGCTATAATTTAGATCCTAAGAACCAACCCCATCCCGCAGAATTAGTCACCTCCTTACTCCTCACCTCCTTTAGGACCTCAAAATCGTCCACCCCAATATCACCTTAGGTCCTTAGCATAAACCTCGACCTTCTGAATCGGTCATCCTCGTCCCTTAGGTCCACAAGAATCGACATTTATCATGTGGTGTCTATTCGATGACTATCAATTGTTCCAAGATCACCCGTCAATGGGCTCTATAGACACCACATTTTAAGACCCCCTAGGTCTCCCCTTAGGTTTCTAACACCTCCCCATCTCACTGTAAACCCTAGGTTGCACTCTGAGTACCGATTTAGAGCCCACCGGGAGCCCTCGAGCCCCGTTTGACTCCGTTTAACTCTATTATCATAGCGACATCTCTTTGAATCTTTAAAGAGCCCTGAATAAAATTTCCAACAGTCTGTCCCTGTGTGAATCGGCATAACCGTTCGGACGAATGGACAATTTTACTATTGAAGATCAATTTGGAGTCCATCGAGCACTCCCGAGCCCCGATTTGACCCCAATCAACTTCACCTTCAGAGCAAAAGCTCTTTGAATCATCGGAGGGCACTAAAACCCCTTTTTAATGGTCTACCCCGTGCATTAAACAACATAACTATTCGGACGAACGATTAGTTTTCCCTCGAAAATTGATCTGGAGGCCACCGGGCGCTCCCAGGCTCCATTTAAATAAAGTCAAATCTTTAGCTAATCTCTAAAAGGCACTGAATACCCTTTCTAATGGTCCGCCCCATGTGCGATTCAGACCTACGGTACGGACGAATGATCCGTTTTACTCTGAGAGGTCTTCGGGAGCTTTCGAAGCCCGATTAACTAAGGTTAACCTACCAAACTGATCAAAAATCTTTAGGATGTCGAAGTACATCTCCTAACCTTTTCAATGATTTGCCCCGTGCATGATTCTGCCTTACCAAGCGAATGAACGATCCATTTGCGTCTGACGATCTCCCGTCCAAAGGACCGACGTGCGCTTCCGAGCTATATTTGACCCCAAAGTCAACTCCCAGACCCGAGATAAGTGTACTCTTGAAGGTATCTGAAATACTTTTTTAACGGTATGCCCCGTGCGTGATTCGGATCAACAGTGTGTGTTCTATGATTGTTTTCCCAAAACATTTTCACAGGACTGCCAATTGGCAGGTCCTAATCCCTGCCTATCAAGACTATGTCTGGGGGCATATGCCGATAGTCACCCCTTGTGGTAGGACGATCGGCACCCCCTGACCCTATAAATAGGGGCCATGACCTCACTCCAAGGCACCAGACAAGAGATCCATCAGCATCGGTGATCTTAGCAACATTCCCTTGAAATCAGTGAAGTTCCTCACATGAAGTTCCATCCAAGCTTACATTCCCATACTTTTCATACCCAATTTGGCAAAATATCCTTCTCTCTCATCAACATTCATCAACACTCGAGGGAGTTCATTCGAGATTAAAGATTAAGCTTCAAAGAAGGTCCAATTCCTTCCCTCTATCTTTAAATTCCTTATTTTTACATTAGATTCATAATTTAGTTCTAACTTTAGTTCATACACATTAATATCTACACTTTTATTAGTATATTGTACATACTTTATCTTCTACAAAAATCCCAAAAATAAATAAAAGAGGGTTACACTAGTAAATTCCGAACGGAATTATCCATCACACTTTTCCAAAATCAAAACAACACACTTTCTACACATACACATATAATAAAATTTCGTTCGGATCTCTGGGATAAACTCCACCCCTATGCTACATTCGAACTACGTGGACTTTGATGCCTTTATAGTCTACGTAGGCATCTCGGATTAAAATTCAAGACTCGAGTCCAATTTTCCAAATTTTCTCAATTTTTCAAATTCCCTAATTTTTTAAAATCTCCCATTTTGCATATATATATATATATATATATATATATATATATCATACTTGTTTGAATTTCATCCAACACATATTATCGTTCCTTAATAACGATTAATATCATGATGAACGCACAAACCATACTTTCTGAATATGTTATTTTGGGAATATTCCTATGGATGACATCACTTTACCTTGTCCATGTATGAGTTGAATAAATTCGATCTCCATTATATAAACACACACATACACACTTTACGGGGATATAAAGGAAGATAATAACACTAGCCCATGAGAGACCGAAAGGGCGGGATGGGTGCCTAACACCTTTCCATCCATAAGTTAGCCCCCAGACCTTCAAACTATTGGTTTTGTATGCATCAGTTTGTCCTTGATGTCGCTTTCTCGAAATGGCAACATTTATTTTGTCTGTTTTATGCAAAATAGGTTGGTGACTCTATCTCCTCACATTTATCCCTACACCGATGACGACCGAAGAAACCTTCCCAAGAGGGGTGCGAGACCGTGATGTAGCCTTCCCGAAGGGGAGACGTATCTATCTCTACATCTCTCTCCTCCCCCAAGCCGCCGTTGGGGATGGCCACAACATGTATGCGAGCTCGTGCGATAACATGTGGGTGAACTCGTGTGGGAGCATATCGGGGAACACGCATGTAAGAAACTCTCCTTAGCTTAAAATAAAACTCCCTAAGGTGACCTCTTTGTTTGTATTGGGAACAAATATAAATCGATTTGGCTCTACCTTAATTAAAATGCATAGGATGCGCTCTCCTTAATGGGTTTGGTCTCCTAAGTGGGCTAGGATGAGGGCCATAAGGATCCATCACAAACTTAAAAATCGGCTCGGGTGTGGCAATGGAAGTGGATGCATCGTCATAACCTATTACTTACCTCTCTTTAAAACCTAAAGCGGCAACAAGGATCATATTTCTAACGTTCTTAGATATTTCCTCTAAAGTGGCCTTGACCTCTCGAGCACGTTTAAGATCTTTCTCAAGTTATCATACACGAGCATCACATTTCTCACGAGTTTCTGATGAAGCTTGCATATCTCTTGTAAGACTAGCTATAGTGTTGGCCAAATCGGTCTTCTCCTTACCAACTATAGTCAATTTCTCACACAAAGAAGCTTTTAACTTCTTGAATTGACTCACTGATGCCTCACCCTCTCTCAAAGCTATCACTACCTTCTCTAAATAAAACACCCTAAGAATCAAACTTCTATTTTTCGTTTTAGTTTATAAATACTCAATGTAAAGTTTGGTGTACGCTTTTTGAAGACCACTTTATCCCTCACACAAAACCTCCTCATTACTCCCACTCTCTTCGGAATTGTTTGACAAAGTGTCATGGCTATCACGTTTAGAAATGTCTTCACCGCCCTGGGGCGAACTAGAAGTACTAACATGACTGATCATAAACGGACAAAAAATAGGTTTATGCGGCGATTCATCCCTGGAATCCACTGACTCGACGTCACCATCGCTAAGAATGGATTTGTATGCAACTTTGCCTTTGCCTTGTCTCTTTAGTCTAGTGGCATATTCGTGAGATTTATGACCCTTTCCCTCGCACTCATAATATCTCGCCTCATCTTTCTCATTAACATTCTTGTCCTCATTGCCATTTTTGTTTTTCTCAATACTTTTGTTTTCTTTGGAAGAATTTTCTTTATTAAATTTGAGAATTTTTTTGCAAACAAGGCAAGATCATCAAGCGCAAGCTCAAAATAAAACCCAGACTCAAAATCACAAAATTTTTCCTTTTTCTTTTTCGGCTGGGCTTTCAAAGCAATACATATTTCCTTTTCTTTTGAATTTTGAGGAATTTGTCAATTTTGTAAATTTGAAGGTATCATATGGGTTTTTCTAACCTAAGAGTATATAAAATTCCCAAAGAATTTAGGATAGTGATCTTAGGGATAAAATAAGACAGCAGGGATCTCACAATCTTTTTCATGACTCTCTTATTAGGAAATCTTTCATCCAAATTAAAACTAGAGTTGACTGCATCAGATAAATGGGTGTAAAACTCATCAAAGGTCTCAGTCTCTAGCATAGTACTAGTCTCAAACTATGTAGCGAGATTTTGAAGCTTAAAAGCTTTAACTGCATTGGTACCCTCGTGAGAAAGTTAGAGAGTATCCCATTCTTCCTTAGACATAGTGCACATCATAATGCAGCAGAACTCGTTAGGGGTGAAGAATCTAATTAACACTCAAGCCGCGGGAGTTAAATTACTTCATTTAAATTCATCATCCATTCAAGAGGTTATGGGTTTATGACTTATGACATTGCCATTAGTCATAGTGGGTGGCGTCCACCCTCATTCACAAAAAACCCAGACACGCTCGTCAATCGCTTTCAAAGTTGACCTCATTCGAGCTTTCTAATATTGTAACACCCCGCCCACCCGGGGAGAGCGAACGGAGCGCTAATGCGATAAAATAAATCCAAATCCACAAGTGACAAGGTATAGAGCATCTAAGTCCCACAACAATAAAAGAGAAACTACAAATCTCAATCTCTTCAAATTAAATACCAAATCTCTCGAATTACATACAACAACTAAGTCGAAAATAAAATACAAATCTCCAAATCTCTATACATCAAAATAATACAAATCTTTCCCAAACAATCCTCTCTAAAATCAATCTCCGTAGCGCCCCAAAATTCGCGCTAACCTGCCACTAAAGAAAATATGGGGAAGTACACAATACGACAGGAAAGATTCTCAACAAATATATTAGCAATAAGGCATAACAACACGAGTACGAATATTCAAATCAAATGCAAATCTCAAAGCATTTATCAATATAATTTTTCAACAACACATCAATGGGTAACCATGCCTCACTCCATTCGCATATGCTTTATCAAGCTATAGCCGGGAATAGGTATTTTGGCGGGTACTCAACATCCGTGCCATATTAAAATCTCATGACAACGTGCTCAATAACAATATAGTGATACCACATGAATCAAAATAATTTCAACAATTATTTTCCAGATTTCAATGAATTTAACAATTCAAATATGAGTTCAATTAACAAGAATTCAAAGAGAATGACACTCGCGAGATTTAAGGAGCATATTGTGTAAAACCCCATACCTCAAACCATGATGAGAAATCAACGATCACATCCTCAAGATCAACACAAAAGATCTACAAAAGCTCCTCCAAGAACCTCCAACAAAATAGCCCCAAGAACACCTCTAATCTAAGGTTGGAACTCACAAATCTCAAGGGCCAAAATATATATAAAAAGAAGAGGAATATAAAATATATTTGCTGCCAAATTTGTGCCAAAAGTAGGTTAAAAGGGTTGCCCACGACTTCCTTAAATAAGGCAAAGAAATGAAGAGTTGGAATCCAAAAGTCTCCTTTAAATAAGGCAAAGAAATGAAGAGTTGGAAGTCAAAACAACTCTAAGAGTTAAAAATATTTAAAAATCATTTTAAAATCCGTTTTAACTCCGTTTTCGAAACCGTTTGAAATTCTCGCCTTTAAAAATAATAACCAACATAATTGATCACTAAAAATAATTTTATCAAAAACTTTATTTTCCTCCATTTTCCATAAATTAATTAAAATAGCCCAAAATTACGCGGGTTGTTACAAATATGTATAATTTGTCCCATAAAAAATAAGAACAAGATTATACAAATTATCTATATATGCTCAATTTAAATATCACACAATAAATTAGTGTAACCTTCTCTGATACCAATTTAAAAAAATTGGTATCCAAAAAACTTTGCAAAAAATGATGATCACCCAATAATTTAGTACAACCTGCTCTGATACCAATTTAAAAATACAGGTGGGGCAATATGTAGTTATTTGTATCTAAGGTTACACACACAAAGATCCAATTTAAACCAAATTTTATCTTATGCAAGATAAAGTTTAAATTAAATTATATTCAACCGCACAATCAAACCAAACACACATAAGAAGAATATGAGGAAAAATCCTTTCAGACAAGACCTAAATTTTAGCACTGCTAAAGAGTTTAATAGACTCAATGACTTACAGACTACTTAAAGCTCCACTAAGTATAATGCACAAGTCTTTAAACCTTCAACCGATATGGCATAGTCCAACAGGCCCATAAAAAGTAACTCTACCCTTAGTATTTACCAATCAGCTTAATCATGCGATATCCTTTCTTCTTCAATCATAAAGTCGTAACTCCACAATTAGCAGTGCAGTAAACTATACAAGGGTTTGATGTAATATAGGAATATTGGGTTTGAAAAAAGTTAATAAATTATATTAAGGGATGTACGATTTGGAGAACAAAAGTGTTTCTATGACACAAAGGAAAGAAAACTTTTCGTTCAAGTATAACAGTTGATTTTCTCCAAAAGTGTTGCTTAAAACAGTCAAAAAGAATTCTTTTTATAAAACCACATGATTTTTGAGGTGACAAAAACCTAGTTTTGTTTTGACGAGGTGAAGTTTTGTTTGAAAGAACTACTTAATTCATTCCGATGAGCTTCTAACGTGAGTGTGTCTACTAAATAAAGCCCTTTCATTTGAAGTACATTTGAAGTCTGTTCTAATGAAATCAGGCAGTTGTTCTGATGAAGTTCAACCTTGTTTGAACGAGAAGGTGAGCTCGTACTAATGAGATTACAATATCATTCCAAAGAACTAAAAAATAAAAAAAAATATTTTCAAAATTCTTTTATGGAAAATTGCCTCGAGTAAAAAATCATCCCAGAATATGATTGGCTGAGAAATATCAAAGCCAAAAAGTTCGTATACCTCCATAAAGTATTTTTGACCATTCCAATGGCATGAAATTCGAAAATTATGCTAGGTCACTAACAAGTCGTCAAACGATCGTGGAGGCAAATGCAAATATAGTGTTCAGTTTATAACTTTGGTTTGTAACATGAAACGGTAAATAACTAAGCTATGAGCAATTATAAAGCCTTGCTCTTACAAGCATAAAGTATGGCATTATATTAATGATAACACTATTAACTACCAATATCATATCAATTAGTACTCTATTCACCCAAGCATTTATAAATAAAGGCTTACTATAATTGGTTAATCCTTTATAATCTATTCAAACCCATATATTAAATCTAATACAAACAAGTCATCTACCTCCGATTTACTATCTTCTTCCAACTCTATTTATGGAACCTTTTGTCCCTTGTGACACCCTGCCTAATTAAATCTTGGGTGATCAAGCCTTAATTTAATTTAAAACGGGTTTCTTAAATGGTTTATTCTTAGCATCACTGTCGAAAACTTTTTAGTTACTAACCACCTAAGTGAAATTAAGCTAGTGCCAAATTTTAACCTCATTAAACAGATGAAACAACTCATGCAGAACAATAAAGATTAAGAAGTATTAAACCAATCATCATAAACACTGAAAGAAATATAGTCTCCCCGAAAACCACGGCTGAAATAAAACAAATCTCAAAATCCAATACGACAAAATGACTGCAAATGTAAAAATTGGACAACATGTCCCCAAACTGAGAATACTAAAACTGAGATCCTACACACTAGATATGAAGGAAGAGAATCATCTAAGTAAGCCCTGCAACATCCACATGTGATGCAGCTCCCAAAATCCCTTGAATGAAGTCATGTTGGGTGTCCCTTTGGCTGGACACCTAAAAGGTTTTCAAAAAGATTTTTACATAGCAAGAGTTACTACTCGAAACATAAAATATTTTGCAAGCAGCTATCACAAATATGAGTTATTGATTATACATGTTAAGATTTCGTACACTCTCTTGAGTTACCTCACCCTTCTCCTATAGTGCACGCCTAACGTTGGTACCTAGTCCATCTAGCTATACTATCCAAGCTAACTAGACTATAATACTCCACTGGACTTTTATACTCTCTAAGTTTCCATATCATACACACAATATTTTAATAGTCCGTAACTCATATGTTATACACGTAGATAACTTATTCATCTCTTGTTATCTTTGTTCTTTTTTCTAATTAAGTCTCACTACTTAATTATTTTTAAAGTGTTATCATTCTATCTTATTATCTACTATCTCGTGTTAGTAGATTTTACATACAATGTACCTTTATCACACGACATATACTAAATATTAGTTATCAATAATATGTCCTTATAATACACATAAAGGACTCTTGGTTCGGAATGACTCATCGACCCCATGTAAGAGTTGGTTCGGAATGATATATCGACCCCAACTATTTATATATATACACATATTCTGGCTCAGACTCTTTCATCACGACACCAGTTTTAAGGTTTGGTTCGGTATTCTTCATCGACCCCAAACATATATTAACTCTATGTTAGTTCGGAATGTCTCATCGACCCTAACATAATCCATTTAGGTATAATTCTCCTAACCTAAAAGTTCATACAATTTAGTAGGTACACAACCGACCTATCAATAATTTTAATACGTAATATTTTATTCTCGTATATTCACCGTACTTGTTAATTTATGATTTATTTCACTATCGCATTTAATTGAGTATGTGCACCACTCTAAGGGCCCTAGTCACCCCTTCAATTAATTCAGTAGTTAATTCATCTCTACCCTACTGATAATTATTTTGAATTAATATTAACTCCCTTCGTAACTTAAATTCACCATTTTCGATACTCGACCCGTTCGTTCTTTTCTTATCTAACCATTTTCTAAGTCTTTCTCTCAATGACTATGATGGGTCTCAACTCTTTACCTACTGGTCTTTATCAAGTTCTAGGATAGGTATAAAATCACCCTAAACTTCTCAATAAGTGACAACCATCGAAGAAAATTCACTCAAGAAGATTTTTAGGGAAAACAACAAGGGTCGATCGATCAACCTTCATCATCGATCGATCGACTTATGAACATCGATCGATCTATCTTCATGGTAGATCGATCGACTGTTCTGGGCAGCCTCTACCTGTTACGTTTTTCTCAAGTTTTAGTCACTCAAAACTCCCTTAAACCTTCTGGAACTCTCTACCAACTTCACCAATTAGTTTTATATGAATATAGACTATTCCTAATGTTGATATAACATCAAATCTTCATGAAAATCATCCAAGAACCACAATTATTCTTAACTTCTCAAAACCCTAAATATATGTTTTCTTTGTCTTAAATCATTATATAACCAGATTTATATTTCATGATAGGAATCATATTTCTTCTATAATTAAATCCTCTACAGATGTAAATCTAACTACATGCAAGTCCTATCCCAAACATGTATCAAATCTTTCTTCGGGAATTATTCACAAAACATTTATTCTACACATCTTATACATGGATATTATAACTCAGATTTAAATTTTGTAAATAACCACTTGCCATAATTCATAAGTGATCTGATTTCGTGGTTGTTGTAGAGTTTGATTGTTTATCTCCTTCAATATTCACTCTTCAATTGCTTGAGTTCCAAGGATTCCTTTAAATCTCTCACACTTCTCTTTTTGTGCTTTGAGAATGACTTCTCTTTTCTCTCTAATGGCCTCTCTGTGAGTTATGAGGTTTCTAACCCTAGTCCCTTATTTAATTAGATGGCAAAAGACTCCAAAATTCATAGGTCTTCCTACTCCTATCTTTTATAAGACTAAAATACCCCTGAATGGACCGACTTAGTCCAAAAATGTCCCAGGACCCAACTAGTACCCCTAGGTATACTATTTTGACTATTTTGACCCTTTCGGAGCTAACTGTGGCCTCTAAATTGTCATTTAAGTCACTCGTATAATATTTCTTATTTCGACCTCTCGTTAGCCCATGTTTGGCTCTCGGTTAAGATTTAAATCATATACGTCTATATCACTCGTTATGACGTAAGGTAAATTCAGGAGTTATTCACAAGTCATTTTCAGTAACTCGACTTATAATATTAAATCATCCCATTTAACCTTGGGATTATCTTAAATTACTCTACTCACGTAATTTAAATAAAAGCTCATATTAAATTACTCTACTCACGTAATTTAAATATCACATTAAATTACTCTACTCGCGTAATTTAAATAAAAGATCATTAATTAATTAAAAGATCACATTAAATTACTCTACTCAAGTAATTTAAACATATAGTCCGTATTTTCTATTTAATTGCTCCTTAATTAAATTCTAAATACGTAGAAATACGGGGCATTACATACTTTTCCCCTTACAAATGAATTTTGTCCTCAAAATTAGAATATACCTGCTGTGAACAACTCTGGATATTGCTCTCGCATATCCTCTTCCCGCTCTCAAGTCAACTCGTCAATATTGTGGTGCCCCCACTGCACTCGCACTAACGACACTACTTTGGATCATAGTTTACGCTCGCTATAATCCAGAATAGCTGCAAGTCTCTCCTCATACAAGACATCTGGCTGCAAATCAATCTCCTCTAGTGGAACGTGTCGGAAGGCTCTCTCGCTCCTCCTATATTTCTTCAGCGACGCCACATGGAACACGTCGTGTATCCATTAAAGATGTTCTGGAAGTCCCAATCTGTATGCTACCGGCCCCATCCTCTCAATAATAGAGACCAGTCCTACAAATCTCGACGCTAACTTCCCCTTTTTGCCGAATCTCATAATCCCCTTCATAGGAGATACCTTAATTAACACCTGGTCGCCCACCTCAAGCTCCATTTGTCTCCTACCGGCGTCAGCATAACTTTTCTGCCTATCTTGAGCTATTCGAATACGTCCTCGAATTAATTCTATTTTGGCAGAAGTCTCCTGTATCATCTCCGACCCCAATAGCTTGTTATCCCCCACCTCTGACCAATAGGCGGGTGAGGCCTCCCATAAAGTGCCT
Source organism: Sambucus nigra (assembly GCA_949130495.1). Taxonomy (NCBI): domain Eukaryota; kingdom Viridiplantae; phylum Streptophyta; class Magnoliopsida; order Dipsacales; family Adoxaceae; genus Sambucus; species Sambucus nigra. The sequence continues at coordinate 643,163,893 of OX422208.1, read as the reverse complement.
CTAATGGTGCCATACCGATAGTTAATTGGTAAGAGTTGTTATACGCAAACTCTACCAGTGGGAGATATCTCTCCCATCCTCCACCAAAGTCTAAGATACACATTCTCAACATGTCCTCGAGTATTTGATTTACCCTCTCAGTCTGCCCGTCTGTCTGCAGATGGTATGTCGTACACAATCGCAATTCTGTGCCAATGGCCTCCTGAAAGCTTTTCCAGAAGTGTGACACAAACACTTTGTCTCTGTCAGACACAATATTAATAGGAACCTCGTGCAGCTTAACGATCTCTGCAATGAATAGCTGCGTGTACTGCATCGCATCAAAATTTGTACGGACCGACAAGAAATGGGCTACCTTGGTCAGTCGATCCACTATCACCCAAATGGAATCGTGACCTCTCTGCGATGCTAGTAGTCCAGTAATAAAGTCCATCGAGATATTCTCCCACTTCCACACGGGAATCTCTAGTGGTTGTAGTATTCCTAAAGGTCTTTGATGGACAACTTTCACCAGCTGACATGTGGGGCACTTCGAGACAAACTTTGCTATGTCTCGCTTCATACCAGATCACCAATACTGTCGCTGCATATCCTGATACATCTTGTCCCCACTAGGATGTATCGTAAATCTGGAACCGTGAAACTTGGTCATTACTGCCCGCCTCAACTCCTCGTCTCTAGTAACTACTAACCTCCCATTAAATCGTAGACCTCCCTCTGAACTGATTGAGTAAGACTCTGTGCCCTCGGTTAATAACTGTCTCACCCTGTTCTGACATAATTGGTCCTCTGCCTGAGCTCTCACTACTCGCATCGCAATCTCGGGAGGGATAGTCATAACTTCTATGAATTCCTTAGCTATCTCATCCTCCTGCTGGAGCTCACTCCATTTAGTCAGCTACATCTCCAGTAGGTCGTTGACTCAACGCGTCTGCCACCACGTTAGCCTTACCATGATGATATTGTATGTCAAATTGGTAATCCTTCACGAATTCTAACCATCGTCTTTGTCTCATATTTAGATCTTTCTGTGTGAAGAGATACTGAAGTGACTTGTGGTTAGTGAAAAGAGTGAACTGCTCCCCCAGAAGATAATACCTCCAAATCTTCAAAGCAAAAATGACCGTTGTTAACTCGAGGTCGTGAGTGGGGTAGTTCTTCTCATATGGATTTAGCTTTCGATAAGCATAAGCTATCTCCCTCTCCTCCTGCTGTAGCACACCCCCAAGACCCTGCAGGGATGAGTCAGTATAGACCCGATACTCAAATCCACTCCTCGATAAGGCAAGTACAGGTGCTGATGTTAACATGTCCTTTAGTTCATAAAACGCTAACTGATAGTGGTCGCTCCACATGAACGGTACTCCCTTTCGAGTCAGGTTTGTCAAAGGATCGATAATCTTTGAGAACCCCTTGATGAAGCGATGATAGTAACCGACCAACCCTAAAAAGTTGTGAATCTTGGTCAGTGTCGTGGGCTGTCCCCATTCTCTCACCGCCGATACTTTACTCGGATCAACAATAACACCTCTCTCTGACACAACGTGGCTAAGAAATTGGACTTCCCGCAGCCAAAATCCACACTTCCCGAATTTAGGGTACAATTGGTGGTCCCGTAATGTCTGAAGAACCATACGTAAGTGCTCGGCGTGCTCCTCCTCCGTGCGAGAGTAAACCAGAATGTCATCTATGAACACGATCATAAACTGGTCTAAAAACTCCCTGAATACCCTGTTCATGAGGTCCATGAACACTGCAGGCGCATAGTGAGTCCAAAAGGCATCACCCTGAACTCATATGACCCGTACCGCGACAAGAAAGCGGTTTTGGGCACATCCTCCTCCCTTATTCGCAACTGGTGGTAACCCGACCTCAGATCGATTTTTAAGACGTATGCATCCCCTCTCAACTGATCAAACAAGTCATATATCCTAGGTAACGGATACTTATTGTGTATCGTCACCTTATTCAGCTCTCTGTAGTCCACACACAATCGTAATGAGCCATCCCTAGGGGTGTGCACGGTTCGGTTCGGTTCGGTTTTGGACCGCAATTCAGACCGAACTGATCGATTCGGTTTTGGAAAAAATCAGACCGAAACCGAACCGACGATGAAAAAAACTGCCGGTTTTGGTTCACATCGGTTTCGATTTTGTTTCGGTTCGGTTTTAACCGATTTTCAGTTTTGGTCGGTTTTTTGTAGGTCGGTTTTCGGTTTTGGTCGGTTTTGGAGGTTGGTTAATGGTGTTTGGATATAAAAATAAAATATATTTAAGGGTTTTTTAATATATAATATTTATGTCGGTTCGGTTCGAATCGGTTTTTTCTTTGTCTAAACCGACAACCGAACCGATATTGTCAGTTTTTTAAATCCTTAAACCGTAAACCGAACCGGGCTAAAAAAACCGTCGGGTTCGGTTCGGGCCGGTTCGGTTCGGTTTTCGGTTCAGTCGGTTTTTTTGCACACCCCTAGCCATCCCTTTTCTTTATAAATAATACTGAAGCACCCCACGGTGATGTACTCCGTCGAAGGAAATCCTGACCTAAGAGCTGCTAAATCTGCTCCCTTAGCTCTCGCATCTCTGAAGGAGCCACACGATACAGTGCTCTGGCAATTGGTCTTGTTCTCGGTGCTAAGTCGATAACGAACTTAATCTCCCTACTAGGTGGTAACCCTAGTATTTCCTGGAAGACGTACTCAAAATACCTCACACTGGGATGGAGTCCAGAGGGACGACCACCTCCTGTGAGGTCTCTTCTTCAATGTAATAGAGATGAGTGCGCGATCCTCCCTCGGGAATAGTCATTTCTACTAGGAACATTTCATGTCCTGAAAAGGCAAATACGATAGTCCTCTCATAATAATCCACCATCACACTATAACTCGCAAGCCAATCCATCCCTAGGATAACATCGTAACCCTCCATATCCAACACTAGGAGGTCTGCCGCTAGACTCAATCTCCCTATCATAATGTCCACACCCTTACAAATCGAGTGTATAAGGGACCCACTACCCATCGGTGACTCCATACACATAAGATGAGTGACTTATGAATCTAAGAGGCTGACTGCCCGTACAAATCTAGTGGTAATAAAAGAATATGTTACCCCTATGTCAAATAGAATGCTACCCTCTAGTCCATAAATAGGAAACGTACTCGTGACTACCGGCGGTGCTGGCTGAAATAGAACATCTCGAACGTTGAACACCCGCTCGTAATGCATCTGGCCTGGCTACTGCTGCGGGGCCTGTGCTGCTGTTGGGGCTAACGAAGCCTGCTTCCCCTGTTGGGCACCCTCCTGTTGTGCCCTGTCTTTTTATGGATAATTCCTACTCTTGTGACCCTGCTGGCCACATGCAAAACACTGTCCCTAAATTTGCCTCCGCCCTTGGCCCTATTGGCTCCTCCTTAGTTTCCCTGACCCTGTCGGTCCTGAGGAACTGGCGGCTGGGGCTCTGTTGTCCCTGTTTGTCAAATCGATGCTTCTTATGCCTAAACCTCTTGGCAGATTTCCCCTGCTGAGAATCCTGCCCTAGCTGACTCACAATTTGCTGTTGAGGTGTGCTGCTGTCCCTCCCTCCCTCCACCTTGCTCGGCTGGCTAGGCTCACCTCTCTTGCTTCCCTTTGCATGGAAGCGATGATCCTGATAGTGTAGTAGAGCGGCATTGATGACATCTACCAATGATGGATTACCGATTAAATACTGCCTGATTTTCCAGGCTAAGCCATCCATGAATTTTGACTTCTTCCGCTCCTCATCGCTCACCTCATTCGGCACAAAGTTAGACAAATGGGTGAAATCCTCCTCGTAATCAGCAACCGAGCGATCTCCCTAAACCACCTCACTAAATTTCTTCCTCATTTTAGAACTCCGATTGACCTGATTCCAAGTTCATTGGAAAGCTAAGAGATAGACCTTTTCATACATCTATGATTCACACTCTAATTCAAAGTACAACTCAAATCGTACACGTTTAAAGTCACGTCAAAATTCTAGCAGATTGCTATGCTGACAGATCAAACACCCTGTAGTAACATGTCGATTATTCCCTCTATAGAACTCCGATTGACCTGATTCCAAGTTCATTAGATTGCTAAGAGATATACCTTTCCATACATATATGGTTGACACTTATTGAGAAGTTTAGGGTGATTTTATACCTATCCTATAACTTGATAAAGACCAGTAGGTAGAGAGTTGAGACCCATCATAGTCATTGAGAGAAAGACTTAGAAAATGGTTAGATAAGAAAAGAACGAACGGGTCGAGTATCATAAATGGTGAATTTAAGTTATGAAGGGAGTTAACATGAATTCAAAATAATTATCAGTAGGGTAGAGATGAATTGACTACTGAATTAATTGAAGGGGTAACTAGGGCCCTTAGAGTAGTGCACATACTCAATTAAATGCGATGGTGAAATAAATCGTAAATTAACAAGGACGATGAATATACGAGAATAAAATATTACATACTAAAATGATTGATAGGCGGTTGTGTACTTACTAAATTATATGAACTTTTAGGTTAAGAGAATTATACCTAAATGGATTATGTTAGGGTTGATGAGACATTCCGAACTAACATAGAGTTATTATATATTTGGGGTCGATGAAGACTACCGAACCAAACCTTAAAACTGGTGTCGTGATGAAAGAGTCCAAGATAGAATATGTATATATATATATATATATATATATATATATAGTTGGGGTTGATGTATCATTCCGAACCAACTCTTACTTGGGGTCGATGAGTCATTCCGAAACAAGAGTCCTTTATGTGTATTATAATGACATATTAGTGATAACTAATATTTAGTATATGTCGTGTGATAAAGGTACATTGTATGTAAAATCTACTGACATGAGATAGTAGATAATAAGATGGACTGATAATACTTTAAAAATAATTAAGTAGTGAGACTTAATTAGAAAAAGAACAAAGATAACAAGAGATGAATAAGTTATCTACGTGTAAAACATATGAGTTATGAACTATTAAAATACTGTGTGTATGATATGAAAACTTAGAGAGTATAAAAGTCCAGTGGAGTATTTCTAGTCTAGTTAGCTTGGATAGTATAACTAGATGGACTAGGTACCAACGTTAGGCGTGAACTATGGGAGAGGGGTGAGCTAACTCAAGAGTGTGTACGAAATCTTAACATGTATAATCAATAACTCATATTTGTGATAGATGCTTGCAAAATATTTTTATGTTTTGAGTACTAACTCTTGCTATGTAAAAATATTTTTAAAAACCTTTTAGGTGCCCAGCCACAGGGACACCCATCATGACTTCATTCCAGGAATTTTGGGAGTTACAGCACATGTGGATGTTGCAGGGCTTACTTAGACGATTCTTTTCCTTTAGATCTAGTGTATAGGATCTCAGTTTTATTATTCTCAGTTTGGGGACATGTTGTCCAATTTTTACATTTGCAGTCATTTTGTCGTATTGGATTTTGAGATTTGTTTTGTTTCAGCCGTGGTTTTCGGCGAGACAATATTTCTTTCAGTATTTATGATGATTGGTTTAATACTGCTTAATCTTTATTGTTCTGCATGAGTTGTTTCATCTGTTTAAGGAAGTTAAAATTTAGCACTAGCTTAATTTCACTCAGGTGGTTAATAACTAAAAAAATTTCGACAGTGATACTAAGAATGAACCATTTAAGAAACCCATTTTAAATTAAATTAAGGCTTGATCACCCAAGTTTTAATTAGTCGGGGTGTTACAGAATGGTATCAGAGCTTAGGTATACGACCACCCTCGGGGTTTGGGTTTTGGGTCTGTTGCGTTTTTATGGTGCGTATTTTTGGAGATAGAATTTTTTTAGATGATCGTTTCGTGTTAGGCATCTAGATTAGATGTGAGGAATTTATTTTTTTGAGATAGTTGTAGTTGGCCTGATTTTGAGCGTAGGCATTCGACGAATTTCGAGGGCGAAATTCCATTGTTAGTGGGGAAGTGTAACAATCCGCGTAATTTTTGGAGTGTTTTCAAAATAAAGAGGAAAAATAAATTTTGAGATAAATTTATTTTTATTGCTCAATTATGTTGAGTATTATTTTTAAAGGCGAGAATTTCAAACGGTTTCGAAATCGGAGTTAAAACGGATTTTATTTTGATTTTTAAATAAATTGTCCCTTATAAATTTTCTAAGCGAACTGTCAGATTTCACAGGCGATCGATCGATCGACGCCTGGGCATCGATCGATCGATGCCTTCAGAAATCGTGCGCAACAAGCAGATTTTGAGAAGTTGTTTTGGTCTCCAACTCTTATATTTTTACCTTATATAAAGGCATCGTGGGCTATTGTTTTGGAACAGCCTTGTGGCACAAATATACCCAGAAAACATATTTTCTTTTCCTCTCTTTTATACACAAACAGTACCATTTGATTTATGCATTCAACCTTAGGTTTTTGGAGGTGTTCTTGAGGCTGTTTTGAGGTTGATCTTGGAGGAAGTTTTGTTGGTGTTTATGGACTGATTTTGATGGTGTTATCTACATTTATGGGCAGATTTATAGTTGGTTTCTCATCGTGGTTTGAGGTATGGGGTTTTACACATTATGCTCCTTAATCTCGCGAGTGTTATTCCCGTTATTTTCTTGTGATTATTGACTCATATTTGAATTGATAAATTCATTGGAATCTGGAAGTATTTGTTGGAATCTAATTTTGATTCATATGTTATTATTATTTGGTGTTGAGCATGTTGGCATGAGATTTTAATATGGAACGGAGGTTGGACACCCTCCAATATCCTTTTTCCGGATATGCTAAAAATGCATAGGCGCGGTACGGTGGTAAGGCCTCGTGACCCGGTTAATGTGTTGTTGAGAAATTATATTGATATAGTTGCTTATGAGATTCGCTTTTGATTTAAATATTCGTATTCGTATTGTGAGGTATTATTCATCGCTATTATTTGTTGAGCATATTTTCTATCGTATTGTGTACTTCCCCATATTTTCTTTTAGTGGCAGGTTAACGCGGATTTATGGGCGCTTTGGATTTGATTTGGAGGGTTTTAACGAAGATTATTTTGGGAAGATTTTTAATACAAGAGAGAATATTGTATTATTTTGATGTATAGAGCATTTGGAGATTTGTATTTTTATTTTCGAGTTAGCTGTTGTATGTAATTCGAGAGACTTGTGGGATTTAGATGCTCTATACCTTGTTATTTATGGAATTGATTTAGTTTATCGCAGTAGCGCTCCGTTCCCTCTCCCCGGGCGGGGCGAGGTGTTACAGCTCTTCAGCTTTGAACCTATTTGGAAGGATCACGTCCATGTTAATTGGGACTAGGAGTCCTAATTGGATTAATTACTATTGAGCAGTACCTTGAGCAAGTGATATTGCATTCATAACCAACAGTTTTCTTTTCCAATTCACCCGAGGAACTATCTCCAGACATGTTATCCTCATCCACACTCATAGCCTTTTTCAACTCTTTAATCTTCTCAACCAACATGTGTGAAGAATATTAACTTCCTTTATGCTCTCTATGGAGCCTTAGATTTGGCTTCGAAGATGAAAATAAAATTCCTTCTGATTCACTTAAACGCAAAATTTCGGAGGCCTTTTGCCAGACCATGTACTTTCCTTGAATCCACCTTTGTTGAGTACGAGAGATCACAATATCTGGCTCTCTTATCTTTTATTTTGGTAGTTATACTAAATTCCACATCCCTGGATATACCGATTGAGGTTTCACTATTTTTGGCCTCCTAGGCATCTCATTAAATTGTTGGGCAACCTTTGGGTCTTGAACAACAAACCCATCATGTACAACCTTCACCACTGGGACTAATTTTGGAATTTTCATGGACCTTGAAAACTTACAAATATTGGCACGATTTTTCTTCATTGAAACCCAAACTAGTGTATTGGTAATTTCTTAGTGTCTTGATGTTTCATTGAGGGTGATAGGGGCCAAAAATAGATTTATTTTCCTAGAGACATTCCCTTGGAAACTTTATTTATCTTGGAACCCTCGGGTCTTAGTAGTATAGCCATTATTCCCATTTCTCTTGAACTTTTGTTATTATTTCCCACTTGTGGCAATAAATACGCACATTTAAGAATATATATTCTCCATGCCTAATGCACAGGTGGTTCGTGACTTTTTAATCTGGGCCAATAACTGCTTCAGTCTTCGAAGCCTTGGACTGAACCTTTGTTTTCATTTTGAACTCAACATGCCTTTTTTTCGAGGTAGTTGAATAAATTACATGCTTGTTTCTATCTCCTCCACATTGGGAAATGGGTACGTCAACCCCCCATAGTATTTCCCTCTCTTTTAAGAAATTTGATTTTTCTTTTTATGATCAACTCTTATATTATGCCGCGAAAAATAGAACAATCATTGGATAAAATATTATTCCATTTGTAATAATTTTGTCCTTTAATTTTATTTGGCATTTCCCCATCATCAGGAAGTTTTAACATTTTGACTTTTAAGAGATAATAAAAAAAATTATCTGCCTTAGAGATGTTAAACGAATATTTTTACAATCATCCCCTTTGATTTTGGGGAATAAGACTCTACTATTATGTTCCTTTGAACTAAATTATCACAAATAATGGATCTCGTTCCTATAACCTCAACATCATTCTCAATGTGTGGGTCCTTATAATATATTTTAAAAGAATAAGCATTTCTTTCATGCCCCTTTTCTAAAAGAGATTCATATTTGGACACTTTGGCGGTTAATTACAAAAAATATCTTAATTCAGTAGCATCGAATTTTTTTCGAAGCAAAATTGTAGCCCATTTGGGGCTAATTTGACGAACTCAAACTCAGGTAGCACTATCTTACATTTATTCCTAGCAATTTTAAACCTATTTATGAAATTAGTTTCTTTTTCATATAGATTTTGGCTTAGTCTAGGCAAGTCAGCCATAGATGCTTCTGACTTAGTTTGAAAGAATTTTGCATTAAACATATCTTACGTTTGTTTCCATGTTTGAACAGTGTTAGGTGGCAAGCTTATGAACTAAAAGAAGACTTGATCATCGAAGGAAGTAGAAAATAAACGTAGTTTGAGGTATTCATTAGTTCCTACATCATCACACTAATTGGTGAACCTTGATACGTGTTTCACTGTGGATTGACTCATATCTCCTAGAAAAAGAGAAACAACTGGGAACTTAAAGCCCTTTGGAAGTTTAATCAATGGGTGTGGCTTTCTATAAATTAGAGTCTTCACCCCTGAGCCATTGTCCAAAAATCTCATGTATGAGATCCACAATTTTATTTCTCCTACATATGTAACTATATATTTGGTGGGACGATTGTTTGGTTCATGATGGGTGTTGGCTATACCAATGGAGACGGAATTTCTGGATAAGAATTTTATTGGGTTTGGAAAGACATTAGTTGAGATGCCTGAGGAATTTGGTTATTTTCCATTTGGAGGGGCTTATTACCAAATCTCTTGTTGGTTCCCAACCCCTTGGTTCATATTCAAACATAGGGTTATTGACTAGCCTATAACTCAAAAGTCTTTGGGAAGCCTAATTTGCTTTCATTATAGTATGACCTAGTCCTTCCAACTTTCGGAACAAACATTCTTCCTCTCGGTTGTTATAACCCATTTATTGGTAAGTTTTAGATGTTCCTAAACCCTCTAATCGGTTATTCATACCTAAACCAATAGTCTTTGTATAATTTTCCACCCTTAGGTTTGTTCTAGAATTGATTTCACCAATGTTAGGCCTTTAATACACATGGTGATAAAGATTGGGTTGGGTGGTAACATTCACACCAATTGGGGTGTATAACCTTGACCATTGAACATTGCAACAGTGGGAGTAGAACATCTACTAGTTACTGTCATGATCAACGTATTACTAGTTTGCATTATGTTCCTAAGATGATCAAGTACCGAGTTTAACTAGTGTATTAATTAATCGTGGGCATTTGAAGACACACTAACAACAGGTGTTACATTGAGATTTTTGGCCCTTGGAGCCATTGCTATATTTAAGTTTTAGTTTTGATTAATTGATCTCAACTCATGGGCAGGTTCAACCAATATCTACTCTGTAATGATGATATGTTGGTTGATTGAACCAATTTCACAAACATTCTCACACCATCTTTGCTTTTTTTTTGTTTTAGCCACGATGAACAATTATATAACACCAGGGTCCCACTGGGCATGCTAAAAATATATTTGGCTAGGTTTGGTTGTTTTTTATATTTGGTTGTATACGAGCATCCCATGAAATATTGTAGTCTTACCAACCAATTAATTATATTAGCCTTGCGATAAATGTCGATTGTGTACCATTCGATGCTTAGATTAAGAAGACTTGTGATTCCTTTAAGAAAGATTTTACTCTAAATGCTAAATAATCTTACTTAACTAGAATCTAAAGATGAAGATGTAAAGTGCAAAAATGAAGATAAACAAAAGTTTGAACTGAGTAAAACAATAAAGTAAGATAAAAAAGTAAAAGAAAATAATTACACTAAGAAAAGTAAAACAAGTTAAATGTAGAGGCAAATGAACTTTTAATAAAATGTAAATATAATTACAATCGACCTTACAAACTACTTCGTAGAAAGAAAAACTTATAAATAAACGAAAAGAAAAGAAAAGGCAATAAAAGGAAAAAAGAGGTGAAACAAGTAAATGTAGTTTTTTTGTTGAGTGAGTCCTCATTCCTTTCATCCTTTCGTGCTTATTTATAGGTTTCCTTACCAGTTAACTGGTGTTTGTAACTGTTAGGTAGCTACTCAATTAAATATTCCAGTCTAGGTGCACTTACGCCCCTATAACTATTAGTTAAGTGTTCACGTTCAAGGCCTTGACAAGTGCCAAATGCTTGTGTAGCCATTTGCGTTAAACTAATTTACCACATTCATGGTTGTAATTACCACATTGAACTTTCACGTGGTTTTATCTTACTGGCTGGTAAATAAGTGTTGTAAGCAACTTTTTACATTCAATTATTTATTTTATGGACCCATAGGGAATCTATAGTTGTTTTTTATTCATTGAAATTTGATCTCATTGTCTCATTTTATATCTTTTAATTGCTGAGTTGTGATCTTATCAAGTTAATCATTAATGCTTAGAATGATATAAATTGTTTAACATACCCTATCTTCTATGTATTAGGATGACCACCTTCTACGTGGAAAAATATGGGGTGTTACATAAAACACTAGTTGTAATTCCTTTTATAGATGAGAAAAATACATTTGATCTTTTAGTGTATAATTCACCCAAAGATATCTATGTGTGTGGACACTTTTGGAGATTAAACCTTGATAAAATAAGATATTTTTCTCTCTCTCATCGCCCCTCCCAAATTATGTGAATAGTATTTTACCCCACCCTCTCTGACCCTTAGACGTGTTTAGTGCAACTTAAACCCCTTCCTTATATATATATATATATATATATATATATATATATATATATATATATATATATTGGTACATGAAGTCGACTTGAGATAATTAGGGTTTTACGTGAATTATAGGTAAGTTACTTGAAACATGAACTATACCAGTGACCTAAGGAAAATCATTAAATTGGATTCCAAACAGAAGTATGGAAATCCCAAATTAGCCTCCATATTTTATTTCATTTTCTGTTTAATTGTAATTACTTTTATTAAATAATTACAATTAAAACTACAACTAGAATCTAATATAATTATTTTAACATTACTCGAATAAACATGCCTTGTTTTTAAATTTATATAATATATAATATGATTTCCCGCATTAAATATTAAACACCAGTTTGGTGAAATTTAATTTGTCACAAATCAAATTTCATTAGCTTCTTATGTATTTCTTAAACTCAAGCTTAAATTATTTGGTACTCTTCTAATTTAAAATCCACCGGTTGAGTTTACTGCTAGAATCAAAATTTATAAATTTATTAAGAGGTATCACAATACATAATATATCTCGAACACGAGTCCTCTGAAACACGATCTTGAATATATTCACACAATTATTGCCCAACTCACAGGGCTTATTGACCCAATAAATAAAATCTCATTCATTGGTAGATCAAAGTAATAATTACGTGACTATTTTGATCCTCCTATCCATTAGGATTAAGAATCTATGCACCTTTTGTCAAACGTGATATTGTGTAAGTCTGATCTAGTCAGTACATAAAGTCAAATCTCACCTTTGCTCTTGTTTAATATATTTTGGATGTACTTGTACAATATTTCTTGAACTACATGAAAAGTTTTCGAACTATTCGATAGACTCTTGTAGTCCAAATAAACTACTATGATTATACATGCATCTTACTCCCTATCTAGATTGTGAATAGTTCAATCATACTAAAACTGAATATTTTGATATTTAGTGATTGTGCCATATCCAACTCACTAGAATTCCTATTAAGTTTAATTGATCAATATATGCAATATATTTATAAACAAACATAAGGTCTTCCCACAAATATGATTCGTATTTCAAAATGAGCTAAGATAATTATTTATTGATAAATAATCAATGTCATAAAACATGGTTTTAAAAATATAACCCTGATAATATAACCAATTGTGCACGGTACCTGTAAACATCCCTTGAATCTGCTATTATTTTTATCACTCATGTCCCCCAAACATAACCCAACAATATCAATGATTATTTTTAGTGAGCCTTGTTAGGTAAATCAAAGAAGTTCATGAAGTAAATTGTTGGAGAGAGAGAGAAATACAAGAAAGTATAGTCCACCACTATACCACCTTAGGTACAAATTTACTTTCATTATTTTTATGAAGCAAAGGTCACTATTAGTTGTTTATTCTAAAACATAAGTGATAAAAATTATTTAGATAACATTAGTTTCCACCATTGCATGATTTCTTATCCACGATCTATCTATTTCGCCTTTCATGGTAATTTAAATTTAACACAACTACTATTAACAATCCAACCATATTTAACCAACATTTCTCAACTTCCCAACGCAAAACCCTTCCATTAGAGAGCAAAGTGAGAAAATCACATGCAACAAAAGCATCAAACCAACAATCGACATGAAACTAATGCCAAACCCAACAACAAACCCCGAGAAAGAGTGGGGAGAGAGAGGGGGAGATAAAAGGAGTGATTGCGTGTGAGATAGAGAAGAGGGGGGGGGGGCAGAAAGAGAGAGACCTGGATGAATTTTGAAATTACATTAGCCGGAAATTTTTTGGTTGAAGGAGGCTTCTCGGAGAGAGCTGTAATAGAAACTATCGCATATAAAAAAAGTATTGTTACATATATAAAATGTCGAAAGTATATAGAAAGAAAAAAATATTTGATTATAACAACTAGTAGGGATTCAAAACTTGAAGAAAGTTGTAAACGAAAATAAATTCATTTTTATGTAAAAAATCTAATTAGTGATATTGTTACAACATATTTACCCACACATAAATGGTGGGTCCTTGAAAATGGACGCGATTACTTGTGTATAAAAATTCTCATTTTTGAGACAATGTTGTCGATGAGGAAATATGATTAAGATCGATTATGAAAATTGAAACGTTTATAAATCTTGAAAATCATACTTCAAAACGTGGGATTTGTGGGTGGGGGCTTTTGGTAAATAGGTAAAATTACCCTTTATCTCGAAAAAGAAATATAAAAAATAGAAAATAAAGAGTTATTTTTGGAAAGTAAAAAAATTCAAAGTTGTCGAGTGCATTAAGAGGAAGAAGAATAAAAAAAAAAAAACTACCCGTAGGCAGCCGCAAAGCACAAACGTGAAAACCAATAAATAAATGAAGGTGACGACGGACAGCACATAGCACAGGCATATATCTATTTTGCTTTTCCCGAGATTTTATTTCTTGTTTCGATGTATACACATATATATACAGAGCAGCAGCTTCTGTTATGCACATTTTTTAGACATATACGGTCTTCTTCTTCCTCTCTAACTTGTCTTCAATCAAATGGGCGACCACAAGCCAAAACCCGACATCTCATTCGCTGGAACTTTCGCCAGTAGTGCTTTTGCTGCTTGTTTCGCCGAGGTCCGTACCACTCAACAATCACCATTTATATACTCCCTATTTCATTATTTGCATTTAACTCTTACCTTAAAACTACTTTTCTCCTGTATGCATATGCCCTCTGTGTGCTCCGAAATTATTATTTAGGATCTACAAATTGGCCCAAATCAGTACCTAGTCACACGTCACCAGAAGTAACTCGGTCAACCAAAAGTGAATGTTTTATTTTTCTTTTTATAAAAAATTGAATGTTGGATGTACTTTGAAATTGAAATGAAATCGCGTAAGAATAATTTTTACAATCAGTTTTCTACAAGTCATTATAAAATTGAAATAAAACAAAATGGAAAACCTAAGGGGAGTTGGCATGACTACTCCATCACTGTCTATTGTCTACTGCGACTGGGATCGGAAAACGACTCGGGCACATCATGAGTGTGATGCAGGGCCGTCAAACATCTGCGACAACATGTTATGCTCTATACAACTGGATACATATGACAAAGAACTCTTGCATCATCTGCCTCAGCTGACCTTGCATGTATCGTATCGTGTGCTATTGATCCTGCGTCGTCTGGGTGTACAACGCGTCTCGCAGGCTCTCACGCAGGACGGAATCACACAGGCAGCTTCAACACTTAATGTAAACAAAATGAAAGAATATCAGAAATGAAATAGTAAGAGAGTATCATTAATGAAATAAAATAATGAAATGATATATAACCTCTGGCACTTGGTAGATATCGGGCATAATACCCACCACGACTCCAGGTCATAATGGGCAATGCACACGTACTGATCCACCCTTTTGTGCTCACTACACGTGCTTGCCATGAACCATTTGGAGGGCAGTATGGCTGTGGCGTTGGAGAGGGTATAGCATTGGCCTAAACAACATCCACATTAGCGACTCGGTAGACTAGAACTACCAATGGCAAATATCCGTACTCCCGCCACCATGTCTAACCCAACTACATATCGACGAAGGTGAGTGAAGTTGGCTACTTGGCAGAGTCTCGGTGGTATGTGATCTACTCGGGATGTTTGTGTTGGCACTCCAAATCGACTGGAGGAAATATAACCACTGGAGATCCAAGATGTTGTTGTCAACAACGGTCCCTTATACACCAGACGTGGATCCCATCACCAGTCAATAGGATCACCCTCTACCCTGTAAGAATCAGGGAATGCGATACCTCATCACTGGCAATTTGTTGATTATTTATCCACGTCTGCCATACTTCCGTATCGCGCTCCGCATCTCCAGCTGTCGATGACCTGTAGGCAGATTATGCTAAATTGTACCCACTGCGTACTACTGGTTCCCCCGTCTCAATCGCAGAATGCGGGGGGAATGATCATAGCTAACATGCTCCTCGTCCAGTATTGGGTGCATGCAATGTAGGCATTCAAACCACCATAGTGGGTGCATGAAAAATTGAAAAAAGTAATTGATCACTATACATTAGCATCTTGAAATTAAAACAATAATTGAATTAAAATAACGGATTGAAACAAATTAAATGACATATAATTTACCTGGAGATTCCAAGTGAATCCATTGGACTGATTTCTCCAATGGGGAACTCTCCTGTCGAAACGCAACATCCAACCCGGAATACAAATGCGCATGATAGCGCCACCCCAATCGTAGTCACCTAGATAATTTAGGTGAACCAACGAAGCCAGTCAACCCACTCTGATGCCGTTATTATTACTAGTTGTGAAGAACAACTGACCTAAAGCTAAGAAGCACGGATACTTATTCAAAAGTGGCGTACCCATCTCGATACTCCGGACACTCTGACACTCGTACGACACTTCGTGGACACTCCGCGTGGCTTAACAACATTGTTTGGCATTTAAAAAAAGGCGAACGCTTCACAAACACGACCTAGACATTTTGCGGACAAGACGGGGTGCCAAAATTAAAGAACATTAAGAAATTATAGTGTCATCTTGTAAAATTAAATTTTGTAAGGGTGTATGAATAATAAGAAGAAAGTTAAAAGAAAGAGGTTATTATCTTGCCTAATTTAAATGCATGTGTTTGAATTACGATATAACTAGTCATTATGAAATACTGGATCATGTTAATTTTAATAAATTCGTTTCACAGCTATTTTTTGTTTTTGAAATGCAAAGTAGATGAAAGTATATATATATACAAGTATAAAATTATATTTATATGTCATCGTATCTTTGCCGTGTCATGTCTTAGTTTTTTTAGATTTGCTGTGTCGGCGTGTCCGTGTCATATCAGACACAACACCCGTATCCGTGTCCGTGCTTCATAGACCTAAAGTGTTGAAAATGAACGCTCGAATGTAACCCCAGTGGTCCACGGGCACCCTCTCTTCCTTAATATACTCTCTCAATCTACTGAAATAAGTCATCTTGAAGAGACACTAGTCGGTTCGAGCCTAGGAAGATACTGACTCGCAGACCCAGAAGAGTTATCCAGTGCAACAAATTGTACAATCGCTCCCCTCCTAACCTCCAGCCCGGTCAGCATGTTAAAATCTAGGGATGTAAACCCTATTTCTCTGCAAGGAAAATGAAAGGTGTGGATCATGTCCCACCATTGCTTAATTAGTGTCGGAATAAGCTCGCGGTCGGTCTGCGCGTAGGGCATTGTAATAATTAGAAGGCATGTTCCAATTCAACCGATAATTGTGCCCATGGCTGACCCAGTCCCTCCATAGCATGCCCCCAACTATATACATAATCAATAGTGGTGCGCAACGTATACGTAATGATAACCTGTTAATGTAACTGTAATTTGAAATTAATCAAAATAATAACCTAACGTAATGAAATTAATTTATTGTGTAATTCAACACAATAATGCAAATAATATAACTAAAAAGGAAAATCATACCTAGTTATTTATCGCTCAGTGCAAAATGTGTCGGGCATCATATGAATGGGGGGCACCAACGATGTTCGTCTCCTCTGGAAAACCAAAGTCATGGATGTCACACGCGACGAACTCGCCCCGTGCAAATTGGTGAGTCGGCCTCTTACAAATCTCCTCATTATGCTAGTTAAGGCCAGGAAAGATATCGTATGAGTTTTGGTTATGCTGGAGAATGAGGAGGCAGGTATAGAAATGGGGGTTTTATACAAATTTACCCGCGGCAAGTCAGCTGCCGCAGCAGCTGGGTTGCCACGTGGACACTTCATATGCTTACTGCCTCGGAGGATATTTCATGTTTTGGGGTGCAAATTTAGGTCTCCACATTTTTTGGGGCAAATTTGCCCGTAGGCCTTAGAGATGGTCATAATGTCTATATATATTTTTTTTTATAAGCAAAGAGAGAATATAAAAAACCTCTTAAAGCGGGCGGAACCCTATATAAGAAATATACAAGTGTCCTTAAAGGAACCAAACAAAAATGGGGGATGGGAAACCAGAACCATCCCACCCACCCCACTACCTAAAAAATAAGCCAGAATACATACAACTAAAATCCCATCCCTATCTTATCGCCTCCAAAATATTTAACAACTTCTGAATACTTGTATGAATAATAGTATGATACGCCTCCTTGAACCATAGATGCAAAGTGCTCAAAAGAAAGTATCGAAGTCTTGCTGACTTGATTTCTTCTCCCCTCGAAGCATTTCTAATTCCTCTCTTTCCAAATCATCCAAAAAATACATAACAGGCCCATTTTCCAAGACGGGACTTAACTCGTTCCCCCTCACCACATATCGCCAGGCCGCCATCTCCTCTCTAATCGATTCGACACCCACACATTTCACTCCAAAGATGGATTAAATGATCTCCCAAAGACCCTTGCCAACCAGCAATGCAATAAGTGATTAGCATTTTCCTCAGCATTCTTGCACTTCCAACACCTACACCTACACCTACACCTACACCTATTTGCCATGCGCCTCCCTCTCTTCATTGACACGTCCATCGTCATAATAGCCAGTCTCGTTGCTGTCCAAGCAAAGAAAACGACTTTTGGTGGAGCCCGAGTACGCTAAATGCTCCGCTAAGGGAACTGAATTCCCCCACTACCCACCAAAATGGCATAATAATTTCCATCAAGAATTCCCTTCCCTTACTCCCCTTCCACCAAACATGATCCTCTCCTCCCCGTGGAAAACCCCGTCCCCCCAACCAATCAAACATCTCCTCCGCCTCCTCCAACTCCCGATCCCTAGGCCTTCTTCTAAACCTTGGGTTCCATTTAGGATTCCCCCCATCCCTCCAAATATGTTGAGCTACCAATCCGTCCCTAGCACTCGCAATACAGAATAACCCAGGAAACATCTCCTCTAAAGGATGATCTCCCCCTCATGTCTTTCCAAAACCCAACTTTTTTCCCATTCCCCAGGAACAAAGAAGTATGCCTGAGGAACTCACTCCACCCCCCCACTATGTATTTCCACCATCCCACCTCAACCCGTGTGGAAACTCCCCTTCCCCTGAACCCCACCATTGTGACCTAGCCCAAACCTCCCCACCACCACCCTTCTCCACAACCTATCTGCCTCGACCGAAAACCTACTCAACCACTTTCCCCAAAGCGCTTATTAATAATAGTTAAATTTCTCACACCTGTCCCTCCCTCCCTCCTCGGTTTGTACACCTACTCCCAGCTCATCAAACAATGCTTGAAACTAAACTCGTTCCCTCTCCACAAAAAATCCCTCACTAACGTCAATCTGCCCCTTTTGACAAATACGTCTTCTTTCACCTTGCCAGTCTCCTCTCCACCTCAATAACCAAATCCCAAATAACCTTGGATTTAAAGGAAGCGCCCAAAGAAAATCCCAATTAAGTAAATGGTGACGAACCAACTTTGCACCCGAGCACCTCCGCTAGAACATCGATCCTTTCGACTCTCCCAACAGGGATCATATCACACTTACCCACATTTATGTGCTACCCTGAAACTGCCTCGAAACACATCAAGATGAACTTAAGCCTTCTCACTTGAACCTCCTCGGCACCACAAAAAATGATGGCATCATCCGTAAATAAAATATGGGACACCCTGCATATGGAGCCTCTCAGACCCCCATTTCAAAGCACTCTAACCTACATGCCTCGATCTCTCTTGTCAAAAGCATACTCAACCCTTTCATCACCGATATAAAGAGAAATGGCGAAATTGGGTTCCCCTAACATAAGCCTCTGGAATTAGGGAAAAAGTCTTCCGGGGACTCATTCACCAACACCGAATACCTTATAGAGGAGATGCAACTCTCCATCCACAACCGCCACCTCTGACCAAACCCCATCCTCTCTCAAGAAGAAAACTCCAATTCACATAATCATATGCCTTTTCAATGTCGAGTTTACATACTAAGCCTGGCACCCCACATCTAAGTCTCGCCTCTGCACATTCGTTAGCCACTAGAGTTGCATCCAAAATTTGTCTCCCCCCCCCCCACAAAAGCATTATGAGCCTCGAAATCAATGGGATGTAACACCTTCCTCAATTCAACTAACAATACCTTAGCTAATGGTTTATAAATACTTCCTACCAGACTGATTGGCCGAAAATCCTTCACATCCATTACCCCACCCTTTTTGGGGATCAAAGCAATAAAAGAAGCATTCAAGCTTCGTTGAAATCTACAACTCAACGCTCATGGAATTTCCCCCCAAAAGGCAAGAATATTGTCGCACACCACCAATCAACACTGCTGAAAGAAAGCTATTGAGAACCCATCTGGCCCCGACACCTTATCCTTCGTCGTGAACTTCAATGCACTCACCACTTCTTCCTCCGAAATGGCTTTCTCCATATCCTCACTACTTTCCCTTGAAAGTAACCCAAATATAATACCTTCTAAATTAGGTCTCCACTCCTCCTCCGTGAACAGATCTTCATAAAATTCCTTAACCGCCACCCTAATCTCACCCTCCTATATAAACTCCACCCCATCACTACCTTTCCTATGTGATTGTTCCTCCGATGCGAATTGTCTCTTTTATAAAAAAAACTTCTCGTTCCTATCACCCTCCCTCAGCCACAACGGTCAAGATTTTTGTCTCCAATTAATCTCCTCCTAAATCATTTTCCTCTCCACTTCTGGTTTCCTCTCTTCCCCCCTCAACCACTCTTCTCTACACAACCCCTCGCCCCCTTCCTTCTCATCTTGCTCCTTCATCTCCTCCAGTCCTCTAGCAATAACATCCATCCAATGTTTAAAAAGGCGAAAGGCGAAAAGAAAAAAAAAAGCAAAATAATATTAAAAAAATACTAATAAAACCATAAAAATAAAATAACAAAGAAATATAAAATAAAACTACAAAAAAAACATCCTTGAGGGTTTTCTCACATAGTTTGACAATTTTTTGTTCCCTCGAGATAACTTTTTAAACAAAAGTAATCAGAGAAAATCATTTTTAACATATTGTTTATTTTACATTATGACAATAAATTAATCAATGCAAAATCGTATTGGCAAAATCATTTTTTTAGCTTCATTCACATATTGGTTATTTTAAAATATGACAATAAATTAATCAATGCAACTTAACAAGCAAATTTATTAAAAAAACATTGATTTTCAAGCTAAGATTAAAAAAACAACAACTTTATTAAAAAAATAATAAAACATATCAACCTAAGTTTATTAAAAAAAAAAGACAACCTTTAAAATATATTAGTCTAAGTTAAAGAAAACATATTAATCTAAGTTAAAAACCAAAAAACAGAAACCTTTTAAAATAACATATTGAAATTAATTTAGTACATTTATTTCAAACAAACTATATATTTATAACAAAAATATAGTCTCAAACAAATTTATACACTTATTTCAAACAAATTAGTAAAGAAAAAAAAATTAAGTGCAATTTTGAAACAAAAATAAAATAAAAAAAGAATAAGAGTTAGTAGATTAAAACAACATTTTTTAAGTTAAGTGCAATTTTAGAAAAATGATGAATCTTAGTCTTTAAAAAAACAAACTTTGTGATGAAAGAAGAAAAATATACATATATATTTTTTTCGCGCCTGAGCAACAAGGCGTGAGGCTAGGCGTGAAGCGCATCGAGGCGTAAGCCTCAAATTCGAGGCTTTTTTTCAGCGCCTTGCCTCGAGGCGTACGCCCCATTCGCCTTTTTGAACATTGCATCCATCACGTTTCCGAAACTCTCTGTTCCATTTCTTTAGATCTTCCTTAAGTAAAGGCAACTTTTTCGCCAAATAAACTCGCATTGCCCTCCACTTGGTAACCATCCCACCACAACCTCACTCTCTTAATAAAGCCCTCTCCTTCAATCACACGTTCTCAAACCTAAAAGGGATCCTCCCCCTCGCCACCCAACCGCACTCCAAAAGAATTAAAATATGGTCTGAGATTAGCCTAGCTAAAATCGATTGCACCTCGCCTGGAAAGTGCTCCTCCCACTCTATCGATACCAAAAACCAATCCAAATGAGACCACGAAGGAGGGTCATCGTTTCTAGACCATGTATAGTGGCCACCCACCAATGGCATGTCAATCAGCTCCATGTCATTGATGAATTCCGAGAACTCCCTCATCGGATTTGTCAGCCTACTTCCCCTGCTTTGTTCCTCCAAAAACGGAAAGAATTGAAATCCCCACCCATGCACAAGGCCCCCCCCCCCCCCCCCCCCCAACAAGTTCCTTGACCTTCCTAACTCTTCCCATAGTTCCAATGTCACCGCGCCATGCACCTGCTCGTACACTCCCGAAAAACACCACTCAAAGCCATCTTCCACAACCCTAAATAAGCAAGAGAACAATTACTTCCTTACTAGAATATCCACCATCTCCACCACTCTCCGATCCCACAAAATATCACCCCTTAGATGAAATCAAGAGTGCACCACTCCAACCATCGATCCCTCCAAACACTTTAAGCCACCTCTCTACTTATCTTATTATACTTATCTTACTAACTTTGATTTCTTGCAAACACAAGACATCCGGTCTCCACAAAGCAGGTGCTCTCCTTACAATGTTTCTCTTGTCACGGTCGTTGATACCCCGACGTTCCAAGAAATGATATGCAACTTCATTGACAAACATTTTCACCCTCTCCTATCTCTCTCCCCTTTCCTCCCCTTTTACTCTCATAATTAATGGACCATTGCAGTCTTCTAAGTTCTCTCTCTCTCCGATTTCCTCCTCCTGACAGACTCCCGCCACCCCCTCTGTTTTCTTCACGCTCCCTCCACTTTCTCACAATCTTTTTGAACAACTTCCACACTTTCATCTCATTCCCCTCATGTGAAACTCAAAAATTTATCAAACCCACCTATCATCTCCTCAACCCAATTTTCCACCCCATCGTCGTCGTCCTCCAAAGCCGCCTGCGACATATATAGGTCAAAAACTCCAATAGGTGACTCGCCACGTCTTTGCTAATACAATTGGTCTCCTCCGGATGCCCCCACAAAATAGACGTCCCGCTTTCCTCCCCAAAAAGTTTCTTCCGCGACTCAACCACATCCTCAAACATTGTTGCACCTCTCTATAATGATTGGGCCCTCTACTCCGCAAGACCTCCTAATCATCCTCTCCCCCGATTCACGCTAACATTTTCTAAGGGTGTAAGCTCACCTTCCACCCCCTCGCGTCCCACTAGACTCGCCCACCTCAAAAGAGTGTTTCATCCCCTCCTCACTCACCAATCATATCATTTACTACAGGGACTAGCATCACCTCTTTCCCTCCCAACTTGTCCCCTTCCATGCATGCTCGTCATGCAAGGCAGCCTTGACACTGGAAATAGAATCATGAGAGGGATTTTTTTTTCGCCAAAGAAGCCCAATTCTCCCTCCTAAATGGTGCTGTTTTTTTTTGACAACCTTTTAATTTTCCATCTCTGTTTTAACTTACCCCCTTTATTATTTCTTTAATTGTCACATAAAGTGGAAGACAAAAAATTGGCTCCATTACCCGACAATACCAACCTGGCTTCCTCATTTTATCCAAAAAACGAACTTCACCTTGCCCACCTAAACCCAACATTTCCTGCTCGTTTTGAACCTCTTTTTCTAATTCTGTCCCAAAGTCAGCTTCTTTGTTGACCCCACTAGAACCTACAGCTTTAGAGCTCTGCATAGAAACCTGCTCCTCCCTAAAAAGATTGACACGTTGTAACCTTAGACCTGCTGCCTTGGCTTTATCTTTTTGCTCAGCTTCCGAAAATTTAGACCTGCCAACAGCTCCCTTGATTGGAGCATCACCATCCCTCTTGTTCACCGTCTCAATAGGCGCGTCACGCGTGGAACACACCCTTCCCCCTTCTACCCCTAACCCGACTGCCTTTCTTGTTCCAGTGCCAACCAGCTTCTTCGCCAGACTGGCACCCCGCCGTCTCCTCAACCCACACCGGAACTTCATAAATCAACCCTCCCGCCTCTATGCATACCCTTGCCGGAATGTGAAACCCACGCTTCACCTCAACTCTAGCCCAGAGCATAATTCGTATTTGTCCTGCTTTTCTGTCGCTTCCAAATGTAGGTTGTTGTATACATTGCTTGACCTGTTACAGTTTTCGGATTGAAATCCTCTCACACTGACACAGCCAAAACTTAAATGCCACCTTTCCCAACTCAACCTTTTCCGTTTCGTGTTGTTCAGCGTAATATCTTTGGTCAAACCACATTATGTCATTTCTCTTTTATACAATATCCCACCAAGTCGTATTTATCTAAACTTGTGTTTGTAATTTGAAAAATTCTATATGGGAAATATTCTCAACGAGATCTATTTATCATCAAAAAAGAAAATGAGCAACACAACTGGGGATAGCCCTCCCAGTTTCAAAGGAATATTACCCTGAACTAGAATACTAAGTAAAAAAGGGAAATAAAATAAACTATAAACAAATAATAATAGTACAGTTGAAAGATATATATAATTGAAACTTTTTGTACCCTTAATTCACATCAAATTGCCTATTGGATACTTAAAGTCAGTGTTTAAAAAGGCGCAAGAGGCGTACGCCTCGAGGCGCTGAAAAAACGCCTCGAGGCTTAAGCCTCAGGGCTGAATTTGAGGCTTACGCCTCAATGCGCCTCGAGGCTTACGCCTCGATGCGCCTCACGCCTCGCCTCACGCCTTTTTCCTGAGGCGCGGAAAAAAAAAAAAAAAAAAAAAAAAAAAAAAAAAAAAAAAAATCTTTCATTACAAAGTCTGTTTTTTTATAGGTTAAAATTCTTCATTTTTCTAAAATTGCACCTAACTTAAAAAAATGTTGTTTTAATCTACTAACTCTTATTCTTTTTTTATTTTAGTTTAGTTTTAAAGTTGCACTTAATTTTGTTTTTCTTTACTAATTTGTTTGAAATAAGTGTATAAATTTGTTTGAGACTATATTTTGTTACAAATATATAGTTTGTTTGAAATAAATGTACAAAATTAACTTCAATATGACTTTTTTTTAAAAGGTTTCTATTTTTTGGTTTTCAACTTATATTAATATGTTTTAACTTAGGTTAATATGTTTTATTATTTTTTTAATAAAGTTGCTATTTTTTTAATCTTAGCTTGAAAATCAATGTTTTTTTAATAAATTTGATTGTTAAGTTCCATTGATTAATTTATTGTCATATTATAAAAGAACCAATATGTGAATGAAGCTAAAAAAATGATTTTGCCAATACGATTTTGCATTGATTAATTTATTGTCATATTTAAAATAACCAATATGTTCAAATTGATTTTCTTTTTCTAAAAAGTTATATTGGGGGGAACAAAAAAATGTCAAACTATGTGAGAAAGCCCTCAAGGATGTTTTTTTTGTAGTTTTATTTTATATTTCTTTGTTATTTTATTTTTATGGTTTTATTAGTATTTTTTTAATATTATTTTGCTCTTTTTTTTTTTCTTTTCGGTGAGGCTTACGCCTCAAGCGCCTCGAGGCTTACGCCTCAAGCGCCTCGCCGCGACTAAAACGCCTCGCCTCGCCTTTCGCCTTTTTAAACATTGCTTAAAGTAGAGAAGTGCTTCAATTCATCAATGCATACCCAATTTTTTTCATTGCAGATTTGTACTATTCCATTAGACACTGCTAAGGTTAGGCTTCAGCTCCAAAAGAAAGCAGTTGCAGGTGATGGATTAGCACTACCAAAATATAATGGAATGCTGGGTACAGTTGGCACCATTGCAAGGGAAGAAGGTATATCTGCTCTGTGGAAAGGTATCGTGCCTGGATTGCATCGTCAATGCCTGTTTGGAGGTCTAAGAATTGGATTATATGAACCTGTAGGTTTCAGTATCTTTTTCGCTGTGAACTTAAATTCTTTTTTTGCTTGTTACACTGTCAATTTTAATTCATCATTTTTGTGATGAACAGGTCAAGGCCTTCTACGTGGGCGATAATCATGTTGGAGATGTTCCTATATTCAAGAAAATACTTGCCGCTCTTACAACTGGTGAGGATATGTGGTGGTTTGCCATTTCATTGTTCACACCCACTTTAAATAAAAAGAAATCTATCTAACATCATCTACTCGGCATTTTGTAGTTGGGGAATAAACTCTCTGCATCTACCCCATGTAGAACAGTTATCTATTGTAATTTTGTTCGTACATGTATTAAGTGGATACTTGTACCTCAAACAGGTGCCTTTGCAATTGCTGTGGCTAATCCTACTGATCTTGTGAAAGTCCGACTTCAAGCTGAAGGAAGATTGCCTCCTGGTGTGCCAAGACGTTATTCTGGAGCATTGAATGCATATTCTACAATAGTAAAACAAGTTATGTTTCTGATTCCCTCTTCTTCCCCGCCATCCTAAATGAAAAATGATATCTGTAGTTGTTTGGTGTTTTTATTTGGTTTCAATAACCTGTATTTGGAATTCAGGAAGGAGTTCGGGCTCTATGGACTGGGCTTGGGCCCAATGTGGCACGAAATGCTATAATAAATGCTGCTGAATTAGCCAGTTACGATCAAGTGAAGCAGGTAGAAACAATACGAGGTTTAACATATGCACGTGTTTTTCTTATTTGATGAGGGAGATCTTCACTTCATCTGACTTTCCCTTTCCCCCCACTGCAGACAATTTTGAAGATCCCTGGGTTCACTGATAATGTTCTCACTCATTTGTTGTCTGGCTTGGGGGCAGGGTTCTTTGCAGTCTGCATTGGTTCCCCAGTTGACGTGGTATATTTTTACAGCCATTTATATAGTAAATTTTAATCTCAGTGAAGGTTGGAGATCTAGTGGTTTGTCAGCTGAGGTTCTTTGACTTGGGGTTAGACGATGTAATGGATAAACTGTGACATGGGAGTTCATCATAGTTGCATGTTTATTTTCTGATTTTCTTGAATGCTTGTTTGATGTTACCTGCTATCAGCTGCATACCATAATATCTAAATTGACCTAGTGGTCCGCTTTGACTAATGTGAATGCTCGTACTCAAAAGCAAGGAGGTTGAGTAGGGCTTTTATTTGAAATATGAAACTTATGCCAAAACATTAGTGGATTTTGACTCAGAAATATGCATTATTATGTATACAAACATCTATATATACATACTAGCATATATACATACTAGCAGATCATCAACAATTAAATAGATATAAAAGACAAAAATAAAGAAGGAATAGAGAGGAATACATCGATTTATGTGGTTGAACTCCTGAATAGGTCTACATCCATGGTGATTTCTTCTTGCTCTACCAGATGAAAAAAGTTGTTATACGAAGTACATACAGTTACGTGGAAGACGATTTCAAGCCCAAACCCTCAAACAAACTCTGTTCCTCTTAGCTCTATCCCTTTCGCTTTATATGATGTACATAGGTCTCCCGAGAGTTATTTGTATTTTTGCTTATTTTATTTTGATGTCTAGTTTAGTAATTTTCCCCCATTTAGTTAGTATAGATAGTTGAGGGTAATATTCCCTTTGAATTTTCTTGATGTGCAAGCGCTTACCGTTGTACCAAAAGCTCTAGCTGTTAGTAAAGGTGCAACTTTATCCCCATACACAAGAGGTGAGTATGCCCCATGGAGCCAAAAGTCCATCGAGTCTCGGCCCATTCAGATTAAAATATGCTCCTGCATCATTCTTTCCATCTTAATAGGTTGCTACTTATGCGACTCGAACCCATGACCTCGCTTTGATACCAAATGATGGGTCAAGCGCTTATCATTGTATCAAAAGCGATAGCTATTAGTGAAGGCGCAACTCTATACCCATGTACACAAAAGGTGAGTCTGCCCATGGAGCCCAAGCTCAGCAAGCCTTGACCCATTCAGGTTAGAATATGCTCCCGCGTCATTTGATTCGAGTTGGTTCTGTGGGTTTCGGAGTTGACTCGGCCGAAAATGGCTGGTCCTGACTAGCATTTTTTCATCCGTTGTCCAATGCCCCCCATTATCGACGGAGGAGCCAGCGGCAACCTCATTGCTCAGAAGATTGTTGACAAATTGGTGCTCCATATGGATTAACTCGTCAGACTGTAACATATTGGGTGGTTAGGAAGTGACAATTCTATTGCCCCAAGCCGATAGTGACGCGTGCCATATTTTATCGAATCATATGTCGACAAAGTGTTATGCATAGTTGTTGACATGTGTGTTTGTCATTTACTTTTAGGCAGACCTTGGTAGTACGACCATTCGAGTATTACATAACGGTCACGCTAATACCTACACCTTCTAGTACCAGGGGTAACAATTCCAGTTTCGCTCGATGCGTGAGCTTCAAACACCGCGGTTGTTCGCCCTCACTTTTTCCTACGTTGCTCTGACCATCGAGGCGGAAGAGAGTGGGTTGTGTTATGCACTATTAGCTTGATTAGCAGATGAGAAGCCAATATACCACCAGAGATTTAGTATCTTCTGGATTCCTACTCTAATGTATGTACCACCGAACGAGCTACCACCACTCCGTGATATTCATCATGCTATGGATTTTGTGCACGGAGCTTCCTTACCCAACTTGCTCCACTATCGGATGTCGCCCACCGAGCACGAGGAACTTCAGTTGTGTGATCAGGACCTTATTAGAGAAAGTATGTCTCTGTGCGCTATCTAGCCCTTCTCATCCCTAAGAAAGATGGGAGTTGGAGGATGTGTGTGGATAGCAAGGTTGTTAACAAGATCACAATCAAATATTGGTTCCTATTTCTCTCCTTAAAGACATGCTTAATCGATTACACAAAGCTTGGGTCTTTTCCAAGCTCGACTTGAAAAATGGGTATCATAGATGTGACTCGACGATAAATGGAAGATTGCTTTCATAATGAAGGATGACTTATATTAGTGGACCTTATGCCCTTTGGGTTGTCAAAAACTTCATCCACCTTTATGCCAGTCATGCCCCAGATCCTTTGGCCTTTTCTCGGCAAGATTGTGATAGTTTACTTCGATGACATTCTCATCTATAGTCATTCAGAGGAGGAACATTTGTCCCATGTGGCCCAGGTTTTAGCCGTCCTTCACTCCGAGCATTTCTACTTCGAGCTAAAGGCATGTTCATTCATGTTACCTTGTTGGGGTATGTACTCTTTGGCAATAACGTACAAGTTGATTCTTCCAAGATCGAGACAATTGTAGATTGGCCTACCCTTACAGGTGCGCGGTTTATATGGCCTTCCAGGCTTCTATCATTGCTTCGTTGCTAGGTTTAATATTGTTATGACTCCCATCATTGATTGATGGACCGATGTTATGGATCATGCCTTTCAATGCATCAATACCCTCATGAGCATTGCTCCTAATCTAGCACTTTTAGATTTCTCCCAGCTATTTAACTTGTCTTGCGATGCCAGCAAAACGGGCATCAACACTGGTTTGAGCCAGAGCGATAAATCTATCGTCATTAACATGCATCAGATAAACGTTTAGGCAGTGATCTTAAAATCTTTTTAACCACTCGTGTATCAGGAATGTGCTCACTAAGATTGAAACTAGTATTGACAATATTAGATAAACGTGCATAAAACTCATCAAAACACTCGGTCTCAAGCAAGGTTCTAAAAGGCGTGAGGCGTGGTCGAGGCGTAGAGGTCAAGCCTCAAGCCTTAGGGGCCTAGGCGCGCCTAGGCGGAGCCTAGGCGTAAAAAGGCGTTATTCCTTTTTTTATTATTTTAATTATTCTAAGGCTAGTAATATAATAAAATAATACATACCTTGAATTTTGAAAATATATTCATATGTTTGGTAGCCATCTTTCTCATATTCATACTCCATAACCAATATTTGTCAACTACTCCTTTGTTTTTGTTTTTTTAAATGTGCCTCAAGTCTTTTACCAAGCATAAGGCGTAATAAGGCGTGGGCGATGCGTTTCTCTCAAGCCTCAAGCCTAGGCGGGACTAGGCGAAGCCTAGGCGGGCCTTTTAGAACACAGGTCTCAAGCATGGTAATTGTTTCAAATTGAGTAGTTAAATTTTGAAGTTTAGACTCTTTGACTGCGTTCGTGTCTTCATGGGTAAGTTGTAAAGCATCCCACGCTTCTTGGTGCACGTAATAATACGCCGGAACTCCTCATGAGTGATGACACCAAAAATTGCACTCAGCGCACGTGAATTAAAAGTGCTCCACTTAAACTCATCCTCAGTCCAGTCGGCCACGGGTTTTAAATTAGTGACATTATTTGCAGAACAGTGGGAGGAGTCCAGCCTCTTTCACAAGCTACCCAAACACGCTCATCGATTGCTTTTAAATGTGATTTCATGCGGACGTTCCAGTAAGTATAATTAGACCCGTAAAAAATTGGCAACCGATTATATAAGTTTTCATTCCGAAACATTGCGACCTTTCAAAGTTAGATTTAAAAAAAAAAATCAATATCACAAAATTTTGCTGAAGAAAGGAATTCATAATAACTTAGTAAAACCTGCTCTGACACCAATTTGAGAAAGCAGTGTGATATTGATTAAACCAAATTCGCAAATTCCAATTATAAACTTATTTAATTAGAGTCAATTTTTAAACCAATTTAATTCAGCCCCAAAACATGCATCTAGGTGTAGTGGATCATGCCAATACAAATAAATATGAATTGCTGACTCACAGATTTCAGAAAAAACCCAAAAAAGGGAAAACCTTTTATTTCACTAATAATACTCACAATGATTACAAGCGAAATTTGCAATGAATATTCGCAGATACTCACAAGAACACGCAGTTCTGAATCAGCCAAGGAATACCCACGAGCACTCCCTATGACACGCAGTCAACGTCAGTTCAGTACCTCCCTCAAGTGGCACCTAGATTAGCAGTAGATTATCCTCCCTACAAGAGAAACTCTAGTAAAGATGTATCTAGGCTTCCAAAAAAACAATTCACTAAAGTTTGGGATTTTTGTAAATTGAAAACAAATGATTAAAACCCTAAATGAAGAAGACAAAGGTAATTTGCTGTTTGCAGTTTTTGCAGAAAGAAATTCGTCAGGCTTCTTAACGAAAATGGACTCATTTAACACGCTTTATATAGAAAAATTGAGTTGGTGCTGTTGCTCGAACGAGAGCGTCTCGCTACAAGGCTATGTCGTTTGAACGACATTAGTCTGTCGCTCGAACGAGCTAGTGAAAAATAAATTTTTTTATTTTTTATTACAAAAAACCGCCTCAACATTTCGGAAAAATTTTAGAAAAAATATCCCAACACTTTAAATGAACCGTTAAGGGATTAAAACACATCCTTACCAAAATTAATCTCGTAAAGGCTTTGAATGTTGGAAGAACTTTGATATTCGGATCCGTCTTCATGTATCTTCAAACTTGAACTTTTTCTTCGACGCTTTGTAGCAGTATGCGACATACACTAATGTAGACAGGACTTATAAAATATGTCCTTACAAATCTCCCCCTATGTTTATGCCGGTACAAAATAAAAACTGACGAAACCACATGTCTAATGGCAACTCTAAAGGCACCACACCAATGTAGAGAGAGAAATATAACTAAGCTTTTACTCCAAAGTTCAAGTTCGCAAAGGAAGAGGAGTGGTCTATTTATAAGATAGGGAGGTGAGCACTAAAGAAGTAACTAACCAATGTGAGACTTATGCCCATCTATACAATAAGCCTAATACTTAAGTGTTCACCTAAAGCCCATCCTCTAAATAGACCAATACAATATGAAATGAAATAAAATAAAATGCAACATAAGAAGAAACTATGATTAACTAATATATGTAGCCAAAAATAAAAGAGGATATGACCAAAATACCCCTCGGATCACATCACTCTCCCCTTCTCAGAAAAAAGAGTTCATCCTCGAACTCAAAGGGGATGCCTTCCTTGTCGCCGGTCAAGATAGTGATCAATGCGTGCCCGGGGTCAACATAATCATCCAACATGTAATCGGGCACATGAGTCATCGCCATCAAGGCATTGCGGCACGGTGTAGGACAAGCAGAAGCTCGATGACCAACACCAACACAGTTGTAGCACTTGAAGTTGGAGCGAGGTTTGAAGGTGGTGCGGCAGCGACAGCGGCAG
Source organism: Sambucus nigra (assembly GCA_949130495.1). Lineage (NCBI taxonomy): Eukaryota > Viridiplantae > Streptophyta > Magnoliopsida > Dipsacales > Adoxaceae > Sambucus > Sambucus nigra. The sequence continues at coordinate 643,132,467 of OX422208.1, read as the reverse complement.
AAAGGGTGGGAGCGGAAGTTGGAGCTAATGGAGGAGCTGGGACGGTGGTCACTGGTGGAGATTGGACCCGGGAGGAGGCACGGGCTGCGGCTGCTAGATGATGTGTCTCGAGCTTGGTGGCATACTCCACTGCCTTAGCGAAGGAGGGTATGTCACGCAAGGCCAAGTCTCTCTGTATGTAGGACTGGAGGTCGGTGATGTAGCGGCTGATCCGCTGCTCCTCAGACTCATCAAGCCAGGCCCGAGTATACAGTAATTGAAAGCGCTCCGTACAATCAACCACCGTTGTCTTCTGGCGCAAAGTCTGAACTCTAGCAAAGAGGTCCCGCTCATATGTAGCTGGAAGAAAGGCGGCAAGCAATAGAGCCTTCAACTCGGCCCAAGTTTGAATATGCGGGAGCCCCTCAACCACCCGTCTCTGCTCAAGATCATGCCACCAAATAGCGGCATACCCCTGAAACTTCGGCGCGACTAATAGATCACACTTGCGTCCCGTAACGTGTTCTCAGTTAAACACACGCTCCATCGAGGCAAGTCAATCAACAACTGCATCCGACTGCTGTTGGCCGTCAAACATGGGTACATCAACCCGAATGTCCTTATGCAAACTCCGAGAGAGGAGCTGAAGAGCTAAAGCCAACGGGTCACCCCTTGGTGGGGTAGGAATCACGACGTCATCACTTGTGAGGAGATCCTCAAAACCAACAAACGGAGCCTGCCTTGTGATCTGGGGTGAAGGAGCTGGGGCCTGAACATGAACGTGAGGTGGGGGAGGTGGAGGTGGATCTGCAACTAGAGGTGGGGGAATCACCAGGTGTGTGGGGAGAATGGTCATGGGCAAAATGGGGACAAACACCGACTAAATGCCCTTGCTCATGGCAATAAAAGCGTCGGTGGACATCTAGTGGGGCCAGAGGTGGGGGAATAATATCCGGTGGTGGAGGAGGCAAGTTGGGGGTGGAATCTGATATGGCAAATATTGGTCACTATCGCGGAAGGCCTTTGAGAGGAATGCAAAAAAGACTTACTGCCGCAACCTTATATTTACATTTACATGCTACAGGGTGCGGACTTACGGGTCGCGACCATACACTATAGGGTGCGGCCTCATATACTGCAGTGTGCGGCCCCTCCCATTCACAGGGTGTGGCCCTTACCTTTCAGCATAGCTGGCCGCATCCAACGATACAACTCCCACATCCCCTATAAATAGAGGTCTACACTTCGAGATCAGGGGAGGGTGATCCGGAATCGAGTACATTTCTTATACTGATATCCAGTCCAGAGAGACACTGGGGAGGCATTGCCAGACACCCCTCACCCCTCGGTGCAGCTTGGAGGCTATTCACCGGCATCTCGGTCATCTCACTGGCACTCCCGGAATCATCATATACATGTATTTTCTTCTCTCATCTACATTGTACGCCTATTACGGCATTGTAAACATGTACAACAACGCATATAATGAGAGTGTGGCACCAAAATGGACGTAGGCTCATTTTAATAGCCGAACCACTTTATATCTTGTATTTTATCTCTCTTTATTTGCTCTATCTGTTTATTATGTATTTTACACTTGACTTGCTGGTACGAGAACGACAAGTGGACGATTTCTTGTATCAACAATCTGGCGCCGTCTGTGGGAAACGAGGTATTTCAATCTTGTTTCTCTACATTTTGGTTTCTTAAACGCCTTATTTTAATCATAGGGGTCCTTTGGATCATTATCCCATGGGTGAATTTCGGTTATTGAACTTGTATTTTGTATACACACCCTCAAATGGGTATCGCATCTATTCAGATCTGTTTATAGCTCTCTCTTTTTATGACCCTAGATCCATTTTTACAATACCCCGATGATGTTACCTCACCAAGATAACACTGAAAAGTCCAAAGGGCAATAGCCTTGTAGAGGTGGGTAGCTAGGGATGAGATCTACTTGCTTGTTTGCTCCTTTATCAGCCTATGATCTAGGGTTTCCTACCATAATTGTGCCGTTATTGTGCACCAAGAGGTTGTTCTGCCTTGGAAAGGCCCTAGTAGGTATGTTCTCCACGTGTTTCGTGTGAAAAACTCGGTTTCTGGGTTCCAATTCTGGGATTGCTCATTCCTGCCAAGAAGGGATGTGGCCTGGTAGTTAAACCGCCCTTTCGCCGCAGCCCCTATTGGTGCAGTTGGTATACAGCAACTTCAAATCATCGGGGAGTGGACTCAAGTGACCACAAGTTCAACCTTGGTGAATACAACTCAAAGGCAGCGGCAGTGCACATATATGCCTTACTGGCCGCGGCCTCATCAATAAAATCATGCGGCGATGCAAAGGCTGCATCCCTACTTTATACTTGGTTCATCCTATATTCTGTGGTTACTCACTTCTGCTAGTTTTGTCTCAGATTATATATTTTTTAAAGACTAACAAAGCAGAAAATGGAGGGAGAATCTAGCCAAAGCACATAAATGAAGAATGAGATTGCACAGCTGTACAACCACCTCAATCACCTGTACGACAGCCACGCCTCGCTCCAGACTCGGGTCAATTTCTTGACCCAGAGAGTTCTTATGCTAGAGGCCGCGGCACCCAAAGTTGCTGGCCAAGCTGTTGCTGCCGCAGCCACTGAAGCTATTGTCCTAGGGTCCGCGGCCCCGGACCAAAGGAGTCAGAAGAGGAATGTTGAATTAGTAGAGAAGGGTTTTGAAGCCTACACTCCACTGGTTTACGAGATTGAAGCGGTGCTGGAGCTCATCAAAGAAGACAAATTGCTCGCTGGCCTGAAAAATTAAAGTCCCCTACTCATAAGAGGGACATAACCAAATATTGCAGCTTCCACAGGGACCATGGGCATAGCACTGGCAAATGTTTTGCGCTGAAAGATGAGATTGAAAGGCTTGTGAGGCAGGGGATGCTGTAGCAATTCCTGAAAGATGCTTAGAGGATGCAATGTTTACCAAACAGGCCACATGCTTAACCCCATCTTAGTCTATATTTCTGTTAAATATGAAGTGTTGGCTTTACACACAAGCGTTTTATAGCATTACAAACCTAACATATATATATGAATATATGAAATTAGGATTACTTTGCATTGTCCTAACAAAATCATATCTATCTATGAAGAACAAATTTAGTCATGTTTTTATCTTTTGACTTCCCATTTATAGAAATCTTATTAATGACCTTCGTCTTAAACAGATTTCAGGGGAAAGATGACCAGTTATCTCGGAAGGCTATTTATTCTGGGAATGATCCTTATTTGGCGTACAACCTTAATGGGCTTACAACGCGACTTATGGCGCAAGAACATATTCTTATATTCATAAGGCCGACTATCTCTCGGTATACTTCTATCCGCATCATTAGCCACGAGGGCTTATAATTCCCGTTACATTAGCCATGGGGGCTTACAATGCCCGTTATATTAGCCATGGGGGCTTATAATGCCCGTTCTCAGCTGTCGGCATGCGTCACTTAGCTGTGGGTGGCTTAATAACATAACCCAGCATGGGAAGGCTTAAAAGTGTCACGCACATTAGCTTGGGGAAGCTTCATAATAACCCACGGGGGCCGAAGACTTAAATGTCTAATCCTATATTTGAAGGGGCCGAAGACTTAATTGTCTACGGATAATCCTATTATAGCCTGGGAAGGCTTTATATATATCCAAACATGGCTTGGGGAAGCTTTATAATACCTAGCTCGGGGGGGGGGGGGGGGGGCTGATAATAACCCGATCAAAGCGACTAAAAGAAGCTACGAAGATGGTTTCGTGATGAAGCGATTAAAAGATGCTGTCACTTACATAATAAAACTGCAGAAAGAAGTTAGCCCCAACCCAAATCACGAAACAATTTACACTTGACATAATAAGACTGCAGAAAGAAGTTAGCCCCATCAATGTGGCCGCAGCCATCAAGGGGTCCACTTGTTCATTTAGAAGATGCAGCAGAGAAAAAGAGTGGACATCATGTATTGCTAAAATGCCGCGTCTGGGTTGCAAACCAGCCACAACCTCAATATTGCGGCATCAAGACTTGGAAAAGTGATGGAAAAATTAAAGAAGTCAAGGCAAAATGTAACAGGCTACACCCTATTTTGGGGAACCCTTTTTAAAGGGCTGCAAAGTGACAAGTTAAATGAGGCGAAGGAAGTTAAGCCGCAGCCCCAAAAGCCATTTCACTTGGCATCGCGGCTTAGGGGATGATAACCACATACGGAGTGGAAAATTTGAAGTCCAAGGCAAAATATAAGAAAAATATAGAAGTAAAGGCAAAATACAATAGGCCGCAGCCTGTTCTGAGAAAACCTTTTTAAGGCATCGCCGCGGCCTTATATCTACAATCGGTTATTGAAGAATTTTTGCAAGTTCATTCAAGCAATCAACAATTCAAATATAGAAGACTTCAGATTTTAATGGCCGCAATTAAGAGCAGGCAATAAAAGAATACACAAAGGAGCAATTAAGAGAGCAGTTAAGCAAAGTGGCCACAGCCTTGACAGAAAATAGATAAATGTTTACATAGATATGGCCGTAGCCTAAAATAAAGTTCAAATGTTTATGGGCCGCAACCCAGTGTACAGTAAAAGTTGCTCAAGTCTAAGAGGCCGCATCATCCTCAACGTCCCCTTCTTCACCCTCCGCAGCTGCTTCAGTCTCCTCATCCGCCGCAGCGTCCTCCAGCAGTTTTCTTTCCCTCTCCTCTGCTGCAACCTTCATTTCAGCCACGCAGGCACTATGATCAGCTTCTCCAACACCCCAAGACATAATCTGGGCCTTGGCATCAGGGAAGTTTTTGGCCACCCTATATCTTAGCTCTTGGTAGTCGCGGATATATGCTTTGTTGTTGGTGAGGAAGAAGCCTTTTGATTTCTTATAGTCTGCCACGACAGCTACTGTGGCCTGTTGGAGGGTAGCGGAGTGTGAGTCCTCCATCTGCTTGAGGGTCGCGGCGTGATCAGTCTCCTGTTGGGCAAATTTTTCTTGAAGCTCCTTCAGCTGAGACTAGAGGCATGAAGGGAGGCTTCCGCAACCTTATTTTGTTCATCCTGGAGAGCTTCCGCGGCCGTTGTCAGCTTTCCATCTGCATCCTCCTTAGCCTTGACAACAGCATCAAGGTTCATCTGGGTTGCTGGAGTGTTGCGACAGCAGACTTTTTACCAGCCTCGAATGAAGAGTTCTTGGCATTCTCCAGGTCAGTTAGATGCACTCATTCCACGACCTCCTTCAACTTGTAGAGGGCTTCATACTTCCGCTTTTGAGACATTACAACATCCGCGGCCTGAAAGGAGATTGGATGTTAGAAGCAAAATATGTAGTATAAAAAAGGTACTGAAACGGTAAACTTGTACTTACCCTCAGCAGGCTGTGGAGGGCATAATCCTCCAAGTCTTCATGGTCTTCATCCACAAGACGATCCAGGTCCGCGGTATCTGGAACCCTCTGCATTTTGCGGACAACTCTCGCAGTTGTCTCCCAGGAAGACTCAGGATTGGGCTGCCTAAGCTGAGGCCGCGGATGGCCATCAGGGCCAACACTGACACGGTTTTGAGGAGGTGCCAGATTGACATTAACAGCCATTATTGTTGGCCCAGACGACATCAAGCCTGCCGCGGCCAGATGACTGTCGATGTCATCGTCAAATTGGCCTTCAGGCCTTTCTTGAGGAGCAAACTCCTCAACCTAAGTTGTGGGCACGACATGAGCCGTCTGGTCTCCCACAGAGGGTGCGGCAGGGCGCCTGGACTAGGCCCTTTTCCTCTTCTTCTGCTTGGCTACATTATTGAGGGCAACAGCGTCCTCATCCATCTTGGCCAGTTGGGCTGCTAAAAGCTCCCTATCAATTTCCTCACCTGAAGAAGAAATGAAGTAGTGTCAAAATTTGAAGGTTTAAAGATAGTTGCCGCGACATTAGTAAAAGAAAGGGTTATTACCTTCCGTGGCCATCTCCTTTGGCAAAGATTTGCTGGTGAAGTAGCCTGCTTCAAAGATGGAAGTTGAAGTCACAAGTGTGCTAAACTTTTTGTCGTTAGCACTTACTGCCGCAACCCTCCTTATCCTACTCTCTTACCGTTCACTAAGAGGCAGATTGTCAAGAGCTGCATAGAAAGTTCAATATTAGTACAAAAGTAAAGGAAAGGTGGTGTCAAAGACAACTTTAAACAGCAGGACGCGGCCACAAGTCAAAGGGATGCAGCCTTATTTACCAAGTTTGGAGGGGCGTCCCCACTGTCGTGGCATCCTAAAAGAGATCTCTCTCATCTGGGTGGATTTCCCACCCTTCTCCAGAGATGTAAAAATACTTGCCCTTCCAATTCTTCACACTGGTGGGCCTCCCAGTATAGAGTGTTTCATCATTGCTGAGGAGGGTAAAGTAATATTACCATGCAAATTTTACAGAATTCTCCTTAGGTCTATAAAAATGGAAAAATTCCGCGGGAGTTATATCGCTCCTAAACTTGTTCTTCCACAGCACTATTGATGCAAGAATAGCCCTCCAGCCATTGGGATCTAGTTGGGCTGGGGCTAGCTTCATGGTCTGGAAGATTCTTCTAATGGGGACTGGATCAGGCAGCCGCAACCCATATACAAATGCATAAAGGGGGAAGCAGACCCCATCATCAACAAGTGCCGTGCAGGGTCTTTGTTCCGCGGCAGGTGCTGTGCAGACCAAATTTTCAGGAAACTCAAATGCTTCAGTTACTTGATTAACCCTCTCCTGAGTCATAATGCTGAGGACATTTAAGGCTGCAGGGGTCTCTCTGCTCTATTAGAGGGGCTAGCAGGCGCGTCCCTAGCTTCAGATGGCCCAGTAGCCGTGGCATCAATATCTATTGGGTTGTTACTTGAGTTGGCCTCCTCTTCCATTGTTGTGAACTCAGTACCTTTCCTACAAGAGGAGTCCTCGGAGTTAGTCTCTTTCCTACAAGTGGTTTCTGCGGAGTTAGAATCTAAAGTGACGCAATTTGGGCAATCTTTGAGCATGCAAGGCCCAAATATCTGTAAAGGACGCACATAAGGGAGTTCAGGAGGAGAAACTTTAAAATGTCTGTTCCAGAAATCCTTCAGAAATTCATCAGGAATCCAAGTCATATGGCTGCAGCAGGACCTGAAAAGCAGAAAGTCCGTTGTTAGGTGCCGCAGCCAGTATGGTCAGATAAGCCTCTTAGAGGCCGCGACAGGAACAACGAAATAAGTTTGGAAGCAAAATAGAAGTTTCAACAATTTCAGCTAGCTACAAGTGTTGGGCTTTGGAATCCTAGGCATTACAACTACTGCCGCGACACATTGTTTTGGGGAAGCAGACACTAGGTATGTCTTATTATGCCGTAGTCTTTTAGTTTATTGGCAAAACGCCGCGGCTACTAGCCTAAGGCTAAACCCTAAGTGCAAAAGGGTATTTATTATACACAAGTATTGACATGAGGCCGCAACCAAATAGCACAAGAATGCTACCTGCCACGGCCAGACTCCTAAACAGTTTGATAACAATGGTCACCTAATCTAAAGATAGAATTTGAAAGTTTCACTCAAGAACGTCAAGAACAGAATGACATGTTTTTCAAATCCTGAAACTCTAAAATCAACAAATTTGGCCCTACACAAGTCAGCAAAGTTTCATTTATTGGGTTAACAGTTTATTTCATCAATTGAAGATTGATTCACCAACAAACCAGTCAAATCAATGGGCTCTAATGAGTTCGTTTGAACTAAAATTAGCAGTGTTGATTCAATTCAGAATTCGATATTTAGGCAAATCAAGGGATTCAAGTAAGTTCACATGATTATGGAATTAATAGTATGGATTCACTTGATAATCAGTTTATTGCCATGATTATTTCACAAGATACGAGTTCGTATGGATCATTTGCTAGTAGAAATCAAGAACAAACAACAAAGAATAGAATTCAAAGAGCATTTGGTTAGAAATTTACCTGGAGATTGATAAAAACGAGGTTGCTCAGCCACCAAACACCACGAGACACCACCTAAAGCTCGCCGAAAAACTCAAAGGCTGAATTGACAGAAGTTTGCCTTAGATATGCTCTCAGAGATTTGGAAACGTAATGAAGGCCACGTCCAATTGCCATTTATATAAGAGGCCATGGGAAGATGAAGCGTCGCCTTTGAATTGCCGCAGCAGCTTTAGAAGACTTGACTACTCAGCCACAACCCCAATCGTTATCTCTTGGCACTATGACTTGGGGGCTTATTGATATGGCAAATATAGGCCACTATCGCGGAAGGCCTTTAAGAGGAATGCAAAGAAGACTTACTGCCGCAGCCTTATATTTACATGCTACAGGGTGCGGACTTACGGGCCGCGGCCATACACTATAGGGTGCGGTCACTCCCATTAACAGGGGTGCAACCCCTACCTTTCAGCATAGCTGGCCGCATCCCCTCTTCATTCACAGCAACGATACAACTCCCACATCCCCTATAAATAGAGGTCTACACCTCAAGATCAGGGGAGGGTGATCCGGATTCGAGTACATTTCTTTTACTAATATCCAGTCCAGAGAGACACTTGGGGAGGCATTGCCAGACACCCCTCACCCCTCGGTGCAGCTTGGAGGCTATTCACCGGCATCTCGGTTATCTCACCGGCACTCTCGGAATCATCATATACATGTATTCTCTTCTCTCATCTACATTGTACGCCTATTACGACATTGTAAACATGTACAACAACGCATATAATGAGAGTGGCATCAAAGTGGACGTAGGCGCATTTTAATAGCCGAACCACTCTATATCTTGTCTTTTATCTCTCTTTACTTTCTCTATCTGTTTATTATGTATTTTACACTTGACTTGCTGGTACGAGAACGACAAGCGGATGATTTCTCGTATCAACAGAATCCAATCACGAATATGGGGGTGGGAGTCGTTTAGGGTGGAGGAAAAAGAACTAGACATCTCACTCGCGTCGATGTGAGACGGAAGGGGTGGGGGTGGTATAGGGGGAGTGTGGGTGGTGTAATATGGGTGAACAAAGGTGGGGGCAAGTGTGGTTGATGCAACAGGGGTGGGTGGAGGGTGGTGGATGGATAGGGGACATGAAAGGACCACGGGTTGGGTGTATGGGGTGAGGGAGAGGCATGGGGGTCGTAGTGATAGGGGTGGGGTTGAAATGGGTGTGAGGTGGTGTTTAGGGGTGCTGTATGGGAGGCAGAGGGGTGAGGGTAATATATGGAGGGGAGTGGATGAGTGACGTGTGTTCGGAAGAATAATGGGGTGGGGGGGACTGGAATTGTGGTGGTGGTGGGTGAGAAATGGGTGGGAGAGGGAGGAGGGGGAGTGATGGGTGGGTGGGTGAGAGAGTGGTGGTAAGTGGGTGGGGAAGAGTTAAAACCCTAGAATTTGTTGGGTGGGATAATTCAGGAGTTATTTGGGTTAAAATTGTGGAAAAAGAGGGGATTGGGAGGCTTGGGTGTTGGCCGGAGTCCTGGCTGTTCGGAGTTGGCCAAATGGGATGAAAATAGAGGGGATGGGTCGCCCGGGGGTGAAAAATATGGATCCGAAGTCGGATTGTTGATCGCACCACTTGAAGGGGATGGGGGAAGGGTGCCGAATTCGCAGGAGCGGAGGAAAAAATGGGCGGTAGAGGCTGTTTTAGCGGTATTTTGGGGTGAGTTCTTTGAGGGAAGTTGTAGATCGGGATGAGAAGAGGGCGTGGGAGAAGTTTGGGGGAATTTGGAGGAGTTTGAAAAATTTTCGACGACCGGAAAAGTGACGGTGGCAGGAGGCGGTAGGGGGCTGGTGGGGGCAGGAGGGTGGTGTAAGGTTGATGGTGAAATATTAGTGGGTGGGGCGGTGGTGTAGTGAGTGGTGGAGTTAGGGTTAGGGTTAGGGTTAGGGTTATCGTAGGGGGAAGATGAAGATGGGTCTTGGGGGGTATTTGGGTATGGGGATAGGGTTTTGAAAAAGAGATGACATATGTTGGGTGAGGGTGGCCATGTGTTGCCCATGAGGGAGGCCATTTCTTCTCTCATTTGTTCTTGCATTTGGATAAATCTTTCATCTAGTGTTGCCTTTTTTGGAGCCATTAAAATGTGAAAAACGATTTAAATGAAAAAAAATTGTGGTGACACCTCACACACAAATGCAAGAGCGACACCTCGCTCTGATGCCAATTGACGTAACCACACGTCTAATGGCAACTCTAAAGGCACCATACCAATTTAGAGAGAGAAATATAACTAAGCTCTTACTCCAAAGTTCAAGTCCCCAAATGAGGAAGAGGAGTGGTCTATTTATAGGATAGGGTGGTGAGCACCAATGTGGGACTTATGCCTATCTATACAATAAGCCTAATACTCGAGTGTTTACCTAAAGCCCATCCTCTAAATAGACTAATACAATATGAAATGAAATAAAATAAAATGCAACATAAGAAGAAACTATGATTAACTAATATATGTAGCCCAAAATAAAAGAGGATATGACCAAAATACCCCTCGGATCACATAAAAAACATCCGAATTATCAAATCAAAATGCCTATACAAATCTAATACCCTCCCATGATCCCAAAATTGAAAAGGTGCTAAAAATGCAAGGAAAAACTTTTCTTCAAAAATCTTCAACATCAAATCTTCAAGCTTTTCTCATCAGGGTGTGCAACATATGATCGTTAATCTTTGTACCTACACACATGAGATAAAACATATATCTTCGTGACGTATCGAGTTTGAAATGAGATAAACATAACATCAAAATAAATATCGAATCTCAAATCTCCCCCATAATGTAAAACTTCCCCATAATTCGTTCTCCCCCTTTTTATTTGTCCGAAATAGACAAGGATAAGAATAAACAAAACAAACATGGAGTTTCACGACATACAAAGCAAACAATTACGATCATCAAGGATATACTCAAAAGCATTCCAAAAACTATATTTGATTTTTCAATTTTTCATACAAAAAATGCAAAAATAATTATACCAAAATCACGCACCATGAATTTACACTAAGACAACCAAATCGTGGAGACAGAATGAATGGGTGTGAACAAATTTGATAGAAAAATCAATGCAATCAAACATAACATATGTGCACGATGAATACGGATACTCCTAACGAATGAACTCAAAATCGTCCTTAGGTGTCAAAAATGTGAATTCATATGACATCGACTTAATCTAATCGACACATCAAAGTCTAAAATGATTTCCACACCAATAACGTCTAAAACTATGTAATGCTTTTTCAAGACTTTGTCAGGACGTGCAAACCCATGTTTTAGATTTTTCCATCCGAACACCCTTATAAATAATAATGCATTTATTTTTTCTTGAGGTGATCTATTTTTCTCTCATTAGAGAAATCCTATTGTCCCCATTTTTGGCATATGATAATTTTTATTGTCTTTAAATTTTTTCTTAGGCTCTTTTAAACGGTGACTTTCACATCGAGTTAATTTTGTACTCTCGCAGCCCTTTCCCGTGAACTCGCATAGTTTTTTGCAATTTAATTTCTCACGGTAAACGGTTATTTGCACTAATTTCATTGTCGAGTTTTATCGCATTTGGTTCGTTTTAAAGAAAGAATTGAGATGGAAACACTTCGACCAACATGTGATTTGACAAGTACAATAATCAAACAAATCCGTGCAAGTGTGCATTAAAGGAAACTAAGAGTCAAACATGCATGTCGTAATCTAAAATTACATCTTAATGACTCCAAACATTATAAAGCACAAAAATGAAATGATGACGCATATCAAAATACTATCAAATCGTCACATGGATATGGAATGAAATTGTGACTCGGTCATCCTAAATGTCTATTGGTGTAAACAAATAACAAAACTCTGTCTTTTTCCAAAAATTTTATCAAAATGAAATCTTTTTGGCTTTTTCAATTTTTCTAAAAAATAGAAATTCTTTTTGTATTTTTCCAAAATTTTTTTAAAAACAAAAATCTTTTGGTTTTTGAAAATATATCAATAAAAATGGAATATATGAATACAAAAATGGTACATACTAGCAGTAGGCATAAAATATCATCATGAAAATCATCTTATGCTAGCAAACAAGTCTAGACCTTAACTGTTAGGTGCGGTGGAGTTTTCCAAAGGTGGTGACATCTTATGAAAAACTTCCATAAGTCATGTGAAGTCTTGACTAAAAACTTTACCTGCTCCCTAAGATGTGCAAACTCTCTCATGTAATCATTCGGAGCATCATGTGTGTGTGTGTGTAAACACGTGTAGTAGCAAAATGAGACACATTACCCAACTTAAAACAAAACTCCCTAATGTGTCCTTTCTTCTTACAATGGGTGCAAACATACACGGGCCTAGGAACACCTCTCACAAACCGTCTACGACGCACTCTCCTATCAAGTACGGAACACCTAGGTGAGTTAGGTTGAGAGCCATATGGATCAGTCACAAACTCAGGAACCGGTTCGGGTGCAACTTGCGAAGTAGACGCACCGTCATGAAATATTCCTAGTCTCTCAACATTACCCAAAGCGGGACCGAGGAGCATCTTTCCTACCTTCTTAGATGTATCCTCTAAAGTGACCTTTACCTCCCGGGCACGTTCAAGATCTCTCTCTAATTGTGACACACAGGCTATAAGTTCACTCTTCTCCCGATTTATGACGCGATCAACTGCTCACTCAAAAAAACCTTCATCTTCTCGAGTTGACTTGCCGACACCTCAAATCCCCTCAAACTCTCAATCTCTCTCTCCAAATCAATCACCCTAAGACCTAATTCCTTATTCAATTTCTTAGTCTTTAAGGTCTTGGCGTACAAATCTCCAAACGCAATCTGGAGCTGACTATCTGTTGCGCTAAAGCAAGACTATCTCTAGCGACCAAGACGATAAAACTCACTCGGGAATTTTATCAAACACTTGGTGTGCGGAAAACACCCAAGACCTTGTTCCCAAAATGAACTAGTGTGCAAACTCCCAATCGAATCAACCAAACATCAATGAAGAGACAATAAGAACATACAAGCAATCATCAAAGCAAAACAACAACGATATACCGTGGTTCACCCAAATTTGGGCTACATCCACCAAGGAGGATTTCTTCTTTCTATAGATAAATGGAGGAACCCAAAGGTTATACACACACACAATTTATCTCTCTTAGAAAGTCACTCACAACCTCACAAGAACTCACCCCTCAAATGGGAGCTCTAACACTCTTTAGCTTTGATAACTCACAAAATAGCTCTCAAACTTGTCCTCTCTCAAAACCTAGAAATAACACTTGTATTTATAGATTTGAGCCAAAATGGCAAATTTGTAAATAAACCAAAACTGAAAAAATAGGAGAGCCAAAATCAACACTATCACCCTCACTAGCACACTCTTTCTAACACGCGCTAGAAACACTCAACTCATGCTCGGGAGTCTCACGTGCACAAGTATCCTCATCGTCGTGGGGCAAACTAGGTCTGCTCACGTGACTAGCTAAAAAAGCAACAAACTTTCCATGTGAAGACTCATCCCCGGAATCTTTCACCTCTTCCTCACTATTGCTAAGAGTGGCTGGCATGGTAATCTTTTTGCCCTTTCTCTTTAGCCTAGTGGGACACTCAAATGCTCTATGCCCTCTACCCTCACACTCAAAACATCTTTCTTCTTCCTCTTTCTCTGTCTCACTTTCTTTCTCACCGCTCTCTTTGGCCTCATCTTTCTTTTTATTTTTCTCAAAAAACTTTTTATTGGAATAATTTTGTTTTGAAAACTTGAGAAACTTTTTTAAATTTTTTGCAAGCATGACCATATCAAAATCAGATTCGCCATCAGACTCGGACTCACAAACTCACTTTCTTTTTTTTCTCACTATTGGACACTTCATTTTCCTTCCTAGACTGGGCTTTAAGTGCTATCCCTCTATCCTTAGGTTTGACAGTGTCGGGGAACATGTCAATCTCATATGTCTGGAGGTCTCCTACCGGCTCTTCCAATTTTAAATTGCTCGAAGTACCCTAAGGAATTCAAAACAGTTACTTTAAGGATAAAATGTTTAGGCAGCGATCTTAAAATCTTTTCAACCACTCGTGCATTAGGAACGTGCTCACCAAGATTGAAACTAGTGTTGACAATATCAGATAAATGTGCATAAAACTCATCAAAACACTCAGTCTCAAGCATGATAATTGTTTCGAATTGAGTAGTTAAATTTTGACCTTTAGACTCTTTGACCGCGTTTGTGCCTTCATGGTAAGTTTTAAAACATCCCACGCTTCTTTTGACATGGTGCACGTCATAATACGTCGGAACTCCTTAGGAGTGACGGTGCCAGAAATTGCACTCAACCCACATGAATTAAAAGTGCTCCACTTAAACTCATCCTCATTCCAGTCTGCCACGTGTTTTAATTTAGTGACATTATTTGCGGTGACGGTGGGAGGAGTCCGGCCTCTTTCATAAACTGCCCAAACGCGCTCATCGATTACTTTTAAATGTGATTTCATGTGGGCTTTCTAGTAAGCATAATTAGACCCGTAAAAAATTGGCAACCGATTATATTAGTTTTCATTCGGAAATATTGCGACTTTTCAAAATTAAATTTTTCAAAAAAAATCAATATCATAAAATTTTTGCGGATTAAAGGAATTCACAATAAGTTATTGAAAATTGCCAATTTGAGAAAGCCGTGTTATATTGATTAAACCAAATTGTCAAATTCCAATTATAAACTTATTTAATTAGAGTAAATTTTTAAACCAATTTAATTCCGCCCTAAAACATGCATCTAGGTTTAGTGGATCATGCCAACACAAATAAATATGAATTGCTGACTCACAGATTTCAGGAAAAAACCCCAAAAGGAAAAACCTTTTATTTCACTAATAATACTCACAATGATTATAAGCGAGATCTGTAATGAATATCCGCAAATACACACAAGAACACGTAGTTCTGAATCAGTCCAGGAATACCCACAAGCACCCCCTATAACACGCAGTCAACGTCAACCCAATACCTCCCTCAAGTGGCGCCTAGATCAACAGTAGGTTATCCTCCCTACAAGAAAAACTCTAACAAAGATGTATCCTGGGTTCCAAAAAAACAATTCACTAAAGATTGAGATTTTTGTGAATTGAAAACAAAGGATTAAAACCCTAAATGAAGAAGACAAAGGTAATCTGCTACTTGCAGTTTTTGCAGAAAGAAATTCGTCAGGTCTTCTTAACGAAAACGGACTCATTTAACACGCTTTATATAGAAAGAATTGAGCCGGTACTGTCGCTCGAACGAAGTGGCAAAGTCGCTTGAACGAGAGCTTCTCGAGACAAGGCTATGTCGTTTGAACGACGTTAGTCTGTCGCTCGAACGAGTTGGCGAAAAACAAAATTTTTTATTTCAAAAAATCGCCTCAACACTTCGAAAAATATTTTGACGAAAAGCGTCTCAACACTTCGAAAATTTTTTAGAAAAAATATCCCAACTCTTTAAATGAATCGTTAAGGGATTAAAATACATCCTTACCAAAATTAATATCGTAGAGGCTTTGAATGTTGAAGAACTTTGATATTCGGATCTGTCTTCATGTATCTTCAAACTTGAACTTTTTCTTCTATGGTTTGTAGCGGAATACGACATACACTAATGTAGACAGGACTTATAAAATATGTCCTTAAACCTACCTTCAATGCTACACCTTCTACCTTCATTACAAATCGAGGAAGCGGAACGAGGTAGCCGATGCTTTCATTCGCCGCAGTCAAGCCTTGGTTGTTATTTGCGATCAGGTTTTTGGGTTCAACAAGGTGCAAGATTTGTATGCTTTTGACAACCATTTTGGTTATATTTCTGCTGATGCTCCCAACATAATGGCACCTTAGAGACTTTCTACTTCAGGATGGCTTTCTTTTTCATAGCACCGTGTTGTGCATTCCCGCTTCTTCCCTCCCGGCGAAGATCAATTAAAAGGTTCATTCCAGGGGCTTTGCTGGCCACATGGGCCTTGCAGTCACCCACTCGGCCCTTCAGTAGCGGTTTTATTGTCCTACCATGTGGTGGGACAAACACCTACATCCGCCAGTGTTGAGGGTCAGTTTTCCAACTTCGACTTATACACCCCTTTATCCATTCCAGATCGTCCGTGACAGGATGTTTCCATGGACTTCATCATTGGCCTTCCCAAAATGCTCGAGGGCACGATTTGATCTTCTTCGTCGTCGATTCATTATCCAAAATGGTGCACTTCATTCCTTGCTCTCGCATAAGAAATTCCTCACATGTCGCCACCCTTGAATGATGATGTCATCTTTAAAGTTCACTACTTTGTGACAGCATCCTTCTGAAAGCCTTTCCACCATTCAATTGTACCCTATAAATAGGGAGCTCTATTCCTTTTGTAATCACTACTTTTTTTAGAGACAAATGAGAAAAAAAATTGAGCCCGTGGCCACTAAATGCTATTGTTGTTGTTATTGTTCAGTAGTTTTTAGATTAAATCGCTTCTGTACCCAATTACACATAGTGTGTCCTCTTTAGTCATTTTACCATTTGGGGTTATCTTGGCTAGTAAAATAACTTAGCCTATAAATAAGACCATTTGCCTCCTTTTGTACCAACTAGTATTATTTTAAAGATGAATATGAGAGAGAAATTGGGCCTTGGTCTCTAAACATGTTGTTGTGTAGTTTAAATTAAATAAATATCGCTCCCAACTACACATCAACTTGGTATCAAAGCGACGTTCGCTCCTAATGTGGTTATTGTAGAGCCATGGGTAGGGATCGGAGGAACTGGTGAGTCACTATTCCAATACACAAACTACCGCCTCTGGTCATGCGACACCGTCTCTATCTTCACCTCCAATACATATATTTGGAGCCCCACCAGTTATCTACCCGTACAGGTCTCAAACTACTGACCCACATTACCTAAAACCACTAGCCGACTGCAAATTCGATCGCTAGTAGTGTATGCTGGTGTCAGATCCCCATCATTAACGAACGGTGACGGTTGTTGGAGGTCGTCGTGGTCAGATGGTGGTCCTTGTGGACTCACGACAACAAAAGGAGATGAAAACCCCCATGTCTGTGAGACATATGACTTCGCAACCTTACCCCGAGCATCTTCCGGCTTTCATCAGAGGTTGCCGAGGGGAGTCAACATCAATCGGAGGTTTGGCGACGTTTGCCACTCCCTCCAAAGGCCGAAACACTCACACTAAGTCAATCGAGGCGCAACTACAACAAACATGGTTAAAACCCTTGATCCGCCATGGCTGAAGATTCGTCGACCACTGAAGCCCCTTCTTTGATGTTCAAGAATCTCTTCCAGTGGTGTCCAACGTCTGGTAAGTCCCCGAGGACTCCTCTAGCGACAGGCGTGCAAGGTTTGGCTGGTAGGATTACGAAGGGTGATGGTCTTGGAGGTAACCAAGGGAAGAGTGGGTTATCTTCAGTACGCCCCACCCAATATGGAGTGGGGCTGAACCCATCATATTTAAGTGCTCAAAAGCACTTCAAATAATCCTATTATACAAATTATTCTTTTACCCCCCAAAATTTTTAATAAACTTATACAAATTCCAAAGTAACCCCACCAAATTTTGAACACCAAAGCCCTTATAAAAATTTCAGCCCGCCCCCAACCCTTCATAAAATTACACAACACAAGTCCTCTACTTTGAAATTTATTCGGAGATGCTCATCAGTATTGAACTTTACATATAAGTCCCTGAAATTTCTGAAATGTCCAAATCTGCTCCAGGAATGTTGGAAAATCATATTTAACCCTCTAGTTTCCAAAAATTACAATTTAGCCCTTGCATTTCCCATTACCCCAATTCAAGCCCAACGTCATTCCCCAATATCTATTCCCATTTCGATATGTTGTGGAGTGAAGGCGGTGATATTGATTATGAGGTTGATATTGAGATTGTACCGAACTTGAGTGGTAAAATCGTACCGTTATTTAAGACCTCTAAGATCGTATCGATCGCGTGGACCGGGTAAGCGACTCTCTATATAAGGAGCTCTACGATTTTCAATTTAGCGTCATCTCCATTTGGGAGTATGAAGAGCGCCACCACCTCTTAAATCAATGTCGCATGGAGTTCCTTGAGATGGAAGTGACTCGTGATCATTGCGTACGCTAGCGGGCAAGGCGTTTGACCTGATATTTTGACTATATGGATGCAAATGTGATATCCTCTTCGTCCGACTTCGTTTTCGTATAGGATGATGGTGCCCATTACCTTACCACGCATGATGATGACCTTTCCAAGGATGTCAAGGAGTCGTCGGAGGACGGTATGGATCTCGAGTTTTTCCATGGTGATTTCTTCCCCATTTATGAGGAATATGTGGAGTTTTTCGAGCGTACGGCCTTTTCCAATCTTCGGGGAATAAGAGGTTGGGTTCCTTATATAAGATTTCTTGGTTATTTTGTTGAGGATGGTTGGGTGACTTGCATCAATTTTCACGAGGTAAAGGCGTATGGGATTGCTAAGTTCGTCCCACTTTTTGGGGATGTGAATGATTATGATGTGGTTGATTTTTCTAGTGGTTATTTCAAGGCTGAGTTGTTGCCTTAGGCTGATATGGATGCTTTCGAATACGCGAACCCATTCTGGGATAGGTTTGAGGCGCGTTTGGAAGTTGACTTGCAATGCCTAGCTTCGAGGATGTTCCTTATGGAAAGCTCGGACCACATTTGGTATTGTTGGTCCTCCTTGAGGAGAGGGTGTGCTGATCATTATTGTGGCAACATGGTTCAAAATATCTGCTGAGTCAACTCGGAAACGGAGGGGGGCGATACGATACTGAGAGACGTTTGAATAAAAGCATTGAATTGTGTTGTCTCGCTGAGAGATCGACCGAGACAACCGATTTTGAGACGTCTCACCGAGATACCGGCCGAGACAACGGCGATAACGGCCGAGGCAACCGATTCAAACGTTGAGAATTTTTTTTTGTACAAGAAAATAAATAATACCGAGGAAATTATTGCGAAATTATATAATGTTCCGGAGTAATATGGAAATTTTTTTGTATAATTATTTGAACATTGTGACATTTCCTTTTATTTTTTGATAGAATTTTAATCTTTTACCATATTTCTTTGTTGTTAAAAATATATTGTAACATTTAGGAAAGCACCACCCATATAAGTTTGTACACAACAACATATATATGCAAAATAATTTTACACACTAAGATTAAATTAAACAATTGCAATAAAATCAAAAGGTCACTAATGTAAAACTAATAACATTCACCGTAGACACAAATATTTGAACTTGGAATAGAATATCCTATCAAACTATACTGTCCAAAAATGAAAGAGACTAAGATTGGGGGAAAAAAGAATCTCCATAAGTCTAGTCTCGTGCATGAAGATCAAACATCCTCTTCCACTTACATAAATTAAAATAAAAAATTAGTCATTAATAAGTAATTATTTAGATGTTTTAAATAAATAAAAATAAAAATTAGTACATTAGCAATATGCCAAGTCAGCCGCGCTTTAGTATAACCAAAATAATGCAATGCATATTAAATGATGGTTTGAATGTATCTTATTGGTCCATATTGTTAATCTTAATTTTTAAAAAAAATTTCAATATTTTTTTGGGAATTTTTTGCGCTCTCTGAATAGCGTATATTTGCGCATCCCCCGATGTAGCGATCGAGTTAAAAATCGGGTGTCCGATAACGGGACCAATACCGAGACTTTGAACCATGTGTGGCAAGCTTTGGAGCCGAGTTGTTATATGTCGGCCATGGTTGGTATTTTTGATCACCCGTTATATGTTCACTTTATGAAAGAGTATTGCTACATCTACTGTACCAAATAAAGTGTGATACCTTTGAGGGTCTTGTGGTGGTAAAACACTTAAGTTATTGGATACTCATTCAGTAGCCTGTTTTATTGGATACTCATTCCGTAGCCTGTTTTTCAATATTCGTACCTGTTTCTAGAAAAAAGCTATGTTATATAAAACAAGCATTATGTCACACAAGTGTGTCATACTCTTTGGATGACATAAAATGCGCAAATTGTAATTGCATTAAAAGTACCACCACAATCTATGAGTATGGCAGTCTATGAAGTACCGACACTCTCCCGGAAGCCACGAGTCAGCTTTGACATGAGTCCGACACGTTTTCGACACGCTGGGACACGTAAAAGGACACTTTTTTTTTTATATAAATTTTAATTTTTTTTTCTTATGTGATGGTGATTCTTCCTTATTTATGATTTTTAATGTTAAGTGTGTTTGAATTTTGTTTTGTATGGTCCATTTCTATAATTTCATATCAAGAATGCTCTAATAATGTATTTTATGGAAAAAAATCTGTTTTATTTCATTAATATATATATTGTATATTTTAACATATATTATATATTATACGTATCCTAGCGTGTCGTATCCTAGTTTTTGGAAAAATCACGTGTCCCGTGTCGTGTCGAAACACGTATTACGTGTCGAGTCCGTGCTTCATAGATGGCCGTGCATATATGTATTTTGACATATACCCTCACAATATGGTGTCTCCTTTCCTCTTCTCAAACCCTTTCCATTGTACTTTTGCTTTTCTAATTTGTTGCATCATATATGTTTTTATTTATTTATTTTATTTTGATATTTTATTTTTTATATATGCATATAATTTATATTTTATTAGTTCTTAGGGGTGGGTTCTTCATCATGTGGATTTTTTTCATCATGTGCAAGCGCATTCCCATTTTGATGAGTTTTCCTTTTTATTTGTTAGAGAATGATGGCGTTCTGCTTAGTCAAGTAATGCGTTACGCTGTCAAGAAATTGCGAAATAGTACTTGCACACATATTCAGTGGAACAATTCTATTGATTTTTCATATAAGTAAGATGAGGAGTATATTAATCACACCCGCCTAAGGGGCGGAAACCCGTAACAGGAGGGATACAAATATTGATGAACAATTCTTTTGATTTTAGAATGAAGGAATGGTTCTCTCAAAGTTTGTTGAATACATTAGCCTTGCTTTGAAACTTTGTGGGAAGTAAATTTTCTCATCATGATTTCATTGAGCAGTGATGCAAACTTAGAAATCTTGGTCCTACAGGTTAAATCAAGAATGATGGGGGATCCTACATATAAAAGCACAATTGATTGTTTTGTCAAGACTTTGAAAAATGATGTACGCTCACTCTCTCTCTATCTCCCCTTAATGCTTTTAATTATGATTTGTGAAAGAAATGTATGAGATTGACATTTCTACTTCTGGCCAATATGAGAGAAGAAATTACTCAAAAAGAATAGATTTTTTTCCTTTCAATAAGATATATATGTGGTTTATTGCTCCATTTTGATTTCATTTGGTTAAAATTTTATTTTCTCTCCCCTATCCACAAAGAACAACCCAAAACATAATAGTGTCCAATCTTGAACTCCCTACTCTTTTAACTAAGGTCTCTCAGCCTATACATGTAGACCAACACTAATTTAGTTTTATTTTGACTCGAGGCATGTTTAATAAGGGCTTTAAATAAAGTTAACCCATTACGTTTTATACTCTGCAGGGACCTTTTGCTTTCTACAAGGGATTTATCCCAAATTTTGGACGGTTAGGATCATGGAATGTGATAATGTTTCTAACCTTAGAGCAGGTAAAGTAGAAGCTTGTTTAATACATTTGGCTATTTTCTGCCCCACTCCCCCTTCTTCCCCCTAAGAGTTCGTCCTATCTTTCCATTAAAAATAAACTAAAAACAAATCAGTTTAAACGTTATAATTACTTGGGATTCCTTCCCCTACCCACTGTTCAGATATAGGCTGTATAGCATTACAGACCCTTTCATGAAAAAATTGAAAAATGGTGTTCATGAAGAATTTTTTTACTCTACAATTGGCATTTTAACAGTTTAATTGCTGAGCATACTTAACTCAACTCAACTCAACTCAACAAAGCCTTTTCTAATTATTTGGGTTTGGCTACATGAATCTTATTTCTCCATTCTGCCCCGCTCTGCACAATTTCTTCAGTTAAATCACGTGATATTGCACAAAGCAAATGAAAAAATAAAATTCGTGTAGCCGACCTCAAATAATTAGGAAGAGGCATTATTTGAATTGAGTATTGTCAGCAATTAAATTTTTTAAAACTGTTGAAGAGTAAAAAATTCTTCATGAACCACTTTTCCATTATTATTATAATTATTTGGGGGTTGTTAATGAGCTCACATTTTATTATGACAGGCCAAGAAATTTGTCAGAAGTATAGAGTGACGTTGAGTTATGTAGGGACATGAATCAACCATGGACGCATTTGATATGGGGATTACCTCCACAGCCATTAAATTTTAAAGAAAATAATATCCTCATTTGTTGTTGCTATTGTTATTTTTCTGCTAAATAAATCGTCCTATAAAGGAAACAATTTAAATGATTTTACCCATTTGGAGTGTTTTAGGCCAATATAATGATTTTTTTTCCGCTTCTGTTCTGGAGAATAGATAGGGCTTTATTGACTTTGTATTGGTTTTTTGTGCTTTCTAATGTCAATAACAGCTGAAGAAAAATTACAGTTCTTGATCACTTCTCTATAGATACATGAAAATGCTGAAGATACTGCGATGGGTAGAACAAGAGGATCATATTATTTGGGCTTTAGATAGAAAAAAAGCCTCTCTGAAAATCAACCATTTTTCTTGGGGGTCACGGCACCCTAAAAGTACTCCCCTAAAAACGAGGCTTGAGGCCTCGTTTTTTTTTGCGTGCGTTCGTGCGTGTGTACTTGACAAAGGCTCAAAAGAACCTAAGAGGGACAATCTAACATCAACAAATTCGAGAGTTGGTTATGGTGATTTCTCTTCACCCAGTTGGAAGTGTAAAGAATGTGACATCTCTCTAGCATCGGTAACCACCACGGTAATACTCATAGGTGCTATGACCTGATTTTTACACAATTTAATAATCATTTTATTATCACTCTCGATAGTCATGTCTGGTAAATTGAGGTTCAAGGACCTTATACAAGCTTCCATGACTATCACAACTTCGCCCACAAGGGCAGAATCAACTTTAACATGCATACGGAAACCATGTAATAGTTGGCCTCTAAGGTTACGAAGGACTTCGTTTATAGCAGTTGGGTTGGCTAGACTTGTAAAAGCACAATCCACATTAAATTTATACCATCCAACAAAGGTAAGGATGATAATTTAACTCGACCTGTAGGAGTCCCGACCCTAATGGGGAGCGCTTTAAAATCCGATTAATGAATTCGGAGCTGGTATGTTTTTTTTTAAAAAAATTTGTCTTTTAAATGGAGCGGGTAAGAAGTTAATTTAAATAAAACCGTCCCCATTATAGATTGACAATTGGGAGACTGTTTCACATATTGGAATACAAACCATTATAGATCTCTAAGATTATAAAATAATATTTTTAAAATTAACCTGATTCGTAAGAGACTTGCCTTGCCTCGTTAGGGAAAATTAGGAGTTAATTTAAATATATCATCCCGCCCCATTTATTAAATGGGGCGAGTAAAGGTTTTTGAAAACCTGGCCCGTTGCCATTCCTAAGCAAATGGAGGGCCCCATCGTTGTTGTGGAGTAGGACTGCTGCTATCTGAAGAATCACTGTCAGGGCATTGAATAGCCTTAAAGGCATGCTGCTCTTTATTCGCAAAGTAGAGGCAGCGATGTCAGGGGGAGGAGATGATTTTCAAAAATGAAAATATTACGTCTTTTCCATATTTGCCAACTTGTAAAGGCTATATTGTTAATCTTCTTTTTACCGCAAGTCTCCTCTTTGTATAGCAAGCTTATTTTTAAAACCTGAATGACAACCAGTTGGGCAAGTCATATCATCCTTTCCTAATTTTTTCCAGATCTCCAAAACGCCCTTGCATAAAAAAAGGATATGTTCAATACTCTCAGATTCCCGAGTGCATATAGGACAAACTGGGCTAGGGGTACATTTGCGAATGTGGAGATTTTCTCCAGTAGGCAATGCATTTTGGCAAATTTTCCACCAGAAGTGTTGGATTTTTGAGGGTGCCTGGATAGACCAAATGGTGTTCCACGTTTTTGGGTGAGGAGTAAATGAGGTTAATTAGTTGGGAGAGGCTTTCTCCATTTTTTTCGCCTTTATATATATCCTGATTTCACAGAGAAAATCCCATTTCTGGTGTAATGCCAAACCATCCGATCATTTTTATTTGTATAGCTGATAGGAATGGGTTGTATCATAATTCTGTCTTCCGGATTAAAGAGAATCTGGAGCTTTGGATGGTCCCAGTTTCCAGATGAAGAGTTGATGAGTTCACTAACATAAATGTCTTCATTTTGGAGATTTGAGGTTGGAGAAGGCTTAAAATTATTAGCACCAGGAAGCCATTTATCTTTCCACACTTTAATCTTGCACCCATTACCCATTTTGCATCTAACTCCTCTTATAGAAGATCCCTCCCCACCAATAAGCTTGCCCAGATTTTTGAAGGTCTCGCACCCTTTTTAGAAGTACGAAAATCGTGTTGGGATAATAAATAGATTTTAGCATTCTAGCCCACATAGAATTTGGATTTTGGAAAATCCTGCAAGCTTGTTAATCAAGAAGGGCCAAGTTATAACTATTCAAGTATCTAAAACCCATACCACCCAATCCCTTGATGCCAGTCATAACACTCCATTATTTCCAAGGAATTTTCCTCTTAACTTCATTTCCCCCACCAGAAGTTCCTTATCATAGAGCTGATTTTATCACATATTCTCTTGGGCAGAAGCATACATGACATAGAATAGGTGGGGATGGCTTGCACCACGACTTTGATGAGGATTTCTTCGCCTACTGGGGATAAAAGACTTTGTTTCCAGCCTTGAAGTTTTTGGGCAACTTTCTCAATGAAAAAGTTTAGAGCCTCCCATTTTGATCTCCCCCATATAGAGGGAAAACCAAGGTATTTTGATTTAGGATCCATTTCTTTAACATCAAGAAGATTGCATATCCTCCTTTCAGACAACTCATCCAAAACTGGGTTGAAAAAAATGCTATATTTTTCAACATTTATTTGTTGCCCAGAAGCCTCAGTTTATAACTCAAGAATCTTGACTAATTCGGTACATTCATTATTCGTGGCTTTAGTAAAAATGATGGAGTCATTCGCAAAAAAGAGGTGGGAGAGGATGGGGCTATGTTTTCTGATTATAAAGCCCGACAGTTTTTCAGAATAAATAACCTTGGAAAGGAGGAGGGATAGGGTATCTTGGATAAACATGAAAAGATAGGGGGATAGGGGATCCCCTTGTCTTAAGCCCCTCTCAGGGATGATTTTTCCAACCTTGTCACCATTATAGAAAATACTGAAAGAAACTGTGCTGATGCACTGGTGAATAAGGTGACCCCACTTAGGACAAAAACCCATTTTCCCCATTACTTTGATTAGAAAGTCCCATTCAACACGATAGTACGCCTTGTTGAGATTAAGTTTAGTAGCCATGTTCTCCTTTTTGCGATATTTTTTGTTTTTAATGTCGTGGAATGCTTCATGGGCAAGAATGATGCTGTCTTGAATTTGTCGGCCCAGAATAAAAGCGGCTTGGTTAGGGGAGATCAGATTTCCAAGGCAATATATGAGCCTATTGGCAAGGGTTTTTGAAATGATCTTGAAGATGAAATTACAAAGGCTAAAATGGCAAAAACGGTTTACAAACTCAGGGCCTGGAATTTTTGGAATGAGTATAAGGTTGGTGTGGTTAATTTCTTGGAGGATGAAATTACCATAAAAAAACCTTTAACCGCGTTACAAATCTCAACTCCAATTATGTCTCAGTATTTCTAAAAGAATAAACCAGGAAATCCATCCGGTCCAGGGGCCTTAAGGGCACCAAGTTGGAGGACAACTCTGTAAATTTCATCATTGGACAAAGGTTGACGCAGCTTACTATTCATATTTACTGTGACCACCGGCTCAACAACATTAAGAACTTCCATTATCTCCCTATTTCCACTATATTTGAAGATTTTGGAAAAAATGAGCAAAAATTAAATTGTTAACTTCCTCATCTGATTCAATCCATTGGTTCTCATCCAGTCTAAGCTTTGCACTCCGATTACGACTCCTTTTCTGAATTGTTGAAGCATGGGAGAATTTTGTGTTTTTGTCTCCATACTTCAACTAGTTGACCCGTGACCTCTGATGCCAGAATTTTTCCTCCAATCTGGTTAATGATTTCTTCCTCCGTGATATTGCTATCCTCACAGGTAGGGGCATATTGAATGAAGGCTAGGTGCTTGGTCAGTTCAGTTAACATGTTTTCAATATTGCCAAACTCATTTCTTTTCTATGACATTAAGTTTTTGGAGGTCCATAAGAGTTTTCTGGCTACTTTATATATGGCCGAGCCTTCCACAACATTTTCCCAACTAGATTTAATGGTTTCGCCACAAGAGGGGAGATCAACCCACATAGATTCAAAATGAAATCTCTTATAACGATTTTTTATTGGGCTAAAAAGTTTGATTATGAGAGGGCAATGGTCAGAACCTTTAATTGTCTCGTGGATAACCGGGGCCTGTGAATTCCAACTCTTTCATGAAATAACTAGATATCAAATTGTTCAGTTCATTAATCTTTCTTCTATTATCATCATTCCCCCTTCATTTTCCCAGTTTTCCCCGATTAGGTTGAAGTCCCCCATGATCATCCGCGGGTCTGATTTATTCTCAGCAGTATGGATAAGAGAATCCCATAAACATTTTCTTTTACTTTTATCCGATTCAACATGAATAAAGGACATAAACCACAGCTGATTTAAGTTAGCTCTGGTGCATTCCACATCAATGGCGTCTTTATAGTCGTTAATCACTTTCAAAGAGATTGAATTATCCCACCAAACAACTAATCCACCAGCTACACCTTTAGGATCAACATATAAGTAATGTGGGAAGTTCGTCCATCATCTCAAGAATTCAAGTTTTCTACGATTATTTTTTGTCTCCATCAGGAAGATAATAGAGGGACGATAGGAGGTTACTCTTCAACATTCGAACTTTCCAAGGTTGTCCCAACCCTAACATTTCCAGGAGATGTCTAACATGGAGCTTGTGGTTGTTTGGGGCCAACACCACCACCCTTTTTTCAGTGGATTCATTCACTATATTAATGTTGATCATTGAACTGGGAGAAATAGAAAGTGGAACATCATATAGGTTATTCTCAATGAAGTGGACCATTGGGGGTGTCTTCTTCTTCTTCTTCTTCTTCTTCTTCTTCTTCTTCTTCTTGGGTTTTAACTTGCACGGGGCTTTATATTTTCCATGTGTATCCTTCTTATTCAAGTATATCCCAATGGGCTTATATTTTTTGTAATTCTCCAGTTCTCCATCTTCAAGTACTTCTTCTCTTTGCCTCTTTAGAGGATAATTTTTCAATCTTCTTAAGGACATTCTCATTAATGGGGAGTACAGTTTTATCAGTGTCTTTAATCCTATGGCTTCAAAAGGGGTAGGTAATTGTTTTGTGGCTTGGTTGGGAGATGGAGGTTACTATATGTTTGATTGTGGGGTTGTGGTTGGTGAAGAATGAGTTGGATAGGTTAGCAAGGAGTTATGGGAGGGTTTTTGTGGGTTTGGGGTTACATTAGTAATGAGTTTTAGGTTTGGGATTAGGACTGGGTAGAGTAGGATTTTTTTGGATCAAAGGGTTTAGTAATGTCGTGAGGGCTGGGGTTGGGTTAGTGTTATGGAGTTTTGGAAACATTAAAAATTGGGTAAATTTGGACTCACCTTGAACATATTTATTGAGGACATTAACAGAGAATATTTTATTTGGTGATAAATCATACATTAAGGGCGTGGGTTGATTATATTGTAACAGTTCATGGGTAGATAATACTTATGGGACCCCCTTAATGATCAACCTTTTTAGAGGTGAAGAACAATTGTCACTTGTTAAATCAACATTGGGGAAATCCAAATCTTTATTCATCTCTGAGGTATCACCTCTGGTTGCCCACCAGGGATAATCATTATCATCACCACCTATATAACATTGATTCCTTGCAAGCAGTTGGAGGAGTTTGTCGCCTTATCCCCCACATAAAGGCTGGGAGAAACAAAATCTTTATCCTCAACTTGGATGACCTGTCTTATACCCTTATTGCCTATCACCGTTTTTGTAATACCCTGCCCTAATGTTTCATTTAAATGTTTGTATAAATTTTAATGAAGTGAGGTTTGATGATGATTGTATGAAATTTGGGTGTAAAAGGCTGGAATTTAAAGAAAAGAACAAGAAAGGAGGGTTCGAACGAGAGTGAGGCCGCTTGACCGATGTTTGGACCTCGTTCGAAGCAGGGGATCAAGTGATGTCTGAGCGAGGTCCCACTGCCTAACAGGTCGCTGGTCTCTTGAAGGTTGTTAGAAGCCACATATCGAACGGGATGCACTTGTCGTTCGAACGAGGCTTAATGTCATTCGAACGACGCATTTCGAAAATGTCAAATCTGACTCGCCCTTGTGCGCTGTCACTTTTCTAGCCCTTGGATTATTGAGTTGTCAAAATCTGGTGAGCCTAGATGGGCAAAAATGGGATTTCGAAGGATTGGGGTGATTTATAAGGGGTGTTTGGCTTATTTGGGCTCATTTTGAGTTGGAGGAAGTAGAGAGAGAGAGAGAGAGAGAGAGAGAGAGGTGGGTCTACCACCATTTTGGTGTGTTACTCCACATCTTTCCACTACAAACCACCATGTTACCACCCCTCCACCTTATATCCCCATATTTGTTATGCATTCCACAATATTTGAACCATATATATCCATTTCCACCATGAATGAGGAGAGCTGCAAATTTATGGAGTTATTGTTGGAGGTTCTTGAAGATGAAAATGGAAGATTAATGGACTTTGAAGGGGGTTCTTTCTTGAAAACTCGATGGAGCATGCTTTTGGAATGGGGCAACCTCCTTGAAGCCACCTTAGGTGGTGAGAGGTTGCCTTCTTCCTAGACCTTTCACGCCTACCATTGTTGGAGCCCCATTTAAGGTGGAAAACCTTACTCTTAGTATCAAGACTCTATTTTGTGTATTTGTAGTCTTCTTGTTAGATTACATGAGTAAATTACATTTAATTAAATGATGAAAATCATGTATAGTAAGTAATAAACATTTTTATGAAAGAAAAATGTTGTTTTGTTGAAAAATAAATGATGAGTAAATATTTCAAAGATTCTTGAAATGAAGATTGGGATTTTATGAAAATGGTGTTTTTTCTTAAAAATTAATGTTAAACATTGTATGAAATAAAATGTATGAAAATGATGAATTATTTTGCTAAAACGTTGGTGAAATAATGTTTTAAAGTTTCTTGCAAATATAGAGATTTTAGGGGAAATGGACATTTTTTAGGTTTAAAGAAATAAAAAAATGTCTTCACGTATTGAAAAGCATAATTTTGCAAGTATTGTGAACTTCTAGAATGAAATGTATGTTTAACCCATTTAATAGGATTTTAGGACTTAAAATCCATCTTCTCATGCGGATAAACTTATAATATTTTGATAATAAATATGTGAACAAGTTTAAATGAGGTTTTGTTGGGTTTAAAGAAGAAATAAGAAAAGTAAAAATTCTAATCTTCAAAGTGTATGAAAAAGGGGTTAAAGGTGTGATGAATATAAGGTTGTAAGACTACGCGTATTGATAAAAAGAAAATGGGATTTTGTTATAAAGTAGTCTTTAAGTGTAATTAGATTTCTTGAATGAAGAAGTAAAAAAATGTCTAATTTGAAAATATGGTTACTAAAGGTGTTGGATAAGTGCTAATGGTTAAACTTTAGGAAGTTGGTGTGTGTAATTTGATAATGTTTGAAAGATTAACACTTATGAATTTGAAAGGGAAATAATGGAATAAAGAGGTTTCCAACTTGAGAAAAGTGATACTCCAAATGTTAAAAGGTGTTATGGTGTTGAAAGCACTTAAGAAGTTAGTGTTTATAACTTAAAGGTGTTTGGGATGATAACACCCTTAAAATGGAGGAAAACAATAAGTTTGGAAACAAATGGGTAAAATGGTAGTTTAACTTAAAGTGGAATATTTTTATGAAATGAAAATGTTGGAAAAGGCGCTACACAAATTGGTCCTAAATGAATATGATTTTTGGAATAAAATCAAAGTTAAAGTGTAAAGGACATGAAATGATAATTTCAAAGTGTAACACGAGTTGGGGTGAAACCCCGAGTTTGGTTTCGACCGGATAAAAAGGGAAATAAGGGATAATGTGGACATTTGTAAAATGTTAAAACACATAAAAGGAGCTCAATGACACCAGAACAATTAAGGAGGGCTCGGAGCCCGAGATGAAAGACCAAAAATCACTAGCCAGAGCATATGGTGGCGTTGTCGGCGGTGTGGAGCCTGTTAAAGTATGTGACTATTTGGAAGATTTCAAGAATAAAGATAACGAAAATGAGGAACATGTCAAGAAGTGGGTTTTGTGGTGAAAACGTGTTAAGACAACCTAACTTGAATGAATTAATAAATGTTCCGGTAAAGGTTAAAATGGAAAAGTAAATGTGAAATTGATTAATATCCATAAGGATAAGAAAAGGTAAAGTTAGCGGGTAAATGGTGGTTAAACAACCCAAGTGGTTTAACCCATAATTAACACATGGGTGTGTTGTGAAAGGTTTTCAAGGACTAAATAAGTATTTTCAAATACGATGTTCGCATGCGTCGAAAGGGTGATTTTTAATAAAAATACTAATGTGCATTGGTCAAAATAAAAATGGTAATTTCGGTAAAGGAATGGCTTTCGATCAAACTAAGTGTAGTTGTTTCAAGTATTTAACCGTATGTGTTAAATATATGAATAAATGTCAAAACAAGGAAGAAGATGTCTTTTACACGATTAATGTGAATTAATCTGAATAAATAAGGTTTTCGGAAGTAAAATGGTTTCATGCATAAGTATACGTATTGGTATGTGTGTGTGTGTGTATATATATATATATATATATATATATATATACACACACACATATATATATATATATATACATATATATACAAAGTAGTTACATGTGTATGCAGGTATTACGTATCGAGTCATCTTTCTGTCGTTCGGTTCCATACTGCATTTTTTAATTTTTCACTGGGCATTAGCTCACACTCTCGTCTTTGTTACATCAGGTTGGGTGAGGGTTCATATTTTTAGAGCGTTATACAGGTAAGTATTCTATTTAATTTTACGTTAGTAGCTTTATATGCTTGGACTCCAGGGATGCTTGCCATGGGTCCTTCACGTATTTTGAACTTGAAATTGGAGTCACATGCTAAACAAGTGAAACGTTAGTTAAAATGAAAATGTACTAGCAACATTATATAGTTTGTTTCATTGTACTTCACACCTAATGCTCGGGTCGGACCGAATTAACTACGGGTAACCCAAAAGTCTAGACCGGGGCATTACAAATGGTATTAGAGCTCTAGGTTCAAGGTTTCTTTTGGGAGTGACATGGTGAGGTTGATATTGGATCTTTTGATGTAGATGTTGGTTTGGTCCGATCATGGTAACTTTGGTGACAGTTTGGTTCACATTCTTGACGCTGAAATTAAAGAGGTTAGCACGATGGGTGAATTCATTGCCAAGTGGCAGACAACCAAGTTAGTTATTTTTCATCGCTTCCACGTTTCTAATTTAGATATATTATTAAGTTGTGAATGATCGTGTGAGCCCGTGGTGGCAACATTGCAGGTTCTTAGTGAGAGTTTCTTATATGTAAATCCGTAGTGATAAGAGAAGCCTGTTGAGAAATAGAGAATGACGAATGATGTCTATTGAAAAAAATATGACTCACATAAAGTCAACCATGGAGATTAGATAGCTAGTGCGTTATATATAAACAGTGTCGATTAGTGATAGAAATACGCTAAAATTATGTGAATAGGTACTTCGTGTGGTTAGTACCAATTGTGTGGTTAGGTGAATTTCATCCTTGGAATAGTATCACATCGTAAGGCAATTGATGATTTATTGGGCACGACGAACCATGTTGGCGAAGACTTGGGATGTATACTCGGTCTTAGTCCATAAGATAATATTATTACAAGTAAGTGCCCTGATGATTCTTGATTGAAAGTTGTAGCTCCTAGGGTATGATGAGAGTTATGGGCAAATTACGATAAGTGTATTACGTATGAAACAATGATGGTTAAGGAGACCTAGGGGTAAAATCTAGGTAGTCTTTTATGATGGGGGTTAGAAAGTATGATGTGACTAAGAGGAATAGGATCTTTAGTGGTGTCGTGATTCGGACCTATAGGTTTATAGGTTATAGGCGACATCCTGTATCTTGCCAAACGCTTAGTAGCGTTAGTTGTGGTTTAGTGTGTGGCCTATGGTCACAGTCGTTTGAAAGAAAAATAAGATCATTATCTAAGTGTAAAGGCTCGTTGTACCTGCCAAAGTGATGGTTAGGTGCGAGGTGATCTTAGTCCGAGGGTGGTTCAAGAGTATATTGGAGTGTCCATAGGACTAATGATGCGTCGCATCATTGGGAATATAAATCGAATGCATGACATCCTGAGGTGTTCCATGGTTAGGGTGCGCCATATGTGGAAGCTCACAGTTTAGTGTCTTTGAGAGCACCAAGTAATCGCGTCGTGTGTATTGAAAGGTTTGTAGAGCGCACCTACAATGATAAATGTGTGGATGATGAAATCTTGTCGGGTTTTGAGGTCGATTATATAGAATGTGTTTTGGTCCCTTAGGAGACCAGTTAAGTCCGGTATGAAGGAGCATTAGCATCCTATCAATGATTGTGTTGAAAGTATGTCGATGATCTCAGGTTGCTGGTCAAGGTCTAGAAGATTCAAATAACATACGTGCTGGGTACGACTTCCCAAATTGGCACTGATAGGTGGTGTAAACTTCTAGGAGAGGTTGAAAACTTGTGTCGTTATGGGAGTGACACTCGAATGTCTTGAAAGGACTAGTATTGGTGTTTTGACACTTGGTTTTGAGGTGTACTAGAAAATGTATTCGAAACTTAGCTTGATGACGCCATGTGGAGACGTGAAAATGGCAAACAAGGTGGGGTAATATCGAAGCATGATTAAAATGTTAGCATGAGTCGACGATATATTCTAGAGTTGCCTTAGCAAGGTAAGGACTATTTTTTGGCACATCCTGCCAAGACGGTACGGATTATAAGATGTAGCCCTATGTGGTACTTACTACCCTTAGAATGACAATGACGGATGGTGTGGTCGCCACGAAATTTCAGTTTGGATAGAACCCGAAAGTAAGCTTAGTGACAATCTCATGTAGTCAAAGGACATGGTAAGGTGAAGGCCTCCCTTGAATTGACTAATTCCTTTGGGAATTTGAGGATTTCAATCATGGTATGAGAAGGTAGGTAGTAACCTAGATGCAGTAGGTTGGTGATGTCGTCACTAGTAAATGGACAAGGTCAGTGTAGACAAGGGTGCTAGGCGTCCACCAATCGGTGTGGTTCATGTGTGCAAGGGGTAGGGCATTATTCCCAAGGAGGGAAGTCAGGCATTGACTTCCTAGATAACTATCGGTTCTTATGTTGCTTTCGTATTACAAGAATGAATGGTTGTGATTTGATTCGTCACGGTTGGTGACCCAAGCCAAGGTATGTGTCTAGGATTAGTAACCGGTGAGAACGTTGGGAATGAGTGATGTAACTTAAAGCATATAGCATAAGTTTGCTGTCATAAATCATATTCAGATGATTATAGGGGGGGGGGGGACTCTCGGGACGGTTGCTCGTTCCTTTTGATTCTTGTGTGTCCCCTTTCGATTTTGGTAATAGAGGATCAATATTCTCACGTATATGGTGGCTTGAATTGGTACCATGTTATGGTACGACGCGGTTGGGCCTGGTAGAGTGCGGTGGATCGGGTATGGTAAATGTAGCTCGATAATTGGGTGCACCCTATCCGAGGTATTCTTGCGATTGCATAAAGTTCTGTGTACAAGTGGTTGCACTTTTGGCCACACGATTTTCTCGTAGTATCGGCCTTTCGAAGAAATAGCGGCGTTTTGACAGGCCGACATGGCAGTCAGTGGATTGGATGTTAAGTGCCGAATGGTGTTTTGAGGATATTATATAGTGTTAAAAATCTAGGAAACTTACAACACGGTGCTTCTTTTCCACGACGAGTGGATTAGAGCAAGGCTTAAATGAGTACTTAAAGGTGAGACGCCTAGAGTAGTGCTAGGGTCATCAGAGTGATGCAGCGGAAGGTGTCAGCCGAACTGTAATACCCCATATTTTTGCGCATTTAGAATTTAATTAATTGAGTAATTAAATAGGAAAATACGATTTAATTTAAATTACGTGAGCAGAGTAATTTAATGTGATTCAATATTTAAATTACGCGAGTGAAGTAATTTGATGCGATTTAATGATAATTATGATTATTAAGTGATTAAATAATAATTGTGATTATTAAATATTAATCAAGAGATAGAAACTGATTAATATTATGATTCAAATTTACTAAGCGTGGATAGTAAATATTGATAATTAATTTTGTACGACATAACGAGTGATATGGACGTACTTAATTTTATCTCACCCGGGTGTCGCGCGTAGACTAAATTGAGGATGAGATAGGAAATATATTTTTACGTGACTCAAATGATAATTTAGAGGTCACATATGATTTCGAAAGGTTCG
Organism: Sambucus nigra; assembly: GCA_949130495.1. NCBI lineage: Eukaryota > Viridiplantae > Streptophyta > Magnoliopsida > Dipsacales > Adoxaceae > Sambucus > Sambucus nigra. The sequence goes on along the minus strand of OX422208.1, from coordinate 643,097,836 downwards.
AGTTTGTCAAAATAGTATACCTGGGGGTACTAGTCGGGTACCAGGGCTTTTTTAGGCTAAATCAGGACCATATGGGGGCATTTTAGTCTTTTGACATTTGGGGGTGAGTAGAACTACAAAATTACAAACACTAAATTAGATTATAAGAGTTGGAGGCTAGGGTTAAAGGAGAGAAAAACTCGCAAAAACCATTGCAGATAGAGAGAGAGCAATTGTGAAGCCTAAGAGAGAGATTTAGAGAAGATTGGAGTGTGTTCTTCCACCACAAGCATCTTGGGAAGATAGAAAGGAGAAAAAGAACATCAAACCTCCAACAATAATTAAATTAGACTCTACTATAATCAAGGCAAGTGGTTATTTGCAAATTATTTTGAGTTATAATATCCATGCGTAGGATTTATGAACAATTGATTTTGATGAATATTCTTAGAGAAAAAGAACTGATTAATTGCATTTTTTGGTAGAATTAGTATGTAGTTAGATTTATATCTGTAGAGGATTGAAAATCAGCGAAACCATGATTAATAGTACGAATTAAAATCTGGGTTGATGATTGAAAACAAGGGAAGAACATGTCATATTAGGGTTCTTGAATAGTTAGAAGATTTGAATTATTCTGAGCTAAATTGTAAGGATTTTTAATGTTTAAATCATTGGAAATGATCCTAGTGTACGCAGAACTAGTTAGGGATTGTTAGTTATAAGTCTGGTGTATTATCATGAGAGTTGGATAATTGTAAATGGTGAAAAACGCATGAAGAAGAAGAACTGCGTCTGTCACTGCTCGATCGATCGATCAACTATGAATGTCGATCGATCGACCCAGGCTGATTTTGGGTTCTTTTGTTGGTTGAGTTCCTCGTGATTTCCAATGCTTGAGAAGAACCTTAGAGATAATATTATACCTAAGTAGGGACTTAGTGAAGACCTGTAGGTATTTAGTAGGGGTCTGTTATAATCATGGGTGTAATATTTGGAGAGATGGACCGACGAAGATAAACCATGTGACACCCCGCCTAATTAAATACCGGGCGATCACTCCTTTATTAAATTAAAATCAAGGTGAAGAGTTGGTTCATTCATAGCATCAATGTCAAAAGAAAATTTTCCAATTTAAGCACCCTAATTAATTAAGCTAAGTGTCAAAACCATTTTTTTTACATTACTTTCCAAATTTTATTTTATGTAAACCAACATTTAAAACTTTACGAAATTCATAACTAAAGAGTCACACAACAACTATACTGGAATAAACAATCCAATAATTAAACATTAAACTAAATGAATCCAACATTTAATACTTGAATGAAAACATCCTGACAATAACAAATCCCAAAGAGTAAAATACTGGAAATAAATGAATCACAATGTCCGCTAAATAACTGAATAATGGAAAGGGCGACACATGCCCAACTGAATAAATAGTGCTAGAAGTGGAATAAAGAAATGAGGTCGTCTAAGCAGGAGGTCTGCAACTCCCACCTAAGTTTCAGCGCGTTCCTTCCAAAGGATCCTATGCAAGACTCCCCTGTGGCTGGGCACCTGTGATATATACATATATATACAAGAGAGAAGAGAAAATGGAAACTGGTCAGAGCCCGATTGTAACAATGATTTAAAATTTGTTTAGCAAGTATTTAAAATGTTTACAGGCCAATGCAACAACATATTAGTGCGGCACTCCAAATTCTCACCTCTCTTCTAATGTGCACACCTATCGCACTAACCTTCCCAACTGTTTAACTTATCTTATCTTAGGTTACTCGTAAGATTTAAACTGAGCAATTCAACTATTTTAGAGGGTAATTTCATTTGACAACAAAGTTCTCATTTAAACCTTAATCGCTAATAAAGTTTCTCCGTAACATATTATACTTTTAAAACACATTTTTCTCAATTGTAATTATTATGCATTTCTTACTTACCATAAACACAGTAGGTAGTTCCCAAATTCCCAAATTTAATATATATATTAAATACTCATATAATATATATATATTCTAACGGCACCCCACATAATAATTATGGTGCGGGCATACTCTGCTATCCAATCCCCGTATCACTCGTACTAAGGGAAATACAAGTTCGGAATCACTCTCGAACTGTATTAACACATACACAAACAATATTGAGGCGAAACATAGTTTCCAAGTCCAAGAGGTCAGTACATACCCTCGCGTCTCTTAGGACCGTGACTATCGATCCGATAGCCTGTACCTAGGATTCCTATCTTCTTGGGTACAAGTCAATATCCCCCATAAAAGTCCCATCGAGATAAGACAGTCCCAGCGCGGTAACCTCAGGGATAACAAGTAGCGTGGGCATAATTTTTACACATTTATAATATATGCACAATCACATAGTCATATATATATATATACAACACTTATTCACATTTCTCAATTTGGTGTACCCACAACCTATAATTATAACTTCTTGTTCTGAAGACATTTTACTCACTTATCCCGTTTAACGGACTCATATCGTTTATTACGGTTATCTACCTCTCGTGATCTTTAAAGTAATCTCACCGTCCCAAATATTTAAATCTTCACACCTACACAACCCCAAAAATCTTGTACTAATCTGAATTCCTCGAATACTGGTTTTCCTCACTCAAATTTACTGATTTCTAAGATAGGGGTAAAAATAGGAATTTCCCTAAAAATTGAAAATCTCGCTCGAACCAGAATGGTTCTCGCTCGAACGACTTCCACGTGTCGCTCGAACGACTTCGAGCGACTTGTCCATCTCATTCGAACGAATTCGCACGACATTGACATCTCGCTCGAACTACTTCGCGCGACATCGCGCGAACTGCACTGTATCGTCTTCAACCTTTGACAAATTCATTTTTCACCATTTTTGAGCCTAAAAAACTCTATAGTTTAATCCCAAACGTCTCCTCTTCAATCCCAATCAATAATATCATGATTATATAACATTAATAACTTCCTAGAATCATTAATTCATCAAAAATCATTTTGATTACATGAAATCCCCGAATTAATTCGTAAGAACCCTAATTCCCAAATTTTCAATTAAAGAACCTAATCAACATCAATTCGTTCATCCATATTAATTCCAAATTTAGTAATACAACCTCTAAATATGAAAGGGAATTTCCAGATTATCATTCATATCATTACTACATGCAATTTTTCTATCTCCAACATGGGTTTTCTTATATGAAACTCATCCTAATCATCCCTAGACTAACATGAATGATGCATTAACGAAATTAAGCAAGATAAATACTTGCCTGGAAATTTCAAAGTTCTGATTTGTGGACGAATTTGGTGTGGTTGCGTTCCCCGTCGCGTGATCTACGTGTTGGTGGTGGTGGCGGTGCAATCAGATGACTTTTTGGCCTAGGATTTCTTGGAAAGCTTTCTCCTTCCCTCTCCTATGGCCGTTCTAAGGTTTTGAGTCTGCTAACCCTAAAGGAACATTCCAAATGGCTGATATAACCTAATAAATTTCGTGGGTTTAATTACCCAAAAATGTAAAATGTCCAAAATGCCCTCCCGGGGTGTTAAATAGGCCTAAAAACACCCCGAGACCCAAACTAAACCCTCGGGTACACTTTTCTGACTATCTCGACCCTTCCAGACACTTTGGCGCACTCAAAACAACCATACGAGCGACTTATAATTTATTCACTTTTATAAATCAATATTTAGTCCCGACGCGACACGGGCGCGTCCCGACTCAAATTTCCAAAATTGTCATGCTATTTACTCGTGACGTTTAATGGAATCAATATTATATATTACTTTTCTCATTAGTAATATCCAACAAGTTTCCCATAATTACTAACTCACATCACGCTAATAATTATAAAACTAATTAATTTCCGGATTTATATTAAATCATTAACTCACATTAAATTTAATAACTCCCCAAATTTAGAAAGCATAAAAATATGGGGTATTACAAACCAATGAAGTTGTGTATCGAGGATTATGGATTTGAGTTACGAGGGAAGCTAACGTCAATCTAAATTAATATTACTAGGTTAGAGATAGTTTAGCTACTGAAATGAATGGAGGGGTAACTAGGATCCTTAGAGTTGTGTGAATACTCAATTAAAAGGCGATAGTGAGATAAATCGTAAATTAATAAGTATGGTGAATATTAAAGAGAAAATATTAAGTACGAGCACTATTATTAGGTTAGGTGTGTACCTACTGAATTATATATATACTTAGGTGGATAGAATACCTAAAGTATTATTGTCTATATTAGGGTCGAGGTAGGATTCCGAACTAATATATGGAAATAGTAAATTGGGTTCGTGATGAAAGAGTTCCAAACCAATATATGTATAAAATTTCATTAGTGGGGTCGAGGTGATTTTTCCGAACCAATACATGAAATAAACTTAGCGTCAAGGTGACATTCCGAACCAATCCTTTTACTTGGTGTCAATGGACCATTCCGAACCAAGAGTCCTTGATGTGTGTTAAGAGGACATATTAGTAATGAATGAATTTATAAGTATATATTGTGTGTGAAATGTAAATTGTATTAATAATATACTTATGCGAGTTAGTAGATAATGAGATGCAGTGAATACATCTAAAATCAAATTAAGTAGGGAAACTTAATTATAAAAGGGTTAAAGATAACAAGGTGTGAACAGTTATCTAAGTATATAAATCATGCGATATGGTTAATATTACATACTATATGGGCGATATGGGAACATATCGCGTAGATGAGTTAAGTTGAATAATATAGTCCAATTAGCTTGGGTAGTACATCTAGGTGGGTTAAGTACGGGACGTTAGGCGTGCACTATAGATGAGGGGTGAGGTAACTCAAGAGAGTGTATGCAAATTTTAACATGTGTAATCAACAACTCATCTTACCGTGATAATCACTTGCAAAATATTTTGAGTACTAACTCTTGCTATCAAAATATTTTCAAAACCCTTTTAGGTTTCCAGTCACAGGGATGCCAGACTCGAGGATTCAGTCCATGGACTCGTAGCTGCAGCATTGTGGAGGCTGGCAGGACTTTGTATAGACGATTCATTCATTCAGATCTAGTGTAGGATCTCATTTTAGTACTCTCTATTGGGACATGTTGTCCATTGTCATTATTTCAGATATTCAGTTTTGGATTATGTTTGTTTTATTTTGCAATTTGGATTTTAGCCGATTGTTGACTCAGCAAGACTTAATTCTTTACATATTATGAGATGGTTTGAATTATATCATATTGTGAATGTTTAATTATTATTCCCGCATGAGTAATTTTCTCGGGTTAATGAGAGATAAAATTTGGCATCGGTCTAATTTCACTTAGGTGATTCGTAATTAAAAAGTTTTCGACAGTGATGCTAAGAATGAACCAATTGGGAAACCAGTTTTAATTTAATTTAGGACCGATCACCCGGAATTTAATTAGGCAGGGTGTCATAGGAACGCACAATGATAACTTGGTAAGCATATTTCTTCTTGGAGTAAGAAATTATCACTGTATGGTTATTGACAAGCCCGTGCGAATTGTAGAGTCAAGATATCCTAAAAACTTGTGGGACGCGGGATGTGCTATCCTAACATGGAATCGATTTTGATGATGAATACGATCTCTAGTTGTATTGTGGTTTGCTCTTCGGTTAGTGTCGATCACTAGAGAGGATTGTTGTATAGGCCCCTATATGATTTGGATGTTAGCCAAGTTAACCCTAGGACTCGATTGATCATGATCGTCAAGTGAATGGAGACTCGAAGCCGGTTATGTGATATTCATGGTTAACGAAATGGTGAGCGCTAAAACATGTCACATGTTGAGTCTTTGGTGACCAACCCCATGTAAGGACGTGAAGTGTGACCTTAACCATGGGTGTCTTTGATGATGTTGTCTTAGAGGGTTCAATGACTTAGAATGAGAATTGGTAAACCTCACGAATCTGAAGAATTAATGGATCGAGAATTTCGGGGACGAAATTCCCCAAGGAGGGAAGTTTGTAATACCTTTCCCTAACATATCATTTAAAATTTTGTATAAATTGTAATGAAGTGGGGTTTGATGATGACTGTAATAGATTTGGGGGTGAAAATATGAAATTTGGAGAAAAGAACAAGAAAGGAGGGTTCGAACGAGAGTGAGGTCGCTTGAACGAGGTTTAGACCTCGTTCGAAGCAGGGGATGGCGATAGGTTCATGCTAAGTCCCACTGCCTAATAGGTCTAGGTCGCTTGAAGATCATTAGAAGCCATGGATTGAACAACATGCACTTGTCATTCGAACGAGGCTCATTTCGTTCGAACGACGCATTTAAAAAATGTTAAATCTGACTTGCTCTTGTGCGTTGTCACATTTTCTGGCCCTTGAATTATTGAATTGTTGAAATCCGAGATTTGGAAGGATCAAGCATGTTTTATAAGGGTTTTTTTTGGCTCATTTGGGTTAATTTCGAGTTGGAAGAAGGGAGAGAGAGGGGCGGGTCTTCCACCATTTTTGTGTATTCCTCCACCCCTCTCCACCACAAACCACCATGATACTACCAATCCCCCACCTTATATCCTCATATCGTTTTATGTATTCCACCATATTTGAACCATATATACCCATTTTCACCCTGGATGAGGAGAGCTATGAATTTATGGAGTTATTTTTGGGGGTTCTTGAAGATGGAAATATAAGATTAGTAATGTTTGAAGGGGGTTCTTGCTTGGAAACTTGATGGAGTAGGATTTTGGAGTGGGGCAACCTCCTTGAGGCCATCTTAGGAGGTGGGAGGTTGCCATCTTCTTAGAACTTTCATGCCTACCATTGTTGGAGCCCCATTTAAGTTGGGAAACTTTACTCTTAGTCTTAAAACTCTATTTTGTGTATTTATAGTCTTCTTGTTAGAATATATGAGTATGATGCATTTGATTAAATGATGAAAATCATGTATAGTAAGTAATAAACATTTTTATGAAATAAAAATGTAGCAAAAATGTTGTTTTGTTGAAAAATAAATGATCAGTAAACATTTCAAAGTCGCTTGAAATGAAGATTGAGATATTTATGAAAATGGTGTATTTTCTAGAAAATTGATGTTAAACATTTTATGAAATTAAATATTTGAAAATTATGAATTATTTTGCTAAAACATTAGTGAAATAATGTTTTAAAGTTTCTTGCAAAAATGGAGATTTTAGGGAAAATGGATATTTGTTAAGTTAAAATAAAGTAAAAATGTCTTGAAAAGCATAATTTTGCAAGTATTGTGAAATTCTAGAATGAAATGTATGTTTAACCCATTTAATAGGATTTTAGGACTTAAATTCCATCTTCTCATCCGTATAAACTTGTAGCATATTGATAATAAATATGTGAACAAGTTTAAAGGAGGTTTTGTTGGGTTTGAATAAGAAATAAGAAAATTAAAATTCTGATTTTAAAAGTATGTGAAAAGGGAGTTAAAGATGTGATGAATATAAGGTTGTAAGACTATGTGTATTAATTAAAAGGAAAGGGTATTTTATTATAAAATTAGTCTTTATGTGTAATTAGATTTATTGAATAAAGAAGTAAAGAAATTTCTAATTTGGAAATATGGTTAATAAAGGTGTTGTATAAGTGTTAATGGTAAAACACTGGGAAGTTGGTGTGGGAAACTTGATAATGTTTGAAAGATTAAAACTTATGAATTTGAAAGGGAAATAATGGAATAAAGAGAGCTCGAACTTGATAAGTGTGATACTCTAAATATTAAAAGGTGTTAAAGTGTTGAAAGTACTTAAGAAGTTAGTGTATATAATTTAAAGGTGTTTGGGATGACATCACCCTTAAAATGAAGGAAAACGCAAGTTTGAAAACAAATGGGTAATATGGAAATTTTACTTAAAGTGGAACATTTTTATGAAATAAAAATGTTGGAAAAGGTGCTACACAAATTAGTCCTAAATGAATATGATTTTTGGAATAAAATCAAAGTTAAAATATAAAGGACATGAAATGATAATTACAAAGTGTAACACCCCGCCTAATTAAATAGTGGGTAGCTACTCCTTTATTAAATTAAAACATAATATATAGTTGGTTCATTCTCAGCATCACTGTTGAAAAATATTTTCCTTCTTAAAACAACTCACCCAATACTTAATCAAGTTAAGTATTAAAAATATTTTAATGAACACTTTAAAACCATTACCACAATACTGAACAACAATAGAGAAGTTCATAACACAACTGAATGATGAATAACAAGATTAAATGCAACTGATAAAACTTCCCAATTTAAACTATCTAGCACCAATCCAACAAACCAAAATGAGAGTACCAATATAAACCCAATACAATATCGGAAAAGGTAAATGGGATAACTAGAATCCTGGGCAGCATGCCCTAAATAAGAAAAGCACTACAGACATCGGAATCAAAGAATGAAGCATCGAAACAAGTCTGTATCTCCAGGAATGACTACTCATGATTAAACATCCATATCCTAAGCTGCACGTCCCTGATGCTGGGCACCTATTAATATAGATATAGTAGAGAAGAGAATATTCAAGGAAACGAGTCAGAGCCCGATTGTAAAAGATTTAATATAACAAGTATTTAATAAGTGAAATTAATCATTTATTATGTACACGTTAGATTCTAGGCCCTCACTTGATATTCTCACATCTCATCTAGAGTGCATGACCTACGTATCCGAGTGGCTTCCTAATTAAGGTTTCCTTCTAACTTGTTTCCACAACATGATTCTATCCCAAATAAAGATCCCATATGTCCCATACCATACGAAATATAATTATTCACATTCTTTTCTCTTTGATATGAATTTTACTTTTCAAAGCCTTATTCACAATCAACTACAATATCACACAGTATATTGAATCATAGTATATATGTATATTCACCCTATAATATATACTAATATAGAACCTCCCAGTCACATCTGCGGTGCATGCATACTCTGCTATCATGTCCAGTCACAATTCTCATTGTACAAAGGACAAATGGTTCGATGTCTTCCCCGAATCAAAAATAATATAACACACATATGTTGGAGGCGAGCATACTCCCCAGCCAAATGAGTCATGCACATACCTACGTTCCCATTCAACCGTCGAAATTATCATACACACCGATAGCACGTGTCCAAGGTCCCATGCTCAAGGTGCGAACCTAAAATCCTCCCAATTGGGCGAAACATAATAAGACCGTCCACAACGCGAAACCTCCACCCCAATAGCAAGCAGTGTAGGTATGTCATACATATAACAAACTATAATATAGGTATACATCCACCTATATAAATATAATATCAATCAGGTATTCACACAACCATAAGATAATTCCCATACGTAGTATTATCTCTCTCTCTCAAATCCTACGTATTAAATATTATGACTTTACTCCTTAATTTATTATTCCCGAGCCTTCCTCATTACTTGAAGATTGACTAAGTTCTCCTTAATATATATCCAGTAAGAAAATCACTTATACCCTAATGGTCTATGTCATCGTACTCTCTGAATTATTGCGAATTAAACTCATCTTTAATTAAAATTATATTCGATAAAACCTATTCTCTCATAACCACATATTCCTTCACCTAAGATTAATCTCACATATGGACTTAAGATTTTCCAGGTGATTCAATGATCCCTTCCCTACTAGTCTTATCCTTAATATTCATATATACGGATCACAACCCAAAACATTAATCTATCAACCATAATTCATTCGATTAACTAACATAATTCTCTCCAACTAATTCCCAGATATAATAATATTAATCGGAGTCTTACCTATGGCCTACTGCCCTTCCCTAAGTCCCATTATGTTCAAATAATAATTACTAGAGATTCCTAAAAATTTTGGGATTAAATCAAGAATTAAAAAGGAACAACTTCATCTTTTCTGGGAAGTTCGATCGATCGATGGTCTTGGGTCGATCGATCGAGCTTCATGCGTTGATCGATCGATCACCCAGATATCAGCCCAGATTCTGCAACTTTTATTCTACGGCTTTTACATCTTTTAAATAATCAAACCTTTATTTTAATGTCCCAAACTTCATAAAATCCATACCACATGATATATCAACATATGTAAATGATTCCTACTAATTTTAACAACCTAGAATCATCAAGAGTTTGGATCAAAAGCATATATCTCATATTTTTTCAGAAAACTAAATATATGATATTTTAAGAACAATCCTTTCTCCAACATGTGAAGTTTATTTCGTGGATTAATATCTACCAACAACATGAGATTAAATCCTACATATTTTAACATATCAGAAATGAATTAACATCTAACTAGTTTATCTTCAAAACATGTACTTTCCATCATTTCTAACTATCCTAACATGGACATTATACTAACTAGATTGCAAATATTAAATCACTTGCCTCTACTAAAAGTATGATCCTTTGGGGATGTGTGTCTACTGGTGGTTCTTTCCTTCTCCAGTCAACTTTTGGTGGTGGTTGGTAGTGGTGGTGACTTTTGGCTATTGGTTCTCCCACAAAGACTCTTCCCTTTCCCCAAAGAAACTCCTCACTCTCTCTCAATTCCTTTATCTCTAAGTTTGTATAATGAATCAATAATATAAACACTTTAAACTTATAAATAATCTCCCAATTTCGTGTACACTATTTACCTTCCAAGCCAAATGACCATATTACCCCTCCGGGGTCACTATTCGGCGCCAAAGTGCCCGAGACCTTATACAAACGTTCGAGTAGAATTTTTGACTATAAAAACACTTTTGAACACTTTGGCTCATTCAAAACGACCATTTGGATGACATATCAATATTCCTCTTTTATTTTATATAAATTCAGTCCCGACACTACTTTCACACGCGTCTGACTTATTTACCGAAAATGCCGTATTAACTATTCGCGACAATTTCTAAAATTAATCATAAGTAAAGTTATAACCACATATTACTTTGATTCACTAAGTAATATTCAACATATATAATATTATTATATTCCCAGGTAATAATTAAATTTGGGTTAATTTCAAATTAATCAATTAAATCCAAATGAATTCCTTTTTTAAATGTTACCAAAATTACGGGGTATTACACAAAGTGTAACACGAGTTGGAATGAAAACCCTGGTTTGGCTTCGACATATGTAAAATATTAAAACACATAAAAGGAACTCGATGACACTAGGATAATTAAGGAGGTCCTAGAGCCATGGGGTGAAAGACCCAAAACCACTAGCTAGAGAATACGGTGGCATCACTGACAGTGTGGAGCCCATTAAAGTATGCGGTTATTTGAAAGATTTCCAGAATAAAGATAACAGAATAAGGAACATGTCAAGAAATGGGTTGTGTGGTGAAAACGTGTTTAGACAACCTAACTTGAATGAATTAATAAATGTTCCGGTAAAGGTTAAAAAGGACAAGTAGATGCAATATTGATTAATGTCCACAAGGTTAAGAAAATGGTAAAGTAATTGGGTAAATGGGTGTAACATCCCGCCTAATTAAATACCGGGTGATAAGTCCTTTATTAAATTAAAAACCAGGTGAACGGTTGGTTCATTCTCAGCATCACTGTCGCAAAATAATATTTCCAATTTGAACACCCCTAAATAATTAAGCTAAGTGGCAAAACCATTTAAAACTCAATTTTCCTTTATTAAATACCAATATGAAAACCTTTTTAATAATAACAGTTTAAGAGTCACATAAATAAAAGGATAACAATAACTACACTACCATTTAAATCATCTAGATAAACCAAACCAAGTTATGAACTATAAATGAAATCATTCTGACAAGAGTTAACTCCCGAGGAGTACTGAATGCTGGAAATATCACAAATCTCTGACAAATCCAAATGGAATAGGAAATCGGGCGACACATGCCCTAACTATGAAGATCTAAAGTAGGAACTGATTTAATGACGAAGTCGTCTAAATCAAGGGCCTGCAACTCCCACGTAACCTGCAGCACGTCCAATCCAAAGAACCTAAGCATGACGCCCCTGTGACTGGGCACCTGTAATACATACATACATATATATACAAAAGAGAAAGAAATGACAGAAAACGGGTCAGAGCCCAAGTGTAAAACAGTTTAAAATAGTTTAACAAGTATTTAAAGTGATTACCAGCTAATATCACAACCATGTTAGTATGCGACACTCTCTTGAGAATCATCACCTCTCATCTAGTGTGCACTCCTACTGTTCTATTAATCTCATAAGTCTATCTAACTTATTTTCCATAAAGTTTTATCCCGAGAAATACTAAGGCCATAATATTTAGTTTTAGAAAATCATTATCTTCCATTTTCTTACATTACTTAGAATCATTTAGTACCGTTACCAAATTCACGAACACTTGTTATAAAGCTGAAACATTTATTTATTACTTAACTACTTATGCACAGTAGAAAGTTTCCATACATATCAGTGTATATATATATTAGTCACTCATATAATATATATACTATCGGCACCCCACATAAAATCTATGGTGCTGGCATACTCTGCTATCAAGTCCCCGTATCACACAAACTAAGGGAAATACTAGTTCGGCATCACTCTCGAACTGTATTAACATAATACACAAACAAATGGAGGCGAAGCATAGTTACAAGTCACTAAGAGGTCATCACACACCCTCACGTCTCTTAGGACCGTCTGACTATCAATCAGATAGCCTGTACCAAGGAATCCTATATTCTAGGGTACGAGTCGATATCCCCCATAAAGGTACAATCCAGATAAGACTGTCCCAGCGCGAAAACCCCCGTGATAGCAAGTAGCTCGGGTACGATTTTTACACAGATATAATATAAATATGCACAGTCACACAAACATATATATATAAATACTCACATTTTCCAAATTAGGTTCACCCACGACCCATAATTATTGTTATCCGTGCTTAGCACAAATTTTACTTAATTATCTCGCATAACGAATTCGTCTCTTTTATTCTCATTTATTATTTTCTTCATTCTTACTTCTCACCTCTCGAAGTATTATCTATCACTAAGTGTAAATGTCAGTAGGTATACCCTCACTTACCTTCTAGTCTAAATCTTTCACGAGTCTCAATCTTCTAGTACATGTACGCACAATTCCCAATGTATAAATAACTCCCCGTTAACCCACAGTTTCATCTCATATTAATTTCACTCAACGGAGTCTACTTAGACCCTACTGGTCATCTTCATAACCCATTATACTCCATAAATAATAATCAAGGGTTCCTACGTATCTTAACCGGATTAAACAAAAAGGAGAAAAATATGCAGTTTTCCAGGAGAGGTCGATCGATCGATCGATCAAGAAGTTCTTGCCCAGTTTGCTGCAAATTTCAACCTACGGGTTCAATCATTCTAACCCCTCCAAACCTCTATAATTTCATCCCAAACCCCCATCAAAGTTATCCAAATGTATAAGCAATATATATAAACGAGTTCTAACATAACAACATCAATAAATCCTCAACGAATCAATCAAAAAGGGGTTTAATCTCAAATCTCTTTATGAAACCAAATTTTGCATGTATAATCACCACCCTCTATTTTAATTAAGATTTTCTTCCCAAATATCATAATAAATTCATGGGTAATCCTCTACATATGATCAAGATTTTAGACTACATAGGTTCTCCCTACAACACATATAAATTCTCTTCCAAAATATATCATTCTCCCATTAAAACATATGATTTTCATTCCTAGACTAACATGGAAGGTATATTAACTTGGAAATCAGCAAGATAGATACTTTCCTGGGATTCAAGGATCTGATTTGTTGATGAAAATTATATGGATGCATTCCTTGTCATGCGATCTACGTTTTGGTGGTGGCGGCGATGAAATCGGGTGAGTTCTAGGCCTTGAATTGCTTGAAGACTCTTCACCTTCTTCTCAAATCTCTTCACCTTATTCTCTAATCACTTCACCTTCTTCTCTAATGGCTGGATTAGTCTTTGTGTTTGTTAACCCCAAGAGACAACTCTAAATGTCTAATAAATACTAAGAATATTCGTGGGTTTAATTACCCAAAAATACCAAATATCTAAAATACCCTCCCGGGGTGTCAATTAGGCCTAAAAATGCCCCGAGACTCAAAGTAAACCCCCAAGTACACTTTTTTGAATATCTCGACCCTTTCGAACACTTTGGCGCACTCAAAATGACTATACGAATGACTTATAATTTATTCACTTTAATAATAATAATTTAGTCCTGACACGACACAGGCGCGTCTTGAATTAAATTTCCATAATTGCCATTTTATTGACTCGTGATAATTTTAATAAAATCAATCTCATATATTACTTTACTCATCTAGTAATATTCAACAAATTTCTAATAATTACTAACTCACATCATGCTAGTAAATAAAAAAATAATTTTTGAATTAATATTAAATTAAGACCTCAAATTAAATTTAATAAATCCCCAATTTTAAAAGCCATAAAAATACAGGGTATTACAATGGGTGGTTAATCAACCCAAGTTGTTTAACGTATAATTAACACAATGGTGTGTTGTGAAAGGTTTTCAAGGACTAAATAAGTATTTTCTAACACGGGGTTCGTGTCTGTTGAAAGGGTATATTTAATAAAAATACTAATGTTGATTGGTTAAAATAAAAAGGGTAATTTTGGTAAAGGAATGAATTTTGGTCAAACTAAGTGTAGTTGCATCCATTATTTAACCATGCGTGTTAAATATAGGGATAAAAGTCAAAACAAGGAGGAGGAAGTCTTTTACATGATTAATGTGAATTAATTTGGATAAATAAGTTTTTCGAAAGTGAAAGGGTTTCATGCATAAGTATAAGTATACGTATGTGTATGTGTGTATATATATATATAGACACACACACACACACAAGGTAGTTGCATGTGCATGTGGGTATAACGTGTCGAGTCTTCTTTCTGCCGTTCGTTTCTTTACAGCATTTTGTAATTTTTCACTGGGCATTGGCTCACGACCTCGTCTTTGTTACAACAGGTTGGGTGTGGGTTCATATTTTGAGAGTGTTATACATGTAATAATTCTATTTAATTTTATGTTATTAGCTCTGTATGATTAAACTCTGGGGATGCTTCCCACGGGTCATTCGTGTAATTTGAACATGAAATTAGAATTGCATGATAAATAAGTGAAACATTAATTAAAATAAAGATGGATTAGCAACATAATATAGGTTGTTTCAATGCACTTCACGCCCAATGCTCGGGTTGGACCGGGTTGACTACGGGTAACCCAAAACTTCGGGCCGAAGTGTTACAGTTTTTTTTGTGAAATCTGTAAAGAAATTGATATTTCTAATATTTATCGCACGTAACCATTGCCCTAGGTTTATCTTGATTTCTAGGACTACCGGCTCATGATGGCAGTCTTCTTGACTATGATCGAGTCACCCAAAATTGTAACAAAAGGTGGCAAGACCCTCATATCGAAAGTGAACCCATTGTAAATTACCATCTCTTTTTTGTATATTGATTTCAAGTTGAAGAGGTTTTTTCAGATTTAAACTTACTCTAAATCTAATGGTATGAAACCTCTGGAGTTCTTCTACATATTTGGCCTCGGTGTTCATGAGTTCCCCTATCACTATGGTTATTTTTTCGAGATTAGCCATCGACCGTTTATAAGTGAAAGGTTAATGAGTTTGATTAAGAAAGGGATATTTCTTAAACTCCATATCTTCCGCAATGATATCTAGATTATACTTATGCAAAACCATTAAAGAACCCATAATAGACCAAGGGCTCTCTCATTCAATCTTATTTATGTCAGATTCCTCCACAAAAGAGAAATGGAATAAGTTTTCTCCCCAACATGCCATTTTGAATCATTTTTTAGTTTTCCATGAGTTTTGGATTACATTACTCACACCTTGTTTATTGAGAGTTTTGTATGATAGTATTTTCCCAATGAGTGATAAATGATTTCTTTCATTTTCTTCTTGTGGGACATCTTCTAGATCTAGGGTTTTGACTGTTCTCATGGGATATGCACGAGAAGGTGGGCTAGTGTACGAATGAACATTAGATAATGGGAGTACTCCAACAAAAATAGGGTTGAAAAAATACGGATGAAGGTAATATGAAGGGGGCAGTGGTTGGAAAAATGGATGCGCTAAGATGAAAGGTGAAGGAAGATATGAGGGGAAAGAAGAAGAAAGGTCGTGATAAGGAGTGTGGGTAAGAAAAAGGTTAAGAAGAGCTTAAGGGTAAAATCAGTGCCACTTAGAATCGATAGAAATAAAAGTTTGATATGAAATTAGGGTTTGGAGGTTAGTGCTGAGACGTGCTCAATGAAAACTCTAGAGAGATAAATTATTCACACGGGAGAGGTTATGCTTTAAGGAATCATTTCATGCACTGGATAAAAGGATCGGATATGATAGGATAAGAGTTGGATCGGATAGGATAATAATGAGTCGAATAAGGGTTATTACAATCCCATGTTTGACACAGCCCCGGATAATAAGGAGTATAGTAATTCAATCCCACGTTTAAAATGCTCTGGATATGATTAATTTGTCACAAGTTATCCAAAAATATCCTTTTTTGAATTTAATATTCAAAAAATACAAAAATATACTATCATCACATATTTTAACTCAAGAACGTAGCTTTTGGTGCTCCAATATGCTAGCAAACTAAAAATTAAAGTGAAAAATCAATATAGACACCCAATCAAATTTGACAAATAATAACCATTTATACCTCAATAAAAAAATTACTAACACATAGTCATCCGAATTTGTCATGAAGTCGAAATAAAACATTATTGAAATTAATCTATCAAAAACATAGGTGTGCGAAACAAAGCTCTATAAATTTAAATTTCTAGAAACCCTCTTCAAGTTAAGCACTAGTATAAGAACAACTATATAATTTATATTTAATGTTTACGCGAAACACGACCCAATATATGAAATTTCACTCCCTCTTTTGAATAATAAAATAATATCAAACAATTGTAACTGATATTAAAGTGAAAAAAATTTCTACTTATCATTTCTTATTCAAAACACGGCTCCCAAAACTTTTAGCATAACAAAGCTGGCAATTTATCATTTTTCGAGTTACATCCAAATGTCACTAACATTTTCATTGCATAACTAAACGATTTTCGAGTTATATATATATATATATATATATGTGTGTGTGTGTGTGTGTGTGTGTGCGCGCGCGCGTGCGTGCGTGTGTGTACACATATTTAGTATATTTTTTCCACTCGTCTCAATAGTTCACACCCAAAGATATATGCATCGGTATACTTTATTCGCCGCCTTTAAAATATAAACCCCAAAAAATATACACAACTCTTTTTTATATTTTATTCATTGCTGTTACATATTAGTCTAGTTTACATCTAAGAAAAATATTCAGATCACTTTAGCAAGAGTGTTGATGCACTGGTTTGCAGTGACAATACATGGGTTAAATCAACACAAACAAAACAATCTAAGATAATTCTAGGTGTATCCCTAAAAATTTGTTCATGAACACACACAAAAGAAGTATAGCAGATGACATTAGTTGAAAGAAAAAAAATCTTGCTAAGATATGTCATGAAGTCGAAGATGTTAACAAAAAAAGCAAGTTGCATATACAAAACAAGAAAGAAGAAATAAGGAGGATAACCGATGGTGAGAAGAAACCCCCATAATGATGTTATGGTGGAAGAGACGAACAAGAGACTGTCTATTATTGGGAATCCAAGTTGGTTTGGTTTCTTTTAAATTAAAAATGACATGACAGTAAATTTAACTAAATGCTTGACACCATATAATTTTATACAACTTAGGAGGTGGAGTTTTTTTATTCCACTCCTTGTGAGATAATGAGCTTATTTTGGATAAATTATCCCATCTTATATTCCATCCTGACACCAAACATTGGATAGGATAATTTTATCCAATCTGACCCTCTTATCCGACGCATCAAATGAGCATTTTGAGCAATTCTATACATACCAAGTTTTGTATCCCAAGTTCATTAAATCATTGTACCTATACTTGGGGTATAATTTTAAGCACTTGAGATACAAACTTGGTAAAAACAAACTCGGTGCACATACTTTTCCATCACTTAAATATTAATTTTTTGGTCATTAATGGGAGTATAACTTGAAAACTTATTTATTTTTGAGAGTCATTAAGAAAAGGAGCACAATTCTGTCAAAAGTTTGACTATGCTTAAAACAGTTAATATTGTAAACATATGAATTATACAAAATCGATTGATTTGGGTAATATTTTATTAGGGGTATAAAACAGACGGATTCATTTTTATCTAATATCCATATCTGTATAGAAGTGCACTATCTGTATCCACTTGGATAATAAAAGCATTGAATTTATCGGATTCAAATAATCCCTGTATCCATTTACATTATTTATTATATATATTCACTAAGTTCCATATTAATAGTTGTCTTTTGAAAGTCAAACATGAACCAAAAAAACTACTATATGAGTTTATCCTCCTAAAATCAATGAATACATTTGAATTCAAGACAAGCACTTGGATTTGTTCTTCCATGAATATTGTTTGAATGTGTAACTTGTCACGTTTATTGTTATATACTATTTTTTTAGAAACATGACTATTAAGTTGTGATGAATTGAAAATGAAAGAATGACTATTAATTTGGGAAATAGGAAATATATTATGTTTTTCTAGCACTGATTTAACAATTCACATATCTTAACAAAACACTTTTAGTACTATATTCAAAATAAGATAAAATGTTTTATTACAAATAATTATAAAACATAAAGAATTAAATTTTAGGAGGCTTGAAACAAGTACTAAAATATAACCGTACTAAATGATTACTTGATAACGGATCATATTAGTTTGAAACATTTTAGTGGCCATGTGAAGGAAGGAATACTTCTTGTAATTTAATCAGTTCCAACTACACTACATTTTCAACACCACTATCTATAGGCCTTTGTGAATATGTCAACAAAATGAATAATGCCCAAAGTCATCGTGATTGTAGACAAAAAGACGATCAATGTAAGATAGGTACATAGTTTGTAAGATGGTCATAAAGACAATATATGAAGGGATATAATTTTCTCTAATGTGTTTATATGTTAAATAATGAATATTTTAGAGTGTTGGCAATATGATTGATTATTAAATTACACACACACACACACACACACACACATATATAATAATAATAATAATAATAATAATAATAATAATAATAATAAATAATAATAATAATAATAAGTACTATTACGGATACGGATTTCCAGAATGAATATTAGCAAAAATGGATAGTCCGCTTTGAATACAGATTATCGACGAACAACTTAATATCCACATGCATATCCGTTTTCCCTCGGATAATCAAAAGTGTAATTAAAATCCACAGTTTTGGGATTTATAATAGGATAAATACTCACTACAACATATTCGAATATCAGATGGATTCGGATTCCAGTTACACCCCTACATCATATCACAATTTAATATATGGGATGGGTAAATTTTATGACTTCTCCTTTTCTACGGTTACTAGGGTTGAATTTTGTGACGTTTTTCAATTTTCATAAATATAATTATTGAAAATAGTAATGCAAAATATATTAAAAACCTAAAATTCATAAAGTAAATAAAATGAAGGAACTTATCAGTCTATGCTTGTGTAAACACAAAGTCCTAAATGTGAAATTACCTGCCATATGCCACGCCCACCTTTTGGGCACACCTATTGTGAATCAACAACCAGATTACATGACCAACTATAACACAGGGTAATCCTAGAACTCTCAGGATACTCTGGATTACACAAAAACCAATGAAATAATCATAAGGAAAAATATAGAACAAGAAGATAAATTTTTCTACATATGTGCTATAGAGAAATCTATAATTTATAACCCAACAACTCACCATTTTTTTAAAACAAAAATTAGGAGTCCTAGATTCCTAAAAACCCTCCAAATTCCAGTTGGTTAAAACCGATTAAGAGACCGAGTAGAAAAAAAAGTGATTTTTATTTATTTAATAAAACATATAATGAAGTAAGTAAAAGATAGGCAACTCATAGGAGCCCAAGGTCCAATAAAATACCCTTAATGTTTACTGATCTTAGTGGGGTTTGAACACTTGACCACAAGGGAAAACCCTTACTAAGTTCTGACTGAACCGTTTTGCCTCAAATCAATTATTTCATTTAATACACACACACATACACAAACAGAGAGAGAGTCTCTTGTAAGGACTTCTGATCTTATATGATCCGGTACATACCATTTTTTTAAAATACTAAAAAAATGAATATTTTTAATGAAACTTCATGGATATGATCTCCATAGTGAGGAGATCATATCCAAATTTTGTCATCACAATGTTTTATCAAAAAGTGGGTGAGATGAGTTGATAGGCAAAAAATGGTGTAAACATGCATTTTCGACTGTCAAAACATTTGTTGATCATCTCATCCACTTTGTGATTGAATTTTTTGATGAAAAATTTTGGAGATTATATCGTCACTAGGATATCATAACCATGAAGTTTCATAAAAAAATTCATTTTTTTACTATTTAAAAAAAAGTCCGCATGAAGTCCGCACCATCAGAGGTCTGCACCTGAGATGACCTCTCTCTCTCTCTCTCTCTATATATATATATATATATATATATATATATATATATATATATATATATATATATATATACACACACACACAAGTGTGAGTTTAGTTAATCATGATTAATGGTTCCTAAAAAGAAAATAATGAAGGAATAATAAAATGCCACACAACACACCAATATACGTAGTTCGGCAAATTACTTACGTACACAAAGAGGTCACTCAGTTTCTATTAATGTCTCTCAAAGTTTAAAAATTAAAACCCCCTTGGCCCTAGAGTGTGGGTTGTATTTTTAGTCTTGTAAAATTAAAGCATTAGAGTTGTTCAAGGAACTCCCTTAGCTTGCTATTGGCTCGTGTGGTGATTCTTGATTATATCGTTAGAGATTGTAAGTAATTGATATGAGCTCATTAAGTGATAACTACATTGTATTTATCCACGTGATAAATGCTTGTGTCAGTATTCCTTATTGATGGATTAGGTTGGACTGGTGTGATATTTTATTGGGCCTGTTCGGGTACGAAAAAATTGGGATTATTTATGGTTTGGACCCCACAATTGCTCCTAAAATTCTTGGGCAAACTTAGGACAAAGGATTTGAAGTGTTAGAGGCCCATTAAATAGGTCCAATTTTGATGAGGTTTGCTAGCCGATGATTTTTGTGAATGCATGACAATTAACAAGGGCACGCTACTCATGAGGAAAGACGAATCGCCAAAAACCCATTGCGATTTTTGTTCCTTATGATTGTTGTACACACTTTTCAAGCATTGTTTGCTTCCACACTTCTGATACTGTCAATTTATTTTCCCTCCTTCTCTAAAAAGACCTCATATCTTCCCTGTTCGTGTTCATCTACTCTGTAAGTTCTACTCCTCCTCTTATCGCGTCTTACTCTTTTTAGCTTCCTTTTCCTTCATTTTTCCATTTTTTTCAATTGTTGTTCTTTATTTCTTTGAAAATGGTGAATAGCCTTCACAAGAAAAATCTAAAGGATTTTAGGGAAACTTATTCCATTTCTCTTATGGTTACAACAGAATGTGGCCCCATGTCTAGAAACGCCATTGCAGTGGAAGTGGGTCAATGGATTCACACCCTGGCAGTGGTTCAGGGGGGATTGACTTTTCCCTCAAACCCTCTCTTTTTAGAATTCTGCGAGCACTTTAGGGTAGTCCCAGCTCAATGTGCCCCCACTACATGGCGTATTGCTAATGGGGTACACATAATTAATGAGATTTATGGGATTAACCTTTGTATCCCAGAAATCAGATACTGTTACACTTGATCTCATATCAATAAAGGCCTTGTATACATAATTAACAGAATCCTTGTTGTAAACCTCCCTAATTCCAATAAGGGATATTGGGATCAAGGCTTCATTGCCAAAAATTGTCAAACATTCATCTCCTCCCGAGGGTGAAGAATACACTGGGTTTTTGTGCCCATATTTTGGGGGGGGGGGGTCGACATAGGTTAATGCTTACCTCTTATTTACTTGCCTTTTTTTATGGCATTATGAATTACTATTGTTTATAATGTTTCTTATTATATTTATGAGCAGATCGCAGGAAGAAAAAGGAGCCCTCTGTGAGCCATATAAACGGTGCTAAGATTTTGAAGGCTTAGAGAGTATCTTTCTGGTGGTGATTACCCACGATTAGCCTCATTTATCTTGGAGTAGATCAACACTATCGAAAGCTTCACTGCTCACTCGGTAGAGAACATTCTCGTTCTTCCCATTCCAGACTAGGAGGCTTCTGTTTCCTCATCCTTTGATCCCCTTAACGTCAACTCCATCCCTGTCGATGGAGAATACTCTATGAAACCCAGGAAGAGAGTGATGCTATTAAAAGATGATGATGATGATGATGATGTCCCCACCTCCCCCAAGGCAATGTCCCAGAAGAGGACTGAAACTTAAGGGGCCAAGGCCGATGACTGAAGATTGGTAATCAAAGAGAAGAGGAAGGAGAAGACCCCTATACTTCCCCCTCCTTCCAAAAAGAATGACATTCCTCCTCCCCATATGTGGCCCAGAATCCTTACCTGGCCTATGTGAAAGAGCCGCTACAGCGGAATAAATGCGACTTATCAAATAAAGAAATTTTAATTGTGTGTCAACCAAACCAGTCTTACTGAAATCCAAGTTTTAATTCAGTCCTAACATATGCATCTAAGTGGTATGAAATTGTAAAGTAATAAGCATGCAAAGGAAAGAAACAATTTATGGAAAAAATCTCCGAAGGACAAAAACCTTTTTATTTCCACTATATTTTGTAAAGTAACGGTTTATAATCGGATTACAATGAAAATACAATTGACTTATGAAATACTCGCAGGTGTCGGTTCGTAGTTGTCAACAATGGAACAATCGCAACTACTCCACAAGAACACGCAGTCCTATCTTCAGCAAAGATCCACACGCAGCGAACCTTAATGACCTTAGTCTTCAGTAATGAATCCACACGCAGTGAATCCACATGGACATGCAGTCCAAATATCGGTGTAGGTTATCCTCTCTACAAGAGTAAACTTCAACAAGATTGTATCTTGGGTTCCAAAATAATTCACTAAAGATTGGGATGCTTTGTGAATTGAAAAACAAAAGGTTTTAAACCCTAAAATTGAAGAAGACGAAGTGTTCTGCTGTTAGCAGATTACTAATATTGAAAATCTTCAGGTATTCTTCTTGAAAACTGAATTATTTAACGCCCTTTATATACAAAGTTTGAGTTGGCGCGTCGTTCGAACGAGATCCCATTTTGTTCGAACGAGATCTGATGTCGTTCGAATGACCTATCAAATGAGATTCTATGCTATGATTGTAGATAATTTCGATACGAATGCGTGACCGCCAGTTTCGTATTTTTTTATTTTTTTTTGAATTAGTTATGATTTTTCTACGGAAAGGTATCCGAGAAAAAAATCTTTAGATAGTATGAATTCAAAAAAATTTAACAAAAACATTTAAACATCCCAAATACTTTTAAACGAAATGTAAAGGGACTTAAATACATTCTCACCACAATTCATCTTATAGAGGTTTGAATGTTGAAGAAGTTAGATATTCGGATCCCTCTCGATGCTTGAATGAACTTGAATAATTATTTGATGGTTGTAGCGGTATACGGCATACTTAATTGTGAACGGACAATGTAAAATATTTTCCTTACAAATCTCCCCCTATGTCTATGCCGGTGCAAAATAAAAACAATCCGAATCATCAAATCAAAATGCCTATACAAATCTAGTACCCTCCCCTGAACCCAAAAGAAAAAGGTATCAAATGTACAAGTCTTGAAACTTTTGTTCAAAAATCTTCAACTTCAAATCTTCAAACCTTTAAGCTTTTAGCATCAGGGTGTGCAACATAATGATTATCAATCTTCATACCTACACACATGAGATAAAGCAAATACCATCATGACGCGTCGAGTTTGAAATGATATAAGAATAAATCAATCAATATAATCAAATCTCCCCTTTAATGCAAACTCCCTCATAAAATCATAATTCGTTCTCCCCCTTTTTATTTGTTTGAAATAGACAAGGAAAAGAAAAAAACAAAGCTAAATAGGGAGTGTCACGATACACATCAGAAATATGGATCAAACTATGCGCATGTAGAGAATGTACTCAAAGGATCCATAAACTATTTTTGAAATTTTAATTTTTTTAAACAAAAACAATTTAAAAAAATAAACACACCATGAATAACATTATGATAACCAAATCATGGATATGGAATGAATAGGTGTGAACAAATTCAATAGGAATAAAACTCAATCAAGTATATGTGCATGATGTATAAGTGTACTCCTATCGATTGAACATAAAAACTATCCTTACATGTAAAATTGTTGAATTTAGATGATATCGACTAAATCAAAGAGTAAGTTATTTTCACACCAATAACGTCCAAAAATTTTTAGTTTCGTTTCGAGAACTTTTCAAAGGACATGCAAACCCATTGATTACTTTCCAACCAAACTCCCTCATATAAAATATTGCAATTTTTATATCTAAAGAGGTTCTAAATTCTCAACTTAGAGAAAAACTATTGGCCCAAATTTTGTCATATATTATCTTTTTATTTCCTTAATTTTTGTGCGGGCTCTTTTCAACCGGTGGATTTCACGCAGAGTCAATTTTACACTCTCGTAGCCATTTCCCATATCACTCATCATTTTTTTAGGTTTAAACAAATTCCTCGCGGGTAATGGTTTTTACATGCACTACTTTTATTACTCTCATATTATTGCACTTGGTTCAATTTAAGGACATGATTGAGATGAAAACACTCGACCAACATGTGATAGACAAGTACAATAATTAAATAAATCCATGCACATATGCAGTAAATGAAATAATGAGTCAAACATGTAGGATGTATCATCTAATAACATCACAATGACTCTAAATATTGTAAAGCACATGGATGACATGATATATTATCTCAAAACACTATCAAATTATCACATGGATAAATGGAATGAAGTTGTGACTCGATCATCCTAAGTGTCGATCCATAAACGGCGTAAAACAAAATACAAAACACTTTTTTGTCTTTTTCAATTTTTCAAAAAACCGAAAATCTTTTTGTATTTTTCAAAAAATTTTAAAACAAAAAAAACCATAAATACAAATATGGTACACACTAACAATAGACATAATATCGGCATGAGCAACCTCCTATTCTAGCAAATAGTAATCACACAAATGAATCAATAATCTAAGCAGGTGTGATTAAAATGAGCAATGCATTATTAGTAATTTAAGCATAAATATAAAAAATGACTACATATAAACTGTCAGATGCTACCTAGCAATACTAAATAATGTATCCAACGAACACAGGGTACCGCAAACAGAATGGTCAAAGTCAACATGGTCGCTCGAACGAGACCGTCTATCGTTCAAACAACATGGCATCTCGCGAGAAGACTTCGTGCAAGACCATAAATTGCTCGAACGAAAACCTATCTTGTTTGAACGAGAAAACCAATTTTCAAATATTCCCAGAATGTTAAACAATGTTGCCCAGTGAATTTTTTTTCCAGAAAAGGGTACCTGGAAGGAGCTGACAGATTCAAAAGTAGTGGTAAAGCAGTAGATAACCTCATAAAATAATGTAAGCTACTACAAAGTGAGTCATAACAGTAGAAAGAGTATATCATGGAGCATAACTAGTGTATGACTAATATCAACACAATCAACCAAACCATCTCACATGGAGTGAATCACTTGCAAGCAAAGGAGAGTCGTGAACAATTAGACCATAAACCTCTAAATTCGATTTCCTAACCCAAATTGACGTGTAACGCGGTGTGGGGGTTTGAGGAATCCAATTTATTCTTTTATTAACCTTCCTAGGTTCATTTAAAAGTTTGTAACATAAACGCCTAAGATGACCTTGCTTACCGCAATGTGAGCAAGTGTAAATCGGGCGGTGAATGTTACCTAAAGGTGGTCCTCTTGTCAAATTCCTAGGTGGCGCTCTCCTCAAATTCCTAGGTGCCTCTAGCACGATGTTCCTAGGTGGCTCTCGTTTGATAACCCTCGATGTCTCTCTCTTAAAAACCCTGGGTGTCTCTCTCCTAACAACCCTAGGAGGCTCTCTCACACGTGTGAGACTGGCTTTGGGAATGGGTGTGACACTCTCATCCAGGCCAATACCACCCATATCCTCCTTAATTTGGACAGTCCCTAAAATTTTATCTAACTTTTCGGACCGAGACTCCAAATCAAATGTCACCTTGCTTGATTCTTTCAAACTCTTCTCAAGCTCACCTATCCTTGACTCTTGTAAGCGTCTAGAATCCTCAAACTCAAGAAACTCCTTTTTCATAGCTTCCATCACGCCTCAAAGATCATCTCTCTCACCCTCAACATATCCAAGCTTCTCTTTTAAAATTTTCTTTCGTGCCCTAAGTTCTTCAACCAAAACATCATTATCATTTTTAAGGCACTCTCTTGCAATTGAGCTTTCAATTTCAAATTTTCTTTCTTTATTTTCAAAGCTTCAGCATAAAATTCATTGAAAGTTGTTTGCAAGTCACGCTCATCTACACTTCTATCCTCAATCTCATCACCCTCACTATCTTCACTAATTACACGGATGGGAAACTCTTGCCTAGAAGCATAAAAGACTTCTTCTTTCAAATCACTGTTACTAACATGAGATGCCGATTTATTCAATTTCTTCCTTAAATTTGTGGGACACTCATCTATCGTGTGACCAATTTCTTCACATCCCGAACACCTCTCTGAATTATTTTCGATGGAAGATATAAAACAAGAGTTCACGTGAATTTTCCAATTCAACTTTCCTAAAAGTTGACATCGAAAATCATCAAAACCTCCAAAAGCCATTTTTCAGAAAAAAGGATAAAAAACTGATTTTTCAACACAATTTTCAAAAACATGATCGAACGCAATAAATTAGCGATACCTGCTCTGATTCCATTTTGAAAGCGCCACTACAATGGAATAAATACGACTTATCAAATAAACCAATTTTAATTGTGTGTCAACCAAACCAGTCTTACTGAAACCCAAGTTTTAATTCAGTCCTAACATATGCATCTAAGTGGTATGAAATCGTAAAGTAATAAGCATGCAAAGGAAAGAAACAATTTCAGGAAAAAAAATCCCCAAAGGGCAAAAAACACTTTTATTTCCACTATAATTTGTAAAGTAACGGTTTATAATCGGATTACAGCGAAAATACAATTGACTTACGAAATACTCGCAGGTGTCGGTTCGTAGGCATTAGCAATGGAACAACCACAACTACTCCACAAGAACACACAGTTCTATCTTCAGCAAAGATCCACACGCAACGAACCTTAATGACCGTAGTCTTCAGCAATGAATCCACACGCAACGAATCCACATGGACACGCAGTCCAAATATCGGTGTAGGTTATCCTCCCTACAAGAGTAAACTTCAGCAAAATTGTATCTTGGGTTCCAAAATAATTAACTAAAGATTGGGATGTTTTGTGAAATGAAAAACAAATGGTTTTAAACCCTAAAATTGAAGAAGACGAAGTGTACTTCTGTTAGAAGATTACTGATATCAAAAATCATCATGTGCCCATATTGAAAACGGAATGATTTAACGCGCTTTATATAAAAAATTTAAGTCGGTGCATCATTCGAACGAGATCTCATTTCGTCCGAACGAGATCTGACATCGTTCGAACGACCTATCAAACGAAATTCTAGGCCATGATTGTAGATAATTTTGATATGAATGCGTGGCCGCCAGTTTCTTATTTTTCTAATTTTTTTTTTAATTAGTTATGATTTTTCTACGGAAACGTGTCAGAGAACAAAATCTTTAGATAGTATGAATTCAAAAAAATTTAACAAAAACATTTAAACATTCCAAATACTTTTAAATGAATTGTAAAGGGACTTAAATACGTTCTCACCAAAATTTGTCTTGTATAGGTTTGAATGTTGAAGAAGCTTGATATTCGGATCCGTCTTGATGCTTGAATGAACTTGAATAACTCTTCTACGATTGTAGCGGTATACTACATACTCAATTGTGAACGGACAATGTAAAATAATTGTGACACCTCGCCTAATAAAATACCGGGTGATCAGTCCTATACCAAATTAAAACTGGAATCCCAGTTGGTTCATCCTTAGCATCACTGTCGAAAACTTTTTAAAACATACTAACCACCTAGTATTCCAAAAGCTGGTGCAAAATTTTAACTTTTTAATTAAACAAAACAGTACATGCGAAAATAAATATAAACCATCGGCCACCAATAAAACTCAACTGAATAATTAATTACACAACTTGCCGAATAAACCATCGTCCACCGAAGTGAAATAATCCAATACAAATATTCAACACCGGAATAAAACAAATTTGAAAACTGAACTGAAAGTCTGGGCGACATGCCCAAAATTAAACTGGAACTGATGAATGATTCCTACTCTAGGAATGAATAAGCGATGAGTCTAATCCAAATTCCTGCTAGCATCCACATATGCCGCAGCTCCATATCCCTGGAATAGAATATAAATCCCGGCGTCCCTGTGTCTGGACACCTAAAAGGTTTTGAAAATAGTTTTATAGCAAGGGTTAGAACCCAAAACATTTTGAAAATATTTCGGAAGTGAATTAACTGCAGTAATTAAAATGTATGAATGCGCTTCTTATATAAGTTAGTGTCGCACTCCTTTGTGAACATTCTCACCCCTCCACTAATGTGCACACCTAACGGTTACCTTAACCCCACCTAGTTGTACTACCCCATCCAACTAGTCTTGTCCCCTTGCCATACTACTCTAACCCGAGTATAATGATTATTGAATATTATAAGTTATCTCACAATTAACTTAATTAATTCCTTCTTAAATAGTAGCATATAACTATGTCACAAGTTATATAAAGTAAATACATCACACACTGTATTATTACCCGCATATAATATTGAATACCATTATATACATACCTTTATTAAAACATCCACACATATAACATACGTATATCCATCCCTCCGAGTATCCCCTCGTCGGATGATTCCCTCTAAAGTGCTATATCACTAGGTGTGCTCACATAACCTAGTTACCCAAGTTGGAATCGCTCACCAACCTGGCCCAAAATATAAACGAAATGGAGGCGGTCATATTCCTTCCCTGAAAGTGAGATAATCCCCTCACCCATATACCGGACGCTATGACCTGGGGATATACTCACCCTACTTCTCAAGCTAGGGGATTCACCCACATCGCGCAACCTCCCTTGATAGCACTACAGTATATAAATTAAATAACTATTTAATCACTTATTTTTAATAGCACACACAATACACGCACACACACACACACACACACACACACACACACACATATATATATATATATATATATATATATATACTATCACTACACCGTATATATATACTATAAACCCCGACTTTACCGTGTACTCAAAGATCTGTAACACTAGCCTAAAATTTCCCGAGTCTCTGGCCCGACTCAACTTAATTAATTTTCTCACTATTTAAATTATCATTACCCCAAGTTTGTGGTCCGACTCTAATATATTTAATTCACACTCAATTAATATAATATTTTTTCCCGAGTCTATGGTCCAACTCTAATTAAATTAATTAATACACCTATTAATTTAATACCGATCCCACTCTGCGGTACGACTCTCATTTAATTAATTTACACATTAATTAATTAATACCCTTCCTGAGTCTACAATCCGACTCTAAATTAATTAATCACAACATCAATTAATTTAATACTTTTCCGAGTCTACCTTCCGACTCTACCTTCATTAATTAATACATCCATTAATTTAATAACTTGGTGTCACTCAACCATTATCCCCGGACTCGCTCACTTGTCCCATAACTTAATATTTCCCGAGTCTATGTTCCTATCATAAGGAAACAAACAATAGGCATTCGCAACCCAAGTAATCCTATAAAACAATAGGTATTTACACAACCTAATTATTCATACTTGTACGTAATATATTTCTCTTTAATATTCACCGTACTTGTTTGATTTACGAATTTATTTCACGTTCGTATTAATTCAAGTATTCACACAACTCTAAGGGTCATAATTACCCCTTGTTATATCAATTCAGTAGTTACCCTTGTTAACCCACTGACCTAACGAATTTAAGCTCGCTCATGCTTTTCCGTAATTATATTCTTATCATCTCGAATTAGAGTACGTCACAATCAAGCCTATGATTCTCCACTTTAACTCTCTCACAAAATTAAAGTTCAACACTCAATCATAGAAATACTGACATATCATTATTCCATCAATATATTTCGTCAAGGTCCCAAACACTTCCCCGATAAAATTTTAGACATTTGAGGCTTAAAAAGAAAAATCTCAAATTTTCTGGCAGATTAAACACCCTCTAGTAAAATTTCGATTTCTCCCTCTACAGAACTCCGATTGACATGATTCCAAGTTCATTGAATAGCTAAGAGAAATAAATTTCCAGTAATGTATGGTTCACACTCTAATTCAAATTAGAATTCAAATTGCACACATTTAAAGTCATGTTAAAATTCTGGCAGATTACTATGTTGAGAGATCAGACACCCTGTAGTAAAATGTTGATTACTCCCTCTACAGAACTCCAATTTACTTGATTCCAAGTTAATTAGATAGCTAAGAGAAATACCTTTCCAGACATGTATGGTTTACACTCTAATTCAAAGTACAACTAAAATGGATTACGTTTAAAGTTGTGTAAAAAATTCTGGCAGTTTGACATCTTGCGTTCATCAATTAAACCCTATGCCATTCAAGATTCATATTCTTCATCCAAGAACTCATAAAGATTCCATGTTAATCATCAAATATATTCAAGTTTCATTTTATCTGTACTTAGGGATATATAATACACCTATTTCTTACTTTTAATCTCAGCCAAGTATTCCATTAACAAAACCCCATTTTGTACCCATTTATCCCCAATATGAATTTTAGTTTACACTTCACTAAAATATGAATTGGATATCACCATTTACACATTACAGGAAGTTAACCACTTGCCTGTAATTGTTCGTAGGGTCTGATCACTTGGTGTAGAGAATGGTTGATGAAGAACACCCCAAATTAGCTCCTTAATTTGGCTCCAAAAGATCCCCCAATTGACTTCTTGATTAGCTTCCTCTAATCCTCTCCCAAACCCTAGGCTTAGAATTTACTATCTGCCGTTACTAGTCCCTCAATTAGGTTAGAAACACTAAATCCCGTTTTTGGCCATGTGGGCCTAATTAAAAAGGCCCAACTCACCCCGTGTGGGCCCGACTATGCCCAAAAATACCCCGAGACCCAATTACTACCCCGGGTACTCTTTTCTGACTATCTCGACCCATCCGGACTCAATCGCATACTCAGAATTGACATCCGAAATGCTTTTTGACATATCCAAATTTAGACCTCAAAATGCGACACGCATTAATTTGGACAATTAAACTTAAAGTTCCCAATTATAAATAATTCGGCTCACTCAAATCAATTCTCCAACTCATGAATTTAAGTTTCTCCAATTTAAATATTAATAACGCCCTAAATAATTAAATATTAAATCCTCAAAATTACGGGGTGTTACATACTCCCCCTCTCACAAAGGAATTTCGTCCTCGAAATTAAGATAAGCCTAGTGCTCCAAGCTTCAAATCTCACTCTATAGTCATGTGCCTCCAAGCTCGCTATATCTATCTCTTCCGCTTCTAACTATAAATTACATAATTACGCATTTTAATTAACCAGGGTGCCCATACACCCTTACCCGTGCTTGCCCGCACAAAAGTTGCGTTAATTAACCCGGGTGCCCATACACCCTATCCCCGTGCTTTACCGCACGAAAATTACCCGACTATGCTAGTCGTAACTCGTAATATAACTTCGAACCCGTTGTCATATCACACACACACACACATATATATATACTACCCGGGGTACCCAACCCATAGACTAACGACCAAACATCTCCCCACTTTCCAACGTCGTGCTAAGTTTCATGCGTGGGACGTCTCACAAAGCGAAATCCAAACAAGGAACCTTCCAATACACTACTACCTAACATCGTCAGTCGTTGAGATCCGTTAAACCCTCAGTTCATAGCACGTACCCCAAAATACTTGTCTTTTAACACAAAAGTATATAATCCTACCCTTATGCTACCAAAGACAACATAAAATACCGCGCCCTTACTATCACTAGTTCTTGCGCAAAATACACCCCGAGCTATCTCTCTTTGCTCGAACATAAATCTAACCACCCTGATTCACTTTAGTAATCACCCCTACTTACCGGGATAAAATGTGGGAACACAAGACCTCACTTGGTGTCCATCGCACCACACAATATAACATATATACACACATCTACATAGGCTAAACGCCCTCTCAGGTGATACCTAGTACCAAATATACCCTGGTGTTGTGAACACCAAAACTTAACCCCACTATCCACAATAGTTCAATTCCATCACTATCCAGCCTATATTTAGGAAATATTATTAACCTTACTCCCATAATTCTCGAAAGTAGTAACTCTTACCATAATTCAAACCTTCTCTCAGTGTACACCTCCACTCTCCCGTGGATAACACCAAAGAATTTTGCTACCCCACGAAAATTTTATCTACATATTATGGCTGCTACAGCCAGCGCACCCACTAAATTTGACTTACCCGCGAACTCTAGTGAAAAAATATTTCTTATATTGTGACACCCTCCAGTCACTCAAAACATACCCCATGCCCATAAGATAAAAGACAATTACCTCCGTACTCCAGCTGCAATGGCTAATCCTCGGGTTCCGAAGTAGCTTCCCCCTGCCCGAACGCACCCATGACTTATTATAGTGGCTGCACATCTAGGACCTCATCCTGTAGTTGACCCCTTCCTCGCTGAGGCCAATTTCTCTTCACGTGTCCCGCTTTCCCACAAACGAAACACCTCCTAATAAATTCACCCTGCCACTGATCCCTTCCTTATTGGCCTTGTCGGAAGTCTTGGCCATCCTGTCGATAGCTTCCAGACCTAAATCTCTTGGCCTGATTCCTCTATCGGAAATCCTGCCCCTGATGTCCCCCTGTCTGCTTCTGAGATACCCCACTAGTAATTTTACCTTTCTCTTTATTCGACTGACTGGTTTCCCGTCCCCCCTTGCTTCCTTTCATGTGGAATCGATGTTCCTGACAGTGCAAGAGTGCTGCATTTACGACGTCCGTATAAGCTACTAATGCGGGATTACCAAACAAATATTGCCTGATCCTCCAGACTAACCCATCCATTAACTTTGACTTCTTTCTTTCTTCGCCGCTTACCTCATCTGGTACAAAATTTGCCAAACGAGTGAACTCTTCCTCGTAATCGGCCACTGAACGGTCCCCTTATTTTACCTCTCTCCTCATTTCAGTCTCAACTGCTGGCGAAAAATACTTGCGGTCGAACCGCACCCAAAACTCAGCAATAGTTACTGTATCCCTTTCCTCAACTGTGGTGATCGTCTCCCACCACTGTAGCGCTGGTCCCACTAAACTAAAAGTGGCTAGCATTTGCTTCTGCACCTCATTGCAATCTACCATGCGTAGGTGTTGCTGAATCTCTCTCTTCCACTGACATGCTAGTACCACATCTGAACCCCCTCGAAACTCTGGAGGGTGGCCCTTTTGAAAGACCTCTCGTACTTGCTGCCACCTCGACGGCCCCGTGTGAGCCTGAACATCTGGCGCCACTAACACTTGTGGCTGATCTCATGAAAATTACCTTGCTATTGCGACCATCGTCGCTTCAACTGCCTGCGCCACCAATTCAGTTACCTGCGCTGTCGAAATCATCTTTGGCAGTTGTTGCGGTAACTCTGTCTGCTGATGATCCTTCATAGTCTCATCTCTTCCTACTGATCTAGCTTCTCTCTCTCTCCTGGGCGACATCCTGAAATGAAAATCGAATCGTATGAGTTCACCCTCAAATAAAAGTAATTGGCAGAAGAACGTAAATGCGCATACGTATGAGAATACAACAATCCTATAATAGGGCTCTATATCAAAGATTGCTAAGCCGAAATGTGAAAAGCCGCACAGATCCTAAGGACACTAGAACCTGATGCTCTGGTACCATCTGTGACACCCCGCCTAATAAAATACCGGGTGATCAGTGCTATACCAAATTAAAACAGGAATCCCAGTTGGTTCATCCTTATCATCACTGTCGAAAACTTTTTAAAACATACTAAACACCTAGTATTCCAAAAGCTAGTGCCAAATTTTAACTTTTTAATTAAACAAAACAGTACATGAGGAAATAAATATAAACCATTCACACAATTGAAAAACTCAACTGAATAATTAATTACACAACTTACCGAATAAACCATTAACCACCAAAGTCAAATAATCCAATACAAATATTCAACATCGGAATAAAACAAATATGAAAACTGAACTGAAAGTCTTGGCGACATGCCCACAATAAAACTGGAACTGATGAATGATTCCTACTCTAGGAATGAATAAGCGATGCGTCTAATCCGAATTCCTGCTTGCATCCACATATGCCGTAGCTCCATGTCCCTGGAATAGAATATCAATCATGGCATCCCTGTGGCTGGACACCTCAAAGGTTTTGAAAATAGTTTTATAGCAAGGGTTAGAACCCAAAACATTTTAAAAATATTTAGCAAGTGAATTAACTGCAGTAATTAAAATGCATGAATGCGCTTCATATATAAGTTAGTGTCGCACTCTCTTGTGGACATTCTCACCCCTCCACTAATGTGCACACCTAACGGTTACCTTAACCCCACCTAGTTGTACTACCCCGTCCAACTAGTCTTGGTATAACCTCCCCTTTCCATACTACTCTAACCCGAGTATAATGATTCTTGAATATTATAAGTTATCTCACAGTTAACTTAATTAATTCCTTCTTAAATAGTAGCATATAACCGTGTCACAAGTTATATAAAGTAAATACATCACACACTGTATTATTACTCGTATATAATATTGAATACCATTATATACGTACCTTTATTAAAACATCCACACATATAACATACGCATATCCATCCCTCTGAGTATTCCCTCGCCGGATGATTCCCTCTAAAGTGCTATCTCACTAGGTGTGCTCACATAACCTAGTTACCCAAGTTGGAATCGCTCACCAACCTGGCCCAAAACATAAACGAAATGGAGACGTTCATATTACTTTCCTGAAAGTGAGATAATCCCTTCACCCATATACCGAATGCTATGACCTGGGGATATACTCACCCCACTTCTCAAGCTAGGGGATTCTTCCACATAGCGCAACCTGCCTTGATAGCACTAGAGTATATAAATTAAATAACTATTTAATCACTGATTTTTAATAGCACACACAATATACACACACACACACACACACACACACACACACACACACACACACACACACACATATATATATATATATATATATATATATATACACTATCACTAAACCGTATATATATACTATAAACCCTGACTTTACCTTGTACTCAAAGATCCGTAACACTAGCCTGAAATTTCTCGAGTCTCTGGCCCGACTCAACTTAATTAATTTTCTCACTTATTAAATTATCATTACCCCGAGTCTGTGGTCCGACTCTAATATATTTAATTCACACTCAATTAATTTAATATTTTTTCCCGAGTCTATGGTCTGACTCTAATTAAATTTATTAACATATCTATTAATTTAATATCGATCCGAGTCTGTGGTACGACTCTCATTTAATTAATTTACACATTAATTAATTAATACCCTTCCCGAGTCTACAATCCGACTCTAAATTAATTAATCACAACATCAATTAATTTAATACTTTTTCGAGTCTACCTTCCGACTCTACCTTCATTAATTAACACATCCATTAATTCAATAACTTGGTGTCACTCAATCATTATCCCCGGGCTCGCTCACTTGGCCCATAACTTAATATTTCCCGAGTCTATGTTCCTATCATAAGGAAACACACAATAGGCATTCACAACCCAAGTAATCCTATAAAAGAGTAGGTATTTACAAAACCCAATTATTCATACTTGTACGAAATATATTTCTTTCTAATATTGACCATACTTGTTTGCTTTATGAATTTATTTCACTTTCATATTACTTCAAGTATTCACACAACTCTAAGGGTCCTAGTTACCCCTTGTTATATCAATTCAGTAGTTACCCTTGTTAACCCATTGACCTAATGAATTTATGCTTGCTCACGCTTTTTCATAATTATATTCTTATCATCTCGAATTAGAGTACGTTACAATCAAGCCTATGAATCTCCACTTTATCTCTCTCACAAAATTAAAGTTCAACACTCAATCATAGACCTACTTCCATATCATTATTCCATCAATATATTTCATCAAGGTCCCAAACACTTCCCAGATAAAATTTTAGACAGTTGAGGCTTGAAAAGAAAAATCTCAAATTTTCTGGCAGATTAAACACCCTCTAGTAAAATTTCGATTTCTCCCTGTACAAAACTCCGATTGACCCGATTCCAAGTTCATTGGATAGATAAGAGAAATACCTTTCCATTAATGTATGTTTCACACTCTAATTCGAAGTATAATTCAAATCGCATACGTTTAAAGTCACATCAAAATTCTGGCAGATTACTATGTTGAGAGATCAAACACTCTGTAGTAAAATATCGATTACTCCCTCTACAGAACTCCGATTCACCTGATTCCAAGTTCATTGGATATCTAAGAGAAATAAATTTCCATGAATGTATGGTTCACAATATAATTCGAAGTAAAACGCAAATGGAATACGTTTAAAGTTGTGTCAAAAATTCTGGCAGATTGACATCTTGTGTTCATCAATTAAACCCTAAGCCATTCAAGATTCATTTTCTTCATCCAAGAACTCATAAAGATTCCCTGTTAATCATCAAATATATTCAAATTTCATTTTATCTTTACTTAGGGATATATAATACACCTATTTCTTACTTTGAATCTCAGCCAAGTATTCCATTAACAAAACCCCATTTTGTACCCATTTATCCCCAAAACGAATTTTAGTTTACACATCACTAAAATATGAATTGGATATCACCATTTACACATTATAGGAAGTTAACCACTTGCCTGGAATTATTCGTAGGGTCTGATCCGTTGGTGTAGAGAATGGTTGATGAAGAACACCCCAAATTAGCTCCTTAATTTGGCTCCAAAAGATCCCCCAATTGATTTCTTGATTAGCTTCCTTTAATCCTCTCCCAAACCACAGGCTTAGAATTTACTATCTGTCATTCCTAGTCCCTCAATTAGGTTAGAAATACTAAATCCCGTTTTTGGCTACGTGGGCCTAATTAAAAAGTCCCAACTCACCCCGTGTGGGCCCGGCTATGCCCAAAAATACCCCGAGACCTAATTACTACCCCCGGGTACTCTTTTCTGACTATCTCGACCCATACGGACTCAACCGTGCACTCAGAATTACCATCCGAAATACTTTTTGACATATCCAAATTTAGACCTCAAAATGCGACACGCATTAATTCAGACAATTAAACTTAAAGTCCCCAATTATAAATAATTCGGCTCACTCAAATCAATTCTCCAACTCATGAATTTAAGTTTCTCCAATTTAAATATTTATAACTCCTAAAATAATTAAATATTAAATTCTCAAAATTATGGGGTGTTACAATAATGTCCTTACACTATGTTTTTTTGAGGGGGACCATGCTCACAGCTGATCATAAGCAGCTCAAGTTTCTAGCTCCTGACCAATTTTCAATCCGTGCTTCTCGAACTCTATCGATGATGAGATAATTTCCTTTCCTTAGTTTCCATTTGAAATTTTATTTGTTGTTGTGACTTTAAGATGAATTTATCTTACACTTGCCTTATATTTTTGCCTGCAATTTGTGGAAGAATTTACCTAACTCTTGGATGGTCGCCAGGACCAGTCCAAGATCAATGATGATCTTCATCTAGCTTTTTAAAAGTACCAACATGCCACAACTAATGCCCCAAAAGGCCTATGAAAATAAGAAGAAGTCTACCATCGATGCTTTGGCTGCATTGAAGACTGATAATGGTAAGATAAAGGTTAAGAACAATCAACTGAAGGCTGAAATGATCGGTTGGTCAAGAAAGCCGTCGATTTCCCTATGACCAAAGATGCCAATTTTGATAAAGGCTGGGGAGAGGCCTATGAGGATGCCAAGATCTAGCTAGCGTATATTCTAAAAGATAGCTTTAAGAAGGGTTGGGATTCAAACCTGGTGAAGATAGAGATCCCAGCTCACTCTGAGTTCTTCGACAAGCACCATCCTAGTTCTCCCCTAAGGGTTGAGGAGTAGGCTTCTACCGACGTCCTGACCGACCAGGATAAGGATATGGAAACCTAAGGTAAAGAGACCATGATATAGGAGTTAGTGAAGAAAGAAGGCCCTTTAGATTAGGTTTTAATGGTTCATTATTCTTTTTCTTTTCTTGGTCAGATTGTAAGGGCTCCACCTATTTTATTATATAATAATGAAAGAACATTTTTTATAACTGTTTGTGTTGTCTTGAATGGCCTTTCTTAATATTTTTCTTTGTACTTTTCTATTTTTGTAGCCTTTTTTCGAGGAGATTCCCTCCTTCATTGGCATCCTTAATAATTTTCATGGGCAGGATACAAGTGCTCGGGCTCGTTAAGAATTTTGTGTATCACAACGCCTTTAAAAAGATTACCAAGGCATATAAAGATCACTCCACTTTGGTAGCTAAGTTAAAGGATGATTTAAAGGACTTGGAGGATGTGGGCTCCAAATGCAAAAAGAGATAAACGATTTGAAGGCCCAACTTTCTTAGGCAAATGAAATAGGGGAGGTCGACGCCGTAATCCAGTCTGAGAATGATGATCTCAAGAAAAAGGCTTGCCAATTATAAGGGGAATGTACAAAGGGATAACGTCAGAGTGATGGGTCTTAATCGTGACATGAAAAAGTTTTGATACTTGTTTAGAATGGCCCCCCGAGAAGCCTAGTCAGCTAGCTATGATGATGGTTGGAAAGATGCCCCAGTGAAGTTACAGGAGGCTTAGGACGTGGCCTATAATCTCACTTAGTTGAATGCCCTGAAGGTAGGGAAGGAGCCCACATACTCTATACTTTAGTACATGTCTATGTTGACTATCCGGATTATAGAAGACCTCCTTTTGATCAAGACGAAAAGTCGATCCCTTTGGATGCTATACTCCTCTAACTTACTGAGAGTTACTTGGAGGCTTATGATAGTGATGACGAGTTCCAGACAGACCCTAAAGACAGTCGAAGGCGATCAATTATAGAATTCTTATCTTACCGACCATAATTAGTTGTAATAACTTTTGTAGTGTTTGTAGTAGTTTATGTAATTGGTACCTTTTTTAGTAACATGTAATTGGACATTGTCGTATAGTTAAATTAATGCCAAATTTGAGCATTTTTCCATTCCTTTATGGCAAGAATGTGTAATATTTGTCTTATATTACCTTTTAGGTCGTGTCGTAACACTACCTTAGGCCTAGAATACACAATAGCAAAATAACACCTGGTTTATGGACAGTCAACCTGTTCAGGATTTTATCCGACCAAAAAGAGTTGGTTTATCACCTAGGGATCCCCCCTAGGGCTTTAGCTTGCCTGGAAAAATTATGAGGTCGCTTGCGTTGGTGGTAACAAAGATGTGAGAACTTTAATTTTAATTGTAATAAGCAAAGTTTCCATTAAAATTAAGTTAAAGCCTAATTGGCACTTTTAAAGATTAATGATGATTTTAATCATATTACTTGGAAACAATGTACAACAATTGAATAGCTAAGAAATTGAGCAAATGAAAAAGGCCTTCATTCATAACTGAAATAATAAACTGCGAGCAACTTGAGTTTTGAAATGAAAATTTGCAAAAACTAAGCTGCTGGAAATAAAACTAAAAGTAAAACTTCTTGAGGTTGGCCACATTCCATGCTAGAGGTATCTCCCTTCCCTCGATTATTTCTAGGTATTTCATTATGTAACTATGCGATGATTGGGTCCATCCAACTAGGACCCTTTTCAATGGGGAGAATGTGCCCGGAGGCCATCGTTTTGTCAATGATTGGCTTAGAGAGGAATTCCACTTCGATTGTTTCCTGAGATTGGAGTCTACTACTGAGCTTAGGGCTGCTAAAGCGTCTGTATAACTATTGTTCCCCCGGGCAAATTATTGAATGTGGATTTCCTCAAATTTTGACATCAGTTCGCGTACCACCGAAAGGTAGTCTGCCATCCTACCATCATTGGCATTTAAGGTCCTCATTAACTTGGTTGGACACCAACTTAGAGTCACAATATACTTTGAGTTTATTTTCCTTTAGTAAATGAGCCTTATGCAAATTGGCTATAAGTACTTCTTACTCAGCTTCGTCATTGGAGGCTTTAAAGCCCAACTTGATCCTCTGCTTGATCATTGCATATTATAATGTTATGAGGAAAATTACTACACCTGACTCTTTGGAATGAGAGGTGCCATCTACATACAACATCCAGATTTCGGATTGCCTATACTCATGAACTTTTGATTGCTCGACCCCCTATTGGTCGCTAGGACCATTTCCTATGAATTATGCTATAAAGTTAGCCAATATCTGCCCCTTGACTATTGGCCTTGGTTGAAAGTGAATGTCAAATATCCTAAATTCTATTAAACATTTTGACAATCGTTCTGAAAGATTGGCTTTGCGAAGGACAACCTTAAGGGAAAAGAAGTAATCACAGTGATGGAGTAGGCCTCGAAGTAGTGCATAAGCCAATTTTTCCACCGTTAAGTAACGCTAATCGACGTCCAGGAACATTATGTTGGCATAGTAAATAGGAAATTATCTTTCTTCTCTCGCAGACCAAGGTCGAGTTGACCGCGTGGCTTGAAACTACCAAGTAGAGGTAGAGGGGGTCCCTCCAATTGGGAATCATCAACAATGGGGGTTTTCTTAGGTAGGACTTAATTTCCTTAAGGGACCTTAAACACTTGTCATTCCAGGTGAGGTCTTTTTCCTTTTTGAGAAGTTAGATAAATGGTTGGCAACTCTCAGATGACTTCGAGATGAAGCATTTGAGTGCTACGATCATCCGAGTGATCTTTTTGATATTGTGCAACGTCCTTGGGACCTGAACATTATTAATATCCTCTATCTAATTTAGATTTGCCTAAATTCCCCTTTTACTGACCAGATAACCTGGAAATTTTCCTAACGGGACCCTTAATGAGCATTTGCTCACATTGATCTTCATCCGGTAGTGCCCGGGGATTTCAAAAGTGTTTGTCACGTCTTTGAGATGGTCTTCTTTACTCTTTCTGTTGAAAATGATAGGACCACAATTTAAAAAATTCTTCTTTCAATTAAATATGATTAATTTCTTAACACGTGCGTAATAGAGATGGTTCAATTAAACAACTACATAAACTAAAAAATAATTTCTTCACAAATTAAAACTAAAGTAAAACAAATTTTAATTTTTTCAAAATTAAAATTATACTAAAAATCAAGTTTGTGAATTTTTACTTTAAGCCCAAAAATCAATTTAACCCAAGTCCTAGCAATTTGCCTAACAATAAATATTTTAATTTGCAAATTAGGCCAAACCAAATTTTATCAAATTACATTATTTAGACTTGAATTAAATTAAGTTAAACATTACCAAATACTAAACATGCTCCAAATTCAACAAGTGTAGTGAATTAAACCATATTTTATCTTTTAGTCCTAGGCATGCGTTTTAGGTGATTTTTCAAGATAAAATAAATTCACAACACACTACGCCGCGATGTACGAGGAAAATCCACAACGAGAAAAACCTCTGACGACCCCTAGCCTTAAGTCCATTAAGTACGAAATTTTACAAATACAAGGCAGATGACTTACAAAACTCGACTCGACTCCCTTCAAGCCCCTGACGCATCTTCTTGTATCAACCTCTGCTTAGCCGACAATCCCAGACTCCACCGAAACCTTGGAATCCACCAATGAAGCTTTTGGGAACAACCTTCAACCACACATGGTGCCTTTCACCATGTGAGAACGCCGCAGCAAAAACAAGTCTTCTTCTTTTAGGGGTGTAGAAGTAAACCCAAACTTATCTTCTTTGAGGTGTAGGGAAAAACCCGATGCCAAACACTCCAAGGAAAGGTATATATGAAGAAACTTGGAATAAACAAACTATGGGTGTATAAACCTTGATTTTGTTCTAAGGATTAAAACATTTTAACAAAAATGAAGAGGACTTTTTCTTGTAAAACAAACACTCAAAACATGAACTTTTTCATGGAGGAATTAAACTCTCAAAACTCTCTCTAGAAATTGTAGAAGATGAAAAGTTAGTTTTTCAAAGTTGGTTCCCACACTTAATAATTCTGGCAAAAGTTAGTGGGACAAAAGAAGTGGGAACATGAAGAAAACTGGCCAATTTTTTTTTCGCCGAAATCCTCATTCGTTCGAACAAGATTTTCATTCGAACGAAGTGTCGTTCGAACGACCCTTCTAACGAAGTTCCAGTAGCCAATTGGGAAAAGTCATTGGCAAACTCGTTCGAACGAAAAACTCGTTCGAACGACAATATTGAACGAAGTGACAAAAAGTTCATACTTCAATTTTAAGCCCCAAAACTTTATTACAAGTTCTAAAATTAACCTTCGAAAAATAAACTTCATTTTAAAATAAAATTACACCCAATAAAAAATGTTCCAAGCTCCTATATATATATGTAATGCATTCATACCTTAGGAGAGATTGGAACTAAGTTGATGACGTTAAATGAGGCACATGTAAATCGGCAATGATGTTCTCTTGATAAGTATTAAACTTCAACATATCTTAGGCTTGAAGGATACACAAGAACACTATCCTATGAGTCAAACATTTTTGTCCGGAATTGAGCCAACACTACATTAAGACTCAATCAGAGACTTGTGTCCTTATAAATCTCCCCCTTTGGCTATTTTGAGACAAAAACAAAAATAAAATTCTAAAGGGCCGGCAAGCTCAACTAGACACAAAACATCCCACCCAAAATAAAAAATACAAGCTTGACTCAAAATCCAAGGATGACTCTCTTTGCCGATGAAAGTTGTCGCTAGAATAATTCATGCACACTTAAGCAAAACATTAAACGCATAGGGAATATCAAAATATTAAATGAATTTAAAATAAATACTCCCCCTAAATTGATTCCCCTTTATCAAATATGATCTACCTAAGAAGGTCGCGACTCCCCCTAAGTTAAATCTCCTAAACTAAGCTACGATTATAATAGGATTAGATACCATTTCTCTCCTATCATTCCCCCCCTTTTTGTTCAGGAATAGAAAAAGGATTAGGAATTAATTAATTACTCACTTCTCCCTCAATTTAACTAAATACCATTTCTCCCCCTAAAACTGCATAAGGGATATAAATATTGGAAAACAAGTAAAAACATGATGATGCTTAAGGAAATAGGATCATTAAGGCATACAAGCAACAATAAAATTCAACTAATCCACATAAAAGACATGAATATCAATTATGATGCGATAACAAAAGATATCAATAGATTTATTAATCTAAGCATGTGATATCAAACCAAAATACGTAGTAATAATAGATACCAATTATGAATTAAAGCATAAATGGACTAGCTAGCAAGGCAAAGACTTAAAAACAAACAATATCTTATATATACATACTCTAAATATACCAATAATGCACACGCACATATATATATAAATATAAACTTACAAATGACACAAAATTAAAATAACATGAGTTTTACACACTCTTATGGCATTAATGTGTCATATGGAAACGAAAGTGACGGGGCGTGAACTAGATACTAAAGAATTAAAATCCAATCACTTAAACATGTTCACGAAGTTCTCATTTGATTGCAAAACTTTATCACATTCAAAATTAGCCTTATATGACAATATAGATTGAACTCAATGAACAAACAAACACAATGCATACAAGCCTAGAATGTTGATGATTCTACAAACCAATAGAGTCATGACATTAAAAGTACAACAAGGATAAACGGACATTGTTCA
Source organism: Sambucus nigra (assembly GCA_949130495.1). NCBI lineage: Eukaryota > Viridiplantae > Streptophyta > Magnoliopsida > Dipsacales > Adoxaceae > Sambucus > Sambucus nigra. The sequence continues at coordinate 643,053,645 of OX422208.1, read as the reverse complement.
AAATCGTTGACAATCCATCAAAACTCCCTCAATATAAGCATATTATTTTAATATTTTGAATGAATAAATCAACTAAAAAAATAGGCCTTGGCAAATATTTTCTTTTAATGCCATTATTCTGTTAGGCCTTTGGACCACGTATTTATTTTAGGTCCAAGCAAACGGTGCCTTACTCACAAAGGATGATATTTCCTTTCGGAGCCCTTCCCCGTGCACATATCATATATTACATTTTTTAAACACACAATAATCTCACGTGCAACGGATTTTAACACGCACTAGTTCTCCTAGGTCATATAATATTTAGATGACTAGATTGGTATGAGAACACCTCACAAAGCTCAAATATATAAGTGAAGTTAAGATTCATAAGAGCTCGTGCATGTGTGTGGAAAGGCATACAAAAGCGAATCCATTAAGCAAGTCAAACTTAAACAACTCCATGTAAGCATGATAAAGAACATTTTAAGGATTAGAATTTTAACCAAAAGTTCTAGTCACATGGAAGAGAAAAGATAGGATTCAAACACAAACATATTCCACAAAAGGTGTGTCAAACTAAAATACACACACAAAAAATCTTTTTGAGCTTTTGAGATTTATAAACCAAACAACAATAACTCAAAAGATAAACAAAAATCATTTCGTATTTTTCATTAACTCCAAATAACTCACAAAAGTAAAATACAAATGATAAAGAAAATCTTTTTGTATTTTTCATATAATGCAAACAAAAACGAAAGGAATAAAATACAAAAGATAAACATGTCATAAATCTAGCAAAACATATATAATGAAGAAAGGACTAGAGAATGACGAACAAACATACAACTATCATGAATATATAGCATGTATCACAAAAGCTAGTGTATGTAAAACATGCAAGCAGTTACTCATAAGATATATCAAGTGAAGAGTCGTGTGCAAGCATACGAGAACCATATGTAACACCCCACGATTTTTAGACTGAGAAATTTAAATTTTGGGAAAATAAAATATAATTTAATTGGAGAATTTTAAAATTTGGGAATTGAGGCCCAAAAATAGAGAATATTTTAAAGTATTCCGGATGATGATTTTAAGGGTACCATTGATCTCGGAAGGGTCGAGATAGTCAAAATGACTGTCATTGAGTTTTATTTCGGCTCCGGAATATTTTTAAGTCAGTTTGACTCGAATAGGTGTAAACGAGTCATTTAAATTGTGTATTAACATTTAAAATTGGGTTTATGTTTTAAAGGATTTGGTGGCTTATGGATGAAGCCATTTCTCATTTGAGAGAAAGAGAGAAAAGCCCTAGAAGAGAAAGAAGAAGAAAAGAAGAGAGAGAGAGGAAGAAAAGCTTGGGATTTTCGGTCCAAACGCGACATCGAGGAAGATCCAACCTCTACAAATCTGAGGCAAGTGTTTAATCTTGCTAAATAGATATTTGTGTATTTCATTTCATAATTTGTGGGTTAAGGAAATGGATTTTTGGGTATAAATATCAAAATCTAGATTTTGGGGTTTAGTCTTGAAATCAATGTTTATATATGGTTTGATGACATATAAATGGTTGGGATGAGATGTAGGATGCATTTTCTTGTTACAAATATTATGGGGTAAAGATTTGGGGGCTTGAGGATGATATGTGAGTGTTTGAGGGTTGTGGGTTTGCTGAAATTGGAAAATCGGCCAAGGCAACTGGTATGGCCGGTCGACCGCGCCTTAAGGCAAAAGCCTACTGCATTTCTTCGTAGGCAAAATTTGGACCAGCGGTCTGGGACCGGTCGACCGGTCCCCTGTGTTTTGCCCAAAATTTGGGATTTCTTTCTTCCCTTTTCTTTTGGAGTTTATTCTTAGGGGCCTCCTTAATGAGTTGTTTTATGAGGTTTTTCTAGGATGATTTCTACCCCTTTTTGGTTGGGTTTATTAATTTGAGGTTTTCTCTTATGAATTAAGAGATACTTTGGAGACTTATAGGGGCTCTCTCACTTAGTATATGATGGTGAGGACTTCTTGGAATAATTGGAGAAGAATATATCCACGTAGGTTGTGAAATTTCTAGGCCGACCTTTATGTTAAATCCTTATAAGGATAGAATATTGTTAAGATACAATTTGGGGCCAAATGGAAGAGAGTGGTCGCATACTCTTGAAGAGTGAGGGGTCTCATATCCTTAGAAATGTTTAATCTAAGGAACAATTGATAACGCAATAGGAGTAAGTGTTCCTGAGATTTATTTGAACCATAGGTGAAATTGGGAACGTTTGGGATCGTTCTATCGACTAGAATAAGCGGTAGCATAAATTCTAGTTAGGATAGTTTACATGTAATTGTGGGGATATGACCATTGAGATTCCAATACTTGAAATGAGGTTGGAATAATTTGAGGTTTTAGACTATTAAGTCATGTATGTGCCTATGGTTAAATAGTACTAAAAGAAATTATGTACTTTTGAATATGGATGAAATGCGTAGTGATGGATTCCTACACAAAATTTTGGGTGATAACCCTAAGGTTGAATATATGTATATATAAATACATATGATTTTGGGAGGCTTTTCGTCATAGGAAAAATGATTGAATATGTTTCAAGTGAGAGATTGTATTCACATATTGAGGTAAATTAAATGAGTTTGTGGTGACGACTTGTATATTGAGGATTATGTATACTTATAGACGAATTTATATATCTCATACTTATGAACGAGAATAAGTTATATATATGGATATGTGAGTACATGTGTATATATCTATAGAGATATGAATTATGGATATATATTTGTAACACCCCGCCCTCCCAGGGAGAGCGAACGGAGTGCTAATGCGATAAAATAAATCCAAATCCACAAGTGACAAGGTATAGAGCATCTAAATAAACCCGCAATAATATAAATCCACTAATCTCAATCTCTTCAATTACAACAAGTCTCTCGAATTAAAATTACAACTATCTAATTCGAAAATAAAATACAAATCTCTAAAGCTCTATACATCAAAATAATACAAATATTTCCCAAACAATCATCGCTAAAATCAATACCCATAGCGCCCCAAAATCCGCGCTAACCTACCACTAAAAGAAAATATGGGGAAGTACACAATACGACAAGAAAGATGCTCAACAAATATATGTTAGCGATGAATAAAACGTAACAACACGAGTAAGAATATTCAAATCAAAATGCAAATCTCAAAGAATTTATCAATATAATTTCTCAACAACACATCAATGGGTCACCAGGCCTCACCACATCCGTATATGATTTATCAAGCCATAGCCCGGGAAACAGGAATTTTGGCGTGTGCCCAACATCCGTGCTATATTAAAATCTCATGAGAACGTGCTCATCAACAATATAATGATACCACATGAATCGAAATAATTCCAACAATTATTTTTCCAGATTTCAACGAATTTAACAATTCAAATAGGAGTTCAATAATCATATGAATTCAAAGAGAATGACACTCGCGAGATTTAAGGAGCATATTGTGTAAAACCCCATACCTCAAACCATGATGAGAAACCAATGATCACATCCTCAAGATCAACACAAAAGATTTACAAAAGATCCTCCAAGAACCTCCAACAAAATAGCCCCAAGAACACCTCTAATCTAAGGTTGGAACTCACAAATATCAAGGGCCAATGTGTATATAAAAAGAAGAGGAATATAAAATATATTTCCTACCAAAATTTGTGCCAAAAGTATGTTAAAAGGCTTGCCCACGACTTCCTTTTATAATGCAAAGAAATGAAGAGTTGGAATCCAAAAGACTCCTTTAAATAAGGCAAAGAAATGAAGAGTTGGAAGTTAAAACAACTCCAAGAGTTAAAAACATTTTAAAATTCGTTTTAACTCCGTTTTCGAAACCGTTTGAAATTCTCGCCTTTAAAAATAATATCCAACATATTTGAGCAATACAAATAATTTTATCAAAAACTTTATTTTCCTCCATTTTCCAAAAATTAATTAAAATAGCCCAAAATTACGCGGGTTGTTACAATATTTATGTTGTGGATACACATGGTATGGACATTTAAACCGTATATGATGGTTTAATGTTTAATTATATGATTGGATCATATGGATGTATATATATTTTGCATGTGAATGATATATATACTTATTTGGTTAAGCATACCCCGCTCATGCTATCATTGGGAAGTTGCGCGCGTAGAGGGTGAGCATCCTGGCTAGAAAAACTGGGTGTGGATATTCCCCAGGTCATAGTCGTCCCGTGTGTTATTATATGATATATATATGTATTTTTGGGATGAGACGTGGTGGGTATGTTTTGTCTCATTGCCGGTTAGGAGCTATGACCGCTTCTCGGGACGTCGTGTGCGTGTGTTTACCACGAGATGGGTGTCGTTTAGTCCCACCATGGTGGCCCCAGTATTGCTACATGAGCCGGGCACTGGGAAGATGATAGCATTGATGCAGTTTATTAGCGCTATATATATCCGGGTATTTATTTGTGCATGGCCTTTGTACATCATATATGGTATGTATACATGGTCATGGGATTAGATGATGGTGTGTATATATATATGGTTAGAATAAAATGCATATATATATATATATATATATATATATATATCCTATAGATAAAAAAAGGATATGGTATTGTTGTGGAGTACATCTTGGATGATTATGATGTACTAGATGATTGGGGGATTGATGTATCGCATTTAAGGAACATTTCGGTTACATCATCCCAAGTATATTATTGGAGATTATAGATGTTTTCATATTGTAGTCTAAAAATTTAGTAGTAGTAGTAATAGTATTAGTAGTAGTAATAATAGTATTATATGATATGTACGGCATTATGGACCTCTATGATCAACATTGTCAAAGAGTAGTGTAACGGGATGGTTCCTTATTTGGATTTCGTTTTACGAGACACCCCACGCACGAAATGTAGTACATTGTTGAGAGTAGAGAGAAGTTCTGTCGATATTTATGTGTGGCATAATGGATCTCCATGATCGACGTTGACAAGGAGTACTGTAACGGGGTGGTTCCTTGTTTGGATTTCGCTTTGCGAGACACCCCACGCACGAAACGCAGTGCAGCGTTGAAATTAGACGGAAGTTGTGTCAATAATAATTTTGCATGCTTATTAAATTAGAAATTTAAATCATATGTTTCAACCCAAATGCATATTGGGTAACTTATTAAATTATAAATGGGTAAAGTATAAATCGGAATCCACTAAGCCTAATAAGGCACATATGATTGAAAATAAATACTTATCTGTGGTTAAAAAGGGGGTGGATTCTAGGGTTATGATAGGAAGGTAGATCTCGTGGGTATAGGCTAGGCCTATGATAAGTTAGGTTGTCCTAATAAATTGGGGTAATTTAACTGATAAAACTTGAGGACGCGAATAGGTGCGCGCCTTTAGATGAGAGGTGAGTTGGGACTCCACGAGAGTGCGATACCATTTTAATTATGAAATATGTGCACCGATATTTATTATGCACGGTTAACACACTTGCTAAATATTTTCACAACTCGGGCTCTGACCCGTTTACTTTTCTCTCCTGCTTGTATATATATATATATATTACTACAGGTGTCCTACCGCATGGATGCCGGATGACTTTCTATCCAGAGTCTTGGGAGCTGTGATAGGTGCGGACTGTTGCGAGATGTATCTGGTAGTCGCCTCCTACTTTTAAAAATTCTAGATAGGATTCATGTTGTATATCGGGTTTGTACCCAAGGGATATTTATATACATGTTTATATTTATTCCATTTCAGTCATTGTATTGGCTGTGACCCGACAACTAATTCGGGTTTACTTCTTTGTAGTATTCTCAGTTGTAGTTATTTATTTCATTTTATTCTAGCATTTCATTGCTTATAGTTCTTCTTGCATCTTTCTCTTATTTATTAGTAGTTTTATGGTGTTGGTTTGTTAGTTGTTGCATGTTTTAAATTTATTCTAACATCTCGCTTATATGATATCGGGTAGTTAGTCCTATATTATGTAGTACCGACTGTTGGTGTTGAGACTGGACCATCTGAAACTCCTGATTTAATGTAGTATAGGGCTGGCCACCCGTTATTATTTTAAGCGGGGTGTTACACCATAAAAAAATGAAAATTTCAAAAAAGGTATATTTTTCATTTTAAAAACTCAAAAGGATCTTAAACGCAATAATTTAGCGATCCTAGCTCTGATACCACTTGTTGAAAATGATGGGACCCCAATTTAAAAAATTCTTCTTTCAATTAAATATGATTAATTTCCTAACACGTGTGGAATAAGGATGGTTCAATTAAAAACTACATAAACTAAAAATTAATTTCTTCACAAATTAAAACTAAAGTAAAACAAATTTTAATTTTCTCAAAATTAAAATTATACTAAAAATCAAATTTGAGAATTTTTACTTTAAGCCCAAAAATCAATTTAACCCAAGTCCTAGCAATTTGCCTAACAATAAATATTTCAATTTGCAAATTAGGCCAAACCAAATTTTATCAAATTACATTATTTAGACTTGAATTAAATTAAGTTAAACATTACCAAATATTAAACATGCACCAAATTAAACAAGAGTAGTGAATTAAACCATATTTTATCTTTTAGTTCTATGCATGCGTTCTAGGTGATTTTGCAAGATAAAATAAATTCACAACACACTACACCGCGATGTACGAGAAAAACCCACAACGCGAAAAACCTCGGACGACCCCTAGCCTTAAGTCCACTAAGTACAAAATTTTACAAATACAAGACAGATGACTTACACAAATCGACTCGACTCCCTTCAAGCCCCTGACGCGTCTTCTTGTATCAACCTCTGCTTAGCCAATAATCTCGGACTCCACCGAAACCTTGGAATCCACCAATGAAGCTTTTGGGAACAACCGTCAACCACACATGGTGCCTTTCACCATATGAGAACGCCGCAACAAAAACATGTCCTCTTCTTTTAGAGATGTAGAAGTAAATCCAAACTTCTCTTCTTTGAGGTATAGAGAAAAACCTGGTGCCAAACACTCCAAGCAAAGATATATATGAAGAAACTTGGAATGAACAAACTATGGGTGTATAAACCTTGATTTTGTTCTAAGGATTAAAACATTTTAACAAAAATCAAGGGAACTTTTTCTTGGAAAAAAAACACTCAAAACACTAACTTTTTCATGGAGGAATTAAACTCTCAAAACTCTCTCTAAAAATTGTAGAAGATGAAAAAGTTAGTTTTTCAAAGTTGATTCCCGCACTTACTAATTCTAGCAAAAGTTAGTGGGACAAAAGAAGTGGGAACATGGAGAAAGCTGCCAAAACATTTTTCTCGTCGAAAATCTCGTTCGAACGGGATTTTCGTTCGAACGAAGTCTCGTTCAAATGACCCTTCTAACAATGTTCCAGTGGCCAATTGGGAAAAGTCATTGGCAAACTTGTTCGAACGACATTCTCGTTCGAACGAAAAACTTGTTCGAACGACAATATTGAACGAAGAGACAAAAAGTTCATAATTCAATTTTAAGCCCAAAAACTTTATTAAAAGTTCTAAAATTAAACTTCTGAAAATAAACTTCATTTTAAAATAAATTTACACCCAATAAAAAATGTTCCAAGCTCCTATATATATATATGTAATGCATTCATACCTTAGGAGAGATTGGAACTAAGTTGATGACGTGAAGCGAGGTACATGTAAATCGGCAATGATGTTCTCTTGATAAGTAGGCCGCAAAGTCTTCAATTTCAACATGTCATAGGCTTGAAGGATACACAAGAACACTATCCTATGACTCAAAAGTTTTTGTTCGAAATTGAGCCAACACTACATTAAGACTCAATCAAAGACTTGTGTCCTTAAATGTTCTCTTGAAAATCATATCGTCAATGTATACTTCCATCATTTCCTCCATTTGGCACTTGAACATCTTTGCGACCAATCTTTGGTACATGGCTCTAACGTTTTTAAGGCTGAATGGCATGACCTTATAATTATACAATACCGATAATGTTATGAATGAAGTATTGTCTTGATGAGGGTCAAACAGATGAATCTAGTGATACCCCGAGTAAGTGTTCAGAAAACTCATCCGTTTATGGGATGCAATAGCGTCGACCAATTGATCTATCTTCGGTAGGAGAAATTATCCTTAGGACAAGCCCTGTTAAGGTCGGTGAAGTCTATACAGACTCTCAATATACTACTTCTTTTGTGAACTATGATAAGATTCAAGAGCCATTTTGGGAATTGAACTTATCTGATGGATCTTTCCTCTAGAAGTTTCCCTACCTCCCTTTCTACCTCTCTTGCTTTCTTTGGGGATTTTGACGAACCTTTTTTATGATCGACTTGAATGTCGAATCTACCTGGAGACGGTCAAAGGAGACCATAGGGTCAATTAATGTCATTTCGTATAGATCCCATGCAAATACATCTAGGTTGTGTTTAAGGAAGGCCATCAACTCCCTTATCTCATGGTCGATTAGTGTTGTTTTGATCAAAAACTTCCTCTCCAGAAAACTTTTATAAAAAATAACCGCCTCTCGGTTTTCAACGACCCTGTTAGCGGGGTGGATCCAGGTCCCCTCCAACCCTAGTTGTCCATGTCGTAATTGCTATTTTAAGGGAGTGGACTTATCTTAGGACATCTCTGGAAAGGCCTCTTTGTCTTTCTTTTTCTCCATCTTGGGCCTAATGGTGGCGATGTGGAATTTTCAAGCAATGGTTTGGTCACCCCTTATCTACATTATGCCTCGATATGTGATGCATTTGAGATTTTGGTGGTAAGTTGAAGGGATATCTCTCATGTCATGAAGCCACCCCTATTGATAATGGAGTGATAGGGCAAATTAATATCTACCACTAGAAATTCTATGAGATTCGAAATATTCTTTGCCCTTACTGATAGGACCAAAGGAACGATTACTTCTTTTAGGCCCGATAACTTGAGTTTGATCTTGTGAAAGAGTTCCAGGTATATCAACTCTGAGTAACTCCCCTGGTCCTCTAGTAACTTATCCACATCCCAATTTGCAATCCCGAGAGTGATTACCAGGGCATCGTGGTGTGGGGTTCTTACCCTAACCAAGTCTTCCTCATTGAAAATAATATGCTTATTGTAATCAACGTCTTCTGTTCTTCTGTGTTTGCTAGACTGGATTTCGTAGGATCTATTTAGAAGGCCTCCATCATGACTGTGACCTTCTTGAGCTCTATCCAAATAACGTTTCCCTAGATCTGCTTAAGGTCAGATGCCTCATGTATCACTGTAAACTCATGTCATGCCTCATTGTCCAGGACGTTGTCTGGTTTTTTATCACTGTTAGAGACAACCTGCTCACACTTCTTCTCTATGTACTTATTCAAATGCCTTATAATTCTCTGTCTTGTGTCCGTTTTCTGTGTGGAATGCACACCAGAGCATTTTTTTCCTCTTGGTCGTATCTTCTCCCATCTTCTTTTGCCACTTAGGAAACTATTGATCCTTGATCTTCCCCAGGATCTTATAGACCAGTTCCTTGAATACTGTGTTGATGGATTAAAAAGCTTTGTATGAGTCCGCTTTGCATCTGTTCTTGGCATTATTTTGTTTATTTTCCCCCTTTTTAGGATTGTTCTCCTTGCCACCCCCTATTTTATTTGGTGCGACTATTTTCTGTTTGGTTGGTATGGGCCACGTCCTCCACTTTGGTGTACTTATCAATACGCGACATAAGATCGTCAATGGTATCAGCCTCCTTCTTGGTGTGAGACTGGTGTATTATGGATGTAGGGAGTAAGCATGACAACCTGCTTCGAGAAATCTTCCACTTTATTAAACACTTCCCACTAAAGATTAGTGTACTCACACAGAGTCTCCTGCGACTTCTTCCTCATTGTGAGGAGTGAGTCCATCCTCTTCTGGTGCATGCTACTAGTTATGAATCGATCAATATAGGACTTAGCAAAAACCTTGAAGCTCTTAATTGATCTATGAGACAGCCTCTCAAACCAATTCTGGGCGACATCGCCCAAGATAGAAGGGAAAATACGACACATCAGATCATCGTTGTGATTCCATAAGGTCATGGCCTGCCTATATTGGCAAACATAATCTATAGTGTCTGTCTTGCCATCATAGATTTTTAAACTGGGTATTACAAACTTCTTCGGGGGTTCCTCCTCCTTAATGGGCCTTGAGAACGGATACTTCATCTATGAGACTAGAGCTCTCGTTGCTAGATATTTTTATAGATTTGGCTCCTCGATGAGCTGGGTACTGGTCCATTTACTTTTGGACTAAATTCCTTATGTCATCCTTATGACGCTCATTATCTCAGTGGTGCCTCCTTGGGTGACCTCATGTTCTGAATGCTCTTGGTCACGCCCCATGCTCGTTCCTCGACTTCGAGTCTTGCTAGCCTGAGGGATAGGAGTTCGACCATAACATTTTTGGTTTTCCCGCTGAAGTTCTCTGTCCATTCTCTCTAGTTGCTGATGGAGGTAAGAATTCTACTTAATTCTAGAGGTGAGTCGCCTCCTCCTGTTGTTGAAGCCTAGTTTCGTATGTGTTGACCAGTCGTGAGATCTGTGTCGATCTAAGCTATCTATGGATTTCCTCAAAAATTTGTTTCTTTGGAAGAAACATTGGGTTCCCATCCTATCAGACTTCAGACCTGACTCTAAGTGGAGCTAGGTCAGATCGCAAGTCACCAGGTTGGAGGCACTGTTTGGGGGTTGAGATATCATAACTATTATTTTATAGGGATTTATTTCATAGAAAGGTAATGATTTCCCATAGACGACGCCAATTGTGAGTTCAGTTAATCATAATTATTGGTTCCTATAAATCAAGTAATAAAGGAATAATAAAATGCCACATAACACACAAATATACGTGGTTTGGAAAATTGCCAATGTCCACAGAGAGGTCACTGAGTTTTTATTAATATCTCTCAAAGTTCGAAAATTACATCCCCCTTGACCCTGGGGTGTAGGCTGTATTTATAGTCATGTAAATCTAAAGCAATTGAGTTGTTTAAGGAACTCTATTGGATTGACATTGGCTCATGTGGTGATTCCTGATTATCTCGTTCGATATTGTAGGTAACCGACATGAGCTCATTAAGTGATAACTACTTCGTATATATTTACGTGATAAATGCTTGTGCCAATCTTCCTTATTGATGGATTGGGTTGGATTGTCATGATACTTTATTGGGTCTGTTCAGTCAGACCAAAATTGGGCTTATTTATAGTTTGGACCCCACACCAACAATTCCCCATATGAATTAAATGAAGAAAAATAAACATATATTATGCTCTTGATTACTATAAGAATTATGTAAAGGATAAACACTACACCAAATCTGCACTATTGTCTCGGTCATTGACCTTGACAAGTTGGACTTGTCAAGGTCAATGATCGTGACAATTCGAAGACAATTTTTTTTGTCACGGATGTGTCACGGTCATTGACCTTGAAAAGTCCGTTAAAATTGTCACGGTCGTGCCAAGGTCATGGACGTGACAAGTTTAGTCACGGTTATTAACCGTGACAAACCCGTGGCAATATTTAAAAAAATTGTCACGGTTTTTGACAGTGACAAGTTCGTGACAAGATTTGTCAAGGACTTGTCACGGTCAATGACCCTGACAATTCTGTGCAGAATTAAAAAAAATTCTGCTGGGCAGTATGGCCACTGCCACTGCCCAGCAGTATATTTGTACCTGTTCAAACATCATATATCCAAATAATCTAAAGATAGAAATAATCCAAATATATATTCATGACGATATAATCCAAATATTCAAAATAGAAATAATATACATGATGATATAATCCAAATATAATTAAAATGGACAAACTTAAAAATAATGTTACTACATGTCTTAGGTAAATGTGAGGAGGTGAGTTGGACACACGATATATGAATTGACACACTGACTAATATACAGCGTGCCGCATTATTTGCGCAACCACAATAGGGAGTTCTCCTTCCCGGGTATCACATGTGTGACGAGCACTTTGGACTCGATCTCTTGAAGAACACGTCCATGAACTATTCCACCCTCTATGATATTCGGGTCCCTCAACCCCCACCCTATACTCTGGCCATCAAATACATCCAATATGAACACGCTCGGCCAACCAAGTGTCGATAATGGTCTGGGGAAGGGAGCCACATAAGGAAGTGGATCATCGAAATACACACGCGACGGTGAAGAAGCAGCGAGGTCCACATCCTCGTCCTCCTACGCCTCGTCCCCCCTCACCTCCTCCTCCGCCGCCTTCTCCTTCCCTTTCCCCTTCCCCTTACGGTCTTCGTCCAATGTACGCTTCATGAATGCGTACATATCTTGGACCGTCGCTTCCAAACGGGACAGCTTCGCATCGTGTGAATCCACCGTTCGAGCCAACCCGGTGTCGCTCGTCTACAATCCGATGATCCTAGATTTGGCCACCCGCGAGCTCACCCCCCTTGTGTAATACCCCGTATTTTTATGCTTTCTAAATTTGGGGATTTATTAAATTTAATGTGAGTTATTAATTTAATACAAATCCGGAAATTAATTATTTTTAATTACTAACGTGACGAGAGTTAGTAATCATTGGAAACTTGTTGAATATTACTAATGAGTAAAGTAATATAATATTGGTACTATTAAATGTCACGAGTGAATAAAATGACAATTTTGGAAATTTGAGTCGAGACGTGCCCGTGTTGCGTTGAGACTAAATATAGAGTAATAAAAGTGAATAAATTATAAATCGCTTGTATGGTCATTTTGAGTGTGCAAAAGTGTCCGGAAGGGTCGAGATAGTCATAAAAGTGTACCCGGGGGCTTAGTTTGGGTCTCGGGCCGTTTTTAGACCTATTTAGCACCCCGGAAGGGCATTTCAGACATTTTGCATTTTTGGGTAATTAAACGCACGAAATTTATTAGGTTATATCAGCCATTTGGAATGGTACCTTAGGTTTAGTGGACTCAAAACCTTAGAACGACCATTAGAGAGGAAGGTAGAAAGCTTTCCAAGCAATCCAAGGCAAAAAACTCATCCGATTTCACCGCCACCACCACTAACACGTAGATCACGCGACGGGGAACGCAACCATACCAAATTCGTCCACAAATAAGAACTCTGAAATTTCCAGGCAAGTATTTATCTTGCTTAATTTTGTTAATGCATCACTCATGTTAGTCTAGGGATGATTAGGATGAGTTTCATAGAAGAAAACCCATGTTGGAGATAGGAAAATTGCATGTAGTAATGATATGAATGATAATCTGGAAATCCCCTTCATATGTAGAGGTTTAACCACGAATTTATGATGGATTAGAAGTAGAAATTCTGGAAAAAGACTGATTAGAACAAAGTTAAATAAATTTCTAGGGTTCTTGAGATTGATATAAGTTTTGGCCTATTAATCCATGGATATTGATGAAAATTCGCATGCTTTACGTAGAAGATGTTTAACTTGGGTCTATAATGTTTGTAGTACGAATTTTTGGGAGTTTGTGTGTGAAAAATATGGATTTGGTTGATGTTGGATTATAGAACCCGTAACTGTTAATCTGCAGAATTCGCCATACCTGTTTGATCGATCGATCGAACCAGGAGTGTCGATCTATCGACGCATCGATCGATCGATCCCCTGTCATCGATCGATCGACCCTTCCTGCCAGACTCTTATTTTCCCCTCTAAATAGTTGAATTCAATTTAAATGAGAAATACTCTTTGGACATCCTTAATAAAATATTTTGGGGAGGTGTAGAAGACCAGTAGGACTTAATAAAAATATGAAACCTTTAATCTAGAATGAGATTCACATTTTTGGAGAAGTTTACGTATAAGGGACGATTGAATTATGTATTAAGGGGGGGGGGGGGGGAGATGAGTAAGGTAGTTACGTTGGAAAATAAATGAGTACCTACTGAAATTATACTTGGGAGGATAGGAATCCACGAATGTCACTTAATAAGTTGGGATAATCCCACAAATTAAAGGAAGAGGCGAACTGTTATAAGTGATAATTAAATAACGAGAAATAAGGATATATATCATAATTATGGGTTATGAGATGTACGAAAATTTGATGTGGTAATAGTAGTATATTTATATGTCTGTGTTTAGGCATATACTATATACGTGTGAAAACCATGCCTGCGCTACTTGCTATCCCTCAGGTTACAGCGCTGGGACAGTCTTATCTCGATGGGACCTTTATGGGGGATATTGACTCGTACCCTAGAAGATAGATATCCTTTGGTACATGCTAATCGAAATCGATAGCCAGACGGCCTAAGAGACGTGGGGGCATGTGCTGACCTCTTAGAGACCGGGACTCTATGCTTCGCCTCAATATTGTTGTGTTTGTGTTAATACGATTCGAGAGAGATTTCAAACTTGTATTTCCCTTAGTACGAGTGATACGGGGAGTGGATAGCAGAGTATGCCCGCACCATAATTTTTATGCGGGGTGCTGTTAAAATATATATATTATATGAGTATTTAATATATATATTAAATTCTAAAATTTGGGAATTTCCTACTGTGTTTATGGTAAGTAAGAAATGAATAATGATTTCGATTGAGGAATACGTGTTTTGAAAGTATAGTGTATTACTGGGAAACTTTATTTATAAATAAATTTAAAATGAGAGCTTTGTTATTAAATGAAATGTACTTCTTGAACAGTTGAATTGTTCAGTTTAAATCTTACGAGTAACCTAAGATAAGATAAGTTAAACCATTGGGAAGGTTAGTGCGATAGGTGTGCACATTAGAAGAGAGGTGAGAATTTCTCAAGAGAGTGCCGCACTAATATGTTGTTGCATTGGCCTGTAAACATTTTAAATAATTTCTAAACAAATTTTAAATCATTTTTACAGTCGGGCTCTGACCCGTTTCCATTTTCTCTTCTCTTTTGTATATATATGTATATATTACAGGTGCCCAGCCACAGGGGCGTCTTGCATAGGATCCTTTGGAAGGAATGCGCTGTAGCTTAGGTGGGAGTTGCAGGCCTCTTGCTTAGACGACCTGATTTCTTGATTCCATTTCTAGCACTATTTATTCAGTTGGGCATGTGTCATCCTTTCCATTATTTAGTTATTTAGCGGACATTGTGATTCATTTATTTCGAGTATTTTACTCCTTGGGACTTATTATTGTCAGGATGTTTTCATTTAAGTATTAAATGTTGGATTCAATTAATTGAATGTTTGAATATTTGGATTGTATGTTCCAGGATAGTTGTGGTGTGACTATTAAATTGTGAATTATGCAAGTTTTAAATCTTGGTTTATAAAATAAAATTTGGAAAGTTATGTCTAAAATGGTTTTGACACTTAGATCAATTATTTAGGATGTTTAAATTGGAAAAGTTATTTTTCGACAGTGATGCTAAGAATGAACCAACTGTTCACCTTGATTTTAATTTAATAAAGGAGTGATCGCCCGATATTTAATTAGGCGAGGTGTCACAGGTGGTATCAGAGCATCAGGTTCTAGTGTCCTTAGGATCCGACGGCTTATTTCGCTTTCAGCTTAGCATTTTTGTTATAGAGCCCTATGTTAGGATTGTTGTACTCTTGCTTTTACGATTATGTCTTCAGCAATTTAAGATTTGATAATAACTGTAGACTAATAAATTTCTTCATGTTTCAGATGCCTTCGAGACTTGCACCAAAGGATAGGCGTGCCCAAGTCGAGCAGCCAGCAACTCCGGCTCAGGGAATGATGAATGCTAATGAGGTAGCCGCTATTGTTACTCAGGCGGTGAATGTCGCGTTAGTGGTAGTACAATAGGCTCCACCCCAGATTCAGGAAGTGGCGCCAGTACCGGCACAGCTTCCATCAGTATGGGAGCGGGTTAGGGATGCCTTTCAGAAGGCGCATCCCCCTGAGTTCTCGGGTAGTTCAGATATCATCATCATCAGCTAATGGAAGAAAAATATCCAGCGGCATCTGCGTATGTATGAGTGCACAGACGTGCATAAACAATTGTTGGCTTCCTTTAAGCTAGTGGGGGCCGCTTTTCAGTGGTGGGAGTCCACCACCACCTTGGAGGAGAGGGATACTATTTCGATTCAGTTATTCTGGGAGCGGTTTGATCGCAAGTATTTGCCACCCGCCGTGCATACGGAGATGAGGCAGAAGTTACTGAACTTGAAGTAGGAAAATTCTACTGTTGCTGAGTATGAGGAGGAGTTCACGAGACTTCTCACTATAGTTCCAGAGAGGCACCCACTGAGGGTAAGAAGATAATGTTGTTTGTGGACGGGTTAACTTGGAGGATCCGTTAGCACCTTATAGGGAATCTGTTTCTGAGTACCTTCACAGATGTACTCAATGCTGCTTTACTACACTACCAGGATCATCGTTTCCATCTGTAAGGAATCAAGCGAGCAGGAGAGTCCGGCCAGCAGGGCAGGACAGGGGGTAGTGGTGCTAGTGGAGCATCGATATCTCAGGGGCAGACTCGTCATCACGAGCAGAGTTCCCATCAGGGGGACCCTGCCAAGAGGTTCCGATCAGGTGATTCCAGGTAGGGATTTGGGGGATATAGGCATGGTCAGCAGGGCCAACCTAATCAGCAGGGCCAACAAGGCCAACATCGCCAGCAGCAGGGTCAACAGGGCCAGTGGCGGGGCGGTAACGGCCAACAGGGCCGTGGTCAGCAGGGTCAGAGGGGAGGTAATTTCAGAGGCTGATATTTTGTGTGCGACAAAAATGGCCATAAGCACCAGGATTATCCAGAGGGTGATAGGGCCCCACAGGAGCAGGGTGCCCGTAATGAGCCATAGAGGCACGTTTCCAGCCGCCCTCCCAGCACCAGCTCAGGTACCAGCCCTACCAGCCATTCCAGCCGCTCCAGTGCAGCAGGGGCAGTTACAGTACGAACGTGTCTATAACGTCCACCAGGCAGCAGCTCTGTATGCACCACCTGTGATTGAGGGTATGTTTCCTATCCATGGTACTATGGGTCGGGTTTTGTTTGATACTGTGGCGACACACTATTTTATAGCTACTCATTTTGCGAAGGCCTTAGGGTTATTAGCCACAGCAGAGAGCACTGTGACGTGTGTAGACTCACCACTGGGAAATGGTTCGCTTATTTTCTTTATATGTCAGGGTGTGGGGGTAGAGATTGGTAGTTTGGTATTACCAGCAGACATGTTAGTCTTAGATATGCATGAGCACGACGTTATAATCGGTATGGATTGGCTCGCAGCTTACAGAGCCATGATAGATTGTTTTGGTGGGAGTATTGTCTTTGCCATTCTGGGGCAAGAGATGTTTGTAGTGGCGATGCCTCGCTTGGAGGGAGGCTCGACCGGTCATTTGTATTACATAGAGGAGGATACCTTTAAGGAGGTTGTGATACCCTTAGACTCGATCCCAGTTGTACGTGAGTATTTCGATGTATTTCAGGAGATACCAGGCCTACCCCCCATTCGAGAGATAGACTTTGTTATAGATTTATTATCGGATACTACACCTATAGCACACGCTCCATACTGTATGGATCCGACGGAGATGCGAGAGTTACGAGATCAGATAGAGCAGCTATTAGGTCAGGGCTTCATTTGCAGGAGTACCTCACCTTGGGGCGCTCCAGTTTTATTTGTGAAAAAGAGAGACGGTTCACTAAGGCTATGTGTGGATTACCGGGAACTGAACAAGGTCACGATATGGAACAAGTATCCATTGCCTCAAATCGATGATCTATTCGACCAACTGAGGGGAGCAACTTTCTTTTCAAAGATAGATCTGAGGTCGGGGTACCATAAGCTACGTATTAGGGAACAAGATGTTTCAAAGATTGCTTTCTTGACGAGATATGGGTCCTATGAGTTCAGAGTGATGCCATTTGGCCTCACAAATGCTCCAGCCGTATTCATGGACTTGATGAACCGAGTGTTCAGAGAGTTCTTGGGTCAGTTTGTCATTGTCTTCATAGATGACATTTTGATATATTCACACTCCGAGGAGGAACATGCCGAGCACTTGAGGCAAGTTCTTCAGACTCTATGAGAGCATCAGCTGTATGCTAAGTACTAGAAGTGTGGATTCTGGTTGCGGGAAGTACAGTTCTTGGGGCATGTTGTTTCTGAGTAGGGGATTGCAGTTGACCCGAGTAAAGTTTCAGTGATGAGGGAATGGGGATAACCCACGACATTGACGGAAGTGCGTAGTTTCTTAGTATTAGCGGGATACTACAGGAGATTCACTCGGGGGTTCTCCAAAATAGCGGGTCCATCGACGAACCTGACTCGCAAAGAGGTTCCATATGTTTGGAATGATGCTTGTCAATTGGCTTTCGATGAGCTGAAAGACAAGCTTACTTCAGCATCGGTCCTTACTTTACCTAAGCTAGGCATGGAGTATCTGGTTTACACCGATGCCTCTTTACGGGGACTTGGGGGAGTACTTCAGCAGGAGGAGAAGGCTATAGCTTTTGCCTCCCACAAGCTTAAGCCACGTGAGAAGAATTAACCCACCCATGACCTAGAGTTTGCAGCGGTCGTTTTTGCATTGAGGATTTGGAGGCACTATTTATTGGGGGAGAAATTCCGCTTGTTCACAGACCACAAGTCGCTGCAGTACCTGTTCACTCAGCGAGAGCTGAATATGCGTCAACGCAGGTGGTTAGAGTTTGTGAAGGACTATCAGTTCGACATACAGTACCATCCGGGGAAGGCCAACGTAGTTGCTAATGCATTAATCCGTAGACCGGTAGACGATGTAGCGGATGTCTGGAAAGAAAAGTGGAAAGAGTTGGGTCACCAGGACACAGTAGCCTGTTATTTCATATCTGTCATGACAGTGACACCCGAGATTGTTACGAGGGTGATACAGGCACAATCCACAGACCCATTTTGCCAGGAGCAGATTGTACGACTTCTATCCGAGGGTGTTGAGTCCTATTTCGTTAGTTCTGATGGGGGTTTGAGGTTTAATGGGAGATTAGTGGTTCTAGAAGGAGCAGACTTACATCATGCAGTGATGACCCAGTCCCACGAGTCCCGATTTGCAGTACATCCTGGGGTATATAAGATGTACCAGGATATGAGGCGGTAATACTGGTAGAGTAGGTTGAAAAAGGATATTGCTGAGTTCGTGTCCAAGTGTTCTACCTGCCAGATGATAAAGGTGGACCATCAGAAACCGTCAGGGTTGCTTCAGCCATTGGAAATACCCACGTGGAAGTGGGAGAGTATTTCCATGGATTTTATTACAGGGTTGCCTACATCACAGCGGGCCACGACTCCATCTGGGTGATTGTGGATCGTTTGACCAAGGTAGCTCATTTTCTGCCGGTGCGGACAGACTATACCACGGGTCAGTATGCTCAGTTGTTCATTGCTGAGATTGTCAGATTACATGGGGTGCCCCTGAATATTGTGTCAGATAGAGATAAGATTTTCGTGTCCCGTTTCTGGGAGAGCTTTCAGGAGGCTATGGGTACAAAGTTGAGGATGAGTTCAGCTTATCACCGACAGACAGATGGACAGACAGAGCGTACTAATCAGATGTTGGAAGATATGCTACGCATGTGTGTCCTTGATTTTGGGGGAGGTTGGGAGCCACATCTTCCACTGGTAGAGTTCGCTTATAATCACTCTTATCAGTTCACGATTGGCATGGCTCCATTCGAGGCTTTGTATGGAAGGCCTTGTCGTTCCCCAACTTGTTGGCTAGAGGTGGGGGATAACAAGTTGCTAGGACCAGAGGTGATTCAGGAAACCTCTGCGAGGATTGAGATGATCAGGGGTCGTATTCGAGTAGCCCAGGACAGGCAAAAAATCTACGCTGATGCAAAACGGTTCTTCCGAGAGTTTAATGTGGGGGACCAAGTGTTACTACGTGTATCTCCTACGAAAGGAGTGATGAGGTTCGAGAAGAAAGGGAAATTGTCCCTGAGGTACGTGGGACCATTTCCCATTATCGAGAGGATTGGGCCGGTAGCATACAGGTTGGGACTGCCAGAGCATTTGCATCTCATCCATCATGTATTTCACATCTCGTCGTTGAGACGATACCTTCGGGATGATATGGCCCACACCCACATCGCGATAGATGAGATAGACTTACAGCCTGACAGCTCTTACGAGGAGAGAACAGTGGCTATCCTAGACCATAGCGAGAGGAGATTGAGGTCGAAGGTAGTTCCACTTGTACGGGTCCAGTGGGAGCATCATAATGTGGAGGAATCCACCTGGGAGCGCGAGGCAGATATACGCGAGAGATACCCAGATTTATTCTTACCAGGTATGCCTTATTTTTTGAATTTCGGGACGAAATTCCATTATTAGGGGGGAAGTATGTAATACCCCATATTTTTATGCTTTCTAAATTTGGGGATTTATTAAATTTAATGTGAGTTATTAATTTAATACAAATCCGAAAATTAATTGTTTTTAATTACTAACGTGACGAGAGTTAGTAATCATTGGAAACTTGTTGAATATTACTAGTGAGTAAAGTAATATAATATTGGTACTATTAAATGTCACGAGTGAATAAAATGATAATTTTGGAAATTTGAGTCGGGACGCGCCGTGTTGCGTCGGGACTAAATATTGAGTAATAAAAGTGAATAAATTATAAGTTGATCGTATGGTCGTTTTGAGTGCGCCAAAGTGTTCAGAAGGGTCGAGATAGTCATAAAAGTGTACCCGGGGGTTTAGTTTGGGTCTCGGGGGGTTTTTAGGCCTATTTAGCACCCCGGGAGGGCATTTTGGACATTTTGCATTTTTGGGTAATTAAACCCACGAAATTTATTAGGTTATATCAGCCATTTGGAATGGTCCCTTAGGGTTAGCAGACTCAAAACCTTTGAACGACCATTAGAGAGGAAGGTAGAAAGCTTTCCAAGCAATCCAAGGAAAAAAACTCATTCGATTTCACCGCCACCACCACCAACACGTAGATCGCGCGATGGGGAACACAACCACACCAAATTCGTCCACAAATCAGAACTCTAAAATTCCCAGGCAAGTATTTATCTTTCTTAATTTCGTTAATGCATCACTCATGTTAGTCTAGAGATGATTAGGATGAGTTTCATAGAAGAAAACCCATGTTGGAGATAGGAAAATTGCATGTAGTAATGATATGAATGATAATCTTGAAATCCCCTTCATATGTAGAGGTTTAACCATGGATTTATGATGAATTAGAAGTAGAAATTCTGGAAAAAGACTGATTAGAACAAAGTTAAAGAAATTTCTAGGGTTCTTGAGATTGATATAAGTTTTGGCCTATTAATCCATGGATATTAATGAAAATTCGCATGCTTTACGTAGAAGATGTTTAACTTGGGTTTATAATGTTTGTAGTACGAATTTTTGGGAGTTTGGGTGTGAAAAATCTGGATTTGGTTGATGTTGGATTATAGAACCCGTAACTGTTAATCTGTAGAATTCGCCATACCTGTTTGATCGATCGATCGAACCAGGAGTGTCGATCGATCGACGCATCGATCGATCGATCCCCTGTCATCGATCGATCGACCCTTCCTGCCAGACTCTTATTTTCCCCTCTAAATAGTTGAAATCAATTTAAATGAGAAATACTCTTTGGACATCCTTAATAAAATATTTTGGGGAGGTGTAGAAGACCAGTAGGACTTAATAAAAATATGAAACCTTTAATCTAGAATGAGATTCACATTTTTGGAGAAGTTTACGTGTAAGGGACGATTGAATTATGTATTAAATGGGGGGGGGGGGGGGGAAGATGAGTAAGGTAGTTACGTTGGAAAATAAATGAGTACCTACTGAAATTACACTTGGGAGGATAGGAATCCACGAGTGTCACTTAATAAGTTGGGATAATTCCACAAATTAAAGGAAGAGGCGAACTGTTATAAGTGATAATTAAATAACGAGAAATAAGGATATATATCATAATTATGGGTTATGAGATGTACCAAAATTTGATGTGGTAATAGTAGTATATTTATATGTCTGTGTTTATGCATATACTATATACGTGTAAAAACCATG
The DNA here is from genome assembly GCA_949130495.1 of Sambucus nigra. Classification (NCBI taxonomy): domain Eukaryota; kingdom Viridiplantae; phylum Streptophyta; class Magnoliopsida; order Dipsacales; family Adoxaceae; genus Sambucus; species Sambucus nigra. The sequence continues at coordinate 643,031,666 of OX422208.1, read as the reverse complement.
CCCGCACTACTTGCTATCCCCGAGGTTACCGCGCTGGGACAGTCTTATCTCGATGGGACCTTTATAGGGGATATTGACTGGTATCCTAGAAGATAGAGATCCTTTGGTATAGGCTAATAGGAATCGATAGCCAGACGGCCTAAGAGACGTGGGGGCATGTGCTGACCTCTTAGAGACCGGGACGCTATGCTTCGCCTCAATATTGTTGTGTTTGTGTTAATTTGGTTCGAGAGAGATTCCGAACTTGTATTTCCCTTAGTACGAGTGATACGGGGACCGGATAGCAGAGTATGCCCGCACCATAATTTTTATGTGGGGTGCTGTTAAAATATATATATTATATGAGTATTTAATATATATATTAAATTATGAAATTTGGGAATTTCCTACTGTGTTTATGGTAAGTAAGAAATGAATAATGATTTCGATTGAGGAGTACGTGTTTTGAAAGTATAGTATATTACTGGGAAACTTTTTTAACAAATAAAGTTAAAATGAGAGCTTTGTTATTAAATGAAATGTACTTCTTAAGTAGTTGAATTATTCAGTTTAAATCTTACGAGTAACCTAAGATAAGATATGTTAAACCATTGGGAAGGTTAGTGCGATAGGTGTGCTCATTAGAAGAGAGGTGAGAATTTCTCAAGAGAGTGCCGCACTAATATGTTGTTGCATTGGCCTGTAAACATTTTAAATACTTGCTAAACAGATTTTAAATCATTTTTACAATCGGGCTCTGACCCGTTTCCATTTTCTCTTCTCTCTTATATATATGTATATATTACAAGTGCCCAGCCACAGGGGCGTCTTGCATAGGATCCTTTGGAAGGAACGCGCTGCAGCTTAGGTGGGAGTTGCAGGCCTCTTGCTTAGACGACCTCATTTCTTGATTACACTTCTAGCACTATTTATTCAGTTGGGCATGTGTCGCCCTTTCCATTATTTAGTTATTTAGCTGGCATTGTGATTAATTTATTTCCAGTATTTTACTCCTTGGGACTTATTATTGTCAGGATGTTTTCATTTAAGTATTAAATGTTGGATTCAATTAATTGAATGTTTGAATATTTGGATTGTATGTTCCAGGATAGTTATGGTGTGACTATTAAATTGTGAATTATGCAAGTTTTAAATCTTAGTTTATAAAATAAAATTTGGAAAGTTATGTCTAAAATGGTTTTGACACTTAGATTAATTATTTAGGGTGTTTAAATTGGAAAAGTTATTTTTCTACAGTGATGCTAAGAATGAACCAACTGTTTACCTTGATTTTAATTTAATAAAGGAGTGATCGCCTGATATTTAATTAGGCGGAGTGTCACACCTTGTCCTCCCCTTGCGATCAGAGACAAGCACTTGGCTGAGTGCGTCTGTGGACAAAGACGCCTTGTCGGCATCAGACTGCGACTCGTGCACTTCCTTAAGCTTTGCCTGAAACGACAAAAAGCACATGATTAGTAAAATAAGTAAACTAAAAAATTATAACGTAATTAACAAAAAACAAACTGTTGGATTACTTACAATCGTGGCCGCGACGCTTGGGGACACCTCCTTATCCTTCCCCTGCTTCATCCGAAGAGCCACATAAGTATCGAGCCTATGTGGCTTACCCCCTGGCCCACTCCCTACCCCCTGAAATAAAATAAAATTAAATCAGTATCGGTGCCGCAAAGTAAAATAATGAAGGATAATATATTTCTGTAGTTATAGAAAAATTAAATCTTACCTTCATCCTATGCTCAACCTTAGCGTAAGACGTCCGATCGGAGTAGTGCACGTCCGTCTTTTTTGCTCGATTTTCCCTCCCCGATTGGCGAGATGCCGATTGGCCCACTCCCCGTCTTTTTTTGCTCGATCCTCTATCTCATTCTCAATGAACTTTTACCATTGTGCCAATGAGATCGGATCCTTGGGCGGGACGGATCCACACCATTGTATAATGGACTCTCGGGTCTTCCTAAAGTACCGTGTCCGCATATAAATATAAATATTCATTTGCAATAGCTCCGATGACCGTCTTTAGCAGCTCGAGGGATCTCGCTAATAGCTCCGATTTATTCTCGATGATAATCCCAAATTTTCCAAATTTGGGGAGCGTAGGGGTGGAGGAGCCCTCGTCACCTCCGCTACCACCGAGCCCAGATGACATTATCATAAATAACATCATCATCTTCGCCTTAATACCTGAAGGAGACATTTGCTGTAAAAAAAATGTTATTAGTACAGATAAAAAAAAATGTTATTAGTACACATAGACACACCCCCCTACCCCACCCCCACCACACACCACCACACACATATATACACACACATACACACACACATATACACATATACACATATTTAATTTCAAGTATGTATCATTTAATTATCATACTTTGTATATATTGTTCGATATACAAAGTAATTTTCAAAAACAGTTGAAAAATTCCACCCCCATATGGACAATAATCCAGTGGTCATGCCACTTTTAAAATTAACCAACCCATCATTTACTAAACAAAATAATCCAACAGTAATTTCAACAACAAATGTGTAACCCGTACTCCTTCTAATTCATCTACTCAATTAATTCATTTCATCAATTAAACTAACAATTAAAGTATACAATTATTAATTTACTAATTTACAATGAGGGGAAATCCTACATTCATATGAAATTAGCACTAATTATTAATTTACTTTCATCTAAAACTATACAATTAATATTACAATAAAAGCTATACAATTTATTAAATTAAAGCTATACAATTGTTAACCCCCCCCCCCCCCTCCCCCTCCCCCACCACACACCACCACACACATATATACACACACATACACACATACACATACACATATTTAATTTCAAGTATGTTTCATTTAATTATCATACTTTGTATATATTTTTCGATATACAAAAGTAATTTTCAAAAAAAGTTGAAAAATCCCACCCCCATATGGACAATAATCCAGTGGTCATGTCACTTTTAAAACTAACCAACCCAACATTTACTAAACAAAATAATCCAACAACAATTTCAACAACAAATGTGTAACCCATACTCCTTCTAATTCATCTACTCAATTAATTCATTTCATCAATTAAACTAACAATTAAAGTATACAATTATTAATTTACTAATTTACAATGAGGGGCAATCCTACTTTCATATGAAATTGACACTAATTATTAATTTACTTTCATCTAAAACTATACAATTAAAGCTATACAATTTATTAATTAAATCTATACAATTGTTAAATCCTCCCCCCCCTGCCCCCCTCCCCCTCCCCCACCACACACCACCACACACATACATACACACACATACACACACATATACAAATATTTAATTTCAGGTATGTTTCATTTAATTATCATACTATATATATATTGTTCGATATACAAAGTAATTTTAAATAAAAGTTAAAAAATTCCACCCCCATATGGACAATAATCCCGTGGTCATGCCACTTTTAAAACTAACCAACCAAACATTTACTAAACAAAATAATCCAACAGCAATGTCAACAACAAATGTGTATCCCGTACTCCTTCTAATTCATTTACTCAATCAATTCATTTCATCAATTAAACTAACAATTAACGTATAGAATTATTAATTTACTAATTTACACTGAGGGGCAATCCTACTTTCATATGGTACTTGCACGATATTAAGAGAATTACAATGGTACCTTGACTTACCCCGCCTCCCCACCCCCACCCCCACCCCCACCCCCCCACAAACAAATTGACAAATTCATGGGTTAATTCAAATACAAAAATAAATTCATGGGTTAATTCAAATACAAAAATACAAATTCATGGGTTAATTCAAATACAAAAATACAAATTCATGGATTAATTCAAATACACACACACACCCACCCCCACCCCCACCCCCACCTCCCTCCACACCCCCACTCACCATATAAACACCCCCCCACCCCCACCCACCACATACACACACACACACACACACACACACAATAGCCCCCACCCTGCCCCACCTCCCTCCACACCCCCACCCACCACACATATACACACACACACACAACAACCCCCTGCCCCACCCCACCCCCACCCCCCACATTCACACACACACATATACACACACACACACACATATATATATATATATATATATATATATATATATATATATATATATATGCACAAACATATATATAAATGGAAGAGAGAGAGAGAAAGGAATAAAGCTGAAAGTAGAGAGAGAGAGAGAGAGCAGCGTAGAGAGAGAGAGGGGGAGGGAACGACGCGAGGGAAAAAAGAAAGGGGTAAGGGTTTTGCTGAAGAAGTTGTCATGGTCGTGTCAAGGTCATTGACCGTGACAATTATTTAAAGAATTATCACAGTCATTGACCGTGACAAGTCCGTGACAAGTTAATTTATCACGGACTTGTCACGGTCAATAACCGTGACAATTCTCTGTCACGATCGTGTCAAGGACAATGACTGTGACACAAAACGGGTATTTTTTGTCAGGGTCAATGACCTTGACAAAGGTGGCCGGCTGAAAGGTGACAATTTTACCATTTTGGTCTAGTGAAATTATCATTTGACATGAACCTGTAACAACCCGCGTAATTTTGGGCTATTTTAATAAATTTTTGGAAAATGGAGGAAAATAAAGTTTTTGATAAAATTATTTTTATTGCTCAAATATGTTGGTTATTATTTTTAAAGGCAAGAATTTCAAACGGTTTCGAAAACGGAGTTAAAACAGATTTTAAAATGATTTTAAAATGTTTTTAACTCTTGGAATTCTAACTATTCATTTCTTTGCCTTATTTAAAGGGGTCTTTTGGATTCCAACTCTTCATTTCTTTGCATTATAAAAGTAAGTCGTGGGCAACCCTTTTAACCTACTTTTGGCACAAATTTTGGCAGCAAATATATTTTATATTCCTCTTCTTTTAATATATACTTTGACCCTTGAGATTTGTGAGTTCCAACCTTAGATTAGAGGTGTTCTTGGGGATATTTTGTTGGAGGTTCTTGGAGGTGATTTTGTAGATCTTTTGTGTTGATCTTGAGGATGTGATCATTGGTTTCTCATCATGATTTGAGGTATGGGTTTTTACACAATATGCTCCTTAAATCTCGCGAGTGTCATTCTCTTTGAATTCTTGTTTAATTGAACTCATATTTGAATTGATAAATTCATTGAAATCTGGAAAATAGTTGTTGAAATTATTTTGATTCATGTGGTATCATTATATTGTTGATGAGCACGTTGTCATGAGATTTTAATATGGCACGGATGTTGGGCACCCGCAAAATTCCTGTTTCTCAGGCTATGGCTTGATAAAGCATATACGGATGTGGTGAGGCCTGGTGACCCGGTTAAAGTGTTGTTGAGAAATTATATTGATAAATGATTTGATATTTGGATTTTGATTAGAATATTCGTACTCGTGTTGCTACGCTTTGTTCATCGTTAATATAATTGTTGAGCATATTTCTTGTCGTATTGTGTACTTCCCCATATTTTCTTTTAGTGGCAGGTTAGCGCGGATTTTAGGACGCTATGGAGATTGATTTTGGGAAGAATATTTTTGGAAAGATTTTTATTATTTTGATGTTTAGAGATTTGGAGATTTGTATTTTTATTCGAGTTAGATGTTGTATTTATTCGAGAGACTTGTTGTATTTGAAGAATTGAGATTTGTGGATTTATATGATTGTGGGTTTATTTAGATGCTCTATACCTTGTCACTTGTGGATTTTGATTTATTTTATCGCATTAGAGCTCCGTTCGCTCTACCCGGGCGGGCGGGGTGTTTCAGAACCTTTGCTTTGTGATGATCTATAAAAATCATGTAAAGGCTAAAGGATATCTAGTGTACATAATCCCATTGTTTATGTTGTATCTCGAATATCTCAAAACACTAAATAACTCACTCCAATGCTCATTATTAGGTTTACATGTGTATCTATTAAGTCTACCAACAACATATTCAATATTAGGTGCAATCCATAAAATACATTAGACTACCAATAACTTTGTATTGTAGGTTCATCCAATACATAGGCACTCGTTATTTTTCTTTTTAATTTTTTCATTCTTATTGTCTTCCTCATTTTCCTTATGCATTATAAATATTTTAAATATATCTCCTCTTTCATGTTTAAGAGTGTTTTTATAATCTTTTCAAGAAATGGAAGGCTCAAAATTGTTGCAAACACTTGAAACCCCTCACAAGTTTTTAATCTCTAGCCAAAATTTCATTAGTAATAAATTCCAAGATTTGATGTTGAGATACTTTAATTTTTTTCATCTATTTTATACTCCATAACTTTTTAGACCATGAATTTCTTAGACTCATCATCTTCAATAGTATATTTCTTATCCATTGAATTTCATAATCTTTAGTAGAATAGCATAACCAGGAAATATCATATAATTTAAGAGATAAACAATTAAGAATATAGTTCTTACACATTTAATATTTGTGATGCCATGCATATTGTTCCTCCATATATTTTCACATATTTGGGTTTGATCCTAGGTTTAGAAGGCCTATTAGAATCAATCACATCTACTACCTTAAGGGTTATTAACTAAATAGACAAATTCAATACAAAAATCTCTTAAATTATTTCCATTAAAAGGTTTAAGTATTTTAGAATACTTTTCATTAAAATTATCCATAGTAGGTCTCAATACAAGTAATTTTACTTTTAAATTGTTGACAATGGATATTTCAGAATACATGAAAACCCCCAAAATTCATTAAAAAAGGAAATCGGTAGAACTTTGTAGAGTATTGCATACTCCTTATGCCCTCACGTGGATTATCGTGTTCCAGTTTCCAAATTACATATGGAGTGTATGTCCAAGAGGTCTTCAAAAAGCTTCATGAACGCTCAAGATCTTGAACACAACTTCTTTCCTCCTGTTATCACATCGATTACTTTAGGATTCAGTTAAATGTGACCTAACGGTATTAAGTTTTGTCGTTATGGAAAATAAAAAGATGAATTCTTTTTCAAATTGTGTAGAGTGTTTTTGTATGTTTGTCGTCACCAAATTTCATAGAAATGTTGTTTATGGATATCTATGTTAAAAATGGAATTTATGTGATGTGACTGCAAGAAATCACGATTAAATATTTCTAAAGAGCAAAAGGAGTGAAAGTGTAAAGTAAATGTTGCAATACACAATATTTATGTAGTTCGACAACTGCCTATGTCCACTTATAACACGCCTTTTGTGTGTCTGTCATTATTGAATAAAGATCGTTAATCAACAATCCCATTTGGTACCTACAAATACACTAAAATAAATATACGAGCAAGTAAGGGTTCAATCCTTGCTCCTTAATGTGGGCAAGGGCAAAGTGAAGACTTAATAATGGGGGATTTTAAAATAATTTATAAAAGGTATGTTTATACTACTAATGATGAACTAAAATTTAAACTAACTAATAAATAAAAACTAAAATAAGAAATGAATGAAGTAAATAAATATGAGAATAAACAAGGGAGGATAATCGACTTTTACGGTTCAATTATTTATTTTAATTAAGTAACATTTAAATTTAGAATATTCCAAGATGTATTTAAATTACAAATTGACTCTCTCTGCAAATGTAACTTAAATGAAATCTTTCTTAGAAAATTAATTTTAGACTTTCGCAAAATTCTTCAAGAATAAAAATAAAACTTTTCTAATAAACAACCTGCCAGGTATCATTTGTTACAATTATTTTAAATGTTTATAATTTAGTTTTAGAGTAAACAATTCTTAAAACATCATACTTAACAAAAGCCTATCTCTAGTTTAATTTTTAAGAAAATGCCGTAATAAAAATTTTGGGTTCTTTTTTAATGACAAGATCACCCCATCACTCATGGGAGTGTAATTTTCTATTCATTAAAAATAAATCACCTTCTCTCAAAGCATGATTAGAACCTAATATTTTTTTCTCGAAATCCATTATGAAATGTAAAAGTCTAATATCTATTTTCAAAATATATAATAAAATTAGAAATTACAAAACTAAATTAAATAAAATAATGACATAGAAGTGTCATCTCTCCCCTTCAAAAAGGGATATATAGCCTAACATGTAAATTTTTTTAACATATGAAATGTAAAAACAATTTACGAGAGGAGAAAAGGAAAGAATTAAAGATGAAGAGAATAATAAATAAACCAAGTCTCCTTGTACTGTTATTTAACCTCCAATCTTAAGAAATGCAGAACACCCATAAATATGAAATTTATGATAATAATTGCCTCTCAAGATATATCTCACAATATCATAATTTGTTTCTCGAAATACAATTTATTTCACACAATTCTTTAAAAATTACAAAAGAAATAAAACAAAACTACACTAAACTAAATTAACCTACAAAAATAATGGTGCCTTTTAACTACAAATATTAGATCCTAAATTAGTCTAGGCTAGCCCCCTTGAAATGAAGACCAAATGCCCCCTATATAGTTGAAAATTAGGGTTGGGTGGCCTTTTAGGAATTTTACAAAATTTTATTCTATTTAATAAAAAAATAAAAGGGGTTATGGGCATGGAATAATTAAATAGGAAAAGTAGGCTCATGATAATATAAGTATGGGATAAAGTATTGAAGTTGGGTTTCTTTTTGGGGAAAAAAGAGAAATGAGGAGAAAAGGAGGAATAATGAAGATATTAACAAAAATAAGCTTTAGGGGTGTAAAGTTGAAATTAAAAGGAATCTGCTATTAGAAATGGGGAACTGTAGTGCGCATGGGCGCATCGGATGGGTGTGAACTGACAGCTGATCGGAGGGCCAAAATGCTTCCACATGGCGGGCTAGGATGGTGCCGCGTGGCACGCATAGTATTTTTAGTAAAACCACATTATATTATGGAGGGAGAAAGTGTCGAACCTGAGTTCCCCACCAAACGCACGCCTGTGCATACTATATATGCTGCATATGTCCGTTGTATATATATATATGCAACAATTAATATAAAACCCCCATCTGAAACCAGTTTTCAATAATTACACTTTAAACCCGAAACTTCATAACATTCATATACTACCTCCAAATGACGAACCGCAAAAATCGACATGACCCTGATTTTGATATAAAAAATATTTCTATAGTGCACGGGTCACATGGTTTGACTTTGGGTATGACTCGGGGCTTTGACTTTGAATTGATTTTGGGTATGACCGGGGGCTTTGACTTTGACTTTCTTTGGGTTTCGAACTTTGTATTGTCATAGCTTCTTCGTTTGATATCCGATTAACATGCCGCTTGAACCTAGGTGTCCATTGATTCAAGGACTAAAATTTTTGTCTTTATCCAATTTTGATATTAGTCATTTGAATTTACCATTTTTCCATTGAAAGTGCATTTGAGGCCGTGTTATCTCAAATTGCCTTGAATTGATGCGTTTGAAACTACAAGTGTGTTTTTACCTACAAGATAAATAAAATACCCGCATAAGGATAATTTTATGAAGAACTAGCAATTAAAATGCATATATTTGGGGATAGATATAATACTTTTGGGTGATTATCACACCACCCCAAACAGAACATTTCTAGTCCTCAAGTAAAAAAAAGAAAGAAAGATAAGAAACCCAATGTGTTCCACTTTTGCAGGTACAAGTAATTGCATTTAGCATGTGAAACAAACCATTAAGCCCTAGGTTGATTTAGAGGACGAGTGTTGTCCCGTGAGGGTTTGTAGTGAATATACTCACAAAATTCACAACATTTTATTTTTGAAAATCATTTATTAAAAAATGCGGTTAATCTCATCTTAGATATAAAAATATGACACAATCCATCATTGAAAGAATACAAACAATGAACTATGAAGTATATGAAAAGTTTAAAGTTACTTAATACCCAAGGCAAATCCTTCCTAGAACTCAATGTGTGTAGTGTGAATTACTCAAAACAGTTTCAAATATCATAATATTTGGGTATGTGAGGAGAGGAGTAAATATAAACAAGGTCAAACATCTCACACACATAGAAAAATAATGTATACATAAAATGATTTGATCTCATGATAGAAATGTAAACCACTATTTTGAGAATGTTGAATTATTCACCACATAGACTTTTCATTCATTAGAACACTTCACCAAAGGTAATAATGGGGTTTATGTAAACGATGAGAGGAAATTATATGGGTAATATGGGAGATATGATGATTTTGGGGTTTTAAGAAGAGTGGACTAAGTTGAACAATTAATTTCTTCATTTTATAAAATTTGATCGCATGCGTTTCTTTTTTCTATTTTTTCTCTTTTCATGTTTTTTTCTATATCTCTATTTTTTCCTTTTCTTGCGATGCTTTTTTTATGCGATGTGATTCGTCATTAGAGAAAGAATGAGGACATTTTACATATATAATTTCAAATCAATATTTTTCTCGTAACTAAGTGTGATAATGGAAAGTTGATGTATTGATGGTATAGGTATGGTGGAAAATGGTAAATGGGTAAAAAATTCATGCTTGGGACAAATTTCAATACACTTGTTTCTTAAAACTCGAAAGTGATATCATTCTCAGTGATTATTGAAATACACTATATGGCTGACTCATTAGGATTTTGCACCATATAGGAGTTTCAACTAGTTTGGATATAAAGATAAAATGAATATTTAGTTTGTTATGAGCTCCCTTCTTCAAGGTACAATAAATTTTAGCTTCAAGTACAACATTAACAAATCCAACCATAAAATTCTTATGAGTACAAAAGATATACAATAACACACTATAGGACACATTGCACTCAGATTGCGATAAGTGTGGTTAAATTTATTTAAAGATTGTTTTTGGAATTTTTAGGCATTTTAAAACTTAAAAATGATTTTTAGAAGTTGTTGGGCATAATTAGAATGTAAAAACCCGCCTAATAAGATACCGGGCGATCACCCCAATATTAAATTAAAATAGGAGTCACATATAGATCATCCTTAGCATCACTGTCGAAAATCCATTTAATTACTAATATCCTATTAGGTGGCCGTTAAAAACTTTTACTTAACTACTCTTTTTAACGAAAAAATTACAACATCCACAATTAAATGCGTAATGAACTGAAATGAAAATGAAAGGAACTAAAATAACCGAACACTCGGTCCAAATATACAACCATATCGAATGCTGTACTGAAAGAATAAATAAATGCAATTGAGCCATTGGCTCGAAAGTTTATACAATATCTCCTATCTAGAGTACAAGGAAGGAAACGTCTACCTATAACCTGCAAGCATCCACAGCTGCTGCAGCAGACGTCTGACTAGAAAGAATTTCCATCCAGGCGTCCCTGTGTCTCGACACCTATGTATATATATAATATAACAAGAAAGGATAAGTAGATAAACGGGTCAGAGCCCCGAATTTTGAAAATATTTTGCAAGTGCATAAATGCCTTATTTTTAGGAAAATAGTTTTATCTCATATTTAAGTTTGGTATCGCACTCCCATGAGATACCCCTCACCTCTCCGCTAATAGTGCACTCCTAGCGCATCTATCTAGAACATTCTAGTCAAGCTACCCTGCTAAACTAGTCTATCACCCCACCACTATATACCCTAGATAGTTCAAGTAATGTACTAAGGGCTAAGCTTCACCCCAGTCTCAACGTTATGCCATGTTCGTGCGTGGGGTGTCTCGCAAAGCAAAATCCAAACAAGGAACCCCCCCGATACACTACTACGTGGCACGGTGGATAGTCGAGATCCGTCAGTCCCTAAGTACAGAAAGATATATAATAATATATATACCAGAAGAATTAATAATATAAGAGCACTAAGGATTAAACTTCTCCCCAGTCTCAACACACTGCCATATTCGTGCGTGGGGTGTCTCGCGAAGCGAAATCCAAACAAGGAACCCCCCCCCGATACACTACTATGCGGCAAGGTCGATCGTCGGGATCCATTAGACCCTCGGTACTCGATTCATCCATATATACATATTCATATTACAGTATACATCCGGATCTATCTCCCGGACTGAGGATTTATATACAAGTATCTATTAATACTATTCATTTTTCTTAAAACTTCCCATTTCCCTTTTTATACTCAGGAAATGTAAATATAAAAGCCAATTCATTATCATGAATTGTTTTAACAAATCATATACTTTTAAAAGCCAATTCTATTATCATAAAAATGCTTTTCCGTTTTATATCATCCCATTTCCCTTTTTATACTCAGGAAATGTATTCAAAGCCATTTTCATTATCATAAAAATGCTTTGATCATATCATATGCTTCCACATCCCTTCTTCCATCCGGGAGTGTTACCGAAGCTAAACCTTTATCCCATTTCCCTTTTTATACTCAGGAAATGTAAATATCAAGCCAATCCATTATCATGAATTGCTTTAATAAATCTAAGACCGTCCCTCCGGGTATCCCCACTGGACGCGCCCCTAAATGGCTATCATCTTCCAGGGCCTCCAAGACAACCTGGGAACCTAACAACGTCGGGAAGCGGCCATATGCCTGCGGGATAGTCAAGACCACACCCGGAATCTCCTAACCAGCGTAGTACAAATAAACGCCCATATGGCCTAGGGACTATATCCAACCTGCTCAACAGCCAGGAAGGCTTCACCACAACGCGCGCGACTTCCCTTATGATAGCGATTTAAGGAGGTGTGTATACAATCCATAATTTATCAATTATGAAAAACATTTATCTTTCCATTTTGAAAATATTCATTTTTATATTTTCAAAATCATTTCCATCATATCATATATATATACGTATATATATACTATAATCACATAATATATACATATACCATATATCCCTCCTAGAATATATATATGTACTTTATATGATGACCATACTTGCCAAACCATCTATCGATGACCAATAATCCCAAAGATTCTCTCAAAGAATCATTATCATGCATTCATATATGCATAATACTAAACCCAAAGTATATTCTTACTTTAATAAATAAAACATACTTAAATCCCATCTACGGATTCATTTGGATATCTCCAATTATACTAATTCACTCTAAGTGAATACACACATATATAAACTCCCAATTCCTCAAGTCCTTTAGGACATAACCCTCCATAAATTTCTAATTTGGAAGGCTTTTAAACATAAACTCAAAAAGGAGAAATAATACTAATCTCCAAAATCTTGGGATGAAAACAGGGCACCGGTCGACCGGTCCTAGATCCCTGGTCGACCGCGGGTTGTAAATACGCCTACGAAACAAAGCAGTAGGCCCTTTCTCCTTGACGCGGTCGACCGGCCATAGGGGCGCGGTCGACCGGTCACACCAGGTCTCCCAAATAAAATTCCTCAATTCCCTTAACCAACAGCCTAAATTCATTTTCGGGGTTTCTAAATTACCCCAAAAATTATCCCGAACATCTACGGAAATAATTCTAGCCGTAATTTTTCCAATTCCCGATTTGATTTCCGAGTTGGAAATTCCAACCCGGAGCTTCCATCTTGTAAAAATCATATCAAATCGTAGAAAAATTAGAAAAATACGTGGTTGGAGCCCACGCGACCGTATCGAAAAGATCTACAACTTTCGTGTTTTGGCTGAAAGCTAAATCAATTATTTTCCTGGCCAAAAGTGCCCCCTAAGGTGACGGGTTACTATTCATCGTCCATTCCTAGACGATTTCAGCCATTAAAGCTTCTCCCAAGCTTTTGTCGCCTCACCCAACGTCCTACAACCTCAACCAACTACAAATACACTTATAACACGGGTTCTAAACATCCTAGAACCCGGAATCACCAATTAATTTGGATTAAAACCCTAGTTCCACAAAATTGAAATATTATTGGGGTTTAATTGTTTTAACTCCCAAAAACCCGTTTTATCCACGATAACCCACCCCAAAACCATTAGGGTTTGTTTATACCAAACTACGGTATGAGATATTTATGCAAAAAGATAAATAAAGCAAGTAAACACTTGCCTCGTGGATAAAATGCGACGATCTCGAGTCGAATCCGGCGGAGTTTAGCCCGAATCTCCATTTCTCCCCTCTTTTCTCCTTCCTCTCTCTCTTCTCTCTCTTTTTTCTTCTTTCTTTCTTCTTTCCTTTCCCTTTCTCCCTCTTTAAATAAGAAAAAAGGGGTTATACCCCTTAAAACCCAAAAACGACTCGTTTACCCAATTACGAGTTACTTTTACCTCTAAAATTACCCGAAAATCATTTTCGACAATCGGACACTCTTTTCCGACTATCTCGGACATTCCGAGACTCACGGCGCAGTCGAAATTCCCATCCGATGTACTTGATCGCAAATCACTATTCCAACTAAAAATAAATAAATGCGGGTTTTCCAATTAAAAATCTTACCTCGTGTTGCTTTACTCAACGACGACATATAATTAAAATATTTCGACCTATATAGTCCCAAAAATAATCACAACATCCTTCGAAAATCATTCAATCCTCAAAAATCCCGAAAATTACTATTTTGGGAAATTCCTCAAATCTCCAATTTATAATTAATTATGGAATTTAATCGTCTCCAAAAAGGACGGGTTGTTACACTCCCCCCCTTACGACGGAATTTCGTCCTCGAAATTCGGATACAACCTACACCATCTACCTAGGATCACTCCAGATCCTAATACCTCAAGGGAAACGATACTAACCCAATGGTTCCTAACCATATGCTACACGACTACCACAATCGCAAAGTGACTCTTATACGTCACATAATACCCATCATCTATAATGCCTATCGGCATGAATTTCAACCTTATATACTACGCCCATTCTATTTCAGGCGGTATATAAATCAACCTGTTCCCTCCAGGAACTGCGAACACGATAGACTTGACATACTTAGCCTGCTATCGTTCCGAATATACCATATACCTCATACGTATATATACAAAATATAAACACCCGTCTCTATGACGAGCGAAAGAAAACAAAATTCCGCTTTCGCGGAAAACACATAGGCCTAAATGATATTATGTTATTGTGACCGCCATAACTCAAATTACACACACGAGTCTAGGGCTAACTAACACCGCGACTTTATCTGGGCACGCCAATTATACCTCCTAGATTGAGGTACAACACATAACAACATCCTTTTCATTTCGACTAAGTCGTGGGGACTCACGGTTAAAACTATCCGTAAGATCCCTTTGGAATCCTTATCTCCACGGGGTAATCCAACTTGAGTACCACTTTCTATCATAGTAGTACTTGGTTGCTCATAACTACTATACTTTAGTAGTCGTCGCAACAATCCCTAGCATTCGCCACAAGGAGAGTGTCATCTACTAAGGTCCTCATCCCCATCTTCTACCAGCTCCCCCAGCTAAGCTCCAACTCCGGCTGCCCTCCGAGCTCCGCACACTATTCTCAAACGAGCGCGCAAAAGATTTCTATAATCTTATAATATGGCAGGAGAACGAAATCTCACAATAGAAATCAACAATCCTAGTCCTGAGGCTCTATATCAAATGAGAGCAACGCTGAAAGCGTAGTACGTCCGCACAGATTCCTAAGGACACTAGAGCCTGATGCTCTGATACCATCTGTAATAACCCGCCTAATAAGATACCGGACGATCACTCCAATATTAAATTAAAACAGGAGTCACATATGGATCATCCTTAGCATCACTGTCGAAAATCCATTTAATTACTAATATCCTATTAGGTGGCCGTTAAAAACTTTTACTTAACTACTCTTTTTAACGAAAAAATTACAACATCTACAATTAAATGCGTAATGAACTGAAATGAAAATGAAAGGAACTAAAATAACCGAACACTCGGTCCAAATATACAACCATATCGAATGCTGTACTGAAAGAATAAATAAATGCAATTGAGCCATTGGATCGAAAGTTTATACAATATCTCCTATCTAGAGTACAAGGAAGGAAACGTCTACCTATAACCTGCAAGCATCCACAGCTGCCGCAGAAGACGTCTGACTCGAAAGAATTTCCATCCAGGCGTCCCTGTGTATGGACACCTATGTATATATATATAATATAACAAGAAAGGAGAAGTAGATAAACGGGTCAGAGCCCCGAATTTTGAAAATATTTTGCAAGTGCATATATGCCTTATTTTTAGGAAAATAGTTTTATCTCATATTTAAGTTTGGTATCGCACTCCCATGAGATACCCCTCACCTCTCCGCTAATAGTGCACTCCTAGCGCATCTATCTAGAACATTCTAGTCAAGCTACCATGCTAAACTAGTCTATCACCCCACCACTATCTACCCTAGATAGTCCAAGTATTGTACTAAGGGCTAAGCTTCACCCCAGTCTCAACGTTATGCCATGTTCGTGCGTGGGGTGTCTCGCAAAGCGAAATCCAAACAAGGAACCCCCCCCGATACACTACTACGCGGCACGGTCAATAGTTGAGATCCGCCAGTCCCTAAGTACAGAAAGATATATAATAATATATATACCAGAAGAATTAATATTATAAGAGCACTAAGGATTAAACTTCTCCCCAGTCTCAACACACTGCCATATTCGTGCCAGGGGTGTCTCGCGAAGCGAAATCCAAACAAAGAACCCCCCCGATACACTACTATGCGGCAAGGTCGATCGTCGGGATCCATTAGACCCTCGGTACTCGATTCATCCATATATACATATTCATATTACAGTATACATCCGGATCTATCTCCCGGACTGAGCATTTATATACAAGTATTTATTAATACTATTCATTTTTCTTAAAACTTCCCATTTCCCTTTTTATACTCAGGAAATGTAAATATAAAAGCCAATTCATTATCATGAATTGCTTGACCAAATCATATACTTTTAAAAGCCAATTCTATTATCATAAAAATGGTTTTCCGTTTTATATCATCCCATTTCCCTTTTTATACTCAGGAAATGTATTCAAAGCCATTTTCATTATCATAAAAATGCTTTGATCATATCATATGCTTCCACATCCCTTCTTCCATCCGAGAGTGTTACCGAAGCTAAACCTTTATCCCATTTCCCTTTTTATACTCAGGAAATGTAAATATAAAGCCAATCCATTATCATGAATTGCTTTAATAAATCTAAGACCGTCCCTCCGGGTATCCCCACTGGACGCGCCCCTAAATGGCTATCATCTTCCAGGGCCTCCAAGACAACCAGGGAACCTAACAACGTCGGGAAGCGGCCATATGCCTGCGGGATAGTCAAGACCACACCCGGAATCTCCTAACCAGCGTAGTACAAATAAACGCCCATATGGCCTAGGGACTATATCCAACCTGCTCAACAGCCAGGAAGGCTTCACCACAACGCGCGCAACTTCCCTTATGATAGCGATTTAAGGAGGTGTGTATACAATCCATAATTTATCAATTATGAAAAACATTTATCTTTCCATTTTGAAAATATTCATTTTTATATTTTCAAAATCATTTCAATCATATCATATATATATACGTATATATATACTATAATCACATAATATATACATATACCATATATCCCTCCTAGAATATATATATGTACTTTATATGATGGCCATACTTTCCAAACCATCTAACGATGACCAATAATCCCAAAGATTCTCTCAAAGAATCATTATCATGCATTCATATATGCATAATACTAAACCCAAAGTATATTCTTACTTTAATAAATAAAACATACTTAAATCCCATCTACGGATTCATTTGGATATCTCCAATTATACTAATTCACTCTAAGTGAATACACACATATATAAACTCCCAATTCCTCAAGTCCTTTAGGACATAACCCTCCATAAATTTCTAATTTGGAAGGCTTTTAAACATAAACTCAAAAAGGAGAAATAATCCTAATCTCCAAAATCTTGGGCTGAAAACAGGGCACCGGTCGACCGGTCCTAGATCCCCGGTCGACCGCGGGTTGTAAATAAGCCTACGAAACAAAGCAGTAGGCCCTTTCTCCTTGACGCGGTCGACCGGACATAGGGGCGCGGTCGACCGGTCACACCAGGTCTCCCAAATAAAATTCCTCAATTCCCTTAACCAACAGCCTAAATTCATTTTCGGGGTTTCTAAATTACCCCAAAAATTATCCCGAACATCTACGAAAATAATTCTAGCCGTAATTTTTCCAATTCCCGATTTGATTTCCGAGTTGGAAATTCCAACCCGGAGCTGCCATCTTGTAAAAATCATATCAAATCGTAGAAAAATCAGGAGAATACGCGGTTGGTGCCCACGCGACCGTATCGAAAAGATCTACAACTTTCATGTTTTGGCCGAAAGCTAAATCAATTCTTTTCCTGGCCAAAAGTGCCCCCTAAGGTGACGGGTTACTATTCATCATCCCTTCCGAGACGATTTCGGCCATTAAAGCTTCTCCCAAACTTTTGTCGCCTCACCCAACGTCCTACAACCTCAACCAACTACAAATACACTTATAACACGGGTTCTAAACATCCTAGAACCCGGAATCACCAATTAATTTGGATTAAAACCCTAGTTCCACAAAATTGAAATATTATTGGGGTTTAATTGTTTTAACTCCCAAAAACCCGTTTTATCCACGATAACCCACCCCAAAACCATTAGGGTTTGTTTATACCACACTACGGTATGAGATATTTATGCAAAAAGATAAATAAAGAAAGTAAACACTTGCCTCGTGGATAAAATCCGACGACCTCGAGTCGAATCCGGCGGAGTTTAGCCCGAATCTCCATTTCTCCCCTCTTTTCTCCTTCCTCTCTCTCTTCTCTCTCTTTTCTCTTCTTTCTTTCTTCTTTCCTTTCCCTTTCTCCCTCTTTAAATAAGAAGAAAGGGGTTATACCCCTTAAAACCCAAAAATGACTCGTTTACCCAATTACGAGTTACTTTTACCTCTAAAATTACCCGAAAATCATTTTCGACAATCGGACAATCTTTTCCGACTATCTCGGACATTCCGAGACTCACGGCGCAGTCAAAATTCTCATCCGAGGTACTTGACCGCAAATCACTATTCCAACCCAAAATAAATAAATGCGGGTTTTCCAATCTTACCTCGTGTTTCTTTACTCAACGACGACATATAATTAAAATATTTCGACCTATATAGTCCCAAAAATAATCACAACATCCTTAGAAAATCATTCAATCCTCAAAAATCCCAAAAATTACTATTTCGGGAAATTCCTCAAATCTCCAATTTATAATTAATTATGGAATTTAATCGTCTCCAAAAAGGACGGGTTGTTACACTCCCCCCTTTACGACGAAATTTCGTCCTCGAAATTCGGATACAACCTACACCATCTACCTAGGATCACTCCAGATCCTAATACCTCAAGGGAAACGATACTAACCCAATGGTATATGCTACACGACTACCACAATCGCAAAGTGACTCTTATACGTCACATAATACCTATCATCTATAATGCCTATCGGCATGAATTTCAACCTTATATACTACGCCCATTCTATTTCAGGCGGTATATAAATCAACTTACCAAGGTACCCATACACCTTTCTAACTTGTGCATATCTGCACATCCGTAGTGAACGATCGACACATAACACTCGCTCCCAATAAGGGTCTCCTTTCCTCGGTGTAATACTCATCCATGGGTCCTCCAAACCCGCGAAATCAATTCTCCTAACCTCGGCACCACTAACTCTAGCGAATCTACATCCTACTAATGCTACGGTCTAAGCGTTACCCTACCTAAGAGAAACGAGTATCCTAAATATGTCCCTAGTGCCCAAGGCCTCTCTCGAATCCCGACATTTGCTCGGTTTCGTGCGTGGGACGTCTCGCCAAGGCGAAATCCAAACAAGGAACCCTCCCGTTACATTACTCCCTCGCGTAGTCGGTCATCGAGATATAACGACCCAAGGCACACAAGCGGGACGTCCTAAATCCTACTAGGCTAGCCTATGAACGCATTCATACTATCTTATCTTTCCGCCCATACAGAAGGAAGCCTAATCCATCGAAGTGCCCACTTTCTGTAGAAAGTGTCACGAGCATAATACCCAAAATGTATCTTCTCAAAATTCGTCTTTTCATTAAGGCTGGTTATATTTCTCAACCCAATTTCTCCAAATTTGCCTTCTTATTAAGGCAGGGATATCATCCTCAAATCAAATTCTCTAAGTCCCACTCCACCCAACTACTTGTGGTGAGAGGACCAATTTAGTGCTTTTCCATAGAACAATATCTCCCTAAACATACCATCATCACAGGGCTCATAGTCTATAGTGGTTCATCCACACTATAAGACTAACCCAAATCCTTACATCCTATAACAGCTCTCCACACCCGACGCCGTTAAGAGTCATGCGTGGAGTGTCTCGCAAAGCGAAATCCAAACAAGGAACCCCTCCACACATTAACCCTTGACTTCGTTGGTCATGGAGTTCCGTTAGTTCAACATGCAACCGGGATAATCCTATCCCTAAACAACAAAAGGTGGTCTGAACTCCTATCTCTAACTAAGATTCACACCACCCAGCGCTCGCACTATTTCTAAGTCCTTGCGCAAACCGATACTGAGCTAAACCTTAAAGCTCAACAATAATCCTGTGGGCCTTAAATTATATCTATAAGGTTGCTCCATATACCAACCAAAATAAGGAAGCCTCTGCTCATCGAGGTTCCATCATTCCATAACAATAAAGGTGAACTCAATCTTTATCAAGGTGAGACACCAAAATAACAACCTGTTCCCTCCAGGAACTGAGAACACGATAGACTTGCCATACTTAGCCTGCTATCGTTCCGAATATACCATATACCTCATACGTATATATACAAAATATAAACACCCGTCTCTATGACGAGCGAAAGAAAACAAAATTCCGCTTTCGCGGAAAACACATAGGCCTAAATGATATTATGTTATCATGACCGCCATAACTCAAATTACACACACGAGTCTAGGGCTAACTAACACCGCGACTTTATCTAGGCATGCTAATTATACCTCCTAGATTGAGGTACAACTCATAACAACATCCTTTTCGTTCTGACTAAGTCGTGGGGACTCACGGTTAAAACTATCCGTAAGATCCCTTTGGAATCCTTATCTCCACGGGGTAATCCAACTTGAGTACCACTTTCTATCACAGTAGTACTTGGTTGCTCATAACTACTATACTTTAGTAGTCGTCGCAACAATCCCTAGCATTCGCCACAAGGAGAGTGGCATCTACTAAGGTCCTCATCCCCATCTTCTACCAGCTCCCCCAGCTAAGCTCCAACTCCTGCTGCCCTCCGAGCTCCGCACACGATTCTCAAACGAGCGCGCAAAAGATTTCTATAATCTTATAATATTGTAGGAGAACGAAATCTCACAATAGAAATCAACAATCCTAGTCCTGAGGCTCTATAACAAATGAGAGCAACGCTGAAAGCGTAGTACGTCCGCACAGATTCCTAAGGACACTAGAACCTGATGCTCTGATACCATCTGTAACAACCCGCCTAATAAGATACCGGGCGATCACTCCAATATTAAATTAAAACAGGAGTCACATATGGATCATCCTTAGCATCACTGTCGAAAATCCATTTAATTACTAATATCCTATTAGGTGGCCGTTAAAAACTTTTACTTAACTACTCTTTTTAACGAAAAAATTACAACATCGACAATTAAATGCGTAATGAACTGAAATGAAAATGAAAGGAACTAAAATAACTGAACACTCGGTCCAAATATACAACCATATCGAATGCTGTACTGAAAGAATAAATAAATGCAATTGAGCCATTGGCTCGAAAGTTTATACAATATCTCCTATCTAGAGTACAAGGAAGGAAACATCTACCTATAACCTGCAAACATCCACAGCTGCCGCAGAAGACGTCTGACTCGAAAGAATTTCCATCCAGGCGTCCCTGTGTCTGGACACCTATGTATATATATAATATAACAAGAAAGGAGAAGTAGATAAACGGGTCAGAGCCCCGAATTTTGAAAATATTTTGCAAGTGCATAAATGCCTTATTTTAAGGAAAATAGTTTTATCTCATATTTAAGTTTGGTATCGCACTCCCATGAGATACCCATCACCTCTCTGCTAATAGTGCACTCCTAGCGCATCTATCTAGAACATTCTAGTCAAGCTACCCTGCTAAACTAGTCTATCACCCCACCACTATCTACCCTAGATAGTCCAAGTAATGTACTAAGAGCTAAGCTTCACCCCAGTCTCAACGTTATGCCATGTTCGTGCGTGGGGTGTCTCGCAAAGCGAAATCTAAACAAGGAACCCCCCCGATACACAACTACGCGGCACGGTCGATAGTCGAGATCCGCCAGTCCTTAAGTACAGAAAGATATATAATAATATATATACCAGAAGAATTAATAATATAAGAGCACTAAGGATTAAACTTCTCCCCAGTCTCAACACACTGCCATATTCGTGCCTGGGGTGTCTCGCGCAGCGAAATCCAAACAAGGAACCCCCCGATACACTACTATGCGGCAAGGTCGATCGTCGGGATCCATTAGACCCTCGGTACTCGATTCATCCATATATACATATTCATATTACAGTATACATCCGGATCTATCTCCCGGACTGAGGATTTATATACAAGTATTTATTAATACTATTCATTTTTCTTAAAACATCCCACTTCCCTTTTTATACTCAGGAAATGTAAATATAAAAGCCAATTAATTATCATGAATTGCTTTACCAAATCATATACTTTTAAAAGCCAATTCTATTATCATAAAAATGCTTTTCCGTTTTATATCATCCCATTTCCCTTTTTATACTCAGGAAATGTATTCAAAGCCATTTTCATTATCATAAAAATGCTTTGATCATATCATATGCTTCCACATCCCTTCTTCCATCCGGGAGTGTTACCGAAGCTAAACCTTTATCCCATTTCCCTTTTTATTCTCAGGAAATGTAAATATAAAGCCAATCCATTATCATGAATTGCTTTAATAAATCTAAGACCGTCCCTCCGGGTATCCCCACTGGACGCGCCCCTAAATGGCTATCATCTTCTAGGGTCTCCAAGACAACCTGAGAACCTAACAACGTCGGGAAGCGGCCATATGCCTGCGGGATAGTCAAGACCACACCTGGAATCTCCTAACCAGCTCAGTACAAATAAACGCCCATATGGCCTAGGGACTATATCCAACCTGCTCAACAGCCAGGAAGGCTTCACCACAACGCGCGCGACTTCCCTTATGATAGCGATTTAAGGAGGTGTGTATATAATCCATAATTTATCAATTATGAAAAACATTTATCTTTCCATTTTGAAAATATTCATTTTTATATTTTCAAAATCATTTCCATCATATCATATATATATACGTATATATATACTATAATCACATAATATATACATATACCATATATCCCTCCTAGAATATATATATGTACTTTATATGATGGCCATACTTGCCAAACCATCTAACGATGACCAATAATCCCAAAGATTCTCTCAAAGAATCATTATCATGCATTCATATATGCATAATACTAAACCCAAAGTATATTCTTACTTTAATAAATAAAACATACTTAAATCCCATCTACGGATTCATTTGAATATCTCCAATTATACTAATTCACTCTAAGTGAATACACACATATATAAATTCCCAATTCCTCAAGTCCTTTAGGACATAACCCTCCATAAATTTCTAATTTGGAAGGCTTTTAAACATAAACTCAAAAAGGAGAAATAATCTTAATCTCCAAAATCTTAGGCTGAAAACAGGGCACCGGTCGATCGGTCCTAGATCCCCGATCGACCGCGGGTTGTAAATAAGCCTACGAAACAAAGCAGTAGGCCCTTTCTCCTTGACGCGGTCGACCGGCCATAGGGGCGCGGTCGACCGGTCACACCAGGTCTCCTAAATAAAATTCCTCAATTCCCTTAACCAACAGCCTAAATTCATTTTCGGGGTTTCTAAATTACCCCAAAAATTATCCCGAACATCTACGAAAATAATTCTAGCCGTAATTTTTCCAATTCCCGATTTGATTTCCGAGTTGGAAATTCCAACCCGGAGCTGCCATCTTGTAAAAATCATATCAAATCGTAAAAAAGTCAGAAAAATCCGCGGTCTGCGCCCACGCGACCGCATCGAAAAGATCTACAACTTTCATGTTTTGGCCGAAAGCTAAATCAATTCTTTTACTGGCCAAAAGTGCCCCCTAAGGTGACGGGTTACTATTCATCATCCCTTCCGAGACGATTTCGGCCATTAAAGCCTCTCCCAAGCTTTTGTCGCCTCACCCAACGTCCTACAACCTCAACCAACTACAAATACACTTATAACACGGGTTCTAAACATCCTAGAACCCGGAATCACCAATTTATTTGGATTAAAACCCTAGTTCCACAAAATTGAAATATTATTGGGGTTTAATTGTTTTAACTCCCAAAAACCCGTTTTATCCACGATAACCCACCCCAAAACCATTAGGGTTTGTTTATACCAAACTACGGTATGAGATATTTATGCAAAAATATAAATAAAGCAAGTAAACACTTGCCTCGTGGATAAAATCCGACGACCTCGAGTCGAATCCGGCGGAGTTTAGCCCGAATCTCCATTTCTCCCTTCTTTTCTCCTTCCTCTCTCTCTTCTCTCTCTTTTCTCTTCTTTCTTTCTTCTTTCCTTTCCCTTTCTCCCTCTTTAAATAAGAAGAAAGGGGTTATACCCCTTAAAGCCCAAAAACGACTCGTTTACCCAATTACGAGTTACTTTTACCTTTAAAATTACCCGAAAATCATTTTCGACAATCGGACACTCTTTTCCGACTATCTCGGACATTTCGAGACTCACGGCGCAGTCGAAATTCCCATCCGAGGTACTTGACCTCAAATCACTATTCCAACCCAAAATAAATAAATGCGGGTTTTCCAATTAAAAATCTTACCTCGTGTTGCTTTACTCAACGACGACATATAATTAAAATATTTTGACCTATATAGTCCCAAAAATAATCACAACATCCTTCGAAAATCATTCAATCCTCAAAAATCCCAAAAATTACTATTTCGAGAAATTCCTCAAATCTCCAATTTATAATTAATTATGGAATTTAATCGTCTCCAAAAAGGACGGGTTGTTACATAGAATTTCCAAAGCTTACCTAAAAACTTTGTGCCGAAACAAAACCGCTACATAATATTAGGGTAGAAATTTCTATTTGCAAAAGTTTGAAACATGCGTTTGAAAGGCAGATGTTCGTTTAACACATGTATGCCACCTGCTTTAATTTGATTGGTCCGTTTTGTGTTTGTTTACTCTCACACACTAAAGGCTCATTATCAACCGTAGATTAAAACTTATCAACGTATGAGAATCTATCTTGTTTCAATGTATATGTTTCCTTTTCAACCAATCACAACCTTTAACCTATAATCGGTGTTAAATGATTTTAATTTATTTGGATGGTTCATTCCCAACCATCAAAGTTACTTCAAACCAGTCAATTTAATCAAATTCCTTGATTTCAAACAACTTCTCCAGAACCTTCCTCGAGCATCATAAAAAGAGACCCCGTCTCAATATTTGGAGACTTTTAGCCATTTGAGAAAGATAAGAGAAAAAGAGAGAGTAGAGAGAAGAGAGAGAATATTTTTCTGCAGGAACAAATTTCTAATCGAGTCAATTTGTTTATAATTGGCTTAATTCTGGACAAAATAATTTGAGTCTATGCTAGTTTAAATTTGAGATTAATTGAAGCCTACGACAGTTCAAGATTGAAGAATTTGCAAATAAAATCTTTGAAGAAGAAATCATGTTAAGTTGCACTCTTCATACTCAATTTGTTCTAGATCACTCTGGTATGAATACTTAAGAGAATTGATGTGATTTAGAATTTTGATTAAATGATGGATGAGTTAAATGTTTTAAAATATTGGGAATTAAATTTTATATATACCAAAACTTATTTTAGATATTTTTGAGTTAAAATAATTATTGAAAATTCGAGGATTATTTAAAAAAGAAGAAAATCATTTTAAACTATCGCTCGAATGATAGTGTACATCGTTCTAACAACATGTTCATGTCGCTCGAACGACATGGAAAATCGCTCGAACGAGCTGTCGCCTCGATTTTTGTGTTTTGTTTTTGTTGGACTCTTGTTTGCTCAGAAATAAATACACCACTGCCTAGATGTTTTTCAGCAGAAAAAAATAGTTTTAAAAATTCCAATATTGTTTTTCATCATCCGGTGTTTATTCAAGTTCAAATTACTCAGTTCTATAGTTTGTGGTTTTGAACGCGTTTGTCGAAAGATAGTTCATTTATTGATTACACTGACTGAGGTCATTGGGGATGCTTGCGGGTATGCCTTGCTGACGACGAGAGTTGTGGTTCTTGAAGGTTCTTGCGAGAGTCTTTTACGGAGTTAAACTGCGTGTCTACGTGGATTTACTGCGGTAGATTCATTGCAGATTTTGTTATATTATAAGTTGCATTTGACTGTTCATAGTGAAATAAAAAGGTTTTACCCGAAAGGGTTTTTTCCTGAAATTGTTTGATATTACTGAGTGAATATGGTAATATATGATTATTGAATTTATTAAAACTGTCGCGAGTTGAAAACACGACAGTTTTGGTAGTTAAGTTGGGACGCGCGTGTCAATCGCGTTAGAAACCAATTTAATGGATTTAAAATTAAATTATTTTTATAACATTCGTATGGTCATTTTGAGTGCGCCAATGTGTCCTTAAGGGTCGAGATAGTCAAAAAACACTAACTAGGGGTTTAGTTTGGGTCCCGGGGTATTTTAGGCCTAACCGGAAATCTGGGAGGGTATTTTAGTCATTATGACTTTTTAAGGAATAGTAACTGATATGCCCCAAGTGCCACCTCAGCTCAGAAACTACAGCCTCGACCAAGATATTGCCGAGGTTGGAAAACCTTGTATCCGTGACAACAGCTTTCGGCCATAGCAAGGTCGGCCCCGGCCGACACTACCACCAACCTCATCATGGGGCGCTACATGTATCATAAGGGTTAACAACACTTCAGTTCACCAGGGAATGACAACCTCGGCCAGGGTTTAGCCGAGGTCATAGGAAGCCATACTTCTACCAAGGTCAACCTCTTCGGGAAATCAGTTGATGTTCCAAGCACATGCCAGATCAACCTCAGCCCATGCCGACCATTGTCACGGCTTCACTTAAGCCGATACCTTCATGGCTCATCTCGAATTGAACGAGCAACTAGGCCTTATCAACCTCGGACTCTCCCAAGCCGAGGTCCTGACCAAGATCAATGGCCGAGCACTTATTGACGTATGCGTGGACAAGGACACGTGGACACAAATCAGTTATAACAAATTATTCCTCACACGTGGGGGGAATATTTCATCATCATTCTCTACATGTGACAGTGACGAATGTTTTCTTCAGATTGGCTAGATCAATACACACATGCTCATTGCCTGCATGGGGGGTACATTACACCCCCCAGGTACTATATATAGAGGTCATCCTTTACCTTGCAAAGGATCCGAAATTAGCAACCCTAGCTAAAACTTTGTTAAAATACACAGTAGAGAGAGAAAGCTTGAGAGATTGTATCCATGGCCATGAGTGCCTTATTTCAGTGAGATTACACACACACACAGTGGACGTAGGCCAATTTAGGCTGAACCACTTATATTTTTAGTGTTCCTCCTCTTCTCCTCATCTCATTCTCTTATCTATCATACAACTGTGCTGCCATTATTGTTCTTAGATTGAGCTTGCAAACACCTTACCTGGTGGTGCTAATTTCGGCATCATCATTTTGGCGCCGTCTGTGAGAACGAGAAGCTATCTCTTCCTCTTCTTCAGCTTAAACTCACCGGAGACTTTGGTGGTGAACCAGGCACCACCCCTTGAGTGGAGCTATTTCACCATTGAAAGAGGTCCTTTAAGGTATTAAGCTCACCTGCTACTCAAGCTCTTTGTTGTTAACACATGGCACCAGAATTATCACCGCCTGGTGGGGGAGGGCCTAGTTCCAGCCAGGCATCGCCTCAGTTCGAAATGGCGGAGGTAGCTGCAGCCTTGAGGTCTTTGGTTGCAACGCAATAAGCTATGCAGGAGCAGTTTGCACAGCTCAGCCAAACTATGATGAGGCCACCTGGAGTTTCACTGGAAATTATCACTCCGGCGGCTGTCCATCCTCATCCTGACGCCAAGGGACCACCCCAGGCACCAATGACGGACCAACCTGCACCCCAGCGGAGGAGAGACGTTGCTGACCCTAGGCGCCTACGCCCGGGGAGACAAGGAAACCCTTGCCCAGAAGACATGTATGACGATCTAGACGCTGAAGAGGTCCCAGAAGCCTGTTGGGAGCCGTATGAGGTGTCGAATAATACGGTACATCCTCTTTAACAGAGCCGAGGTTATGTCGGCCGAAGGGGTAAAGAGGCCCAACAAAGAGGGTCATCTTTTGATCGATTGAGCAGAGGGCCATCCTTTGAGAAGTTGGGCACAGTGAATGACCTAAGACAGAGGTTATCAAGGTCAAGGAGTGCAGCAGCCTCGTAAAGAGGAGACAGGCAAGGTCGGCCAGATCAAGGCCGACACCATGAAGGGAGGGACAAAAACCAAGAAGAGGTCAATAGCCGACGTTGTGCTATGGCAGGGGAACCCTCAGTTCATCCCATGGAGATGGCTGGGGACAACCTCGGCCAGGCCGATGGTAGGAGGCCATGGAATGACTCTATCCAACGTATTGAGGAGAAGATAGGATACCTCATCAAGAGCAAGGGTCCATTACAAAGGGGTTACTCGAAAGGCTCTCCATTCGTGGCTAAGATAGTGAGATTTCTTACCCCCGCTAAGTTCAAACCACCCGTGGTGTCTCGCAAGTATGACGGTAGCACCAACCCTGTACACCACATTGAGATGTATCAGTCAGCGGTGAACATCTATACCTGATGAGATGAAGTATAGGGCCTTATCTGGGACCTTGACAGGAGCAACACACAGTTAGTTTACTTCTCTTCCGAAGAACTCAATTGAGAACTTCAAGGGCTTAGCCGAACGATTCATCCACAACTTTTTCTTTGGGGTAAGACCTCAAAAGAAGACCACTCACCTACTGTATGTTAAGCAAGGCAAGGACAAGAGCCTAAGAGACTACATCGCCAGGTTCAACAAAGAGAAACTTGAGGTTTAAGACTACGAAGAGAATATTTCCATGACCGCTCTCATAGGAGGTCTTCAGAAAGGAAAGTTGTTATGGAAACTTGCGGAAGACCCTCCCAGGTCTATGGCGGAGCTACTGGAAACTGCGGGGAAAGTCATGAATGCCGAAGAAGCAATGGCCGCCAAGTATGAGGATGAGAACCACGGTAGTGGCGGGAAGTCCCAAAGATAGAAAGATGGAAAGAATAGGTCAGGTGATGACAAGTTCGCTCACTACACTCCTCTAACTGTGAGCTGCGAGCATATCCTCAACGAGATCAAGAATGACAGGACTCTAAGATGGCCAGAGAAACTGAACGCCCCCCCCATAAGAGGAACAAAAACTTGTGATGTGAGTTCCACCAGGACCATGGCCATGAGATTGAGAAGATGTTAAAGTCCGTAAAACTAATGAAGTATGTTGATGGCAAGGCACCTAAAGGTGGAAGAGATGACCCTAAGAAGAGGAGAAACGACAGATGCTGTGGTGATGCCCTATTAAGAAGAGACAATGATTCAGAAGGCGATGATGAAGATGATCCCGACCTTCCGCCGAAAGATGACAACACCCCGGTGAAGAGGGTTGGCATGATCTACTTTGGTGTTGATACCATATGTGGAGGACTTGTAGGAGGTGGCTCTGAAGTGACTGACAGGAAAGCTCATGTGGCAGAGGCCAAGGCAGTGGCCAAACTTGAAGTTATAAATCTAACGTCTTCTGATACAGTACAAAAGAGAAAGAAGGTGGGCATGGACACTCTTATAGTTGGGTTCTCCCGACTCGACTTCAAAGGTATCTTAGCCCCCCATGATGACACTTTGGTAATAACAACAAGGGTGCATGGGTGCGAGGTGTAGAGGATCCTCATGGACGTGGGGAGCTCAACAGACGTGATATTTTGGCCTTGCTTCAAGAGCCTAGGTCTTAGCAGAGCTAGGCTGGTACCCTATCATCACCCCTTGATGGGCTTCAGTGGCGAAAAGGTCCACCCATTGGGCATGTATGAGATGGATGTACGGATGGGTGATGAGTGGCCTAAGAGGTTGACCAAGAATATAAATTTTTTCGTAATGGATGAGAACTTCTTCTCGGATTATAACCTCATCATAGGAAGAGTGGCCCTTAAGGAGTTTGAAGCTGTGCCGTCGTCGGTTCACCAGATGCTAAAATTCCCGACCCCCCTATGGGGTAGGGGAAGTGAAAGGTGACCAGACCATAGCGCGAGAATGTTACTTCAACTCAGCCGAAGAGAGAGAGGCCCATAAGAGGGCAACCACCACTTATAGCATTGATACACTCGACCCAAGAGATGAGATAAAGTTGAATAAGGGAGAGGCTGTGGAAGAGGTAGAATCCATCGTCCTCAATGAGAACGAGCTGGAAAAAATCATCCAGGTTGGTAAAGCCCTAAAGACATAAATTAAGGAAGAGCTGATAAACTTGAGGAGGCAGAGTGTCTTCGCTTGGAGTCATGCGGACATGCCTGGCATCAACTCTGAGGTTATGAGTCACAAGCTCAACATGACCAAAGATGCCAGGCCTATCAAACAGAGACGAAGAGTTCACTCCAGGGAGAAGTACGACGTCATCCGAGAAGAGGTTAAAAAATTATAAGAGGCTCAGTTTATAAGAGAAGTCATATATCAAGAGTGGTTATCGAATGCAGTCATCGTGCCCAAAGCCAATGGGAAATGGATAATGTGTGGTGATTTCAATGACCTGAACAGGTCTTACCCAAAAGATAGCTATCCCTTACCTTAGATAGATCAGATGGTAGATGCTACTGCAGGACATGAGCTCATGAGCTTCATGGACACGTATTCAGGTTACAACCAGATCTTCATGGACGCGGAAGACTCAGAGAAGATAGCCTTCATTACCGATAAAGGGACGTATGGTTATAAAGTGATGCCCTTCGGCCTAAAAAATACAGTGGCAACATACCAACATCTTGTGAATAAGACGTTCGAAGATCAAATAGGCAAGACTATAGAGGTGTATGCAGACGATATGCTGACGAAGATCTTAAAGGCTTGCACACATGTGGCAGACCTTCGATACTATAGACTTATACAGGATGAAGCTCAACCCAGCGAAGTGTGTCTTCGGGGTAGGACCTGGGAAGTTTCTGGGATTCATCGTCAATCAAAGAGGAATTGAAGCAAACCCTGAGAAAATCAAGGCTTTGCTCGAAATGAAGACACCAAGGAGTATCAAGGACGTCAAAAGGCTCACCGGAAGAGTGGCTTCACTCAACAGATTTGTTTTTAGGGCAACAGACAAGTGCCTTCCATTCTTTAAAGTGCTTAGAAAGTCCTTCCAGTGGGATGAAGAGTGTGAAAAATATTTCAACCAGCTCAAGTCTTACCTTGGGTCTCCTTTGTTATTATCTCGGCCCATAGTAGGAGAGGAATTGTATGTTTATCTAGCAGTCTCTGAATTGTCTATCAGTGCAGCCATAGTGCGGGAAGACGTTGGAATCCAAAGGCCTGTGTATTTCAACAGTAAGGCCCTTCAAGGGTCTGAACAAAATTACCCGCGTATGGAAAAGTTAGCCTACGCCCTGATACACGCTTCAAGGAAGATGAAGCCTTATTTCCAAGCCCACTTCATGGTTATCCTCACCGACTCCCCACTAAGACAGGCCCTGCATAAACCTGAGAAGTCCAGAAGATTGATGGCCTGGGCCATTGAGTTGGGGGAATATGACCTTACCTACCAACCTAGGACAACCATCAAAGGGAAAGCTCTCGCAGACTTTGTTACTGAGTTCACATGGGAAGAGGCCGAGGCAGAGAATGACCCAGAGGGTGTTGAAAGGACAAACAACACTGCCTTCCGAGAACAGGAAAAGACGACACCAAACGTCTTTCGAGATCTGGAAGAGGTCGCATCCAACAAGATTAGGAGCAAAGTAGCAGAGAACGAGGAGGATCGATACCTCTTCAAATAAGGAGTCGTGTCAGAAGGGGCCTTCTTATCAGATACAGACATTTGGAATCTCTTCATTGATGGTTCTTCCTGTGACAGTGGAAGCGGTGTAGGGCTGATACTTTTAGCTCCAGATGGTGCCAACATTGAATACGCTTTGAGATTCAACTTTAAGGCATCTAACAACGAGTCGAAGTATGAGGCCATGATATTAGGCCTCTCATTGGCAAAGACTTTGGGAGTAAGACGACTCCTACTTCATAGCGACTCAAGGCTAGTTATCAATCAAGTATTAGGAGTCTATGAAGCCAAAGATGAAAGGATGGCGAAGTACCTGAAGAGGGTGAGAATGATGTTAAAATATTTCAAAGAGACAAAACTGAAGAGAGTACCTCGATAAAGTAACATCCACGCAGACGCGTTGGCAAGGTTGGCCTCGGCGACGAAGACAGACGTCAGAAGGACAGTTCCGGTTGAGGTCTTAGGAAAAGCGACCATTGAGGAGGAAGAGGTATGTAACCCTTATCTCAATTTGAACCTAGAAGACTCAGATGTGTGCATCCCACCGAAGTTCCCCGGGTCTTACTGGCCGAAGATGCTGCAACTTACGTAAAGAGGTGTGATAAATGTCAGAGATTCTCCACTATTCCTCACCAACCTCATCAACCTATAACGTCAATCACCTCCCCATGGCCATTTGCAGTATGGGGGATTGACTTGGTAGGACCCCTACCGAGAGCTGCCAATAGTTATCGATTCCTGATAATTACCATTGACTACTTCTCAAAGTGGGTAGAGGAAGAGCCGATGATAACGATCACAGAGCAGAAGACCTTCCAATTTATTTGGAGGAACATCATATATAGACACGACCTCCCAAACACTCTCATCTCAGACAATGGGACCCAGTTCAAGAACTCCTCTTTAGAGAAGTATTGCGTAAGAGTGGGGATAAAGCAGTTCTTCTCATCTCCTGGCCAACCTCAGGCAAACGGTCAGACCGAGGTCATGAACAGAACAATCCTCGACGGAATCAATAAGAGGTTAGAAGAAGCGAAGGGAAGATGGGTTGAACAGGTTTACGCTGTGCTATGGGCCTACAGAACCACGACAAGGACACCAACAGGGGAAACCCCTTTCATGCTAGCACATGGCTCAGAATCCGTCATACCAACAGGAGTGGGGCTCCCAACTCATACGGTTTAGACCTATAACCCTAATAAAAATGGGGAAGAGAGGAGACTAGACCTAGATCTTATTGAATAAAGAAGAGAAGACGCAGAGATCAGACAAGAAGCTTACCAGCAGAGAGCAGCAAAATTCTATAATCAGAAGGTGAAGTCAAGACCCATTACCGTGGGAGACCTAGTGCTGAAGAAGACCTTACAAAAAATAAACAAGCTCCACCCAAACTGGCATGGCCCCTACAAAGTGACAGAAGAGGTTTTGCCTGGCACCTACAGGCTAGAAAACCTAGAAAGGGAACCTTTCGACAACCCTTGGAATGCTCATCACCTAAAGAAGTATTACATATGATGTTGTAAAGAGTTTTAATGTACCATCTTATTATGAAGAGGTTATTAATAAAAGATTAGTTTCCATGACGGTTCTTGTTCCATTGTGCTCTAATGCTTGAAATTATGAGGATAGCATCTTAGGTGATGACCTCAGACACTTATAAAATCATTCAGTGGTGACAAGGTCTGAGGTCAGACACCACACTTAGATGACCTCAGACCCTTAACATCATTAATTTGGTGAGATTAATTATGAGGATAACATCTTAGGTGATAACCTCAGACCCTTATAACACCATTCAGTGGTGATAAGGTCTGAGGTCAGACACCATAATTGGATGACCTCAGACCCTTAACATCATTAATTTGGTGAGATTAATTATGAGGATAGCATCTTAGGTGATGACCTCAGACCCTTATAACATCATTCAGGGGTGACAAGGTCTGAGGTCAGACACCATACTTGGATGTCCTCAGACCCTTAACAACATTAATTTGGTGAGATTAATTATGAGGATAACATCTTAGGTGATGACCTCAGACCCTTATAACATCATTCATTGGTGACAAGGTCTGAGGCCAGACACCATAATTGGATGACCTCAGACACTTAACATCATTAATTTGGTGAGATTAATGAGGATAACATCTTAGGTGATGACCTCAGACCCTTATAACACCATTCAGTGGTGACAAGGTCTGAGGTTAGACACCGTACTTGGATGACCTCAGACCCTTAACATCATTAATTTGGTGAGATTAATGAGGATAACATCTTAGGTGATGACCTCAGACCCTTATAACATCATTCAGTGGTGACAAGGTATGAGGTCAGACACCATACTTAGATGACCTCAGACCCTTAACATCATTAATTTGGTGAGATTAATGAGGATAACATCTTAGGTGATGATCTCAGACCTTTATAACATCATAGTGGTGACAAGGTCTGAGGTCAGACACCATACTTGGATGACCTCAGACCCTTAACATCATTAATTTGATGAGATTAATTATAAGGATAGCATCTTAGGTGATGACCTCGGACCCTTATAACACCATTCAGTGGTGACAAGGTCTGAGGTCAGACACCATAATTGGATGACCTCAGACCCTTAACATCATTAATTTGGTGAGATTAATGAGGATAACATCTTAGGTGATGACCTCAGACCCTTATAACATCATTCAGTGGTGATAAGGTCTGAGGTCAGACACCATACTTAGATGACCTCAGACCCTTAACATCATTAATTTGGTGAGATTAATGAGGATAACATCTTAGGTGATGACCTCAAACCCTTATAACATCATAGTGGTGACAAGGTCTGAGGTTAGACACCATACTTGGATGACCTCAGACCCTTAACATCATTAATTTAATGAGATTAATTATAAGGATAGCATCTTAGGTGATGACCTCAGACGCTTATAACACCATTCAGTGGTGACAAGGTCTGAGGTCAGACACCATAATTGGATGACCTTAGACCCTTAACATCATTATTTTGGTGAGATTAATTATGAGGATAACAGCTTAGGTGATGACCTCAGACCCTTATAACATCATTCAGTAGTGACAAGGCCTGAAGTTAAACATCATAATTAGATGACCTCAAATCCCTAACATCATTAATTTAGTGAGATTAATTATGACGGTGACCTCCTAGTTGATGACCACAGACCTTATAACACCACTGTGGTGACAAGGTCTGAGGTAAGACCATTGATTGAGTTTTAAACAGATCATTGCAATAAGATTTCAGAGTTAAAACATCACACGACAAAGAAGCATTCAACATACAAACGAGGTGAAAAACCCTCCTCCGAGGTTGCCATTCTAATTATAAAAATATAAAGATACAAGTTTAATATGTTCTTCAGAGATTACAAACAGTCAAGGGTTATAAAATAAAGCTTCACAATTAAACTTAAGGGTTAGTGGGGAGAATGCTTGTGTCTTCGGCATGATCCTGTGGGACGACCTTGGTCACCTCGGTAACGTCTGCCTTGTGGTCAGCTCCCAGCTTTGTGCCATCCAGTGTGGCAGTCTATGCAGACACATCAACCTCTTCTTTAACCTCTTGAAGGGCCTAGGCAAACTGAGGGTCAACAAAACCCTGACCTACGAAGTCAGAGGCTTTCAGACTCCCTGCCTCCTTCTCCTTAGCAGCCGACCATTTGACAGTAGACTTGATACCTCTTTCAAGGTAATCGAAGCCAAATCTCATGAACTCATTCGAGACTTTGTAGTCTGCTAAAATCCCCTCAGAGGCATTTGCAAGGGCTACCTTCACTACCGAATCGACCTTATTCTAGAGAACATCGTCCTTGGCCTTCAGAGCCACAGCATGGTCCTTCTTGAGCTTGGAGATCTCCTTCTCCAGCCCCTGCACCTTTTTCTTAAGCTCTTTAGCCTCAGACTTCAAGCGGTCTATTTCGGCGTTCAGTATGCTTTGGACCTTCTCGGCCTCTTGACCCTTCTGGATGAGGGGCAACTTCCTCAGAGTCCAGTTGGAGAGATGGTGCATAGCATCCAGGCTCTGCAGATTGTGTGATCATGTATGAGTTAAAGACCAAATCAGAAGTTACACTTGGAAACTACAAAGAAATATGAAGTCATACCTGAATGGACCTGTGGAGGCTAAACTCAACCAGCAGGGGTGTATCCAGTGACCGGTAAAAACATTTTTCTGACTCGGTCATGGCAGAGCCGATAGCATCCAGAGCTTACAGACTGTGGCCTATAATGCTATCATTAATCTTGAATTGATCTATACGAGCCGCTAACGCGTCAGCAGAAGATATGGGGATGGCAAAGTCCCCACCTTTTTAGTCTACCTCTGATCCTCAGGGGCATGTTCGGTAGATGATCTCTTCTTGGTGGCTTGAGGCTTTGAGGTTGAGGGAGCGGGAGGAGGAGCATTAATGCCTGCCATCTTCGCGAGCTTTGTTAAACTTGGTGCAGCCATTTCCCAAAGCTCGTCTGAGATATCCTTCGGACACTCTGCAAAATTGAAAGGTCTGAATTAGAGGATCAGACATACATAAACTCAGAGGTTCAACTTGGAATAAAAAATGCTTACCAAGCTCAGCAAGAGGACTTCCCCCTAGACCAGTCTCAGAGAGGTAATGGGGGGTCATCAAGTGTTCGAACTTAACGAGCAGACCATGCATCCCCTGATCTTAAAGGTCTTTCACCTTCTGAAGGTTCTGCAGGCTTAGACCAGGGTCGGCTTTGGCAGACATAGTGACCTTACCCCATTTTAGGGGCATCCTCGGCTCTAACAGAGAAGAGGGAACGCATAGACCAAATTCCCATGGCCCTGAAGCAAAGAAGTATCGAGGCTTCCAGTTGTGGTTGGAAGTCTGAGTTATTTGGAGAATCTTTTTCTCAGGCTTCCGAGCTACGAAATGATAGTAGCTCGGATGATTTTTGGCGGAGGAGGGGACATAACAACCAACAAAGACCTGTACTGGAAGGTCTGAGTGGTGAACAACCCTCCATAGGACTATGGCCCCAATTATGACCCTCCAAGCATTAGGGGATAATTGGGAAGGGGCCAAATTGATGTAGGCAAGGATGGACCTAATAATGGTATGGATGGGCAAATGAAACCCTAACTTGAAAATTTGCTCGTACAAGCAGATCTCACCATCTCAGCCATGGTAAGCCCTCTTCCCTCAGAGGCCTCCTAAGATTTATGGAGGGGCTGATGGAGTACAGATATCTGAAGCAAAGATGGTCTACCTCGGTAATGGTACTCTCGATCTCGGCCGCCTCAGAGACATCGACATCACTTTTAACATCATCATCGTCATTGTCTGACTCAACGTTGGCCTGAGCAGACGTTGATGGATTACTTGGGAACCTATGAGCGAACTCAGCCCCGGTGACGACCGACAGGGGAATGGCATCAATTATGGGTGGAATAACCACACTCGGCTCAGTAATCTCAACCTCTGAGGAAGAAGACGAAGTGCTTGAATTATTATGAGACGAGGCCCGACTAGAGACCTCAGCTTGATCAGGGGCCTGATCTTGCTGAGTTGTGAAATCCATGGCCTCTTGGAAAGAGTCCACAGACATAGGGTCTGAGGTGGAAGACTCAGACTCAGACATCGGAACGGGTTCAACAGGGACCTCTGCTTGGCTAAATGGTTCAAATGGATCAGGGTATATCACCTTCAGGGGTGGTGGAAAGATAGGTCTGAGAGGGAATTCCTGGGACCTACGAGCCTCCTCCTGTGCTCTTTCTATTTTCCTAATTTTGTCTAAAGTCTTCTCTATGAGAGAAGGGAACTCCTGAAGAAGTTGGTAGAGGAGTCTGAGCATCAGAGGTAGACACTACACTTATGGGATTTTTAAAGGATAAACAAGATTGGCTAATGAAATAAAGAAATTTAAGGATTAAACTACCAAACCTAGAACAAGAACTACTCTCCAGAAAAAATGGAACCTCGCCGAAAACCTAAGAAACTAGCCAAAAAATGCAAAAATAAGAAGATTGCAGGAAAAGTGAAGAAGAAAGTATGGCAGAGGTTACCTGAGGATGAAATGGTAAGGAAAAATGAAGAAGACGCGAGAAATAGCACCACCCAAGACCTCGAACCAAAGCTTTCTAGAGAGAGAAACTGCTGCAGAAACAAATCGTGCCTGGAAAGATGAAATGAGGAAGAAGGAGGGGAAAATGGGGGCTTAAACCCTTAAATATGGAGGCACGTTTCCCAAGTCACATCATTGCCTTGGGATCCCCAAAGGACGGCTGACAACACAAGCTTACGAGGCAAGCTACACCTCAGCGGTGGACAAGTGTCAAATGAACATTGGCACATAGGAGGGAGACCTCAGAGGTGTAGAGATCCCACAGTCACCTGCTCTCACATGTAACTAAGGGCTGGGGGGTGATTGATATGCCCCAAGTGCCACCTCGGCTCAGAAACTACAGCCTCGGCCAAGATATTGCTGAGGTTGGAAAACCTTGGATCCGTGACAATAGCTTTCGGCCATAGCAAGGTCGGCCCCGATCGACACTACCACCAACCTCATCATGGGGTGATGCATGTATCATAAGGGTCAACAGCACTTCAGTTCACCAGGGAATGACAACCTCGGACAGGGTTTAGCCGAGGTCGCAGGAAGCCATACTTCTACCAAGGTCAACCTCTTCGGGAGATCAGTTGATGTTCCAAGCAGATGCCAAATCAACCTCGGCCCAGGCCGACCATTGTCTCGACTTCGCTTAAGTCGATACCTTCATGGCTCATCTCGAATTGAACGAGAAACTAGGCCTTATCAACCCCGGCCTCTCCCAGGCTGAGGTTATGACCAAGCTCAATGGTCGAGCGCTTATTGACGTATGCGTGGACAAGGACACGTGGACACAAATCAGTTATAACAAATTATTCCCCACACGTGGGGGGATATTTCATCATCACTCTCTACATGTGACAGTGACAGATGTTTTCTTCAGATTGGCTAGATCAATACACACATGCTCATTGCATGTATGGGGGGTACATTACACCCCCCAGGTACTATATATAGAGGTCATCCTTTACCTTGCAAAGGATCTGAAATTAGCAACCCTAGCTGAAACTTTGTTAAAATACACAGTAGAGAGAGAAATCTTGAGAGATTGTATCCATGGCCATTAGTGCCTTATTTCAGTGAGATTACACACACACACACAGTGGACGTAGGCCAATTTAGGCTGAACCACTTATATTTTTAGTGTTCCTCATCTTCTCCTCATCTCATTCTCTTACCTATCATAAAACTGTGCTTCCATTGTTGTTCTTAGATTGAGCTTGCAAACACCTTACCTGGTGGTGCTAATTCCGGCATCATCAGTAACCCAAGAATTTTAGAGTAATTATATCCGGAAACACTTAGGTCTCCTAGGGTTTTCACAACCAAAAATAACAAACGACCATTAGAGAGGAAGAGAAGGAAGTTCCTAAAGGAGAACCGCCACTTAAAGGCTTTTACACCACCGTCACCACCACCGGGTAGATCGGGAAGAGAGAATCCCTTCCATATCATCTGTTTCAAAGGATCATAATCTTTATTTCCTGGCAAGTGATTTAACTTGCAATAATTCAGTGCATACATCATCCATATTAGTTTAGAATTGGAGAATAATCTTAAAAAATGATGAATGAATGTAAAGAGTTGAAATCCTAATCTTGGTAGGTTTTGCATGTAGTTTAACTTCTGGGAATATAGAAGCCACGAAATTATGATCCATGTGTAGAGAATTATGAATTTTTAATGAATTATATAGCGTTCTTAAAGAAAATAGGAGAATTAAGGTTTTTATGAAAAATATATGATTTGATCCAAGAAATTGATTCCCCATTATGATTTGATGATTCTAAAATGTTGGAACTTATGTATTTATGTTCTTAAGGTGGTAGGAATAAATATTTGGGAGTTTGGGATATTATAGTAAAGGATTTGAGGGTTAAGTTTGATGAAACATGTAGGAAAAATGATGCAGAATAGCAATACTTGTTGTATTGATCGACCCATGAATGTTGATCGATCGACTCCTCCTGATTTTTGTAGATTATTTCCCTTTAAAGTATGATAATTCCCAAGCTTATAAGAACTCTTAGGGAGATTAATAGGATATTTTGGGACTTGGTTAAGGTCATTAGGGTTGTAGTTAATGCCAGGAATATGTTATACCTTATGGGATTGAATGGAATACTTACGAGTGTTTACCGAGTGAGGTACGATTAGAAATTTCATAAAATCGAGATTTAAATTGGAAGAATGTTAATTTAAGCTTTGGACCAGTAGAACAGAGACTTTGAATTATTGAAATAACCTTGGAGGCAAGGGGGTGATCGAGTAACCTTTGATATAGGTTTAAGTATTCGGATTTATACGTTAAGAAAGTTATCGCGCTACATTGTATTACGTAGAATATCTGGGATGACATTAAAATGTGTATGTGACTCATAATATAGGATAGAGAGTACCTATATTAATGTTGATAAATACTTAGGTGGTGTGATTACCTAGTACATGGATGATTCTGTGTATGACATACCTACCATACTTGCTATCACGGGAGGTTTGATTTTTGGAAGAGGACCATCTTATCTTTGTGTGCCTTTCGGGGGATTTAGATTGGTACCTCAAGGACATAGAACGGTGAATGACTTATTTGTGAGTTGATAAGTCAGCTGACCATGGGAGCATAGGTATGTGCATGACCCATGGGTATTTGAACTATGTTTGCCTCAAATATGTGTAAATTGTATTGATACGGTTCTTGAGTGATTCGGAACTTGTAAATCCTTACGTGCGTGATGTATCGGGATTTATAGAAGAGTTTGTGTGCATCGCAGGTTCCATCCTTTTGGGGTGTCGGATTTGTATATATATATTATGCTAGTGAATTATATATATATATATACTTGTGATTACTCCATTGTTTCTTAGTAGATACGAATAACTAAGATATTTAAATGGGTTCAAAATGTGAGAATTCGTATTGCACATGAGATAAGTTCTTTGATTTAATGTAAATGTGAGTTATAAGCAAGAAATATTTGGGTAATACGAGTGGACACTCTATTAGAATGTGAAAACAGGAGTTATTATGGACTAGTTAGATAGTGGCATAACTAGAATGGATTAAGGGTATACGTTAGGCTTGCACATTAGTTGAGGGGTGAGAAACTCATGTAAGAGTACGTAACTAACATGTACATTATATTTACTGTTTAATGCAATTAAACACTTGTTGTTTTTAAACTGTTTTCACCTCGGGCACTGACCCAATTTCCTCCAAATCTATTTTCTTTTGTAAAAACAAATCTTTTAGGTGCCCAAGCACAGGGACGCCAAGCATAGGAGTTATATTT
Source organism: Sambucus nigra (assembly GCA_949130495.1). Taxonomy (NCBI): domain Eukaryota; kingdom Viridiplantae; phylum Streptophyta; class Magnoliopsida; order Dipsacales; family Adoxaceae; genus Sambucus; species Sambucus nigra. Next base: position 642,990,215 of record OX422208.1, on the reverse strand, counting down.
TGAAGATGTGTTGTAGCTACTGTGGAAGCTACAGGATCTCGGTATTAGACGCCTCCATATTTATCCTTGGTTCCTTCAGAGTGATTCATGTCAGTTAGGTCATGTTGCCCATTCTTATTTAAAGATTACACATACATACTTTACTTATTTCAGATGTTGGTTTATTTATGTAGACTCTTGTATTGAGATTTTATTTCACTCTGGTATTATTATTGGAGTGTTTACTCCAGACTCAGTTTATTTCATTACGTTGGTTATTCATATGAGATTATTTATGCGATTGATGGATGATGATTTAATTACTTGGTTAATTGTTAATTTAATTAATAAAATTTGGCATCTCTCTATTTTAAAACCAACTTGATATTCTGTATTAATTTAATAAAGGAGTAGCTACCTGGTATTTAATTAGTCGGGGTGTCACAATGATGATGAAAAACTTTTGCATGATTCTTCCATAGCCACAGGTTGTGAAGCACTAGAGAGTGAGGATGAGGTGAGTGAGGATAAGAGATATTTGCAAACTGCCTTTAATGAGTTATACGAAGAAGCCTTGAAAGTAAAGAAGGAAAAACTTAAAGTTAAAAGATAAATTAAAAGAATGTGCCTTGGAAAATAATAATTCCAATGCTTTAATTGAGGATTTTAGGGCACGTGAGAAGAAAATTAGAGAAAAACTAGAATATGTCGAGGGTGAGAGAGATAGTCTTCGAGGGTTGATGGAGGCTATGAAAAAAGAATTATTTGAGTTTGAGGATTCTAGGCGTTTACTTGAGTCAAGGATCGGTGAGCTTGAGGAAAAATTGAGAGATTCGAGTAAGGTTAAATTTGATTTGGAAACTAGGTCCAAAAAGTTAGATAAAATCTTAGGAACCATCCAAATGAAAGATAATAGGTGTGATATTGGCTTCGATAAACATGTTGCACCCATTCCCAAAGTCAAAACCATGCAATAAAGAAAGCCACTTAGGGTCATTAGGAGAGAGCCACCTAGGAACGTTAGATATAATTGTCCAATAGCAAACACTCCCCACTGTATCTATGTAATACCTCGTATTTTTGAGTATTTAGAATTTAATTAATAGGGTAATTAAATAGAAAATACGTTTTAATTTAAATTACGTGAGTTGAGTAATTTAATATGATTTAATGATAATTATGATTATTAAGCGAATAAAATAATAATTGTGATTATTAAATATTAATCGAGAGATAGACACTGATTAGTACTATGATTCAAATTTACTATGTGAGAATAGTAAATGTTGATAGTTAATTTGTACGAAATAGCGAGAGATATGGACGTACTTGATTATACCTCAACCGAGTGTCGCGTGTAGAGTAAATTGAGGATGAGATGGGAAATATATTTTTTATGACTCAAATGATAATTTAGAGGTCACAGATGATTTTGAATGGGTTGAATTAGTCAAAATAGTATACCCGGGGGTACTAGTTGGGTACCGGGGCATTTTTAGGCTAAACCGGGATCGTACGGGGGCATTTTAGTCTTTTAGCATTTGGGGGTGAAGAGACCTACGAATTTAGGAGTATTTTATCAACTGATTAAAAGTGGGGTTAGGGATAGAAACCTCATAATACAAAGGAAATCCATTAGAGAGAGAAACGAGATTATTCTCAAAGCTTAAGGGAGAATTGGCGAAGGATTCATAAGGTTCTTGCACCATAAACTTGTTGGAAAGGAAGATTGGAGGAGAAAGACAATCGATCACCAACAATAATTATGAAATTAGATCATCTCTGAATAAGGCAAGTGGTTATTTGCAAAATTATTTTGAGTTATAATATCCATGCATTGGATTTTCAAATAATTGATTTTGATGAATATTCTTGGAGAAAAGGAATTGATTAATTGTATGTTTGGGTAGAAATCACATGTAGTTAGATTTATATCTGTAGAGGATTGAAAATCATAGGAATCATGATTGCTAATACGAATTAAAATATGTGTTTATGATTTAGAATATGGGAAGAGCATATTTTTAGGGTTCTTGAATAATTCGAGGATTTGTATTATTCTAGGCTAAATTCGTGAAGATTCGTGATATTTGAATCGTTGGAAATCATCTTAGAGTATGTAAGAATGGTTAGAAATAATTGGTTTCAATTTTGGTGTGTTATCATGTAAGTTGGAAAATTTAGAATGGTGAGAAAACGCATGAAGAAGATGAACTGCACCTGCACCTGCTTAATCAATCGATCAACCCTTGAATGTCGATCGATCAATGGTCCTGGTCGATCGATCGACCCAGGCTGATTCTGGATTCTTTTGTTGGTTAAGTTCTATTCTTTTACCAGTGATTATGGGAAACCTTAGGGATGGTGTTTTACCTATGTAGGTACTTAGAGAGTAACAATAGGTGTATAGTAGAGGTCCGTTATAATCATAGTGTGCTATCTTGGAGGAATTGGACCGACGAGGATAAACCGATCGAGTAGTATATCGAAAATTTGGGATTTGAGTTACGGAGAGAGTAAACGTAATCCCTAGGGGTATATCAGTAGGTTAAAGATACCTTAACTACTTAAATGAATAGAGGGGTAACTAAGGCCCTTCGAGTTGTGTGAATACTCAATTAAAATTATGATAGTGAGATAAATCATAAATAATTAAGTACGGTGAATATTAAAGAGAGAATATTATGTACGAACACTATTACTAGGTTGTGTGTATACCTACTGAATTATATAGATACTTAGGTGGTGAGGATACCTAAAGTATAATTGCATATATTAGGGTCGAGGTAGGATTCTGAACTAATATATGGAAATAATAAGTTGGGGTTGTGACGAAAGAGTTTCGAACCAACCTATGTATAAATTTCATTAGTGGCGTCGAGGTGATTATTTTGAACCACTTCATGAAATGAATTTGGGGTCGAAGTGACATTCCGAACCAAACTCTTACTTGTTGTCGATGGACCATTCCGAATCAAAAGTCCTTGATGTGTGTTAAGAGGACATATCAAGAATAAATAAATTTATAAGTATATGTTGTGTGTGAAATATATACTATATTAATAATCTACTTATGCGAGTTATTAGATAATGAGATGATGTGAATACTTCTAAAAGAAAATTAAGTAGGAAGACTTAATTATAAAACGGTGAAAGATTACCAGGCGTGAACAGTTGTTTAAGTATATGAATCATGAGATATGGTTACTATTACATAATAAATGGGCAGAATGGGAACTTAGTAGTATACGTGAGTTAGTCGAATATCATAGTTCAATTAGTTTGAGTAGTATAGCTAGGTGGGATAGGTATGGGACGTTATGCGTGCACGATAGATGAGGGGTGAGGTAACTCAAGAGAGTGTACGCGAAATCTCAACATGTGTAATCAATAACTCATCTTATTATGATAATCACTTGCAAAATATTTTCAAAACGTTTTGAGTACTAACTCTTGCTATTAAAAATATTTTCAAAACTTTTTAGGTGTCCAGTCACAGGGACGCCAGACTTGAAGATTCTGTCCAGGGACTCGTAGCTGCAGCTTTATGGAGGCTGGCAGGACTTTGCATAGACGCTTCATCTATTCAGATTTAATGTAGTCTCTCATGATAATATTCTCTATTGGGACATGTTGTCCTCAGTCTTTATTTCAGATTTCAGTTTTGGATTATGTTGGTTTTATTTAGTAGTTTTGGATTTTTAGCCAAATGTTGAATCGGCAAGATTTTATCCTTTATACATTGCTACATGGTTTGATTCATAGTTGATTGTGAATGGTTACCTTTTTCTTCCGAATGAGTATTTTGTTTTGGGTTAATGGAAGATAAAATTTGGCACCGGTATAATTTCACTTAGGTGATTAGTAATTGAAAAGTTTTTGACAGTGATGCTAAGAATGAACCAACTGAGAAACCTATTTTATTTTAATTTAATTTAGGACTGATCACCCAAGATTTAATTAGGCGGGGTGTCACAATCTACACTTGCACTCATTGCGATAGGAGAGGTCATCTTAGACGTTTTTTCTACGATCTTACAAATGATCCTAAAAAGTCTAACAATAAGGTCGTTTCGGTTCCCAAAAGTCCCCACTCGTCGTTTCACACCTACTTGGGTTAGGAAATCGATTTTAGGGGCATTAGGTATTAGGCCAGGTGATACGCGTTTTATTTCCCATGGTTCTCCCCATGTTTCATCTTTCGGTTGAGCTTGTTCATCAATTTGTCACACTCTAGTGTGTTTTCGAGCTACATCTTGTCTAGGGTTATGACAAGTATCCGTTGTATTTTTTTCATTTATTTGAGTCTTATTGAAAAATACAAAAAGATTTTTGGTTTTAAATATATTTGAGAAAAATACAAAAAGATTTTATTTTTGGGTCAAAATTTTGAAAAACACAAAAAGATTTACATTTTTTTGTGTCGTGAGTTTACATGTTTGATGTGGCATATTGGTGTGCTTGGACCCCCATCCTTTCATTATTCATGTGGCTAGGACATTTGGTCATAATTATTGATACTTAGAGTGATCATATCTATTTATTATGGGGTTATTTCGATGTTGATATGCATTTTGATTCGACTTTGTATATACGCCATCTTTGCACACATGCACGAGTTTATATGAATGTTTAACATCTCTTCATATTTGAGTTTGGTGAGACGTTCTTATCTCAATTTTGTCATCTATGAGTAAGTAGACACAAGGAGGATGTGTGCATGTAAGAACCGTATACTGTGAGGATTGTAATTAAAAAAAATGATGAGTGTTCACTGAAAAGGTCTGTGAGAGTGAAAAATTGACTCGTTGTGAAAGCCTTTAGCCCGAAAAAAATTAAAAGGCAATAAAAATAATCATATGCCAAAAATGGGCCAATTAGCTTATGTTCATTCCAAAAGAAAAATATGTTCTATTTGAGGGAGTTTGGATGGATAATTTAAGCGGGTTTGCACGACAAATCCCGACGTTGAAAAATCATATCATGGCGCTATTGTTTGTGGAATCATTAAAATTCCGGATTTGTGTGCATGTTTGATTGTTTAGTTCATGTAGCTCACACTTTAATTGTCACAGATGGCTAAAATAATGTTTAATGATGTTTTGCTATCAATTAGAGCTTCTTGAACGTTTCGACATGTTAAAATTATAACTCATTTGTTGTTGTTCACGCCATACATTCGACAACCATATTTGAGCACATCGGTACTATGTTAGCACGTAACTCACATCGTTTCTTATTTTTTTTCTATTTTGCGTCTGTTTTAATACTGTTTGGCCTTTCTAGTAACCTTTTTAAGAAATTTTTTTCACTGGACAAATCATTATACTTTTTGGAGTTTTTTCTGAGAAGTTCTTCATGTCGCTCAAGTGACACATCTATCTCATTCAAGCGAGATTTCTTGGCGCGAGAAGCTGTCGTTCAAGAGACGTTGTTTACTGTTCGAGCAAAATGCTTTACCGTTCAAGGGACACTAGGGTTTTTTATTATATCGCTCTGCCGATGACCTCATTTCTCTTATTTCCACTTCTCCCTCTGTATAAGCGACCCGCGAGTGATTTTTTCAAAATCCTCCATTGTTCTGAATTCAAGCTTCGATTTACTCAATTTTTGAACTCTATCTTCAGAAAAGTTTTCCCCTGGTTCGTGTTCTCACAGATTTGCATCATACCTGAGCTTGTTTGGAGTTTGGAAAAAAATTATTTTGGGTTTCTTAGTTCGCGTGTCTTTTCTTGAGTCAGAGCTCGATTTTTCTGCTATTATCACCTGGTTCATTCTCGAAATCTTCACAGAGATCAAGTTTCATTGTTCCAGGTATTTTTTTAATTGTTTTGCTGTGGTTGATTTCTGTTAGATGAGTTTTTGTTGATTATGATTCCATGTTTTGAATGAAGTGAATATACACAATTTTTACACAATTGTGCAACTGAATACGTGTGTTATTTGTTCTCACTTCTGGTTTGGGATAAAAAATCATGTTTGAGCTAGGGTTTGTTTAAAATTTTGGGATTAAAACACATAGCACTCTTACACTGTTGTGGGCATTTTTTTTCAAAAAATTAAATCAGTGTGTAGGGTGTTTATGTTGTTTTAATCTAAAAAATTTCAAGTTTTGGGGTTTCCAGTAGTGATTATGCGCCATCGTTTTGTGGCTTGTGTGTATTCCAAATTTTATCCAAGCAATTTGCTTTAAATTTTTTTGGTATATATGTTTCTTTGGATTTTTTAGAATACCCACACATGTGTCATTTTGATGGGTTACATTTGTTTATTTTTTTATCTGATTGTTTGTGCTGCTGTTGTGATTGGTGTTTGTGGCGGTTAGGTTGGATTTGAGTACATAGATAGGTTCGTAGTTGTCTGAGTTTTGGCATCGATTACTCCCATATTTCCACACACACTACATGGTTTTTTCTTGGTAGCTATGCATCCTAGACATCGAGGTTCCCCTTTTGGTAGTCTTGATGAGTAGCCTACATCCCCTCGCTCCCAGTGAGCTTGGAAACATTGCCCTCCCTACTCTTCTGTGAGATGGGCGACCACTGTCGAGTACAAGCACTATTGTTTTCTCAGACTTCATATCCGTGCGGTTGTTAGGGAGAGAGTTTTTATGGTCTCCGAGTTCGACCAGTTATCCATTCCTAGCTGGATGTTAGGTAAGGGTTGGGATTATCTGTTTGAGGCTTATGGTGTGGTCTATCCTGACATCATCAGATATTTTTTCTTTCGTTCTATCCACACTCCTGAGGGGATTCAGTCTACCATTTGTGACATTCCTATTCTTGTCACAACTGATCTGTAGCCGAGTCACTACAGATTCTGTGCATCCATAACCTTGTTTTTCTCGAATTACTGATGATAGTCCATCGTCTGAGGAGATTCTCCGCTGAGATCCATCAGTCCGGCATTACTATGTATCACTATCAGCTTCACCCTGCCTTCCACATTCTTAATAGGTTTGTGTCATCATCGATCTACCCTTGGATCAATCACACTCAGATTGGGTTTGGTATTATTTATTTTACATACGATGTATCCAAGTGATGGGACACTGATTTTCCTACTATTATGTTCCGAGTGATATCATATGTTACCATCATCGATAACACCCCTTTTTGCACTACTCTTCCCTATGGGCTCCTCATTTATAGTATTTGCACATTTGCTGGAGTTACCATTTTAGAAGATGATGGCACACTTACTCGTTCAGATAGTCATCTGAGTGCAGAGGCAAGAGCGAGACCTCCACCCACAAAGGGAGCTTATTCAGGAGCTAGATGTTCTTCCCAGCCTGCTGGTCCCACTGATCCCAGTCCTGATGCCTCTCAGCCCTGCCCTTCTACATTGGCACCGAGACGTCTTACCGAGGAGGATTTCTATACTTTACAGGCACAGGTGGTTACTCAGACCAGGATGTATGATGCTATGATGGCCAGATTTAATGCTAAGGCCGAGGCCCATGCCCGTAGCGATTCACGAATGACAAAATTCTTTGACGAGATGATGCGTTGAGAGAAGAACAGAGGAGCTGGTTCTTCTGTCTTAAGGCATATTGCAGCTACATACTCCGATGATGATGATGATGATACACCTAAAGATGTTTAGTTGTCTATTTGTTGAGAAATTGTATTTGAGACTGCTGATATGTATGATGTATTTATTATTTCTCTGATACGATGTATTCTTTAACTGATCGACATTTTATATATGCATTTTTGTGTATTTATGGCATGGATGTACGTTCTTATTGATGATGCAGTTTTATTGATTCTGACTTTTATCCATTTAATGCTATCTTTAACTATCCATTGTCATGCTGATACTTAGATTTGTTCATTTAGCCATGTGATTAATATCCATTTATTCTTGCTAGATTTTGGTTTGTCTGTCCCACGATTTTTCTATTCCAGGCAAAGGGGGGGGGGGGGGGGGGGGGATATGTGATGTAAGGGGTATTTATTCATGCTTTATTGGTATATTTTTGTTCCTCCATACTTCAGTTGGGTGTATGTCTCGCGTGTGTAGGTATATTTTTCAGAGATTCAGATATTTATTACGACATCACATTCAGAGACATATTCAAATGCTTACCAGTTCTATATATTTTTGTTTATATCCTGTATTTTTATCATTTTGAGTTTATGGGATAGGACAGATGTTTTACGGCACATATCACTTTTTTAACCTTTTTGGTTTTGTCCCGGAATAGCCAAAGGGGGAGATTTATAGGAACAAATTTCTAATCGAGTCAATTTGTTTATAATTAGCTTAATTCTAGATAAAATAATTTGAGTCTATGCTAGTTTAAATTTGAGATTAATTAAAGCCTACGACAGTTCAAGATTGAAGAATTTGCAAATAAAAGCTTTGAAGAAGAAATCAAGTCAAGTTGCACTCTTCATACTCTGTTTATTCTAGATCACTCATGTATGAATACTTAAGAGAATTGATGTGATTTATAATTTTGATTAAATAATGGATGAGTTAAATGTTTTAAAATATTAGGAATTAAATTTAATACTTACGAAAACGTATTTTAAATATTTTCGAGTTAAAATAATTATTGAAAATTCGAGGATTATTTAAAAAAGAAGAAAAGCATTTTAAATTGTCGCTCGACCGACAATGTACATCATTCTAACGACATGTTCATGTAGCTCGAACGAGCTGCCGCCTCAATTTTTGTGTTTCATTTTCGTTGGAATCTTGTTTTCTCAAAAATAAATACACCACTGCTTAGACGTTTTTCAGCAGAACATAACAGTTTCAAAAATTCCCGTGTTGTTCTTCATCATTCGGAGTTTATTCAAGATCAAATTACTCAATTATATAGTTTGTGATCTTGAACGTGTTTCCCGAAATATAGTTCATTCATTGATTACACTGACTGGGGTCATTGGGGATACTTGCGGGTATGCCTTGCTAAAGACAAGAGTTGCAGTTCTTGAAGGTTCTTGCGAGATCCGTTTGCAGAGTTAGACTGCGTGTCTATGTGTATTTATTGTGGTAGATTCATTGAAGATTTTCTATTTTATAAGTTGCGATTTACTGTTGATAGTGAAATAAAAAGGTTTTACCCGAAAGGGTTTTTTCCTGAAATTGTTTTTTTTATCGAATGCTTTAATTATTTAATGGATTAAATAACTTAGATGCATGTTTAGGGTTTAAGAAGATAAAATTGGAAAAAGTTGTTTTTACCTAAAGCACACACTAAAGGGGCTTCTCATTTTCTAAGAAAAAAATAAATAAAAATTTCTGAGAACATTGTGTCGTAAAAACCAAAAGTGTTAGATAGGCTTTCAAAGTGAAAAAGAAGAATCACCCTGCTCAAGTTTTTTCTAAAAACACTTATGAGAAAACCTAGTGTACTATTTTCATACTTATAGGGTTTTCTTGAGTTTTCAAAGTGAGATTGTGAGAGTTTATATGATATTTTTACACTACCATCCCTTTGCTAAATTGTCTCTCTTAGAATAACCTCACGAGTTGGAAAACTTGATTTTTCTTTTTAGAAAATTGGGTATCTAACGTTATGGTACATACACTGTAATATTTAGGTTGTTTGGTTGATTTGAACACTCCTGCCTGTAATTATAACTTCTTTATGTGGATCCTTGCATATTTTTTGAAAATTCTTCAGATGCATTGTTTTTTGTTTTAGAACTACAAAAATTAGGCGAAAATACCTTTGCATGTTTTAGATCTTCTTTTAGAACTTGATTTTACATTTTATGAAATCTTGGTGTGTGTAAATAAGCTTTTAGATCTATGATTTCCAAGAACTAAAACATTCTTTAAAAAAACTTCGTTTCTGATTTTTGAAATTTTAGAACAAGAATATATAGTTCCTATTTGTAATTTGTAGGAAAATTTTGTAGTAAGTGTGAGTGCATTCTGTTTTATATCGCATACATTTTAAACACACACACCTTACACCTTCCACACACACTTCTACATAAAAAATGTGTTGTTGAAAAATAGACTTGTTAGACTGAGTTGATGTAAAGCTAAAAGAAGGAGGAGTTCCAACTATTGGGGAAATCAAAATGGTAGAGAACTTAAGTAGGTGTAGCTCTGTCATTTTAGGTATATTTTATTTCCTTTACTTTAATCTTGTGATATAGTTGTACTTGTAACCTTACCCTGATTTTAGCGAATTTTTTGGTTGGTGGTGTGGAGGTTACCGTGGATGTTTCCCCTAATTTTGTATTTTGCCACACAAAAAATTCACTTGTTCCTTATTGTTTTAAGTTCACAACTCATGTGCGACAATTTAGGGTAAAGAAGGTTTAGTTTGAAAATCTGATTTATCAAGAATCTTAAAGTTGTCACATTCTGATAAAGATCACACATCTTGTTTTCTTAATCAAAAGGAGTTTCGTCAAAGAGTTTATTCTAAAAACTTGACCTAATCTTTAACGTTGGTTAATAATTTGGTTGGGTAATTTCAAGTGGTATCAGAGCAGGTTTATAAAATTTCTTTTGATGCTGATTTGGTCCTTTTTTCAAAATCGATGAATTTTTTTTTGGTAATCTTTCCAGACCACCCCTATTCGAGGGACTCAATTTTCCTTTCTGAAAAGTGAGGATGATTGCTTTCATTCAAGGAACCCTAGGTGATTAGGTTTGGTAAATGATTGAAAATGGTTACACTCACCCTACTAAGCCTTTTACGAAATCTAGTAGCATAAGGATTACGAAAAATCTCAATGAGTTTACTAAGGAAGAAAAATAAATGTCTCTGAGTATTAATAACAGTAAAAACTGCATTTTCATGTTTGTGAATGAACATGAATTCAAGAGGATATCTATATGTACCACTTCCAAAAAAGCCTGGGACACCCTTGTCATTGCTCATGAAGGTGATGCGCGCGTTAAGGTTGGAAAGACCCAAACGCTTGTAAACCAGTATAATACCCTTATGATGGATGTGTCCGAGTCCTTTGATGACTTTTTAAAAATAAAATTGACTGATATTATAACTAAACTGCATGCTAATGGGATGGTTTATGATAGAAATAAAATTGTGCTTAAAATACTGAGATCCTTGCTTGCTGAGTTTGATAATAATAGTTATGCTACTGAGGAAATGGATGACCCTAATCTGACACCTGAATTATTGAGTAGTAAACTTAGAAATGTTAAAATGGAGTTAGAATATAAGAAACACATGACCTATAATAGTAGAAGATCGTTTGAATCTATTGTAGTCTTTTCATCTCAATTAACTGTCCTTAAGAACACTCTTCTTGTCTATGACCTAGGGTTAGATGACGACCGTGACTTAAAAAACATTGACAACCATATTGCCCTAATGAGAAAATAATTTAAGAAAATTATAGAGCTTAAGAATGCTATGGCTTCCAAATAAGGGAAATCTAGTTATCAAAGTTTTCAGCCTCCTAGACCCCATGATAGGACTAATGATAGATAGATTTTTGAAAATACACACAGACCTAAGAAAGACTTGAGCAATATACAGTGTCATAGGTGTGGAAATATGGGACACTATGCTAATTGATGTGAGTCTAAGGTCAAGAACATTGTTAAGGCCCATATGTGTAAAACTTAATATGACTCTAGTGACTTGGAAGATGATGAACCTGAGTTAGCCAACATAAATGAATCGTTCATGTGTTTCTTTGCTAAAATAGTGTATATGGATGATAAAGCATGCTTGCCTATTAATAGTATTACCAATGCTGTGCCCCCTACTTGTGTGAATTAAGTATTAATGTTGTAGTGTTAAATGATTCCGATATGTCTATCATAAGTGTGAGTCAATGTAACAAATCTTGTGATGAATTGAATGGGTGTGTGAGTTCCACTACATAAATTGAAACGATACGGGACCAATCACACACATCACTTAGTGAGTCCGATGATGAATTACTTGATATACAAGAACTTTATTCCAAGACCCTTAGGAGAAGTTCCAAACTTAAAAAAAATGGTGAAACAGTTATCTAGACATGTTGAGCAATACTATTTGGAAGAACGTTGAGGAATACACTAATCAATGCATTTCCCAGGACACATAAACTAAAGAATTTTTTCCAAATTAAAAGAAATTCCTAAGAAAATTTTTATTTTAGAAGAAATATATAAAGATACTTTAGTAGAACTTGAAGAATCTAAACAAAAAGTCTCAACAGTTTTCAAAAAGTGGTTTCATTTTGAGACTAATGCTACAACTTAAGACAAAATTATTAGTTTTAGCAAAATCAATTCTGATGATAAAAATGGTCTTGGATTTCTTAAAAATCCTAAAGGTACAAAGACATATTTTCAAGATTCAAAAATCGTCTTTATTTCCTCTGGGAAGTTACCTATTAAACGAGGTCAATGTGTTAATAAATCTCGTAATGGAATTTTGAACATTAATGTCTTGCTAGCATCACATAGTGTGAGTATTCTAAAGTTGGTAAAGCTAAGTATGTTCCCCCCCCCCCCCCCCATTAGAGAATTTGGTCAAAGAATTAAGATTATTGTAGATAAACCTCATGTTTTCAACATGTTTAAGCCTATTTTTAAGGACTTAGAAGATAAAGTCAAGCCTACCTCAATTGCGATGTCTATGGTCACTCCATTACTGAGTATTTTAAAACTATCTGCATACACTAGTGAATCAAAACTTTAACTATTCTAGGAAGAGTCGAAACACTTATGTTATCCCTAGGCAGACCACTAAAAACTCCAATTATAGAAAGAAAAAGGTATGGTCTCTCACTAAAAAGAAATTATTTAAAAAGACCCATCAATCATTTTCTAAATCAAAGGCCAAGAAAATAATGAAAAAGAGGGCCATTTGTGTTAGAAAATATGAACTTATACCCTGACTTAGGTGAAATGTGGTTATAACTGTGTTTAAAGCCAAACATACCTCAGTTGGTTGGTATTTGGGTTTCGAGTATTCTGAACACATGATCGGGGATGAGACTAAATTAACTAATAAGACTGACTTCTTAGGAGGAAATGTCCATTTTGGTGATAGATTATCATCCCAGATCATTGATAAAGGAACACTTTGTGACGAGGGGTTTCCTGTTCTGAATGATGTTTTGTTAGTAAAAGGCCTTAAACCCTATCTACTTAGTATATCACGATTTTATGATTTTGATCACACAGTTACCTTCTCCAAAATTGAATGCAATATTTAAACAAGGAATGTAACTGCATTCTTTCAGGAAAGGATAACTGTTACACAATGATTCCAAGCAATGAATCCTATAAGATAGTAGGTTAAATGGCTATGATCTATGGCACAACAGAGTAGGTTATGCTAACTTTGATAACCTACGCAGGTTGAGTTCCCAAAAGATAGTTAGAGGTTTACCTAAGATAAAAAAAACATTCAAATATTGTATGTGGTCCTTGTTAAGTGGGGAAATAAGTAGGAGAACTCACAAGAAAGCTAACTATACCATGACTTCTAAACCTCTTAAACTAATCCACATGGACCTTATGAGTTACTCTAGAACTATGAGACTTTGTAGTAATAATTACATCCTTATTTTGGTAGATGATTTTACACGATTTACTTGGGCTGCTTTTATAAAAAATAAGTCGGATACATTCTATCGTGTAAGGAGTGATAAAGGTGGAGAATTCAAAGAAACTAGTATGGAAGAATATTGTCTTGGTAATGGTCATCAAAATGAAGTCCGTGCTCTTAAAACACCTCAAAAAAATGGTATTGCTAAGAAAAAGAGTACAACAATCCAAGAAATGGCTCAGGTCATGTTACATGCCAAAGGATTGCCAAAATACTTTTGGGTTGACACAGTTCAGATAACGTGTCATATCATTAATCGCGTCTACCTTAGAAAGAATACCAAAGAGACTTCCTACGAACTATGGTATGATAAAGATCCCAACTTGATACTTTAGAACCTTTGGGAGAATTTTTTATGTCTACAAAGACAAATAAAATCTTTTTAAATTTGATACCCGAGGTGATAAAGCCATTTTTTCGGGATATTTCCAAATAAGTCGGTCCTATTGTGTTTACAAATTACGTACTAATGTTATGATGGAGTCTATAAATGTAGTTGTAAATGACACAAGTGATGAGAGTAGTGACAGTAGATTAATTATTTTGGATGAGTCTGAAAATGTTTGTGAGATCGACTCTCCTTAGATAACTGACCCACTGCCACCTGAGGTATCTGTTGTACCAACCTGGGTTTCTAAATCCTATCTGCTAGATAAGGTTGTAGTTAACCATTCGGAGCATGTGCAACTAGATCCCAACTTAAAAATGTGATAAATTTGTCATATTTTGTTACTTTTGTAAAACCAAAGAATATAAATGATTCCCTTAATGACTCATACTAGATTAACGTCATGCAAGAAGAACTAGTATAGTTCAAGAGTCATGATGTTTGGTATTTAGTCCCAAGGCCTGAAGACAAAAAGGTTATCGGCACCCGTTGGAATTTTAAAAATAAAACTTGTGAATTGGGGTAATCGTTAGAAATAAGGCTAGTATAGTAGCACAAGGATTCTTAGATAGAGAAAATAGACTTCGACGAGACATTTTCTTTGATAACAAGGCTCGAGTTTGTTCATCTCCACTTGGCCATTGATTTTCATTTGTAATTCAAAATTTTCTAAGTGGACGTTAAGTTTGCCTTTTTGAATGGTATGCTGTCAGATGAAGTATACGTTGGACAACCTAATGTCTTTATTGACCCTTTTTACCCGAACCATGTCTATAGATTGAAAAACGTATTGTATGGCTTAAAGCAGGCCCTCAGGCTTGATATTAACGCATCTCAACTTTTTTAATCAATAAAAGGTTTGAGTGTGCCAGTAATGACCAAACATTATTTGTCCAAAAAACTGACAATGAGGTAATAATTGCACAAATATATGTGGATGATATAATTTTCGGTTCCATTTCCCTTGATAAAGTAAAGGATTTTTCTACAATCATGTATAGGGAATTTCAGATGTCCCTTATGGGGGAGTTATAATATTTTCTGGCTTATAAGTTAAGCAATTAAGTGGTGGTCCTCTTACATCTCAGACTAAGTATGCGCTAGTGATTTTAGTTAAAAAGTTTGGTCTAGAGAATGCTAAAATTGTACAAACGACCATGAGCACTACAACTAAAATATCTAAAGATGAACATGGAAACAATATTGATCCAACACTCTATAAAGTATCATAGGAAGCCTTTTATATCTTACTACTTCTAGACCTGATACCTCATATGCTATGTGTGTCTATGCATGATACCAATGTACACCTAAGGAATGTCATTTTTAGTGTGTTAAAAGAATCATAAAATATGTAAAGGGAACACTTAATTATGGCGTTTGGTACACTAAAGACACCATGAGCACTACAGTTAGATACACAGACGCTGATTAGGATGGTTACTCAAATAATATTTAAAGCAAGATTTGCGCTTGTTATTATGTAGACAATAATTTACATGGGTGGAGTAGTAAGAAATAAAATTGCATATCCTTATCTACTGCTGAATCTGAGTATATCGCAATTGGCGGCTGTTGTGCTAAACTTCATTGGATTAAACAAATGTTATGTGATTATAACATTAAAGAAGACAAATTTACCTTATTATGTGATAATCAAGGTGCTATAAATATTTCTAAAAATCTTGTTCAGCACTCACGCACTAAGCACATCAAAATCAAGCATCACTTCATTCGAGAGCTTTTGGAATCTAAAGAACTTGAAATTGAATATCTAAACACAAAAAACAGTGACTGATTTGTTTATAAAAAACCCTGGATAATATACATTGTTAATTATTAAGGAAATGTATAGGGATGATAGTTTTGGATTAAAAAATTCTGTCTATAGTCATATTCTCTGGTATATATCTTGCTAATAATGGGTTTATGAGGATCTAGGGTGTGGTTGACTAATAAATGACAAAAGATGCCTCTTTTGTCTGTTTAATGTAGGAGACCCTGATATGACCCTAGTTATGATTTGGTACAATTATTATGTTATTAATATCTCTCTTCTACATGCTTACCCATTGTCTATGACAAAATGAGGGAGAAGGTTTGAGTACATCTTTGGATCTTCTACTTAAAATAATTTTCTATGATTAAACTAATATGCCATCTCAAGTGTTTCTTTTCAGGCATTCTTATACAGATCTTGAATCACATTGTTCTATATTTTAGGGTAATGGTATGTATTGCAGTTGAGTCATGTATTTTTTTCTTTCTCTTATTTTCGGATCTAGGATGGGTTGGGTGGAATAGAATTTTGTATAGGATTATAGGATTTTTCATGCCTATGAGTACTAAGATTTCCTCAAAGGGATTTTTTTTCCAATATTTAAAGGGGGAGCTTGAAATACACTATATCGTTCACTTATTAAGAGTATGCACCACATATGAGTTACAACTAGTTTGGATATAAAGATAAAATTAATTTTTAGTTTGTTATGAGCTCCTTTCTTCAAGGTACAACAAGCTTCAACTTTAATTACAATATCAACAACTCCAACCACAAAAGTTTAATGAGTATAAAAGGTATACAATAACACATCATGGGACACATTGCAATCATAATGCATTAAGTGTGGTTAAATTTGTTTTAAAAAAGTTTAGGGAGTTTTTATACATTTTAAAAATATTTTTTAAATGTTAAAATTGATTTTTAGAAGTTATTGGGCACAATTAGAGTTTCCAAAACTTACCTAAAAACCTTTTGTGCAAAAAAAAATCGCTACATAATATTGGGGTAGCAATTTGCATTTGTAAAAGTTTGAAAACATGCATTTGAAAGGCTGATGTTCATTTGACACCTTTATACCACCTGCTTTAATCTAATTGGTCCGTTTTGTGTTTGTTTACTCTCACAAACTTGAGGCACATTATCAATTGTAGATTAGAACTTATTAACGTATGAGAATATATCTTGTTTCAATCCATGTGTTGCCTTTTTAGCCAATCACAGACTGTAACCTATAACCGGTATTAAACGGTTTCAACTTAATTAGGCTATTCATTCTCAGCCATCAGATTTACGTAGAACCGGTCAATTTAATCACAGCCGTTGATTTCAAACAACTTCTCAAGAACATTCTTTAAGTAGTATAAAGAGATACCTCATCTCAACATTTGGAGACGTTTATCCATTTGATAGAGAGAAGAAAAAAAGAGAGAGGAGAGAGAAAAAGAAATAGAAAATTTATGAGAAAATTATTTCATAAAAACCACAAGTGTTACATAGGATTTCAAAGTGAAAAAGATGGATCTCCCTTCTTAAGGTTTTTCTACAAACACTTTTTAGAAAACCTAGTCTATTGTTTTCATACTTATATGGTTTTCAGAATGAGATTGTGAGAATTTATATGATATTTTTACACTACCATCCCTTTGATAACTTATCTCTCTCCAAACAGCCTCACGAGTTTGAAAACTTGATTTTCTTTTTAAAAACTTGTGTATCTATCGTTGCGATACATACATTGCACTATTTAGGTTGTTAGCTTAATTTCTACACTCATGTTTGTATATTTTGTCTAGAAATAACTTCTTTCCATGGATTCTTACAAATCTTTTAAACATTCTTCAGATCCATTATTTTTGGTTTTAGAACTACAAAAATTAGAAAAAATACCTTTGCATGTTTTAAAGCATCTTTTAAAACTTGAGTTCTTATCTTTTGAAATCTTAGTATATATAAATAAGCTTTTAGATATGTGATTTTCAAGATCTAAAAATTTAGATGTAAAGATTTCTTTAAAAAACTTTGTTTATGATTTTTGAAGTTTTAGAACAAGAACGTATAGTTCCTCTCTGTAATTTGTAGGAAATGCTTGTAATAAGTGTGGGTATGTTTTGATTTATATTGCATATATTTTAGAAACACACCCCTCACACCTTTCACACACATCTGCACATAAAAAGGGTGTGTTGTTGAAAGAGAGACTTATTAGACTGAGTCGACATAAAGCTAAAAGGAGGAGGAGTTCCAACTATTTGGAAGATCATAATGGAATAGTACCTAAGGAAGTGTAGCTCTGGAGTTTTAGATATATTTTCTTTCATTTTCTTTGATCTTGTGATATAGTTGTAACTTGTAACCTTGCTCTATTTTTAATGATTTTTTGGTATGTGGCGTAGAGGTCACCGTTGATGTTTCCCCTAATTTGGGGTTTTACCGCATAAAAAATATATTTTCTTTACCATTTTAAGTTCATAATTCTTATGTGACAGTTTAGGGTAAAGGCTTAATAAGGTTTATTTAAAAATCTTTACCAAGAATTTTAAAGTTTTCATATTTGAATGAAGTTTACACATCTTGTGTTCTTAATATAAAGGAGTTTCGTCAAAGAGTTTATTCAGAAAACTTAACCTAATCTTTAATGTTGGTTAATAACTTGGTTGAGCAATTTTAATTGTGCAAAAAATAAAGAATAATGAGATCATGCAACGACTTTTAGTGCGGTATCCAAAGGAAGTTGAGTCAACTTATGACTCAGAGGCTGCATAAAAAATCTCAGAATCAGTGAAAAGCTCAAATCTCATGGGTTTAAGTTTCCACAAATGATTCCTATAGTTTTCTTAAAATATTTCACTCTTCAACTTCAGACATTTATGATGTGATAAGCTCATAAATAGTGTCGAGTCTAGGAATTCATGGTGCAATATGGCTTACGACGTATTACCTAAGCTTTTAAGTTTAAAGATTAAATTCAAGTTCCATTTAGAGTATTCTATACTTCAATGATGGATGATAAATAAATCACGTCAAGAATGAGAAAAACTGCAATAAAAGTGAAAACTATTCTTGTTTCTAACAAAAAAATTCAATATTGGCACGATTTTGAAAAATACCCCACCCCAAACAAAAGATAACGTCACCCTCGATGGATAAAATCATATTGTGAACTTTTTAAAGCATATGGAAGGAAAGAGTATACCGAAATCAACCGATAATGAAGTTCGATTGCATGATGGATCAAATCGTAAACTTGAGTACAATGGCGATGCAACAATATGTACGATTCTATAAATTATCACGAATTAGAGAGCGATTAGAACACTACCCCCAAACACGGTAAGTCTCATACTCGGAAACAAGAAATGACGGGCTATATCCCACTAGTGCTAAGTTTAACATCTTCAACCAGACGGACAGGTACTCACCTCTAAAGGTAGGAACCATGGAAACACGTGGTGGCAGAACATGTGGGTGACGGGAATCACCCCTAGACAAGACTAAAAAATCATTTTTGTTTGGATAATGGCTACTCGAGTTGTTTCACTTGTATGGAAAAGTGCTTCACGTGATTCAAAGCAGCGGTGTACTATGGGTGGGTGGGAAGGATGATGGATAGAAAGGGTGATGGTAAAGAGACACTAATCATGGTATTTATTAAGCTTAAAGGTGAGGGAAAAACGACCCCTATAAGCACGGTGCCCAAGTTGGTATGGAAGCTTTGACAATGGTGACTGTGTGGGTGTCATGTATATCATATGACCATTCTATAAATGAGCGATGATAATGGTCACATCGTGAGACATTGATGTGAAGACGATAGTAACAAGCACCACAAGGAATGGGTGTGCAAGGATTATCAAGATCGAAGTCATGTAAGTTGAGAGTAACACCATAAATACTCTCATGGATGGCGAGATTTAGGACGAACTCTCAAAATGGTTCGTGGAGTTCAAAAGTGGGTAGTGGTTTCAAGTAAGTACGTAAATGGGTAAATGGTAATGGTAAGGGAACAAGGTCCAAACATAGTGGTAGGTTGGGATGGAGAATGTCTGGTGGGATAATGGGTGGAGAAAAATGATCGAACTCGAGGGTAAGGGAAACACACTCATCTTGAGGATCAGAATGATCCTCAAGGGCACTCGGAACAGGGAGTGTGGTATCAAGTGATTGAGAGATCAACCTATCCACTAATATATCACCATCCGAGTTGGTGGAAATGTCTAATGAGGCATTAAGATTCAAGACAGATGAGTCAACATCAATATTTGATTCAAGGAGAGCTAACTATTTTGTAGAGGATATATATGAAGAGCGGTAGGAACCATCTCGGAGTCAATCATTGGGAAGCACTCGTAGATGAAGCTATCCTAAAAAAATGGACATCTCAAGGAAACACTTAATAGGTGCAATAGGTATAAACTCGAGCGTATTTTTGGATATAATGGGTGTGTGAACCTTAATTATTGGATCTTTTGGATTTGGTAGGGAAGAACGAACCTCTACTTTAGGTTCTTTTGGAAAATTACGATATGGATCAGTCTTACATTATATGGATAAGTTAACACAATTGTGAACTTGGGGATTGAACCACGAGGTGGTCCCAATGTTGAGATTCTTAGGGTGATAGGACTGGTCATACTCAAAATTCGTGTTACAAGACGATGCATCATCGTTCTACATGGGTTCAACTATGGTTTGACTTGGGAGGTCATCCGACTCTCTCGCACACTCAAATTCATTTAAGAATTATTCAAGCCTTGGAAGGGCTTGATTTTGATATTGAACGGATTGCTCTTGCTCAAGGATGAACTTTTGTAAGAGGATTTAGAGAGAGGAAGTGGATGATGGTAAAGTGATAGGTGATGGTACTATAGTATAAGGTTGAGGTGGACACAACTCTCTATTAGGAGGACAATACGGAGAATACTATATGAAGTGTGTGGGGTGGAGATAAGTTCATCATACACGAGAGGATGGACTTCGTGAGAGATAAAACATTGATAATCATGGGTAGAGTAGTGTGGGAAATCATCGGGATGGGTTGCACTATGTTTCCATGACGATTGCCAAAATTTTTGTGAATCCACAACACGAGATTTGGATTTATATTGTGTGGGAAGGTGATTAATCCTCCACGAATGGTTTGGTTGCTTGCACCAATTGGTATTGAAGATGTCATGATAATATTCTAGAGTGGGTTTCAAAATAATGTCATATGGATTCACTTGTTCCATATTTGGTTATGATGGATATGGAATGTATGGGCGTTTATGGGATAAGTGATTGTCTTGATAGCAATAGGTGCACAATGAATATGAGAAATGGAAAAGGTTGTCCCATAAAGGATTTTCTTCGGCCTTGATGAGATGGATATGGGAGAAAAAGGATTCTCAAGTTAAAGAAAATATTTTTGGATTTGGAACTGTGAAAAAGAAGGAAAATATTTTTTTTATTTTTGAATATAAGAAAAAGAATGAAAAATATTTTTGGATTTTTGAAAAGGGATAAAAATGAAATCGCTATGAAACACACAAGGATAGAGCACACAAAACCTGACTACTAAATTATTTGAATTAGACACGTACAAGAAAAGGATAAATCCTAACTAGTACGTAGCTAATTTTTATATTCAATTAAGTTATAGGGCAATCAAATTTTAATTAATCCAGGGGCGAGAAAATAATTGAGTTTTATACACAGCCTTGGAGAAATGTATGTCCTTTTTCCTTCACAAGACAACTAGAGGCTTGCCACAAAGATTCACCACAAAGCTACTATGACGAAACGGTCGACCGGTACAACACTGGGGACAACACAAACCTATTTTACTGGGTGCCTAACTTAAAACCCAGTTTCCATGGACACTAATGTGCTTCAAAGAGAAACGATCGAGAGGACTTTACAGTTTATCCTGCAAGTTAAATTGTGTAGAAAGGTTCCTATGTACACTGCATCCTATAGGGATAGCTAGTGGATTAGTTTTTAATTTAATGATAGCTAGGGTTTCACATAATGGATAAGTGATTGAGTAGGGTGATGAAATCCCTTCTTATTTCACTGACCGGGTATAGTTCTTAAGTTCAATTAATTCATCAAACCATTCAAAGTAAGCCATGCATAAATAAAGGCATATATGAGAAAATAGTCAAACAATAAATGGACTTCCTAAGAGGAGATGCACGAGTGATAAATAAATATTCCTCCTATGGATTTTGTACATGTAGGGTGAAGATTGAGTTGAGTCGATTGGGAGGAAGTTCGCGTAACTTCTGTCGTCCCCATGAGTACTACAGACCCAAAATAGAGAGGCTTCTAATCAACATCAATGACAATCTCTCCATATTTTGTCCCGTTTTCCTTTTTGTTTTGCTTTATATTACACATTATTGATGTTCAAAATTATAACAAATAAATCTATAAGGCTCTAATAATCCTAATAAAACCAATCTATGAAAAATAAACAATATATACAAATTTATAAGTCTTCAAAACGCTCCTCAACTTGAAATTCGGCAACGACATACACACAAAAGCCATGTTATCAAAACTCCCTTTTGGTGCCTACAAATACACTAAAATATGTATGGGATCAAGTAAGGGGTCAATCTGTTCTCCTTAATGTGGCCAAGAGCAAAGTGAAGACTTAGTAATGGTGGGTTTTACAAAAAATTGTTAAAGGGATGTTTATACTACTAATGATGGACTATAATTTAAACTAACTAGTAAATAAAAACGAAAATAAGAGATGAGTAAAGCAAATAAATATGAGAATAAACAAGCGAGGATAATTCACTTCACGGTTCAATTATTTATTTTAATTAAGTAACTTTTAATTTTAGAATATTTTAAGATGTATTTAAATTACAAATCGACTATCGTCGCAAATGTAATTTAAATGAAATTTTTTTTAGAAAATTAATTTTGGACTTTCACAAAACTCTTCAAGAATAATAATAAAACTTTTCTAATAAACTACCCACTAGGGATCATTTATTAAAATTATTTTAAGTCTTTCAAATTTAGTTTTAGAGTCGAAATTCTTAAGACATAAATTAACTTAAGAAAAGCCTATCTTTAACTTTATTTGTAAGAAAAAGAAGTAATAAAAAATTTGGGTTCTTACTTAATGACAATATCACCCCATCTCTCACGGGAGAGAATTTTTTTGATTCATTAAAAACGAAGCACCTTCTCTCGTAGCATGACTAAAACCGAATGTTTTCTCTCAAAATCCATTTTTAAATGTAGAAGTCTAATATCTATTTTCAAAGAAACATAACAAAACTAGAAGTTACAAAACTAAATTAAATAAAAGAATAACATAAAAGTTTCATCTCTCCCCTTGAAAGGGGATATTTAGCCTAACATGTGAATTGTTTACACATGAAATGTAAAAACAATTTGTGAGAGGCGAAAAAGAAAGAATTAAAGATTAGAAGAACAATATATAAACCAAGTCTACTTCTATTGTCATTGAAACTCCAAACTTAGGAAATGAAGAACGCCCATAAATCGGGAATTTATGATAATAATTGCCTCTGGAACATATCTTACAATCTCACAATATATTTCTCAGAATAAAATTTATTTCACACAATTCTCTAGAAATTACAAAAGAAATAAAACAAAACTACACTAAATTAAATTAACCTACAAAGAGAATGGTGTCTTCTAACTAAAAATATTAGCTCCAAAATTAGTCTAGGATAGTTCCTTTGAAATGAAGACCATATGCCCCTTATATAGTTGCAAATTAGGATTTGGGGGCATTTTCAGAATTTTACAACATTATATTATTTTTTAATAAAATAGTAAGAGGGTTTATGGAAATAAAACAATTAAATAAGAAGGGTAGGTTGATGATAATAAAGGTACGGGATATAGTATTGAAGTCGGGTTTCTTTTTAGAGAAAAATAAAAACGAAGAGAGGAAAAGGAGGAATAATGAAGAAGATATTAAAGAAATAAGATTTAGGAGTGTAAAGTTAAAACTATTGAAAAAGGAATCTACTTGTGGAATTAGGTAACTGTAGCGGACATGTGGTCTCGTCGTTTGGGTGTGGACGCGCATCTGATCGAAAGGCCAGGATACTGTCACAGGGCGCGCCAGGATGGTTCCACATGGCACGCAAGTATTTTTAGCAAAACGACATTATATTATGGAAGGGGAAAACTCGAACCTGACTCCCCCCCCCCCCCCATACGCGCCTATGCATACCATATGGGCTGCATAGGTTCATAGTATATATATGCAACAATAATATAAAACCCTTATTTGAAATTTGTTTCTAATAATTACACTTTAAACCCCAAACTTCATAACTTTCACATACGACCTCCAAATGACGAATCACAAAAACTGGCGTGACCCTGATTTTGATGTCAACGATATTTATATAGTGCAATTGTCATTATGTTTGACTTTGAGTATGACTCGGGGATTTGATTTTGACTTTCTCTAGATTTTGAACTTTGCTAAGTAATAACTTCTCCGTTTGATATCTGATTGACACGCCGTTTGAATCTAAGTGTCTCTTGATTTAAGTCCTACAATGTTTGTGTCACTCAATTCCAAAATTAGTCATCTGAATTTACTATTTTCCCCTGAAAAGTGCATATTCATCCACTTTTTCTCAAATTGCCTTAATTTGACGCGTTTGAAACTGGAAGTATGTTTTTACCTACAAAATAAACAAAATACTCGCATAAGGATGATTTTACCAAGAACTAGAAATTAAAATATGTTTATATGAGGTATAAATATAACATTTTTGGGTGTTTATCATCCACAAAGGGGATTCTCAGTTTTTATTAATTCCTCAGAGATTTCGAATTGCATGCCCCTTTTTCCCAAGGTAAGGGTTGTATTTATAATAGTAAATGGTAGTTGAGTTGTATAAGTAACTCTCCTAGATCCTCATTGTCTTGCTGGTGATTCCGGTTTACCTCCTTCGAGAATATAGGTAACCAAGCGAGTTCTCAATTTTTCATGTGATATGTTCTTGTATTTATCCATGCAACATTAAATCTGATTAGGGAAGAATGATGGGTCTATTTGGGCTACCAAAAATTAGGCCCTCATAGTTTTGCGCCCACAACTTCCGTTAAAATTCTTTGCCAAAGATGGGCAAAAGAGTTATATATTCTTGTAGACCCAAATTGAACACACATCTTGAGATGCATGCTCGGACACATTCATGATTATATTGAATCGATAGGGGTAAAATTGAACCACCAAAATAAATCTTGAGTGACGTTCCTTATGATTGAGATGTAGAAAATTGGTCTTCAATTGTTTCCAAATTTGTACCGTCATTTTTACTCCCATTCTTTCTCAAAAAGACTCTCTGATTCTCCAGTTCTCTTAGTTCATTCTATAAGTTCTCTTTGTCTCCTCTTGCTTTTCCATCTTCATAGTTCTTTGTGCTTATATTCCCTACGTATTCTTATTTTATTATTTTCTTCTATTAAAGTGGTTTATATTATTCATGAGAAGAACTTAGAGGATTTTAAAAAAACTTATTCAATCCCTTCTTAAGTTATAATCGAGTGTACCCCCCATGCCCAAAAACTGCATTGCGGTTGATGGTGACCACGAGATTCACACTTTTTGGTGCTTTATGGGGAATAATGTTTCCCCCTAAACCAACATTTTTTTTTAGAGTTTTATGAATTTTTTATATTTTTCTAGACGAATGTCCTCCTAATACGTGGAAAATTATCAATGGGGTTCACAGAATTGATGAACTATATGGGACCAACCTAAGGATCCCAAAAATTTGGTTTTATTATTCTTGGTCCCACACAATGGGTGGTAGTTTGTACCTGAAGCAAAGGAAGACAAACATGGTACTAGTAGTTAACCTTCTTGATTCCAATAAGGGATATTGGAATCAAGATTTTATTACTCATAATTGGCAACATCCTCCTCTTTCAGAGAGCGAACAGTACAATGGGTTTCTTAGCCCAAAATGGGGGAGTGATATAGGTTAATACTTTTCTTTATTGCATTCTATGAATATAAATTTATTGTGTGGTGACTGATAATGTTTCTTCTTTTGTTTGTGTGAGTATCTCGATCAAAGAAGAAAAAGACTTCTCTGTATCCCACATCAATAGGGAAGAGCTTATGAAGGTTTAAAAATTGAGGGAACCCTTAGTTTTAGGTGGTGACCATACTCGCTCTGCCTCTTTCTTGATTGAGTATAAAAACTCTACTGGCATCTTCATAGCTCATCCGGTAGATAACATTCCTGATCTTCCACTTACTTCATTAAGCGAGGAAGATTATGTCTCCTCTTACTTTGAATCTTCTGACACTGAGTCCATTCCTGTCAAGGAAGAGGATTCAATGCCCCCGAGAAAAAAATTCTCTTGATCGATGATGATGATGTTGGTGCCTCCTCCCCGAGACTAAGTTCTTAAAGAGGGTCCTTCAACTACTGGCTCAGACTTTTCATTCTAAGAAAAGAATAATAAGGAAAAGGCCCCCACAACCCTCTAAGAAGGGTGATGCCTCCACATTTGTGAGGACCTCATAGGTGATGTCAATGGCCAAGAATCCCTCCTTGGCCTACGGTTTTCTAAAGGGATCTGTGCTTGCCACTAATCGCAAGCAGATCAAACAACTATCTTAAGAGTATATTTCATCATATCTTTGAGGAATTATCTTTGGTAAGCCAAAAAAATTTCTTTTTTTCTTTTTCTTTGAAGTTTGTAGTGTTCTTAATATGTTTCTTGTTTACCAGTTTGCAATTTGTGCCACATTTTATCTCCATCTTGGATATCCACTTGGATCAATCCAAAATAAATGATGATCTGACGGTGGCTTTGCAAAAGTCCTAGGAAGACCTCACTTCTGCCAAGAGGGCTTATGATGAAGAGAACAAATCCAATAGTGATGCCATGCTGACATTGAAGAGCGATCATGATCAGCTGAAGGTTGCCAATGACTTGCTAAAGGCTGAGCGTGATTGCTTAAAGAAATAATATGAAGACCTTTCTTTATCCAAGGGATCAATTATGACAAGGGATATCCTAAGGCCTTTGAGGATGCCAAGTGCCAATTGGCCTTCATCAGAAAATTTAGTTTCAAGAAGGGTTGGGATGCTACTTTGGTGAGGATGAATGTCCCAGTTGACTCAGACCTCTTTGGCGACCATCACCCTAGTTCTCCACCAAATCCTAATGATGAGGTGACCAAAGACGTACCAACCGACCAGACTACTAATGTTGCTTCCAAAGGTAAGTCCCTAAAGACCCAAGATCAGTTAAGAGCAAGGAAACTTAGTTATAAATGACTAGTTTATGTGCTCTTATATTTTTCCATTGGTCTCTGTTTATGAGGTTTTGATCATTTTGAGTAATATCATTTAAATACTTTTTGGTGAATTTTGATTTTTCCTGAATAGTTGCTGAACATTCCCTATTTTCTCTTACTTTCTGTAGTGTAGAAATGTTGCCGAGGATATTCCTTCTTTCCTGGATACCTTAATGTCTTACTTGGTCGGGATGATAGTGCCCAACCTCACCGAGCTTTTGTCTCTATTTGTAAGGCCTTCAAAATATAACTGGTGCCTAAAACAACTAGTGTCCTTTAGTGGCTAAGTTAAAAGACAACGTGAAAGACTTGAAAGATCTAGGTACCCTCATGAATGAGGAGGTGAATTACATGAAGGCCCAACTCACTGGAGAAAAGGATATTAGAGATGTTGGTGCCCTTATCTAACCTGATAATGATGATCTTAAAAAGAATCTCATTGACGCACAGGACATCATCCGAATAACTCATGTCATGGTGATGGGACTTAGCCGTGATATTGTGAAACTGCGCTATTTATTTAGAATGGGTCCCCGAAAAGCATGGTCTACTGGTTATGAAGAAGGTTGGGAAGATGCCCTTGTCAGGATGGGGGAGGCAAACATCATGGCTTATAAGCATGGTTGAATAAATTCCTTAGGTATTTTAAAGGTTCCCAAGGACTCTCAACTTTGGTTTGTGTATCAAGTTGATTATTCGACTTATCGACATCCACTTTTTGGCAGTGAAGAGAGTTGTGTTCTTTTAAACGGTATTCCTCTTCAACTGGACAAAAACTCTTTGTTCTCTCATGAGAGTATTACCGATTTTTCACCAAACCCTGATGATAACCGACAAAGAGCTATTGTTGTTGTTCTTGCCAGCCGATCATAACATGTTCATCATTTCTATGCTTTTGCCATTATAAATGATATTTTTATGACTTGTGACTTTTATTCTAACAAGTTTTCTATTTAATATCAAACTCTTTCATTTTTCCTTCCATTATGCTGAGCATGTTGTTTATTGTCTTATCTTACATTTTAAGTTGTGTCGTCACACTACTTTAGGCCCAGAATAGATTATGGCAAAAATGCACCTGCTTTAAGTGTCATACACTTGTTCAGATTTTGTTTGACCAAATTTGTGTTCATTCAATGCCTAAGAATCCCTCATAGGTCTTTTATTTGATTGAGTAATTCATGAGGTCTTTGTCTTTTTTATAACGAAGACCTTAAGTTTATTTGTAATTAAGAAATTCGTAATTGCGATTAAGAAAATGTAATGTTGATCGACATTTTGATCGTTAGTGTAAAATTTAAGCCTTTCATTTTTATACAATGCTAAATAATTGACTGAACCACTTGGGCTTTTATTTAATATGTTAAATCAAACCGTGAGCATCATAAGAATTGAAATAAAAATTTACAAAAAATAAGTATGCTGGAAAAATAAATTCAAAAGTAAGAATTCTTGAGATTAGCCACATTCCAAGATTTAGGTGTCTCCCTCTCCTCGATTGTTTTCAAGTGACAGGCTCCTTACAGATCATCTCTGATCCCCTTGAATAGTCCTTCCCAGCTAGGTCCCAACTTTCCATCGGAAGGTTTTTTAGTGTTGCTGAGGATTTATTTAAGGACATATTCGTCGGCATGGAATTTCCTCAATTTGACGCCCTTGTTGTACTTATTGTCTAACTATTGTTGGTAGGAGGCCAATTTATCATGGTTTATTCCCTCCGCTCTTCTACTAGGTAAATTTCAGCACTCATAGCTTCGTTATTTAAACCTTTCTTAACAATGATGGTCCTGGTTGGGAAACTAGCTTCCAGGGTTCCATTCGATAAGTTAAATCGAAAGGTGTTTCCCTTGTGGGACTCCTAGGTGTAGTACAGTATGCCCAGAGAATATGGGGAAGATTATCAACCCAAGCTCATTTTTCTCTTTCCAATCTCTTTTTCAGGCCGTCAAGCATCATTTTATTTGAAGCCTCTTCTTGGCCATTGCTATGGGGGTAGGCCATATAACTAAAATAGTGTTTAATTCCATGGTCATCGTAGAAACCTTGGAAAGGTAAGCTTTCAAATTTTGTGCATTGTCCTGGGTACCCCAAAGCATGTTAAAACCTTCCTTCAAATGAATATGATCATATGAGTGTCTTTGATGTTCACCAGTGGATCCATTTTGATCCACTTTGTGAAATAGTCTGTGCTGACCAGTAGGTACTTGCAATTTCCTAGCACAGTTGGAAGTGAATATATAATGTCCATCCCCTATAGGATGAATAACCATGGACTAGTCAGTGACGTTAATTCGCTGGCTAGTTAGTGAAGCATGGGGGGAACTTTTTGCACTTTTTTCACTTCTATGTGTAAGCACTTGTGTCTTTCTGTATACATGGACAACAGTAGCCTTCTTTGATTGTTCAAAAAGAAAAAGACCTTCCTTCCATGCGGCTCCCATAAATTCCATCATATAGTTCATAGAGAACTTGGTTGTCTCTTGGATGCACGTATTGAAGGTAAGGGCCTGTGAACGACCTTCTGCAAAGATTTCCTTCAGGTCCCAGATAAAATCGTACAACCTTTACCATCGCTTAATGAGTTTTTTTTTCCGGTCAGAAAGGTATCATTTGACAGATAGGTAATTATCGAATCTATCCATCTCGGAGCCATTTCCACGGTGAGAATTTGCTAGAAGAACACTGTCTTCATAATGCCGGGTTTGTTAAGGAATTACACTTTAAATATTCTTCATAGATTTAAGTCCCCTACTGAGCTTAGAGCTGCTAAGGCATTAACGTGGCTATTATGCCCCTGGTAGGAACAACTAGATGTGGACTTCCTCAAATTTTGATGTCAAATTGCAGACCACAAATAAGTATGAATTCATCTTCTCGTCTTTGGCAGTAAAGTCTCCAGTGACTTGGTTGGACACTAATATTCAATCAAAATACACTTCCTGGTGATTTCCCTTCAGAAGTGAGCCTTACATAATCCACTTTAAGGGCTTCTTACTCGCCTTTGTTATTGGAGGCTTCAAGTCCCAACCTAGTTCCCTGTTCGATCATACATTTTTTAGTGTAACGAGCACAATCCCTACTCCGGCCCTTTTAGAGTTGGATGCAATATCCACATACAATATCCATTTTTTGGATCAATCAAGTCCATGATCCTTTAACTATTCGACAACTTATTAGTCACTAGGTGCTTCTTGTCAAACAAATTTAACTTAAAATCAACCAATACCTGCTCATTAATTATTATTCTTAGCTGATAGTGTATATCAAACCTCTTGAGTTCGACTGACCATTTGGACATGCGTCCAAATTGTTAGGCCCTGCACATAAAAACTTTAAGGGGGAAGGATGTGATGACTGTGATGGAATGGTATCAAAGTAAGGCTTTAACTTTTGAGCTGCAATGACCAATGAGTAGGCCAACTTCTCCAGTGGAAGGAAAAGTTTCTCGGAATCCAAAAGTGTCGTACTGACATTGTAAATGGGGAAATGTTTTCCTTATTTCTTAAAAATCAAGGCTGAACTGACTGCATGGCTTAAAATTGGTAGGTAGAGGTAAAAAAGGTCCCCTAGATCTGGAATTTTTAACAAGGGAGGTTTGCTCAAGTAGGACATGATTTTTTTGAGGGATTTTGAGGATTTCTCATTCTAGGTGAGGCCTTTCTCCTTTTTTAGCAGCTAAAAGAATGGTCTGCAATGCTTTGAATACTTAAAGATGAAAGGTTTCAAGGTTTCCAACTTCACAATTAGCTTTTCATTTTCTCGTAATGTATTCATCCGCTAATTGTTATTGATCACTATCTACTTAGTTTTTTCATCAATCCACCTTTTACTTATTAGGTAGCCGTGGAAAATGCTGAATTGTATCCTAAAGGAGCATTTGCTCATGTTGAGTGGCATCCTCTAGTGCCGAGAATTCTAAAAGTTTTCGCCAAGTCCTTCAAATGATCATTTTTGCTTCTTCTTTTGACGAGCATATCGTCAATGTATACTTCTATCATCTCTCCCATTTGTTCTTTGAACATCTTAGTAACCAATCTATGGTATGTGGCTCCAACATTATTGGGACCAAAATATATGACTTTATAACATTACAAGCCTAGTTGTGTGATAAATGAAGTCTTATCTTGGTTGGGTACAAACCATGGAATTTGGTGATACCTCGAGTAAGAATCTAAGAAGTTCATCCTCTCGTGGGATGTTGTGGCATCGACCAACTAATTTATTTTTTACAGAGGGAAGCTTTCCTTGGGATAGGATTTATTGAGGTCAGTGAAGTCTACACAAACTCTTCAGCTACCGTTGCTCATTTGGACCACCATCGGGTTTGAGAGCCATTTTAAGAATTTAACTTCTCGGATGGACCTTGCCTCAAGAAGTTTTCATGTCTCCTTTTCCATTGAATTGGCCTTATCTGGGGCAGTCTAGCGAGCTATTTATATGATCAGAGAAATGATTAATCAATATGAAGATGATGGCAAGTGACTCTCGGATCAATTCCTGACATTCCATATGGATCCCATGCAAAAACATCTAGGTTTTCTTCAAAAAAGA
This sequence comes from Sambucus nigra, assembly GCA_949130495.1. Classification (NCBI taxonomy): domain Eukaryota; kingdom Viridiplantae; phylum Streptophyta; class Magnoliopsida; order Dipsacales; family Adoxaceae; genus Sambucus; species Sambucus nigra. The sequence continues at coordinate 642,958,645 of OX422208.1, read as the reverse complement.
AACTAATTCCTTACTTTCTTATCCAAACAATGTCGTGATTAGAAACTTATGCTCTGATCAGCTCTCATAAAAAACTACCTTCTCCAATTTTTCCACAACTCTGTCAACGACATTAACTCTTATCTTTTCTACCCCTGGTTTGCAATACTTTACTTAGTATTTGGATGGAGCGTCTCCATAATGAGATATTTGGGGCATAACTTCTTTTTCTTTCTTCTTTTCTTATTTAGGCTTGATGGTAGCGATGTATCATTTTCGAGCAGTGGCCTGATCGTCTCTAATCTCCATTATTTCCATCTCTATAATGCATATGAGTTTTTAATGGTATGTTGAGGGTACCTCGCTCATGGAGTGCATCCACCCTCTCCCGAGGATGGCGTGGTAAGGTGTCAATGTCCACCACCAAAAACTAAATGATTTTAAATATGTTCCCTACCCTTATAGGTAGGGATACTTTCTCAATGACATGGTTGTCTTTTCAGCAAAGCCGACCAGTGGAACGAACGCTTCCTACAAGTGTGTTATCTTGAGTTTGAGATTTCTAAAGATCTCTACGTACATTAACTTCGAAGAACTACCCTGATCCATTAATAACTTATCCACATCACAGTTTGCAATCCTGAGAGTGGCGTGGAGTTCTTACCCCGATCAAATAATCTTCCGTGAAGACTATGTGTTTGTTATAATTAACATCTTCTGGTCGCCTGTGTTTTCTAGCTTGACTTTTGGTGTAATCAATCTCGAAGGCATCCATTACTACTGTGAACTTTTTGAGTTTTATGTAAACCGTGTTTCCCTGTATCTTCTTAGGGTTAGAGGCCCTGTGAATAACAAAAAATTCGTGCCCTACTTTATTATCCAGAGCATTATCCAGTTTTAGGTCATCGTTGGCGGTGACCTAATTAACTTTCTTCTCAAGATATTCATACAGATGCACCGCCTGGGCTAACTCTTCCAGGTGGGATTTCAGGGCCTTGGAATTCCCTGTCTTATGTCCGTTCTCCTTGTAGTAGGCGTACGTGAGAGTGTTTTTCCTCTTACTCAGATCACCTCCCATATTCTTCAGTCACTCGAGGAATTACTAGTCCTTGATTATGACCATGATATTATAAATTGGTTCCTTTAAAACTGTGTTAATGGATTAGAAAGCCTTGTATGAGTCTTACCTTCCCTCATTTTTATCTCTTCCATTTTTCCTTTTTCCCCATTCTTTTAGGTATTTCTTTGTTGTGTCCTTTGGTTGTCTTGGCTCGACCAGTTTGTTCTTCTTAGTTGAGGATGACCACGTCCTCCACCTTGGCGAACTTTTTAATCTGCAACATGAGATCATCAATGGTGTCTGCTTCCTTCTTGGTGAGATATTGGTGTAACAAGGAGCTAAGGGGTAAACCAATTATGAATGATGCTATGACCACCTACTATGAGCAATTTTCCACCTCGTTGAAGGTTTCACAGTAGCGTTTGGCTTATTCCCATAATGTCTCATGTGTTTTTTCCCTTATGGTGAGGAGAGAGTTCATCCTATTCGGATGCGAGCTGTTGGTTATAAAGAGAGATGCGAGTAGTTTTGTAAGGGGCTTGAATCTTTTGATCAACCGTTGGGGCATCCTTTTGAACCATTTCTAGGCAACATCTCTTAGGCTGGATGGGAATATTCGACACATAAGTGAATTATTGGGGTTGCATAAAGTCATTACTTGCCTGTACTCACAAACATGAGCTATAGGTTCAATCTTCCCATCATATATTTTGAACCTTGGGGTTGTGAACTTATTTGGGGGTTCCTCATCCTTAACTGACCGTAATAAGGGGGACCGTATCTGCATGATAAGGGCCTTTCTCACTAGCTCTTTTAAGGACCTAGCTCCATGATATGCTGGTTATTAGTTCATCTCTCTTCAGACTAAACTTCTTATATCCTAATTTTGACAATCTTTATCTTTTCTTCTTATCAGACGAATCTCGTGCTCTGAGCGGTTTTGCTCATGGACATGACGCCTTCCTTGGCTTCTAATATTTCTCACCTGAGGGATACGTGTCCGACAACGGCGTTTACTCATCCCCTCATGGATTTCTTTCTCCATTTTCTTTAATCATTTTAAAAGACATGCATTCTCAAGTTGCCTCTTCTTAGTGCAGGATTAGTTCTTCATAATTGTTGACCAATCGTGAGATTTGTGTTGGCCTAGACCGCTCATTTCTTGACTCAGAAAATTTATTTTCTGGACAAAATCAAGGATTTCTGTCTTAATGACCCTCAAATCTGAATATGAGCGGGGACAAATTGGCTCGTACGTCACCAGCGAGGGGTGGACTATTTGGGAAACTAGGCATTACGTTTACTCTTTGGTTTCAAGTTGGTTTGTTATGAAGAGAGAGTCGTTCCCACAGACGATGCAAATTGAGAGTGAAAGAAATCATAATTAAATATTTCTAAAGACCGAAGAGAGTGAGAGAGTAAAGTAATACGTGCAACATATAATATTTATGGGGTTCAAAAACTACCTATGTCCACAAAGGGGTTTCTTTTTTATTAATTCATTAAAGGTTCAAAATTAAATTACCCCTTACCCCGAGGTGAGGGTTGTATATATAGTAGTAAAAAATAGTTGAGTTGTTTAATCAATTATACTAGCCCCTCATTGGCTCGTTTGTGATTCCTATTTATCTCCTCCAAGAATGTAAGTAACCATACGAGTCCTCAATTATCCACATGATACATTCTTGTATATATCCATGCAACATTGAGTTTGATTGAATCCGCATTCTGGGCTTATTGGTGATGCTTAAAATTGCGCCCTCATGGTTTTGATCCCACATGTGAAGTCCCAGAACACTCTTTGTAGCGAAGTTTTACCTTTTATGGCCGGGAATGGTCTAAGTTACTTTGGAAAAATCTATGGTTATATCCATGACTTCCTTCGCTGATATTTTGTCGCAGCAAAGGAGGACTTCGCTTCAACTAATTATCTCACGGGTCGCTCCCTGCATCTTTTATCTCGTAGGAAAACTCTAGTGGAACTCGAGACCTAATGTCACTGAGAGTTATCTCTGGCAAAGACCTTTATTCGCTACATTGAATGGTCAGCGACAGGCAATCAACATAATTGTTTTTTAAAAATAAAATATATTTTGTTAATATTTTCACACAACTCGTTGTTTCGATGGGACATTCTTTTTTACTCATTTCTTCCTTGACAAAACAAGTGGGGGCATGGGTATTCCTGTTTAATCTTGATTTTAAGGATTTATAATGACTATAATTATTTTACGAAAACTTATTAAAACCCATTTTACTTTTCTTTCTCATAGGGTAAAAATTTTCAAGAGAATAAAATTATCAAGAGAAGGCAAGAGATTTTGTGTTCTTAATTTCTAAGAACCTAAAACCATTCTAGAAAAACAATACTAGTTCATCCACATGTAATTTATTTTCCTTCATTCTTTTCTATGAACTCGATCAACTTTATCTTAAGTCGATGATTATTTAAGAAGAAGAAGAAGAAGAAGAAGAAGAAGAAGAAGAAGAAGAAGAAGAAGAAGAAGAAGAAGAAGAAGAAAATTTAATGAACCTACAAATTTTTTTATCATCTTAATATTTTTAAACTTAGGAAATTTTTTGATCATATAGTTCTTGACAAATTTCAAAAAGAGTGAAATGAAGATAACTTTCGAGTTGGTTCAAGGAAATATTGTTTGTCGTGTGATCAAGACATCGATGTGTTAAGGTTCTCGTAGACATTATATAATTCGCTGAATTGTTGGAAATTGTTGGAAAAACTGTGACGTGTGAGTTAGAAAATAGTGTGTGATCATAAGATATTATTCCATCTGCAATTATATAACAAGTTTTTAGTGATATTGTTGCACTAGCTTGAGGTTTTTCCCCTTAGTGGGGTTTTCTTCGTATATTCGATTTTATGGTGTAATTTACTTCTCCATATGATTTATATCTTAAATGCTTAATAAAGATTAAATTTGACTTGGTGATTATAACATTTGTAAATTTCATAACATATACCTTTAGGTTGTGCTTGTTGTATTAACATCGATTGAAATCGAACAGTGAAATTTTAATTTGGTGTGATCTTCTATTTCGAATTACCCAAAGTGGACTCTCAAAGTTATCAATCAAAGCCTATGTAAATATAAAGTACTAAAAGTTAAATTTCTTAGCGCATGTTTCTATCGTGCTCTTGAGCACACACCTCCTAGAATTCAACGACCATATTACTCCATTAACAACAATGCGCAATACCATAACTCTCAAGATTCTCCCGGTCATGAAAATCAATTTGATAATTGTAAGGAAAAAATATATAATAAGATGGAAGATTTTTTAATGTATTTGTTATGATAAACCTATGATTTATAACCCAACGATTAACAATTTGTTTGTAAAAAACATTGGATCTTTTGATGCCTAAAAACACTCCACATGCTGGTTGGTTGAAATACGCTAAAAAATCAAGTCAGATACAAAATGTGATAATTATTTATTTATTTATAAAAAGGTTTTAAAAGTGAGTGAAAATTAGACAACTCATAGGAGCTCATGGACCAATCAAAAACTTATAATGTTTAAGGAGCTCAACATGGTTTGAATCCTGACCTAAATTGTAAATCCCCACTAAGTTACCACTAGGCCACTAGACCTAAATAAATTCATCATCATCATCATCATCATACTAACCTTAATCCCATCATATGGGATCGGCCACGTGGATACTCCTTTTCCATTCTAATCTATTATAAGCAATATTATCATTCAAGTATAATCTCTTATAATATATCCTAATAATCTCCTCCCACAATAGCTTAGTATGACCCCTTTCTTTTTTACCCTCTATTTTTAATAATCTTTCTCTTTTTGTAGGTGCATATATTGGTCTACGCAGCACATGTCCGCACCACCTAAGTCTACTTGACCTAAATCAATTATTTCGTTAAAAATGTATATATACACTTTATATGTCCAATGATATGAATCAAAACCTTTTTAATGTTTTTCTTTATTATAAGTACGTTATTGCATTAATTGCCAATATATCTATTAATGGATTTGAATCTCAAACAAATGTGGTCATTTTATTTATTTTTGTGTCGTTACAAATTTCTACTAGAATCGTGGTTTCTTTGTATATAGGTTTGTCAATTGGGAAGATCAAGCTCAAAACGTTTTTGTTTAGCTTGCTGATATTAATATTAATTAACCTTGGAAATTTTTTAAACCCGAAATGTAATTCGAGATGAGCTAAGCTTGAGGTGGGTTTAGTGGATGAGCTATATATGTGGAGGTTTGGTTGGGCATTTCTGTATTTGTATTTTTATTACCAAAAGGTTTCTGGAAAATAGGTGTAATGACCACTTTAAAATTTAAAAATCCAATATAATTATTATATATTTTGTGAATTTGTCACATCCCGACATTCTGGTAGCGATGTGAATACAAATTATAAGTACAAATATACAATGAAAATGACATAATCTTTATTCAGAATGTAGCATTAAACTATCGTTTAGTTACAAAAATATATGATTAATCTCATATCTCAAAATAGTGGGGGCGGGATGAGAGGAAGATAAATTTACAATTTTAAAGATGGTATGTAGTGGGATGGGAGGAGGGGGACATATAAAATTTTAAAAATGGTAGGTAAGCTTGATAAAAATCCAAATGGTGATCACTACAGGAATATTGATTTTTCCCGGCATAAATTAAATGCAGAGAAAAAAACTAAAAATGTCGGTAACACCTTTTGCGGCATTTGAACAAGTGCGGTAATAGCCAATGTGGTAAAAGAACAATGGCATTTTTAAAATGCCACGAAAAGTTAGGGGCACTTTTGGTGGCATTTCCACAAGTGCGGTAGCCAATGTGATAAAAGAACAATGGCATTTTAAAAAATGCCGCAAAAAGTTAGCAGCATTTTTAAGCATTTATATTAATGCTGCTAATAACCTTTTAGCGGCATTAAAAATGTTGATAATAAATTTTTGCAAGACCTATTAAATGTTTAACACACTTCTAGCGGCACTAAAAAATGCCGAGAATAAATATAGTGGCATTAAACAAAATGTTGATATTATTTTTTAATATATGACTGGGAATAAGTGTTAAAAAATCAATTATAAGAAGTTCTGTGCTTATGTGCAAATATATTAACATAACATTAAATTAAGAGGGCAATAATAAAATTAAAACGTCATTAAATTAAAACCAATAGTAGTCATCATAAATAAATGTAATTGTGCTTGGAACAACTATTCATCCACAAAATAAAATGTATCACTTGTCCAATAAGAAAAAGCGGGGAAACATTAAGTGAAACCAAATTTTATATAATGTACGATCCTTCTTCATCAAAGTTAAACATCCTCTTCGAACTACAAATAAAAAAGTCAATCGTTAGTCATTGATACTTATTCTTTAGTATTTTAATTAAAAAATTAAAATTAAAAATTAGTACATTAGGAATATGCCACGCTACAGTTGAATGATGTGCATATCCAATTGTGGACTTATTTCCATAAGGTCTAGGAAATGGTTCATTTGCTTCAAGTGTTTTCTCAATATATACTTCCCAAAAGTCTTCACCCAGTGGTGTACCCCGTACTTTTGTTGAAGGGTCCTTGCTCAAAATGAATTTACATGCCACAACCACCTTTGGAAGTCCGGAAGTAATAAGGTCTACGATTTTAGGAAGTGCATTATTTGAGACCCTTTGTCGTGATTCATGGTGATTCTTCTTCTTCTTTTATGGTTCTTTCTACAAACAAGATGAATATGTCATCAACCATATATTTCTGGAAAAAAATTTACAGAGTTTTATTTGTTTTTAAAACATCCCAAAATTTTTAAGACTATATACAACCAAATAAGCCAACAACTCAATGTCAAGTATACATAAACTCCCCAAGAAAGTGCAGATATATTGTGCCCTTTAAATTAGTAACATACTTGAATTGAAGTAGTATTTGTTTGCTCACTAACACGAGCAGTAGTCTTGGTGGAAACCAAGTGTTGAGAATTTGCAATCTACAAAAAATGAATTATTTCAGTCATGAAAACATATAGTCTTAAATTATGATTTTAAAAAGAAGTTATCTACTTGCATGTTGAGATGGAGCTAATTGGTGATTTGATTTTTGTACCACTACAGGTTGAAATTAGTTGTTTTCTTCTAATTGTTGCTCGAGTTGCAAAATAGACCTATATGATGGCATGTTTTGCTCGTTGGAGGATTAAGGATCCCGTTAATAGCATAATTTAATACTAGAACATACATTTATATATATACACGATAATTGAGAACAAAAGATAAAAGTGTGTACTTATTAACCTGTTTGGATACAACGAAAGGGCAAGTCATCATGTGTGTGCGTATCAACTCAAACTGAGCCTCTAAATGATCAAATTTGCCCTAAAATTTAGATCGAATCTCAGATCGTAGTCGCTCATACTCTTTTTCATTAACCTTCGATCGCTTAGTTCCATGCACGTCAGTTGGATATGGTCCATGCCCATAAGCTCGACAGTGATCGTGTTTATCAGGTCCCAGGACTTCATAAAATATCTCGTCTTTATGACTGACGGACAACCTGACGAAAGTTGATCTACTTTTTGCCTCATTTTTGACTGAAATGAAACGATTCTTATTATATAAAACAAAAATTATAATCATTCATTCAAAAAATCAAAACATAATAAAGATCCCAGTATCTCCCCACCACTAATTTTAAATTCTTCACATAATAATTTCATGCATAATTTTAAATTTCATAAAAATAAACTTATTTAATTGTTAATTTAATACTCATCCGTGTATGATATATATTGTGATTTTAATGATATGACACAATCTCCTGCGTGTTTCCTTTTATAATGGTTGATAAACAGAATAAATTTTTTGATTAATAGGTATAATGATGTCGTTGAGATTTAGAAAGAAGGGAAGGAACATGGATGATATTTTTGTATCATTGCTTCAACAAAATCCTTATCGATGGTTAAGCCATCGCTCCTCTCGTGCGTTTTGATGTAAACATCAACCAACGAAACCTTTTTCCCTTGATCAACATCCATCTTCATAAACTCAAGGACTCGTAAGTCGTTACATAAATAAGTTTGATAACATAAAATAATATTGACAATCAAAATCTTTTATAAAACACCTTATGAGCAATATTCGCATGACTCTTTCTTCTGAAAGTATGTGGTGTTCTTTGCTTCTTACGAGTTCGATGATTTCTTTGACTCGTTCTCTGTTACAAAATTATATTTAATATATATGTTTAACTTGAATTTATAAAACTATTTACTGATAGTAAAACATCATACCCTTGCCTCACGAGTTCCCCAATACTTAACAAGTTGCGACTGCTCTAGCTTTACTCTAGGTTGACAATATTTCAATCTCTCTTCGTTGGTATCAAAGTTATGATAATGTTTCTTCACCTCTGCTTTCCAATTATTCCATATCTTTCCAACCTTCTTCATGCACATTTTTTTGAATTCTTTAAGGGCATCAGTGTTCTCCTATATAATTACAATGTATAGAAAAACAAGCCATCTACTACACATATGATTTTAGCTTACATAATTATATTTGTAAAGAATTCAAATTTTCAATTCATTTGCCACAAATCATGGTATCATTTGATTTTACCTTCACCTCTCGCCAAACACGTTCCTTGTATGGGTATAAGTTCTTGCATCATCAATCTTTGAAAGCCAACGGTAACCTGTTCAGGATCGATATAATATTAAATTAGTAACCTCTTACATCAATTAAATAATCATCTTTAAATTGTCAAGAGATAACATCCAGTTTTGCAAAGAGTATTCTAATAAGATTTGTGTTATACGAAAATTTACAAAAGAAAGTTTACATGTTCCCATCACGAACTTAAATGCCTAAATGGATAGATAGTCTATCTGCGGTATCTCCAACTGGCTGATAGAAATCGTTGAAGTGAAGCTCTAAGATTTTTCTCATACCCCATTATTCACCCAACTTCGCAATGCCTCTACGTTTAGTGGCATATTGTGCTGAAGCTGAACCGTAAAAAATAAAAAAAATAAGTTAACTTCAATCTACACAATTAATTAAACACATATAAATTAAATAACTTTGAACACCTTCTTCATGTGAATGGGCGTCTTGGTTATGTAAAGGCTCACTCTCCGTCGAGCTACTATCGTTTTCACTGTCACTTGAGTTTGATCGTTTGGTCGAGCTAGAATCTGAAAGGGAATGAGACTTCAACTAAAATGGTGGTTGGAGATTGGATTATGAGTGAAAGAGAGACTGTGAACAAGAATGTACCCATGAGAGGGATTTACTCTGTCGCTGCGATGTCATAGCAATCTGCAATTCGCTAGAAGAGCTTCAACAATATGCTAGAAGAATTGGAAATAAGATAAGTTCTTACACGGAGAAGCAGAAGATGGATTATAGAAAGATGAAATCAACACAAAATTAGAGATCCTCTACTCAGTAATAACATGTAAAACTGCAAGATCCAATGTATAGAATGACTTTGCAAGATCCAACAAGTAAAAATAAGTTCTTAAGTTGAAGGCAGTAAATAATGCTCTTATGTTTTGGAGTAAAAATGACTTTGAAAATGTTCACAAGCTGGGATCTCATTCATCACGTGTAACACCCCGCTTAAAATAATAACGTGTGGCCAACCCTATACTACATTAAATCAGGAGTCTCAGATGGCTCAGTCTCAACATCAACTGGCATGACTAAAATATATAAGACTAACTACCCAATATCATCTATGCGAGATGCTAAAATCAAATAAAACATAGAACAGACAACAAACCAACACTATAGAACAACTACTAAAGGAACAATGCATAAATACTCAGATAAATGAAATGCTAGAATAAAAGGAAATGAGTAGCTACAACTGAATATGACACAAAGAAATAAACTTGAATAAACTGTCGGGTCATAGACAATACAATAACTGAAATGGAATAAATATAAACATTTATAAATATCCCTTGGGTGTAAACCCGATATACAACATGAATCCTACCTAGATTTTTAAAGAAGTAGGAAGCGACTACAATCTACATCCCGCAACACTCCGTACCTGTCACGGCTCCCAAGACTCTGGATAGAAGGTCATCCGGCATCCATGCGGTAGGAAACCAGTAGTATATATATATATATATATATATATATATATATATATATATATATATATATATATATATATATATATATATATATATATATATATATATATATATATATATGCAGGAGAGAAAAGTAAACAGGTCAGAGCCCAAAAATAGATCTTTTCCCTTTATTTGCGTTTTTAACACATTAAAGGGTAAGTCCAAAAATGTTGATTTCTTGGATCCGATACTTTTCAAGTAATACAATTATATTATTTGGAACAAAGAAATCTTCAGGAAATTCTTTTGAGGCAAAATTGGCTATTTTCAAGTAATGCAATTATATTAGGTCGGAACCTGAGGAGAGACAATTGAAGTTTCTCTTCCATCCCCAAAAATCATATTGTTTCACTACGCTATTAAGAAAATTCTATACAAGTTGTGATAATCATACAGGAGTTGTTGTTTACTTCATCATCTTCTATTTTGTCCTTTTTCTTTTTAATCTCTTTCTTTCTCTCCTATCCCTCCACTGATCGCTTTGCATGACTTAAAATTATCGATTAGTTAATGGATATCCCAAATTAGTTAAAAATAGACAATAGCATATAGTTCAGTTTAACACTCTATTTTAATCTGAGTCAAGACTCGACAATATAAGGAAACATATTTTATAATTGAGGGTCATTATGAGTTCGACTCCCATATTTATGATTTGAGTGACATCCAACTTTTTAATAAAAGTTAATTTTGTCACTTTTGTGATGATTTTTGGCCTTCTGAAGTTCATACTTACTAGTGCTTGTGTTATTACCACAAGTTGGAGGTTCAAGCCTCCAAGGGGTCCATAAAATATAAATTTTGGCACATTTGAGACTTTTATGACGCTTATGTGGGGTTAAACTTAACTTTTTTGAAAATGTTGGGGGTAACCAAAAAGTGGACAAAAAAAATAAAGGCATAAAACATGTGTGTGTGTGTGTGTGGGTGGGTGTGTGTGTATATATATATATATATTTCTGAATTTGATAGAGCTGCCTTTTAAGAGAGAGTTCTCCTACACTTGAAGTTGCCAAATAAATGCTCCCTGGTATACATATACATTTTTAGCCATGTTATGAGTCCCTTAAATATTCAGTTATTGTGCCTTGAGTTTTACGTGTTTACACTCTAGTTTCTTGCTCACTTTTATTTCTTCTGTTCGCCAGACTAATCGTTGCATTCCAAATACGCTTGTGATAGAAAATTGTGAGGTCGTTAAATGAACTTGCAGTTGGAGATTGCATTGCACGGGTAATATCAAAATTCTGCAACTGCAGATTACAATGAACAAATGCAACCTCGGAACTCATCAACCTGTTGGGTGATCAAATATCGAATACGTCGATATTCTGTGCCACGTGGATGATAGACAACTATCAATTTCTGTATCAGTGAACCAATCACTTGAATATTATAGATAAACCTCTGCACACGCACAAGAGGAACAACTGTTTTCGAAACATCTCTTGTTGAAGCCCAAAATGATGAGTTCCACTCAGACGATATTCTTTACGACTGGCCTAATTTTCGAGGGCCCAAAATTATGATTTCTCAAAATTATTATGTACTCTCCTAATTAGAATCAATTGACTTCGATTACACTATCTCCCCAAATAGGAATAATCTCACTCTTACTAACGTCGATTCCTAGGCTTGACACCTAGTTGAATAAAGAACAAAACTACGATATTTCAACTACTCATTCTCTCCCTCACAAGAAATCGTAGAAAAAAAATAAATGGCAGTGTCCTTTTATGCTATATATCGATCCGTATCTGCTGTAACACAAATTAGATCAGGAATATCATGCTTGAGGGCATATCACTGAACTAGGTGTCATACCACTATTAAAACTTTATCATGCATGCCTTATTAATACTTAAAGACTAATATAGTTGAATAATCAATTACATTTGCAGTTTATATTACTTCATTACCTAATGATCAGTTTCAGCTACAAGGGAATGTGTCAGAAAGCGCTGATGAGTTACCCATTGAAAACACAAAGAACGCAGTGACATAATTACTAAAAATCCATATGCCATTTCCATATGCGTTATTAAAGGACAATTTTTGATGAAAGATGAGTATTGATTATTGAACTTTAGTCTAACTAATTTAGTCCAATCACACCTGTTTTCGAAAAAGAGGTTGATAGTCACAGATAAGTTCCACCTCTATTACCTCATATAAAAAGTCTATTGATTTAGGGAAAGTTGTGCAAAAAATCCCCATCATATTGAGTTTGTATCAGGTTAAGGGAGGTACGATTAAACTCAATGTTAATCGACTTGGCATAATATTTCATATTGGAAACAAATAAAATGGAAAGTACAAGGAGAAAAATCAGGCCTATATGCTTGGACTTGAAGAAAATGACTCTTAAGTTTGAAATAAGAGGCCAAATAGTAGAATTACAAGGAGACCATGGAAGGATGCATCTGCATATGATCACAATAAAGGCACTCCACAAGCTATGCGGCAAGAATAAATTCGCAATCACAGGACAACTAAATATAGTGCCAAACACAATAGAAGACGTACATTTTCGAACATAATGAACTACCCCTAAAAGAATGCAAGACCACTATATTCCACTTGAGAAGGTAGTGAACATATCAACATTAGGCCCTACTGGTACCGAGTCAGAAATTTAAAAAATGTGAAATAAATGCTATAATCTGGTGTTATAAGGCCATCTCGCAGTCCCTTTGCATCCGCAGTCTTATTGATTATAAAAAAAGATATCACATGGAGAATGTGTATTGATTATAGGAGGTCAACAACCTAACCATAAAAAAATAAGTTCTCAATCCCAGTCATTAAATAACTTCTTGATGAATTGCATGACGCTAGCATCTTTTCTAAACTCGATCTCAAATTTGGTTATCTTCAAATTAGAGTTAACGAAACAAATATTCTTAAAACAACCTTTGGAACACATAAAGGCCACTATGAGTTTTTGGTGTTGCCATTTGGCCTTACCAATGCTCCAGCTTCATTCCAAGCCCTTATGAATTTGGGTTTTAAGGATCACCTCTGGAATTCTTTCTTGTTTTCTTCAATGATATTATTATTTATAGTACTAACAAGGCATAGCATATACATCAATTGAACTAGGAGATCTGATGAATAACAAAAGACCTCTGCAACGTTTCTAGGTTGAGGGATATCTATTTGTTCCAAAAAAAATCATAAAAATTTAGTTCACATGTCATCACACCAAAGTAAGATGGAAAAACACATTCTATGCACCATGTAGAATGGTATCATAATGCAACAGATATCTACTTTATGACAGATGAAATGTGCTACTGACATTTTTATAGTACTTTAACTGGACCAACGCACATATGGTAAATGGAACTCCTAAGATTAATAAGTTTAGACAACTAGCAGACCCATTTTTAAGAAACTTCTACTTTGACGTGAAGCCTACGATATGTGTAGCCATCCTTTTTAACCATTAGGCAAAGGGATAATGAGACGACACGTGAGTAACTCATGCAGTTCAATAATGAGAAGTTGGAAATTGTCAATTATGACAAAAATAATTATCATTGCTATTATGAGTGGACTATACCTAAGAGTAGACATATACTATGAGTAAGTACAAAATGGCCCTTAAATAATTCTTAAGGGCAAAAATAAATTAATTATCTGATCATCTTAGGCCAAAGACGAAGACATCTAATAATTTTTTTGCTAACTATAAATCATGAAAGCATGTAATTCCTAAGCAGAACATATTGCTAAGGCAATATTAATGATACTTAGGAACAATGAGGAAAAAAATACTCATGCACAAGAAAGCAAAAGAATTAAACATCATCATTAAGAATAAAAAGGCATATACGAAAAGAATGTCAAACTCAATAATCAATACTCATCATCAAAAAAAAAAATGCAGTCATTCATTAATCATCAATAAACACAAAAATAAAACAAAAAGAACTTAACTCTCCATCATTATTTATCCATTCATACATACGATGTGAAAAAATAAAATGCATTCAGTCATTAGCCATTTTTAAAATATTAAACTAAGAAAATAATGTCAAATTTTGTGAACATCTAAGCATCCTTAAAAATAAAACCATTCATAACTGAAAAATTCATGACAATTGTCATCTTCATCCATGTTAGTATCATAATCATATCTTTAAATATCATAATCATCATTGGTCTCCTCATTTTCATCACTTTCATCTATATCAGTCTCATTAGCATCCTCTTTCACCTCTGAATCATCTTCATAAATCTCTGTCTCAAAAACATCCTCATCACTACAATCCTCATCAATATCAACACGGATATCATCACCGCCATTTATATTAACTATGTTGTCAACAGTCGTTCCCTCCACACCAGCCATAACCCATGTAATATCACCATCATGGTTGATTAGAGTGTCATCCAGTTGTTGGATATTGTACGGCTCAACTTTCGCATCTATTGTGTCATCTCCATAAGTATCTTTACCATATATGTCATACAAAACTTTCGGTGTCATCTTCACGCTAGCTTGCCAATCTTCTTCAATTGCGTCTTGCACATACCAAATTTGTTTGGCCTGAGATGCTAATATAAACGGTTCATTTGACAGTCGATTATGCTTGTATAGTGAATGTTTGAAGTTCACTAAAGTGAACTCAAAATCATCCTTTATTGTCCCCGAATGGGTATCAACCCAATCACACTTGAATAACACAAACTTCAAATAATTTGGATAGAGCAATTCAAATATATCTATTAATACTCCATAATATGTTACATCCCCCAAAACAGGTCGTTTGTCCTTTTCACTTGCAAAAATTTCGGTGGTGGCATCAAACATAACTCCACAATTCTGAGTATTCAATCTTCTCTCACGCTGCTTTGTACGAAACCTGAACCCATTTACAATATATCCCGTGTATCTCTTAGCCCATTGGTAGGGCCCTGAAGCCAAAATTACAACTTCCTTTGACACCTCACCCTCATTTAGATTTCGTACCTAATTTTTTTCATATGATTGAGTAACAAAAATTAGATGTGTAAAAATTAAACGTGTTATTAAGATTTTAAAATGTTGTTACATATAAATACAAAGATGACTTACATGATCCCCAAACCACTTCTAAAACGTTTCGTTGTGATTGCGGTTAATTTCGTAGTGTGCTACACGAGGTCTCTCCCATTTTAGCATTGTTATATGTTTCCTATAAAACATGTATATATAAATTGAATAACATAGAGTGATATTTAATTACATAAAGTTTAAAATTCATTCAAATGTTATCTTACTCACGAAAAGGCTTCACTGAGACGGAGTCAAATAGCACGTACTGCGAAAACGAAGTATCATCAAGCATAAATGCTACTCTTTTACCTAATGTACGACTTATTGAACTTGAGTTTGCATCAACTTCATCATTTAGTAAAGGTCGATTTAACTTACTTCAACATCACCCAAGTACCTCGCACAGAATGTCTTGCAGTCCTCTGCTAGGTATCCTTCAGCAATTGAACCTTCTGGACGACTTCAGTTACGAACATATTCTTTTAGTGTGAATAAAAACCTGTTCGTCATTGTAAAAAAATTAAAGTAGTATTCATATGCATTAATTTAGGTGACACAAACATAATGCATACACGAAACGTACCTATCGATGGGATACATCCATCGAAACTGTATTGGTCCAGCAATAATTGCCTCCTCAGCTAAATGGATTGTCAAATGCTCCATAACATCAAAAAACATTGAGGGAAAGATTTTCTAAAGATGACAGAGTGTAAGAGCAACACGATCTTGAAAATATTCATAGTCTCCGAAGGTCATTGTGTTTGAACAGAGTTGTTGATAGAAATTACATAATTTAATCAAAGACCTTGCTACATTCGTAGGCAATGATTTTCATACTGCTAGCGGGAGTAGTTGTTGCATTATGATATGATTATCGTGTCTCTTAACTCCAGAAATATTCTGCTCTTTAATGTTTACACGCCATAAAATATTATATGCATAACCATCTAGGACTTTGATATTCTTTAAAACCTTACAAAATATGTCTTTATCACTTTTACTCATTGTGAAGCATGCTGGTGGTAAATATACTTTGTTAGTTGGTAAGATTTTAATGTGCAATGCTTTTCGAATACCCATGTTCTCAAGGTCTCAACGAGCCTTCATATTATCCTTTGATTTTCTATCAACATTTAATAATGTCCAAAGTATGTTATCGCACACATTTTTCTCTACATGCATAACATCAAGATTGTGACGAATCAAGTGATCCTTCCAGTATGGCAACTGAAAGAATATGCTTTTTTTTCTTCCAATTTAGAAAACTATCACCATTCCCTTCATCGTAGATACTCGTTTTTCTCTTCTTTGTCGCCGATGAGTGACCTTTCTCATTAGTTTTTTCCATTGCCTCTAATTTCTCCAAGATATCATCCCCGAATACTTGAGTGGGATTGACTTCTCTTTCAACTTTCCCATCAAAAGAAACAGTATCATTTCTGAATTTATGGTTGTGATCCAACCACCGACAATGGCCCATATATAAAAATTTCTTCCTATTCTTTAACCACTGTGAATGAGTGTTCTTATTGCAACAAGGACAAACCAATCTCCCTTTTGTACTCCAACCTGACAAGTTTGTATACACGGGAAAGTCACTAATTGTCCACATTAACGCTGCA
The DNA here is from genome assembly GCA_949130495.1 of Sambucus nigra. NCBI lineage: Eukaryota > Viridiplantae > Streptophyta > Magnoliopsida > Dipsacales > Adoxaceae > Sambucus > Sambucus nigra. The sequence goes on along the minus strand of OX422208.1, from coordinate 642,941,775 downwards.
CGCATACAAAAAAATTTGCAGTCGATGCATCGTAAGTAAGTATGTCATCATTCCACAATTCCTTCAACTTATCGATGAGAGGCTGCAAGTAAACATCAATATTATTTCCTGGGCCACGTGGACCATTAATTAATGTAGACAGTATAAGATAAGGTTGTTTCATACATATCCACGGAGGAAAGTTGTATATCATTTAAACAACGGGACACATGCTATGAGAAATGCTCATTGCTTTAAAAGGAATGAAGCCATCGACTGCTAGTCCGAGCCTAACATTGTGCGAGTCACTAGAAAATTTTGGATTTTGTTGATTGAAGGTTTTCCATGCTTTAGAATCAGTGGGGTGTCTTAATATGCCATCGTCATCGCGTTCCTCTGCATGCCATCTCATGAGGGAGGATGTTTTCAATGACATAAATAATCTTTGAAGCCTTGGTTTTGGTGGAAAGTACCTAACAACCTTTGTTGGAATTTTTCGACCCCTATTTTCTTCATCATCAGATTCACCCCAAAATTTCTTCCATCTTGATCTGTGACATATTATGAAATCCTCATTATCTTTGTTTTCTTTCCAATACAACATACAATAATTTGGACATGCATGAATTTTTTGATAATCAAACCCCAAATCAATAAGCATCTTTCTTACTTGCGAGTACGATGAGACACCCGCTGTGACACCCCGCCTAATAAAATAATGGGTGATCAATCCTATACTAAATTAAAATAGGAATCTCAGTTGGTTCATCCTCAGCATCACTGTCGAAAACTTTTTAAAACATACTAACCACCAAGTATTCCAAAAGCTGGTGCCAAATTTTAACTTTTTAATTAACAAAACAGTATATGCGGAAATAAAAATAAACCATTCACACAACTGAATAAAACTCAACTGAATAATTAATTACACAACTTGCCGAATAAACGACTGGCCACCAAAGTGAAATAGTTCAATACAAATATTCAACACCTAAATAGAACAAATCTGAAAACTGAACTGAAAGTCTGGGCGACATGCCTTAAATAAAACTGGAACTGATGAATGATTCTTACTCTAGGAATGAATAAACGATGAGTCTAATCCATATTCCTGCTTGCATCCACATATGCAGCAACTCCATGTCCCCGAAATAGAATATCAATCCTGGTGTCCCTGTGGCTGGACACCTAAAAGATTTTGAAAATAGTTTTATAGCAAGGGTTAGAACCCAAAACATTTTGAAAATATTTAGCAAGTGAATTAACTGAAGTAATTTAAAATGCACGAATGCGCTTCATATTTAAGTTAGTGTCGCACTCCCTTGTGGACATTCTCATACCTACACTAATGTGCACACCTAACGGTTACCTTAACCCCACCTAGTTGCACTATCCCGTCCAACTAGTCCCGGTATAACCTCCCCTTTCCATACTACTCTAACCCGAGTATAATGATTCTTGAATTATAATCTATATCACAATTAACTTAATTAATTCCTCTTAAATAGTAGCATATAACTGTGTCACAAGTTATATAAAGTAAATACATCACACACTGTATTATTAACCGCATATAATATTTACTACCATTATATACGTACCTTTACCACAATATCCACACAAATAATATACGTATATCCATCCCTTCGAGTATACCCTCGTCGGATGATTCCCTCTAAAATGCTATCTCACTAGGTGTGCTCACAAAACATAGTTTCCCCAAGTTGGAATCTCTCACCAACTTAGCCCAAAATATAAACGTAGTGGAGGCGATCATATTCCTTTCCTGAAAGTGAGATAAATCCCTCACCCATATATACCGGACGCTATGACCTGGGGATATACTCTCCCTACTCCTCAAGCTAGGGGATTCACCCACATCGCGCAACCTCCCTTGATAGCATTAGAGTATATAAATTAAATAAATATCTAGTCACTGATATTTAATATCACACACAATATATACACGTATATATATATATATACTATCACAACACCGTATATATATAATATAAACCCCGACTTTACCGTGTACTCAAAATCCCGTACACTAGCCTGTAATTTCCTGAGTCTGTGGCCCGACTCAACTTAATTAACTTTCTCACTTAATAATTTCCATCTTCCCGAGTCTGTGGTCCGACTCTAAATAATAATACTCTCCACAATAATTTATATGAAATTTGCTCGAGTTTATGATTCGACTCTTATTTAATTAATTTACACATTAATTAATTAACACCCATCTGAGTTTGTAGTCCGACCCTCCTTTAATTAATTTACACCTTAATTAATTAACACAAATCCGAGTCTATAGTCCGACCCTCATATAATTAATTCACATCTTAATTAATATACTATTTTCCCCGAGTCTATGGTCCGACTCTAATTAAATTAATTAACACACCTATTAATTTAATACCTTCCCGAGTCTATCATCCGACTCTAATTAAATTAATTAACACACATATTAATTTAATACCTTCCCGAGTCTATCATCCGACTCTAATTAAATTAATTAACACACCTATTAATTTAATACCTTCCCGTGTCTATCATCCGACTCTAATTAAATTAATTAACACACTTTTTAATTTAATACTTTCTTGAGTTTATGGTCTGACTCCCAGTTAATTAATTCACACATTAATTAATTTATACTAAACCGAGTCTATGGTACGACTCTCGTTTAATTAATTTACACATAAATTAATTTATACTAAATCGAGTCTATGGTACGACTCTCGTTTAATTAATTTACACATTAATTAATTTATACCAAATCCCGGGTCTACAACCCGACCCTAAACTAATTAATTACAACATCAATTAATTTAATACGTTTCCGAGTCTACCCTCCGACTCTACCTTCATTAATTATCACATCCATTAATTTAATAACTTGGTCTCACCCAATCATTATCCCCGGACCCGCTCAATTGGCCCATACCTTAATATTACCCGAGTCTATGTTCCGACTCCAAACTAATTACTCTCTCTCTCAATAATTAATTTAATACTTTGATGTCACTTAACCAGCATACCTGGACTCGCTCCCTTGGTCCATTTTACATCTCATAATTTCATTCCCTCATATTCGCCCACAATGTGTGGCACATTTATCTCCATAATTTCCTAATTATATTTACCTATAATTACCAACATACCCGGACTCGCCCACTTGGTCCATAATTAAATTGAATATGTTTCACCCAAAATTTTCACTTTAAGTCTCAACTCTTAACTTAGATAGCACATTCCTAATAGATATCTTTTGAGCTCCTAGCTATTAATTTCTCTATAATTTTTCACCAAATAAAATTATGTCCAAAATCCAAAAAATAAAACAAGGTTAACCCACAACCCGACCTGGCAAAGAATTCCGATCGTCGATCGATCGATGGCCCCCGATCGATCGATCGATCATACCTGGGCAGCTCTCCTTCCCCACTGAATTCCACCATTAACGAAATCCAAGGTTTGTAAACCTTAATTTAAACCTCTAATCACATCACCCCATCACATAAACATGGTTAATTCACATCCCACACATAATAGGGATCTTAAGATACACAATTTTCTCCACTTAATTTCATAATTTCCCGAAATGGGGTTTCCATTAAAATTCATCAACTTTGTTCTACCAACCAACATCCAAATCCAAATCCCACCCGTTTATATTTCAGATTCTCATTTAAATCAGATATCCATACTCAGAGATATACAACACAATAATTTTTACTTTTAATCTCATTCAATAGTTCCATGAACAAAAACCCCATTTTTGTACCCATTTATCCCCAAAACGAATTTTGGTTTACACATCACTATGATATGAATTGATTATCATCAATTTAGAAATCACAACAGTTAACCACTTGCCTGGAATTATTCGTAGGGTCTGATTCCGTTGGTGTAGAGATTTGTTGATGAAGAACACCCCAAATTGACCCTTTAATTTGGCTCCAAAATACTCCCAATTGCTCTTGATTTTCTTTCCTTTGTTCCTATCTCAAACCCTAGGTCTAGAATTATGTTTACTGCCGTTTAACACTTCCCCAAATTAGGTCACAACTCTTAATCCCGTTTTTGGTCATATGGGCCTAATTAAAATGGCCCAACTCACCCCGTGTGGGCCCGGCTATACCCAAAAATACCCCGAGACCCAATTACTATCCCCGAGTACTCTTTTTTTACTATATCGACCCATCCGGACGCAACCGCGCACTCGAAAGTGCCATCCGAAATACTTTTTGACATTCCAAATTTCGACCTCAAAATGCGACACACATTAATTCGAACAATTAAACTTAAAGTCTCCAATTATAATTAATTCGGCTCACTCAAATAAATTCTCTAACTCATGAATTTAAGTTTCTCCAATTTAAATATTTTTATAACTCCCAAAAATAATTAAATATTAAATCCTCAAAATTATGGGGTGTTACATACTCCCCCTCTTACAAAGGAATTTCGTTCTCGAAATTAAGATGAGCGTAATGTTCCAAGATTCGCATATTACTCTCTAGTCATGTGCCTCTAAGCACTCTATATCTATCCCATCCGCTTCTAACCATATGTTACACAAGTATGCATTTAGATCACCCAGGGCGCCCATACACCCTATACCCGTGCTTAACCGCACAAAATTTGCCTTAATTAACCCGGGTGCCCATACACCCTATCCCCGCGCTCTACCGCACGAAAGTCACCCGACTATGCTAGTCATAACCCGTAATATAACTTCAAACCCGTAGTCATATCACATATATATACACATATATTTACTGTCCGGGTACCCAACCCACGTGCTAACGTCCAAACATCTCCCCATAAATACTTGTCTCTCAACACAAAAGTATATACGCTTACCCTCATGCTACCAAAGACAACATAAAATACCGCGCCCTTACTATCACTAGTCCTTGCACAAAATAAACCCCGAGCTATCTCTCTTTGCTCGAAAATAAATCTAACCACCCTGATTCACTTCAGTAAACACCCCTACTTACCGGGATAAAATGTGCGAACACAAGACCTCCCTATGTGCCTATCACACCACGCAATACAACATATACACACACATATATATAGGTTATACGCCCTCTCAGGTGATACCTAGTACCAAACATACCCTGGTGTCACGAACACCAAAATTTTACACCACTATCCACCATAGTTAAATTTCATCGCTATCCAGCCGATTTTTAGGAAATGTTATCAACCCTACTCCCATAATTCTTGAAAGTAGTAATTCCTCGCATAATTCAAACCTTCACTCAGTGTACACCTTCACTCTCCCGTGAAGAACATCAAGGAAACTCCGCTACCCTACGGAAAGTTTATCCACATACTATGGCTGCTACAGCCAACGCACCCACTAAATTCGACTCACCCACGAACTCCAGTGAAAAATAAATCTTATATTGTGACATCTTATTTGTTACTCAAAAATATACCCCATGCCCATAGGGTAAAAATAATTACCTCCATACTCCAACTGCAACGGGTGATCCTCGGATTCTGGAGCATCTTCTCCCTACCCGAATGCTCCCATGACTTGTTGTAGTGGCTGTACATCCAGGACCTCGTCCTGTAGTTGACCCCTGCCTCGCTTAAGGCAATATCTCTTCATGTGTCTCGCTTTCCCCACAAACTAAACACCTTTTAATACATTCACCCTTCCACAGGTCCCTTCCATGCCGACCTTGTTGAAATTCTTGGCCATCCTGTCGATAGCCTCCAGTTCTAAATCGTTTGGCATGATTTCCCTGTCGTAAATCTTGCCCCTGATCTCCCCCAGTCTGCTACTAGGATACCCCACTGGTATTGTTCCCTCCTGCCTTATCCGACTGGCTAGTTCCCACTCCCCTCCAGCTTCCTTTCGCGTGGAAGCGATATTCCCGACAGTGCCAGAGTGCTGCGTTAACGACATCAGTATAAGCTACTAATGCGTATTTACCAATTAAATATTGTATGATTCTCCAGACTAAGCCATCCATAAAACTTTCTTTCTTTCTCCTTTCCTCTCTTACCTCATCCGGTACAAAATTTTGCCAACGAGTGAATTCTTCCTCGTAATCGGCCACTGAACGGTCTCCCCGAGTCGCCTTTCTAAATTTTTCTCCTCATTTCGGTCTCAATCGCTGGAGGAAAAAAATGTGTGCGGTTGAATCACACCCCAAAACCCTGCAATAGCTAGCGTATCCCTTTTCTCAACTGTGGTGTTCGACTCCCACCACTGTAGCGCTGCTCCCACTAAACTAAATGTGGCTAGCATTTACTTCCGCACCTTATCGCAATCTCCCATGCGTAGGTGACGCTGGATATATCTCTTCCTTGACACGCTAGCACTACATATGAACCCCCTCACAACTATGGTGGGTTCCCACGAAAAATAACCTCTCTTTCTTGCTTCCACCCCGACGACCCCGCGTGGTTCTGAACATCCAGTACCACTAACACTTATGGATGATCCCGTGGAAAGTACCCTGTCGTTGCGACCACCGTCATTTCAATCGCTTGCACTACTAGTTCAGTTACATGTGCTACCAAAATCATCTATGGCCGTTGCTGCAGTAACTCTTTCTCCTAATGAGCCTCCCTAGTCTCATCTCCCCCTGCTGCCCTAGCTGCTCTCTCTCCTGGGCGGCATCTGGAATGAGAATCGAATCGTATGAGGTCACAATAAAAAATAAATGGAAGAAGAATGTAAATGTGCATACGTATAAGAATACAAAAATCCTATGATAGGGATCTATATCAAAGATTGCTAAGCCGAAACGTGAAAAGCCGCACAGGTCCTAAGGACACTAGAAACTGATGCTCTGATACAATCCGTGACACCCCGCCTAATAAAATACCGGGTGATCAGTCCAATACTAAATTAAAACAGGAATCCCAGTTGGTTCATCCTCAACATCACTGTCGAAATTTTTAAAACATACTAACCACCTAGTATTCCAAAAGCTGGTGCCAAATTTTAACTTTTTAATTAACAAAACAGTACATGCGAAATAAAAATAAGCCATTCACACAACTGAATAAAACTCAACTAAATAATTAATTACACAACTTGCCGAATAAACCACCAGCCACCAAAGTGAAATAGTTCAATACAAATATTCAACACTGGAATAGAACAAATCTGAAAACTGAACTGAAAGTCTAGGCGACATGCCCTAAATAAAACTGGAACTGATGAATGATTCCTACTCTAGGAATGAATGAACGATGCGTCTAATCCAAATTCCTGGTAGAATCCACATATGCAGCAGCTCCATGTCCCTGGAATAGAATATCAATCCTGGCGTCCCTGTGGCTGGACACCTAAAAGGTTTTGAAAATAGTTTTATAGCAAGGGTTAGAACCTAAAACATTTTGAAAATATTTAGCAAGTGAATTAACTGCAGTAATTTAAAATGCATGAATGCTCTTCATATTTAAGTTAGTGTCGCACTCCCTTGTGGAAATTCTCACCCCTCCACTAATGTGCACACCTAACGGTTACCTTAACCCCACCTAGTTGCACTATCCCGTCCAACTAGTCCCGGTATAACCTCCCCTTGCCATACTACTCTAACCCGAGTATAATGATTATTGAATTATAAGTTATATCACAATTAACTTAATTAATTCCTCTTAAATAGTAGCATATAACCGTGTCACAAGTTATATAAACTAAATACATCACACACTGTATTATTACCAGTATATAATATTTATTACCATTATATACGTACCTTTACCATAACATCCATACATATAATATACGTATATCCATCCCTTTGAGCATACCCTCATCAGATGATTCCCTCTAAAATGCTATCTCACTAGGTGTGCTCACAAAACCTAGTTTCCCCAAGTTGGAATCGCTCACCAACTTGGCCCAAAATATAAACGTAGTGGAGGCGGTCATATTCCTTCCCTGAAAGTGAGATAAATCCCTCACCCATATATACCGGACACTATGACCTAGGAATATACTCGCCCTACTCCTCAAGCTAGGTGATTCACCCACATCGTGCAATCTCCCTTGATAGCATTAGAGTATATAAATTAAATAAATATCTAGTCACTGATATTTAATATCACACACAATATATACACGTATATATATATATATATATATACTATCACAACACCATATATATATATAATATAAACCCCGACTTTACCGTGTACTCAAAATCCCGTACACTAGCCTGTAATTTCCTGAGTCTGTGGCCCGACTCAACTTAATTAATTTTCTCACTTAATAATTTCCATCTTCCCGAGTCTGTGGTTCGACTCTAAATAATCATACTCTCCACAATAATTTATATGAAATTTGCCCGAGTCTATGATTCGACTCTTAATTAATTAATTTACACATTAATTAATTAACACCCATCCGAGTCTGTAGTCTGAACCTCCTTTAATTAATTTACACCTTAATTAATTAACACAAATCCGAGTTTGTAGTCCGACCCTCATATAATTAATTCACATCTCAATTAATATACTATTTTCCTCGAGTCTATGGTCCGACTCTAATTAAATTAATTAACACACGTATTAGTTTAATACCTTCCCGAGTCTATCATCCGACTCTAATTAAATTAATTAACACACTTATTAATTTAATACCTTCCCGAGTCTATCGTCCGACTCTAATTAAATTAATTAACACACTTTTTAATTTAATACTTTCCCGAGTCTATGGTCCGACTCCCAGTTAATTAATTCACACATTAATTAATTTATACTAAACCGAGTCAATGGTACGACTCTCGTTTAATTAGTTTACGCATAAATTAATTTATACTAAACCGAGTCTATGGTACGACTCTCATTTAATTAAATTACACATTAATTAATTTATACCAAATCCCGGGTCTACAACCCGACCCTAAACTAATTAATTACAACATCAATTAATTTAATACGTTTCTGAGTCTACCCTCCGACTCTACCTTCATTAATTATCACATCCATTAATTTAATAACTTGGTGTCACCCAATCATTATCCCCGGACCCGCTCACTTGGCCCATACCTTAATATTTCCCGAGTTTATGTTCCGACTCCAAATTAATTACTCTTTCTCAATAATTAATTCAATACTTTGATGTCACTTAACCAACATACCCGGACTCGCTCACTTGGTCCATTTTACATCTCATAATTTCATTCCCACATATTCGCCCACAATGTGTGGCACATTCATCTCCATAATTTCCTAATTATATTTACCTATAATTACCAACATACCCGGACTCGCCCACTTGGTCCATAATTAAATTGAATATGTTTCACCCAAAATTTTCACTTTAAGTCTCAACTCTTAACTTAGATAGCACATTCCTAATAGCTATCTTTTGAGCTCCTAGCTATTAATTTCTCTATATTTTTTCACCAAATAAAATTATACCCAAAATCCAAAAAATAAAATAAGAGTAACCAACAACCCAACCTGGCAAAGAATTTCGATCGTCGATCGATCGATCATAACTGGGCAGCTCTCCTTCTCCACTGAATTCCACCATTAACGAAATCCAAGGTTTGTAAACCTTAATTCAAACCTCTAATCACATCACCCCATCACATAAACATGGTTAATTCACATCCCACACGTCATAGGGATCTTAAAATACACAATTTTCTCCACTTACTTTCATAATTTTCCGAAATGGGTTTTCCATTAAAATTCATCAACTTTGTTCTACCAACCAACTTTCAAATCCAAATCCCACCCGTTTATATTCCGGATTCTCATTTAAATCAAATATCCATACTCAGAGATATACAACACAACAATTTTTACTTTGAATCTCATTCAATAATTCCATGAACAAAAACCCCATTTTTGTACCCATTTATCCCCAAAACGAATTTTGGTTTACACATCACTATGATATGAATTGATTATCATCAATTTATAAATCACAACAGTTAATCACTTGCCTGGAATTGTTCATACGGTCTGATTCCGTTGGTGTAGATATTGGTTGATGAAGAACACCCCAAATTGACCCTTTAATTTGGCTCCAAAATACTCACAATTGCTCTTGATTTGCTTTCCTTTGTTCCTATCTCAAATCCTAGGTCTAGAATTATGTTTACTGCCGTTTAACACTTCCCCAAATTAGGTCACAACTCTTAATCCCGTTTTTGGTCATCTGGGCCTAATTAAAATGGCCCAACTCACCCCGTGTGGGCCCGGCTATACCCAAAAATACCCTGATACCCAATTACTATCCCCGAGTACTCTTTTTTTACTATCTCGACCCATCCGGACGCAACCGCGCACTCGAAAGTGCCATCCGAAATACTTTTTGACATTCCAAATTTCGACCTCAAAATGCGACACACATTAATTCGAACAATTAAACTTAAAGTCTCAAATTATAATTAATTCGGCTCACTCAAATAAATTCTCTAACTCATGAATTTAAGTTTCTCCAATTTAAATATTTTTATCTCTCCCAAAAATAATTAAATATTAAATCCTCAAAATTATGGGGTGTTACACCAGCCTAAAAAAATACCGGGCGATCAATCCTGTACTAAATTAAAATAGGAGTCTCATACGGTTCATTCTTAGCATCACTGTCAAAAACCAATTTAATTACTAATAACCTATTAGGATTGCGCCAAAATTTTATTTAATTAATCTTTTTAAAAAAACTATTCAAATAAAACATTCACACAGTTTTCATATAAGACTAAAAATGATATAAAACAACCGAACACTCGATTTAACAATAATACAACCCAATCGAATCCGCATTAAACGATGATAAAAGAATAAATAAATGCAGTTGGGTTATTAGCCCGAATGTTATACAGTACCTCCTATCTAGATTACAAGGATAGAAGCGTCTACAGTAAACATGTATGTATCCACAGCTGCTGCAGTAGACGTCTGACTCAAAGGAATCATCATCCAGGCGTCCCTGTGTCTGGATACCTATATATATATATATATATAGCAAAAGATAGGAAAAATAGATAAACGGTTCAGAGCCCTAGTTGTAAAAATATTTTTGCAAGTGCATAAATGCTATATTTTAATATAGGTTTTATCTCATATTTAAATTGGTATTGCACTCCCATGAGATACCCCTCACCCCTCTTCTAGTAGTGCACTTCTATCGCATTCTTTTAATAACCTATTTAAGCTACCCTGACTAAATAAACGATCACAACCAATCTCTAAAAATCCTAATTAACCTGAGTACTACGAGCTAAACTTCTCCCCATTGCCAACACTGCACTACGTTCGTGCGTGCGGTGTCTCGCGAAGCGAAATCCAAACAAGGAACCCCCCGAAACACTACTACCTGGCAATGTTGATCATCGAGATCCATTAGGCCCTCAGCACATGACGCGTATATGTATATATATATATATATATATATATATATATATGTGTGTGTGTGTGTGTGTGTGTGTGTGTGTGTATCTCACTACTACCTAATTCTCCTTTTCACATAAATCCAGATATATATCTACCTAAAAGGAATAACTCTTATCATTCTTTCCATTCTTATATACGTTTACTATATATATGATTACTATCTTTCATATACAAACAATATACTATACGCAACAAATATATGATTATAAATATCACAAGCATAATAACCATCCCACCGAGCTATAACTCGAGGATGCAGTCTCATAGTGCCTATCCAAATCCAGGTTTACTCACTGTACCATGGTAACAAGCCAGACTTACTCGTGGTCATGGTAAAAATACACAACGGTGGAGGCGGTCATGTTCCCTCTGCAAGTGGGTTACACACATCGCACTCGAACACGGGATGAGATGACCTGGGGATATACTCTCCCTGCTCCTTAAGCCAAGGAATTCACCCACATCGCCCAACCTCCTTGGATTGCACTAGAGAAAATATATAATTTGTCTATTCCAACCCTACACCAAAGGAAAGCCCGTGGAATCAACCTCTAAGGTACAAACATATCAATCACACACAGATATATTTACACGCATCATATTATATAATATATACTCTATCACATCGTATATATAATCTACATCACTTTAAAATACTAAACCCAAAATTATTCTCTCACTTAAATATAACTCGCACCTTAATTGCTACTAAGGATTTATATAACTAAACCCAAATATACAAACCCGTACTAATTAGATAAGTATATTATCAATTTATCTTAAGCCAATATCCCAACTTTCCATCCTAGTCGCCTCGTAGGATTTACTCAACCATAATCGGCACATAATTACATTTTCTACACTCATCTTTATTTATCTAGAAATAATTACCCGCCAAATTACTATCCCGAGTGTTATTCATCCTAAGCACCCTTAATTAAATAATTCATGGATTCCATTGTCCACGAACCCAAGGTCTACATTTTGCTCAAATAACAATTTAGAGGTCCCCACTCTACTTTTGGGAACCCCAAATATCTAATTCCTCAATTTATTTATTTTTCTCTAAAACATACTTTTAGTGCCGCACGATTATAACACCCTCCTAACCCCCCCCCCCCCCCCCCACACACACACACACACATAATTTCCCTCAAATGGCTAGATATTAATTCCCAAAATGAATCTCTATTTCCTCAATTTAATAATCTAGAAACAATTTTGTTTGGAATTTATCCCATTTAAACAACACTAGCCGAAATTGTCAAAAATCCTGAAGGATCGATCGATCCAGACAGCTTCTTCTTCAAGAAGCTGTTTCGGCCATTAAAGCTTCCCCCAAGCTTTTATCCCTTCTCCTAGCATCCTCCAACCTCAATCAACGACATATATACACATAATAAGGGTTCAAAACATCCTAGAGCCCATAACCAACAATCGATTTCAATAATTTCGTAATTTTCCCAAATTGTATATTATCCGTTAAACTTCCTAAAAACCCAATTTGATTCACGAAAAGCCATCCCGAAAATCTTTATAGTTATTCACTACCAGCCCTAATATGAGATTTATGCACTTGCCTCGTGGATAAAATTCGACGACCTCGAGTCGAATCCCGCGGAGTTTGGCCCGGAAATCTTTTTCTTCTTCGTCTTACTTCCTCTCTTCTCTTTCTCTATTTTTCTTTCCTTTCTCCCACTCTCTCTTACCTTATAGGAGAGAAAAGGCTTTATCGCTTTAAAACCCAAAAAATGACTCGTTTACTTAATTGCGAGTCCCTTTTAATCCAAAAATTCTCAAAACCTAAACACTACTCCCGGATACTCTATTCTGAATATCTCGTCCCGTTCGAAACCAATCGCAAACTCGAAATCTCCATCCGAGGTACTTGACCGCAATTCACTAATTAAACCCAACACACCTTAATATGGGTTTTCCAATTAAAATATTATCCTTTGTCGCTTTACCCCACCGCGACATGTAATTAAAATGATCCAACTCATTTACTTAATCTTAAAAGTAAGTGCAACACCCATCAGAAATCATGTAACCCTCATAAACTCCGAAAATTATTTCTCAGAGAAATTCCTCAAATCTCCAAATTATACTCATTTATGTTAATTAAATATCCCTAAAAGCGCGAGTTGTTACATACGAACTTGGCAGATTCTCACCCTCTGGAAGTGCGTCTTTTAAGAATTGAAGCAATGTTGTAAATGACGTGTGGCTCCACTTATAAAGTGTTTTCATGTGAATTGAACAATAAATGAAAGTGATGAGAAAGATTTGCAACCAGGGTACAACTCGCGTTCCCCATATTTTAACAACTTGAAAAATGCTGATGCATTTTCATACATCCCATCCTGGTCTTCATACGGGTTGTTACATCGCATACCCTCTTCACTTTTATTTTCGAATATATCATGTAGTAGTCCACACATATCATCTCTTGTATTCGAGTCATGCCCTTCATCCGCTCCACTAATTCCCATTGTGTATGGAACACCTTTTACGTGATAAATCCACCTAGTGCAATTCTTAACAAACCCATGTATGATGAGATGCTCATAAACAACTTATCTTTCATGCCTAATGGTATTTTGACATTTCTTACACGGGCACTTGATCACTAGCTCGGGGTATTTATTGGCAAATTTAAAGTCAAGAAACCCATTAACTCCTTTAATATAAGGCTGAGAAACTCTTGACAATTCCATCCAACTCTTATCGCTATCCATTTGAAAAGATTGTTGATTACCTCACACTATCACAAAATTGTTGTTAGATTCTTTATGAAAAATTCATAAAAAAATATAATAATAAAAAAAAATGTTAAACCATAAATCATTAATATGCTCTTTCAAAACTATGTAAATTTACAAATAGTAAGTCTTTAATTAAACACCATTTGGATATGGCCTTATATGATACCTACCAATATTTAGTGATATAAAATGAAGAAACTTAACTATCAATATATTTTAACCTTAATTAGTTAACAAAAATTAAAAAAACTCACTCATAACATAATCAATTACTAAAAGATATTAATGTAATAATGAATCATGACACGTTAAGAAGAAGATTAGGCATAATGCCTAATTATTTGAGCTTAAACGAAAACAATGTACAACTACTCAATACCCTAACACAACAACTCACATCAAGACTTAATTTTCTAAAAGGTAAAAAGATTAAACATAAAATAATGCATAAGGGCCTCGCTTAAAAAATAACTTTAGTAAAAAATAATCATTACGAAAAAAAAATCTCCATGTCAATAATGAGATAGCATAATTAAATCATAGAATCTAGATGAAAACGCTACTAAATTAAATTGTCCAAATTAGAAAGTAATATTAAAACTTGTTTGTTATCTTAAAATTCAGCACATATTGAATGAATAAAAGGGCTTGCTAAATTCAACTGCAATATTGTAACAACCCTCGATTCTGGGAGGCTCATTTTATACTAGTTTTACCGCATAAGGTGATTATATAAAATGTGGGGACTGGAGTAAATATTAATTTAATGAATTGAAAGTTAATATTTACTAGTTTGATGCATATTTACTGCATATGAGAGTAAATATCAACGGGTTGCATGTTTTATAGTGTCATGTATTTTAAAGGACATTATGGTTAAAATGAAATTGGAACTTGAAACTGAAAGTGTGGAAGTTGGATCCCCGGTGATTTAATAATTATCACAATTAAAAATAATTTAATTTCCCTTTTTAAACAAATGAATGCGGAAGCGTTGAGATGGTTTCAACAAAAATAACAAGGCCGGGTTTTAATATCTTATTAACAAATTAAAACAAAATTATTCAAGTCCTAGAAATTTGCCTAAGTCATGATTAACAATTATATCCAAAGTTAGGCGAAACCAAATTAATGCAAGTGACTTGAATAAACCAATTTTAATCCAATATTAAATTAGAGTCCCAAATTAAATGAGTGTGATAATTAAACCAAATTTTATCTTGAAATTATCCTAAGCATGCGTTCTAAATTATTGTGCAAGATAAAATAAACAAGATCACACTACACCGCGATATACGAGGAAAAACCCACTAACGGGAAAAAACCTCGGGACGGCCCTAGCCTCAAATCCACTAAAAACGGTATTACAAAATACAAGACAAAAGACTTACTTCCTAAACTCGAACCCTCTCAAGCCGTGATGCTCCTTCTTGTATCAACCTCCAATTAGCGGATAACCAACGGAGCTCCACCTTGGTCTCGGAATACACCGATAGGACTTTAAACGGTCACCGTCACCCGAACATGGAGCCTTTCTCCAAACGGGTAGAATCTCAACAAAGGTCTTCTTTGTGATGGGGTGTAGAAGCAAACCCGAAACGTCTCTTGAATTCGGTAGAGAAAACCGGTGCCAAAAACTCCAAGTAAGGATATGTATATATAGAACTTGGAATAAACAACAATGGGTGTAAAGTAGAGTGTGTATGAATTTTCCATTAAAAATTAACACTCAAAACATGAACATTTTCCCTAATTAAATTTGCTCTCAAACTCTCTCTAAGAGTTGGATATAGAATGGAAAAGTTGGAAGGAAAAATGTGATTCCCGTCCCTCATAAGGCTGGAAAAAGTTGGTTAAAAAACAAGTGGGGATCATGGGAGAAAACTGCCAAAAAACTGCTCAAAACTGTTCCCGCCTGGCATTCTCGTTCGAACGACTTTGACTGTCGTTCGAACGAGGTTTCTAACGAGCGACCAGCCTGGGCTCGTTAGAACCTCGTTAGATATCTCGTTAGAACGAGAAAGTCGTTCGAATGACTTATCTAACGACTGACCAGTTTGGTTAGAAAGACAGTCTCGTTCGAACGAAGTTTGGTTCGAACGAAAAATCTCGTTCGAACGAAACTTCGAACGAGTTTCAGAAATTTTGTTAAATTCTATATTGGCCCAGAAACATTTATATATATATTAATATAAAGTCCTTTTGAAATAATTTCTGAAATAAACAAGGTTTGATTAAACCTAATCACCCAAATAAACAAAGTTCCAAGTTCCTATATAAATATAATTACATTCATACCTTGGGAGCATGGAACCTTAGTTGATAACGTAGAAACGAGGCACATAAACCGGCATTTTGATGAAGCTTTAAATTCTTTGCCGCTACGTCTTCAACATATACTTCATAGGTCTTGAATATTACAATTAAATAAAATCCTATGAAAAAATGTTTTTGTCCGGAATTGAGCCAAAACTATATATGGACTCAATTGGAAATTTGTGTCCTTACAAATCTCCCCCTTTGGCTATTCCGGGACAAAAACCAAACAAAAATCCTAAAGGTCCGTCAAGCTCTACTAGACTCAAAACATAACCCGCCCAATCTTGACTCAACCCAAGGATCAAACGCTTTGCCATAGAAAGATGCCGCTTTAGAATAATTCCTGCACACTTAAGCAAACTCATAAAATTCATAGGGAATATCAAAATATTAAATGCAATTAATTAATTACTCCCCCTAAATTAATTCTCCCTTTTAAACACATGACCCCCTTTTTGTTCGGGAATAGGCAAAGGATTAAAGAACTAATAAATAGCATGTGAAAGCTTAAAGTGATAAGACATGAAAGCATATGGGCAATTTTAAAGCAAGGCAAAGACAAACAAATATCATATGTATATATACTATAAATATACCAATAAGTACGAGCATATATAGATAGATATAAACACACACATGACACAAAATACAATAAGTTTGCACACTCGTATGGCAACAATGTGTCATATGGAAACGGAAGTGTAGGGGTGTGAACTAGCAACAATTAAATTTAGACCCAAACACTTAAGAAACGTTCACGGAGTTCTCATTTGATTGCAAACTTCATCACAGTTAAATATAACCTCATGTGACAATATAAAGATTGAACTCAATGAACAAACATACACAATGCATACAAGCCTAGCATGATGATGATTCTACAAACCAAATAGAGTCATGACATGAAAGACAACTAGGATAAACGGACATTGTGCAAACCGTTGATATACCATCCAATTCTCCCTCAATGAGCATATATATTCTTTTATTTGTGAATGAATATATCAAACAAACATAGGCCTTGGCAATTGTTTTCTGTTTAATGCCAAATATTCTATTTTTAGGCCTTTGGATCACGTATTTCTTTTAGATCCAATCAACGGTGGCTTACTATCGCAAAGGATTTAATTCATCCTTTCGGAGCCCTTCCCCGTGCATATATTAATTTATCATGTTTTCATTTTTCGCACAAATCTCACATGCAACGGATTTTGACATGCACTAGTCCTCCTAGGTCATAGATATGTAGATGACTAGATTGGTAGGAGAACACCTCAAAAAGCTCAAATATAACATGTGACATTAAGATTTCAAAAGAGCTCGTGCATGTGTGAAAAGAGGCATATAGAAATAGAATCCATTTGAACAATACAAAATCCAACTACTCCCAAAAAAATGGTAAAGAACATTTTAAGGATTGAAAATCTAAACCAAAAGTTCTAGCCACGTGGGAACGAAAATGATGGGATTCAAACACAAATAAATGCCACATAAAGTGTGTCAAACAAAAATACACACAAAACAAAATCTTTTTGAGTTTTTAACATTTCTAACCAATAAAAATATATACTCAAAAGACTAAACAAAATATTTTTCATGAAGCATAAATGAAATAATAAAACACAAATGATAAACAAAAATCTTTTTATATTTTTCAGTTAAATCAAACACAAAATATAATACAAAAAGATAAACAAGTCATGATTTCTAGCATGTGATATGAAATAAGGCAATGACTAGAAAATGACTAAACAAGCATACATTTAGCATGTGAATATAGCATGAAGTACAAAAGCTAAAGTATGCAAATACTAACACATTCATCCTTTAGATTTAGCAAGGGAGGAAGCATGTGTAAGTAAATGAGAATCAAAATCCCTATTTTGTAAGGCAACCAAGTCAGATTTCCTAACCCAAATTAATGAAGAATTACTATCTTGGGGTGTAGGAACGTTAGTTATCGTGGTTACTTTACTATGGGATTTTCTAGGAATTCGTTTAAGATCTAAACAAAATTTCCTAAGATGACCGTGTCGACCACAATGTGTACAAGTGAGATCATGTGGAAAAGATTTATCTAAGGAGTGATCATTAAATGCATTCCTAGAAGATTCTCCTAAAACCTTGGTTTTGACTTTAGGGTTAAAATCATTACAAGAATTGAAGCCTAAACCAAAAGTGTCATTTTTAATTTGGACCGTTCCTAACATTTTATCAATTTTTTCCGAACGACATTCCAAATCAAATTTGACATTACTAGAATCTTTTAATTTATTTTCCAGTTCAACAATATTAGATTCTAGTAAAGAATTACGCTCTTCAAAAGCAAGAAGCTCCTTTTTCAACGATTCCATTAAACCCCTAAGGCTATCTCTCTCGCCTTCTACATATTTAAGCTTCTCTTGAAGAGTCCTCTCACGTGTCCTAAGGTCTTCTATTAAGGCACTTTCATCAATGACCTTGACACTCTCTCTTAAACTCGCTTCTAACTTCAAATTAGCTCTTTTCAATTTAATAGATTCTTTATATAATTCATGAAAAGCATTTTGAAGTTCACTCATATCAACCTCTTCTTCATTTTCACTCTCTTCTTCTTTTTCACTCTCACTATCATCAAAAATAAGAGAATCATGTACAATGACCTTGGAAGTGGCATGTGCTATAATTTCATCATCCGATGAGTTCTCATTATCACTCACATGTGCCATAAAAGCCACAAAATTTTTCTTAGTGGGGGATTCGGGCTTCTCTTCCTTATCACTATCACTAAGGGTCGCATTATATGAAATGGGTCGTTTACCCTCTTTCCTTAGTTTAGTGGGGCACTCAAAAGCCCTATGTCCATAACCTTCACAACCAAAACATTTATTAGACTCGTCCCTATCAATATTTTCATTACTAGGTTTAGGAATCTTATCGGCTTTAGAAATCTTCTCGTTTTTATCATGTTTAGAAGATTCAAATTTCTTAAAATCATTTTTAACTTTATCTTTGTTAAATTTAAGAAATTTTCTAAATTTACGAGCAAATAAAGCCATATCTTCCGAGTCACTATCACTATCGCTCTCTACTACTTGTTTAACCTCTTTGCGGGCTTTTAAAGCAACGCCCTTTTCAATTTTCTTTTCAGTTTTAGAGGGAAACATATCTAGTTCATAGGTTTGTAAATCACCTACAAGCTCTTCTAATTTCGTAGAGGCTAAAGTGGGTAAAGAATTTAAAACGGTCACTTTAGGAATAAATCTATCGGGTAGGGACCTTAAAATTTTCTTTACAACACGGTCGTCAGGTATTTTCTCTCCCAAGTTAAAGGATGAATTAACAATATCTGAAAGTCTAGCATAAAATTTATCAAAAGTTTCTTTTTCATCCATTTTGATAGTTTCAAATTGAGTGGTGAGGTTTTGGAGTTTTGAAGCTTTAACGACACTAGTTCCTTCATGAGTTATTTGTAAAATATCCCAAGCTTCTTTAGCGGTTTCACACGTCATAATACGTCGGAATTCATCCGGTGCGACAGCGCTAAATAGGGCATTTAAACCACGGGAATTAAAATTTGCAAGCTTAAACACATTTTCGGTCCATCTATCGACGGGTTTGGGAACACGTTCATTTTCAATTAGATGAGTTGGTGGGGTCCAACCGTTAACAACAGACATCCAAACACGTTCGTCGATAGATTTAAGTGCCGATTTCATGCGCGCTTTCCAATACGCGTAGTTTGAACCATCAAAAATAGGAAATTTTGAAAATGGGGAAAATTCCATTTTTAGCCAAAAATTTAAAAGATCTTTAACGAAATAATTTATCGTTTTTGGCTCTGATACCAATTTGAAAGTGTGGAAGTTGGATCCCCGGTGATTTAATAATTATCACAATTAAAAATAATTTAATTTCCCTTTTTAAACAAATGAATGCGGAAGCGTTGAGATGGTTTCAACAAAAATAACAAGGCCGGGTTTTAATATCTTATTAACAAATTAAAACAAAATTATTCAAGTCCTAGAAATTTGCCTAAGTCATGATTAACAATTATATCCAAAGTTAGGCGAAACCAAATTAATGCAAGTGACTTGAATAAACCAATTTTAATCCAATATTAAATTAGAGTCCCAAATTAAATGAGTGTGATAATTAAACCAAATTTTATCTTGAAATTATCCTAAGCATGCATTCTAAATTATTGTGCAAGATAAAATAAACAAGATCACACTACACCGCGATATACGAGGAAAAACCCACTAACGGGAAAAAACCTCGGGACGGCCCTAGCCTCAAATCCACTAAAAACGGTATTACAAAATACAAGACAAAAGACTTACTTCCTAAACTCGAACCCTCTCAAGCCGTGATGCTCCTTCTTGTATCAACCTCCAATTAGCGGATAACCAACGGAGCTCCACCGTGGTCTCGGAATACACCGATAGGACTTTAAACGGTCACCGTCACCCGAACATGGAGCCTTTCTCCAAACGGGTAGAATCTCAACAAAGGTCTTCTTTGTGATGGGGTGTAGAAGCAAACCCGAAACGTCTCTTGAATTCGGTAGAGAAAACCGGTGCCAAAAACTCCAAGTAAGGATATGTATATATAGAACTTGGAATAAACAACAATGGGTGTAAACTAGAGTGTGTATGAATTTTCCATTAAAAATTAACACTCAAAACATGAACATTTTCCCTAATTAAATTTGCTCTCAAACTCTCTCTAAGAGTTGGATATGGAATGAAAAGTTGGAAGGAAAAATGTGATTCCCGTCCCTCATAAGGCTGGAAAAAGTTGGTTAAAAAACAAGTGGGGATCATGGGAGAAAACTGCCAAAAAACTGCTCAAAACTGTTCCCGCCTGGCATTCTCGTTCGAACGACTTTGACTGTCGTTCGAACGAGGTTTCTAACGAGCGACCAGCCTGGGCTCGTTAGAACCTCGTTAGATATCTCGTTAGAACGAGAAAGTCGTTCGAACGACTTATCTAACGACTGACCAGTTTGGTTAGAAAGGCAGTCTCGTTCGAACGAAGTTTGGTTCGAACAAAAAATCTCGTTCGAACGAAACTTCGAACGAGTTTCAGAAATTTTGTTAAATTCTATATTGGCCCAGAAACATTTATATATATATATTAATATAAAGTCCTTTTGAAATAATTTCTGAAATAAACAAGGTTTGATTAAACCTAATCACCCAAATAAACAAAGTTCCAAGTTCCTATATAAATATAATTACATTCATACCTTGGGAGCATGGAACCTTAGTTGATAACGTAGAAACGAGGCACATAAACCGGCATTTTGATGAAGCTTTAAATTCTTTGCCGCTACGTCTTCAACATATACTTCATAGGTCTTGAATATTACAATTAAATAAAATCCTATGAAAAAATGTTTTTGTCCGGAATTGAGCCAAAACTATATATGGACTCAATTGGAAATTTGTGTCCTTACAGAAACAGTTTATAAAACAAAATTACCGGATGCCATTTTAGAGGGAGTAGTTAGTCCCGGAATGTGCGAGACAGTCAAAATAAGTGCCATATTGTATTTTGGTATTTTGGGCACTTTTACTTGGTTTTAGCTTAACGCGTATTTGCGAGTCATTTTAATGTGGTATTAACCACTTAAGTTGGGAGACTTATGTTAAGCCCGATTTCAACCTTCTCAATTCCCTTAATTCCCTAATTTGTGTCTTAAACATAGAGAGAAAAGGAGAGAAAGAAAGAAGAAGAGAAAAGTGGAGAAAAAAGAGAGAAAAATGAAGATTGAAGATGGGAGATTGCTTCTACCACCAAGAAATCTGAATTTGCAACCCTAAGGCAAGTTTTCTACTTGCTAATATGTGATTTAAGTTGAATAATTTGTATGATGTTTATGTATATTCATTTGGAGATCAAAAATGGAATTTATGGGAATTAAACCCTAATCTTTGTTTAAATGATGAAATTTTTGATTATAAGGGTTATTAATCATGTAGGATAGATTTTGGGTAGATAAATGTTATTGATTGTGTGTAGAATTAAAGAGATTTGAGGTTTGGAAGATTTAGGGTTCATAACCCTTAAAACAAAATTTGGAAATTCTGCAGAACCGAATCAATTCGGCCTGGACGAATCGATTCGCCTTGAGACAGTTTCCAGGTCTGGGTCGACCGAACCGATTCGGATGGTCCGAATTGATTCGGAAATTATAAAGGAGTTAGGTTTTCCTGACCGAATCGATTCGGATGATCCGAATCGATTCGATTTCCTGAACCCAAATCGATTCGGCTAGGCCGAATCGATTCGAAAGCCCTGCATTTTGAGTAACTTCCTTAGTTTAATTCCAATTCATTTTCTTTAAGTCTAGGGCCTAGGAACCTTCTTTAATGAAGTAAACTAAGTGTCCTAGAGTTGTATTGAGTTAGCTACTTCCCTACACTAGGAATGGGTTATGTGGGGACTTTTCCGGGGTTATGCCGATTGATGTTAGGGCATTCCTTCTTCTAGTTGGTTTTTATGAAACTAGGAGATGTATTATTATGTTTGGGAGACTTTAGAAGCTCAATGGAGCTATGTTAGTCTTGATGGTTGATAATACCTATTAATGAATCTTGGGAGAATAAATTGGGAGTTCGTTTATTCTTTGAGGATTGTAATGACGATATAAAATATGTATGGCTCCGGATAAAAAAGGTAAACTATTTACGAAACGTAAAGGGATATGGTTTCGAATAACATGAAACATACATTTGCAAAAATGTAAATGGAATTGGAAATGGTAAATGGAAATGGAAGTAATGATAGTAAATGATAATTTACTTAATCATTAATATGATAAATGATGATCTGGTTAAACACACCTCTCTAAATGACATCATAAGGGAAGTTCGTACGCTTGGTGATGCCCCCTGGCTAGTGAATGCGGGTGGATATAGTCCATAGGCCATATGAGCGATATGTTATATTTTTCTGCACTGGTGAGGAGATTTCGGGTGTGGTCTTGACTCTCCCGCAGGCATATGGCCGCTTCTCGACGTATTTTCGTTATAGGTGCCCAGGTTGTCTTGTATAGATAGGCCCTGGAAGATGATGGCCATTTAGGGGCGCGCCCAGTGGGGAAACTCGGAGGGGCGGTCTTAGAAACGTTATATGTATATCAATATAACTATTCATAATCAAGTGGGACTTGATGTATGAGATATGCCATAAAGACCATGATGTAGTGCCACAAAGAGCACAATGAAATGCCACAAAGAGCATTTGTTAATAATGATATTCCTGCTAAGGAATGGTAATGCCAGGATGGGCATGTAATTGAAATAAAATCCATAAAGAGCTTATAATTATAGTCATACATTCCTGATAAGGAATAAACTATGAAATGAATCGGTGTATATAATGGAAATTCTTACTTATGTTATGCTTTTCTCCTCGACCAACAATTTAAGTAGGCATGCGTCGGAGGGGTTCCTTGTTTGGATTTCGCTACGGCGAGACACTCCGCCGCATGAACACTTAACGATATTGGGAGCGGAGAGATGATTCTTTTTTTTATGCTCCCCTTTAAATTGTCTTAGCTTATGTTTAAAAAAAAAAATTGTGTAAGTAGGTTCTTATTTCCCTCTCATCATAATTTATCATTCATAACTGTCATACTCTTTATTCATCTGGCAATCATATAGAATCGGTCCCTGACCCGTTTGTATTTCTTGTTGCATATGCACCTTGTCTCCGCTCAGGTACTCCGCCGCAAGGATGCCTGATTTGAATTCCTATTCCGATGTTTTTGGCGAGCCGTGATGCTTTGCGGGTATTACGGGACATTTGGTATAGACGTTTTCCTTTTTGCATTCTAGCAGAGATCAAGTCTCTTTACTCGGGCAATAGGCCCAAGCTTTTGTAAATGTCTAATGAAATGTATCATATAAATTATTGAGTTTGTTTTAAATGATGTTATAAAGATTATGACCGGTAGCATATTCGGTCCTTTTATGGTATTCTTGTGGTATTATATATATATATATGTCTTGGGGTTTCCCCTATCTTTTCAGGAATTGGGTTGTTTGTTTTCCTTTATTTACTTTAAATTCAAAAAAATTTGGCAACCCATTTTCTGAAATATTCAGTGGTTATCCTGGATACTCTATATTTTATTATGATGCTGAGAATGATTCCATCTATGATTCCATTATATTGGAGTATTGGGATGGCCCCCCCTTATTTTGGTGAGCGGGTTGTCACAGATGGTATCAGAGCATCAGGTTCTAGAGTCCTTAGGAATCTGTGTGGACGCCTTAAGTTTTCAGCGTTGCTTTTAACTTGACGTAGGGCCTTAGGATTAAGATCGTTGATTTCTTTAGTGAGATCTCGTTCTTCTGCCATGGGGTAGAATTTATAGAATCTTTTGCCCATTCGTGTGAGAGTAGTAGGTCAATTGAAGAAGGGCGTCATGGGGAGGATTTTTGAGAACTGTAAATTATTGTCGGAAATGAGGACCGCTTTGGAGGTAGCTCCCTTTTTGTAGCATTTTCTTATCTTGATACTACGGCTACTAATTTTAGTTGATGTAGTTTTCCCAAGTACCGCGAGAAGTAGAAAGTGGTACTAAGCTTGAGATTTCAAGCGATGTTAAATTGAAGAGGAGAAGCGCCCTGAAGTAGGATGGAGGAAAATCCTCCATCCGTAGAAGAAGTGTTGAGGTGGTGAAAATGTGGTCACTATATTTGTGGGTGCCGGAAGTTTGGCCCATAGAGAAGCCTGGTGGATACTTGCAATGACGAGTTTCTCTGGGATAACTGGAATGAGGAGAAGGTGGATTCTCGTATGTTCACAAAATGTTAAGTTAAAGACCGATGGTGCATAAGGTGTTGTACGGTTAGGGAGACGAGACCGTGCACCATGAAATGATAGGCTCCAGAAAAGGTGTCATTAACACTTCTGATGGAGTAAGAATCATGAAACCCCATTGGTGGACATCCGCCTGGGGAGATTTCATTGAACTGAGGAAGAGGAGGCCGAGAGTGTGTCCTCTTTTACTGAGAAAGTAAGAGGGACTGCGTGGATAATTGTTGTCAGCCAGAGTCGGAATAATGGCTATGATGAGGAGTGTAGAACCACTCATTTTAAACTTCGTTGAGTGGAGAACGTGGGCAAGAGTAAAGTGCCTGGTTGGGGAGTTGGTGGAAATAATGTTGGTTCGCGTAAGGCTCGAATATGGAGTCTGAGAACCATTAGTATACAACCCGGAGTGCTTAGCAAATTGTGGTGGGAATTCCACCTTATAGGTGGGTGGTGTATTCCTTAGGATAAGATTTAGTAGTATTGTATCTACGGTAGATTCGAGTGTGTACATTGAGCTTGTAGTAGTATTTACGCTGTTATGGAAGGGTAATGATATGACTTCCGTGGTATGGAAGTTCTATATTTTCTTCACTCGTTAGGAAGCGAGTGATGATATTTTAAATGTATATGTATCATATGTGTTACTTGCATTATGTGTCCCTTAGTTTAGGCGCTCTATTGTTTGATTGCATTGTATGTGGATGTTATTTTTCCTTTCTCCTATTTTATGTACATTATGCGAGTAAATATATTTTGGTGGGTTTGGGGTGATAGCAAGCAAATAAAATTGTGAGGCTATCTTACTTCTAGTTCAAAATGGGACTAGTGGTTCTATAATACCTCTCCTGGATACAGGTTGAGACTTTATAGAGGCAGATTGAGTTAGGTAGGAGATATTTCTTCTCTGTTGTGTTATCTTGCGTGAGTGTTTGATTGTTCGTTTGTCTTGTTTATGCATGTTATGCTTATCTCCATGATCAACAAGTTAAGTAGGCATGCGTCGGAGGGGTTTCTTGTTTGGATTTCTCTTGGCGAGACACTCCGCCGCATGAACACTTAACGATGTTGTGAGTGGAGAGGCGCTACTTTTTTTTCTTTCTTTTTTTTTCTATTGCTAGAAGTTGGGTTGAAAGGTTTAGCCGAGAATCACGTAGAAGAGTGATTAAGGGTTATTAAAGTGCGAGATAGAAGCACTGTATATAGTTCTCTCCTCTGATCAATGTGAGGGAGACTGAGATACAAAGTCGAATTGAGACTTCGGGTTATGCCTTGATAAGAAGGCTATTTGAAAAGATGTATCTATGTCATGGGATTGAATTTGTAAGACTTCACAGAAAGTGAATGTCTGATCAGTTAAAACCTTTAATGATACTATGGTAAGACATAGAAGTAGGATTTAGTTAATAAAATTATAAGTTAGAATTTTACCAGTCCCGATTATGTGTCTTAGACCGTCACATCTTAATGACCGACGATGCGAGGTAGTAGTGTAACGGGAGGGTTCCTTGTTTGGATTTCGCTTCGGCGAGACGTCCCACGCATGAACCCGAGCGAATGTCGGAAGTTGAGTAAGGTCTTGGTCACTAGGGATATATTTAGTATTATATGCTTACGATTTAGGTAGGATATATATAGATAGACCTTAGGATTTTTAGGATGTAAGACCTTGAGGGTAGGTGGCGTTAGTTTAGGATGATTGTTAGGAGTTGACCACGAATAAGTTATGGGTTAACTCTAAAAAGGGATTAGATCCCTAGGAACGAGATTTATGGGGTCTCGCGAGGTTTGGTAGGTTCGGCCGAAGGAGATGAGGCCTTTCTTAGAAACGATGTTACGTTGGTAACTTCACTTTTGGGGAGTTAAAAAGGACGGGTGGACCCTCACTCCTGATCCCATGGTAGTAAGCTCGAGAGTGAGTTTAAAGAGTAAGTTTCTGCCAGGATTGGGGAGTAATAATACTGGAGCATGGACCCGTTGTCTATGCGTCTCATAAGCTTAAACTTGGGGGAAGTATTATCCCACGCTTGAATTAAAATCCATTGCAGTGGCAATTGCCTTAAAGAAATGGAGGCACTACTTACTGGACAGAAATTTAGTCTTTCTCGCAAGCAACAAGTGGTTGCAGTATGTCAGGGGAGAAATTGAATTGGTGCTTGGAGTTCTTAAAGAACTATCATTGGATATTCTACTTCGCTAAGGAAATGCAATTGAGGTAGTAGAGGTGTCGAGTAAGAAACCCGTCGTAGATACTTGTGTTGGCATGGATAGCCAAATGAAATGAGCAGGACTCGGAAGACTCTGTAGCGAGAGCATTCTGGTCTGTGATTGACCATTGCACCTACTCGTGCGAAGAAGAGTATCGGTGGAATGAAGAGGGGTATATTCATAGACGCTTGCATTGAAGTGCCGAGACCGTTATGGTCAGGATCCTATTTGAGAAAATTGTTGATCGTTCGACCAGACTGGTGCAAATTCATCCATTATGGATGAACTACATGTAGAAGAGTACACCCCATTCTTGATGGAGGAATGGTATAACCGTAGGAGGTGCCTATTAAAATAGGATGGACCGAGACTAGATATTCGTGTCGAAAGTTTGGCTAAAGTTTCCATGAAGAAATGGGAACCGTATGAAAATGGCGTATATCCTACCACCCTAAAGTGGATGGATGTATGAGAGGAAATTAACTTAGGACCGAAAGGCACATCTCGAGCGGGCGCCATAGAATACATAGCAGATGGGAGCAGTAATTAAATGGATAGAGATCCCTGTACAACCGTTAGGCTATTGAATGGCCTTAGGGATCATTTCCTAAGGCATGGCATCGTGAGTGGCCTAACGTGGTCGGTTGAGTAATTCGCATACTCGTTGGAAGGAACCAACGGGAAATATGTCCCTTGGACTTGGAGTGGTCTCAGGACATTTCTTTAAAGATTTGGCTTTTGAGCCCTACGCCTTGATGACATACGTCAATGCGAGGGAAAGTTGAGTAGCATTGGAGATTAGGCAAATTGTGCTGAGTCGTGTGCGCATCGTCTTCCGCCGCAGGAAGCTAGAATCGATAGTTAGTGAGGAACGCTTTGTGCTATGGTAGAGCACAAAGGAGGTAGACTGAGATAGATAGAATCAGCCTTAGTCCGAGTCCTTTTGGGACGTGGCGATATCGAGGGGTTTGTTTAGGATGGTAGAATCCTAGTTTAGAGTAGTATACCCTTTGTGAGAATTGGGTACGCCCGAATTTTGGGGGTAAAATTCCCTCATAAGGGGGGGTGTATGTAACAACCCTCGATTCTGGGAGGCTCATTTTATACTAATTTTACCACATAAGGTGATTATATAAAATGTGGGGACTGGAGTAAATATTAATTTAATGAATTGAAAGTTAATATTTACTAGTTTGATGCATATTTAC
Source organism: Sambucus nigra (assembly GCA_949130495.1). Classification (NCBI taxonomy): domain Eukaryota; kingdom Viridiplantae; phylum Streptophyta; class Magnoliopsida; order Dipsacales; family Adoxaceae; genus Sambucus; species Sambucus nigra. The sequence goes on along the minus strand of OX422208.1, from coordinate 642,913,091 downwards.
TGCATATGAGAGTAAATATCATCGGGTTGCATGTTTTATAGTGTCATGTATTTTAAAGGACATTATGGTTTAAATGAAATTGGAACTTGAAATGGTTTATAAAACAAAATTACCGGATGCCATTTTAGAGGGCGTAGTTAGTCCCGAAATGTGCGAGACAGTCAAAATAAGTGCCATATTGTATTTTGGTATTTTGGGCACTTTTACCTGGTTTTAGCTTAACGCGTATTTGCGAGTCATTTTAATGTGGTATTAACCACTTAAGTTGGGAGACTTATGTTAAGCCCGATTTCAGCCTTCTCAATTCCCTTAATTCCATAATTTGTGTCTCAAACATAGAGAGAAAAGGAGAGAAAGAAAGAAGAAGAGAAAAGTGGAGAAAGAAGAGAGAAAAATGAAGATTGAAGATGGGAGATTGCTTCTACCACCAAGAAATCTGAATTTGCAACCCTAAGGAAAGTTTTCTACTTGCTAATATGTGATTTAAGTTGAATAATTTGTATGATGTTTATGTATATTCATTTGGAGATCAAAAATGGAATTTATGGGAATTAAACCCTAATCTTTGTTTGGATGATAAAATTTTGGATTATAAGGGTTATTAATCTTATAGGATATATTTTGGGTAGGTAAATGTTATTGGTTGTGTGTAGAATTGAAGAGATTTGATGTTTGGAAGATTTAGGGTTCATAACCCTTAAAACAAAATTTGGAAATTCTGCAGAACCGAATCGATTCGGCCTGGCCGAATCGATTCGCCTTGAGACAGTTTCCAGGTCTGGGTCGACCGAACCGATTCGGATGGTCCGAATCGATTCGGCAATTATACAGGAGTCAGGTTTTCCCGACCAAATCGATTCGGATGATCCGAATCGATTCGATTTCCAGAACCCAAATCGATTCGGCTAGGCCGAATCGATTCGGAAGCCCTGCATTTTGAGTAACTTCCTTAGTTTAATTCCAATTCATTTTCTTTAAATCTAGGGCCTAGGAACCTTCTTTAACGAAGTAAACTAAGTTTCCTAGAGTTGTATTGAGTTAGCTACTTCCCTACACTAGGAATGGGTTATGTGGGGACTTTTCCGGGGTTATGTCGATTGATGTTAGGGCATTCCTTCTTCTAGTTGATTTTTATGAAGCTAGGAGATGTATTATTATGTTTGGGAGACTTTAGAAGCTCAATGGAGCTATGTTAGTCTTGATGGTTGATAATACCTATTAATGAATCTTGGGAGAATAAATTGGGAGTTCATTTATCCTTTGAGGATTGTAATGACGATATAAAATATGTATGGCTCCGGATCAAAAAGGTAAACTATTTACGAAACCGTAAAGGGATATGGTTTCGAATAAAATGAAACATACATTTGCTAAAATGTAAATGGAATTGGAAATGGTAAATGGAAATGAAAATAATGATGGTAAATGATAATTTACTTAATCATTAATATGATAAATGATGATCTGGTTAAACACACCTCTCTAAATGACATCATAAGGGAAGTTCGTGCGCTTGGTGATGTTCCCTGGATAGTGAATGCAGGGTGGATATAGTCCATAGGCCATATGAGCGATATGTTATATTTTTCTGCGCTGGTGAGGAGATTCCAGGTGTGGTCTTGACTCTCCCGCAGGCATATGGCCGCTTCTTGACGTATTTTCGTTATAGGTGCCCAGGTTATCTTGTATAGATAGGCCCTGGAAGATGATGGTCATTTAGGGGTGCGCCCAGTGGGGAAACTCGGAGGGGCGGTGTTAGAAACGTTATATGTATATCAATATAACTATTCATAATCAAGTGGGACTTGATGTATGAGATATGCCATAAAGACCATGATGTAGTTCCACAAAGAGCACAATGAAATGCCACAAAGAGCATTTGTTGATAATGATATTCCTGCTAAGGAATGGTAATGCCAGGATGGGCATGTAATTGAAATAAAGGCCATAAAGAGCTTATAATTATAGTTATACTTTCCTGATAAGGAATAAACTATGAAATGAATCGGTGTATACAATGGAAATTCTTACTTATGTTATGATTTTCTCCTCGGCCAACAAGTTAAGTAGGCATGCGTCGGAGGGGTTCCTTGTTTGGATTTTGCTACGGCGAGACACTCCGCCACATGAACACTTAACGACATTGGGAGCGAAGAGATGATTCTTTTTTTATGCTCCCCTTTAAATTGTCTTAGCTTATGTTTAAAAAAAAAATTGTCTAAGTAGATTCTTATTTCCCTCTCATAATGATTTATCATTCATAACTGTCATACTCTTTATTCATATGGCAATCATATAGAACCGGGCCCTGACCCGTTTGTATTTCTTGTTGCATATGCACCTTGTCTCTGCTCAGGTACTCCGCCGCAAGGATGCCTGATTTGAATTCCTATTCCGATGTTTTCGGCGAGCCGTGATGCTTTGCGGGTATTACGGGACATTTGGTATAGACGTTTTCCTTTTTGCATTCTAGGTGAGATCAAGTCTTTTTACTCGGGCAAGAGGCCCAAGCTTTTGTTAATGTCTAATGAAATGTATCATATAAATTATTGAGTTTGTTTTAAATGATGTTATAAAGATTGTGACCGGTAGCATATTCGGTCCTTTTATGGTATTCTTGTGGTATTATATATATATGTCTTGGGGTTTCCCCTATCTTTTCAGGAACTGGGTTGTTTGTTTTCCTTTATTTACTTTAAATTCAAAAAAAATTGGCAACCCGTTTTCTGAAATATTCGATGGTTATCCTGGATACTCTATATTTTATTATGATGCTGAGAATGATTCCATCTATGATTTTCGTTATATTGGAGTATTGGGCTGGCCACCCCTTATTTTGGTGAGCGGGTTGTCACAAATATAAAAACTAATTTTGTAAATATACCACCACAACAACATTAATAACAAAATAGGACATATAAAAACTAAGTTGAGTGACTGAAAATATTCTAAAAAAAGCTCATACATCTGTTTGGGACAACAAGTATCTTGTCGAACTCTGACATTATCATATAAAAGTTAGATAAACTAGTAATTCTAAAATAGTTTAAATCAAGACGAAATAAAGACATGTAGACACGTCTAATTTTAATTTAGAGCTGGTAAGTTTTGTAATGTCAAACTAAAAGGCTAAAGTAATACATATATACCTGCACAAATGAATACACACATACATATACATGAGAAATAATATGTACATATCAAACTAAAAGGATAATATGACACGTATATAGCCTCACGTGAATGCACGCATACATAAACACGAGAAAAATATGTATATAACCCCCTATTATAAAAAAAAATACATCGATTTAGATGATTAAAATAATATTAATCAATTAAAACAAGGCTATAAGAGTTACACAAAGATGATATCATAGGGAGTGATATGAGTTTAAGTTGAACTGGACTTTTTTAATCAATTGAAATAAATGAAAGAGTGAAAAAAATTGGTAGTTACCAAAAATAGATAAGAAAATCCAACTAAATACGCTAGGTCTTGGATAAATATCATCTTGTCTATACTTCATCTAATTATATAAATAGAACCAAAAAAACAAAAACAACTAAGAAATTAAAATTTTCTAGCACTTTTCTCTCGCACATCAATTAAAATTAAAAAAAATTCAGTACTTTTTTCTCTCACAAAAATACAAATTATAACAAAACAAAGATTACACAACAATAATTACCATAATAACACCCCCTACTAATCTGTACTAATTTTTCCTTTTAGTTTCTTGTAACCCCACTATATCTAGTTTTTCCTTATGTAAAGTGTATATCATAACATTTATCTATATGCATAAATTTTGCATAACACAAATATTACGAAAAAATAAAGATTATACTATTTCATATACATGATTATATAATATCAAATCGGAAAAAAGAAAGAGTTAAATACTAAAGATGTCAAAATATTATTGATTCATGACAATACAGAACCAAAATAATGAGAGAAAAAGAGAGAGAATAATGAAACTGGTATGGGTTTAAAAACTCATAGGAACATATCACAAACAAAAGAAAATATTACCTTGCTTCAGGGATGTCTTCTTTCTTATATATCTTTCTTATGAAAACTCTTTGCCTCTATTGCTAGTACCAGATAGAAGCCAATATATGCAAGAAAGTGATTCTCTGAGCCGAAAAAATAAGCAGAAATAAGAGAAATACACCGAAATAAGAAAAATACACTGAAATAAACAAAATAAAATGGAACTTACCTTAAATCTTCAAAGATCAAAATCGTTCTTATAACAGGGGAACATAAAAAATCATGTAAAGCTTCAAAGATCAAAATCATTCAAATCTTCAAAGAAAAATACACCAAAATAAAGAAAGTGATTCTCTGAGTCTCCGGAAATTGAAAGATGATGAGAGCACCGTCTTCCTTCTTATAACAGGGGAACATCAAAAATCGTTTCAAGATGGGTGAGATTGAGGCAAAGTGATTGGAGAGATTGAGGTAGATACGTGATAAGGTTTGCTGAGGATTAGGTTGTAACACCCCGCTTAAAATAATAATGGGTGGCCAGTCCTATACTACATTAAATCAGGAATTTCAGATGGTCCAGTCTCAACATCAACTGCCGGTACTATATAATATAGGACTAACTACCCGATATCATATAAGCGAGATATTAAATAATTTAAAACATGCAACAACTAACAAACCAACACCATAAAACTACTAATAAATAAGAGAAAGAAGCAAGAAGAACTGTGAGAAATGAAATGCTCGAAATAAGCATGAAAGAAATAACTACAACTGAATATACTATAAATAAGTAAACCCGAATAAGCTGTCGGGTCACAGCCAATACAATAACTGAAATGGAATAGATATAAATATGTATATAAATATCCCTTGGGTACAAACTCGATATACAACATGAATCCTACCTAGAATTTTAAAAGGAGGAAGCAACTACCAGATACATCCCGCAACAGTCTGCACATGTCACAGCTCCCAAGACTTTGGATAGAAGGTCATCCGGCATCCATGCGGTAGGATACCTGTAGTAATATATATATACAAGAAGGAAAGAAAAGTAAACGGGTCAGAGCCCGAATGTGTAAAATATTTAGCAAGTGTGTTAACCGTGCATAATAAATATCGGTGCACTTATCTCATAATTGAAGTGGAATCGTACTCTCGTGGAACCCCAACTCACCTCTCATCTAAAGGCGTGCACCTATTCGCGTCTTCAAATTTTAGTTAAATTACCCCCATTTTATTAGGACAACCTAACTTATCATAGGCCTAGCCTATACCCACGAGATCTACCTTCCTAACTTAACCCAAGAATCCACCCCTTTTCTAAATACAATTAAGCATTTATTTTCGATCATATGTGCCTTATTAGGCTTAGTGGATTCCGATTTATACTTTAACCAATTATAATTTAATAAGTTACCCAATATGCATTGGGTTGAAACATCGGATTACGTTTCTAATTAATAAGCATGCAAAATTATTATTGACACAACTTCCCTCCAATTTCAACGTTGTGCTGCGTTTCGTGCGTGGGGTGTCTCGCAAAGCGAAATCCAAACAAGGAACCACCCTGTTACACTACTACTTGTCAATGTCGATCCTGGAGATCCATTATGCCATGTATACAATATTATACTACTACAACTAACATCACCAATAATATCCTTGGGATGATGTAACCAAAGTTTTCCTTAAATGCGATACATCAACCCCCATCAATCATCTAGTACACCACAATCATCCAAGATGTACTCCATAAAGTCCATATCCTTTCATCTATAGGATATATATAAATATACATATATAGGTATTTTATTCTAACCATATATATATATATATATATATCATCATCCATCCAATAGCCAAGTGTACATACTGCATATGATGTACAAGGCCATGCACATAATATACTCGGCAATATATATATATATATATATATATATCATCATCCATCCAATAGCCAAGTGTATATACTGCATATGATGTACAAGGCCATGCACATAATATACCCGGCAATATATATATATATATATATATATATATATATATATATATATATATATATATATATATATATATATATATATATATATATATCGCCGATAAATTGCATCAATGATATCATCTTCCCAGTGCCCGACTCACGTAGCAATACTGGGGCCACCATGGTGGGACTAAACGACACCCATCTCGTGGTAAACTCACGCACACGACGTCCCGGTAAGCGGTCATAGCTCCTAACCGGCAATGAGACGAAACATACCCACCACGTCTCATCCCAAAAATATATATATATATATATATATATATATATATATATATATATATATATATATATATATATATATATATATATATATATATATATATATATATATATCATATAATAACACACAGGACGACTATGACCTGGGGAATATCCACACCCTGCTTTTCTAGCCAAGATGCTCACCCTCTACCCGCGCAACTTCCCAATGATAGCATGAGAGGGGTATGCTTAACCACATAAGTATATATATCATTCACATGCACAATATATATACATCCATATGATCAAATATTAAACCATCATGTAAGTTTTAAATATCCATACCATGTATGTCCATAACATAAATATATCCATATATTCATATCTATATAGATATATATACATATATTCACATATCCTTATATACAACTAATTCTCGTTCATAAGTATGAGATATATAAACTCGGCTATAAGTACACATAATCCTCGATGTATAAGCTGTCACCACAATTTCCTTTAATTTTACCTCCATATGTGAATACCATCTCTCACTTGAAACATATTCAATCATTTTTCCTATGATGAATAGTCTCCCAAACATCATATGTATATATATACTTATATATACTACATTAAGGTTATCACCCAAAATTTTGTGTAGCAACCCATTACTACACATACCATCTATATCCGAGAGCAAATCAATACCTCAATACAAATTTTGACTAAAGGTATACACCTAACCAAAAGTCTACAAACCTCAACTTATTCCACTTTGTCTCAAGTGTTAAAATCCCATGTGATTATTTCCACCTAATTATGTGTAAACTATCCTAACTAGAATTATACTACCGTCTATTCTAGTTGATAGTACGATCCCCAAGCCGTTCCCAATTTTACCTATGGTTTAATTTATTTCATGAACCCTTACCCCTATCGGGTTACCTATTGTTCCTCAATTTAAACATTTCTAATGATATGAGACCCCTCACTCTCTAAGAGTTCTCAACCTCACATCATATTTATACCTTTTTATCTCTAATTGGTATTCCCAACCTCTATGAGGTTTCCCCACAATCACGAAAATGGTTATTTTTCTATAACCCAAAATTCCCCAAAATTCGATTTATACTACTTCCAACCCTTAATCTTCAATCCCAACATAATTTCCAACATCAAAACACATCCTAAATTTAACCTCATCAATTTATATCCCCTAAACCCAATTAAAATCTTCAATTTCAAGATTTGAACCAAAATTTAGGTTTTGATGTTTATACCCAAAAACCATTTCTTTAACCCATGAATTATGAAATAAAATACACAAATAACTTATTTAGCAAGATTAAACACTTGCCTCAGATTTTTAGAGGTTGGATTGTCCTCGATGTCGCGATTTGGCCGAAAATCTCCAAGCTTTTCTCCCTCTCTCATTTCCTTTCTTCTTCTTTCTCTTTTCTTTATCTTTCTCTCTTTTTCTCAAATGCGAAGGCTTCATCCATAAGCCTTAAATCCTTTAAAACAATAAACCCAATTTTAAATGTTAATACACACTTTAAATGACTCGTTTACTCCGATTCGAGTCAACTGACTTAAAAATATTCCGGAGCCGAAATAAAACTCAATGACAGTCATTTTGACTATCTCGACCCTTCCGGGATCAATGGTACCATCAAAATCATCATCCGGAATACTTTACAACGTCCTATATTTTTGGACTTAAATTCCCAAATTTAAAATTCTCCGATTTAATTAAATTTTTAGTTTCCCAAAATTTAATTTCTCAGTCTCAAAAATCATGGGGTGTTATATAGGTTTAAGATATTGATGCAGATTTGGGAGAGGCAGATACGTGAGAGAGGAGAACGTGACGGGAGAGACATCGAGCATACGTGACTTTACCCGCCAAAAAATTGGGCAAAAGTGATATTTTTTTAAAGAAAATAAGACCCGCCATATTTATTTAAGTCGAGGTAATGTTTTTTCCATTAGTTATGAAATGTTTCAGCATTATTGAAAAATTATCTACTTATGCGGCACATCAGTATAAATGTCGTGAATTTGCAATACTTGTAAAAAAAATGCTGGCAAAAACAAAATTCTCAACATTTTTGAATAATACCGAGAAAAAAGTGATGAAAAAAATTAGTTTTCTTGTAGTGAATATTGCCTAAAATCGCAAGACAAATTGCGATGAATAACCCCATGCATCTCCATACATAAGTAATAGATATTAATGTTCCAGTTTCAAATACACGCAAGCCCAGATTCGTCGTGGTGCCTTATCTTTTCTAGTAACCCAGTTTTCATCTGGAAGGGGAAAAAATAAGCAAAACTAGATATTTATATTAAAATAATGACATGCATTAAGATGATTATATCAATGGTATCTAAAACTGAATAGTGTTAGATTTATGAATTTTAAAGTAGAATTTACATCACATAGTATTTTGGATATAATGAATAAAATATCAAGTTGTAATGAGAAAGTCACTATGAATAAAAAACTAATATAATTAATATTTCCATATCAAAAGAGAAGGTATATAGTAAAGGGGTTCATAATATTTTAATTTCTATAACCATATATCATAAAAGAGAATGCAAGTTATTGCATTAATTATCACCGATAAAACCCAAATATAAGGAGATAAAGTAACATAACTGTTGAGCACTACTCATAAAAGTGGTATCCACGTGGTAAGAAAATAAACTAGACACTCAAGATCTGAAGTCCTAAGGCCAAAAATTCTAATGTTTTTTTGTATATGGAATACGATAAATTTATTTCCTAGTAATATATTTATACAACAAAACCATATAAAGGACGATGATTTAACAATGGTGGTAATGTTCACAATAGTGTTTAGTAAAATAATTGGTATTTTTACAAGCTTCAAAAAGTGTTGGGATTCTGAACACAAGGTTTGGGGTTATCAGAAAGTGATATGAACAAATAAGACTGTAATACTGATTATACTGAAATAGAATGATCTATTTTTTCAAAGCATTTGCTGTTGCGATTACTTGTTTTGCATGTTGGAATAGAGATAAGGTTGTCTATGATAAGACAAAACCACTTAAGTCTTGTTATATGTCTACTATAATCTAGTTTATGTTTTCCACAATGTGGGGGGTCATTCTTAGGATTTTATTTAAGTTTTAAATACTTTTGCGATTTATCTTTAGTTAAATGAAAAATAGGTTTGGATGTGGTAAGTATTTTATTTGTTCTTATTAGGGGTATGCATGAATTTATATAGGGTATAATTTAAATTCAAGGTTTTGCCCAAAAGTACTAGTTTCAGGTTTAAAAATATATTTTTTAAACTTGAGGGGTTAAATTGTAAAATTTTGAAACTATTCCATTGTTTTTTCCCTTATTTCATCGAAAATACCTTCCCGAGAACCAAACAAAGTTTTATGCTATACCATTTTGACAAGAAAAAAAAATAATATAAGCTTTGGAAAAAAATTCAGAGCTTGAAACTGCCTCACCCACCCTCATACGGCACCTGAGTGAATTGACACTCAACCACTGACCCACGTGCCTAACATGTGGGTTATTGTTCCTTATATTCTACCTTGGGTGAATTGACTTCCTTGTTTGACTCACAATTTATGTCTCATTTCTCACCATTTTTATCGATCACAAGGCCAAAAAATGTTACCTTTTTCACGAGGAATCCAACCATGTCGTATTCACGAACTTATGTTAAGAAATAATAGGGGATTTATCTTTCTCATCGGTATTAACCTCCTTTAGGACTTAATTTTTTTTTTGAGCCTACACTGACCCCATTATCATATTCAACACTTGGAATTGCATTGATATCTACCTCTACCTCCACTGCTTAAAAAGAGCCTAAATTTTTTGGAATGTTCATATATCCAAATTACCCTCATATATTTCAAAACTACGTTCGTACCTCAAGATGGATATCTGACTTCTTTGCACCGATTTATCAGATATATCATTTATTTAATTATGTAAACGAGTCTCCTTCGCCCTTTGTTATCTGAAATGACCATCTGATTAATGGTCACTCTATCATTATATCTTATTTGAAATATGTTCAGACGATACAAGGGATATGGCTCAAGTTAAGTATATTAAAGACATAAATCAAAATATATTAATTAACGATAAAGAAATTCTAGATAGATGGAAAGAGTATTTTCAAAGATTATTGAATGATGAATATCCCAAAAAAGATGTCGAGAATATTGAGCCGATTATAGGAATGAAATTTTCAATTAATAAAAAACAAGTAGATATGTTAATAAGAAGAATGGAAAAGAATAAAGTGGTTGTCATAGATAAGATACCAATAGAGGTGTGGAGAGAACCCTTGTAAGTCTAGGGGGAGAATGGTTAATGAGTTTATTTAATAAAATTTCAAGAGAAAAAAACATGCTAGATGAGTGGAGGAAAAGCATTATGATACGTTTGTATAAAAATAAAAAAGGATATACAAAACTATGGTAATTATAGAGGAATTAAACTGATGAATCAAACTATGAAATTATGGGAAAATATTATAGAACAAAAATAAGAAATGATTCAATAATCAATTTGGATTTATGTCAAGCGATCCACCACGGAAGCTATTTACTTATTTAAGACAGTTAATGGAGAAATGTTGAAGTAAGAATAAATTTATATATTGTCTTTTTAGACTTAGAAAAGGCTTATGATAGAGTACCTAGGGATGTAATTTGGTGGGCTTTAAGGAGGAAAAGAATCCCAATGAGTTATATTAAAGTTATAGTAGATATGCATGATAACACAAAGACTAGAGTAAGAACTATATGTGGAGAACCTAATGAATTTATTATTAAAGTAGGTCTACATCAAGGATCGGCCTTAAGTCCTTACTTATTTGCTGTAGTTTTGGATGAGATTACTAAATAGATACAAGAAGATGTCCCTTGGTGTATGTTGTTTGCAAATGATATAGTTTATTTTGACACTTCAAATGAGGGCTTAACGATGAGAGTAGATACTTCGAGAAAAGACTTAGAGTCTAAGGGACTAAAAATCAGTAGAAATAAAATGGAATTTATGGAATGCAAATTTAATAATGAGGCATCGGATAGAATAATGTTAAATATTGAAGAAAAATTGATCAACCAAATTAATAAATTTCGTTGTTTAGGTTCAGTGTTACAAATTAATGGGGATATTGATGAGGATGTTAGGAGTAGAATATCAAATGGTTGGATGAAATGGAGATAAGCAAGTTGGGTGTTATGCGATAAAGGGATATCTAATAAATTAAAAGAAAAATTTTATAGACCAGTTGTTGGGCCAGCGACCCTATACGGAGCGGAGGGTTGGGGGTTAGAGAAAAAATATGAACAAAGTCTCCATGTTAGTGAGATGAGAATGCTCTGATGGATGATAGGAATTACTAGAAAGGATAAACTTAAAAACCAATACACAAGAAAAAAGTTAGGAGTAGCTTTCATTAGCAATAAATTAAGAGAAAGTACACTTAAGTGGTACAGACATGTGTTGTGTAGATCAGTAGATGCACCTATAATAAGAGGAAGATTATTGGAAATAGAGGGTAAAAGAGAAAAAGTCGCCCTAAGTTATTGTGGGAGGAAATTATTAGGAGAGAACTTAAGGAATTAAACTTGAATAATAATATTGCATATAATAGACTATAATGGAAAAAGCAAATCCATAAGGCCGACCCCGGATTAAGCCAAGGATGACGATGATGAATTAACCCAAATTACCCAAAAGAATGCAAGTGAGAATACCTGAAACCCCAAACTCAAAGTTCAACCTCAATAACCCACCGCAAAATAATCACTCCCTTATAAAACTCAAACCGATAACAAGAGTTGAGAAGCCACTGATTATGATTCGAGAGTGTAGAAGGGTGTCTACCAATAAAAAAAGTAAATAAAATAAAAATGCTTTTTTTAATGACATTAGAGAGGTGCCCCGCAAGGGCCACCGTAGAAGTCCAAGGTTGATAAGTGCCACTGCAAGGGTCACCACCACTGTAAGGGTCACTGCAGCAATGACATTCGAGAGGTGCCCCGCAAGGGCCACCGTAGAAGTCCAAGATTGAGAAGTGCCAATGCAAGGGTCACTGCAGCAATGACATTCGAGAGGTGCCCCGCAAGGGCCACCGCAGAAGTCCAATATTTAGAAGTGCCACTGCAAGGGTCACCGCCACTGCAAGGGTCACTACAACAATGACATTCGAGAGGTGCCCCGCAAGGGCCACCGCAGAAGTCCAAGATTGAGAAGTGCAACTGCAAGGGTCACCGCCACTGCAAGGGCCACTGTAGCAATGACATTCAAGAGGTGCCCGGCAAGGGCCACCGCAGAAGTCCAAGATTAAGATGTGTCACTGCAAGGGTCACCGCCACTACAAGGGTCACTGCAGCAATGACATTCGAGAGGTGCCTCGCAAGGGCCATCACAGAAGTCCAAGATTGAGAAGTGCCACTGCAAGGGTCACCACCACTGCAAGGGTCACTGCAGCAATGATATTCGAGAGGTGCCCCGCAAGGGCCACCGCAGAAGTCCAAGATTGAGAAGTGTCACTGGAAGGGTCACCGCCACTGCAAGGGTCACTGCCGCAATGACATTCGAGAGGTGCCCTGCAAGGGCCACTGCAGAAATCTAAGATTGAGAAGTGCCACTGCAAGGGTCACCTCCACTGCAAGGATCACTGCAGAAATGTTATCCGAGAAGTGCCACTGCAAGGGTTCCGGCAGAAACTCATATTGAGAAGGAACCCACCCAGGGTGTCCAGGATGAGGGAGTATCTACCACGAGCAACGCCTCATCATGAAACGTCATTATTTAAAAGAACAACAGTATTAAGACTTTGCTTTCTTGTACAGGTTGCCTAGTTGGGCAAGCAGGGCTCAAGCAGGCTAGTTGGGACCTCCTGGGAGTTTTGGCTTGGCGACTGAGGGACAAGGTATGTTGAGCAAGCTCAACCACTAAGAACTATAGGATTGAGAGAATACTTGTAGGAAGACCCAGAAGTCACTCAAGACTACACACACTTCACACTTGGTCACAAGTGAAGTGAACAACCAAAGAGCTGACTACTAACAAGAAATAAACTCTTTATAAGAAAATGACTTTTCCAGAAGAGGGGGTCCTCAAGGTTCCTCTCAAGAAAAACAACATTTTTAGAGGAGAGGAGTCCTTAAGGTCTCCTCTCTCAAGATTTGCAAAATTGCACCACAAGTTACCGTTTCAAAATATAACTACCAAATCTGATATTTTGTCTTCATTAGGGAACATATGTGCTTTTTGACTTTGGTCGGCGCCAGGTGGCGCCTGCAGGAGGGGACAGGCAGGGCTGCCTGTAGGTAGGGATAAATAGTACACTTCAGATATTGTTCTCCACCAACCCTCTCAATTTTGGCACCCAAAAATGCCAACTCATCCCTAATGCCCTAGTATAAATAGACCTCTGGGCAAGGTCAATAGAGATAATTAAAATTGCACTATTACTCTGCCAAAATATCACCAGACCTACCTAGTATTCTCTCCCTGCTCATTCTCTTAGTGTTGAGTGCCTTGTTCCTTCACTCCCCACTGACAGCCATCACTTTCAGGTGTTTCCCTTGAGAAAATTACTATTTTTGCTGTGAAAGTTCATCTTCTTACAGGGAGTGAGTTGAAGATTGAGTTCCATTGTTACCAGAAGGAGAAAGTTTTCTTGAGAAGTTGTACCGGGAGACCTTGAAGACCTTACATCTAGGGTCCATTAGAGTGGGTCACACCTCACCCTTTCCAGTTATTCATAGACCCCAGTCTCACTACCCTCCTACATTTGGCGACTCTGCTGGGGAGGTATTCTTGCTTTAATGAACAAAGAAGGTTTCAATGTCTCTAAGTAGTTGGTTTTTGAGGACATTCCGTCTGGTAATAGAGCTCACAGTGACCAGACTACTCAGGAAGAAGTGGTGGTGATCAGAGCCAAGGCGACTGCGCCTCAGGGAGGGAAGACCAGTTCTCCAGCAGTGGCTCCAATGGAAGGTATGAATCTTATAGCAATGTTTTTTGACTTTTTGAAGCAAAATAACGTGGACCTATCAATCTTGGGTCAAGGTTGTGTGACACCTACTGCTGCCTCTTCTGGAGGGGTAGCCACCCCTATTACGATTCCGACAGAGACGATTCCGTCCCGGAAGGCGGCGCCGGAGCAAGTTCTGACGCCAACAGGTTCTCCAGCTGCTAAAAGCACGTGTTTGGAGGAGTCACCCTCTAAGGCTATTACTATGGAGGAAGTGAGGAAGCTCCTCTCCTCCTCTCAGAGGGAGGGTTCCCACATATACGAGGAGTTACAAGACCCCTATCCGCAGGAAGTAAGTGAGAAGCCATACCCTGAGGGGTATATTCCACCAAAATTTATCAAGTTCGACGGTAGGGGGAGAACCCTAGAGAGCATGTGAAGAGGTTTGTCGAGTACCTGGGAATACATGCTTGCGACAAGAACCTGAGGTTGAGGGAGTTCTCTAAGACCCTCACTGGGAAGGCTTATACATGGTATTCCCACTTAATGCCTAACAGCGTCCCTTCTTAGGAGGAGATGCACAGGCAGTTCCTCCAGAAGTTCTTTGTAGCGGAGGACGAATTTACATTGAGGCACCTAGCACAAGAGGTCCAGAAGCCAGGAGAAGAGTTGATGCACTACATCAAGCGATTTCGTGAGAGGCCCTTAAACGTCCATGAGGATGTGGCGGAGGCCAGGTTACTGCAGATATGTGTTGAAGGACTCTTAGAAGAGTACAAGTTGCACTTGATCAATGAAACTAGACATGGAACTTTTAGAGAATTCACCAGGGATGCTAGCAACTTAGCTATGATAATCAAACCAAGAGCCCCGGGCTGGAGGACACAAGTCCCACTGACTTCCAGGAGGTTTCAAGTTTCAAGGAGGCAAGCGGTTAACTATGTGGATGGGAGTCCCAAAGGGAAAAAGGGAGGCTCTGGGGCCAAGACTGACAGTCCTGGCAATAAGAGAAAGTTAAGAGAAGATGCCCCACCGCCACTACCATACAGTGTAGCTGAGGCTATGGATTGTTACCTCACCTTAGTACGAAAAGGTGTAGCAGGACCTCCTCACCTAAAAGGAGAAACCCCCACCGCAGCTGACAAGGACAATCCAAAGTACTACGAGTTGCACCAACGAGTGAAGCACTCTACCAAAGATTATTACTACTTGCGAAGGATCATTGGCAAGCAGATGGCCAGTGGTACCTTGAAGATACCCCCTGTGGATGTTAACGAGAATTCACTTCCTGCACATCACTTTGGCACTGCCAACATGGTAGTTGCTTATGATGAAGAAGCTACCAAAAGTCTGATGGAGTGGGAGAGCGGAGATCAGTTATGTGAGGAGTTGGGAAATCTATCACTGAGCATATTTGAGCTAGAAAGAAAGCAAGAGGAGTGTTTTTTCACTCCGGAACAAGAAAATGGAAGTGGGGAGGTTGAGGAAGTGACTCTCTCAGAGGGTGAGGTAGATGTCATTCTCGCTCTAGATGAGGGAGGGACCTCCGAAGCGGAGTATGTTTGCAGTGCCTAGACGTATGAGGTAGACTTAGATTCTGAATGTGAGGCCATAGCAAGGATCCCCAAGTTCAAGTGGTTTTTCGACTAGATAGGGGTGAAGTACGACACAAGGGTGTCCATCACGAGGAAAGTCTTGGAGGCAGTGCAGCAGCGGGGAGATCCTTCGCTAAATTGGCAGGGACCAATAGGAAGGATGATTAAGAAGTATACTTCTGAAGTGGTGTTTTCAGAAGCAGATAGGTTGGTGCCTTACTTCCACAACCGCCCGCTGTATGTTACAGCCACGGTTAATGGAGTCTCATTTCCCAGGGCATTAATGGATGGGGGAGCATCTATTAACATCATGCCTATCAGTACATTATATGAAACAGGAATTGACCAGGGGAAGGTGGTTCCGGTACCACTAGTAATTTTCGGATTTGACAATGCCGGAATGCAGTCTATTGGATACGTGAATGTGGGAATCAAGTTGGGAAATTTCACCTCCCACATCAAGTTCCATGTTATTAATGCTAACACTAGCTACCAATTGCTCATTGGAAAGGTATGGATGCACACTCACGGCATAGTGCCTTCCACCTACCATCAATGTGCGAAAGCAAACATTAGAGGTACAGAGATAGTGATCAAGGCCACGCAGAGACCCTTCGCCGTTGAGGAGGCCCACCTGGTAGATGACTCCTTCTACACTGAGTTAGATGAGGAAAGAAAAGTCTCTACAAGAAAACTAAAAGGGATCAAGGAAGCCGAGGGAAGTATCCCGCAGAAGAAGTCTGTCTATGACCGTCTAGGGGGGAGGATAATCCCCCACATGGAAAAAGGCAAGAGGGAAGTAGAGGAGGTATCTAGACCCCCTCGAACTTGCAAGAAGGTGGTATTGCCTGATGGAAAGATCATCTACCATTTATGACGATCTGCGCGAGCGGTGTTCTGGGATGAGATCATCGACCCGACGCTCGCGTGTTTTATCGTTGATGAATCCCATATTATTGAGCATGTTGAGGAACCATAAGAATCTCCAGAATGCATGCAAGACGGACCCAAAGAGCAGCTACAAGAATTAGAGGAAATCAAGTTGGGGCCAGAAGAGGGTGAGAGTAGACCCATTCTAATCTCCAAGTGTCTATAATCGAAGCAGAAAGAAGAGCTCATTGGGATACTTAAGGAGTTCACTGATGTATTTTCCTGGAAGTAGACGGAGATGCCAGGAATAGATGCAGAAGTGAGCTCTCATAGATTGAACATCCTTCCCAATACCCTTCCAATAAGTCAAGCCACACGCACATACAAAACAGACCTTGATTTGAAGATAAAAGCTGAGGTAGAGAAGTTGTTAGCGGCAGGGTTCATCAAGCCTATTTAGCATCCCATATGTCTTTCCAGCATAGTGCCAGTGGCGAAGAAAGACAAGAGCCAAATCAGAATCTGTGTAGATTTCCGTGACTTGAACAGGGCGTGTCCTAAGGTTGAATTCCCACTACCAAGTATAAACGGCTTAGTGGATGCCACCGCTAAACATGATATGTACAGCTTTATGGACGGGTATGTTGTCTATAACCAGAATAAAATGGATCCTGTTGACGCGGAGAAGACTGCCTTCCGCACACCATTAGGGAACTTTTACTATACAGTCATGCCCTTCGGATTGAAGAACGTCGGGGCCACATACCAGCGGACCATGATAGAAATTTTTCATGACCTATTTCATGATATACTAGAATTCTATGTGGATGATCTGGTGGTGAAGTCTAAGAAAGAAAGCAAGCATATGCAGAATCTCGGGAGAGTATTCGAAAGGTGTCATCGGTATAAGATGATAATGAACCCCTCAAAGTGTGCCTTTGGAGTTACTGCAGGGAACTTTTTAGGCTTTGTGATGAATAGACAAGGGGTGCAGGTGGATGCACAGAAGATGAAAGCCATTGTGATGATACCACCGCCCAAAAGTCATAGGCAACTTAAGAGCTTCCTGGGAAAGGTATCCTATCTGCGGAGGTTTATACCTGCGCTGGTATAAGTAACTCATCCGTTCGCACCCCTACTAAAAGACAAAGCCAAGTGGGTTTGGGGAGAGAGACAGGAGAAAGAATTTGAGAAGATTAAAGAAATCCTAGCCTCTCCTTCCACAATGATTCCCCTCGAAGCCGAAGCACCACTTCTACAGAGAGATCAATAGGGGCCCTCTTGGCGCAAGAGAAAGAAGGAGTGGAAAAGTCAGTCTACTACCTGTCAAGAGAAATCTTCGAAACAGAATTGAGATACATCAGCATCAAGAGACACTGCCTGGCGTTGGTATTTGTAGCCCAGAAGTTGAGACACTATCTTCTAGCTTTTACAGTTCACATAGTCACCAAGTGTGATCGAATCAAGTACCTCCTCGCGCGAACTATACTCGTAGGACGAGCAGCAAGGTGGTTTTTGATCTTGTCAGAATATGATCTAAAATGTGTAGTGCCCAAGGCCATTAAAATCCAAGCAGTAGCAGATCTGCTGGCCCACTTCCTAAGTGGAGTTTTCGAACCACCTAGTAAAGAGCTACCCGGAGAAAGTTTTCAAGCATGCATGTCGGAGGAGGTGAAGAAGTGGTTTATGGAGTTTGATGGTTCCAGTACTCAAGGAAGAGGTGGAGCCGACATCATACTATCAGACGGGAAAGAGAAGATCACCCTCTCCTTTAAGTTAGGTTTCAAATGCTCAAATAATGAAGGTGAGTACGAAGCCCTCATTCTAGGGATGTTGGAAGCACTCAGAAAAGGGGTGAGGGTATTGTTTATACGAGGAGACTCCAATCTGGTAGTGAAGTAGGTCAATGGAGAGCTTTCCCTTAAACATGCCAACTTAGCACCGTACAGACACATCATCCAAAGGCTGCTGGGAAAGTTCTTAGAAGTAACTGTGGAGAGGCAGGCACGAACGATGAACAGGCACCCTGACGCGCTCGCCACCATAGCACAGAAGCTGGACATGGAGGAGACAGAAGCAACCATCATGGTGAGGCGAAGGACGGTACCCACTACTATAAAATCCTTGTTCCCAAGCAACGAGCCAGAAGATTGGAGGCCTCTGGTGGAGAAGCAACTTGAAACCAGAGAAGGGACAATGAAAATGTTAGAGTTAGTCAACTATTATGTGCTGCAAGGAACTCTCTACTTCAAGAGTCCTGGAGGGTTTCTGGCAAGGTGCGTAGGGGAGCAATAAGCCAAGGAGAGGTTAATAGAGATTCACTGCGGAGATACGGATATCTCCCTTTATAGACGACTGCAGCGAAGCGGGTATTATTGGCCTGCCATGAGCATAGAAGCGGCCCGCTTGCAACAAAGTTGTTTAAAGTGCCAAGATAATTTTGACCAGTCGGCGGAGGCTAACTTTGTGGAAGCCTTCGAAGATTGGAGACAGCCGTACCTAGCATATCTAAGAAACGGGGAGCTGCCTGTCGAGAGAGGGGATGAAATTTACCTTAGAAAAAGGATAGCTCGTTTCTACTTGGTCGAGGGGGAGTTATATAGGAAGGGGTACAATGAGAAGGCGCTAAGGTGCGTAACAAAAGAGGAGGTGGAAAAGGTGCTGAAAGAAGATCATGAGCCCTCCCACATGGGAGGCGCCAAACTGTATGATCAACTGATGACGCTGGGATACTACTGGCCGACCATGGAGGTTGACTCCATTGGGTATGTGAAGAACTGTAGAGCATGTCAAGTGCATGGAAATATAGTGCACGTTCCCTCCGTCAGTCTACAAAGCTTGGCAGATCCTTATCCCTTCCACACATGGGCGTTCGACCTGGTGGGAAAGATCGCCCCGGCATCTCACGGCAAGGCTTATATCATTATGGCTACAGAATTGTACACCAAATGGGCGGAAGCCATTCCTCTAAGGAGAGTCACTGCCCAAGTGGTAACCCAGTTTATAAAGGAGTATATCATATGCAGGTTTGGTATACCCAAGGTGATCTTAACGGATAATGGGAAGCAATTCGTATGCAAGGAGATGGCCCTCCTCACAGACAGGTATAAGATTGTGCTTAATAGCTCAACCATATCCTACCCCCAGGGCAATGGCCAAGAAGAGGCTACCAATAAGACCCTGATAAAAATTTTGAAGAAAATGCTAGAGGACATGCCGGGAGCATGGGATGAGAAGTTGCCTATGATGTTATGGGTCTATCGTACTTCAAAAAGAAAGCCAACAGGGTTCACTCCCTTCTCTCTAGTATATGGGACCGAAGTTGTCCTACCAGTGGAACTAGTGGTACCTTCAGCCAGAATTTCTCTTAGCAATGGGCTCATCCCTGACCCAAGGCATGTACAGCTAGAGGCGCTGGACAAGCATAGGGACAAGGCGAGAGAGAATTTCAAAGTCTACACTCAGCAACTGTCCAGGGCCTACGAAAACTTAGTCAATCCTAGAGAATTCTAGATGTGAGATTTAGTCCTGCGAGCATCAACTCACCATCTCTGTAGCATGTCGGCATCA
Source organism: Sambucus nigra (assembly GCA_949130495.1). Taxonomy (NCBI): domain Eukaryota; kingdom Viridiplantae; phylum Streptophyta; class Magnoliopsida; order Dipsacales; family Adoxaceae; genus Sambucus; species Sambucus nigra. Next base: position 642,892,802 of record OX422208.1, on the reverse strand, counting down.
AAATTCAAACCTAACTGGGAAGGCCCTTTCGTCGTCAGAGGAGTGGGGAAGTCGGGCTACTGCCAAATATCAGAACCAGAGAGTGATTGCCTCCAGTCCATCAACTGCAAGTGGATGAAGAGGTATTATGCTTAGTAACAGCTAACAAATTCTTTGTGTTTGTCATGTTTGTAATGGATTTCGAGGATTGCTCCTATACCAGAAAAGTTTTTTGTGTAAAATTTTTTTAGAGCAATACTACATTGTAAACAGCACACAAAAGTAAAGAAATGAAATAGCAACACTTTTGATCATTGTTCACGTTTTCTTTGCTTACTAATCTATATATATATATATACATAAATATATATAAACTCCCTACTAAGTTAGAAGAGGGTACACAAAAAAATCAGGAACTTTGCTCACTACACTTGGGAGGTAAGTCCATCCTAAGAGAAAGTATACTGAGCAAAGTCCCCCAGACATAAATTAATAGAAAATATAGAGGGGAGATTAAATTCCTCCTCTTTAATATTAGAAAGAACAGTGAAACTCTTAAAGAGAATATAGAGAAAGGACTCCAAAGACTAGGGGCTAGCCAACTCAAATAGTTTTTCAATAAAATTAGGCTTTCGGGAAGGGGACAGGGGTCACCCCCCTCTCCAACCTAGCCTTTATGACTATAAGTAGTAGTGCGCAGGAGTACCCCCACAGACAGGAGGGGGCAATCCCAGACAGTAACATGCAAATACCTCACAGTTACAAGAGGTGCATTTTTTGGTGCCTATAATATATATATATATATATATATATATATATGTGTGTGTGTGTGTGTGTGTGTGTGTGTGTGTGTAACTTCTCATGTTAATACAAGTACCCCGCAGCATATGGGGCAACCATCATCAGTAGGCTAAATGCTCACCGAAATTAGAGTAAGTCATATATAACAAGTACCCATAATTTTCTCAAAAGAACAAGGGAAAAGAAAAAAGCAGAAGAAACAAAGTGTCTCATCCAGGAATGATAAGTGATGAACATATAGAATTCTGAGCACTACAAAGCAAGAAGTAGCCTATCTGCTAGAAACTACAAAAAATAAATCATCACGAGTGATGGCACCAGCATACGACGGACCAGCCTCCCGCATAAACTCTTCCTCCAACCTAATGAATTTAGCCTCGTCTTCCTCGTCACCAGACTCGAGTCTGGTAAGCTTCACCTGCAGTAACACGATCTGATTCCGAATTCTCGCAGCCTCAGCCTGCCGCTGCTTAACTCTGTACTGTCAGGAAGTGTGAAATCTCACTATCTTTTGGAAAGGAACACTCAGAAAGGGGAGAACTCCCGCATCAAGCCAATCCAAATGAAAATGATAGAACTGTTGCAAGTCGCAGAGAGCATCCAAGAATAGAAAAATAGAAGAGATAGTCAGCTTAGCAGGGGAGGTAGCCAAGAACTCATGAACATGGCTGGCAAGAGCCCTCAAGTTAAAAGTCGTAAGACTGTCAATCTGAAGTATACTCTGAGAAGTGAACATCCTGGGATGGTGCTCTAAGATGAGATCCAAGAGCTGACGCTCATGTGCCCTGAATCATCCTATTAACTCCTCACGCCATAGTCTACCCGCAATAGTCGCAACATCCTCTACTTCATCATCGCCATCGGAGTGGCGAGACCCCGCCTCAGAAGGAAGAAAAGAAGACTCTCCACCAGAATCAGCGTTACCGACCAAAGGAGTGAACTCAGAACTATGATCTCTCTCCACATACATCCCACTGCCAGAATCCACAGTCATCGGGGTACTCTCATGCACCTGGAAACAATAAGACAAGGGTGAAATGGGAACGCTTGCACAGCATACGCAAGAAGAAAAGAGGGGAATAGTAAAAAGAGAGGGTATGCTAGTTTAATACCTCTCTCGTAGTTGCCCCACTTCCAGACTCCACCGTCATCGGAGTACTCTCATGCACCTGGAAACAATGAGACAAGGGTAAAATAGGAACGCTTGCACAGCATACACAAGAAGAAAAGAGGGGAATAGTAAAAAGAGGGGGTATGCTAGTTTAATACCTCTCTCGCAGTTGCCCCACTGCCAGACTCCACAGTCATCGGAGTATCTCATGAACCTGGAAATAATGAGACAAGGGTGAAATAGGAATGCTTGCACAGCATACGCAAGAAGAAAAGAGGGGAATAGTAAAAAAGAGGGGGTATGCTAGCTTAATACCTCTCTCGCAGTGGCCCCACCGCCAGTCTCCACAGTTATCGGAGTACTCTCAGGCACCTGGAAACAATGAGACAAAGGTGAAATGAGAACGCTTGCACAGTATACGCAAGAAGAAAAGAAGGGAAATAGTAAAAGGAGGGAGTATGCTAGTTTAATACCTCTCTCGCAGCCATCCCACTCTCAGACTCCATAAATATCAGAGCAACTTCATCAGGCTCCATAGTCATCGGAGCGACCTCGCAAGCCTAGATATAATGCAACAAAGGTGAAGTTGGGAATGCTTGCGCAATTTAAACAAAATAATAAAGACATAAGAATGACATGAGGGAAGTAGATGCCCTTATACACTGTACCTGAATAACTCTCTCCGTAACGGTCAAAGGAGGAGGAGCAGGGGATCCCATAGGGGCCACCACACTGGTCGATGCTCCTAAAGGGGTTGTCTCAGCGACCAGTTCTTCTGAAGAAGCTACCTCAACCTCAGGTACTTCCAGAAGAACAACCTCATCGATGGCGGTCGCAAGGGGTAGGCGAGGCTGCGAGTGACAAGAAAGGGCAAGAGATAATAATCACCTATCTCATGAATGATAAATACCTTAAATTAAAAAGAGGGAGAGGAAACTCCTCAAAGGCATAACAAAGATAGCTACCTGGAGCGGCGCGATAACAGGACAAGTTGGCCCATGCATAGGGGCTGCTGAAGAGACAATAACAAGAGCTACACTCGAGACAGCACCAAGGGATAACTATAACAAAGTGAAAGAAGGCTACGATAAGTACAGGCTGAGTAGAGAAGAAATATATAACTAAGGAAATAGGAAAGTGCATGAGCCCCATCCAGAGGGGAAGAGCGGAAAAGGACGATCGGCGCAGTAGGGGCTGTACTATTAGCCTGCAAAGAATGAAAATATGTTATTCATCACATGTTCGAGGAAAAAGAGATTCCATGATCCAATGGAAAGGCCTGACCTGGAGTGTGGGCCCACTAGTCGAAGCCACAGTAAATATTGGGCCACGAGAAATTTCCTGAACCAAGGGTCTACCGTCCATAGATATGCGAACCCGAGGGATAGAAATCCTCTCCGAAAAGGATAAATCGGGGATAATAACGTCAGGTAAGGGGAGAGTCCCTCGCTGAGAAGAAAATCCAAAAGCCATTAGGACCCGCTACTGAAAGGAAATAATTATTCAAAAGTAAAGAAAATACATACCTTAGATGAAGAAGTGCCCACCGCCAAAATAAGAGAAGATGAGGTGACAACGCCGGAAGGCACAACCCTCTACACATTGTAAATGGGTAAATAAAAGGAAGAAGTAAAGAGGAAAAGGGAACAATGAAAGTTTTGAGAATGACCGAGGCATACCTGAGCAGAAGGAGAAGTCACAAAAGTGGTCCTGCTGCCGTTAAAGTGCACAGATGAAAGCTACAGGGAAATGACAGCGTACACAACCAAGATGTAATTGGAAGACTAACAAATTACATCAGATGGTAAAAGAATTAAGGAGACAGCAAACCTCTCTAAAAAGGCCTCGGGAAGAAATGAGCATGGAGTTCCTCTCCCGCTGAAAGGGCGTTAGTTGTAGTGGGGGAAGAGGAGAACTACTTGCCTCTATGGAAATGACCTGCAAAATATGACAGAATACTTTCATTAACAAATAAAAAATAATGAGGGGGAAGAAATAAAATCATATGCAAAAAAAATAGATGAGTAAAGGGGGAACGCTTACAGCAGCAGGGTGCGTGGTCTGGCCATAAGGGAGATGGGTGGGGCTAACTCCCCCAGGAGAATGGGGTGCCTCATCATCACTAGAAGACTCTCTCAAGACTGATAACAAAGCATAAGTGTCAGTAGTGCTTTCTCTATGGAAACACAGGCCGCCCATATCACCCGAAGAAGAATTATGGTCGTCATAGGAAGGGGTGCTTCCATAATCAACTAGTTCCTCTTCCAATGAAGGGGAGGGAGATAAAGAAACTCCGAGAGAACTAGTTCCACTAAGTAAAGAATGTCGTGATATAGTACCTGCTGCAATGGGAATAGACGCGACCCGCGCCTCCTGAGAAGCAAGGATCGGTGAGGAGTAACCTTTCTCTTTCAGTACTTGAGAGACCTCCTCCACCCCAAGATCTCCAGTATCGAACTCTTGATCCACCGTAGAGGAAGCAGCTATGCCAGCACCATTTTATTTCTTCTTCTTTGTAGCTCGGGTCCTCACAAGGGAAGAGGGAGGAGAAGTGGTAGTAGCCGAAAAAAATTAGATATATCTGTGTCAGGGTGTTTCCTTTTGCTCGTAGTAGAGGTGCTCGCTTTCCCTCTGCTATTTGATTGGCTTCTAGACTTCACAGGGGGAAGCTCAGTCGGCGGAGGCTGAAGTGACTCGTCAAGGAGAGGCTTCACTAAAACGGGAATGGCCTGCTCCAAGGGTGGTGTGGAAGTGGTACTGAGAAACCAAGGATCTTTCTGCGTTCGCATGACCAAAAATTGGGCTTTGGTATATTAAATGGGGTTGGTCTCGTGAGGGGGGCCAACTACACATTCTTGGATAAGACGAATCTGCCGCTGCCAAAGAAGGAACCAAGATGAAGTAAATGAAGGATGATAATCACAGGGAGGAACATAGAGACCACCCAAACCACTAAGCCTACGGAATAATCCCTGAAGAGTGAAGTTAGCACACGCCTCTGAAAATGCCTTAGAATGATTGTTGTAGGTAGGAAGATGAAGGATGTGAACGCCCTGATCATAGCCAAACTGTCGTCTTTCCCTCTCGGAATGATAAGATTCATCACATGGACCTAACTCGATCAAAGAAGGGAGGTGGCATGGTAAGAGCATCGTCACCACATTAATATGAAGACGGGTGGAAACAGACCCCACTGCTGAAGGGCAATAGAACGTCCCGCCATCGCCAGGGAAAGAAAGTCAGCTAAAAGTTCCCCTAGGGTGCTTGGTATAAGGCCGAAACTGAAACTCCTCAATATCATCAATCAATATTCCCAAAGATTTCTTCAGAATTTTCTTGTGCCACCGGAGAAGTCTCGCAGCATCGCTATGACAAGCGTGAGCCCCTGAAGTAAAGTGGGGGAAATGCTCAAATAAAAAGGCCATTAAGAGAACGGAATTTGCATAATTATCAACATCATACCGACCATAAGACCTCTCTACATCTATGTGTGCTCGATCCATCCAGGTGTAAAGAGAACCCAAAGTCAAGGCAGCCATAGGTATCGACCTGCCGCGAGACAACCGTACAGCTAATCTAAAAAGAAGTTCATGAGGACAATCTTCAGGATTACCTGGCAGAAGGAACCGGGTCAGAAATGTAACAAAGAAAGTGGCTAAATTTCCAGGAGAGAGGAGCTTAGGACCATCCTGGGTTCAGGGGGCTGCGCGTGAAGTCTCCCCCTTCTGCAACTGCTCAAAATCTCCGAACCAGTATCTTCGCCATTTGGAAAGGAATGCTTGGAATGACCAGTTATATTTATAGCCACATACTTTGAGCACTCTCTGAGAGCCGACTGTAGCTCCCCCATCATCTCCTGCTCTAAAGAATCCTCGCAGCCATCAGAAAAGACCTGTTGCCCAAAGAAAGGAAGAGCGTACAATTCACATACATCCTCTAGGGTGATGGTAAATTCTCCCCAGCCCGTGACAAATGTGTGAGACTCTATACTCCACCGAGACAATAAAAGATTGAGCGAAGAAATATGTTTAGATATGGTGCAGGACTTCAGGCTGCTGACGGCGGTAAAAAGTCCCACCTCCCTAAGAATAGCTACATAATCAGGAATGCTCAGAACATAATCAACCCAGCTAGCCCACTCCTCCGTGGGACTCCCCGTGGCTTTAGCTTCAACAATGGAATAAGGAAAGTCACCGCGATCGACTCGGACTCGGAGAATGGAATTCGGAGAAATGGTAGGTAGGTCAACGGACTCGCTTAACCCCACATGAGAACGCTCGAGAACAGCATCAGAAAATTTTTCCCCAAATTCGAAAAGTGAAACCATGAAGTTATCAGCAGGACCAAAAAAAGGAGCACGGCGATAAATACCAAAATCCCGCCCTTGGTGAATGTGCATATAGTCCTTCCATGCATGAGAAGAGGATGATGTAGCTGATGAACTACCAAGAGTCATTGGCTCAAGAAAATAACTCACCCTAGTAGGGACTTCGAATAATGGATCCTGGGCATCCCCTCCGTAAAAAAGGAAGTGGATATCCTCGACACCACAAGAGGTCGAGACACCCCGAGTTGTGGAATCCTCGACGCCACAAGGGGTCGAGACACCCTGGGTCGAGGAAGCCTAGACGTGATAAAATGTCGAGACACCCCCAACTGCCAATGGTTGATCCCGCGAGGAACCCTTGGTTGGGTAACGCGAGGAACCCCCTGTGTCTGACACAAAGCGCGAGGAACCAACACCAACAGGAATCGGCGTTGAGACACCCTTTGAGGTGACATCGGCGGATGAGGGACCTCTCTTACTATAGTTGGCGGCTTTCCCCACATGGGCAGATTTCGAGACACCCAAGTCAGCAAAATAAATTGACGAGGACCCCCCTGTAATATTCCCAAACGCTGAGACACCCCCTGCCAGAATTGATGGACTCGACGAAGAACCCCCCGTGCCAAGAGCAATGCGCGAGGAGCCACTGCCAGCACTAGCACACGTCGATATACCTTGACCCAAACCAACTTGGAAATTTTCATGAACCAAGGTCGAGATACCCCCGCCCAAAGCGACTAGGGCTTTTGAAAAATCCAAGGTAACTGGCGAGGGACCCTCGGATGGGGGGTCCACTTGCTTCGAGCTCTTGTCAGCAGCCATCTCAAGTGAAAGATCCAAAGTCATGCACGGATCGGACGAGACACCCTCTATTTCCAACGAAACACCACTGGAGGAGACACTCCTCGCTGTCAACAAAGGGTTGGATGAGACACCCTTTATTTCCAACGAGACACCACTGGTCGAGACACCCCTCGCTTCGGAAGAACCCAAAAAGTATGCCTTATTCGCTGAGTGAAATGGCGAGGAGCCCATGAGGGTTCTCGAACCAAGATCTAAATCACCGCCCGATAGAGAGGACGCAGGCGGCATGGACGAAGCGTCGACGCTGCTGATAGAACGGGACAATAGATCGCCGGCGACCGTAGTACCAATAGTCGAAGCGGTTGGGAGGGGCAATGAAGGAGACATGGAGCCAAAATTCATGGGTGCTTTGGGAGTGTCTACATTTGAAGAGGTATTTGTTGGATTAGAATCCATTAATGGGATGTTTAAAAAAAGCTAAAGCAAAAAAAAAAGATGGGAGGCTATGGTGTTTTTAAATTCCCTTTCTCTCACTTTCTCCCGCAACAAATCCAAAGACCCTATGAGGATTTTTTTTAAGAAGATGAAAGAGCCCAAGAAAAGGGTCTTATGTTTTTTTACACCAGAATGGGAAAACGAGCAGGAAGGCAAAAAAGGTGATGAACTTTTTTCCCAAATGATGAGATGACAGTTCCCACACTGACGCGTGGATTCTCAAGAATTAAAAACCTCGGATAAAGGGACATCGCACTTAATGATCCTAGGGTCCCTCAAAATAAATAAAATATATATATATATAATTGTTGAAATTGAATTTATGGTGTACAAAGTTTTTTTAGTCTACCCAACCAAATAATATTTGCACGAGGGGCTAATGTAGAAGGGTGTCTACCAATAAAAAAAGTAAATAAAATAAAAATGATTTTTTTAATGACATTCGAGAGGTGCCCCTCAAGGGCCACCGCAGAAGTCCAAGGTTGAGAAGTGCCACTGCAAGGGTCATCGCCACTGCAAGGGTCACTACAGCAATGACATTCGAGAGGTGCCCCGCAAGGGCCACCGTAGAAGTCCAAGATTGAGAAGTGCCACTACAAGGGTCACCGCCACTGCAAGGGTCACTGCAGCAATGACATTCGAGAGGTGCCTCGCAAGGGCCACCGCAAAAGTCCAATATTGAGAAATGCCACTACAAGGGTCACCGCCACTGCAAGGGTCACCTCCACTGCAAGGGTCACTGCAACAATGACATTCGAGAGGGTCACTGCAACAATGACATTCGAGAGGTGCCCCATAAGGGCCACCGCAGAAGTCTAAGATTGAGAAGTGCCACTGCAAGAGTTAACGCCACTGCAAGGTCCACTGCAGCAATGACATTCGAGAGGTGCCCCGCAAGGGCCACCGCAGAAGTCCAAGATTGAGAAGTGTCACTGCAAGGGCCACTGCCACTGAAAGGGTCACTACAGCAATGACATTCGAGAGGTGCCTCGCAAGGGCCATTGCAGAAGTCCAAGATTGAGAAGTGCCACTGCAAGGGTCGCCGCCACTGCAAGGGTCACTGCAGCAATGACATTCGAGAGGCACCCCGCAGGGACCATGAGAAGTCCAAGATTGAGAAGTGTCACTGCAAGGGTCACTACAGCAATGACATTCGAGAGGTGCCCCACAAGGGCCACCGCAGAAGTCCAAGATTGGGAAGTGCCACTGCAAGGGTCACTGCATAAATGTTATCCGAGAAGTGCCACTACAAGGGTTCAGGCAGAAACTCATATTCAGAAGGAACCCACCCAGGGTGTCCAGGATGAGGGAGTAGCTATCATGAGCAACTCCTCATCATGAAACATCATTCTTTAAAAGAACAACAGTATTAACACTTTGATTTCTTGTACAGGTTGCCTAGTTGAGCAAGCAGGCTAGTTGGTACCTCCTGGGAGTTTTGGCTTGACGACTGAGGGACAAGGTATGTTGAGCAAGCTTAACCACTTAGCACTATAGGATTGAGAGAATACTAGTAGGATGACCCAGATGTCACTCAAGACTACACACGCTTCACACTTGGTCACAAGTGAAGTGAACAGCCAAAGAGCTGGCTACTCACAAGAAATAAACTCTTTATAAGGAAATGACTTTTCTAGAAGAGGGGGTCCTCAAGGTCCCTCTCAAGAAAAACAACATTTTTAGAGGAGAGGAGTCCTTAAGGTCTCCTCTCTCAAGATTTGCAAAATTGCACCACAAGTTACCATTTCAAAATATAACTACCAAATCTGATATTTTGTCTTCATTAGGGGACATATGTGTTTTTTGACTTTGGTCGGCGCCAGGTGGTGCCTGCAGGAGGGGACAGGCAGGGCTGCCTGTAGGTAGGGATAAATAGTACACTTCAGATATTGTTCCCCACCAACCCTCTCAATTTTGGCACCCAAAAATGCCAACTCATCCCTAATGCCCTAGTATAAATAGACCTCTGGGCAAGGTCAATAGAGATAATTGAAATTGCACTATTACTCTACCAAAATATCACCAGACCTACCTAGTATTCTCTCCCTGCTCATTCTTTTAGTGTTGAGTGCCTTGTTCCTTCACTCCCCACTGACAGCCATCACTCTCAGGTGTTTCCTTGAGAAAATTACTATTTTTGCTGTGAAAGTTCATCTTCTTGCAGGGAGTGAGTTGAAGCTTGAGTTCATTGTTACCATAAGGAGAAAGTTTTCTTTAGAAGTTGCACCGGGAGACCTTGAAGACTTACAAGCAGCGTCCATTGGAGTGGGTCACGCCTCACCCTTTTCAGTTATTCATAGGCCCCAGTCTCACTACCCTCCTACACAGACTAACGATTCATTAAACCCCAAAGATAAATGGACTTAAGTTGATACGATTGAAGATGATGAAGACTAGCTTCATTACTCATTGCCACCGCCAATTGAAGTTGGCAGGGAAAAAATATTTCAAGATATGCATATAATATTGAAGGGGATTGAATTTTGGTGATAGGTTCCGATTGTGAGAAACGTTATGTGAGGATAAAATAGAAGGATGGAAGATAATCTCAAGATATTAGATTTGAAACTAGCATATAATAATGCATCCCTATTTTTCCAAAAAATTTCAGCCATAAAATATCCTACTTATTTAAAACAAAAGAAATTTAAGTTTAGTTATGAATTATTTTTCTTAGCAATTAGTGAAGTACTATGTATAAATCAAACCTGGTATTTATTATTGGTTAAAACAATAGTCATTTCCTTTTGTGATATTATGATATTTGAGAAGACCACATTCAAAATTATTTATGCGTGATATGATGGTTTTAAGAGAAAATTGTATAGGTTTCATATCTTATAAGGGGAGGTAATTATTTTATTAATTTATCCTCATATGTGTACAAATCATATTACTTTGAAAAAGATCATGTTACAGTTTTGCATGTCTTTAAATTTCACCTTAATCCTCATATTGAATGGTGTTTTTATGCATATGCACATTTGGAGAAAAAACTTTTCTTATCTTTACACGAGTTAGTTAGTTTGGGGCAAAATTATGAATGATTTAATTTTCATTGCACTTTACCTCAGGGAAGATATTTTGTCAAGTCTTTATTAACATATTGCATTTTCTTAAAATGCAAGCATTTTTGTAACCATTGATGTTAGTTCAAAATTTTATCAATGTCAGTATTTTAAAATTTCATTATGAAATGGTGCAACCCTATACATTATAGAAGTAGTTCAAGTTAAAAACTTTAATTCAAAATATATTTATGAAATCTGCACAATATATATGAGGCCATAATGGCGTTCTTTTGTAAGTTATTTATTTTTTGGAATGAAGTGATTAGTTGTTCATGAAATACATTTAATTGGTTTTGCCCATAAATATCGATATATTATATTTAAGCATAATAAATGCAATACGTATTGTAAAGTTATTGTGATTAAATAAAAGAATTATGTACAAACCTTCATATTTTGAAAAGAAATTTCGGCCATTGTTATTCGGTTAAAAAATTGTTAATCAAAGATTACACAAAAATATTTATTACTTCAATACGATTAAATTTTCATATAGCATACTGAAAATTCTAAAAGATTGGGAATTTAAATGTTTCTATATTTTGTCATAGTCTTTATAAGTATTATAGTGAGATAGTATCCAATAATTTGGTGTCACACTTGTAATGACATGGTGGTGATGTGTTTTATCACGTTAAAATCACATATGTATACCTAAAATGTTAAATTTAGATTCAGTCATTGCAGATGTATTTTCTTCCATGTCTTTAATGAGGCACAATAATTGTGCTAACGCGGAAACAAGTGAAATATAATGACATAATTATAATACAATGACTTAAAATTTATTTTTTTCAATTTTGCAATGGATTTGTAGGTGATGTATTTTCTGAAAGATTCATTATCAAATATTCTAAATGTGAATGCAAGATATTACATTATGATCACCGATATAATTACCATTACTTTAGTGATTAACTATCACATGTTAAATTTATGCAGGCATTACAATTTAAGTTCTTGTAATATTTTCTTATGTTAGAAGTTGTGTATTTAATATTATTGCGCGTGTTAAATTGAAAAGGATGTGTGGGAAGTCCAATGGGACTAATTTTAAGTGGGTGCAATGACAAATGGTCTTCTACTCCTTTTTATTGAATTGGACAAGATCTCTCGAATTTAAAGACAACGATCATTGTGGACATATGGATACACGTATTTTTTGAAATAAGTGTTACATCACTAATGAATTGGACCACACTTTAATTTTTTTTAAGCTTCCGATGAAAACTACAAAAGACAGGAGAGTCTTTAATAAATATAAGCTGAAATATGCATTTTGATAAGGAATAAATTCATTTTGAAGAATTTTATTCTTCAAAATAATGCATTTGCCTATGTGATTGCCAAATATATTCTCCAATAATGACAAACTCATGTGGTGTGATTACATACTTATTCATTGGATTTATGATTTAAAATTTTGAACCGAGAAGTTTAACGATTGCTTTAAAGATGGTAGAATTAAATCACAAGTCCACATAAATGATCAAGGGATTTAAAACTGAGCGGTTTCACGACTACTGTAAAGAAGGTAGAATCAAATTATCTCATTGAATACTTTGGTGTAATCTCACTTTGGCCGAGAAATTGAGGATAAAAAAAATGGAAAAATATAAAGACTGCACAAAAAGTGCACTTAAAGAAGGGAAAGTAATCAAATTACATATTTTATTTTTACTACTTTTTTATAGTCCATAATCATAAAATTATGTTCTGACGGTTCTGCGACATATATAGTGTGTATGATACAATATGAGTTTAATGCTAAGAACTGTCACAAGTGAATTTGTAGGCCTACGGAATGATAAGGAATGTACTATTAAATGTTGAAAAAATGGAGAAACTTATCTCATTTTTCAGAATGAGAAGAACGGTTTACCTTTTAAATGGACACATGTATGAGTCCAAATAAATATTAATGTAGCAACACATTATTTTATGTGTCAAGTCATTGCACTTTGAAGGAAAAATAAAGCCATTGGATATTGAGAACAAATGTAGAAACTTTTATAATTTCAAATTTAATTTGGAATTTGGGGGGGGGGGGGGAGCATTGTTTTTTGTAAATTACATTCACAACAAATTAACTCACGATAAAAAATTATGGGAAAGGTTGAGATCTTTTGTATGATAAATGTGGGAGTATTTATCTAAGGCAAGGATTCCTATCAAAAATAGGAACTAGGAATTATTCATATCGAATATAGTGGAAAATGACATAAATATTGGAAAATCATAAATTTCTCTCAAACGAGATATATGATTCTTGAGGCTTGTAGTTCCGAGTGAATATCTTAACACAGGTAGAAGTAATAATGTTTGGAAATCCTCTTAATACTTTTTGTAGAAGATTAAATATGGAATATAAATTTATTTCTTGGAAAACCGAGGTACCTTTATGTAAGGACACAAGTCTCCGATTGAGTCTTAATGTAGTATTAGGTCAATTCGGGACAAAAATATTTGTGTCATAGGATAGTATTGAGTGAGTATCCTCCAAGCCTATGGCATGCAAGAGTTGAAGACGTAGCATCCAAGACTTATAAAGCTTCATCATTGTCGAGTTTCAAGTCCCATGTTTCTACGTCATCAACATCATATTCCATAGTCTCCAAAAGGTATGAATGCATTTATATATATATATATATATATATATATATATATATAGGGAGACTTGGAATAATTTTATAAAGGGTGTAATTTTATTTTAAACTGATGTTTATTTTCATAAGGTTTCTTTAAAACTTTAAAATAAAGTTTATGGGCTAAAAATCGAAGTTTAAGCATTCTGGAACTTCGTTCGATATTGTTGTTCGAACGAGTTTTTCGTTCGAACAAGAATGTCGTTCGAACGAGTTTGCCAATGAGTTTTACACTTTTGCCTCTGGAACTTCGTTAGAAGTGTCATTCGAACGAGACTTCGTTCGAACGAAAATCTCGTTCGAACGAGATTTTCGGCGAGAATATTTTTGGCAGTTTTAATCAGTTTTTCTCCATGTTCCCACGTACTTTTACCCTCTAACTCTTAACAGAAGTTATACGTGCGGGAACCAAGTTTGAAAAACTAACTTTTGACATTTTCTAAACACCTTTTTGAGAGAAAATTTTTAGAGAGAGAATTCTTAGTTCAAAAGTTCATGTCTTAAGTGTTTGTAGTTTCAAGAACATTATTCTTAAACACTTTTGTTTACACCCATAGTTTGTTTATTCCAAGTTACCATATATATATCTTGCTTGGAGTGTGTAGCACCGAATTTTACTCTACCGATTTGAAGAGTTCGTTTGGGTTTACTTCTACATCCCACAAAGAAGAAGTTCGTTATTTTGATGCAGCATTCTCATACGGTGAAAGGCACCGTGTGTGGTTGATGGGTTCCTAAAAGCTTCATTGGTGGATTCCGAAATTGTCAGCTAGGTGGTGGTAGTTACAATAAGACACGTCAAGGGCTTGAACGGAGTCAAGTAGAGTTGTTATAAGTCATCTGTCTTGTAATCATAAAACCATACTTAGTGGACTTAAGGCTAGGGCCATCCGAGGTTTTTTCCCGTTGTATGTTATTCCTCGTACATCGCGGCGTAGTGGTTTGTTGATTTTATCTTTTGCAAATTCACATTAGATGCATGCTTAGGTAAAAGATAAAATTGGAATATTTAATTTGGTGCTAAATTTGTTTGGATAAAAATTCATTTAATTCAAGTCATTAATTTTATTGAATAAAATTTGGTTTGGCCTAATTTGCAAAATTGAATTAATTATTTGTTAGGAAAATTTCTAGGACTTAGGTTAAATTAATTTGGTTTAAACTGTGTTTAGCTTATTTTTTTAATTTGAAAGAGATTAAAAATTATTGTTTGTGTGTGTTGAGTTGAGCCATCTTTATTCTGCATCTTAAAAGGAAATTGCATTACTTTTCGTAAGATTTTAAAAATTGGGGGTGCTATCGTTTTCAAATTGGTATCAGAGCGGGATCGCTAAATTATTGCATTTAAGATGCTTTAAATATTTTTGACAAAAATGGAATTTTCCTCATTTTTAAAATTTCCTATTTTCGATGGTTCCAATTATGCATATTGGAAAGCACGTATGCGTTCGGCACTTAGGTCTCTAGATGAGAGGGTTTGGTTATCTGTCGTTAACGGGTGGTCCCCACCTACATATTCAGTTGAAAATGAACGTGTTCCCAAACCCGTCGATAGATGGAGTGAGAATGAATTTAAACTTGCAAATTTTAATTCTCGTGATTTAAATGCCTTGTTTAGCACCGTCACACCGGATGAATTTCATCACATTATGACATATGAAACCGCTAAATAAGCTTGGGATATTTACACTCACTCATGAAGGAACTAGTATCGTAAAAGCTTTTAAACTCCAAAACCTCACCACCCAATTTGAAACCATGCTAGACTTTCCGATATAGTCAATTCATCTTTTAACTTGGGAGAGAAAATAACCGACAACCGAGTAGTAAAGAAAATTTTAAGGTCCCTACTCGATAGATTTATTCCTAAGGTGATCGTGTTAAATTCTTTACCCACTTTAGCCTCTACGAAATTAGAAGATCTCGTAGGTGATTTACAAACCTATGAACTAGACATATTTCCCTCTAAAACTGAAAAGAAAATAGATAAGGGCGTTGCTTTGAAAGCCCAAAAGGAGGAAAAACAAGTAGTAGAGAGTGAAAGTGAGAATGACTCGGAAGATATGGCTATGTTTGCAAGGAAGTTTCAAAAATTTCTTAAATTTAACAAAGATAAATTTAAAAATAATTTTAAGAAATTTGAAAATTCTAAGCATGACAAAGACGAGAAGATCCCTAAAACTTTTAGTGAAAATTCAAATAGGGACGAGTCAAATAGGTGTTATGGTTGTGAAGGCTATGGACATAGGGCAAAAGAGTGCCCCAATAAACTAAGGAGAGAGGGTAAGCAACCAATTTCCTACAATGCAACCCTTAGTGATAGTGATAAGGAAGAGGGACTCGATTCCCCCACTAAGCCCAACTTTGTGGCTTTTATGGAAAGTGATGTGAGTGAAAGTGATCACCCCTTTAGTGATGAAATTTTAACACATGACACTTCCAAGGCATTTGTTTGTGAAGCTCAAAAAGATGATGGTAGTGAGAGTGGAGAAGAAAGAGAGAGTGAAATTGAAATTGAGGTTGATG
Organism: Sambucus nigra; assembly: GCA_949130495.1. Taxonomy (NCBI): domain Eukaryota; kingdom Viridiplantae; phylum Streptophyta; class Magnoliopsida; order Dipsacales; family Adoxaceae; genus Sambucus; species Sambucus nigra. The sequence continues at coordinate 642,877,043 of OX422208.1, read as the reverse complement.
TGCACTACACCAAAACACGCCATTAGTAACACAATTTTACCGTTACTAATAATATTAGTAACACAATTTTTTCTGTTAGAAAAAAGGCGTGGGGCACGAAGCTAGTAATGGTAAAATTATGTTACTAATAGTAACGGTAAAATTCAAAATTAGTAACGGTAAATTTCTGTTACTAATAGTAACGGAAGTTCAGAATTTGTAACGGTAAAATTTTGTTACTAATAGTAACGGTAAAATTCAAAAATAACAACGCTTAAGTTGTGTTACTAATAGTAACGAAAAATTCAGAATTAGTAACGGTAAAATTATGTTACTAATAGTAACGGTAAAATTATGTTAGTAATATTAATACATATTTAAAAAAAAAATAAGATCCAATATCCTGATTATTATTACCACTATTTAAATCCTAAGAACATATACAACAATAGTCTACAAAAACAAGGGCATTATATTCAACATTTATATTTATATAAGCCTCCACTCTTTATTTACAATAGAAACTTAAACCAAATAAATGAAACATCGTAATACAATCCCCCGAAAGTTGCATTATTTTAATAAAAGCATCCAATATAAAATCTTAATACAATCATCCCCAAATGAGATATTTTTATATTATAACAAATCAAATGAAATATAAAAAAGAAGTTCGTTATTGTTGACTATCAACTTTCGTTCTATTATCATCGTCATCAATGTCGCAACCCGCAACCCGCAATGCTGAAAACTTGATGAGGCTCTGTCAAACAAAATAAAAACTTATACCTGATTTCATTTAGTGTCCAAATCGAAAGGAAAACTTAGGAACCATATATTTAGGAACGAAATTATAAAGCAGGTTTAAATCTAACAATATTTAGCTTCGAATTAGAGAGGAGGCTTACCTTAAAATACCCAAATCATGAAACCCTAGGTGAATCTGACAAACCCTAGTTAGTTCCGAATTAGAGAGGATACCATCAATTGAATTTGAGGTACGAGAGGATGCCACGATTCATGCAAACCCTAGGTGCGCAAAGCTAAGAGGAGGATGAGAGCTCTGAGAAGTTTTTTTGGTTTAGGGATTTTCGTTTGGGTGCGTGGAGTCGGGGACAATTTTTTTTTTTGGCTTGGGAGGAAAGATTTAGTTTAGTTTTTTTATTTTCACTTTTAAAATATAAAAATAGAATTAGTAACGCTTATGTTATATTAGTAACGGTACTTTACGGTAAGAAATAGTAATGGTATAATACTGTTACTAATCATATAATTAGTCTGTTACTAAAAGAGTGTTTTGGTGTAGTGGTGAGTGAACTTAAAATTGCGTTTCAAGAATTATTTGAAGAATCTATTAAATTAAAAAGAACAAATTTGAAGTTAGAAGCTAGTGTAAGAGAGTGTGTCAAGGTCATTGATGAGAGTGCGTTAGTGGAAGACCATAGGACACGTGAGATAGCTCTTCGTGAGAAGATTGAATATGTAGAAGGCGAGAGAGATTGCCTTAAAGGTTTAATGGAATCCTTGAAAAAGGAGCTTCTTGCGTTTTAAGAGCGCAATGTTTTATTAGAGTATAACATTTTAGAATTAGAAAATAAATTAAAAGACTCTAGTAAAGTCAAATTTGATTTGGAGTATCGTTCGGAGAAATTAGATAAAATCTTAGGAACAGTCCAAATTAAAAATGACACTTGTGGTTTAGGCTTCGATACTTGTAATGAGTCAACTCATAAAGCCAAAACCAACGTTTTAGGATAATATTCTAGGAACAATGTTATAGATCATTCCTTAGGTAATTCTTTTCTCCGAGTCTTTAGGTGCTCTCATTGTGGTCGAAAAGGTCATCTTAGGAAGTTTTGTTTTGATCTTAAACGACGTCCTAGAAAATCCAAACGTAAGCCAACCGAGGTAGCGAAGATTCCTACACCCCGAGATCATCATTCGTCATTAGTTTGGGTTAGGAGATACGACTTGGTAGCTTTACAAGATAGGAGTTTTGATTCTCATTTACTTTCACACGATACCTCCCTTACTAAATCCAAAGGTTGAATGTGTTAGTTGTCTGCATACTCTAGCATGTTGTGCTTCATATTATATATCATTCCTAGGTGTATGCATATTTAGTCATTTTCTAGTCATTGCTTTATCATTTATCACATGCTAGAATTATGATTGTTGTTTATCTTTTGTATTATAGTTCTTTCATTTTAGTTTGCATTAAATGAAAAATACAAAAAGATTTTTGTTTATCATTTGTGTTTCACCTTCTAGTAATTTAGGCTTAATGAAAAATACAAATGATTTTTGTTTTTATTTTGAGTAAATATTTTTATTTTTGCTTAAAAATTGTCAAAAAAAACAAAAATCAAAAAGATTTTTTTTGTGCGTATTTTAGTTTGACATACTCTATGTGGCATATACTTGCGTTTGAATCCCATCTTTTTCGCTCCCATGTGGCTAGAACTTTTGGTTAAGATTGTCAATCCTTAAAATGTTCTTTACTATGCTTACATGGAGTAGTTGGATTTTATGTTGCTATAATGAATTCTATTTGTATATGCCTCAATTCACACATGCACGAGCTCACTTGAAATTTTAACTTCATATGCATATTTGATCTTTATGAGGTGTTCTCCTACCAATCTAGTCATCTACATATTATATGATCTAGGAGGACTAGTGCATGTTAAAATCCGTTGCACATGAGATTTGTGTGGGATATAAAAAATATATATAAATGTGCACGGGGAAGGGATCCGAAAGGAAAAATCATCCTTTGCGAGTAAGCCACCATTTGCTTGGACCTAAAAGAAAAACGTGGTCCAAAGGCCTAAAAGATTTATGGCATTAAAAGAAAATATTTTCCAAGTCCTATTTTGTTTAGTTGATTTATTCATTCAAAAGATTAAAATAATATGCTTAAATTGAGGGAGTTTGGATGGTATATCAACGATTTGCACAATGTCCGTTTATCCTAGTTGTACTTTCAATGTCATGACTCTATTGATTTGTAAAATCATTAATATTCTAGGCTTGTATGCATTGTGTATGTTTGTTCGTTGAGTTCAATTTATATTGTCACGTGAGGTTATATTCAAATGGGATGAAGTTTGCAATCAATTGAGAACTCTGTGAACATGTTTTAAGTGTTTCGGTCTAAATTTAATTGCTACTAGTTCACACCCCTACACTTTCATTTCCATATGACACCTTTTTGCCATACGAGTGTGAAAAGCTTATTGTATTTTGTGTCATGTGTGGTGTCTATTCCTATGTATACGTGCATGTGTGTTAGTGATAGTCATTATGTCTACATATATATGGTATTTTTTCTTTGCCTTGCTTTCTAGTCCACTATTCTTCTAATTCATAATTGGTATCTATATTGGTGCATATTTTGTTGATATCACATACTTAGTATCTTATGTATCTTTGTTGTATTAGTTATGATTTTGTTGCCCATATGCTTTCATGCTCTTATCACTCTAAGCTTCATGTTTAAATTAGTTTTTATCCTTTGTTTATTCCTGAACAAAAAGGGGGAAAATGATAGGGAGAGAAATGGTATTTATTCCTATTGTAATCGCATCTTAGTTTGGGTGATTTATCTTAGGGGGAGATTTCTTTCGAAGTAGGTCATTTATTTGATAAAGAGGAGAACTAATTTAGGGGGAGTATTTATTTTACATGCATTTAATATTCTTGATATTCCCTCTGCGTTTGATAGTTTGCTTAAGTGTGCAGGAATTCTTCTAAAATGGAAACTTTCATCGGCAAAGATATTGATCCTTGGGTATTTAATTTTTATTTTGGGTGGGATATATTTTTTAAGTCTAGTAGAGCATGACGGACCTTTAGGATTTTTGGTTGGTTTTAGTCCTGGAATAGCCAAAGGGGGAGATTTGTAAGGACACAAGTCTTCGATTGAGTCTTAATGTAGTGTTGGCTCAATTCCGGACTAAAACATTAGTGTCATACGATAGTATTGAGTGAGTATCCTCCAAGCCTATGACATGAAAGAGTTAAAGACGTAGTGGCCAAGACTTATAAAGCTTCATCATTTTCGAGTTTCAAGCGCCATGTTTCTACGTCATCAACATTATATTCCATAGTCTCCAAAAGTTATAAAAGCATATATATATATATATATGGAAACTTGGAATAATTTTATAAAGGGTGTGATTTTATTTTAAACTGATGTCTATTTTCTGAAGGTTTCTTTAAAACTTTAAAATAAAGTTTCTGGGCTAAAAATCGAAGTTCAAGCATTCTGGAACTTCGTTCGATATTGTTGTTCCAACGAGTTTTCCCCTTTTGCCTATGGAACTTCGTTAGAAGTGTCATTCGAATGAGACTTCGTTCGAACGAAAATCTCATTCGAACGAGATTTCTGGCATGAAATTTTTTGGCAGTTTTAATCATTTTTTCTCCACGTTCCCACTTACTTTTACCCACTAACTCTTGACAGAAGTTATATGTCCGGGAACCAAGTTTGAAAAACTAACTCACATATCAGCAAAGCCCGGAAGTTATATACCCACTAATTTTTGGCATGAAGTTATATACCCACTGAAACTAACCAAGTTCGACTAATTTTCTCGCATTACTAGTTTTTCCACAAACTATAAGTTATATGTCCGGAAGTTATATACCCACTGACTAGCCACTCTCGCATTACTTTAGAAGTGTAATCAACAATTTGTGGACCCTCTGACTTTTTCCAAAAAGTTAATCCCCATAGCAGTAACAGATTTGTATACCACTCTGCTTCAAAAATTAATTCGGCACAATAGTCAGTTTGTATCCAACATCAAATTAACCACAAAATCTTAAAGTGAAGCAGAGAAATCAAAATAGATTAAAGCATAGAAATCACAACATATATATACACCACCGCCGTGATGTATATATATGTTGGATACATAACAGATACACATAATAATTTTGTTTACTTTGTAGTGAAACAACTTATCGTGAGATAGAAATGGGAAAGGAGAGATGAGAATCGATGAAACATCTCACCAGAGAAACAAGCCACAATCCACCACCGCCGTCGTTAGTCGTTACCGCCAGCGGTCTCATCGTACCCTAGCTGACAGCTCTGTCCCCCGACTTCCCAACTGCGCTATCACCTGTCCTAGAGAAACAGCCACCGGAGATGTACCCTCTTCCATATCTAAAGCCCCTTCATTGTCTGTTTGGGCTAGAGGTGTCGCTTGCAGCGTTAACTCATTCCTTCTCAGATGTTTTTGCCCCAAAGGTACTCAGCGTTAAGTCATTCCTTCTCAACGTTAAGTCATTCCTTCTGGGTTGGCTGTAATCTCCTCATCACTCTTGGTCCTCTCCTGTTCCCCTTCAACCGCGACCAACTTGACTGGCTCAACCGGAGTGCCCACCGGACCAATAATCTATCCCATAGACATGTGAGACAGTGCTAGTAAATCGGAGATAAGGGTTTTTTTTAGCGAGGGTATTTCATTGGGGGGAAATGAAAGAAACTAAGGCTACTGAATGAGAAAAGAAATGCACGTTTTGTTTTTTTAAGATTGAACCTGGTCACGGCTCTCAGCCGTGACCCACCAGAAGAAACACCACCCAAATCAAAAGACCCATCAAACTGCATATGGTCACGGCCCATAGCCGTGACCCACGTTAAGAAATGGTCACGGCCCCCAGCCGTGACCCCCAATGTGTGTGTTTTGTGCTTCGTCATGCCTATGGTCACGGCCCAAGTCCGTGACCAATCCGTGACCAAGCTTGGAGGGAACTTTGGCGCGAGATTAGCGCTGAGATGGTCACGACCTGGTCACGGCCCAAGTCCGCAACCACTGTGGTCACGGACTTGGTCCGTGACCACTTCTAGAGCCTCGATAATTTAGTGTGATAATAAATATGGTCACGCCAAATATTGAGTGGGTCACGGCCCAAGTCCGCGACCAGCTGGTCGGGGACTTGGGCCGTGACCCACTGGGCGTGACCATTCGCAGGATTTGGCGTAGTTCGTTATTTTGCTGCGGCATAAATACCCATTACTTCTACATCCCATAAAGAACAAGTTCGTTATTTTGCTGCGGCATTCTCATACGGTGAAAGGCACCGTGTGGTTGACGGGTTCCTAAAAGCTTCATTGGTGGATTCCAGAATTGTCGACTAGGTGGACGTAGTTACAAGAAGATGCGTCAGGGGCTTGAACGGAGTCAAGTCGAGTTGTAGTAAGTCATCTGTCTTGTAATCATAACACCATACTTAGTGGACTTAAGGCTAGGGCCGTCCGAGATTTTTTCCTGTTGTGTGTTTTTCCTCGTACATCGCGACGTAGTGGTTTGTTGAGTTTATCTTTTGCAAACTCACATTAGATGCATGCTTAGGTAAAAGATAAAATTGGAATATTTAATTTGGTGCTAAATTTGTTTGGGTAAAAATTCATTTAATTCAAGTCATTAATTTTATTGGATAAAATTTGGTGTGGCCTAATTTGCAAAATTGAATTAATTATTTGTTAGGCAAATTTCTAGGACTTGGGTAAAATTAATTTGGTTTAAACTTTGTGTTTAGCTTATTTTTTAATTTAAAAGAAATTAAAAATTGTTGTTTGTGTGTGTTGAGTTGAGCCATCTTTATTCCGCATCTTAAAAGGAAATTGAATTACTTTTTATAAGATTTTAAAAATTGGGGGTCCTATCGTTTTCACTTTAACAATTTAAAGAGGATGATACTAGATAACAATTCTAAAGCCTATTGTTATGATTGACAATCATTATTTAAAAAGACATAGAATATTATGGAGAGTCATGACTTATTAGTCATGAAATAAGACCACAAACAAATAGCTCTATTTTAGTTATAACATTAGGTATAATATGATAACTACATATCCGCTAACGATAGATTAAGAGAAGTTCATCAAAAGGAATGGGGTTAAAGATGATTAAAGCCTAAAAGAATTGTCATAATGTAAACCCAACCTAAATGATTGGAGATCCCAAGAATTAGGTTCAACGGGAGAACCTAATTATATGCGATTCAGTTAGCACTGAGAAGAAAATAAATTCTTCATCCCATTCCTAGGATGAGTCAGTGCACTATCTACGACATGTAATAGGATAAATTTTATTTTAATAATTTTTATATCTTGAATTTATGGGTCAAGTGCGGTATTACCATGATAATCTTTATAAAAATCACCTATGTGAGTAAGAAGGGGTCACTTCTATGAGAATAACCAACTACTACATTACTAAATTCTCTAACACACTCATGAAACTAGGAGGTGTCCAAGGCAAAAACGGACACAACAATGAGATCCAAGAAGGTTCATAGAAGTACTGTATGAGTTCTATTGTCTCGATTTATACAAAAAGGTTGATCAGTTCAAGATATCGCGTTCATTTATTGGCTAGTTAACTCGATAGTCTCTCACTAGGAAATATTTAAGGCTAAAAGTTATATTTATCGATGCAAATCTTTTTCACTAATACTCTCTCTAATTTGTCTTCATGTTCATTTGATTCTGCACTAAAATTTCATTCATTTAGGGGATTATTGGAAAATATTGTGTTTTTACACAAATTAATATTATGACCAAATTAATATATTAGTCAACTTTGAGCCATTATAAAAGTAGGACCCACACTTCAAACAAGATGGGACCAAGTACATACGTGTTTCATGTAGCAAGACAAGTCACGTTGTATATTCATTTATTAAAATGGACAAATTATGAATAAGAAAGTTGGTTTCAAAGTGCCCCATTTAATTATGAAATTATTGGGAAAATTATTTATTTTTTGGGGATGAATGTTTTGAACTGTCACTGAAGGTTGTGACTGTTAGCTATATAGTGACAATTTTTCCATACTATACCTAAAGGTTGAAATTGTTCATTATTAGATGTGACTGTTCATGAAAAATGTCCCTAAAGTGACTGTTAAGAAAAAGCTACATATTTTCATGTTATAATTGAAAGATAGAGAAAAAAATGTTTTTAAATGCTTTTTAGAGTGAGTATCAAACATAATTGGTTTATGGGACACGCACATTAAATTGCTTCTTGCAAATCTCGAGATTATTTCATCCTAGGAGGCAAATGCTCATTATTCACTGCCCTAAGCACCGAAGCGGGAGAGCATTTTGTCTTAAGGAGAGAGTGTTCAATACTCAACTCGGTCATCTTCTTCGTTTATAAGTTTTCTATTAAATTAATTTTTTATTACACAAATATGATTTGCTTTATTATTTAATTTGATAAAAATATGAAAGTACATTATTTTAAATAACACATTTAAATTTCTACCTTCTCATGATTTTCATCCAGCAAATCCAGGGCTTCCAATACAATTCTATTTTGGGTCAAACTCAAAATGACTAATCATAGGCATGGGAATACCTATATTAATGGGGAATACAACTTCAGAGAGGAAGAATATGGAATATGGAACTCACAAGTCATCCATCTAGTGTAAGGACATGTTTTTATAAATGTCCGTAGAATATCTAGGATTCTCGGTGTTGTCCTAGATCTCAGTTAGTATGTCTTATACCGCTACATTTGGCACGTTGCTCAGCGATCATCCATGATTCCCTCAATCTGAATTCGAATCTATCATGTTCCCAACATCCTCAACGTATGTCTTGCCCCATCATCTTCATCATCTTCAACGTATGTCTTGCCCCATCATCTTCAACGTTTATGAAGAAAAGAAAGAAGAAGAAGATTTTTTTTTCTGACAGCTCCAAACTGAACCGATGAAAATTTTACCCGGATCGGTCCCTCTTTCTGTCAGGACTGATCCGATCCCATGGTTTTTACCAGACCAATTTGATACCAGACCAGTTTGGTGTGCCCATATTTTTTCACCGCCTCAGATTTTTATTTTTTCTATAAAAGCCTATTTCGGTGGTGTATTTGTTTAAGACTTTGGGGGAATATTTTTAGAGTTCTACTACAACAAGTCTTCATATTTTTAAAGCCCAAACACCTTGAGATTCACAAAAACACTCTAAATCATATGTCTGTATCATTCTAAACCCTTACTACTCATCATACCCATGATATAGAGTATTTATTGTGAAGAAGAAGGCTATCTTCACTTCTGATCATGGAGGTCTTGAGGATCTATTGACGATGACAACGAACCGATACCTGAGGTTATTCGTGTATCACAAAAGCTTTATTTCTCTGTGTATTGTAAGTATTAAAAACTCATAGTGAAGTAATAAAGGTTTTTCCCCCATTGGGGAATTTTTCCTCAATACTGTTTTGTGATTATTTGCCGGGCCTGATTAGATAAATTTATTGTTCTCAATCACATCTAGATACATGCCTAGGGTTTAATTAAAATTGGATTTAAAAATTGGGTTTAATTAAATAAGTTTTTTCATTTGAACAAAAGCATACTCTCATCTAGTGAAAGTCTTATACGTGCATGGTCACGGCCAAAATCCCTGACCAAAGTTGTGGGTCGCGGACTTGGGCCGTGACCATTTCGGGAGTGACCATTTTCGTGGGTCGCGGCCCAAGTTCGTGACCAAAAAATGGTCACGACCGAGAGGGGTCACGGCAGATGGTCGCGGACTTAGGCCGTGACCCATGTCGTGACGGGTCGCGGCCCTATTCCGTGACCCATAACCGTGACAAATTGGTCGCGGCCAAAGTCCGCGACCCACGACCGTGAAAAAAAAATTGGTCGCGGCCCTGATCCATGACCCACAACCGTGACAAATTGGTCGCGAACTTTGGCCGCGAATCATTACCGTGACAAAAAAATATTAAAAAAATTGGTCGCGGTCCTAATCCGTGACCCACAACCGTAATAAATTGGTCGCGACCAAAGTCCGCGACCCACAACCGTGACAAAAAAAATAAAAAAAATGGTCGCGGCCCAAGTCCGTGACCCACAACCGTGACGAAAAAATGGTCGCGGACTTTGGCCGCGACCATTTTTATGCGTGAAGAAAAAATAAAAATGGTCATGGACAAAGTCCATGACCATATTTAACTATAATTTTAAAAAAAATGTATTTTTTTGGTCTAATCCTAAAACTGGGGTCTTGCGAGTGCACCATCAGTTGCTACGTGTAACGTTTGACGCGTACGAGGTGTTACAAATATTTATTATTGGCAAAACAATAAAAAAATTCACAAATTGCGAATCGAGAACGTTGTTAATAAACAAATATATATACAAACTTATAAATATTACACGTCTTAATAATTCACAGACCAAAAAAAAATATTTGGGTAGAGTTTCCTCTATTTTCTTGACATTCCAAAACCTGTAAATGTAAAACCTATTTATTATAAAGCCTGCACGGCCATAAAATTCAACAATAAAATTATAAAAGCCTGCACGACCATAAAACTAAACAATAACAGCCCGCATGGCTGACAAAATCCTGATTGTCCACAACATATAAACAATCTTCATGCTGTAGACCATTGCCTCCTTCATTTTATCCGCGTGCAAAAATCCTACAAATGATAGGATACATAAAAAAAATATCAGTAACCAAGTAGTTTTACAAAAAAATTAATCAAGCAGAAAAATTGCATATATGAGTTAAAATTATCAGTAACTAAGTAGAAATATGCAAAAATTCGTCGTATTCTCAAATCGGGAGTCCCGCGGCTGCGGGGTCAGTTCCTACGAGTTACATTGGTCCCGTGGGAGGTGTTGGTGCCACCCACGGGGCCGTTCAGGGGCTGTTGCGAGTTTTCACCCTCTAACGTCATGTTTTGCTTAAGTCTAGAAATATGCAAATTACCGTCGTATTCTCAAACCGGGAGACCCGCGGCTGCAAGGTCAGTTCCTACGAGTTACATTGGTCCCGTGGGAGGTGTTGGTGCCACCCACGGGGACGTTCGGGGGCTATTTCTAGTTCTCACCCTCTAATGCCATGTTTTTAAGCCTAAGTCTAAAAATATGCAAATTACCGTCGTATTCTCAAACCGGGAGTCCCGCGGCTGCGGGGTCAGTTCCTACGAGTTATATTGGTCCCGTCGGAGGTGTTGGTGCCACCCACGGGGACGTTCGGGGGCTGTTTCTAGATCTCACCCTCTAACGCCATGTTTCTAAGACTAAGTCTAGAAATATGCAAATTATCATCGTATTCTCAAACCGGGAGTCCCGCGGCTGCGCGATCAGTTCCTACGAGTTACATTGGTCCCGTGGTAGGTGTTGGTGCCACCCACAGGGCCGTTAGGGGGCTGTTTCCAGTTATCACCCTCTAACGCCATGTTTTGTTTAAGTTTAGAAATATGCAAATTACGGTCGTATTATCAAATTGGGAGTCCCGTGGCTGCAGGGTCAGTTCCTACAAGTTACATTGGTCCCGTGGGAGGTGTTGGTGCCATCCACGGGGACGTTCGGGGTCTATTTCAAGTTCTCACCCTCTAACGACATGTTTTTAAGCGTAAGTCTAGAAATATGCAAATTATCATCGTATTCTCAAACCGGGAGTCCCGCGGCTGCGGGGTCAGTTCCTACGAGTTACATTGGTCCCGTAGGAGGTGTTGGTGCCACCCACGGGGCCGTTCAAGGGCTGTTTCGAGTTTTCACCCTCTAACGTCATGTTTTGCTTAAGTCTAGAAATATGCAAATTACCGTCGTATTCTCAAACCGGGAGACCCGCGGCTGCGGGGTCAGTTCCTACGAGTTACATTGGTCCCGTGGGAGGTGTTGGTGCCACCCACGGGGACGTTCGGGGGCTATTTCTAGTTCTCACCCTCTATCGCCATGTTTTTAAGCCTAAGTCTAGAAATATGCAAATTACCGTCGTATTCTCAAACCGGGAGTCCTGCGGCTGCGGGGTCAGTTCCTACGAGTTACATTGATCCCATGGGAGGTGTTGGTGCCACCCACGGGGACGTTCGGGGTCTGTTTCTAGTTCTCACCCTCTAACGCCATGTTTTTAAGCCTATGTCTAGAAATATGCAAATTACCGTCGTATTCTCAAATCGGGAGTCCCGCAGCTGCGGGGTCAGTTCCTACGAGTTAAATTGGTCCCGTGGGAGGTGTTGGTGCCACCCACGGGGACGTTCGGGGGATGTTTCTAGTTCTCACCCTCTAACGCCATATTTTTAAGCCTAAGTCTAGAAATATGCAAATTATCATCGTATTCTCAAACCGGGAGTCCCGCGGCTGCGGGGTGAGTTCCTACGAGTTACATTGGTCTCGTGGGAGGTGTTGGTGCCACCCACAGGGCCGTTAGGGGCTGTTTCGGGTTTTCACCCTCTAACGCCATGTTTTGTTTAAGTCTAGAAATATGAAAATTACCGTCGTATTATCAAATCGGGAATCCCGCGGCTGCAGGGTCAGTTACTACGAGTTACATTGGTCCCGCGGGACGTGTTGGTGCCACCCACGGGGACTTTCGGGGGATATTTCTAGTTCTCACCCTCTAACGCCATGTTTTTTAGCCTAAGTCAAGAAATATGCAAATTACCATCGTATTCTCAAACCGGGAGTCCCGCGGCTGCGGGGTCAGTTCTTACGAGTTACATTGGTCCCGTGGGAGGTGTTGGTGCCACCCACGGGGACGTTCGGGTGCTGTTTCTAGTTCTCATCCTCTAATCCCATGTTTTTAAGCCTAAGTCTATAAATATGCAAATTATCGTCGTATTCTCAAACTGGGAGTCCCGCGGCTGCGGGGTCATTTCCTACAAGTTACATTGGTCCCGTGGGAGGTGTTGGTGCCACCCACGGGGACGTTCGGGGGCAGTTTCGAGTTTTCAACCTCTAACGCAGTGTTTTGCTTAAGTTTATAAACATGCAAATCACTGTCGTATTTTCAAACCGGGAGTCCCTCGGCTGCGGGGTCAGTTCCTACGAGTTACATTGGTCCCGTGGGAGGTGTTGGTGCCACCGACGGGGACGTTCGGGGGCTCTTACTAGTTCTCACCCTCTAACGCCATGTTTTTAAGCCTAAGTCTAGAAATATTCAAATTATCGTCGTACTCTCAAATCGGGAGTCCCGTGGCTGCGAGGTCAGTTCCTACGAGTTACATTGGTCCCGTGGGAGGTGTTGGTGCCACCCACGGGGCCGTTCAGGGGTTGTTTCTAGTTCTCACCCTATAACGCCATATTTTGTTTCACTCTACAAATATGTAAATTACCGTCGTATTATCAAATCGGGAGTCCCGCGGCTGCAGGGTCGGTTCCTACGAGTTACGTTGGTCCCATGGGAGGTGTTGGTGCCACCCACGGGGACGTTCGGGGGCTGTTTCTAGTTCTCACCCTCTAATGCCATGTTTTTAAGTCTAAGTCTGGAAATATGCAAATTATTGCCGTATTATCAAATCGGGAGTCCCGCGGCTGCGAGGTCAGTTCCTACGAGTTACATTGGTCCCGTGGGAGGTGTTGGTGCCATCCACGGGGACGTTCGGGGGCTGTTTCTAGTTCTCACCCTCTAACGCCAAGTTTTTAAGCCTAAGTCTAGAAATATGCAAATTACCGTCGTATTCTCAAATCGGGAGTCCCGCGGGTGCGGGGTCTGTTCCTACGAGTTACATTGGTCCCGTGGGAGGTATTGGTGCCACCCACGGGGCCGTTCGGGGGTTGTTTCGAGTTTTCACCCTCTAACGCCATGTTTTTAAGCGTAAGTCTAGAACAATGCAAATTATCATCGTATTCTCAAACCGGGATTCTCGTGGTTGCGGGGTCAGTTCCTACGAGTTACATTCGTACCATAGGAGGTGTTGGTGCCACCCACGGGGAGGTTCGGGGGTTGTTTCTAGTTCTCACCCTCTAACGCCATGTTTTTAAGCCTAAGTCTAGAAATATGCAAATTATCGTCGTATTCTCAAACCGGGAGTCCCACGGCTGCGGGGTCAGTTCCTACGAGTTACATTGGTCCCGTGGGAGGTGTTGGTGCCACCCACAGGGCCGTTAGGAGGCTGTTTCCAGCTTTCACCCTCTAACGCCATGTTTTGTTTATGTTTAGAAATATGCAAATTACGGTCGTATTATCAAATCGAGAGTCCCGTGGCAGCAGGGTCAGTTCCTACGAGTTACATTGGTCCCGTGGGAGGTGTTGGTGCCACCCACGGGGCCGTTCGGGGTCTATATCTAGTTCTCACCCTCTAACGCCATGTTTTTAAGCGTAATTCTAGAAATATGCAAATTATCATCGTATTCTCAAACCGGGAGTCCCGAGGATGCGGGGTCAGTTCCTACGAGTTACATTGGCCAACCACGGGTCCGTTCAGGGGCTGTTTCGAGTTTTCACCCTTTAACGTCATGTTTTGCTTAAGTCTAGAAATATGCAAATTACCGTCGTATTCTCAAACCGGGAGACCCGTGGCTGCGAGGTCAGTTCCTACGAGTTACATTGGTCCCGTGGGTGGTGTTGGTTCCACCCACGGGGACGTTCGGGGGCTATTTCTAGTTATCACCCTCTAACGCCATGTTTTTAAGCCTAAGTCTAGAAATATGCAAATTATCGTCGTATTCTCAAACCGGGAGTCCTACGGCTGCGGGGTCAGTTCCTACGAGTTACATTGATCCCGTGGGAGGTTTTGGTGCCACCCACGGGGACGTTCGGGGGCTGTTTCTAGTTCTCACCCTCTAACGCCATGTTTTTAAGCCTATGTCTAGAAATATGCAAATTACCGTCGTATTCTCAAATCGGGAGTCCCGCAGCTGCGGGGTCAGTTCCTACGAGTTACATTGGTCCCGTGGGAGGTGTTGGTGCCACCCACGGGGACGTTCAGGGTCTATTTCTAGTTCTCACCCTCTAACGCCATGTTTTTAAGCGTAAGTCTAGAAATATGCAAATTATCATCGTATTCTCAAACCGGGAGTCCCGTGGCTTCGGGGTCAGTTCTTACGAGTTACATTGGTCCCGTGGGAGGTGTTGGTGCCACCCACGGGGACGTTCGGGGGCTGTTTCTAGTTCTCACCCTCTAACGCCATGTTTTTTTGCCTAAGTCTAGAAATATGCAAATTATCGTCGTATTATCAAACCGGGAGTGCCGCGGCTGCGGGGTCAGTTCCTACGAGTTACATTGGTCCCGTGGGAGGTGTTGGTGCCACATACGGGGACGTTCGGGGGCTGTTTCTACTTCTCACCCTCTAACGCCATGTTTTTAATCCTAAGTCTAGAAATATGAAAATTACCGTCGTATTCTCAAATCGGGAGTCCCGCGGGTGCGGGGTCAGTTCCTACGAGTTACATTGGTCCCATAGGAGGTGTTGGTGCCACCCACGGGGATGTTCGGGGGCTGTTTCGAGTTCTCACCCTCTAACTCCATGTTTTTAAGCCTATGTCTAGAAAATATGCTGATTATCGTCGTATTCTCAAATCGGGAGTCCCGTGGCTGCGGGGTCAGTTCCTACGAGTTACGTTGGTCCCGTGGGAGGTGTTGGTGCCACCCACGGGGACGTTCGGGGGCTGTTTCTAGTTCTCACCCTCTAACGCCATGTTTTTAAGCCTAAGTCTAGAAGTATGCAATTTATCGTCGTATTCTCAAACCGGTAGTCCCGCGGCTGCGAGGTCAGTTCCTACGAGTTACATTGGTCCCGTGGGAGGTGTTGGTGCCACCCACAGGGCCATTAGGGGGCTGTTTCGAGTTTTCACCCTCTAACGCCATGTTTTGTCTAAGTCTAGAAATATGCAAATTACCGTCGTATTATCAAATCGGGAGTCCCGCGGCTACGGGGTCAATTCCTACGAGTTACATTGGTCCCGTGGGAGGTGTTGGTGCCACCCACGGGGACGTTCGGGGGCTGTTTCTAGTTCTCACCCTCTAACGCCATGTTTTTAAGCTTAAGTCTAGAAATTTGTAAATTACCGTCGTATTCTCAAATCGGGAGACCCGCGGTTGCGGGGTCTGTTCCTACGAGTTACATTGGTCCCGTGGGAGGTGTTGGTGCCACCCACGGTGACGTTCGGGGGCTGTTTCGAGTTTTCACCCTCTAACGCCATGTTTTTAAGCGTAAGTCTAGAAAAATGCAAATTATTTTCGTATTCTCAAACCGGGAGTCCCGTGGCTGCGGGGTCAGTTCCTACGAGTTACATTGGTCCCGTGGGAAGTGTTGGTTCCACCCACGGGACGTTTGGGGGCTGTTTCTTGTTCTCACCCTCTAACGCCATGTTTTTTAGCCTAAGTCTAAAAATATGCAAATTATCGTCGTATTCTCAAACCGGGAGTCCCGCGGCTGCAGGGTCTGTTCCTACGAGTTACATTAGTCCTGTGAGAGGTGTTGGTGCCACCCACGGGGACGTTCGGGGGCAGTTTCGAGTTTTCACCCTCTAACGCCATGTTTTGCTTAAGTCTAGAAATATGCAAATTACCGTCGTATTATCAAACCGGGAGTCCCGCGGCTCCGGGGTCAATTCCTACTAGTTACATTGCTCCCGTGGGAGGTGTTGGTGCCACCCACGAGGACGTTCGGGGGTTGTTTCTAGTTCTCACCCTCTAACGCCTTGTTTTTAAGCCTAACTCTAGAAACATGCAAATTATCGTCGTATTCTCAAACTGGGAGTCCCATGATCGCGCGGTTAGTTCTTACGTGTTATATTGGTCCCGTGAGAGGTATTGGTTCCTCTCACAAGACTGTACGGAGGTTGTTTCGTGTTTTCCCCCTCTAACGGCTTGTTTTCAAGCTTAAGTACTCATATTTTCAAATTATCATCGTATTCTCAAACCGGGAGTCCCATTATCGCGTGGTCAGTTCCTACGTGTTACATTGGTCCCATGAGAGGTGTTGGTGCCTCTCACGGGGCCGTACGGGGGTTATTCTGTGTTTTCCTCTTCTAACGCCTTGTTTTCAAGCTTGAGTTCTCATATTTTCAAATTATCGATGTATTCTCAAAGCGGGAGTCCCGTTATCGCACGGCCAGTTCTTACTTGTTACATTGGTCCCGTGAGAGGTGTTGGTGCCTCTCACGGGACCATACGAGGGTTGTTTCGAGTTTTCACCCTCTAACGCCTTGTTTTCAAGCTTAAGTCCTCATATTTTGAAATTATCGTCGTATTCTCAAACCGGGAGTCCCGTTATCGAGCGGTCAGTTTCAACGTGTTACATTGGTCCCGTTAGAGGTGTTGGTGCCTCTCACGGGACCGTACGGGAGTTGTTTCGAGTTTTCTCCCTCTAACGCCATATTTTTATACCTAAGTTCTGATATATGCAAAATTATCCTCATATTCTCAAACCGGGAGTCTCGTGATCGTGTGGCCTATTCGTACGAGTTACATTGGTTCCGTGCAAGGTGTTGATGCCTCTAACGGAACCGTTTGGGGAATGTTTCGGGTTTCTCCCCTCTAACGCCATGCTTTTAAGCTTAAGTCTACACATTTTCAAATTATCGTCGTATTCTCAAACCGGGAGTCTAAAATATTTTCAACATATTATCTAATAATTATCCCGTACTCCTTCTAATTATCCCATACTCCTTCTAACATACTATCCAACAACAAGCAACAACCAATAATTATCCAACAGCCAAACCAAACAAAACCAATAATTATCCCGTGCTCCTTCTATCATCTAAAAGATTTAATAGATAATGCATATCAATTATATAACTACTTTTGTTAAAGTAAAGCATAGTAGATTTAACCTGCAACAATAGCAATAGGGAATGTTCTTCTCCTTGATCCGAAACAACGCATTGTCAATGTAGAAATGTGCTGGAGCATACTTAGGAATGTTTTTTACTGTCCGCCTAGCATGCATAACACAAGATTTTTTAGAAATATAAATTGGAGCTATAGCACAGTGATACTAAAATGAGTCCGAACAAAATATACAATATATTCCTCAGAAGCATAGTTAGCTTTATTAAAAAAAATCTAACGGAATCCAAAAAAGCCATTCCAGTAAAACTACAATCTTGGTTGAATTAGGAACATAGCCATTCCGCAAAGTTCAAATTAGACTCACAACACTAAATCGAATAATTATATAAAGACATGACATTTCGCGGACGAATCTGAATATGCTTAGAGAGAGTACCTAAGGTCCTTTTCGCAGATGGTCCTGTATTTAAACCTGCATTTCCATTGGAATTTTGAAAACAAAAGCATTAAATAAGTAACATTCTTGGAAGAAGAAAAAAACACGAAAGAAAATTATACAAACACCGACTCGTCCTCTAAAACTGGCACCAATCTGAGGATACTTCAATATAGTCCAGTCAAATACATAGTCAAATTGATAACGTACAAAGTGGGACAAAATTAGATATAAAAGATGAGAATATATAACTACCGAAAGCCTAAATACTCATATAGTACATAACAAATAAAAATAAAACTCATTTACTTGCTTTAAAAAACTTATAGTTATACTTTCACGAATAAATAAGTCTCGAACAATACCCGATTAAACCCAAGTCATATCAGCAAAGCGAGAATGGCTAGTGAGTCTCCCACTTTAATAAATCTAAACCGAGAAAATACGCATTTGATATTGCAGGACATGAATTAAAAAAATGCAGAACATTGGATATATGCGTATATATGCCCACTTTAAAAATGAATTAGTGAAATTTGACTCTACAAAAATACAGAACATCACTCATCTTTGCGAATAGGCATAATGCTTCAATGATAAGAAATATGTAAGTAAGCAATTTTGAAAACCTTCAAACTTGAATCATTTGTATAAAACTCGAATTAACCTAACAACACTCAAAACTTTGGCCCCCTACCAAAAATCTTGGATCCTCCATTTGACCTTTAGGCTATCATACTTGAGGTTTCATCCTCACTTTATACGTATATAATCAATCACAACTTAAAGTTAAAAAACTGAGAAAGATTCTTTATTTAGCAGGAGCCCTCCTAATATTAAAGTGTGAGAGTGTCCTGTTTTAAAATTATAGTGTTAAACAGTAATATTACCAGTTTATATAACTATTAAATTAAAAAAACAAAAGAAATTGATATGTGCTTGTTTAGAGAGATGGGGGTACCTGAGGAGGGTAAATTTATCGCAAAGCGGTCGATATCCTATTGTTTAAGAACTCTTCCTGTATGGCACCAAATCAGACATTCTTCTTGTATGGCTTTCACTGCACACCAAAGAACTCTCTTTCCTCCACCGCCGTCGTTAATATATGGGTGAAAGGACCCTACCATCTTTTTTTTTATTTCTGAGACCGTTTACAACAATCGAAATGAAAGAAACCCTACAGTCCACCACCGTCGTCATTAGTTGAACCCCGCTTGCCATTTAACCAACAATCTGTGTACCCTCTTTTGAAATTACAGTGAAGGTAGAAGAAGGAAAAGTATAACATGATAATACACAACAAAAATCCCCCGAAAATACAAAAAAAGAACACTAAATTAATCCTTTTACTTAAACTTGAAATACCCATTTCTATCAATAAATTTGAAACCTCAATTCAATAACTCGCAAATTCGATGTCAGGTGGAATAATTTTCTAAAAAATTTAATCCCCATAGAAGTAAAAAAGTGGTTTCTTCTCTTCAAAAAATATCTATGATAGCCTAATAGGAGCATTACTTTAGAAGTGTAATCAACAATTTGTGGACCCTCTGACTTTTTCCAAAAAATTAATCCCCATAGCAGTAAAAGAGTTGTATACCACTTTGCTTCAAAAATTAATTCGGCACAATAGTCAGTTTGTATCCAACATCAAATTAATCACAAAATCTTAAAGTGAAGCAGAGAAATCAAAATAGATTAAAGCATAGAAATCACAACATATATATACACCACCGCCGTGATGTATATATATGTTGGATACATAACAGATACACACAATAATTTTGTTTACTTTGTAGTGAAACAACATATCGTGAGATAGAAATGGGAAAGGAGAGATGCAAATCGATGAAACATCTCACCAGAGAAACAAGCCACAGTCCACCACCGCCGTCGTTAGTCGTTACCGTCGGCGGTCGCATCGTACCCTAGCTGACAGCTCTGTCCCCCGACTTCCCAACTGCGCTCTCACCTGTCTGTAGAGAAACAGCCACCGGAGATGTACCCTCTTCCATATCTAAAGCCACTTCATTGTCTGTTTGGGATAGAGGTGTCGCTTGCAGCGTTAAGTCATTCCTTCTCAGATGTTTTTACCCCAAAGGTACTCAGTGTTAAGTCATTCCTTCTCAGCGTTAAGTCATTCCTTCTGGGTTGGCTGTAATCTCCTCATCACTCTTGGTCCTCTTCTGTTCCCCTTCAACCGCGACCAACTTGACTGGCTCAACCGGAGTGCCCATCGGACCAATAATCTATCCCATAGACATGTGAGACAGTGCTAGTAAATCGGAGATAAGGGTTTTTTTTAGCGGGGGTATTTCATTGGGGGGAAATAAAAGAAACGAAGGCTACTGAATGAGAAAAGCAATGCACGTTTTGTTTTTTTAAGATTGAACCTGGTCACGGCTCTCAGTCGTGACCCACCAGAAGAAACACCACCCAAATCAAAAGACCCATCAAACTGCATATGGTCACGGCCCATAGCCGTGACCCACGCCAAGAAATGGTCACGGCCCCCAGCCGTGACCCCCAATGTGTGTGTTTTGTGCTTCGTCATGCCTATGGTCACGGCCCAAGTCCGTGACCAATCCGTGACCAAGCTTGGAGGGAACTTTGGCGCGAGTTTAGCGCTGAGATGGTCACGACCTAGTCACGGCCCAAGTCCGCGACCACTGTGGTAATAAATATGATCACACCATCTCCGATAATTTAGTGTGATAATAAATATGGTCACGCCAAATATTGAGTGGGTCAAGGCCCAAGTCCGCGACCAGCTGGTCGCGGACTTGGGCCGTGACCCACTGGGCGTGACCATTCGCAGGATTTGGTGTAGTTCATTATTTTGCGTTGGCATAAATACCCATTACTTCTACATCCCATAAAGAAGAAGTTCGTTATTTTGCTGCGGAATTCTCATACGGTGAAAGGCACCGTGTGTGGTTGACGGGTTCCTAAAAGCTTCATTGGTGGATTCCCGAATTGTCGACTAGGCGGACGTAGTTACAAGAAGATGCGTCAGGGGCTTGAACGGAGTCAAGTCGAGTTGTAGTAAGTCATCTGTCTTGTAATCATAACACCATACTTAGTGGACTTAAGGCTAGGGCCGTCCGAGATTTTTTCCTGTTGTGTGTTTTTCCTCGTACATCGCGACGTAGTGGTTTGTTGATTTTATCTTTTGCAAACTCACATTAGATGCATGCTTAGGTAAAAGATAAAATTGGAATATTTAATTTGGTGTTAAATTTGTTTGGGTAAAAATTCATTTAATTCAAGTCATTAATTTTATTGGATAAAATTTGGTGTGGCCTAATTTGCAAAATTGAATTAATTATTTGTTAGATAAATTTCTAGGACTTGGGTTAAATTAATTTGGTTTAAACTTTGTGTTTAGCTTATTTTTTAATTTAAAAGAAATTAAAAATTGTTGTTTGTGTGTGTTGAGTTGAGCCATCTTTATTCCGCATCTTAAAAGGAAATTGAATTACTTTTTATAAGATTTTAAAAATTGGGGGTCCTATCGTTTTCACTTTAACAAATTAAAGAGGATGATACTAGATAACAATTCTAAAGCCTATTGTTATGATTGACAATCATTGTTTAAAAAGACATAGAATATTATGGCGAGTCACGACTTATTAGTCATGAAATAAGACCACAAACAAATCGCTCTATTTTAGTTATAACATTAGGTATAATATGATAACTACATATCCGCTAACGATAGATTAAGAGAAGTTCATCAAAAGGAATGGGGTTAAAGATGATTAAAGCCTAAAAGAATTGTCATAATGTAAACCCAACCTAAATGATTGGAGATCCCAAGAATTAGGTTCAACGGGAGAACCTAATTATATGCGATTCAGTTAGCACTGAGAAGAAAATAAATTCTTCATCCCATTCCTAGGATGAGTCAGTGCACTATCTACGACATGTAATAGGATAAATTTTATTTTAATAATTTTTATATCTTGAATTTATGGGTCAAGTACGGTATTACCATGATAATCTTTATAAAAATCACCTATGTGAGTAAGAAGGGGTCACTTCTATGAGAATAACCAACTACTACATTACTAAATTCTCTAACACACTCATGAAACTAGGAGGTGTCCAAGGCAAAAATGGACACAACAATGAGATCCAAGAAGGTTCATAGAAGTACTGTATGAGTTATATTGTCTCGATTTATACAAAAAGGTTGATCAGTTCAAGATATCGCGTTCATTTTTTGGCTAGTTAACCCGTTAGTCTCTCACTAGGAAATATTTAAGGCTAAAAGTTATATTTATCGATGCAAATCTTTTTCACTAATACTCTCTCTAATTTGTCTTCATGTTCATTTGATTCTGCACTAAAATTTCATTCATTTAGGGGATTATTGGAAAATATTGTGTTTTTACACAAATTAATATTATGACCAAATTAATATATTAGTCAACTTTGAGCCATTATAAAAGTAGGACCCACACTTCAAATATGATGGGACCAAGTACATACGTGTTCCATGTAGCAAGACAAGTCACGTTGTATATTCATTTATTAAAATGGACATATTATGAATAAGAAAGTTGGTTTCAAAGTGCCACATTTAATTATGATATTATTGGGAAAATTATTTATTTTTTGGGGATGAATGTTTTGAACTGTCACTGAAGGTTGTGACTGTTAGCTATATAGTGACAATTTTTCCATACTATCCCTAAAGGTTGAAATTGTTCATTATTAGATGTGACTGTTCATGAAAAATGTCCCTAAAGTGACTGTTAAGAAAAAGCTACATATTTTCATGTTATAATTGAAAGATAGAGAAAAAAATGTTTTTAAATGCTTTTTAGAGTGAGTATCAAACATAATTGGTTTATGGGACACGCACATTAAATTGCTTCTTGCAAATCTCGAGATTGTTTCATCCTAGGAGGCAAATGCTCATTATTCACTGCCCTAAGCACCGAAGCGGGAGAGCATTTTGTCTTAAGGAGAGAGTGTTCAATACTCAACTCGGTCATCTTCTTCGTTTATAAGTTTTCTATTAAATTAATTTTTTATTACACAAATATGATTTGCTTTATTATTTAATTTGATAAAAACATGAAAATACATTATTTTAAATAACACATTTAAATGTCTACCTTCTCATGATTTTCATCCAGCAAATCCAGGGCTTCCAATACAATTCTATTTTGGGTCAAACTCAAAATGACTAATCATAGGCATGGGAATACCTATATTAATGGGGAATACAACTTCAGAGAGGACGAATATGGAATATGGAACTCACAAGTCATCCATCTAGTGTAAGGACATGTTTTTATAAATGTCGGTAGAATATCTAGGATTCTCGGTGTTGTCCTAGATCTCAGTTAGTATGTCTTATACCGCTACATTTGGCACGTCACTCAGCGATCATCCATGATGCCCTCAATCTGAATTCGAATCTATCATGTTCCGAACATCCTCAACGTATGTCTTGCCCCATCATCTTCATCATCTTCAACGTATGTCTTGCCCCATCATCTTCAACGTTTATGAAGAAAAGAAAGAAGAAGAAGATTTTTTTTTTCTGACAGCTCCAAACTGAACCGATGAAAATTTTACTCGGACCGGTCCCTCTTTCTGTCAGGACTGATCCGAACCCATGGTTTTTACCCGACCAATTTGATGCCAGACCAGTTTGGTGTGCCCATATTTTTTCACCGCCTCAGATTTTTATTTTTTCTATAAAAGCCTATTTTGGTGGTGTATTTGTTTAAGACTTTGGGGGAATATTTTTAGAGTTCTAATACAACAAGTCTTCATATTTTTAAAGCCCAAACACCTTGATATTCACAAAAACACTCTAAATCATATGTCTGAATCATTCTAAACCCTTACTACTCATCATACCCATGATATAGAGTATTTATTGTGAAGAAGAAGGCTATCTTCACTTCTGATCTTGGAGGTCTTGAGGATCTATTGACGATGACAACGAACCGATACCTGAGGTTATTTGTGTATCACAAAAGCTTTATTTATCTGTGTATTGTAAGTATTAAAAACTCATAGTGAAGTAATAAAGGTTTTTCCCCCTTTGGGGAATTTTTCCTCAATACTGTTTTGTGATTATTTGCCGGGCTTGATTAGATAAATTTATTGTTCTCAATCTCATCTAGATGCATGCCTAGGGTTTAATTAAAATTGGATTTAAAAATTGGGTTTAATTAAATAAGTTTTTTCATTTGAACAAAAGCATACTCTCATCTAGTGAAAGTCTTATACACCAATAGGACTTTTGACATTATATAAACCCATAATTTCTTGGATGTGTTTGTGTGTTCCAACTTCTTGCCATTCTCTATGATGAAAATGTAATATAAGGCCCCAAACTTGGTGATAACTAGTTTACACAAGAATTGGTTGTGTATGGTGAGGTGAATAATCACTTTAGAGGCTTAAAACTATCTAGTAAGACCATTATGATATCTTTATTTAGGGATTTCTAGTAGCCTTCTAACAAGTGGATGTTGCAAATACTTAACATATGTTCGAGACATTAAGAAGGTTGATGCATGTATTGAATAAAGTTCGTCGTGGACTATAAGAAAATTTTTTTTCGACGACTAAGTAAACAAATATATAACAAACAAATTCAAGATATATTTTCGGACTAGAAAAGACCACTTGAGACATTTGGCTTGAGATTAGTCAAAATATAAAATCCACAGTAAAAGTAATATCATAGTTTTGCCCTAGAAAGTAATATGAATGCTACAAATGCATAGAACACTCGATGTATGTGGTTTGGCAGATCGTCCTGCCTATCTCCATGAGGAAAGGAGGAAGAGTATTATATTTACTAGAAGAATAAGGGCAATTGGAGTGATAAGGTTACTAGCTGAGAGTCCAAGACGCCTTGTGAAAAATAAAAAATCAATACCCCTCAATTGGGTTAGGTCTCCTATATTTATAAGTACAAGGATCATATCCTTTTAGGCGTCTTTATGAAAATCCTATTCACAAGTCATATAGTCCTATTAGGACTAGTTGTCCATGTCATCAATTTGATCTTCCTAAAATTTTACTTATCTCCCCAAATATTAGTTCGACTAAGCTCATTGTTTTCTGACTGCCACATGTCTGCCATGTGAAGCTCATTCATCCATATTCCCATCAATTTCCCCCAGACTGGGGTGATCCTCCTTTATTCTAATCATCTTGGTTTTGTCAGTAGTATATTGCCACATTTCACCCTGGATTTCTTCACTCGTTGTTTCCATCATCACACGTGCCCACTTTTAGAAGTGGGCACGTGACAACAAGTAATGATTACTTTTCGTCACACATACTTCCCACATCTTATATGTCATAAATCTTTAAATTAATAACGACACATGTGCACGTATACTGCGTTATCCAATTGTCAGATGATGGTTGATTTGACATTGTCGAGGAAGGTATAAGGCAGAGAAACCCTTATACCTTAAGCACCTCAGCTTCAGTAAGGTATTTTCACTGATCTCTTCTCTCTCTAAACTTTGTTTTCACTAGAGATTTTTATTTTCTCCATTTTAATCTATATTTCCCTTAAATTTTCACCATGTATATACTTGGAAGTACATACGAAATTTTTATTGCAAATAAATTTTGAGAATTTTATACCTAATTCTAGATAACGTTCATATTAGGGTTTTACTGGAGGATGAACATCTCATTGACCTTGAAAATGTTGAAGTTTACCTTATGATGGAGGATATATTAAAAGGGGGAGTTCATTTCCCTTTAGTCAATTTCTGGTGGAAGTACTCCATTATTATGGCATACTTCCAATCCTAGTGAACAGTAGTTCTTACCTGAACCTGATGGGAACATTTGCAATCAACCAGATCTGTGGTACCAACCTTGGTCTTAATAAAATTGAATGTTGTTATGACCTGAGGGCTTCCTCAGGTGTTGACATATACCATTTTTAGGCTACGGATAAGTCCTATAATCAAGTGACAAATTTTCTTAGATCATGGAATAATACATAAATGAATATCCTTGTATTTTTTGGGCATTTGTATGGTGAGAACTATAATGGTCTTCGTGTTCCTTCAAGACAGAGAAATCTGGTAGGTCATCCACCATTTCCAGATGAATTGTGTTTACTTTTATTTTGTTACTGATCAATTTCTCCTTTTTAGCATATCGATTCATAAATCACAAGACAGAAGACTACCAAGTTAACTTGAGAGATATTTAACTTATTTGGAGATGGAGAACTCTGGTTGTTGTTCGTACACATTAGAGAGTATCCCACATTATTCTTGGGTACAAACTGACTGATAATTCTGTAAAGAAATTCACTGCTAGTCTAGAGGTTACCGTTAAAGATTACAAAGTGATCAGTAATGAATCCATACCCAAACCACTCCCATGCCATGTGAAGTCTCCAGAGGAGTCACTGAGAGGAATAATATCCATATGTCATTCCCACCAATTTCAATAAGGAATAAGAGGAGGGGTTTGAAGAAGGGGATGGTTCATTTTTTGAAGGTCTAGATACCCTTTTTCCTTTTAAGGAGACCAACACCTCATATCATCTTTAGGATGAAGTAGATGAAGGCCAATTTTAAATTTTTAAATTAAATATTAAACTTAATAATTTATTTCAAAGTAAACCGTTTCACCGATTTATATAAGTTGTGATTAAACAGATTAATCAATTTTATCTTAACCCAAGCATGAATCTAGGTGAGTGCAGGATAAATAAGTAAATTAACCACAAAACTCGATGTACGAGGAAAAACCAAATGGGAAAAGCCTCGGACGGCTCAGCCACGCAAATTCACTGTGATAAGGAATTACACAAGACAAAACAAAACCTTACACAATGAATTGATGCCCTCACAATCCCTGAAATGTCTTCAATATTCAATCGCTCCTCCACATGACAACACAATATTCCACCCATGCAACTTTCACAACATGTGAGTCCACACATGCCTCGGTATCCACCGAATATCTCAATAACTGTCTATAGATCAAACACCAGAGTCAATCGCTTCTTCATTACAGCACGACACGGATTCCATCATGTGTAAAAACCAAATTTATAGTCCACATATGAAACGATTCTCAAAAGATTTAGATAAAAAAAGTGCCAAAAATAGGACCGTAAAGTATGATATGATGAAAACTTGGATCCTAAACAACTTGGGTATAAACATGGATTTTAGAGAGTTTTTTGATAGATTTTAGAAACTCAAAATATAAGTTTTTGTCTCAAATAAAAATTCTTCTCCTCGCTCTTATTTATATAAAGGTTTCTAAAAATGAGATTAGGATGAAACACTTTGAAGAAAATCTCAAAATCCTAAAAAATGCACCTGCTCTTTTAAATGACTTTGAATATCGTTCGAACGAAGTATAAGATCTCGTTCAAACTTATCTAATGAGCTATCAAATGAGACTCCAACAAAGTCCATATTTGGTGTGGTCAAACTTCGTTGGAACCTATTCTAAGGAGGTACAATATTTCATTCGAATGACATACCAATGTCATTATAATGACCTTGTGAAAAAAACATTTTTCTTCTAAAATATTAAAAAGCATAAAATAATTTTAAAAAAATTTAAAAATAATTCTCTAAAACCCTAAAACTCAAATATAAATTCTCCAAAGATCAAAATATTGATGCATTAATACCTGGGAGATCCTCAAAATATGAAGCAGGAAACAAGCACAAAACATGACATGTATATGCATATCTTCTAAGTTGGCCGCTATGTCTTCAAAAAACCACGTCATAGGTTTGAAGGTCAATACACTCAAGTCCTGACCTAGGACTCAAATAGTTTTGTCCAAACACGGAATAAGTTGAAACAAATAACTAATTCTCTTCAAAAATTTATCCTTATGAATCTCCCCCTTTGGCTATTATGGGACAAAAAAGAAAAGAAAAATACCTATGGGCCATCAAGCTCATCTAAGACTCCATCCCCAACCCCAAAAGGAAAAGTTATAACTTAATGAACTCATAAACCTTGAGTAGCTTTGCTCTCTTGGAAAAATGTTCGCATGTTGTAAACCTGCACGCTTAATCACACCTTCAAATGTAAAGAGAATATAACAATATATACAATTTGGATAAGAATAAAGTCCCCTATATCTAACAATCCCCACCTAGGTTAGATGTCTTCCCCTACGATAAATATCTCCTTCTAAAACAAAAGTTAAAGATACCATTTATCCCACTTTTTGTTCAGTAATATAGAAAGAAACAATGCATAATAGACCAATTCTCCCGCACAGACCATTTCTCCCCCAAAATGTGAGAACATGGGATATCAATTGAAAATGTATAGAAAGTAATAAAATCGTGCAATGGTGTAAAGTGCAAAAAACACAACATGGTAACACAAGTATAAATAATTTAAACAATCATCAATTAATACCAATTGTTATAGCATATTTGTGAGACAACACCTCATTTCCTGAGGACCTCGACCCTGCTCGAAGATATATCAGTACTTGAGCTTAGCTGGCCATGATCTCGTTCTTTTACCTGCTTAATTGGACAATAACGAATTCATAGTCTCGAACCTTAGTAATTGGACAACAACACTCATATGATTTTTCAGATGGCTAACATGTCACATATTCCCCTTTTTGATGGGCAAGATCCATAAATAACTCAATAAGTGTTCAACTAATCCATAATGGCCCCCACCTAGCCTATGAGGGCCAGTTCACCTATTCTTTTTACAAGGATGACTATAAATGGAGGGATCTCTAAGAGTAACAAATCACCCGGTGGATGTAGGCCAATTTTAGAGATTAAACCACCTATATCTTTTTGTTAATCCTCCTATCATCACTCCCTTCTCATACATATTGATGATGTTGAGAATTACCACATTAATGATATGTGCAGCTCAAGATCTAGCTATGTCAACAACAGAGGAAATCACAGTAATATATGTGTATTGAGATGGAAATAAGGGAGATAGAAGACACTGAGATTTAAGAGGTTCGGCCTTAGCCTACTCCACTCTGCAAGATGGTGATGGTTTTTTTATTTCTACAAGGCATTGAAGGCCATTGTTACATACACTCAATCTTTCTCTCTCTAGATAACAATTTAGCATATTGGGCCTAGGAAATCACGCCCAATCATTACCCCATTTAAATACTATAAAAATCTTATTTTTATCTTTCTTCTCCAAAATCTGTTCTACTGCTCAAGCTTTCACCAGAAAACCTAAGCTTACCATTTCTCTATCCTCCGCTATCTCCATTGCAGGCGAGTTTCAACGTATCTCATTCATTTAGAGTCTTCTCCTCCACCCAGGTAACCCCTTTTCCTGATCTTGTGCCTTCGTTTTTAATTTTGGTAGTTGGTTTCTATTTTTTTCATTTTTTATGTTCTTTGCATTTTTTGTCCACCACTGGTGGTTGTTCTAGGTTTTTTCTGGTGGTTTTAAGTTGTTGTTTAGGTTATTGGAGGTTGGAATAATAGATCTTAGGAGTCTGATGTAGTTTTGGGTACCGGATCATCTTTTCGATGACTTTTTGGTCACCTTCTCTGGTAGCCATTTATACCATTTTTAACTGGTTTCTTTAGAAAATGATTTAAATTCCTCCTTTAATCTTGTAGTCAACCCTAGTAAAAACATTTTTTTGGATGTACCAAATACTATACGAGCTTGGTTATCGGTACCCACATTTAAGGGAAAGAATACTTAGGGAGATTTGCAAGGTTGAGGCTGAGGCTAAGAAAAGAGCCGAGGCCGAGTCAAGACTTCTAATTCCCCCAACCCCCTTAGCAGTAGTTAATCCTCCTTTACCTTTTGCATATCCTGTCCCGATCGAGCCTAAGGTAACCTATTAAGTGTCGCCTGATCCTCCAGGCTAGCCCATCCGTAAACCTCAATTTCTTCTTCTCTTTACTGTTCACCTCATCGGGCAAAAAATTAGATAAATTCTTGAACTCCTCCTCGTACTCAGCTATAAAATGGTCACCCTAAACCACCTCATTAAACCTCTTTTGGATCTCTATCTCAATGGCTTGCAAAAAGTACTTGCGATAAAACTGCACTTAGAAATCAACAATGGGCATAGTGCCCCTCTCCTCGACAGTGGTAACAGACTCCCACCACTGCAAATCTACCCCGACAAGCCTAAAAGTGGCCAACATCTGCTTCTGCACGTTGTTATAGTCAACCATGTGTAGGTGTTAATGAATATCCTTCTTCCAATGGCAAACCAGAATCACGTCATAACTACCCTAAAACTCTGATAGGTGGCCCTTCTTAAACGCCTCCCTCACTCTCTGCCAATCTGAGGGCCCCAGGTGGGATTGGACAACCGATGCCACTGGCTGCAGTGGTGGCTGGGCCTGAGGAAAGTGGAGTTCCATGGAAGTCATAGCGGAGTTAACTGTCAATCCACAAAGAGGGGGAGAACAAAAGGTGGGAGGTTATTGTATATGAACAGATATTCAAGATCGACTTCAGATTGTCGATCCACACAAATAATTAGATACATTATTGAAAGCATGGGGTTGTCCCCGTCTCAACTTTCACCCAATACGTGGAGGATTATTCTCGAGTTCATCCAACTATTGAAGCTAGCTTACCAAGCCAATCTTCCAGTTAATATTTTTAGGGCTTGCTACACTGTCTCAACAACGAATTCTCAGCCCTGCTACTTTCACCTCGTGCAAGGAAATCCTATAAGAAGGTTATGATCGTGAACCAAACTTCAAATCACGACTGGAAACCCTAGTAATTCTTTGTATCGGGTGCCTGCAAATTCAACACCAATATCCTATCCAGTGCTATCGAGCTGATATGTGACACCCCGCCTATTTAAATCACGGGTGATCAGTCCTTTATCAAAATAAACAGTAAATCTCATTTGGTTCATTATTAGCATCGCTATCGAAAAGCTTTTTAAGTTACTAACCACCTATGTTAAATTAAGCCGGTGCCAAATTTTATCTTTCATTAACGTAAAAACATGAGGAAACATAATAATATAATAACTCATCCACCCATTTATAAGAGTCTAAATCATCACATGGTAGATAAATAGAAATAAGTACAGAATAAACCATGTGTTCCAAAGTAATATACAAACCATAAGTCTACGGAAATAAATCTAAATCCAAATACATAGTCTGATAAATAAAACTGAATAAATGTATCAACTGGAAGGGGCAACATGCCCAAATGAACTACTGAATCAAAAACCTAGTCTTGAAATGAATAAGTAAAGCGTCAACTCAAAATCCTGCGAGCCTCCACAATGCTGCAGATATACATCCCTGGAATGAGTCATTAAGCTTAGCATCCCTGTGGTTGGAGACCTAAAATTTTTTGGAAAATATTTGACACGGGTCAGAGCCCAAAACCATTTGAAAAGATTAGCAAGTATTTAAATTGTAGTTATAAAAGTAGTTATTAGACAGACACGTTAGTCCAGCGTACACTCCCTTGAGTTCCTCACCTCTCATCTATAGTGCACATCTAACACCTCCTATTTTACCCACCTAGCCATGCTATCCAACTCAACTAGGCCTAAGTATCTAACTAACCACATTCGGTTGAACTCCCTTATACCGTCCATATGATACGCTAACTTAACACCAATAATTTATTTATCGAATATTATTATTTCCCCGTAAATTAAGTTACTCACACTTAAGTTGCTCTAGGTATACACTATCTATCTTTTCTATGATCACACATAAGTAGAATAGTAACACACGTATATATATATCACACTATTATATATACAGATTCAGCATCCCCCGAAATGGCTACCACTACACCAAAATTGCTCACTTGTCAAGGTCTAAAACGGTGACAAGTCAAACTTGTCAAGGTCTAAGACCGTGACAAGTTTGGGGGTGACAAAGACATTTGTCTCGAACTTGTCATGGTCGAAGTCCATGACAAGTTTATGAATTTGTCATGGAATTTGATCGGGATAAGTTCGTGACAAAAGAAAACTTATCATGGTCAAAGTCTGTGACAAATAAAAAATTGTCACGAACTTGTCATGGTCAAATTTCGTGACAAATCTGGGCAGATTTAAAAAAAAATGGTAGGCGGTATGGCAACTGCCACTGCCCAACAGTATATTTGTAGCTATTATAGAAAATTTTAACCTATCCAAATAGCATATATATCAAGCAACATTAAATATTCAATAGCTAATACAACTATCCATAACCAAAACCAAATTGACATGTAAATATCCAAATCGACATGTAAATATCCATAACCAAATCGACATGTAAATATCCATAACCAAATAAAAAATTACAAATAATATCAGATATCCAAATAAAATAAATACAAATAGTGTCATAGACAATAGGTCGGAGTAGGAAGGAAGGCCACATAACATATTAATTGAGACACCCATCAATTCCCTGAATGCCGCATTGTTCTTCCAACGACAAAGGTGCATTCTCCCTTCCGGTCACAATATGCATGACGCGAACCTTTGCCTTAAAGTTTTGCACGGCACGTCCATGAACCAACATACTTGGGTGGGTATTCGGGTCCTTCAACCCTCTCGCTATCAACGTGCCACCAAATATGTCTAGTAAAAATACGCTCGGCTAATCGATTGTTGACATAGGCCGTTCGACGAGGGTCAAGATGGGAAATAGATCGTATAAGGGTGACGAGTTCATGCGTATTAATGAGTCCATGCGTATCGGCGATGGATCAGGGGCGTCCTCATCTACCTCCTTCCCCTTTACCTTCCCCTTCCGCTTGACCTTGCCCTTTTCCTTGCCCTTATTGGTGGTGGACCCCCAATGACGCTTCATGAAGGCGTATGATAGAAATGACTTTTGCATGTAATTTTTCTTTTGCCGTTGCTTGAAAAGCTTTTCTAATCAAAATCCTCAAATACCTACAAAATAATATCAACTCAAGTGTAGAGGTAAGTAAGGGTATCAATCCACATCCAAGGGGGTAAGCTAGAGACAAATTCAATTGTAGTTCAATTTTTATTCTCTTTTTGTGCTTTTGCTTTTTCTATTTTTTTAGCTTTTTCAAATATTAAAACAATTGGGTGAGGTGAATATTTAAACTAAACTAAACTAAAATGTGAGATGAAAATAACTAACTAGAAATTGACTAAAATGAAAACGAAGTCTAACACTAAAATAAGAGATAAAGTGAGGTAAGTAATTGTGAGAACAATCAAGGAGTGGGATTACACCACAAATTTTAGCTATTCTAATTAATTAATTTAGTTAATTGAATTCTTCAAAATTAATATCAAAATTACAAATCAACTCTCGTTGCAAATGTAATTTTAGTAGTAACCTTTTAAAAAATTAAGTTTAACACCCCAAAACTCTAGAAAATAGATCTACACCCCTTTTAATTAATCACCCGCTAGGATCGATCGATTAAAATTCATGTAAATCTTAGAGAATAAATTTAGAGTTGAAATTCAAGTAATAATACCCCACTTAAGAAACCATATCTCTAGTTCGAATCTAAAATCATTTACCCTCTCGCGAGGCGTAAATTTAAGGGTGAGGGATCAAACTTAATATTCAAAGGAAATTTTCAAGTAATCAAACTAATTAAACTAAAATAACATCAAATAAGGGCTTCCCCCCACCCCTTGAAAGGGGATTTAGCCTAACATGATATTAAACATGATGAACAAATAATCAAAGGCATATATAATAAAATAGTAGAGAAAGAGAACAAATCTTCAACCAGTCTCCTTGAAATTGGCAATTTAAACTCTATCATCTTCCATACAATTCAATTATTCACAATTAAATCTCACCAAATCTCTAAAAAAAATAAAAACAAAAACTATTCACAAAATGGTGTTTATCTCTCTACAATTCTCTCTCTAAAAATTCCTATCTAAAAAGCTTTTTTTTCAAATGGGGTATTCATCTTCATTTAAATAGTAGGCATAGAGTTAGTAGTATTGTGGGTAATGGACTTTAGTGTGCACGGAAATAGTGAGGTGTGGGGATAAGTGGGTGAGGGAATAAAAATAGGATACTGTTATGGGGTTATTTTTGGGTATTGGGTAAAAGAGTTAGTTGGGGGTAGAATGGGAAAAAGGGTTATAAGGTGGTTTAAGTGGCATGTGGTGTAATTGGTTTTTTTTTGTCTTTGTTTTGGAATTTGGCAGATCGTGGCTTACATGGGAGAAATGGGTTAATGGGTGTTAAATGTGAGAAATGGGTTTTTGGTTTGTCACGGGTTGGCTGGTTTGGGAATGCTCGGCCGGAAAAGTAGGGATGTTGTCGCCAGAGGAGGTCGAGGTCGAGTTGGTAGAAGGGCTCGTCGGCGGCAGCTGGGGTGTGGTTGGGCAAGGTGCGTCGGAGGGGTGAGTTTTCGGCAGACAACGTCGGCAGTAGGTAGTGCCGCTGGGTTCAGGCGATTTGGGGTTTCGCTGGACATGGCGGTGGGAAGGAGGACGCTGTCGGAGGTTGGAGGTTATGGTGAGAGTTTTTGATGGTGGTGGTTTTGTGGTAGTGTGAGTTATGGTGTTGGAGTTTTAATGGAGTAGGAGATATGGGTTAATAGAGGTTTGGTGAATGTGGTTATGGAGGAGAGAGAGAGGTTTGTTGGGGATGGAGGTTAAAGATGGGTTAGGATGAATAAGGTGCGGTGAGGTGTAGGAAATGGTGTGTGTGGCTTAGGGTTTAGGATAGATTAGTTGGGTTTAAGATAAGTGTAGGTGAGTGTGTATGGGGTTTGTGTGTAGGATGTGTGTGTGTTTAACTTAGACCCTAAATAAATAATACTAACTAATAAAAATAAAACTATTAAAACTAAAAATCCAAAAATTAAATTCCTATTCTAAAAAAAATTAAAATGAAAACTCAATAAAAAAATGAAACTAAAAAGAAAAAAAAAATCTAATAAAACTAAAATTAAAATCCTAAAAAGAAAATGCAAAATCTAATAAAACTAATAAATAAATGAAATCCAAAAAATTCCAATCCTAATAAAATAAGATAAAATAAAAACTAAAACTAAAAACTAATAAAATAAAAATACAAGTAAAATTATACTAAATAAAAAGAAATATAAAAATTAGAAAATAAATCCTAGAAATTCTAAATAAATCTGTAATAAATCCTAAAAATAATAATGACTCAAACTAAAAATATAAAAAAAATATTAAAAAGGGACAAATTAGACAAACACGGGGTTCGAGGTAGGTTTAGGCTCAGTTTCGGGTAGGCTAGGATACGGGACAAGGGTATTTAACACCATTTTAACTGCAAATTGCCTGGAAATATAGCTTTTGACATCGCAACTGCAATTAATCCTGCATATTGAACAATTAAGCGCATAAGACCCAAATTACCGAGAATTAGCAACTGAAGTACGTTTATTCGGGGTATAAAAAGTACAGTTTGGGTGCTTATCACACCACCCCCAAACAGAACGTTGCTAGTCCTCGAGCAATAAGATAGAGAGAAAGAGACAGATAAGTAACCAAAAGTGTACCACTTTCACGGGCACTTGTGATTGCACTTAGCATGTGTAACAAGCCTTTAAGCCTATAGGTTGCCCTACAGGACGAGTTGTGTCTCGTGAGGGTTTGTAGGGAATATACTCACAAAATTCTTATTTGCAAAAATTTATTGAAAGGCAGTCAATCTTTTATTAGACGTAGAATAATCGCACAATCCATCATGAGAAAAATAATTTCAGAAATACAAGCTAGAATGTGTCAAAAGTTTAGCTAAGTAAATACTAAGGGCACATCCTTCCTAGAACTCCACGTGTGTAGTGTGAATCAGTCAAAACGGGTCGAGTATCACAAGAGTAATTCCTAGATTGCCTCTTCGGAATCAACGCTTCAACTTCAAATCTCACTAGATATATCTCTCTCAAACGAACTCTCGAGATTAGGGTTAGTGTATCGCTCTTGTGTGTGAGGACGTGAGTAAATGTAAGCAAGTTCAAACGTCTCACACACACATAAGAAAGAACGAACAATTAGAAAGAAAAATGATATCATGAAAGAAATGCTAATCACTATAGTGAGAATGTCGAGTTATTCACCACGTCGACTTTCGTTTGCCCGAACACCTAGGGGAACATGTATGTATATGGGTGAGGGGGAATTGAAATGGGAAGGATATGATATGAAGGATCAAATGGGATGGTGATAGTGATATGAAGGATGGATGGTGGATATGCGAGAAGAGCGCTCAATACATGAAGAACAAAATGTCTTTATTTCAAAACTAACTACTAACTACAAACTCTCTTTCTTATCTTTCTCTCTTTTCTTTTCTTCTCTTTTTTTCTTTTTGATTTTTGTTTTCTTTTTCTCTTTTTTTTTCTATTTTTGCTATTTTTATGTTTTTCTCTTTTTTCTTTTTTTTTTCTTTTTTCTTTTTTTTTCTTTTTTTCTCTCACTTTTCAAACCAACAATGAAGACATTTACATTTGAAATCACACTCCTTTTTCTCAAAATGATGATGGATGATATATGAATGGAGTGGGGAATGTGTATGGATGATGAGGGAATATGGAAAGGTAATGGGTGAGTGAATGGAAATGTGATATGGAAAAGTGGTAGGTGTATGGATGAAAACCTAGTGATCGAGACAAATTTTAAGACACGTGTTTCTTACAACTCGAAAGTGATGTCGTTCTCAGTGATCAAGCCAAATTTTAATGAAGGATAATGAAATCATGCAACAATTTAGGTGCGGACCCAAAAGAAATTGAATCCACTTGTGACACGTAGATTGCGTAAAACACTCTGAAAGGGTGAAAGGCACGAATCTCACAAGCTAAAGTCTCTACTAGTGATCCTTAAGGTTTTCTTTAGAATTGTAGTACTCCTCAACTCTAAACCTTAGTGACGTGATAAGTGCGTAAATTTTGTTGAGTCTAGAAATTCATGGTGCAACATGCCTTGTTATGTATTACATAAGCTATTTAGAAAAAAAAAATTCTAACTTGATTTCTAGACTTAAAAAGATGGATGATTGAAAATTCACATCAATGAGTGAGATGAAAGAAACTGCACGAAATTTTAAAAATCAGGTTCAAAAATTAATTTTTTTCAAAAGAGGTATGATTTTGATAAAATTCCCCACCCCCAAACAAAAAGGAACATCGTCCTCGATGTTAGATAAAATGATTTTTAAAATTGAGAGCATAAGGTAGGAAAGATAGTACCAGAATATACCGCTAGTGAAGTGGACAAGTGTAGCCAAGAATAAACCTGAATAAGAAGTGAGAGAAAAAAAAATGTGTACAAGTCTATAACATGGTAAAGCATAGGGTGATGTGAAACACCACCCCCAAACAGGATGAGACTAGTACAAGAAATGCGGGCTGCCTCCCGATAGTGCTAAGTTTAATGTCATCAGCCAGACCGAACCATTCTCACCCTAAATATAAGATCTATGAAAGTGCGGGGCGGCAGAAAAATCGGGTGATGAGAATCACCCCCAAACAAGACCGAAACGTCAGTCTTGTTGGATGAAGGCTAAAGGTGTCAATGCACCTGTATAGCAAAGTGCATCACACGATGCAAAGCATCGGTGGACCATGGGCGGATGGGTATTAGGGTAAAGGTTAGAGTGGAAAGGTATCGGTCACAGGCTTTGTTGAGCTTAAAGGTGAGGGCAACTAGGGCCCTATAAGCATGGTGATCTAATTGGGGAGGAAGGAAATATGGTGTAGAAAGTGGAATTGGGTGATGCTCATAGAAATGACACGACCGTTCTATAAATGGACAATGATATTGGTCGCGCCGTGACACACCAGGGAGCTGTCTCGATAAGAAATCAACACCACAAGAGAGTGGTGTGCATTGAGTAACAAGATCGATGTCATAGAAGTGGAGAGTAGAACCAAATATACTCTCGTGGGTGGAGGATGGTTTCAGGTGAGGATCTAAAAATGTAGATGGAAATATTAACTGTGTAAAATCAAGATCCAAACTAGGTGGTGGGGTGGAAAGGATAATGGGTGGGTCGGGTGGGATAAATAGTGTATCAGGTGGGATAAATGGTGGAGGAAGATGATCCAACTCAAGAGTAGGTGACACACACTCCTCATGAGGCGCGGAGTTCTCCACAAGGGAACTCGCAGGAGGAAGTGCAGAAATAAACGAGTGAGTGATCAACTTATCCACCATTATGTCACCATCCGAGGTGGTGAAAGGGTCTAACGAGACATTAAGATCCGAGATAGATGAATCAACATCAATATTCGGCTCAAGGGTAGCCAAATATGACGGGGTAGGATCAATATCAAGAGAGGTGGGAACCATATCTGATGCTATCTCGGTACAATGGTGAGCACTCGTAGCCGGAGCTATCCTATAATGAAGTGGTTCCTCGGGAACACAAGGGTGAAGCTTGATAGGCGTAGACTCGGGCATATATTTGGATTCGGCGAGAAAGGGACTGTGAACCACAAAGTGGGGTTCATTTGGATAGGAGGGGATCAGAACAGTCTCACTAATGAAAGGTAAGTCAACACAATTGTCGAATTGGGTCCCGGACCATGGAATGGTCTCAACTTCGAGATTCTCGGGGTGGTAGGGTTGGTCACACTCAAAATTCGTGTCACAAGAGGACACATCATCATCATCACACTCGGATGAAATAATGTGTAAATGCATGGGAATGTCCGACTCTCTAGCACACTCAATTTTATTTAATCTTTGTTCAAGCCATTGGAGGGCTTCATTTTGAATTTGAGTGGCTTGCTCTTGCTCGAGTATGAACTTTTGCAAGAGGCTTTCGAGAGCAGATATGGATGGTGGCGGTGGTGGTGAAGTGACGGGTGGTGGTGGAGGTTGAGGTGGACATAACGCTCTATGTTCATAACTATATGGAGAATACTCAAATAAAGGGTGTGGAGTGGGGCCAAGTTCATTATACATGAAAGGATCGCTTTCGTGATGGACAAATGGTTGATATTCAGTGGGTGCATAGTGAGGGAACTGATCGTGAATGGGTGCACAAGGTTGCAGTGAAGACTGTTGGAACATATGAGGATCCACAACATCGGGTTGGGATTCGTATTGCGTGGAAGGGCGATCAGGCCTCCACGAATAGCTAGGGTACTCACACAACTCGAGATTGGGTATATCATGACAATGGACCGAGGTGGGTTCCGGAACAGTGTCATATGGATACACATGTTCCATGGTGGGTTCGGATGGATAAGGAAGATATGGACACTCATGGGACATGTGATCGGCATAATAACAGTGGGTGCACAACAAAGGATGAGACACGTTGACACTTGACACCGAGGGTGATGGAATAGGAGGTGCGTGCATAGATGGGTCAATAGTATCAAGGGCACTCGTGAGAGAGGTGAAACCACTAAACAACTCATAAAGAGACGGCTCGGGATCACTCTCACACGTGTCGCGTGTCAATGGAAAATGACCAAAGTAATCCCGTAAAGGACGTTCTTCGGCCATGTGGAGAGAAATATTTTTTTAATTTTTAAATTTTTTCAAAAGGAAAGAAAATATTTTTGGGTTTTTCTATAAAAATAAAGAAAGAAAATATTTTTGGATTTTTTATAAAAATAAAGAAAGAAAATATTTTTGGATTTTTTATAAAAATAATAGAAGAAAATATGTTTGGATTTTTTGAAAGAAAAGGTGGGGAGAAATATGGACTCTTTGAATGGACGAACTCACTAAAATTCGACTACCGAAAAATGAATTGGACACACACACAAGTCAAGAAAATTTCCTAACTAGCACATAGCCAATTTTTATCTTTAAATTTAGTGAAAGGGTAGTCAAATTTTAATTAAGGCGCGGGCGATAAAAAATCACGAAAATATCTTTGTGATCGCCTTTGTAAAAATGTTCTCCTAGTGGGATACCTAGTTGATTGATTTTAAATTTAGTGATGGCTAGGATAGCACACAATGGTAAGCGAGTGAGTCGGGTGATGAAATCCCTTCTCATGAGTGACCAGGTGTAGGTCTTATTCAATTAATTCATCACACCATTCGAAAATAAATGCGAGAATAAAATCACGTAAGAGCACACAAAAGAATTGACTCGCTAACAGGAGAGGCGCGAGTGTTATAGAAATGTACCTCCCACGATTTTTAGGCCGTGAGGTGCAGAAAAATTAGAGTCGATCGGGGGGAGATTACGCCTATCGCAGGCGTCCCCAGGAATCCTACTGAGCCAAGGTAGAGAGGCTTTTAAATCCTCGCCTTTGGACGCCCTCTCTCTACCTTGTCCGGTTTCCCTATGACGCTTGCTTCGATTATTACAATTTTTTAAAATGAAAAATAAATGGTGTCTCTATGCACCGCAATACAAGCAATGATAAAAATCCTAATACACGCCTTCTAAAATAAAAAAAATGGTACTAAAATGCAACAAAATATAGGAAATAAATGAACTACAAAATTTAATCCGCTCCGAGTGCTTCACGATCCCAAGAATGGCAACGGCGCCATTTGATAAAAATGAATTTTTATCTCCCTAGCAACGGCGCCATTTGATAGAAATGACTTTTTGTGTGTAATTTTTCTTTTGTCTTTGCTTGAAAAGCTTTTCTAATCAAAATCCTCAAATACCTACAAAATAATATCAACTCAAGTGTAGAGGTAAGTAAGGGTATCAATCCACATCCAAGGGGGTAAGCTAGAGACAAATTCAATTGTAGTTCAATTTTTATTCTCTTTTTGTGCTTTTGCTTTTTCTATTTTTTTTAGCTTTTTCAAATAATAAAACAATTGGGTGAGGTGAAGATTTAAACTAAACTAAACTAAAATGTGAGATGAAAATAACTAACTAGAAAGTGACTAAAATGAAAACAAAGTCTAACACTAAAATAAGAGGTAAAGTGAGGTAAGTAATTGTGAGAGCAATCAAGGAGCGGGATTACACCACAAATTTTAGCTATTCTAATTAATTAATTTAATTAATTGAATTCTCCCAAATTAATATAAAATTTACAAATCAACTCTCGTTGCAAAGGTAATTTTAGTAGTAACCTTTTAGAAAATTAAGTTTAACACCCCACAACTATAGAAAATAGATCTACACCCCTTTTAATTAATCTCCCGCTAGGATCTATCGATTAAAATTCATGTAAATCTTAGAAAATAAATTTAGAGTTGAAATTCAAGTAATAATACCCCACTTAAGAAACCCCTATCTCTAGTTCGAATCTAAAATGGGTATTATAATTAGAATTTCGATTTTCTCTCAAAAATCATTTACCCTCTCTCGAGGCGTAAATTTAAGGGTGAGGGATCAAAATTAATATTCAAAGGAAATTTTCAAGTAATCAAAATAATTAAACTAAAATAACATCAAATAAGGGCTTTCACCCCACCCCTTGAAAGGGGATTTAGCCTAACATGATATTAAACATGATGAATAAATAATCAAAGGAATATATAATAAAAGAGTAGAGAAAGAGAACAAATCTTCAACAAGTCTCCTTGAAATTGGTAATTTGAACTCTATCATCTTCCATACAATTCAATTATTCACAGTTAAATCTCACCAAATCTCTAAAAAATAAAAATAAAAAGTATTTATAAAATGGTGTTTATCTCTCTATAATTCTCTCTCTAAAAATTCCTATCTAAAAAGCTTTTTTTTCAAATGGGGTCTTCATCTTCATTTAAATAGTAGGCATGGAGTTAGGGGTATTGTGGGTAATGGACTTTAGTGTGCATGGAAATAGTGAGGTGTGGGGATAAGTGGGTGAGGGAATAAAAATCTGATATTGTTATGGGGGTATTTTTGGGTATTGGGTAAAAGAGTTAGTTGGGGGTAGAATGGAAAAAAGGGTTATAAGGTGGTTTAAGTGGAATGTGGTGTAATTGGGTTTTTTTTTGTCTTTGTTTTGGAATTTGGTAGATCGTGGCTTACATAGGAGAAATGGTGAAATGGGTTAATGGGTGTTAAATGTGGGAAATGGGTTTTTGGTTTGTCACAGTTTGGCTGGTTTGGGAATGATCGGTCGAAAAAGTAGGGATGTTGCCGCCAGAGGAGGGCGCGGCGGCTGGGGTGTGGCTCGGCAAGGTGAGCCAGAGGGGTGAGTTTTCGGGGGACAACGTCGTCAGTAGGTAGCCCCATTGGGTTCAGGGGGTTTGGGGTTTCGCTGGACATGGCGGTGGGAAGGAGGATGCTGCCGGAGGTTAGAGGTTATGGTGAGAGGTTTTGATGGTGGTGGTTTGGTGGTAGTGTGAGTTATGGTGTTGGAGCTTTAATGGAGTAGGAGATATGGGTTAATGGAGGTTTGGTGGAATGTGGTTATGGAGGAAAGAGAGGGTTTGTTGGGGATGGAGGTTGAAGATGGGTTAGGATGAATAATATGTGGTTTGTGTGTAGGAAATGGTGTGTGTGGCTTAGGGTGTAGGATAGATTAGTTGGGTTTAGGATAAGTGTAGGTGAGTGTGTATGGGGTTTGTGTGTAGGATGTGTGTGTGTTTAACTTAGACCCTAAATAAATAATACTAACTAATAAAAATTAAACTATTAGAACTAAAAATCTAAAAATTAAATTCCTATTCTAAAAAAAATTAAAATGAAAACTCAATAAAAAAAAATGAAACTAAAAAGAAATAAAATAAAAATAAAATCTAATAAAACTAAAATTAAAATCTTAAAAAGAAAATGCGAAATCTAATAAAACTAATAAATAAATGAAATCCTAAA
Organism: Sambucus nigra; assembly: GCA_949130495.1. Taxonomy (NCBI): domain Eukaryota; kingdom Viridiplantae; phylum Streptophyta; class Magnoliopsida; order Dipsacales; family Adoxaceae; genus Sambucus; species Sambucus nigra. The sequence goes on along the minus strand of OX422208.1, from coordinate 642,834,443 downwards.
AATTCCAATCCTAATAAAATAAGATAAAATAAAAACTAAAACTAAAAACTAATAAAATCAAAATCAAAATAAAATTATACTAAATAAAAATAAATATAAAAATTAGAAAATAAATCCTAGAAATTCTAAATAAACCTGAAATAAATCCTAAAAATAAAAATGACTCAAACTAAAAATCCAAAAAAATAATATTAAAAAGGGACAAATTAGACACACACGGGGTTCGGGGTAGGTTTAGACTCAGTTTCGGGTAGACTAGGATACGGGACACGGGTATTTAGCACCATGTTAACTGCAAATTGCCTGGAAATATAGCTTTTGACACCGCAACTGCAATTAAGCCTGTATATTGAACAATTAAGTGCATAAGACCCAAATTGTCAAGAATTAGCAACTAAAGTACGTCTATTCGGGGTATAAAATGTACAGTTTTGGGTGCTTATCGGTATACATATCTAGGACCGTCGCCTCTAACCTTTCTAGCTTATCGTCATGGGTGTCCACCTTACGAGCCAACCCAGTGTTTCGCGTCTCTATACTAATGATCCTTAACTTCCCCATCAAAGAGCTCACCCCCTAGTCCTCCCCTTGTGATCCTCCCTAAGCACTTGACTGAGTGAGTCCGTAGCCAAAGATGCTTTGTCGGCATCAGACTGGTTTTCATTCACTTCCTTAAGCTTTGTCTGAAATGACAAAAATTTCACGAAGTTAATAAAAAAATTATAACGTAATTAAAAAAATTAAACAGTTATAAGTTACAATCGTGGCTTCCATGCCCGGGGACACCTCCTTATCCTTGCCCTTCTTCATCCTAATTTCCACATAGGCATCGAGTCTGTGGCCTACCCCCAGGCCACTCCCCATATCCTGAAATAAAATAATGCAGAATTAGTAAGTAATGCTAAATTAGAATAACATAAAACCAAAATTAAAGAAAAATAAAAACTTACCATCATATGCTCTACCTCAACGTAAGACGTCTATCCGGAGTAGTGAATGTCCACCTTTTTCGCCCGGTATGCTCTCCACGATTGACGATTTGTCAATTGCCTCTCCTCGATCTCATTGTCGACATACTGTTACCAATGTGCCAATGAGATCGGCTCCTTCAACGGGACAGTGTCACACACGCTCATAATGGACTCCCGGGTCTGCCCAAAGTATCGTGCCTGCATGTTTTTCTTCCACGTCTTATAGTGATCTCTCAATTTTTCCAACGTGGAGTCGCAAACATGTGGGGGCAGGCCAAATTGATCATATCAAACAAATACAAACCAAAAATAAAGTAAGTGTTAGTTCTATTTAAATTACAAAATATAAATATAAATACGCTACCTGTAGTGTCCCCCCCCCCCCCCCCCCTCGATGGCCATCTTGATCTCATTTGAAACCTTCCTCCAATCAGTGTACACCGGGTCAATGATCGTCTTCAGAAACCCCAGGGATCTAGCTAGTAATTCCGTCTTGTGCTCGACGATGGACCTCAATTTTCCCTATGTTGGAACCTTAGTGGCAGAGAGCCTTCGTCTCCTCCTCTACCGTGATGCCCTAATGAAGACATTTTCTGCAAAAAATGTTGTTATTAGTACAAACATGTATATGAGAAAATGATCAAATCCAAATGAGTTAGAATATTGTACGAGTTAACGACATTATAAATCTACAAATATTATTTCAATGTCGGGTCATGTCATGGACTTTGAATTAATGCTTAAATTGGTTAAAATCCAAATTAACATATTCACTAACCAAAAAACCAATTTTGATTCAAATTCGATAATAATAATAAAGCACTAGAAGAATAAAAGTTAACAACGTAATAAATCTAAATTTTGTTTCAATGTCGGGTCATGTCATGAACTTTGAATTAATGCTTCATTTAATTAAAATCCAAATTAACATATTCACTAAACCAAAAAATAATTTTGATTCAAATACGATAATAAGAGAGCACTAGAAGAATACAAGTTAACGACATTATAAATCTAAATATTGTTTCAATATCGGGTCATGTCATGGACTTTGAATTAGTGCTTAATTTGATTAAAATCCAAATTAACATATTCACTAACTAAAAGACCAAAAAAATCGATAATAACAAAGCAATAGAAGAATACACCCACTGGTTATTACAAGCAGTAAACTGATCAAGTACATATGAATTAAAAACATTAAACTGTCGTTTGATAATAATAAAACACTAGAATAATACACCCACTGGTCATAACAAATAATTAAAATACTTATTAAAATCTAAAAACTATTTCAAATTCGAGTTATCATAAAAAAATGGAGTGATATTCGGTAAGAGCAGCCAAGTCATCCACACTATTGTTTAGACGCTTCGGTGTATGTAAGACGATTGACCATGACTCGTTGTTGATATACTCTGATTAAAACACTTGCTTGACATTTTGAAAAGCACAAACAAATGGCTCATTGCTCACTTATTCATTACTCTTCAACTTGGACAAGTCAACCATGATCAAATTGGTGCCACGATCAACTTTACAAGCATTTTTATCATCAACTCTTACCCAAACACAATAAAACACAACCTCTTTGAATCTTATATAGTCTAATTCAAATATATTTCAAATTACACCATAGTAAGTCATTTTATCTTCAACGAGGTTTTTGTTTTTCATGCTCGCTTCAAAATAAGTAAGGGCCTTCTATGAAATGGCCGAGTTTTATACATTTGTATTTTCCTCGTACACCCTTACACCGAATACGTAACCGTTTAATTGATACTTTTTGTACTTTTGTGCCATGAACAAGGGTCTAGTGTCTAGATGATCAAGCCTTGATGTCGCAACACCCATCTTTAAGAGATGATAATATAGATAAATTAATTAGGTTAGTTGTAAAGCTTTCTTGTAATGTGACATTTAATAAGATACATTTTCATTATAATTACCTTTTGTGACAGCCAGAACCTAAATTCGTTGTCTGATTGTGCCACTATTTTTTATCTTTTATTATTCCCACACGCATCATAGTTTCTGCGTTGATCGTGACAAACGTATTACAAAATTGATCATGTATAAAAATTAAAATAATGTAAAAGTTAAAATAATATAAACTTACTTTTTCCATTCTTCGACATCTTCATGTGTGTCAAATAGATAACGAGCTAATTTTTCATGTTGTAAACTCGTTAATTTCACTCGTTTGCCCTTCACATGACCACCCACATCGACGAACTCATCATTATTATCCACGTTTCTCGGGTCAGGCATATATGTCCAAATATAGATTGATGACTCCATGGTGATGTATTCATCTACAATTGATCCTTCAATGTATCGTATATTCTTGACGTAATCTTTGAAAACTTTCAGCAATCTTTCAAATGGATACATCCACGGATATCTAACTGGGTCGTAAAGAAGTGCCTCGTTGCATAGATGTACCAACAAGTGAACACTTATGTCAAAGAATGATTTGGGAAAGTACTTATCCAACACACAAATTTCTTCGATCATCGCCAATTTTGTGGCCACTATGTGATCTCGATTGACTACCTTCTCACATAAAAATGAGAAGCAAATGCTAATTTGCATAATATCCCTTCGCAAATCCTTGTGCTTGGAGAAACAACGCTTGAAAAATAGAGGAACCAATTGTATGATCACATGCCAATCGTGGGACTTACACTTATGTAAATCATGGGTAGCATAATTCCCAAACCTTTGCAAGTTGGGAGAAAAATTAGATGGAACCTTCAAATTTTATATTATATCTAAAAGCACCTTCCTTTCCTCACTCTTCAAAGTAAACGCACCAGGTTGAATTATTGTCCTTCCCCTACTATCTTCTTTTAACCATAATTGTGGCTTAAGTTTCAACGATTTAAGGTATTTTCGTGCATTTTCTCCATCCTTCAAATGACTCCCTCTAAGGCATGTGCCCATAATATGTTCAGTGATGTTCTTCTCTGCGTGCATCACATCCAATACATGGTGCGCTAGGTTATTCTTCCAATAAGGTAAGTCAAATAAAATTGATCTCCTAAACCATGCCTTTCTTGTCTCATTTTCATTACCAGTTGGGGTGTTTCTATGATTGATATTATTAAATTTAGGATTTTTACCTTGCATATTAGGGCCACAATCAGAAGATTTACTTTTAATTTCTGAACCCGAAAGTTTTCTCGGAGGTAGCATATGTCCAACCCTTCCCGCTAAAAAATTAGAACTTTCTCAATATAAAACTATGAGCGGGGGGTAAAAAACTCCTATGACAATGGTATGCATTTTTTGAGCTAGCGATGAGACGCAGAGATTCAGTCTCCTATCCACAAATAGGACACCCCAAATAACCATGTACTACACAACGGGATAATGTCCCGTAAGTTGAAAAATCATGAATTGACCACATCAACATAGCTTTTAACGTAAACTCTTAGTTTTTAAAAGAGTCAAATGCTTGCACACCATCTTCCCACAACTCATTTAATTCTTCTACCAAAGGATCCAGGTAGACATAGTTGTCCTCACTTGGTGCCTTTAGCCCAGATATCAACATAAACAGCATCGAAAATTCAGGTCTCATACACTGTGAAAGAGGAAGGTTGAGTGGGTCTAGGATCAATGGCCATATACTCTGATTAGCGCTTAGTAGTGTTCTAAAAAAATGTAGGGTTTGACCGAGGTGTGGAGGACAAGCCTTAATCCTTAGAAGCCTAGGCAGGCCTTAGGCGTAAAAAGGCATGAAAAGGCATTTAGGCCTTTTTAATATATTTTAATATTTTTAACCATAACAAGGCTATTAAAAATACTAAAATTGTACATATCTTATAAATATGTCTGAATGTATGCAAATTAAAATACTATTTGATTATTTTGAACTAGATCTTGGTCCGGTTTGTAAAAAAGTTCTTAAAAGGCAATATCGTTTCACTAAAACATTTTTGTTTTAAAAAAAAGTGCGTCTTAAGGATTTTACCAATAATAAGGCGTAAAAGCGTTAAGGCGGGATGTTTCGCCCAAGCCTTGAGCCTATTAGAACACTGGCCCTTAGATTTCCAAATGGATTGAAACCATTTGTTGATATTGCCAAATGAATGTTATGTTGTTCTCGAGCGAAATCGGGATACTAAAAACTCATCCTCTTTCAAGTTGTAGAAGCAATAGGATGACCCATGAGATTATCTCCCACTTCTTCCCTAGCATTACAAGTCATTGCCTCCGCTATCCATAGTAATGTGAAAAACTGCGTCAATCTAGGCCTAATGGGAAAATATTTCCACACTTTTTGAGGCACTTTTGAGCACATGCCATCCCTGACAATACATTGGACATATCTAGGTTCATTGCATACTGGACAATTAAGATTTTAATACTCCTTTCGGTATAGTATGAAGTCATACACAAAAGCATGAATTGATTCATACTTCATTCCCAAACCTTTCAAACTCTTCTTTATACTAGGATAGTTATTTGGAAGCGTATTACACTTGGGTAGAAAGCCCTTCACCCAATTCAAAAATCCTGTTATGCTATTGTCAAACAAACCATATTGGGTCTTCAAACTATGCAAGCCAGTCATGGCATGTAAAGTTACTTGATCTTTCTCACAACCATAGTACAACGACTGGGTCACCTTAGATTTTTAACTTTGGAAGTCATCGTCAAGGTTTATCCCAATATATTCATGAGCTGAACCCTGTATATCGTCAGTGACCTCATTATCTTTCACTTTATAAACTCCATACGCGTCATAAACTAAATCCTCTAGCATATTATGATCTACATTATCATCTTCCCCTTGTACATCTATTTTACTTGTTGAAGGTTGTTGTGAAGGTTGTTCGAGGACAAAAGGAACTTTTGATTCCCCGTGAAAAATCCAAAATCAAAAACTATCTTGCATACCCCATCTTAGCAAATATAGTTCAACTGTTTTCCACTAAAACACCTTACCATTCCTACACTTAGCACATGGACATGGGAATTCTTCATCATTACAACATCTCTTTGCATATTTCACAAATTCATTAGCATCTCTGCGAAACACATCCCCTAGTTTATTTGTTTCACCCATCCATTATTTGTATATAGGATATTCCATCACAGCTACTACAAATAATCACCTATTATGGGTAAGAAGCATATATTCATGGATTAGTATAAAGAAAAGTGTGAACATTTAGTTCCCATTAAATAATTTACTACAAGATTGACATTTCATCTTTCGGTGTTTTATTATAAAAAAAAATATAAATATTATTTACTCCATATCCTCTAAAGAGTGAGTGGTCCTATCCCCTTGAATAAATAACTGTGCATACTGTCTCGTCTCAAAATACGTACGAATCGGTAGAAAATGGGACACCTTAGTCAACCGATCCACTATATCAGATGGAGTCGTGACCTCACTACGATATGTGTAACATGTAATAAAATTTATGGAGATACTCTCCCACTTACACACTAGAATCTCAAGTGGTTAAAACATTCCCTCTAGCCTCTGGTGGTCGACCTTCACGAGCTAGCAAGTAGCACATTTCAAGACAAATTCGGATATGTCCCGTTTCATTCCCGACCACCAATACTGCCTATGCATATCCTGGTACATCTTATCCCCACTCGGATGTACCACAAACCTCGACTTGTGAGACTCTGACATCATTTTATGTCTCAAATCCTCATCCAAAAGAACCACGAGTCTCCCATTAAAATGCAAGCCTCCCTCAGAACTAATCGAAGAAGACTTCTCCCCCATCAGCTAATAACTTGCGAACTTTGTCCTGGCAATATTGATCCCCTGCCTGTGCCTTGACAACCCTCATAACAATCTCAGGCGTGATAACTAATACAAACATACAAGCTCTGGCAACCTCATCATTATATCGAAAATCTCTCCCCTTTGCCTTCCATACCTTCGATATCTCCCCAATAGGTCATCGTCTCAACACGTATGCCACCACGTTAGCCTTCTAAGGATGATATAGAATATCAAACTGGTAATTCTTCATGAACTCTAACCATCTCCTCTGCATCATGTTCAAATCCTTCTGCATCAACAGATGCTGAAGTGATTTATGGTCTATGAACAAAGAAAACTACTCCCCCAAAAGATTTTCCCTCCAAATCCTCAAGGTGAACACAACTTCTACTAACTCCAAGTCATGCGTGGGATGATTCCCCTATATCTAAATCTCTTAGCAGAATCCCCCTATCAGGAATCCTGCCCCTAGCATTTGCCTATCTGTTGATGCGGTGTTCCACTAGCACCATTCCCACCTGCCTTTTCTGGATGGCTAGGCTCACTCCCTCTCTTGATTCCCTTCAGATGGAAACGATGATCCTAGTAATGTAGAAGTGAGTCATTGATGACATCGATATAGTTCCTCAATGCAGGGTTACCTATCAAGTGTCACCTGATCCTCCAGGATAGCCCATCCATAAACCTCAGTTTCTTCTTATCTTCACTGTTCACCTCGTCGGGCATAAAACTAGATAAACATGTGAACTCCTCCTCATACTTAGATACGAAATGGTCACCCTGAACCACCTCGCTAAACCTCTTCCGCATCTCTATCTCAACGGCTAGTGGAAAGTACGTACGGATAAACCGTACACAGAACTCAATAATGGGCATAGTGTCCATATCCTTGGCAGTGGTAACATACTCCCACCACTGTAAAGTTTCCCCGACAAGACTAAAATTTGCCAAAATTTCATTTTGCACATCGCTACAGGGGAATTGAATATCCTTCTTCCATTGGCAAGCCAAAATCACGTTAGAACTACCCTAAAACTCGGGTGGGTGGCCCTTCTGAAATGCCTCCCTCACTCTCTACCAATATGAGGGCCTCGGGTAGGCCTAGACAACCGGTGACACTGGCTGCTATAGTGGATGGGCCTGAGGAAAGTGGAGTGCCATGGTAGTCATAGCAATGTTAACTTCCGATCCACAAAGAGGGGGACAAGAAAAAGGGGGAGGTCACCGTATATGAATATATTTCCAGGATCACCTTCAAATTGCCAATCCACATGAACATTAGAGAAATTCTTGTGAGCAAGGGGTTGTGCCCGGCTCAACTTTCTCCCAATGCGTGGAGGATTGTTCTCTACTTGATCCAACTCTGGAAGCTTGCTTACCAAGCCAATCTTTTAGTTAATATTTCCAGGGCTTGCTACACTATCTCAATAAAGAATCTCATGCAACAAAATTCGATAAGAAGGTTTTGATCATTAACTAAACTTGAAATTATGACTGGAAGCCACAACACTTCTTTGTATCAGGTGCCTGGGAATTTGACACCAATGTTTTATCCAGTGCCACCAAGCTGAGATGTGATACCCCGCCTATTGTAATCATGGGTGATCCGTCCTTTATCATAATAAACAGGAATCTCATTTGGTTCATTCTTAGTATCACTGTCGAAAATCTTTTTAAGTTACTAACCACCTATGTTAAATTATTCCGGTGCCAAATTTTATCTTTCATTAACATAATAATATGCGAAAACATAGAAATATAATAACTCATCCACCACAATTATAAGAGTCAAAATCATCACATGATCGATAGACAGAATTAAGTATTGAATAAACCATTTGTTCCAAAGTAATATCCAAATCATAAGTCTACGAAAATAAATCTAAATCCAAATACATAGTCTGATAAATAAAACTAAATAAATGTATCAAGTGGAAGGGGCAACATTCCCAAATGAACTACTGAATCAAAAACCTAGTCAAGGAATGAATAACTGAAGCGTCAACTGAAAGTCCTTCAAGCCTCCACAATATTGTAGCTACGCATCCCTGGAATGAGTTATCCAGCTTGATGTCCCTGTCGCTGGACACCTATAATGTTTTTGAAAACATTTGACACGGGTAAGAGCCCAAAACCATTTGAAAATATTTTACAAGTATTTAAATTGCAGTTATAAAAGCAGTTATTAGATACACACGTTAATCTAGCATACACTTCCTTCAGTTCCTCACTTCTCGACTCCTATTTTACCTACCTAGCCATGCTACCTAACTCAACTAGGTCTAAGTATCTAACTAAACATACTCGGTTGAGCTCCCCCGTACCGTCCATACGATACACTGACATAACAACAATGATTTACTAATTGAAATTTATTATTTCCTCGTAAATTAAGTTTCTCACTCTTAAGTTGCTTTAGATATACACAGTCAATCTTTTCTACTATCACATAAGTAGATAATAACACACACACACACACACACACACACATATATATATATATATATATATATATATATATATATATATATATATATATATATAGAGAGAGAGAGAGAGAGAGAGAGTCGGGCTCCTGTACATACCAAACGGTACATACCAACGGTGCATACCGCTGACGCAGACCCATTTTATAAATGATTTTGAGTTGAGTTTTTTTATGGGGTATTTAAACATTTCAGGGGAGCCATATAAAAAAATCAAGACAAAAAACTTTTTTTGCTATTTTTAAAACATCGGTCAAACTTTTGCAGCTTTTAAAGTATTTTAAAAGCTGTGAAAGTTTGACCGATTTTTTTAAAATAGTAAAAAATGTTATTTTGAGTTGATTTTTTTTATATGGGTCTATTGAAATGTTTAAACATCATATAAAAAAATTTAGTCAAAAAATATTTTTTTTACTATTTTAAAAAATTGGTATGCACTGTTGGCTTGTACCATTTGGTATGTACAGGAGACTCTCACTATATATATATATATATATATATATATCACACTATTATATATACAGATATAGCATCCCCCAAAATGGCTACTGCCATGAATGCATACTCTACTATCAAGTAAATCTACCTCTTGTACCAAATTAAGTACTATCAGTTTGGAATGTCTCTCGAACCATGAATCAATAACACTTAATGGAGGTGAACATAGTTCTAAGCCTTTGGACTATGCACATAGCTAATCTACCAAAATGACACATCGATCCCACTAATACACTGCACATAGTGAGCCGCCCTAAGCTCTATGTTCTGGGGCACACATCTAGACCTCTCTGGAATTGCCAATGTGGGATTACCCTATGCGCGTAACCTCCCGTGATAGCATGCAGCGTAGGTATATTCACGCACATAAAAAATTCACATAATAGGTATTCACACAACCTATATATATATATATAGGTATACACGCAACCTATATTCTATCCCGTGCGTGGTATTTATATCTCTCGAGTACTTGACGTACTAATGATTTACCCATATTATTATATCCATTTTTTCGAGTATCACTCACTACCCAGAGGGTCCCAATTATCCCTTAAGTAAATTTTAGTAGTTAAACATCTTTATCATACTGGTATAAGTCTTAGGTTATCATTCACTCTTACTGCAACCCAAATCGTAAATTCTTGATATGCTTCCCAATCGATTAAGCATTGTTGGCCCAAAAATTTCCAATTCTACCCTCATTAAGATTTAACAGATCGTTAATCATATACCTAAGTCTTTGTACAATTGTTAAGACATCCCAAAGTTTTCCCCCAATTAATTTTATAAGGAGGAATACGAGAATCAAATCTGCGAAAAATAGGTAATATGCATTGGTTCTACATAGCAGGCAAACCAATTCAAAAGACGAACTGATTCGATAGAAGGTCCGAACTAGTTCGAAAGCCCTGGCAGCTATCCTTCGTTGTTGTTATGTGTTTACACCATCAAAACTCATTCAAAACTCCATAACACTTCCCTAATCTCCCATCAAACACACCCAACCATTTAATGTATGTGTAGGGATAATAATAATCAACATAAATAACACATCAAGATGACAAGAAATCAACCCAAGAATGGATCAAAACCCATTATTTCATCAAAACCCAAGTTTATGTGTTCTTCATGCATATTCATCATTTAACCCAGATTTCTTTCATGTTAATCATTCATTCTCACTGATTTCATGTTATCTACATACAATGAATGTCCTACATGAATTTCAACTCCAAATCATGAGTTATACCCGCCCAAATCCCAAGAATTATTATTTAAATCATGAATTGAAAACCCTACACTACATGGGTATTATAACATGCTTAAAATAATGCAAGATAAACACTTGTCTTATATTTGCAGGTCTGATTTATGCTCTGAGATGGTGAAGATATCCTTTCCTTGCTTCGATCTCGATGTCGGCGACTTTCAGGGTGAGAAACAGTGTGGAACAGCCTAGGTTTCTTCTCTTTTTCCTCTCCTATGGCCTACTCTCACTCTCTAAAGTGTTGTAACCCTAACCTCACATTCAAATGGGCAGATATAACACTCTAATTTTCGGTGTTCCCTCTACCCTAGACTCTTAAATGATCGAAACGCCCTTATTTGGTGTCGATTTGGTCTAAAATCTCCACGGGACCCAATCAACACACCCGAGTACACTATTCTTACTATTTCGACCCATTAGGAACTAACCGTGACCTCAAAATCGCCATCCGAGTCACCTTACAATAATTTCCTATCTCGACCCGATTAAGATATAACATTGTCATGTCAATATTACTCGCTATAACAAAAAGTAATTATTTACTATTCACTTAGCAATTTTATTCCATAATTATTAATCTTTGACTCTCCCGATTAATATTTTAACGAACACATAATATTTAATTCAATTAAATCATGTCACGCGTGTAATTTAAAATAATCAAATTAATTAAATTTTAAATACTCAGAAATATGGGGTGTTACACGAGAGTCCCCCAAAATGGGGTAGGGTATCAATATTGGCTACTCTTAATCCCGGCCAAAGCAAAGATGATCGGGAAAAGATAGACCACTTGCAGACTTGCGGTAAGAAAAATGGGTTTGTCATCTATGAACAGCTGACTGACCCATCTATTTGGGTCAAGACTGGCCTAGGGGTTGACCCCCTCACTGAGCTGTGTAAGTTAGAAATTATTTTGTGAACTGTAATGTTGTCTTTCATTTATGATGCCGATATTAGTCACTTCCTCCAATTGCACGTCGTCCAGCCAATACGCCAAAAGAAATCTGGAAAATGGTCGCTCCTAATCTTGCCAACATGCTGACGAAGTTGGGCAGTAAAAAGACTGCTCCCTCTGCTACTCCAAAGAAGATGACTACTAAGAATCGACTCAGGCTGAGGACAACCAAAAATGCAAAGGCTTGACTAAGGATGCTGGCACTGTCCCTCCTCTCCATAGTAAGAAAATGAAGGATGTCTCGTACAAAACTTTTGATAACACTGCCCTCCCTATATCAAATGAAATTATAGCCATAACCCGGTTGGCCCAACTTGATATAACCATCGAATATTTCCTTGGTTGTAAGACGAGGGCCAAGGATGCCATAGGATCGATCGTGGCTGAGTCTGACAGCAAGTTTTTTCATGCCCAAGACCCTCCTTGGATCAGTGATTTTTCTCTTTACAAGGTAACTCAGGTAACACTTTTTATTTATCTTATTCGTCCTTTATAATTCTTAACTTTTATCGAAGTGTTGTCTCATGTTTTTCTAATTCTTCTTTTCTGTGTTTTGCAGTTTATGCTCGCTCTTCACCACCTGAACAAATGGGTTCAAGAGAATGACCTAAAATCCATAAGGCTAAAGATGTTATCAAAGCCAATGAAGAGCTACAGAAGAATCTTAATGATGCTGACACAAGCCACAACAATGCGATCATCGAGTTAAAGAAGCAGCAGTCTGAGGATTGCTATCTCAGAGGATTTGTGGAGGAAACTAGAATATGAAATATTTAAACCATTTCATTTACACGTGTGTTAGTATGTGTATGAGTGACACATGTCTGCCATATGTCAATGTGTTATTAGTCTAACATGTGTTTCTTTATACTTACATATCTGATACTCTTTACACCGTTGATTTATTCTAATCTAAGGCTTAAAATTAACCTTGATCATTCCATTTGATAACATATTCAACCAATGAGATGGACTAACCTATAAACGCTTATAACCGGTGAAGTGTACCTTGAATGCTTTGTTTGCCACCATTAGATTTAAATCAAATTGGTTGGTTTAATCTTAGTTATTCAATTCAAGCCATCGTCTAGAAACTTCCTGCCTCACTATAAAGACACATCTCGTCCTCATTTTTCCAGAATTTGGCACTTTAAAGAGAATATATATATATATATATATATATATATATATATATATATATGGGGAGAGGTTCAAAAGTGAACATAAAAGATGAACATTTTAATGAATCTTAATAAAAAAACTAAAAACTTAATTAACTCTAATTCCTATATTGTATTTGGTCCGTGCCAGTGGCACCCGATACCATTCTGGCCAGCACCCCCCACCCACTTGTTGTCTGACTCGTTACTGACGACCCGATCCTTGACCCCAAGACCACTCCGGCCAAGCCCGAACCCACCGAAAAAAGTCCCTCCTCACCTCGAATCACCACTCTAGTAACCCACTACCTAGACCATTCAACCCGAACCAGGAATAAAAAAAAATCCACTACCCATCTACATCCCAAGACCCATACAACTCGTCGGCCATCTCTTCCCCTCTGGGCAAGCCCAAACACCGAACCTTGATCCGGAAGTTACTTCCACCTGCAATAACTTTGGCGCGACTGCCCACCTTCCCATCCAACCCAGATCCACCTACCTCCTAGCTGCTACATCCATACCCAATATTCAACATCCAAAGTCCAACCCGATTCTGCATAGTTAAATACCCCAAACCGAAAATCCAAATAAAGTCACGATTTAAATTCGTCGAAGGGTGGGGTGGGTGGGTGGGGGGTGCTGGCCGGAATGGTGTCGAGTCCTACTGGCGTGGATCCATACCCACTATTTAATGCTTTGTTGATAACAAATTTAGTTTGCTGACATGGCTCAATAAAGTGAAGACACGTGGCAATCTACGTGGCAACGACAAACACTTCCGAGGAACTCACACGCTCCGAGGAACCATACTACAACGAGGAACACTGCTTCCTCGAGGAACTTATACACTCCAAGGAACAAGAACTCTCTGAGGAACTCTTGAGTACCGAGAAGCTTAGGCGGTCCGAGCAACTCAAGCGGTCCGAGCTGCATCTCGAACAAAGCATTAATAGTAGGATAACCAACAGTTTGACTGTTCATTAAATGATTATCATTCAGACGCATGCGCTTAAGGAGCATTGAATGTATCACCCTTTCATATGTACATCACTTAATGTATTACCCTTTCACATTACAGCCCCAGGGCTATAAATACATTGTACAATCCTCATTGTAAAGGGATCGAAATTTCTTGAGATAACTTATAATCGAGAATTCCCAAACAATCAGCAATAACATAACAGTGGACGTAGGCCATTCTTATAAGGCTGAACCACTTTAAAATTCTTTGTCTCATTTATTTATCTGTGATTGAATAATTAGATATGATCTAATTTTTTACATCAACACCCCACCCACTTGCTGTCTGACTCGTTACTGACGACCCGATCCTTGACCCCAGGACCACTCCGTCCAAGCCCGAACCCGTCGAAAAAAGTCCCTCCTCACCTCGAATCACCACTCTAGTAACCCACTACCTAGACCATTCAACCCGAACCAGGAATAAAAAAAATCCACTACCCATCTACATCCCAAGACCCATACAACTCGTCGGCCATCTCTTCCCCTCTGGGCAAACCCAAACTCGTAGGTCCAACTCCCAAACCACCGGACCTTGATCCAGAAGTTACTTCCACCTGCAATAACTTTGACGCGACTTCCCACCTTCCCATCCAACCCAGATCCACCTACCTCCTAGCTGCTACATCCATACCCACTATTCAACATCCAAAGTCCAACCCGATTCTGCATAGTTAAATACCCTAAATCGAAAATCCAAATAAAGTCACGATTTAAATTCGTCGATGGGTGGGGTGGGGGGTGCTGGCCGGAATGGTGTCGAGTCCCACGGGCGTGGACCAAATACAACATAGGAATTACAATTAATTGGATTGTTAGGTGTTTTTTTTATAAAGGTTCATTAAAATGTTCATCTTTTATGTTCACTTTTAAACCACTCATATATATATATATATATATATATATATAGAGAGAGAGAGAGAGAGAGAGATAGATAGATAGAGAGAGAGAGAGAGAGAGAGAGAGAGAGAGAGAGAGAGAGAGAAAAGGATAGGTTAGAGAGAGAGAGAAAGAGTTTAGAAAGAGAAGTAAAAGAGAGAAAGTGTTTTTAAAAAACAGAGTATAAATCCTTCATATGTTTTTCTTCTAAAATATTTCCTTGAAAACAAGGGTTTATCTCTGTAAAATCTTTAGGCTTTTCAAATGAGAGTTGAGTTTTTGAGAGTTTAATCAAAGATTTTTACTAAAACTCCTCTAGTTATAGTTTCTCCCTTAAAACATCCCTCACACGGTTAGGAACTTGATTTTGCTTAGTAAAATCAAGGGTTTGACTTTACTAACACAGTTGCACACACCGTTTAGTTAGATTTGTTTCTATATACATTGATTTGCATATATATATATTTGTTAGAAACTTCCTTGTTTGTTGGATCTCTGTGTATATCTCAAAATAAGTTTAAATATATAAACTTGTTAGATCTAAAACTCGAAATATCACAAAAATCATTCTTAACATTTGGATCTGGTTTATTTTAAAACCGATTTTACTTTTGTGAAATTTGTTTTACGTATATACATTCTTTTCATATTCGTTTTCAAAAGATCTAACCAGATCTAAGTGCCTTGACTTCTCTTGTATATGTAGTCTTTAGATATGTGCATTTAGAAAATCGTGTGTAATTTATAGGACTGTTTGTATAAGTGTGGGTTTGTTCTTTCATTTTCATATAAGATCTTAGAATCGCACCACCATTATTTTCACACACTTCATGATTTAGTAAGTGTGGTTGTTTTTCTAGAGAGATAAGAACTTGAGTCGACATAAAGAAAAACTAAGGAGTGGAGGTTCAAAAACCTGCTCGATCAGAGAAGAAGTACCTAAAGGAAGTGCAGCTCTGGGCATATTAGGTAAAAAGAATTATCTTTTGATCCTGTATTTGCATGCTTATAACTTGTAACCTTATTTCAATTTTAGTACATTTTTTTGTGACGTAGAGGCCACCGTGGATGTTTCTCCAACCTTTGGGGATTTACCATGTAATAATTTTGGGTGTAAACTATTGCGAATTATTCTTAAGTCTTGCATGTTATCTCCTTTTTAAAAAGGTTAATTGGGATAACTAAAACATCTTTTAAAAACTTGACTTACCAAGAATCTTAAGTTTTCTGGTTTATACTGTCTTAGCGTTTTTACACCTTATGTGAAATATTCTTTATAAACCAAAAGAGTTTCTCAAACAAGTTTCTTCAGACTCTCAATTATACCTTTAACTTTGTTAAAATTTTGGTTGAGTAATTTCAATTGTGTTTTATTGTGATTAGGTAAGCGTTGAGTAAAAAAATTCTTCTAATGTTGATTAGAGTATAAATTTGATAATGGGAGATTTGTCCAAGATGAATAGCAAGGAGCATATGAATGATGAGTCGTTTGTTTGTGCATGAGAAAAGTTTAAGAAAGTGTTTTACTTGGAGTATATCAACAATGAACTGTGATCAGTTGTCTTGCACACGCCAAAGCATCTAGCTAGTAGCGTGGATGACCTGGATGCCCCTACCAAATATCAATCCATTTATTATGACAACCCGAACTTGAAATAATTTCAAGATATTTTACATAAGTAGAGTTATTTGGGTTGTAAAATTTATTGCGGATTACAATTTGTAATATGTAGTTTAAAATAAACTCAAATGTTAATTTACTTTTGTTAACTTTAATGTTTGTTGTGGTATTAAAACAATTATGTCAGTATTTTCATTATATTCTTATATCCCAAATGAGTATTTCTATTTGATTTACTAATGAAAACAATTGGGTGGAAAAGTTTTGTGTTATTTAAATTCTTATATCCCAAATTTGAGTATTTCCATTTGATTTATGTTTTATATTATGCTACTAAAGTCTATTTTTTTGCAGAATATGACTTCATCAGGCCATCAGACCCCTGGAAAATGTGAGGGTGACAAGGGATTGTCTAACAACCCTCAAATTTTAAAAGTTTGGGTAGTTGAAAACAAGACTTATTAAATACGTGGGCATTAGAGTTGGTGAAATCAATAATTGACCCCAAGTATGAAGATTGGAAGATCGTGCCCGTTGAGCTGAAGACGGTCGTTTGGAGGGCTATAGAGGTATGAAAATCTCAATATTTATATTAAATATTTGTCTTCCATTTAAGAATTTATTATTATAATTTTTAATGTTAATTCACTCACTTTCATATATTATATGTTTGTTGGACAGTAACAATTCAACTTTCCCCTAGAAGCAAGGGACGGTATATTGGCAGGTGTAGGCATGAAATGGAAGATATGGAAGAAGAACATGCGTCACTGTTATTTTGGGAAGGACCAAGAGTTTGTGCTTGCATTTAGGGACACCGTCCTAAAGAAAGATTCAATAATGTTAGTTAACTTGAAGAGGTTTGTGGATAATGAGGCGTTCAAGAGACAGTTGTCCTCCCGTGGCTCGGGGAGGATTCATCGATCAAAGAATGTGGATATGCACTACTCCGGATGGACATCGTACGCGGAGGTGGAGCATATGATGGTAAGTAGATTGATTTAAATCATATTTTGATTATTGGTAGGTATATTATTTTAATTTGGTCACACTTTTCTTTAATTTGGTTGCATTTTGCAGGAGTCTAGAAGTGACCAGGGGAGAAGGCCACATAGGATAGATTTTTATATAATGATTCGATAAAGAAGGGTGAGCCTCTTAATCTATATGTCATCAGCACCATTGTAAATTATAATTGAAATTATATTGTCAATTTCTTATAGTTTAATAATATTCTTTTTGAAAGTTAATAATGGTTTTTATAATGTTTTGGGAGAGGCTAAAGGCGGTGGACAATACCCAAAGTGATGTCGATAAGGCATCTCTGAGTACTGATGCATTGAGACAAGTGTTGAGCAAAGATAGAAAAGGTTGTACTCGGGGTGTCGGCTCCCGAATAAGAAAGTCTAAGATGATAGGCATGGCTTGATGTAATAGTGGCTTGTCCTCCAAATTCGAGACATAAAAATTCTACATAGAATCAAGATTTTCAAGTATCCAACAAACAAACGTTGAAACACACTTTTGAATGGGTCAAATGCGTTGTCACGGATAAATGGAAGGGTAGCGCAAAGGCAAAGGACAAGGCAAAGGGAAAGGAGAAGGTGGATGAGGGGACCATTACTCCATCCCCCTCATCAAATCC
The DNA here is from genome assembly GCA_949130495.1 of Sambucus nigra. NCBI lineage: Eukaryota > Viridiplantae > Streptophyta > Magnoliopsida > Dipsacales > Adoxaceae > Sambucus > Sambucus nigra. The sequence goes on along the minus strand of OX422208.1, from coordinate 642,816,171 downwards.
GGATGACCCGTCATCCCCATACGACATATACTCGACCCCCAACTCAACTATCTCGACTCGATTTAAGATAGTTGGGGAGAGTATATACCTTTGACATGCATGGAGTTGCCCTAATTTCCAAAAGAGTGAAGGACATGAGCATCACACCCAATACCATTGTGCACAACCATCCAGTGCAAGATTTTAAGTCTCGGGTACAGGTCACGGAGATTATTATGGGGAAAGAAGACGAGGTATTATGTTGGACGAGCAAATCGGTGTCCTAAATATTGACGGCACTTTGGGGGCATACATTTTTTGTCGAGTTTTCACCTCAAGCCTTACTAAAAAATTTGTAGGATGTTATATTTAATAAAACAAACTCATTTTAATTAAACTTGTGATGTATTAATGTAATTAACATAAATTAATTTAGTTTGATATAAAATGTTGGTGCTTATTAGTTTTAATTTCATTACCATGTCATATTATATTGTTGAATGTGTTGACGTTGAGCCAAAAGAAGACTTTTTTTAAACAGGTTTACTGTTGGGGCAGTAGTTAGTGCCCAGCAATCTCTTTTTAGTTTTCTATAGTGTTGTCATGGACCTTGAGCATGATAAATCACGGTTCTCATGCGTAAGGACCGTGACAAACCAGAGGGAAAAATATAGGTCAGTGCCTTAATTTGTAGGCATGCGCGCGGCGTATCATACATCTCACGCTGCCTCCATTCGTACACACGATCAAAGTTAAACACGCGAATGATGCTTCGTCGTGCGCATGACTACAAAGTAAGCCCGTGCACATGGATTTCCATACATTTCAAATATCTTGTCATGGTAAGTGATCGTGACAAGACCAATTCTTATCACAGTCAAGGACTATGACAAGACCTTTATTGTTAGGATCACACCGATTTAATAGTGATATTGAAAGGGTGAATATGACTGTGACAAGGGGTTGTTGCCACGGTCCTTAACCGTGACATGAATCGTGATCACCCCCAAAATTGTTACAATTATTGACCATGATAACTTTTGTTATCAGTGTCAATAACAATGACAAAAGGCCCTAAGTGGTGTAGTGCATCATAATATTCAAGCCAAAACATTACTCCAGTTAAACAGATTCTCTAATCTTCATTGACACTTTTTTGTAACTACTAAAATAGAAGGAGGACACCTGAACAAATCCCTACTCAAAAGAACAGAGAGGGGACAAAGGTCCAAGGGAAAGTCTAAATCTATGGTTAAAACCTTAGTCCAAGATGAAGAAGAGGGTTATCCAAACTCTATATTGGATAAAATAAATTCTTTCAACATGAGTGAAGAAAACATGTAAAAGAAGCCCAAGTTTGACAAGGGATAGAAATGGCCTTAAATAACTCCAACCAAAAAAATAATAGTGTTTTCAATTTTATTTTTACAAGACAACCATTTAAGAGGGACATAATATTAGATTTGTAATAAAATAACATACTAACTTGACTCAAACAACTTATATTTTGAGCCCAAGGGGGAAGATCTGATGACGGTGGATCCGGTAGTAGTAGTTTTGGTAATGGTGGTGTTTTTGGAAAAAATTCAGATGTTGACTTTGAGGTGTCTTGAGGTTTGTAGCAGATTTGAGAATAGGGAAATGTTTTAGTGGGTGCATGCATCATATCCAAGAGGATAATTAAGGTTAGTGTTGGAGAGGGGGAACTAGAGCCATGGAGGAAGAATATCTCTTGTGCAAGAGAAGAGGACGGAGGAGCTGCATGTGGGGGGAGAAAGCTTAGGAAACCCCCAAGAGAAAGAAAACTAGGAGACAAAACCCTAAAAATATTCTCTCTCTAAAAATCTAGAGAGAGAGAATCACCACCATTACTAGAACCCTAAAGACTAAACTCTAAACTTTAAACTAGATGAGATTCAATAAAATCCAAGGGAAAAAATTAACTAAAGAGGGGATCGACACTCCAAGGTCGAAAAAATATAATGTAGGAGTGGGTGGTCCACAAAGACAAAGTATAAACATAAAGTAAAATGTTTGCGGAATTAGTTATCCTTAAGGTAAAAGTTAAGGTAAAGTCCAAGGGTAAAGTATTATGAAGATGTAATTCAATAGTCCAAGAAAGGTAGGGCATAAAGATAAATACAAGTTCAGTATGTGCGTAGTTCATTTACTCTAGGGAAATACTAAGTAATATGTAAGAGTAAGACTAAAGATTATAATAAACTGGAGTTTGACATACTCCGCCGCCCAAAGATAATAACTTAGCTTAATTCAATGTTAAAGATGGATATAAGTACGACTAGGGCTTGAGTCGGAATTTTGAATGAAAGTGAAGTATTAGTTAAACAGTCATATATGGACACTTAACCGTCTCAACTCAACGAAGCCTTTTCCCAATTATTTAGGGTCGACTACACGAATCATATTTTTCCATTCCATTCTATCCAGAATAATATCTTTGGTAAGGCCACGTGATATCATGTCCTTTTCTTATAATATTCCACCAAGTCAATTTAGGCCTACCTCTACTCCTTGTGTTACTATCAATACTAACTAAATCACTCGTCCTTACGGGAGCATCCATTGGTCTACGCTTGACGTCTTCAAACCATCTAAGTCAATTTTTTCTCAATTTATCTTCTATAGGAGCCACTTTTACCATTTCACGAATTTGTTCATTTTTAATTTTATCCTTTCAAATTTTACCACAAATCCATCTCAGCAATGGTGTCTCTGCTGCACTCATTTTCTGCACATTTTGTTTCTTGGTTGCCCAACAATCTATCTCATATAACATAGTGGGTCTAATAGTCGTCCTATAAAAATTTTCTTTTAGCTTTAAAGGTATACGTCTATCACACAATTTGTCGGTAGCATTTCTCCACTTGACCCAGTCTGCTCTAATCCTATGAGTAACATCATCACTAATATCTCCATCGTTTTGAATAATCGATCCTAAATGTCGAAAATGGTCATTTCTAGGTCTCTGTTGACCCTCCAATTTCACCATATCTTCATTTGTCCTCCTATTACTACTAAAATTGCACTATACATATTCTGTTTCAGTCCTGCTTATTTTAAATCCTCTCGTTTCTAGAGTTTCTCTCCATAATTCCAACCTAGCATTCATCCTATTAGTCTCATCCACTAAAACAATATCATTTGTAAATAGCATACACCATGGCACCTCATCTTGTATTTGTCCAGTCAACTCATCCATAACAAGAGCAAAGAGATACAGACTCAATGCTGAACCTTGGTGTAGACCTACAGTAATTGAAAATTCACTGCTTTTTTCGGCTGATGTTCTTACTATAGTCATAGCCCATTCATACATATCCTTGATCACATCAATATATCTATGAGTCACTACTTTTTTATATAGAAGCCACCATATTATATCTTTGGGTATCCTATTTTATGTAGAGTTATTAAGCTGATAATGTTGTGTAAATTGACGTAGATAATAAATGTGGGTATTAATATATTGATGACATGATAATGATCTAATGAATATTCATTAAGAGAACTTGAGTTTGGTGATTGTTTGCATAAATTTTTATTGGAAAGGGAAAAAATTGAAGTCCCGTTTGGTTATGTATTCAGAAAACTCGATTTAAACAATGTTTTTAAATACAGCTTTCCAATTCAGTTTTCTGTGTTTATAAATATGATGTGCGCTTGGTCAACTTGTTTTTAAATACAATTTTCTGAAAATTTGACAAAATTGGCAAGCACGTATATTTATATTATACATACATATATATATATATATATATATATATATTGCATGTCTAATCCACAATAAAATTATACACAAACATGAATTGATAATATTATTTAATACATATGTACTATATGTATATTTATATTATTCCATACATTAATAATTAATGTATAAATCTATATGTAAGTACCATGTATGTATTGATAATATTATTTAACATATAGATCTTAGTATATTATACAATTTAATAAAAATATACATCTGTGTAATTATGTGTACTTGTACTTGTACATGTTTATCTTTATTTATTATAATTACACACATATTAAGGTATAAATTCATAAAGATATTAAGAATGAATAATTCTGAGTTGAAAAATAAAAAATAAAATTTAGAACACACCTTTTTGTCATTTTTTGAAAATTTTGATTATAACACCAAATATTATAATTTAGTGTTTAAAGCAGGTGTGTAAAACGAAAATCCTTATCAGAATTGTGTTTAAAAAAATGAAATTTTAATTGATAACCAAATAGGCCCTAAATAATTAAAAATTGTAAATCTATTAGTTGTTTAGTGTACCACATATTATCCCATCGTACAAGACACTTTATGCTAACCCTCCGATTTGAGAAATGATGACAAGGCAAACGTATATGAAAAGTCATATATGAGTATAAATGCTTAGGAGCAAAGCCCCGAAAGATCTCACTAGGTTGGAAACAAAGAATATTCCAGTCATACAACAAAACTCACAAATAACTTCTCATCATAACTTAGCTGTCAGTCCTGATATGGACTAAGAGACTTCTCTCCTTCCCCAACTCCCCCCTTCCAAGTAGGCATGTCAATGGGTCGGGTCGGGTCCGGACTCGGACCCGATCCGTATAATAGGATCTGAGCATATTTTTTTGGACCCGGGATCCGAAGACCCGTTTATTAAACGGGTAGGGTTTGAATCTTATACAAGACCCAGACCCGAAGACCCGACCCAGATTGTACATTATTATTTTTTAAATATATATACATATACTATAAATTTATATATATTTATAAATATATCTTATCAATATAATATGTAAGTAATATATATATAAATATATATTTATGTATATAATAAATATAAATAATATATGTTTTATTTATACTAATAATATTATGTAATACATTACAAAATATTTTAATTTAAGATTAAAAAATAAAGAAAGGGATAATATAAAATAAATATAAAATAAATGTATATATTTTGCCAGAGTCGGATACGAACCCAAGACCGAAGCCCAAAGACCCAAATGGATTCGGATCTAGATCCAATATTATAGCGCGATAAAGATTCGGATTCAACCTGATGAAGAACCGAATACACGAATCTGAATCTCCCCAACTCCAACCCGGCTCCGATCCGTTGACTGCCGGGCTTCCAAGCCACCAAACCTAATTCCCCTTTACCTAGCCTGCCTTGTTTGACGCAACCTCCTGACGGTGGGGCAAATTCTTACAGAGACAAATTACTTGGAAATCATAGTGCTTCGCTATCTAGTCAAGTGGGTGGATTTCACACGGGAAAAGATAATATGCAAAAGAAAATTGAACATATGTTATTCTCTGTGTGGGAATTGGAAATCAACCAAGAGGATTACGAGTCGGATGATGAAGCATCGTATGGAGAGGATTTACCAAAAATACGCCAGTGCTTCCTATTACGAGCCAAGAATTGAAGCTTCTGCGCCAGAAATGGCAACACACTTATTATTAAACTTTTAGGTAAGTTTTTGTCGTTTCAACGTTTAGCTTTGCGGCTATCTAGGCTATGGAAATTAAAGGTTGGTATCTATATAACGGACTTGGGTAATAATTTTATCGTCGGACGACTATTTAGCTGTTATTTCGAGAGGATCGTGGGTTTTAGAGGATCACTATGTTTCGGTTCAGAGGTGAAAAAAGAATTTTCGGCCATCGACGGCTACCATTAAACATATGAGTTTATGGTTTCAAATCCCGGAATTACCAGTGCAATATTATGATCGGAATATTCTTTATCGTGTGGCAAGCCTTTAAAAATAGATATGCACACTGAGTCGGTGGGGCGTGCTCGGTATGCTCGGCTGTGTGTGTTTCCTTTCCTTCGTTTGGGAGTTTAAGTAGGAAAGAAAATGACTTTCTCTCGTTTGGGAGTTTAAAATGAGAGAAAAGAAAGGAAAATTTTTAAAAAACTTTCTTTTCCTTTCTTTCCAAAATTTTCTTTCTAAATCGGAAAGAAATGGAGAGAAAGAAAAGTTTTTAATGAATTGTTCCTTCTTCCTCTTAAAAAAATTATTTTCCTCCCAAACACAAAAGAAAATTATTTTATTTTCTCTCCCAAACTCCTTTATCTTCTCTTTTTTTCTTTTCTCTCTTATTAACTTTCCCTTCTTTTCTTTTCTCTCCTAATAAAATTTTCCTTTCCTTTCTCTTCTCTCCAAAACTTCCAAACGAGAATTGTGGGACACACTCGTACGGGGTGTCCTAGAAATATAGTTCAAGGCATGGAGGTGGTGAATGGCAGTGGAGATAAAGAAAATAAATGGAGTGTGGTAGTTCATCGTCTGCAGCAGAGGAGAATGCAGGACCAAAAAATGAGCTCGGGTACTTTTTCTAATGAGTTGAACACTCCTTAGTCTACTATGGGGGAGTCGGACGCATCTCACAGTGATACTTGAAGCTGAAAACCTAAGAATTGCGGTTGGCATGAATAAACTCAAAAAAATTCCAGACACACCCGAGTGAAAGTGACAGGGCGAGCCCAAGAGATACACGCAGTAATGTCTCTCCTATTTTGTCTCAAAACAACAACAAGCGACAAAACCCGCCGATTATTTTGACCAACGTGGCAACAACCTTCGATTTTGGCACGAAGCAAAAGCGGGTCACCGAGTCTGGACACAATTAGGTAGCAGGTGGAGAAATTGTCTCACTACTATGGAACGGCAGCAAGTGGAACTAAAGTGTGAATCGTTTAGCCCAAGTAGCGATTGTATGGCTTCTAACCTCCCTTCTAACTTAGCACCTGTATCTACGGCCCCAACAAAACAAATAGTAGCCAACCTTAAGTTGAAACATGGACCGTTCAGGGATTAACCCCTACTCTCTGATCATCTCCTAAGGCCCACCGAACTCACCCAGGTCCAAGTTGTCTTAATGACCTCCCCCAGGGAAACTGTCGGTACATCCACGAGTTCAGAACCCATTCATCCACCCAGGTTCGAGTTCTCTGCCACACCACTTTACACAGTTCCTCAGGCCTCTACACCTCCACGTGGACACCATAGGAAGTCCCCAACTACTCGGACCTCGACTAAGTCAGGAACCAAATAGAGTTCTTCAACGAAGTCCAAACGACCTTCTAGTTCCACCTCACTGCCCAATGCCGACCAACTCCAAAGACTCAGCGTACAATTAGAAGGAGCCTAGAATCGGGTCAAGTTTCAGAGGAAGTCAAAATCAATTTACATTTATCACGCACACCCAACCCCAAGCGAAGGCCAACTCCTAATGAGTCCTCAATGGCTAAACGAGTTTGTGTGCATCCTGCCGGAGAGGATCCTAAGGAGGTCCTACCTACCAATTCATCTCATGCGGATTCTGATGTGGAATGCTAGAGGATTAGGGAGACCTACTTTCTACCCGGAGATTATAAGCCTTATCCATTTTCACCATCCTCACCTTCTAGTTATATTCGATACTCGTATGGATGTACGAAGCTCTATCAGCAAGATTGGACGATTGCCATTCCAAAATAATATTATTTCTCCAGCCTTGGGACAGTCGGGTGGCATTTGGATACTTTGGCTGATCGACGATGCCACGGTGCATAAGCTGACAGTATATCCCAGGTTTATACACCTTTTAGTGGAACATGATCCTGTTGCAAGACCTATGCATTTTAAGGTTGTATATATGCCGCCACAGCCGGTGGCTCAAAAATTGGTATGGCAATCGCTTCACCAACTCTCTACTACGGTTCATCACCCGTGGCTTCTTTTAGTTGATTTCAATACTATTTTGGGTCCTCATGAGAAGCTAGGTGGCTACCCTTTTCAAATGGCCCGTGGTCGCTCTCTCTGTAATTTTATGCACTGTTGTAATGTCTACTATTTGGGTTTTTACTGTCCATCTTTCACATGGAAAGCCAACACCTCATTTGGGAATCATGTTCAGGAATGCCTAGATCAAGGGCTTGGAAACAATCAGTGGATGACCCTATACCCGCATACCCTTGTCACTCACTTACTAAATGAATATTCAGACCATTGTCCTTTGTTGTTGGATACGTTGCCTACTCGCTCCAAGCCTCCATAACGTTTTATCTACTATAAATAATGGGCAGAATATCCTTCCTTTCATAATATGCTCACAGTTCCGTGTCTTCGCACGGTGTCGGGCTCGCCTGTAGATCGCTTTCTCCAAAAATCATGTTGTTTTAAGAAAGCTGCTATTACCTGGAAACGCTCTCAATTTGGCAATATGACACAATCCTTTACTAATTTGCAGAGCCAGCTTCAGACTCTTCGACGTCATATTGATCATAATCCGAAACCTTCTTCCCTAGATCAGGAAAACCAGTTGCAGTCTCAACTGTCCCACTGCCTTATTCTTGAGAGACAATACTGGCAAATTAAAAGTAAAATCCAGTGGGCACTCCAGGGTGACTGTAATACTAAGTATTTTCATGCCTGTCACACACCGTCATCGGGTGAATACTATTAGTGTTATTTTCAATCAGGAGACAGGGTGGCATAGCACTCAACAGCAGTCTAGACCCCATTCCAACAATTCTACATGAGGCTTTTCACTTCTACTAACCCGCCTCAGGTAGAGGCTGAGTTCCCTTTTGTGCCTCTGCACCAGCTGGATCAGTCTCGTCTATTGGAACCAGTGACGAATGAGGAAATAAGACGCATTCTAAATCGTATGGGGAGGAATAAAAGTCTAGGGATAAATGGGCTTACGGTTGAATTTTTCCAAATCCACTGGCCGGTTGTGGGCTTGTTTGTCTACAATCTTGTTCATCATTTCTTTTCCATTGGATATCTGGCCCGTGAACTGAACTGTACGCAACTTATTTTTATTTTGAAAACCAATAATCCTACGCAGGTGCAACATTTTAGACCCATTAGTTTATGAAACTTATTTCGTCTGTTCTTCAATACATTATTTCTCCTTACCAAATGGCTTTTGTTGCCAATAGGCACATTCAGGATAATATTCTTATCACTCATGAAATCCTACATATGATGCGGAAATCCAAGTCTAAGAAAGGTAGTTGTGCGATTAAAATCGATTTAACCAAGGCCTACGACTAGTTGGAATTGCCCTTCATCTAATGGGTCCTCCGTCAGCATGGATTCCCGGGTTTGTGGGTCCGTTATATCATGGAATGTGTCTCTACTACGTTGTACCATATGTTTATTAACGGACATGTTGGAGAGACATTTTACCCCTCTAGGGGCCTTCATCAAGGGGATCCACTCTCGCCGTATTTGTTTATCCTGGCTCTTGACGTCTTGCTACATACTGTTGAGCAGGATTGCATCCATCGGCACATGACCGCACTTAGGGATTCTCCTAAGGGTCCTAAAATCCCAGCCCTAGCGTTTACGGACGATTGTATTTTCTTCCTCTAACTTACGCCCCAAACTATTACCAGGTTTAAGTTAATTCTCACTGAATTCCAGACTTTCTCGGGCCAGTCCATCAATAGTGGAAAGTCTTCACTCACTTTTGGCCCCTACACTCTGCATGCGATCCTCCATATGACTATGCGCCACCTCGGATTCACTCAATCTCGAGGCCAATACAAATACCTTGGTCTTCAGCTAATTACAGGTCGAGTTACGTGTCGAATGTTCTTAGAATTAACTGAGGCCCTGGACAAACGACTCCAAGTCTGGTATTCTATCATACGCTGGTCACGTTACCCTCATAAATGTGGTGTGCACAGGCTTGCCCTCATATTATATGATGGCATACCCTCTTCCTACGCTTACTCTTACATCAATGACGAGGAAAATAAAGGCTTTTTCTGGAATGCATCCCATTTGTCACAAAAAACGCCGACTCTTCCGTGGTCGACAACTAATTTACCACGGACGATGGGAGGTTTGGGAATTAAAAACTTGCACACGTTAAATACGACCTTTATGCTCAAACTTATGTGGAAGGCCTTCACTAAACCACGAAACCTCTGGCCCCAAACCATCAAACATAAATATTTTCTGCGAGATACCCTGTTGACTGCTCCGAGGCATGCACGGGCCTCATGGTTCTGGACAAAGATATCGAAACTCTTGTCCGTTTTTCAGCTGGGGATTAAATGGCGCGTCGATCTGGGTAATATTACGTTTGGCCATCACATTTGGGTTTTACAGGCAACTATGGCTAGGATATTTCCTTTTCTACCACAGGCAGTGTTTGATGCTCCGCTTAGCTTGTTTATTAAAAATGCCCAATAGAATTTCCCACTTTTAGCCCATTGGCTGCTTAGGACAACATTAATCTGCCTAGCAAGAAAGAAGACTCCAGTCTCATCTCTTAATTACTTTATCAAGACAGTGCAATCGATTGAAGACCTGACACTTAATGTCTAGATTGAGATAGAGATTAAGCTCCAAGTTATGTAGGTTCACGAGAAGGACATTTGTTTTCATACCTACCCGCTTGTTGGAAGATGTACCGTTCTGGTGGCCAAGCCTAACCGGGGATTTTTCCATTAAATCTACATACCATTGGCTTAGCTCTCCCCTGTATGCTCAGAACTGCCCGACGCTGCCCTGGAAATGGTTGTGGCAGAGCAAACTGCCCCCGAAGCTTCATATGTTCTTGTGGTTCTTGCTTCACAAGGCTCTTCCCACGGCGGACCATCTCTTCTACTACCATAAACTTACTTCACCAATTTGTTCGCTATGTGAGTTGGAGGACATTAACTCCCATATTTACAGTATCTACCCTGATTTCTTCCAGCTTCACAATCTAAATGTATTGAGTGACATCTCAGCTATACCTCTGCTTCGGTGGATAGCCATGCTACGCCAACACACTGATGTGAATTACCAAATCCCTTTGGCCAGTGTTTCTACTACAGACGCTCTGGCTCACTATGAATGGGGCTATCTTCCGTCATCAGCCTGTCGCCCGGAATTTGGTGCTCCACACTCTTTCTCAACAGATTTTACGATTTCTCCGAGCACAACCGACACCTAGCCCTGCTACCGTTGTGCCATTTCGACCTTTTCTAGTAGGTTGGAACCGTCCGAACTCACCCTTTCTCAAAATGTAATATGGACGACGCTAAGTCCCACGACACAGGCCTCGCTTCTACTGGCGGAATACTACGCAATAGTAATGGTAATTTTATATGTGCTTTTTCGCATAATATAGGGTACGCGTCTTCAGTACTCGCGAAAATTTGGGCTATTAAGCTTGGTTTAGATCTGGCTGCTCATATGGACGTAAATTGTATTGAACTGGAAACCAATTGCCAATTGGTTTTTACTATGATTTACAAAAACACAGCACAGGTTCCAGCTCACATGAACTTGATTCAGGCCACCCGAGATGGATTCTCAAGGTTTTTACACGTTTCTTTGTGTCTTCGTTTCCGAGAGGCTAATATGTGTGAAGATGTCCTTGCTGCGGCTGCAGTGTCGAGTCGTTTTTCTTCCAATTTTTATGTTCAAGTCCCGTCTTTTTTAGTTCCGATTTTTTCTAGTGATGGGAGCATTAGCCTTGGTGTCAGGCTGGAAGCCAGGAACATTACTTGTAAAATACCCTTGTTTTGAATAGTGCTTCTCCTTTTGTGGAAAAACTAAATAAATGCTTAAGACCTTAGAAATAGCCTCATGGTGACCAATGGTCTACTAGCATTAAACCAAATTTTAATAAATTCAAATTGACACCTTAACATGAATACGAAACCCTAAGCAATGAAAGAAGAGAGGTTCTACATGAACCGCATGTAGAACCCGTCCAACGACCGCATTGTCTTTTAGCCTTTTTTTTTTATTTTTTTAGTTTTCTATTCTTTTTTTGAGCAGTTTTCTATATATAAAAAGTCATATTAATATTATGTTTACTAATAAAAAAACGCTATAAAATAATTTTTTTAATTACAAACATTTAAAAAAATATTTTTTAAATTTTAATAAAAAAAATTTGTTTAATTTGATGTCTTAGAACCACATTCCCGAGTCCACATCATTTGTTGAATGTGGGCCGCACCAGCGACACCAATTAATCGCGATATTTTTTTAATAAAATATCGCGATCAATTAGTGCCGCTGGCGCGGACCCACATTCAACAAATGATGTGGGTCCGGGAATGTGGGTTCCCGCCAGTGACACTAATTAATCGAGTTATTTTTTCAATAAAATATCGCGATTAATTAGTGCCGCTGGCGCGGACCCATATTCAACAAATGATGTAGGTCCGGGAATATGGGTCCACGCCAACAACACTAATTAATCGCGATATTTTTTCATTAATTAAAAAAACTGTTTTATAGATTTTTTTATTAATAAACATAGTTTTTATTATGTATGAAAAAAATATTTTTTTAAAATTTTAATTAGAAGTTATTTAATTTTAATAAAAAAAGAGTTTTTTTTAATATAAAAAACTATTTTTTTGTATAAAAAACTGTTTTTATATCTACAAAAGAATACAAAAAAAAAAACCCAAATGCAGTCGCCAGGCGGGTTGATGGCGGTACATATAAACTTTCCCATGAAAGAAAGATCATTGTTAAACTGACACTTTCAAAAGATAAATTAGTTAATGCATATAAGCATGTGTGTTAAGCATCTTTCATTGGAGCCATATATTAAAATTCGACTTTCCGACTAGTGCGCAAGTTAGCCTATTAGAGCATCTTTAGCCCTAGGAGATGTTTTTATGTTTAAATCCGAGGTGTCAAACTAGTTTTTTATAAAAATAATTCTAGACTGGCACACAAAATGGAACACATTTTTTAGACACAATGGTGTGTTATATTTGCATTGGCTCGTGTTTGGGATCCATGCCAGTCGGACCCATGTGGAGTTCAGACACAAGCCAATGTAAATGTGAGACGTCAGCGTGTCCAAAAAATATATTCAATTTTGTGTGTCATTATAAAAGGACCCTTTTTACAATAAATTATTCTATCCTCCAACAAGTCTTTGTTTGTGTTGAATGTGTAAAATCAATTAGCCGATGAGGAGAGAACATGAGAGGTGAGGTATATAACATGAAATGTGATAGAGTGAAAATAGGAGATGGTAGAGGAGAGAGAAAATTGTTAAAAGTGAGAAAATCCTATGTGCGCTATCTAAAGTTTGTACGTAAAATATACATGAACTTTACACATTGTTGAATCCTTACATACTATTGGAGTGTCATTTTTTTACACAATGTGTATATTTAACAAACATGCCAAGTTAACACACTGGTGGAGATGCTCTTAGGAAACCCAAATCCACGTCGTTAGGTTCAAATTCAGTTCAGGAGTAAACTAGAGAGACAGTCACAAGTCTCTAAAGTGTTACTTGTGTTGCATGTTACGTACCAAGAGTTATTGTTATTGTACCAAATGACACTTTTAAGCGGTTTTCGCTTATCAATGGTGAGCGTAACATTGGATGAGAAGAAATAAGAGGTTTTTGTACTTTTATTAGAAAATTTCTTCTTTCTAATATATTTCCTATTTCTCAAAAAAGATGATTTATTTTTCCAAGGTTTCCACTTAAATTTTCGTTTTCTAGAATTTTTGGAAAGTCTAGGGGGTGGATTACATTCTTTCTTCCAATTTTCTTTTAGAATTTTATCACAACATTTATACCCGGCTTGTGACCTGGTGATTTGATTTTTGACTTGTTTTTTTTCTTTTATTTCAATACACTTATCGGATATTTGTCTTAATACCCAATTAATATGAAATCCAAGATTATCTTCCTTATTGATTTGTTTTAACCAATCGGGATAGGTTTTTAAAGACGTTTCATCGCATGGATTTGGGAGTTTGTAAAAAAATTGATCTAGCTAGTAAACGTTTTCTGGAGGATTAAGTTTGAAATAATATTTTTTATATATTTCAACAAATGATGGACAATAGATTGTGTATCCATTAATGACCTTTGTAGAGAATGATTATTTCAGGGCATTATTATGGGCTAGTTCCATTTATTGGGTCAAAGATGCATCAAATAACATTGACTTTTTTTTAATGCACCAAGTCCTTTTTCATTATAAACCACATATATTTGGATAAATGTACCCTCGCATATATAAATCCATTTTCTCTCTTTAAAAACGAACATATAATCCCCCACTCTTCTCTCTCTAGCAATCCCACCCCATCGGAGACTCGCTGAAAATCTATCAAAAAATCTCGTCGAAGGCCACCGAAATTTTCGCCGAAATGTCTCTCTTCGTCTATTTCTTTGTTTTTCTAATCTACGCCAGCGACACCATCGCCGGAGCTAGAGAAGAAGAATTTACGCCGGAAAAAATGGAGTTTTCTCAAAAAAATAAAATAGAGATTTTACAGAAACATTAAATTTATCTCTTCCAATTTTTTCGTCAAAAAATAGCAAATATGGGTGGGTTTTTAATAGATCTTGACGATAAGATTCCAAGTATATAAATTTTGTAGATTTGAGGTTAGACTTTTAGAGATTTGATGGGATTTTTTGCAAAAAATGAGGTAACAGTGGTCAAAGATATTTTGAAAGAGTATTTATCATTTTAGTGTGCTGAGTTTATCAAAATAGGACCTTTGATACCATTGACTAAGTCAAATGATATGTTGTCTCATTGATCAAGTCAATGGAACTTGATACTTATTACCCTTATTCAGGAATTAGCAAAGGAAGGCTTGCAAGAGTAAAAAATAGGGTGTTTCTAAGCGCACCCCAAATAATACTTCAAAATACCACAACTCCTTTTTTACTACAAAATACAACTTGATTTTAATAGTTACTTCCAAATACCACCAAAGGGCTACCACATAATTAAAATTGTAAAAAATCATTTACCCACCTTCTCTCCTTCTCTCTACACATTCAAACCTTTCAACTTCAAAACTTCTCAACTTCAACTACAAATTAATTTCATTGTCTAAACCTCCAAAGCTTCAAAAATCTTCATCAAATCATCATTCAATACCATACAAACAAGATTATAGTCATCAAAACATATATAATAGACATTGTTTAATATATTATTCATTATGAAAAATATGTTAAGCCTTTGAAAAATATGTTAAACCTATTAAAAATATGTTGAACAACAATAATATGTTAATTTTTTGTGCAAAGAACGTTTAATACTCCTCATATTTTGAGAAAACACCACATAATCGATAAACCCTAGCGTACAAAACCCTGGTATAAAGACCCGAATAAAGACCCAAATTTCGTCATGTTTGCCCCGAATCAAATATGATATGAAAAATTGGATTCAAACTTCATTCGACATAATCATCCCGAATATATGCATTTAATTCGGCATAATCAACCCAAATGAAAAATTTTCTTCAAAACAAATATATATACATTCCATTCGGCATAATCATCCCGAATACATGCATTTATTTCGGCATAATCACCTTGAATATATGCATTCCATTCGGCATAATCATCCCGAATGAAAAAATTTCTTCAAAAAAAAATTCAAGTTTGATTCGGGATAATCACCCCTAAATCATCTTTTTCGGGGGCCCGACCCCGAAGACGATTTCTGTGATTTTTTATATTTTCAATCCCTATATAAATAAACAAATATATATATATATATATATATATATATATATATAACGGGACCCAAAGTTTATAAGAAAAATGTGATTTTGGAAGTTTTCATTTACTTTTGAAGTGTTGTCATTGTCTTTTGGGAGAATATCCATTGATTTTTGAATATTTAAATAACAAACCCTAGTTATTTAATAATGTTGAAGATGATTGGTTGAAAATGATTTGTTGAAGAAAATAAAGAGAGTTTAGCCATAGTTATTTAATAATGTTAAAGATGGATGGTTGAATATGATTTGTTAAAGAAAATAGAGGAAGAGTTTGGGATATAGTGTAGAGAGAAAATGTGTGTTATTTTGTGTTGAAAATAGTGTGTAAAATATATATATATATATATATATATATATATATATATATATATATATATATGATGTGGTGCCTTTAGAAGCCCCCAAAAAATACTATCAGAAGTACACGGGAAGCAATCATATATGCACTAGGACGGACCAAACAAAAATACAACTAGTCGACCTGCTTACCAATAAAATTGGAGTGTGTGCGTATCTATGAGAGAGAGAGAGAGAGAGAGAGAGAGAGAGAGATTTTATTCTGAACTAGCAAAGAATTTCTTCAGGCTTTTGAACCTAAATTATTACTTCCCATACAAGTTATTACACCAAATCAACAAAACCAGTCCAAAAACTTCAGCGGGAAATCAAACAATTAATTGTGTGAGGCTCCAATGAAGTAAATTGGTTTAGGATACATATACGCCACTTGATATTCTACAGTATTGTACAACTGTATAATCATATCTTAATGATTATGAAATGGTATACAAATCAAAAAATCTTTAATCCGTTAAACAAAAATATCGAACTATGGCCTAAAAAATAATGACTCTGATTGGGCTTAGTCCAGGTCTACACAGAAAAGAATAATAGCTGATATTTGCACCAACACCTGAAGATCAGAGAAGTGCCAATCTACGCTTTTGATGTGATTCACCAGAACGAAGCATAAAGTCACTGTTAAAACAAGCGGAAAGAGAAACCTCTCTTCCTCCCAGAAAATATCAAGAATGCAACATAGGGAATCAGCAGCAAAGCATGTAATAGAACCTTTGGATCTGAAAGAATTCGATGATACAAAATCTTATTTGCTCCTCTTCTTGGCTTCACTGTAAAGAACAACTCCAATGACTGTGAGCAAGTATCCCAGCATCCCTGTTACCGAGACGGGATTCCTAAATATTAAAATTGAGACCACCACGGCAACAGCCCCTTTTGCATTTCCCAACACCTGAAAATATTCAACTATTTTCAATCTAGATAGCAAGTGGTACCACATGCATTCTCAACAAGTCAAATTTCAGCAGGGGATACAAGGAGAAATCAAATAAAGACTGTTTTAACTCAACTGTGCTTATAAAAATTCTAGAATGATATCTAAGTCACTAAAATTAGCACACGATGAGTATGTTTGTTTTAGAATGGAAGTAACATATTTTCTGAAGTAACGTTTTGAGCCTCAGGAGTGCAGATTTACAGATTGGCTATCTATAAAACAGCAAATGACTATATCTTTGAGCTATGTTTTGCATGTGAAGCATACCAATTAAATGGAAGCATGAGTGATGAATGTAATGGACAATTCTAGTTTCCATCCCTTCTACAAAATTCACGGATTATAAGAAGATTTCATTTCATTGTTGGTTCCCTTTCTTGAATTTGATAAACTGCTTTCACAGCTAGAAAATCAGGGATTCATTGCGAGTGAATTTCATCCAATTTCCAGTATTTCAACTGTCACAAAGAAGTAAAAATCTTTTCAAGGGCAGGACTACGTATTATCTTAGCCGAGGTTAAAACAATTAATTTCAGATGCCTTTTCAAAGGACCTATTTATTCCTGATCAATGGATATGGGAAGGTTGTAATCTGTATCTTTATTTATTTATATATAACACAAATAAAACGTGTGAAGGATATGGGAAGCTTGCTGGAAAACCATTTATTAGCAAGCAGTGGCGGAGCCAGGAATTTAGCAATGGTGGGGCACGATGTATTGTCGGGGGTTTGGGGGCGGTAGCCCCCGATTTTATTTTATTTTGGCTTATTTTCACATTTTTACAATTATAACTAAAAAAACATCGAATACAATAACAATTCATTACTAAATAAGTGATAAACATATCTTGAATTATTTTATTTGTTATCATTTGTTTATTTTTAGGGATTTATTTTTTATTTAAACATGCAATTTATTTTTTGGGGGCAAAAACAATGAACTCAAATATAATCTAAACAAACAAATCTAAATAGCAAATAAGGAGAGATTGGGGTAAAAATATGTTTGGGGCAAAAATAGCAAATAATGAACTCAAATTTGTTTGGGGCAAAAATATAAACAAACAATGGAGCCTAAACAAACAATGAAGGATTTGCACTTACATAACAATGGAGCCTAACAGTGGTGTCGTTAACTTGAGATCAGTGGTGGGGTAGAACTTGAGGTGAGATGACGACGTGAGACTCAGAGGAGCAGAGGTTTTGTTTCAAAAGAGAGGCAGCAAGTTTTGTTTGAAGTAATGTATTTAGGTTATAAGTAATGTATTTATTCCAGTTTAGACCCCCTACTTTTTGTTATAATTATATTTTGTCTTCAAATAATTAACTTTTTTTTTTAAATTTCTTGCTGGGGCACTTGCCCCCCCAGCATACAGAGTGGCTCCGCCACTGTTAGCAAGCTCACCCACAGATATAATTATGACAACATTAACCTGGCAACGTGGTGTGATATCAATGGACATGCATGCCCATTTATCAAATCAGGTTAAATAGATATTCCAAACTCAAAGTAAAACAATGCAATATGAGTTAAAATTCAAAATAGGAATCATATTCCAAATCAGCAACTTAGGAGAACTTCTGTTCTATACAGAAATCATTCAAACATGTGGCAGAACATGGGGAAATACCTGGAGAGTCAAAGCGCTTGTGTGCTTAGTGACTAAGAAATTTGTCAAGTTCACAAAGTATGCTAGAGCAGAATTGAAGAGCAGATACCAAACTATTTTGATATCAGTTCTGGCAAGAGCAATTGTTATGCCAACCACATTTTCCTCCATCAATAGTGTTGCAGGAAGCAAGAACAAAACAGCTATTGGTGCCATATACAACAAAAGATTCATAGAGTTCAACTTTTCCCTGTAAAGAGGTAAGCTAACTTATAGTCGAGCCTTTCAAGTAAAGAAAGGAAAACTAAATATGTGTATCACACTGATGTGCCAAAAAACAAAAGAGGTGAGGGAAAACGGGGGGGGGGGGAGGACAGAAAATAACATGGAAGAATTCCATACCCTTCCGAGGATAGCAAAATCCCTTGAAGTACTGACTTTAATGCCCTTGCAGCAGTAGCACCAATACACATTATGAAACCAAACAAGTGGAAACTTGGTTCACCCTGCAGCCACATTATATAAGTGAGCATAACACAGAAATGTTAAGCTTCTCACAAATTAATTAAGAACCCATTGATGCATATTAAGAAAAGAAATTGTATAGACACTTTAAAAACTCATCGAACGAGCTATAAGTTGGTTTGTATTGTAAACGGTTAAAGCTCGTTCGAACGAGCATTAATACGAGTCAATTTTTATTTATGCTTCGCAGAAACTCTGGTGCAAAGCTTCGTAAAAACTGGTTAAGTCTTGACTATTGTTATTCCTCTTGCATAAAGAGGATTGATTCTAGGGTTGAGGCTATGTGGTTTTTGTCCAAGTAATATCATGGTGTTGTGCGATTGCATTTATTTTCCGTATTAATTACTATCGCAATCATCACATGAAACTGAACCTAATATACTGAGGTGGGTAAAGTTAAAATTTAACATCAAGACTGTTTAATTTAACAGGATTTTGCCAGTAAAATTTATAATTAAATGTTTAATTTTGGCAAATCAGACAACCAACATTTTCAAAAGTAATAAAGAAAGATATTATTGCTTTTGACTTGTCAGATGATAGTTCCTTAACGAAGTAAAATGATGGAACCTGATCCATGTACTGAGTCGTTAAGGGTTTATTTGGTTATGTTTATAAAAATGATTTTGGTTAGAGTTTGGGTTTAGTGCACCCATTTTTTTAATTATGTCTTAAAATACTAGCTTTTTAAATTGCACTTCTTTGAAAAGTCATTTTTTTTTTTTTTTTTGGGTAGCATGCTTCTTTGAAAAGTCTTTGTCCCAGTCAAAAACCAACGTATGCATGATATTACATTTTTCTAATAAGCTCCCCAGGTATGACTATAGCCAAACTTATCTTGGCTACATGTCTCCAATGAAACTCTGACACACTAGAATTAACAAATGCGAGGTTTTCTATCTTAAACCTCTATCAGTCGAGTGAGGGTTTAAGTTCATTTTAAGCCAGGGTTAAACAAATATCAAGTAAGTTTTCTTTGCATCCCTTCAAGCAACCTCCTCCGCATGTTTTTCTTACTTTTTTTTTTAATTTAATTTTCTAGTAGACTTTGCAATCCCGTCAAGAGAGTTAATTGTAACTGTGCTTCATGTTATTAATGATATGCTTTCCCATTATAACATATATTGTGCCTAAATTTCAGTATATGTTTGTGACAAGAATTTCTGTATGTTTTAATATTCTTTTGTTTTTGTATAATTTATTCAATTGGTAATTCTAAAAAATTGTTTTCTACTTTTTATAATGTGCTTATTTGGTCATAAAATTTAGTTGTTGTCTACATGGGTACAAAGCCAAAGGCAACAAAATTGCAATGCAAAACATTGATCGCAACAAAAGAGCAGCATATGTTCCTGGACAAATTTGATACTTCATTGAGGTATTAATATCTAAGTAGGAACATGTATCCTCTTCAAACTCCCGAATGAAAAAGTGCCCCGTGGGGGGTGGGGGCTAGTAGTACAAGCTCTTTAGGTGTATTAAAAATTCAGGATTGAAAGATATTTAGCTATGCATTAATGCAAGGTTCGCCTGGTCTAATTGGAGCATGGTTCAAAGTATCGGCCCAATTGTATCAGAGGGTGGCAAAACGATACCGAGACACGTTTCAAGAAAATCACTAAATCGTGCTGTCTCGCCGAGATATCGGCCGAGACAAGCGATTCCGAGACATCTCGTCGAAATATCGGCCAATACAAGCGATTCCGAGACATCTCGTCGAGATATCGGCCGAGACAACGGCGATATCGGCCGAGACGACCGATTCCAATGGCACATTTTTTTGTACCCTTTCAACCTTTTTTTGGTACCAAAAAAACTTTTTTTACAAAACATGTTTTATTTTATTTGTAAAAAAATGTCAAAAATGTTTTGTAAACAATTTCTTCGTACTTTTTTTTACATAACATTTTTTTTGTACAAAAAAAAATGTTGAGCAAATTGTTGCAGCATTATATAATTTTTCCGAGTAACATGGAAAAAATTTTGCGTCATTATTTGAATATTGCGACATTTTCTTTTATCTTTTACCATATTTCTTTATTGTTGAAAACAGATTGTAACATTTACAGAAACACCACCTATATAAGTTTGTACACATAACATATATATGCAAAACAATTTTAGGCACTAAGATTAAATTAAACAATTGCAATAAAATTCAAATATCACTAATATAAATCTAATTCATTGTACATAAAAATATTTGAACTTGGAACAAAATATCCTATCAAAATACAATGTCACGTAATGATGTCCAAAAATAGAAGAGACAAAGACTGGGGTGAAAAGAGTCTCTATAAGTCTAGTCTTGAAGATCAAATATCCGCTTCCATTTATAGAAATTAAAATAAAAAATTAGACACTAATCCGTAATTATTTAGAGATTTTAAGTAATTAAAAATAAAAATTAGTACATTAGCAATATGTCAAGTCCGTCGCGCTTCAGTGTAACCAATTGTACAATGCAATGCATAATAAATGATGGTTTGAACGCATCTGATTGGTCCACATTGTTAATATATATTTTTTTTAAATTTCTATATTTTTTTCAAAAAATTTTGCGCTCTCTAAATAGCGTATCGCCCGATACCGCGACCGAGTTGAAAATCGAGTGTCCGATACCGAGACTTTGAACCATGTTGTCAATGATCCTGTGCTTTCTGAAAACCTCTTTAAAACAATCTTTTCTTTCTTCTTTCTTCATAATCCTCTACTGCCTTGTTGACCGCCAAGACCAAATCAAAAATCTATCTCCCTTTTATGGATGTACATTGTGCTCCACCATCGTCTCATGACAAACGTGCTTTAATATCAGGTAGAAAACCGTCATCAAAATTTTGTACAACGAGGTCGTAAAATTGTCTAAAACCTTGGTCAAAACTGCTCAAGTTCTCCATTAACCTTGCCAGCTTTGAAACACGCACCTTCCTACCACTCCCTGAGAAAATAATGTTGCACCCGCTATTCTCAAACCTATTAGGTGAGGGGCCTAATGTAATTTGATTTGTATCCAAGACTGGGAGAACTGTCCAGTGCAAGCAACCCTAATTAAGGTTCCCTGCCCCCCCTCCCCCCCCCCCCCCCCCCCCCACCTTTTAAGGATAAGCAAAGAAATCATATGGGAGAAAGTGCGCATAAGAGGGAGAAACCTAGTACACATGGTATGTACAAGCATTGAACTGCTAAAAAGAATACAATGTTCTAAAAAAAGGCTCGAGATAAATGACAATATAAAGCATTGCATACATCAGAGATTTTGGTGATTACTGAGATATCATGAATAATGGATGATGATGTCTTGGCGAGATGTCTCGGAATCGGTTGTCTCGGCCGATATCTAGGCGAGACAACACGATTCAGTGTTTTTCTTGAAGCGTCTCTCGATATCTTATCACAACCCTCCGATTCCGAGTTGACTCAACCGATACCGAGACAACTCGGACGATACTTGAAACCATGATTGACAGAGACATCGTAAATTTTGGGATGGAGAAGGAATTTCGTTCTAAGTGGAGGAACAAAATCCGTGGGGTTTGAAATCATCAAATTTTTCAGAATAGTGAAGGGCAGGACTAGAGATAAATTAGAGAGACGGGTCTAAGGTAGGGTGAGCATTCAACCAATTTCTTCTTCATTTTAATAGAGAAGGTTTTGAGCATATTAAGAGAGATAGCTAGTGACAATAGATTCATTGAAGGATTAGAGATTGATAGGGATAGGTTGCGACTTCCCCACTTACAATTTAAGGACATCACAATTTTTTTTGTTTCAGGGGAGAAAGGATAATCCAGGT
The DNA here is from genome assembly GCA_949130495.1 of Sambucus nigra. Taxonomy (NCBI): domain Eukaryota; kingdom Viridiplantae; phylum Streptophyta; class Magnoliopsida; order Dipsacales; family Adoxaceae; genus Sambucus; species Sambucus nigra. The sequence continues at coordinate 642,793,426 of OX422208.1, read as the reverse complement.
ACATTAGAATTTTAGGATCCCTATGAAAGGTGTCAAAGAAGTTGGATAGGTGGATTAAAGCTGGTGCAGTCAGTAAAGAGTAGCATTCAACATTACTTACCAATTTTCAAAAATTCTGGTACTGATAGTCAAAGAGATTAGAGAAGTTCATGATGAACTTTTGTGTGTGTGTGTGTGTGATGGTGGTGGGGGGGGGGGAGTACTGGGGTAAAAAGAACCATTTAGTTAGATGGAACATAGTTTCGAAATCTAATTACTATGGGTGTGGATAATTTGTTGAAAAGAAAGCTCATTAAGTAGATAGTTGTGTAAGTTCCCCTTTGAACAATACCCATTTGGACTACGGCCTTCAACCTAATAAATGAAATCTTGGGTGGTTAAAATAGTTCTCACCGTAGTAATTAGAAATTCATCTACCAAGACATCTTCCATACTCATAATCACTTCTAGTTTGGGGATGATGATACATCCTTCTTTTGGAGGATAGTTTATTAGGGTAGGATCATTTTCTTACCTTAGTTTCCCGTATTTATAGTGTCTTCTAATCGTAATTCGTGTATTGATTCTTTAATATCATTTGATTTCTCTAAACTAGATCACTTGTTGGATATTGAGCTTTACAAGAAGCCCTTGTGATATGGAGTTTGCTAAGTTGATGTCCTTGATGGACTATTGAGGGCTTTTTCTCTGACCGTGAGCGAGGGACAAGAGAAGACGGAACCTTTTTTTATTTTCCTCTAGCCTTTTTTTAGCCATATTAGGTGATTTGGAAGGTCAGTGTACCCTCAATGATTCATGCTTAGTCAGGAGTGTGTAAGAAGATCAAAACTTGTGCCTTGCTCCAAAGAGACCTAATTGGATCATGTATTTGTCAAGTGTTTTGCCTACTGGTTGTTGTGGAAAAATTGCTCCAAAGAGACCTAATTGGATCATGTATTTGTCAAGTGTTTTGCCTACTGGTTGTTGTGGAAAAATTGTTTGAAGAATTTGGGGCACTGAGAGTGATGTTATTGTAGTCATAATTAGATACGTATTGCGTATCGTGAATCGCATTGGGATACGTATAATATTAGTAAAATTAATTGAATGTATACACAACACATTATTATCAATTATACAACATATTGTAATTTAAAATATTTTTTTCTGACATGATTACATTGTTTAATAGTAAGAAGTTTGCCTTTGAGGGAAATACTGGGGTAAAAAGGACCATTTAATTAGATGGAACATGGTTTCGAAATCTTACAGAAAAAGGGGTATGGGTGTGGGTAATTTGTTGAATAGAAAGCTCATTAAGTAGATAGTTGCGTAGGTTCCCCTTTGAACAATACCCATTTGGACTACGGCCTTCAACCTAATAAATGAAATCTTGGGTGGTTAAAATAGTTCTCACCGTAGTAATTAGAAATTCATCTACCAAGACATCTTCCATACTCATAATCACTTCTAGTTTGGGGATGATGATGCATCCATCTTTTGGAGGATAGTTTATTAGAGTAGGATCATTTTCTTACCTTAGTTTCCCGTATTTATAGCGTCTTCTAATCATAATTCGTGTATTGATTCTTTAATATCATTTGATTTCTCTAAACTAGATCACTTGTTGGATATTGAACTTTACAAGAAGTCCTTGTGATATGGAGTTTGCTAAGTTGATGTCCTTGATGGACTATTGAGGGCTTTTTCTCTGACCGTGAGCGAGGGACAAGAGAAGATGGGACCTTTTTTAATTTTCCTCTAGCCTTTTTTCAGCCATATTAGGTGATTTAGAAGGTCAGTGTACCCTCAATAATTCATGCTTGGTCAGGAGTGTGTAAGATCAAAACTTGTGCCTTGCTCCAAAGAGACCTGATTGGATCATGTATTTGTCAAGTGTTTTGCCTACTGAAGAATTTGGGGCACTGAGAGTAATTACTTAATGATGGAGTGATGTTATTGTAGTCATAATTAGATACGTATTGCGTATCGTGAATCACATTGGGATACATATAATATTAGTAAAATTAATTGAATGTATACATAACACATTATTATCAATTATACAACATATTGTAATTTAAAACAATTTTTTCTGACAAGATTACATTGTTTAATAGTAAGAAGTTTACCTTTGAGGTCATGTCGCAACGTGTCCTATTGCTGCCTTGACAAAGTTGTGCCAAACCCTAGCAGCTCAACAAGTCCAAACAACTCAAAACCTAAATTAGATGAACTCCACCCATTTGACCCAGCCCTAATGACTATCAGACCCACTCAGACCAAGGCCGAGGGACACTCATCTGCCCCTCCTCTCCCAGTTGCAGTCACACTGCCCCCTAACTGCTTTTCACCGTCATTTGAGGAAGAAGAGGATTCAGACGATGATTCCAAAGGAGGGTACGAATCTGAAACTGACACAGACGAAGGAGAAAGCCCATTTGATAATCGCCTTGCTCCCGACAAAACCTCTGTTTTACATGGCAAAGGCCCCAAATGCCAACAATAATCACAGTCCCCGTCCCTTACAGATTTGACCCCCGGGTTGGTCGATATTGTCGTCATTGACAAAGAAAACTGCAAAAATATCATCGAGATAGTGCCCGGAAGCAAGCAGATCTCGGCCAAAAGGCTGATCACAAGATCGCTGGCAAGGTAACGACTGGAGATGATGAGAGAAAGGCAGGAAATCAAATCACAACAGTTAAAGTTTGCTTTAAAAATCACATCCCTGATTTTGGGCGCCAAACTGATTTGGATCTATTTGCTGGAAAAAATTGAACTTGAGCTTGGATTTAAATTAGATCGATCGGTCTCTCTTAATATCAAATGCCTTTGGCCCAAATATTGTGACAGGATAGAGGCTGGGATGTTTGATAAGGTCCTTGGGTTGGGCCTGATTAAAGGTTGGTTGGGTTTTTTGATTCCAACTGTTAATGAGTCACTTGGTTTGGACCCCAACAATGGATTTTATTGGGGTCAAAAATTTTGGGCAGCCTAAAGTGTTGGAAGATATTTTATTTGTACTCCAAAAATTTCAAGAAAATTATTTTTTGCCCCCAATAAAGGATAAATAAATATTTTCCAAATATTTGTTTGTGTGGCATCGTTGGGCACAATTTTGGTAAGACAATTTCTTGCGACCCGTACTTCTTCAAATTAATCCTCTCACAGGGGAGAGTGATGTGGCGGTGGAATAAGCCAGCCGGCCCTAGGGTTAAACAAGTTGAAGAGAAAATATATTTTTCCTTTTTTATTTAATTCCAGCAATTATCTCTCTATTTTTAATTCAAGTAGTAGTTATCTTTTATTTCAGGTAATTATCTTTTAGTTTGCTTAGTGATGAGGCGCCCCTCTAGTAATTTCATTCAATTATTAATCAAAATTCTTGCTTTATGAATTGATTGTGTCCGAGTAAATTCACTTCCACTTGTTTGCATCACTATACAAAAAAGAGAAGACACTTATTTATTATCACATTCCTACATACACGTACTCCAAAAGATAATAACCAAAATATATATATAAGGAAAAAAAGTCGTCATCATTATCTTCAACTATGATCCTCCTCAATAACTTCAACGTCACATCTTCATCGACACGAACCGATTTTCCTTTCCCCAGAGAAATCAAGTTCCTTGAGCACATATAAAAAGGATGCATATATACATTATTAGTAAATTACAGTAGATTAGTAACTATAAAGCCCTTCAAGTTAACTTCATATGCCTAAATCATACCTCACTTCCCTTTGTCACTAGTTCCTTAATCTTCGAAGAAATCATGCACATCCATCCATAAGATTTCTTCAAGGAAGACAAGGATCTATTCATCATCCATAAGTTTTCTTGTTGCTCCTGATAATCTATTCATCATCAAATATATATCACCCCTTTGTTATCGCTTCAATTATCTCGTCTCAAGTTCAATGGTGTACTGAACAAAGAAAAGTTGTTGCTCCAAACAATTCCTCTTCTTGGAGTGCACACGGTTAAACAGGATCCTATTTCTTTCACATGAAGCAGTGGTGGATCGCAAGAGAAAGAGAATAAATTGATAAAATGTTAGAAAAGTACTAAGGTGTTGTTATTCCTGATTTTTCGGTCCTTTTCAAAAAGCTGAGACGAGAATTAGGGATGGCAATTTTCCCCGAAATTTCGGGTCCCCGCGGATACCCGAAAAAAAATCCCCGAAAAATCTCCGAAAATTCGGGGATCGGAGTGGGTTCGGGGAGTGGAAAAAATCCCCGAAAAGTTTCGGGTCGGTTTCGGGTATACCTTAGGGTCTCCACGGGGATACCCGAATTACTAACGTATAATAAAAAATATATATTTATATTATAAAAAATATATAAACTAACTAAAGCCCTAGACTTATTATTCCCTCACACTCCCTCACAACACACACATCTGCTAAGCCAGCCGCTGCCTCCCTCCCTTCCTCACTCCCTCACGCCCGGCCCTCACTCCCTCACGCCCTCACTCCATCACCCCGCTGCAGACAGGCAGCTCTCACGCTGTCACGCCGCCGCAGACAGGCAGCCCTCACTCCCAGCTAAGCTCCCTGCTCAGCCCTCGCCTCTCTCCTCACAGCTCTCTCACATCAGGTAGATCTCTTGTTTTATCTCTTGGTTCTTACAAGAATCTGTCATACAAGCTTGTTTCGTGACAGCCTAGAAAAGCCCTAGATTTGTTGATTGTTTCATGGATTAAACTCTAACGTTATAATGAATCTTTTACCTTGCATATTTGAAAGTGTCAAATAAAAGATTGTTTTGTTTCATACAAGCACTTTCAAGAGGAAAAAAACATTAAGGTTTGCTAAACTTATCAAAAGCTGACATTAATTTAAATCCACACTGATGACTCCTTCGTCCGATTTCATTTTTTAACAAACAAATTAATATAGCAGCAACGGGTAATATCGTGGACTCGTCACCTCACCTTATATAACTGTCTTATTCTGACTTTAATTTAGTTCCACATGGATGTCATATTCTATTGCTTTTATTAATTTTGATAGATAATACAACCTCTCACAGCCTTCATATTTCATTCTATAGTTTTCTATAAGCATTTTTTTGGGGAGGTTTTGTGTTGTTAAATTCTGTAAGCATTTTTTTAAGGCTGAATCTGCTTTACTAGGTAGAATCTTGTCTTGTTTTTTTGGAGAGGTCTTGTCTTGTTTTTTTTTTCAGATTATTTTTTTCCCATTAATTTTAGTTGATTTTAGATAAATATAACAGATAATTTTTTTTTTTGAGATTTAACAGATAATTTTTTCTTTATATGTCCAGGTTAAAATGTCTACATCAAAGGAGATTCCAACACAATCGGGGGATGTCCAATCAACTCCTCCAACAAACGAGGTAGCTTCTGATCAAACACCAATTAATATATTGGATCATGATAATGAAAATCGTGAGCTTGAGTCCCATGACACTGATGTTACTAATGAAAATGGAATACGACCTCGACGGTCATGGGTATGGGACCACTTTGATTTGAAAAAAATCAATGGACAAGATAAAGCGATTTGTAGATATTGTGAAAAAAAACTTGGGGGTTCAAGTAAAAATGGAACATCTCATTTGGGGGATAATTTTAAGTCTTGTCCTCGACGAAAATCAATGGATATTAAACAAGCGAGGGATATTTTTGCCATTCCCGTATCAACCGTTGCTTCAGAGTCGGCTTTTAGCACTAGTGGTAGATTTGTGAGTCCACATCGTAGTAGACTTCATCCAAAGACTTTAGAAGCGCTTATGTGTTCTCAAGATTGGTTATGGGCCGAGATTCAAGGTAATAACTTCAACAGATTGAAATGTTTTTTTTTCCTTTTTACCTTTATTAATTATTGCATCATTATATTATTATGTAGGTTCGGGTTCTTGTGCAACACGATTTGAGAGAGGTACCATAAATGAAGATACTGATGATGAGGTAATTTAATTATTATATAAGCATTGAATTTGTTTGTATAGTTATATTTGTTTATATTGTTGTAAACTAATACGTCGTGTAATTTGTGTAGGTTGAAAGTTGTGTGACAAAGGGGTGAGGTGATTGATTGACGGGAAAGTTTAGCACGCCAACAATGGATGGAGAAGCAAGCAAGTCTAGGAGAATATTGCGAATTTATTTTGTTTGTTATTTTATTTGTTACTTAGTTGTTGTTATTTGTTATGTTGAAACAATGTTCTTCGTTTGATTTGTATGTTATGTTCTAAAACTATTAACTATGTTGGAGATTTTGGAGTTGCACTACTTGTGTTTAATCATTATTTTCTAATTGAGATGTAATTTAAAAGTAACTTTACTTAGGTGCCTAAAGAGGAGTTGAAAAATAAAAAATCAAAAAAATAAAAAAAATAAAAACGGGTTCCCCGCGGGGAATCCGATACCCGTTTTAAACAGGGACGGGGATCCCCGAACCCGTTATAACGGGGAATGGGGCGAGGACGGGGAATGGTTTTTCTAACGGGGATGGGGAGTTAAAACCCGACCCCGAACCGACCCGTTGCCATCCCTAACGAGAATCGTACAATTAGAAACTCAAAAGAGAGCGGAATCAAAAGTTTTTTGGAGGTCCAAAAAACTCGAACCAAAAATTTCAATAAAATATTGCTAAGTGTGTAGCATATTGTACAATACGCGGCGATACACTTGGGATACAGAAATATTTGCAGTATGAAGATTTTATTCGTATCGTTAATTATGTGTATCGTGCCGGAATAGTATCGTGTATCATACAATACTAACAACTATGATTGTAGTGGATTTCCTTGCTTTCCGAGTAAAAAGGGAACAATGTTATGGAGAATAGTGAGATATTGGACTAGTTTTGAAGATATAGATGAGGTTACTATGTGTGACAGAATCCATTGCCTTGCATCTCTTTGGGCCTCTACCTTCAAGGAGTCACGAGACAATTATATTTCTTCCACAATGACTAATTGGGAGGGATTATCTTCTAACCTTGTTAAATATTTGTCTTCCTTGCACCCCGCCCACCCGCTCGCCTTTTATGTTCTTCATTCCAGAAAGTGGACTGCTCTTCTAAAAGAAGTCTGAATATATATAAAATAAAACTGAAATACCTTCGAACAGGTGTTGGTGTATAACACGCTTACGTGTTGAGAAGCTTCCTAATTACATTCGAATATAGAATCAGACGACCATTTTCCCAAGAAATAAGCGATACATGCCTGGGTTTCATCATGAGGAGTCTGATCCTGATCAACTATCCAGCAACATAACACTGCTTCCACAAATAGTTTTTTACATTATGAAATATAGAATTGGAATATTTACTAAATTTTTCATTCATAACCATGTCCTTCGCTATCCAAACTTGTCATTTATAAGACGAGAACATTCTCAAGTCACACACAAAATTGGATATGAACTAGTGAGGTAATTCTCACGTTAGATGGATTTAACAAGAAAGGCTTCAAAAAAAATCAATGTTACATAATTGAGTAGAAAAAATTGGAAATGAAAAAAGAGAAGAGGAGAGCAAGGATGCACAATATTGTAGGCAACGAATTATCATCAAGGAAAAATTACAGTATTTGTTATGATCCTCCACTAGAGAAGATTTACAAAGACATTTCCTATGTCATATAGAGCTATAGACGATTTTAAAAAATGAGGCTAAATAATGTAAGATTCAAATTAAACAAAATGATGTATATCCATGTGATAGCCTTTAAATTTGAATGAATACTATATAGAATATGGTAAGGAAATTCCAAAAAATAATGGATAGGAACTCATACTTGGCACCCGATGGATGCATAATGCTAGACAGTCGTAAAGTCACGACTCGTAGAATGAGCAAGAGACAAAAGAATACAAATAGATGCGAATACAAAAGAGAAAATCAGTTAAGAAATTTTGGTAGAGTTGATTTAGGGGTGAAGTGAGAGGGAGCGGGGGGGAGTGAAGAAGAGTAATATGAGATTCTATGACTACCAGGACAAGGCCAAGATAATTTGAAGTCCTGTAAGTCAAAATACAAATGTAGTCCACAATACCCGAAGGTTTAACCTCATAATGATTAGAGGCGGAATATGAGTTGAATAGTTGTCTCTTGATGGATTGACTGGCTGTCTCAAGTCAGAATTTATCAAACCCATTTCTTCATAACTTATTAATATATCAAACAATTTCCAAATCAGCTCAAAGCTTAGCCTTCCTTATTGCAGAGCTACAATTCAGCTCCAATACACTCCACATCAAAGTATACAAGCATAACTTTAAATTGATTATCTATGTGTCACCAACACACTTGATCTAACAATAGACCTTTTTAGTACCCCGATCATTATAAATCTTTCATCAATCAATTGGATCAAAGATAATAAGAATTCAATTTCAGATTCTAAGGAAAAATAAAAAAAAAGTCAAAGCATTTACCCCGCTGGCGATAACGACCCCAGTAACCACAGGTATGAGGGTGACGTAGGTTAACCAAGCCTCCCTCTTGACTGTAATCAAATAGGCAAAGACGGCCGTGAAAAACGGCGTGGTGGATCCAATGGCCTGATTAAAGGAGACGGGGAGATAACGCAGCGACACATTTCCACTAACGACGGAGGTACAAAAAATAAGACTAAGAGCGGAGATTTTCAAAAACTGGAGACGCGATTTAATAGCTTGTAAGGGAACCAATTTCATCCAGACAATAGCTATGTAGCTGAGCAAGGAGCAAGCTGTCATGTGACACATTGTTAAAAAGATGGGGTACTTGAAGCCGTAGTTGCTTAGCAAATACTTGTTTAGCAACAATACCCCAATGTTGGATGTGTACCATGCCGACACGAGCCCGATCGTGAACCACTGGCCCGTGCCTTTCATCGGACTTTCAATAGTTTGGGGATTTTTCGTTTGGTGGGGGAGATCTAGGAACAACAGGGATTAGAGTGGATCTGAAGAGAGAAGGCGCGAGGGTGGTTCAATGTAAAGGAGGTTGGGGGTACATTCGATAGACGAAACGGTTTGAAAATGTAGAGACTAAAGAGAAGGGAAGATCAATGGGTTATGGTGGTATGTGGGAACGTAACTGTCAAAGGATGACAATAGGTTGAGTCATGCTATAGGTGCGTGTTTTTGGTGAAACTGCAAAGACTTTTCCATTTTTTTACACATACAAGTGTTTGCCCTCCAAATGTGCACTAAAACTAGCTTTGACCCTAACATTAATAATGCACGAAGGGGGCTCAAAAATGACGAATCTTTACCCACCATTGTAAAAAAAATGTAGTAAAATTACGAGATATTTTACCTATTTCTTGCTAGAACTTAGAGTTAATTAGATTTTAATTTCGCATAATCTGTGAGCATTTTACAAATTTCGTATAAAAAAATTAAAAGAAATGTTATTCAACTATTATATAAATACGTATTCAAATATTTTTAATAAACAAATTTTATTATTACTTGATAATTACATAAAAATGGAATTAAATTTGCATAAAAAAAGTAATTGACATAAAATTCACTCATATCAAGCATATAATAAATAATCTTTTATGATATACTTTTCTTTCCATGGGGATTATGCTAAAAATAAATTTGACATAATTCTAATTGAATAGTTGCGCGCACAATGTTGCAACTTAATGTTGGAAGCTATCTAATCGTGAATATTTTTGTCATAGACTCAACCAACATAATTCTTAATAGTAACAAAATGAGATATAGCATAAAATAATTTTTTTTATCCTTAGATCTTTTTATTCTTATCGCAAAATAAAATAATCAAATCATCATTTTAGTTAGCAGAAATGTTCCTTTTATTTAAGCAAAAATACAAACATATATTTTATTACAAAGTGATCAAATCTTATAGTCAAACAAATACACAAATATAGTTAAGTTCCCAGAGAAATATATATATATATATATAAATATATATATATATAAATAACTGTTCTAAAAAACCCACCTAGGCTCCGCCTAGGCTTAAGGCTTGGGAGAAACGCCTCGCCTTACGCTTTTCACGCCTTATTCTTGGTAAAACCCTTAAGGCGCACTTTTTTCTAAAAACAACAATGCTTTAGTGAAACGATGTCGCCTTTTAAAAAATTTGTTTACAAACCGGACCATTATCTCATCCAAAATAATCAAATAGTATTTTAATTTGCATATATTCAGACATATTTTTATAATATGTGCAATTTTTGTATTTTAATAGCCTTATTATGGTTAAAAAATATTAAATTATATTAAAAAGGCCTAAACGTCTTTTCATGCCTTTTTACGCCTAGCCCGCCTAGGCTTCAAAGGCTTAAGGCTTGGCCTCCACGCCTCAATCACGCCCCGCGTTTTTTAGAACCTTGATATATATATATATTATATGAGAGGGGGGTGCTTTACTGTTCCAAAAAATTAACGGTTGAGATCGAATTTTTTGGATCGATCTAAGGGTTCCAGATTGTGCCATGTCAGATTGTATCATTGTGACATGGCAAATTGGAAAAAAACACGCATGAGCACAAAGACAAACCCTAACCCCCCCCCCCCCCCCCCGTTATATTCTATCTCACTCATCTCTTCTCTACACAAACAACGAAATCCCCCAACCCTATCCTCTGTCGCCGCCCTATCCTCTCTCTCCCTCTCCGGTTACTACCGTATCCGTATCCTCTCTCTCCCTCTCCTGTTGCTGCCGCCTCCCTATCCACATCTTCTCCGGTTGCTGCCTCCTACTCCGCCTTATCCTCTCTCTCCGTCTCCGGTTGCTGCTGACGCCGCCCTATCCGCCACCTTCTCCGGTTGCTGCCTCCTACTCCGAAAACGTCAGACTCTCTCCGGTCTCCTAGGTACAAGATAGGGGCTTCCTTTTGGTTTATTTGTTTTTTTTTTCTAGGGTTTCTATTCCTATTGTTTGATGTCAAGAGATTGATTAATTAGATCTTCTCACCAATAGGAATCGCTGCATCATTTTTGTTGTTAGATCTTCTTCAAGTGACCATTTTTCTCCAAATCAGGTTTGAGGAGGTTTGGTTTGTGGTATACTCTGTATTTTCTGTTTGGATATATGGAATTCCCTATTTGGATCTTCTTCAAGTGACCATACAAAGGCTATTTTTTTTCAACTCCGAAAAATATGAATTGATAATTAAATTTTTATATACAAAATTTTGTAGCTTTTGTATATTTGAATTCTTAATTTAATATGTGAATTCTTAATTTGTCTTCATGTTTGAAAGAATTAGGTTGTTTGGTATTAGTTTTTTTCCCCATTTGAACCTTTGTAATATGAATAAAAAGGCCAGCTTCAGGTATTCTCTCAACTTCTCACTCACGCATACACACACACGCCTCTATCTCGGCCTTCCCACCGCCTCTGCCTCACACGCATACGCACACACACTCGCACGTACACACACTCACGCACACACACCTCTATTTATAACTCTTTTTTTTGCAACAGGTATATTAGGTGGGTGCTCTAATGAGGTTTGAATTTTTTAACCGAGAAACCTTAAGGACTTTACTATTTTGTTCGTTTATATTGTTCAATTTTTTCACTTTTACAACATCTACTTAGTTTGTTATCAAGACATAACCCTTCCCGTCGGTGCTGCCGACCTCCACCCTCTCTTTTCTCGATTCCGCCGGTGCTGCCAACCTCTCCATCTCTCTCCCACAACAACTGCAAACGAACGAGGTGTGTATTTAAAACCTCATGTGTTCCATGTTTGTTTATTTGTAATTTATTTTAGTTTCTTTGTTAGTTCTTTGTTGTTAGTTAGTTTTACATTGTTAAAGTTTTAATATTTTAGATGTTATTGTTGTTTTGAGTTGAGCAATCATGAACATTATTTTAACTGTTAATTTATTTTTTAATTTGTTAGTTTATTTATTAACTTTTCATTTATTCTTTTTTCGCAGTGTTTATGTAGTTTTATTATACAACCTTAGTATAAATATCTCTCCAAAATTTGTTATTTCTGTTAGGGAGGACTTTAAAGGGCGAGATGCCGAAGAAGAAGAACGAAGCCATAACATCTTAAAAGAATGTCAATAAGAAGGAATGGCAAATTAGTATGAGGTATAAATAGCAACAACTCTAATATTGATAGAGTCGATATTAATAGTAGCAGCAGCTAAATTGATGCACACACACGCATATACACATGCACACACACACACACACACACACACGTGCACATAGACACACACGCACAAGTCTATTTTTGTCACACACGAACATATCTGTCTCTCACACACAAGCATAAATCTGATGATGTGGATTAAAGCGTCAATTGGAGATTTTGAATGCAGACTGAATCTTACAAAGTGCTTAATTTTTCATTTAATTTTTTTCTCATTACGTGTTCTGCAGATATAATGTGTGCAAGTGATTTTTTCTCATTTGTTGTTTTTACAACCTGTGATTATATAATTGAGAAACTTGACAATTCACTTGGATATGGCAGGTAGCCCAGAGGTTGCGACATATTTTTGTTAGATCATAATCAGTATATTCAGGTAAGTTGAGTCATTAGGTAATTTTTTGAAAAACAATTGTAGAAACTTTGGATTACAATAATTTTACACATTTTAGTAAGTTGGTTTCACTTATGATTTGAATTAGGAATTTAAGGTCTCTTGCTTTTATGTCATTACATGAAATTTTCAAGATTCCAAAATTAATGTGATGACTCTATCGTAGAGATTTAAATCCTCAAAACTTATCGAATTACTAGCATTCATTTTAACCAACACCATTATACTGATCCAAATGAACGTATAAATATATTATAATAACAGTAAAATATAAAAACTATTAAATATATTATAATGATGTGATTACAGAGGGCACCATTGGTTGAGGCCAACCTCCCAGCATAGTAGACCTTATGTGATGAATGTCACCCATTTTCCAAGTAAGCCATCAATGTCATTTGTGTTTGCTTGAAAATTTGAAAGGAGATATTAGTTTTTTGCAGTTTTGAAATCGATTGAAATTTGTAAGACTTGGTATTTATTATATTGTTTTACTTTTTTACTTATTTGGCATCCATGAGCCACTTGAAGGTATGAAGCATGTATTTTACTTTAAGGTATCGACTAAATTATTTTTTTTATATTGCTGGATAGTCCCTTGAGAATGATGGATAGTCCAATAAACAAAGGAGACTTTGCCCAGTTTTTTTAAAACTTTGACACTTTATTTTTTTAAAACAAAGAAATGTTCTCGCTAAATAGTATTTGCTTTTTTTTTTCTTTTCATTTTGTCATATTTTTTATGATAGAGATCAAGTCTTATTTCCCTAAGATTGTCAACTCAGTATAAAAAATAATAAGCATAATTAAGGTCACTCCCATCTCTTCATATATTTTGCAATCTATTTCATAGAATTTTTTTTATTTCATTCATCTACATATTTTTGTTCGTTCATATGTCAATTAAAACCTTTTTTTTATTCCATTAATGATTAGTTTTATTGCTATAATGTTTTAATGCTATATGTGAATTAATGAATAGTTTTAATGCTATATGTGAATTAAAACCTTCATATGTGAATCCATCCCTCCTTATGTGGTTAAATGTCATCCCTAACATGATAAAAGTATCAACAAGACTGTAAAATCAATACCAACCTGCCTATATTGCAAATTATACCTTCTTCCATTTTACATCGGGTAGTAATTTAGATCAATTAGTCTGCTAATATTCACTGTGACGTTTCATATTGCAAATGGCAGTGATGTTTCAAATATTTGACAGTGGTATTTCAAATATGTAGGTTTCTCTGTTTTCATATGTGTAGGTTCAACCAATTAATAGCGATAACCGTGTCAATCAACATGCGAAGGGATAAGAAAACGTGCCATTGACTGAGGTATTGTTTCATTGCATCCCATTATATTGTGCAGTTATATCTTCACAGGTTGTGGGGAAACCGAACATTTAATAGACATGACCTGCAAAATTTAATTGATACTGGAATGCCATTCACTTAAAATCTATGAGTTGGGTTTCAAAAATATTGTGCTTTTGGGGTGTGTTGAGTTAACTAAATTGTCAATAGGCCTCCTCCACTACCACATGTCAAGTTAGTTTACATCTTTGTTACTTCTCTCCTCCTTTATGGGCTAATTTATTGGATTTCTGATGGTCAATTAATATATGGTTGCAACGATGCTAAACTTCGATTATTTTGGTATATTTGATTGGTTGAATGCTAAACTTTGTTTTGCAGATAGCAAAAGAAAGGATAGGCTCATAATAGCAAGTACAGTTTTTTATTTTTTCCCTTTCTCACTCTACTCTATAGTATACAATACACATGTAATCTATATTTTAGGGTTTGTTTATGAGGGTTTTTTCTGTCTTTTGTATAAGATAGTTTGATCAACAAGTGTTTTTCACTATTATCGTAGTTGTACATTTTTTTTGCGTATGTTATTGACAAAGATTTATTTAAGGTGCGTGCTTGCCCACATTGGTCTCTCATATGTTGCAACATTTTTTTATAGAATCTGTCATCTATATTGATTTACTCAACTTTGTTTGTTTCTAACCAAGGTGAATAAATCCCACATATAGGAAGATGGGATGAGCACGAGAGTGCGCGAATAAATCCCACATGTAGGCTCTATAGCAGCAGTTAACTCTATAGCAGGCCCTGTAGCATACCAAGAAGCAGCCATTGATTTATTTGATTCGAGTTCAACTTCAATCGTGGTCATTGTCAGTTCTTGGCTACTCCATATGCTATTGTTGCAAGTCTGACATCGCTTCTTGAAGCCACTGTTGCCCTCATCCCGCTTCCGCAAAAAAGGTAATCTCTCCCACACATGTTCTCACCTACAATTTTTTTGAAAAAATTATTTTTTTCTTGATTTTGCCGTTGCAGTTTCAGTTTTGTTGTTTCGATTCTTCATCTTTGGTAGAATATCTCAATATTGCATTGCATGTTTCTCGAGCTCAAGAGATGGGTTGATTATGAATTGCATCAGGTATGCAGTAGTAGCAGGTGGGCATTTGGGGGGGGGGGAGGCTGACTGCTGATGGGCACCAGTAGGTAAGGGGTGATGGCAGGGGCTGAGTGGTGGTGGCTTGGAGTGACAGGTTGGTCAGAGAGGGGGGGCAACAGCAGGTAGGGGATGATGGGAACCAAAAGGTGGGTGTGGGGGTGTGTGGGAGGGGGGGGGGAGGCAGCAACAGGTGGGGGTGGGGTGGGGGAGGCCGCATCAGGTGAAAGCATTGAAGGATAAAATTATTTGCTCAGGTTTGCTCACATCAGATTTCAGTTTATATATTTATTTTTTTTAGATGTTTTTTCCATTGAAGGTTTTGTTAGGCAATTTTTTTTTTGTATTGTTAGATTTGTCATTATTCCTTGAGAAGGGTGGATAGTCCAATAAACAATGAAGACTCTGTCCAATTTTTTTAAAACTTTGACACTTTGTTTTCTTTTAGACAATGAGAATTCATTTGATGAATATTAACTATTTGAATATTGTTGGACAATTTGTTGTTCGTTAAGCATGGTGAATAGTTTATCAACAAAGGAGATTATGACCAATTGTTATAAATTACTCTTTTTTTGTTAGGAACGATATTTTTACCGTTTTGCAATTACGTACTTCGAAAATTTTCGTCGTTTTGTAATTAAGTGCTTTCGAAATTTTCGTCGTGCCTTCAGGCACGGGCATTCCGCTAGTATATATATATATCACATATGATGACCACCACTGCAGACCTTTTTTTCAAAATAGTAAAAAAAATATTTTTGAGTTGATTTCTTTTCTGTATGGTGTTCAAATATTTCAAGTGACTTCACAAAAAAATCAGTTCAAAATAAAAAAAATTGTCATTTTAAAAAAATTGATCGAACTATGTCAGTTTTTAAGCTATTAAAAACTAACATAGTTTAACTGATTTTTTTAAAATAGCAAAAGAAATTATTTTGAGCTGATTTATTTTTGTAAAGTTGCCTGAAATGTTTCAATACCAAACACCAAAAAATGAATTCAAAAATATTTTTTAAATGGTCTGCACAAATGGTATGTATATGTGATGTGTATGCGACTCTCTCTCTCTCTCTCTCTATATATATATATATATATATATATATATATATATATGTGTGTGTGTGTGTGTGTGTGTGTGTGGGTGATGTCTAATACTTAAATGATTAATATATCATTCCAAAGAAAAACTAAAAGAATGCACCTTAGAGTATCTAGTCACTCCTATATATTCTTTCTTGATATTTGATACTGATCCTAAATTCTAGAATGAAGCCAAAAAAAAAAATAACTGGACAAATCGATTACAATACATGGTGGAATTTCTTGCACTCTTTGTTTAGAAATAACACAGATTCTTTTTAAAAAATGTTGCCAATCTAATTCTAATATATATCTAATCTAATATATAAATATAAAAATGGTGGCTCTTCATCTCCTCTCTATTTCAAGTAATTTAATGAGAGAGTAACTTGGATGAGTCACATGGCAAATCTATTTCAAGAGACACAATTTTTATATTTATATATTGGATAAATTTTAATTTATGGAAGGCGAGTGAGTGATATGTTTAGCTGAGACAAAAGAGGATCCTAATTTTATGTTATAATTCATGGGTAATGTGCGTTAAAAATGAGTAATGCTAGGGAGATTCAGTTTTTTTATCTAATTTTGAAACACAATGATGTGTCACCACCACATTAGGTGGTGTGTATGGGTTACTGTGGCACCCTCCCCACTTTAATCACGGGTGACCAGTACTTTATCAAAATAAACAGGAATTGCATTTGGTTCATTCTTAGTATCAATGTCAAAAATTATTTAAATTATTAGCCACCTATGTTAAATTAAGTCGGTGTCAATTTTTTTTATATTTCATTAACATAACAGCATGCGAAAAATAAAACGGAATAACTCAACCACAACAAATATAAAAGTTGGAATCATCACACGATAATTATATAAATAATGAGTACTGAATAAACCATCGGTTCCAAAACTAAATTCAAACCATAAGTTTAAAGAAAATAAACTAAATGTAACTACATCGTCCAATAAATAAAACTAAAATAACGTACCAACTGAAAGGGGCAACATGCCCAAATGAAACTACTGAATCGGCAACCTAGTGAATAACTGAGGTGTCTACTCAAAGTCCTGCAAGCTTCCATGTTGCTGGAGCTACGCATCCCTGGAATGAGTCATCAAGTGTGGGGTCCTTTTGGCTAGACACCTAAAATATTTTGGAAAAAGATATTTTATCAACTAATTAAGATGCAACAATTCAATATGCATTAACACTTTTCATATTTAAGTGGGTGTCGCACTCTCTTGAGATATTACTCACCCCTTAACTATTGTGCAAACCTAACGCTGACATTCTAATTCAACTAATTATGCTACCCCACCTAAATGGTCTTGTTACACTTCTTTCTATCACGCTACTCTAACCCTAGTATTCCTTACTTTGATTTATAAGTGGTTCTACTCGTTAACTTATTTAATCATTTCAACTTTAATTACTCGTATAACGTTCGCACTAGTTATATATGGAATACCACTTAATCATATAACCTTCACACTAGTTATATTTGAAATACTAATAAATCAAATAATGTTCACACTAGTTATACATATGGAATACCAATTAATCATATAACATTCCCACTAGTTATATTTGAAATATATTCACACTTTATGTATTTATCTTGTATATAATTATTTACTCGTATTATATACGTGCTAGTATACTACAACATTCATACACATGTCGTGTATAGTAACCATCCTTCCGAGTAATAACTCACTAGATGTTTGTCTCTACAATGTTATCATATCCCAGTTTGCTTACTCTAACCCGATTACCACAAATCGAACTAGCTCACACCGAATTTTGGTAAAAATATCGCAAACGTAGTGGATGCGGCCATATTTCCATGAGAGTGAGACCGAATCATACCCAAAACGTCTCACCTAAAAAATAAATCACACAATAAAATACCTGACGATATGACCTGGGGCTATACTTTCCCTGCATTCACTAGCCATGGGATTCACCCACATTGCGCAACCTCCGATGATAACACTAAAGGGGTATGCTTCCACATAAATCTCATTCATACCGATATTTATAAAATACACACACACACACACATATATATATATATATATATATATATATATATATTGTTTTTATACTCGTATATATAAATAAATACAAACCCGATGAAAACGTGCCTAGCACCTGCAGCACAAGCCAATAATTTATGAGTCTATCTCACGACTCAAATTTTACTTAAATTTACACTAATTAAATAATTAACGTAGCATTATCTTGATAAAATACCCTGACTCACCCAATCGACTCGTTTCCATCCGAAATTCCCATTCGAATCCCAAGGGGCCTTATCCCATTAGAATTCTTAAAAATCACAAATTCGCACAAGTTTAAGATTCTAACCGATTAAACACCTTTCACTAAGGCAACTATAACTCTCTTCATAAAAGTTTAAATAACCTCATTTAAATATCTTTAGAAAGTTAATATTTATACCTTTCGTTTCATATATGACCCATTTTCTAATTCAAATTACACAGAAAATTACATGCATTTGAAGTGACACCAAAATTTACATAACTCAGGTATTCTGACAGATTAAACACCCTTTACTAAAACAGTTATAACTTTCTCCACAGATGTCCAAATGACCTCATTAAAAGCTTATTAGAAATCTACAAACCATATCTTTCTTTTCATCTATATCCCATTGTCTAATTCAATTCGCACAGAAAATGGCATGCATTTAAAGTGAGGCCCAAATTTGCGCAACTCAAGTATTCTGACAGATTAAACACCCTTAACTAAAACAGTTATAACTCTTTCCACGGAAGTCCAAATGACCTAATTTAAAGCTTATTAGAAATCTAAGATCCATATCTTTCTTTTCATCTATGTTCCATCATCTAAATTAAATTACATAGAAAATGATATGCATTTGAAGTGCCGTTAAAATATCTTGCAGATTCATCAATTTTCTTAATTCAATTTCAAGGTTTCTTTAATCCTCACAAGAACTATTCAAGATCACATCTTTTTTTATGAATCAGTATTATATTTATTTATCAAGATTCTATCCATCATATAGGATTCAATTCTCAGATTTCATATGGTTTAATTATCACATTCAATTTCTATGAATTCATTCCTAAAAATCTCACTTACATTTGATAACCCTCCCCAAAAAAGGATTTGTCTACACCCACTACGATATGAACATGAATTTCTGCAAATTAAATTGAAAGCAGGTTAATCACTTGCCTTTCTATGTTCGTAGGGTCTCATTACACATTGTAGAAGACGAATTGGTGATAACACTCTCAAATCCCCTTCAATTTTGGCTCCTAAAGCCCTCATCTTTTCTTCCTCTTTTTTTTTAATTTCTAGGGTTTAGAATATGAACCTTGGCTGACTCAAACTCTTAGACCTAGGTTTTTAATCATAAATCCAGAAATTGGGCTAACAGGCTAAGCCCAAATATCCTAAATACTCCCACGTGGGCCCGATCATGTCTAAAAGGCCTCGGAACCTATTTACTACCCGCGAATACTCTGACTATCTCGACCTATCCAGAACCAATCGTGCACTCAAAATTACCATCTGAGTCACTCTACATAAATTCCCTATCTTGACCCCATATAGTCTAACACGCGACGCCCGGTTGTGATATAACACTGCCACATCACTATCACTTAGTAGGACGTAAAATAATCATTTACTATTCACTTAGTAATTATATTACATAAATATTAATTATTCTCTCTCCCGATTAATATTTTAATAACCATATAATAATTAATTCATTTAAAATACGGCACACGTGTAATTTAAAAATACCCGAATTAATTTAAATTATAAATACGGGGTGTTACAGTTACATGGGTTTCACTAAAAACATCATCCAGTGTGATGATGACACATTAATGTGTTTCAAAATTGGATAAAAAAAAACTAAGGCTTGAAAAGGGTCCCAAGACCATCATGACCATTATGTTAAAACTATGGTGCAAAATTTTTACACGACATGAAGTTAGAGAGTTAGGATTGGAAATTTCTTTGTCAAGTGAGAAAAATGACAAGACTAGCCAATGCAAATATTGAGGGTCAAGTTAGTATGGATTACAAATAACTTAAAAAGGACATGAATAACTCTGTTTAAATGATATCATATGAAAAGAGTGTCTAATAACTGTTATATGTTTATCCTCCATTCTATAAATTCCTGTATAGTTAGAGGATATTTTATTTATTAGTTTTAAGTACATGGAAATAATAAACTTTAAGTTTGTGGAGAGCCAATAGGTGGTGTGTTTAGTTGAGACAAAGAAGGATCCTAATTTTTTTTTTATTGTAGTTTACAAGTTATATTTATTACCCCACAGATGAAATGTTTTATTGTTTAAAATTGGTATATGGATTTATGGGTCTTAACTATTATACACTAACAATAAAAAATAATAAATAAAGAAATTATCAACACTAACTTGCCAAATAGGGATATATTAGAGAGAGATGATAGACAATGAGTGAAATCAGAGATTAATGTGGTTCAACCCAATGTGGTGTCTACATCCACAGGTGTTATGCATGTTATATGTTATTTCAGTGAGCCAAAAGCTGTAAAAAAGATGGATGCAGGCTCTCAAGGTGCTCTTTGAGGTTTTGTGTATGGATGTTAGGTAGATTAATCTCTTGATCCATTCTCACTTAGGATTGAATGTTATTTATAGGCATTTATATATGTGAGAGGGGGTAGTAGGACAGGTGGAGTGCCTTTATAGGTCAGGTAGTTACATCTTTTACATTTCAAGAGACGGTTGATGATGAGTTGGTACTATGTACTAAAATAATGAGTTGTCATTTAGATCAATCTTCGTGCGTAATGGTATGAATAGAGCTGCTCATATTCCATCGCGTAACTTACACGTGACTTGATGGAGCTGACTGACAATGCCAGTTGAAGGTAGTTAGTTATCCAGTCGAGCAGGGCTATTACTGAGCCGGCCAATTTGGCATAACCGATTGGGTTTACTAAGTGGGCCAAGTACCTTCTAATGACATGTGTCACAATACTATTAGTTTGCTTCATGTCTAATATCTATTATACAAAAAAATCTGCTAAGACTTCATTCTTGATCGGAACATGTAGCAGGTTTTCTAGATTATTAGATCTTTAGGGTAACTGATGATATGGAATGAATAGTTAAAGTGTTATGTGGTTGGATTTGGTCAACCTCGTAGAAATTTGGTCGTCTTTTAACTTTGAAGTCATTAGGCTTTATTCGTGACTTGATCGATAAATATACTTGATCGATTGGTAATCCCAGGGAGTTGACGTATTAGGGTTTTTGTCCCCCCAGTTTAGTGGTTGTTTTGTAAATATAAGAAAGTTTAGAAAGTGAAGCACTCTGAGAATACGCTAGTATTAATCTGTATTTGCTAGAGAGCTACCGTAAAAATGAAGTGATAGATACATTTAATAATCATGGGTCCTGCCACTGCTGATAAGGAAAATATAGGGAAATAGGTCCCTTTAGTCGCGCTAGGAATGCTCATCTTGTTTTACCTTGATTATTTTTTCTTCCATCAATGTAAGGGGCTTGCCCCATTGTAACCTTTTTATAATGAAATGAAATACTCATTCCTTTCATTATTATTTTAGTTAACTTTCTACAAGTTTTTTTTTCTCAGCAAATTCTTATGTCCGATCACATGCTTTATGCAGTTCAATGCAAGATGGCAGCTTTGGTCACCGTTCAAACGACTTCCAAGAGAGACATAGCAGGTTGTTCACTATTTCTCATAATGAAATTGACGAAGATGATCTTGAGGAGCTACTTGGCCTTGATGTAACTTCTTAAGGTAAGGAATCGTATTTAAGTTTATATCTCCTTTTTCATGAGGCGGTTGTCGATAAGGAAGCCTATCATGACATGATTTTTTCCTTCCTTCGTGACATATTTGCACAACTAAATGTATTTGGATGCCTTCAACTTAGTTCTAGTTTTATGGGCTTATCGTAACATAAAGTCTACTGACCATATCAACTTACTGAATGTTAGGTGTTTAAAATGGGTTTACTAGTAGTTTAGTGTTATGATCATATGGTCGACTGTTTCTTGACTGATTTGCCATACTAGTTGCCAATATTGGACAAACTTGGGATGTTCGATCTTACGTTATATTAACACTTATTTTAATTTACTGGTCATATGGACGGATCTTGTCATCCTACCCAAGTGTTAGCATTAGTTACCTAAGACGACCAAATGTGTTAAGATCTATCCCTGCATTTTTTTAGTTATGGACGAATCTTGTTGCCCATATGACTGCTATAAATTTCCCAAATTTAGTAAACTTCTTTTTCTTGGCCTGCCCTAGGGCGAGATCATATATGAAGTTAAACTTCTCATTCATGACGTCGTCGAAAAATTAGGTCATACATGAATTTTATTTTTTGGTTTTGCGTTCTAATATATGTTGCTGAGATGTCTTCGACATTAGTTTTTTGCCTTGTTTTTTGGCACATCTCCCCCATTCTGACGAAAGACATAAAATACAACAGCATTCTTGGGGAATTATAAAAATTATTTATCACTGAAAGGGGTTACAATAGATGAAAAGACTAAAAAAGTTTATATTTCCATTCATTCAATGGTATTACTTTCTCAGATGCTCAGCATTCCAAGGGTTCTTGAACTGTTCTCCTTCCAACGTTTCAATTCTCTATATTCTAGGCCGTATGACATCTGATACTCTGTAAGGACCATGCCAATTAGGCTCCATTTTACTTCCTTTATGGATAAATTTCTTTAACATGTAGTCTCCCTCCTTTAGAGTGCTCGATTTTACCCTTTTATTATATAACTAATCAGTTCATTGTTGGTATGTCGCGAACTAAGTGCTGCATATTCTCTGACTTCCTCTACTAGATTAAAATTTATTCTTATCATTATGTCACTTTTAGGTGAATCAAAATTAATTACTCAATGACTTGGCAAACCAATTTCGTTTGGAACTACTGCTTCTGGCCCGAAAGCCAGCATGTAAGGGGTCTCGCCAGTGGTTATCTCAACGTTGTTCTATATGCCCATAGGACACTCTGCAATTTATTGATCCAATATCTTATATCATTGTCTATCCTTTTCTTCATTCCATATGTAAGTGTTTTATTTATTTCTTCTATGTGTGCATTACATTGTGGATAACCCGGTGCATAATGTAGTTTTTGGATTTTAAATCATACGCAGTAGTCTTCAAACTCTTGATTGTCGAACTAAGTATAGTAGTCGATAATAAAGGCGCGCGTCATCCCATAATGGAAAATAATGTTTTCCACATGAAATGGAAGACCTTATCGTATGGCATTCCTACCAGGGGTTCAACTTCTACCCATTTGGTGAAATAGTCCACTGCGATAACTAGTTACTTGAATCTGCCTCTGATTTTTGGTAGAGAGCTGACCAGATCTATTCCCCACATGAAGAATGACCAAGTGGATGTGATCGGTGTGATAAAAGCCCCTGGACTTTTATGGATTGTGGCATATTTTTGGCACTTATCACATCTCCTCACATAGTCTGTGTAGTCAGCCTTCATGGTGGGCCAGTAGTAGCCTTGCTTGAGCACTCGATTCACAAATGATCTACCTACTAATTGTGCCCCACAAAAACCTTCATTCACCTCCTTTATCAAGTCATTGACTTTGGTCTAATGGACACATATGATCGATGATATGACGAATACTATTCTATAAAGGATTTCCCCTTTTAGTACGTACCTCGTCTCCTTGTATTGGAGTTTCCTTATGTCTTTTAGATCTACTGGTACTGTGTCGGTCTCTAAATATGTTTGTATGGGGTCCATCCAAGATGGTCCCAGTACTAGATCAATTACATTAACATTCTCATCCTTGGTAATGTAGTGCATGAGGATCTCTAGAGGCATTATTCTTTTTTATTTTGTCCTTATGGCAGGTGCAAGTCGAGCAAGTGCGTCTGCTCGAGAATTCTCTACCCTTGGAATTCTGATCATCCTAACTGCTGGGAATTTTTCCAACAATCCCTTGGCTTTGGCCAGGTATTTTTCCATAGACTCCTCTCTTGTCTCATAAACCCCCAGTACTTGGTTTACTATGATCTGAGAGTCGTTGTGCGCCTGTATTTACTCGGCACCAAGATATGATGCCAGGAAAAACCCTACTATAAGCGTCTCGTATTATGCCTCATTGTTGGAGGCCTCAAATTGGAACCTTAGGGCGTATTTCACATCGATGTAATCTAGCATCATGATTATTAATTCCGCTCCACTACCAGTGGATCAAGATGAGCCATCTACAAACATTTGCCAGCCAAGAATCTCTTATTTAAAATTTCCTTCGGTTAGGTTTCCATATTTTAATAGCATTTTCCTTAGTTTTAAGTTACAAGCAGTTTATTTAGGTTAGCCGACTACCCTAGTACATCGATCGCATAGTCAACCAGGTCAAGGATTGATTTGTCTCCTATAAGAGTATGGTTACCTTGTTGAATTGGTGAGTTCTTTTCTGTAGAAGTCTGCTCGATGTGCTATAGGGACGATCTCTCTTCCGTAGAAGTTTGCTTTACCCCATTTTTCGTTGAACTCTCTTCATGTACTCCCATATTTTTCTCTTGGTTAAAGACACGGTGTTTTCGCTTCACGATTTTATTATCCTTCATTATGATTAACTTATGACAAATGAATTTTGGATCAATTCCTGGCATATCCTTGTAGCTCTGGGAAAACATATTTTTTCGCTGCTTCAAAAATTTTGCTAGCTCCTTTTTTAAAGCATGATCCAATGATGAGACGATATGGGATGTCCATTTTGGATGTTGATCATCAAAGATAACTAGTTCAATATCTTTAATAACCTGTCCCTTGACTAACTCCTCCTTATCTCATGAAACTAACTTCTCGATCTAGTACATTATTATCAGCTTCTTCTACTCCTCTTGATCGACTGAGGTGTAGTAGCATTTTCTAGCTTTGACTTGGTTTTCTTTAACAATGTTGATTCCATAATGAGTGGTGAACTTCAAACACTGGTGCAGAATATAAGGAACCACTTCGAATTTCTTCAACCCTAGTCTGTCAAAAATGATGTTATATGCCGAATGAAGGTTCTTATCCAGGACAGATAAATGAATCTTAACTGATCGGCACGCTGACCAATTGTAGACCATAACTTACAATTCGATTGTACCCAAGGAGTACACCTTTTCACCCGAGAAATCGATGCGAGGTCTATGATAGTATTTAAGTTTATATTCCCTCAACCTTAGACCCTTTAATCAGCTAAAAAATAATACATTAGTTAAGCTGCCATTTTCAGCCAAGACTCTGTCTACCTTACCCTCGTGCACCATCATTGTGACCACCAGAGGATCATCATGAGGGTAAAGTACTCCTGACAATTCGTCCTTAGAGAAGCCAACCACCAAGCGATCTTTATTCATATTTC
This sequence comes from Sambucus nigra, assembly GCA_949130495.1. Taxonomy (NCBI): domain Eukaryota; kingdom Viridiplantae; phylum Streptophyta; class Magnoliopsida; order Dipsacales; family Adoxaceae; genus Sambucus; species Sambucus nigra. The sequence continues at coordinate 642,767,910 of OX422208.1, read as the reverse complement.
TTGAAAGAGTTTGAATAACATCGACGAGGTTGATCTATCAGATATCAACATAAGCCTTTGCCTCATTGAGGTAGGCTTTCCTTTGTACGGGCTCATTACTACCCTTAGTGTCTCCACCTGTAGTAGAATTACACCTAAATGAGATCCCATTGACCTCATGCATAGGTTCCTTGGGTTATTTGGGTAGATTTGGATCATCCCCTGAATCGCCATCCCTACTTATCTTCTTAACACCAGCCTTCCTACAAGGATATTCTGATCGTCTCCTGAATTTTTGTTTATTCCTTTGATATACTCGTCCTCCTTTGTCGACAAAATTTGACAACTTCTCTTTCCTAATTAGATTCTCTATCTCGTTCCCAAATAATTATCAGTGTTATGGTTGTGATCCTTGCGAAACTTACAGTACTTACTCATGTCCCTTCTATTTGTTATTTCTTTTAGCTATTTAGGACATTTTAGGTCTTTGCTTCCACGAATCTTATCGATGATATAATGGATACCAATGGTTAGAGTGTAATACCCCGTATTTTTATGGCTTTTAAATTTAGGATTTATTAAATTTAATTGAGATAAATTAATTTAATTTTAATCCGGAAAGTTGTTTTAAATATTTACTAGCATGACGAGAGTTAGTAATTATTGGAAATTTGTTATTTGTTGAATGTTACTGGATGAGTATAGTAATATATGAGTTTTATTTTATAATATTGTCACGTGTAAATAAAATGACAATTATGGAAATTTAAGTCGGGATGCGCCTGTGTCGTGTCGAGACTAAATGTTGATTAATAAAAGTGAATAAATTATAAGTTGCTCGTATGGTCATTTTGAGTGTGCCAAAGTGTCCGAAAGGATCGAGATAGTTAGAAAAGTGTACCCGGGGGTTTAGTTTGGGTCTCAGGGCATTTTTAGGCCTAATTGGTACCCCGGGAGGGCGTTAAGGACATTTCGTAATTATGGGTAATTAAACCCACGAATTTTATAGGGTTATATCAGATGGAAAATGTTATCTTCTAGGGTTAACACAACCTAAAACTAATGGCGTCCATTGGAGAGGAAGAGGAGAAGCTCTCCAAGGAGTTCTAGGCCAAGAACACCTCCGATTGCACAGCCGTCACCACCAACGCGTAGATCGCGCGACGGGGAACACAACCACACCAAATTCGTCCACAAATCAGAGACTATAGTTCCAGGCAAGTATCTATCTTGCTTTTATCAAGCTAATGCATCCTTTTATATTAGTCTTAAGTTGACTGGAGTTAGTGTTCTTGAAGAAAAAACGTTAATTGGAGACAAAAATTGCATGTTGTAGAAGTAGAGATCATATTTATAGAAATCCATTTCACATGTAGAGGTTTAACCACGAATTTTCATGGTTTTAGTGATAGAAAATCTGGAAAAATAATGAAAGAAACTAAGATAAAGAAAATATTAGGGTTCATGAGAATTATATTGAGTTTGGCCCTTTCTAACCCATGATTCTTGATGAAAACTCGCATGCCTTACGTAGATTATTACTCATTTGGGTTGATTATGTTTGTGGAATCAATTTCTGGGAGTTTGGGAGTTTAAAATTTGGAATTTGAGGAGTTTGGATGATAGAACCTGTAACTGGTATTCTGCAGATTTCGCCATACCTGTTTGATCGATCGATCGAGCCCAGAGCATCGATCGATCGATGGTTCGATCGATCGACCCCCTTTCATCGATCGATCGACCCCTCCTGGGAAAACTGCATTTTTGCTCATGTTAGCCTAATTCTATTTTATGCATAGTAAACCTTGATTAGGATTGCTAGAATATATTGGAACATAAAAAGGACCAGTAGGGTCAGGAGAAATCCCAAAAAGTGGACTTTAATGTGAAAGGAAAAAAAAGGGAAAACGGGGAGACTTTCAGATTTAAGAAATCATACGTGCGTTGATTATATAATCGATACATCTAATAAGTTGGATTAGAAGGCAAGATAGGGCCTACTGAAATTGTACTTAGATAAAGTAAATACTTCGAGAGACGAGAAGTGAGTTAAAAATGACTTAATTACGAGAATAAAAGGAATGAGGCCGTTTTACGACATAATTGAGTAAAATGTGTAATAATGGATAATTATAATTATGGGTCGTGAGCGCACCTAATTTAATAATGTGGATGTGTGTATATATATATATATATATATATATATATATATATATATATATATATATATATATATATATATATATATATATATATATATATATGACTGTGTGATTATGCATATATTATATCTGTGTGAAAATCGTGCCCGCGCTACTTGTTATCCCCGAGGTTACCGCACTGGGACAGTCTTATCTCGATGGGACCTTTATGGGGGATATTGACTCGTACCCTAGAAGATAGATATCCTTGGTACAGGCTATCGAATCGATAGTTCAGACGGTCCTAAGAGATGTGGGGGCATGTGCTATCCTCTTAGAGACTTGGAATCTATGCTTCGCCTCAATATTGTTTGTGTATGTGTTAATACAGTTCGAGAGTGATTCCGAACTTATATTTCCCTTAGTACGAGTGATACGGGGACTGGATAGCAGAGTATGCTAGCACCATAGTTTTTATGTGGGGTGCCTTTAGTACATATGTATTATATGAGAGATTGATATATATATATATACTTATTTATGGAAACGTTGCACCATAGATTTTATGTGGGGTGCCGTTTGTATATATATTATATGCGTAATTAATATATATACGTGTATCTATATGAGAACTTTCTACTGAGTAAAATAGTAGTCAAGTAAAGTATTAAATTCTTCAACTTCACAATAAGTATTCGGAAACATTATAACAATACAGAATTTTTCTAAATAACGTAAGAAATCTTGAAGAGATAGACTTTTCTAAAGTGAATATCATAACCTTAATTTTACGTGTTAAGACTTATGGAGAATAAGTTAGAGAGATATATGGGGTTCATTAGTACGGTAGACGTGCACACTAGATGAGAGGTGGGAATTCTCAAGAGGGTGTCGCATACTAATATGACTGTTGCATTAACCGGTAAGCATTTTAAATACTTGCTAAACTATTTTTAAAACTGTTTTACATTCGGGCTCTGACCCGTTTGTTGTTACCTATTCTCTCTTGTGTGTGTATATATATATATATATGTATTACAGGTGCCCAGCCACAGGGGCGTCTTACTTAGGATTCTTTGGATGGAACGCGCTGTAGCTTTTGTGGGAGTTGCAGGCCATTGCTTAGACGACCTCATTGTTGACTCTACTTCTAGTTCACCTTTATCCAGTGGGGGCATGTGTCGCCCTTTTCCATTATTTAGTTGGTATTGTCAGAGATTGTAATTCTTTTAAATTTCAGTATCTTTATTTCGGGATTTGTTACTGTCAGGATGTTTTCCTTAGTATTTTAATGTTGGGATTTATTATTGATGGGTAAACTCTTGAATGTTCATTTTATTCTTATACTTATTGTGTGACTCTTAAAATGTTAATGGTTTAAGGTTTTATAATCGGATTTAATAAAATGAGAATAAAGGTTTAAATGGTTTTGACACTTAGCTTAATTAATTAGGGTGTTTAAATTGGAAAAGATTTTCATTTGCGACAGTGATGCTAAGAATGAACCAACTGTTCACCTTGATTTTAATTTAATAAAGGAGTGATCGCCCGGTATTTAATTAGGCGGGGTGTCATAGAGGAGTATACTCATCGTATCTCTTTGGTTTATTAGCCTTTTTATCTTTTTGCTCTTTCTTCTCCTAGCTTTGATTGGTGTTGGCTTTAAAACTGCTCACTTCCTTGGTAGTCATAGCCCCCTTGGCGTTCAAAATCTTCTTGGGCTTGGCTAATAAAATAGTCATCATCTTGAGTGGATCTTTAGCCAATGCCTAATACAGTTTTCTAGGAAATAGGTAACTCATCAATATTGTGATGGATATCTTCTCATCATAGTCGATCACCTCTAGCTTCTCATTGTTGAAATGAGTGATATATCCTTGAGTCGTCTCATCAGTCTTCTTACAAACATTCAATAGATGAGCCACCCTTTTATCAGGTCGATTCCAAAGAAGAAATTGTCGACCAAGAGATTGGCCAGCTATTGAAAGCTTTAAATTTGTCCTCGCCGTAGACTATTATATCGAATTTGTACCGATCCCATCATTTTATCGAAGAATGATCAGCAACGCATCTCATCTAAAATAGAATAAATATCAGTGGCATCTTGATATTACTATACGTGCAACATCGGGTCAATCTTGCCATCATACTTCGAGGTCACCACGGGTAGTTTGAATTTTACGACATAGGGTAACTCATAATTGACAAGGTGAATGGAGACCCTTTCACTAAACCTCTATACAAGGGATTCTTTGATCTAGAGATTTCCCCCAAACGATCTTCTAAGCGCTGAATCGACCCCTTCCAGGGCTAGTCATCCTACTAGGCCATGGTTGTGATGAATTTTCCTAATCGACCTCGACTCTCCATCGAACTCTTATAACACCCCGTATTTTTGATGATTTAATAATTATGTGATTATCTATTATTGTTAGAATAATTATGTGATTAACTATTATTGTAGGATTAATTAAATTATAATGCGAGAAATTGATTGTTCATTAATCTGGATTAAAATAATTATTAACTAGCATGACAAGGTTTAATACTTATTAATTGAATATTACTGTGTGATATGTAATATGGAATTATACACTTTGATAAATTGTCGAGAGTGAGTAACATGACAGTTTTGTAACTTACACGCTCGTGAGTCATGTCGGGACTAATTGATTGGGATAAAAATATAATTTATTTTTATTAACTCTTATGGTCATTTCAAGTGCGTCGTTGAGTCCGGGAGGGTCGAGATAGTCAAAAAATACTACCCGGGTATTTTATTTGGACTCCGGAATATTTTAGTCCAAACTGGCACCCCGTAGGGGTAGTTTTGTAATTTTGGATTTTTGGGAGTTTAATTAATGACAAAAATTAATTAAATTAAATTAAGAGTACGTGGGGGAGAGGGGAGTTATCAGTTCTAAACCTAAAGAGGGAGGGAGAGAGAACCACAGAGGAAGAGGAAGGAAGCCATTAATGTCCTTGGCACAAAACCCAAGCTCCCACACTACAAATCCCACCAAAGTGTAGATCGCGAAGAGTGGAACGCATCTATACCAACATCACCAGCGGATCAGATCGTCATATTTGAGGCAAGTTTTTATTACTTTATTTCTTTTAGCAATAATCATGCTCATGTTAGTAGGTGAAACTAATCATGATTTACATGTGAATTGGGTGAAAATTTGAGATTTAAATTATGATTAAGGACTGGTTTAATTAGTAGTTTAAATTCCTTCATGTATGTAGATGATTAATCATGAAATTTGAGTATATATTGATGAACGAATCTGGATTGATTAGGCTCTTTAATTGAAAATTTGAAAACTAGGGTTCTTATGAATTAATTTGGAGATTTCATTTAATCTTGATGATTGATGACGAATTAACGATCCTAGGATGTTAGGAATGTTATATAACCTGCTATGTTTTGATGGGGATTGATGATGAGGTGTTGGTTGATGAACCTTAGAGGTTTTTAGGATAAAAAATGGGGAAAACGCTGATTCTGGGCAAAGGGGACGAACCAGTGTGCGTCGCACGAAGTCGCGCGAAGAGTCGTTCGAGCAAGATCTGTATCTCGCGCGAAGTCGTTCGAATGACACATGGCAATCATTCGAGCGACAATCCTTTCTGGTTCGAGCGACGTAGTGAATTTTAAAAAAATTCTTAGAGTCCAGTTTTGAGTTTACCAGTTTATTGAAGTGAGAGAAACTGCCAGATAGTAAATTTATATAGGACAGAATTTCGAGAAAGTATGTGAGAATTAATACTTTAATGAATTCGGTATAGAGAGTGTACCTTGGAGATTACGAGAGAGATAGTAATCTAAATATTTATACTATACGTAGTGATGAGAATAAAATACGTATGAGAAGTATATAATTAGGTTGGGAAAATACCTATGAATTCTAATAGGATGTGTGTATGCCTATTATGTGATATTATTGTTAAGTGCACTAATGGGTGATGACCCGGGGGTGCAAGAATCTTATTGCTAGGCGCACTAATGAGTGATAACTCGGGGGTGCAGGAATTCTATTATTAAGTGTACTAATGGGTGATAACCCGGGGGTACAAGGATATTATTGTTAAGTGTATTAATGGGTGATAACCCGATTGTTAAGTGTATAAAGGGGTGATAACCTGGGGGTACAAGAATCTTATTGTTAAGTGCGCTAATGGATGTTAGCCCAGGGGTGCAAGATTATTATGGTTAGGTGCGCTAATGGGTCTTAAGCGGGGGGTACAGGATTTGTATATATATATATATATGTATAGGGATGATGTGACTATATATATATATATATATATATATATATATATATATATATATATATATATATATATATATATATATATATATATATATATATATATATATATATATGAACTTGTGAATATTTCTACTGTGTGAAACTAGTAAGTATGGAAATAATAATAAATTCTTTGCAGCAAGTGGTCTTAACCTAAGGGTGCAGGATTAGTGAATATATATAGGGATGGTGCGACTATATATATATGAGTATACTTGGAAAATTTTCTACTTGGTGAAACTAGTAGATATAAGAATATTGATATATAAAATAAATCTTAACGTAGAACGGATTTATTATGAAAATTGAGAAAACATTTTAATTAGCTATTCTGAATAGGCTAATTTAGTAGAGTATTGTATGGGCGATACGGGATAACTACTAATGAGTATAATTAGTATTATAATGTCTTCAGACTAGTCAGGCTGGGTAGCATAACTAGGGGGGAATTAGATGTGCGTTAGGAGTGCACAATAGATGAGAGGTGATAATCTCATGTGAGAGTTCGATAACTAACAAGTGTATAATATTTGCTTTAGTGCAGTTTTAAATACTTGCTAAATACTTGCTTTAGTTCTAAAGCAAGTATAATACTTGTTTTAAATTGGTAAAGGACTGATCACCCTATATTTAATTAGGCGGGGTGTCACAGGTGGTATAAGAGTTTCAGTCTAGAGTCTTTTAGGATATGTGCGGCTTATTACTTTTCAGCGTAGCGTTCTTTGATGTAGAGCCTTCTGATAGGATTGTTGCATTCCCTTACGTATGCGAATTACATTCTCCTGCTACGAATTATAATGCATATGACTCATTATGCAAACTTTTGTGTGATTCGAACACCGAATATTTTAGGACGACCAACGAGGGCCGTAAGAAGGACTGCAGGAGAAGAAACTCGACAGAAGACATAAAGTAATCTGAGAATGGTGGTCCTGACAAATGTCACCATGAGTACTACTTAAGTAATTGATAATGAGATCGTCACTCGGGAACAGTAGATTCCCAGGGCATAGTCGTAGATAACGGTTGAGTGATTTCAGGACCACCTAGCATAGTCGACAAGGGAGAAATCAAAGGGACTCTTTTGAAAACCATCATTGAAGGTAATGAGAAGAAAGAGAGAAAGTGTAAAAGGCCAAGTAGAAAATCCAAAGGTAATTGTGTAGAGTGAAGTGTAACGACACTCAGAATTAAATTTGGAATTAAATTGGTAGCTCTTGGGAGCGACATAAAGTGATCAGAATCAATCACCACGAGTAAAAAGTGTGTTTGAAATTTAAAGAAAATGGGTACGAGTTGACCGTGAGGTCTCCCATTCGATGTTGTAATATAGATGCCAGTGAAATTTTGAAACTTAGCACAGTGGGTAAGCTAGAGACCAATCATGAGAAAAAGGTTGAATTGCATAACGAATTTAATACCTAGAAAGGGGACATATAATTATAAAAGGGTTCATAGTTAAAGAAGGACCATGTGTAGAATATGAGCATGGATGAGAAATCCATCTAGAATGACTAATGCTGATGCCGTCAAGGTTATATGGTGGCAAGTTATTGCAGCATTTCCAGAAGAAGTGAGCTAGGAGGGTTAGAGAATCTGACCGAAGGGCATAACTGAACTTAACAGTGTTAGTGAGACACCACAGGAGAGTATACCCAATAGGGAACTCAGTTAGATAATTTTGAGTGATTAACTTCCTACAAGGTGACGATGAAGTCAATCAGGGTTGGAAAGGCCAACCATAGTTCCGAAAGGCCAACGTAGTCAGTGAGTTAACTACTCGGTCCGGGAGACGGACATTTCAAAATGGTCAGTGGGACTAGTGATGGGGAAATGGCTCGTGAAGTTTCCCCATAAGAAGAGAGTAGGACTACAAGTGTTGAATGTGTCCATAATTGAGAAGTGAGACTAATGAGATTGGAAATGGTAAAACATGCCAGTTAAACATAACAACTGGAGGAGTGAGACTTCCAGCGAAGGAATTTGGGTCAAGAGAATTAGTTATGGGAAATTTACAAACTCAGAGTGATGGGTTCAGGTTGTACCAATGGAGCCCTCATTAAGAGTAGCATATAGTATGTCAGGGTCGATGGGGCCCGGGATGTAAATGGGAGGTCAGTAAAGCCATAATTGAGGCCTAGAGATATTGGGCCAACATTTCAATAATGGGCGTAAAATCCACATGATGGAATAAATTGTCCACAATGAGAGGGGACAACTTTTGGATGAAATCCTAGATGTATCACGATTGCAAATGTTCATAGTCATGTTAGCAGCCACGTGCTAGGACCCTATAATTAGGTGAGACTGGCGAGGTTTTGCTTCATCGTTGTGAGTAAAGGATCAATTCTAGTGACATGGGTGTGTTACAACTTATATATATATTGAAAACCCAAAAATTTGCGTGCGGGTCGAGTTTAGTGGGAACATTAGTTTTAACAGTCTTGTTACAGTTGTATTTCTCGTTGATAGCAGGGCATTTTGATGTCGCCCGTGAGTGAATTGGGTGGGCCCTAAGAGTATATGTTGTTTTTGTAATTTACTAACTGCATTGAGTTAGCATTAGTAGAGTATATTATGGTAATGTGTAGTGATTAATTACCGTATGTTTGAACGATAGTAAATTGAGTAATATGATTGTCGTGCCGGGTACTCCGGGGGGGAGAATCTATGTTTTGTGCGGTGCCACCTGAAGTAGGGTTGGGCCCAAATATAAGTATGCATAAAACTTTCATGGTATTATAGACCTCAACGAGTATGTTGTCTAGTTATATGTGATTCCGGTGCGTACGAATTTATTTGACTGATAAGACTTAGTATACATCGTGTTCTTTGTCGACCAACGAGATATAACTTGTATGATATATGTAGCGCCGAGTACTTGGGGTAATGAGAGCGCTATGCTTCATGTTATTATTAGGGACATGAAAGTGGACGAGCAAACTTTTATGTAAACATGCTAAGATTATGAGAAGGTACATAGTATGGACTGGGGGCCTTACGGACCTTGACAACCGACTAGGTTAGATAGTAGTGTATCGGGGGGTTCTTTATTTGGATTTCACTTTGTGATACATCCCACGCATGAAACTAGTGGACGCCGGGAGTTGGAGAGAAGTTTGGTCGATAGTACATAAGTTTTGTACGTTGGTTATTATACCTATACAAGAATATATTTGAGAGCTGATAATTCCATTATGACTTAAGGCCAGTAGAGTCGCCTAGTCCTAATATCATTCTGAATAGATCAATGATGCCATGGAAAGAGTGATTAAATTATGATTAGTGGGGTGGTTGATTACACCCATACTATATCAGCACGCCGAGTGCGAGAGGATTAATTTAAGAGAAATACATGTCATGTTGATATTATGCGGGAGACATAGGGTGTGTGGGTGCCCTAGGTGATCGAATGAGATAGTGAATTATGGTAGTCATGTGAATCCGACAACACATAGCTGAGAAAGCCAAATCTTTTTCTGTAAAATTTAACAGAGGCCTACAATTCACGAGAAACTGAATTTCAGAACAGGGAAAAGACTTGTGTCACGCGGTGGGGGCAAAGTCACAACTATCACGATTAGAAGTACATTCGAGAGAGTATAAAATTTATCAGGTTCCAAATAACAGTGGTGAAGGGTTATGATGTAGAATAATATTGCAAAGTTCGTCTTGTAGTGGGTCACCTGACTGTTAGAAAAAGGGTGGACAATCCGAAACCAGTAGGGGCTTCTTCCACTAGTGAATGGGAGAGTATCCCCAAGGACCTTCTCATGTAGCTGAGATAGTGAGACTATAGGTACCAAGGTAGGATTGAGTACAGCCTACCATCTGCAGAAGGATGGGCAGGAGAAGCGGTTTAATCAGATGCTGGAGAGCAATTTTATGTGTAACCCTAAATCTTAGGCGAGGACGAGAGCAGTACCTTCCACTAGTGGAGTTTGTGTCTAAATAACCCCTATAAATGCACGTTTGGGCAGAGTACTAGTAGAGGCGTGGCACGGTAAATTTTGTCGATGTCCTGCTTAATAGTTAAAGGTGGGGGTACCAGTATAATTACAAATATCAGAGAAGAATTGTTGTTATCATGTATATTACGTGTGAAATATATATGGCACAACCAATTTACTCCTACGAACGACACGAGATGAGGTCGTATGTATCTGAAAGGAGGATAAATCTACTACGGTGCAAATAGTAGAAGGATATATAGTGAATATATAAAATAAAGTTTAAGTAGTGGAACTTAAGCGGTAAGTCTTGGGCAAGAGACTATATGACAGGGTAACCTGGAGTTTAAAACAAACACATGTGAAGTGTTCATTATTAAGGGTATTCGATAGTGTACTATATGGGTGGTACGAAGTAGCTTACTTGGGAGCGCAAGGATGGGATGCACAATATTTATACATCATTGTCTATACCTAGTATACTTTTTCTGAATTTCGGGACGAAATTACATTGTAAGAGGGGGGAAGTATGTAACACCCCGTATTTTTGATGATTTAATAATTATGTGATTAATTATTATTGTTAAAATAATTATGTGATTAATTATTATTGTAGGATTAATTAAATTATAATGCGAGAAATTAATTGTTAATTAAACCAAATTAAAATAATTATTAACTAGCGTGACAAGGGTTAATACTTATTAATTGAATATTACTGTGTGATATGTAATATGGAATTATACACTTTGATAAATTGTCGAGAGTGAGTAACACGACAGTTTGGTAACTGACACGCCCGTGAGTCGTGTCGGGACTAATTGATTGGGATAAAAAGAGAATTTATTTTTATTAACTCATATGGTCATTTCGAGTGTGTCTTTGAGTCCGGGAGGGTCAAGATAGTCAGAAAACACTACCCGGGTATTTTATTTGGACTCCGGAATATTTTAGTCCAAACCGAAACCCCATTGGGGTAATTTTGTAATTTTAGATTTTTGGGAGTTTAATTAATGACAAAAATTAATTAAATTAAATTAAAAGTACGTGTGGGAGAGGGGAGTTATCAGTTCTAAACCTAAAGAGAGAGGGAGAGAGAACCAGAGAGGAAGATGAAGGAAGCCATTAGTGTCCTTGGCACAAAACTCAAGCTCCCACACTACAAATCCCACCAAAGTGTAGATCGCGAAGAGAGGAACGCATTTATACCAACATCACCAGCGGATCAGATCGTCATATTTGAGTCAAGTGTTTATTACTTGCTTTCTTTTAACAATAATCATGCTCATGTTAGTGTAGGTGAAACTAATCATGATTTACATGTGAATTGGGAGATAATTTGAGATTTAAATCAGCAGTTTTAATTTCTTCATGTATGTAGATGATTAATCACTAAATTTGAGTATATATTGATGAACGAATCTGGATTGATATGGTTCTTTAATTGAAAATTTGGAAACTAGGGTTGCTATGAATTAATTTGGGGATTTCATATAATCTTGATGATTAATGATGAATTAACGATCCTATGATGTTAGGAATTTTATATAACCTGCTATGTTTGGATGGGGATTGATGATGATGTGTTGGGTGAGAAACCTTAGAGATTTTTAGGATAAAAAATGGTGAAAAAATGCTGAATTCTGGGCAAAGTTGTCGAACCAGTGCGCATTGCGCGAAGTCGCGCGAAGAGTCGTTCGAGCGAGACCTGTATGTCGTGCGAAGTCGTTCGAATGACAAGTGGCAATCGTTCGAGCGACAATCCTTTCTAGTTCAAGCGACATAGTGAATTTTTGAAAATTTTTTAGAGTCCAATTTTGAGTTTACCGATTTATTGGAGTGAGAGAAACTGCCAGATAGTAAATTTATATAGGATAGAATTTCGAGAAAGTATGTGAGAATTATTACTTTAATGAATTCGGTATAGAGAATGTACCTTGGAGATTATGAGAGAGATAGTAATCTAAATATTTATACTACACGTAGTGATGAGAATAAAATACGTATAAGAAGTATATAATTAGATTGGTAAAATACCTATGAATTCTAATAGGTTGTGTGTATGCCTATTATGTGATATTATTGTTAAGTGCACTAATGGGTGATAACCCGGGGGTGCAAGAATCTTATTGCTAGGCGCACTAATGAGTGATAACTCGGGGGTGCAGTAATTCTATTGTTAAGTTTACTAATGGGTGATAACCTGGGGGTACAAGGATATTATTGTTAAGTGTACTAATGGATGACAACCCGATTGTTAAGTGTACTAAGGGGTGATAACCCAGGTGTACAAGAATCTTATTGTTAAGTGCGCTAATGAATGTTAACCCGGGGGTGCAGGATTATTATGGTTAGGTGCGCTAATGAGTCTTAGCCCCGGGGTGCAGGATTTGTGTATATATATATATATATATATATATGAACTTGTGAATATTTCTACTGTGTGAAACTAGTAAGTATGGAAATAATAATAAATGCTTTGCACCAAGTGGTCTTAACCTAAGGGTGCAGGATTAGTGAATATATATAGGGATGGTGCGACTATATATATATGAGTATACTTGGGAAATTTTCTACTTGGTGAAACTAGTAGATATAAGAATATTGATATATAAAATAAATCTTAACGTAGAACGGATTTATTATGAAAATTGAGAAAACATGTTAATTAGCTATTCGGAATAGGCTAATTTAATAGAGTATTGTGTGGGTGATACGGGAATTCTACTAATGAGTATAGTTAATATTAGAATGGCTTCAGACTTTTCTGGATGGGTAGCATAACTAGGGCGAATTAGATGTGCGTCAGGCATACACAAAAGATGAGAGGTGAGAATCTCATGTGAGAGTTCGATAACTAACATGCGCATAATACTTGCTTTAGTGCAGTTTTAAATACTTGCTAAATATTTTTAAAACATCGGGCTCTGACCCGTCTCTTGTATATTTTTTGTCTTTTGTTATATATATGTATTATATCAGGTGCTCAACCATAGGGATATCAGAACTAGAGATTTGGATTGCTTTACGTGCTGCAGCTGTTGTGGAAGCTATAGGTACTTGCATTAGACGCATCCATCATTTCCATTCCTAGTTTTTATCAAAGTTATTAGTTAGTTCACTTTACTGTTCTTTTAGTTGGATGGATTTTACTATGAGTCTGTGAATTGGAGTTTTGAACTGGGAGGTTTTACCCAGTCTTATTTATTTCAGTGTTTGATTCATGTTCAGTATTTAGTATATTCTTGTGTATGATGAATGGTTTATATTTTAATTATTAAATTAAGAAATGGTTTTATTTGGTTATATGTAAAAAGGAAAATGCTTTGACATCTAGCTTAATTCTATATTAGGTGATTAATATGTTTATAAGTTTTTCGACAGTGATGCTAAGAATGAACCAACTGAACATTCTGTTTTAAATTGATAAAGGACTGATCACCCTATATTTAATTGGGCGGGGTGTCATAACTCTCTTTCTTGGAAGTCTTCTTTGCTCATGCCGCCCCTCGTGCAACTGTCCTAGGCTTGGACAAAAACTATGTCCTCTAGTGACAAACCTTCTTGATTCTTCTTAACACTCTCTAGTCCCCACGAGTTTTCCGCGATATTTCCCTCTCACTGCTCGTGAGCCTAGACAAGCAAACGCAAAACCTTTGCTCAGCCTTTGTAGTACGCTCATCCTATCTACAATGAAGGTTTGTTCATCATTAAGGACAGTGGTTTTGAGGGACGAGTTAGCCCTTGGACAGTATGACCTATCATCCTGTGATCCGAATTTCTTAGACTTACTCCCTTCTTCTTATGAACCTAAACCCAGCCTCCTTGGATTCTCTACAACCTGGTCATGGTAGGCCTGTCTTATTTTTCGATTGGGGTAGGAAACGGTATTTTTTCCCTCTTGTCTAATAGTTCACCCACGCTAGGGTGATTGGTTCTCCTCCGTTCTGCCTTACCTGACCTACAGCGTCTGCGTTAGTTGCTTGACACTTTATTATGTCTCTTCCTGGACCTTAGTCGGACTCATCAGAATTCCTTATATGTCCCCCATTCCAATAGGTATTGAAGGTGGAATTGTCTCATTTGCTCGACAACTTTCTGGATTTCCCTCATTTTCTAGAATTTACAGTAAAACAAACACAGATTAGGGGATTTCGCATAAATTGGATTTGTGGATAGGAAATGATAGGAAACAAGAAATGTCTTAATCTAGATTTTTCACATATGACATAAATATGTTATTATCTAAAATTGGTATATAGATTTTAGGTCTTAGCTATTATACACCTGCAATAAGCAATAACAAATAAATAAATTATCAAAACTAACGTGTCAAATAGGGATAGATTAGAGAGAAATGAGAGAGAAAAAGGGAAACTAGAGGTTATCGTGGTTCTGCCTAATGTGGTACCTATATCCACAAGTGCTATGCAGGTTGTATGTTATTTTAGTGGGCAAAAATATGTGAAAACGATGGATAGAAGCTCTCAAGGTTCTCTCTAGGATTTGTGTATGGCCGTGAGGTAGATTAATCACTTAATCCCTTCTCATGTGAGATTGATTGCTATTTATAGGCAATTATATATATGTGTGAGAGAGAGAGAGAGAGAGAGAGAGAGTAGTGGGATAGTTGGAGTGCCTTTATAGGTCAAGTAATTATACTTTTACGTTTCAAGAGATGATTAATGACGAGTTGGTTACAACTTACTAAAAAGGTGGGAAATCGTATAGATAAATCTTCACGCGTAATGATATGAGTGGGAATGATCATATTCCATCATGTGACTCACACGTGCCTGGATGGAGCTGGTTGACAACGTTAGCCAAAGGTAATTAATTATTCAGCCGAGCAATAATATTACTGAGCTGACCAGTTTGGTATAGCCGAACAGGTTTGCTGAATGGGACAAGTACTTTTTAACAATAGGTGTCACAACTCTATTGGTTTGGTTCATGTCCAATATCTATGGTTAATAAATAGGTCAATTTGTGTCAAGTTATTTAAGACGATTAGTTATATTGGTCTTCTTCGGGTCTATTGATAATTGGCATCAACCCTAAATGACATGATATAATACACACGAAAAATATGCTCTAAATCTCATTAATAACCATATTAACCCTTAATTTCTTCAACCTTAACCATTTATTGTCCCATACTACCCTTAGTTGGGTTGGATTGGTTATGTTATTTATGTTAATAAATTGATTTAGGTTTCAACAATCATAAAACTGTGTGATTTAATTATGGGTTTAGTTACATTAATTATTGAAATGAGACCCACATCAAACATGATCGATAATGGAACCAAACACGAAAACATATATTTGATCCTCAACATTATATTTATCTCATTAATTTTACTAGTAAAATTTATTCTTTCTTTACTCATGTCTTGGCATATTAAATTTACGAGTTGACATCTCATGACATTGGTATTTTTTATTTCCTTAAAGTTATTTTTAATAATTTAAATTTATATAATAATTTCTCATCACTTATGCGTTTCTTTTCTTCAAAATTGGAAGCATAGTTTTTGTCATTTTATTTTTATTCAAAAATTCAAATAAAATGATGAACTTTACTGCCAATTAAAATATTTGAAAAATTTGTTATTTTTTTGAAAATATATGGAACTAATAATGATGCCTATATACCCCAAAAATCAATTGGACGGAATGTTTTTCTTATACACAAGTGTGGTTATAGTTTTAAAGTCATAAAACCATCCTTTAATGGATTTATTTTTGTTTAGTCATAGAACTAAACTAAACTAAACCAACTAATGCATAACCCTACATATCTATAGGCGGGGTAGTTATCATCTAGAGCCCCAGTACTTAAAATCGATATCTTTTCACAAACAGACCAAAAATACCCAAAAATGAAACATAGATTTCATTTAATTATCATGAAAATTCTTGAGTTATTTGTTAGGAACAATTTTGACTAGTTTAAATTCCAAAGTTTAGAGGCCCTTTAATTGTTAAGAAAAACAAGAATAAAAGTCTCAAATTTAAAATCTCTCTCTTTCTCTCTCTCTCTCTCTCTCTCTCTCTCTCTCTCTCTCTACATATATATATATATATATATATATATATATATATATATATATATATATATATATATATATATATATATATATATATATATATATATATATATATATATAGGGAGAGGATTACAAGTGAACCTAAAAACCAAACTTTTTATTGAACATTAACAAATAAAACACCTAACAACTCATTAATTTTAATTCCTATAGTGTAATTGGTACACGCCAACGGCAACAGACACCTGTGTGACCCGAAACCCCCTTACCCCCACCCCCACCATGGCAGACCACTAGTTAAAGAAAAATTAAGTCGCTGGAATGTTTACTCAGGGACAAAGACTATAATGATACGAGGTGTAAAAAAAATATTCGATAGACACGCGTGTCCGTTGCGCTGGTGCGTATCAATTACACCATAGGAATTAAAATTAATGGGTTGTTAGGTATTTTTTTGTTACGATTTTTGGGTTCACTTATGATCCTCTCCATATATACATATATATATACATATATATATACATATATATATACATATATATATATATATATATGTATATATATATATATATATATGTATATATATATATATATATATGTATATATATGTATATATATATATCTATATGTATATATATATATTGTAATACCCCGTAATTTTTATGACTTTTAAAATGGGTTATATTTTAAATTAATGGATTAATTGAATTTTATTATAAATTAATTCATTTGGGTTTTATCTGGACTGTGGATATTAAATGTATGATTCTGAATATTACTTAAAGATATTTAGGTAATATATGAATGTGATGTCATTGATATGACGGTGTGATATAAAATCGGTAATTTGAATTTTTAGTCAGACGCGGTATGGGACGTGTCGGGACTAATTTATTAAATTAAAAAGGAAATTTATTTTCTATCGACCTTATAGTCATTTCGATTGCGTCGTTGCGTCCGTATGGTTCGGAATAGTCAGAAAAGTCTATTTGGATGTTAATTTTGAGTCTCGGGTCATTTGAAAATGAATAGACAACCCAAAAGGGCATTTTGGTCATTTTTCTAGGAGGGTGAATAGTGATTTCGGGTTTTGTCTTATTATAAGTATTGGTAGATTAAGTGTACGTGGGTTATACATCTCCTCTTCACAAAGTAGAGAAGTCATCTTCCTAGAGAGAGAAAAAGGGTGCTTGGGAAGGGAAAAGCCTACTTGGGAAGGAGAAAAACAAGAACCAAGGTTCAGCACCACCAACCACCACCGGAGTTTGACCGGAGAAGGGACAACCAACTGAGATATACTACACCAAAGGATCAGACCTTCAGTAAAGGCAAGTGTTTGATAATTGCAACTTAAGTTCGTATATTTTCCATGTTAGAATAATTATGAAAATAGATGATTTTCTTGTTTGGAAGACATAATGGAGTTGTTATATGGATTTATAGAAACTGAAATAATATAGGAAGTAAACTTATATTGTAGGATGATAATAATCCACGAAATGATCATGAATATGTTGAAGAAAAATCTGAAAAACCATTGAAGTGTTCTTGAAGTTAATATGTTGATGATTTTCTGGAAATAAGGAGAGAAACATGCTTTTAATCCAATCCCTTGATGATTCTAGGATGTTTAGAGTATTGGGAATCATTCATATATGTTGATATATCATGTAGAAATAATTATAACTCATTTTGGAGGTAAATATGAAGGTTTGAATGAGTAAAAATGGTGAAACCCGTAGTTGCAGAAAATGCAGAAAACCAGGCTTGGACCTGAGGGATCGATCGATCGACCCCTGCCTTCGATCGATCGACCTCCCCAGAATATGTAAAGTTGTTTCTTTTTAAATGTTGATTCTTATCCCAAACCTTTTGTGGATCTTTGGTGATTATTAATTGAATATTATGGGACTTAGAAAATATCAGTAAACCCTTGATAAGATTTGAATTACATTGATTTGGATTCAAGTGATTAAAATGATGAAAATTATATTGAATGGAATTTTGGTTGCTACATTAATTTGTTAAATTCCAAATGGGGACATATGAGGATTAAAGATAGGACCAGTAGGGGTGGTTTAATATAACACCTGGGTATCCTTAAGTTTACAAGAGGGTTTAATCCTAAGTGAAAGAATATATGTTTATAATAGATTTGAAACTATCGGTTTTAACCTTAATTAAAAGGAGAACTAAATTCGTAGTAGTTCGGGAGAAATAATGTTATGGACCAGTAGAACATTAGTGACTTCTTACTGAATATATGTTGAGGAAAAACCTATTTGAATCTTGTGTATTGAGTGAGGGAGTCTTAGGGATACAATTTGAACATCAAGGACAGAGTTTAAGCTCATTATTGATTTCGCAAGGACGGAGTGTAATACAAGAGCGTAGTGGTATGTCTCCTGGATAGAGATGGGAGTTTAGAACACATTTGGTTGAAAGAAGGTATGAGGTTATCCCGATCGCATAGTTGAAGTTGTCGGACCTCCTCGATCGACAAAGTTAAGTAGTAGTGTATTGGAGGGGTTCCTTGTTTGGATTTCTCTTTGCGAGACGCTCCGCGCACGAACCTTAACGACGTCGGGAGTGGAGAGATGTTATAGGATGCGAGGATAATTAAATTATGCAGTAAAGATATGATATTTTAATACGTGGAATTTAAAAGAGATATAATGCTACTTATGGGAAATATCTTAGGGTAGTGATATTACCTTATTGATATTATATTATAGGTATGATAAACCTATTTGATTGATTGATGATTTATGTGTATGACATACCTAGCTTACTTGCTATCGGTGAGAGGTTTGCGCGTGAGGGCAGTCATATCCTGATGAATCCATGGGATCTTTGATTTGTCGCTCGAGAACATAGGTCTATGAAAGACTTATCGGGGAGTTGATAAGTCCACTGACTGTGGGTACGTAGGTATGTGCGTGACCCATGGATACGAGAACTATGTTCAACTCCAATTTGTTTGTATTTGTTTGTCGTTCGAGGAATCCTTACCGAACCTTTAGTCCCCTGTTCGGCGACCTGCGATGATGGGACATGATAGCAGAGTAATGCATTGCACCGCAGCTGTGACTCGGGGTGTCGTATTATATATGAATATATATATAATGGATGAAATGAACGAATGGATATTTATTATGGTTAAATCTATCTACGGTGATAATTGTAGATAACGGTGAATAGAGAAAGATAATGGAATTAAGTTAATGAATGTTTATTCTTAAAGAATTGAAAAGCTTAATTCATATTAATGAGAAATGACTCATGTTAATGAGAAACTAATCATATAAAGGAGAAATGTAAATGAATAATAACATGACGTATAGTATGGGACATACGGGGATTATGATATGGGAATGGAATTATATTATGGAATTGGTAGAGGAACCATTAACTAGGAAGTTAATAGGAAACGTTAAGTGTCCACTCTAGTTGAGAGGTGAGAATAACAAGTGAGAGTTGGATCTAACATGTACATAATAAATGCTTTATTGCACTTGTTAAATACTTGCTGTTTTAAAAATCATTTACACATTCGGGCTCTGACCCGTTTCCTTGCATATTTTCTTTTCTATTGTATCTCCTATATCAGGTGTCCAGCAGCAGGGACGCCAACCTTAGTTGATTTTGACGAGCTATGGAGTTTTGCTTAGACGCCTATCATCTTTTTGATTCACAGTATTCTTAGTTAGGGCATGTCGCCCAAAGGATTCAGTTATCTTTTCTATCGGGGTTAAATACTATTGTATTCGTGTCTTTTTAATACATTTGACATTGTTGGGATTATTGTAATGGATTTATATTATTTGGGAATGTTTATTCCAATTGCATTTAAATTCTTTTGTGTTATCTATTGGGTTATCAGTGTTGTAGAATAAAATTTGTTGTGTTATTCTTAAACTGGAAATGGATTTTGTTAAATTAAAATTTGGATAGTTTTTAACACCAGCTTAATTGAGTATTGGGTGAGTTGTAAATGTTTTCGACAGTGATGCTAAGAATGAGCCAACTGTATATTCTGTTTTAATTTGGTATGGGACTGGCCACCCGGTATTTAATTAGGCGGGGTGTTATATATATATATATATATATATATATATATATATATATATATATATGTGTGTGTGTGTGTGTGTGTGTGTGTGTTATACATATATTCTCACTTTGTAATTTTGTGACTCGATGACTATGCTACACTCTACACAAATCAACTAAACAAAGTTTTTTTTCTAATATTTTGGATTGAATACATGAATCATATTTTTCCAATCCGTGTTGTTCAGCGCAATATCATATATTGAAGTACATGATATCATATTTTTTTTTTAAATATCCGACCAAGTTAATTTAGGCCTATATGGTTACCATCATTATTAACTAAATCACTCTTCCTAAGAAGGGAACTTATTGTTCTACATGTGGTGTGCCTAAACCATTTAAGTTAACTTTCTCTCAATTTATCCTCTACAAAATATAATGATACTATTTCACAAATATGTTCATTTCTAATTTTATTCTTTCGATACCACACATCCATATAACCATTTTGGATTTTTGTAACAAATATTATAGTCTAATTAATATTTTTGTCCTCTTGTAGTAGTTTATCTTTAATTTCCATCAATTATCTATAATGCATATTG
This sequence comes from Sambucus nigra, assembly GCA_949130495.1. Taxonomy (NCBI): domain Eukaryota; kingdom Viridiplantae; phylum Streptophyta; class Magnoliopsida; order Dipsacales; family Adoxaceae; genus Sambucus; species Sambucus nigra. The sequence goes on along the minus strand of OX422208.1, from coordinate 642,746,810 downwards.
ATTTCTTAGTGAGAGATTGATATAGATTTTCCAATATAGCTAAACCGAACTTTAATGACACAATATCAAGTTGCTCATTACAGTTGTTGATTTTATCATAAGTCTCAAAATATATTTAGGCATACTTCCTTATGGCTCACCCTAGTTTCGTTCTAAGTGAAATGAATAAATCAACCTCATTAAATGCTCTATTTTGTAATACCTCATAATTTTAAAAGATTTTTAGTTAATTAAATAATTAATTTTTGTGAATTTGAAATGATTGGAGATAATTATTTTAATCAAAGACTTGAATTTATAATTATTTGAGTGAGAAATTAAGTTTTATAAAAACGTTTCAAGTTGGAACAATTATAGGGTGGTTTAATTATAATTTAGAATTTTATGAAAGCAAATTGAAATTTAAAATTGTGGCAAAATAATAATTGAATAAAAAATGGAATTTTCACTTAAAAGCATGGGTAGATGGGTAATTGGAACTTATATTGGGAACAATGTAAGGTGAGGGTCAAAACATGGTTGTCAATATTAGGAGGAATTAATATATAAACTAAAAAGAAATATCAATTTCATTTTACAACAACTCCCCGCCAAATCTATACACCAATTCTCTACTCTCTATACTAATTTTCTACACCAAATTTCGCAACTTTTCTTACGTTCACCTTACAAATTGTTTTACTCCAAACACTTTACAAATCCTAAATTTTATTTTTGGAAAAAGACTCAACCAAGTTCAAGAATAATACTACTTTTGACTTATGGGGGATTTGTTTCTACACTTTGGGAATTTCTCTACACGTTGTGCTTTTTTGTTCTTCGTACCAGGGAAGATAATACTACTATCTCCTTTAATGGTGTTAATATTTTACCTAAATGATGTTTTGTAAATTCTTAAAATCATTTAGATATAATTAGGGTGTTACATGTATTTAAAAATTGGGATTTTTGACAAACACATGAATGAACCCAATTATTAAAAGATTAACGTCACTTCAAACATTCTTCGTGTACATTGAATTAGAATGTCATAAATAAAAAAAAGGTATGGATCTTAGACATTGAATCGAGTCATTTGGACTACTAAGTCGGGAGATATGGTCGTTTTAGTTAAGGGTGCTTAATGTGACAGAATATCTTGACAAACATTATAACGTCACTTCAAATGCACGTCATTATACTTTTACATTAAATCATAACATTATATATATATATACACACACACCAAGGGAAAGGTCTGGATCTTATTTTTCCAATGATCTTTGAATCTGGTCACTTGGACTTTCGAGTAGGGAGTTATGACCATTTTAGTAAAGGGTGTTTAATCTAAAAGAATATCTAAAATTTGACAATTGAGTTCCCTAAGCCCAATAAATGAATTATGAAACTAATAGTGACTTGTATAAATATTGGAACTTTATCATACATTAATAATACCATATTATTCTCGTGTTAATAAAACACAACTCCCTCTATATCAAACATGTATTGCCCATTAATATCAATCATTTGACCACAATGTGATAAATGAATGTCTGATAAAAAGTCATATGAAATGTATGTTGACCACTGTGCCTATTATTTAAATGAATCCTTATATCTAGTATGATAAACATGTAATGTCCATTAATGTGAATAATGAGACTAATATGTGATGATGGTTTCGATAATGTTAAGATATTTCAGTTTAGAGCCTGCATTCTTGTCCTTTACATGTTAACATTTAGATTTAAATTCTGCCTTTGGGAATCTATTGTACTATACTAATGTGTACCATGATGAAATATTCTAAGGCAAGGGTATGAAAATGGGAAGCGCATGATTAGATAAATTAGACTTGTTATACGTGGAATGTAATTAGAATTTTACATACTATAGAGACTATTAATGATATTTATGATTGATAGTTTTACTACTCGAGTGCATAGAATTTTATCCTTCGCGTTGTTACAGGCGCTCCTAAGTACCGAATGTAGCTTTATTTTAAATCACTCAGTCATTCTTTATTGTCACTGCCATTTTTTGGAGACGTAGGTGTCAGAGCTATACTTATTATTTTATTTTGTGTCGGCATATGTGAGGTCTATCTTAGTATTGTACTATTTGGTGTTGGAGATTTTTAATTTTTGAGTAGTTTGGCTTGTAATAATTTAAGTACTCTCATGGTTTTGAATAGTTATTCTATTCATATAATTTAACCGAGGTTTACTATCGTTCCTATAATTGTGTATGTCTTCTGAATTGATCCTTACTTCATGCTTATAATGATATTTATATATTGTTGGCAAACTTTAATATTTAGTAACTAGACTTGATCAATATAATTATTAAAAATTATGGGGTGTCACAGTTGGTATCAGATCATGGTCCTATGCCTCGAGGGTTACAGGTATATGCTAGATTTTTGCATATTATTCTTTGATACATTTTGTGGATTTGTAATATCTTTAGACTTTTAGTTTAATATAAATTTTGTTCCTATTTATTCGGGTGGTGAACAGTAGGATGAGAGAATCTGGGAGAGCCCTTATTAATAATGCAACAAGGGGTTTAGTGGAACAAATCGAACAATGTCGGTTTATGGCGATAGCTGGTCACTTAGAAGTAATCATTTGAGAGCCACATCAGTTGGAGTTGAGATAAGAATCCAGATAACGAGAACTCAACCAGTGAAATAAGAAGGAATTCCCATATCATTTTGGGAAAAGGTAAGGGAAAGTTTTCATAAAGGTAATCCACCCATGTTATTAGGGATTTGACCCAATAGTGGCCTATAAATGGAGGTGAGTCTTGGAGAGACACCTTAGGATGGTGGAATGAACGAAGGTGTAAAATAGATGTTGGTTACCTTTACACTAACCGAGAATGCTTTATAATTGTGAGAAGGAATCATCACACTCGAGAAGAGGTATTGATTGACTTATGAAGAGGTTATGATGAGGTTAGATGATAAACATTTCCCCATGCCATTGTAATTTTAAAAGAGGGAGTTACACACCCTAGAGCAAGGTTCACATAACGTAACCAAATACTAATAATAATTCAGAAATTTATCTACACTTGTCCCTAAGACACGGACAAAAAGGAAAAGGAGAAGGGTTGTGTCATTCGAGGTCTTAATTGGTCGATTAAGAAGTTTATGTTACGAAACTCGATAGTGATTGTCATATAGATGCTTTGGCAGTATAGGGTAAATTCTCATAAGAGATTAGCCAAAAATGGAGAAATGAATGGTCTAGACATAACTAAGATGCGGAGAGATGATGCTATTATTGAATTTTAGGATCAAAAGGATCCTCATGAGGACTTTTATAGTAGGAGGAACCAGTATATTATGATTGGAAATCATGGCAATAGAGACCTGCAGTTTACTAAAGTTTAAGGTCAAGGACCCCAATAGGGAGAGCGAGTATTAGTTAGGAGATGAGGCCCATTTAGAAGTGCTTATTGTACATGTGGAAAAAAGTACACCAAGTTACAAGATGTCCTTAAATAGGTTCATTATGAGTATACATTTATAGTTGAAGAGACATCGAAAGATGTTGCACTAATTGTAGAATGAAAAAGGGAGCGTTTCTCTTGAAGCCCAAAACGTAGATTAGGGTAGGACGTTTGCAAGGTCATCATAATATTTTATTGGAGTGTGTTATTAATTATCATTACACATATTATAACAACAATATTATGTTTTGAGTGGAAAAACACTCAAGTTGTGGCACGACTTTTGAGATATTGGATGTGTTAGCCGATATACAATCAGTACAAGTGGGATGGATCAGTTATGAGAGAATTTGCGATGGAAGTTGAAGGGATAAATAGTAAAGTGAAGGAGAAATAAGGGCCAAAATGTATACTTACGAGTTTATAAAAGTTATAAGAGTTTTGGTATGTCCAGCATGGTCTCGTAAAAAAATAATAAAATAATTTGAGAAAGAAAATATTGGAGAAGTAAATTTCTTTATAAAGTTTTATCAAGGTAAGAATATCATATGTGTGACCCCTCGACTAATTAAATACCGGGTAGCTACTCCTTTATTAAATTAATTCAAAATGCCAAGTTGGTTCAGTTAATAGCATCACTGTCGAAAACATTTAATGATTACTAACCACCTTGTATTTAAAAAGTAAGTTGTCAAATTTTAAATTAAATCTGATTAACACGCAATAAAAGAATTATGAAGGAACAACATAACCATTCACCATAAAGAAGTAATAGAATAACTAATAAATAATAGTAAGTCTGGAGGAAATACTCCTCACAACAATCCCACAACTGAAATAATAAAACAAGTCTGAATCCTGAATTAATTACATGCCAAAGATCTGAATAACTGAAATAAGAAATGTCTCCAAAAGAAATGGGCGACATGCCCTACAAATGATGGAACTAAATATGGAATCAAAACCAAAGGAAGCGTCTACTAGCAAGGCCCTGTAACTTCCACAACAACTATAGCTCGTCACCTGAATGGAAATCCTATGCATGGTGTCCTTGTGGCTGGGCACCTAAAAGGTTTTTACAAAAATATATTTGAAAGCAAACGGGTCAGAGCCCGAAAGTGGAGAGTATTTTAAAAACAGCAAGTGCTTTAATAACATTAAAATAATGAATGCAAAATACATGTTAGGACGTGCACTCACATGAAATACTCACCTCTCGACTAATTGTGCACTCCTAACGTACCATACCCATTCAAGTGATTCTCACATCTAACTAAACCGACATAAGTTCTAACCTTCCTACTCAATTCACAATATGAATTCCCAATGTTATCACTTAAATAGATTGCTTTACTTAAACTCGGATTCTCAATTATCAGCATTACCATTTCACAGCAGGTTATCCATTTTTATCTTTATCAAGACGTTACTACAATCATACTCGCAATTAAACATAACAATTCCTTTTCATTTAACCATACATTAGCATCCCGAGGCTAAGCTGTGGTGCACACATACTCTGCTATCCATCCCGGTACATCACGTACATAAGGATTACAAATTCCGAATCTCTCAGGAATTCTTTTAGAATAAGCATAACACAAAAAAATGGAGGCGAACATAATTCAACATATCCATGGTCACGTACATACCTACGCTCCATAGTCAGCTGTCTTATTAACTCACAAATAAGTCATTCTCTTGAACTATGTCCTCCAGGTACCAATCTAAATTCGGGCACACAAATATTAGATGGCCCTAAGCGAACGTAAACCTCCCGTGATAGCAAGTATGGTAGGTATGTCATACACATAAAATCATATACGTATACTAAGCATGCACACATCTTAGTAATTACCATAATTTATTAGTGGTATACTTCTCATTCTTATACCAACTTATAATGTTACGCAATTCACATATCCCCGATTAATATTAACATTTAAATCGCCAATTACTCTCACATCGTAATTAGTCACTCACGTCCTAATCCACAATTTTCATAAATCACACTTCTATGTTTTACTCCTCAATATATCCTAAATATCCCAAATACATCAATTAGTCATCAAGGGAATGTTATCTCTACAATTAAACCAGGTTACGGGACATTAGAAATCAAATCGGGCCAAAAAGGCCAATCTGTCAACTCGTTAGAAATCTCGTTCGAACGAGGTGGGCATATAATGAGATCTCGTTCGAACGAAAGGCATCAAACGAACATCCAACTCGTTAGAAGTCAAACTGTCAACTCGTTAGAAGCTCGTTCGAACGGGCTCGTTCGAACGACCTGGGCAGGTCTTCTAACGAGGTGACAGTTTCGAGCCCAAAATTTTCCTATCTCGTTTTTCTCAATTTTCTTCTCCTCTAATCTCATCTAAAAGTCGCCCCAACAGTATTTTAAGGTTTCTAATCATCACTAAACATTCATAGGTCATAACACAACATTTATATAAGGACAAATCTTCGTACACATCATGTAATTATCAAATTTCTCAAAGTTTTTCCCCAAATCTTATGAGTAAGAACCCTAGAATATAAAATCATAAATTTCCATAAATAAATCCGTTTTTGTAACATAAAGAGTAGTAATTATTTTAGTTCAATCACCCAATAACAATTCTACATGCAAACCTATATCAAACTCTGAATTTATAACTCAAATCTCATGGGTTTTTATAAATCTTCCAATACAATGCGATTATATATAATTTTCTAATCATGGAAGAAACATTCGCTTGAAATTAACGTAATTAAACCACTTGCCTTAGATAGTTCTCTGAATTTTGTGTTGGTGAATGGGTTGATTCTCCCCTTTCTCTATGGATTTTCTCCCAAGGTTGAAGATGGTGGTTTTCTCTTTGGGAACCTCTTCTAACTTCTCTCCCACTTCTTCCTATAACTCCCGTAGCCCTCAAATTAGTTAAGTGCTAGTAATGGCCTAGTGGGTTACAAAATAACCTAATATTAAGTCCCAAAATTCGTTGGTTATTATTCCCAAAAGTTCAAAATTAACAAAATACCCTTTTAAGTTGCCGGTATGGCCTGAAAATGCCCCGGGACCCAAACTAAACCCCCGGCTAGTGTTTTCTGACTATTTCGACCCTTTCGAACACATTGGCGCACTCAAAATAACCATACGGTTGATAAAACTAAAATTCACTTTTTAATTCACATAATTACTTTCCCGACGCGACTGACACGTGCGTCCCAACTAAATTTCCAAATTGCCGTATTTCAGTTTCGCGACAATTTCAATATATTCAATATTCATTATAATTAAATAATACCCATTATAATCAAATACCAACTCACATCTCGTTAGTATTTTATCCGAATTAATTCTGAATTAATACCCATTTAATTCAATTAATCCCATAAATAAATATCACAAAAATACGGGGTATTACATACTTCCCCCCTAATAACAGAATTTCGTCCCGAAATTCGGAACTAGAAAGTACCTGGTAAAAACAACTCTGGATAACGTTTGCGCATCTCATCCTCGCGCTCCCATGTGGACTCCTCGGCATTATGATGCCGCCACTGAACACGTACTAACGGAACTATCTTTGACTGCAGTTTCCGCTCACTTCGGTCCAAAATAGCAATCGGCCCCTCCTCGTAGGAGCTATCGGGCTGGAGATCGATGTCCTCCAAAGCAATGTGAGAATGAGCCAAATCATCTCTAAGATATTTCCTTAGCGAGGAAATATGAAACACATCATGAATCCTGTGTAAATGCTCCGGTAACCCAAGTCTATACGCAACAGACCCAATCCGCTCGATGATAGGAAATGGCCCCACATATCTCGGTGCCAACTTCCCCTTCTTTCCAAATCATATAATCCCCTTCATAGGAGATACTCTGAGTAAAACTTGGTCCCCCACTTGGAAATCCCTGAAGAATCTCTTTGCATCAGCGTAGCTCTTCTGCCAATCCTGAGCTACCCGAATGCGACTCCGTATCAATTCTATCCTCGCCGAAGTATCCTGAATCACTCCCGGCCCGAGTAGTTTGTTATCCCCCACCTCCAACCAATATGCTAGGGAACGACAAGGTCTACCGTACAACGCCTCAAATGGAGCCATGACAATGGTGAACTGGTAGGATTTGTTGTAAGCAAACTCCACCAGTGGAAGATACTGTTCCCATCCACCCCTGAAATCAATGATGCACATACGCAACATGTCCTCCAGCATCTGATTTGTACGCTTGGTTTGCCCATCGATCTGCGGATGATAAGCGGTACTCAACCGCAATTCCGTGCCCATGGCCTCCTGAAAACTCTCCCAAAATCGTGAAACGAATATCTTGTCTCTATCAGACACTATATTTAGGGGCACCCTGTGAAGTCTCACTATTTCTACAATAAAGAGCCATGCATACTGTCCCGTAGCGTAGTCTGTTCTTACGGGTAGAAAATGAGCGACTTTGGTCAACATATCCACAATTACCCAAATGGAGTCGTGACCTCTCTGTGACGTAGGTAAACCCGTGATAAAGTCCATGGATATGCTCTCCCACATCCACATCGGGACCTCCAATGGCTGTAGAAGTCCTGCCGGTCTCTGATGATCCACTTTTACCAGCTGACAAGTGGCGCATTTAGAAACAAACACGGCAATATCTCTCTTCATCCCGCTCCACCAATACTGTCGTCTCATGTCTTGGTACATTTTGTCCCCACCGGGATGTACCACGAACCGTGAGCCGTGCGACTCTGCCATCACCTCGTGTCGCAATTCCTCCCCTTCCGTAACTACCAGTCTCCCATTAAAGTGTAATCCCCCGTCTGAGCTAACGGTATAGGACTCGGCTCCCTCTGCTAATAAGAGAACTATCTGCTCCTGACAGAACGAGTCATCTGCTTGTGCCTTTACCACTCTCGTGATAATCTGCGGTGTAACAATCATCACCGACATGAATGATCGGGCCACTGCATCCTTGTGTCCCAACTCCTTCCACTTTGCCTTCCACACCCCTGCCACCTCATCTACTGGCCTACGGCTCAACGCGTCTGTTACCACATTTGCCTTCCCCGAGTGATATTGGATATTAAACTGATAGTCCTTCACAAACTCAAGCCACCTCCGTTGCCGTATATTCAACTCCTTCTACGTGAACAGGTATTGTAGGGACTTGTGGTCCGTGAACAATCGAAACTTCTCCCCCAAAAGATAATGTCTCCAAATCCGAAGGGCAAATACCACTGCCGCAAACTCCAAATCATGAGTGGGGTAATTCTTCTCGTGAGGCTTAAGCTTACGGGAAGCATAAGCTATGGCCTGACTCTCCTACTGCAATACACCTCCAAGTCCTTGTAAGGACGCATCGGTGTAAACTAGATACTCAACTCCCAGTCTCGACAGTGCTAACACAGGTGCTGAAGTCAACTTGTCCTTCAACTCATCGAATGCCAACTGACAGGCATCACTCCAAATGAACGGCACACCTTTACGAGTCAGATGTATCAAAGGACCCGCTATCTTTAAGAAACCCCGAATAAACCTCCTGTGTTATCCTGCTAGGACCAAGAAACTATGGATCTCAGTCGGTGTCGTGTGATGTCCCCACTCTCTCACCGCGGATACCTTACCCGGATCAACAGATATCCCCCGGTCGGAAATAATATGCCCCAAAAACTGAACCTCCTTCAGCCAAAACCCGCACTTCTCATATTTTGCATACAGCTCGTTCTGACGTAGCGTCTGCAAAACCTGCCTCAAATGCTCGACGTGCTCCTCCTCTGTCTGGGAATATACCAGAATGTCATCAATGAAGATAATGACGAACTGATCTAGGAACTCTCTGAACACCCTATTCATCAAGTCCATAAACACGGCTGGAGCGTTGGTTAAACCAAAAGGCATAACCCAAAACTCGTAGGAACCATATCTCGTTAAGAAAGCAGTCTTCAAGACGTCCTGCTCCCTAATACGTAGCTGATGGTACCCCGACCTCAGATCTATCTTCGAAAAGAAAGTTGCTCCCCTCAGCTGGTCGAATAGATCATCGATTCGAGGCAAAGGATATTTATTCCGTATCGTGACCTTGTTCAGCTCCCGGTAGTCTACACACAATCTCAGTGAACCATCTCTCTTCTTCATAAATAAAACTGGAGCGCCCCAAGGTGAGGTACTCCTACGAATGAAGCCCTGACCTAACAGCTGCTCTATCTGATCTTGTAGCTCTCACATCTCTGCCGGAGCCATACGGTACGGTGCGCGTGCTATAGGTCTCGTATCTGGCAATAAATTTATAACAAAGTCTATCTCTCGACTGGGGGGTAGGCTTGGTATCTCCTGAAACACATCGGAATACTCCCTGACAACTGGGATCGAATCTAAGGGAATCACAACCTCCTTAGAGGTATCCTCCTCTAGGTAATACAAATGAGCGGTCGAACCTCCCTCTGGGTGAGGCATCGCCACTACAAACATCTCTTGCCCCGGAATGACAAAAACAATGCTCCCACCGAAGCAATCAATCCTGGCTCTATAAGCTGCGAGCCTATCCATACCAATAATAACATCATGCTCATGCATATCTAAGACTAACATGTCCGTAGGTAATACCAAACTACTAATCTCTGTCCCCACTCCTCGGCATATAAAGAAGATAAGCGAACCATTCCCCAGTGGTGAGTCTACTTACGTTACAGTGCTCTCTACTGTGGTTAATAACCCTAAGGTCTTCGCATAACATGTAGCTATAAAATAATGCATTGTCCCAGTAACAAACAAAATTCGACCCAAAGTTTCATGGATAGAAAACATACCCCAAATCGCGGGTGGTTCCTGTGGGGCGGCTGCCTGGTGGATATTATAGATATGTCTGTACTGTAACTGCCCCTGCTGCACTGGAGCTACTGGAAAAGTTGGTAGGGCTAGTACTTGAGCTGGTGCTGGGAGGGCGTCGAGAAACATAGGCCTCTGCGTCTCCTGTCGGGCACCCTGCTGCTGCTGCTGCGGGGCCATGCCCCTATCAGGACAATCCTGGCATTTATGGCCATGCGTGCCACACATGAAACATCGGCCTCTGAAGTTACTCCCCCTCTGACCCTGCTACTGACGGTGTCGGCCTTGCTGACTTGGGACTTTATTCTCCTTTCGAAACTGCTTCACTTCATTACGGTGTTGACTGGTCTCGCTTTTCCCCTGGTCTTGCTGGCCTTGGGGGGAGATTTGCGGAAAAACTATGTCAGGGCGAGGACAATCCATCCACTTGTGACCCGATTGTACACATTTATAGCAGAGTTTCGAAATTCTTCGCTGGTCAGATTGTAGTTTATCCCCAGTCTGATTCGGACAAGATTTACGTTTGTGATCGTCCATTCCACAACCGAAACACCTCTTTGTGGTTTCATTCGGAACCTGACTTCGTTGGCCCTGACACTTTTGCCCCTGTACATAAATCTCATTACTTCTAGAACTTAATCGATCTTGATTATTTTGTTATCGCAGATTCGGTGCCTTCGCACAATTTTCAACGTTAGTCACATGCATTTGGTTAACCTCTCTAGGTCTTTTGCCCCCTTTAAGTTGTATGCTGCGTTCTTGGTATTGTAGAACTGCAGTGGTAACTGCTTATGCCATGATACCTGCTAACTCGGCGGTTGATATTCTTTCTGGGGATACCTGAGGTGTGAGTCGATCTTGCTCGTTGACTCCCCTAACCGTTTTAGCTAGTTCTTTTTGACGATTCATCTGAAATTTATGTAAATTTGGTTGAGTTCATCATTCAAATAAACAAATCGCAGAAGTACGAATTTCCAATGTATAGAGATAAACACAATATTCCTAGGATTAGGGCTCTATATCAAAGAAAGCTTAGCGAAAACATAATAAGCCGTACAAATCCTAAAGGACACTAGAACCTGATGCTCTGATACCACCTGTGACACCCCGACTAATTAAATACCGGGCAGCTACTCCTTTATTAAATTAATTCCAAATGCCAAGTTGGTTCAGTTAATAGCATCACTGTCGAAAACATTTAATGATTACTAACCACCTAGTATTTAAAAAGTAAGTTGTCAAATTTTAAATTAAATCTGATTAACATGCAATAAAAGAATTATGAAGGAACAACATAACCATTCACCATAAAGAAGCAATAGAATAACTAATAAATAATAATAAGTGTGGAGGAAATACTCCTCACAACAATCCCACAACTGAAATAATAAAACAAGTCTGAATCCTGAATTAATTACATGCCAAAGATCTGAATAACTGAAATAAGAAATGTCTCTAAAAGAAATGGGCGACATGCCCTACAATTGACGGAACTAAATATGGAATCAAAACAAAGGAAGCGTCTACTAGCAAGGCCCTGTAACTTCCACAACAGCTACAGCTCGTCACCTGAATGGAAATCCTATGCATGATGTCCTTGTGGCTGGGCACCTAAAAGGTTTTTACAAAAATATATTTGAAAGCAAACGGGTCAGAGCCCGAAAGTGGAGAGTATTTTAAAAACAGCAAGTGCTTTAATAACATTAAAATAATGAATGCAAAATACATGTTAGGACGTGCACTCGCATGAAATACTCACCTCTCGACTAATTGTGCACTCCTAACGTACTGTACCCATTCTCATATCTAACTAAACCGACATAAGTTCTAACCTTCCTACTCAATTCACAATATGAATTCCCAATGTTATCACTTAAATAGATAACTTTACTTAAACTCGGATTCTCAATTATTAGCATTACCATTTCACAGCAGGTATCCCTTTTTATCTTTATCAAGACGTTACTACAATCATACTCGCAATTAAACATAACAATTCCTTTTCATTTAACCGTATATTATTCACATCATAAATATACAATATAAGCACCCTGAGGTTAAGCTGTGGTGCACACATACTCTGCTATCCATCCCGGTACATCACGTACATAAGGATTACAAATTTCGATTCTCTCAGGAATTTTTTCGGAATAAGAACAACACACAAAAATGGAGGCGAACATAATTCAACATATCCATGGTCACGTACATACCTATGCTCCATAGTCAGCTGTCTTATTAACTCACAAATAAGTCATTCTCTTGAACTATGTCCTCCAGGTACCAATCTAAATTCGGGCACACAAAGATTAGATGACCCTAAGCGAACGTAAACCTCCCGTGATAGCAAGTATGGTAGGTATGTCATACACAAAAAACCATATACGTATACTAAGCATGCACACATCTTAGTAATTACCATAATTTATTAGTGGTATACTTCTCATTCTTATACCAACTTATAATGTTACGCAATTCACATATCCCCGGTTAATATTAACATTTAAATCATCAATTGCTCTCACATCGTAATTAGTCACTCACGTCCTAATCCACAATTTTCATAAATCACACTTCTATGTTTTAATCCTCAATATATCCCAAATATCTCAACTACATCAATTAGTCATCAAGGGAATGTTATCTCTACAATTAAACCAGGTTACGGGACATTAGAAATCAAATCGGGCCAAAAAGGCCAATCTGTCAACTCGTTAGAAGTCTCGTTCGAACGAGGTGGGCATCTAATGAGATCTCGTTCGAACGAAAGGCATCGAATGAACATCCAACTCGTTAGAAGTCAAATTGTCAACTCGTTAGAAGCTCGTTCGAACGACCTGGGCAGGTCTTCTAACGAGGTGACAGTTTCGAGCCCAAAATTTTCCTATCTCATTTTTCTCAATTTTCTTCACCTCTAATCTCATCTAAAAGTCGCCCCAACAGTATGTTAAGGTTTATAATCATCACTAAACATTCATAGGTCATAACACAACATTTATATAAGGACAAATCTTCGTACACATCATGTAATTATCAAATTCCCCAAAGTTTTTCCCCAAATATTATGAGTAAGAACCCTAGAATATAAAATCATAAATTTCCATAAATAAATCCGTTTTTGTAACATAAAGAGTAGTAATTATGTTAGTTCAATCACCCAATAACAATTGTACATGCAAACCTATATCAAACTCTGAATTTATAACTCAAATCTCATGGGTTTTTATAAATCTTCCAATACAATGCGATTATATATAATTTTCTAATCATGGAAGAAATATTCGCTTGAAATTAACGTAATTAAACCACTTGCCTTAGATATTTCTCTGAATTTGGTGTTGGTGAATGGGTTGATTCTCCCCTTTCTCTATGGATTTCCTCCCAAGGTTGAAGATGGTGGTTTTCTCTTTGGGAACCTCTTCTAACTTCTCTCCCACTTCTTCCTATAACTCCCGTAGCCCTCAAATTAGTTAAGTGCTGGTAATGGCCTAGTGGGTTACAAAATAACCTAATATTAAGTCCCAAAATTCGTTGGTTATTATTCCCAAAATTTCAAAATTACCAAAATACCCTTTTAAGTTGCCGGTATGGCCCGAAAATGCCCCGAGACCCAAACTAAACCCCCGGCTAGTGTTTTCTGACTATTTTGACCCTTCCGAACACGTTGGCGCACTCAAAATAACCATACGATTGATAAAACTAAAATTCACTTTTTAATTCACATAATTACTTTCCCGACGCGACTGACACGTGCGTCCCAACTAAATTTCCAAATTGCCGTATTTCAGTTTCGCGACAATTTCAATATATTCAATAGTCATTATAATCAAATAATACCCATTATAATCAAATACCAACTCACATCTCGTTAGTATTTTATCCGGATTAATTCTCAATTAATACCCATTTAATTCAATTAATCCCATAAATAAATATCACAAAAATACGGGGTATTACAATATGATAGTATATAAATGATTTCGATATTGTTTAAATATATATAGGAACTGATTTAAAAGAAACTAGATATCTAATAGGACAAGATGAACCTAATTATCCCCACGATAGTATTGAAACTTGAGATCTCTACGAAGTAATAATACCTATGAAATAGGGAATACAAGGTAAATATTTTATTAGTGGTAATGAAAAGATGATTAGTATGGTAATGGGACAATGAATTTAAAAGTTGTCTTATGATTCTTTTGAGAATTGAAATGTGAAATATGATTATGATGAGTCTCGTGAAATTTTAATACAAATTATTTATAATGATGATGGGACACGGTTAGTTGTGGGCAATTCATATGAATACCATTTTTTTACGTTTCTTGAACCTTGTTTCGATACATGAATGAATTAATAACTCATTTGGTTATAATATCATTGGATAGATATATTGAGACTTATTGACTAAATTAAGTAGTTGTTATATGAAAAATGGTATTCTAGGGATATGATCCAAGTATTAATCAAATAATGAAAATACCTATTGTGAACGAATGGGTGTTACGTCCAAAATGGAAATTTTTTGTTTAAAAGGTTGAAACCCTTTGATATATTAGTTAAAGAAGATTAGCGTTAATAAATAAGTGTCTCTTGGTATAGTTTTTGGTATAGTTTGGGATATTGGGAAATTCTCACGAATCCCACTTGAATACAAATCAAGTAACGTATTGTGAAACCTTACTCAAAACTTTGGAAATTGTATTTTATGCATAGTATTAGAAATCATAAATTTATTGAATGAAAGAATACATTATGGTGCTAAACTTAAATTAGTAGAATTTGAAAGTTGGGAATTAGTTAGTTGATAGTTTGGGAAATTTGTGCTAAATTTTTAAAATTTTTGGTCTATGTTATGAGAGTTAATACTGGTATTGATCATATATCGAAAGATTATTGGATAGTTAGTGTCGATAAATGAAAAATGATTATTAATTATGACAAGCATGTAGATTATAAGTGGGTGGATAATTACACATTTTATTGAAGGAGTTATGTTTGGTGTTTGGTATTGATGGGATTGTATTTGTGAAATGATAATACTAGAATTTGGACTTTGGATGTTTAGATAAAGGTTATTGGGATTTTGGATAAATTATGTTAATTTCATTTACTAGATAATGATGAGTGTATGTAGAGGTTATGTTATTAAAACAAATTATCTACATACATGGACTTATAATATTTAATCCTGGGAGTTACTATGATTGAGATTTTATAATGGTACATTTAGAGTAAGGAGTGATGGGATATATACTTGTACAATAAAGGATCTATAAAAGGATTATTTTTTCTCCTAAAAACTAGATATATATACTTGTACAATAAAGGATGTATGGAAGGATTATTTAGCTTTTCCCCCAAAAACTACCTAATCTAAACAAAAGTATATCATTGGGGTTCCTTATTTGGAGACGTCCCACGCATGGAGTCTGGATAGGGTAGGAGTTGGCGATTTAGGATGTATGAGTTAATTAGTTTTCTTGAATAATATGAAGTTGATATAAGAAAATTGTTGAGCCTCGACCATTTACTATTGGTTGCGATAGCATATGACAATAGTTACCAGGGGTCAATTTCTATGTCCCCTTATGAGGCACTTTTATGGGAGATTGTGTCAATTGCCATGATGTTGGTTAGACCATGCGAGGGTGGACAGTTGTGACCAAAACTCATCCAAGAGACGATCGAAAAGATCAAGATGATCAGGGAATGAATCAAAATCTCTTAGGATAGACAAAATATCTACCTCAATAATAATTGAAAGCTAAAAGAATTTTAGGTGGAAGATTAAGTTTTACTACGTGTTTCCCCTATGAAGGGGGTAATGAGGGTCAAAAAAGAGGGAAGTTGGCCCTCGTTAAATTGGATTGTTCATGGTTTTGAAGAAAGTGGGTAAGGTTTCGTACTCAATATCATTTATTAGCCACCTCGATCGGGTGCATAACGTGTTTCATGTTTTTCTATTCCATCTGTTTTTACACCATATGACGATATATCAGCATGTTGATTTGGAGGAGATTGAGTTAGATGCGAATGCATTATATAGTGAGCAGCCGATGAGTCTTGTGCATATGTGAATCCAAAAGTGACGTTCAAATGAAATATGGATAGTATGTGTGCAGTGGAACTACATAACAAAGAGGAATTCACTTGAAAGCACAAGGACTCAATGAGGTAACAATAGCCCATATATTTAGTATATTTAACTCACATGCGTGTGAGGAGGTGATTTTAACTCATTCTTATATGAGGACACTTTTTTGACTCACACATAGGTGAGGAGATGATTTTGAATCATTCTTATATGAGGAGATGATTTTATCTCACATGCAAGCGAGAATATGATTTTGACTCATTTTTATATGAAGAGACAAGTTTGACTCACACATAGGTGGGGGATGATTTTGACTCATTCTTATATACGAAGATGATTTTAACTCCTATGCATGGAAGTAATTAATTTCGACTCATTCGTATATTAGGGGACTATTTTAAGTCGTACACATGGGAGTAATTGATTTTGACTCATTCGTATATGAGGGAATTATTTTAACGCCTACGCATGGAAGTAATTGATTTTGACTCATTGTACATGAGGAGATTATTTTTCCTCATTTTAGATGAGAAGATCATCTTGACTCATCACTGTATGAGGAGATTATTTTGACTCATTTTATACAAGGTGATTATTTTGACTCATCACTGTATGAGGATATTATTTTGACTCATTTTAGATGAGAATATTATTTTAACTCATTACAACATGAGAAAATTCTTTTAACTCACTTTAGATGAGAAGATTATTTTGACTCATCACTATATGAGGAGATTATTTTGACTCATTTTATATGAGGATATAGTTTGACTCATTTTATATGAGGATATATATTTGACTCATTTTATATGATAAGATAGTTGATTCATTTCACATGAGGAGATAGTTTCTAACTTATGAGGAAAATTTTTTTTGACCCAACAAAGTAAGAAATTTATTATGAATTTCTAGGTGGAAATTCTTTTTGTTAGGGGAAAGATTGTAATACCCCGTAAATTTAAAGGATTTTTAATTGATTAAATAATTAATTTTTATGAATTTGAAATTATTATTTTAAGTGAAAACTTGAATTTATAATTATTTGAGTAATAAATAACGCTTTATAATAAACTTTAAAGTTGGAACAATTATATAGGGTTTAATTATAATTTAAAATTTTATTAGAGAAAATCGTAAATTATAATTGTAGTAAAATAATAATTAAACTAAAAGTGAAAGTTTCACTAAAGAGCATAGGTAGATGGATAATTGGAACATACTTTGTGAACAAGTTAGAGTGAGAGAAAAAAAAAGGGAAGTCAAAGTTAGGAGGAATTAATATATAAATTAAAAAGAAACCCTAGTTTTATTTTATAATAACTCCTCACCAAATCTCTACATCAACTCTCTACTCTCTACGCTAATTGTACTCTCTACACTAATTCTCAATACCAATTCCTATAATTTTTCTTACCTTCACCTTACAAATTATTTTACTATAAACACTTTACAAATATTAAAGTTTGTTTTGGGGAAAAGATTCAACCAAGTTCAAGAACAATACTACTTTTAACTCAAGGGGATTTTTTCAACACAAATTTCTCCACAAATTGGGCTTTTTGCGTTCTTCGTACCAAACAGTATAATACCACACTCTCCTTTCATTGTGTTAATATTGATTTTTTTTACCTAAACAATGTTTTACAAATTCTTAAAATAATGTTTAGATAACTAGGGTGATACATGTATTTAAAAATTTGGATTTTTGACAGACACGTGCATGAATCCAACTATTAAATAAATTGAATTTGTCTATAATAGTTCAATTGTTAGGATGATAATAATTCAGAAATTACGACGTCCCTTCAAACACATACCATTCTCAGTGTACACCGAGTTAGAATGTGAGTCATGCACTAAACTATTGGTCTAGATCGTATCTTTCCAATGAGCTTTGAATCAGATCATTTGGACTTCTAAGTACAGAGTTATGACTGTTTTAGTAAAGGGTTATGATACGTCATGAATATTGCATATTAGCACCCATTATCTTTATGCATTCTAGTACAATTATGCCCGTTAATTCTCGTATTTACACTCATTTAATGTATAACCTTGGGTTTCGATATATATATATATATATATATATATATATATATATATATATATGAGTGTATGTGTGTGTGTGTGTGCGTGTGTGTATGGCAAGGTTTATTTGAGTTTTTGTAAGTATTGAAATGCTTAGCAGAGCGATTGGTGCTATTCGGAAAGTTTTCAACGCATTACGCAACTTAGGGGCTTTTTAGTCATTTTAACGTTCGAACTTCGTGCCTGAACTCTTCATGAAAGTTGTAGCCCTTCGAGTCGATTTCGCGTGGCCTCCGACGATTCATTAATCCGGTTCCTAACGAACATGTTATGACCATTTTCCCAGGGAGCTCCTTCTTGTTTTTTAGGATAAATCTTTTTCTTTTCTTTTATCTTTATTTCTTTTACCACTTACTTTTTGGTATTGAAGACATATCTTTCATTGTATTATTTTGTCATCTTTTTAGTAGTTAGGTTAGGGAGGGTAGGGTTTGGAGGTGATTTTATGTGTGGCTTCTCTCTCTCCTAGGGTTTTACCAACTTTGGTTTGTAAGAACACTATTCATCATCTCTCTCTTTAAATCCAAGCTTCCACTGTTTATTTCCTGTTGTGTTTTTTAGTTTTCTTGATTTATTAACTAGGTTTACTTACCTTCATTTAATTAATGTCATTTAATATGCTTTTTAGCTAATTTAGTTTAGGTTGTGATTGATTGAACTCACCTTGGGTTAATTGTAATACCCCGTACTTTCATAGATATTTAAATTGTATATCAGTGGCATAATTTGGTTATTAGAGGAAATTACTGTGAATAGTAATTTTGGAATTTTTGAGTGTAATTAAATAAATTTAGAATATAAAGTAAATAGTAAATATTAGTTCGCAAGTGTCGGATTAATATTTACATGGAGTATATTTTCTTACAGGACTAAGAATATGAGTTGGAGTATTTTAATTAAATGTCGTAGTTGGGTAAAGCGACGAAGGATAATGTTTTATTTAAAAAACACGCGTATTGAGATGGGTTGGGTTTAATTAGTGAATTTTAGTGAAGTGATTCGGATGGAGATTTTGAGTGTACAATTGGTTTCGGAATGGCCGAGGTAGTCAAAATAGAGTATCCGGGGGTAGCATTTAGGTTCTGGGGATTTTTGGACTAGTAGGGACTCGCATTTGAGTATACGAGTCATTTTAGGGTTTAATATAAGACACGAGAGAGGGAGAGAAAGGAAAGAAAAAGAGAGAAAATAAGAAGTAAAGAAAGGAAGAGATAAAAGAGGAGAGAAAAGGGGGTTTAGGGCCAAACTCTGCGGGATTCGACTCGAGGTTGTCGGAATTTATCCACGAGGCAAGTGTTTACTTTCTTTATTTATTTGAGTGTGTATCTCATATATAGTTGGCGTAAACTAGATATATTTGGCTTGGAACCCTTGAAATAAATTCGGAAAATTTAATTTTGAGTTCACATATTGATGTGTTGTTAACTCTTTATGAATTCTAGGGTTAAACCCATGTTAATGGTGTGTATATATGGTTAGAAATGGAAGATTGAGAAAGTTAGGTTAGTTTAGTTAGGGGTTTAAATCTTTGATTGAATGATTGAATCCCTTAATTTTAATTGATGTTTTTAGTATATCATAGTTGTTAGATGATTATATTGATGGTGGATGACGTTGTGATGATTTTTAGGAGCGGTTTTAGTGAAGAAATTGGGAGAAAAGCCAAAACAACCATAGCTGTCTCGTGCTGAATTTTGAACAGGACCGGATCGGTCCGCCCTCCCAGGACCGTATCAGTCCGTATTTTTCTGATTTTTAGAAAATTAAAGTTGTATATATTTTCGATACAGTCACGTGGGCGCTGACCGCGTATTTTTCTGATTTTTTTTGGATTTGATATGATTTTATTACTGGAGGGTGTTTGAGACCGAAATAAAGTGTGGAGATAAATATTAGGGGTTCCTAAATATAGTGTGAGAACTTCTAAATTATTATTTGAGTGAGGTGTATACCTTGGGTTCTTTGAAAGTAAAATCCAGGACTTACTAATTTACGAGTGTTCGGGATGATTAACACTCGGGGAAAGTATTTCGGCGGGCGATTGTATATATATTATGCGTGTCGAAAATATATTTATACACCGCCTATATGTTTGAGTAAATCCTAGGATGTGATTAGGATGTAATTATTACGAATTGGTGTATTCGGGATTTTATAGATAAATCCTTATAAAGTGATTAAGGTGCGAGTTATATATTAAGTAAGAAAATACTTATAAGTTTAGTATTGTAAGTGTGCGAATACTTATATACTATTACGAATGGGAACATTCGGGGTTAGTGGCTATCGCTATAAGAGTTTGGCAATTATAGCCATAGTATATTGAGAAGTGACATAGATTATATAAACGATGTTGTTACAGTATATATAATATGATACGAATAAATATATCTATGTGTGATTGGTATATTTGTACTTTAGTGGTTGGTTCCACAGGCTTCCCCGGGCATAGGGATGGACATCCAGATTATATATTTTCTCTAGTGCGATCCAGGGAGGTTGCGCGATGTGGGTGAATCCCCTGGATTGAGGAGCAGGGAGAGTATATCCCCAAGTCATATCGTCCCGCATATGAGTGCGATATTAATATTCTACTTTCAAGAGGGAACATGATCGCCTCCACCGTTGTTTATTTTTACCACGATGAGTCTGGCTTGGTAATGTGGTTGGTTGAGTAAACCCAAATTTGCGAATAGGCTCTATGAGACTGCATCCTCGAGTTATAGATCGGTTGGATGGTTATTATACTTATGATTGTAATAACTATAATTATACTTGTTGTGTACAGTATATTGCTTGTATATGAAGATGATATATCATATAGCTTTAACTTGTCAAAAGAGTAAAATGAATAAGGTTTTATTCTCATTCCGGGAGATTATATCCGGATTTAAATTGTGATTCGTATATTAATGTGAGAACTATATATATACGGGATTTTATATACTAAAGTGGAAATGGTATTTTAATCTAGTGAAAGTTAGGGATTATGAACGGTATAGTTGTATATATTTAGAAACGAGAACTATATATATAGAACATGGATGATTATAGCAACTAAAATCTTATATAATAGCTTACGGTATAACTTATATTATATCACGCAAGGTAGGTGATAGTTAGGAGGATTTAGAAGATAGGTGCATGAGATAAGTTAGGCAGGGTAGCTTAACTAGGTTGTTTAAAAAGATATACGGTAGGTGTGCACTATTAGAAGAGGGGTGAGGTGTATCTCATGAGAGTGTGATACCAGCTTAAAGAGATTTCATAATTTAAAATATGGCTTTTAAGCACTTGCTAAATATTTTCAAAACTCGGGCCCTGACTCATTTCCCTATTTTCTCCTCTCTTGCTATATATATATATATATATATATATATATATATATATATATATATAGGTGTCCAGACACAGGGATGCCTGGATGATGATTTCTTCGAGTTAGACATATGCTACAGCAACTGTGGATGAAAGCAGGTTTATTTTAGACGCTTCCATCCTTGTGATCTAGATAGGAGGCATTGTATATGTAAGAACATAAATTTTCAATTGAGTCCCTGTATTGTTTTGACTTAATTCCATGAACAAAACTGTGTTTGTAATATGTCATAGGGATATTTTTTTTTATCACGATCCCACTTGGTCATGACGTATTGAAGAAATTAAAGACGTTGCGGTAAAACTTCAAAGAATTAATCATACCGAAGTTTAATTGGTGCAAGTTTATTCATCTTTAAGTTTATTGCATTCCGACATCACACAGGTATGAATGCGTATAATTAATGGTGCTCGGATTTATTTTTATAAAAAGAAAAGGATGTAATTTTATAAGGAAAAATGTTTTAAATGTTTTAAACTACGTTTTATTCTGATAAGCTCGAAAAAAGAGTTTGACTTATTTGGATCTCTTTTGGAAGAGACGTTTTAAAGAAAAGGTCAAAAAGTGAAACTGACACACAACGTCGTTCAAATGACAAGCTGGCTCGTTCAAACGAGATGGCTATGTCGCGCGAACGACAGGCCAATATCGTTCGAGCGACACTGTTTTGAGGCGATGAATTTTTCGTATTTAAAGCGTGATTTCGATAGAATTAAAAAGTGTACATTCTAAAAAAACAGTTTACGATCCAGAAACGTGTTTGCACATGTTTTTTTAAGGCTTTAAAGCTTAAACACATCCTTAGAGTTTGCAAAGATCCGAGTTATCATTTCTATATGTTTACGTGATCTTGCTACACCAAGAAGGTTTGTTTTAAAATTGAACATCAGGGTTTTGCGTTGAAGAAAAGAGAAGGACTTCTTGTTCGATATCGTAGACGTATCAAACTCATTCGGAGGACACTGAGACATACGTGGATGCGTGTGTTATGGACATGTATCCTGGAAGAAGGACTTTCTGTGTGGGCATAGTGAGAGGAGTGGTTGGCGATCAGAAGAGCGTCAAGACCCGTGGGGATCGAGTCATTGAGTGAGTCTTTGTCTGCTCGTTTTAATTTTATATTCATAGTGATTGTCTGGCTTGGGCTGTCCGAGGTTGTTTTCCCATCTTGGGTTTTTCCTCGTACATCCGGCGTTGTGAGTATTCTTTACTTTACTGTACTTGCTGTAATGACTAGATGCATGTTTAGGATTAATCAAGATAAAATTGGTTTAAAGTAAAAATTGGTTTTTCAAAACTTGGCTTGGTGATAATTAAAAGTTAGATAATTTTTGGTGAAAATTGGTTTGATTTGAAACACATGCATAGGGACCAACCCCTTTTAAAATTGGTATCAGAGCGGGTTACGCTAATTTATCGCGTGATCCTGATTTTTTAAGGATTTTTTTATACAATTTGACTTCTCACGTCGTCAAATTAGTATCAGAGCTAGAAAACATAATTTATTTATTTTGTGATCCCGTGTGTTTGTTTATCTCTCCCGTATTTGTTTTCTCTCGATGGATTCTCTAAGATTTTACGATTTACATCATTTGAATTTAAAGTTTGCAAAACGTATTGAAGTTTTGGAAAAAGAAAATTCCTATTTTAAAAATATGTTTGAATATTTGCAAACGTTTCAAATTCAAAGAGATATTTATCATGAGAAGTTTGGTTCCTTTTTTAATGATATTAATATGTTAAAATTGTACAAAAAGGATAGTGATGATAGAGTCCTCGTTTTAGAAAAAGAGTTAGAGGATTTGAGAAATTCTAGGGTTTGTGCCGTTGAGGAAAATAATTTGATTAATGATTTTGTGGCACGAGAAAAGGTTCTTAGTGATAAGTTTGCTCACATTTAGGGGGAGCGAGGTAACCTTCTAGGGGTAATTGATAATTTAAATAAGGAGTCCCTAAAGTTTGAGGAGCTTAATTTTTTGCTTGAGTCCAAAGTTTTGAAGTTTAAAAGTGTTTCAAATGACTCGAGTAGTTTGTATAGTGATGGTAATGGCTTGTCTTGTTCTAATGCTTCCGTTTCTAATGCCAAAACCATTACTTGTTTTAGAGGATCAATCACATCCGAGGGTATTAGAAAAGATCAACCTAAAGGTCCCGTTCCTTTTCGAGTTTACACATGTTCGCATTGTGGTAGGAAAGTTCACCGTAGGAGTTTTTTCTATGATCTTAGAAAATACCCTGGGAAGTTTAAACGTAGTGTCCCGTCGGTTTCCAAAACTCGTTTTATTAGGTATACACCTGTTTGGGTTAGGAAATCCGTTTTGGAGATGCTAAATGCTAGGTTGGTTGATTCTCACATGCTTGCACACGATGCGTCACATGCTATTTCTCATGGATACTTGCTTGCATCATATTGTTTGTCATATGCTAGTTTTGCCTCATGATATATTCCTCCTAGTATTATGACATGTTTATCTATTTGTATTATAGTTTTCATTTGTTTGAGTCCAATTTGAGAAATGCAAAAAGATTTTATTTTTGATAAAAAATTTTAAAAAAACAAAAATTGTTTGTTTTCTTGTTTGGTTTTTTATTTTTGAGTTTACATGTTTGATGTGTCACACTGGTGTGCTTGGACCCTCCATTGTTTCATTATCCATGTGGATAGGACATTTGGTCATTATTATTGATGCTTAGAATGATCTTAACCATTGTTTATATGGGGTTGTTTCGAAGTTGATATACATTTTGATTCGACTTTGTATATATGCCAATATTGCACACATGCACGAGTTTATATGGATGTTTGACTTCTCTTGCATATTTGAATTTAGTGAGGCGTTCTTATCTCAATCTTGTCATCTATGCGTAAGTAGACTTAAGGAGAAGTGTGCATGTAAGAACCGTTTACCGTGAGGATTTGAATTGAAAAATGATGAGTGATTCACGAGAAAGGGTTGCGAGAGTTCAAAATTAACTCGTCGTGAAAGCCATCATTTAAAAGAGCCCAAAAGAAAACGCAATATACTAAGAAAATGTCCAATAAGATTTTCTCTAAGTTCAAAATTCTAGAAACCTCAAAAGAACTTGAAAAAGTATATATTTATGAGGGAGTTTGGTTGGAGAAATTTTAAACGGGTTTACACAACTAATCCTAATGTTGAAACATTGAAATTGGACGCTATTGTTTGTAGAATCGTCAAAATTCTGGATTTGTGTGCATGTAGTATGTTTATTAAGCTCACACTTTAATTGCCATATGGCTATGAAAAAGTTTGATGATTTATCGCTATCAATTAAAGCTTCTTGATCTTTTTTATGTGTTGGAATTGTGACTAAATTGTTGTATTTTCACACCCATACATTTCATATCCATGTTTGAGAACATCGATACTATGTTTGCATGTAACTTACATTGTTTATTTTTATAAATTTTTGTATTTTGTGTTAAAAGCTTAGTGTTTTAGCACAGTTTTGCTGCTGTCAGGCCTTTCCACGGTATTTTTTCTGGAATTTTTTTCACTGGGTAAAAATATATTATATTTCTGGAAAACTGGGAAAATTTGGCCTGTCTTGAGAAGTCGTTCAAACAACATTACTATGTCGCGCGAAGTCTCATTCGAGCGACGTCCTCATCTTGTTTGAGCGACGTACCTGGCTCGTTCGAACGACAGTCTGGGATTTTATGCTTCGTTTTGGTTTTCAGTCCACTGGTTTATTTTGGTACTGCTGGAAGTTTTCTGGACTAACTGGTTTATATGCATGCTATATTGTTTCTAAATTAATATTTTGCATATGATTCCGTTAATCACACCTGTTTAGATTGCTATATTCTTTGTGTGATTCATTTGGTTTACTCGCTACTGATTTATTATTACTTGATCATATTTAGCTGGTTATTTCATGATTATTTAGAAAATTTTATTTGGTATATCTTCATGCTAGATACTTGTTGATTGGTTTATCTTTTCACCTGGTTGTCTATTTGAGATAAAAAGGGGGAGAGATGTATGTGATGTAGGGGGAGATGTGAGATTTGTTAAGATTGTTTTTTATTACATATTTTACACATTGGTATTAAAAATTGGTATCATATTGTTGCTCAATTGTTTAACAAATAATTTTTCAGAAATTATTCGTATTGGTATCTATGGTCAAATTGGTATCATTTGGATATATATTAGTTTCATTTGTTCCTCCATACTACACTGGGTATTTGTTTGTCTGTTTCATATGTGTAGGTATGCTTCAGTGATTCGAGATTTCAAGTCTACATCACATTCTTACAGTTCATGCTTGTCGGTGCTACATATACTAGTCCGTGTCCTCTAATTTTCTTCTTTGGGTTTTTGGGATGGGACATAGGTGTCATACGATTTTACGGCCCGACTTAGGCATTTCACTGGTTTAGTTTTGTCCCGGAATAGTCAAAGGGTGAGATTTGTAAGGACATAAATTTCCAATTTAGTCCCTGTATTGTTTTGACTTAATTTCGCGATCAAAACTGTGTTTGTAATATGTCATAGGGAGATTTTATTTTGTTACGATCCCACTTGGTTTATGACGTATTGAAGAAATTGAAGACGTTGCAGCAAAGCCTCAAATAATTAATCATGCTGAAGTTGAATTGGTGTAAGTTTATTCGTCTTCAAGTTTATTGCATTCTGAGATCACACAAGTATGAATGCGTATAATTAATGGTGCTCAGAATTATTTTTATAAAAAGAAAAGGATGTAATTTTATAAGGAAAAATGTTTTAAATGTTTTAAACTATGTTTATTCTGATAAGCTCGAAAAAGAGTTTGACATATTTGGATCTCTTTTGGAAGAGACGTTTTGAAGAAAAAGTCAAAAAGTGAAACTGACACGCGGCGTCGTTCAAATGACAAGCTGGCTTGTTCAAACGAGATGACTATGTCGCACGAACGACAGGCCAATATCGTTCGAGCGACACTATTTTCGAGGCGATGAATTTTTCGTATTTAAAGCGTGATTTCGTTAGAATTAAAAAGTGTGCATTCTAAAAAAACAGTTTACGATCCAGAATCGTGTTTGCACATGTTTTTTTAAGGCTTCAAAGCTTAAACACATCCTTAGAGTTTGCAAAGATGCGAGTTAT
The DNA here is from genome assembly GCA_949130495.1 of Sambucus nigra. Taxonomy (NCBI): domain Eukaryota; kingdom Viridiplantae; phylum Streptophyta; class Magnoliopsida; order Dipsacales; family Adoxaceae; genus Sambucus; species Sambucus nigra. The sequence goes on along the minus strand of OX422208.1, from coordinate 642,719,881 downwards.
CATTTCTATATGTTTACGTGATCTTCTTGCACCAAGAAGGTTTGTTCTACAATTGAACATCAGGGTTTTGCGATGAAGAAAAGAGAAGGACATCTTGTTTGACATCGTAGACGAATCAAAGCCATTCGGAGGACACCGAGACATACGTGGACGCGTGTGTTGTGGACAAGTATCGTGGAAGAAGAACTTTCTGCGTGGGCACTGTGAGAGGAGTGGTTGAAGATCAGAAAAGTGTCAAGATCCGTGGGGATGGAGTCGTTGAGTGAGTCTTTGTCTGTTCATTGTAATTCCATATTCATAGTGATTGTCCGGCTTGGGCCGTCCGAGGTTATTTTCCCGTTTTGGGTTTTTTCCTCGTACATCCGGCATTGTGAGAATTCTTTACTTTACTTTACTTGCTTTAATCACTAGATGCATGTTTAGGATTAATCAAGATAAAATTGGTTTTTCACAACTTGGTTTGGTGCTAATTAAAATTTGGAGAATTTTGGGTGAAAATTGGTTTGATTTGAAACACAAGCATAGGGACAACCCCCTTTTCAGTAGAAATATTCATGCCGATATCCCAATTGCATTCATTTATTCTTTTACCGCCTTTTAGTGCGGCATTTGATTTGGTTGTATTATATTGTACCGAGTGTTCGGTCATTTTATTTCATTACAGTTGTTGTATATAAACTGTTGTGATGTTTTACTTGGTTGGTTTAGTTAAAAATATTAGTTAAATTAAAATTTTAACGCCAGCCTAACAAGTTTTTAGTAATTAAATTGGGTTTCGACAGTGATGCTGAGAATGAACGATATGAGATTCCTGTTTTAATTTGGTATAAGATTGATCATACGATATTTTATTAGGCGGGGTGTCACACTAATGGGTTGCTATGCTTTGATGATGGAGTTTATGAGTTTAATTCGATTGGGTTATTCTTGATTTTATGCCTAGGAGATTTAACGGGGTATATCATATATGCTCCATATTTACGACCTTGCGTGTGTAATTTTCTGGATATTTAATGACGCCAAAATCATATTAGGCTTTAATGATGATTTAGGGGGTGACAACTCTAAATATAATTAATTGTTGAAATGAGATTAAATCTTGCTAGGTTTGTAGTCCCATATAACCATTTATACTAATTAACTCGATGTGAGAGATATTAGTCGCAATCTATAGTTTTTATTCCTTTTTGTAATCTTAGTTTAAACGCATGCCTAGTATTATCTTTTCTTTTGTTAATAATTATATTTTACACTTTTATTGAGAAATAATAAACCAATTAACGTCTGGCAACTTTTCTCTGTGGATTCGATACCCGGACTGTCCGTTATACTCCCTTAAAAGAGTGTAGTCAATAGTTTAGGTTTTTGTATTGAGGAGGTGAAACGAACTCAATGACTGGCGTACTGACACTGCACTACTTTTCACCCTCAATCAAAATGGTGCCATTGCCGAGGACTTGCTTATTTTAGAATTTAATTGATTTAGTATTTCTAGTATTTTTCTTTCTATTTGTTTTCTTTGTTAACTATTTTTATAGGATTTCTACATTTGAGCGCCAAGAAATTCTTGAGTTTGTCGGATGCACATAACTTTGTGAAATTTGCTATCTTGAGATATTTTGGGGATAAGAATGTCTTATTCTAATTTTTCTGGTAATCGTAGTGATAATTCTCAAAATACCCTAAACCTATGACTTTTTCTGAATACTCGCAAAGTCAAAAACTTGAAACATCTAAAATGACTTTGGGTGAGTACTACCAAACTCAAATTATGGATTACGGTAATTTTGTGAATGATCATTCTGATATTGGGTGATTCGTATGTTAATGATTTTGATAGTAGTTCCGAGGATAGTTTACAATCTTCTCATTTTCAAGAATCCCCACCTCCACCAATGACTTTGCGTGAAGTTTTGTGCATTCTTGAAAACGAAAAATTTAAAAACCGTTATCTGGAAGAAAATCGTTGTTGGGAGCAAGAGTTGGATGCATTATTCGAATCTAATGAAGATTTTTCTTCCGAGACTTTTGAAGTCGAGGAATATTTTGAACTAAATGAGGAATTTTTGCCTACTTTAAAACAAACCATTTTTCACTTGGCCCGTGGTATAATAGAGTTTGAAAATGAGAACGAAATGGATGCATTATGTATTTGCAATGAAATAATTTTTTCTTTGGTCCCCAAAGAAGAATGTTTTATTAAAAATGAACTTATTTCCTTCGAAACTCAATTGATGATGACTCATCTCTTGAGTTTAAATTTATTTCCTCCCCCTTTTCACTCTCCATTATCGAACCGATACAAGTGTCTGATGAATCGATTCAAAACTTTAAAACAGTTAGCCTTTTCACCGATGAGGATTACTTGTTCAAGTTGATTTTCGTGAAGACAATTTTTCCACTTTGTGCTCCACCTCCCATTCAAATTGTAAAAACTTTGAGGGGAAATTCTATTTTTCTTATCCCACATGTATTCATCACCCGTTCAACCCAAACCCCTCATCATCCCCCCAAAATTTTAATTGATGATAGTTCGTTTCTTCCGCCTTACACATACCTTCAGTTGTTTGAATGGAATTCCTATTTTTCGGAGGGTATGAACTCAATTAAGGGACCCCCAATTATCCCTCAAGGTCAAATCATTGTTTAGGTGGACCTTTAGAAATTTTAACCCCTTTTGTATATTTAATTAAGTAGTTGAAATTTAGATTGTGCATAGTTAACTCTTTTTTATTTATTTTAGTATAGCTTTTAGTGTAATTAGTTAAATTTTCTTTATTTTTTGTGCATGCTTAGTTTTAGCATTTTTTGTAGGTTCAACGAACTCAAATTTACGGAGATTGTGCGTCTCGAACATGCGGTTATTAAAAAGCTAAAAAAATTAAATCACAAAAATATTTTTTTTGCACACACTCATCCGCACTTCTATGCATATATTTTCATTTTTTTGTGTATGTGTGTGTGTGTGTGTGTGTGTGTGTCACTCATTGTGAATCCCATACGTACTTTAGTATTTTAGTGGATATAGTTTTTTATATAGTAATTTTTCTATATATTATTCAGTTATTTATATATAGTTTTATTTTTTATTTTTTTATAATCCCCACTTAGTTCCCATTGCATAGAAAGAGCAAGCCAAAAAAACACACCAAGTCTTGTCTTACACCAAATGAAGAGAGCAGGTCTGAGGGGCCCGGTCTACCAGTCCCCAAGCCAAGGTCGACCGGTGATTTGTTCAAGCAGCTCTGTTTCATTTCCATGGAAAAATTTGAGAACCCGGTCGACCAGTTCCAATACCGCGATCGATCGTCCCCCTAGACCTCACACACTGTCTCATGCCAAAGGCAAATTTAGAATTCGCGGTTGACCGAGATCCCACCCGCGGTCGACTGGGACAAGCAGGTACTAGGCCTATTTTTTATTGTTAAATTTAGAGGGTTTGTTTTACCTCACAGTTGGTAGTAGTTATTAGCTATTCTGTTGGTTTTCCTCACTTGCGAATGAGCTTACATTGGTATGGACAAGTAGGCTTGCTTCCTGGTGACATAGCTTCTTGGAATTGAACATCGTGGGTTAATGAAAGTTACATTCATTACGAGTCAAAGCTTTCATTGGCTTGGGCACGAACCAAATCCCCAACTAATGGATTCAAAATTTTTTGTCCCACTTCGTACCCTCATTTTTTTCCCAACCCTGCCAAACTTCATCCAACTTCAACTAAATTCATCTAATTTATACACATGCAAGGAAAAATTCTTCCTATTTTCCATGTCTCTTTGGTGTATTATCATTTAATTGTCATGATTTCAAGGATTTTATTTTTTTTGACAATTTGTGAGTTTGTTGTTGGGTGTGTCCCAATTGTTATTCCAACTTATTTCGTGTTTGATTGTTCATTTATATCCATTCATGAACACAATTGTTGTTGGATTCTTATGTTTGTTCATGAATGGAGCTTGGTTGTTGGTTTAAATGATAGTCACACACCCTTATGCCACATTGTGCACACTTAGTGCTATAATTAGCAAGTTGCGAAAGAAGAAAAAATATAAACAGAGAGTTAAGGGTTTTCTCTCCATGTGAATGTGTGCAACAATTATGGATTTGCGTCATTTGGAGTGCAAACAATATGGTATTTTTTTTATTAGCACAATTAGGTTGCAATATACAGAATTTTGGTGAGGTGAAAATTAAGGGTTCATCTATTTTGTGTAAAATTGGTCATTCATTTGGAAACCAATTTTAAGAATTCTCTATTGAGGATTTGGATAGAATTTGAGAGCCTTTTTAAAGTGAGATTAATTTTGTGAGAGTTATCCTATATTGGGTGAGGGTTATTTTGTGTGAGCGAAGATAAATTTGAAGCTAGATTATTTTTTGTGTGCGAAGGTATCAAAATGTCCTTTCAAATTATTATCTTATTTAATTTTAGTGGCACGGATCGCCTATGGACGTTGACTAATTGGTGAGCCGCGTAAATATTTTCCATTCTTTTTCTCTATTTTCTTTATAGTATTGCCATATTGTGGGTAAATTTATTTGGGCCACGATTCTGCATGCTTGCACATAACAAATTAGTATCAGAGCCTAGGTAACAAACTAGGATCATTTTAATATTGCTTCCAAGATAAAGTTTGATGTTGAGAGATTTGACGGTAAGAATAATTTTAGCCTATGGTATGTGGAGGTGATGGTCATCCTTGTCAAATAAGGAAATCCCAATACAATGAAGGAAAGCGAGTGGAAAAGATTGATCGGGAGGTTTGTTCCACGACTTGATTGTGTTTGTGAGATCGAACACGATGTTAGGATTAATCTCAAAAGGGGAGTTATACCATTTTGGTATTGTTCAGGTTACTCTGTTGCAAGACCCCCTTAAAGAGTTTAATAAGCATCTCTCAGAACTATTAATCATGAAGATAAAGATGAATTCTTCTTTGGCGAGTGTAAACTCACATTTGGGTCTTGGCAATGGAGAATTAGGATGGAGGGGCTTACATTATGGGAAGAGTCATAATATTTTCTTTCGTTTGGGTTTGGAAGGGACTACACAATATTTTGGAGAGTGAAATTCATTTTCAGATGGCAACCAAAATTGAAGTAGTCCTTACAGTGAGGTAGACTCATGAGGATGGACATAACATTGGTATAAAGTGGTATTAATGGCAATATGATAATCTATTCGAGTGTAATTAATATGCATGGGATGCAGGCTGTTGGCCTTGATAGAGATACTAGAGAAAGCCAAGGACGTCCTATTCTTAAATATTAGGAGAATATGACTTTCCATTACCAAATGGTGGTTCGTGGGAAGTTGACGGAGGTTGCTAGAAATTGTGTCAAAGTTAGAAATTTTAAGGGTATCAAAGGCGGTAATATAGGGTTTGATATAGATGATGGAGGTGTTCTTGTGGCCTCACAAGATATGCATCAGTTGAAGTGAGACGGGGGTTAGGTTTGAGGAGGTCTCAAACTTGGCTAAAATTCTTCATTAGTTTTGTGGTGACAATTGTGTATTTTAGTAACATCCCACACTTTATGTGGTTTTTATGGAAAACTCGTTTTGGCATGGTGATTGTGTTGGCCAAGGTCGAGTTTATTGTAATAGTCAGATCCTTACTGGAAAAAATTTATCAATTTTTTCAAAGGTGTATGTTGTTGGATCTGACAACCTATTGTACCATTTATTTTCTCTTGGTTGCTTTTAGTTGTGGAGACTAAATGCATTTCTTTCTCACATGAAGTTGCTTGTTCACTTTCGATGGAATATTTGGCTTAATGGCTGACGCCATGTTCCCACTTGCCTTCCCCCATGTTAATTGTTTAATAAAATTTTGTGCTATAATTAGCAAGTTGAGGAAGAAAAAAAATAGAGAGCGAGTAATGGGTTTTCTCTCCATGTTAATGTGTGCAATAGTTTTAGGTTTGCACCATTGGGGTGAAAAAAAACGTATTTTTTGGTGTCACAATTCGATTGCAATATAGAGAATTTTAGTGAGGTGAGAATTAAGGGTTCATCTCTTTTGTGTAAAATTGGTCATTTATTTTGGACCCAATTTTGGGTATTCTCTATTGAGGATTTGGGTATAATGTTTGAGCCTTTTTTGCGATGAGATTAATTTTATGAGATTCATCATATATTGTGTGAGGCTTATTTTGTGTAAGTGAAGAGATATTATTTTTTGTGTGTGGAAGGAGCAAAATTTGCATCCAAATTGTAATCGTCTTCAATTTTAGTGACATGGATCGCCTGTGGACGTAGCCAAACTGGTGAACAGTGTAAATATTTGTGTTCTTTCTTTTTCTCCATTTTCTTTATTTGGTAGCCATATTGTGGATAAATTTGTTTGGGCCACGATTTCGCATGCTTGCTCACAACAATAATATTGGATTACATTTCTCATTTGATAATTATAAGTAATTGTAGGACTCGAAACAGTAATTTAAGGAGAGTGTCCTCTACTTATGATATTTATTTCCCTCTAGAACCATTTACATGAGTGTAATTAATAAACTCATAAAGCTTGTTTTGACATATAAATTGACAACTAAAATTAGAATGGAAAATAACTTATGATTTCATTTCACCTATAAAGAGTTCCGTCTAAAGGACCTGAAATGATTATATAAGTTGATGGGAGTAAAGATGGAAGCTAAATCAATCATATTTTTACACATATTTTTTTGTTTTTGTTTTCATAAAAATGTTCTTACCCACATATACCTGAAATGACTTTTATTAGTGCAACTAATCACAATAAGGTATTTTTAGAAAGCAAAGGAATTAAAAGAATATAAGAATGCTCACAACACACAAATATACGTGATTCGGTAACTGCTTACATCCACGGAAAGAGTTCTCAATTATTAACGTCTCTCAAAATTTGATAATTACATCTTCTTTGACCCTAGTGTGAGGGTTGTATTTATAGAAGTTGTGACACCTCACCTACTAAAATACCGGGTGGCCAACCCGTGATCAAAATAAAACATTGGTCTCAAATGGCTCATTCTTAGCATCATTGTCGAAAACCTTTTAAAGGTACTAACCACCTAGTAGTTTAAATAGACTAGTGTCAAATTTTATCTTTCATTAATTAACAACATGAGAAAATAAATAATAATTAAACCATCCACACAAACTGGTAACTGAATCCAACACAGATGAATAATATGAATAAAAATGACCGAATCAACTATCGGTTCAACAATTAAATACAACAGTAAACTGAAACAATAACCTGGAAACACAAGGTAAAAAAAATAACGGAATTCTATTTCTGGGGGTGACATGCCCAAATGAGTATTCAAGTAAAGATCCTACATTAGGAAAAAATGAACAAAGCGCCTATAGCAAAGTCCGACAACTTCCACATGAGCAACAACTGTGCATCCCCAGATAAAATCCCCAAACTGAGCGTCCCTGTGGCTGGAAATCTAAAATGTTTTGAAAAATATTTTCACACGGGTCAGAGCCCAAGTAAAACATTTTGAAAATATTTAGCAAGCAATTAAATTGCAATAATTAAATATGCCTACACACTCTTCATATTTAAGCTAGTGTCGCACTCTGTTGAGGTATAACTTAACCCCTCATCTAATGTGCACATCTAATGCTTGCCTTCTGACCTTACAAGTTAAGCTACCCCACCTAACTAACCGTATCACACCTATTTCTACCACAATACTCTAACTCGAGTACTCTCATTTTGATTATTAAGTTATCTACTCATTTACTTATTAATCGATTTAACAATTTTAAATGATATAACATCAACACTAGTTATATAGGATACACCTTTTTAATCATATAACTTTCACACTAATTATATAAGAAATACATTCTCACTTACGTATTAATCTCGTATATAATTATCTACTCATTTTATATACGTACTAGTATACTATAACATTCACACACATGTCAAGTACAATAACCATCCATTCTTGAGTAATAACTCACCGAATTCTTTCTCTAAAATCCTATCATGTTCCAGGCATACTCCCTCTAACTCGGCTACCTCAAGCCAGACTAGCTCACACCGAACTTGGGCAAAAATATCGTAAATGTAGTGGAGGCGGTCATATTCTCCCCTAAAGTGAAATCGAATGATATCCAAAGCGTCTCACCTCGAAAAATAAATCACTCAATAGTATAATAGGCCATATGACCTGGTTACTATACTCTCCTTTCTCCTCAAGCCGGGGGATTCACCCACATTGCGCAACCTCATATGATAGCACTAGAGGGGTATGTATTCCTATAAATATCATTCACACCGATATTTATAAAGTACACAAATATATATATATATATATATATACACACACTATCACACTAATCGTATACATATATTTAATAAAGTTCGGCTAACCCGTGCCTAACACCCATAACACTAGCCCAAAAATACCTAATTCTATATCCCAACTTGTAATTTAATTAATCACACCTTAATTATTTTTGTTACTTAAGTAGTGTCACCCAACTACAATACCCACACTCACTCACTCAGTCCATATCTTGACTCCTTAGAACTTGTTACCCGAAATCCCACTATTATGGTTTACACCTCTTGTTAAATTTAATATTTGATAATTTATTACATATCTCTATAATAAGTTAAATCGGCTACCCCGTGCCTAAATCTCGTAGCACTAGCCTGAGAAATATCCGAGTCGACTCCACGAACCTTAATTAAATTAATTCCACCCCCGTTAAGTTCATCATCGTAGTGTCACTCAACAAAAAATGCCCGGACTTCCTCACTTGGTCCGTATTTTAACCTTTTAGAATTTATTACTCAAAGTCCCACCAATAAGTTTGTCCCACTTTTGAATTTTAATATTTCTTAATACCTATCTCTTAACATCTTAGATGTCCCACTTTTTAATTTTAATATTTCTTAATACCCATCTCTTAACATCTTCGATATTCACCTCCATTTAATTTTTTCTCAATTAAATACCTTATATCCATAATTTAAACCCAAGGAAAAATCCCAGGCCAAAAAAAAAAAAACACTGCCAAAGTTTTCTCCACGTCATTCGAACGACCGTTCGCTCCCCAACCCACTTTATCTTCCTCACAGGTTATGGTTTTTCCATTGATGATTTCTCAAGCAATTAAACTCTCCCAAATCCTCAACCAAACAATACCCAACTCTGAAAACATGATTTATCCCATTCCTAATCATCCATACACCATTCAACAATAACCATCCCTAAAGAAATTCCAACATATACCGAAAATGTGTCTGAGTGGACAATTTTTGTCGTCGGCGGTAGCGTCCCCCGAACGATTTCCTCCACATTTTCTCCCAAAATATATGTGGTTCCTATCCAATATTACTTAATTCATCATAGGAATCATCAAACATCAACAGTTTCAACCACCATCGATTTATTTTCGGGTTGGGTTTACGGGGTTACATGATCCCCAACTCTGAAATTGATCCCACACACAATTTAAATCCAAAAATTTCTCCTGGATATGAAATCAGATCTCTAGTTTTAACAATAATATTTGGTTTCCTGAGATTTATTTGGTGATTTAACCACGCATTTACACCAATTAATTAAACCAATCCCGTATGAAAAACTCACCCGGACACGGACTTTGATTGCACCTACTATGATATGAATCGAAATACTGTAATTAAATTGAAAGCAAGTTAATTACTTTCCTGGATAAATTCATTGGGTCTGATTTCCTTTGAGGTAGACGAAAATTTGGCCAAGAACACACCCCTCTTCTCTTGATTTGGCTCCGAAAGCTCTCCCAATTTCTCCTTCTTTTCTTCTCTGCCAAACTAGGGATTTCTTATTGAGTCGTGTCTGCCACAAACTCTCTAATGTAGGTTTTTTATTGTTAATCCCTAAATCAAGCCTATGGGCCAAGCCCAAGTGACCCGAACACCTCCGAGCCCGATTATGCCTAAAAATGCCCTGAGACCCAATTACTACCCCCTCGGTACTCTTTTTAGACTATCTCGACCTATTTGGAATCAACCATGCACTCGGAATCATCATCTGAGTTACTTAACTAAAACCCCCAACCTCAACTTCAAATTTTGACATATGTAGAGTTTTAAAATAACCCGAATTAATTAAATCTCAATTCACTAATTTAATTAAATCCTCTAGATAAATTCAGTCCTATATCACCAAATTAATTAAATTCTGTATTCTCAGAAATACTGGGTGTTACATACTTTCCCCCTTACAAAGGAATTTCATCCTCAAAATTAACATGAGTCTAACACTCCAAGGCTCGAATACTTCCCTACTCACATGCCCTTGAGATCGCTGCACATATCTATACCCCTTCTAATCGTGAATTATATTAAAATTAATTTAATTACCCAGGGCGCCCATACACCCTGTACCCATGCTTAGCTACACAAATATTACCCGAATCTACTAGCCTTAAATCGTAATATAACTTTCAACTCACAGTTATAAACACACATATAAATTTAATAACTAAGGTACCAAACCCATGTCCTAATGACCACACATCTCCCCACTTCCAACGTTGTGCTAAGTTTCATGCGTGGGACATCTCGCAGAGTGAATCCAAACAAGGAACCTCCCAGATACACTACTACCTAACTTGATGGTCGTTGAGATCTGATAGGCCCTCAATCCACAACACGTACCCCCGAATTCCCATCTCCCGACATAAACGTATACTCATACACTCTCATGTTACAAAAGACATCATACAATATAGCGCACCTTACTATCACTAGTTTCCTAGCGTGAGTCAATCACGAGTTATATCTCCCTGCTCGAAAAAAAAACTCTATCCACCTCTGAATCCCATCAATAACCGTCCCTACTCATCGGGATCAAATATACCAATACCAACATTTTCTTATAAGTCTATTATGCAACACATGATAACATATATACACATATATATATAGATTAGACCCTCTTTCAGGTGATAACTAGCATAAGTAAATCATCCCTCGAAATAGTGAATACAAAGTTTTACTATACTATATACTATAGCCCAAACATCCCATCATAAATATCACTAACGTCTCATACGTAACATACTTATCTCGGCTCCGCACTCTTGGCGTGTCTATATCATACAGGTATTCTCGATTATCCCAAAATTTTCAATTTAATTCTTCTCGATACTGCCCCACCCATTAACTTGTGGTACATAAGTTTTCTCAGTGCTTCCTTCACAACACTCTCCCGACTCCACTGGCCATATATGGTAATAACTCTCAGCTTAAAGTGTTTCCTCTACACGTTCAATAATTTAACACTTAAAACTAATTCACTAGCATCCAATAACGTCTCACTAATCCAAACTTTTATTAAGGCCCATGCGTATAATAATCCTGCAACGAAGCTTAAAAGACTTTCCCAAATGCACTATCCCCTAACATTGTCGGTCATCGCAATCCATTGGTCCAAAGCGCATAACTAAGACTTCACAAATTCTGTCTCCCGAAACATAAATTAAATCGTCTATGTCCATATCTCTCAAGGCGTCACACGATACAATGCTCTCACTATCATTAAGCCCTCAGTGCGTAAGCAAAAATGAGCTAAAAACTCTCCGCTCAATGGTGAACCCGATATACCCTGAATAACATCAGTAAAAGTTCCTACGCACCGAGAGCCAATATAACTAGATAATTGTGCTCTCTGAAGTCTACTTCAAAAAAATATCGTCACGAGCTTGACCCTCTTTCAAGTGAGACATCGCAAAAATATACATCCTGTCCCAATACGGTGAACACGATAGTCTTGCTGTAACCGCCCACCATCGCTTAACAGTTCATACCCAGGATAAAACCATACCTCGAATATCACCTTTCAAGATGAGTTATCCTCATAAAATATAACCTCTCAGTGTCAATGTATGCTCCCCAGCAGGTGAAACTAAGGAGAGCCTCTGCTAACTCAACGGTAAATATATACAACTATAGTAATATTAATGATACCTCTACTAAAATCGTCTACCTCAAGTCGGACTAGCTCACACCGAACTTAGGATAAAATATCGCAAACATAGTGGAGGCGGTCATATTTCCCCCAAAAGTGAAACCAAATCATACCCAAAGCATCTCACCGCGGAAATAAATCACGCAATAAAATAATAGGCAATATGACTTGAGAACTATACTCTCCCTGTTCCTCAAGCCAGGGAGATTCACCCACATCGCGCAACCTCCTATGATAGCACTAGAGGGGTATGTATTCCTATAAATATCATTCACACTGATATTTACATAGTACACACACACACACACACACACACACACATATATACATATATATATATATATATATATATATATATACATATATATATATATGTGTGTATATACATATATATATATACACACACATATATACATATATATATATATATACACACATATATATATATATATACATATATATATATACATATATATATATATATATACACACATTATCATACTAACCGTATACATATATTTAAGAAAGCCTGGCTAACCCGTGCCTAACACACATAGCACTAGACCAAAAATATCCAATTCTACATCCCTATTTGTAATTTAATTAATCACACATTAAATATTTTTGTTACATAAGTAGTGTCACCCAACTACAATACCCAGACTCATTCACTCGGTCCGTATCTTCATCCCTTAGAATTTGTTACACAAAATCCCACTATTAAGGTTAACACCTTTCGTTAAATTTAAAATTCGATAATTTATTACATATCTCGATAATAAATTAAACTCGCTACCCCGTGCATAACTCTTGTAGCACTAGCTTGAGAAATATCTGAGTCGACTCCACGACCCTTAATTAAATTAATTCCACCCCCATTAAATTCAACAACATAGTGTCACTCAATAAAAAATGCCCGGACTCCCTCACTTGGTCCGTATTTTAACCTTGTAGAATTTATTACAAAAAGTCCCACTAATAAGTTTGACCCACTTATTAATTTTAATATTTCTTAATACCCATCTCTTAACATCTTAGATATTCACCTCCATTTAATTTTTCCTTAATTAAATCCCTTATATCCATAATTGAACCCCAAGGAAAAATCCCAGGCCAAAAAAAGAAAGAAACGCACTGTCAAAGTTTTCTCCACGTCGTTCGAATGACTCCTAAGGCTGTTCAAATGATCGTCCGCTCCCCAAACCACTTCGTCTTCCTCACGGGTTATGGTCCTACCATTGATGATTTGTCAAGATCTTAAACTCTCCCAAATCCTCAACCAAAGAATACCCCACTCTGAACACATGATTTCTCCCCATTCTTAATCATCCATACACCATTCAACAATAACCATCCCAAAAGAAATTCCAACATATACTGAAAATGTATCCGACTGGACAATTTTTGTCGTCAGCGGCTGCGTTCGGACTATTTCCTCCATGTTTGCTCCTAAAAGATTTATTGTTCCTACCTAATCTTACTTAATTCATCATAGGAATCATCAAACATCAACAATTTCAACCACCATAAATTTATTTACGAGTTAGGTTTACGGGGTTACACGATCCTCAAATCTGAAATCGATCCCACATACAATTTAAATCCACAAAATTTGTCCTGGATATGAAATCAGATCTCTAGTTCTAACAATAATATTTGGTTTTCTAAGATTTATTTGGTGATTTAACCATGCATAGACACCAATTAATTAAACCCATCTCGTATGAAAAACCCACCTGAACACGAACTTTGATTACACCTACTATGATATGAATCATTATACTGCAATGAAATTAAAATCAAGTTTACAATGAAATTAAAATCAAGTTTAACTACTTGCCTGGATAAATTCCTAGGGTCTGATTTCCATTGATGTAGCCGAAGATTTGATGAAGAACACACCTCTCTTCTCTTGGTTTGGCTCCCAAAAGCTCTTCCATTTTCTCCTTCTTTTCTCCTCTGCAAGACTAGGGTTTTCTTATTAAGGCGTGTCTGCCATAAACTCCCTAATGTAGGTTTTATGTTGTTAATTCTGAAATTAAGCCTATGGGCCAAGCTCAAATGACCCGAACACCCTCGTGTGAGTCCGATTATGCCTAAAAATGTCCCGAGACCCAGTTACTACCCCCGAGTACTCTTTTCTAACTATCTCGACCTATTCGGAATCAACTGTGCACTCGGAATCGTCATCCAAGTTACTTAAATAAAATCTCCAACCTCAACCTCAAATTACGAGACATGTAAATTTTTAAAATAACCCGAATTAATTAAATCTCAATTCAGTGATTTAATTAATTCCTTCAGATAAATTAAATCCTATATCACAAATTAATTAAACTCAGTATTCTAAAAAATACGGGGTGTTACAGTAGTGTAAAGTAGTTGAGTCATATAAGGAGCACTCTTGATTATCTCATACGAGATTGTAGGTAAGTAACTAAGCCTATCAGTAGTTAAGTGATATGTGCATACATTTTTTCACGTGATAAGAATTTATATTAATCCTTACGTTGTTGGACCTGGCCAGGGCGGCACGGTAATCCTGCTGGGTCTGATCGAACCAGTAAAAATTGGGCTTTTATGGTTTAGACCCTATAATTGCCCCTAAAAGTTTTGGCACAATATTGGGCCAGAATTGGGACAAAGAATTTTAAATCCTTTGAAGGGCTAAAAGGTTGATCTAAATGATGTTGAAAGCCTCTGGTCGAACATTTCCATAGTTAATTAAAATCGATGGGGGCACGCTGGTCATTGTTAGAGATATCAACCGCCAAAACCTTTTCTTAAACTCTGCTCCATATGATTATCTGCACGCAATTCAAACATCACTTTGTTTCAAACTTTGTACCGGTAATTTTTGCTCATCATATCTTGATAAAAAAGACTTGAAGCTTCTTTTTGCTTTGATTTCTCTACAAGTTCTTCTTCTACTTCTTCTCTCTTTTGCTTCTTTGTAGTTCTTTTCTGCCAGCCTCCGTTATATGTTCTTCTGTTGTCCTTTTCATCTATTAAAAGTGGTGAACGCTCCTTATGGGAAGAACTTTGAGGATTTTAGGAAGACATATTCCATCCTTCCCTAGGTTACAATTAAATGTGCCCCCTTCCCTAGAAATTATATTGCAATTGATGGAGGCCATTGGATCCATAATTTAGCTATGGTTCAGGGAGGACTAAGCATTCCCCTAAAATAACTTTTTTTTAGAATTTTTTTGAATAATATGGGGTCGTTCCAGCTCAATGTGACCCCAATTATTGATGTATTATTAATTGGGGGCACATGATTAACGAGTTGTATGGGACCAATCTGGGTATCCTAAAAATAAAGTATTATTACTCCTGGTCTCATACCAATGACGATCTTGCATACCTGAAGGCTAGAAAGGCCAATAGGGTCCTTGTAGTGAACCTTCCTAATTCCAATTAGGGATATTGGGATCAGGGTCATATTGCCAGGAATTGGAAACATCTGCCTCTCTCTGAGGGGGAAGAATACACTGGGTTTTTGTGCCTATATTAGGGGGTGATATAGGTTGAAACTTACTCCTTATATACTTCTCCTTAATTCTTAACTTTTAAATTGTCTTTCCTGATGGAATTTTTCTTTCCTAGATCTGAACAACTCACTTAAAGAAGAAGGAACCTGCTCTTACCCAAATTAATAGGGTATAATTACTCAAGTCTTGGAAGGTGAGAGAGTTACTTGCTGGTGGTGATCATACCCATTCATCATTTTTCCTCTTGGGGGATAAAAACACTACTGCCATCTCCACTGCTTGCCCAGTGGATGATATTCCTGTTCTCTCTTTGCCGGACGAAGAAGTGTCTGTCTCTTCATCCTTCGAATCTCTAAACGTTGAGTCCACACTTGCTGATATGGAGGATTCCATGGCGCCCAGGAAGAGAATTTTACAGATTGATGATTATGATGTTAAGATTATGGCCTCCTCTCCTAGGACAAAGTACTTGAAGAGGACTGAAACTGAGGGCCCTAACCCTATTAACCCGAATTTTGCCATTCAAGAGAAAAACAAGAAGGAAAAAGACGCCCCTAATCCTTATAAAAAGGGTGATCTTCGTCCTTCTGTGAGGACTTCACAAGCAACGCCGATATCCAGGAATTCTTCCCTAGCTTATGGCCTTTTGAGGGGGGTTGTAATTGTAGCTGATCGTGAGTTGCTCAAATAACTTTCCCCTAAGCAACATTAATCTCGTACTGCTCAAACTCTATCACTTGTAAGGAATTCCCTTTCTTTATTTCCTCATCACTTATTATATTTTTTATTCTTAGATATACACATCTAATATATGCATTTTCTCTTTATTTGCAGTTTACGATACATTTTGTTCAACTCTTGGATAGTCGCTTCGATCAGTCCAAAAGTAATTATGAGCTCAATGAAGCTCTTCAAAAATCAAAGGAGGCCTTGGCCAATTCTAGAAATGACTACGAGGAAGGGAAAAAATCCACCAGCGATGCGATGGACGTGATGAAGATCAAGAATGGTCGACTGAAGTTTGAATATAATCAACTAAAGGCTGAGCAATCACAGTTGGAAAAGGAGGCGGAGGAATTCCCTTCGGCTAAGGAGGCTAGTTTTGAGAAAGGATATAACGAAGACTTTGAAGATGCCAAATGCCAGCTGACATTCATCTGTAAATATAACTTCAATAAAGGATGGGTTGTAACATTGGTGAGGACTAATGTTCTAGTTGAATCCGACCTTTTCAATGAGCACAAACCTAACTCTCTACCAAGAGTTGAAGAGGAAGCTGCTACCAGCATCCCAGTCAACCATACTGGGGATGTGGTGTCCATGGAAAACGCTGCAGAAGTTGAGGGGTAAGTGAAGAAATAAGAGTGCTTAGACTAGGACATGTATTTATTATACCTTTTCCTGCTTTTCTATTTATAAGGGCTTTGACCGTTTTGAAGTTCATTAATGATTTTTTTTTTAAAGTTGCAACGTTATTCTTGTGTCTTATTGAACTTTTTCTTTTGTTTGATTTTACTTTATGTAGTTTTTTTGTCTAGGATGATAAGTCCCTGTTTGGTGATTTAAACATCATTCTTGGTCGAAATGCTAGTGCTCAAGCATGTCGAGCATTTGTAGTTCTTCGCAAGTCCCTTAAAAAAATGACTAATGCCTATAAGAAATAGTCATCTTTAGTTCCTCAGCTTAAGGATGACTTGAAGGATGTAGGAGATGTGGGAGCCTTAATGCAAGAGGAAGTGAACAACTTGAAGGCTCATCTCTCCAGGGCAAAAGACATTGGCAATGTTGGTTCCCTTCTTTAGTTCGAAAATGATGAGCTCAAAAAGAAACTCGTTAATGCTGAAGAAAGTAGCCAAAGAGCATATGTCATGGTAGTGGGGATCAGTCGTGATGTAATCAAGATTTACTACTTTTCTAGGATGGGTCCTCGAGTGGCCTAGTTAGTAAGATATGATGAAGGTTGGTTGTATACTCATGTTAGACTGGAAGAGACCAAGATTATGGCATACAAAAATAGCTAGTTGAATGCCTTGGTGGTTTTAAAGTGTAAGAGGGTGATTTCAATCATTTGATCATAGCTTAAGCTACATTTAGCTTTTGGCATATCCCGTTACTGATAGTTTTGAGCCGTCACGAAAATTAATTTTCATCACCCCCAAATTCAAGAAGATCTTCACAAAGCAAAGGTATAGATTATTTAGGATTTAAATTTATTCGCATTTATATTTGGGAGTTGTTTGTATTAAAATCAAGGCATTTTTTCTAAACATTTTTCTAGCTTTAAAAAGTTTCAAAAAGTGTGTAAATCATTATAACAAGATGCACATCTCATTATAACGAAGTTGCTACCTCGTTCGATGTGGTAGTTAGATAGTTCCATCAATTGAACATGTAACAAGGGCTTACTGTTTCATCATGTTTAAAGTGCGTTTCTTCAAACAAGAGTAGGTTGTCATTCAAACGATCTCAGTATCATTCAAATGAGAATATATTCTCGTTAAAACAAAGTTAATTTTTTGTTTGAATGACTTAAACCACCTCAAAATTTGTGTTGCTTTACAAAAACCTATTTCATGTAAAAAATTGTAGAGACTTTTGCGATTTCGAATTCTGAAAATGTGCTTCAAAAGTACTCATCCTTTTAGGTTAGAAACCTATTTTGATTCACCTTTATCACTCCTATGTATGTATGTATGTATGTATGTATGTATGTATGTATGTATGTATGTATGTATGTATGTATGTATGTATGTATGTATGTGTTTGAATCAATTTAAAACCCTAGATTTCCATATCTGAGTTATTCTTGTGGGAAGATTCTTTTCACTACTGACCCGTTTTGGTTCTTGAGGTGATCACTTATGAAAGGAAGACCAAGACTGATCAGTGGATACCGAGGGTGGATCGCCACTTATGGATGACTCTAGATTGAGTTGTATTCTGTAGAAGTTTTTTAATTTTTGTCTTGTAAAATTTTCTATAGTGTTGATAAAAGGTTTTACCCGAAAGGGGTTTTTCTTCAATTTTCCTCGTTTGTGTTTGCATGCATAAGTTTATCTAATTTATCACCTAGTGATTGTTTAGGGTAATAAAGATAATATTTGGATTGTTGTATGCCAGACACTTAATTATAGAAATTATCCATTAAGATCGCAAGTCTACTCTTAAATTGGTATCAGAGCATGTTGCACAAATTTATCGTGCGATCTTTTTCACAAAACATTTTTCTCTTGATATCAATGTTTTCTGAAAATTATTGATCTTTGAAAAATTAGATTTTAATGGAGAATTTGTATAGTTGAGTGTCGATATTCGATGGTACTAATTACGCATATTGGAAGGCTAGGATGAGGTATGTTTTAAAGGCAATAGATTAATGCGTCTGGATTATCTATGAAAGAGGGTGGACACCTACCACTATCGCAGTTGATAATGTCATCAGTCCTAAACCTCTCTTACAGTGGACAGAGAACGATTTTAAGTGGAGAAATTTCAGTTATGGTGGTTTGAGTGCCATCTTGAGATCCATCACCCCTGACGAGTTCCGCTGCATTATGATGTGCACTATATCAAAAGAAGCTTGGGATACCCTTGAGCTCACTCACGAGGGTACCAATGTTGTGAAAGCTTTTAAGATACATAGCCTCATATCACAATTTAAAACGATAACAATGCTCGAACCTGAATCTTTCAATAAGTTTTATGCATGACTTTCCAACATAGTTAACTCGAGTTTCAATTTGGGTGAGAGGATATCATAGACGTGTGTAGTTAAGAAAATCTTGAGATCTTTTCCCGCTCGCTTAATTCCTGAGGTTATGGTTCTTAATTCGCTAGGGATCTCTTACGTTAGAAGAACTCCTAGGAGATCTTCAAATAAATGATCTAGATATGCTCTCGAAAATAGTTAAGCCTAAGGATAAGGGGGAGAGAGAAAGTGTCTAAAAAGAGAGAGGAAGCGTCATTCAATTTTGAATTTGATTGTGATGTAGATGATATGGCCCTTTTCGCTAAAAATTTAAGAAATTCCTGAAACTTAAAAATTAAATTACTTCCAAAGAAAAGAAAAGTTTTGAGAAAGATAACAAATTTAAAACGGGAAAGAAAAATTTTGAAAAAGAAAAGAAATATTTCCCAAAGAAAGACGAGGAGAGATGTTACGAGTGTGACGAAAAGGGTCACAAAGCTCATGAGTGTCCGACTAAGTTGAAACGTTAAGGGAAAGGAAAATTTGCCTTAAACATCAGGCTTAATGATGGAGAGGTCGAGTCATTGAGTTCGGTAGAAGAATCGCCTCTTGGATGTAACTTCACCGCATTCATGGCTAGTTATGTTAGTACTCCTAGTGCACCTCACGATGTTAAGAAAGATACTAAATATGAACACCTCAACATTGAGTCTTGTCGTTTTGAGGAGAGTGAGGGAGATAATGATTTATGTGAGAGCGAGAGTGACCTTCAACGCACCTACCCCCTAACTTTATGCCTGGTCCTTTAAAACGAAGAAACAAAATAAAGGTTTGGTGATGAGAGATTTAGCGCTAGAGAAAGGGTTAGGTGAGGTGAGAGAGGGTGAATACTCGGTGAGAGGATCTTTGGGAGAGATAGTTTATTTAGTTGAGAAAGAGAATGAGAACTTGACCAATAAAGTGGCTAGTATTACAAGAGATCTCCAAGCATCCATGAAGACTCATGAGGAACTTGAATCCCTTGTATACCAACACGAAGAAGACCTTGAACGTGCTCGGGAGGTCAAGGTAACCACTGAGAACACATCAAATAAGTTCAGTAATATGCTCCTCGATACCACTTTATGAAACATCGAGAGGCAAGGAATATGCTACGATAGTGCATCCACTTTCCACATCACACTCGAGATGGTTCCCGAGCTTATGATGGATCTTTATGCCCCTTGACCGAATCCACCTAGGAGGCCTAATCCACTTAGAAAAGTAAATCGAGGTACACCTAAACCTGTTTATGTTTGCACCTATTGCAAAAAGAGAGGCCCCCTTCAAGAGTTTTGCTATAAATTAGGTACGACTAGTCGTACACATACTCCCCTACACCAATTTAGCTACTTTGCTAGTCTCAGAGAGCAAGTTGAATTTCTAGTCTCGACTTCCCATACTTTAATGTAAGAATTTCAACGGATGTCTTTGCCATTTGAGAACGCTTGCAACATTCCGACTAAAGTCAACGACGGTAAGGGAAAACAAAAGGTTACCGTTACTTAGGTACCTAGGCGAGACGAGAAAGCCCTTATTTCTCACATTGCTTAAAAGGCTCAAAATACTTCCCAATGGTATTTTGATAGTGGGTGTTCTAGGCATATAACAGGTGATGTCTCATTTTTTAATAAACTTGAGGATCGCAAGGAAGGTAAAGTCACCTTTGGAGATGGGATTAGATTTAGCATTTTAGGAAGTGGTAGTGTTGAGATACCCGAATTTCCTAAGATAGATGATGTGTTGTACGTGAAGGGATTGAAAGTGAAGTAGATTAACATAAGCCAACTGTGCGATAAAAACTTTATGGTAAAGTTTGACTGGTCCGAATGCAGTGTTTATGATCAATCTGATAAACTTTTACTACAAGGTATGGGGATGCAAGATAATTATTATGGAATTGTTCCCAAGTCTTTTTTCTGTGCAACAGTGCCACGGTCTCCACTATGGAACTTTGGCATCGGTGATTAGGTCGCGTGAACTTTAGAGATCCTGAGAGGTTATTTAAGAAGGACCTAGTTCATGGCTTACCATCACTTGGGAAACCAACTTCCTTGGTTTGTGGACCTTACCAATAAGGTAAACAAATTCTAAGTCCCCACCGAAAATTGAATACCATTACTACCACCCGAGTTTTAGAGTTGATTCATTTGGATCTTATGGGTCCTACTCGCATGGAGAGCTTAGGTGGTAAGATATACATTTTTGTGATGGTCTATGACTTTTCTAGATACTCGATTGTAGGATTCCTTTAAAAAAAGTTCAATGCGATTGATTTCCTTACAACCAAGTGTCGTGTCCTACAAAACTAATATGGTGTCACGACGACACTGAATTTAAAAAAGAAAAAATAGATAGATATTACGATGAAGTGGGCATAAAGCATGAGTTTTTGATCGTTCGTACTCCTCAACAAAATGGGCTTATTGAGATGAAGAAATAGATGATACAAGAGATGGCTAGATCCATGCTTTTTGGGAGAAACATGCGAGACATTTTTAGGCAGAGGTGGTGAGTACCGCATGCCATATAGTGAATTGGGCATATCTTCGTTCGCACATACTTCACACGCCTTATGAGTTGCGGACAGGGAATAAGCCCAACCTATCATATTTTTGCGTCTTTAGGAGTACATGCTACATCTTGCGAGATATAGAGCCCTTAGGAAAGTTCGACACCTAGAGTGATGAGGGGATATTTTTAGGATATTCATTGATGAGTAGGGCTTAGCAGGTTTATAATCTGGATAACTCTAAGGTTATAGAGTCAATAAACATCATGATTAGATATGATGAACCACCGACATTTATTGCTCCTAGTCCGCAGTGTGAAGATGATGCACTCTCAAATTGGTATCCCTCATATCGCCCCCGTTCTTGCTTTGGGGGAGACACCATTTTGGGTTCAAAAGAGCCATGACCCTTCCTCTATACTTGGTGATCCTACACTAGGTGTTAAGACTCGTTCCCAACTCAAAAATATTATTAACTATATGTGTTACACATCCCTAGTCGAGCCCAAGGACGTAAAAAAAGCACTCAAGGATGAGCATTAGATATTGATCATGCAAGAAGAGTTGCTTCAGTTTATAAAGAATAATGTCAGGGAGTTGGTCCTCCGACCTAGCGATACTAACGTGATAAGTAACAAGTGAATTTTTAAGATAAGGTGGATAAAAATGGTACCATAGTTCGTAATAAGGCTAGGTTGGTCGCTTAAGGCTATACACAGACCGAGGATGTAGACTTTGAGTAGACATTCTCTCCTATTGCTAGGCTTGATTCCGTTCATTTACTACTCACTATAGCATGTCATCTGTGCTTCAAGTTATATCAGATGGGTATTAAGAGTGCCTTTCTAAGTGGCATTCTATAGGAGGAGGTTTTTGTGGAACAATCGAAAGTATTCGAAGACCCTAAGCACCTAGGACACGCCTACTATATTAGGAAATCCTTATATCGTTTGAAGTAAGCACCCCGTGTTGGGTACGAGAGGATTACTTCCTATCTCTTTGGTCGTGACTTTAATAGAGGGGGAGTAGATAAGATGTTATTTATGAGGAGAGAGTGTAGTGCTATTTTGGTTGCCCAGGTCTATGTGGACAACATAGTCTTTGGATCCACGTGCTCCCTTCATGCTCACACTTTAGAGGAGGAGGTGAAGAGTGAGTTTGAGATGATCATAATAGGTGATCTTACATTCTTCCTAGGTCTCCAGGTTCATCATCTTGAGGATGGGATCTTCGTATCTCAATCCAAATATGCAAGAGACTTGGTGAAGAAATTCGTTCTAGACTCCGTTAAGCATGCTCACACCCCTATGAGTTCATCGATAAAGCTTAGCAAAGACACTTTAGGCAACGAAGTATAACAGACTTTATATCGTAGCATGATAGTTAGTCTTCTTTACCTTATCGCTAGTCGACCCGATATTGCCTTTAGTGTTGGAGTCTGCGCGCGATACTCAGTGTCCCCAAAAGGGTCACACTTGCACGCTCTTAAATGTATTATCAAATATGTGAGTTGGATTGTATCATACGGTATTTGGTATTCCTTTGATATCGATGACCGCTTGTCCGACTATTCAGATATCGATTGGGCTCGGGATGTTGATGGGTGTAGGAACACTTCGGGTGGGTGTTTCTACTTTGGGAGTGATCTTGTATTGTGGATGACCAGGGAGCAAACTCCATATCTTTTCCACGGTCGAGGCTAAGCATATTTCCGCCGGGAGTTATTACACACAACTTTTGTGGATGAAGCAAATATTAAAGGATTACTACATTTCACGGGGCACGATGACTATTTACTGTAATAATATGAGTGTCATTCACATTTCACGTAATCCAGTCTAGTATTCGCGCACAAAGCACATTAGGATATGCAAGAACTTTATTTGAGACCCAGTTGAGGAGAAGCTCGTGTCCTTGAGCTCTGTGAGCATCAATGTCAGTTAGCCGATATTTTTACGAAACCTTCAAATGCACTTTGATTCGAGGATCTTAGGAAGTCTTTAGGTATTTGAACCATTGACTGAGATTGGATATATTATCTAGTATATGATGCTTTTCATGCTTATTCATATTTATTCGTATTGCTAGATTGTACTACTAGTGTATTATCATTATATTTATCCTTTTCCATTTTGATATATTTTTCAAAAAATCCAAAAAGAGTTTTGTTTTTCTTGAAATTTTTTGAAAAAATAAAAAAGATTTTCAGTTTCTTTTTAGAAAAAGTGAAAAAGCCAAAAAAAAATTGCAAAATCTAAAAAGAGTTTTGTATTTTTTACGCCGTATGTGAATGAACATTAAAGATGTCTGAGTCACCCATTCATTCCATATCCACATTACCATTTTGTAGTGTTTTGAGATGTGATATCATTTAATTTTGTACTTTATAATGTGTGGAGTCATTAAGATGTGATGTGATGACTACTTGCTATATGTTTGACCCTTTGTTTCCTTTAATACACATGAACACGAGCTTATTTGAGTATTTCACTTACCTTTTACGTCTCGGTTGTAGCTTTTCCATCTCAATTCTTATTTTAAAATGAACCAAATGCGATAAAATGAGATAATGAAAGTTGTGCTTGTAAGAACTATTGCTCGAATTGGAAAAATTGAAAATTATATCTTTAATAAATGTATTATATTCAAAGCAATGGAATCGGGCTACGAAGGATAGGTTGTCTTTGCCTGAATAGCCACTATTTGCAAAAGGACAAGAGCCCAAAAGATTAAAGGCACATAAAAGGAAAAAGTACATAGTGCAAGGACAATTTCAAATAACATTGATTCTTCGCTACATATGAGCATTGATTTCTTCAAAATAAAAAATTTGAGACAAAAAATTCAATATGAGATTTTAGTCGAAGATCAATGGGTTTGCACGTCCTGAAAAAGTCTTGTAAAAGCATTACATTATTTTGGGCATTATTGGAGTGGAAATCATTCACGACCTTGACTAGTTGAATATAATAAGTCAATTTCACTTGAGTTCACTATTTTTACACCTAAGGTAGACTTTGAGATCTTGCATTAGTGGTGTCTCATTCCTTCTTGCACATATATTATGTTTGTCTACGTTGATTTTCCTATAGAATGTGTTCACACCCTTATATTCAGTTTCCATGATTTGGTTATTTCAGTGTTTATCTTTGGTATGTTGTTTTTGTTAAAATTATTTTTATAAGAAAATTAAAAAAATAAAAAATAGTTTGTGAGGTCTTGTAAGATTATCATTGAATGATTATTCATTCATATCCTTTTGTGATGATATCTCTCTATGCTTGGTGTTGTTCCCTATATGGTTCATGATTAGTTTTTACTCCTTGTCTATTTTGAACAAAACAAAAGGGCGAGAAAAAATTATGGGGGAGTTTGAATTAGGGGGGGGGGGGGGAATTTCATATCTTTATGCATTTTATTTTATATCTTTGATATATTTTAAACTTGATGCATCACGAGGTATTTGTTTTGTTTCGTGTGTGTAGGTATTTGGATTACACTCGATGAAGACAAAGTGCCCAAAAAAAGACAAGACAATGAAAAAAATGAAGACTTTGATTTGAAGACAACTATATCTTTGTACCTATCAATTTTAGGGTTTGGGAGGGTATTAGGATATTGTATTCGTCTTAAGGGATATTTTGTAATTTGTAATTTTGATTTTATGTTTGTACCGTAATAGCCAAAAAGGGGGAGATTTGTAAGAGTATGATTTCAATCACTTTCTCATAGCTTAGGCTATATTTAGTTTTTGGAATATCCCGCTACTGATTATTTCGAGCCATCAAGAAGAATCGATTTTCATCATCTCCAAATTCTAGAAGATCTTCACAAAATAAAGTTTTAAATAATTTAGGATTTAAATTTATTCGTGTTTATATCTGGGAGATATTTTTATTAAAATCGAGGCATTTTTTCTAAACATTTTCCTAGCTCTAAAAAGTTTCAAAATTCATTCAAATCTTTCTAACGAGATGCACATCTCGTTCTAAAGAAGTTGTTACCTCATTCGATGTGGTCGTTATATAGTTCCACTAATTGAACATATAACAAGGGCTTACTGTTTTATCACGATTGAAGCTCGTTCAAATGAGAGTAGGTTATCGTTCTAACGACCTCAGTGTCATTCAAACGAGAGTCTATTCTCGTTCAAAAGAAGTCAAGTTTTCATTTGAACGACCTTAACTACCTTATAATTTGTGCCGCCTTATAAATACCTATTTTGTGAAAAAAATTGTAGAGATTTTTGCGATTTTAAATTTTGCAAATTTGCTACAAAAGCACTCATCTTTTTAGGTCAAAAATATATTTTGATTAACCTTTATCACTCCTATATATTTATGTGAATCAGTTTAAAACCCCAGATTTATATATTTGAGTCATTCGTGTGGGGAGATTCTTTTCACTGTTGACCCGTTGTGGTTCTCGAGGGGATCACTGTTGAAAGGAAGACCAAGGTTAATCAGTGGATACTGAGGGTGAACCGCCACTTGTGGACGACTCTGGACTGAGTTGTATTCTTTAGAAGTTTTGTAAGTTGCGTCTTATAAAACTTTCTATAGTGCTGATAAAAGGTTTTATTCGAAAGGGATTTTTCCTCAATTTGCCTTGTTTGTGTTTGCATGCATAATTTTATCCGCTTTATCACTTAGTTGATTGTTTAAAGTAATGTAGATAAAATTTGGACTGTTGTATGTCGGCCACTTAATTATAAAAATTATACATTAAGATTATAAGATCACTCTCATAAAGGTTCCCAAGGATTCTCAACTTTGGTATATGCAGCAAGTTGACTGTTTGGCGTCCACGCACCTTCCTTTTAGGAGCGAGGAGAAATAGGTTTCCTTAGATGTTGTTCCCCTTCATCTCGCCAAGAGATACATGTAATCTCATTACTATGATGACGAATTTTGACCAGATCCCAACTACATATGAAGAAAAGCAATTGTAGAATTTCTTACTCACCGATCATAGCCAATTGTAATTAGTATCATTTGTGGTGGTCTTTTATAATTGAAACTTTTGTAACTTGTAACCGAATGTTACAGTCAAGTTAACTTAATACCAATCTCATGCATTTTTCCATTCCTTTTGGCTAGGCATGTGATATATTTGTCTTATCTTACCTTTTAGATCGTGTCGTCACACTACCTTAGGCCAAGAACATACTACGACAAAAATTTACCGGGTATAAGGGTAATCCACCCGTTCAGAATTTTATCCGACCAAGTTGAGTTAGTCTAATGCGTGTGGATCCCCCTGTAAGGCTTTTGCTTGTCGAGGAAATTCATGAGGTAATTTGTGTTTGTGATGACAAAGACCTGGAGACCTTAAGTTTAGTTGTAATAAGAAAAAATTCCATTTTAATTAAGCCAAAGTCTTTATCGGCGTATGAAATTCAGTACCATATGTAAACCTGTTACTTTGGAAAATTGTAAAGCAATTGATTACCTAAGTAATTGAGTAAACAATCAGGATCTTTATTGATAACTTGAATATAAACTGCGAGCATCATAAGTTCTGAACTAAAAATTTTCAAAAACTAAATATGCTATAAATAAAACTGTAAATAAAATTTCTTTAGGTTGGTCGTGTTCCATCCTCGGGGTATCTCCCCGACCTCCATTATTTCCAAGTGATAGGCTCCTTGCAAATCATCCCTGATTAGTTTGAACGAACCTTCCTAGTTGGGACCTAAATTGCCATTCGAGGGCCTCTTGGCACTGCCGAGGGCCTTCCTAAGGACGTTATCCCTAACCTAAAATTTCCTCGGATTGATGCCTCTTTTGTACTATTTTGCAATTATTGCTGGTAGGAAGCCAACTTGATCATGTCGTGTTCCTTCTATTCTTCTTCTAGGTCAAGTTTATCATTAAGGGCTTTATCATTCAGTCCGTGTTCCTCAATGTTTATCCTCATGGTCGGCGGACCAACTTCGAGTGAAATCACAGCTTCCATTCCATAGGTAAGAACGAAGGGAGCTTCCCCAGTAAGTCTTATTGGCGTAGTGAGATATGCCCAGAGGACATGAGGAAACTTATCCACCTAAGAACCCTTTTCTCTTTCCAGCCTCTTCTTCAAGTCGTCCAGTATTATGTTGTTAAAGGCCTTTACTTAGCCATTACTTTGGGGGGTATGCCACAGAACTGAAGTGGTGTTTAAATTCGTGGTTGTCACAAAAATCATGAAAAGGCATGCTCTCAAATTGTGTACCATTATCCATCGTGACTGTTCTGGGTACCCCAAAGCGTGTTATAATATTCTTCCAAATAAACCTGATCGTATTAGCATATCTGATGTTTGCCAATAGTTCTGCCTCAGTCCACATCTTTGAGTGTACGCATTGGAGGTAGAGCCTGTGAAAGATCTCGTGTAGGTTTTTTCCCCAGGGCCTAGGTAAAAACGAGCGAATTTCACCCTAATTTGATGACATTACTTTTTATCGGTTGAAAGTGCGTCGTTCTATAGGTAAGCGAATATTGGATCCATAGAGCTTGAGCCTTTTCCAATGGAAAGAATGTGCTCAGAGGACACAACCTTTTTAATGCATTACACCAAAATGCTCTATTAGTAATAGGCCAATTTTTTAATTACTAACACTATTAGACCATTACTATTTCTCACCGTAAATTATCGTTACTAAAATCTTTCTCTCTCTCTCTGAGAGAGAGAGAGAGAGAGAGAGATACATATACACTTGTTTTGGATTTGGTGAGTTAGGTCTTTAGTAACTATTCGAATTTATTTATTTTTGTTTTAGATATGATCTATACATAGTGATAATCCATTTTATTGTGAAATATTTCCTGCCAAATATCCTTTTGGGTCCAATATGTTGGTATGGGTGTATAGAAACTCTGTTAATTTTTCTAAACTTCTCTATAAGCTTTAATGGGAAAATCTTATGGAAGTCACTTTTACAGTTGTGGGTACTTTTATTTTTATATGGAAAACTAAAAAAATTTAGCCATGTCTTTATTGATACACTTGCATAAAATGGAAATAAGTGAAATTTATTAATAATGCTAATTATACAAGTGCATTTGTTCATATGTAAAGCACCAGTAAACATTATGATTCTCAGTTAAGCAAAAGAAGAACATAGGAAGGGGGGGGGGGGGGGGGGGGCGCACGCACACACACACACACACATACACATATATATATATATATATATATATGTGTGTGTGTGTGCGTGCGTGCGCCCCCCCCCCTTTCCTATGTTCTTCTCAGTTAAGCAAAAGAAGAACAGAGGAAAGGGGGGGGGGGGGGGGGGCGCACACACACACACACATATATATATATATATATATATATATATATATATATATATATATATATATATTTTTATATATATGCGAGTACCAAATACAAAACTAGAAATAAAATAAGGCTGGTAATTTCAAGAGCTAAGAATCACGAACACAGGTGTTGTATCTTACACGACACTGACACGATAACACGCCAAATGTTAAAAAATTAGGATATAGCATGGCGGGGCGGCGTTGATAATATATAGAGATTTAAAAGAATATATAAATAAAAAATCATGTTTGAATATACATTAAAATGAATAAATTGATATATTTAAGGAAACTATGAAATTTAGGTTTTTTAAATCTTAGAACGTTAGTGGAAAACCATTCTAGTGCCAATAAAGCAAGATAGATCCATTCGGGTGGCACCGAGACATATTCTTTAAAAGGATGAATCTCAAAATGATTCCACCAATTTAAAGACGTTTAATAAATGTAAGACATATGAAAAATTAGTGTTGGACACGTAATTTTTGTATTTAGATTATGGACATATCAAAAGGAACATGAACGAGGATGTCGGTGTCCAACACATGTTCGACACAGACATGTTGCAGTCTCAGAAGTGTACATGCTCCCCAGTTCAAGAGTTTGTAACGAAAATGTTATTCCCAAAACGATCGATGTTTTAAGTAGTTATACCCTCTGCTTGTTTGACTGTACATTATTATTACAAAAGCCATTACTGCTCTGAAATTTCTTATTGGAGCTATTCCAACATATTCATTGTTACTGGGAATAAAGACTCCTTTGATACCATTATTTGGGTTGGGGAAAATTCTGATTACAAAGCAATGAAATTATACATTGGCTGGATTTTCCATGCCTTTTTGTTTCTTTTTCGATACTTCATTCATAATAGATGAGGAAAATTCATAGTAGAATCTGTGAGTTTATTATTTTAAATATCACGTGATGCTCCCAACCACTTTACTTTCCACCTTAAAGATTATTGATCAATTAACTAAAAGTATTATGTTGTATTCCATATTTATGTGACACCCCGACTAATTAAATACCGGGTAGCTACTCCTTTATTAAATTAATTCAAAATGCCAAGTTGGTCCAGTTAATAGCATCACTGTCGAAAACATTTTTATTATTACTAACCACCTAGTATTTAAAAAGTAAGTGCCAAATTTTATTTAAAGTCTGATTAACTTGCAACAAGTGTAGTAAAGAATAATAACACCATTCACCATAATAAAGTAAATAGAATAACCATCCCATAACGTAAATAAAGTCTGGAGGAAAAACTCCTCACTACAATCCCACAACTGAAAAGTAAACCGAATACTAAAACAATACATGCCAAAGTCTGATAACTGTAATGGAAAAGATGTAACTCTAATTGAAATGGGCAACATGCCCTACAACTGATAGATAATGAATCTGGAATCCAAGTGATAGAGGCGTCTACAAGCAAATCCCTGTAGCTTCCACAAACAGCTACAGCTCGTCACCTGAGTGAGTATCCTATGCCTGGTGTCCTTATGGCTGGGCACCTAAAATGGTTTTACAAGAAAAGTATATTTGAAAGCAAACGGGTCAGAGCCCGAATGTGGAGTTATATTTTAAAAACCTGCAAGTGCTTTAAAAACATTTAAAACATTAAATGCAAAGTACATGTTAGGACGTACACTCACATGATATTCTCACCTCTCGTCTAACTGTGCACTCCTAACGTAAGTACCCATCTACAACGACACAAACCACTAGCTAAGTGACATCATATCTAGCTAGACTGTCATAGGTCCTACCCTTATTACTCGGTTCTATTAACATTATAACGCTCGTAATTAAGTAGGGGTTTAACGTAAACTCAGATGCTCAAAATGCAATATATTTCACTATCAGCTAACCCGTTATGTTTTTCTCGAAACAATACCGTAATTATATTCACAATAAAAATTTGAAGGTTCCCATTAATTAAGTGTATATTAATCACAACATAAATATACAATACAAGCACCCCGAGAACTAAGCTGCGGTGCACACATACTCTGCTATCCATCCCGGTACATCACGTACATAAGGATTACATATTCCGAATCTCTCAGGAATAGTTCACAGATAACAACATCACAAATAATGGAGGCGAACACAGTCACATCACATGGGTCACGCACATACCTACGCTCCCACGATCAGCGGACTTATTAATATCCCAATAAGTCTTTCTATGACCTATGTTCATCAAGGTAACCAGTCTAAATCCGGGAAACACAAGGATTAGAGGGCCCTAAGCGAACGCAAACCTCCCGTGATAGCAAGTATGGTAGGTATGTCATACACACAATTCATATACCAATACTAAGTAAACACACGTCTTAGTAATCCCATAGTTTAATTGTAGCACTATTCTCATTCTAGTACCAATATATAATTTACAAACTTTATACGATTCCGGTTTATAATCATACGCGCCATAATCTATTCTCACGTCGTAGTAGACACTCACGTCTCAACCCAAACGGTTCATTGATTTAAATCACTCGTATATAACTTACTCTTAATGATAACCCAAAAGTCCCAAATCTATCCATACATGAAAGAGTTGGCGCTTGCGTTCAATTAAGAAATAATATAATAAATATCATTTTTAACCCAAATTAACCCTAAGCATACAACTAGGTGTGATTGAAACAATATGAAATCATGCACAAGTTATTCAACACACAAAGTTTAAGGAAAAATCCCCCACAGGGGCAAAACCATTTGTATATCACTATAATTTGTAAAAGACGGTTTACAATCGGATTACAATGAAATACAGGTTGACTAAGAATTACCCTCGGGTATCGGATTCTGTAGTCGCGGCTGGAATATCCCTTTCCAGTAGGGTTGGCGGCTGGAACTATCCCTGTCCAGTAGGGTTGGCGGATGGAACTATCCCTGTCCAGTAGGGCAGAAATTAAGAGGAAGAAGCGATCCACTTCACAAAGGTTGAACAACAGCAATGGTGTTCTTGGGTTACCAAAAGTGACTCACAAATGTATGGAATTTGTGTGAATCAAAGGTATGAATCAATGGAATCAAATACCATGAAGACTTAAGAGTTATGGAACTCAGAAAATCGTGTGTAAGTCTTAAGAAAACCAACTCCCCGATCGTGGTATAAATAAGAATTCATTTTCCCTAAAAATCTGCACACGATCTGTTCGTGGTTATTTAGGGCGGACCGGTCCGGGCCTGAGGCGGATCGATCCGATAGCGGATCGGTTAATTTTATTTAAAGCAGATTCGATTCTCATTCGATCCGGGGTCCACTGGCCAAAGCAAGGCGGACCGGTCCGGGACTAGGCGGATCGGTTCGCTCGCGGATCAGTTCTTTTTATTTAGAGGCGGACCGGTCCGGATTTCTGATTCCTTCCTTGGAATTTGTTCCATCTTCAAAGGGCCTTAGCTTCTTCACCGTAGCTTGGATTGAGGTGCCGTTTCTTCCAGTATGTTGCGGCAAGCTCTTCAACTTTTCAGTTGACCTATTCTCCAGTCGGTGGCTGTATAATTACCCAATTGCCCTTGAACATCCATATCGTGCCATATTTCACGGAACTTGAAATCGTTGAGGCCGATGTAGGACACATGATGGAGGAGAAGGATGCTTGATTCCCGGAATTCGGATTGGGTCCGTCACATGTGATCAAGCAGAGACGTGCCAAATGTAACGGCGTACGACATACAAACCATTAAGATAACGGACATGATAAAAATGTCCTTACAAATCTCCCCCTATGTCTATGCCGATACATACATAAAAACCAACATCCGAATTATCAAATAACAAATTGCCTATACAAGTCTACCATTCCATGAACCCAAAACTGGAAAGATACAAATGAATAAGTCTTCATCGTTTGTTCTTCAAATCTTCAGGAATCTGAAATCTTTTCTCATCAGGGTGTGCAACATGGGATTATCAAAAGATGTACCTACGCACATGAGACAAAGAAAATACCAAGTGACGTATCGAGTTTGAAATGAGATAAACATAAGGATATATATCAATTTAAGATGATATTCTCAGAATTTCAAAACTCCCCCATAATCAGATAATTCATTCTCCCCCTTTTTATGATGTCCCCAAATAGACAAATGAGAGAAATAAATCAAGCAATCAAGTACCGGGGTGACACAAGGCATGAAATCACCCCATGAATGAACATAAAACAACCAAGTCGGTGATGGCGTAAATGAATGGGTGTGATCAAATTCGATAGGAAAATCAATGCATACAAACATGACATATGTGCACGATGAATATTGGATATTCCTAACGAATGAACTCAAATGCTTCCTTTGGTGTAAAAGATTGGAAATATAAGATATTGACTATATCAAATCTACAAATCAAAGCTCAAAGTGATTTCTACACCAATAACGTCCAAAATGATTTTCATGCTTTTTCAGGACTTTCAAGGAAGTGCAAACCCGTTTTTCAATCTCCAACCAAACTCTCTCAGATTTATATTTTGAAGAGAGGTATACTAAATTCTCAAACTTTGGAGAATTGATGGTGAAACCTACAATGGCCCATATTTGGCATGAATTGCTTTTTATTGCCTTTAAATTTTTTCGGGCTCTTTTAACCTCTTAGGACCTCAGATATTAAAATTCCTCCATTTTTTAGATCCTTTTAACGGTGGCTTTTTCGCAAAGGATAAGAATCAACTTTCGCAGCCCCTCCCCGTTATGAAAATAATCACACAGTCTCACCAAAACGGTTTTTACATGCAATCCAATCTTGTCAAGTTTTATCGCATTTTATACATTATATAGACAGGATTGAGATAGAAACACTCAAGCCAATATGTGATAGACAAGTGCAATAATCAAATATAGCCGTGCATGTGTGCATTAAAGGATATAGGAGTCAAACATGTAGGAAGATATCACTAATTACATCTCAAGGACTCCAATCAATGTTAAGCACATGGATGAAATGATGTAGAGTCTCAAATCTCTACCAAACAGTCACATGGATATATGAAATGAAGGTGTGACTTGGCTATCTTAAATGCTCATCCATAAACGGCAAATCTCTTTTAGAATTTTTCAAAAATTTTATCAAAACAAAAATCTTTTTGTGCTTTTTCTCAAAATTTTTCTTAAAGGAAAATCTTTTTGTATTTTTCAAAAGAAATATAAAAAGCAACAAGAATAAAACAAAACTGTACAACTAAGCAATGGTACATATAAACAGACTAGCAATAGGAAGCATATGATATGATCATGAAGAAGCATCCTATTCTAGACATAGACCAACCCCTCAGTCGACTGTGCAAATCCCTAAAGATTTCCTAAGACTCTCAAATCTAAGGGCATCTAAAGGTTTCGTGAAAATATCGGCTAACTGACGGTCGGTAGGAACAAAACTCAGGGTTACGACCTTCTCTTCAACTAACTGACGTATAAAGTGCTCGCGTAACCTGATGTGTTTTGTGCGCGAATGTTGGACAGGATTGCGGGATAAGTGTATCGCGCTCGTGCTATCACAGGAAATGGTCATGGTGTCCTATGAAATCCCATAATCCTCCAACATTTGCTTCATCCACATGAGTTGCGTGCAACAACTCCCGGCGGCGATGTACTCAGCCTCCGCAGTGGACAAAGAGATGGAGTTTTGCTTCTTGCTCAACCAAGAGACAAGAGCAGAACCAAAGTAGAAACACCCACCCGAAGTGCTCTTACATCCATCTACGTCCCCGGCCCAATCGGCATCCGAATAGGTGGACAAACGGTCATCGGTATCAATGGAATACCAAATACCGTATGAGAGAGTCCCACTCACGTATTTGATAATACGTTTTAGAGCAAGTAAGTGTGACTCTTTAGGAGACGCCTGATAACGCGCACAGACTCCAACACTAAAGGCAATGTCGGGACGACTAGCAGTCAAGTAGAGAAGACTGCCTATCATACTCCGATACAAGGTTTGCTCTACGTCCTTGCCTGAAGTGTCCTTACTAAGCTTGGTAGAAGTACTCATAGGTGTACGTGCATGCTTAGCGGAGTCTAAACCAAATTTCTTCACTAGGTCTCTAGCATACTTGGATTGGGAGATGAACATCCCATCCTCTAGCTGACGAACCTGGAGACCAAGGAAGAATGTAAGTTCACCAACCATGCTCATCTCAAACTCACTTTTCATCTCTTCCTCAAAGTGGTGAGCATGTGGATCCAAAGACTATGTCATCCACATAGACCTGGGCAACCAAAATAGCACCGTCATCTCTCCTGACGAACAACGTCATATCTACTCCCCCTCTCTTGAAGCCACGAGCTAAGAGATAGGAAGTAAGCCTCTCGTACCAAGCACGGGGTGCTTGCTTCAAACCATACAAGGCTTTCCTCAGATAGTAGACGTGATCAGGGTGCTTAGGGTCTTCAAACCCTTTTGGTTGTTCCACATAAACCTCTTCCTGTAGAATGCCATTCAGAAAGGCACTCTTGACATCCATCTGATAAACCTTGAAGTGCAGATGACATGCGATGGCGAGCAGAATATGGACGGACTCTAGCCTCACAACAGGAGCAAATGTCTCCCCAAAGTCTACACCCTCTATCTGTGTGTAGCCTTGAGCGACCAACCTAGCCTTATTTCTGATTATGGTACCATTTTCATCCATTTTATTCTTGAAAACCCACCGGGTACCAATAACATTAGTATTACTAGGTCGGGGGACAAGTTCCCAGACATTGTTCTTCTTAAACTGAAGCAACTCATCCTGCATAGCAGATATCCAGTGTTCATCTTTGAGTGCTTCTTTGTGGTTCTTGGGCTCGACTTTGGACGTGTAGCAATGATGACTTACAACGTTCTCTAGTTGAGCACGAGTCTTGACCCCTAGAGTGGGATCGCCAACAATGGTTGAAGGATCATGACTCTTGCGAACCCAAGAAGGTGTGTCCCCTAACACAGGAATAGGGTCCATAGAGTGTGGGAGAGGAACAGGAAAATCACTGTCAGAACAATCCTCATCCTCACACTGAAGGTTGGGATCAATAACCGTCGGAGGTTCGTCATCTTGCACAGTGACGTTTATTGATTCCATAACCTTAGAGCTCTTCAGGTTAAACACCCGGTACGCTCTACTGTTCGATGAATATCCTAGCAATATTCCCTCGTCGCTCCGGGAGTCAAACTTTCCTAATTGCTCTCTATCCCGAAGAATGTAGCATTTACTCCCAAAAACACGGAAATATGCCAAGTTGGGTTTCTTGCCAGTCCACAATTCATAAGGCGTCTTAAGTGTGTGTGGACGAAGATAAACCCTATTCACCGTGTGGCATGCAGTAGACACTGCCTCTGCCCAAAATCTCCTAAAAACTTTACGACCTAGAAGCATAGATCTAGCCATCTCTTGGATCGTTCTATTCTTCCTTTCAACAATCCCATTTTGCTGAGGAGTTCTCACAGCAGAAAACTCATGTTTGATCCCAAGGCTATCACAATAAAAATCCACCTTTGCTTCCTTAAATTCAGTGCCGTTGTCACTACGTATTCTGTTAATAGTAACCCCGTGTTGATTTTGCAGGACACGGAACTTGGTCGTTAAAAATTCTACAGCATCAGATTTCTCTCTTAGAAAACCTACAATAGATTATCTAGAGAAATCGTCTACCATCACGAGAATGTATCTCTTACCACCTAGACTCTCCGTGCGAGTAGGACCCATAATATCCATGTGAATCAACTCAAGAGCACGGGAGGTGGTAATGGAATTCAACTTCCTATGAGGACTACGGATTTATTTTCCCAACTGACAGGGTCCACAAATCATGGAAGTTAGCTTTCCAAGGGATGGTAAGCCACGTACTAGGTTCTCTTTGACTAAACGAGATAAGTCTCTAACGTTCACATGACCTAGACGTTGGTGCCACAGATCCATAGGAGTGATCGTGGCGCTGTTGCAGACAAGTGAGGATGTGGGCTCAGTCCCATAGCAGTTATCCTCTGTCCTCACCCCTTGCACTAAAAGTTTACCGGCTTGATTATAGACCTTACAAGCTTTCCGTTCAAACTTCACTGCAAAGTCATCGTCGCACAGCTGGCTGATGCTAAGAAGGTTTGCTTTCAAACCTTTGACGTACAACACGTTCTCTAGCTTTGGAAATCCTGGTAACTCTACTGTACCTCGTCCAACTATGCTAGATTTGCTACCATCTCCAAAGGTGACTCTCCCATCATTATAATCCTCAAGATGGGTAAAATATGAGACATCACCTGTCATGTGTCTGGAGCATCCACTATCAAAATACCACTGTGAGGTATTATGGGCTTTGAGAGCGACATGGACAACAAGGGCCTTTTTCTCTTTCTTAGGAACCCAAGTGTAGGTACCTTTTTGTATTCCCTTGTTGTTGTTGGTTTTAGCCGGAATGCGGAGCGCATTCATTGATGGTAAGGTCATCCGTCGGAGTTCCTCCATCAAACTCTGTGATGTGGCGGCTAGAAACTCAACATGCTCTCTCAGACTGGCAAACTCATCAGTCTGATGTGGTGGAGCAAACGTACGTCGTGTCCGTCCCAACTTATAGCAATTATCCCTAAGGTGTCCGTTTCTTTTGCAATGGGAGCAAAAGGGCACATTATTAGGAGGACCTTGGTTTGCTTTTCTTGGTCGAACTCTCCTTCTTGGTTTTTTATGACAGCCATAAGGAGTCGTAGTAAACTCAGGAATTGGTCCGGGTGCAATTTGGGACGTGGAGGCACCATCAAAACCTATTCCTTGCCTGTCACCAAAACCTAAAGCGGGACCGAGGAGCATCTTTCCCATCTTCCCAGATCTGTCCTCGATTTGTACCTTGACTTTCCTAGCTCTCTCAAGGTCATGAGTAAGCTGAGCAACAAGGGCTTCAAGTTTCTTCCGAGTCTCCAGGGAGGAATGGAGCTCACTCGTAAGACTAGCCACTTGTTTAGTCAAGTTTGCTTTTTCTTTCTCAAAACTGCTCTCTCTCTCTCTAAGCAAATTCTCTTTACTAACCCAGGCAGACTGTCTCTCTCTCATGGCGGTGCAGGTGGAGGACTCTCTCTCTCTCGTCTCTTCTAACTCTTCTTCTAACGCGATGATTCTAAGAACTAACGCCTTGTTACGTTTTTTAGTTTTGAAAGACTCATTATATAACTCGGCATAGGCGCGTTGAAGGTTACTCTCGTCCTCACTACCTTCCTCCTCTCCCTCACTCTCTTCGCTCTCGCTGTCGAGGTGTCCCTGTGAAGTAGCATCCTCATCGTCGTGAGGTGCACTAGGAGTACTCACATGACTAGCCATGAACGCGGTGAAGTTACGCTCATGCGGTGACTCATTTCCCGAGTCCACCGACTCGACCTCACTGTCGTCACTAAGGGTAGCATTTAGGACAGCTTTACCC
This sequence comes from Sambucus nigra, assembly GCA_949130495.1. Taxonomy (NCBI): domain Eukaryota; kingdom Viridiplantae; phylum Streptophyta; class Magnoliopsida; order Dipsacales; family Adoxaceae; genus Sambucus; species Sambucus nigra. The sequence continues at coordinate 642,681,487 of OX422208.1, read as the reverse complement.
TTTTCCCTATTCAGACGAGTGGCACACTCAAACGCTCTGTGTCCCTTACCGTCGCACTCAAAACACCTCTCACTGTCTTTAGGGGGTTCTTTGAAATCTTTCTTTTCAAACTTATTTTTCTGAAAATTCTTTTTATCTTTGAAGTTTCCACCCTTTTTAAATTTCAGAATTTTCTTGAAGTTTTTAGCAAATAATGCCAAATCATCTAAGTCAAACTCACATTCAGAATCAGAATTTTTTATCTTTCTAGATGACTCGACTTTCTTTCTTGCTGACCTCTCACTTTTTCTCTCTTGGGCTTTAAGGGCAATTCCCTTATCTTTTGGCTTGGCAGATTTAGGAAACATGTCTATTTCATAAGTTTGTAAATCTCCTACCTGTTCTTCCAATTTTAGAGTATTTAAATTACCCAAGGAATTTAGCACAGTGACTTTAGGTATAAAACGCTTGGGAAGGGAACGAAGAATCTTTTTAACAACTCTAGCATTAGGAATATGTTCACCAAGATTATAGCTAGTATTAACAATGTCAGAAAGCCTAGCATAGAATTCATCAAAACATTCATTTTCATGCATGGTGATGGTTTCAAATTGAGTTGTTAAATTTTGCAATTTTGACTCTTTAACAGCATTTGTTCCTTCATGGGTAAGTTGCAAAACATCCCATGCTTCTTTTGACGTGGTGCACGTCATTATGCGTTTGAACTCATCAGGTGTGACAGACCCAATTATAGCACTTAGACCCTTAGAATTAAAAGATGACCATTTAAATTCTTCATCAGTCCAAGTAATGTCGGGTTTCAAGTTGGTCACATTATCAACAGTCGCGGTGGGGGGAGTCCACCCTCGTTCAACCAAAATCCAGACTCGTTCATCAATGGCTTTTAAAGCCGACCTCATACGGGCTTTCCAATAAGCATAATTTGACCCGTCAAAAATAGGCATTTTATAATATGACTTCTCCATATGAACACGCTTTTTTCAAAAATCAATTTATTTCAAAAATTGATATCTTAAAAAAAAATTGCGGAAAAAAGAAATACGCGATAGATTAGCGTAACCTGCTCTGATACCAATTTGAAAGAGTTGGCACTTGCGTTCAATTAAGAAATAATATAATAAATATCATTTTTAACCCAAATTAACCCTAAGCATACAACTAGGTGTGATTGAAACAATATGAAATCATGCACAAGTTATTCAACACACAAAGTTTAAGGAAAAATCCCCCACAGGGGCAAAACCATTTGTATGTCACTATAATTTGTAAAAGACGGTTTACAATCGGATTACAATGAAATACAGGTTGACTAAGAATTACCCTCGGGTATCGGATTCTGTAGTCGCGGCTGGAATATCCCTTTCCAGTAGGGTTGGCGGCTGGAACTATCCCTGTCCAGTAGGGCAGCAATGAAGAGGAAGAAGCGATCCACTTCACAAAGGTTGAACAACATCAATGGTGTTCTTGGGTTACCAAGAGTGACTCACAAATGTATGGAATTTGTGTGAATCAAAGGTATGAATCAATGGACTCAAATACCATGAAGACTTAAGAGTTATGGAACTCAGAAAATCGTGTGTAAGTCTTAAGAAAACCAACTCCCCGATCGTGGTATAAATAAGAATTTATTTACCCTAAAAATCTGCACACGATCTGTTCGTGGTTATCCAGGGCGGACCGGTCCGGGCCTGAGGCGGATCGGTTCGATAGCGGATCGGTTCGTTTTATTTGAAGCAGATTCGCTTCTCATTCGATTCGGGGTCCACTGGCCAAAGCAAGGTGGACCGGTCCGGGACTAGGCGGATCGGTTCGCTCGCGGATCGGTTCTTTTTATTTAGAGGCGGACCGGTCCGGATTTTTGATTCCTTCCTTGGAATTTGTTCCATCTTCAAAGGGCCATAGCTTCTTCATCGTAGCTTGGATTGAGGTGCCGTTTCTTCCAGTATCTTTGTTGCGGCAAGCTCTTCAACTTTTCAGTTGACCTATTCTCCAGTCGGTGGCTGTACAATTACCCAATTGCCCTTGAACATCCATATCGTGCCATATTTCACGGAACTTGAAATCGTTGAGGCCGATGTAGGACACATGATGGAGGAGCAGGATGCTTGATTCCCGGAATTCGGATTGGGTCCGTCACATGTGATCAAGCAGAGATGTGCCAAATGTAACGGCGTACGACATACAAACCATTAAGATAACGGACATGATAAAAATGTCCTTACAATACATCATCAAAGGAAGGTTATCTATATCATCGAACAAGTTTACGGGACTCCAAAAATCGAAACAGGCCAAAAAGGCCTAAACTGTCAACTCGTTAGAAGTCTCGTTCGAACGAGACTGTTCGAACGAGATTCCACTGTTAACTCGTTAGAAGTCTCGTTCGAACGAGACTGTTCAAACGAGATCCAGTTCGTTCGAACGAACTGTACCTTCTAACGATATCTCGTTCGAACGAGATTATCGAACGAAGTTCCCTTTCGTTAGAAGCGACTGGTCAATTCGTTAGAAGCTCGTTCGAACGAGTTCGTTCGAACGACCTGGGGAGGGGCTTCTAACGACCTACCAGTTTCGTCCCAGATTTGCCTAAATCTCGTTTTTCACCATTCTTACTCCTCAAATCTTCTCCAAAGTTCGTTCCAACAATGTTTTAAGTTCTCTAATCATCCTAAAACATGCTAAGGTCATATACTAACATCTTTTAAGGCATTAATGTATCCTAAACATCATTAAATCACAAGATTCTATACTTTTCCCCCAATTTTTCAAGAACATGAACCCTAGATTTTTATCATCATCAAATCCCAAAATTTAATCCGTTTTCACCCTACATAAAAATGAAATCTCTGAATTCAATCTTCAAGAAATGTTTCTACATGCAAACCTATACCCAAAATTAAGCTAATAACTTCAAATTTCATGGGTTTTCCTTTAACTCTTAATTAGATAGATTATCAAGATTTCTAACATGGAAGAAGCATTCACTGCATAAAGAATGTAATTTAAATCACTTGCCTTGATTCGATTTCTGATTTTGGTGTTGGTTTGGTGAAGATTTCTGCAGAATTCCCTCTCTCCCTCTTTCTCCAAGCTTCTTCTCCAAAGGTGGCTATGGTGGCTAGGGTTTTCTTTGGGAAAGTTGGAAACCTAAATGATAACCTCCGTAGCTTAATGGTTTAATATGGGTTGGTTAGTGGGTTTAGTGGGTTAAATCCACATCAGATTAAGACTCCTAATTTTCGTCATTATTAATTCCTCAAAATACAAAATTACCAAAATACCCTTTAAGTTGCCGGTATGGCCTAAAAATACCCTGGAATCCAACCTACACCCCCGGCTAGTGTTTTCTGACTATCTCGACCATATGGTTTATAGAATTTAAATTCACTTTTATAATCAAAATATTATACCGTGACGCGGCGGTCACACGCGTCTCAACAAAATTTCCAAAATGTCGTATATCAATCTCACGACAAATTTTTCATAATTCAATATTAATATAAAAACATGTATGCACATAATCAAATACCAACTCGCATCTCGTTAGTATATTACCCGGATTAATTTCCTAATAATACGCATTAATTAATTAATCCCATAAATAAATATAGCCAAAAGTACGAGGTATTACAATTTACTTCTTCTCTATTTGATTGTCAAGAGGTCTTAGAGAAAGAAATCAAAACTAAATCTTATTGTTGAGTATTGTTGGAGTCTGTTGATACTTAGATATTTTGTTTTCTTTTCCTTTTCAACTCGAATGTTTTTCAATCATCTAAATGGCCTTATTTATCTTTTATATTTGATAATTTTTCTTGTTTCTTTCCCACCCAAGTTCTTTCGTCATGAAACATGCGTTACTCATGTCTTAGTAACAGGTGGTGCGAGTTGTATTGGTTCTTATGATGTGTTGCATATTTTAAAGGTTTCATACTGTGAAGCCATTGTGGTATTTCTCTTTCAGAAAACGTGCTAATACATTTATCTAATCATTTTTATCCAATAGTTATAACTTTATAGGTAAAAAGATAGTAGTTGATAAAATAAATGGTTGATTTTCTATCCAGTTATGTGATATGATATTTATTGTGTTGGTTTATTTTCTCTATTCTATGTACGATACTCTCTATCTTTTATAAGTTGGGGAGGCTTAAAGGCCATTCAATATGCAAATTTCATCCTTTCTAAATATACAAATATATTGATTGTTATTATTCTACTATTTCAAATTCCTAATACTCCCCCAATTTTTTATACTAATATTTCAAAAAAGGAAGTTCCCTTCCATGAGTAACTTGTAAGAGAAATAACATCTGGAGAAGAATATGTTGATGAATAATACCCCATAACTCGAACAAAGAAGAGCCCTATGGAAATTGTTTATTAAACACATTGAAAAGCCAGTTTCATGCCTGGATAGAGAATTCACACTTGACATATATATAATCAACACTTTAACAATCATTTAAGAAAAGGAAACATCTCTAAACTTGTAAGAACATATTTTAAATTGTTCAACTTACATTAGAGTATGTCGTATACAACTACAACTGTCGAAGAAATGTTCAAGTTCAATTATGCATCAAAACGGATCCGAATATCAACATTCTTCAACAGACAAGTCGCTACGAGATAGATTTTGGTACGGTGTTGTTTAAGTCCCTTAACGATTCATTTAAAGTGCTGGGATAATTTTTTAAATTGTTTTTACATCTGAGGCGTCATTTTTCGTCAAAAGAATTTTTTCCAAGTGTTGAGATAGAGTTTTAATAAAAAATGATTTTTCGCTGATGTCGTTCAAATGACATCTCTATGTCGTTCAAATAACAACATTAAGTCATTCAAACGACTTCTTCAAGTGACATCGAATCTCACATGGTACCTCATTTGAAACTCGCTTGAAGTGTTTCATCTAACGACATCACACTGTTTTAGTTTTAACACTGTCGTTAGAAGGTCGCGCAATCCCTTGGATCAAATAATATTTCATGTCGTTCGAGCGACATCCACTTGTCGTTCAAGCGACCCCTCCTACTTAAGTTTTTTTTTATATATACTTGATTAAATGAGTCATTTTTCTCAAGAAGACCTGAGTTTTTCAAATACACGAAAATTGCAAACTGAAGAATGATTTTGTCTTCTTCATTTAGGGTTTAAAACTTTGTTCTTTCAATTCACAAAAATCCCAATAGTTTAGTGAATTATTTTGGAAACCAAGATACGATCTTGTTGAAGTTTCTCTTGTAGAGAGGGTAAATCTACGGTTGGCGAGTGTGTGTCATTGGGAGTGCTTGCGTGTGTTCCTAGCTAAAGATAAAGCTGTGTGTTCTTATGGGTTCGCTGTGGTTGATCAATTGTTGATTCCAAGTTGAGGTCTATGTGAGTGTCTGCGGATATTCATTACAGAATTCATTGTGTATGTAAATTGCGATTTACCTCTTCATAGTGAAATAAAAGGCTTTATCTGAAAGTTTTTTTTTCCTTAAATTTTGTGTCTTAGGAATATTTATTTTATGATGACCTGATTTTTCCCACCTATATGCATGTGTTAGGATTTATTTAATTTGGATAAAAAATTGGCATCTAGTTAAATAAGTTTAAAATTAGAAATTTGTGAATCCATATACACTCTATATCACATAACATTCTCAAATTGGTATCAGAGCGGGTTTCTCGAATTTATCGAGTGATCCTATTTTTCGCAAAACTTTTATGATATTGATTTTTTTTAAATCTAATTTTAAGATTTCGCAATATTTTCGAATGAAAACTAATATAATAGGTTGCCAGTTTTTGACGGGTCTAACTATGCTTATTGTAAAACCCGCATGAAATCTCATTTAAAAGCAATCGATGAGCGAGTTTGGGTTGTTTGTGAAGGAGGGTGGACTTCTCCCACTGTCACTGCTAATAATGTCACCAATCTTAAGCCTGTGACTAACTCGTCTGAGAAAAAATTTAAATGGAGCACTTTGAATTCTCGTGGGCTAAGTGCAATATCTAGAGCCTTCACTCCTGACGAGTTTCGACGTATATTGATGTGAACTACATCAAAAGAATCTTGGATGTTTTACAACTTACCCATGGAGGCATAAATGCGGTCAAAGAGTTTAAATTGCAAAATTTATCTACTCAATTTGAAACGATTACCATGCTTGAATTTGAGTGGTTTGATGACTTTTATGCACATTTATGTGACATTATCAACACTAGTTTCAATCTTGGTGAGCACATTCCTGATGCACGAGTGGTTAAAAAGATTTTGAGATAGTTTCCTAAACATTTTATCCCTAATTTGATTGTTTTGAACTCCTTAGGAAATTTGAGCAATCTTAAGTTTGAAGAACTGGAATGAGACCTCTAGACATATGAAATCGACATATTTTAACGCTGTCAAGCCTAAGGATATAGGGATAACACTTAGAGCCCATTCTAGAAAAGGAGAGGAAGTTTCCAAGAGAGATAAGAAAAAGAAAGTAAGAGTTTGTGATTCCGAATCTGAGGGCGAGTTTGATTTTGATCATGTGGCCATGCTTGAGATTTTTTTTAAAAAGTTTCTCAAATTTTCAAAAGAAAATTCTTTCAATAAAATATTTTTTGAGAAAAATAAAAGAAAGATGAGGCCAAAGAGAGTGGTGATAATGATAAAGCGGAAGAAGAGAGATGTTTTAAATGTGAAGATAAAGGGCATAGGGCATTTGAGTGTCCCACTAGGCTAAAGAGAAAGGGTAAGAAGATTTCTATGCCAGCCACTCTTAGCAATAGTGAGGAGGTGGTGAAGGAATTCGAGGATGAATCTTCACATGGGGTGTGTGTGGCATTTTTAAGTAGTCACGTGAGCACACCTAGTTTATCCCAGGACGATGTGGATATTTGTGCACGTGAGATCCCCGAGGAAAATAGTTTGAGTGTCTCTAACGAGTGCGAGAGTGAGTGCCCTAGTGAAGGTGAAAGTGAGATCCAAATTAGGTTTGGAGATTTGTACGCCGAGGCCTTATAAACAAAGAAATTGAATAAGGAGTTAGGTCTTAGGGTGTTAGATTTGGAGAGATATATTAAGGTTTTGAGGGGATTTGAGGCATCAGCGAGTCAACTCGAGAAACTGAAAGTTACTTTAAGTGAGCGGTTGATCGTCGTAGGTCGAGCAAAGAGTGAACTTGAAGTCCGAGTGGTCCAATTAGAGAGAGATCTCGAGCGATCCTGGGAGGTAAAGGTCAATATAGAGGATACATCTAAGAAGGTTGGAAAGATGCTCCTTGGTCCCGCTTTAGTTAATGTTGAGAGATTAGGAATAGGTCATGATGGTGCGTCCACTTCCCATGTTACACCAGAGATGATTCTCGAGTTTGTGATTGATACATTTGGATCTTAACCCAACCCGCCTAGGTGTCCGTTATCCTATAGGAGAGCTCGTCCTAGACGTTTTTTGAGAAGTGTTCCTAGACCCGTGTATGTTTGCACCCATTGCAAAAGGAGAGGACACTATAGGGAATTTTATTTTAAGTTGGGTAGTGTATCGCATAGAGTTTTGCCACGTATTCCCAAACACGTACCCACACATGATGCTCTGGATGATTACATGATAAATTTTTCACATATTAAGAAGCAAGCAAAGTTTTTGGTCAAGACTTCACATGATTTGGTGGATGTTTTTCTTAGGATGTCACCATCTTTGGAAAACTCCACCGAACCTAACGGTTGAGGTTTAGACTTATTTGATAGCATAAGATGATTTTCATGAAGATATTTTATGCCTATCGCTAGTGTGCATTGCATTTGTATTTATATTTTCAATTTTCGAAATATTTTCGAAAAAATAAAAAGATTTTTGTTTTCGAAATTTTTTGGAAAAATACAATTTTTTTAGAAAAAAATTAAAAAAGCCAATATTTTTGAAAAAAAAAAGAGTTTTATTTTGTTTACACCGTTTATGGATGGACATTTAGGATGACCAAGTAACAACATCATTCCATATCCATGTGATTATTCGATAGTGTTTTGAGACGATACATCATTTCATCCACGTGCTTTATAATGTTTGGAGTCATTAAGATGAGATTTGAGATTACTTTCTACATGTTTTACTCATGATTTCCTTTAACGCACACTTTCACGGATTTGTTTGATTATTGTACTTGTCTCTCACATGTTGGTCGAAGTGTCCCCATCTCAATCCTGTCTTTAAAATGAAACATATGCGAGCCCGTGAGGAATTTATTTAATATTGAAAAACATATGAGTGAACACGAGAAACGACTGCGAGTGAATAATAATGACGTCGTGAAATCCACCATTTAAAAGAGCCCAAGAAAAAATTTAAAGGAAGTAAAAATAATTATATGCCAAAAAGAGGGCCAATAGGATTTCTCTAAGTTGAGTAAAAATAGAAAACTTAAAAGAGCTTGAAAAAATGAAATATATATTTAAGGGAGTTTGGTTGGAAATATTTAAAGAACAGGTTTGCACGTCCTGACAAAATCTTGAAAAGGCATTAAATAGTTTTAGACGTTATTAGTGTGGAAATCATTTTAGACTTTGATTTGTAGATTTGATTAAGTCAATGTCATTTGAATTAAAAAATTTACACCTAAAGATGATTGTGAAGTTCTTTTGTTAGGAGCATCCATATTCATCGTGCACATTTGTTATGTATGTTTGAGTTGATTTACCTATTGAATATGTTCACACTCATTAATTTTTTTCCCAACATTTGGTTATCTTAGAGTAAATTCATGGTGTGTGATGTTTTTTTTTGTAAATTATTTTTTTTTTAAAATGAAAAAATAAAAAATAGTTGGTGAAAGATTTTGAGTGTATCCTTGATGATCATAGTGATTTGCTTTGCTTATTGTGACACTCCATGCCTATTTTATTTATTATTTTCCATGTCTATTTTGGACAAATAAAAGGGGGAGAACAGATTATGATTTAATGGGGGAGTTTGAATTATGGGGGAGATTTGATATTTGTTTTGATTTATGTTTATCTCTTCAAACTCGATACGTAATGAATGTATTTATTTCTTGTCTCGTGTGTGTAGGTACAAAAGTTAAAGATCATTATTTTGCACACCCTGATGATGACAAAGAAATTTGGAGATTTGAAGATCTTGAAGATTTTTTAAGACAGTTTAAAGATGTTGAAGATTTTTGAAGAATGTTTAAAACTTACATTTTTAATACCTTTTCAGTTTTGGATTCATGGGAGGGTATTAGATTTGTATAGAACATTTGATCTGATAATTCAGATGTTTTTAGTTTGTACCGGCATAAACATGGGGGATATTTCTAAGTACATATTTTATATTGTTCAGTTTATAGTAGAGTATGTTATATATATACCGCTACAACCGTGAAGAAAAGTTCAAGTTCAATCATGCATCAAAACGGATCCGAATATCAGCATTCTTTAACAGATAAGCTTTACGAGATAGATTTTGGTAAGGTTGTGTTCAAGTCCCTTAACGGTTATTTAAAATGTTTGGATAATTTTTCTAAACTGCTTTTAAACACCCGAGGCGTCATTTTTCATCAAAAGTCTAAGTGTTGAGGCAGAGTTATAATAAAAAATGATTGTTTGTTGACGTCGTTCAAATGGCATCTCTATGTCATTCAAATGAAAATTTTAAGTTATTTAAACGACTTCTTAAAGAGACATTGATTATTGCATGATACCTCATTTAAAACTTGCTTGAAGTGTTTCATTTAGTGATGTCACACAGTTTTAGTTTTAACACTGTCGCTAGAAGGTCACGCGATCCCCTGGATCAAACGACATTTCATGTCATTCGAGCGACATCCACTTGTCTTTCAAGCGACCCCGCCGACTCAAGTTTGTTATAAATACCTAATTAAATGAGACATTTTGCTTAAGAATACCTGAGTTTTTCAGATACACGAAAACTGCAAACTCCAGAATTATTTTGTCTTCTTAATTTAGGGTCTAAAACTATATTTTTTCAATTCACGAAAATCCCAATAGTTTAGTGAATTATTTTGGAACCCAACATACGATCTTATTGAAGTTTCTCTTGTAGAGAGGGTAAATCTACGACTGACGATTGCATGTCATTGGGAGTGCTCGCGGGTGTTCCTGGCTAATGAAAGAGCTGCATATTCTTGTGGGTTCACTGTAGTTGATCCATTACTGATTCTAGGCTGAGTTCTATATGAGTGTCTGCGGATATTCATTAGAGATTTCATTGTGTATGTAAGTTGCGATTTACCTCTTCATAGTGAAATAAAAGGTTTTACCCGAAAGGAATTTTTTTCTAAAATTTGTGTGTCAAAAAATATTTATTTTGTGATGACTTAATTTTACCACCTAGATGCATGTGTTAGGATTTATTTAATTTGGATAAAAAATTTACATCTAGTTAAATAAGTTTAAATTTGGAAATTTGCGAATCCACATACAATCAATATCACACAGCATTCTCAGAACCAAAGATATTTCTCTTTTTTTAAGATCATCTACAGTTGGCAGCCTGTAGTGCATAACTCTCCATGCCACCAAAGATGATCTAAGAGTAATTAAGCTCTTCCAAAGTGGTTTACACTAAGAAACTGTAGGTTTGGGTGGATAAAAATAGAAGGTAGCATCTTAAATACATAGATTTCCAGTGGACTTGAGAGGCCATATCAAAGTATCAGTAGTTAGTATTGTAGTCAGGCGAGTGGTAAGGATTTGGGAGACCATATCGAAATATCTTCAAAGTTAGCTTTGAAGAATGGAGTGAGTTCCAAGACTTGTTTATAATGTCATGGGATAGTTTAATTTGTTAAAGCCTTCAGTGTCTCTGTTCACATTCAGTGGTTGAATAAGAGGTGAACACAACCTATTATCCAGTCCATTTGAAGGTATTAGCCCAATAGACCATCACTGGTGCTCTATTAGTTATATTCCTAGTCCATATGAAGTTTTCAATCCACATTTCAAGTCTTTCCAAGGGTCCATTAGGCTAATTATAAATATACAAACTATAGAGCAGAATATAAAGGGCTGCCTTGATCAACTGCATTCTTCCAACAATAGACAAAAGACTGCCTTGCCAACCTTCAAGCTTTGATATAACCAACATGTAGTTCATATGTGATAATGTGTGCCAAGGTGTACATGTGGCATAATTTATATAGTATTAGAATACTCTAATACTTTAGTTTTAGTGACATTTTTTAGTTTTAGTGCCAAGATGTACATGTGGCATAATTTATAAAGTATTAGAATACTTTAATAATTTATATGTTCTGGTAAAGGGTGATATTAGGGTCATGCATTAGTGCTAGTGACATTTTCTTAATAATGTATCAAATTAATAGTCACCTTTTAAAAATTAAAATATTAATTTTACTCTATTTAATAAGTTTTAATCTTGACCGTTAAAGTTAATATTTTTTTAAAAATTTTAACTTATTTCCCTTGTTTCCTTGTTTTTACTTGGTTTAATTTTTGTTCCAACGATAAATCCCATTCAAGTATGAATATGATACTTATGATCGTATTTCAGAACCATATAGCTCTTTGGGTTAGCAATCAATCAATGCACCACCTATTAGCGATATACGAGGCAATTCAGAGTATAATCTTCCCTTGTCAGTTCTGAGAACCATTGTTAGACCTACAAATGGATCCAGAACCTTACTTCACTTATACTCCTCATGATTCTTTTGAATGGTTCCATTTGTTCCTACATTTTGTTGAGGTTATACAGCTTCTGTCCAACCAATCTAGAATATTCCATATTTCTCGGAACGATAATATAATGTATGGAACTACTTCTCCAAATTAGCTCCTTTCAACTATTGTGTATATCGTATACTCTATGAGAGGGAATCCCTTGATTTTTTCAATTTACATGACTGGTGGTTCGACACTACCCCCAGGATTATTATTGTAATTGTCAACCAAGAACCTCTCCTCAAGTGCGTTGAGTGGGAATATAGATTCCTCAATATCCACTCTCAAATCACTGCAATCCTTTTAAGTAGAAACTTATCCGGGAGAGTTAAGTGGGAGCTTGTTTAATTTTATGTGAGTTAGTGTTTTCATGCTACAATTAACTCATAATCTGACAGAACTTTTTCGGTTCATGGCCTGCAGAAACTTATCCGGGAATAGACTCATGGGTTCAGTTCCATATGATCTTTACGAAAGAAGAAATAACGGATCTCTGTCATTGAGGTCTGCTACTCCGCTCGTTCACGACCATTAACTCAAATTTCCAAGATACTAAATAGTCCTTATCACTGCCTTCGATTGGTAATATTCTTATTTTATGTATACATTATTAGTCCTCTATTTAATTTTTTTAATCTTATATTAGTTACTCTATTATTTACTAATCTAAAAAACAAAATTCAATACTTGACATGGATTTTTACGTGATTATCTTATTACAGTTTCATCTTCCTATTTCTTGAGAATTATATTATGAGAAAATTGGAAGCACTTTTTGCGGGTTCTCATTGTAATCATGGCAATCTCATTTTCATGGATGTTTGGTGAAATAAAACCCAGTGGATTAGAACTTCTTCTTGGTCAGAATATTCTTTCAAGTATTTCTTAATTAATATATATTACTTTAGCTTTTATGAATTTAAACCACTGCATACTATAGGTACTTCGATTCCCAATTGTACTAGATGGTATAGTGTACACGTGAATTGCACTATATAAAATTTAGGTTATAAAAAAGAAATATTTTAGATAGAATACTACTCAAAATTTTTGAAAATTTAAATATCCTTATTAAGGCAGAGTAGCTGTGAGCAATAATGAGCTGATAGCCAAAAAACTTGTACTATAATATGTACTAGAACTGGTGTAAGCGTGATTATAGTAAACTTTATGATTGCTTTATTTATTATTAAGTTTCAGAACATTGGTGTTATTTAAGATACCAAATAAAAAGTGAAGTTAAAGGTAAAGGTAAAGCATAATAACACATTTAAACGCCAAAATTATTTTCAAGTTTATCTTTTGTCCACTTTGGCTTTAGTTGTTGAGGCTTTAACTTTTGTTAATTACTGCGGATACCTCTTTTCATATCTTCAAGTGATGCTCTAAAGCCAGGTTGGATTTTATTTATATTTTAATCATAGTTTTTAGTGGTAAGTTTTTCGATTTCCAGAAGTTTGTAGGGGATACCCCTGCCCCATCAAATCCGCAACTATTTAGCAGCTCTGCAACTTGTGTATCAAATCTATTGATTGGAAATTAGAATATATGATCTTATTGTAAGGATCATTAGTTACGCTTGAACTTGTCTTTCAAATTGGAGAACAACTCGTGAATTAATTCATTTTTTTGTTGTTTATTTGATTTCAGTACTCAAGGCATTTCTTATATTCCCATCCAGCTCAACCATTGGGTCAGGAGGACTTGGTTTGGATAACGGTTTGTTACTTCTATCCTTTTAATTGTAATCTTCGCTTTCACTCGTGTATATTCAAATTTTTTGTTATTTAAATTTCAGAAAGCGATGTCAATGAGTAACCGTGTATGCAAACTAAGATTTTTTTTTAGTTTTCGATCTCCTTAGCATTTTGTTAGGCTTCATTTGTCATGTCATCATAACTGTTTGAAATAGTTGACATTTAGATTTATTACACTTATGATGAATGTTTACAGGAGAATTATCCATAAAACTTATCATCAGAATCACGGGCATGTCGATAATTAGCAATTTTTTTGGTCTTACTTCACCATTTTTTTACAGAGTGTTGTGCAACTGTTTTACAGTGTTTTTGCAATTAATTCTACTGGTAGATAATTTTTCGGACTAAAATAATTTTGTATGACTAAATGTTGATATTATAACTAATATGATAATTTTATTTTATTTGACAGAATATCATTTTAAGATCCTCATCAAGTTTCCAACGTTGCGGGTTTCGGGATGATTGCATCAGAATATTATATTCGATGCATTTATGAAAATAATGTAACTTTCGGGATGATTGTATTACAATATTTCATTTGTTTTTTTTAAGTTTCTTTTGTAAATAAAGAGTGGAGGTTTGTATAAAATGTAAATTTTGAATATAATGCCCTTGTATATGGGATTATTTTTGTATATGTTCTTAGGATTTGAATAGTGTGGTACGAATAATTGAATTTGTTTAAATTCGAGATATCTGATCTTGAAAAATATAATTTTTTTAAATATGTATTAATATTACTAACGTACTTTTACCGTTACAAAATCATGAAAAAGGGTTATAAAAAAGGTGTAATACGGTTAAAATAGTAACATGAAAGTCCATTACTAAATAACAATTAGTAACGATAAAATAATGTTGGTAAATTCAGAATTAGTAACAAAATTTTACCTTTACTAATAGTAACCGTAAAATTATGTTACTAATTTTGTGCCCCACACCCTTTTTCTAACGAAAAGTTTTCTTTACTAATATTTTTAGTAACGGTAAAATATCGTTACTAAAGGCACATTTTTGTGTAGTGATGCTAGGCTTGGAGAGGAACTTAATTTCAATTGTTCTCCTGAGATTGGAATCTACTGTCAAGCTTAGGGCTGCTAAAGCATCTGCATGACTATTGTGCCCTCGGGGAAACTGTTGAATGTGGACTTCCTCAAACTTTGATATCAATGTGCGAACCACCTGTAGATATGTTGCCATCCTTTCATCCTTAGCGTTGAAGTCTTCACTGACTTGGTTGGATACCAACATTGAATCACAAGACACTTCCAGATGGTTTGCCCCCAGCAAGTGAGCCTTACACAATCCAACTATAAGTGCTTCATACTCGACTTCATTATTGGAGGTTTTAAAGCCTAACTTGATTCCTTGTTTGATCATGACATTTTATGGTGTTATAAGAACAAATCCTACTCCCCCCGATCCTTTAGAATTAGAGGCACCATCCATATACAATATCCACTTCTTAGATTGATCCAGCTCCAGATCTTTCAACTGATCGATCACTTGTTGGTCGATAGGAGTCCCTTTACTTAAGAATTCTATTACGAAGTCAACCAACACCTACCCCTTGATTGTTGTTCTTTGTTGGTAGTGTATATAAAATCTTCCGAGATCTAAAGACCACTTGGACATACATCCAGATGGGTAAGATTTTAAAGACCAACTTTAAAAGGGAAAGATGTGATGACTGTGATGGAATGGGTCTCAAAGTAATATTTCAGCTTTCGGTAGGTTATCACTAGTGCGTAAGCAGATTTCTCTAGTGGTAAGTGTGACACCCCGACTAATTCAATACCGGGTAGCTACTCCTTTATTAAATTAATACAAAATGCCAAGTTGGTTCAGTTCATAGCATCACTGTCGAAAACATTTTAATATTTACTAACCACCTAGTATTTAAAAAGTGAGTTGTCCATTTTAATTAAATCCGATTAATATGCAATAAATGAATTATGAAAAATTAACATAACCAACACAATATAGTCACAATAGAATAACCATCCAATAATAATGAGTCTGGAGGAAAACTCCTCACAACAAACCGAATTCCAAAATAAATAAATACAAAGTCTGCATCACTAAAATTAATTACAACCCAAAGTCTGAAATAACTGAATAAGTAAGATGTCTCTAAAAGGAATGGGCGACATGCTCAACAGATGATAAAAACTGATAATGGAGTCAAGATCAGAAATGGAGGCGTCTACTGTCAAGGTCCTGTAACTTCCACAACAGCTACAGCACGTCACCTGAATAGAATTCCTATGCATGGTGTCCTTCTGGCTGGGCACCTAAAAAGGTTTTTACAAAAATAGATTTGAAAGCAAACGGGTCAGAGCCCGAATGTAAAAATAATTTAAAAAAATATGCAAGTATTTAATATCATTAAACACTGAATATAAAGTACATGATAGTGTGTACACTCACACGAGTTCCTCACCTCTCAACTAATTGTGCACTCCTATCGTACCCGTACCCATTCTAGTTGCTCCCATATCTATCTAGTCAAATGCTAAATCTAACATTTCTATATGATATCCAATTCAAATCCCAACATCTTCTATTTAATAGAGTATTGTACCTTATTACACAGTTTCCCCACTTTAGCACTACAATTTATTAGAAATCTTACATTTTCACTTTACAAACCGTTGCTATTATTTATACTCACAATTATTCACGACAATTCATTTCAATCAACAGTATATTATTCTCACCATAAATATACAATACTAGCACCCCGATACTAAGCTGCGGTGCACACATACTCTACTATCAAATCCCGGTACATCACGTACATGAGAACCACGTATTCCGAATCTCTCAGGAAACGCTTCATTAACAACAATCACAAACAATGGAGGTGAACATAGTTCACATCACATGGGTTACGCACATCCCCATGCTCCCATGATCAGCAGACTTATTAACTTCTCAATAAGCCCTTCTCCGACCTATGTCCTCGAGGTACCAATCTAAATCCCCCCCCGTAGGCACACAAAGATTAGATGGCCCTAAACGAATGCCAACCTCCCATGATAGCAAGTACGGTAGGTATGTCATACACAGATAACTACATATACTAAGCATTCTCACATCTCAGATATTACAATATTTTATTAGTGGTATACTTCTTATTCTTATACCAACTCTTAGTGTTATACAAATCACAAGTCCCCGATTTATATGTATTTACGTCATCAATTATCCTCACTTCGTGATTAGTTACTCGCTTCCCAATCCACAAATGTCATCCGGTTCAAGACACTATTCTAAGTTTTACTCCTCAATGTACCCAATCTCCCAACTATACCCACTAGTTAATAAAGGAAGGTTATCTCACCATTTAAATAAGTCTACGGGATACTAGAAATCAATTCAGGCCAAAAAGGCCATTCTGTCAATTCGTTAGAAGTCTCGTTCGAACGAGGTCGTTCGAACGAAGGGCTTCGAACGAAATACCAACTCGTTAGAAGTCAGACTGACATCTCGTTAGAAGTTCGTTCGAACGAGGTCGTTCGAACGACCTGGGCAGGTCTTCTAACGAGATGGCAGTTTCAGCCCAAAAATTCCCAAATCCATTTTTCTTAATTGTTCTCTCCTCTAAATCCACCCTAAGACCATCCAAATTATGTTTTAACGTATATAAACCATTTCTAATCACCCTAGATAATTCCTTAACACATTTAAGGGGTCAAATCTTACAAATTATCATGGAATTAATATGAATCTTCAAATATTTCTCCAAACCCTATGAACATGAACTCCTAATTTTCTTATGCCCAATTACTCATCATAAATCCGTTTTTAAATCATCATATGTAACTATTCAAGTATTAAATCAGTCCATTATCATACTACATGCAAATCCTAGCCCAAATTCAAAGTTTCCTTAACAAATTTCATGGGTTTTCTTCAAAAAGTTCAATATAAGATAATTCCTACACTAAGAATGGAAGACATATTCAATGTATTAAAAATGAGAAATCACTTGCCTTATATGGTTCTTCAGAATTTGATGTTGAAGGTTGGAGGTTGATCTCTCCCCTTTCTCTATAGATTTTCTCCCAAGGTTGAAGATGGTGGTTATGGGTTTTCTTTTGGGAACCTCTTCCAACTCTTCCTATAACTCCCGTAGCCCTCTAACTTGACAAATGATGATAATGGGCTTAGTGGGTTCCTAAATAATGTATAATTAACTCCTAAAATTCGTAGGCTTTAATCCCCAAAATTTCAAAATTACCAAAATACCCTTTTAAGTTGCAGGTATGGCCCAAAAATGCCCCGGGACCCAAACTAAACCCCCGGCTAGTGTTTTCTAACTATATCGACCCTTCCGGACTCGTTGGCACACTCAAAAATGACCATTTGGTTGATAAAAATAAAATTCATTTTTTTATTCAAATAATTACATGCCTGACGCGACTAACACGCGCGTCCCAACTAAATTTCTCAAATTATCGTATTTCAGTCTCGCGACAATTTTAATATTTTCAATATTCATATATTGCCATATATACACATCATAATCAAATACCAACTCACATCTCGTTAGTATCTATATCCGGATTAATTTTCAATTAATTCACATTTAATTTAATTAATCCCTTAAATAAATATCGATAAAAATACGGGGTATTACATACTTCCCTCCTAATAACAGAATTTCGTCCCGAAATTCGAAACTAAAAAGTACCTGGTAAAAACAACTCTGGATAACGTTTGCGGATTTCATCCTCGCGCTCCCATGTGGACTCCTCGGCATTATGATGCCACCACTGAACACGTACCAACGGTACTATCTTTGACCGCAGTTTTCGCTCGCATCGGTCCAAAATAGCAATCGGCCCCTCCTCGTAGGAACTATCGAGCTGGAGATCGATGTCCTCCAAAGCAATGTGAGTATGGGATAAATTATCCCTAAGATATTTCCTTAGCGAGGAAATATGGAACACATCATGAATCCTATGCAAGTGCTCCGGTAACCCAAGTATATACGCAACTGGCTCAATCCGTTCGATGATAGGAAATGGCCCCACATTTCTCGGTTCCAGTTTTCCCTTCTTCCCAAAACGCATAATCCCCTTCATAGGAGATACTCTGAGTAAAACCTGGTACCCACTTTGAATTCTTTGAAGGACCTCTTCGCATCAGCATAGCTCTTCTGCCGATCCTGAGCTACCCGAATGCGACTCCGTATCAATTCTATCCTTGTCGAAGTATCCTGTATCACCTCCGGCCCAAGTAATTTGTTGTCCCCCACTTCTAACCAATATGCTGGGGAATGACAAGGTCTACCATACAACGCCTCAAATGGAGCCATGCCAATGGTGAACTGGTAGGAGTTATTATAAGCAAACTCCACCAGTGGAAGGTACTGCTCCCATCCACCCCCAAAGTCTATGATGCATATACGCAACATGTCCTCCAACATCTGATTTGTATGCTCGGTCTGCCCATCGGTCTGCGGGTGATAAGCCATACTCAACCGCAATTCAGTTCCCATGGCCTCCTGAAAACTCTCCCAAAACCGTGAAACAAATATCTTGTCTCGGTCAGACATGATATTTAGGGGCACACCGTGAAGTCTCACTATTTCCGCAATAAAAATCTGGGCATACTGTCCCGTAGTGTAGTCTGTCCTTACAGGTAGAAAATGAGCAACTTTGGTCGAACGGTCCATAATTACCCAAATGGAGTCGTGACCCCTCTGTGACGTAGGTAACCCCGTGATAAAGTCCATGGATATTCTCTCCCATATCCACGTCGGAACCTCTAATGGCTGTAGAAGTCTTGCCGATCTCTGATGATCCACTTTTACCAACTGACAAGTGGCGCATTTAGAAATAAACACGGCAATATCTCTCTTCATCCCGCTCCACCAATAC
The DNA here is from genome assembly GCA_949130495.1 of Sambucus nigra. NCBI lineage: Eukaryota > Viridiplantae > Streptophyta > Magnoliopsida > Dipsacales > Adoxaceae > Sambucus > Sambucus nigra. Next base: position 642,662,157 of record OX422208.1, on the reverse strand, counting down.
TGACGTCTCACGTCTTGGTACATTTTATCCCCACCAGGGTTTACTGTGAACTGTGATCCGTGTGACTCTGCCATAACCTCATGTCGCAAGTCTTCCCCCTCCGGAACAATTAATCTCCCATTGAAGCGTAATCCCCCGTATGAGCTAATGGAATAGGACTCGGCTCCCTCTGCTAGTAATCGAACTATTTGCTCCTGACAGAACGAGTCATTTGCCTGGGCCTTTACCACTCTCGTAAAAATCTGCAGTGTAACAGACATCACAAACATGAATGATCGGGCCACTGAATCCTGGTGTCCCAACTCCTTCCACTTTGCTTTCCACAACTCAGCCACTTCATCTACTGGCCTATGGCTCAACGCGTCTGCTACCACGTTAGCCTTTCCCGGGTGGTATTGGATATCAAACTGATAATCCTTCACAAACTCAAGCCACAGTCTTTGACGCATATTCAACTCCTTCTGCGTGAAGAGGTACTATAGGGACTTGTGGTCCGTGAACAACCGAAACTTCTCCCCCAGGAGATAATGTCTCCGAATCCGAAGGGCAAATACAACTGCCGCTAACTCCAAGTCATGGGTGGGGTAATTCTTCTTATGAGGCTTAAGCTTACGGGAAGCATAAGCTATGGCCTGACTCTCCTGCTGCAGCACACCTCCGAGTCCTTGTAAGGACACATCGGTGTAGACTAGATACTCAACTCCCGGTCTCGGCAATGCTAACACATATGCTGAGGTCAACTTGTCCTTTAACTCATCGAATGCCAACTGAAAGGCATCGCTCCAGATGAATGGCACACCCTTACGAGTCAGATGTGTCAAAGGGCCCGCTATCTTTGAGAAACCCCCAATAAACCTCCTGTAGTATCCTTCTAGGCCCAAGAAACTACGGATCTCAGTCGGTTTCGTGGGCTGTCCCCACTCCCTCACCGCGGATACCTTTCTCGGATCTACCGATTCCCCCGATCTGAAATGATATGCACCAAAAACTGTACTTCCTTCAGCCAAAACCCACACTTCTCATACTTTGCATACAGCTCGTTCTGACGTAGCGTCTGCAAAACCTGCCTCAAATGCTCGGTGTGCTCCTCTTCTGTCTGGGAGTAAACCAGAATGTCATCAATAAAGACAATGGCAAACTGGTCTAGGAACTCTCTGAACACCCTATTCATTAAGTCCATAAACACGGCTGGAGCATTGGTCAAGCCAAAAGGCATAAATCGAAACTCGTAGGAACCATATCTCGTTAAAAAAGCAGTCTTCGAGACGTCCTGTTCCCTGATACGCAACTGATGGTATCCTGATCGTAAATCAATCTTTGAGAAGAAATAAGCTCCTCTCAGCTGGTCAAATAAGTCATCGATTCAGGGAAACGAATACTTATTCCGTATCGTGACCTTACTCAACTCTCGGTAATCTACACACAACCTCAACGATCCATACCTCTTCTTTACTAACAACACAGGGGAACCCCACGATAAAGTACTCCTCCGGATAAACCTCTCACCCAATAACTGTTCAATCTGATCCCGTAACTCTCTCATCTCTGCTGGAGCCATACGGTAAGGTGCGCGGGAAATAGACCGAGTACCCGGCATCAAATCGATCATAAAATCTATCTATCTAGTCGGAGGTAGTCCAGGTATATCCTGAAATACATTAGAAAACTCCCTAACAATTGGAATCGCATCAAGTGGTATCACCACTTCCTTAGAGGTCTCCTCATCTATATAGTACAAATGAGTGGGCGATCCTCCCTCAGGGCGAGGCATCGCCACTAAAAACATCTCCTGTCCGGGAATGGCAAAGATAATACTCCTACTGAAACAGTCAATCATGGCTCGGTACGCAACTAGCCAATGCATACCAATCATGGCATCATACTCAGTCATCTCTAACACTAACATATCAGCGGGTAAAGTAAACCTCCCGATCTCTATACCCACACCTCTACAAATAAGTGAAATCACGGAACCCCTACTCAATAGTGAATCTACACAAGTAACCGTGTTCTCTACGGTGTCTAATAACCCAATAGTGCGTGCAAATATCATGGCAATGAAATAATGTGTGGCCCTCGTGTCAAATAAAATACGCCCCATAGTCCCCTGAATAGAGAACATACCCTCAATGGCCGGTGGATCCTGTGGGGCTGCAGCATGCTGGAGCTGATACACTCTCCCATACTGAAGTTGTCCCTGCTGGACTGGGATCGCTGGAATGGGTGGTAGTGCTTCCATCTGTTGTGGTGCTGGGAGGGCGGCGGGGAACATAGGCCTCTGTGGCTCTTGTCGGGCACCCTGCTGCTGCTGTGGGGCCCTGCCCCTGTCAGGACAATCCTGGCGTATGTGGCTAGTCTTGCCACAAACAAAACACTTCCCCGTGAAGTTTCCCCCTCACTGTCACTGTTGTCCTCGGCCCTGGTGGACGTTACCATTCCTCCCTTGGCCATGCTAGCCCTGCTGAAACTGCTACTGTTGACCATTCTGACCCTGTTGGCCCTGATGGAAGTTCTGACCCTGATGGCCCTGTCTGAAACCTGCCTGCCCACTTTTGAAACCCCCAGATCTGAATCTCTTATGATCCCCCTGTTGGGAACCTTGGTCACCCTGCCTGTTCTGTCCTTGAGCAGATTGTGCCCCGCTGGCACCATTTCCCCTGCCCTGTTGGCTGGACTCCCCTGATCTCTTTCTCTCAGACATGTGGAAGCGATGATCCTGTAAGTGAAGTAATGCAACGTTAACCACATCAGAATAAGTGTTTAACGAGAGATTCCCCAACAAGTGTTGACGGATCCTCCAAGTCAATCCATCCGTGAGCTTCTGAATCTTCTTCTTCTCAGTCGGTATCTCATCGGGAACAATGTTCAAGAGATTGGTAAACTCAGCCTCATACTCGGATACGGTCCTCCCCTCCTGCTTGAGGTTCATCAATTTCCTCCTCATCTCCGTGTGAACAGCTGACGGAAAATATTTGCGGTCGAACCGCACCCAGAACTCCTGTATAGTGAGGGTGTCCCTCTCCTCTGCGGTGGTAATGGACTCCCACCACTGCAATGCAGATCCTACTAGCTTGAAAGTAGCCAGTAAACGCTTCTGAACATCTGTGCACTCATACATCCTTAAGTGCCTCTGAATATCCTTCCTCCACTGACTGGATACCACAACATCAGAGCTACCTGCAAACTCCGGAGGGTGTGCTTTCTGAAAAGCATCACAGACGCGTTCCCAAGAAGACGGGAATGCATGAGCCTGAACTGGCACAACTACCGGCGCCTGGGGTGGTGCTTTCTATACAACGGCTAGGGCGGTGTTTACCGCTTGGGCTACAATAACTGCAACCTATGCGGCATTCATAGTGCCCTAAATCGGTGCAGGTTGTGGCTCTGGTTGTGCATCCCTAGGAACTTGCTGCGCACGTCGTGGAGGCATCTGAAATGAGAGTAAAGTCTTATGAGTTCGCAGTTGTTATCTCAAAATAGCTGAAGAGCGATACATATACAAAAGAATACAACAGTCCTAAAATATAGGGCTCTACATCAAAGAAAGCTCAGCGGAAACATAACAAGCCGTACAGATCCTAAGGACACTAAAACCTGATGCTCTGATACCACCTGTGACACCCCGACTAATTAAATATCGGGTAGCTACTCCTTTATTAAATTAATACAAAATGCCAAGTTGGTTCAGTTCATAGCATCACTGTCGAAAACATTTTAATATTTACTAACCACCTAGTATTTAAAAAGTGAGTTGTCCATTTTAATTAAATCCGATTAATATGCAATAAATGAATTATGAAAAATTAACATAACCAACACAATAGAGTCACAATAGAATAACCATCCAATAATAATAATGAGTCTGGAGGAAAACTCCTCACAACAAACCGAATTCCAAAATAAATAAATACAAAGTCTGTATCACTAAAATTAATTACAACCCAAAGTCTGAAATAACTGAATAAGTAAGATGTCTCTAAAAGGAATGGGCGACATGCCCAACAGATGATAAAAACTGATAATGGAGTCAAGATCAAAAATGGAGGCGTCTACCGTCAAGGTCCTGTAACTTCCACAACAGCTACACCACGTCACCTGAATAGAACTCCTACGCATGGTATCCTTGTGGCTGGGCACCTAAAAAGGTTTTTACAAAAATAGATTTGAAAGCAAATGGGTCAGAGCCCGAATGTGAAAATAATTTTAAAAAATATTCAAGTGTTTAATATCATTAAACAGTGAATATAAAGTACATGATATTGTGTACACTCACATGAGTTCTTCACTTCTCAACTAATTGTGCACTCCTATCGTACCCGTACCCATTCTAGTTGCTCCCATATCTATCTAGTCAAATGCTAAATCTAACATTTCTATATGATATCCAATTCAAATCCCAACATCTTCTATTTAATAGAGTATTGTACCTTATTACGCAGTTTCCCCACTTTAGCACTACAATTTATTAGAAATCTTACATTTTCACTTTACAAACCGTTGATATTATTTATACTCACAATTATTCACGACAATTCATTTCAATCAACAGTATATTATTCTCACCATAAATATACAATACTAGCACCCCGATACTAAGCTGCGGTGCACACATACTCTACTATCAAATCCCGGTACATCACGTACATGAGGACCACGTATTCCGAATCTCTCAGGAAACGCTTTATTAACAACAATCATAAACAATGGAGGTGAACATAGTTCACATCACATGGGTTACGCACATACCCTTCCTCCCATGATCAGCAGACTTATTAACTTCTCAATAAGCCCTTCTCCGACCTATGTCCTCGAGGTACCAATCTAAATCCCCCCCCCCCCCCCCCCCGTAGGCACACAAAGATTAGATGGCCCTAAACGAATGCCAACCTCCCATGATAGCATGTACGGTAGGTATGTCATACACAGATAACTACATATACTAAGCATTCTCACATCTCAGATATTACAATATTTTATTAGTGGTATACTTCTTGTTCTTATACCAACTCTTAGTGTTATACAAATCACAAGTCCCCAGTTTATATGTATTTATGTCATCAATTATCCTCACTTCGTGATTAGTTACTCGCTTCCCAATCCACAAATGTCATCCGGTTCAAGATACTATTCTAAGTTTTACTCCTCAATGTACCCAATCTCCCAAATATACCCACTAGTTAATAAAGGAAGGTTATCTCACCATTTAAATAAGTCTACGGGATACTAGAAATCAATTCAGGCCAAAAAGGCCATTCTGTCAACTCGTTAGAAGTCTCATTCGAACGAGGTCATTCGAACGAAGGGTTTCGAAGGAAATACCAACTCGTTAGAAGTCATACTGACATCTCGTTAGAAGTTCGTTCGAACGAGGTCGTTCGAACGACCTGGGCAGGTCTTCTAACGAGATGGCAGTTTCAGCCCAGAAATTCCCAAATCCTTTTTTCTCAATTCTTCTCTCCTCTAAATCTACTCTAAGACCATCCAAATTATGTTTTAACGTATATAAACCATTTCTAATCACCCTAGATAATTCCTTAACACATTTAAGGGGTCAAATCTTACAAATTATCATGGAATTAATATGAATCTTCAAATATTTCTCCAAACCCTATGAACATGAAATCCTAATTTTCTTATGCCCAATTACTCATCATAAATCCATTTTAAATCATCATATGTAACTATTCAAGTATTAAATCAGTCCATTATCATACTACATGCAAATCCTAGCCCAAATTCAAAGTTTCTCCAACAAATTTCATGGGTTTTCTTCAAAAAGTTCAATATGAGATAATGCCTACACTAAGCATGGAAGACGTATTCTTAATCAAATCCTACCTGATCAAAGCCTCATGGCTTAAATTTTGGATCTATGTGAAATCGATGGTAAGTGATTGCGGGATCAATTCCTGGTATGTCATATGGCTCCCATGCAAAAACGTCTAGGTTTCATTTTAGAAAGGTGATTAACTCCATTTTTTATAGTCAGGTGATGTGTTGCCAATCAGGAACTTTATCTCTAGTTGGCTTTCGTAAAAAAACTACCTCTTTTAGCTTTTCTACGATCCTATCAGCGGGTGGATTCTGGTCTCCTCCACCCCAAATCGTTTGTGTCTTAGTTGCTATTTGAAAGGAGTAGCCCAATCTTAGGGCGTCTCTGGGAGGACTTATTTATTTTTATTTTACTCATGCTTGGGTCAAATAGAGGCAATATAGCATTTTCGAGCAATGGCTTGGTGGCCTCTGATCTTTATTATACCCGAATTTGTGATGCACATAATTTTCTGGTGATAAGTTGAAGGGACAACTCTCATAGCATAAATCCACCTTCTATTGAGGATGGCTTGATAATATGAATCGAAGTCGACCCCTAAAAACTCAATGAGCTTCAAAATATTCCCTGCCCTCATCGGAAGGACTACCTTCCCCAATGGCATGGTCATTTTTCCCGCGAAGCTGATCAAAAGGACAGTCTCTTCCTTTAAATTTGACACCTTCAGTTTGAGCTTATAGAAGAGTCTAAGGTATATTACCTCCAAGGAACTCCCCTGATCCACTAATAACTTGTATACATCCCAGTTTGCAATCTTGGGAGTGATTACTAGTGCATCATGGTGTGGGGTTCTTATCCTGATCAAATCTTCCTCTGTAAACACTATGTGTTTGTTATAATTCACGTCCTCCGGTCGCCTGTGCTTATAAGCTTGTCTCTTGGAAGGATCTATCTAGAAGGCCTCCATCATGGCTGTGACCTTATTAAGTTCCATATGAATTGCATTTCTTTATATCTATTTGAGGTCAGACACTCCATGTATCATAGCAAACTCATGTCCTGCCTCATCGTCTAGGATGTTATCTAGTTTTTCATAGCTGTTTGTGATAACTTGATCAATCTTCTTCTCTATGTATTCGTTCAAATGTTTTGCTTGGTCTAACTCCTCCAGATGAGCTTTACGGGCCTTGTAGTTTTTTGCCTTGTGTCAATTCTCCTTGTGGAAGGCACAGTGAAACGTGTTGTTACTCTTAGTCGAATCCCCTCTCATCTTTTTCGGCCATTTTAATGACTACTGGTCTTTGATCTGCCCCAGGTTCTTATAAATTACCTCCTTAAAAACCATGTTGATGGCTTGAAAAGCTTTGGAATAATTCGATTTGCCCCCATTCTTGGTTCTGTTTTTCTTTTCATTCCCCTTCTTAGGGGTGTTCTCCTTATCATTCCTTTGTTCTCCTTAGCGTGGCCAGTCTCTATTTGGATGACATTAACCACATCCTTTACTTTAGCATTCGATACGCGATATGAGCTCGTCAATGGTGTGTGCTTCCTTTTTGTAAGGGACTGGTGCAACATATAGGTAGGGGGAAATTCGATCTTGAAAGATGCTATGACAACTTTCTCCAAAAAGTCTTCCACCTCGTTGAAAGTTTTCTATTGTACTCGTGTAAGGTGTCCTGTAGATTTTTCCTCATCGTGAGTAGTGAGTACATCCTCTTCGAATGTGAGCTGCTAGTTGTGAAGCGAGCAATAAAGGCCTTAGTGAGAGCCTTAAAGTTCTTAACCGACCTGTGAGGCAACTTCTCAAACCATTTCTGAGCGACATCTCTTAAGCTGGATGGGAATATATGATACATAAGAGCGCCGTTATGATTCCACAAAGTCATGGCTTACCTTACTGATGAACATGGTCTATGGGATCTATTTTGCCATCATAAATCTTGAACTGTGGGGCCGTAAACATCTTCAGGGGTTCCTCCTCCTCAATGGATCTTGAGAAGAGGGACTTCATTTGCGTGATTAAGGTTATTCTCTCTAGCTCCTTAGTGGATATGTCCTCTTGGTGTGCTAGTTGTTGCTATCCGGACTAAACTCTTTATATCATTCACATGACGCTCTTCATCCAGGTGCCTTCTCACCAAGTGACTTCCATGCTTCGAAGGCTTATGTTCGCGGCCAGTGCTCCTTCCCCGACTGCTAGGAGTCCGACCAAAATATTTTTGATTCTCCTGATGGAGTTCTCTCTCCATTTTTTCCAATCGTCGCTGAAGGCGTGAATTCTCCTCAATTTGGAGGCGATTTTCCTCCCCCTACTGCTTAAGTCGTGCTTCATACGCATCAACCAATCGTGAGATCTGAGTTGATCTAGGTTGGTCGTGGATCTCCTGGAAGTGTTGTTCCTTCGGAAGGAATCTTGGATTCCCATATTGGCGAACTTTAGATCTGACCCTGAGTGGAGCTGGGGTGCAGTGCTTGGGCGATGAGACATTTGTGGTTACTCTTTCGTATGGGTTGTTTTCGTAAAAAAAAAGATCATTTCCCACAGACGGAGTCAAATGTGAGTGTAATTAATCATAATAAGGTATTCTAGAAAGCAAAGGAATGAGATGAATATAAAAATGCTCACATTACACATATATACGTGGTCCGGCAACTGCCTACGTCCACGAAAAGAGTTCTCAGTTCTTAATAATGTCTCTCAAAGTTCAAGAATTATATCCCCTTTGACCCTAGGGTGAGGGTTGTATTTATAGCAGTGTAAAGTAGTTGAGTGGTACAAGAAACTCTCCTTACTTGTTATTAGCTCAGGTGATGACTCCTGATTATCTCATCCGAGATTGTAGGTAACCAACTAAGCCTATCAATATTTAAATGGAAAGTTCTTGTATACACCCACATGATAAACATTCATATTAATCATTCAATTATTGAACCTGGCCAGGGCGACATGGTAATCCTGTTGGGCCTGCTCGGACCAATCGAAATTGAACTTTTATGGTTTTGACCCCATAACTTTCATAAAAAAAACCTTCTAAAAGGTCTTTTGTTCAGGGGGGTTGATTAAAAAGAAAAAGAAAAAGAAAAAGAAATTATTTTTTGATGCTCGTACAACCATATGGATTTTAAAATAGAACAAAATGATTAATAGTTTAGAAAGGAAAAGCATAATACCCCATTAGTAAGAGTGACACTGTTACTTATCATTTTTTAACTACACCGGTGTAAAATAAAGCTTAAAGAAAGAGAAGCAGAGGTCAAAATCAGCGGTAGCGTCAGAACCTGACATGAGTAAGCAGTACTTTACAACCTAGTAGCTCACCGGCGAGAGAGCGAGATAAGCCAAGGGTAAAATCATAAAGAAAAACCCTCCGGACTGTTCCATCGGAATCATAATAGGGATTAATGAACTGAAAGCAGAGGTCGGGATCAGTGCTAGCGTCAGAGCCTGACTGATCAATCAATACTATGTTTTGAAGTAAGTCACCGGCGAGTGAGTGAGAGAAGAAAGTGGTAAACACACAACTAAACAAACTATCTCTCCTTTCCTCTTGATTCACAGATCGGGATTCATTCACTTACAATTGAGGAAAGGATCAGCGGTAGCGTCAGAAATAACATGATAACAAGATACACAGTGATATAAAATTTTGATTGAAAATTGACATAAGATGTGGGGTTCGTTTCTGGATTCTCTTATATGTTGTGTTCATGAAAAACTTATAACTTGTGAAAATCTAATTGTTTTTTGTGTTATTAGTGGTTTAATATATTATCGTGTTTAACTGGGTGTAAAAAATATTAATAATTATGATTATTAACTATTTCTAATATGCCAAAAGACGATTCAAAAACACGAATTATCACCCATGTCCATTCCTTGGCTCGTACGTGCTCCAAATGAGCCAACACATATGATTATTTTTTTAAGTGTTTATTTTCATTAATAAGTGTGTAATTTATATCAGATTAGTTATTAATTAAGAAGGAAATTCTAACTTATAAAATTAACTATTTCTAATATGGAGTAATTTAGTGGTTTGATAAGTGATAAATGGTCAACCTGCTCTAAGTAACGAATATTGACACAATGATCCCCACCGTCACAATATGTAAAGTTGCATGCGCCATCTTAAAATTACCTATAACAATTGGACCCCACAATTCAAATAACTATTTTTTTACTCAGATAAGATTTAGTCCCTAAAAATTATCGTAATAAATTTTTAACATATTTAATTTTTAAAATTAACAAAAAACTCACAACATGACAGAGTCCCACGTTATAAATGCCTTTCACATCTGTGTTTATGATGATAACATGACATTGTCACATTAATATTACAAGTGACTTTCTAGTGAGATCATAAAAAACCAATGACTTAAACATGTCGTGTGATCACGATAATAATATGTGAGAGTCGATGATAATGTGATAATGTCACATCATTGTACAAATTTGAGTAACTTATGTCACTAATTTATAGGCTAAAATCACTGTATGTATTACAAATTATTCAAAAATAACTTATTGAACAAGAAGTTAAAAAAAATAATGGATTTTTGTTTAAATCAAGGTTCTAAAAAACGCGGGGCGTGATTGAGGCGTGGAGACCAAGCCTTAAGCCTTAGAAGCCTATGCGGGCCTAGGCGTAAAAAGGCGTGAAAAGGCGTTTAGGCCTTCTTAATATATTTTAATATTTTTTAACCATAACAAGGCTATTAAAATACAAAAATTGCACGTACCATAAAAATATGTTTGAATATATGCAAATTAAAATACTATTTGATTATTTTGGATGAGGTAATGGTCCGGTTTGTAAAGAAATTCTTTAAAAGGCGACATTGTTTCACTAAAGCATTGTTGTTTTTAGAAAAAAGTACGCCTTAAGGGTTTTACTAAGAATAAGGCGTGAAAAGCGTAAGGCGAGACGTTTCTCCCAAGCCTTAAGCCTAGGCGGAGCCTAGGCGCGTTTTTTAGAACAGTGGTTTAAATGCCATTATTTCAATAAAACAATGTTTTATTACATTAGTTGGTGATTGGATTGATTGAATCGAGGGAGTAGTGGGATTCAACTCGCATATGGTATTTATTAGTCGTCTTAAGAGTATAATATTTTTTAATTAATCCATCTAAAAGAGAATTTTACCAAATTTTGATTTTAAGACGAGATAATTTGGTTGGTAATTTTCTAGTTTTATCATCCGTGAAAGAATGTTATCTAACCACAATGCCGTCCCGTCGGCGTTGAGCCCAAATATGCCGCCCTCTGGCATTTTCTCTAAAAAAACAGCCATTTCTTTTTCACACGTGGAAACAAAGAGTAGCAGATCTTTATGCCTCTTTGAAAATGGTTACCCTGCCGACAATATTTTAGTAACAAGTGGCCTTCAATTATTCCGAGAAGTTTCTGTACGAGTTTAAGAGTTTTGTCCTTAATAAGAAGTATATCATTCATGAATTATTAACACGGTGAAAGTAATTGCAGTTACGGGGCCCAAATTTTGATAGATGGGTACGACTCGAACCTGACGTGAAATCTTTTTTTGACACTAAATTAACTTCACCATCAATACAAAGTATAAAAAAGTTGACCTAACGTGAAGCATGGATAACTCGGGAAAAAACAAATATACTCCTTTAACTAATAGTTTATGGATAATATATTGAATACTTATTGTATTTTGATACGAGATTATATAAAATTCTTTGGCGAAATAAATGATAAATTATTTATTTGTTGGTTGAACTTGTAATTAATCACATTTTGGTTTATGACAAGCTTATGAATGTCATGATTGGTTAACAAAGAAGATAATATTTATCATATTTTTTGGTTGCTATTGTTGTCAATTCAAACAAGACATGATTGATAAAGAGGTCGTGTTATTGTTAGGGTATTTGTCATGAGAGGCAGACTCCTGTGCACACTAAGTTTGCACACTAACTTTGCACATTACCTTTTAAAAGTGATAAAAAAAATATTTTTGAGTTGATTTTTTTTGTGTGATATTTAAACATTTCAAGGAACCCATATAAAAAATATCAGCTCAAAAAAACTTTTTTTCCTATTTTTAAAAAATCGATCAAACTTTCGCAGTTTTTAAGCCCTTTAAAAACTGCGAAAGTTTAACCGATTTTTTAAAAATAGCAAAAAAAGTTTTTTTGAGCTAATTTTTTTTATGTGAGTCCGTTGAAATGTTAAAATATCACATAAAAAAATTGGTGTGCGCCAGCACTAAGTTTGCACACTTTTAAAAGGTAATGTGCAAAGTTAGTGTGCAAACTTAGTGTGCACAGGAGCCTGCCTCTTTGTCATGATTACTTAAATATGTTAAATTAGGGCGATTTGTATATAATACGAATTCGATATGACGCGACACGAATATGACATGACTGTTAATCAATACTGTTTAGATAATCATAAAAATCGGATATAATCCATAATATTACATCACGTTAAAAACAGTTTTGTCATGAATCCAGGATGTTTAATCTTCATGTAATCACAAAATCATAAGTTCTTTATAACTATGATCAAAACTGACATTTGTTCATTGCAATTGATTGGAATAAGGTGACTTGAATGCTCCTGTCAAGGCGTCCTTTGAATCCCTCCTTGACACTACACCAAAATGACCAAAATGTCACCTTTCAACCCGTCACCTTTGTCACGGTCATTGACCGTGACAAAGAATTGTCACGGTCAATGACCGTCCGTGATAGATGTAGTTGTTACAGTCGTGTCACGGTCAATGACCGTGAAAATTCTTTAAATAATTGTTACGGTCAATGATCTTGACACAACCGTGACAACTTCTGCAGTAAAAAAAGTCCTAAGCTTCTTTTTTCTCGCCCTTTTTTTATTTCCCCCCCCCCTCTAAGCGATTTCTGCTCTCTCTCTCTCTCTCTCTCTAAGGTAAGTTTTTTTTCCTCTCTTTCTCTTTCATTTCTATATGTGTGTGTATGTGTGTATATATGTGTGTATATGTATGTGTATATGTGTGTGTATGTGTGTGTATATATGTGTGTGGTGGTGTGGGGTGAGGGAGGGGGCAGGGGGTGGTGGGGGTGGGGTGGGGGGAGGAGGCAGGTGGTGGGGTGGGGTATGTGTGTGTGGCGGGGGGAGGGGGGCAAGGGGTGGGGTGGTGGTGGTGGTGGTGGTGTGTGTGTGTGTGTGTGGTGGAGCAATTTTAACAATTGTATAGCTTTAATTAATAAATTGTATAACTTTAATTGTAATTTTAATTGTATAGTTTTAGATGGAAGTAAATTAATAATTAGTGTCAATTTCATATGAAAGTAGGATTGCCCCTCATTGTAAATTAGTAAATTAATAATTGTATATTTTAATTGTTAGTTTAATTGATGAAATGTTAATTGAGTAGATGAATTAGAAGGAGAACGGGATACACATTTGCTATTGACATTGCTATTAGATTATTTTGTTTAGTAAATGTTGGGTTGGTTAGTTATAAAAGTGGCATGACCACTGGATTATTGTCCATATGGGGGTGAGATTTTTCAACTTCTTTTGAAAATTACTTTGTATATCGAACAATATATACAAAGTATGATAATTAAATGAAAAATACTTGAAATTAAATATAGTGCGCATAGATACTAGCCTTCTAGTTGTTATGCGTACGCATTCAATAGCCCTTAGACCCGTTCGAGAGTCATTACCCCTGTAATGAGATCTCTCGAATTGTCTCGTTTGGACAGTTTGAGACTGTATAATTTCTGTATAATATTCTTAGTGGCTTAAAGTTGTTACTTTTGGAGGAAGTTCTGCAGTCATATCTTAATGTTCTCTGGGTACATACTAAATTGACAAGTGTGCCTGTTATTTCAATTGATCAATTGAAATAACACTCACACTTGTCAATCTACGTCGTGTACTTGGAGAACTACGGGGATATGCTGTTGAATTTTTTTCAAATCGTAAGAATGTGCATGAGCTGTTAAGTATATTACAGAAAAATGCGGTCTTGAATGGGATATGACTACTCACCCTTTAGAGGAGATGAAGGAAATAGAAATTTCTATTACAAATTGGATTTGAATATAAATAAAACATAATTAAATGAAGCATACTATAAATCAAAGTTTTGTTTACCTTTAATAGGTGATTAGTTGTGGTAGTTGTGATGGGATATCCGAAATACAAAGAGTGGATGGGTGAGACAAATAGAATGGGGGATGTGTTTCGCAGAGGTGCTAACGAATTTGTGAAATATGCAAAGAGATGTCATAATGATGAAGAGTTTTCGTGTCCGTGTGCTAGGTGTAAGAATGGTAAGGTGTTTGAGTGGAAAACAGTTGAACTACATTTGTTAAGATCGGGTATGCAAGATAGTTATTCGATTTTGGAGTTTTCACGGTGAATTGAAAGTTCCTTTTGTCCCCGACCAACCTTCACAACAACCTTCAACACGTAGAATAGATGCAGAAGGGGACGACGTAGATCATAATATGTTAGAGGATTTAGTTGATGATGCGTACGGAGTTTATGAAGCTGAGGAGAATGAGGTTACTGATGATGTAGAAGATTCAAGTGCTCGTGAAGATAACACGATAAAACTTGACGATGACTACCAAAGTTTAAAATTTAAGGTGATCCAACCGTTATACTCTGGCTGTGAGAAAGATCAAACAACTTTACACGCCATGGTTGGTTTGCACAGTTTGAAGACGCAGTACGGTTTGTCTGGAAATAGCGTGACGGGAATTCTGAAATGGGTGAATGGCTTATTACCCAAGGTGAATACACTTCTAAATAGCTATCCTGTTATGAAGAACAGTTTGAAAGGTTTGGGAATGAAGTATAAATCGATTCATGCTTGTGTGTATGACTGCATACTATACCGAAAGGAGTATGAAAATCTCGATCGTTGTTCGGTATGCGATGAACCTAGATATGTCCAATCTACTAGTAAGGAAGGCACAAGCTCAAAAGTGCCTCAAAAAGTATTAAAATATTTTCCCGTTGGGCCTAGATTAAAGCAATTTTTCACAGTTCCATGGATTGCAAAGGCAATGACTTGGCATGCTAGGGCAGAAGTAGGGGGTAATATCATGCATCATCCTATTAATTCTACTGCTTGGAGGAGGATGAATTTTGAGTATCCCGATCTTGCTCGAGAACAACGCAACATTCGTTTGACTATATCAACAGATGGTTTCAATCCATTTGGAAATCTAAGCACCAATCATAGTGTATGGCCAGTGATCCTAGCCCCACCCAACCTCCCTCCTTCACAGTGTATGAAACCTGAATTTTCGATGATGGCTTTGTTGATACCTGGGCCAAAGGCACCAAGTGATGACATCGACGGTTACCTGTATCCTTTGGTAGAAGAATTAAATAAGTTGTGGGAAGAGGGTGTGCAATAATTTGACTCTTTTAGAAAAGAAGAGTTTATGCTGAAAGTTATGTTGACGTGGGCAATTCATGATTTTCCAGCTTATGGGACATTATCCGGTTGTGTAGTACATGGTTATTTGGGGTGTCCTATTTGTGGAGAGGAGACTAAATCTCTTCGTCTATCCTCTAGCTTAAAAAATGTATACCATCGCCACAGGATATTTTTACCCCCAGCTCATAGTTTCAGATCTGAGAAAGATTCCAATTTTTTATTGGGCGGGGTTGAACATAAGCTACCGCCGAGATTCAGAAATTGAAAGTAAATCTTCTGAATGTGGCCCTAATATGCCAGGTAAGAATCCCAAATTTAAGAACGTCAAGCATAAGAAGACCCTAACTGGGAATGAAACTGAGAGAAGAAAGGCATGGTCTCAGAGGTCAATTTTATTTGACTTGCCTTATTGGAAGAATAACCCGGTGCGCCATGTATTGGATGTGATGTATGCAGAGAAGAACTTCGCTGACAATTTTATGGGCACTTGCCTTGGGGGGAGTCATTCGAAGGATGGAGAAAATGCACGAAAAGACCTTAAATCATTAAAACTTAAGCCACAACTATGGTTGAAAGAAGATAGTAGGGGAAGGGCAATAATTCCCCCTGGTGCGTTTACTTTAACGAGTGGGGAAAGAAAGGTGCTTCTAGACACAATATATAATTTGAAGGGCCCATCTACTTTTTCGTCCAACATGCAAAGGATTGTGAATTATGCTACTCATGATTTACATAAGTGTAAGTCCCACGATTGGCATGTGATCATGCAATTGGTTCATCTATTATTTAAGCACTGTTTCTCCAAGCACAAGGATTTACGTAGGGCTATTATGCAAATTAGTATTACCTTATCCCTCTTGTGTGAGAAGGTAGTCAATCAAGAACACATAGTGGCCGCAAAATTGGCGGTGACCGAAGCGATTTGTGTATTGGAGAAGTACTTTTCCCCAACATTCTTTGACATAAGTGTTCACTTGTTGGTACACCTATGTGACGAGGCACTTCTTTGTGGTCCAGTTAGATATCGGTGGATGTATCCGTTTGAAAGATTGATGAAAGTTTTTAAAGATTACGTTAAGAATACGCGATACATTGCAGGATCAATTACAGAGGAATACATCACCGTGGAGTGATCAATATATACTCGGGAATATATGCCTGACTCGACCAGCGTTGATGACACTGATGAGTTCGTCGATGATGGTGGTCATGTGATGGGAAAACGAGTGAAATTAACGAATTTGCAACATGAACAAGTAGCTCGTTATCTATTTGACACACATAAAGATGTCGAAGAATGGAAAAAGTAAGTTTCGATTATTATAATGTTTAACTTTATTTCAGATTATTTTATACATGATTAATTTTGTAATATGCAGAAAATATGAAGCTTGTGAGAACAATAAAAGACGAAAAACAATGGTTCAATCAGACAGCGAATTTAGGCTGTGGTTGACACAAAAGGTAATTATAATGAAAATAGTCGTTATATAACGTTACATTACACTCAAATTTTACCACTAATATAATTAATTTATCTATATTCTCATCTCCTAAAGATGGGTGATGCGACATCAAGGCTTGCTCGTCTAGCCACTGGACCCTTGTTCGTGGCACAAGAGTACAAAAAGTATCGATTGAACGGTTACATTTTCGGCGCAAAAGTGTACGAGGAAAGTACAAATGTACAGAACTCGGGAATTTCATACAAGACTCTTACTTTCTTTCGAGCGAGCGCAAAAGATAAAAACCTCGTTGAAGCTGAAATGACTTACTATGGTGTAATCCAAAATATATTTGAATTGGATTATATAAGCTTCAAAGAGGTTGTATTTTACTGTGACCGGGTAAGAGTTGAGGATAAAAATACTTGTAAAGTTGATCCTGTCACCAATTTGATCATGGTTGACTTGTCCAAGTTGAAGAGCAACGACCACGTGAGCGATGAGCCGTTTGTTTGTGTATTTCAAAAGGTTAAGCAAGTGTTTTACTCAGAGTATATCAACAACGAGCCGTGGTCAATTGTCCAACACGCGCCAAAGCGTCTAAATAGTAGTGTGGATGACTTGGCTGCTCCTACCGAATATCAATGCCATAATCCTATGGAGTGATGCTCTGTAAATTCCTCCCAACCGTTGTGTAGCCAAATATCACCAGTTGAAGTTGTCAATTCCACCACTTGGAAAATGTAGCAA
This sequence comes from Sambucus nigra, assembly GCA_949130495.1. Classification (NCBI taxonomy): domain Eukaryota; kingdom Viridiplantae; phylum Streptophyta; class Magnoliopsida; order Dipsacales; family Adoxaceae; genus Sambucus; species Sambucus nigra. Next base: position 642,644,772 of record OX422208.1, on the reverse strand, counting down.
AACATGGGAAAATATGGAAGGTGGAATTGACAATTTCAACTGGTGATTTTTGGCTACACGACGGTTGGAAGGAATTTGCAGAGCATAACTCCATAGGATTATGGTATTTCTTAGTGTTCAGATGTGAAGGGAATTATATTTGACACGATTGTCCGAGGCTACATTAGTTGGAAGGAGGTACCATATGAGCTCAAGTTAGCTGTTTCGGTGGCACTACAGGTAATGTATTTATCTTTATATTTATATGAATATTTCAATTTCGATTTCGATTTCGATTTCGATTTCGATTTCGATTTATAGTTCAAGTTAGCGGATACTAATTTTACTTTATTTTATTTCAGGGGACAAGGAGTGGCCTTGGGGGTAGGCCACATGTGGCTCTTCGGACGAGAAGGGAAGGATAAGGAGGTGTCCCCGAGCGTCGCGGTACAAAATCTCTTTTCCAGCTAAATAGTTTGTAGATTTGAGATAATTGATGGTGATGTTGTTTCTACTTAAATAGTTTCTATTTTGAATGTATATTCGCATTATCTCTAGTTTATTTGGATATATGATGTTTGAACAGGTACAACGTTGCCTCTAACAGGTACAAATATACTGCTGGGCAGTGGCAGTGGCCATATTGCCCAGCAGATTTTTTTTAAATTCTGTCAAGAATTGTCACGATCATTGATCGTGATAATTTTTTTTAAAAAGGGTCAAGGCTTTGTCACGATTATTAACCGTGACTAAACTTGTCATGGTCATTGACTGTGACATGACCGTGATAAGTCTAATGAACTTGTCAAGGTCAATGTCCGTGATAAAAAAAGTTGTCTCGTCCAGAATTGTCACGGTCATTGACCTTGACAAGTTGAACTTGTCAAAGTCAATGACCGTGACAATTAGGCAGTTTTGGTGTAGTGTGAATAGCCCAGAATTACTCTCTTCTGTGCCCAGAATATTTGTTAGAAAATACGAATAATAAGAATTTCGGATTATCTCTCCCTCCTTTGAAACAGTGTGTATTGAGATGACTCTAGATGGTGTAGAAGTCTCTATTTATAAGGGGAAGAGGGCCGAAATCCTAGTGGTGGTGGGACTCTTTTCAAGTCTCCCACTAATGCCACTAACCATCATGTGACTAACGGATAAGGTTTATCCAAATCTTCTAATATCTTTATTTATCACATTACTAATTAATTATCTGACATTTATTAAAACCACATAAATGGGAAATTCGGAATTTAATACAATTGAAATTAAATAATTAATTTCGTCACTTAACATTAATTTCCAACAGTCTCCCACTTGGTCTTAATAATTCGTATAATTAAATTAGGTATCGTAAGGTGCACAATCATTGATAAATTTTGCTAAATCAAATGATTCATGGATGCGAGTCATGGCGGTTCGATGCTATTCAAGAGCATGGTTCATTCCATGTACTACAAAACCTATGTTTTATTCAACTGAGCCTTTAATATTGGGTATCATAATGGCCTCCTAATATCCTTTTGAATAAGGACTATTTTTGTTAACAATAATTCAGAATTATATGCATGCATTCACAAAAGACAAAAATAATAGAAATCAGAAACACTTTTATTGAATTCAAGTAATAGTGTCAAACAACTAAGCCAAAATAGCAATCATAATCTAACTAATCGAGACCCATCTCTTTGACATGTTCCATAAAGGTCTTCGGAGATAGTCCTTACATAAGAGGATCTGCTATGTTATCATGCGTACTAATGTGATCAATTGACACTCTTTGTTTTTGAACTTCTTCTTTAACTGATAGGTATTTCATCTCAATAAGCGCCTTAGTATACCTATCGTTCTTCGAGAAAAAGACTACTGCGACATTATCACAATAAATTTTCAGCGCTTAGATATTGACCCCTTAATTCTAAGTCCTGAAATAAAGTTTCACGGCCATAATCCATGATTTATAGCTTCGAAGCAAGCTACGTATTCAGCCTCCATAGTAGATGATGCAATGACGCTTTGCTTTGCACTTTTCCATGAAACGGCTCCTCCAGCCATAAGGAAGACATAGCCCAAAGTGCTCTTCCTACTGTCAAGTCATCCCCCAAAATCGGAGTCTGAATAACCAATCACCTCAAGGTGACCAGTCTTCCGATATGTGAGCATGTAATCCTTGGTACCTTACAGGTACCTCAGCACTTTCTTTGCAGCTTTCCAATGGTGAATCCCCGTATTGCTTTGATATCTGCCTAGTATCCCAATGGCAAAACTGATATTCGGTCTAGTGCAGACTTGTGCATACAACAAGCTCCCTACGAGAGAAGCATAAGGCATGCCTTTCATGTTCTCCCTCTCTAAATCACTTCTGGGACATTGACTTAAGCTGAACTTATCCCCTTTCTGAAGTGGAACATTTATGGGATTGCAACTTTGCATGTTAAATCTTTCTAAAACTTTGTCAATGTAAGCTTTCTGAGATAATCCTAACATTTCTCGTGATCTATCCCGAGATATTTCTATCCCGATCACGAAGGATGCCTCACCTAAATCTTTCATTTTAAAGTTTTTAGAAAGGTACTTCTTGGTTTCACTTAATAACCTAAGATCACTGCTGGCGATAAATAAGTTATCAACATATAGTACTAAAAACACAAACTTACTCCAACTGATCTTCGGGTATATACACCGATCAACAGTGTTTTCCTTAAACCCAAAGGATGTAATGGTATCGTGGAACTTAATGTACCATTGACGAGAATCTTTCTTTAGACCATATATTGACTTCTTTAACATACAAACCATGTTTTCCTTTCCTTCCTTTATGAAGCCTTGTGGCTGTGCCATGTAGACTCCTTCTTCTTCTAAACTCCCATTTATAAAAGATGTTTTTACATCCATTTGGTGCAACTTCAAATCATAATAAGCCACCAATGCTAATATGATTCTCAATGAGTCCTTCTTTGAAACTGGAGAGAATGTCTCATCATAATCAATGCTTTCTCGTTGATTAAAACCTTTGGCAACAAGTCTAGCTTTATGTCGTTCGATATTGCCTTTTGAGTCAAGTTTGGTCTTAAAGATCCACTTGCACCCAACTCATTTTTGTCCTTCTGGCAATTCGACCATCTCCCAAACTTTATTGTCATTCATAGATTTTATTTCTTCATTCATGGCATCAATCCAATTATCGGAATCATCACTATTTACAGTTTTTTCATAAGAAACTGGATCATTAATATTCCTTATGTTAAATTCGGTCTCTTGAAGGTATACCACATAATCATCCAAAATTTCCGATCTCCTTTCTCTTTGAGATCTTCTTAATGGCACTTCCTGTGGTGCTTTAAAAGTTTCATCGGTTATAGTCTCATTATGTGGTTGTTCAGTTGGTTGATCATTCACTTGTTGTTCATTGTTATTGATTGGGTCAATGACCGGTTCAATAACTATATTAGGAACAACATGTATGTTATGAACTCTGGGTATAGGGATTTGTACCCTGACTTCTTGAATGATTACCTCCCTTTCTTTTATATTCCCACTTACTTCACCTTCTTCAATGAATTTAGCATTTCCAGTTTCTATGATTCTAGTTGTATGATTTGGACAGTAGAATCTATATCCCTTAGACTTTTCTGGATACCCAATGAAATGACATGATAATGTCCTAGTATCTAATTTCTTTTCATAAGGGTTATAGATTCTAGCTTCTACTGGGCAGCCCCACACACGTAAATACCTAAAATCGGGTTTCCATCCTTTCCAAAGTTCAAAAGGGGTTTTTGAAACTGACTTACTAGGAACCCTATTTAAGATGTGTACAACGGTCTTTAATGCATGTGTCCACAAAAATGTAGGCAATTGGGTCCTACTTATCATACTTCTAACCATTTTTATATGTGTACGATTACGCCTTTCAGCTACACCATTCTGCCAAGGGGGTCCTGGCATTGTGTATTGGGCGTAAATACCTAATTTTTCAAGGAGTTTAGCAAATGGTCCACGTCATATCTACTATAATATTCACCACCTCTATCAGACCTAATAATTTTCACCTTTTTGCCTAGTTGCCTCTCAACCTCATTAATGTATATTTCAACGACGTTCACAGACTGAGATTTATCATGCAACATGTACAAAATGAAATAACGTGAAAAATCATCTACAAAGGTGATGAAGTATTTTTCTCCACCAATGGATGGAATATCAAAAGGTCCACATATGTCTGTATGTATTATTTCAAGTAGGTGGGTGCTTCTTATGGCTCCTTTCATCGTATGTTTGGTCTATTTTCCTTTAATACAGTCCACACATACATCATAATTGGCCCAATATAGGTTATGGAGTATTCCATCTTTAATGAGCCTTTCAATTCTCGGCCTGGATATGTGCCCTAATCTTTTATGCCACAAATAAGCAGATTTGTCATCATTAAGTGTACATTTCGTACCAACATTAGGATGCAGGGTCACAAGAGTTTCAGAAAAATTATTTTCAAGATTGAATTGATATAAACCATCTAATAAAAATCCAGAACCAACATTATTAGAATTTTTAATCAAACCAAAATCATTGTACTTAAATTCAATCGCAAAACCGTCTAAAGCAAGTTTGGAAACAGAAATTAAATTCCTAGAAACTGTGGGAACATAAAAAGTTTCTTGCAAATCTAAAATAAATCCAGTGATTAAAATTAGGCGAAAGACTCCAATAGCTTCTATTTTAGCCTTCGCTTTATTGACCATGTAGAGAAAATGCTCATTTGGATTTATTTTGCGGATCGAAGTGAAGGCCTGCATCGAATTAGAAACATGACACATAGAACCAGAATCAATCCAACAAGTATTAGAAGGAGCGTTAATAAGGTTTGATTCGAAACAAACATAAATAAAGGATTTACCCTTTTTCTTGAACTAGGCCTTTCGTTTATGACAATCCCTCTGGAAATGACCCTTCTTTTTACAAAAGTGACACTTATCGTTCTTTTCCTTCTTCACATCAGCAGTTGATGGTTCATCTTGATGAGACGGCCCATGACCTTTCTTAATGCCCTTGCTGAACTTCTTCTTAAAACCAGCTCCTTTGACTGTCAAATTTGCCACCTGTCCCTTAGTCACATGGCCATTCTGTTGCTCAATCCTTCCTTCCTCCTGTACCAACATGCTTTGCAAATCATTTACATTCCACTTATCCTTTATAGTGTTTTAATTGATTTGGAAAGGCCCATACTCAGGAGGTAGGGAGTTTAGGACGAATTGGACGAGAAAAAACTCATCCACTGTCATGCCCAAAACTCTAAGTCTAGCAGCCATATTGGTCATCTCTATAATGTGCTCATTCATGGTTCGAGTACCATCGAACCTCATAGTGGTCAGGTCAGCCATCAGTTTTCCAGCAAGGGATTTATCAACAGTGCGAAATCGTTCCTTAATATTGTTCAAATACTCTTTCGCTTTCGTAGTTTCAAGTAGGGAGGTCTTAATGTTAGCAGCAACGCACATTCGCATAAACATAAGGGCCATCCTATTAGATCGAGACCATGCTTCATGGACAACAATTTCATCCTCGCTACTGGCATCAATAATAGCAGCGGGTTCATCACACATAATTGCCATGTCCAGGTCGAGAACCCCTAGGCTGAACTCAATTTGCTCATTCCATTCAGAAAAATTAGTTCCATCAAATTTGGAATAGGACTGAGCTTGCGAATACAGTTTAAGGAAAACTGCAATTAATAACAATGTTCACAAATTAAATTTTCACACACAACAAAAATTGCAAGGGCCGAATATTGAATTGTTGACTAAAAATTTTGGCATATTTTATTTACAATCTGAATATCACAGAATCTGTGTTAATCATCACATAATGCTCAGATTGTAAAGATATATTACCCTATAATTCATTTATCATGGTTCCATAATTTTGGCAGCTGTGTTAATTACCTAAATCTTTAATACCATGATTAATGGACTTAATGTCAACTATTCTGGTTTTCACAAAAGTTTTTCTAATGTTGTTCAATTCAGAAATTAGCATGTGTTGCGCCTCAATACAATTTTATAACTAACATTAGAATAAACCTTTAATGCATGTAAGTGTAATATTCGTACATACGGTCTCAGCCTGTGTTTGGCCTTTGACTTAACTCAAATGAATAATTTCTTACATGTCCCAATTTAAATATAGTTAATCATGCATTAAATATTAACTATAATACGTAATCTATCAGTAATTACAAATATACCAATAACAACTTAAATACCTCAAAAACAGAATTGCCCAGGTATAGTAAAAACACAAAATACATGAATTTTGCCAAAAATGGCAAAAATGAGTTTTCACCATAGAATTGAAGTAAAACATGCTAGAAAATCAAAACTTTTTGCGGAAAGTTGATATCAATTTTTTGTAAAGAGTTATAAGCCCCGAGATTATTTTCTAAAATGGTAAAAACGGAGTTTTGAAGGCCTTAACGGACTCGGATTGCCGGAAAACACATTACATCACTGCCAAAGGGGGTGTAATTCGATCGTTGACCCGTTTCCAGTCAACATGCCAAGTTTCAAGTCAATCGGACACCAAAAATTTCAAAAAATACTATTCATTGCGCCAATAAAAAAAAATTCTACCGAAATTTGTTTTGCGTCAAATCACAGTTTTCACTTAATTAATTTTAAAAACAATTCGTTTTCTTATCAGGATCAATAAAAGTGTTTTTCAGAATGCTTACACAACTCGAAACAATAAAATAATGCTAACGACATATTAGGATTCCAATAATACGAAAAAAGGCGTTGAATAATAATGGGACAGTTATCATAATATAATGATTGTATGCAGTAATTTCGTTCTTAATATCATACATAATACAAATTCGAATTACCATATGTATGATTACCAGATTGCTTAAAAATTCCAGATTTCCAGAAAGCCAAAATTTCCAGATTTCAAGGTTTGCCAAAAATTCCAGATTTTCAGATTTTCAAAAAATTCATAATCAGAATTGTTATAAAGGAGTTTTCATTAACGAAAAACATGAGATTATAAACCGCTCTGATACCACATGTTAATTAATACTGTTTTGACAATCATAAAAATCGAATATAATCCATAATGTTACATCACGTTAAAAACAGTTTTGTCATGAATACAAGATGTTTAATCTTCATGTAATCACAAAATCATAAGTTCTTTATAACTATGATCAAAACTGACCTTTGTCCATTGCAATTGATTGGAATAAGGTGACTTGAATGCTCTTGTCAAAGCGTCCTTTGAATCCCTTCTTGAATAGCCCAGAATTACTCTCTTATGTGCCCGGAATATTTGTGAGAAAATACGAATAATAAGAATTTTGGATTTTCTCTCCTTCATTAGAAACAGTGTGTATTGAGATAACTCTAGATGGTGTAGAGGTCTATATTTATAAGGGGAAGAGGGCCGAAATCCTAGTAGTGGTGGAACTCTTTTTAAGTCTCCCACTAATGCCACTAACCACCATGTGACTAACGGATAAGGTTTTAATATCTTTATTTATCACATTCCTAATTAATTATCTGACATTTATTAAAACCACATAAATGAGAAATTCAGAATTTAATACAATTGAAATTAAATAATTAATTTCGTCACTTAACATTAATTTCCAACAATGACATGCAACCCTAATTGTAGTTCATGAAAAGTTATCAAATTCCCCCTTAATTTGCCTAAATGTCGGGGGGGGGGGGAGGGGGGAGGACTTGGAAATTATGAAAAATTTGACAAAGGAAAAAAAAAAACTAAAGTGAGACTTCCATGAATAATTTATCCATTTAGCTTGTTGTTTTAAATCATGGTCCTGGTAAATAGAGATCATGTTGGGTTTAGAAGTAATCAATTCATATAAAATACAAGAGATTTTGTAAGAAAATATGAAAATGTAAGGCGTACATTTAAATTTATATATAATAAGTTATAAAAATATAACACGAGGTGCAACTATATCTTCATCATATCTATAATACGATAGTATTAGAGGTTTTAATTACCATTAATGCAACTACAATTTCATTTTTTAATAACCCTTCAAAACCCAAGAGACCTTGAAAATGTGAAAACTCAACGGATCTTAAAAATGTGAAAACCAACTAACCTCGAAAATTCAACAATATTTATAAGGTGAAAAGTCAACAGATCTTGAACAAATATATATAAACCCAACATATCTACAATGTTGAACTCATAGGAGTTCAACTCTCCACCACTCGTCCTCTTCCACACAATAATAGTTTTGGATTAATTACTCAAATGTGCTAGGATGAGTAAATATAAAGTCGAGGAAGTTGGGTATGATTGAAGCATAATGTTTGGTTGAGTTGTCTTCATTAGTGAGTTTGAGCCTCAAGTTGGGCAAAGCATATGCATAACTGATGCATCAATTAGAATTCAAGTAATAATATGGGAGCAACTTTACAGACCTTCAAATGATGGATTCAAGAATATATAAACATTTAACCAAGAATCTGAAGAAAGAGAAGAAGGTGATATTGTTGTAGATTAAAATTTCGTTTTTTTAGAACCCATTTCATTTTCTTAAGTTTTGGATAAACTTCATTTTTTATGTTTGGTGAAGTGTATTTACTTGGTTGATTCAACTACTATATCCATTCATAGACAAGTACTCAGATGTAATATAAAGTTATATTTGAGAAAACACCCTTAAAAACATTGATCTTTTGGAATGTCGGGTAATGGTGTGAAATTTTTAGGATTGGTGTATGCTTTCATCTAGATTGTTTATGTTTTATTATATGACTTTAAGTATGTTTTTGTTATCATTAGGGGTGTTCGCGGTCCGGTCCGATTCGATTTTAAGGGGTTTTTTGGACCGGACCGGACCGATTTGGTCGGTCCTTTAAATAAATGGACCGAGACCGGACCAATAATGTCAGTTAACCGACCCTAGTCGGTTCGATTTTTTATAGGTTCGGTCCGGTCTAACCCATCCGCACAAATACTAATGAATTACATCATTTATAATAATAAAAACACGTCCGAGTCTATTTTTTCCAAACATTGAAAACTAAAAAATATCAAAATTTGTAATTAAAACAAACCTAGTATTGGATTAAACTGCAATTTAACAGAATCAAATATTAAAAAATATATTTTCACAATTGATTTATCTTATATATATATATATATATATATATATATATATATATATATATATATATATATATATATATGTAAAAATATATTATATTATATAGAGTCATTCCGAGTCGCTCTTAACAGGATTTTTAAAATTGTAAACCGTTAACCGAACCGACTAGATCGGTCCGCCAAAAAAATAAATCGAGACCGGACCGATTAAGAAAAAAGATCGAAAAAAAGAGTCGGTTCGGCTCGGTCCAGTCAGTTTTTTTAACACCCCTAGTTATCACGTTTCTTTATACTTGCAAAATAGTAGTGTGCAATGAAGATTGTAATGTCCAACATGTACAAATATGGTCAAGATCCGGAGAAGATGACAATGTATTTGAAGAAAGAGCATGTAAGTTATAAGTTAAGAATAATTTTTTGTTCATCTGGTGTTCTAAAAAATTCCCGAGTCTTTTTTTTAGAATATCTATCTTTCACTGTTGTATTTCTTTTGGGTCACATTTTATATACAATATTTAAGCCATTATTCTCAAGTAGTTGTGAAAGTGTGTATAGTAGTGTAATTCTTTTTATATTACTCGATTTTAACACCTTAAAATCTCTTAAAACTAAAAAGATGATCCAGTCTACACCCCATTAATTAATCTCTCAATCCAATACAATCTACATTCAATTAATAATTTTTCATCATTCTCCACTCAAATCACATTACACATTGCTATTAATACTACTACATCTATGTAACGTTCTTATTTTTTGAAAAAAAGTTCTAAAAATTTCAAAATTATTTTTATATAAATGAAAAAAATTGTTATAAAACATTTTTAATGTTGTATTTGCAGAAAAAACTTTAAAGAATTTATCTATAAATGACAATTTTTTTTAACTATAAACAAATAAAAAATATATATAATTTTTTTAATATAAAATACGTACAAAAAATTTGAAGTTTTATTTATAAAAAAATAGTTTTTAAGTTAAAAAAAATTTGAATTTTTTTTAATATAAATAAAAAAAGTTTTTTTGTTATAAAAATATTTTTAACGTTTTATTTATAGAAATTTTTAAACTTTTTATCTATAAATGACATAAATTTTTTTAAATAAAAATATATATAATTTTTTTTATATAATATACTTAAAGTTGTTTTGAAGTTTTTATATTTAAAAAATACTTTGTATATAATAAAAACATTTAAAAATAATAGACAAGATTTATTTATGAAAAAATTACCTTTTATAATAGATTTAAGGTAAGATATTAAGTTTATGATATAATCTAATTTTTATAATTATTATTATATTTGTTTATTGTACATTGCCCGTGCATCGCACGAGTTATATACTAGTTTTGAGGAATAATGATAGACTACCTGGGTGTTAACCCCAGGTTAGTACCGGGAGGAGAACAATACCTTTTCTTTTCATTGGTTTCTCATGTGAAATGAGTTAAAAATAATTTAAAAAAATATTCTTATTAGAATAGTTTTTTTGCTTTTTAAAATTATTTTTTAAACTCATTTAGTCCATCAAACACCCATTTATCTAATATTATCTTATTTTTAAAGGTTCGTGGCAGTGGCACCCCTTATTTTTTAACTTATTTTTTTTTTAATTTTACAACATATAAAACAATTTTTGTATTTCTTAAAACTGTTTAAAGGTTCGCATTAAAATCCTATTCTAATAAGAAATTATTTTTAACTCATTTAGTCCCTAAAATACCAATTTACCTAATATTTTCTTATTTTTAAAGGTTTGCGCCAACGACACCCTTTATTTTTATACTTCATTTTTTTTTATTTTACAATATTTAAAACAATTTTTGTATTTCTTAAATTTTTTTAAAGGTCGGTACTAGCGGTACACATTGAGTGTTTTTATGTGGTAAGAGATTTTTTAAAACAAAACAAAAAAATTTAAACTAAACGTGTATAAAAAATTATATGAGGGACTACAAGGGCGAAACCAAGATTTTTTGGTGAGGGGAGCTAACATTGTTTTGTGAGTATGGCAAAGTTAAAGTCCAAATTCAGTGGTTCGGGGAGGAATCTCCCTACCCGATTTTTCTTAAGGTTATATTTGAATTTTTTAGCAAATGATTACTTAAAATTTTTATAAATAATGTCATGCAAAAGTATCATTCACCAATTGACAATAACATATATACAGTTACGTATTAATATAATAATTTACCCAAATTAAGATATCTGTCCATTGGCACAAATTTAAATCCTAACAATACAAAATTAAAAAGAGCAAGTTATATAGTCTGATTTGATATATTTTTTTTCAGGAATAAATATTAGACGGTCTTGATATTATTAGCATCTATATCACTATTAGGGTAAACAACAAATTGTATAGTAAAAATGTGATTTTTTTTGTAATATGTGAAATTCTAATAAGCACAAAAATGATTCACAAAATAAGAAGAAAAAAATGAGAATGGATTGATATTTACCTTTATTAGAAAAATAATTTTAAATTTTATTTATTGAATAAAACACTGTACACTTCTCTCAAGTTTCTTAAAAATCTTCCAATGGACCAAGTAATAAGAGAGAAGAATTACTAACAGGGCGTGAGAGGTTTGTTGTGAGACAGTGAGCTTTTGGTAAGTCTACAGCTTGTCACATGCTTGAAGGGTTTTATACTTAATTTTGGATTGAAAAAATGAGCTCGGCTAAGGAAAAATTATTTCTCTACAGCCCAAGTCCTCCCCCCCCCCCCCCCCCCCCCCCCCCCCCGGCTCTTGAGAGATTATTTGGTGTGTGCTCCTTATTTAAAATAATAGTTATTTAATTAATATTTTTTTAACACACATTGAGTATAATAAAAAAGTTTTTTATTTATATTAAACTAAATTTTATTTTAAAAAAAATATTTTTTTATATTAAAACAATGTTTTCTAACAATTTTTTTTAATTTTAAAAACATTATTTTTTAACAAAATAATTTTTTTAAATAAAAAAGTAAAATAACTCTCTTAAAAACTATATCATTTTTTTTTTCAAAAAAAAAAAACACTGCGCTTAATCACATATTTATCCGATGAGAGAGAGAGAAGAGAAAGGGGTCCCTCTACTACCCGGTGTTAACACGCGGACGCGAGTAGTGCAGCACTAGTCATTTATTGAGTAATGATCATGGAATGACTGGAACCCCACAACATCGCCTGAATGTGTAGCCGCCTATCGTACGAATGCAGAAAATGTACAAGTCAAACTCATCACCAGCGTGGCCATATGTACTGTGTGCTCTATTCGGAATTAGGCTGGAAAACTGGTTTACTTTGACCTCATTAATCATTTCCAAAAAGAAGAAAAGAAATCACAATTAAAGTTAGGTCACTCAGGTTTTAATCCACCATTATCATTCCAGGCACAGACATCTAACCGTGGTCCCCCCAAACATGGAACATTCATTTTTTTTTTTGTATTTTCACTTTGCACACCATTTATATTGATTAATAGATTTTGACAACTATTTGATTTCGCTTTAAACTTCACTCACAATTTCTTACTGATCTTTTAGCACGGCTGATAAGTATCAATTGTTGATTGCAACAATTTTGAAAAGTTATTATATGAGCCACTCTTCTGAAAAATTCATTTATGTTCCTCCTAGGGACTCCTATGTTTAATGGTTGGAAGAAACGTCACACCTTAAGTTTTTTACGCTTTATTTTTGATAAAACTTTTAAGGCACACTTTTTTTTTTCTAAAAATAACAATGCTTTAGTGAAACGATATCACATTTTAAAGAAATTTTTTACTAACCGGATCATTATCTCATCCAAAATAATCACATAGTATTTTTATTTGCATATATTCATACATATTTTTATGATATGTATAATTTTAGTATTTTAATAACCTTATTATTGCTAAAAAAAATATTAAAATATATTGAGGTGACCTAAACGCCTTTTTACGCCTAAGGCACGCCTAAGCTTCTAAGACTTAAGGATTGCTCTCCAAGCCTCGATCACGCCCCGCATCTTTTTAGAACATTGATATAAGCTAAAGATTGTTTCCATGTTTCAGTTTTATTTTTCTTTTTTGAAAAAAATTATTATTCTAAGTACGTCGTGTTTTCCAAAAAAGGGGCCCTATGTATATTGGGGGCTATTAGTTATTTGTATTTAAAGAGGTATGGTACCAAAATATTTGATACTAGTTTTTAGTCCACATGCAGTACACAAGTGCTTTGCAATTCTTATTATACAATGCGAATATACTTATAAAAATATAGATAAAATCTATAATATTAAAATACTTATTTTATATTTTTATAATACATGTCGTTAATGCAGAAAAAATTATAAAAGGATAGCTGTAAGGACATTTTTGTCCATTATCAATTTATATGTCGTACGCCGTTACACCGTTGAAGAAACTCAAGATCGCATCTACAACAACGGATCCGAATATCATAGTGTCTTCAACATCATAGCCTCTGCGAGAATGAACTTGGTAAAATTTTGTTTTTACGTTCCGAAAAGTTCATATTTAGTATTGGAAAATTTTTATAAAATATTTTTTATAAAAATAAGAAGTAAGTTTTTTCAAGCAAAATGAGGCTTTTAAAATGATTTTATTTTTCTGAGAAAATCGGACCGATCCGCCCCATACCGGACCGATCCGCCTGCTGCAGATCCAGTATACCCCGGACCGCAAGCGAACCGATGAAGGCCAAAATAAAAGAACCGATCCGCTTGACCGGACCGATCCGCCTCAGAACCGGACCGGTCCGACTGGGATAAATTCGACCAGATTCGCTGCAGATTTTTTAGGCTCAAAGTTTTCCTATTTAAAGCCAACTTCGGGGAGTTATTTTTTAAGACTTTTCAAGACGATTTTCAGAGTCCTAAATACTCTAAGTCTTCACCTTTTTGATGTGCCAAACATCTTTTTGATTCACACACAAAAATCCCAATTACTTTTGTAAATCTTTTGGAACCCTAGAACACAAACTTTGTTATTGTTCATCTTTGTGGAGAGATCTTTGCAACCGAGGGCTGCGTGTCATTGCTGAGGGAGTCTCTACAAAGTTTTATGACTGCGTGTCATTGAGGAGAGCTGCGGTTCTTTCTTCGTTGTTTGGGCTGCGTGTCCTTGGAGGGTGCTGCGTGTATTCTCTTGCTGAGTTCAAGACTGCGTGTCTTTGTGGGTTGACTGCGCGTTGATCCATTGCAGATTTCTCTATGTAATTGTAAGTTGCCGCTTGTATATTCATAGTGAAATAAAGGTTTTACCCGAAAGGGTTTTTTTCCTGAATTCTGTGTCTCAGCATAATTTTTTGTGTCACATGCTTTATTTATTTATTGGTTGACACACGCACCTTAGATGCATGATTAGGGGCTGAAATTAAATAAGGGGTTCTTGAAAACTTGGGAATTTAATTTAAATCATTATCACACAGTCACACCGAACCGATTCGGTTTTTCAATAGCAAATACATGTATTTCATTTATGGAATAATTACATGTCGTTAATGCAAAAAAAATACGAAAAGATAACAAATACATGTATTTCATTTATGGAATATTTGATGTCAAACAAATACTTGAATGTAAAATTGAAAAGCAGAAAAGGGAACATTTAGTGATGAAGTAAGTGGAATTAAAAAAACAAAAAGAATAGAATACACACACATATATATCCATATAATAATAAAGGAGCGTGGTGATAAATTTGTCCATGTGACAAAACCCAGCACATAACAAAAAAAATTAAAAAAAAAAGCTCCCATGATAAAACCCACCCATAATAATAAAAAATTATAAATTATAAAAAAATATTTTAAAAAATATTTATTTAATAAATTTTAAAAAATATATATATTAAAAAAAACATTAGCATAACATTTCATGTATGAGTATGAAATGAAAAAATGTCATGCATTGAAAAGTGGAGATATTTTTGTCAAAATCATGCTTCTTTATTATATGGATATGACCCCTCTTGTAAGGACTCACTATGGTGCAGATCCAGTACATACCATTTTTTTAAAATAGTAAAAAAAATAATTTTTTGATGAAACTTCATGGATATGATCTTCCTGTTGAGAAGATCATATCTAATTATTTTCATAAAAAAATTGAATAAAAAAATCATTGATGTGAGGTGATATGTAAAAAAAATGGTATAAATATGCATTTTCGTCCGTTGAAACGTTGACGATCATCTCACCCACTTTTTGATGAAACGTCATGGATATGATCTCGACAGTAAAAAAATCATATCCATGAAATTTCATCAAAAAAATTCAATCAATAAAGTGCCTGGCGCCAACCAAACATTTCAACGGTTGAAAATGAATATTTATACAGTTTTTTTTCATATCACCTCATCTCAACGGTTTTTTTATTGAATTTTTTGATGAAAAAAATTGGATATAATCTTTTAACCATGGACATTTATATCCATGAAGTTTCATCAAAAAAATAATTTTTTTTACTATTAAAAAAATGGTATGTACCGGGATCTGCACCATAAGGAGTCTTTACAACAGACTTTATATATATATATATATATATAAAACTAGTTTTATAAATAAAAATGATTTTTTTAAACAATACTGTTTTTATAAAAATAAAAATATATAATTTTTTTATATAAAAATACAGTGTTAATACTTTTTTTGAATCTTTTTTTTACAAAAGATGATTTCATAAAGATAAGTCTAAAATATTTTATTGTACATAAAAATTGTATTTTTATAAACTAATTTTTTAAAAAATATAGTTTTTAACTTCATTTCTATATATAAATTGTGTTTTAAAAGGCTATTTTCTAAATATAAATATAATTGTTTTAAAGATTTTTTTTTATAAAGTAACGTTAACGTTTAGAATTTAGAAACGGTTTTAGAAAATTGGACATTTTTTTATAAAAAAATATTTTTTTGAGTTATAAATAAAAAACTGTTTATTATATAAATATTTGCATTTATTAATTGAAAAAAGGATTTTTTTTAATATATGTATTAAAGAGTTTTTTTTTATGTGAAACATCTTTTCTTCAATTAATAAATGATAATATTTATAGGGAGTGGCTATCCCCACTCCCAAAATGTCTTCCCCCACACCATTTTGATGCCAAAATACAATTATACCCTTATACATTTACAAAATTTAAACCTTCATTTTTTTGCTTTCAACTAAAATAAATGCCTTTGAAAAACAATTAAAATGTGTATTTTCAATAAAAATATATTTTTTTAAAATTGTTGTTAATAAGAATCCGTTATAAAAATAATTTTTTTAAAACTTTTCATAAATGATTTAAAAAAACATTTAAATTGTTTTATCAAATTTGTTTTATGTTTTCTTAATTAAATTTTTTTTATAACACATAAAAAATTGTTTTAAATAAAATAAAAACTGTTTTTACAAAATAATACCTTTATTATGTACATATGGAAAGTAAATAGTGCCTTTATGTAAGTGTAAAATAAAAAAACGGAAATTATAAAGCTTTATTTAAAAATTTTAAAAATTACAAAAAAAGTAATTCTATAAAATTGAAAAATAAAAAAAAAAACTCTGAAAAATACTAATAGATATTAAAAAATAATTAAGAAAATAACTGTCTTCAACCAAAAAACGAATTCTAACATAAAAATTGTTTTATATAAAATAAAAATTGCTTTTACAAAATAGTACCTTTATGTACATTTGAAAAGTAAGTAGTGCCTTTAAAAAATAATGTCTAGCAGAAAAAAACAACTGTTTTTTACCAAAAAAAATGATTTCCAACAGTAAAAAACTGTTTTTCACCCAAAAACCAAAACTGTCTTTCACCCAAAAAATAATATTATTTTTCACCGAAAAATACTAATAGATATTAAAATTATTTTTTACCAAAAAAAACTCTGAAAAATACTAGTAGATATTAAAAAAATTAAATTTTTGTTTTGAAATAATTTTTTTTAATAATTTTTAGTTCGGAAATTATTTTTTTTAAATAATTTGTTTTCGTTGGAAATTATTATTTTTCTCTTGGATGCCATTTTTTGAGTAGAAAATAATTTTTTGATTTGTTGGAATTCGTTTTTTGGTTGAAAACAATTTTTCTTTCTTTTTGAAATGCATTTTGTTGCTGATTTTTTGTTGTTGTTGGAAATCATTTTTTGGGCGAGAAACATTTTTTTTCCTGACAGACATTTTTTTTTTAATATCTATTAGTATTTTCAGAGTTTTTTTTTTTGCATTTTTCAATTTTGTAGAATTCTTTTTTGTATTTTTTTGAATTTTTAAATAAAGTTTATAATTTTTTTTTTAATTTTACACTTACATAATAGCACTATTTACATAAAGGTACTATTTTGTAAAAACAGTTTTTATTTTATATAAAACATTTTTTATGTTTTATAAAAAAAAAATTAATTTAAAAAACATATAACAAATTTTTAAACAATTTAAATGTTTTTTAAATCATTTATGAAAAGTTAAAAAAAAATTAAAACAGATTCTTATTAAAAACAATTTTTTTATTGAAAATACAAATTTTTAATTATTTTTGAAATGCATTTATCTTAGTTGAAACATTTAGATTTTGTAAATGTGTAAGGGTATAATTGTCTTTTGACACCAAAATGGTGTGGTGGAAGACTTGGTTGGTGTGGGGATAGCCTAGCCCTATTTATATAATAAACAGTTTTGCATATAAAGAAAGTTTGTTTTATATGAAACATCTTTTTCTTCTATTAATAAATGCTAATATTTATATAATAATTTTTTTTATGTATGACACAAAAAAATAGTTTTTTTTATAAAACATGTACACTTTTGTAAAACAATCTATAAAATTTGCACGTTAACATTACTTTATAAAAACAGTTTTTTCTTAAAAAATATAATATTTATATTTATAAGGACAACATCTTAAAACACAATTTATGCAAAGAAAAGTAGTTAACAACTCTAGGTTTTAGAAATTACTTTATAAAAATTCATTTTTTTATATATAATAAAATAATTTATTCTTATCTTTATAAAATCAAGTTTTATAAAAAAAGAGTTAAAACTATAGTTTTTATGAAAAAATTATTTATATTTATATTTTTATAAAATAATATTGTTTTAAAAAAAATCTATATTTATAAAACAATTTTATTTATATATATAATAGAATAATGTATACTTATCTTTATAAAATAAAGTTTTGTAAAAAAAAAACTTTTTTTAGAAAAAAGAGTTAAAATCATAGTTTTTATTAAAAAATAATTTTATATTTATATTTTATCAAAACAGTATTGTTTGAAAAAATAATATATATTTTTAAAAAGATTATATATGTATGCTACATATATTTTTTAAAATAAGATGAAAACAGACTTATTTAGTAAAAATTATCCAATGTGAATCGGATACATGAATTTAGGTAGTCGTCAAGTTTTTATTTTGGGAGGGAGAAACATAGGGTGACTTTTAATTAGCCTTTTGGTTAAATTTAAAGTAATTTTTTTGTTTTTGTAAAGTCATATTAGAGAATAGAGAGTGAGGAGTGTGTGTTAAAATTTAGAGTAACTCCATCATTCATTAGTGTTGATGTGACAACATAACATGAGGAGATACCATTTTTATATATACTAAGTTTAAACTCGCGCGATGAGCGGGTTAGACTATTGTGATAGTCATTTCGCGCATTAGTAATCATAATAAGAGCAAGATTTTTTTTCTCAAAAGATGTTACAGAAATCAATTAATAATTGGGCCCAAATCTACAACATCTAAAATTTCTTTATAATTAATCACTACTTTTTCCTAATTGTCGAAAAAAATAAATTGGACACAAAATGTAATCCGTTGTTACAAAAAATCTAAAAAATTATAATACAATATGTAAAAGTTATAATTGAGTAAAAAAAAAATCATAAACGCCATTTTGAGAAAGGAAAAAAGAGTGTAAGGACACAAATTTTCAATTAAGTCTTATGTAGTGTTGGCTCAATTCCGGACAAAAATATTTGAGTCATAAGATAGTGTTCAAGTGTATCCTTCAAGCCTATGACGTTTAAAGTTGTTGAAGACGTAGTGACCAAAATTTAGAGTTCATATCTTGCCGAGTTTCAAAGTGCCTTGTTTTGCGTCCTCAACGATATATTTTCCAAGGCTCCTTTAGGTATGAATGCTTTATATATATTTGTGGGAACTTGGAATTTTTATTGGGTGTAAGTTTTATTCAAAATGATATTATATCTTTTTTATTTAAAATGATTTTATATCTTTATCTTGGTATAAAAGTTTTTATGGACTTAAAATGAAAAATGCATATTCTGTTTTTTCGTTCGAAAATGTTATTCGAACGAGTTTTGCCAATGAGATTCCCTATTGAACATTGACATATCGTTAGAAGGGTCGTTCGAATGATATTTCTGACGGGAACAGTTTTTGGCAGTTTTTCACTACTTTTTCCTCATTTTCTTTCGACAGTTTTTAACGACTTCGGGACCAAATTTTTTCTGAGACTTTTCACATCATTTTAGAGAGATTTTGAGAAAAAAAAGTTTAAAAAAGTCCCTTTTGTGTATCTAACTTAGATGGCTTAAATCCTTCCAAAACACAAAAGTATATACCCAATTGGTTTACTTTAAAATTCAAAGTATCTTTGCATATATATCTATTGCTTGGAGTTTAGTTTGACACCGGGTTCTACTCTACCGTTTGAAGAGTTGTTTGGGATTGCTTCTATTTTCCATAAAAGAAGAAGTCTTGTTTTGCTGCGGCGTTCCCACTCGGAGAAAGGCTTTGGGTGCGGGTTGATGGTTGTCCAGAAAGCTTCATTGGAGGAGTCCAAGGTTCCGGTGGAGTCCGAAATTGTCGGCTAAGCAGAGGTTGGTACAAAAAGAGGCGTCAGGGGCTTGAAGGGAGTCGAGTCGAGTTGCGTAAGTCATCTATCTTGTATTTGTAAAATTTCGTACTTAGTGGACTTAAGGCTAGACGTCGTCCGAGGTTTTTCCCTTTTTGGATTTTCTTCGTACATTGCGCCATAGTGTGTTGTGAATTTATTTTATCTTTTGAAAAATCACATTAGATGCATGCTTAGGTAAAAAGATAAAATACAATTTAATTCGCAAGTATAGTTAATTTGGTGCTAAATTAATTTGGGTAAAGTTTAAGTTAATTTAATTTAATTTAATTCAAGTTTCACTAAATTAATTGGTTAATTTTCTTGCCTTGTTTAACTTGATAATTAAATTAATTTGGGTTGAGTGATATTAAAGTGTATGTGTGTTTACTTTAATTCACTTTGTAGTGTTTAATTTTAATTTGTTTTAAGAAATTAAAATTTTTGTAATTTATTTTTTCATCTTTTAAAGAAAAGAAAATTAAATAAATTTTGAAAAATTAAATTTTGTTAGTAACCAATACATTCCGTACTTTTAGGAATTTAATCTTTGATTAAAAAGAAAGAAATTAAAATTGGGGGTCCAATTGACCCAATGAGTGGTATCAGAGCTAGAAGTACTAATTTACTGTACTTAGGTCCTTTTAATATATTTGGTTAAAAATGAATTTTTCCCCATTTTCTAAATTTCCTATTTTCAATGGTTCTAATTATGCATATTGAAAAGCACGTATGCGTTCGGCACTTAGGGCAATAGATGAGAGGGTTTGACTTTGGGTTGTTAATGGGTGGTCCTCACCGACTATCTTAGTTGAAAATGTTTGTGTACCCTAACCCGTCGAGAGATGGAGTGAGAATGAATTAAAACTTGCAAATTTTTACTCTTGAGGTTTAAATGCCTTATTTAGCGCGGTCACACCGGATGAATTCCTACGTATCATGACGTGTGAAACTGCTAAGGAGGCTTGGGATATTTTGCAACTCACTCATGAAGGAACAAGTGTCGTAAAAGCTTCTAAACTCCAAAACCTCACCACTCAATTTGAAACCATCAAAATGAATGAAAAAGAAATATTTGATGAATTTTATGCTAGACTTTTCGATATAGTAAATTCATCATTTAATTTAGGAGAGAAAATACCCGACGACCGAGTGGTTAAGAAAATTTTAAGGTCCTTACCCGATAGGTTTATCCCAAAAGTGATCGTGTTAAATTCTTTACCAACTTCAGCCTCTACGAAACTAGAAGAATTCATAGGTGATTTACAAACCTATGAACTAAACATGTTTCCCTCTAAAACTGAAAAGAAAATTGATAAGAGTGTCGCTTTGAAAGCCCAAAAGGAGGTAAAGGTAGTTTCGGATGATGAGAGTGACACCGATTTCGATGAGATGGCTATGTTCGCTAGAAAATTTAGAAAATTTCTTAAATTTAATAAAGATAATATTAAAAAGGATTTTAAGAAATTTGATAAATCAAAATATGACAAAGCCGAAAAATTTCCCCCAAAGCATAATGAAGATCTTAATAGGGATGAGTCGAATAGATGTTATGGTTGTGAAGGGTATGGCCATAGGGCTTTTGAGATCCCCACTAAACTAAGGAGAGAGGGAAAATAACTAATTTCCTATAATGCCACCCTTAGTGATGATAGTAAAAAGTAAAAGGGACCCGATTCCCCCATTAAGCGTAACTTTACCGTGTTAATGGAAAGTCATGTGAGCCCCGATAATGAATCTTCCCATGAAGATATACATTTACATGACCCTTTAGAGGCCTTTGTTTATGAATCCCTAAAATATGATGGTTGTGAGAGTGAAAGTGATGAGGAGGTTGAAGAGAGTGAAATTCGAATAGCTTTTAGAGAATTATATGAAGAATCAATTAAATTAAAAAGAGTTAATTTGAAGTTAGAAGCTAGTTTAAGGGAACGTGCCAAGGTCATTGATGAGGGTGCGTTAGTTGATGACCTTAGGACACGTGAGAGAGCTCTTCGAGATAAGCTTGAATATGTAAAAGGAGAGAGAGATAGCCTTAAAGGTTGGATGGAATCAATGAAAAAGGAGCTTCCTATGTTTGAGGAGAGGAAATTTTTTCTAGAGTCTAGAATTTTAGAGTTGGAAGAAAAATTGAGAGACTCTAGTAAGGTCAAATTTGATTTGGAATGTAGGTCCGCTAAATTAGATAAAATATTAGGAACCGTCCAAGTAAAAAATAACACTTGTGGTTTAGGCTTCGATTCTTGTAATGATTCCACTAATAAAACCAAAGCTAATTTTTTGAGAGAATCATCTAGGAACACTTCTAGAGGTCAATTCTTAGGTACTACTTTTTGACGTGTCTTTACATGCTCACATTGTGGTCAAAAGGGTCATCTTAGAAAATTTTATTTTGATCTTAAAAGGATTTCTAGGAAATCCAAAGGTAAGGTAACCAAGGTAACTAAGATCCCCAAATCCCTAGATTGTCACTCTTCACTAGTTTGGGTTAGGAGATCCAAGTTAGTAGCTTTATAAAATAGGATTTTTGATTCTCATTTGCTTTCACATGCTTCCTCCCTTGTAAAATCTAAAGGTTGAATGTGTTAGCATTATTTTACATACTCTGGCTTATGCGCTTTATGATATATTCTTCGCTAGTTGTATGTTTTATTTGTCATTTTTCTAGTCTATGCTCCACGATTAATCATATGCTAGAATTATGATTTGTGTATATCTTTTGTATTATATTCCTTTCATTTTAGTTGTTCATTAAACGAAAAATGCAAAAATATTTTTTTTATCATTTTGTTTTACCTTATGAGTATTTTAGGCTTAATGAAAAATACAAAATGATTTTTGTTTGTCTTTTGAGTAAATATTTTTGTATGTTTGGTTAATTTTTTTTTCAAAAACTCAAAAAGTTTTTTTTTTTTTGTTTGTATTTTAGTTTGACACATCTTTTGTGGCATATGTTTGTGTAGAATCATTCTCTTCGCTTCCATGTGGCTAGAACTTTTGGTTTAAATTTTCAATCCTTAAAATGTTATTTGTCATGGTTACATGGAGTAGTTTAAGTTTGACTTGCTTAATGGATTTGCTTTTATATGCCTTCTCACACACATGCACGAGCTCATTTGAAATTTTAACTTCACATGTATATTTGAGCTTTGTGAGGTATTATCATACCAATCTAGTCATCTACATATCTTGTGACCTAGGAGGATTTGTGCATGTTAATTCCGTTGCACGTGAGATTTGTGTGATAAAATATGATATATGAGTGTGCAAGGGAAGGGCGCCAAAAGAAAAAAATTATTCTTTGGGAGTAAGCCACCATTTGGTATGGACCTAAAATAAATACGTGGTCCAAATGCCTAAAAGAAAAATTCGTCATTAAAAGAAAAATAATTTGCCAAGGCCTATATTTGTTTAGTTTGGTATAGTCATTCAAAAATAATATGCTTATTTTGAGGGAGTTTGGATGGTATATCAACGGTTTGCACAATGTCCGTTTATCCTAGTTGCGCTTTCATTGTCATGACTCTATTGGTTTGTAGAATTATCAACATGCTAGGCTTGTATGCATTGTGTTTGTTTGTTCATGAGTTCACTTTATCCTGTCACATAAGGCTAAATCTAGTTGATAAAGTTTTGCAATCAAATGGGAACTCTGTGAATATGTTTAAGTGATTGGGTTTTAATTCATTGGTATCTTGTTCACACCCCTTCACTTCCGTTTCCATATGACACATTTATGCTATAAGACCGTGAAAAACTCATTTTAGTTATTTCATTTTGTGTCATTTGTGTGTTTATATCTATATATGTTTGCTTATGTTTTTTTTGTATCTATTGTGTATTCATATATATGATATGTTGTTTGTTTTGAGTCTTTGCTATGTTAGCTAATCCATTTATGCCTTTAATTCATAATTGATATCTATCTTATTGCGAATTTTGGTTGATATCCCATGCTTATGTTGAATACATTTTAGTTGGTATCAATTTTTTATTGCATCATTAGTTGATATTTTTATTTGAATGGATTGGTCGAATTTCATTGTTGCCCATATGCTTTAATGTCCTTATCTCTTTATGCACAATCATGTTTTAATTGTTTTTCCCTTATTTATATCCCTTATGTAGTTTTTTAAGGGGGAGAAATGGTACTTAGTTAAATTGAGGGAGAAATGAGTATTTAATTAGTTCTTTTATCCTTTGTCTATTCCTAAACAAAAAGGGGGAGAATAATAGGGGGAGAAATGGTATCTAATCCTATTGTAATCGTATTTTAGTTTAGGAGATTTAACTTAGTAGGAGACGTCTTTCTAAGTAGGTCATTTATTTGATAAAGGGGAGAATTAATTTAGGGGGAGTAATTCTTTCAATTTCATTTAATATTTTGAAATTCCCTATGCGTTTAATATTTTGCTTAAGTGTGTAGGATTTTTAGCGACATATTTATAGGGGCATCTTTATATCGGGAAAGTTAGTCATCCTTGGGTTTTGAGTCAAGCTTGTATTTTTTCATTTTGAGTGGGATGTTTTCGAGTCTAGTTGAGCTTGACGGCCCTTTAGGATTTTTGTTTGTTTTTGTCCCGGAATAGCCAAAGGGGGAGATTTGTAAGGATACAAATTTCCAATTGAGTCTTATGTAGTGTTGACTCAATTCCACACAAAAACATTTGAGTCATAGGATAATGTTCATGTGTATCCTTCAAGCCTATGACTCTTAAAGTTGTGGAAGACATAGTGGCCAGAATTTAGAGTTCATATCTTGTCGGGTTTCAAAGTGCCTTGTTTTGCATCCTCAGCGGTATATTTTCCAAGGCTCCTTAAGGTATTAATGCTTTCTATATATTTGTAGGAACTTGGAATTTTTATTGGGTGTAAGTTTTATTTAAAATGATTTTATATCTTTTTTATTTAAAATGATTTTTTATCTTTATCTTGGTATAAAAGTTTTTATGGGCTTAAAATGAAAAATGCATATTTTATTTTTTGGTTAAAAAATTCTCTCGTTTGAAGGAGTTTTGCCAACGAGATTCCCTTCTGAACACTGACATATTGTTAGAAGGGTCGTTCGAACGACATTCCTGGCGGGAACAGTTTTTGGCATTTTCCCACTACTTTGTCCCCACTTTCTTTTGATTGTTTTTACCCACTCTGGGACCAGATTTTTTTTTTAGACTTTTCACATCATTCTAGAGAGATTTTAAGATTTTTTTTAGAAAAGTCCCTTTTGTGTATCTAACTTATATGGCTTAAATCCTTCCAAAACACAAAAGTATACACCTAATTTGTTTAGTTTAAAATTCCAAGTATCTTTGCATACATATATATATATATATATATATATATATATTGCTTGGAGTTTAGTTTGACACCGGGTTCTACTCTACCGTTTGAAGAGTTGTTTGGGTTTGCTTCTATTTTCCATAAAAGAAGAAGTCTTGTTTTTGCTGCGGCGGTCCCACTCGGAGAAAGGCTTTGGGTGCGGGTTGACAGTTGTCCAGAAAGCTTCCTTGGAGGAGTCCAAGGTTCCGGTGGAGTCCGAAATAATCGGCTAAGCAGAGGTTGGTACAAGAAGACACGTTAGGGGCTTGAAGGGAGTCGAGTCGAGTTGAGTAAGTCATATGTCTTGTATTTTTAAAATTTTGTACTTAGTGGACATAAGGCTAGGGGTAGTTCGAGGTTTTTCCCATTTTGGATTTTCCTCTTACGTCGTGGCGTAGTGTGTTGTGAATTTATTTTGTCTTTTGTAAAATCACATCAGACGCATGCTTAGGTAAACAAATAAAATACGGTTTAATTCGCAACTATAGTTAATTTGGTGCGGCTAGCCACTTCGTTGCCAGAATGCTCGGGGTGTTACAGATAGCCCAAATTTGATTCCAAATATGTGTAGAGATTACCATACTCATATGGTACTATATCACGAATTATTTTTTTATTATGACCATTTGGATCAACTTAAACCTTTCTCACCTAATAACTGATATCATGAAAATTTGTTGAAATAATTGATTCAGTTTACCTTGCATTTTTGTGCATTATTATTTATTGTACCAGCATCGATAATTACTACGGAGTGGTTGTCTTTTTACCCCACAAAGTTTTCTACTTGACCTATGATCTCAGATGATTGAGAGCCATGATTTTTAGCTATCTATAAATGAGTGTTACTTTAATTGTGTTCCTAGCCAGTTACTCTTATCCAAAAGTTTTGGATTATTTATTATTTGGTTTTATTGATGGCTTATATATTTCTATACCCACTTTGAAATTTGGTAAGTATAGTATTGTATCGTTAAAACTCCTTGGATTTTTTATTACATAATAATATTGTCAGAAATTCAAATTTTATACATACTCTACCTTCAATCTATACATATAATTTGTTATAAAATTGGCAGAACCTGCTTGGCATATTTGTACTAATTCCTTTTTCCTCCAGATGGCCTAGGAAAAAGAGGATAGTCTCTCTTCCATTTTGGTGACACACACGGATCACGTGTTTGCATATGTGACTATTTGGATGGTGACTAAACCATATGGGAGCAAGAAGTGACACTTTACTATTACCTACCTTATTTATCGTATTGACAATAATATGCAATTCACTCTTGTGGTGGTAGTACACTATCTGTGACAGTTTAATGAATAAAGTTTTGTTTTCCACCTTAACTTTAATTCATTGCTTCATGTATACTCTCTTGTACATCCATACCAAAAAGTGGGGTGTGACGAGTTTGTAACAGAGCATGTTTTAAAATTAACATTTCATCGGGTTAGGATCCTATACGAGAAAAATTCTATAGTATATTAGTTATTTTATCTTTTCAAAACTTCTTTACGTATATTATATAGTAAATTTTGTTTCGTAGCATGAACATGTGGGACTCTCTTTTATTTAGTTTGGATATCATTCCTAACAACCGTTGGGAAACTACTGTTAGGCAAGAAGTGTTTTCGTGACTCAGAGAAATGATTCGCATCGTTGATGAGGACTGGGTAGACTCGAGAAGTGATGTGAAGTAATTAGTATTAACAAATCGAGTCTCAAGAGAGGTTCAAGTCATGAGAAAAATAAGTGATTAGATGGATGATCCGATTATACTCCAACAATTGGTCTAGACAATGCACAACCATCTCCACCACCTTATCTGGAGGCTATATCAAATGACGAATTGATCATTGGAATTTCTTTATATTCAAATGTCACTACTGATGATGATCCATTTGATCCTAATGAATATTTTGAAGTTTCGAAATTTTGATTCCTTAGAAACTGATGGTGTTGTTCCCTGTTATGAAATCCAAAAAGAAAAAATGACCCTCCTAATGTAACATAACCAATAAAAAAATGTATAAAGTGTGACCAAATACTATCTTAGAAGGTTGACCAACTCTGACCTATGTAAAATAGGTAATATTATGACATACTACTCTAATGTAACATATAACTCTATCTTTTTGTATAATATAACTAGGCTCGTGATATACTCTTTATTTTATCTCCTTATTATTGTTGTGACTATTTTATTATATTTTAGGATGGTTAGTACTCGAATTCCCTCCACCAGAACTCAATCTAAACAGACCCATACTGAAGGAATTATGCGATGTCTTCAAGAATTAACATCCCTAGCCTGACAACAACAAATTATTCACCAACATCCATAGGAAATCTCAGGAGAAATTCGTAAAATGAATGCTCTCAAAGAATTTCTGAGACAATGACCTCCTTCATTTCTTAGAAAGCTAGGTGCCAGTGAAGTTGAGAAATGGATGCGTCAGATTGTGAAAATTCTTAATGTAGTAGGGATAACTGCCAATATTTGAATAATTCTATTTGCCTATATGTTCGAAGGTGAATCTGATTTCTGGTGGAAAGCTGTGTCGCGTAATCATAATGTTGCTACACTAACTTGGGAGCAATTTGAAGAAATATTTTTCAAAAACTATTTTCCGAAACTGAACGAGAAAAGCAAAATGTTGATTTCTTAAGGTTACAACAAGAAAATCTATTTGTAGCTTAGTATAAATCCAAGTTTACCAATTTGTCCCATTACTCCATTAAGTATGTGAATGCTGAGATAAGAAAGTGCAAGTAGTTTAAAAGAGGACTACATCCAAGAATCAAGAATTCTATCACCCCTTTGCAAATCCAAGATTTCTCTCAAGTTATTGATGTGGTAGAAATTCTTCTAGTGTTATAGGATCCCCTCATCCCATTATTAGAAATAATCATGTTGTTAGGATCTTACGTCAATCTCGACCTCAACCTTATCCAAATTCGAATGGAAAAGTTTATTCCCAAATGCGTCATAACACAATCCAATCGTTGTCATGAATGTCAAGTAGTAGGACATATTCGCCCGCAGTGTCCTAAGTTGAAATCTCCTCCATTTCACTATCAGTTAGATAATCCCCAGAGAATTCAAAAATCCTGTCCTATCCAAAATCAATCCAAGCCAAATTGTGCCACGAAAATTGTATTAGTCCCTCATCGTGGAAAGTATTGGGCTATACTGCCTATACAAAACTCCTATGATTCTGGTTTAACAAATTCATTTATAAGTCTTAAACTAGCTAAATTTTTATAATTATTACCTATATCTTTAATTTTTCCATTGGAAACGGAATTACCTATGGGTGAAATCAATACACCTATTAAAGGGTATGAAAATTGCAAAATTTAACTAGGTTTAAGTACGCTCTTGGTAAATTTGATAATTTTATATATTTGCGATTTCGATATTATTATCGGGATGGATGTTTTGTCAAGACATCACACTAATATCGTTTGTTATGGAAAGAAAATTTATTTTTGAAACCAGGACAATTGTTCCTTTATATTTCAAGGTCCAGGTCCTTCTGAGCCAATAACCTCTCAAATTCAAAATTACTCTTCCTTAATTCCCAGAATTTTGGAGCAATTCGAAGATGTTTTTCCAGACGAATTACAAGGAATACTCCTTTCTCGAGAAATAGAATTTAGTTTAAATCTTTATTCCAATACTCTCCTTATTTCGATACCTCCATATCGAATGAGTCCTTAAAACTTCGAGAACTCCGTACCTAACTAGATGATCTTCTTAAAAAGGGTTTTATTCCCCATAGTTCATCTCCTTGGGGAGCTCCCATATTATTTGTCAATAAGTAGGATGGAAGCTTTAGGTTATGAATAGATTATCATAAGCTAAACTCAGTGAATATTAAGAATGAGTATCCTCTTCCCTGAATCGAAGATCTATTCAATCAACTTCGAGGAGTGAGGGTCTTTTCTAAACTAAACTTACGATATCGTTACCATCAATTACGAGTAAGAGAATACGATATTCCAAAAACTTCTTTTCGAACTGGCGATGGGCATTTTCAATTTACTGTAATGTCGGTTAGATTGATCGATGCTAACGCAACATTTATGGACCTTATGCACACAATCTTTAGACCTTTTCTTTACCAATTTGTTATCGTATTCATTGATAATATTCTTCTTTATTCTTAAAATCCAGTGGAGCATGCCCATCATTTAGCGACAGTATTAGGCACTTCAAGAAGCCACATGTTATGTACTAAAAAGAGAAAATATGATTTCCCAATGAAATAAGTAAAATTCTTAGGACATATGAGTTCTAAAAATGGTGTTCAAATCAATTCCACCAAAATTTCAGTCATCTTAGAATGAAAAAATCCTACCAATATCACCGTGATAATAAGTTTCATCAGATTAACATGTTATTATCATAGTTTTATCGAAGGATTTTCTCACATTGCTATTGCTAACTACAAAAGATGTACCATTTTTATTGACTGATGAATGTGATCAAGCATTCGAAATTTCAAAGGACAAATTAACTATTGCTCCTGTCCTAACAATTACTTCTAGTGATGATGTAAGCTATGATATAAATACCGATGCCTCATTGCAAGGTTTAGGATGTGTTTTAATGCATAGAGGGAAGGTAGTATAGTACGGATCATGACAACTCAAAACCCATGAGTTGAATTACCCTGTCCATGATCTTGAGTTAGCTTTTGTTGTTTTTGCTTTAAATATCTGGCATTGCTATCTTTATAGCACGAATTCAAAGTCTTTTTTTCATAAAAGCTTAAAATATATCTTCACTAAAAAAGATTTAAATCTAAGACAACAACGTTGGATGGAATTTTTGGAAGATTACCAGTTTAGATTAAAATACCACCCTGAAAAAGGTAATGTGGTAGCCAATGCTTTAAGTCATAATATCGTCAGAAGACTCCAAACTTTGATCTCTTATGACATTACTGCTATCATAGAGCAATATGATCTTCAATTGATACGTACTTTCTCAAAATTTTCCAATATAATTGCATATCCATATTTGAGAAAGAAAATCTTAGCAAAACAGTCCCAAGATCCTTTTCCACAACATATTCAGTATAAAAACTACGACTTCTCATATGATAAGGAGACATACTTACGATTTAAAAATAGATTATATATTCCTTATAATTCATCTCTTCGAGAAGAAGTATTACGGGAAGCCCATCATTTTAAGTTTATGATTCACCCTAAAAGTTCCAAGATGTACCACACATTGAAGAAACAGTATTGGTGGCCAAATATGAGAAATGATATTGAGAATTTTCTATGAAGATGTCTTACTTGTCAACAAGTAAAGATAGAACAATCATTTTGGTGCACTTCTCCAACTCTTACCAATCTCACAATGTAAATGGGATCATATCACAATTGATTTCGTCAATATACTACCTCATACATCATAACGGAATAATTCTATTTGGGTAATAGTAGAATGACTTACCAGATCTGCCCATTTTCTACAAATGAAAACCATCGATTCTTTTCAAAATCTCAATAAACTTTACATTCGAGAAATTATCTGATTAAATGAAATTTCCCTATCCATCGTGTAAGATAGAGATTCTCGCTTTGTAGGAAAGTTTTGGCAAGAATTTCAAACCTCAATGGGTAATAAATGCATTTGAGTACCACATTCCACCCTCAAACCGATGGACAATCTGAATGTACAATTTAAACCTTAAAGATGTGTTATGAGCTTGTATGTTACATATGCCCGATAATTAGGTTGAACACTTGCCCCTCATTGAGTTTTCTTATAACAATGGTTACCAGTAAAGTATCAAAGCCACCCCATTTGAAGCCTTGCATGGAAGACCATGTCGTTCACCTGCATGCGGGATGGAATCGAAAGCAGTAAAAAATTTGGTCCAGAAATAATCCAACAAAACCTCTGAAAAAATATAGCAAATTCGAGAGAGATTGAAGACATCCTAAGATCGTCAGAAAAGTTATGCAGACCAGCATCAGATGCCCCTATAATTTCAAGTTTGTGGCCAAGTATTTTCAAAAGTTTCTCCTCGAAAAGGGATTTTACGTTTAGAAAAGAAAGGGAAATTAACCCTTAGATATATTGGACCTTTCACCATTTCTAAACGTATTGGCCCTGTAGCCTACCAGTTAGAATTACCAGTGGAATTATCCAATATTCGCAATGTATTCCATGTGTCCCAGTTATGCTATTGTATTCCTGATCTCCCCATGTCATTACATGGTAAAAAATTTTTGTTCAATTTAATCACAAATTCGAAACACGCATTATTCAAATTTTGGAGCATCGGGGAAAATTTCTCAGGAATAAAGAAATCCCCTCAGTCAAAGTACTTTGGGAATATCAAAATCAGTAAGAAACTACATAGGAACCAGAACAAACTTTGAAAGATCAGTATCCTAATCTCATCAAAGATAAATTTGAGGACGAATTTTTTTAGGCAGGTAAACTGTAACATCCGTACTTTCAAATCAAGTTAATTAAAAACCCTAATCCCATATACTTCTTATTTTTACCCCTTATAGACAATGCAAATTCAAAAGAATCCTAAATAAGAATAAAATTGCTCTATAACTTTACTAAATTTCTCAAGTATCCCTTAAAAGTTTTAACATATCCAAACCCCCCTGAAATTTTCAATTAAGTATAACTTGGCTTATAATTAACCCCTAGACCCAAACTTTATATCAAATTAAACCTTTCGACTTCAACTAACTATAAATTATAACTTCATCCTTTATATTTCCTTACAATTACAAAAATTCCCCTAAACTTTACAAAAATACCCTATTCTAAAAAACATAAGTATATACACTTCGAACCAAGGACTAAAAACAAAAAAAAACTAATATTTTTACATTCCACCCTCACCACATCAGCCTCCTCATAGTCAGAATAGTCCAAAAACTCATGCAAACGCCATGCTTACATGTGAAGTTCAATTTCCCATCAACTTATCTTCTTAAATTTAGGAAGAATCCACCTCCTAAATGTTCAAATATTCTCTCTTCATCATTTTTCTATAAATTCCCCACAATCAAAAGCTCTAAATCCCACCTCTTAAACTTATTCAAAATTCAAAAATTTCCCTCTAAGCAAATATTCCGTCATTTTATGCATTATACTTTATTCTTTCAATATCAAACGTTTTCTGTGTTGATATTATACTCATATTGATCAAAATTGTAGTGCTTTTATGTCCAAAATGGCCTCTCTGCAAAGAAACTAGAAAAAAACATCCATTAAACCTTGAGCTTTATGGTGAAATTTAACTCCTTGACTTTGAACCAGTTTCAAAGTCAGGAAATGGTTCCTTATGATCTCAAGAGCTCTAATGCAATGATTGTTTTTAAAAAGTCATAAGTTCTGAGCTCTAATTGTTCGAAGGCGTTTTCTATTTCAGAAAAACAAAAATCTTAAACTCTCCAAAACCATACCACCTCAATCCTTAAAATCAAAACCAAATGCTTCCTTAGGATAGTAGAAACCCAACTATATTAAAAAATACCTCTGCCATATTCAGCTGTGCTTCGAAAGTTCTGTCAAATTTTCTGAAAAATACACAGTTTTGTAACTCAATGAATATTGAACCTCAATCCATAAAACTTATATTTTTAGATTCCTTGTGAAAAATTAGATTGGGTTGGTTCAAGAATCATATAAAATGGTTGAGAGAATCAAGAGTTATTTCAGGGAAAAGTTTTTCAAACCCTAGGTCAACTATCGAGAGGTTCAAGATGCACAGTTTAAACCTGAACCATTGACCAAGAGTGTGAGGGCGCGTGGCCAATCAAAACATTTTGATTTTTTTCAAATATTTTGATTTCATTATTCTAGCCAAAATGGTATAAGGTAAGAATGTGGTTGGTCAAACCTAGCCAAAGTTATAAAAAAAAATAAGGTTTTAGGTTAGAAATATTTTCCTAAAATTACAAATTAACCCCTCCTGACTTTTTCAAGTTATGAATTTGAACCTTAACTTTTTTTACAAATAAATTGATTAGTTTTGAATAAAAAAGTCTTCTACACCAAGTTTGAATTTTAAATCTAATCGTAAGATTTTAAAGTCCTAAAATATTCACAATTTAACCCTTTAAACTTTAATACACATGTCTTTTAGTACACATTGACCAAAACTGTGACAACCCTAATATACTTATGATAAATTATGTTTAAATCATGATTAGATTATGTGATATGGATAATATGTTATTAATGTATATAATGTTAAGTCATTATGTTTAGTCTAATCCTACCTTCATAAAGCATGAAATATCGAATTAGTTACAAATATGAAATTTTGAAGTTTTCGGTAGGAATGTTCATGTTTAAGACTAGTTTTGACCTTTATGACATAACAATTGACTTGAGGTGAAAACTAGATAGCTGTAGACATGTGAGTTATGGTTGTAACACAACAAACGGTGTGTTGAACGGAGGTCCGAGCGAGAAGTTATGCTGGAATTACGAAGCAGGGGGAAATTTGTCCATTCGTTAAATGAAATTTCGTCTTATTAGGCTAACAAATGGTGGATTTTGATTGGTTAAAGAAGGAGGTTGGTTTTGTCCGACTTTAAAGGCTTGAAATAATCCCCTCCTTTAGAATAGTTCATCCATAAAATATTTTGGCTTGAGAGGAAGAGAGAATTGGAAAGTTTAGGAAGAAAGTGAGGAGAAAATTTGGGGAAAAATCCGTGGAAATTACGTAAAAGTCCCGAAGGTAATACTAACCCAAAATCTTGTTATTTTTCTTGTATTTATGATTTATATGATATAAATACTTGATTTTATATTGACCTTTCATTCTTGGGTGCATATGTATGGATATATGCAAGTTTAAACAAAGTTGAATGTGTAAACCCTTAAATTACTTCGTTTAGTAACCTTGTTTATTAAAACTTCCATATCTTTTTGTATGCTTACTGGAATTGATTAATTACAATTGGATATTAAAATGTACTCAAATATGTGGGACATATCCAAAAATTATGTGAAAATTCCAAGAAATGAATCTTGGGTGATGATTTGAAGTTAGGGTATGAAATCTGCCCTAAGGGTGAAAGTATGACCACCTTGTGTTCGATGTTTTGCTTGATATAGAAAATGAACCTTAAAAATTAAGAAACTTTAATTTTGTATTGTTAAATATGTTTACTGATGTTGGGTAAAATATCATAGAAATTTATGATGTAGAAAAATTATGAAAATTCCTAGAAGTTGAATGAACGATAAAAGAGCCTATAGGGCAGATTTGCTATGTGGAAAAGAAATGGGCCTATCTTGCTCTAGGAGACTTGAAATTATGTACCGTCTTTTGTATTGGAATCCTAATATGATAAGGATTGAATTACCAATAAAAAATGAATGTATGTTTGGTCTATGATTTGAATATGTCAAATATATTAACATGAATTTGGATGGAACTTCACTTGTGATAAATGATTTGAATAGAATCATATGATACTTATGAATTGAGTTATGTTTGAGATATTCCTTGGATTGTTGATATTATTATGATGATACTAATATTGTAAGAATGATAGGAAAGGAATAAGAACCTGTTGAACAAGTGTCGAACAAAGGAAAAGGAAAGCCTATTAAATTACCAAGGTGAGTGTACTTATGATTTGTTTCATATATAAATATGAATATAGCTCTAATAGCGGATTTTTTTTGAATACTTCGGTATTCAGGATTTGTTTGGATATTAAAATATCCAGGATTTTTTTGGGTCTCATGATCCAGGATTGGTTTGAATACTTCGGTATTCAGGATTTGTTTGGATATTAAAATATCCAGGATTTGTTTGGGTCTTATGATCCAGGATTGGAATTGGACAAAGATCCAATGATTTGTTGGAACTTATGTTCTAGGATTTGTTATTTCCAATGGGCAGACTTATTATTGCCAATGGGCAGAATTAATATTGCCAATGGGCAGACTTCTTATTGCCAATGAGCATAATTACTATTGCCAATGGGCAGACATACTATTGCCGATGGGCAGAATTATCATTGCAAATGGGTAGAATTATTTGGGCCTTATGGTCCAGGATTTGTTATTGCCAATGGACAGGATTGATTGCATTTAATATCCACAGATTTGATATATCACTGTTAATTCATTATATGGAAGGATTGGTTGGATTTAATATCCACAGATTTGATATATATAACTGTTAATTCATTATATGGCAGGATTGGTTGGATTTATATCCACATATTTGATATATAACTGTTAATTCATTATATGGAAGGACTGCTTGGATTTAATATCCTCAAATTTGATATATATATATATATAACTGTTAATTCATTATATGGCAGGATTAATTGGATTTAATATCCACAGATTTGATATATAACTATTAATTCATTATATGGCAGGATTGGTTGGATTTAATATCCACAGATTTGATATATATAACTGTTAATTATTATATGGCAGGATTGGTTGGATTAATATCCACATATTCGATATATAACTGTTAATTCATTAAATGGCAGGATTGGTTGGATTTACTATCCACATATTTGATATATATAACTGTTAATTCATTGTTTGGCAGGATTGGTTGGATTAATATCCACAGATTTGATATAGAACTGTTATTTCATTTCAGGGAAGGAGTACCTCACTAAGCTTAATGCTTATGGTTTATATTTTGACATTTTCAGGGTTGTAAGCTGCCAGCTAGGATGTCATATGATCAGTGATTTGAGAGTTGCACCGTTAGAAAGAGTTAGGGATTAGACATGGGGGTTTTGTCATTGTCACACTGAGGTTTTAATACACTCACATATTGTATATATTGAGTTAGCATGGATTGAGTTGATCATAGTTAATCACATTATTGTATGCCTGCTTAATTACGACTCTGATATTGATTTCGGTATGTAATAAGAATAATATTATGTTCATTGTGCACATTATGTAGGAAAATATTCATAAATGAATTATATTTCCAACGGGCTCAAGATTATGATCTAATTATTCTAATAAGAAATGATTAGTATGGATATTGGGTTTGGGGCGTGATAATTAGTGGTATCAGAGCGTCTAGGTTATTAATTCTGGACGTGTGTGACGGTTAGATGGCAGTTATTGAGGTGATTTGATATTTATGAATTATTTATGTACTAACCAATAATTTAGTATTATAACCTGTTTGTGTTGGTTGTTATAACTCGGTTATTATAGATGAAACCTGAGGCATGGGACAAGCTAATGGTTCCAGTCCAGGTGGATGAGTCTTTACGATGAAAGAAGCTCAGGTTACTTCGGATGTGGTGACAGGTACACTTTCTATTACTAATAGAAGTGCTTATGTTTTGATTGATCCCGGCCCCACACATTCTTTTATGTCACATGCATTTGCTATATATCTGAATAGACCACGTATTCGTTTAGATGTGGGGTTGGGTATTTATATGCCTATAGGGGATATGGTTGTAGTTGAATATGTTTTCGTGATTGTGTTTGACTGTGGGGTTAGAGATACAGTTATAGATTTACTTCCATTGGATATTTCTGATTTTGATATGATTCTCGGAATGGATTGGTTATCTAAATATCATGCATCTATAGATTGTTTTAAAAAAGAAGTTGTTTTTAAAATGCCTGGCAAGTTTAAATTGTGAGGGGGGAAAGGAAAGTTGTTCCTAGTTGCGTTATTTCTTCTATTTAGACGAGGAAATTGTCAAGTAAGGGTTATGAGGGTTTTATTGCATATGTTATTGACACTTAGATGGGGGATTTACGATTAGTCGATGTTCCTATTGTACGGGATTTTCCAGGAGTGTTTCCTAGTGAGTTGCCTGGTTTACCTCTAGAGAGAGAAGTTGAATTTAATATTGAATTAGCATTGGGGACAAACCTTATTTCTATGGCACCGTATATAATGGCACCTATTGAGTTGAAAGAACTCAAGGTTCAGTTGTAGGATTTACCTGATAGGGGATTCATACAACCTAGTGTATCTCCATGGGGTGCACCAATTTTATTTTTGAAAAGGAAGATGGTACTATGCGCCTGTGTATTGATTATAGGCAACTGAATAGAGCTACAATTAAGAACAAGTATCCTTTACCTCGTATAGATGATTTGTTTGATCAGTTACAGGGTGCTAAAGTGTTTTCAAAGATAGACTTACAATCAGGTTATCATCAGTTGAAGATGAAAGAGAGTGATATTTTTAAAACTGATTTTTGCACTCGGTATGGTCATTTCGAATTTCTTGTGATGCCTTTTGGAGTGACTAATGCTCCAGCTGTATTTATAGATCTTATGAATCGGGTACTGCATCCTTTTGTTGATTCATTTGTGATAGTTTTTATTGATTATATTCTGATCTACTCACGTGATATGGTTGAACATGAAAAGCATCTTAGAACTGTTTTGAATGTGTTGAAAGATAAGCAGTTGTATGCTAAGTTTAACAAATGTGAATTCTGGCTATCACAAGTTGCATTTTTAGGCCATGTTACTTCTGGAGATGGTATATGTGTTGATCCTAAAAAGGTGAAAACTATTATGAAATCGGAGAGGCCCAATAATGTGATTGAGGTGTGGAGTTTTCTGGGTTTGGCTGGATATTATAGAAGGTTTATAGAGGGATTTTCTCCGACTGCCTTGCTAATGACTAAATTAACCCGAAAGGATGTGAAGTTTGATTGATATTTTGATTGTGAAAACAGTTTTAAAGAATTGAAAAAGAGGTTGGTAACTGCACCTGTTATTACTATTCCACATGGTGGAGATGGTTTTATTATTTATACCGATGCTTCACATCAGGGGTTGGGTTGGGTTTTTATGCAGTATGGTAAGGTTATTGGTTATGCTTCTAGGCAATTGCGTATACATGAACGTAATTATCCTACACATGATTTGGAACTTGCTACTATTGCTTTTGCTTTGAAATTATGGCATCATTATTTATATGGTGAGGTATGTGAAATAATCACTGACCACCAAAGCCTTAAGTATTTATTTACTTAGAAGGAGTTGAATTTGAGGCAGAGGCGGTGGATGGAGTTAATCAAGGATTATGATTGTACAATTCACTAGCATCCAGGGAAGGCAAATGTAGTTGCAGATGCTTTGAGTAGAAAGTCTTCGGGCAGGTTATCTTGTACTCGATGTGCTAGAGTTGCTCACATTATGAACTTGAGATTGATGGAAGTGTAATTGCAGCTAGCAGATGGGGACATATTCTTTGCTCATGTAAGCGTGAGGTCATTGTTAGCTACTCGTATTCGTGATTTACAAGGTCAAGATCCCTTTCTTGAGAAAAATGACAAGATGTCAGAGATGGTAAGTCTGGTGATTCTTGTATTGTTAACGATGGCACTTTATTGTATAAACAATGATTATGTGTGCCTAATGTGGATGGATTGGAAGCGAAAATATTAGATGAGGCTCATAATTCCATTTATACTATGCATACTGGTAGTACTAAAATATATAGAGATTTAAAGGAGCCTTATTGGTGGAATAATATGAAGAAAGAAATAGATGATTTTGTTGTTAGATGCCTTATATGTTAGCAAGTGAAAGTGGATCATCAGAAACCTGCGGGCTTGCTTCAGCCATTGCCAATACCGGAATGGAAATGGGATCATGTAATGATGGATTTTGTAGTGGGGCTTCCTCGATCTCAGAAGGGATCAAATTCGATTTGGTCAGTGGTAGACAGGTTGACCAAGTCAGCTCATTTTTTAGTAGTCAAGACTACGTATACAGTTGATAGGTATGCTAGATTGTATGTTAATGAGATTATTCGATTGCATGGAGCTACGGTATCTATTATTTTAGATAGGGACCCTACTTTTACATCCAGATTTTAGGATAACTTTTAGTATGCTATGGGTACTAACTTAAAGTTTAATACGACTTTTCATCCTCGGACATATGGGCAGTCTGAAAGGACAATACAGATTTTGGAGGATATGCTTAGAGCTTGTGTGCTTGATTTTGAAAGGAAATTAGGATGAATATTTGTCTTTGATAGAATTTGCATATAACAATAGTTTTCAATCTACTATTGGTATGGCGTCGTATGAAGCGTTGTATGGTAGACGCTGTTGTACACCCGTATGTTGGGGTGAAGTTGGTGAAAGGAAGATAAAGGGTCCAGAATCAATTGATTTCACCATTGAAAAAGTGAGGATTATTCAAGATAGAATGAGAAAAGCTCAAACAAACAGAAAAGTTAGGCCGATAAATGACTAAAAGATTTGGAATTCCAGAAAGGAGATTATGTGTTTCTTCAGATATCATCATGTAAAGGAGTTATGAGGTTTGTAAACAAAGGAAAGTTAAGTCCACGTTATATTGGACCATATAAAATTCTTGAAAAAGTCGGGGTGGTTGCCTACAAGTTAGAATTACCACCAGAGTTATACCGACTACATGATGTTTTCCATGTTTCTATGTTAAGAAAGTATGTAGAAGATCCTTCACATGTGTTGGTGGAATAACCTATTGAGTTAAAGGAAGACTTGAGTTATGTGGAAGAACAACTTGCTATCGTGGATATGAAGGAACAGATATTGAGATCAAAAGTGATCCCACTTGTGAAAGTTGTGTGGATGAGGCATTCCATGGAAGAAGATACATGGAAGAGATAGGATACTATGAATATGCATTATCTTAATTTTCTTTTGATTCAGACAACCAAGGTATGTCAATTTCGGGGACGAAATTTCCTAGCAGGAGGAGAATTGTGACAACCCGAATATAATTATGATAAATTATGTTTACATCATGATTAGCATATGTGATATGGATCATATGTTATTAATGTATATAATGTTAAGTCATTATTTTTAGTCTAATCCTACCTTCATAAAGCATGAAATATCGAATTAGTTACAAATATGAAATTTTGAAGTTTTCGGTAGGAATATTCATGTTTAAGACTAATTTTGACCTTTATGACATAACAATTGACTTGAGGGGACAACTAGATAGTTGTATACATGTGAGTTATGGTTGTAACACAACAAACGGTGTGTTGAACGGAGGTTCGAGCGAGAAGTTATGCTCGAATTACGAAGCAGGGGGAAATTTGTCCATTCGTTAAATGAAATTTCGTCTTATTAGGCTAACAAATGGTGGATTTTGGTTGGTTAAAGAAGGAGGATGGTTTTGGCCGACTTTAAAGGCTTGAAATAATCCCCTCCTTTAGAATAGTTCATCCATAAAAGATTTTGGCTTGAGAGGGAGAGAGAATTGGAAAGTTTAGGAAGAAAGTGAGGAGAAAATTTGGGGAAAAATCCGTGGACATTACGTAAAAGTCCCGAAGGTAATACTAACCCAAAATCTTGTTATTTTTCTTGTATTTATGATTTATATGATATAAATACTTGATTTTATATTGACCTTTCATTCTTGGGTGCATATGTATGGATATATGCAAGTTTAAACAAAGTTGAATGTGTAAACCCTTAAATTACTTCGTTTAGTAACCTTGTTTATTAAAACTTCCAAATCTTTTTGTATGTTTACTGGAATTGATTAATTCCAATTTTAGATTAAAATATACTCATATATGTGTGACATATTAAAAAATCATGTGAAAATTCCAAGAAATAAATCTTGGGTGATGGTTTGAAGTTAGTGTATGAAATCTGTCCTAAGGGTGAAAGTATGACCGCCATGTGTTCAATGTTTTGCTTGACATAGTAAACGAACCTTAAAAATTAAGAAACTTTAATTTTGTATTGCTAAATATGTTTACTGATGTTGGGTAAAATATCATAGAAATTTATGATGTAGAAAAATTATGAAAATTCCTGGAAGTTGAATGAACGATAAAAGAGCATATAGGGCAGATTTGCTATGTGGTAAAGAAATGGGCCTATCTTGCTCTAGGAGACTTGAAATTATGTACCGTCTTTTTTATTGGAATCCTAATATGATAAGGATTGAGTTATAAATAAGAAATAAATGTATGTTTGGTCTATGATTTGAATATGTCAAATATATTAACATGAATTTGGATGGAACTTCACTTGTGATAAATGATTTGAATAGAATCATATGCTACTTATGAATTGAGTTATGTTTGAGATATTCCTTGGGTTTTTGATATTCTTATGATGATACTAATATTTTAAGTATGATAGGAAAGGAATAAGAACCTATTGAACAAGTGCCGAACAAAGGAAAAGAAAAGCCTATTAAATTACCAAGGTGAGTGTACTTATGATTTGTTTCAAATATAAATATGAATATAGCTCTAAGAGCGGATTTTTTCGAATACTTCGGTATTAAGGATTTGTTTGGATATTAAAATATCCAGGATTTGTTTGGGTCTCATGATCCAGGATTGGTTTGAATACTTCGATATTCAGGATTTGTTTGGATATTAAAATATCCAAGATTTGTTTGGGTCTCATGATCCAGGATTGGTTTGAATACTTCGGTATTCAGGATTTGTTTGGGTCTTATGATCCATTATTGGAATTGGACAAAGATCCAATGATTTGTTGGAACTTATGATCCAGGATTTGTTATTGCCAATGGGCAGACTTAATATTGCCAATGGGCAGTCTTCTTATTGCCAATGGGCAGAATTACTATTGCCAATGGGCAGGCATACTATTACCGATGGGTAGAATTATCATTGCAAATGGGCAGAATTATTTGGGCCTTATGGTCTAGGATTTGTTATTGCCAATGGGCAGAATTGATTGGATTTAATATCCACAGATTTGATATATGACAGGATTTGTTGGATTTAATATCCACAGATTTGATATATATAACTGTTAATTCATTATATGGCAGGTTTGGTTGGATTTAATATCCACAGATTTGATATATATAACTGTTAATTCATTATATGGCAGGATTGATTGGATTTACTATCCACTGATTTGATATATAATTGTTAATTCATTATATGGCAGGATTGGTTGGATTTAGTATCCACAGATTTGATATATATAACTGTTAATTCATTATATGGTAGGATTGGTTGATTAATATCCACATATTCGATATATGACTTTTAATTCATTAAATGGCAGGATTGGTTGGATTTAATATCCACATATTTGATATATATAACTGTTAATTCATTGTTTGGCAGGATTGGTTGGATTAATATCCACATATTTGATATAGAACTGTTATTTCATTTCAGGGAAGGAGTACCTCACTAAGTTTAATGCTTATGGTTTATATTTTGACATTTTCAGGGTTGTAAGCTGCCAGCTAGGATGTCATATGATCAGTGAATTGAGAGTTGCACGGTTAGAAAGAGTTGGGGATTAGACATGGGGGTTTTGTCATTGTAACACTGAGGTTTTAATACACTCACATATTATATATATTGAGTTAGCATGGATTGAGTTGATCATAGTTAATCACCTTATTGTATGCCTGCTTAATTACGACTCTGATATTGATTTCGGTATGTAATAAGAATAATATTATGTTCATTGTGCACATTATGTAGGAAAATATTCATAAATGAATTATATTTCCAATGGACTCAAGATTATGATCTAATTATTCTAATAAGAAATGATTAGTATGGATATTGGGTTTGGGGTGTGACAAAAACCAACATTATTTCCAACCATACTTACTCACACAAATATTTGTATATAGATAGATCCTCCCGACATCCTTTTTTGACCTTCTTTAAGTCATTCAAGTATTCGTACAAGTGGGTCTTTTACCTTTTTAATAGTAAACTTTCGCGTACTTGTTGAACTTCTATTAATATCATTTCATGACAGCTCAAATTTGATTCCAAGTATATGTAGAGATTACCATACTCATATGTTAATTTTTTTAATTATGATCATTCGGATCAACTTAAACCTTTCTCACATAATAATTGATATCATTAAAATTCGTTTTAATAATTGATTCAGTTTACCTTGCACATCTGGTCATTGTTATTTATTATACCAGCATCGGTAATTACTAGGGAGTAAACTGTCGTGTTATCCCACGGAATTTTCCTCTTGGCCTATGGTCTCAGATGAGTGAGAGCCAGGATTTTTAGCTACATACGTATGATTGCCACTTTAATTATGTTCTTAGCCAATTAGTTTTTCCCAAAAGTTTTAGATTATTTATTATTTGGTCTTACTGATGGCTTTTGGTTTCTATACCCACTTTGAAATCAGGTAAGTACGAGATTATCTGGTTCAAACACCTTGGCTTTCTTATTACGTAATAATATTGTCAGACATTTGAATTCTATACACACTCCACCTTCCATCTATACATAATTTGTTCTGAAATTGATAGAATTTTCTTAGCATATTTTTGCTAATTCCTTTTTCTTCTAGATGGCCCAGGAAAAAGAGGATAGTCTCTCATCCCTTTTTGTGACACACAACGAATCACATGTTTTCATATGTAACTATTTGGACGGAGACTAAACCAGATGGGAGCAAGGAGTGGATCTTTATTATTACCTACTTTATATTTCGTGTTGACAACAAGATGTAATTCACCTCTGTGGTGGCAGTAGACTATATTTGACGCTTTAATGAATAATGTTATATTCTTCGCCTTAACTTTAATTCATTTCTTTATGTATACTCTTTTATACATTCATACCAAAAAGTAGGGTGTGGCGTTTTCACTTATCTTGATAGTTAAAATTTATTAGGATTGCGAGTGCGCCAGGGAAAATTTATGATTTTGCCACTAAAGATTTTATCCTAGTGATAGTATCAAGGGATTTTTTTGTGTTCGATGCCGCAATTTAGAGGATTTCTGCTTCCCATAGTGAAAAATTTGATGTGAGTGCTAAAATTACGATAATTAACTAGGACAAAAGAAATTTTAATTTGCTGGAATTGAAATACAAGTAAATATTTGAAATTAAAGAGAAGTAAGTGTGATAATTTAAAAGATTACACGACGAAAAGAAATTAAAGATAACAAAAGTAAAGGCAATAAACTTTTAAATAACTTGAAAGAA
Source organism: Sambucus nigra (assembly GCA_949130495.1). NCBI lineage: Eukaryota > Viridiplantae > Streptophyta > Magnoliopsida > Dipsacales > Adoxaceae > Sambucus > Sambucus nigra. The sequence continues at coordinate 642,600,497 of OX422208.1, read as the reverse complement.
AGTTACAAATTACCTTACAATATACTTTGAAAGAAATAAATGTAATAAACAAATGAAAGAAAATAAAAGAAAAGGAAAAGGAAAGAAAGTATAAAAGTATGTAAATGCATTCTTGGTGAGAGAGTCATCTCTTCCTTTATGGGTTCGTTGCTATGCAACGCAACTTCCTTAGTAATTGTTGGGGGGGGGGGGGGGGGGTTATTCATCCACTTGAGTTTTACCTCTTGAGGTGCACTAACGCCCTTAATAAAATTGTCTCAAATTTGTTTTTAACAAACCACGTCCAAGTTAGGACAAGTGTCACGCATGAATGTTGCAAGTTAACTTAATGTTTATATCATAGTTCGGCTACTGCTACCAATTTTTATGACTTACGTGGCAACAACTTATTTTTCCATGATAATATGGTGTAAACATCCCCTCCACTAATTGATTATTAAGAAAAGATTAATAAGTGGATTGTCAAGATTTTTATCCCATAATCGCACATTCAACCATCATTACGCTCTACATAAAGACACGATTTGTGGTTGTGAGAACACCACTACTCTTAATCAATTGTCGTTTTAACTCTGCATTCTGAATTATTTGTCTCTTTATTTTCTCTATCTCTCTTCTACAAGACAATGCCTCCTTTGGGGGAGAAAAACAGTGGTTCCGATAGTGTCTTCGAATATGGATCCATGTCCAATCTCACCAACATGGTTAAAAACCCTTGCGATCAAGACAATTTTATTACCCATATCTCCAACAGTTCTAACCAAGCTAGCGTTCATGGTTAGTGTTCTTGGGATACTGTCCTACAAACTGAATGTGCTTCCCTTTCTGAACCTGCCATTTCTCGTGTACTTATACTTTCTAAGTTTCTTGTTGTCAAACCCTCTGCACACTTTCTTTTTAAACTTGTTTAGTATATCAGTCCCTCATTTTTTTGGCTTTTTGAGGGTTGAGATTATTTCACTTCAGAGTATCCTAAGTCATGTAGGACCATTGAATTTTTTTTATAATCAACAAACCTCAGGTTATTAATGAATTGATCGAGATTGAGGTGATTATTTAAGGTTTTAAAAGTACCATTAATGAAGAGCATACTATCTTAAATGGTTGTTAATCTTTTCCAGCTTTTCTTCTTGATGAGTTGAGTGTTCATTGTGTTGACATACGTACCCGTTTTCCTCTTGAATGTGTGCCTCAAGTGGCATACCCTTCATTTAATCATGCACTTATGGGAGACTATGCTTGGTCTTTATCCATCAATCCATTTGATCTTTTTTATTCCTTTTCCAATGAATATCTAAATGTCTTAATATCTTAGCATTGCACCACTTATATATCTTTTAGACATGGACAAGTTGTCCTTCCCTTCCACACTTTTATCCAACCGTCATATTAGGTTGTTTCGAATGGTATGTATAGCTCTTTTATTTTATCCGAAGGTAGTTTTTGACCTCGATTCCTTTGAAACCCTGGTTGCTGAGACTATCTTATCTCCCACCCCCTTCATGTTCTCATCTCTTATTATCACATTTTAAAAATGGATGCTTTCATAATTTTAAAAAAATATATCAACCAAGGACTTCCCACCAACTGACCTCATCTAGTGTATCCGCCTTCAGTCGTTGATGTTGGCAAGGCTTTCGAAGTTCTTTTGTAAATCTAGTGCCGTCTTTTACAATAAATGTCCAATAACATCCATGTCTCCTCAACAACCATCTCATCTTTGGACCAGCCTGATGATCTCCACAAAGACCCTCGTGGGCTTGTGCTATGAAATTTAAGCCTTCATCTTTACTTAGGAACCCTAGGATCATACCATTAATATATCTTTTAAAAAGATTCCCAACATACTTGACATAATTGGTTGCTCTCAAGCTAGCATCCCTATCAGTCTTGGCATTTTGGTTAGTTAGATAATCAATTGATGGTTTTCTTCAATCTTCTTATTTTATCCATAGGACACCTATTATGTAATAAAGGTAAGAAATCATCAATGGAACTAAGTTTTAACTTATCTTTGAATTCATTATCAAGCTTAAAAGTAGAAACTTTTTGATCCATTTCATTGGCCTCTTCGTTTAGAAATTTGGGAATATGATTCAATGTGACTTCATCAAACTTAGATAATAAATTTAAAGCCACTTGGTTGTATAAAGTTATACTATTATGAACTCATTTGTATTCACTAATTAACTATCTTATAACCAATTGGCAATCACCAAAGACTTATATAACTGAAGATTTATAGCTTCAAAGGATTTTTAGCCCCATTATTACAGCCTCGTATTCTACCCAATTATTGGAACGTGTGTTCTCTTCTAACCTATTTACATGTTTGGTTTTAATATGTTTAGGTAATTCAATTACCACCCCTATACTTGACATTATTTTAGTCTTTAAACCATCAAATCACAGTTTCCAAGGGATTAGAGACACATAACCTATCTCATACTCCCCCATTTGATTTATCTTCACGTGATTGATCTGTTAGAAAATCAGCCAAGGCTTTGCCCTTTTCAGTTTTTTGAGGCACATAATTCAAGAAAAATTCAGATAAAGATAATTCCCACTTGTGAATCCTATTTCTTAGAATAGGCGTTGTCAATATATATTTAATTAAATTAAAATTTAAAATGACAAAAATCTCTCTAGGAAGAAATAAGACCTTAATTTCATAGCAGCAAAGTACAAAGCTAAACATAGTTTTTCCATTATAAAATTCCTACATTCATAATCATCTAAAAACCTATTAAGGTATTAAATAACTTTTTCTTTGTGATCCTCACAATCTCGAGCCAATAATACTCCAATAGAAGCACCAAAGGTTGAAATGTACAATTTTAAGTGGCTTGTGTTCCTTTGGAGGTGCTAAAATAGGTGGCTTGACTAGCTATCTCTTGAGTGCTTGGAAAGCCTTCCCATAGTCCTCTTTCTAATCCATGTCCTCTTGGAATTTTATCTTCAAGAAAAGAGAGAATACTTTATCTTTATATGTTGCATTAGATATAAAGCTACGAAGGGAATTAACATGACCTAAAGACCTTCATAATTCTTTTCTTCTCTTGGGGATTGTTCTCTCAATTATAGCTTTAGACTTATTTAAAGGTATGTTATATGAATAGCTATTGATTTTGATTTCACAATTATGTCACTAATATAACACTCTAAAAATGTGCCAACCATATAAAAAATGGTATTCATTCCTCTTTGGTAAGTGACCCCTACATTCATTAGACCAAATTGCATTTTAACCTATTATGAGGTTCCCAGATTGTCGGGGCACCTAAAGTAAATTTTATGGACATATTCTTTAACTAAACATATTTAGTTATAGCCAAAATGACCATCCATCATTGATATGATAACATGACCTGTTGATCTATCAACTAGTAAGTCCACAACTAGCATAGGATATTCTTAATTTGGAGTGGCTGGATTCCGATTCCTAAAATCAATGTATACTCACAATTGTCCATTTTTCTTTATAACTGGCACTATATTAGAGATCCATTCAACATACCTAGCAGTTCAAATGAATCCATCCTTCAAAAGCCTCTCTATTTCTTCTTTTATTTTAGCTGTGACTTCTGGAGTCATTTCTCTTGGAAATTATTTGACATGTTTGTAACCTTCTTTAATTGTTAGTCCGTCCTCCACCAATTTTGGTCCAAGTTAGGTAACTCATCATACTCCCAAGAAAAATGATTCTCACACTAATGTAAAAGGTCTACAACAAACTTCTGGTCTTCTTTTCTTAAGTTAGCATTGATATAGGTGACTCTTTTATTTTGCTCGGCTCATAAATTTACTTCTATCAAGGTATCCTATTGATTCATTATAAGTTCTTCATATTCTAGTGGTACTTATTAACTCACCATTTCCACGAGGAACTTCATTCTCTATATCTTCTTCAAAGATAGTCAACCCAACCTGTGTTATTTTCTTCACTAAGTCTGGTGCTTATATCCAAGTATCTGAACTTATATAAAACATAGTCAAGCTTTCATTGGCCTACTAAATGTTAATGGTGTGGTATCCATTAAAACAACTGTTTTATTTTATTTATTTGTCCTCATTAGGCTAAAAATTATATCATTCGAACTTTCTTTTGAGACTAATCCTTCTGATGCCTCTGGCACCAAAGCCTCTGCCTTCACTAGCCCTACATTTTCCTGGTAGAACCCTGCTCCAACATAATTGGAACATTCATGAAGGGGGACTGGATCAACTTTTACTTATTCCACAAGTCCATATTCCTTCATCAAAATTAGTTTCGGATGTATTGAAGAATGAATGAATTTGTTAAATTGAATCCAATCCCTACTAAGTAAAGCAATGAAACTTCTCTTGCCTTCAATGATAAAGAAAATAGTTTTACATTTTCTAGAGCCTACTTCATTGCCAACTAGTAATACACCTTTGGTATATTTTTATCTCTATCGAAGCATGAGATAATTATTTGAGTCTAAACCAAATTAGCATTTTATTTATTTGTCTAAGATAGCATGTAAAATGACATTAAGTTAACAGCATCACCATTATTTTACTAATATTTTATTGACCAAAATCCCTTTTATCCAAGCATGAATAAATAGAGGTTTAATATGATTTTTCATACTCTTAGTAGGCTCAAACCCATATGTTATGTCCTGGGAAAAAACAAGTAAATGAAAGTTATCTACCTATGACTTTTTTTCTTCATGTACTTCTATGGTAAGTCCATCTTGGCCTTCCTCAACTTCGAACTATCTGGGAGGATCATAACCATATTGAATGGCATTTGATGAGGTAGAGAACCAAATTAGATGAACTATTGTTGCTCAACTTTTTGTTCAGGAATTATGGCATCCACGTCTGCCATTTCTTCCTTTTTTTCTTCATAAGAAGAACTTTACCCAGATGAACTATCCCCATACACACTCATGTCCTTCTCCAGCTCTTTGAGCCTTTCAACTAATAGGTCTTAAGAGGAATTACTTTCTTCTAAATTTTTATTGAACCTTACATTTGGCTTTGATGATGAGAAGGTAAATCCCTCTGATCCACTGGTTCATACAATATCACCAGCCTTTTCCCAGGCCCTATATTTTCTTTGGAACCTCCTTTGTTGAGTCCAAGAGATCACCACTTTGGTTCCCTCTTCTTTGACTTAGGTTACTTCACCACATACCACATACCAGGGGTCACTTATTGAGGTTTAATTACCTTTGTACGCTTTGGCATCTTATTGAACTATTGTGATACCATTGGATCTTGGACTATAAACTAATCAGGTACTCGTTTGACCATTGGTATGGACTTTAGAACCTTTACAGGTCTCAAGTTATTTTCAAGTTGATGGGATTTAGCTCCTTTAAAACTAGGCCTGATATATTGGTTGCTACTTTGAACTTTAGCATTCCCATGGGCTAAAAAGGACCATTGAATGGTCTCACCTTCCCAAAAAGTTCAGTTTGAACTTCTTCTTGATTATGAAATATTGGAATTTTGGCTACACAACCATTATTCCCATCTTTGTTATTCTTATGTTATTGGTTTCTATTTGAATCCACCAACTAGGACATTTCAACATAATGTTCGCCACACCTGATATATAGGTGTTTCATCACCTTTTGATCAGGATCTTCAGTCACTCCAGGCTTCAAAGCCTTTGGTTTATCTTTTATCTTTTTCCTAAATTCAACATGCCCCCTGTTCCTTGGCAATTGAATGAACTGTACATTTGTCCCTACTTCTTTGACTTTGGGGAATGGTAAGGTGAGAGATCTATGACCATACTTGAAGACCTCTCGTAAGACTAGCCACTTTCTTGGTTAAGTTGATCTTTTTCCTAACCACCGAAACAAGTTGCTCACTCAAAGAAATTATTATCCTCTCGAGTGGACTCACTAAGGCCTCACTCTCTCTCAAAATTTTCAACTCCTTCTCTAAAGACAACACCTGAAGTGATAAATTTTTATTTTTCCTTTTTAGTATTTCATGACTCGGTGTAAATTTCAGAGTATGCGGATTGGAGACCACGTTCTCACTCACTCAAATTTTCATCATCACTCTCAAACTCTTTGGAATTATTTGAATCATTATCGAGGTTATCATGTTTAGAAATGTCCTCATTGGCGTGAAACGTACTTGAAGTGATAATGTTACTATCCATGAACATGGTGAAGTTACGTCCATGCAGTGACTCATCCCTCGAATCCACTGACTCAACATCACAATCACTTAGAGTGGCATTATCGACAGTTTTGCCTCTACCCTGTCTCTTAAGCCTAGTGGTATACTCATGGGCTTTTTTACCTTTCCCCTCATACTCATAACACCTCTCCAATTCATCTTTCTTAGGATTTTCACCTCTAGGTTTCTTTTTATCATTCTTATTAAAATTCTTACATGCGTGTAATTATTGTTTTTCTAATTTTTTTTTTCTAATTTGGATGAAATTTGTTTTTTGAATTTGACTAACTTTTAATTTTTTTTAGCAAACAAGGCAAGATCATCTTGATCAATTGCAAAATCGAATTTTGAAACCTCCTCCTTTTTAGATTTATCTTTTAAACCTATTTCCTTTTCTTTTGGGTTTCGGGGAACATGTCTAATTCGTAAGTTTGGAAATCACCTATGAGTTCTTCTAGACTGCTTGTGTCTAGAATTCTTAAAGAGTTCAGGATGGTAACATTCGCATTAAAATGAGATGTGGGAGACCTCAAAATTTTCTTAACAATTCTAATTTTCGAAATTTGCTCACCCAACTTAAAATAGGAATTCACAATATCAGATATACGAGTATAAAATTTATCAAATTTTTTAGTTTCAAGCATGCGTATAGTCTCAAATTATGAGGTGATATTTTTAAGCTTGAAAGCTTTAATAACAACGGTACTCTCATGTGTGAGTTGGAGTATATCCCAAGCATCTTTAGATGTGGTACACATCATGATGCTACCAAATTTGTCGGGTGTGACAACACTAAAAATTGCATTCAAACCTCGAGAGTTAAAATTACTTAATTTAAAGTAATCTTCAGTCCAATTTGTGTCTAGCTTGAAACTAATGATATTTTTATTAGTCACATTAGGAGAAATCCACCCCTTTTCAATGGCAAGCCAAACATCCTCGTTGGTTAATTTTAGAGGCGATCTCATCCGAGACTTCCAATATGAATAATTTGTTCTTTCAAACATAACTGTCCTATTGTACAAATTTTCCGTATAACCACCGGATTCATCTAAATAACTTGTAAAAAAATAAGATCTGATACCAATTTGAAAAGCGAAAAAAGCGGTCCGGTTATAGGGTCAATGATAGAATTCGTAAATTAGGTAAAAAACAATCGAAGTCCAATTTTATCTTAATTAATTAGGTGACACTAAGCATGCAAGATATTTAATCTAAATCGACAAAACAAACAATCACACAAGATATGAGGAAAAAACGCTTTCAGGAAAAAACACTTTTCAGATTATAGATGACTTAGACACCACTAAGTATCGCAGTTTGGTCTCCTTTCTTGTTGATAATAGAAAGCAATGAAGACCAATAATGCCCAATAACAAGCTTCATTTTGCTCAATATCCACCAATCATCCTTAGAAAACTCATTTCCTCTCGTCAGCAGTGAAGAATGAACTCCACAGATATTTGAACAAGTGATGTGTTCTTCCAGGTTTGATAAAGTGATAACAAATATCCAAGTGGTTGGGAATTTGAAAAACCAAACTGTTTGATCACGAAATAGGTTAAAAAGGCACATAACAATGTGCAGGTTCGTATCTCTTAAATAGGTTGAAAAATCTAATAGAGATAACCTTGAAAAGATTGTGTTTGAAAAAAACTAAAAAAATAAACCCGCATCGGTTGGTTCAAACGAATTGGACCTCCTTCAAATGACCGTCACTAACTCGTTTGAAAAAGTGATCGAACGACTTTCCAGAACAATGAGGAAAAGTGCACGTTTGGAGCCCGTTCGAATGAATATCCAATGAGTTGCATTAACTCGTTTGAATGATCCTCAATATCATTCTAACGAGATCCATAAATTTTTTTTTTTTATAAAAACTTTTGAAATTATATTTTGGATTCATATATGTTTAAAAATATCCCTGAAAATAAGTTAACATTAAATCTACCTCATATACATTCTCCGATGATTGTAGTGACAATATCAATTCTGCATTCTTCGATTGATGTGTGCGGTCACTAACTTGTCTTCGATTGAATCTTTTTAACAATGTATATGATAGTATAGCAGTGTAATGGAATATGCCAAACTATAAACTTAATGAGCAAATCATAAATTGTACTTTTACACTAAGCCCATTGGCAAGGCGTATGAGGTAAATATTCAAGCTTACCATAGGTGGCATAAAGTTGATAAAATGGCTCATTTCTATATATTGGCCTCTATTACCAATGTATTAAAACAACTATATCATAATATGACAAGTTCTTATGAAATGATTGTAAATGTCAAGGACATGTATGAGGATCAAAATCAAGTCGAAAGATTAGATGTTGTGGAAATCTGGCAAACAAAAATATTATTCATGGTACTCTGATTAGGGACCATGTTCTAAAGATAATATCAATGTAATGGTAACAAGAGGTACTTGGATTATAAGTTTATGGGAAACCCATATCGATTTTTTACTCCAGTCACTATCAATCGTTTAAGTAGTTTCACCTAAATTATTCTATGAATAAACATATTACTTCTTAGTTCAACAACATAAAGAGATTTAGGATGCATAGACTATCATCAAGAAAATGGGTGATGTGAGGGTTGTTAATCAAGCCACTTCTTCCTCTGTTATGAAAGGTAAGAAGAATACATGTAAGACATGAGTATTGGGGTTTTATTTGCAAAACGATGTTTAATGTCATTTATTATTTATTAATAAAAGATTGTCTTAGCTCTTTTGAGATATGAATCATTCTTGTTTTAAAGACTTATATTAGTTAATAAACACATTGTATATATCGTCCAATGACCTTAGTAGGTTTTTTGGTGAGTTGGGTTCAACCGGGTCATAGAATGTCATAGTTCTAGTTCTAGCATAATCTAATATTTCACAACCTAGATAGGGGTGATATCGTATTGGTAAATTTATGTGTACAATTTTAGTGTGTATCTTAACTATGAGAACCAATTTGATGGTTCGATAACTTATCTAATAGTTTAAAGAAGATTTTATCGATACATAAGGAATGTATTGAACAAGACCAAAGGTGATACTCGAGTCTAGGTACTGGCTATATTAGACTTGCACAATCTCTCAGAGTTTGCAAAGGATGCATAGATTCTTAATCCTGGGGGATATAAGTATTGTAATATTCGCATAATTATTTCTTTGAATTGCTATGGGTGAGATTCAATTTATTTTTTCAATAGTCTTTCTAGGTTCGACAATCAATGTGCAAATATGTGTGACCACATATTCCGGAGGAATCTGCATCTAAGAGATATTATGGATTGTGATACCCCTTGATAAACTTATAAGTTTTGATAATATTAGTAAACCTAACCAGTGGATTTATATTCATTAGAGTATTAAATAATTTAAGTTTAATATTAAAGTATAATAACACATTTGTAAAAATTGATTCAATACAAATTGAATTTCACCAAGTGGGTATTAAATACTTAACATAAGGAATCATACTATGTGATATCTAACTTTGCTAACAAAGTCTCTTTATTCGAGTAATTTTGAGACATTTAAATTGGAGTGGAATTGTAATCATTTAATGAAATTAATTATAATTAGTAGAAAATGGAATGAATTATTAGGCATAATTTGGGATTTTAATATTTTTATTTAGAACAAAATTTAAATATTTACCCTAGGTCCCTAGTGTAGTCCATATTCCAAGCCCATAACTCTCTAGAATGCCTAATTGGATCAATATCACTTCAGTACCTATATATATGGGTATAGGGATCGGGGTATAAGTGTATTAACACTTGTAAGGGTTAGATAGGGTGAGATAAAAACACTATTCACATTTTTGTAAGGGATGATGAGAGAGAAAATTATTTATGTCTCATTTCATCGAGTTTTTATCTTTAAACATGCCCACACATATAGCTTGCATTGACTGGGTCATACACTAGAAGAAGTAAGGTGTTTTTCACTTCTAAGCAAGGATTAAAGGTAGCGAATCATCAATAACATCTTCTTCATCGTTGTCGTCTCCTATATCGAATGACCTACAAGATCCACAAAGGTATGGTGATCAAAACCCTAGATCCAGTTTTTGTTGTTTTTATATTTTGAAATATGATGAATCAAAGTTCTTATAGAATAAATATTTTATTATCAATACCCATCATTGGTAATAACCCCCCGTGATTAAAATATTCTAAACACTGGGTCAGAGGGATTCAATCGAAAGTTAAGTGTTACATTTGCAAGAAGTCAGTACATTTGAAGAAGAAATGTCTGGTCTAATAAGAAAAGTGAGGCGACAAAAATAATAATTTCTCATTTGTCACTAAACATGTTTTTTTATCTAATCAATCGGGACCTTCAGTGTATATTCGGAAGACACTAACCATGTTTCAAACTCTTTATAGGGTTCCTGGAGACCAGGGAGCTTAGCGAGGGTGAAATGCTTATGTTCATAGGTTATTGAACCAAGGAAACATAGCAATAAAAAATCTTGTTTTAGAATCTCATGTAAACAAAAAAAGAAAGTTAGAGATTTTATATGTACCCACTATTAGAATAAATTTAATTGCGATTATTAGTTAGTGATGAATGGATATTCGATTTATTTTAATAAACATTTTTTTTAATAACAAATCTTTTATGTGTTCTGGTACATTGGAAATTTATTTGTATGCTTTAAGGCATGTCTCACCGTTACTGCTAAATACTTAAATGAATAACCCGTATGAAAATAACCTGAAGAGAAATACAACTTCTATGTTTAACCAAATATATATTTGGAACTTATTCTTAGGTCATATAAATCTAAAGAGAATTCAAAGACTAGTCATAAATGGGCAATTAAGTTTGTTGAAATGGTAAGAACTTCCAGTATGTGAATATTATTTAGAAGGTAAAACGACCAATAGGCCTTCCCAAATAAAAGTTATAGACCTAATGTATGTTAGAATTGGTTCATTCCATTTTTTTTATCCTACGACATTCTAGAAAAGAGGTAGCTGTGAGTGCTTCATCACTTTTATTGATGATTACTCAATTTATGGATATGTTTACCTTATGCACCACAAATCTAAAGCCTTTGATATGTTTAAAATGTAAAAGACTGGGGTGGAGAGTAATCATGTTAAATTACTCCAAACCCTATGTCTAATCGTGGGGTGTGGGTGGTGGGGGAGTACCGCTCTTTAGAAAGTTTATCACAACCTAGTTGTCTGCACCGGGCACTCCAGGGCAAAATGGTGTAACGAAGAGAAGGAAAATGACTCTTTTGGAAATGGTTATATCCATGTTGAGCTATTCGAGCCTGATAGATTGTTTTTTTTTTAATTAGAGACGCATAGTCTAGGACATATTTGGATTTAGGTTCGCCCGCACACGTGCAAAGAAAAGATCTAGTGAAGTTGGAATCAATGATATAATTATGTATCTTTTTAGGTTACCCTCAAGGAACCAAAATTGGTCTATTTTATAATCCTAATGACGAGAGGGTCATTATCATCACTAATGCTCGGTACTTAAAAGGCGATTATATGATGGACTATAAACCAAAGAGTAATATTATCATACATGATCTAAAAGGCAAAACCAAGTGGTTATTTCTTAACCACTCGTACAAGAAGAAATACAATATGATATTAATAATACATTTTCTAGAGGTAGTGTGTGTATTACTACGGATCATGATACACTTATCACTAATTAATTATCACAAATGGAGTCACATCATAGTGGTAGGGTCAGGAGAAAACTTGACAGGTTAGTGTATTTGGACGAACACTTTAATGAGATCCTTGAAGAGCATGAACCGTATCCCAAGAACTACAATGAGGAACATCAAGATGGGGAATCTAAGCTTTGGAATAAGGCTATGAATATTGAGATGGATTTGATGTCATATAAGAATGTTTGGGAACTTATAGACTTTTCAGATAGGATAAAGCCCATCGGCTATAAGTTACTCTGCAATAAGAAAATAGGGATAGATGGGAACGTGGAAACGTTCAAGACAAGACTTACTGCAAAAAAATTTACACAAAAAGAAGGGATTGACTATGAGTAAACCTTCTCTTCACGATGCATATTAAAGTCTATCAATTTTCTTTATCAATTGCGACTCATCTTGATTAAGAGATTTGACAAATGGACATTAAAACTGTCTTCTTGAATGGTAGTCTTGACGAGTGCATCTACATGGTGCAACCTGAGGGATGCATAGAAAAATGTCAAGAAATAAAAGTGTGAAATCTTAATAGGTCCATTTGTGGACTTAAGAAAATGTCAAGGTCTGAAGCATTCATTTTGATTAGGCATTCACAAATATTCATTTTGATCAATGTGCGGATGGAACTTGTGTGAATAAGAAGCTTGACTAAAGTGCGTTAGTATTTATGGAACTTTATGCGGATGATATTGTCCTAAGCATGAATGATGTAGGTGTATTATCCAGAATAATAATGTAGTTGTCTAGCCATTTGGATATAAAATAATTAAGAGAATCCAGTCACATACTTGGGATCAAGCTTTTATGAGATTAAAAATATAAAATATTAGTCTTATCCCAATCCAATTGATTGAGTGGAAAAACCGAGCGTCCGTGTAAATACGCTAGTCGTTGTTATTGGTTTCCAACCGCAATACAAAAACCTAAACTTTAACTACAATCTTATGGAGTATAGCGGCAAGTCTGGGTATCGAATCCACAGGAAAAAAAGGACGATCTCATTTTGACGACATAAGGTAGGTTAATTAATCCTAAAGTTGGCTTTAAAAAGGTAAGAAAAGATGATTATGTGATTATGGGATTAAATCTACTAACTAAATGCAAACTATATTAAACTACTAAATTAACTACATGAGCAAAATTAAACTAAGAATGAATTAATATGACTGAGGAAAAATAGGTTAGGAATTCAATCCCCCAAACCCTAGTGTGTTTCCCAGTACAAAACTAGTCATAAATTAATTAATTGATCGACCCCGGTCTTTAGTACTCCCAAGCATTACATATATGAGGTTCAAGCCCGCATCATACATAATAAAGAGATGAGTAAAGTAGTGTCGTATTAGCTACACGTGCGTTGCACTCTTAAGCATCTCGATTACCTAGGGCAAACGAGATCGAAAGTCCTACAACGGTTGTGATCACCATAATACACGATCTAATCAATTATTAAATTTAGAGAACTAATTTTATACCCATGCAAACCACATCGGGTTGGATTCATGCATCCCAAACCTTAAAAATCTAGCCTAACATGGTGAAATTAGTGAAAACTACGTTATCTACGTTGCATGAACTAATAATTGCGTGGAAAGAGATATTAAACATGACAAATAATAATAAAAGTGCTGGAAATAAAGGTTACCAAGATTGAAGAACACAACCTTGCAAGAAGAAATCAAAGATTGAAGATAAACTGGAAAAGCTCTTGAATTAAAGGTGCAAAATATGTAAATTCTTCTCCTAGATGTTCCTCCTTATTATTGAGCTTTTACATGAATAAAATTTGAATAAAAAGAGTCCTAATGACTAAATATATAGGCTAAAGGTCGTTTAGAAGAGTCCCCAAAACATAAAACTCTTTTGGCGAAAAGATAAGGATAAAATAAAAATCCCGTATCTGAAAATTTGTCACACTTAGAAAGCATGACTAATTTAGTCACGGAAATCCCACAAACCATAGTGTGTTGCCCAATACAAAAGTAGTCATAAATTAATTAATTGATCAAGCCAGGTCTTTAGTACTCCCAAGCAATATATATATGAGGTTCAAGCTCGCATCATACATAATCAAGAGATGAGTAAAGCAGTGTCGTATTAGCTACACGCACGTTGCACTCTTATGCATCCCGGTTAACTAGGACAAACGAGATCAAAAGTCCTACAACGGTTATGATCACCATACTACATGGTCTAATCAATTATTAAATTTAGAGAAGTAATTTTATACCCATGCAAACCACATCGAGTTGGGTTCATGCATCCCAACCCTTAAAAATCTAGCCTAACATGGTGAAATTAGTGAAAACTACGTTATCTACGTTGCATGAACTCATAATTGCATGGAAAGAGAGATTAAACATGACAAATAATAATAAAGGTACTGGAAATAAAGTTTACCAAGATTGAAGAACAAGACCATGCAAGAAGAAATCAAAGGTTGAAGAAAAGCTAGAAAAGCTCTTGAATTAAAGGTGCAAAATATGTAAATTCTTCTCCTAGATGTTCCTACTTATTATGAAGATTTTACATGAATTAAATCAGAATAAAAAGAGTCTTAATGACTAAATATATACGCTAGAGGTCGTTTAGAAGAGTCCCCAAAACATAAAACTCTTTTGGCTAAAAGATAAAGACAAAATAAAAATCTCGTATCTGGCAATTTGTCACACTTAAAAAATGTGACTAATTTTGTATTGGCTTTTGAGCGTGACTAAATGCGATCCGGATCTTTTTAAAATAAAAGGTCCGGATCGCCCTCAAAATTTATTCGGAGATTTTCTTCTTGACTTTTCTCATCTTCAAAACTTCATATCTTCTTCACCGTAGCTCAGATTGAGGTGCCATTTTTTCCTGTGTTCTTGTAATTGAAAGATCTTCAACTTTTTAGTTGGACCCACCTCCTGAATATTCTTATAAAATTACGAAAATGTCCTTGAACTCCCCATTTCTTGCTTTCTTTCACTGTTTTGCATTCTCTTTCGCACTAATTTGCATGAAATAACTGTAAAACACATAAGAGTTACACAAAATATGAAATACTTGCCAAAAAGGGTTAGTAGCATAAATATGAGATAAATTCAAGATATTTACAATACATGGGATCATAAAAACATTGAAATTAAGTGGATAAATATGAAGAATTTATGCCTAATCAAATCCCCCTAACTTAGAACTTTGCGCGTCCCGAACAATGTAAAAGAATGAGAGTATGTGTTAAGGACCCTTCAAAAATTTTATTGGCATAGAATACCTATTTCGTGGCCAAGCGATTGATTTAGCGTATGCAATAAGCCGTTAAATCCCTAGGTTTACCTAGTAGGACGAGTGGTGTCTCGTGAGGGTTTGCAATGAATATACCCACAAAATTTGACTTAAACTCTAAGAAAAAATCAAAATACTTAAAAATTGTTCAATTTAAACTTTTCGTAAAATAATCTACATAAATTCGTATTCAAAAGAGTCTCAAATCATAGTGTGAGTGCGCGAAGCCAAAAATTAAACCTCTAATTTTCACCGATTGATCATTACGTTACTTCTCGAAAATTTGCTTTGATTTCAATTCTCACGAAAACACTCACAAACGAATCACTAGGAATGTGTTTATTTTCTCTCGATATGCGTGATAGAAAGAGTAAAAATAATGGACAAGAGGTCACACGCACAAATTGAAAGACGAAAATGTAATAGGTGAAAAGATCTCATCATCGGAATACAGTCCTTGGGAAACGGGAAACATCGACTCTTTTTCACGCCATGTAATTTCTTTTATTTTCTTTTGTGCCTTAGCTCTCCACGCGGTAGACAATTTCGCAATTCGAACTCGGTTAGGACTTTCTAGGGTTTAAGGTGTATTTCGGTAAAATGGAAATGGTGAGGACTTCGAAATTGGAGAATTCATTTATGATGTCCATTTGTACTTTTTTAGGGCTATTGCTCATTTTCTCTTCTTTTTCTATTTTTTTTTCTTTCTTGCTATTTTTGTTGAGAATTTTCTATTTTTCTTTTCAGCCCCTTTTTATGCACTTTCTGGACTTTATTTGATGAATTTTGATTTTCATAATTCCGGGCTAATTGGGTTTTTCGAGTTATCAAGCGAAAAGGAAAAAAATTATTAGTCTCAAATTGGGTTGCAAAGGGATGAATTTTTCACGAATTTTTATGGCTACTCTTTTTGGGTAACAAACGACGACGTACTTCATTGTCCAAATGCGAGTTGATTTACCATATGCGACTCGAGATTAATTTAGTTTAGAGATATTTTAGTGCGCATTATTCAAAACAATATCTCCACATTTCTCATAACCGATCGAAATAATAAAATAGATATCATCAACAACTTATTAAAAATCTGAAAAGAAGTTTAAGTTAATAATAAACTCGGATTGATTTAAAAACTTGAAAAAATCGATAGGCTTGAAATCTCACCGGGTTGATTAATCGCCGCACTTATTCGTTAAGTCGTCAATTTCCAGTCAATTTCCATCTTTGGTCAATTTCGACTTAGTGCTCTTGATTTTTTTACGATTTAAGACTTCAAATATAATAAAGGTGATGTTTTTGAAAAATTTAAATTCCAATTTTTATTTATTTTGAAGAAAAAATATTTTTGGCTTTTCAACATTTTTCAATTTTTATTTTTGGGAAATTTTGGAATTTGTTTTTTAAAATTTTCTAAAAAAACATACTTGGAATGAACATGTGATCAAATCAACGAATCTACACAATAAATGGGACAAATATTCCGCATCCCCTAACTTAAATGTTGCATTGTCCTCAATGCCAATCAAGAACACAACATAAAGAGAGGAAAAGAAAGATATTACTCAAATGGAGCGATCCCCGATAAGTACGAATCCATTGAATCTACAAAACACGTTAGAACCAAGCATAACAAAAAGAATAACAAAAACATTAACCAATGACACTAGACTATAATAATAAATCGGAAGAGAGAAAAAAACTAATTATGTACAACCTACGATTTTAACTTCTAATAACTCATACAGTAGAAGTCAAAAAATTTGAGGGTCTACCCAAAATACAATTTGACTTTGAGGGACAATCGGTGTACCCTCAAAATTTTCATTTATGCCTCCAGAAAAATAAGAATTCTATTTAAACAACGAAAGGCATGTGTAACTCGAAAGAAATGGACCATCACTAATTAAAAATTTCAAGGGGATAATGAGGGATTTGGGTGCACAGGGGGACAAGTAACATTGGGATCCAAGAAAAATAGAATCCCCTCCCAATGAATTTTCAAGTAGTATGGTAAGATGGGTACACAAAAAGGAAGATTTCCTTTAGGAGAACAATTTAAGCAAAGGGTCATTGTCCTCAAAATCTTCTCCCCCCAAATTCTCAATTGGATCTGGTGGAGTGACACGTTTAAGTGTATGGCCCATACGATGAAGCATCTCAAAATAACATTCCCATAGAAGAATCGGATCAACGTCCTCAAGACATTCATCCAGTTCTTGTGATGGATTTAATGGTTCGATAATAGTGGGGACACAAGGAGACAAATGATCTTCAACCTCAGTAGATTTTGGAATATTTATAAGAGGTTGAGATTCAAAATAACTTGGATCACGCTCAATGATTTCGTCCTCAAAAGTGTTAGGTGAAGCACAAGTCTCGACCTTCTCTAAGTTGTCCAAATAATGATGAAACTCCTTGCAAGTTGCTCTAATTTTTAACTCTGTAGCAGCAAGGTCATCAAATTGCTTTTTACTAATAAATAAGAGTTCTTTGAAAGTAGGCTTCCTTGGTTCTAGAACCTCGGATTCCTCATTTGGTTGAAAACATTCTTCAACTTCAAAAATATCAGAAGAAAAATACTCACTGGGTTCAAATAATGCATCCAACTCTTGCTCCTAATAACGATTTTTTTCCCGATACCCTTTTTCAAGTCTTTCATCTTCAAGCCTTTCATTTTGATAAATTTGGATGGCCATAGCATTGGGCTTGCATTTATGAGACTCATTTTTAGTGATATTGATCCAATATTCATCAATCTTGAGCTCATCCTCCTCACTATTATCATAACAATTAAAGCCACCAAAAGAGTTAGAGTAGGACATTTCAAATTGGGAAATTCAAAAACGTGACACCCATATTTTTGGATTTTTTTTATTTAAGGTCAAATTCGGGATTAACCAACCTAACCTAAAGTCTACCTAATTCCTCGACAACACCACCAAAAACTTGACGCGACCACAAATGTGTCTAGTGTGCATGCTATGTAGGCTCAAGTGAAAGCCTGTCACTCAAGTAATATCTCGATAAGTCGGGTATCTATCCTTAGGAAAAAAGGACCAAAGAATTCGTGACGACATTAGAAAGATGAAGGAACCCTAGCTTTGACTCTAAAAGAAACGAAAAGATGATTTGGGGGATGAAAAAACTACGACTAAATGCAAATTTTAGAGTAACTACTAATGAAACTATGAACTAACAATATGCACCTATGCTAATTAAACAAAATGCTGATGATAAATGGACTACAAATTTAACTATGAGATGAGAACAAGAGGTTGGGTTTCAATCCACCACACCCTAGTATTTCACTTCATAGGACACTAGATTAGGAAATAAGATTTTAAATGAACCCGATCTTTATCAATCCTATGCATTACAAATATGAGGGATCGTAGCCCGCACCATATGAAATCAAAGGCAAGAATAAAGCGGTGTCGCATTAACCGATACGCGCGTCGCACTCTTAAGCATCCCGGTTACCTAGGGCAAACGAGATCAAAAGTCCTACGAAGGTTGCAATAGTTATGCAACACGATTCATCTAAGATTTTAATTCAAAAGTCTATTTCCCATTATGTTGAATTACATCGCCCGGGGGGGGGGGGGGGGGGGAGGGGGTCAAGCACCCCAACCGTTAGAAAATTAGCTAGACATGATTAAATTAGAGAAAAACATGGTTTTTATGAAATAAAACATTAAATCTAAATAAACTAATTGAAAAGAGAATTGTAGATTCAAACCAACAATTAAACTAACGAAGAATTGAAAACTTAAAGGAAATATTTTACTTGAATTGCAGAAATTAAATTCAAATCCTTATAGCAAACTTCTTATGGAAAAACGGGTTTTTGGCTACAAAAACCCTCTACTCCTAATTAGCTATCCTAAAAAAAGCGAACCCTTATTATTGTGCAACAAACTAGCAGTAGATTCGAATTTTTCAAGAGATTCACCCGCTTAAAACTCTGAGAAACAGAAAAGAAAAATTCGAGAAAATCCAAAGTGATTCGGACCCATCGAGCAAGGCAGTCCGGATCCTTTTTGGAAAAAAGGTCCGGATCGCCTCCCTTTTTCATACAGAATTCGCTTAGTACCCGATCAGGATCCTTTTTCAGGGTGGTCCGGACCACGTGCAAAATTTATGCAGGGATATTTTTTAGACTTCTCTTAAATTTAAATGCTCGTAAATTTTTCACCGTAGCTCGGATTAATGTAAAAAAGTTGAAAAAAAGTTGGTTTCCGCACTTAATTAATCAGGTAAATAGTTAGTGGGAAAAGAAGTGGTAAAGTGGGAAAAACTTCCAATTAACTATTCCCGCCAAAACTCATTCGAATGAGATTTTCGTTTGAACGAAGTCTCGTTCGAACGAGCCTTCTAACGAAGTTTCATTGTGAACTCATTAGATACATCGTTGGAAATCTCGTTCGAACATGATTCTCATTCGAACGACACTTCGAACGACATTCCAGTGGTCAGTATGGGAACTTGTTGGCCGACCTCGTTCGAACGACATTCTCGTTCGAACAAAAAATTCGTTCGAACAACAATTCGAACGAACTTTCAGAAAGTGTAAATTTATATTTTTTAGCCCAGAAACTTTATATACTTTATTTTAAAGTTTTAATGTAATCTTTTTGAAAATAAACAATAGTTTAAAATTAAAGTTCACCCAATGAAAAATGTTCTGAGCTCCTATATATATATTCAAAATGCATTCATACCTTAGGAGCAATGGAACCAATGTTGTTGACGTAGAAATGAGGCACATTAAACTCGACATTTGATGAAGCTTTAATATCTTGGCCACTACGTCTTCAATAAACACGTTATAGGCTTGAATGGATAAACTTGAACTCTATCCTATGACTCAAATGTTTTTGTCCGGAATTGAGCCAAAACTACAAAGGACTCAATTGGAAATTTGTGCCCTTACAAATCTCCCCCTTTGGCTATTCCGGGACAAAAACTAAAAAAAAATAATCCTAAAAGGCCGTCAAGCTCTACTAGACAAATAAAAAAGTTCCACCCAAAATAGAAATACAATGCTTGACTCAAACAACCCAAGGATCAATATCTTTGCCCGATGATGAACGTTGCCACTTAGAAGAATTCCTGCACACTTAAGCAAACTATCAAACGCATAGGGAATATAAAGAATATTAAATGCATAAAATAAATACTCCCCCTAAATTAAATCACCCCTTTATCAACTATGATCTACCTAAGAAGGTCGCGACTCCCCCTAAGTTAAATCTCCCCCAAACTAAGATATGACTAATAGGATTAGATACCATTTATCCCCTATCATTCCCCCCCTTTTTGTTCAGGAATAGACAGAGGATAACAAGATAAAAACATGCAATTGTGCATAAAGTGATGAGAACATTAAAGCACATGGGCAACTAAAATTCAACCAATCCATATAAAGATATGAATTTCAACTATGATGCGATAACAAAAGATATTAATTGATTATAGTAATCTAAGCATGTGATATCGAAACAAAATTCGCAACAAGATAGATACCAATAATGAATTAAAAGAATAGATGGACTAGCTATACATGGCAAAGACTCAAAACAAATAAAATATCATATATATGTATAGACAATAGATTCAAACTAACCATAAGTACACACATATAGATATAAACACCAAAATGACACAAAACTAAATAACATAAGATTTTCCACACTTTTATAGCATAAATGTGTCATATGGAAACGAAAGTGTTGGGGTTTGAACTAGCAACTATTAAATTTATACCCAAACACTTAAAACATGTTCAAGGAGTTCTTAATTGATTGAAAACTTCATCACATTTGAATATAACCTCATATGACAATATAGATTGAACTTAATGAACAAACATACACAATGCATACAAGCCTAGCATGTTGATGATTCTACAAACCAATAGAGTCATGACATTGAAAGTAAAACTAGGATAAATGGACATTATACAAACCGTTGATATACCATCCAATCTCCCTCAATAAGCATATATTATTTGAATGAATATATCAATTAAACATAGGCCTTGGCAATTATTTTTCTTTTGAATGCCATATTTCTATTTTTAGACCTTTGGACCACGTATTTCTTTTAGGTCCAAACAAACGGTGGCTTACTATTCACAAAGTATAATAAATCCTTTCGAGCCCTTCCCCGTGCACATTTATATAATATTTATGCCTCACACAAATCTCACCTGCAACGGATTTTGACATGCACTAGTCCTCCTAGGTAAAAAATATGTAGATGACAAGACTGGTAGGAGAACACCTCACAAATCTCAAATATACATATGAAGTTAAAATTTCAAATGAGCTCGTGCATGTGTAAATAGAGGCATGTAAAAATAGAATCCATTTAATTAACACAAAATCCAATTACTCCATGCAAGCATGGTAAATAACATAATAAGGATTGACAATCTAAACCAAAAGTTCTAGCCACATGGAAGCGTAAAAGAAAGGATTCTAACAAAAGTATATGCCATATAAAGTGTGTCAAACTAAAATACACACACAAAAAATCTTTTTGGTTTTTGAAATTTTTAACCAAAAATAAAAATATATACTCAAAAGACACACAAAAATCATTTGTATTTTTCATTAAGCTTAAATAACTCATTATATAAAACACATATGATAAATAAAAATCTTTTTGTATTTTTCATTTAATGCAAACAAAATGAAGGAAATATAATACAAAAGATAAACATAAATCATTATTCTAGCATGTGATTAAGCATGAAGCATAGACTTGAAAATGACGAAACAAGCATACATTTAGCATGATAATATAACTTGAAGTACAAAAGCTAAATTATGCAATCAAAACTAACACATTCAACCTTTAGATTTCTCAAGGGAGGAAGCATGTGAAAGTAGATGAGAATCAAACACCCTATCTTGTAAAGCTACCAAGATCGGATCTCCTAACCCAAATTAAAGATGAATGACGATCTCGGTGCGTAGGAATCTTGGCGACCTTGGTTGCCTTACATTGTGTTTTTCTAGAACCTCCTTTAAGAATAAAACAAAATTTCCTAAGATGACCTTTTCGAACACAATGTGCACAAGTAAAAACACGTCGAAAATTGGTACCTAAGGATTGATCTCTAAAGGCTTTCCTAGGTGATTCTCCTAAAACATGGGTTTTGGCTTTATGAGTAGATTCATTACAAGTATCAAAGCCTAAACCACAAGTCTCATTTTTAATTTGGACCGTTCCTAAAATTTTATCTAGTTTCTCCGAATGACACTCCAAATCAAATTTGACTTCCCTAGAGTCTTTTAATTTATTTTCTAATTCTAAACTTCTAGACTCTAACAAAACATTTCTCTCTTCAAACTCGAGAAGCTCTTTTTTCATTGACTCCATTAAAACTCTAAGGCTTTCTCTCTCGCCTTCTATATATTCAAGCTTCTCTCGAAAAGATCTCTCTCGTGTCCTAAGGTCTTCCACTAACGCACTATCATCAACAACCTGGACACGCTCTCTTAAACAAGCTTCTAGCTTCAAATTAGCTCTTTTTTATTTAATAGATTCTTCATAAAGTTCTTGAAAAGCATTTTGAAGTTGACTCACATCAACCTCTTCTTCATTTTCACTCTCTCATTCTTCTCCACTCTCACTACCATCAAAGACAAGGGAATCATAAACTTTGACCTTGGAAGTGTCATGTGTTAAAATTTCATCAATAGATGAGTTCTCACTATAACTCACATGACTAGCCATAAAAGACACAATGTTGGGCTTAGAGGAGGAATCGGGTCCCTCTTCATTATCACTATCACTAAGGGTTGCATTAAAAAACTTTGGTTGCTTACCCTCTCTCCTTAGTTTAGTGGGGCACTCAAAAGCCCTCTGGCCATACCCTTCACAACCAAAACACCTATTTGACTCGTCCCTAATTAAATTTTCATTAATAGTTTTAGGGATCTTCTCAGCTTTGTCATGCATAGATTTTTCAAATTTCTTAAAATCATTTTTAAATTTATCTTTGTTCAATTTAAGAAATTTTTGAAATTTTCTAGCAAACATAGCCATGTCATCCGAGTCACTATCACTATCACACTCTACTACTTGTTTTTCCTCTTTTCGGGCTTTTTAAAGCAACGCCCTTTTCTATTTTCTTTTCAGTTTTAGGGGGAAACATGTCCAGATCATAGGTTTGTAAATCACCTACGAGCTCTTCTATTTTCGTAGAGGTTAAGGTTGGTAAAGAATTTAAAACGGTCACTTTTGAAATAAATCTATCGGATAGGGACCTTAAAATTTTCTATACTACTCGGTTGTCGGGTATTTTCTCTCTCAAATTAAAAGATCAATTAACTATATCGAAAAGTCTAGCATAAAATTCATCAAAAGTTTCTTTTCGTTCATTTTGATCGTTTCAAATTGAGTGGTGAGGTTTTTGCAGTTTTGAAGCTTTAACGACACTAGTACCTTCATGAGTGAGTTGTAAAATATTCCAATCTTCTTTAGCGGTTTCACACGTCATAATGCGGTGGAATTCATCCGGTGTGATCGCGCTAAACAAGGCATTTAAACCTCGGGAATTAAAATTTGAAAGTTTAAATTCATTCTCACTCCATCTATCGGCCGATTTGGGAACACGCACATTATTTACAAAATGTGTAGGTGGGGACCACCCATTAACGACAGATAACCAAACCATCTCGTCGATAGATTTTAGTGCCGATTTCATCCCCGCTTTCCAATATGCGTAGTTAGAACCATCGAAAATAGGAAATTTTGAAAACGGGAAATATTCCATTTTAGCCAAAAATAATCAAAGGATCTTAACGAAGTAATTTATCATTTTGTCTCTGATACCAATTTATAAAGGAGAGTCCCCAATTTTAAAATCTTATTACATAAAGTAATTTCCTTTTTAGATGCGGAAGCGTGATGATGGTTCAATTAAACGAATTAATTTTTTTTAATTTCTATTAAAATTAAAATTAAACACAACTTAAAGTGAACTAAAACTAATTAACAAATGAATTTTTCACTTTAAGAAATTTAACTCAAGTCCTAGAAATTTGCCTAAGTCATATTTTCAATATTATCAAATTAGGCCAAATCAATTTTAACAAATTAAGCGACGACTTGAATTAAATTAACATAAAAATTACCCAAATTAAATTTGCACCAATTTAATTAAGTAGTGATTAAAACCAAATTTTATCTTGAACTAGCTAAGCATGCGTTCTAGGTGATTTTGCAAAAGATAAAATAAGCAATAAATCACTATGCCACGATGTACGAGGAAAAACCCATAAACGGGAAACAACCTCGTAATACCCTAGCCATAAGTCCCCTAAGTATGGTATTTTACAAGTACAAGACACTAAAGACTTAAAACACACGACTCAACTCCTTTCAAGCCCCGATGCTCCTTCTTGTACCGACCTCCGTTTAGTTGACAATCCCAAACTCCACCAGAATCTTGGAATTCACCAATGAGGAACTAGGAAGCAACCGTCAACCACATATGGTGCCTTTCACCATAAGAGAATGCCGTAACAAAAATACCTTTTTCTTCTTTGTGGGATTCAGAAGCAAACTCAAAATTCTCTTCAAATGGTAAAGATCAAACCGAAGTATATATATAGAGGGACTTGGATAAACAAACTTTGGGTGTAAACAAGAGTGCTTAATAAAGTTTTCTTGAAAAATAGACACTCATAAACATGAACTTTTTCTTGGATGATTGAACTCTCAAAACTCTCTCTAGGAGATGGAGGATAGTGAAAAAGTTGAAAAGAAAATGTTAGTTTTCACACTTAATTAATTAGGTAGAAAGTTAGCGAGTGGGAAAGTGGGAAAAAATGCTCAAAAACTGTCAATTAACTGTTCCCGCCAAAACTCGTTCGAACGAGATTTTCGTTCGAACGAGCCTTCTAACGAAGTTCCAGTGTGAACTCATTGAAAATCTCGTTCGAACATCATTCTCGTTCGAACGACACTTCGAACGACATTCCAGTGGCTAGTATGAGAACTCATTGGCAGACCTCATTTGAACGACATTCTCGTCCGAACGAAAAACTTATTAGAACGAACTTCCAGAAAGTGTAAATTTCTATTTTTTAGCCCAAAAACTTTATATACTTTATTTTAAACTTTTAATGAAATCTTTTTGAAAATAAACAATAGTTTAAAATAAAAGTTCACCAAATGAAAAATGTTCCAAGCTCCTATATATATATTCAAAATGCATTCATACCTAAGGAACAATGGAACCAATGATGTTGACGTGGAAACAAGTCACATTAAACTTGGGATTTGATGAAGCTTTAATATCTTGGCCGCTATGTCTTCAACAAACACGTCATAGGCTTGAATGGATAAACTTGAACTCTATCCTATGACTCAAATATTTTTGTCTGGAATTGAGCCAAAACTACAAATAACTTAATTGGAAATTTGTGTCCTTACAATAGGCACATGGGCTTAAGACTAAATGGGAGATTATTGGGATATTAATCTTAAAATTGTGTTTTATGATATTAATGGTTTGTTAATAAAGTATTGTTTCAATTAATCTGAACTATGAATCGTGTTTGTGGTAATTACTTATATAGTTATAAAAATATTGTACATGTCGGTCAATTATACTTGGTAAAAATTTTGGTGTGTTTTCCCCGATCAAGGAGGATCAGAATTTCGAATCTAGTATGATTGAACTGTTCATAGTCAAGATCGGGGGTGACATCCCATCGCTAAAGTTATGTATAAAATATTAAGAGTATACCTTGACTAAGAAAACCTATATGATGGTTTGGTAAGCTGTCCGATAATTCAAGGAAGATTGTACCAGTTCATAAGAAATGTATTGAACCGGACCAAGGGTAAAATTCGAGTCTAGGTACTAACTACATTAGATTGCACAATCTCATGATTTGCAAATGCTTCATAGATTCATAATCTCGAGGGATATGAGGATCATAATATTCACATAGTCATTGATTTGATATGGATATGTGTGAGATTTAATTTATTAGGTCAATAAACCCTATGAGTTGGGTAGTCATTATGAGAAGAATTTTGAGATCTTGTTCTGGAGGAATCCACATCTAGAATAGTAATTTTAGACTGTAATAAACTCTTGATAAACTTATAAGTTTTAATTCTACTCGTAAACCTGATCACTAGATTATTTAATAACTCAATAGTGTTCTAAATTATATAAGTTTAAGAATCAAGAAATACAAAATGTTAGTGAATTTTGATTAGTGGCAACTTGAATTTCACTGAGTGGGTATCAGTAACTTAATACGGGGAGTCATACAATGTGCTATCTAACTTTGAAAGCGTTTCTTAATTACTTATTTAATGTTGAGATGATTAAATGGAAGTGCACTTATAATTATGAATTATAATCTATTACAACTAAATAGAAAAGAAAATAAATTATAGAGGTGAAATAGAAATTTCATATTTTAATTTTGAAACCAACTTAATTATCATCCTTGGGTCCTGAGTATAATTCTAATTATAGAATAAGCTCGTATTTATCAATTTTATCACATTCCCATAGCTAGACTCATGAACATATTTAGGAGCACCATCTGGGTTTTTTCATCCACTCACAACACGTAATAGATAGGGAGAGGGGTTTTTAGGGCTAGGTCTATGCCTATGAGAGAAATAAATCATGGGAAAAAGAGGCAAAGAGTAAAGGGAATAAACTACCAAGCTTATTCAATATCCAACTCTTGTTTGGGTGTCCACGCACCTTGCTTATTTTGAAGGATCATATATCGAAATATCAATAGTTCTTGTTCATCCTCTTCATTCAGTCTTGTCTCATCTATTGGATCACCTACGAGATCCGTAAGGTGATTTACCCCTAGACCAAAAAACTTCAGGGGACAAAGGTGATATACCCCCCTTCTCGGGAAAAAAGGGGTATTTTGACTTTTCCCATAATTTAGCTTAATAATTAAACTTTACCCTCAATTTTTTTGCCGTAGACTTTAGTAATCGAAATTCATCGGAAATCATTAGTTGACTAGTCATATTGTTATATTTTTTTTACAAAAAGCTCAAATTTCCCGTATTGTACATTATTAAATGCCCAATCCACTTTTTATATTCTTTACTACTTAAAACACTTTATTTTATTGATATATTAATTAAATATGACATTTTAGCTAACCAATTTTTTTTTATTCATTTATATTTTTTTATTTAAAATGGGAAATTAAAAAAATCATATGGTAAGTTTTTTTATTCTAAATATTTTTTTTCCAATTATTAGTATTTTAGAAACCATTAGTTCTTTTACTTATTTAACCCAATTTTTAAAAAATATATGTTTTATATTTATAGATTAACGAGACTCCAATTAATTTGTTAACAGTGTTTTTATGTTTGAGAAATGCTAGGGAGATCCAGTTTTCGGACCCAATTTTGAGACACAGTGATATGTCATCACCACATTGAGTGATGTGTGTGGGTCACATGGGTTCCACTAAAAACATCTCTCAATGTGATGGCACATCACTGGGTTTCAAAACTGGGTCTCCCTAGTATTTTCCTTTTATTGTTTAAGCAATAACTCTTAATTAATATTGTATTTTTTTGTAATGCGTACACCACATACAATAATTTTTGGTTAAAAAAAATTAAATTTACAGTTTAGATACATCCACATTTTCAAATATTCATCCATTTCTTACTTAGGTTCTTTGTATGATGTTTATGGGTTTCATATTATGTTTTTTTCTATGCAATTTTTTTTCTATTACAATGAACTAGGAGTTCATTGTGTGGTCTATACCAGGGTTATTTCACAATTTACCATGAAACTTTATTTTATTTTTTGATGGTACATTATTTTATTTTTATTCACAAATAAAATTTTCTTATGAAAAAAGTGAAGATTAAATATAATGTACAACTATGTAATCATATACTATAATATAAAAATGAGACATTTCATTTATGTTCCTCCACATGTCCTATTATCAATACTCTAAAAGAATTTGAGATATAAAAAAGGAAGAACCATTCTTTCTTTTTGCCATGCCTACAAAAAAGTAAATGCATAAATCTTTAATGTGTGTGTAAAGTATTCATTCATACGCCAGCTATAAGAAGGCAAGTCAAGGAGTTTCTTCCTCCGTAAAATCCCCATTTCTTCTGCCTCCTCTCCCTCACCTTTAAAAATAATTAGATAAGGGTCATGATAACATGTTCCCTAAGGGCACAAGTTATTAGTTTAAAACTCAAAAGATTGAAAATAATAAAGAACCATTATATTTGATTATTTCATTTGAGTTCAATATAGCCGATGGTTGCATCAGAATATGTGAAATCTCTGAAAATGAAATTGCCATTAACTACTCTCCAAATTTTCTCTCTCCCCCTCTTTAATATATTTACCACCAAAAGCATTAGAATATGTCTATTTTAGTCCAATGTCACTGTGATAATAGTTTTAATTAATGTAGAGCTTAAAAAATAGTTAGAATATTTATTTTTAAACTTGCACAATTTTAAAAAAAACACGCATTTTTTTTGTAAAAATTGTTGAAATTAATTTTAATTAATGTACAATTTTAGAAATATGTAATATAAATTTTTGAAAACACAAAATAAAAACAACATATACAATTTTTAAAAATAAAATGTGATAATACTTTTAATTAATATACAGTTTTTTATCTAGAACAAATTGACAAAATAATATTTGTTGTAAAATAAAGGGGACACAGAGAATTTAGAGGGAGTGAGTTTCTTTGTTTCATTGATATGTGAACACTCAAAGGGTATTACCCCTATTTATAGTATAAAATAAGGTTTTCCTATAGACCCTTTAATAATTATGGAATACGAGCAAGCATTAACTAAATACATATTTTATAACACTTTCCCTTGGATGTACACTATATCCACCATTCAATAATTTTTGCTTCGTTAAATTCCTTACTAAAGAAAACCCCTGTAGGAAAAAATCAAAGTAAAGAAAAAGGAGTACAAATTTTGTGACCATAGAATCGGTGTTGGACACGCTTAGTTTTGCCTCGTTATAACTTTTAACTAGAAAATCCAATAGGAAAAACCTAGTTTAAAGAAAAAAGAGTACAACGTGCATATGTCCAAAATATTATGTTGTTAGATTCTCCCCCTGATCAAATGCTCTTCTTGATTATGGCATTTTTTTTATGATTGAGTCCATGCAGAACTATCTTATACACAACCTTCTGAAATATTTCTTTGACTTGGTGAATAGATTTAATAGGTTGTTACTTTAATTTCATTTTTCTTCATAATCTCAGCTTCCATAAGAGTTCGGTGAAGAGATATGAACATGTCACTTTATCGGATCTATTTAAGTTCAATAGTATAACTCTTCTAGAGTTTATGTGTTGCATAACTCGTCTTGAGTTCATGTATGTAGAACTGAAATGTGTTAGTCATATCTCCCTCGATGTAGCCTCTTTAAGTTTGAGCTATACAAGCACCATGGCCTTCATAAGTAGTTGTAGGACCATATATCATTTGAGGCAAGTCATAAGTGCTTTGATTGTTCCTTGTAAGCATCATGGAGATAACCAACATGTACATTACTAACTTAACGTGGATTGTTAGATTTCAAAAGTATTACACATATAATTCCACGAATGTATCACATAATGTTGATATTAGTCCCATTCTTTACAAGTCAGTGATAATCATTTCTTTCCACGACATTGATTGTAACTATAATATTCAGTATCATGCATTGTGTATAGAACTTATGTATAACAATATACTCATAACGTAAGTATAGAACTTATGTACCAAATATTATAATAACATGCATTTATTATACTTCGGAACCAAATTTATATTTTTCATCCTCTTTAGGATAATATGGATAATTTTATATCCAAATAACAGACACCATGGGTATACTAAAATTGTATGCTTAATATATGTTAAAGCATTGCAGGACTTTTCACATAACCTATCCATATGTATATTCAATAAAAATACACGCACGACCTATAACAATAAAACCGTATAGGTATACACTCAACCTATAATAATCCATCCGTATATGTATACACTCAACCTATGATTATCACCCGTACATAGTATTTATCTCTCAAATACTCACCATACAATTTATTCAATATATACCCTTTATCGTATATTCCTGAATATTATTCTCTACCCGAAGGGCCCATTGTTACCCCCTAAGTTAATTCAGTAGTTAATCCACGATTGTCCTACTATCTACCTCATAGTTCCCCTTATATATGTGACACCCCGCTTAAAATAATAACGAGTGGCCATCCCTATACTATATTAAATTAGGAATCTCAAATGGCTCATTCTCAGCATCAACAGACTATACTAAAATAGATAAGGCTAACTACCCAAAACTATAAAAGCGGATGCCAAAAATTAAACAAAACATACAATGGAAATCAACCCAACAATATAACACTACTATCAAAGGTAAAATGTACACAAGTGCCACGATAAATGAGTGCTATACATTAAAATAAAAAGAGTACATAAAAGGGAAGATACCCGAATAAGCTGTCGGGCCACAGACAATACAACAACCATAAGGAAGAAATATAAACATATACATATAACTCTTGGGTGTAAACCCGATGTATAAAAAAAATCCTATTTAGAATTTACAAAGAAATAGGAAGCGACTACAATCTGAATCCAGCAACAGTTACGGCTCCCAAGACTCTGGATAGAACAACATCCGGTATCCATGAGGTGGGACACCGGTAGATCAGTATATATATACGTATATATAGCAAAAGTGAAATATAAACGGGTCAAAGCCCGAGGTGTAAAAAATGTTTAGCAAGTGTTTTAACCATGCATAATAAATATAAATGCACAATTTCATAATTAGAGTGGAGTCTCACTCTCATGAAACTCCCAACTCACCTCTCAACTATAGCGCGCACCTAATCTCGTCCTGAAACCTTAATTAAGTTACCCCACCAACTTGAGGACAACTTATCTTACCATATGCACGACCTATACTCACATGACCTTCCATTCTAACATAACCCTCGAATCCTTTTCATTCGAATCACACTTAAATATATTTTCACATATATGCCTTACTAGGCTATAATGGCTCCAATTATTAACTTAAACCAGTTGTAAGTTTAATATGTCACACATTAACATTAAGCTTCAATATAAAATTGTATTCTCTAAGCAACATCCATACAAGTACTAAGGCAAAACTTCTCTCTACTCTTAACATTGCACTACGTTTCGTGCGTGGGGCGTCTCGCAAAGCGAAATCCAAACAAGGAACCCCCCGATACACTACGCCTTGACAATGTCGATCGTAGGGAGCCATTATGTCATCTACATATATCATACTACTGCAACTAATTAAATAATGATTATTTTATCTAAGAACATAAATAGAATCTCTATCTAACTGCTTAAGGTCGATATAACCGCAATTGTCTCTAAGTACGATCCTCCGACCCAAATAAACTAGTACACCAAATAACTCAAGATGTACATCATAGAAACTCCATATCCTCTTCACATATAGGATATACAAATATATATCTTTGCTCTAAATATATATAAGCAAGCATTCATTCCTATAACCACGTATACATAACACATATAATGTATACTGCGCAAATACACATAACATAAATGGCTATAGGATGCCAAAATACTGCACCATAATATCATCTTCCAGGGCATCACTCACATACCATTCAGGGGACCACCGGTAGGACTAAATATCACCTACTTCGTGGTCAAAACCAAATCATAACGTATGGGAAGCGGTCATAGCTCCTAACCAAAAAGTGAGAACGACTAATACCCAAGACTTCTCACCCCCAAGATAGAATCACACAAATAAAAATGGATGACTATAACCTGGGGAATATCCACACCCTGATCCTCAACTAGGGGCTCACCCTCATCCTGCAACTTCCCATGATAGTATGTGCCGGGTATGCTTCACACCATAAGTATATATATGTCATTCACACTATATATATATATACTTCCATTTGATCACATCATATATACAAACCATCACACATTATATAAATATTCACGCCATATGTACACA
The DNA here is from genome assembly GCA_949130495.1 of Sambucus nigra. Lineage (NCBI taxonomy): Eukaryota > Viridiplantae > Streptophyta > Magnoliopsida > Dipsacales > Adoxaceae > Sambucus > Sambucus nigra. Next base: position 642,568,253 of record OX422208.1, on the reverse strand, counting down.
TATATATACATATCTACATATATATCCTCATATACACATATATACACACTATCTCTCGTCCGTATGTATGAGATTTATAAACTTGGCTAAACATGTACTTAGTCCTCATTATACTAGCTGTCGCTCCAAGCATATTAACTTAATTCAATATATAAATACGATCCCTCACTAGAAACATATTCATCCATCACCCCTATAATATGAATAGTCTTCCAATATATTCAACATTAAGGTTATCGCCCCAAAGTTTAATGTATATGACAATGACTACACATCCCATCTATATCCTAAAGAACATCGATATCTAGTAATAATTCCAACTATAAGTATGCACACAACTATTGATCGGCAATATGTTAAATCACTCTCATTTTAGATTATGGCTCAATATGAACCTTAAACATTACCTCTTTAACTATTTGTTCCCCGAGTTTAGCATCACTAAGGATACGCGACCACTCTCTCTCGTTAGTCCCCGATCATATTTTAAATAGAATCCTATCACTATAAGGATTTGGCACAAATCTCGGCCTATAATTTCACACCATACCCTCGCTCATCTCTCAAAGAGTCCTAAACCTCACGTCATATCTAAGCTCACTTATGACCTATAAATAGAACTTACATCCCTAATGAGGTTTCCCACTACCTCGATACATAACTCCAATGCATACATATATTCCCAAACTATTCCGATAAGTCCCCGCGATCATAACATGTGAGAGAACCTCAAATAAACTCCAAAATGTAACTCTCGTATCACATGAATAAGTTCCAAATCGTGTGTATATTTCTAAATAAACTCCAGCATGTGAGAGACCCACAAATAAACCCAATTGAAATGGAATAAACTCCTATATGTACGTGTGTATATTTCCAAAGTGGTCTGATATGTCCCAACCATCATATCATATGAGAAACCCCATATAAGCCTCCAAAACATATCTCTTGCATCATATAAGAAGGTCCCTTATCGATAAACCCAATCAAAAAGGGGTAGAAATCATTCTAGAAAAACTCCACAAAATAGCCCTGTATCTGAATCGATTCGGTCTCAAGGGCGAATCGATTCGCCCCATTTATGAATCGATTCGGTCCGAAGGACCTAGGAGTCTGTCTCAGGCCGAATCGATTCGCCTTTGGTCTGAATCAATTCGGTCATGCAGACCTGACACTTTTGCCTAAGCCGAATCGATTTGAGTCTGCAGAACTTTGAAGGTTTCTTCTTCTGTACAAAACCCACAAATTTTAAACCCCATAAATCATCTTCTTCCCTTCATACTTCAACCTAAATATAATTCTGACATCCAAAAATCATCCTATATCCAATCCCATCATGTTATACACCCTTAAACCCAAGTATGAACATCAAATGCAAAATTGAAATACCCAAAATCTAGGTTTTGATATAAATACCCAAAATCCAATTCTTTTGCTCACAATTATGAAATATGATACAAAGATGAGTTATTTAGCAAGATTAAACACTTGCCTCGAAATTGTAGAGGTTGAGCCGAGATCGCGTACGGGCCGGAATCTCCAAGCTTTTTCTCCTCTCTCTTCCTTTCTTCTTCTTTCTTTCTTTCTTTCTCTTTCTCTCTTTCTCACAAATGAGAATGGCTTATCCGTAAGCCTCTTAAGCCTTTAAAACATAAGTCCCAGCTTTAAATGATAATACACACTTTAAATGACTCATTTACTCCAATTCGAGTCAAATTAACTTAAAAATATTCCAAAATACGAAATAAAACCCAAGGACAGTCATTTTGACTAGCTCGACCCATCCGAAATCAATGGCGCACTCAGAATCATCATCCGAAATACTTTATAACGTCCTAAATTTTGGACTTCAATTTCCAACTTTTAAAATTCTTCCAATTTAAATAAATTTTATTTCTCCCGAAAATCTAATTTCTCAGTCCCAAAGTCACGGGGTATTACATACTCCCCCCCCCTTACAAGAATTTCATCCGTGAAATTTAAGTGATGCCTAGGACTTAGAATCTCATCTAGTCCTTTCATCTACCCTTGAGATTACTATACCCATCTCTACCAGTTATCACATCAAACCATATAGATTTTAAAATCATACTAGCTAACCAAGGCGCCCATACACCCAGTTCCCGAGATCAACTCGTAAAGCCATAACCCGGCTCCACTAGCCCCAAATCATAATATAACTCTTAACAAATATCTATAGCAGCATATTAAGTATATATAAAATATTGAAATTTGCAATGGTTGAACTCTTCTCAATTCCTGACATAAGCTACATTCATGCGGGGGAGGTCTTGCAAGCGAAATCCAAACAAGTAATCCTCCCAATACACTACTGTGTAGCTCTGTCGGGGATTGAGATCAGTTGAACCAGGATTAAGGTTTTATAAAAGATTTTCGAATTATAGATATTGCCCGAAGGCCTATATAACTATATAATACAAAATAATTCCATGTCTTTCAACATGCCAAACCAACATCTTATGTTCGAGACACAAGGCCTCAATAAATACAATACTCTAACTAATTCCTAGTTCTCAAAACTAGCACAACCATGAGCTAAATTCCCTACTCAATAATGAATCTGCTAAACTCTAAATCTCTAAGTTATACGATTCCTTTGCATCACATCAAAGCGTTCCCGCAAAGTAAGTCCTTATCTTATTTGAATACTACAATTTCCTGCCCTAGCCTATCTATAAGACAATAAACTTATAACCACTACTCAACAAACCTTATCAGTTCGCACTTCCATAATTCAATAGCATAACTCTCTACTAGTAAATCACGAGACAGTCTAATATCCCAAAATATGCCATACAAGTACCACACTTACTCACTCCTTCCTCGAAGGAAATTCTGTACACACTATGTTTATGGAGGCTAATTCCTCATTATACCTTACATGAGACGCTCCCAATACCGCATAAAGCGAAACCTAAAACCAAAGAAAGGTATTCTACCTTATACTTCCATAATCCAATTGTTTTACTTCATCCATGAATCCCTGTTCAAATTCCTCTACTTCTTCCAAGACAATCTTTCTTCCTAAAGCCTACTTCTCCACCAGAGAAACATCTTCCAGAAAATACTTCCTAATCGTCCTGAAGGATAAAACACTATTGCGACCCCTGACAACTCCTTCGGTCCTACTCAATGGACCCAAATCTCCAAATTTCTCACTCCCTTCTAAATGAAAACTAAACTCCTGACAATGGAACAATGCCACATACCTTTCACCGATAAAAGTCAGCAACACTAGGTTTCCTAACAAATGTTAGCAAATTCATCAATCTAAACCTCCCACAGGCTTCACTATTCACTTTTCCCTAATACTTACCTTATCGATCATAAAATTCTCCTTTTGTGTCAATTCTCCTTCTCACTCAACCACTGTCAGATCACCTAGAATCACCGCTAGAAATCTCCTCCTTATCTCCGCCTGAATCGCGGAAAGAAAAATACCCCCAGTCAAAGCGTACCCAAAATCTGTTATGGGTATTGCATCTATTATCTTGCCCCTTCCTGGACGACTTATTCTTGGTGACGTCTGAGACAAAAGCAACTGTGTCAAAACGTTGTTCAAGTGAGTACACCTCACAGAAGAAGATAAACGTAGTGAACTCAACAATCCTAATAGTAGGGCTCTACATCAAGAACGCTTGCGGAGGAATGCAAAAAACCCGCACAGATCCTAAAGACACTCGAACCTGATGCTCTGATACCATCTGTGACACCCCGCTTAAAATAATAACGGGTGGCCAACCCTATACTACATTAAATTAGTAATCTCAGATGGCTCACTCTCAGCATCAACATACTATACTAAAATTGATAAGGCTACCTACCCAAAACTATAAAAGCGGATGCCAAAAATTAAATAAAACATACAATGGAAATCAACCCAACAATATAAGACTACTATCAAAGGTAAAATGTACACAAGTGCCATGATAAACGAGTGCTATGCATTAAAATAAAAAGAGTACATAAAAGGGAAGATACCCGAATAATCTGTCGGGTGACAGACAATACAACAACTATCTTATAACTCTTGGGTGTAAACCCGATGTACGAAAAGAATCCTATCTAGAATTTACAAATAAATAGGAAGCGACTACAATCTAAATCCAGCAACAGTCCGCAATGCTATGGCTCCCAAGACTCTGGATAAAACAACATCCGGTATCCATGAGGTGGGACACCTGTAGATCAGTATATATATACGTATATATAGCAAACGATAAATATAAACAGGTCAGAGCCCAAGGTGTAAAAAATATTTAGCAAGTGTGTTAACCGTGCATAATAAATATACATCCACAATTTCATAATTAGAGTGGAGTCGCACTCTCGTGAAACCCCCAACTCACCTCTCAACTACAACGCGCACATAATCGCGTCCTGAGATCTTAATTAAGTTGACCCACCAACTTAAGGATAACTTATCTTACCATACGTACGACCTATACCCACATGACCCGCCATTCTAACTTAACCCTCGAATCCTTTTCATTCTAATCACACTTAAATATATTTTCACATATATGCCTTACTAGGCTATAATGGTTCCAATTATTAACTTAAACTAGTTGTAAGTCTTAATACGTCACACATTAACATTAAGCTTCAATATAAAATTGTATTCTCTAAGAAACATCCATACAAGTACTAAGACAAAACTTATCTCTACTCTCAACATTGCACTACGTTTCGGGCGTGGGGCGTCTCGCAAAGCGAAATCCAAACAAGGAACCCTCCCGATACACTACTCCTTGACAACGTCGATCGGAGGGATCCATCATGTCATCTACATATATCATACTACTGCAACTACTTAAATAATGATTATTTTATCTAAGAACATAAATAGAATCTCTATCTAACTCCTTGAGGTCGATATAACCGCAATTATCTCTAAGTACGATCCTTCGACCCAAATAAACTATTAGACCAAATCACCCAAGATGTACATCATAGAAACTCCATATCCTCTTCACATATAGGATATAAAAATATATATCTTTACTATAAACACATATAAGAAAGCATTCATTCCTATAACCACGTATACATAACACACATAATGTATACTGCGTAAATACACATAACATGCCAAAATACTGCCCCATGCTATCATCTTCCAGGGCATCACTCATATACCATCCCGGGGACCACCGATAGGACTAAATATCACCTACTTCGTGGTTAAAACCGAATCACAACGTATGGGAAGCGGTCATAGCTCCAAATCGTAAAGTGAGAACGACTCATACCCAAGACTTCTCACCCCCAAAATATAATCACACAAATAAAAATGGACGACTATGACATGTGGAATATCCACACCCTGCTCCTCAAGCTAGGGTCTCACCCTTATCGCGCAACTTCTCGTGATAGCATGTGTTGGGTATGCTTCACACCATAAGTATATATATCATTCACTATATATATATATATATATACTTACATATGATCATATCATATATACAAACCATCACACATGGTATAGATATTCACGCCATATGTACACACATATATACATATCTACACACACACACACACACACACACACACACACACACACACACACACATATATATATATATATATATATATATATATATATATATATATATATATATATCCACATGTACACATATATACACACTATCTCTCGTTCGTATGTATGAGATTTATAAACTTGGCTAAATATGTACGTAGTCCTCATTATACTAGCTGTCACTCCAAGCATATTAACTTAATTCGTTATATAAATACGATCCCTCACTTGAAGGATATTCATCCATCACCCCTATGATATGAATAGTCTTTCAATATATTCAACATTAAGGTTATCGCCCCAAAGTTTAATGTATGTGACAATCACTACACATCCCATCTATATCCGAAAGCACATCGATATCTCGTAATAATTCCGACAATAAGTATGCACACAACTATTGGTCGGCAATACGTTAAATCACTCTCATTTTAGATTATCGCTCAATGGCTCATTATGAACCTTAAACATTACCACCTTAACGATTTGTTACCTGAGTTTAGCATCACTAAGGATATGTGACCACTCTCTCTCATTTTTTATCGATCATATCTTAAATAGAATCCTATCGCTATAAGGATTCGGCACAAATCTCGGCCTGCAATTTCACACCATACCCTCGCTCATCTCTCAAAGAGTCCTAAACCTCACGTCATATCTAATCTCACTTATGACCTCTAAATAGAACTTACATCCCTAATGAGGCTTCCCACTACCACGATACATAGCTCCAATGCATATATATATTCCCAAACTATTCCGATAAGTCCCTACGATCATAACATGTGAGAGACCTCAAATAAACTGCAAAGCGTAACTCTCGCATAACATGAATAAGTTCCAAATCGAGAAGCCCAGTTGAAATGGAATAAAACTCCTATACGTACGTGTGTATGTTTCCAAAGTGGTCCGATATGTCCCCACCATCATATCATATGAGAAACCCCATATAAGTCTCCAAAATATATCTCTTGCATCATATAAGAAGGTCCTATATCGATAAACCCAATCAAAAAGGGGTAGAAATCATTCTAGAAAAACTCCACAAAACAACCCTGTTTCCGAATCGATTCGTCCTAGCCCGAATCGATTTGGTCTCAACGGCGAATCGATTCTCCCCATCTGTGAATCGATTCGGTCCAAAGGACCTGGTAGTCTGTCACAGGCCAAATCGTTTTGCCTTGGGTTCGAATCGATTTGGTCATGCAGACCTGACACTTTTTCCTAAGCCGAATCGATTCCCTTAGGGGGCGAATCGATTCGGGTCTACAGAACTTCGAAGCTTTCTTCTTCTGTACAAAACCCACGAATTTTGAACCCCATAAATCATCTTCTTCCCTTCATCCTTCAACCCAAATATAATTCTAACATCCAAAAATCATCCTATATCCAATCCCATCAAGTTATAAACCCTTAAACCCAAGTATGAACATCAAATGCAAAATTGAAATACCCAAAATCTAGGTTTTGATATAAATACCCAAAATCCAATTCTTTTGCCCACAATTATGAAATATAATACACAGATGAGTTATTTAGCAATATTAAACACTTGCCTTGAAATTATAGAGGTTGAGCCGAGATCGCGTACGGGACGGAATCTCCAAGCTTTTTCTCCTCTCTCTTCCTTTCTTCTTTCTTTCTTTCTTTCTTTCTTTCTTTCTTTCTTTCTTTATCACAAATGAGAATGGCTTATCCGTAAGCCTCTTAAGCCTTTAAAACATAAGTCCTAGTTTTAAATGATAATACACACTTTAAATAACTCGTTTACTCCAATTCGAGTCAAACTAACTTAAAAATATTTCGAAACCCGAAATAAAACCCAAGGACAATGATTTTGACTATCTCGACCCATCCGAAATCAATGGCACACTCAGAATCATAATCCGAAATACTTTATAATGTCCTAAATTTTGGACTTCAATTTCCAACTTTTAAAATTCTTCCAATTTAAATAAATTTTATTTCTCCCGAAAATCTAATTTCTCAGCCCCAAAGTCACGGGGTATTACAATATATAAGCAGTTATAGTATTCACGAGTCTCATATAGTATATTTCTAAAGCTGCTAAGCTAGTCAAATATCTTAAAAGTATTTATGGTTGTAACGGGATGGTAAGTTCATATATAATGGATTTTGATTTCTTCAAGAAAACTTGTGCCATAGATCATGCACTTTTTAGTGTGTTTAAATACTTCACATTCTTATATACACCCATTCATAACCTTTAAGGTAATATCTTTTGGGGTTTCTACTACAGCTCCAAATATACCACATATATTAAGAGGCTCGACTTGTGCCATCATGGCATTTTCTTATTTTTTAACAATATATTCTTTGTCCATATTCATTTATAATATGTTGATTTGTATCATCATTGCCCTTTTATTTCTGTATCTAAAACATATATAATTATAACATTAATGCTCATATTTGGTGATCCCACTTTTCTCTTTTATATTTATAAAACATATATATTTCATTTGATATTAGGTACCTTTGCCAACTTCAGGGGCTTTATAGTTTCTTAAGGGACTTGTGTATTTTCATAGACAATAACCTCTACTTAGGTTTTAGATAAACTAGATCTTTTGTTAATAACCTCTTTTGGAGCATTATGTATAACCTCTTCTAGAGCATTATTTGTGCATGATTTTATTTGACCTCCACTATTAGGGAGTCAAGTACTTGGGACTTATAGGTTTTTCATACTTCTGGCGTGTAAATTTATTTTATGCCGAAGTTATTTTGTCCTAATGGGACAATGATTTTGGTTAGAGTTTTTGCATCTACTCCATGTAACTACATCTCATTTGATGTTGCAATATAATTATCCACTTTATTTTCCCATTGAACGATACGGAAGACTAAATTGCACCAAAAATAGGAATCTGGCACGGTTTAAAACCGTGCCAGAATCAGGGGTGCCAGATTTTCTGGCACGGTTTGAAACTGTGCCATATTTTCCAATCTGTCACGCTTTTAAACCGTGTCATATTTTAATCTAGCACGCTTTTGGTACATTTTTAAACCATGCTAGATATTAAATCTGCCATGCTTTTGGCACGGGTTAAAACCGTGCCAAATTTTTTATTCTCTGGCACAATTTTGGCACGGTTATAAAGCGTGCCAGATTGTTTTATAAGCGTACTCAAAATTTATAATTTGTTATGATTTTGGCACTGTTTAAAATCGTGCCAAATTTTTTAATTAATAAAAAAAACAATATTTGGAAAAAAATCTAGAAAATCTGCAAATTCCAAATCTGGTAGGAAAAATATTTATTATTTGCAAAAGTAAATCAAGAAAATATTACTAGAGTTAACAGTTCCCAGATTAAAAAAATTGGGCAAAGTTTCCTCAAAATTCTGATCATTCCAAAACACGCTAATACAAAACCTGCCAATATAAAGCCTGCACGGCCATAAAAGTTAATAATAAAATTACTAAAGCCTGCACTTCCATAAAAGTAAACAATAAAACAATTAAAGCCTGCACAACCATAACATAAAAAATAGAATCATGAATATTAACGACACTAAATAAATAATCCCCTCGTTATAAACCATTGACTTTTATGTGAGTTCCGCATGGATAAAAGGTAGCGATTGAATGTTATCCTGGAAAAAAATAGGACACAAAAAAGATATGATATTAGTAACTAAGTAATTTTTAAAAAAAATCGTATTCAAACTAAAAAATTGCATATACGAGTTACAATTATTGTTATATTCTCAAACTGGAAGTTTCGGGTGTCGTGACTACGAGGTCAGTTCATAACAGTTACATTAGTCTTTTACGAGGCGTTAGTTCCTCTTACGGGACCGCTTGGGGGATGGCTTGGGTTTTCCCCTCTAATGGCTTGTTTTTAAGCTTAATCTAGATATTTTCAAATTATTATCATATTCTCAAACTGGGAGCCCCGTGACTATGCTGTCAGTTCCTACGAGTTACATTTGAAGCACCTTATACTTTTGACTCACTTAAGTCTACAGTGTATAAGTTCTCATCTAGTTCGGAATTTATGACAAAATTTGTGTCCCATTCCTTAGATACCATAGTGCCTCAGATTCTTCTCATGATGCCTCACTTATTTCATTTGAAGGTAAAATCTCAATCACACACACTAGGATTGCATAGATTTTATATATTGCATTATTTTCTTGTGTGTGAGTTGTGTGTATTAATTCCCTTTCAATTTTTCTTTTAATAATTTTTGGGAAATTTTAAATGATTTTTTAGAATTTAAAAGTTGGGTTTTAAAACTTTTGGGGTCATTCTGTAATTTCTAGTTTTATCATTTCTTACCTGAAAGTTTGGTTGGGTAGAATCTGAAAGCGCTTGAGCCTTCAGGGTGTCTGAGAATTTATTTTGAAAACACGCGCGTTTGGGTGAATCATAGGCTTACACCTACCATTGTTACGTCGACCAGATTTGTGTTTGTTTGTACACTCAGAACCTGTACGAATTCTCAGCCCTTGGATTTAGTTAATCAATGGTCTGTATGTATTTTATTCCAATCCCAGTAAACCCGATCTATACCAATCAGAGGACGTTTAAATCACGCTTATATTAAAACGTTGGATCTTCATCAAACCCTCAAGACCAAATCTCAGCCTTTGGATTTGATCAGTTGTTCTCGATCCTTCCATGCCTATTATAAAAGGAGGCTTAACCACAACATTTGAAAACTTTTGCCAGTTCGTCTAAACTGAGAGAAAAGAGATAAGAGAGAGAGAGAAGAAGAAAAAAGAGAAAAAAACCAGAGAGAGAAAGAAACATTAACTCGTCCAAACAAAACCAAACCTAGTTTCAAACCCTAAACTTATTTTTCCAAAATCAGTTTACACCAAAACGAAATCTGAGTGTTTGAGAGTTATTTTTGGTAGTGGTTGAAGGTTGTTCGTGGTTTGAATCCTCTGAGTTTCAGATCTTATAACCAACTTAAGCATTTCAGTTTGATCTATGTTTCTTCTTTATAGAAATTGTAGATCTTGCTTTATTATGTTATATTACACTTAGAACTGCATTTTGTTACATTTATCATCTTGAGAAATAGTATTTATTGATTACTTTTCTGTAAATACTTTTCACAACTCGAGAATCAACAAATTTCCTTTATGTTTCTAGTTCTTATAAAACAAGACTTCTAATATAGTTGGAATCGCAATCGGTGGTTTTTAATTTCAAAAATATTTTCAAAACCCTCTGAAATTGATTAAGACCTTGAATCGTCTTTCGAGAAAGGTAACCTTAGATTCTGGGTTAGTTTAAAGATCAAGAAAGTTCTTTGTTTCTAAAGAAGAGAGAAACTGAAAAACTTATTCATTTAGATCTTTCTGTAATTTGATAGGACTTGTTTGTATAAATAAGTGTACGTGTGAGCATGCATCTGTTAGATCACTTTCACAAACACTTGTCACATTACAACACAAGAAGTGTTGGGTATAAGATCTTGAATCTTCAAGAGTCGACGTAAAGCTGAAACAAAGTGTTGAGAAGTTAGCAAGCTAAGAAAGCAACATCAACATCTAAACTACAGAGAAGTTAGAACAATTCCAGTGGGTACATATTCTAAGCTTGTATACATCTGTTTTGTTTGCATGTGTGTTAAATAGCTTATTACTTGTATATTTTGGTTTTAATGGATTTTTTGGTTTGTGACTTAGAAGTCACCGTGGATGTTTCCTCAGCTGGGTGCGGTTTTACCACGTTAAAATCTGTGTGTAATTAATCTTCCTAAATCTCCTTATCTCATTCTTGTTGGTGTGCTGATATAAACTCTTTTAGTTTTGTGTTTCAAAACTAGTTACATAATCTTGAACATATCTTGTACATTTTTTTATTAAACACATCTTGTGGTTAATCAGTCTGATTTAAGGAAAAGAGTTGCCCCAAAAAATAGTTTGGAGTTACTTAGATAGTTTAATCTTGAATTAAATGACTTAAGGGATAGTTTTTCAATTGGTATCAGAGCATGGAAAATTTAGTTTAAAGATCTTGTGTTTCTAAAATTGTTTTCTTAAAATCAAACAATGGACGAGAAAAATGAAATATTTGGTAACTTGACCAGACCTCCTCTATTTGATGGAAACAACTTTTCTTACTGGAAAGTAAGGATGGTTGATTTCATACAAGGAACCTTGGGAGATGATGTCTGGGACATTGTTGAAAATGGATATACTTATCCTACAAAACTAGCCACTGAAGGAAGTAATGAGAGGATTAAGAAAGTATTAAGTGAATTCACTCAAGAAGAGAAGTAAGCCTCTCGAAACAATAACAAAGGTAAGAATGTTATTTTTATGTCTATAAATGAACATGAGTTTAAGAGGATCTCATTTTGTACCACTTCTAAGGAAGCTTAGGACACACTAGTTACTGCACATGAAGGAGACACTAGAGTTAAGGCTGCTAAAACACAGATGCTTATCCAAAAGTATAACTCTTTAATTATGCCAGACTCTGAATCTTTTGATGACTTCTACATGAAATTAACTGACATTGTGACAAAATTACACTCTAATGGGATAACTTATGACATAAATGAAATTTTCTCAAAAATTCTATGGTCATTACCACAGAAATTTAATGACAAAAGATATGCTATTGATGAAATAAGTGATCAAAATCTCACTCCTGAATTACCCAGTAGTAAACTGAGAACTTTGGAAATGGAACTAGAATTCAAGAAATAATTAACCCAGTCCCATATGAAACAAACTAGCTCCAATTTGAGTTTCTCCTCTAAACTGATAAGACCGAGCTTAGCATTCCCAATAATGATTCTGATGAGGAATGTGATATAGATAGTTTGGATAATCAGATTGCCTTGATGTCAAAGCTGTTTAAGAAAATTGTGAAATTTAGAAATAAAATGGCAACCAGACAAGGCAAGCCATATTATCCAACTCAGTCTAATCACAAACCTCATGAGAAAGGTCAAGACAAACATCACAAGGACATTCATACGAGACCTTACAAAGACTTTAAGAATATTGAATGTTTTTAGATGTGGAAAATTGGGTCATATAGCACAAGACTGTAGAGTTAACTTGAACACTACCCATAAACATACTAGGGCCAACATTTGCAAGACCTGGGATGATTCAAGTGACTCTGATAATGAGGAACCTGAGTCATCTAATGTTTTTTATCCTTGCAAGTCTTTCTTTGCTAAGATAATCTATAATGATGATATACCTCTGCCTAAGTATGAGAATGATGCTAGTAGATCTACTTCTGTTGTTATGAATTATGTTGCTATTGGTTTAGATGCTTTAGTTTCTGAGAACATTACTAGTTCTACAGCGGGGTGTGTGAGTCAAAGGGAAAGCGATAATGATGATGTCAATGTGTGTGTGAGTTCAAGAATTGAATCATTAGGGGTCACTTCACACACTACACTTAGTAATTCGGGCACTGAAGACCTTCCTGATGTTCACACACTTTATTCCAAAACTCTTAAGAAAATATCTAGACTAGAAGATAGTGAAAGATTTCACTAAGAAACTAGAAGACCTAAGTCTAATGGTTAAACTTAATGCTGGAGAGTACACTTCCCAATGTCTAACTCATCAAAATGAAGTCAAAATTTTTGATCAAAAATTGAAAGATTTGATTGAAACAAATGAACGTCTGGAGAAAAAGTATAAAGGGACATTATTAGAATTGGAACAAGCCAAAGAAAAGATAGCAACTGTTTTAAAAAAATCTGCTAAGTTTGAAAATAATTCTAATTGTTTTGATGATTTTGTTGCTGATTCAAAAACTAATCCTGATGATCGAACCGCATAGGATTTTGCCTAAATTTAAAGAAACAAATTAAAAACTTTGAATCGATCAAGTTTGTGTCAGGTGGCAAAAGACCTATGGAAACATGTCCAGATTTTCATTCACTAAAAATGAGTTTGATAAAAAACATCAAAAGTTGGATATTGGGGAATCAAGTAACTCTAAGTGTGAAAGTCCACCTAAGGCTAAATACGTTTGCCCTCCTATTAGGAATAGTGATTCTGCGCTTCAAACTGTACTCCCTAGGAATAAGGTTTAAAATTAAAATTCCATGAAACCTATGTTTAGAGACTTTCCTAAGGAGATACCTTCTTCAAGCAATCTGTATTGCTCTTAATGTGACATATTCGAACATTCTTTTGAAGGTTGCTACTCTAGACGTTTAGTTAATCCTGTCTGTAATACTCCTTTATACCAAAACTTTAACTACTCTTGGAGATTATGTTCTGCCAGACAACCAGACAAAAACTCTAACTATAGAAAGAGAAAGACCAAACCTAAAAGATCATTTAAAATAAGGTTTCCTAAGAACGTTTCTAAACCAAATGCTCATATCCTCCATAAAACTCAAATCCAAGCGCAAAACATTTTTCAACAAAAATCTAATGCTCGCAAGTTTTATCAAATGAGAGCAAATATGCGGAAAATAAGAGTTATTTGTGTTAGAAAAGATGAGCTATTGCCCAGATGAAGTGTAATATTGTGATTAATGCTTTAAAATCTGAACACACCTCTTCTGGTTGTTATTTAGACTCTAGGTGCTCAAAACATATGACTGGGGATGATACAAAACTTTAGACAAAACCATCTTTGCTGGAGAAAAAGTTATTTTTGATGATGGCTTTTTCATCTCAAATCATTGTCAAAGGAACACTCAAAGAAGAAGGAATGCCTGTGCTTGAAAATGTTCTTCTAGTAAAAGGTCTTAAGGCTAATCTATTTAGCATCTCGCAATTTTGTGACTCAAATCATACTGTCACCTTTTCAAAGAATAATTGCAAGATTTTAAATGAAAAAGGTGAGTGCATAATTACAGGATACAGGACTCCTGACAATTTTTATACTGTCATGAATAGTACTGAAACCTGTAACGTTTCCAGAATATATGACAATGAAATATGGTATAATAGAATGGGTCACATAAATTACGATAGTCCTAGTAGATTGTCATCACAAGAAATAATTAGAGGAATTCCAAAAATCAAACCTATCTCTAACATTATCTGTGGATCATGTCCAGAAGGAAAAATTATTGAGGCACCTCATAAGAGAGTTAAAGATATCCTTACCTCTAAACCCTTGGAGCTCAGCTATATGGATCTAATGGGTCCTTCTCATACTGTTAATCTCTGTGGACACAGTTACATTTTAGTTATGGTTGATGACTTCACCAGGTATACTTAAGTAGCCTTCTTAAAACAAAAGTCAGACACTTTCAGAACGTTTTTGAAAATCTTACTACGTATAAAAAATGAGAAGGACACTCAAGTAAATAGAATTCGTAGGGATATAGGAGGAGAATTCATAGATACATGTATTATAGAGTATTGTGACTATAATGGTTACAAACATGAGTTTAGTGCTCCTTAACTCCTCAACAAAATGGAATTGCTGAGCGAAAGAATCGTACCCTTCAAGAGATGGCACGCGTTATGATCCATGACAACTGTTTACCTAAATATTTTTGGGTAGAATCAATTTGTACTGCGCGTCACATTATTAATAGGGTCTATCTTAGGAATAATTCTAAACAAACTCCTTACAAACTATGGTATGGGAAGAAGCCCAATCTTAAATACATTAGAAATTTTGGTTGTACTTGTCATGTCTGCAAAGATATAGAACACTTATCCAAATTTGAGACTCATGGAGATAAAGCTATCTTCCTAGGATATTCACCTGACAGTAGAGCATACCGTGTCTATAATCTTCCCACAAAGACCTTAATGAAATCCATAAACGTTATTGTGAGTGACATTACTGTTGAGAGTAAGACTGGAGAACCAACTATTGTGGAAGAGTCTGAAATTGTTTTAGAAAATGACTCTCCAGAAATAGATGATTCTTTACCAATTGAGACACCTGAATTACCTAACTGGGTTTCTAAAGATCATCCCATAGATAACGTTATTGGTAACCCTTATGAGCCTGTACATACAAGATCTCAATTAAGAAACTATGCTAAATTTGCATGTTTTGTTTCCCTTGTGGAACCAAAGAATGTAAATGAGGCATTGAATGACCCACAATGGATTTCTTCCATACAGGAAGAACTTATTCAATTTGTCATTCATGATGTTTGGTATCTTGTACCTAGGCCTGATCATAAAAAGGTTATTGGCACATGTTGGATATTTAAAAATAAATCTGATGAAAGTGGGATAATTATTAGAAATAAAGCCAGATTTGTGGCTCAAGTATATTCTCAAATTGAAGGAATAGATTTTAACGAGATATTTGCTCCTGTTACTCGCTTAGAATCTGTTCTCCTTCTCTATGCCATAGCTTGTTACTTTCATTTTACGCTGTACCAAATGGATGTTAAGTCAGCCTTTTTAAATGGAATCTTGAATGAAGAGACCTATGTTGAATAACCCAAAGGGTTTATTGAACCTCAGTATCCAAATCATGTTTATCGTCTTAAAAAGGCGTTGTATGGTCTGAAACAAGAGCCAAGATCCTGGTATGAGCGTCTTTCCAACTTTCTCTTAGATAAAGGTTTTAAGAGAGGAGAAAATGATCAAACCCTTTTTGTCAGACATTTTGGCAAAGATATCATTATAGCTCAAGTTTATGTCGATGATATCATTTTCGAATCCACTTCCCCTTCAGAAGTTAAATCATTTTCTGAAATCATGGATAAATAATTTCAAATGTCTCTTATGGGGGAGTTGCAATTTTTCTTGTGTCTTCAAGTCAAATAGAATTCTGAAGGTTTATTTGTGTCGCAATCGAAATATGCTTTAGATAGTGTCAAAAAATTCGATCTTCAAAGTGCCAAAGAAGCTAAAACTCCCATGAGTACTACAGTCAAATTATCTAAAGATGAGAGTAAAAAATCCATAGATCCTACTTTATATCGTAGTATGATAGGTAGTTTACTATACCTTACTGCCTCGCGTCCTTATATTATGTACGCAGTTTGCATGTGTGCCCATTATCAAAATAATCCTAAAGAGAGACACTTAGTATATGTGAAAAGAATCATTAAATACATAAAAGACACTTTAAATTTGGGACTTTGGTACACAAATGATACCCCTAGTACTATAATAGGAAACACTGATGATGATTGGTAAGGGTGTACTGATGATAGTAAGAGCACATCAGGAGCGTGTTACTATATTGGTAACAATTTGGTAGGATGGAGTAGTAAGAAACAAAACTGCACTTCCTTATCTACAGCTGAATCTGAATACATAGCTGCTGGTAGTTGTTGTGCCCAATTACTTTGGCTTAAGCAAATGCTAAATGATTATGGCATTCAAGAAGACCAACTTGATCTCTATTGTGATAATCAAAGCGCGATCAATATCTCTAAAAATCTTGTTCGACACTCGTGAACAAAACATATAAAAATTAGACATCATTTTATACGCGAATTAGAGGAGACTAAGGAATTAGAAATAAATTATCTTTCTATTGATTTGCAGCTCGCAGATGTGTTTACGAAAATAGATTTCATTTTTTATGAAAATCGATAGGAATGGTTTGCGCTGAATAAACTCGTGTGACTTGAGTATATTTTCCCTTTGTCCATTTGAGACAAAATGGGGGGAGATATTTGAGTCTTATGAGTTCATTTTTTTATTGTACATATTTCAAAACTGCTTGATATTAGTATTATGTGTAGTAATCTGTACCGTTGTATTCAACAAATGTTATTAGGGTATTGGTTTGTAATTAGTTGAGTTATGTAATTTTATTTTTCTAGGAAATGGGTAGATAGATTTTGTATAAGAATAGGTTTTTCTTATTATTTTTCGTAGACCTACGAGTCCTAGATGGCTCAAAGGATATTTTATTGTAACACCCCGCCTAATTAAATACCGGGTGGCCAATCCCATACCAAATTAAAATAGAATATACAGTTGGCTCATTCTTAGCATCACTGTCGAAAACATTTACAACTCACCCAATACCCAATTAAGCTGGTGTTTAAAACTTTCCAAATTTTAATTTCACAAAATTCATTTTTAGTTTACAAATAACACAACACATATTATTCTACAACACTAATAACCGAACAGATAACACAAAATAATTTAAATGCAACTGGAATAAACATTCCCACATAATTATCCAGTACACTAATCCCAACAATATTAAATGTATTAAAATGACACAAGTACAAGAGTATTTGACTCACATAGAAAAGAGATAATTGAGTTCCTTTGGGAGACATGCCCTAACCAAAAGAATAACGTGAATCAAATGAAGATAGGCGTCTAAGCAATACTCCATATCTCCATAGCTTGTCCTAACCCGCTAAGGTTGGCGTCCCTGCTGCTGGACACCTGATATAGAAGGTACAATAGAAAAAAAATATGCAAGGAAACGGGTCAGAGCCCGATGTGAAAATGATTTTAAAAACAACAAGTATTTAATAAGTGCAATAAAGCATTTATTATGCACATGTTAGCATCCAGACTCTCACTTGCTATTCTCACTTCTCAACTAGAGTGCACACTCAGCGTTTCCTATTAACCTCCTGGTTAATGGCTCCTCTTCACTAATTTCCATAATACGATTTGCATCCCATATCATAACCTCGTATGTCCCATACCATACGTAATATAATCGTTCATATACATATCTCATTAATATAAATTAAGCTTTTCAAATCTATAAGAATTAATATTCATTAACATAATTCAATTCTTTTCTCAATTCACTGTTATCTACAATTATCACACAATAGATAATTTAACCACTATATACACATTCATACAATTCATTATATATATACATATATAATACGGCACCCCGAGCCACAGCTGCGGTGCATGCATTACTCTGCTATCACGTCCCAACATCGCTGGTCGCCGAATAGGGGACTAAAGATTCGGCACGGATTCCTCGAACCACAAACAACAACATACAAATTGGAGGCGAACATAGTTCTCATACCCACGTTCCCATAGTCAGCAGACTTATCAACTCCCCGAGAAGTCTTTCATAGACCTATCTTCTTGAGTGACAAATAAAAAATCCCATGGATTCATCAGGATATGACTGCCCTCACGCGCAAATCTCCCACAGATAGCAAGTAAGCTCGGTATGTCATACACATAAATCATTAATCAATCAAATATGCATTATCATCTACCTATAATATAATCTCAACAAGGTACTCTCACTACCCTACGATAATTCCCATACGTAGCATTATATCTGTCAAATCCTACGTATTAAAATATTATGACTTTACTTCTTTAATTTTATTATCCCAGAGTCTCACTCATTACCCAAGGTTTAAATATGTTTTTCCTTAATATATTTATTCAGTAAGAAATCACTAATATCCTATTGTTCCATATCAACTTATCTCCCAAATTACCACGGATTGAACTCCCCTTTAATTAGGATTATAACCGACGGTTTCTAATCTCTCGTAAACACATCTTCTATCAACTAGGAATTAATACCATCATCACATGGCTCATAGACTATAGTGTTTCATTCACACTATATGACTTACCAACAAAATCAACATCCTCGCATCCTACACATCTCTCCAATCCCGACATCGTTAGCGTTCGTGCGCGGAGCGTCTCGCAAAGCGAAATCCAAACAAGGAACCCCTCCAATACACTACTACTTAACTTTGTCGGTCGTGGAGGTCTGTCAACTTCAAATACGCAACCGGGATAACCTCATCCCCTCTTTCAACCAAATGTGGTATGAACTCCCATTTCTATCCACGAGCCATACCACTAAGCGCTTGTACTACACTCAGTCCTTGCGCAATCAATAATGAGCTTAAACTCAGTCCTTAATGCTCAAATTATAACCCTAAGGCTACCTAGGTGTTATATTAAATCTCCCCTACTAGACCTATCCTTAATCCTCATGCATACAAATTAGAATCCAACATATGAATCTAGCGACCAAAATTTCTTCCAATTTAATTAACATAATTCTAATCAATTAAATCCCAATCAAATTAATTCGATTCTTAACTAGGGCTTACTGAAACTTCCTAAGTCCCATTATGTCCAATTAATAATCACCAAAGATTTAGAAAAGGTTTGGAATATGAACAAGCATTAAAAATAAACAACTTCAAGGATTCTGGGGAGGTCGATCGATCGAAGGCAGGGGTCGATCGATCGATCGCCCAGGTAACAACCCAGTTTTCTGCATTTCTTCTACTACGAGTTTCATCACTTTTGATCATTCGAACCTTCATATTAACTACCCAAATTCCTTGTAAACCTTACTTCGTGATATAGCAACCTATGTGAATGATTTCTAATGCTCTAAACATCCTAGAATCATCAAGAGTTTGAATTAAAAGCATATGTTTATCCTCTTTTTCCAGAAAATTATATACATGATATCTTCAAGAACACAACAATGATTTTCGGAATTTCTTCAACAGATTGATGAATATTTCGTGGATTACTAACTACATACAACATGAGTTTGATTCCTATATATTTTCAGATTCCAGAAATCCATTAACAACTCAATCTTTTCATCTTCTAAACATGTAAAATCTCATCTTTATAACTATCCTAACATGGACAATATACAAAATTAGATTGAAATCATCAAACACTTGCCTCTAATGAAGGTCTGATCCTTTGCAGTTGTATATCACAAGTGGTTCTCCCATTTCTCCGGATAACTTTCGATGGTGGTTAGGGGTGGTGACCTTTGGTCTTTAGTTCTCCTCCTTTCCAAGCAAACTTCTCTTCTTCCAAGCAACCTTTCACTCTCTCAAGAAGATGACCTCTCAAGTTTGTGTAGAAGATATGAATGAACCTACGTACAACTAATCTCCAGATATTTATAATAAGACAAAATCCAAAATCACTATTCATTCCCCTTATAAAAATGACCAAAATGCCCTTTTGGGTTGTTTTTTTATTTCCAAATGACTCGAGACCCAAAACCAACATCCAAATAGACTTTTCTGACTATTTCAACCCTTTCGTACGCAACGACGTAGTCGAAATGACTATAAGGTTGATAGAAAATAAGTTTCCTTTTTAATTTAACAAATTAGTCCCGACACGTCCCATACCGCGTATGACTAAAAATTCAAATTACTGAATTAATATCACACCGCCATATCAATAACATCACATTCATATATTACCTAAATATCTTTAAGTAATATTCAGAATCATACATTTTAATATCCACAATTCGGATAAAACCCAAATGAATTAATTTATAATAAAATCCAATTAATCCATTAATTTATAATATAACCCATTTTAAAATCATTAAAATTTCGGGGTATTACAAACTTCCCCCCCTATAACAGAATGTCGTCCTGAAATTCGGTAAAATAAATCTTACTGGTAAGGTCAACTCTGAGTATAAATCTCACATCACAAATAATCTATGTCGTACCTCCCATACATTTAACGAAAATCCCCATTGATGTTATACGCCAAGCCTCACCATATAGTTCCAACTGAATCAAATTTAAACTTTACGCAATCTTCCCTATACCATCCTCATGACAAAGTTTGGGAAAAATGATCCTCACAAATAAATCCTGAAGTCACAACTACTTATAATTTCACAATTTTGAAAACTACTACAATCCAACCATCCAGGGCACCCATACACCCTATCGTACAACTTTCATTATAATATTTATCGCAAAGGTTATAAACTCATATCCTAAAGACCTAACTTATTTCGACTCCCAACGGTTATTAGTTTCATGCGTGGGGTCTCTCGCAAGCAAAATCCAATAGGGTGATACCACCTGTAACACCCCGCCTGATTAAATACCGGGTGGCCAATCCCATACCAAATTAAAATAGAATATACAGTTGGCTCATTCCTAGCATCACTGTCGAAAACATTTACAACTCACCCAATACCCAATTAAGATGGTGTTAAAAACTTTCCGAATTTTAATTCAACAAAATTCATTTTTAGTTTACAAATAACACAACACATGTTATTCTACAACACTAATAACCGAACAGATAACACAAAAGAATTTAAATGCAATTGGAATAAACATTCCCACATAATTATCCAACACAGTAATCCCAATAATATTAAATGTATTAAAATGACACGAGTACAAGAGTATTTGACTCATATAGAAAATAGATAATTGAGTTCCTTTGGGCGACATGCCCTAACCAAAAGAATATTGTGAATCAAATGAAGATAGGCATCTAAGCAATACTCCATAGCTCATTATAATCCGCTAAGGTTGGCGTCCCTGCTGCTGGACACCTGATATAGAAGGTACAATAGAAAAGAAAATATGCAAGAAAACGGGTCAGAGCCCGATGTGAAAATGATTTTGAAAACAACAAGTACTTAACAAGTGCAATAAAGCATTTTTTAAGTACATGTTAGCATCCAGACACTCACTTGCAATTCTCACCTCTCAACTAGAGTGCACACTTAACGTTTCCTATTAACCTCCTAGTTAATGTCTCCTCTTCACTAATTTCCATAATATGATTTCCATCCCATATCATAACCCCGTATGTCCCATACCATACGTAATATAATCGTTCATATACATATCTCATTAATATGAATTAAGCTTTTCAAATCTATAAAAATTAATATTCATTATCATAATTCAATTCTTTTCTCATTTCACCATTATCTACAATTATCACACAGTAGATAATTTAACCACTATATACACATTCATACAATTCATTATATATATACATATATAATACGGCACCCCGAGTTACAGCTGCGGTGCATGCATTACTCTGCTATCACGTCCCAATATCGCTGGTCACCGAATAGGGGACTAAAGGTTCGGTAGGGATTCCTCAAACCACTAACAACACCATATAAATTAGAGGCGAACATAGTTCTGATACCCACGGGACACACATATACCTACGTTCCCATAGTCATCGGGCTTATCAACTCCCCGATAAGTCTTTTATGGACCTATGTTCTTGAGCGACAAATTAAAAATCCCATGGATTCATCAAGATATGACTGCCCTCACGTGCAAACCTCCCACTGATAGCAAGTAAACTAGGTATGTCATACTCATAAATCATTAATCAATCTAATATGCATTATCATCTACCTATAATATAATCTCAACAAGGTACCCTCACTACACTACAATAATTCCCATACGTAGCATTATATCTCTCAAATCCTACGTATTAAAATATTATGACTTTACTTCTTTAATTTTATTATCCCAGAGTCTCACTAATTACCCAAGGTTTAAATATGTTTTTACTTAATATATTTATTCAGTAAGAAATCACTAATATCCTACTGGTCCATATCATCTTATCTCCCAAAGTACCACGGATTGAACGCCCCTTTAATTAGGATTATAACCGACGGTTTCTAATCTCTCGTAAACACATCTTCTATCAACTAGGAATTAATACCATCATCACATGGATCATAGCCTATAGTGTTTCATTCACACTATATGGCTTACCAACAAAATCAACATCCTCGCATCCTATACATCTCTCCAATCCCGACGTCGTTAACGTTCGTGCGCGGAGCGTCTCGCAAAGCGAAATCTCGACAAGGAACCCCTCCAATACACTACTACTTAACTTTGTCGGTCGTGGAGGTCTGTCAACTTCAAATACGCAACTGGGATAACCTCATCCCCTCTTTCAACCAAATGTGGTATGAACTCCCATTTCTATCCAGGAGCCATACCACTAAGCACTTGTACTACACTCAGTCCTTGCGCAATCAATAATGAGCTTAAACTCAGTCCTCAATGCTCAAATTATAACCCTAAGGCTACCTAGGTGTTATATTAAATCTCCCCTACCGGACCTATCCTTAATCCTCATGCATACAAATTAGAATCCAACACATGAATCTTGCAACCAAAATTTCTTCCAATTTAATTAACATAATTCTAATCAATTAAATCCCAATCAAATTAATTCGATTCTTAACTAGGGCTTACTGAAACTTCCTAAGTCCTATTATGTCCAATTAATAATCACCATAGATTTAGAAAAGGTTTGGAATACGAACTAGCATTAAAAAGAAACAACTTCAAGGATTCTGGGGAGGTCGATCGATCGAAGGCAGGGGTCGATCGATCGATTGCCCAGGTAACAACCCAGTTTTCTGCATTTCTTCTACTACGGGTTTCAGCACTTTTGATCATTCAAAACTTCATATTAACTACCCAAATTCCTAATAAACCTTACTACATGATATAACAACCTATGTTAATTATTTCTAATGCTATAAACATCCTAGAATCATCAAGAGTTTGAATTAAAAGCATATGTTTATCCTCTTTTTCCAGAAAATTATATACATGATATCTTCAAGAACATAATAATGATTTTCAGAATTTCTTCAACAGAATGATGAAAATTTCGTGGATTACTAACTGCCTACAACATGAGTTTGATTCCAATATATTTTCAGATTCCAAAAATCCATTAATAACTCTATTTTTTCATCTTCCAAACATGTAAAATCTCATCTTTATAACTATCCTAACATGGACAATATACAAACTTAGATTGAAATTATCAAACACTTGCCTCTAATGAAGGTCTGATCCTTTGGGGTTGTATATCACAGGTGGTTCTCCCCTTTCTCTGGACAACTTTCGGTGGTGGTTAGTGGGGATGACCTTTAGTCTTTAGTTCTCCTCCTTTCCAAGCAAACTTCTCTTCTTCCAAGCAACCTTTCACTCTCTCAAGAAGATGATCTCTCAAGTTTATGTAGAAGAGATGAATGAACCCACGTACATCTAATCTCCAGATATTTATAATAAGACAAAATCCGAAATCACTATTCATCCCCCTTATAAAAATGACCAAAATGCCCTTTTGGGTTGTCTTTTCATTTCCAAATGACCCGAGACGCAAAACTAACATCCAAATAGACTTTTCTGACTATTTCAACCCTTTCGGATGCAATGACGCAGTCGAAATGACTATAAGGTTGATAGAAAATAATTTCCCTTTTTAATTTAACAAATTATTCCCGACACGTCCCATACCGCGCCCGACTAAAAATTCAAATTACTGAATTAATATCACACAGCCATATCAATAACATCACATTCATATATTACCTAAATATCTTTAAGTAATATTCAGAATCATACATTTTACTATCCACAATTCGGATAAAACCCAAATGAATTAATTTATAATAAAATCCAATTAATCCATTAATTTAAAATATAACCCATTTTAAAATCATTAAAATTTCGGGGAATTACATTTGTTTCATATTTCCAAGGGGGATATTGAAGCACCTTATACTTTTGATTTATTTGAGTCTACATTGTATAAGTGCTCATCTAGTTTGGAAATTGTGACAAAATTTGTGTCCCATACCCTAGATACTATAGAGCCTCATATACTTCTCATGATTCCTCACTTGTTTCATTTGAAGGTAAAATCTCAATCACACACACTAGGATTGCATACATTTTATATATTGCATTATTTTCTTGTGTGTGTTAATTCCCTTTCAAATTTGCTTTTGATAATTTTTGGCAATTTTTAAATGATTTTTTAGAATATAAAAGTTGGGTTATAAAACTTTTGGGGTCATTTTGTTATTACTGGTTTTATCATTTCATACCTGAAAGTTTGGTTGGGTAGAATCCGAAAATGCTTGAGACTTCAGGGTGTCTATGTATTTATTTTAAAAACAAGCACGTTTGTGTGAATCATAGCCTTACACCTGTCATTATTACATCGGCCAGATTTGTGTTTTTTTGTACACTCAGAACCTGTGCGAATTCTCAATCCTTGGATTTGGTTAATCGATGGTATGCATGTATTTTATCCCAATCCCTGTAAACCCCCTTTAGACCAATCTGAGGACGTTTAAATCACCGCTTATATTAAGCCATTGGATCATCATCAAACCCTCAAGACCAAATCTCAGCCTTTGGATTTGATCAGTCGTTATCGATCCTTCCATGCCTAGTATAAAAGGAGGCTTAGCCTCAGCATTTGAAGACTTTTACCATTTCATCTAAACTGAGAGAAAAGAGGAGAGAGAGAGAGAGAAGAAAAAAGAGAGAGAAACCAGAGAGGGAAAGAAACCATAACTCGTCCAAACAAACCCTAACCTAGTTTCAAACCCTAAAATCATTTTTCCAAAATCAGTTTACACTAAAACAAAACCTGAGTGTTTGAGAGTTATTTTTGGTAGTGGTTTGAAGGTTGTTCATGGTTTGAATCCTCTGAGTTTCAGATCTTGTAATCGACTTAAGCATTTCAGTTTGATCTTTGTTTCTTCTTTATAGAAATTGTAGATCTTGCTTTATTATGTTGTATTACACTTAGATCTGCATTTTTTTACGTTTATCATCTTGAGAAATCAGATTTATTGATTACTTTTCTGTAAATGCTTTTCACAACTCTAGAATCAATAAATTTCCTTTATGTTTCTTATGAAATAAGACTTCTGATCTAGTTGTAATCGCAATCGGTGGTTTTCAATTTCAAAAATATTTTCAAAACCCTCTGAAATTGATTAAGACCTTGAACCATCTTTCGAGCAAGGTAACCTTGGATTCTGGGTTAGTTTAAAGATCAAGAAAGTTCTTTGTTTTTAAAGAAGGGAGAAACTGAAAAACTTATTCATTTAGATCTTTTTATAATTTGATAGGACTTGTTTGTATAAATAAGTGTACGTGCGTGCATACATGTGTTAGATCACTTTCACAAACACACGTCACACTACAACACAAGAAGTGTTGGTTATAAGATCTTGAATCTTCAAGAGTCGACGTTGAGCTGAAATAAAGTGTTGAGAAGTTAGCAAGCTGATAAAGCAACATCAACATCATAACTACAGAGAATTTAGAATCAAACTATTGGGTACATATTCTAAGCTTGTATACATCTGTTTTGTTTGCATGTATGTTAAATAGCTTGTAACTTGTATATTTTGTTTTTAATGGATTTTTTGGTTTGTGACTTAGAAGTCACCGTGGATGTTTCCTCAGTTGAGTGAGGTTTTACCACATTAAAATCTGTGTGTACTTAATCTTCCTAAATCTCCTCATCTCATTCTGTTGGTGTGCTTATATAAACTGTTTTAGTTTTGTGTTTCAAAACTAGTTACATAATCTTGAACATATCTTGTACATTTTTTATTAAACACATCTTGTGGTTAATCAGTTTGATTTAAAGAAAAGAGTTTCCCCAAAAAATAGTTCGGAGTTACTTAGATAGTTTATTCTTGAATTAAATTACTTAAGGGATAGTTTTTCAATTGGTATTAGAGCTTGGAAAATTTCTTTTAAAGATCTTGTGTTTATGAAATTGTTTTCTTAAAATCAAACAATGGACGAGAAAAATGAAATATTTGGTAACTTGACCAGACCTCCTCTATTTGATGGAAATAACTTTTCTTACTGGAAAGTAAGGATGGTTGATTTCGTACAAGTAACCTTGGGAGATGATGTCTGGGACATTGTTGAAAATGGATATACTTATCCTACAAAACTAGCCACTGAAGGAAGCAATGAGAGGATTAAGAAAGTATTAAATGAATTAACTCAAGAAGAGAAGCAAGTTTCTCGAAACAATAACAAAGGCAAGAATGATATTTTTATGTCTATAAATGAACATGAGTTCAAAAGGATCTCATCTTGTTCCACTTCTAAGGAAGCTTAGGATACACTAGTTACTGCACATGAAGGAGACACGAGAGTTAAGGCTGGTAAAACACAGATGCTTATTGTAGACACCCCATTCTGTTACTCCTAACTCTCCTTAGGTATCTAGTACCTCCCTTCATCACCGTAAACCCAGGTCATGTCCCGAGTACTAATCTGGAGGCCATCGGGCACTCCTCGGCTCAGTTTGACCCAAAAGTCAAACTCTTCATCTCGATTGAAATTGAATGAATATTCGAAGGGTACTGAATACCCTTTACAATGGTCCACCCCGTGCACGATTCCGACTTACCATGCGGACGAACGATCCGTTTGCGTCCGAAACTTGACCTAGAGGCCACCGGGCACTCCCGATCTCTATTTAACCTAAGTCAACTCTTCAGCTCGACCAAGGCTGAATGAATCTTCGAAGGTCACTTAATACCCTTTCCAAAGGTCCGTCCCGTGCGCGATTTCGACTTTTCATGCGGACGAACGATCCGTTCGACTCCGAGAGGTCACCGAATGTTTTCTGGGCCCGGTTGACCAAAGTCAACTCCCCAAATTGGGTCAAACTCTTTAGAATGTCGACGTACATTTCCTGAACTTTCCAACGGTCTGCCCCTTTGCGCGATTCGAACTTACCATGCGGACGAACGATCCGTTTGCGTCCGAGTGATTCCCCGTCCAATGGACCGACAAATACTTCCGAGCCATATTTGAACCAAAGTCAATTCCCGAACCCGAGAGTGGTCCAAAGTACTTTCGAAGATCTCTGAATTACCTTTCCAATGGTATGCCTCGTGCACAATTCTGACTAACGGTTTGCCCTCGGCGGCCAATTTTCCAAAAAAGCCTGAAGCGCACTACCAGATGGCAGGTTCCAGACCCTGCCTATCGGCACCTGCCGATAGGCAGGAATAGGTCTATGCCGATCGGAACTCACCTGGGCCTATAAAAGGAGGCCTTTACCTCATTTTCAAGGAGATCCCAAATCTGATAAAAAATCTCTCTGAACGAATCCCAGAAACCTCTCTCGAAGGCAGCGTGATTTCAACTTCCAAATCCCTTTTTTACTTCCACTTTTCATTATCCTCTTCATCAAACTTGGTGAATTAGCCACTCTCCATCATCATCCAAGTGCAAGGGATGCTCTCCAACATTCCAGATCAAGCTCAAGATCTTCAAGAAGGTCCAACTTTCTCAAACTCTCTCTTAAATTCTCTTAAAATTCCCAATAACTTGTTTTCTTATTTAGCACTTTTATTATCTAATCTCACACATCCTAATATACTTTTTATCTATTATTATTGCACATCTCCTATTTTCATATAAATAAAACCCAAAAAACTAGGAAAAGAAGGTTTTCTCATAAATTCCAAGTAAGGATTCTCACACTTTTTCCACACTTTTCTCTCAAACAAAACACTTTTTCTACACACACACACACTTAAAAATAAGAGATTCCCCATTTGGATTTATGGGATAAACCCCACCCCTCATTTTCTATGCGAACTACGTGGACTTTGATGCCTTTATAGGCTACGTAGGCATCTCGGGGTAAAACTCGAGACTCGAGTCCTTTTTCTCACTTTTTCTCTCATTTTCTATCTTCTCTAACTCCATTTTCTTTATATTTTATATACTTGCCTTTAGTGACGCATTACTCCATATGCGTTATCGTTCCATCATAACGATCAACGTAGGGGTAATCGCGTAAATCTTATTTTTCTAATATTATTCTTATATCTTCCTACGGATGACTCGCTTTATATTTTCCATGATACAAGTCGAGGATTACTACCTCCATTCTATATATACACATGCACACATATCACGGGGGAAACAATACGAAAATAGCAAATATTCATGAGAGACCAAAAGGGCGTAATGGGTGCCTAACACCTTCCCATTTCATAACAAAGCCTCCGAACCCTTCTCGAATCATCTTGGTTTCGCACACACTAGTATGTCTTTGGTTGCCATCCTTCGGGGTGGCTTCCCCTTTTTCTTTTGTCTATTTTGAGTAAAATAGGCTGGCGACTTTGAATCTCTCTACATTTTTACACCACATCTCAAACGACGCCGGTCGAAGCGCTCCCGAGAGGGACGCGCAAGACCTGCAGGATCCTTTCCTCCAAGCGCCCTCCCGCACGACGAGGATCGGGGATGGCCACACTTATCCAGCAGTATAACTCTTTAATCATGTTAGACTCTGAATCTTTTGATGACTTTTATATGAAATTAACTGACATTGTGACCAAATTACACTCTAATGGGATAACTTATGACATAAATGAAATTGTCTCAAAAATTCTAAGGTCATTACCACAGGAATTTAATAACAAAAGATATGATATTGAGGAAATGAGTGATCAAAATCTCACTCCTGAATTACTCAGTAGTAAACTGAGAACTGTGGAAATGGAACTAGAATTCAAGAAACAATTAACCCTGTCCCATAGGAAACAGACTAGCTCCAATTTGAGTTTCTGCTCTAAATTGGTAGTACCTGAGCTTAGCATTCCCAATAATGATTCTGATGAGGAATGTGATATAGATAGTTTGGATAATCAGATTGCCTTGATGTCAAAGTAGTTTAAGAAAATTGTGAAATTTAGAAATAAAATGGCAACCAGATAAGGTAAGCCAAATTATCCAACTCAGTCTAATCACAAACCTCATGGGAAAGGTCAAGACAAACATCACAAGGACATTCATACGAGACCTTACAAGGACTTTAAGAATATTGAATGTTTTAGATGTGGAAAATTGGGTCATATAGCACAAGACTGTAGAGTTAACTTGAACACTACCAATAAACACACTAGGGCCAATATTTGCAAGACTTGGGATGATTTAGGTGACTCTGATAATGAGGAACCTGAGTTATCTGATGTTTTTGATCCTTGCATATCTTTCTTTGCTAAGATAATCTATAATTATGATATGCATGTGCCTAAGTATGATAATGATGCTAGTAGATCTACTTCTGTTGTTATGAATCATGCTGCTACTGGTTTAGATGCTTTAATTTCTAAGAACATTACTAGTTCTACAGCGGGGTATGTGAGTCAAAGGGAAAACGATAATGACGATGTCAATGTGTGTGTGAGTTCAAGAATTGAATCCTTAGGGGTCACATCACACACTAAACTTATTGATTCGGGCACTGAAGACCTCCCTGATGTTCACACACTATATGCCAAAACTCTCAAGAAAAGCACTAGACTAGAGAAGATAGTGAAAGATCTCACTAAGAAACTAGAAGACCTAAGTCTAATGGTTAAACTTAACGCTGAAGAGTACACTAACCAATGTCTAACCGCATGTCTAGAATTGCGGTCCTAGTGGTATAGCTGCGTGTGAACCATTGTTATTTTGTTTATAGCCGTTGCTTTGGAAGTTTATCGAAGACATCGTGCGTTAATCTTATGGGCGAAAGCAAGATTGTATGTAATCAATGGTCATGTAAACTTTTCAGAGTTCTAGAAATAAATTGGTTTTTCCCTTCGGGGATTTTCCCTTAAACTTGTGTCGCATGCTTTATTTATTTATGGATTGACACATGCACACACGTAGTTGAATGGTTTGGGGATGATTTAAGTTTGTTTAAAATTAGACTCTATTTAAATAAGTGTGCCAATTTATAAATTTACGAATTTAATCAATTATCACTCAGTCACATTTTTCAAATTGGTATCAGAGCTTACAACATTGGTCTGGTGCGATGTGTTAGTGCCTCTTACGGGGTCGTTTGGAGGCTGATTTAGGTTTTCGCCCTTTAACGGCTTGTTTTTAAGTCCAATCTAGATATTTTCAAATTATTATCATATTCTCAAAACCGGGAGATCCCTTACTACGCGGTTATCTCCTACGAGTTACATTATCCCGTGCAATGTGTTCATGCCTCTTATGGGGCCGTTTGGGGGTTGGTTTGGGTTATCACCCTTTAATGGCTTATTTTTAAGCGTAATCTAGATATTTTCAAATTATTGTCGTATTCTCAAATCGGGAGACCCATGACTACGCGGTAAGTTCCTACAATTTACATTGGTCTCGTGCGATGTGCTAGTGCCTTTTACGGGGTCGTTTGGGGGCTGATTTAGGTTTTCACCCTTTAACGGCTTGTTTTTAAGCCCAATCTAGATATTTTCAAATTATCGTCATATTTTCAAATCGTGAGACCCGCGACTACCCGGTTATTTACTACGAGAGACATTGGTCTCGTACGATGTGTTCATGCCTCTTACGGGGTTGTTTGGGGGCTAGTTTGGGTTTTCACCCTTTAACAACTTGTTTTTAAGAATAATCTAGATATTTTCAAATTATTGTCATATTCTCAAACCGAAAGACCCCTGACTACGCGGTCAGTTCCTACGAGTTACATTGGTTCCGTGCGATGTGTTAGTACCTCTTACGGGGTCGTTTGGAGGCTGATTTAGGTTTTCACCCTTTAACGGTTTGTTTTTAAGCCCATAATTGTAGAGGAAGCATAGTTTCACCATAATTGTAGCTTTAGAATTTAATATTTTTAATTCACTTTTTATATGGGTTTTATCTAATAATTATGGGGGGGGGGGGGGGGGGGGAGTAAATATAAAGGGCGCAATGTTTGAAGTTCGCCTATGGCTGACCCTTCTACCAAAGATCGCATGATAACAAGTATACTTAGTATACCCTCGGCCTCAAGTAACATCGAAAACAAAATGAGACCAGATAACCAAAACTTACACTCTTTTTATATATATCACTGTTCTAAAAAACCCGCCTAAGCTCCGCCTAGGCACGCCTAGGCTTAAGGCTTGGGAGAAACGCCCCGCCTTAAGATTTTGACGCCTTATGCTTGGTAAAACCCTTAAGGCGTACGTTTTCTCTAAAAACAACAATTCTTTAGTGAATCGATATCGCCTTTTAAAGATCTTTTTGCAAATCGGACCATTATCTCATTCAAAATAATCAAATAGTATTTTTATTTGCAAATATTCAGACATATTTTTATGATATGTACAATTTTAGTATTTTAATAGCCTTGTTATGGTTAAAAAATATTAAAATATATTAAAAAGACCTAAACGCCTTTTCACGCCTTTTTACGCCAAGGCCCGCCTAGGCTTCTAAGGCTTAAGGCTTGGCCTCCACGCCTCGATCACGCCCCGCGTTTTTTAGAACCTTGATATATATCAAACTAGAATTAATATAAATAGTAAACCATCAAGAAACAAAAGTTCAATTAAAAATTTATAAATGTAATAGAATTAAATATTAGAATAGACATGTTAAATAATATAATTCAACATACTAATAAAGATTAAGCGAATTAAAACATCAATTTCTCTTGCATTGTTCTCTCATTACAAACCTTGGACAGAAATTAGGCTCTCCACATACATATACGACATGAGGTACATTATAACCAAGATTGGCACTAGTCGTATTTTATCCACCACTCTAAATGTTTTTGTTTCGAGATTAAAGACAATTAAGCTCCTTCTATTTACCTCTATGACAACAATATCCCCATTATCATTCTCAAAATCAGTCCTTTCACAACATGGTAATAGGTGTACTTCACAATCGCGATCGGGATCACCCTGCACGTGTTTATTTTGAGATTGCAAAACACCAATTTCCCTATGTTTACATCCATCTCCACAAAATACCCACTGTTCATTAAAAACTCACACATAAAATAAAACTACCCCTTAAGATTTGTACATTCAATAAAATCCAAATCAAACATACAAAGAGGATTACATAACACACCATTTGTCATGTTTGATGGTTAGCAATCTCACATCAAGTATGTTGGGTGAAAAATCTACATACTTATTGATTTTATTTTGACACATTTGGATGTGTTGTAAAATGAAGTAATGGCTAACAAATCCGAAAGACAAAACTAATATATATGATTATACATGTCCTAAAATATCTTTAAAAAAATAATTGTCCCCAGAAATACAAGATATTGAAATACCTGTGTGTTGTTAGATTTCGTGATAAGACACTGGAGGCGTGGAAGCGCTTGGCAACAGCGCTTGGCGGTAGCGCTATCATGGAAGCACAGGGAGGTAGCGATGAAGCACCAGGAGGCAACTGGGGAGAGAGATAATGAAGTGTCGGGTAGAGTAGAGGGAGCTTTGGGTAGCATAGAGGGAGAGAGAGAGATAGAATGAAGCGCCGAGTTGCTTAGAGGGAGAGAGAGAGAAAGCAGTGCCAAATAGACTTAGCTTAGAAATATTTGGGCTCTTGAAATTTTGGGATGTCAGTTTTTTAATGAAGTGTATCCATATTTGGCAAGGCTTTAAACCGTGCCAGAATCTGACACTGTTTTAAATTGTGCCAGTTTATGCTAAAATCGCGCCAGATTCTGGCACGGTTTAAAATCGTGCTGGAATATCCTTGTCAAAACGTGCTAGATTAGCATTTTTGGTGTAGTGTTAGATGAGACAAACTAAGATTATTTCATGATATTTATCATCGTTCTTTTGGAATGGACCGTTCTTAAGGAACAATATGTACTTTAGGTATGTTTTATCCTCCTCTTAATGACGGGAAGATTGTCTCATCAATAATATTTTTTTTTATAAAATATGTAATAAACACTACATTTCTCAATGATTCAATAAATATGGAGCTTCAAGCTCACGGCAAAGTGCATTTCTTATAGTAATAAATATTATACAGTATAACCCCGTGAATAATAAAACGAGATTTTACTAGTGTAAACTTCTAGATTCCAACACTAGAAGTAATGCGATGTTAATTTTCATTATTTATTAATATGGTACCCATGTATTCTTATTCCCATAAAACAAAACGAATATCTTCAGGAGTTTCTTTAATATAACTCATCGCATATGAATGGCCGGGTACCATATAACAATATTACATAGGCTCTTCTAGAGCCTTAGGTTCAACAATGGTTGAAAATTTTACCATATTACATAATGGGTCTAAAAAACTTTTGGTTTTCAGAATAATGTGAGTTGTTCATTAGTTGCCAGACAAATGTCAATATATAATGACAATCCAAAATTGTTAATTACAATATTCAATATAGATTGTAAAGTGTGTGTCGGTCCAAATATATTAATATATATTTTGGTCGAGAGTATGGTGACCAAACTTAAACAATACAAGTATATTTTAAAAATTCTCATATTAAATCATTATTAGATATTCAAAGAATGTGATGGGTAACAAAAACTTTAATTTTGGTAACAATGAATCATTCGATACTAAATAATCTAAAAATAATTTCATATTTCAGGATATAGATCATTTATGAAAAATAATTCGAAGATATATATGTTTAAAAATCATGCATTTTGATAACTTGGTATCATCACAAATCACTATTTAATCATTATGATTTAAGCACAAAAAAACTTAATTATATGTATATCAAATTCGGATGTATATTTAAAGGAGGAAAATTTGAACAATTAAAGTAGAGAACTATTAATTCATAATCGATGAATTAAAATTTCATATTCTTATCATAGGTTAGAGACTTTAAGCTTGAAAATAAGAAACTTTAGGTTTCTAATATATAACTAGGGAAAAAAGACCTTTAGATTATGCCAAAATTTCGGACTAGGCCTAAAATTATGGAACATCAGGTTCAATATTATTAATTTCATAAAATTCTTTATCCTTTTATATCAAACCTTCAGGTTTGATTAGGGATAAAAATGATAGAGAATCTTCCAAATAAGTACCAAATATTTTTATTAACTCTGAACAATAATAAACCAATCTCTTTATTAAAAAAAATGATGTGCTTAATTTTTAACATTCTACACACATTCCCAAGACTCCAATGTATAGTAAATGAATTAAATGTGAAAAAGAGTTTAAGTTAAATACTATTAAAATAAAATTTTAAAACTCAAAAGAAGCGGAAGGTCAAGAGACAAAAGTTTAATGGTGAAATCATTAATAAGATAGTTAAAGGAACCTTTCAACATTAGTAGAGTATCTAAAAAGTATTATATTTAATAAAGAAAATACAAAGTCAAGAAGTTAAAAATATATCTTTAAATATCAAATTTATTATGAAACTAATCCCAACAAAAATAATATATTTGGAGTTTCAAGTACAAATTATATATGATTATTTAAGAACATTCAAAATTCATACCCCGTGAATAATCAAAACTTCAAGTTTAGAATGATGGTATTTTTTGTTGGATTTTGAAATCCAAATAATTTTAAATATGATGAAAACTTCATGGATCATATTTTTAAAATTAATTTAAAAAAATATATATTCCAATTATAAATAATAATTTGTGAACTTCTGGTCACAATAATGATAATAAATCTTCATTTCAAAAATATAATTGGGAGACTCTTTGTCTGTACACTATCAATTAGACAATCAAAACTCCAAGTTTGATTGTGATATATTTTCTTTAACATTTTAGGCACAAATAACTTAGATACTACACGTCCCAAAATTTTAATGGAAAAATTAAATTTTTATATTTGAATAATTATTGAAAAACTTTAGATCTCAATTGTACATAATAAGGACAACTTCATATCACAACATTAAATATTTTGCAATTTTAAACGCTCTCCCCAATTATATTCAAATTTCAAGTTTGATAACGGAAAAAATTTGGAACTGCAGGTCCAAACTATAAATAATCATTATGGAACATATAATGTCCTTAACCTTATTATGAAAATAATCAAAACTTCACGTTTTGATTTAAATTATATTTTATTGTAACATCGGGTTCAAATATTAAATATTGATTGAAAACTTTTTGCCCCAATTTTAAATAACTTGGAAATTTTGGTCCCAAATTAAAATAATGATATTGAAACTTTGGGCCCCAAATAAAAATAGATATACGGGAACTACGAGTCCCAACATTGAATGACAACTAGGAACTTTGGGTCCTAATAATAAAATATAGAACTTCTGGTTCCAAATTTTAATTTTCTTGTAACTTGTAAAAAAACATTAGATTCATGAATATGCAATGTTTGAACTAAAAAAATGCTTACTTTGGTTTACATCACAAAAAGCACTAAAGAAATATTTCTTCAAATTTCATCATGAATAGGGCACTAATAAAGATTTTTGTCTTTTGATTTTTGAAACATCAAAGTCGAGACAAAGTTCTACAAAATAATAACATATTAAAATATGTAATCAGATGCGCAAATTAATTTTAATGTGCTCTTAGTCTATGGAAAAAAATTGACCACAATATATATATATATATATATATATATATATAGCTTTTGTATAAAGGAACCACTAATATAGTAATATAAACAAGAATAACAATTATACATACTTTAAATAATTAAATAATTATTTACATACCCATTTATATATAGTCATGGGTGTAGAAAATTTAACTCTCAAATTATGTATCTCTTGTTGAACTAGATCGACTGAGTTTTTAACTAACAAAATCTCGACATAGAGGTTCGTGAGATTATTGACAATCAGAATGGCGTTTGAAATTCCGAAAGTAAATTGTAAAAGATCAGTCCAAAAAAATTCTTGGAGATTTGATCTCAATGGTTTGATTTGCTAGAGTTACGTGACAGCTCACTCGTGCTGATAACTTGTTGTAAAACAAAAGGGACACAGAGAGAATTTAGAAGGAGTGAGTTTCTTTATTTCATTAATATGTGATTCCTCAAGGGGAGTGATCCATATTTATAGTACAAAATAAAGTATCCCAATAAACCCTTTAATAATTGTGACATACTAGTGGACAACCAGCTAACACACATTTTATAACAATATTCATTTTAAACCAAACTTGGGTAAAAAAAATACGCACATTTAAAAAAAAAGTTAAAGTATTTTTTCCAGAAAAACATGTAATTTTTTTTAAAATAACAGTTGAAAATAGTTATAATTAGAATTAAAAAAAATTTAAATTTTTTTAAATAATGACTTTTGTAACTTAACCCCTGTAATCATGTTGTATTTTGGCATATTCCCGTGGAAGAAATGGAGTGTTTTTGTCCAAAATATAGCAGAAAGTAATGTTAAGTTCAATTTATGGTGATTTTTTAATGAAGGATTGACGCCATCCAGTTCTAGGGTGTCATTTCTTATTTTTCAAGTTAAAGTCAAAATATGACATTATCTCGGAAATTAAGTCAAAAATCTATTTTTTATGGACCAAATCACACTGTGATAATATTTTACATATTGGCTCAGTGCCATTGTTATTATCCTATTAACATTTACTTGTCTCTTAATTCCCACAAATAAAAATGACTCTAAAAAATAAAATATAAATAACAAAGCACGCTTAACAATATATAATTCACCACGTTTAAGATAAAATCCCAAAAAACAACATGAAAAATATTGGATATAACATACACAAAAAAATAAATAATGTATCTATTATTAAACACATAAAAAGTTAAAAGAACACATGAGAATGGAAATAAATTTGGCGCCTAATGGG
The DNA here is from genome assembly GCA_949130495.1 of Sambucus nigra. Taxonomy (NCBI): domain Eukaryota; kingdom Viridiplantae; phylum Streptophyta; class Magnoliopsida; order Dipsacales; family Adoxaceae; genus Sambucus; species Sambucus nigra. Next base: position 642,530,620 of record OX422208.1, on the reverse strand, counting down.
AGTTACTCAGGAGTGAGAAAATGATCGGCATTCATTGCTATGCTCTTTCATTTTCAAGCATGGGTGAACCGAGAAAGGTGTAATTTTTTTATATTCTAGAATTTCCAATTTTAGCTAATAACATGTGCCCTTAGGGCACACGTATCATAACTCATTAGATAATTTAAACATTATTGAGGGATTTATATAAAAAAGCATCATCCCATCTTAAACTTTTTTAGAGGAATTAATTCTAAACATCTTTTCTCTCAAATGACAAAAACTATTCCCCTTCCCCAACTATATATATATATATGAAAAGATCCACTACAAATGACCTCCCACTTTATATTCCCCATTACTACTGCCAAGCATTACTTAAAAACAAAATTCATCTCTTCTTCTTCTTCTTCCACATGCACAATTTTTAATCAATCTGACATTCTATTCTTTTTTTGGTAGGGAAAAAACCTCCTATGAAACATTTGGATAACAATTATCTCCTGTTAAAACACGATTTACCATTACGAATTCTCTTTGTTGACAACATGTAATCATTGGTTCTTCTCTAATGACATACTATTTTCTGACATGTTCATTGTTGTTACAAGTTATTAATATTCATTCTTACGAAAGTCAACAGGAAGTATAGACATAGTTATCTATGGTAATTAGGACGATGAAACCCTTTGTTTACCAAACTTGGTTAAGTGAACAATCTTTTTATTCAATTTTTCCAATTACATTTTCATTATATTTTATTTACCTTTTTTTCTATTTAGGAGCTGAACGGTATTTTGGCACGCATAGTAAATGTTTGGTAGTGTAATATTGTCTCCAAAATTGAGTTTAAATTTCTCTTTTATGTAAGTAATTATGATTTCGTGTTTTAAAGAATTTGAAGTTCCAATATAAATAGTAATTTCCATCTTTACCACAACAAGAATTTATTAGAACAAATGATTAAGTATGCAAAATTATTTAGGTGGGGTTATGAGTTTTTAATTTATTTTATATTATTTGTGACGTTATAATGTTAATTTTTGTTGGGAACGGGTAATTTTTCTATTAATTTTTTCGTGTAGGTGTAATGTTTAATCAAATGCCACAACAAAGAGAAATAAAAGTATGATATGATATTTGCTGGAAAATGGCTTTCAGGTCGGCATAACACTATAAAAGTCACAAAATATACACCAAACTCCAATTCCTTCAACGACTAACCATCCCAAGTAATAATAGGCTAAATAAGTTCACAAGTATATATAATTCATCTTAAGTGATTGTATCCAACCACCGGTCAACTCCAAAAACATAGAGTTCCTCCAGGCAATATGCTTCCTGGGATGCCATTATATTTCTTCTTTAATGTTTTAAATCACAACCACCACATGGTGAGTTTTCTCTATAAAATTAAAGAAATATTAAACCACTAAAACCAATTATGAAGCATGATCTGAAAATGAAAACTAATATTCTCTATTGGGTGGGAGAAAATTATGATGCATGTATTAGTGAGCAATTAGGTTTCACCTCATGAGATTGAGGTGAAACACACTAGATACCTGTCATTGTCTTATAAACTCTAAATCTAATGTATTTATCTTAAAGAGACAAATATTTTTGAAAGTTCATAATATTATGTTATTATATCCCCATGTTTAAGTTGGAAAAAGTAATTGCAGAATATATATGAAAAAATCCAAACTACAAAATAGATAAAATTGGAAGAACTTATCGATCGTGGTTTATATTTAACACAAAGTCTTGAATGTGAAATTGCCCACTAATATCTGTAACTGTCGGCCTCATGAGAAAATACCTCCCATGATTCAACTATCAGACTTAAACACCAACTTAAAGTTAAATCTTGGAACTCTCGGGATACTCCAGCACTCCAAATAAATAACGAATACAAAATTTATTGCAAAAAAATAGGCAAATAATTTTTTGCAGAGAAAGTGAGAGAGATTGAATTTTTATGTGTTGTTTTTCAAAGCTGTAGCCTTTGTTTTATACTATGACACCCCGCTTAAAATAATAACGGGTGGCCAACCCTATACTAAAATAATCAGGAATCTCAAGTGGACCATTCTCATCATCTACTGATGATACTAAAAAAACACGGCTAACTACCCATTACAACAAAAAGAGGGTGCCAATTTTTTTTTTAAACATACAATGCAATAACCAACCAACAATATAACAACTACTGAACATGATAAAGAACACACACATGCCATATAAAAGAGAAGAGTGCAAGAGTACAACCAAAATTACAAAAAGGAAATATCCGAATATGCTGTCGGGTCACTGATAATATATTAATCTTAGAAAGAAATATAAAAGTTCTACAACTATAACTCTTGGGTGTAAACCCGATATACAAACTGAATCCTAATCTAGATACACAAATGATAGGAGATGACTATATCAAAATCCCGCAACAATCCGCTACTGCCACAGCTCCACGAAAACACTGGATGGATAACATCAATGGCGTCCTTGCGGAGGAACACCTAAAATAATACAATATAAATATATATATAGCAAGAGAAAAATATAAACGGGTCAGAGCCCGAGGTGTGAAAACATTGTAGAAAGTGCATTAAAGTTCATAATAATTATAAATGCATAATAACATGATAAAAGTGGAGTCGCACTCTCTAGAAGATCCAACTCACCTCTCAACTAAAGCGCTCACCTAAACGTATGCACATGATTATCAAAACCATTTCCCAACATCTATCTAGGGGAAACATAATCTATCCCACACCCAAAATTTATACTCAATTAAACTTCCATCTAAAACCTAACCATCAACTTTCGATTTCACTATAACCCCCAAATGTGCGTCACTTAACTTAACATATAAATATACATATACGTATTCTCTTACTAGAATTTCTCAGATTCTAGTTATTGACATAAATGAGTTATTAGCATATAAATGATAAGGACTAAACTTCACCCGATTCTCAATACTGCACTGCGTTTCATGCGTGGGACGTCTCGCAAGCGAAATCAAACAAGGAACCCCCCGATACACTACTCCTTGAAGTTATTGATTATCGAGATTCATTATGACCTCAATGAACGATTTATATAACCCGAATTACTAATTTAATATATATAATTAAACTATTACCAACTCTCAACAGTGCACTGCATTTCGTGCGTGGGACGTATTGCAAGCGAAATCCAAACAAGGAGCCCCCTCGATACACTACTCCTTGACATTGTTGATTGTTAAGATATACTAATATAAAAATCTGAGTACTAAGGACTAAACTTCTCCCCACTCCCAACATTGCACTGCGTTTCGTGCGTGGGACGTCTCGCAAGCGAAATCCAAACAATGACCCCCCCCGATACACTACTCATTGACAATGTTGGTCGTTGAGGTCCATTATGCCCTCGATACCCAACGTAATATATATATTCATATAAATATATACGTATCATTTTCACTTTAATATACTCATCACAATTTAAGTCCGGATAAAATTCCCGGAATGAGATTCAATCTTTATTCTTATATCTCTTTACACTAGATACAGATATATGATATCTCATAATCATATACATGTAATGTACTATATACACAAGTATAATAACCATCCCAGCAAGCTATAACTCGAGGATGCAGTTTCTCAATGCTATCATCTACCAGGGAATCGCTCAGATAACATCCTGGGTACTAACGGTCAGAATCTCACACCGCCTTGGTAAAAATAAAATCACAATTTATGGGAAGCGGTCATAGTTCCTCCTCGAAAGTGAGACGAAACATACCCACCATGTCTCACCCCTAATAAAAGTCACACAATAATAATTAACGCTATGACCTGGGGACTATATGCTCCCTGCTCCTCAAGCCAGGGGCCTCACCCACATCGCGCAACTTCCCATGATAGCATATAGGGGGTATGCTTCACATAAATATATATATATATATATATATATATATATATCATGCCATATAAGTATACATACTGTTTTTACGCTCGTATGCGTAAATGAAATAATTTCATTTATAAGTATATATTACTCTCGATATACTAACCGTTGCTAACTCGCACCCTTTTCCACTTTATATACACTATACGATCTCTCAGTTGAAGTTCACCCATCGCTTCTATTATACGATTAATCTCCCAATTCAATTTGTGTTAAGGATATTCTCTATATCCAAATTTACATAGATCAACAATCATCATCCCCAATCCATATTATGGTTCAATCAATCATATCAACCCTTAACATTATCACATTTATGATTCAATCCAAAATTTCAATATCACTAAGTGCATCCTACCTCTCTATTATAGACCTATAATTATTTCCAACTCAAAATCTCAGTAATAGTGGGCTTCCCCACTAGTCGGTACGATAATCTCCAATCGGTATTCTCTCGGAATAAGTCAATATGACCCCAAGAATTTATCATAAGGGAAACTCCCTAAAAATCTCCAAAACATACTTCACATAAGTTATATAGAGGTTCCAAATCGATAAACCCAAACTAAATGGGACGAAACTCTCTCTAGAAAAACCTCACCCAAAAATGCCCTGTTTTCGAATAGATTCGGGCCCAATCCGAATCAAATCGGCCCAGTGAATCGATTCGCCTTCCAAAGCAAATCGATTTGGTTTAAAAGACTTGGGCATTTGTCTTAGGCTGAATCGATTCAGCTTGGGGCCTGAATCGATTCGGTCACTCAGACCTGGAAGCCTGGAACATTCTGAATCAATTCGGAATAGGGGCCAAATCGATTCGGCCTGTTCAGAAGCTACGAAAATGGCAATTTTTCTCAAAAGCCAAAAATTCCCAAAATTCATTTTTATCATCTTTCAACCATTTATCTTTAACCCAAACATATATACAACATCAAAACTCATTACATAACCCAACCCAACTAATTATATACCCTCAAATACATATACACACCTCAAATGCAAGATTTACCCAAAATCTAGGTTTTGACATTTTAAACCTAAAATCCATAAATTTATCCCCAAATCATGAAATAAAAGATGCACAAGAATTATTTAGCAAGTTTAATAATTTTCCTCAAAGTTGTAGAGTCTGAATCTCCCTCGAAATCGCAGATTAGCCGGAATTCCCAAGCTTTTCTTCTTTCTCTTCTTCCTTTCCACTTCTCTCTCTAGGGCTTTCTCTTTTCTCTAAATAAGATTGGCTCCTCACGGAGGCTTTTAAGCCTTAAATCCAAGATACTCAACTTTGAATGATAATACACAATTTAAATGGCTCGGTTACTCCAATTCGAGTAAAAACGAACTTAAAATATTTCGAAACCCAAATAAGACCCAATGACAGGCATTTCGACTATCTCGACCCTTTCGGAATCAACCGCACACTCAGAATCATCATTGGAATTACTTTTCTAACATCTTCAAATTTTGACCTCAAATGCCAATTTAATTATTCTCCAATGGAAATAATATATATTTCTTCCCAAAATAATTAATTCATCGTCCCAAAAATCACGGGGTATTACATATACATAAATTAATAAAAAAATGTGGGTCGTGGTTTTAGGCAACTAACCCCCTAATTTCTCCACTAACGGGTAGTTTATTTAGATTAGAAGAGTAAGTTAAAAATTAAAAATGGGTTTTATAATTAGTTAAAAATGAAATAATAAATGGGTAAAAAATTCAGGCACTCAAGAGAAGTCCAAAATCCCAAAGGCCTAACGCTCAATCAAAGATTATTAATGTTTAGTGTGCATCATAGGGATTGAACCTAAGACCTCAAGCACAAAATCCCACAAACTTACCACTTGCCCACTTATCCCAAATCATTTATTTCATTTAAAAAATATATATGTACTAATATACTCAACAGTTTGTTCTAAAATGTGTAAATATCACTTTTGCTGAAAGAACGACGCAAACTGAAAATTAGAATACCACCACCCACAATCAACTATAGATCTATTTATTTATTCAAGGAAAACTTTATAAGACCTCTCACTACACCAAAATGTCCAAATTGGCACCCTTTAAGAGGCTAGCCTTGTCGCTGTCAATGACCGTGCCAAAAAAATACATGTTTTTTATCACAATCATTGACCGTGATCATACCGTAATATTTTCACGATCAATGACCGTGACATGTCCGTGTCAATTCTGTCAGTAAAAAACCCTCCTTCTTCTTTTTTTCCCACCGATTCTATTCCCTCCATTTCTCTGTCTCTCTCCAGCGACTACTCACTCTCTCTCTCTACAACTTTGGTATGTTTTCTATCTCTATTTCCCCTCCATTTATGTATATGTGTATGTATATGTGTGTGTAAATATGTGTTTGTGTGTGTGGTGTGTATATGTGTGTTGGTGGGGAGGGAGGGGGTGTATGTGCGTGTGTGTGTGTGTGTGTGTGTGTGTTTGTGTGTGAATATGTGCGTGTGTATATATATGTGTGTGTGTGCGTGGTGGGCAACGACAGCGGGGGGAAGGGGTAGAGCAGGGGGTGGGGGGGGGGGGGGGGCGAGTGGGGCAGGGGGTGGGGGCCTTTGTGTGTATATATGCGTGTGTGTGAGTGTGTTTTTTAATTAAATTTTTATTGGTTTATTAGATATTTCACCTCATATTGCAGTGCCCCTTGTAAAAGAATTGATTGATTTAATATTGATTGGTTGTTAATTTTTTTTGTAAATTAATAATTAATGCCCCTTTCGTATTCAAGTAGGATTGCCCCTCATTGTAAATTAGTAAATTAATAATTGTATACTTTAATTGTTAGTTTAATTGATGAAAAGAATTAATTGAGTAGATGAATTAGAAGGAGTACGAGATACACATTTGTTGTTGCCATTACGGTTGGATTATAGTGGATCGATGTTGGGTTGGTTAATTTTAAAAGTGGCATGACCACTGGATTATTGCCCATATTGGGGTGGGATTTTTCAACTTTTTTTGAAAATTACTTTGTGTAACGAACAATATATATATAGTATGATAATTAAATGAAACATAACTGAAATTACATATACTGCACATAGATACTAGCCTTCTAGTTCTTATGCGTATGCATTCAATAGACCTTAGACCCGTTAGAGAGTCATTACCCTTGTAATGAGATCTCTCGAATTGTCTCGTTTGGACATTTTGGGAATGCATAATTTTTGTATAATAATATTCTTAGTGGATAAAAGTTGTTACTTTTTGAGGATGTTCTGCAGTCGTATCCTAATGTTCTCTGGGTACATACTAGATTGACAAGTGTGACTGTTATTTCAATTGACTGGGTAAGAGTTGAGGATAAAAATGCTTTTAAAGTTGATCCTGTCACCAATTTGATCATGGTTGACTTGTCCAAGTTGAATAGCAATGACCACGCGAGAGATGAGACATTTGTTTGTCCATTTCAAAAGGTTAACCAAGTGTTTTACTCGAAGTATATCAACAACGAGCCGTGGTTAATGACTTGGCTGCTCCTACCGAATATCAATCCATTTTTTATGATAACCCGAATTTGAAACAATTTTTCAATTTGTAATAAGTATTCCAATTTTTACTTTATCAATCCATTTTTAATGCTTTTAATTGATTTGCACTTTATCATTTTCACTCTTGAGTAGTGTTCGTGTGTGTGGTCAGTAGGGGTGGGGGTGGGGACGTTTCGAATTTTTAGTAATTGTGCATATTATAACCTTGATTTTCAAATTCAGAATTGAGGTGTTAAACAGTAACAATTCATTTGGATTTGAAGTAATTGTACATATTTGCATGTCTTCTTCTAATTCATTCTTATTTGTACTAATAACAACATTTTTTTTACAGAAAATGTCTCCTTAAGGTATTAAGGCGAGGATGATGATGCTGATTATGATGATGTCGTCTGGGCTCGGTGGTAGCGGAGGTGACGAGGGCTCCTCATCCCCTAGGCTCCCAAAATATGGCAAATTGGAGATGGCCATCGAGAACAAAATGGGGCTATTAGCGAGATCCCTTGAGCTGGTAAAGACGATCATCAGCCCGGGGTACACTAGTTGGAGGGAGGTACCAAATGAGCTCAAGTTAGCTATTTGGGTGGCACTACAGGTAATGTATTTATATTTATATTTATATTTATATGAATATTTCGATTTCGATTTATATTTATATTTATATTTATTCGCAGCTAACATTATATTTGTTGGATAGGAACAATTCATCTTGGATACAAAGCTACGCGATTCTGTCTTGGAGTAATTGAGGGAACAACACAAGACGTGGAAGAAAAATATGCGGACCCATTACTTTAGGAAGACCCAAGAGTCCGTTATCCGAATACGTGAATTCGTCCCACCGAAGGAGCCGTTCTCATTGGCACAATGGCAAAATTTCATTGACAATGAGATCGTGGAGAAGAAATTAGCATCTCGCCAATCGGGGAGGGAAAATTGGGCAAAAAAATGGACGTGCACTGCTCAGACCGAACGTCTTACGCCGAGGTGGAGCATAGGATGATGGTAATATTTAATTTTTCTATAACTACAAAAATATATTATTCTGCCTTATTTTACTTTGCGGGACCGATACTAATTTTGCTTTATTTTATTTCAGGGGACAGGGAGTGGCCCTAGGGGTAGGCCACATAGGCTCAATACTTATGTGGCTATTCAGACGAAGAAGAGGAAGGATAAGGAGGTGTCCCCGAGCGTCGCGGCCACGATTGTAAGTAATCCGACAGTTTACTTTTTGTTAATTATGTTATTATTTTTTATTTACTTATTTTACTAATCATGTGTTTTTTGCTGTTTCAGGCAAAGCTTAAAGAAGTGCATGAGTCGCAGTCTGATACCTCTTTGTCCACAGACGCACTCAGCTAAGGGCTTGGCGCTGATCGCAAGGGGAGGACAAGGGGGTGAGCACGGGGGTTGAAAAATCTAGGATCATTGGATTTGAGACAAGCGACATCGGGTTGTCTCAAACGGTGGACTCGCATGATGCGAAGCTGTCCCGTTTGGAGGCGATGGTCCAAGATATGTTCTCATTCAAGAAATTTTCATTGGGCGAAAATCGTAAGGTGCAGGAGGAGAAGGATGAGGACCTCACTGCTTCATCGCTGACACGTGCGGACTTTGATGATCCACTCCCCTATTTGGATCCCTTCAACTGACCGATGTCGATACTTGGTCGGCCGAGTGTGTTTTTATTACACATATTTGATGGTCAGCAGATAGGGAAGGGGTGGAGGGACCCGAATACCGTCCAGGGTATGCCAGTTCATGGACGTTCGCTTTAAGACATTGAGTCCAAGGTTCTCGTCATGCATATGATACCCGAGAAGGAGAACTCTCCCTTGTGGTTGCGCGAACAATGAGGCACGATGTATGTTACTGGGTGTTTTTGTTCATATATCGTGTGGCCTACTGACCTCCTCAAAGCTAACCTTACCCCAGACATGTAGTGACATTATTTGAATTGAATTGTTTTAAGTTGTTACATTTGAATTCTATTTGGATTATATCATGATGCATATTGTTTTGAATGTATATTTTCATGATCTCTATTTTATTTGGATATATAATGTTTGAACAGGTACAACGTTGCTATAATAGGTACAAATATACTGCTGGGCAGTGGCAGTGGCAGTGGCCATACTGCCCAGCAAATTGTTTTTCAATTTTGCCCAGAATTATCACGGTTATTGATCGTGATAATTTTTTATTAAAAGTCATGGGTTTGTCACGGTCATAAATCGTGACAAAACTTTTCATGGTCATAGACCGTGACATGTCCGTGACAAATCTAATGAACTTGCCACGGTCAATGACCGTGACAAGTCCGTGATAATAATAGTTATCACCCCCAGAATTGTCACGGTCATTGACCTTGACAAGTACAACTTGTCAAGGTCAATGACCGTGATAATTCGGCAGATTTGGTGCAGTTTTTGTTGATACAAAAAATTATCCACCTACGTGGATCAATTAGAAGTGGACAAGTTTCTCCTAACGTGATATAAATCATACTCAGCAGATAGTTGCTCGGCAAGAGTGCCAACCAATGTGGAAAATGCAGACCATCAATATAAATGAAAATCAACCACACATGAAGTGCAACCAAAGGTTTATCACACGTGGTTCATATAACAAACCATCACATTCATTATGTACAAGTGTAAATGCTTAAATGTATAAAGGCATTCCAACCCTTGATCTACGGGTCACTATAAATACATTGTATTCCTTTCATCAAAGGCAAGATAAAACGAATTCTAGGATATTCTTATTGACAATAACACCTAACTTTCTATAATCTCTGAAATCAATACCATAATAGCGGACGTAGGCTTTCTTACATAAACGTACAACTTTAAAACCGTGTGTCTCTCTTTTAATTATTTCATTACAATTCTATATTTTATCTGTGATTATAAAATTGGATCAAGTCCATTTTTTAACATCAACAGATTGACGTCGTCTGTGTGAACTTGCCTTTAATCGATGTTCTAAATGTCGTGCATCCTTGTTTAAAGAAAAATGAATATTCGAGAGCCCAGTGCTAGGAACGATGGAAACCCAACTGTTCCATCTGCTCCGCCTACAGTAGCCGACTTAAATGGTATTCTTGCCAATATTCTTAGGGTTCAAGATGCCATGTAGGAAATAATGAGATAATTAGCACAGTCAATACAATCCAGATCTCTAGACCTATCTAGGAAGAAAGCAATTCCGTCACCAAGGAGAGAAATGTTGCCTTCACCTCCTAGGCATAGCCAACACAGCTATTTCAGATCATCTCATGATAGGACTTATCTCCCAGTAGTTAGTTCATCAATTAGAGCCTCAGAGTTCCATGATGGATATTCTTTCTCTTTTGAAAGGCCAGGAGTCCTGGAAAGGTTGAGCAGAGCTTCACCTTTTTATCGTTTGGGACCCAAGCAAATAGAAGTCCTCCTAGAGCATTATCTAAGAACACTTAACATCTAACCGACCCTCATGAAGCCTCAGTCAGGTCAAGATCAAACGTCTGGCGATCTATACATGCCGAGCATACTTTTAATGAAAAGAGCTCGGCGCAGACATATGGTCGGGACAACTGCTTTATTTTGCATAAATATGACATAAGCAATCCATTATGGAAAGGATCAATCCAAGGATTAAAAGATCGAATGGGAGAAATGGAAAAAGCAAAGAATCCCTTGCAGAGGAGTTTCATCGAAGGATCCCCTTTTATTCCAGAAATTTTGTATTTTCTAACTCCATCTAAGTTTAAAGATCCTCTGGTCACCCCCAAATATGATGGCAAAACTAATCCAATTCTGCGCATTCAGTAATATCAAGCTGTTGCTGATATTTATTCAGTTCCCGATGAGATGATATGTAGAGCGTTCTCAAGCACTATTACAGGATCTACCCAAATATGGTATAATAACTTGCCCCGAGGACAAATTACCAACTTAAACCAGCTTGTCGAGCTGTTTATTAGCAATTTCTATTTTAGAGCCAAGCTAGTGAAGATAGTGTCTCATCTATTGAGTGTAAGGTAGCTAGTGGAGGAAACAACCAGGGAATATATCACTCATTTTAACAAAGAGAAATTTGAAGTGGTTGACTACGAAGAAAAAACAACCATTACCTCTCTCAAGAGTGGATTGCTTCTCTAGAAACTATATCATGCTCTGGCCAAAAATCCTTCTAAAATCGTGACTTAACTTACGGCTAAGGCAGGAAAAATCATGAATGCCAAGGAAGAAATGGCAATAAAATAGAGTCCAACCACTAATCCTAATAAGAAGGACCAGAAGGAACCGAATGAGTAGAATCCAAAGAAGGATGACAAGCTTAAAAAGTATGGAACTTATACTCCATTGATTGTTAGTATTCACCATATCCTAGAGGAAATAAAACACAATACAGATTTACTATGGCCTGAAAGATTGAGGGAACCTCCTAACAGGAGGGATGAAACTAAATATTGTGAGTTCCATAAGGATCATGGCCATACAATATATAACTGTATCATTTTAAAGAATGAAGTGGAATCTCTTATTCGCCAAGGAAAACTAAAAAAGTTTGTTGATCGGTGAGAATACAGAGAAGCAAGGGGAAGGTCAAATTCCCCACGAAAGCCCAGAGATGACATGAAAAGAAACTGTGAAGATGGTTATGAAGATGATCCTGACCTATCGAAGAATCCCAAGCAACCATAACGTGAGGTAGCTATGATAGTGCTGAATTTGATTGTCATGTAATTATAGGTGGTGATGCAGAAGGAGGCGATCACACTGTCGAAAGAAAAGCTTACTTAAATGAGCCCCATGACTGTTTTTTTATCCATAGAATCATTTTGAACGAAGATAATTGGCCCAAGAAGGTAAAAAAATACAAATTAGTAATCGACTTTTCTAAGAATGACCTCTCTGGGGTACTTTATCCCCATGATGATCCATTGGTCGACAAATTCAGGATCCAAGATGTTGTCATCACCATGGTGTTGATTGACAATGGGAGGTAGACATATATTATGTTTTACCCTTGCTTTCAGAGTTTAGATTCGAAACCTAGCCAATTGGAACCTTACCATAGGCCATTAATAGGTTTTTTAGATGAGAAAGTCTACCCTCTTGAGACAGTCAATCTTGAAGTGTTGTTCAACACCTCGTCGATGAGCCGTACTGAGAAAATATGCTTTTTATGATGGATAGTATGCCTATAATGTGATCTTCGGTAGGATAGGATTGAATAATTTTAAAGCTGTACAGTCAACAGTCCATCAATGTTTGAAGTTCCTATCTCATTTTAGGGTTGGGGTTGTGAAAGGTGACCAAAAGATGGCTAAAGAGTGGTACTACTCATCAGCCGAGTAAGAAGACTTAATTGAGTTGAATATAATGACCACCACTTATGAAGTGGATACCACTGAGCCCAACAATGACTCTGAAGTTGAAACTTTAGATCCTCGAGATGAGACAAAGTTCGTCAAAGGGAAGGTTGTGGAATCTACCGAAAGCATTATCCTGGATGACGGCAAGCCAGAGTGGACTACGTAGATTGGATTAACACTGGATCCAATCCTTAAACAGAACTTGATTATGTTCCTAAGGCAGCGAAGAAATATATTTTCTTGGATTCATGAGGATATTCTTGGGATTGACCCCAACTTCCTCTACTATGAGCTCAACATCAATAAGGATGCCAAGTAGATCAAGTAGAGATGTAGGGTTTTCAGTCCAGAGAAAAATCAAATTATTTAGGTAGAAGTGGAGAAGCTTCAAAAAGCTCAATTTATTGAAGATGTTAAGTATCCAGCCTCGTTGGCCAACGTTGTAATGGTCAAAAAGAAAAACGCTAACTGGAGGATGGGTGTGGATTTTACTGATTTGAATAAAGCCTGCCCAAAAGACCATTTTCTCTTGCCTATAATTGATCAAATGGTGGACGCAACGTCTGGACATGAGCTTTTAAGGTTCATGGATGGTTATTCAGGACTAGATAAAGATGAAACCTGAAGACAGGGAAAGTACAACCTTCATTACCAACCGCGGAACTTATTGATGCAACGTAATGCCCTTTGGGCTCAAAAACACTGGAGCGACATACCAGAGGTTGGTTAACAAGGTGTTTGAAGAATAAATTGTCAAGAACATGGAGGTTTATGTGGATGATATGTTAACAAAAATCAATAAGGCCTCAGATCATATCACCAATCTCAGTCAGACGTTTGACCAGTTGGAAAGCATCAGATGAAGTTGAATCCGATCAAGTGTGTGTTCGAGGTATAGGAAGGAATGTTTCTCGACTTCATAGTTAATAAAATGGGAATTGAAGTTAATCCATAAAAAGTAAAAGCTTTGATAGAATTCCAGTCGCCGACTTGCAAGAAAGATATACAAAGGCTCATTGGTTGAGTGGCAGCTTTAGACAGATTTGTTTTTTGAGCAACGAATAGATGCTTATTATTCTTCAAGGTGTTGAGAAAGAATTTTTAGTTGCTCAAAGATGCCACTATAGGCTCATTTTTAGTTGCTTCTTCATATTATCTACAAACTAAGGTCTTCACTAAAAGGCCAATATTTGGCGGGTTTTATTGTTGAGTTCACCTATCTATAGGTTCCCGACCAACAAAACTTGCATACCGAGCAAACTTCTGAGGAAGAAAACTCAGGTAAAAAACAAGCTCAAACTAGTGCCGATCAAATGGAATCATCCAAAACTTAGGAAATGGCTCAAAAATATATAGAGGAGAGTAAGAAAATATTCCAACATGGAGTTCTGTCTGAGGTAAGCTTCAATGGTCATATAGCATTGTGGAATTTCTACGTGGATGGATATTCATGTTCAACTGGTAGTGGAGAAAGTATAATACTTAATACTCCTGATGATATTGATATTAAGTATGCACTTAGGTTTCAATTGAAGCATAAAAAAATGAGGAAAAATATAAATCTTTGAGCAAGAAGTGGCACACAGTGATTCACAGTTAAGGGTAAACCAAGTGATTTATTTATATGGAGTCAAAGGAGAGTTGATGACTAGATACCTTACCAAAGCCATGTAATTCCTTACCAAGTTTCCTTCTGTACAGATGAACAGGATCCTAAGAATAGCAAATGCCCAAGATGATTCCCTTGCTGGACTAGCATCAGCAACAAGAATTGAGCTTAGGAGAATAATCCTAATAGAATCTTGGCTAATCGAGGCATTGATGAGTACTTAATGATTAATTTCATTATCATAGATTTGGGCTCTTCCTGGATGGACCCAATCAAAGCATATATTGAAGATGGAATCCTACCACATGATCCTAAAGATGCCAAAAAGCTCCAATATAAAGTAGCAAGATATGTGTTGGACAAAGCGGTTTTATACAGAAAGGGATTAATGATCCCTTGCTATGTTGTGTTCATCCAATGGTGGTGGAAGAGTTGATCAAAGAGGCATGAAGGTTTATATGGAGCTCACTCAGTTGGATGATCTCTTCTCCAAATAATCAACACTCAAGGATACTACTGGCCGACTATGAGGATAGATTATAAAGCCTTTATAAGAAAATATATTAAATGCCAGAAGTTCTATGCAATTCACAAAGCACCTGATACTGCTCTAGCCCCAATAACTTCACCTTGTCCCTTCACTATTTGGGGAATTAACTTAATTAGCCACTGCCGACCATCAAAGGTAGGTTTAAGTATTTGGTCATTGCAATTGAATACTTCACAAAATTGGTGGAAGCAAAGTCGTTAATTGATATTCCATATAAGAAAGTGTATCAGTTCATTTGGAAGAACATCATATTAAGATATGGGTTGCCCTATGCCTTTATTACGGACCACGAAACCCAATTTGACGACGATGAGTTTGAAACGTATTGTGACTAGTCCAAAATTCAGAAACTCCATTCTGCACCAGGCCATCCACAAAGAAAGGTCAAACAGAAGTTACAAATTGAACTTTACTCGATGGACTAAAAAATAGGTTTGATGCTGGTAAGGGTAACTGGATCAATGAATTGCATTTTGTTCTCTGGACTTATAGGACAACGTCAAGAACAAAAACTGGAGAGGCACCTTAGATACTTGCATTTGGAACAGAAGCTATGGTGCTAGTCGAGATAGGCTTACCAACTCATAGGGTCTGGAATTTTGATTCTCTAATTAGTGAATTGATGTGACAATTGGATTTAAATATGTTGGAAGAAGTCCGTGAAGATGTTACGCTCAGAAATTTTAAGTTACCAACATAGGATAACTCGCTTATATAATAAAATGGTCAAATTGAACAACTTCATAGAAGGTGACTATGTCCTTAAGAAGGTCATTTAGAAGAAAACCAAGCTTGAGGCTAATTGGCATAGCCCAAATCGCATCTCAGCAGTCATCTGATCAGGAACCTATCGTCCTGAGACCTTGGAAGGCGACGAATTCGAAAACCCCTAGATCACTGAACACCTCCAAAAGTATTATCACTGAGTCAAGGGGTTATCATAATTGCATTTCTTTTATTTTTTATTTAAGATAAATATTGTTCAAGTTTTAATAAAAAAATTAATTTCATTCCTTCAATTTTTTTGATTTTTTTGGGATTACGACGATATATATCCCCCCAGAAACAAGTAAACATGTCTCTTGGTCTTCAGCTCTTGTTGATCAGAAGAACATACTTAATCTTGTTGAATTTATCAAGTTCTAGATGCACCAACAGCTTAAGTCACAATCGTTTTTTCCTAAGATTAAACTTCATGTATGACTTCGTATGTACATGTCACGAACAAGAAGTAGTCATTACTTCATGTATGACTCTGTATTAACAAGTCATGACCAAGAAGTATTTTTTAACTAAGTTAATTACAGAATACTTGGTCGACCACAACACTTTACTTCATGTATGACGTCGGCATTGACAAGTCAAGAATAAGAAGTCTGTAAAACTTCGTATACAACTAAAAAGTTACAAACAAGTTTTATCGGACTAAGTTAAATGCAGGAAGACAAGTAAACATTCCTAATCATTGGAATAAAAACATGTAGTCCTCATACACTTGATCACTACTGATAACTAATGCTAAACTTGGATCAATAAATCTAAGTGCATTAGCACAATCTATGGCCTTATAAGTACAGTTTAATAATTCATTATTAGACAATAACTAAGTTGACTGATTGATTAAGTAATCAAGAGTTGACAACACAAAATATGGATTTGTATTCATATATTGATTGTATTACACTCAAATAACAAAATACAGAAAAGCTATTCAACACGACATTTTCCTTGAGCTTTGGAAGTTAGATGAGTAGGTTTCACTCTTTCCATTCGAGCAGGAGGATCATCCAAAGTATAAGGAGAATTAATAAAGTTGAAATCTCTTAGCATTCTCCTACTGCTACTGCTCGACGCATTGATTAGATGACGAGGACGAACTATCTCATGGACATCATGTAAACCATAATCTCCCAAATATTTAGTGATCAAGCACTGAGGAATAGCATCAGCACGGATCCATGTCACTATTTAGCAGACCAGGATCATTACACTACCATATCTCACTGTTACTATCATGCTTTAGAAAAGACAAGCATTTGGTCCACCCCCACTTAACCTTTGCTGTGGCCTTGGGTAAGGTGATCATCAATATGGCCAAGAACTTCGTTGTAGCCTTTCATCCACACCATTCCGGGTTATTTGTGAAATTGAAAGGTTAACCTTTCAACTTGATATTAAAGTTTTTTTAGAACATCACTCTTCACCTTCAACTACACAGATTGGTCGGCAATGACATTATCCTTAACTTCCAATTTTGTAGACAAATCAACAATAGCTTGACTCTTAGCTTTCAACTAGGCATCTTTGTCAGCTAATGTTGTCTTAGTCCTGACCTCATCAACAGTTGGTCGGCTCATCCTTTACTGTCTGGAAGTTTGTCCAGGCTTTGATTTATGTAGGGCTTCAAGTTCCTCCACAAGTCTGTCATTCTCAGTCTCAAAGATAGATGCCCTTCATCGGCACCATTGACATAAGACTATTTCAAAGTATCTACCTCATTTATGAGTTTGTTATTTTACTCCTCAAGAAATTTAGCAATGTCCTTGGCTTCATATATTTCTCGATTTAGCAGAAATTCTTTTCTCCTATACATGGAAGTATATTTTTTTAACTTCTTCTTAAAGCCACAGCCTTCACTTAGAGCTTTATATTTAGATGCATAGTCAAAGTGAAGAGAAACTAGAGAATATTTGTCATCTTCCTACAGATATTTAATCATCTCTTAGTAAACTGCATTATTTACTATAGCCCTGTCCATTACACAGTGGAGATGAACGTATGACTCTTTCACTTGTGTAGATGCTTCAGGTCTAATCAAGTCGACCAAATTTTCTTCTGTCAAAGGAACATCACCAACTTCCAAAAGACTTCTACACCGCTTAGCATCAAGCTAAAAAATACAAATGTAAGATAACAAGTATGATTAATAAACAATCATGACACAAGTATGAGAATTCATCTAACCAAGAAAGACAAGAAGATAATATGATAATCGCAACACATTTAGCAGGAGAGATTAATGAAAAAAGGCGTTACAAGTTGTTAAAACTATTGCTCCTATTACAAAACAGATGAACAAAAAAAGAAAACGAACAAAGGAGTTCAACCTTAACCTTATCCTGGATATTGCTTCTAGAAGGCTGGTTGGCAGGAGGGGCATTTTCATCAATAGTCTTTAAAGCAGACCCAACAGGTTGAAGAGAAGATCTCCAAATCCCACATCATCATCAAACTCTTCCTCCAAGTTGGGAGAAGAGCCTACCTCAGAAATAATTCGGATTCTGTTGGGGTGCTAACCTCCTTAAGGGCCTCCGACCAGCCATCCTTGAAAGAATTTTTTCTCAAAAACTCAATTTGAGTAAAGGCGACTTGAAATTCTTTGTCCCAGCCCTTATTTAAGGATTCCTCCTTAAGCTTCTTATTTTTGGCCTTCTATGCTACAACTCGAAAAATAGACTATCAGTTTTCTCCTCGATAGACTTTAGAAGACCCTCACTTGCAGGTAATTTTTCCTCGATCGCCTTAGCCTTATTTTATACAGATGATAAATTTGCCTTAGTAGTGGCCAACTTTCCTTCAGCAACTATCAAATTGGTCTTGACAGTGACCTATTTTTCCTCAGCTAAAGTGGCTCTATTAATAGCCTTCTGCATCTCTTCATCCCAAGCTTTCTACTTGGATTCTAATAATTGCCTAGACGCCTCAATAGATTTCCTCAGACCCTCAGGGTCCTTTTCAACTTCTCCACCATAAGAATGAATCTACTCGTCCATCTCAAGAATTTGATAAAAGTTTGCTAAAAATTGCACAAAGAACAATATCATATTAGAATGAACATCAAAATAAAAAACACACAAAAAGGCAATTAATAAATGAGAAAGGATTACCATTGCCAAAATTTGGCAAGCATTTTAAGCCAATTTCAATCTTGGCAAAGGGGAAAGAGTTGCTCTATCAACAGAGCGATTACCAGTCTTGATTAAGTTCCTAGAAACACCAGGATGGATAGTGATGGAGGATGACTCAGCAATAGTCAAGTCTTCCTGAATCTTCTCGACCAACCCCTGGTCAACAGTAGAGCTCAACTTCCTTATCGGGCAAACCTTTCTTAAACCTCCTAAATTAAGGAGGAGCAATATTTACTTCCTCATGAATGATGACTTGAGGAATCTTTTCCTTCTCAGAAGCCTTGGATACTTTTCTAGATTCTAAGCAAGCCCAATAACTTTCTTGGCAGGTGGACAAGGATCAATAATCAAGTGATGGATATTTCTCTTTCCCATGATATCAAGTGGAGAAGAGGGCATGGATGAAACGTCCAAAGACTCAAAAGATGAAGAAATCCCCAAATCCTTTTTTATACCAGTAAATTCTTCAGCAGAGGAAATAGGGATTGGTTCTCCCTCAAGATTGATAGGGTTAGCAATGGTAGAAATAGTGGAACGAGCAACAAATGATCCTGCACAGCAGAAAATAAAAGGCAGCTCTGGGGTGTTCCTCACCAATTATTTGATGGATTCTCCAAAGAAATTTAAATTCACGAATATTGATGTCCTCATCTTTCAAACACTTCTTCTTCCTCTCAACGTTGCGAAAACAGAAATAAAACCAGAAATTATAGATTATCATATTATCAAACAATTGGTAAACAAAATAGAGGCGTACAACAACTAAACCAATAACCTATGCCATGACCCACTTGGGGGCATCTGGGCCCATCATACACTTCTCCTGTCTGTAATGGAGCGTGTCGCCAATTTTTTGCAATGACTCCATAATCAAAATAATATTTATTTGAGTCAGCAAATTGACAACTAAGTCCCTATTGACAAACCTAGTCTTTACTGTCACTCGTAACCCATTCGTAATAAAACATCAGTTCCGGGATACCAATATGGGTTCCATGTATCTGATTCAGCTTATGAATTCGATTGACCACTCTCCAAGTATTGGGGGCTACCCTAGAAGGTACAACTTCAAAATATTAGAAACATTCTAAATAAAACCTATTGGGGGGGGGGGGGGAATGTGAAGCCACTTGATGTAAGAAACAGAGAAGGAATCCATTAATCCTTAGGTAATGACAACACCTCAAGAGGGGGTATGGTCATTTCTAATCCAACCAAATCAAGAATATTCCTTTCCTGCCTAAATTCCTCTAAGGAATCCCATTATACAATATAAACCATGGCTATAGTAAAAGAAAGACAAAAAAGTGAAATGAAAGGGGGAAAAGAAAGCTTATAGAGAAAATTGAGGCTGAAGCGAAGGAAGAATGCAAAGAAAAAGCCCAAAAATAGAGAACTTAGAGAATAAGTAGAGTATGAATGCTTGGAAAGGTTTGGTAAAGGAAATTCGACAAAATCTCACCTTTTATAGCCTACCTAGGAAATCATGCCTAAAATGATTAGCTGCTTTGACGAATGACATTCTTACAGCTTTGCAATTCTGATAACACAAAATACCAATATACCCTTTGGCGGTTCGCTAATTTTAAAATTAGTTACAAAATTTTTATTGCAAAATCAAAACATGGAAAATTTTTACAAGCCCACATCTCGGCATGCGCCAATCAACATTAAAGAAAATATACTCCATCCTTTCAACAAAAGCATCAAGAATGAAGTATTGGGGGCTTCTGTTTATACCAAAAATTATCCACCTACATGGACCAATCAGAAGTGGACAAGTGTCTCCCTACATGGCATAAATCATAGTCAGTAGATAGTTGTTCGACAAGCGTGCCGACCAACATGGAGATTGTAGACCATCAATTTAAATGAAAAGCCACCACACTGGATGTACAATCAAAGGTCTTATCACATGGTTCATATAACCAATCTTCACATTCATTATGTACGGGTGTAAATGCTTAAATGTATAAAGGTATTCCAACCCTTGATCTCCAGGTCATTATAAATACATTGTATTCTTTTCATCAAAGGCAAGATAGAACGAATTCTAGGATATTCTTATTAACAAGTATACTTGGTTTTCTGTAATTTCTGAAATGAATACCATAACAGTGGATGTAGGCTTTCTTATATTGCCAAACCACTTTAAAACTATGTGTCTCTCTTTTAATTATTTCATTACAATTCAATAATTTATATTTCACTATAAAATTGGATCAAGCCCATGTTTTGACATCAACAACCTCATACAAAGTATTTTGTATGATTTAAATTACATTATCCAAACTTTATATCTTTCAAAGGTGACCCAAAAGATTGATTATTACAAAACTACTTATTTACTATCAGATATGTGGAATTAACTCCTCAATCCTTGATTATAATCCTCGATGTTTACTTGATATATATTAATTACCCCATACAGAAACATTTTATGTCATTCTTTTTACTTGGACCTAAAAGAACATTCACATTTATGTGTCCTCTATTTCGCATGCTTTGTGTTTCTTTTGTGTGCAACCTAACTATAAAATATTATCTTCCAAAATTCTAGTGCATTTATATTTATTGCTTTTATTTAGGTACCAGTACAATGGCTTGAATGAAAGCTATGTATGGAGATTCCATAGTTGACGGGGAAATTACATAGCGAAATGAACTTAAGTAAGCATGTATAAGTGTATAAGTTTAATACTTGAAAATTGGGAATGTTTTTTATACATATAATCCCCAATTTGATAATTACTCAGTTTGATATATAGATGGTAAGAGTATTATCTTAGGAAAATTATAAAACATGTTGGAAACAATATCAAAATGTTAAATAAGCTTACAAAATGACCCTTTAAATGCAAATCTTAAGTCTTAGTTTTATCATTTGAAGAAATTTTCATATTGTTATTGGTTATTGAGAATTGGTATATAATTTTAAAGATAAATGTAAAGTGATGAGTAAATAGCATGAAAAATTAAATAATTCCAAGATTGATATACTTTTGTGTTCGATAGCATGTGTTGGAGTTTTACTATGGAAAGAAAAAAATATTCAAATTAATTTCTGCAAGGCACGTTCTGGGAATGCTGTCTTTTAGGCAAAATTTATCCCAATCCGGTTGAGACAGAACCGAGAGTACACAATGGGTTTTATAGAATCTGCCTTCAGGATACAATACAGCGTATGAACAGTTAATTTAATTCAAATTATGTACTATTTGATCAAACTGAGAACACTCTGAATTTGTACTATGATAATACCAAAAGGTAGAGGATGAATAGAGGAGAAATTAACAATTTTCGGTGTCCAAAAAGAGGTCTGGAACTCTTTTTATAGCCATTTCTGTGACTATTCTTTAACAGTCATAGCTCTTCATGTAGCGACTCAGCAACCATTGAATCGTTCCTGTTTGGAATAGCTTCTATCTCACGGTTCTGATTAGGCATCCCATCGTAAGCGAATGGACATTCCCTACACGAAATGCTACGATTTCATTTAACAGTTCATTTCAAGTCATTTTGTATTTTAAACCTTTTAATCAGATTGTTTCATCAAACCCGTTGATCAGTGTTACCTCGCCAAAACTTTAGGGTCGTGCCAAGTGCGCGTTAAAGTGCGCAATGCGTCCTAAGTCACCCAATCGCACTTTCGCATGCCGCGTATTGCGCTTATGCGTGTCAGGGGTCTCGATTAGTGGTGCTTAAGCACCACCGCTATGCGTGGGATCATTGTCCCTTATTTGACTTGTCAACTAGAAGTTTAGTTGTCCTTTAGTTGATATACCACCACTTTTTGAGGTACTCTTCCAATGTGGGACAATATGGGATTTTGAGCACTCCCATATCTTTCACACCCATTTGCTCATGTTTCTCCCTTCTAAAATAAACCCCAAACTATGTTTAAAATAAAACACCAATTAATATAATAAAATATTAACAACTAATGTTTAAAATAAAACATCAATTAATATAATTAGAATATTATATTATATTGAAATTTATCCAACATTCCCCCACCAATTTCAATATACACAAGAGAGGATACAAAGGATTGATTACTCAAAACAAAAAGACAATAGATAACTTTTGGCACTATCGCTAAAATCTAGTACATAAATGAGAAGTGTCTTTCGGACTTGAACTTCCATATAGTGTAAACAATTCAAAGCTTCATCAAGGTTCTGTGGTGAACGTATCTTGAACCAAGGACCTTTTGATATGAGACGGAACTATCACACATACCGATTTCTGAGTTTATAAGTGTTCTTCTAGCATGCACTTTTATGGTCTTGTGCTAATCCTGATTTCACGAGCGCTTTAGGATCGGTCGTGATTCCATAGAAAGCGACCACACTTTCGACACTCGTATAGGTAAATCAACTTTAGTGATTCTACGAGTCACACTTATATGATTTATTAAGAAGTAACCTTCATCCTCTAACATGCAGAAAACCAACACTACGCACATAGGAATGGAACTTTTGTATAAAATTTCTGCACATAGGACGTAACCTTCCTTTGATCTGTTAAATTCTTGTTCGTTTTAATATAGTCGACTGTAATTACTCCTTCTTTGTGTAATTTTCTTATAATTTAATGCCTTAGACTAATGTGTCTAGATTTTCCGTTGTAAGTTTTGTTCGAAACTTTATAAATTGTGGCTTGGTTATCAGAACTTATCATAATATAAGGAGATGGCTTTTTCCATAAAGTAATATCATACAACACATTTCTAAGCCATTCTACTTCTTTAAATGCGTCTGCTAGGGATATAAATTTAGATTGCATTGTTGAATCTGACACACATGTTTGTTTCCTAGATCCTCAAGAGATAGCTGTTCCTCCTAACGTAAAAATCCAACTAGTAGTTGACTTGGATTTTGATTCAAGATTATTCCAACTTGAATCACAATATCCTTATAAAACAGATGTATATCCTACATAATATAAGCCATAATCCAAAGTCCTCTCCAGGTATCTAAATACTCTAGAAATCGCATTCCAGTTCTCTTGTCATGGATTAGTTGTAAATCTACACAAGACACTCACTGCATAAGCAATGTCTGGTCTAGTGCAATGCATGGCATACATTAGACTCCCAATAATAGTAGCATATTTAAGTTGTTCCATAGCATGCCCATTATTTTTCATTAATTTGATACTAGGATCCATTGGTGTAGCAGTTGGCTTAAGTTCAAAATGATTATATCTTTTAAGAACTTTTTCTATATAATAATATTGAGATAACGCTAAAGAATTATCCTTTCTCACAATTTTGATTCCTAAAATCACATCTGTTTCTCCAAGATCTTTCATATCAAATTTTGATGAAAGAAACCTTTTGGTTTCTTCAACATATTTGAGATTAGACCTAAATATTAACATGTCATCCACATATAAGAAAATAATAACACCAACACCATTTTCAAATTTACTATATATAAATTTGTCAGCAACATTAACTCTATATCCATGGGATATAACAATATTATTAAACTTCTCATGCCATTGCATAGGAGCTTGTTTAAGTCCATAAAGAGATTTAACCAGTTTACACACTTTCCTTTCTTGGCCAGGCAAAACAAACCCTTTGGGTTGTTCCATTTAAATCTCTTGGTCTAAATCACGATTTAAAAATGCAGTTTTAACATCCATTTGATGAATAACTAAATTATGAATAGAAGCAAGAGATATTAATATCCTAATGGAAGTGATTCGAGCAACAAGAGCATATGTATCAAAGTAATCAATTCCATATTTTTTCTTATAGACTTTAGCAACTAATCTTTCCTTCAATTTATTTATAGAACCGTCCAGATTTAATTTCCTTTTAAATATTCATTTGCACCTAATAGGTTTAGCTCCCGGGGGAAGATCGGAAAAAACCCAAGTTTGATTTGACAAAATTAAGTTCATTTCATCATTGATTGCTTCTTTCCAAAAGACAGCATCCCTAGATGTTACCACTTTATGAAATGTTGTCGGTTCATCTTCTATATTAAGAACACATTTTGTTTTATTCTTAGTTTCATTTAAATCCCTCTCAACCAAATAGATAACAAAGTCGGGCTCATATGTTTTTTCAGTTCTTTGTCCTTTACTTCTTCACGGCTCAACGTCATTTGTCGTTTTCGAAGAAGTTATTGTTTGTGAATTTTATTCTGAAGGTGATGAGTCAACAGTCAGATTATTATTTTCTAAACCTTGATTCAAAGTACTAAACTTTGTTAGATTTTCAAAGAATTTCACATCTACTGACTCAATGATTTCTTGAGTTTCAAGATTTAAAAATCTATAAGTCGTACTGCTATTAGAGTATCTAATAAAAACACATTTGTAAGTCCTATTTCCTAGTTTAGGTCATTTTGGTTCAGGTTTTCTGACATAAGCATGACATCCCCAAAATTGAAGACGTCTAATATTAGGCTTACGATTAAACCTTAGTTCGTATGGTGTAATATCCTTATTTTTCAGTGGAACTCTATTTAAAATATATCATGCGGATAAAACCGCTTCTCCCCACATTGACAAAGCTAAACCATAACTGATTAACATTGCATTTATCATTTCAACTAAAGTACTATTTTTGCTTTCCGCTGTTCCATTTTGTTGTGGCGTATAAGGCGCTGTAACTTGATGGATTTTCCCTTGAGTATTACAAAATTTTATAAACTCACTCGGGTAATATTTACCACCCCTATCGGATCGTAGGACTTTAATTTTTCGATTTTCTTGAGTTTCAACTTTTGCTTTAAAAATTAGAAATTTCTCAAAAACTTCATTTGTACTTTTAAGTAAATATATATATGCATACTTAGAGTAATCATCAATGAAATTTAAGAAATATTTATTTCCACAACGAGTCATATCACTCTTCATATCACATACATCATTATGAATAAGATCAAGCATTTCGGATGTCCTCTCAACAGATTTAAACGACTTTTTAGTATTCTTCGATTGAGCACAAATTTCATATTTAGAAAGGTTATCAAATTTACAATCCGATATTAAACCGAAATTAGTCATATTTTTTATACTTTTATAATTCACATGACCTAATCTACTATGCCATAAAGAAATAGACTCCACCATATAAGCAGAACTAACATCATTGATTATATTAATTTTGATCATGCCGTTACAAGAGTACCCTTTGCCAATAAATTGGCCATTATTAGATAAGACAAACTTATCAGACTCATACACAAGTTTGAAACCTCTCTTATTGAGAAGGTCCCCAGGCACAATATTTTTACACATATCAGGTACATGAAGTACATTAATTAGAGTAAGAGTCTTTCCAGAGGTTAATTTCAATTCCACAGTGCCTTTACCAACTACATTGGTGTGAAGATTATTTTCCACCTTCATTTATTTTCCATCAATTTCTTGATATGTTTTGAATGAAGAGCTATCTTTGCATATGTGGACCGTTGCGCCAGTATCCAACCACCATCCACTTTCATTATCAATTGAATGTGCTTCGCATGCAGTAGCAATAAGATCTTCAACATTATTGGTTTCCTTCGTCCCTTATTTTTTCTTAAATGCCTTCTTTTTAAGACGACATTCCCAAGAATAATGGCCTGATTTGTCACAGAAGAAACATTTTCCCTTCTTTTTCTTATTTGCAGCTTAGTTCTTGAATTTTGAGTCATTCTTTGCTTTAAATTTTGAGTCTTTGGTAATCTTGGATTTTTTAACCTTAACCATATTGGCTTTTGAATGACCCTCACCTTGTGCATCCTTCTTTTCTCAAATATGAGTATCATCTTCAATACGAAGGTGACGAAGAAGGGATTCTACAGTATAAGTCTTTTCACTGTGATTAATTTTCTTCTTCAAGCCATTCTAAAAGGATGAAAGTTTTGAAACAATCACCCCTACTTGAAATTCATCTTGAAGATTAATTCCAATGACTTTAAGGTCACCAACAATCTGTTGGAGTTCATGTGCTTGTGCAACGACAAATTTATCATTACTCATTCTAAAATTCATATAGTTTGAAAAAAAAACTTACGGTTGCTTGCTTCCTCGTTTTGATACTTTGTCTCCAAATCCTTCCATAATTCCTTTTCCATCGGAATCATTCGATGAGCGCTATAAAAAGTTTGAGACAAAACATTGAGGCTGTGTCCTCGATACATAAAGTCGTCTTCTTTCCTCTTCACACGTTTTTGCTTTATTTCTTCGGTGTGTTTGGGTGTGGGCTCGGGAATTTTCTCAAGGTTGTCGTCTAGAATGTATGCTAATTTTAGTGATGCGAGGAAGAACATAATTTTCTCTTGCTAACGGGTGACATTTCTTCCATAAAAATGGTCGAGTCGAAATAAGTCTTGACTCATCACTTGGATAGATTGTGCCACTGTTCCTTCCATTTGGGTGGAGTAATAAGAATTTTTCCTAAAACTGTTGGAGTTTTACTATGGAAAGAATGAAATATTTAAATTAATTTCTGCAAGGCACGTTCTGGGAACGCTGTCTTTTAGGCAAAATTTCTCCCAATCCGATTGAGACAGAACCACGAGTACACAATGGGTTTTATAGAATATGCCTTTAGGATACAATGTAGTGTATAAACAGTTTGTTTGATTCAAAGTATGTACTATTTGATCAAGCTGAGGAACCTTTGAATTGTTAATATGATAATGCCAAAAGGTAAAGGATGAAGAGAGGAGAAATTAGCAATTTTTGGTGTACAAAATAGAGGTCTGGAACTATTTTTATAGCCATTTCTGTGACTATTCTTCAACAGTCATAGCTCTTCATGTAGCGACTCAGGAACCGTTGGATCGTGCCTGTTTGGAATAACTTCGATCTAACGGTTCTAATTAGGCGTCCCATCGTAAGCGAATCGACATCCCCTACACGAAATGCTATGAGTTCATCTAACAGTTCAGATCAAGTCATTTTGGATTTTAAACCCTTTGATCAAATCGTTTAATCACAACCGTTGATCAGTATTTACCTCGTCAAAACTTTTGGGTCATTCCAAGTGCGCGTCAAAGCGCACAATGCGCCCTAAGTCCCCTAATCGTACTTTCTCACGCCGCGTATCACGCTGACGTGTGTCACGAGTCACGATTGGTGGTGCTTAAGCACCACCACGATATGTGGGATGATTGCCCCTTATTTGACTTGTCAACTAGAAATTTAGTTGTCCTTTAGTTGATAAACCACCACTTTTTGAGGTACTCTTCCAATGTGGGACAATATGGGTTTTTGAGCACTCCCATATCTTTCTCACCCATTTGCTCATGTTTCATCCTTCTAAAATAAAACCCAAACTATGTTTAAAATAAAACACCAATTAACATAATAAAATATTAACAACTAATGTTTAAAATAAAACATCAATTAATATAATTAAAATATTATATTATATTGAAATTTATCCGACAACATGTGCTAGGCCAATCATGGCAGAGAAGCATTGCCCCGCCAATATATTTCAATTCTTAACAAGTTATACAACAAGCCTTATAAAACTTCAATTCATTGCGAAGGGCTAATAACAAACTACCCTTTTCATCTTTTGCAAACTAAGAGCATTTTTAACTCATAACTTATGTTTCTTTATTACATGTTTGATTAATTAGTCTTTAGTTTTATGTGTTGATTAAGTCTTTAGTGGTAGTTTGGAGTGGGATAATTAGTATGGGAGAAGTAGTCTTTTAATTGGAGTATCTGTACTCATATTCCAATAAGGGTTCCAACCGCATGTCCTCTTTCTTTGGTACAATCATGTTTTTATGAGAAGTCAGTTGTAATAAAACTCCTATATACATGAGGTATAAATTATTAATGATTCATGACTTATCGTACTGTTAACTTGAGTTGAATAAGGTCATGGATCTTCCAAATACCTATTCTTATTTTCACTTCAAATTCAATATAGGTTCCAGTAGGAACAAATAAAAAAATCCTTTGTACATACCAAAGTGGTATTAGAGTCTAGCTATGGACCAAATTGTGGATCAACTGAAAAAATATATGGAGGCCCACATGACACAATGCAATGGATAACATTTATATTATAAAATCTTGACACTCGTGTGGAACATGTAGTGAGACAATCAAGCCATGTCGATGCTGAAAAATATACTTACATGAGTCAGGTGAATGGGGTCCGTCGATATGAAGATGGTGGTTATCATCACACCCATTCTAGTCACTCATCCATGTCAAATATTGTGAAGACATATTATCCTCACTATAATGGCAAATTACACCCACGAGTTGATTGTGCAGAGTGGAACATTTCTTCCATCTCCATGGTGTGCCGAATTCAGATCGCGTCTTTTGGGTGCCCTTCCATCTTGAGGGAGATGTCAAACTGTTTCTTAAGTAAGAAATGGTTGATGTTTCTTGGGAGGACTTTAATGAAGGTATTGATTCTCGATACAATGCTAATTAGTTTTTTTTATTTCTTCGATGAACTTACTAAATTGCACCAAACCGGGACCGTACAAGAGTAACAAACCAAATTTGAAAAGCTACTTGCCAAGGCTGGACCATTACCTCCAATTAAATAAATGAGTTGCTTTGTAAGTGGGCTATAGGATGCCATTTGAACTCATGTTTAAGAAAATAAGCCCAGTACTTCATTATCCACCGTTGGGATAGATTGAATGTAAGATTCTCGAGATCTCCCTCACCCAAAGGCAACTCTAGTTGATGTAACAAAAGATTTGTGTCGGGACATTGTTGTAAGAAGTTATTCTAAATTCATTCCATTTTAGAGGATAGTGATTATGAGGAGGATATGGAGATCGATGGTGGCACAAATGATTAAACACTAGAAATATCATTGCAAACTCATTCACCAGACATAACACGTGTTATGGGTAGTTTGGGAAATAATTAAGTCATCATCCTCATTGATTCAAGAAGTAATCACAATTTCATGTGTGAACAAGTCATGAAAAAAGTGAGATTGTAACCAACCTCAATTAGGAGTTTAGAAGTAATGGTATCCACAGATGAGAGGTTGAGTAGATTAGGTAAATGTTCTCGTACTCAAAAAAATCTACAAGTCATTTAGATATTTGTAGATCTTTATATACTTCGACAAGAAGGTTATGATGTTGTTTTACGTACTCAGTGGTTGAGTAGCTTAAAACCCGTTGGGTGGAATTTCTCCAAATTCCAAATGAAGTTCAAGGTGTGAGGAGAGGAAATGGCTTTGCGAGGCTTAGTGGGTTCTGAAAATAATGTTTGTAAAAACCTTCAAATAGTAAAAATATCCAAGAACATGGAAGGAATTTTGTTAAAATAGTACTCCATGGAGGGGTCACAAACATGTACTATTGAGTCTCTAATGCATTCTAAAATCAAGAAGTTACTTCACATATACAAAGGGTTGTTGGCATCACCTAAAATACTTCATCCTTAACACTCACAAGATCAAAAAATCGGTATCAAAAAATCGCATTTCATCTAGTTAAGTAATTGTCTCTATCAAGCCATATTAGTACCTTTATTTAAAAAAATATAAATAGAAAAATTGGCGACAGAGATGTTATATACTGATGTGATTTTTCCTAAGAGCAATTTGTATTCCTTTAGTGTAATTCTAGTCAGGAATCATGGTGGATCATGACAAATGTACGATGATTATCTGGACTTGAAAAAAATTACAATCAAGGATAAATTTCCAATCAATGTGATTGACGACTTTTTAGATGAATTAAATTATAACGCCCCTAAAATTATATAAGGTCGAGACCATATAGGGATCCACATCCACTTCACCAAAAATAGTAATTTGGCACGCCTTGATATTAAAAAATTAGCACAGTTTAAAATTGTGCCAAATTCTGACACGGTTTAATGACAATCGGGTACACTTTAAAACACTGCCAAAATTTGGCACTGTTTTTAAGTGTGCGAAAATTGAGTACTTTTACCAAAATATAAAATGCTCTAAAGAAATTACACTCCCTCACTTTTAAGGCCTCCCGCTCAAACCTAAACCTTCATCTCTCCCCCTCTCTCACGCAGGCACTCATATTAGTTTTTCCTCGTTTCTTATGATTTCTTCATTGCTTCTGCTTGGATTTATGTTTTCCTCGCATGATTTTCTGCTTAATATTGATTGAAATCATAAATGAGATTTTGTAGAAAATCTAGGGTTTTGTTATGCGCTTTGGAGCAATTTTTTTTAAACCCCTACACGGAGTAATATGGAGTAAATGGAATGCGTCTCCCAAACTATGTTTCTTTTGTATTTATGAAAAAAGGAGATTGAGCCTTGGAAAGTGGTGATTTAAGTGAGATTAAGCCTCAGATCATCGGGGTAATCTGAGGGGTTAGGTGACATACATTCTTTTTCTTCCTATATGTTTATCTTTCACCATATTACTTATTTTCACGTTATCTTTCATTGACTTGTTATTATATCTTTTATTTACTAGTATTAACATTGGCAGATGGGATGAGGACTTTGATATAAACCTTGGTGAACTATTTGAGCTTATCCATTCCATATTCCTTGTTTCCTCAGGATAGCGGCCACGGATAGTTTAGAGGTTGAGGATGATATTAGTGGTTAAGTAGAGGTTCAGAGATAACAAAGTATTTGTAGGTTGGGAAGTTAGTTGGTAAGCCATCGTGGAGGATATTAAAGGCCACAGAGTATGTTCTAATCTAGAGAGAATTTTTTAGATAATTTACCTAAACTTCGCTCTTAGTTGCCATTATTCAACTTTATATTTTTATTTTAAAGTTATATGAGGAGAAACTTTAGTAGGGAATGTATTAGAGTTTGTTATATATATTTGGGTGGATTTAGTATTTATTCAATGATCCTTATGTATTGTGCATCATTAAACATTGATGATTTATTAATCTGCAAACCTTGATGATAAGGTCGTTGTCTTCCAAAAGGCCACATCATGTTATTTTCCCTAACAGTTAAGTCTAAATTTTTTTCAATATGAGAATAAGTGACAACAATGGTCGCGGCGTAATAGGGCAGGCAATGGGTGTAACATAAATGATGAAAAATTCTTCTCAAAGATGGATCTACATTTGAGATATCATCAAAATCAGGTACACCCAAGTGATAGAGAGACGAGATCTTTTTGGACTCACCGTGGTAATTATGAATTCTTTGTAATGCCATTTGGCCACACTAATTCACCTTCATCCTTTCAAAAAAATCATGGGATGAATATATGAAGCACGTAGAGATTGTATTTTCTGTCTGACAATCTCACCAATTATATGTCAAGCAAGAAAAATGTCAGTTTGTCCAAAACCAAGTGTAATACATTGGTCATGTAATTTCATATATATGTGTTGTTATGGACCCAAATAAAATCATGGTAATGATAAGTTGGCCTAAACTGATTAAATTGAATTCATTTAGAGGGTTTTTGGGTTTGATGGGCTATTACCAAAAGTTTATTCAAAACCATGGTAAAATAGTTGCTCCACTTATACAAATGTTGAATAAGAACTCATTGTTTGGGACGCAAGAGGTAGAAGAATCATTTCATAAACTGAAGGAAGCGATGCCAAAGGCTCTAATATTATCTTTCCTTATTGTTTTAGAAAATTCATTGTTAAATGTCAAGTAAGTGGTTTAGGTATGGGAGTTGTCCTGATGCAATATAGACCCATAGCATTTTATAGTCATGTATTACAAGGAAAAAAATTCTTTTATCCACCTATGAGAAGGAAATCTTAGCCTTACTTTTGGTTATGAAAAAATTGCGGTCATACTTATTGGGACGATAATTTTTTGTTTGGACTGATTATCATAGTCAGAAGTATTTGTGGAATCATAAAACTACTACTAAAACTTAACAAGGTTTTATAAGTTGATGAGGTTTGACGTTGTTATTGAGTATAAAAAGGGAAGGAGAATGTGGTAGATGATATTTTTTCAAGGACAGAAGATGATATAGTGCATGAAGAACATGAAGGAGGGGAGCTTGCAACCATTAGTCAACCAATTCCTAATTGAGTGGAGTTTATCATGTAGGAAGTAAAATGTATCCTAGATTTGCAAGGTTTGGTACAACATATCCAAGATAACGAAGTGGTGAGGCCATATGAATTCAAATATGGAGTTAACTCCTTATTGAAAAGATTTATCTTACTGTAAATTCTTCATTGATTCAGGATATAAGTGGTCAATTCCACTAAAGTACCGATAAAGGATATTAAAAGACTCTTCAGCGAATTAGAGTAAATTTTACTCGGCAAGAATGCATAGAACCATTTGAGAATTTGTTTCATCTTTTGATGTGTGTCAAAGGCACATGTTCGAACATCTTGCACCTACTATATTACCTCATCCTTTTTCCATTCCTACTCGGATATGGGAAGATATTTCTATGTATTTCATTGATGATATTCCCATATCTAGGCTAATAACTACAATTTTAGTCATTGTTGGTAGGCTTTCCAAATGTGATCATTATGTTCCATTGTCACACCTATACACGTCTTAAGGAGTTGCACAAGTTTTATTTGATAATATCTTTAAGTTCCATGGCATGCCAAAGGAATTTTTTTATAATCGAGATAACTTTCACAAAAATTTTTTGGTCAGAAGAGTTCATGCTTAACGACACTGATTTCAACTATAGCTTAACATACCATCCCTATACTGATGGTCAAAGTGAAGAGGTAAATCATACCGTAGATATGTACCTATGATGTTTCAGCGGTTCATAACCTAAGGAATGGAATAAATGGTTAGCATGGCTTGATTATTTCTATAATACTAGTTATCATTCTACTATTAAAATCGCTCCTTTTGAAGTTTTGTATGGCCGGCCACCACCTGCATTATTATCTTACATTTCGGGTCGGGCTAAGTTTTAAGTGGTGGATAAATAATTAATTAATCATGATCAACTTATTAAAGACTTACAAACCACCATTAGGAAGCCCAATTACGCATGAAGAAAGTGTATAATCTCCATCACAAAGAGAGAGAAAGATATTGTAAGGAACAAACAATACTTAGGCCCAATTTTGGCCAGTCCAAACAGGCCCAATAAGGCAACACGGTGTCTTAGCCCAATTTGCCAATAAAAGGGACAAGCATTTATCACGTGGATAAATACGAAACAGTTATCATTTGAAGAGCTTGGGTCGATTACCTATAATCTCGAACAAAATAATCAGGAGTCACCATACGAGACAACGGAAAGCCAAAAGAGTTCCTTGAACGACTCAACCGCTTTTGTTTTACGAGACTATAAATACAACCCTTACCTTAGGGCCAAAGGGGATGTAACTTTAAAACTTTGGGAGATATAATAAAAACTCTGTGACCTCTCCATAGATGTGGGAAATTTTTTGAACCACGTAAATTTGTGTGTTTTGTGACATTTTCATTCCCTTTCATTAATTGATTTGTAGAACTCATTAATTATGATTAATTGCACTCGCAATTAGCACCGTCTGTGGGAATCAATTTTCTTCCTACGAAAGAAATACCTACAAAAGAATATCTACAATGTCTCACCAACCATATATTTCACCCCAACCCAGTCACTTCCAAGATGACCTAGCTCTACGTAGGGTTAGATCTCAAGTTCGCCAAAATGGAAACCCAAGATTTCATTCAGAGCAACATCTTTTCGTGGAAAGCCATAGGCAGCCTAGATCAACCGAGAGCTTACGCTTAGTCGATGCATACAAATCAAGGTTTCAATAACAGGAGGGGGCAACTCGCCTCCAAATTGAGGAGAATTCTTGCCTCGAGTGGTGACTAGAAAAGATAGAGAGAGAACTCCACCAGAAAAATTAAAAATGCCATGGTCAGACTCCTAGCCCTCAGGCAAGGAAGACTCGCAGCTGAGGAAGGAAAGTCGAGCGCAACCATGAGCATTAAGAATATAGAAGTCACCCAGGAAGGTGCCATCGAGATAATGAGTGCCATAAGGATGACATAAGGAGTTTGGTTTGGAGGGAAATGGACCAGCACCTAGCTCACCGAGGAGCAAGATCAATAAAAGAGTTGGTAATGAGAACCTTAATTACTTAGATGAAGTATCCTTTCTCATGGTCCATTAAAGACGAGGAACCCCTAAGAATTTTGCAATACCTAGGTTCAATATCTATGATAGAAAAATAGAACTTATAGATCATGTTCAATACCTAGGTTCAATATCACAACGATTCTCTGATGTGTCATATTTTCCCTTCCATATTGGACGATGTCACCTAGAAGTGATTTGAGAGGATGCCTCATAAATATATTAAGAGCTTCAAGGGCCTTCACTGCTTGCTTCATAAATAATAGCTCTCATTCAAAAAGGATGGACTTACTGATCACAATGAGGAAGAAACCATAGGAGACTCTGCACGAGTATGCCAAGCATTATTAGCAGGTATTCAGTGAAGTGGAAGAATACTCAGAGAAAGTAATCATGGCTTCTTTCAAAATAGATTTACCCCTACATATGTGCAGCACCAGTCTTTCACCAAGAAGGAGGTTTGATTAGACTCAAATTCTTTCGCATTTATCCCTTTAATTTAAAGACTTTTATTATCTCCAGTAACGTAAAATGAGTGTAATTAACGCATTTCTTTACTACTTATTCCTTCTAACAAGTACATCTAGTTTCGTGTATTTCTCCTTGAGTTTTGCAGGTATTTAAAGCATTGAGGAAGAAACAAATTACAAAAGCGAAGAAAGAAATCAAAGAAGGAAAGTTTAGGGGAAATTTCATAATTTTTCAGCCTTCGTTCGGAGTTGAAGCCAACTAGAAAGTTGAAGAGAATTCAATTACAAGAGCATTGAAAGAAACGGCGAGTCAATTTGAGATACGGATAATAAATTATGGATATTTGAAGATGAGAAGAACCACGAAAAAGATCCCTGTATGAAAAACCAAGGCGATCTAGACCGGTTCCTAAAAAAATCTCTAAATGAAAAAGCCAGGCGATTCGGATCTTTTTCCCAAAAAGGATCCGAACTGCCCTGGTAAAAAAGTCGTATAGAAAAGGGGTGCGATCCGAACCTTTTTCCCAAAAAGGATCCGGACCGCCTTAAGTTAAGGAACTCTGTTTAAAATAAGGGGGCGATCCGGACCGCCTCCCTCGATGGGTCCGGACCGCATTGGATTTTCACGAATTTTTCTGTTCTCTCTCAGAGTTTTATGTGGGTCAAACTCTTGTAAATTTTGGAGCTATTTATTCAGATTAGTTACACAATAATAAGGAGTTCAATTTTTTGGTTAGCCAATCAGGAGTAGAGGGTTTTTGTAGTAAAAAAGATTAGTTTTCCATAAGAAGTTTTTGCTGTAAGGATTTGAATTTAATTTCTTCAATTCAATTAACATCTTTCCTTTAAATTTTCAATTGCTCATTAGTTTAATTATTGGTTTGAATATGCAATTCTCTTTTTATTTAGTTTCTTTATATTTAATGTTCTATTTCTTAAAAACCGTATTTTTCTCTAAGTTAATCATGTCTAGGTAATTTTCCAAGGGTTAGGGTATCTAAACCTCACCTGATGTAATTCACGATAATGGGAAGTAGACTTGAGAATTAAAATCTTAGATGAATCGTGTTGCATAACTTTTGCAACTGTTGTAGGACTTTTGATCTTGTTTACCCTAGGCAACCGGGATGCTTAAGAGTGAGACGCGCGTATCGGTTAATGTGAACACCGCTTTGTTCTTTCCTTTGATTTCATATGGTGCGGGCTAAGATCCCTCATATATGGAATGCTTAGGATTAATAAAGACTGGGTTCATTTAAAATCTTACTTCCGAATCTAGTATCCTATGAAGTGAATTACTAGGGTGTGGGGGGATTGTAACCCAACCTCTTGTTCTCATCTAACAGTTAAATTTGTAGTCCATTTATCATCATCATTTAGTTTAATTAGCATAGTTGCATATTGTTAGTTGTTATTTTCATTAGTAGTTACTCTAAAATTTGCATCTAGTCGTAGTTATTCAATCCCCCAAATCATCTTTTCGTTTCTTTTAGAGTCAAAGCTAGGATTCTCAATCTTTACAACATCATTACGTTTATTCGTCCTATTTCCCTATGGAGGCGATCCCAACTTATCGGGTTTATTACTAACGCGATAGGCTTGCACTTGAGCCTATATTAGCACACGAACACTAGA
Organism: Sambucus nigra; assembly: GCA_949130495.1. NCBI lineage: Eukaryota > Viridiplantae > Streptophyta > Magnoliopsida > Dipsacales > Adoxaceae > Sambucus > Sambucus nigra. Next base: position 642,493,622 of record OX422208.1, on the reverse strand, counting down.
TACACATTTATGGTCACGTCAAGTTTTTGGCGCCATTGTCGGGGAGTTAGGTAGACTTAGGTTAGATCATGTCAATCTAAAGCTTAGACCAAAATCCAAAAAAATAATCTATCGTCGGTCTTTAATGCAAAATCCTGAACATACTCAAACTCCTCAATATACTCCAACCAGAATTCACGAAAATCCAATTGTTGAGTATAATTCTGACAGTCCTTACATGCCTCGCGTTCTATAGTTTTGGGTTTCACTTCCTACTCCTGAGCATTCTGTTGGTAGTTACACCCTGAGTTAATCCTTGAGTCACACATCTAGGATACCGAGTGAGTATTCCGAGTCATTTACAGAGAGAGCGATGTCTGACGTAACTCGTTTCAGCACTGGAGAGGGAAATCCACCCTATCGTCCCATGAAAGACTTACTCTTTCCTGAACGAACTATCACCCCTGGTTTCATTTTACTCCCATATAATGTTGGTCAGTTCCACTTCCGCAATGGGATTATACAGATTCTCCCTACTTTCCATGGCATGGATTCGGAGAAACCATACCTGCATATAAGAGAGTTCGAAGAGGCGTGCGACACATTTAGTGACCAAGCTTACACGCAAGATGTCGTTAGCCTAAAGCTTTTCCCTTTTTCCTTAAAGGGTAAAGCCAAGACCTGACTATGGTCTCTACCCCGAACTCCGTGATTTCCTGGAGGGATATGCAATCCAAATTTATCTCAAAATTCTACCGACCGCACAAGACCAACTCTGTCAAGACTCAAATCCAAGTTTTCAACAACAAGATAATGAGCCTTTTGATAAGTATTGGGAACGTTTCCAAGAGTTGGTAAGCGCATGCCCCCATCATGGTTTTGAAAAACACCACTTGATCCCTTTCTTCCATAATGTGTTGACAATGGATTCGAAATAACTTGTGCAAACAATGTGTGAACGACCTTTTTGGGAATTAGACTCCAGCGATGCCGAGGCCCATCTTAAGTATGTCGCAGAAACTACGCAAGCATGGGACTCATCTAATCCTAATACCTAATTCTGGCCTAGACAAGTATTGACCACGCCTAATGCATCCGGTCTATTCCAATGGGATAGTAATACCATAATGACCATTGATTTGATTAGTTTCAGAGATAAATAAAAGATTTACTTGATATCCGGTTGAGAGATATCTCCGGATCCAGCCGTGTTGCGAAAGAAAAAGTGTGTGTTATTTCTGAGGCGGGTCATTCCACAAAGGCATACCTGAAGATTTCTGCCTACAAAGCCATGCACACTAAGCAGGTGGATGCGATAGGAGGGTTCAAGGGAAATTTTAACGCCCCATATGGGAACTCATACAACCCTTCATGGAGAAACCATCCTGGTTTTAACTATGGATAACCACAAGCTACGATGAACCCACATTCATATATTGTCCCACCTCCAACCCCTCCTCAATTTTTGCAAACACCAACTCCTCCAGCTCCATATATTACTCTACCTTGGAGGAACCTCGAGGATATAATAAACCAGTTCATCAACACCCAAAGTACAACCAATGCTAGATATGATCGCATGTTCGTCGACATGAACGCGAACATCTTAAAGTTGCAATCTTCATTGAGTATCCAAGAGAAGGGCAAGTTTACCACCCAGGGCCAAAGACCTCCCCAAGGTCAACCTAGTGTTAGCTCTACCTCTACAGAACATTAAGAGCACTGCCAAGCTATAGCCACTCTTCGTAGTGGGAGAGTTGCTGATTTATCACCTTCCCTACCCGACGCATTACAAGACAAGATGACTTCACCCGACATGAAAGAGGCTGAAGATATATCCTTGAATGAGAGTTACAAAGAAGACACTAGTGAACCCATGTTAATTTTCAAGCTACCCTCTGCCATGCCATTCCCTCAAAGATCGGTTCCTACCCAAAAAGGGACCCCCCGTGATGAAGTGCTAAAGAATGTGAAATTCAACTTACCTTTCCTCTATGCAATAAGGCAAATTCCAACTTATGCAAAAGTCATAAAAGACTTATTGACAGTTAAGAGGAGGATGAAAGTAAAGAAAAATGTGTTTCTATCACATAACGTGATCTCAGTTCTTTCTAACGATCTTCCACCTAAATTTAAACATCCTAGTGCACCCATCATTTCCTCACCACTGGAGAGAATAAAATTGAAAAGGCCTTGCTCGACTTGGGGGCAAGCGTTAATATCCACCCTACTCAGTTTATAGGCAACTTTATCTGGGCGACCTTAGGACCACAAGGATCAATCTCCAATTGGCGGATCGAACCGGGAGGATACCGAGAGGCATAGTCAAAGATGTGATAGTCCAGGTGGACATTTTCTACTTCCCAATGGATTTTGTCATTTGGGACACAGAGCCCTCCTTCGACTCGAGTAACCATGTCCCCATCATTCTTGGTCATCCATTCTTAGCTACGGCTAATGCACTAATTAATACTCGAAATGGGCAAATGCAACTCACCTTCGGGAACATGACAATGGAGACTAACATCTTCAACATAGCCCAACGGGCAGGGGAAGAAGATAATCTTCACGCGGTGAGCTTAATTGATGAGATCATGGAAGAACACATTGAGGAAGATTTCTATGGAGACGCCTTAGAAGCTTGTTTAGTGTCTAGTCATAAGAGCGAGGGAACTTATACTGAGTTTGAGAGAGAGGTTGAGGAGTTGCGTGAACTACTTGATGAGAGAGCATTGGACGAGGAAGTAGTAGATGTAAGTTAGGTTTCTCAATTCGAAGATTTATCATCGAGGGAGGCACACATGGTTACCTCTTGCGATACCCCGACTCTCGAGTTGAAGTAACTACCCTCCAACGTTAAATTTCCTATTATTATCTCCTTTAGCTTAGATGAAGAGCAGGAGGGTAAGCTATTAAAGATCTTGAGGAAGCACCAAGTTGCTTTTGGTTGGTGTATAGATGATCTAAAGGGGATAATCCCTCTAATTTTCACTCACAAGATTCACCTCGAGGAGGACGTGAAGCCCTCGTGAGAAATGTAAAGAAGGAAAAACCCCACTATGAAAGAGGTGGTGAGGGCCGAAATCATCAAATTATTGGATACCGGGATTATCTATCCAATCTCGGATAGCAAGTGGGTAAGCCCTATTCAACTCATTCCGAAGAAGTCGGGCATGACAGTGATTGAAAATGCCAAGGGAGAGCTAGTTCCCGAATGTTCCACTACTGGGTGGTGCGTTTGCATTGATTACCGAAAACTCAATGAAGGAACTAGGAAAGACCATTTCCCCTTGCCATTTATTGATCAAATTCTTGAAAGAGTAGCGAACCACCCTTATTATTGATTCCTAGATGGTTATTCTAGATATAACCAGATTGAGGTAGATGTACTTGATCAGGAAAAGATGACTTTCACTTGCCCCTTTGGTACGTTTGCCTACAAACGTATGCCATTCGACTTGTGTAATGCACCAACGACCCTTTAAAGGTGCATGCTGAGCTTATTCATTGACATGATTGAAAGAGGGATGGAGGTGTTCATAAACGACTTTAGCATTTTTGGCACCTCTTTCAATCTATGTTTAGCTAATCTTGAGAAAGTACTAGCCCGGTGTGTGGAGAAGAACTTAGTGCTGGATTGAGAGAAATGTCATTTCATAGTGACTGAGGGCATAGTTCTTGGCTAAATAGTGTCATACAAAGGGATCGAGGTGGATAGAGAAAAAATCAATGTCATAGCTGAATGACCCCCACTAAAATTGCTAAAAGACGTGCGCTCTTTCTTGGGCCACGTGGGGTTCTATAAAAGGTTCATTAAGGACTTTAGCGCCATTGCTAGACCCTTAAGAAATATTTTTATGACGGACACCCCATTCGAGTGGAATGAAGCATGCCAAAGTGCTTTTGAAAAATTGAAGAGCATTCTTATTTCTGCTCCCATTATGGAAGCCCCAGATTGGTCTTTACCATTCGAGCTCATGTGTGATGCTAGCGATTTTACGATAGGGGCTGTTTTGGGCCAAAGTAAAGACAAAAAGGATCACGTCATCTACTATGCTAGCCGAAATCTTATCGGACCACAACTCAACTACTCCACCACGGAGAAGGAATTCCTATGGTAGTCTTTGATCTAGATAAATTTCTGTCCTATCTCATTGGTTTCCCTATCACCTGTTTCACCGACCACGCGGCTTTAAAATCTCTCCTTACAAAGAAAGACGCAAATCTGCGCCTCATAAGGTGGATCCTACTCCTACAAGAGTTTAAACTCTCCCTTAAAGATAAAAAGGAGTAGAAAACGTCATCGCCGATCACTTATCATGGCTTTCATCTGACGTACCTAGTGATCCTACACCCATAGATCAGTACTTACCGGACGAGCAACTCTTTGCCACCTCTTCTTTTCCTTGGTTTGAGGATATAGTGAACTATCTTATCACGGGATCCATCCCTCCCAAGTGGACACTGCAAGATAAGAAGAGGTTCAGTATTTGGTTGCGCATGTTTTTCTATGATGATCCACTCCTTTTTAAATATGACGCCGACCAAATCATCCGACGATGCGTACCGGAGGAAGAGATTCCAAAGATCATCCAATTATGTCATTCAGAGGCTTGTGGGGGCCACTTTTTCTGTGAAAAAAACAACTGCTAAGATTCTCCAAAGCGGCTTGTACTGGCCCACAATGTTTCGGGATGTAATCAATTGTTGTAAATCTTGCAACAGGTGTCAACGGATGGGGGCGATAACCCGATGAGACATGATGCCATTAACCCCAATCCTCATCATTGAGGTTTTAAACTGTTGGGGTATTGGCTTTATGGGCCCTTTTTCCCCCGTCCTTTGGCTACCTATACATCCTAGTCACGGTAGACTATGTTTCTAAATGGTTGGAAGCTATATCCACCAAGACTAATGACAATAAAGTGGTGATAAGACTCCAGTAGGAACACATACTTTTTCTCTTTGGTGCTTCGAAAGCGATAATCGGTTATAATGGCATGCATTTTTGCAACAAGCCATTCGAGAAGCTCATGAGAAAATATGGTGTCATTCATAAAGTTGGAACGACATATCACCCACAAATGAATGGGCAGGTCGAGTTGGCGAATCTTGAGATAAAAAACATACTAAAAAAGATCGTCGATCCTAACCGAAAAGATTGGTCCCTTCGATTGAACGATTCTCTATGGGCGTACTGTATCGCATACAAGAACCCACTCGGAATGTCCCCGTTCTTCTTTGTGTATGGAAAACCATACCATCTTCTCGTTGAGTTAGAGCACAAAGTGTATTAAGCCATTAAGAGGGTAAATTACGGCATGGACAAAGTCGGTGAAGCTTGTAATCTTAAATTGAATGAGTTAGAGGAGATACGCAATGACGCGTATGAGAACGCAAAGATTTCCAAAAAAAGGATTAAACTCGCACACGATAAAATTATTCGACGAAAATAGTTTCTTTCTAGACAAAAATTGCTCCTCTATAGCTCTCGACTTCATCTATTTCTGGGTAAGTTGTAGTCTCGATGGACTGGTCCATTCTTTGTGAAGAGATTATTCCCCCATGGAGTAGTGGAAGTGGAAGATCCAAAGGGGGGAAATACGTTCAAAGTGAATATTCAACGCCTAAAGCCATATCTAGAGGCTTGCGTAGAGTATGTCGACACCATTTAGTTGTCGGGATCCCCCGTTTATGGGGTAGAGTGAGCTAAAATTAAAAGGTCGTCGCACCCTCGACGCGTATGGGGTGATTCTTGTGTATAGTAGTTAGGTGTCAATTGGGATAGGTTAGGTAGGTTCATTAATTGGTGTTGAGTACATTCACAGGTAGGAAGCATACACTTTGAGACCATCTTGGGATTCAAACATGAGGGTTGAACATAAATCAGGGTCATGATTGAGTTGAAAGTAAGTGGGGAAGCCCTTATTGAACAAGAGAGAGTTAGAATTGAAATAGAGAGGAGTTCTGTCACTAAAATGCAGGCGATCCGAACCTCCTCTGGGTACCCGGTCCAGAACGCCTTCGAAGAATTAAAAAATAAAAATAAGCATGACAATTCGGACCACCCCTGGGCACCCGGTCCGGACCGCCTCTGGTTTTCTTCGACTATTCCCTAGGTGCAGCCTTCCTTCCCCAATCCATTTTCTTCCCTCCAAATCATCCCTCCCCACCATTTCCCTCCTAGAATACATCCCCTTTTCCCTCCATATCTTTTCCCTCCAAATACATTCCTTCCCACCTCCTAACCCACCTATAAATCCAAGCCCTAACCCACCATCTCTCCTACAACAATTTTTCTAAAGAATTCTTCCTTCCTTCATCTCTCAAGAACTTTTGCCCACCCACTCTCTCACTCCATGGCTGACCAAGACCGACCCACCAAATACAACTCTGTCAATATCATCGACAACAATCCCTACGAGTATCACTCCAATCAAGAAAGGCAGTGGTGCGAGGAGTTCTTTGGGCCAATGCGCAATCTCCAAATAGAGTGGGACATTAATTGGGACGAGCTACCCAATTTCGTCACCACCCTCTTTACTCCTAAAAATTGGCGCCGCTACCTTCATGAGACCTACAACAAAGTGTTGGCGACCGAGGTCCATGAGTTCTATGGCACGCTCATCCGCACTAGTGAGTTCATAGCCGAAGCGCGGGTGCGAGGTCAACGCATTCCATTTACTATACGGACACTTGCTGAGAAGCTCGCTATAAAAGACATCCCCAATCCCACCAGTTTTGTCTACCCCAACCCGTCCCCACCACTTGACAAAGCCGTCCTCATTGAATGTTTAGCGCCAGGGGAAGTTTGGGGTAAGGGTGTCTTTCGGGTCGGTCGGTTGAGCGAAAAAGTGCATCTCACGTTCCAAATCGTGTGCACGAATATTCTTCAAAATTCAAATAATTCCGGTGTGCGACACCGGCACGCCACACGTGTGTACCACCTCTTTGACCGCTCCTCTTCCATTAATCTGGCACATATCACTTATCGCGATGTTTATTTTGCGGCGTTGAATGAGAAGGGCACCACTACCCTTCCATATGCTCGACTTATTACTTCCATTCTAGTCGACCATCTCATCACTCCACCCATCAGGTCTCTTCACCTCCCTACCCCTTTTGGGCAGGGTACCCAGACCAAGAGTGAGCACCAACGAGCCATCTTACGATCACAAGAAGCTAATAATGAGGACTTGACTGAAGAGGAGAGTGGCGACGACGAGGAGGCAGACGTGGAAATGGGTGAATAAGAGGTGGGATCTAATGCAGACGAAGAAGATTATGATTTTGGTCTACCCGATAATGATACGGATGCGCGCCTAAGAGCATTGGAGAGCAAAGTTGATGGGTTCATCACGCAATACCGAAGGTACATGATCACGATGCATAGGCTTCAAGCTCACATGTATAAACTCAATTTTGGTGGACCACCTCCAAGCTTGTTTTATGATCCTTACAATCCGAATGTGCGCCCGGTAGCTCCAACCCCCCGCCTATGTGAAGCCTTTTGTTGATTTCTAAGTCGGTGGCCAGTTTTTGATGTCGTTGTATGGTTGTATGGTTTTATGTTTTTATTTATTTTTCCTCCCTGTTTAATGTACCACAGTCGTTCTAAAAAAATTCCGCATTTTCTTCATTTGTTTGTTTTATTTTTCGCACTTCTTGCTTTGCCTTTTTTAGATTTTGGTCCTTTTGATTGAGGACAATGCAAAAGTCTAAGTTGGGGGGGTGATGAGTGCGTATTTCTAAAACTTCACAAATTTTCAAAATGCCAAAAAATTAGAAAACTTCAAAATTTCCAAAAAAAATGAAAACCCAAAAATATTTTTCTTCAAAATAAATAAAAAATGGAATTTAAAATTTTCAAAAATATAATTAAAATTCGATTTAAAGTCTTAAATTATAAAAACATAATGCACAAAGCTGAAATTGACCAAAGATGGAAATTGAGAGAACATGTACAACTTAACGAATAAGTGTGGAGATTAACCAACCCGGTGAGATTCGAGCCTATCATTTTTGTGAGTGTATCAATCAATCCGAGTTAATGGTTAACTCAAAGCTCTAATTAGCATTTACAAAAGTTGTTGAGGATCTCAATTCCTTTCATTTGATCGGTTATGGGAAACGTGCGAGGCGTTGTCTTGAAAAACGTGCTAAATGAAACTCTAAACTAAAATTCACCTTAAAACGCATATGGTAACGCAATTAATAATTTGGACAATGAAGTAGGCCCTCGTTTGTTACCCAAAAATATTGGCGAGAAAAAGTAGTGAAATTTTTTCCCTTTGCTAACCAGTTTGAGCCAACTAAATTTTTCCCTTTTCGTTTGACTACCCGAAAAACCTAAATGGCTCAAAATTGAGAAAAGTGAAACCCCAGAATTTTAGTCCAATTAGTGAAAATAAAAAGGGGCAAGAAAAATAGAACATGCTCAACAAAAATAGCAAGACAAGAAAAATGTGAAAAAGAAAAAAAAATAGAAAAAAGAAAAGAAAATGAGCAACCGAAAAAGCCTAATGGACATTTCAAGAAAAAAATTTAAATTCCAAAGTACCCAACCATCTCGTTTTACCCAATGCACTTTAAAAACCCGAAAAGTCCTAACCGAGTCCAAATTGAAAATTTTCTTACCGCGTGGACAACTCAGGCACAAAAGATAATAAAAGAAATTAAAGGCGTAAATTAGGTTGATGTTTCCCATTTCCTTGTAACCGTATTCTAATGATGAGATCTCTTTATCGCATAAATTTACACATTTTTAATTTAGTGTGCTTGAACTTGTGTTCCACTACATTTACTCCTTATATCACCCATACCGAGAGAAAATAGACACATTTCCAAGTGATTCATTTCAGAGAGCACCCAGTGAGAATTTGAGTCAAAATGAATTTTTGGATAAGTAAGGTAATGGTGAACCAATGGAAATTTGTGGTTAAATCTCTGGCTTTGCACATACACACTGTGACTTGAGACTCTTAAAGTGAATTGATGATGAGTATTTTTTGGAAAAATTTGAATTATACAATTTTTGATTATTTTGAATTTTCTTTGAGTCGAATTTTGTGGGTATATTCATTGCACCCTCACGAGACACAACTCGTCCTACTATGGTGACCTAGGGGTTTAAAGGCTTGTTTCATATGATCAATGCAATCTCTTGCTCGTGAAAGTGGTAATCTATCTAAATAAAATGAAATTTTTGAGAGTTGACCCATAGTTACATTCTTTTACATTGCTTGGGACGCGCAAAGTTCCAACTTAGGCGGGTTTGGTTAGGCTCAAATTCTTTTGAATTTATCCCTTTAATTTAGAGACTTTGATTATCTCGAGTAACGTAAAATGAGTGTAATTATCACATTTATTTTCTAATGATTCCTTGTAACAAGTACATCTAGTTTCGTGTATTTCTCATTGAGTTTTCCACGTATTTAAAGCATTGAGGAAGAAAGAAATTAGAAAAGAGAAAAAGAAAATAAATAAGGAAAGCCTAGGGGTGATTCTGAAATTTTGCAGCCTTCGTTCGGAGTTGAAGCCAACTAGAAAGTAGAAGAGAATTCAATTACAAGAGCATTGGAAGCAACAGCAAGTCAATCCGAGCTACGAAGAATAAATTACGGAGATTTGAAGATGATAAGAACCACGAAAAAGATCCCTACATGAAAAACCAAGTCGATCCAGACCTTTTTCCAGAAAAGGATCCGGATCGGTTCCTAAAAAAATCTCTGAATGAAAAAGCCAGGCGATCCGGACCTTTTTCCCAAAAAGGATCCGGACCGCCTGAATCTAAGGAACTATGTTTAAAATAAGGGGGCGATCCGGACCGCCGCCCCCGATGGGTACGGACCGTATTGGATTTCCACGATTTTTTTTGTTCTCTCTCAGAGTTTTATGTGGGTCAAACTCTTGTAAATTTCGGAACTATTTATTTAGATTAGTTACACAATAATAAGGAGTTCGATTTTTTAGGTTAGCCAATTAGGAGTTGAGGGTTTTTGTAGTCAAAAGCCCTAGTTTTCCATAAGACGTTTTTTATGTAAGGATTTGAATTTAATTTCTGCAATTCAAGTAACATCTTTCCTTTAAATTTTCAATTGCTCATTAGTTTAATTATTGGTTTGAATCTGCAATTCTCTTTTCATTTAATTTCTTTAGATTTAATGTTCTCTTTATTAAAAATCGTATTTTTCTCTAATTTAATCATGTGTAGGTAATTTTCTAAGGGTTGGGGTGCATGAAACCCACCCGATGTAATTCTATAATGGGAAATAGAATTTAGAATTAAAATCTTAGATGAATTGTGTTGCCTAACTGTTGCAATAGTCGTAGGACTTTTGATCTCGTTTTCCCTAGGTAACTGGGATGCTTAAGAGTGCTATGCGCGTATCAGTTAATGCGAACACCACTTTGTTCTTGCCTTTGATTTCATGTGGTTCGGGTTACGATCCCTCATATATGGAATGCTTAGGATTAATAAAGCCTGGGTTCATTTAAAATCTTAATTCCGAATCTAGTATCCTATGAAGTGAATTACTAAGGTGTGGGGGATTGTAACCCAACCTCTTGTTCTCATCTCATAGTTAAATTTTTAGTCCATTTATCATCAGCATTTAGTTTAATTAGCATAGTTGCATATTGTTAGTTGTTAGTCTAATTAGTAGTTACTCTAAAATTTTCTTCTAGTCGTAGTTATTTCATCCCCCAAATCATTTCTTCGTTTCTTTTAGAGTCAAATGTAGGATTATCAATCTTTCCAACGTCGTTACATTTATTCGTCCTATTTCCCCGTGGATACGATCCCGACTTAACGAGTTTATTACTAACGCGACATGCTTTCACTTGAGCCTATATAAGCACGAACACTAGATACACATTTGTGGTCGTGTCAGGGTTGATACCATTGACGATCTTATGTCACATATTGAGAAGTAAGTTAAAGTGGAGTGAAACGACAAGCCATTTTGTTTGAACGACAGCTCCAGTCGTTCTAACGACATGGATTTTCCCTCCCCTTTTTGCTTTTGTGTTGAACCTAGAATTCTGTAACTTAGGATCCTGTATTGTATCCTTGATGAACAGTAGCAGTGTAGGTATATTAAAGTAACCAATGAGGGTTTTTATAGGGTAATTAATTTATGGAATAGGATTCCACACATGTTGAAATGAATGATAATTACTTATAACTAGATGGTTAAATAAGTAATTACTGGGTATAATTAATAATTTATAAGATGATAAATTATTAATTAGATAATTGGTAATATGGAATTTTAATTTGATCCTTACTGCAATTTGGGAATAATTACATCTACATATTACAGGAAAAGTAATATGTACTATATTATAATTATGTGTGGACATACCAGTGGACTTTCCTATCGGCTCGGGGGTTCGCGCATTCGGTCCAGTGACCACACGTCGAAATAGTTGTGTAGGCATATAGGTACTACGTAGAGGCTTCCCACCCTCGAGAGGTAGGTTTGTCGCTGACTGCTCCTGTATTACCGCTGGGTATGGGTCGTATACAGGTATCCTGCATAGGGATCGCCCCCAACTTGTAGTATTTTGTGGTGACCATTTAGGAGGTTAGAATTCCTTCGGACCGTTCGACTTGGATGTTAGGATTCCTTCGGTCTTATCGATAGAGCACGATTACGGCATCGACGGTAGATGCCCTCATGTGTCACATATATGGAAAGAATTATATTATTAATCCCCTGAATATTCTGGAAATAAGTTAAGCTGCCAAAGGATATGGGCACTCACTAAGGTTTTATTTTACAATGCCTAATAGATGTTTATGCTTTATATTTGATAAATGGGAAGACCGGTATTAATGTAAATTGGTAAATCTTTAAAAAAGTAGAGATTTCATTTTAGGTAAATCAAATGGGGAGAGGATTTCCTTTAAAATTTAGATTTTGTTACATGTATATTATTCGGGATATTTTGGGGTGCAAATTTGATATTTCATTTAGATAAGGGGTGAGGTGTCATTTCCATGCGAGTGTCAAAAGGGGGAATATTTATTGTGCATCGACTGTATGATTACATTCATATTTTATTTAATTTACTTCTTGCACACCTCGGGCTCTGACCCGAAATTTAAATGTTTTCCCCCTAGGTGCTCCTGGACAGGAATAGTTGGATTGTGCTGTGGCAGTCCTGCGATCTCGCTTACTCTCCAGACTCAGATTCTGTTACTTCTAGCATAGGAGCTTTTCATATCCAGTCATTTTATATTTGGAATAGTTGTAAAGGCATAAGCCCGATACTCTTTTATTTCATGTTAGTTGGGATTTATTATGTTAGATGGATTTTATTATTACTATTATGTTGATATGGATTATTAGACTATTGTGTGTGACTTCTTCATTTATAAATGCCAACATTGTGGGAAATAATTTATTTATATCTATTATGGTGTCGAGAATAGTGTTAATTGACATGCAAGCCATATCTTCTGCGTATTGTGCCTAGCTAGCCTTTACGTGAGAATATATGAAAGATATTAAGCATCCGCTGTAAGTGTTCCGACAATCCCAACTTGTATGCTATCAGCCCAATACTCTCCAAGATAGGGAACAATCCCATGTATCGAGGTGCTAACTTTACCTTCTTTATGAATCTCATCACCCCCTTCATGGGAGACACTTTAATCAATACCTGGTCTCCAACATCAAAGTCTAAGTGTCTCCCACCCGCATATACATAGCTCTTCTGCCTATCTTGAGCAATCCGTATTCTAGACCAAATCATCTCTACCTTTTCTAAGGTATCCTGAATGAAGTCTGGCCCTAGAAATTTATTCTCCCCTACCTCTAACTAGCACAAGGTGGAATGACAGGGTCTCCCGTAGAGTGCCTCAAATGGCGCCATCCCTATAGTGAATAGGTAGTTATTGTTGTAGGCGAACTCCACCAATGGAAAATATTTCTCCCAGCTTCCTTTAAAGCCCAAAATACACATACGCAGCATGTCCTCCTGCATCCGATTCATCCTCTCCGTCTGCCCATCGGTCTAAGGATGATACGAAGTGCTCAATCTTAACTCTACCCCTAAGGCCTACTGGAAGCTCCTCAAAAATTGGGATACAATTGTCCTATCCCTATCTGATACTGTGTTAAACGGTACCCCATGTATCTTAACGATATGTGCAATAAAAAGTATGGCTTGAAGCTAAAATCTGTGCGTATCGGTAAGAAATAACCCACCTTTGTCAATCTGTCGACAATCACCCAGATCGAATCATGCCCCCTCTGCGAAGTAGGTAGCCCTGCACTGAAGTCCATAGATATGCTTTCCTATTTCCACCTCAGGATCTACAAGGGTTGCAGAGTACCGCGGGACGCTGATTATCCCCCTTCACCAGTTGATAAGTAGCACATATGGACACAAACTCTGATATATCTCTCTTCATATCGGCCCACCAATACTGACGGTGCATGTAAATTTTATCTCCCCCGGGATGCACCGTGTATAACAAACCATGAGCCTATGACATAAAAAATCATATCAACTCAACATTATCCAAAATAACCAGTCTCCCTTGGAACATCAAACTGCCATTAGACCCGATAGAAAAATGCTCCACCCCCTCGACTAGCTACTGTCTCACCCTCTCATGACAAAGCTGATCCTCCGCCTGTGCCTTTACCACCCGATTAATGATCTCGGGGGTGATGGTGTGAATTTCCATAAACACTTCGGTCAACTCATCATCTCCACGGAGTGACCTCCACTTCTCCTTCCACACCACTGCCAAATCCAAAAATATCTTACGGCTCAGTGCATCCGCTACGACATTCGCTTTCCCCGGGTGGTACTGAATGTCGAACTGGTAGTTCTTTACAAACTTGAGACACCTCCTCTTACGCATGTTCAGCTCTCTCTGAGTGATAAAATACTGTAAGCTCTTATGATCTGTGAAAAGCTGAAACTTTTCCCCCAGTAGGTAGTGTCTCTACACTCGTAAGGCAAAAACTACGGATGCTAACTCCAAGTCGTGGGTGGGGTAATGTCCCTCGTGAGGCTTATGCTTCTGGGAGGCATAAGCTATCAGCCTCTCCTCTTGCATCAGAACCCCACCAAGTCCCTTGTGGGATGCATAAGTATAAACCCGGTAGTCAATTCCCGCCCGAGATAATGATAGAACATGTGATGTAGTCAATCTCGTCTTCGACTCCTCAAATGCCTTCTGGCACACCTCATCCCAGACAAAAGGTACCCCTTTCCTGGTCAAATTCGTTAAAGGCCCGGTTATCTTCGAGAACCCCTTAATGAATCGACGGTAGTACCCGACCAATCCCAAGAAGCTACACACCTCGGTGGGTGTAGTGGGTTGTCCCCACTCCATTACAACAAAGACCCTCTATGGGTCCACGAATATCCCTCGCTCGGACACAACATGACCCAAGAACTGTACTTCCCTCAACCAAAATCTGCATTTCTCAAACTTCGCATACAGATGGTGAGATCTAAGTGTCTTTAAGACCACTCACAGATGCTCTACGTGCTCCTCTGCAGTTCGAGAATATATCAGAATGTCATCTATGAATACTATAACGAACCGATCTATACAGTCCCTGAAGGCTCGGTTCATCAAATCCATAAACACTTCCAGTGCGTTGGTCAACCCGAATGGCATCACTAAAAACTCGTACGACCCATAATGAGTAAGAAATGTTATCTTTGAGACGTCCTGCTCCCGAACTCTCAACTGAGGGTATCCTGACCTCAAGTCGATCTTTAAAAAGTAGGAAGAAACCCTCAACTTATCGAACAAATCATCTATGCGCAACAACGGGTATTTATTTTGAATTGTGAATTTGTTCAACTCTCTGTAGTTGACACAAAGTCGTAAGGATCCATCCCTTTTCTTGACAAACAACACTGGAGCACCCTAGGGCGAAGTACTCCTCCTAATGAACCCCTGACCTAACAACTGCTCAATCGTCTCTCGTATCTCTCTCATCTCTAATGGTGCCATCCTATATGGAGTGTGGGCAATAGGTCTAGTGCCTGGAATCAGATCTATCGCAAAGTCGATCTCCCGACTCAGTGGTAACCCCGGAATCTCCGAAAAAACATCTAAAAATCCCTAACCACTGGAATGGAATCTAAAGTCACCAAAACCTCCGAAGAGGCATCCTCCTCAATATAATATAGATGCATGCTCGACCCACCATCGCAGTGAGGCATCAAAACTAGGTACATCTCCTACCCCGGAATAGCGAAGAAGATGGACCTCTCAAAACAATCTACACATGACGTATAAGTGTCTAATCAATCCATCCCCAAAATGACGACATACTCATGAATATTCAATACTAGTAAGTTCGAAACAAAAGTAAATCGACCTATCTCAATGCTGATCCCCCGACACACTGACCGTACTGGTGCCCCTCTACCCACTAGTGAGTCTATATGAAAAACTACTTCTGAGGCAAGGTCTATCATACCTGACTCCTGTGAAAACCCCATGATAATAAAAGAGTGCAATGCAACGGTGTCAAAAAGTACATGACCAACATGACCAAAGATGGGAAACATACCCTCAACTACCTATGGAGGAGCGGGTCCATCTGCTGCTGCTACATGGTAGACCTGGTCATACTGAAGCTGTTGTTGCCCCTGAGGCGGGCGGAGGGTGATGGAGCGACTGGTGTTGTGGCTCATTGAGCCTGAAATGGTGGGCGTTATCCCTGCAGCGCCTGATGTTCTCTCTGGCCTCCCTGCCCCTGGGCGGCCAGATTCGTCCATGGGCAAAACCTCAAAGAATGACCCCTCTCCCCACAAGTGTAGCAATTTACTTGAAAGGGCATCCGTACGAATCATATGCCCTACTGACCCTGCTCCCCTCTGATCAGATGGACTTGATGGCCCCTATACTGATGGCCTTGGCCTGCCTGACCCTGGCCCTGCCTCTGCCTATCATCAGTGCCCCTGAATCTCTTACTCTGATTGGTGGGTGGGATGCCCCTGTGTTGTTGGGTCCCGAACCCACTACTCTCACTCGCCTTTCCCTGTTGGATAGATGACTCTCTATCGTGGCACTTTTCCTCTTTTATTTTCAAAAATGGCCTCTGATCCTGATAATGAAAGAGTGCAGCATTAACCATATGGTTGTATGTTAAGAATGATGGATTTCCCAAAAGATCCTTCCTAATATGCCAAGATGACCCCTTGATAAAGTGGTCCGTCCTCATTTTCTCTGTCCGAACATCCACCTTTGCAAAATATGACAGAGCAGTGAACTCTTGCTCGTACTCTGCAACTGTACGTCCCTCCTACTTTAGATTCATGAATCTAGTCCTCATCTCGGACTGCATAGCTAGGGGGAAGTATTTCCCGTCAAACCTCTCCCAGAACTGGTCTATCGTGAGGTTGTCCCTCTCCTCAACCGTCATCACTGCCTACCACCAATGAAGGGAGGCCCCAACCAACCTAAAGGATGCCAACATCTTCTTCTGAACAGGCAATCACTCCACCATCCTCAAGTGTCTCTCAATATCTTTCTTCCAACGACTAGCAATCTGAATGTCAAACCATCCTGCAAACTCTGGAGGCTAGCCTTTAACAAAGGCCTCCCTCGCGCGGTCCCATGCGTATCTCGGTGCCTGCACTCGAATAGCCACCTGTTGGGGTGGCTGCTGGGGTGCCTGAGGTGGCATAAAATGTTGTACCATAGTAGCCATCGTTGTGGACACTGCCTAGGACACTATAGTGGCTATCTCTGCCGGATTAATCAGCTGTGGGGCCTGCAGAACCTGTGAGGCCTGTGGTGGCTGGGATGGCTGGGGTGGCTCCTGACGAGCCTTCTCCTCCCTAACTGGCGGGGCTACTTTCTTGGGTCTGCCCCTACGCCCGTTTACCATTTGAAAGCAAACAAGATCTGAATTAGTATTAATCGCAGGAATATGGTGAGTCCTAAATACAGGCTCTATATATCAAAGGACGCAACTTAGAAAGTAATGAGCGCAAACACAGATCCTAAGGATACTAGAACTGTGCTCTGATACCAACTGTAACAACCCCTATTTTCTCACGTAAAGGCTGGCCAGGCATGATACGCCGAAGATAGGGCTTTCATGTCAATTAATGACATTCTCAACACCATAGTTGATATAAATAAATTATTTCCCACAATGTTTGGCATTTATAAATGAATAAGTCATACACAATAGTCTAACAATCCATATCACCATAATAGTAATAATAAAATTTAACTAACATAATAAATCCCAACCGACATGAAATAAAAGAGTATCGGGCTTATGCCCTTACAACTATTCCAAATATAAAATGACTGAATATGAAAAGCATATATGCTAGAATTAATTGAATCTAAGCGAGATCCCAGGATTGCCACATCACAATCCAACTATCCCTATCTAGGAGCACCTGGGGAAAAACATTTAAATTTTGGGTCAGAGCCCGAGGTGTGCAAGAATTCATTTGAATAAAATATGAATGTAATCATGCAGTCGATGCACAATAAATATCCACCTTTTCAACACTCGCATGCAAATGACACCTCACCCCTTATCTAAATTAAATATCAAATTTGCACCCCAAAATAGCCCGAATAATATATATGTAACAAAATCTAAATTTTAAAGGAAATCATCTCCCCATTTGATTTACCCAAAATGAAATATCTACATTTTTAAAGATTTACCAATTTACATTAATACCGGTCTTCCCCTTTATCAAATATGAAGCATAAACACCTATTATGCGTTCTAAAATAAAACATTAGTGAGTGGACATATCCTTAGACAACTTAAGATATTTCTAGAATATTCAGGGGATTAATAATATAAGTCTTTCCATATATGTGACACACGAGGGCATCTACCGTCGTTTTCGTATTCGTGCTCTATCGAAAAGTTCGAATGAATAATAGCATCCAAGTCGGACGACCTGAAGGAATCCTAACATCCTAAATGGACACCACAAAATTCATACAAGTTGGGGGCAGTCCCTATGTAGAATACCTGTATACGGCCCATACCCAGCAGTAATATAGGAGCAGTCAGCTCTACACGTAGCTCTCGAGGATGGGAAGCCTCTACGTCGTACCTATATGCCTACACAACGTCAAACCCACCTGTGCCGACATGTGGTCACTGGACAGAACGCGTGAACCCCCGACTCGATAGGAACGTCCACTGGTCTGTCCACACACAATTATAATATAATACATATTATTTTTCCTATAATATGTAGAGGTAATTATCCCCAAATTACCGTAAGGCTCAAATTCAAATTCCATATTTTCAATTATCCAATTAATAATTCATCATCTTATAAATTATTAATTATAACTAGTAATTACTTATTTAACCATATAGTTATAGGTAATTATCATTAATTTCAACATGTGTAGAATACTATTCCATAAATTAATTACCCCATTAAAACCCTTATTAGTTACTTTAATAAACCTACACTGCTACTGTTCATGAGGGATAATACAATATAGGATCCTAAGTTACAGAATTCCAAGTTCAAAGGTGAGGGAAAAACCCATGTCGTTTGAACGACTGGGGCTGTCGTTCAAACAAAATGTCTTGTCGTTTGAACGAATTGCCACGTCATTTGAACGAAGTCTCGTCATGTTCTCCACCCCTCTCCCTTTCTGAGTTTCTCAGATATCCCCAAACTTACAAAATTTCCAACAGATCGCAGCCCAAAATTTTTCTACTGTTAATATTAATCAGTCCCAAAAAATTTCAAACAAATTCTAATAATTAATGATTCAAGATCCAATTCCCAACTCAGTCTATTCCAATTCAAGAACATAATAATAAGGGCAATACATCTAGATTTCAGTCCATTGATGATTACTAAAAATTTCTTACAATAAATAACCCATTATCCTCCAGTAATTAACAAAACTTGACAGAAATCTAATCATTAATAAGGCTTTAGATTCCTAATTTGTTGAATGAATTCTACAGTTATATTCTTCCTTTACATGTCGGTTTTCATCATCAAAGTTAAACATAATAAGACCTAACTTCCAAAAATATAAAATGGGGATAAATTATGCATTGAGAAATACATTAGAAACATAATTTTTTCAAGAAAATTATTGGCTTTAAATTTTGTAAAGGAGAACCCTTGAAAGCCTTTGATCCCTCCTTGTTCTTTTTCTTTTCCCTTCCTTTGGGTCTTTCTCTTTTCTCTCTCTCATGGCTGCTTTCTTAAATTATTATTTGTGATAATTGGGGAGTGGTTTGTTCCCACTAAACCACTAAACTGAGTGCTAATCCCGAGTTGGGTTATGGGCCCAACTTTTGGACCCCCAAATGAGCTTGAATTCCTTTTCTAATTAGTCCAAAACTCTCCCAACCCATATGTTATTGACCCAAGACCATTTTTAAAGGTTTAAACCACTTAAATGAGTTCATATAAGTCTCAAAATGGGCTCCGAATTATTTATGCCAAAATTATTACTTTTTATTGTGTCGCACATAAATTATATAATTTTCTTTTATTATATGCAAATAATATATTCATGCACAAAATGAATAATACACACAAGTCTACCAAATGATAAGCTTCCACTTAACACGTCCGAATAAGATACTTATTTAGATTAAATTTTCTAAATTAGAAAAAGGAATATTTTCCACTAATTTATTAAGAGAAAAATGCAGGGTATTATAGACGTGGTCCATACTAGCTAGACAGAAATTGGTCACGCCAAAGCGAACAAAGGGAGTGACAAACAGAACAATCATGAAAAGGGGAATAAGAAGAAAAACGGTGCCAAGTACAGGGGAAAAGCGGATTCGTCCAAAGCTTTCTAATCCATCAACATAGTTTTCAAAGAACCAATTTATAAGATCGTATGGAAGATCAAGGACCAACAATTTCTTAAGTGGATAAAGAAGATGGGAGGTGATCTCACCAAGAGGAATAACATTCTCAGATGTGCATACTACAAGGAAAATGAACACAAGACAAATAATTGCAAGGAACTAAAATTTCACTTAAAAGAGTTGGATCAGGCGGGGCATTTGAATGAGTAAATAGACAAGAAGTCTGATTAGGTTGTCTCCAATAGCGACAAAAATCTAGACAACATCCTAGACTAGGAAGTAGGACATAATTTTGCAGTAATACAAGGGGCATCCAACCTCAAGAAGATCTAGGGAAATGCAGTGAAGATAGAACTCAAAAAGGTCACAGTCGTGATGGATGCCTTCCAGATAGATCTTTCCGAGAGCTAAGCTGGCAAGCGCAAGCGACTAGAGAATGTGGATTACAACAAGCACATTGTGTTTACGGTGGAAAATTTGGTTGGGGTGAGAACCCCACACTAAGACAAGCTGGTAATCACTCTCGGGATTGAAAACTGGGATGTGGACTAGTTGCTGGTGGACTAAGGTGTAACAACCCACGCACTCTGGCGTCGGCCACCGCCAAACTACGTCGAGTATCACTAACTAAAATAGCATTCTCATCATGTCATAAAAATAAGAGACATTTAAAAACTTTAATTCCACAAGATATAATTTGAATAAATCCAACGAATATAAACATTCATGCAAATTAAAATCCATTACCATGCTATCTCCAAAATAAATCCAACTCCAAATTATTAAAACCTAAATGAAATAATCCAACTGTAAATATCTATTAGAAACCATAAACATCAAGGGAATCGATTGGCCCACCAAATCCATAAATGAAAGTCTCATACTAAAAATGACGGAATAGGAAGATAAGCTAACTACTAAAGTAAATAAAATAAATCTCCAGGTACACTCCCAAGATCTCCAATCCACACTATACAGCTACTCCGGTACTATACCTGAAATGTTAGTCAACACAATGGGTCAGAGCCCACCGCGTGAATATTAGCTACTCCTACCAGTTAGGTCCCGTAAACCCAAACACACACCCACGTTGCTATAGCCAGCCAACCCAATTTTTATTAGTCTTGCACTTATTGGCGACGTAAATTCATTTTAATACCCGTTTAATATATTATGCATTAATTCCCCATTTTATCAAGTTCATTATTTTCTAATAGCCCCGCCCTTTAATCGAGCATAAATCCTTAAACCACCCCTAGTCCCATACCTAGATGTCTCCTACATACCAATCTATCATAACCTATCATTTAGGAAGAATACCTACCAACAATTATCGCCTAGGATAACGGAACAACGGAAAAGTGTACTACTTATTCGCCCCCCCCCCCAAAAAAAAACATATAATATAAAAACAATTAAATAAGTAAAAGTATGAGGAAATAAGAGTAGTCTGTTATTATATAGATTAAATGTGAATAGGTTATAACAAGGGAATTATTTTATGTCTTAATTGAGGTGATACCTTGCACATTCAATGAAGCCCACACCTTAAACAAATCAATTCACAAACATACGGTACGAAGTAAACATACTCTCAAAATACACCTAATTCACACACACACACACATATATATATATATATACTAGGTGTGCCCATGTGCATTGCACGTGCGACTCTATCCGGGTAATCAGTCTAAACATTTAAAGTGGAGACCAACGCATTATAAGTAGACATATCCATTATCACCTAAAAAATCCATATCAATTGTATTTGTTATTGATATATAAGTATAAAATATTTTAATCAAAATAAATTAATGTACAAATGAATAAAAATACAGTTTGAATATCAACTGATTCAAAAACTTAAGTCATAAAAATCAAGAATAAGGAAGATAAAAAAAATGCATAATTTTAAAGCGCCCAACAAAATTAGATCCCAATTTCCTTAATAAATAAGATTGTTTTCTTGAATGTTAACATATGATAATCAATATTAATATATAAAGGCTTATGTTTATAACTATCTTGGGACAAATATAGGATTTCACAAACTTTGTTTTCTGAGATAAAACAACCACGAGTTTCCTATTTTGACAAACCAAAAATGGAAAAAAATAATTAGAAAAGAAAATACACAATCGTCATAGCTGATAAGAAACTTGCGTGGTTTCTTTGACAACAACCACCACAACAAAAAACAATACACAACCGTAATCTCTAAAAAAAGTATCCATCAAACTATGGAGGGGAAGGCTTGTGTGTTTGCCCTAGTATGTTCTTGTGGAGTATTATGATCTTGGCTCATCATTTATTTCTTTTACATTAACTTAAAATAGAGGATGTATCTGACAGTAATAATAAAAGTATTTATTTGTCTGTTTCCTCATTTATCCTACATACATAAGAAAATCCATTAAATTGGCAATTTACAAAGATACGTACATTAACTGGAGTTGATAAAAAAACCCTAAGGAGTTGAATGACTATATGTATAATTCATTTTATATACAACCATCACGAACGAGAAAAAAGATACAAACAAATAATGAAGCTATAAGTATCTTCGGGCATGTAAGGAATGAGCATAAAGTTACTCCTTTGGGGACTTGTGTGAACAACCTCAATGTGATATAAATGAGCTTAAAGTTACTCCTTTGCGTACTTGTGTGCACAACCTCAATGTGATATATGAATTCAATCAATTAAAATCCATTAATTGATGGATTTTTTTTGAAAATATTTAACGATTAGAAACAAAAGCCTGTAGTTACTTATACCTGGCATAACAAAATGACCTTATATCTAGATAAATTAAATTGGGGCTACAAAATAAATAATGTAAAGTATTCACATCAACTATTTTAAAATGATCAATGAGAAAAAAAAATTGGATGAATAAAAAAATTTAGTTTATTAAGATAAGTATACATAATTTTCTCTCAATATTGTAACCACGAATTGTAAAAAGTAAAGTTCTTATTATTATTCACCACATTTACAATTTCCATCAATAGAGTATTAATTTAGTAAATGAAGTTTGATTCAAGACATGCCTAAACAAACATATTGAATATGGTTCTCGTCATTCATAGTGGAATAAGAAAAACTAATCAAAAATCAATTTGGAAAAACAACGGGAAATAATATACGGTATATGGCTAACATAATTATTCATGCCTTCACATAACATTTAAACACAAAAACAGTTTGAAAATAAATTATTTAATACTACTCAAAACATAGTTATCACACACTATATCCAGGGCCGACTCAAGCCAAATTGCAGCCCTAGATAAATTTTTAAATGGGGACCCCTTAATCTTATTACTATCATATTATAATATATTGTTAAGATATGATTTATACACATAAATTCAATAAATATTGTATAATTCGTGTAAATTTAAATAGTTTTAATTAAATTAAAAGATATAATTCTGTTTTACTTTTTAAGCCCTGATTTTATATTTTTATGAAGACATTCATTATAAAATAATGCACAAAATATATCAACAACAATCTAAAACATAAATAAAATTAAATACATATTAAAGAAAGACAAACCTTATAATATAGCACAAGTTGTTCCTTAAACCAATAAATGATGAAAGCTCATAACATAGCATTTTCTTTTCACCCCACACAAACTAAGCTTCATTTTTGGTATACACTTTCATATTAAACCACAAACCTGCAAATTTGAAGGAAAAGTGGAAAAACAAATATTGGATAGAAAAATAAGACTAAAATAACAGAATATAGTAGAATAATGAATGAAGCACAAAAGCTACAGGAGTTCTTGTGGCTTAACAGTGGACTTGTAGGCTTGTTTTTTTGTCTTTTCTATTATCACATTGACATTTGACATGCCAAAAGATTTTTACAGTAATTATTCCAAGTGCTAACACTGAATATCTAAAAAAATAAAAAGGTAATTATCTATATTTTTTTATCAACGCAATACATGTGGGGTATGTCTAAAAACACATTTTCAAAAAAATATATATTTGACATAACCATGTAGAAATATACCAAAAAAAATAACAACAAACACAATCCCTACTCCGAGAGTACAAACGGACGAAATGGAAAAATAAGATTCACTACCATATTGAAGATTGATTCCAATAACAGCTTGAGCTTTTTCTTAGCAATAACAAAATATCAAGTCAGAGAGTCGCATATAACAATAAACATACCTAGTAAAACTTAAAACCTGATTCGGATTAAAAAAATTGCAGAATAAATAAAATTATAGATGCTCTCTAAAAATGTAGATGATTTCGTCAAGCAAAAAGGATGGATACAATACCTTATTGGTTACTGTTGTAGAAAACTATTAAGAAAAAAATATGTATATACAAAATATAAATCCACACAAAATCAAAAATTTAGAAGACCCCAAAAGCCTAAACATATTTATTGCGAGCAGTTGCTGAGGCTAGTACAGGGATCTCAGTAATATATATATATATATATATATATTGTTCAATTTAGAGGAGAGCTTTATGAATCCCTAAAAAAGGAAAACTCTATCTGGAATGAACATGTTCGACACTCCAATTCATATATTCAAAATATTGCTCTAGAATAGAACTCGAAAAATGGAATGGAAAAGGGAAATACGGTTATGAACTTTGAGGATCAAAATTTTAATATTAATCACGACCCAAAATCATAAGCAATATGTGTGTGTGTGTGTGTGTGTGTGTGTGTGTGTGTGTGTGAGAGAGAGAGAGAGAGAGAGAGAGAGAGAAAGAGAACTTTTTTTCTAATACTTACATAGGTGGTTGAGAGGGGGGGGAAGATGAGAGGGTTTCATGGAAGAAATTCCATTGAGGATTTGGGGGAGTTGAAAGATAAGATTGTAGATAAGGAAGAGAAGCTAAAGAAGTTGGGTCGTTATGACAAAGAGTAATGGATGAGTATGAATGAGGGTAAAAAAGGAATATGTCAATAAACAAGGGCAATAACGTAAAAATGGTGCTTCTTGAGTTTTTTACTCTTTTTAAGTAGTAGAGATATATATACTAAAATATATTAAATATATAAATGTGAGGAATATATATACTTATATGAAATATATGTAATATACATATATAATCAAATATATGAAATATACGAAGCATATAAATATATGAAATATACGAAATATTTATACATTTACAAATTTACGAACTATATATATATATTTATATATTTACGAAATATATGGAGTTTATTTTTGAAAAAAATGGCTTTGAGTGATTTGTCATCCAAATGTAGCAAATACCCCCCCCCCCCCCCCCCCGCCCAACACACACACACACACTAAGGTGGCAAATAATGCTTAAGAGTCTTGTAGATGGAAAACAAATTCCCAGACAGATTTAGGTTATCGAACGACCTAAAAGTTGGAAAATTTTGAAAATTTCCAACTTTTTGAAATTTACCTTCGAATTTAAGTGGTATAAAATAAGGCCTTCGTTTATCTAAATAACAAATAAATATCCTTTTCAGTTTATTCAATATCAGCCTTCAAAATGGTCTCTCAAAGTTTCTTTCTTTTTACACTATGAGTGTGTGTGTGTGTTTCTTTTTTACTGGAACCTTCGACCTCTTAGCCGACAAAGTTGTTCTTCTTTGAGCTCCATCGTGTGTAACAACACTCTGAAATGGTACCAAACTAACAAAATCCCATGTTCATGGGAAGGTATCACCTCCAACAGTATAATCTTTACTTTCTCTGAAAAATGAAAATATCTATTTTTATCAGACCTCTTCGATAGTACAATCTTTACTTTCTCTGACAAACGAAAATATCTATTTTTATCAAACCTCTGTTTGTAAATGAAATCTTAATTTTAGGATTTTGGTGTTTTTCAGATGCAACTCTCATTGCAGATCTTCCCATGGCCATGCCATTTCAATACTATTTTTGTGGGTATTTGAAATAAGTTTTTTCCATTGGCATTTAATATATTTATTATAGTGCCACTTGATCCTTAGAAATTTTTATTACAAAAAAAATTCAGTACCAATGTTCTTAACTAAATGAGTATAATGCAGATCTTCAATCTGATGTTTGCAGCTTTAATATTGGATTGGACTGTTGTGTGAGCGATAAATTTAATAATTTGGTGGAGTGACAAGATTGTGGTGGTGGTGGCCCTGTGATTTTTTCAACTCATTGTGTCTAATACGATTAGTTATTGTAAGATATCTCTATTTATTTTTTATTTATGGATAGACATAAATTTCAATGCGATTGAACCATTTTATTTGCTCAATTGCTTGAATTTTTTGTTTTTTTCTTTTGATTCTGAGTAGGAGAGGATTAAATCAAATTATTGGGTTTCAAATTCAGAGGAATAGAGTTGTTGCATATATATATATATATATATATATATATATATATAAGCCACACACACGAATAAACATAGGATTGTGTGTGTTACGCGGTACTTGAATTTTGGCCCTTGAAAGTTGTCTTTTTCCCCTTATATAGGTGTGGCAATTTTAAACACGACAATGTTTTATGTTTTTACAGGTAAAATCCTCCCCTAAGAAGTATTTTCTCACCACAGTTATGCTCGGTCTATATCTCTCTTTTGGGTCATTTGGACCCCCAATTTTAACTTCTTTCTTTTTAATCCAAGATTAATCTCCTAAAAATGCGGAATATGATGGTTACTAACAAAATTTAATTTTTCAAAATTTATTTAATTTTCTTTTCTTTAAAAGATGAAAATTTAAATTAAACACAAATTTTAATTTCTTAAAACAAATTAAAATTAACACTACAAAATGAATTAAAGTAAACACACACACACTTTAATATCACTCAAACCAAATTAATTTAATTATCAAGTTAAATAAGGTAAGCAAGAATATTAACCAATTAATTTAGTGAAAATTTGACTTAAATTAACTTAAACTTGACCCAAATTAATTTCACCGCCGTCAAACTACTCCGAAAGTCATTAAATCGTTCTTAGCATGTGACAGATATATGAGACAAGTAATTTTTTTTCCATAAGATAATAATCAAATTGATCCAATAAATATCAACATTCAAGAAATATTAAATCCATCACCATGCTAATATCCAAAATAAATCAAACTCCAAATAAATATAGATCTCACTGAAATAATTCAACTATGAATATTTGACAGTAACCGTAAACAACTATGGAACCAATTGGCCCACTAAATCCATAAATAAAAGTCTCATAATAAAAAGTGAAGGAAATAGAAAGCAATATTAAACTACTAAAGCATATAAACTAAATCTCCAGCTGCA
Source organism: Sambucus nigra (assembly GCA_949130495.1). Lineage (NCBI taxonomy): Eukaryota > Viridiplantae > Streptophyta > Magnoliopsida > Dipsacales > Adoxaceae > Sambucus > Sambucus nigra. Next base: position 642,466,523 of record OX422208.1, on the reverse strand, counting down.
TCTCCAAAAATATCTCCCATCACTCCTATGCAGCTACTCCAGCGCTATGCCTAAAATTCTAGTCTACTTAATGGGCCAGAGCCCACCGCATGAATACAAGCAACTCTTCCCAATTTGGGCCCGTGAACCCCGACAATAACAATATATGTGATAAACATCACAATCAAGTATTTTAATTTAAAGAAGATATAAATTAACACGCGAATAAAAATAAATATCACTAAATATCCACATAACTTGGCCACCCCTTTATTTATATCTAACAATCATGTGACAATATTCAACTAAATTTTATTAATTCTTCCCATTTTATTTCATGGAATACCAGTATAGCCATTTCACCATCTCCCGGGTTCTGCACATATTACTGACACGCCCAAAATTTTACCCCACACAAAATTCCCTCACTATAGCCAGTTCGCCCGTATTCTGTCAGCCATGCACATATTGGTGAGGTTCCACACACGGCACGTCACTATAGAGAGTTTGTCAGTATTCTGTTAGCCCTGCGTATATAGATGATGCCAACACACACCCACGTCACTATAGCCTGTTCGCCGTTTATTGTTGTCCCTCCACATATTGGCGATGCCAATCCATTATAATACCCATTTATTATCTTGGGCATTAATTCTCAATTTATCATTATTTGATATTATCCTCACCCTATTATAGAGAATAAATCCTCAAATCTACCCCTAGTCACGTACCTAGAGGTCTCCAAAACACAAGTACGTCTTACCCTATCATAGAGGATGAATCTCTACAATCAATTTCCTCCTCGTCTCGCGCCTAGACTATCGAATCAACGAAAGGACACAAAAATCAGCCCCATTCTGAAATATAACATCCGTAAAAATCTACACTAACTAGTACCATACCTAGAAAGTGTTAACCACAACTAAGACATACTTACTAGTCCCATATGTAGCAAGTGATCCTAAAATTAAGGTGAGAGCATAACTACCCAAAATCCCGTTGTCCCCGCGAAGGAAAATATATTTAAATCAATAATTCGCATAAGACATTTTATCAGTAATTCTACAAATTCCTCATAAGATCATAAAGAACTCATTTTATGCAACTAATATGATTTCAAAATCATGCAAGTCCTTTTCAATTTAACAAAGCTATTATGATTTCTACATATAAATCTACATCTATTGACGAAAATGCATTCTTTACCCTAAGCACACAAGGGTTATAACTCTTAATTCATATTAAAATATTTCATAAAAACAGTCCCAATATAGATTTCACTTTCCCGAATTAAGGTTTCTACTTTATTTTAAGAAAAATATGTAATTTAATGTTTAGGCGATATTTAAAATGCATAATCTTAAAGATAAAGAATAGAAGTATTAATGCCTTTGGAAAATTTCGTTGAAAATTCTGATTGGATGGTTGCATTCCTCCCGAAAAATCAATAAAGAGTTGTTCTTAAACAATCTTGAGAAAACACGGTTTGAGCCTTCAAAAATTGGGTTGAATCTTGATTTAATTTAAATGAGAGGTGGTAAAGATATGGGAGACTTCTAGTTTAAAAGTAGGTGAAAAAGTGTTTAGAAAATCCTATCCCCGAGTTATTTTTATATTAGAAAAGATTAAGAGTTTTAATTAACTCAAACTCTAACAAAATCAAACAAACTGCCGACACTGTCCCTAGCGAATTGATTTTCCCTTCAGGTCGAATCGATTCGGACCTAAACAGGTCCATAGTTCGCCCCAAAAAATGTCTATGTATAAATAAAAACTTGATTTCTCCCCTGATTTTGATTCAGATTAAAATTCTATTTTCCATAAATAAAATCAAATATTTTAAGTTGGTAAAAATAATTAAATTCAAAAAAAATTATTTTTTTAATTTAGAATTAAATTAAATTGTTATCGCTTATTACGGTGTGTTACATACTTCCCTACTATCATAACAATTTCTTCCTCAAAATTAGACTAAGTGCGAACGCACAAAAATAAAATAAGGCTCACATATGTCCACCTTTAGACTGTCACAATTGGGTATATATATATATATATATCTAAGAAAAAAATACGTACCGTGTTACTCCACTAGCCACGTCTTGGCTCCTGTGGTGCCTAGCCTGCATAAGGCTCCCGAGTCGGAAGCATATAACACCTACCCACTGTGTTTACTGCTAGTGTTGGTGGCACTCCCAGTACACCTAGTTCTATCGGCGCTGGAGGCCCTTAGCCCGAATGGCTCTACTTTTTTGGAAACCTGAGAGTGTAGACACCACACTTTCGAACTCCCAAAGTCTCTCCTTAGGTCCCTAGAACCTCCCCATTTAACTACAAACCCTAGGTCATACTCCGAGTACTGATCTAGAGTCTATCAGACGTTCTCGGGGCCCATTTGACTCTGGTAAACTCTATCGACACAAAGAAAACTCCTTGAATCATTGAAGGGATCTGAATCCCCTTTCCAAAGGTCTGCCCCATGCACAAGTCGGCATAATGGTTCGGACGACCAGACCATTTTTCCACCTAAAACTAATCTGGAGGCCACCGAGTCATCCTGAGCCCCAACTTGACCCCAGTCAACTTCAACGTCAGAGAGAAAGATCTTTGAATCTTTGAAGGACACTAAAACCCCTTTCCAATGGTCCGCCCCATGCATAAAATGACATACCCATTTGGACGAACGATCCATTTTCCCTCAAAAATTAATCCTGAGACAACTAGGTGCTCCCGGGATTCATTTGACCAAGGTCAACTCTTCAGCTCAAAAAAGACTTAATGAATGTGCTAAGGGAACTTAATACGCTTTCCAATGGTTTGCCCCATGCGTGAATCAGCCTTACGGTACGAATAAATGACACGTTTTACTCCAAAAGGTCACCGGCATTTCGGGCCCTAGTTGACCAAAGTCAAACTTTTGAACCTAGCGAAGCTTTTGTAATGTCGAATTACCTAGGATAAACTTTCTAATGGACCACCCCATGCACAATTTTCACTTACAATTTGGACGAACGATCCATTACGGTCCAATGATCTCTCGTCCAAAGGACCGATGAGTGCTTCCGAGTCCCATTTAACCCAAAGTCAACTCCAAAATCTGGGAGTGGACCAAGGACACTTGAAGGTCTCTGAATTAAATTTCTAACAGTATGTACCATACATGATTTGGATTTACGAATTGCATTCTATGACCATTTTTCTAAAAAAATCTACACGAGACTACAGATTGGCAGGTCCATTTCCCTGCCTATCGATAGTGCGTCTAGGGTCACCTGCCGATTGGCAGGGCTAGGGATATGCCTATCGGCATTCCCCTTACTCTATAAATAGAGGTCATGACATCACTCCTAAAGCACACCTTAGATCCATCAATACCAGTGATCTCAGCAACATTCTCTTGCAATGAACAAAGTTTTCTTATTTGAAATTCCTTTCCATCTTTCATTCCCATCATTTTCATACCCAATTTAGCAAAATCTCATTCTCTCTCACCCAACATTCATCTCAACATTCAAGGGAGCTCATCAAATATCAAGATCAAGCCTCAATTCTCCAAAGAAGGCCCAAAAATCCTCCTCTCTCTTTAAAATTCTTTATATTCTCATTAATTACATAAATTCTTAATTTAGCTTTTACTTTAGTTCATAAACACTAACATCTCATCCTTTATTAGTTATATTTCACATACTATATTTTCTTTAAAAAACCCTAAAACAAAGAAAAAGAGGGTTACCCCTATAAATTCCAACGGAATTTTCCATCACAATCTTTCAAAACTAAAAATAAATTTTCACACACACCCATATAATAAATTCTAGTTTGAATCTATGGGATAAAACCCACCCTTATGCCTCATATAACCTATATGGATTTTGATGCCTTTATAGGCTACATAGGCATTTTGGACTAAAATCCGAGACTCGAGTCCAATTTTCTAATTTTCCAATTTTCCTCCCATTTTCTCATTTTATCCATTTCATTTATTCATTATTCAATATATACCATATTTGTGATTCACACTGGAGCTTTATCCAACATATATTATCATCTCATCATAACGATCAATATCTCGATAAACACATACATCGTATTTTCTGGATATTATTTTGAAAATATTCCTATGGATGACCTCACTCTATCTTTTCCATGATATGGGTTGGGGGATTCCGATTTCCACTTATATATTTATGCACACACACTTCACGAAGAAATTAAGGAAAAGAGTAACACAAGCCCATGAGCAACCGAAAGGACGGGATGGGTGCCTAATACCTTTTTATTCCGTAACTTAGCCTACGAACCTTCGAACTATTGGTTTTGTAAGCATGAGTTTGTCTTTGATGCCGCTCTCTCTAGGCAACGACATGTTCTTTTGCCTATTTTATGCATAATAGGCTAGCAACTACATATCTTTATATTCACCCCACATCGACGATGACTCAAGCGCTCTTAGAGAAAGTGGACGCGAGACCTTCTCCTCCCCCTTTTTCACCCACTGGGGAAGGGAGAGATCGGGATGGCCACAGTGGTGACTCCGCTGGGGAGTGACTTAAGTGGGCTTTGTTTGCATGTATGTTATTATTTTCTGCTTGTGTACATATACACCTACCTATATGTTCCCCTTTTTTCTCCTCTATTATTTCTTGCATATATCTACATCATGCTTATATCACATCTCACTCACTTGTAGGTACTCTCCATGTACACCTCACAGTACTTACACATATGATCACTTATATCCACACATTTCACTTAGAATATCCATGCTTAGGTGTCAGTGACACACACCTCCACTTATCACACTTGTATATATCCATGCTAACTGACACTTGTCACAAACCACTTGTAGTTAATCCATGCTTAGGTTCACTACCACACATTCTCTTGTAGATAGTCACACATCACTCACCCTCACATATCCATGCTTAGTGTAATCTTCATGCTCCATGTTAGGTTTACTTTTTATACTTGTACATTACCCCATTAGTATGGTGCTCATCATAAAATAATCTCCCCATTATATACTAATCAATAATCATGCATTGCTCACACTACAACATGAAAGAGCGTGGCTATTGACCAATTTTTTTCCCGTAACTGGGAGTCACTTTGTGATGGGGGCGGGTCTGACAGGTCGCAGTTAGACTAAGCAATATGACTCTTACCTTCCATTGGTCAATTACCTTCCACGTATATTGAACGGTTCCCCCCGCATTGTACCACTTGATTGAAGTCATTACATGAGGTATATTGTAGGGAACTCATTCATGTATGCCGAGTGTATTGAATTTTCTCTCACACGTATTGTCCACCCGAGGTATATAGTGAGGTAATTCACGTACACTTAGGTATATCAAATGGCTTGTCCACATGTATCGATTTCACTCAAAAGAAAAACGTATATCATGGAAGTCATGCCAAAGGGGGAACCGTTCCAATTAACCTAACAAACTGCACTCATATTTAGTTTTTTGGTTACTACCCGAAACTCTACTGAAATGATAGTCGGCATGCCGCCCAAATTTTGACACGATTTCATCTTTTTTAAAACGGGACCCTGTCCATGAGCTAGGTAACAAGTCAAATCGTGCTTTACATATTTTTCAAACCCAATTTTCCCAGACTTGGGTCCCATCCGTCATTTCTTTATGCATTTAGGCAAACCTAATACAAGTGAGAACATAATATTAATAATAAATAATAATCATATTGAGACTCTTTCTCTCGTTTTTCCTCTTTCTTTACCAAGAGAGTTAAAAATATTTTTCCCCTCTTTTGTAAAATTACCAAAGACATTTTCCTTCCTTTTATCATAAACGTGAAAACCATTTTTTCTCCTTTTTGCCCAATAACATTTTGTCCTCCTCTTTTTCAAAAATGTCAGAAACATTTTCCTACTATAATAAAAGGCATTCCTTCTTCTCTTCAAAAATAAATTCGAATCATTTTTTGGCCTTCGCATACCCGACTCTTGGCATAGCTCCCTATTAGCTTCGGTGTTCCGTTGAACCAATCCAAGGCTCCGTCAGTTCCCTCACTACTTCCTCCTAGTCCAGAATCCACCTTCACTCACTTTCCATGGAGAACGCCAACCAAGTACCGAATGTGCAGCTGAATTTGATGATGGTTCTAACCCAACTTATTGCTAAGATTAACAGCCTTTAAAATGAGTTTCATGAGATATAGCAAAACAATGTCCCTATTACCGAAGATCCTGAGGTCCTCTTCCCTCGCGCTATGATTCCTCCCGCACCTGAGCCTATTTGGCCCCCCGAGGAATATCAACACGCTCCACGTGCCCCTCCTGCTAATGGGCCACCGCCAGCTCAGCTCTATATGATGAATCTTGTCCAGTCAGGGGCTAACCTACCCATGCCATTGATTCGAAGGAAGAAGAATTGAACAAGGTCAAGGAAGCTATTAAGATGTTGATCAAGAAGTTTGACCAAGTTCGAATCTCTGGGAATTACATGGATTACACCTATATGTCTCTCTATCCTAAATAAAGGTTGTCGAAAAAGTTCAAGATGCCTAACATTGAGAAGTTTGGGGGTAGTGGACCCCCAATTGTCCATCTTCGAAGTTACCATCGATCCATGACTCTCCAATGTTCTTTCGATGAAATAATGGCCTAGATGTTCCTACATACTTTGAAGGACAACATAATTTGATGGTTCTTCTCTCTCAAGGAGTCTAGGATTCATAGTTGGGAGGATGTTTCCCGTAAATTCAAGTCACAGTACAAGTACAACGAGGAGTTGGAAGCTACTCACCGTGATTTGGAACATTTTAAATAAAATGCAGGGGAAATTGTCACTAATTTCATAACAAGTTAGAGAGAGAAAGCGGCCTCCAGGACCAATCAGCCTTCCAAAGAGGAACAAGTCAGTTTTGTGAAGGAGAAATTCTTACCCCTTGTCCGAGCGGTGATGGTATGATAATATTACCCCCACTTTCGAGCTCTCTGAGAAGCAGGACTGGCGATTAAAGAAATTCTAGCCAAGATAGAAGTTGATACGAAGCATGTATCTGGACAGTTCACTCCTTGAAAGTATGAAAATATTATTGATACCACAGTTTCAATAATCATTCTCATCTCTCAGCCTGCTACTTCATGGGCACCAGAAAGCTCCCCTAACCCAGTTAACAAGGAATATACTGATCTTCACAATCCCCTCTCCAAAGTTTACCAAACCCTTCCAATCCAAAACCTTATCAAGCCATAGGACCCTCGTCCATTACTAAACCCACTTAAAAAAATTTCAAACTAGATTCCCATTAATATTTTTACCAAAATTTTGGCCACACCACTGATCAGTGTTTCCACCTCCGAAATGTATTCCAAGGTCTGATTGACCGGGGTATCATCTCCCCACCAACTAGTCCTAAACCAAACAGTACCCATAATCCACTCCCAAATCATGCAAATGCTATCTTTCTAGAAGAAGATGCAAAATTTGACCCATCTTCCCAGATTGTACCTAGTAAATCACCCATTATACCCATATATTCCCCTAAACCCCTCCAAGTTTGCTTATATTTTCTCCTGCATCCTACCTATTTTGCTGATCAAGCCCTGTCACTCCTTACAAGAGCATGCGTTGTTGTTTGTACCCATTTCGGAGGAAAAATATGGAATTATCAGTAGTATTGAACAAGCTTCTAGAGTTCGAGTTGAAATTTTCCTCAGAGATGACCACTAACTGCTAGAGATTTAGTACGCTACTTTTGAAAGCTCAAAAATAGGCTCAAGACTCAGATAATTGGGTGGTACCTACTGATGAAGTCACTTTAGAAGATGTCATTTAGATCATGACAAACTTATTTTTGACAGATCGATGAAATTTCCAGTATGTCCAAGCTACTTGATGCTTTGAAACTATAAGGGCACCTGGTCCCTTAATTTTTATGTCTCCTCGTGGAGTGGGAGGATCTATACGAAGAGGCCATTGAGGTTGTGGAGTGTATTGACTTGTCATGGAAGGATGATGTCGTTTCCACAAGATGAAGAGACGAATTCGATAGTTCAGATGAAGAACAAATACCAAAAAACACTAACCCAAGAGTCACTGTGGCCATCCCCATATTTTTGTTATATCCTATCCTCACTCCCTCCGTGGGGCAGGGAAAAATGAGTGGAGAAAGAAAAGGGTCTCACACCCTTGTACTCTCTAGGAGCGCTTCGACCGACGTCGGAGTGGGGTGAATGTAAAGAGATGGAGTCACCAACCTATTTTGCAAAAAATAGTCAAAAGAACATGTCGTTGCCACAAGAGAGTGGCATCAAAGACAAACTGATGCTTACGAAATCAATAGTTCGAGGGGTTTTGGGGATAAGTTACAAAATGGGAAGGTGTTAGGCACCCATCCCGCCCTTTTGGTATCTCATGGGATGATATTATTATTTTCCTTTATTTCTCCTTGGAGTGTGTGTGCGTGTATATATAATGGAGATCGTAATTTCCCAACTCATACCATGGAAAAGATAAAGTGAGGTCATCCATAGGAATGTTCCCAAAATAATGTATGGAAAATACGATTTATGCGTTTATCATGACGTGGATCGTTATAATGAAACGATAATATATGTTGGATTAAATGCTAATAAGGATTACAAACATATTATAGATTACAATAATGTAAGAATATGATAAATACGGAAATGGGAAATTTGAAAAATTGGAAATTTTAGAGAATTAGAAAATTGGACTTGATTCTCGTGTTTAAACCCAAGGGTGGGGTTTATCCCATAGGTTTGAAGAGGATTTTATTACATGTGTGTGTGTAGAAAATGTGTTTTTAGTTTTGAAAAAGTGTGATGGATAATTCTGTTGGAATTTATAGGTGTAACCCTCTTTTGTTTTTTTTATAGAAAATAAAGTATGTGCAATATAACTAATAAAAATGTGAGATGTTATTAAGGGTGAACTAAAGTAAAAGTTAAATTATGAACTTATATAATTAATGAGTAAACAAGAAATTTAAAGGGAGAAGGAAGGATTTTGAAGAATTGAAGCTTGATCTTGATCTTGGATGAACTCCCTTGAAGATTGATATGAATGTTGGATGAGAGAGAATGAGGTTTTACCAAACTAGGTGTGAAAAGGATGGGAATTTAAGATGGAATGGAATTTCACATAAGGAAACTTCGCTGATTACAAGAGAATGTTACTGAGATCACTAATGGTGATGGATCCGAGGCATGTCTTGGGAGTGAGGTGATGACCTCTATTCATAGGTCAGGGGTGGTGCCAATCAACATCGTGCCAGCCCTACCATTTGGCAGGTAACCCTAAACACACTACCAATTGCCATGAAAATGGACATGCCAATTGGCAGTCTCATGCAGATTTTTTTTGAAAAAATAGTCATAGAACGCAATATGTTGATCCAAATCATGCAAGTGGTATACCATTAAAAATTAAGTTCATATACCTTCCAGAGTCCTTTGGACCTCTCCCGGTTTGGAGAGTTGACTTTGGGTCAAATATGGACTGAAAACGCACGTCAGTCGTTTGGATGGGAGAACGTCTAAGGGAAATGGATCATTCATTCAAACGGTGTTTCAGAATCGTGCATGGGGTACACCGTTGGAAAGGTTAGGTGATTTACTTCAACATTCCAAAGAGCTCCGCTCGGTTCGAAAAGTTTACCTTGGGTAACTGGGAATCGGAAGCGCCCAGTGACCTCTCGAATTAAAATGGATCGTTCGTCTGTACCGTAAGTCAAAATCGCACATGGGGAAAAACGTTGGAAATGGTATTTAGTGCCCTTCAAAGATTCATTCAGTCTCATTGGAGCTAAAGAGTTTACCTTGGTCAAACGGGGCTCGAGAGTGCCCGGGAGTCTCCGAATCAATTTTTAAGGGAAAACAGATTGTTCGTCCGAATGGTTTTGACATTTTAAGCACAAGGTGGATTGTTAGAAAGGAGCTTTAGTTACCTTAGAATATTCAAAGAGGTTTCACTCTAATGATGAAGTTGATTGGGATCAAATTGGGGCCCTGGAGGGCTCGGTAGCCTCCAAATCGATTTTTGGTAGTAAAATAGTCCATTTGTCCGAATTGTTATGCTGATTCATGCACGGGGTAGACCATTAGAAAGGGGATTTAGAACCCTTCAAAGATTTTAAGAACTTACACTCTGACAATAGAGTTGATCAGATTCAAATGGGGCCTGAGAGAGCCCGATGGTCTTTAGATCGGTACTCGGTGTGTAACCTAGGGTTTGTAGTGAAATGAGGAGGTGCTAGGGACCAAAGGAGAGACTTAGGAGGTCCTAGAATGTGGTGTCTATCTAACCCCTCGATGAGTGAGCTTCTAACAAGTGAAAGTCGTCGAATGGACACCACACGATATTTGGGAAAGAGGCCAATTCTGCTGACCTAAAGAGATAAGAAAGACCGTTTCAGAGGGGTTTTAAGGACCTAAGGAAATGCTGGGGATGGTCGATTATGTGGACCGAGGTCAATTCTAAGGACCTAGGGTTGGGAGCGACTAATTCTAGGGGTCGAGGTAAATTTTGAGGACCAAAGTTATAACGACCAATTCTGAGGGTTTAAGTTGTAGCGACCAATTCTGTGGGTCGAGGTAAATTCTGAGAACCTGAAGTTTTAGAGTCCAATTCTGAGGGTCGAACCCAATACCTATGTCTTAAGTAAAGATGACCAATTTTATGGGTCAAAGCCAATTCATAAGGCTTAATTATAGATGACCAATTCTGCGGATCGAAGCCAATTCTGAGGACTTAAGATAGAAGCGACAAATTCTACGGGTCGAAGCCAATTCTGAGGACTTAAGATAGAGATGACCAATTCTAGGGGTCGAAGCCAATTCTGAGGTCTTAAGATAGATGTGACCAATTATGTGGGTTGAAGAAAATTCTGAGGGCTTAAGGTAGAGGTGACCAATTCTGCGGGTCAAAGTGAATTCTGAGGGATTAAGATAGAGTGACTATTTATGTGGGTCAAAACCAATTCTGCGGGCTTAAGTTGAGGTTTTCTTATGGGAATTTGGAGACTCCACTAGGCTAAATAATCTTGTGCTTCCGCTGGGGATCTTGGGGAATCACTTAATTTTGAGCTTTAGGTTTCGCTGGGTAAGAGTAAATAGTCTGAGGGTTTGATCTTTCCTTGTTGGGGAATTTTTTGATTTTTTGTGGTGTCTTTTGGAGACGTTGTTGGGGATATATCCAATTGATTTTGATAATTCCTCAGGTAAGTAAGAGTTCCGCTGGGGAAATGAATGCGGTAAAAATGCTTTTCTTGGTGAAAAAGGTTCTACAAAATTCATTTAGAATTTTTTTGGGAATTTTCATATGAAATTTCAAGGAGGGTGCCGACTAGCATGGTTTGAGAGGTGACAAACGACAATGGCACGGTCTTTTGGGGTACCTCGAGCAAGTGAAGAGAAAGAAAATGGGGAGAGAGGGAGAGAGAATGTAGGTGGGTTCGGGCTGAGTCCCGTTGTATTTTTCCTTTCATGCAAGAAATATGTAACAAAATAATATCTATGCAATAAAATTAAGTTTTTGTTAATTTTTGCCTTCAGTGACTTAATGCATATGCTCTTTTTACTTTTGCTGTTGAGACCGTAAAAAGAAAAAAATGATTTGGGATAGAATTTATTTTAAAACAAGATAAGTAAGAACATAGAGAGGATGAAATTCAAATTTCTGTAAGACTAAAATTTCTTTTTATTGAGTTTTTTGATTTTGACAAAAAAGGAAACTTTCCAAATATAGGGGGTTTTGATCAGTATACCCCTTGTCCTCCTGCCTATCGGCATGTTAGTCCATTCCAATCACTCAAAGGATTTGATTGGACTTTCTTAATTTACTTAGTCCTTGGTGGGGCAAGGTTTCCTTCAGGATTTGTACGACTTCTCCATATTTCGGCCTTGGTTGCTCGATTGTTGGTTACAAGAGGAATGATTTTTCTTCCCACTGTGCTGGATTCTGTGCATTTGCAGGATATTGGTGATGTTGGCTATGATGGAGCCATCATTTTGGACTGAATTTCAAAATTGTTGTTGGTGACTAGGGAACTGCTCGTGGACCCCCAACTCATAGCCATCGCTTCATGGATGTCATACCGTTACAATCCTGTGACGGTGATACTGGCGGAGACTTTGAATGGTCTGAATGCCAGGCAGAAAGGTCATTCTGATTGCCTGAGGGGTAATCCCGTAATGTTGTTCATGTGGCTGTCGGAGAGATTTGCATGGCGGTCCCTCCAAAATATCCCTTATCGACTATGCTAAACTTCTTTTCTCACTACTTTATCAGCGTAGGCGTGTACATCGAGAGTTGGGAGAATTAGTTTGTGGAGCACGGGTATCGAGGCTTGCGTTGGTTAGTGCCTTGGTGGGGGGATTTGCTGGCCATTCTGGAATTGGGAGAATACCATCATGTTAGGTTGGATGGCCTCAGAAAGACCTATTTATACTTTCCTTGGTGGCTCTTGAACCAATTTTGTTGGGAACAGATTATGCCACCTCGGACACTAGACTTCTTTTCCGTGGAGGACTTGACAGAGCGCATGAACATACGACTGGGATCTCTGTGGGAGAATCTTCGACTGTCGGCCTGTCCTTCCTAGTCTGTTGGCAGAGTCATGCATGTTTTTGGGGACTACATGAAGTGGTTGTGGAGAAGAGTAGTTTCCTAGATGCTAGTTGAGGAGACCGAGCAAAGGTGGTTCACCATATCTTACACCCTAGAGGGAGGTGTTTTTATTTTACCTAAGCTAGTCCGAGCTTACTGCCGTTTTATGGAGCATCTGTAGCATTCCATTCAAGAAGGGGAAGTTTGGGGACCCAAAGATGTGGATGACGAAGGGGTCGATTCCTCTGTCAACTATAGGTAGAATCCCTGGGGGATTTATTTGTGAAGATTTTGTGATATATTTGATTATCTATGGGAATAAATTTTGGATGGGCTATTTTTAGTAGTAGGTGGAAAGAGAAGTTGTTTGACTCCCTATGCCCATGTAATTATAATGGAATTTTTCGTCAATGAAATAAAGAAAATTTTAATTATATTGTTGTGCCTCTTGATGAGTTTTTGTATTTGATTTATCTGTACGAATTGGTAAAATGAACTGTCATTCCCGGGGATAAGAAAATAATAGTATATTGTGAAAAAGAAGGAGGACATGCTCGTGTAAAGAGGATGAGCTGCCTACGTGCCTCTAAGGATTTTGAAAATTTTCTGAGTTTAATTTTTGAAAGTAAAATATTTTTAGAGGATCAGGACCCACGTAGTTCTTGGTTGAGGGAAATGAAGATTTTTTTTAATTTTTTTTTAGAATAGACGAGAGATGAGAAGAGTTGCAGCGCGCTGAGTTTTCAGACTAGGGGTAGAATTTCTGGAGACAGTCCAGGTTAACTGGAGGTGCTATCTCTTCTCCTTCGAGGTCGGTGAGCATAGCGGTGCCACCAGATAGGATCTTCTTTACAATGTAGTGGTCATTCCAATTGGGTTTGAATTTCCCTTTGGGATCCTAAAAGGGTTCTACGATTTCTTTGAGGGCTATGTCCCCTTATCGAACACCATAGTCCTTGACTCTCGTGTTGAATGATCACATTATTTGGTGATGGTAATATTGAATGTGATATAGAGCTTTCGATCTCCTTTCGTCTAAGAGTGACAACTCATTAAGACGGCTCTGATGCCAGTCTTCCTCGCTGACTTTGCTTTCATGCATGACGCATAGTGAAGGAATTTCTAGCTTCATGGGTAGGACTTCTTCTATGTCGTATACTAGAGAGTAACGTGTGACCTCATTAGACGTTTGAACTGAAGTGTGGTAGCCCTAGAGGGCATAAGGGATTCGGTCAGCCCCATCTCGATAACTTTTGATCATCTTGTTGATGATGGCTTTGATGTTTTTTTAGTGACTTCAACTGCTCCGTTGGTTTGAGGTCGATTGGGAGAAGATTTGTGTCTCTAAATCCCATACTCGTCGACCCTCTGTGACTTCTTCCTTGAAATAAAACTCGTTGTCTGACACCAGCTCTTGTGGGACCCCATATCACTACACCAAATCCTGCGAATGGTCACGCACAATGGGTCGCGGACTTGGGCCGTGATCAGCTAGTCGCGGACTTGGGTCGTGACCCACTTAATATTTGGCATGACCATATTTATTACCACACTAAATTATCCATTCTCTGGAAGTGGTCACGGACTAAATCCCTGACCACGATGGGTCACGGACTTAGATCGTGACCTGGGCGTGACCAGCTTGGCGATAAATTTCGTGCCAAAATTCCCTCCAAACTGGTCGCGGATGGGTCACGGACTTGGGCCATGACCAAAGACATGACGAAGCAGAAAACACACAAATTGAGGGTCACGGCTGGGGGTCGTGACCATTTCTTATTGTGGGTCACGGCTATGGGATGTGACCATACCTCATTCAAGCAGCAGTAAGGGCTCTTGCGATTTCGTGTGGATTTAACTTGGATTTGTACGATTTCAGTTGGTTTTTATTTGGATTAACCCCTGGTATGTATTGATTCATTTTGATTTCATTTGGATTTCGTGATTTGCCCTAATTTCTGTGTATGTACGTGTAGATTTATGTTTGTAACTGTGTATGTGTGTGTATGTATAGATTTATGTTTATATGTGTGTGTATGTATAGATTTATGTGTATATGTATGTTTATGTGTGTAACTATGAACAAATAAATTGTTTTTTAAACAATAAACCCCATATTGTATGTGTGTGTATGTATAGATTGTATGTGGGTCTCTCGGTTTGAGAATACGACAATAATTTGCATATTTCTAGACTTAGGCAAAAAAACATGGCGTTAGAGGGTGAAAACTCAAAATAACCCCCGAAAGGCCCCGTAGGTGGCACCAACACCTCCCACGGAACCAATGTAACTCGTAGGAACTGACCCCGCAGCCGCGAGACTCCCAGTTTGAGAATATGACGATAATTTGCATATTTCTAGACTTAGGCTTAAAAATATGGCGTTAGAGGGTGAAAACTTGAAACAGCCCTCGAACGACCCCGTGGGTGGCACCAACACCTCCCACGGGACCAATGTGACTCGTAGGAACTGGCCGCGCACCCGCGGGACTCCTAGTTTGAGAATACGACTGTAATTCGAATATTTCTAGACTTAGGCTTAAAAATATGGCGTTAGAGGGTGAAAACACAAAAAAGCCCCCGAACAGCCCTGTGGGTGGCACCAACACCTCCCACGGGACCAATGTAACTCTTAGGAACTGATCACGCAGCCGCGAGACTCCCAGTTTTGAGAAGATGACGATAATTTGCATATTTCTAGACTTAAGCAAAACATGGCGTTAGAGGGTGAAAACGCGAAACAGTCCCCGAATGGCCCCATGGGTGGCACCAACACCTCCCACGGGACCAATGTAACTCGTAGGAAATGACCCCGCAGCCGCGGGTCTCCCGGTATGAGAATACGACGATAATTTGCATATTTTTAGAATTAGGCTTAAAAACATGGCGTTAGAGGGTAAAAACTCGAAACAGCCCCCGAACGGCCCCGTGGGTGACAACAACACCTCCCACGGGACCAATGTAACTCGTAGGAACTGACCACACTGTCGCGAGACTTCCGGTTTGAGAATACGACGGTAATTTTCATATTTTTAGGCTTAGGCATAAAAATATATATATGTTGATAATTTTAACTCATATATGCAATTTTTCAGCTTGATTAATTTTTTTGTAAAACTACTCGATTACTGATATTTTTTTTTGTATCCTATCATTTGTAGGATTTTTGCACGCGGAACAAATGGAGGAGGCAATGGTTTACAACGTGAAGATTGTTTATATGTTGTGGACATTCGGGATTTTATTTTTTATGTGTTATAGTCGTGCGGACTTTTATTGTTTAGTTTTATGGCCGTGTGGGATTTTATAATCTGATTGTTGAATTTTATGGTCGTGCGGGATTCATAATAAGTAGATTTTACATTACAGGGTTTGAAATGTCAAGAAAATAGAGGAAACTCTGCCCAATTTTTTTTTGGTCTGTGAATTATTAAGATGTGTAATATTTTTAAGTTTGTATATATATTTGTTTATTAACAACGTTCTCGATTCGCAATTTGTGATTTTTTTTATTGTTTTGCCAATAATAAATATTCGTAACACCTCATACGCGTCCAACGTTACACGTGGCAACCGACGGTGCACTCACAGGAACCCCAATTTTAGGATTGGACCAAAAAAATACATTTTTTTTTAAATTATAGTTAAATACGGTCATGGACTTTGTCCATGACCATTTTTATTTTTTTGTCCCGCATAAAAATGGTCGCGATCAAAGTCCGCGACCATTTTTTTTTTCTTTTTTTCGTCACGGTTGTGGGTCACGGACTTGGGTCGTGACCATTTTTTTTATTTTTTTTGTCACGGTTGTGGGTTATGGATGAGGGCCGCGACCAATTTTATTTTTATTTTTTTGTCACGATCGTGGGTCGCGGACTTTGGCCGCGACCAATTTGTTAGGGTTGTGGGTCATGGATGAGGGCTGCGACCAATTTTTTTTTATTTTGTTGTCACGGACGTGGGTCGCGGACTTTTATCACGACCAATTTGTCACGGTTGTGGGTCACGGATGAGGGTCGTGACCCGTCACGATATGGGTCACGGCCCAAGCCCGCGACCATCTACCGTGACCCCTCTCGATCATGATTATTTTTTGGTCACGAACTTGGTCCACGACCCACGAAAATGGTCACGGCCCAAGTCCGTGACCCAAAGTTTTGGTCAAGGATTTTGGCCATGAACAACTGCTAGTTTTGGTGTAGTGAATCAGCAGATGATATTTTTCTTAATGATCCTGACTACCTTCATGGCATTCAAAACTGCGTATGATTCAGATTCGACCTATTTTGTGAAGTAATCGATGGCGACTAAGATGAACTTATGCCCATTGGATGCTTTAGGTGTAATCTTCCCTATGATGTCGATACCCCATGTGGAGAATGGACAGGGAGAAGTCATGTTGTACAATTCTCACATGTTGGAGGTTAGAGAATTCTTAGCATTTGAGACATCTTTGAAAGTGCAATCCTGAACCATGGTAGTCTAGTAGTAACCCTATAGGATGATTTTCTTGGCGAGAATATGGCGATTCATGTGGGGTCACCACTTCCCGTTGCGGATTTTCTACATCATGTCTTTAATGTTAGCCCCTACGATGCAGTGTAAATGGGTTCCATCGAAGTTTCTCTTGAATAGTGCTTTATAGCAGATAGTGACCAGCTTGAGGAGGGTTGCTCGATATTTCTTATTAGAACCTTGGGAATACCTACCATGCTTGAGGAGGCACCAAATATCGTAGTACCAATAATCGACTATATCTGGATCTTCTTCTGTGATGAGCTCAATGTGGTACCAGTGGTTAGGTTTATCTTGCTTTTTGGACTAGGAAAGGGGCCATTGTTATTCCTTCGAGCATGTCAATCATAGAGGCTAAGGTAGCAAGGTCATCGACTAGGTTATTCTTTGCTCGAGGCAGGTAGTGGAAGGTCATATCTTGGAATTGGGAAGCCACCGCTTCTAGGTGGGCTTAGAAGGGTAAGAGTTTATCATCCTTGACTTTCCATTTTATGAGTACTTTACTGATGATGAGGTTTGAATCCCCATAGACATTTAGGTATCAAATTCCTTTCATGAGAGAGAATTTAAGGCCTACTGTGTATGGCTCGTATTCAATCATGTTGTTGGTGCAAGGAAAATGTAGTTTAATGTCAATGGGAGTGTGAGAGCCATCAGGGGTAATTAGGAGTATCCTAATGCCATACCATTTTTTATTGGCAGCACAGTCAAAGAACATTTTCTATCGGAGGTATTCTTGAGAGGTACAAAGGGTGTTCTCATTTGGGAACTCAGAGATTCAAACATCGGTTTCTTTCATGGTGTAGTCAGCGAGGTAGTCATAAATGGGTCTTCCTTTCATGGATTTCTGCGTGATATACAAAATATTGAATTCGACTAGCAACATCAACCATCGTGTCATTCGGTTGGACAGGGCAGCCTTCTCGAGTAGGTAATTATGGGACTCATTTGGGACATAAGTTTGATGGGAAAGTCAAGCATGTAATGCCGTAATTTTTAGGTAACCCAGACGAGGGCGACACATGATTTTTTTAAGGCTTTGTAGTTAACTTCATACCCGATCAACTTACAACTAGCATAGTACATGGATCTTTATTTACAGGATTCTTTAAGGTATTGGTCTAGAAAAGCCCCAGTTGCAGTATTCATTATGGTCAAGTATAGGAGTAGGGGAAGACCAGGCTACGATGGAATGAGTACCAAAGGTCGGATTAGGTATTGCTTGATTCAGTTAAAGGCTTCTTGGAAAGCTTCGTTCCAAACCTTTTTAGAATCCTTTCAAAGAAGTTTGAAGATGGGTTCATAGATAGAAGTCAACTAGCTGATAAATCGACTGATATACTGCAATTTTCTAAGGAATCCATGGACTTCCTTTTTCGTTTGGTGTGTTTCATCTTGGCAGGATTTGCTTCTATCCCTTTCTCACTAATCGTGAAACCTAAGAGTTTTCCCTCGGTAATGCTGACGATACATTTATGTGGGTTAAGTCACATCTGATATTGTCGTAGTCGCTCGAAGAAGTTACGAGGAGCGGGAACCTAAACTTCTCTAGTCTTAGACTTGATAATCATATCATCTACGTAGACCTCATCTTCTTTCTGTATAAGATTGTGCAAGATGGTTATGGCAGCCCTTTGGTAGGTAGCCCCTGCATATTTTAGACCAAATAGCATGGAGATGTAACAGAATGTTGCCTAAGGGGTGATGAATGCGATTTTTTCTTGATGATCCGGGTGCATCTTAATCTCATTATATCCAACAAACCCATCAAAGAATGACTTAAGCGCGTGACTGGATGTGTTGTCCATAATCATGTCAATATTAGGTAGCGGGTAATCATCCTTTGGAGAGGCCTTATTCAAATCTTGGTAGTCAACACACATGCGAACCTTTACTCTAAAGTTCGACACGAGTACGATGTTATCTAGCCATGTGGGATATTCGATCACATGAATGAAACCCATGTTTAACTCCTTGACCACTTCTTCCTTAGCCTTGAGTTACCATTCGGTACGGAGATTTCCTAATTTTAGGTTGACCGTTTTGCATTCTGGGAGAGTTGGAATCTCGTTCTGAGCTATCTCGGGATCAATTATGGGCATGTCGTCGTAGGACCATGCAAAGACATCCATAAATTCCTTCAAAAATTCTTCGGGTTGCGCACGCTCATGCTCGTCAAGGGTGTCCCCTATCATAATCTCACACAGTTGGCTACTAGAATCGAGATTAATAACAACAACTTCATCTTCATTAACTTGAATGCGGCTATGTTATTTATTATTAATCTTATTTAGATAAGTTAAGAATTATTCATTTGAAAAATCTTCATCATCAAGAGTTTGATTAGAATTAAGAAAATTAATGTAAAGCACAATAAGATACTCAAAACAGCATTGAGAACCTCATTAAAGGAGGTCTTGATTACATTAGAATAAGGAAGAACAACATAAGAAGAAATGGGATAAACATCAGAATTGGGTTGTATTTCAACAGATGAAACAGGTATAGCATTCCAGTTAAGGAGAGGTGTATCTGTTTCTTTGATCAGGCGGGATGGATCTAATGATATAACGCTTGAGTATATCTTGCAGAGTGTCAGCCCCAGTGTCTGCAAGTGGAATGAATCCCTAGAGTCACTTCCCTAAAAAATTTTAGTATCAATTACACTCTTCTCAATGAGTGGTTGCACATGATGCTGGGAACTTTCGGCCCATGAGTAGTTGTCTTGGAAGAAGATCTCCATTCCGAGTTTCATCTTCTTGTCCACATGATCATACCATGATTCAGGAAAGCCTCGAGGGAAATCTTCACCCTCTCTCATGAATCTTTTGTTTAGGAATCTCTTGAGACAGTCTTGGCGCTTTCTAGCCTTCTTTTGAGCCGAGGTCAACAAAACATTATGAGTTCTTCTGCTGACTGTTAATAACCCAAACAGCAAGGAGGAAAGGATTTCTTCAACACAATGGGTTCAAGTATGCCCTTCTGTCATCATCCCATCCGCAGTCCAAGCATAAAATGGATGTTTTTGAACATCTTAATCAAATTGATATTGCCATGAGGGTTGTACTCTGGGAAAACCCTATCTTTGAAATCGTCCTCTGCTTGGAGATGAAGTAGTTCAACTCAAAAATCTATCAGAAGCATATAATTTTCCTTATATTGTATTTCAAATACTGGATTGCTAGTGCCTGCATTCTTGATGTTATCTTTGTCTCCTAGGATAGTGATGACCTGCCCAATGGTGAAGAATATCAGTTTCTGATGTAGGTAAGAAGATACACCCTTGATACTATGGAGCCATGGTCATTTGAGTAACAGATTGATACAAGTCGGGATATCAATGACTTGGAGTTAAACAATGGGATTTATTAGGCCAACCCATATTACAATTTTTATAGATCGGCAGAGGTTGGAGCAAGGTTGCCCACTTTCAGTCCCAAGAAATTAAGGGTTCTCAATGGACAAATATTAAGAGCTAATCCCTTATCGACGGGAAAAAGTGGGACAGTATTTCCCATGACCTTAATAGAGATATTGAGATAATAATTTTGGTTTGGTACAATCTTAGCGATTTATTCTTCGGAGAAGGAGAGCATTCTAGTAGAGGTTATAGATCCAATCAGGTTCACTGCTTTTTTTGGCGTGGTGAAAGGAGGGACTGTCATCCGGGTGAGTAGTTTGATCAAGGCATTTCGGTGTAAGTGGGAAGACATAAAGAGTCTCCACAGAGTGATGTTAGCTTGGGTCTTCTTCAACTAATTGAGCATCTTGCCCTCCTCGAGGGTCATTTTTGGCATAGGAATATTTTCAACACCTTTTCCCGTGTTATTCACTAATGATTGGGAGTTTAGGACTTGGTAATGCCTTCCTGATCTAGTTATATGGTTCATAAAAGAGGGGGAAAATAGAAATCCCGTTTACTCATCGATCTCGGGTCGTTCAGCCACCTTGTTGATTTTTCCCAACAACTCCTCAAACGATATCATTCCACATATGTTGACTATCGACCTAGTCTTTTCTGGTCTCTACTCTTTATCTGAATCATCAAATTTATCCCCCCATCCTGTGGCAACGACATCATCTTTCCATGAGAATTCAATACACTCCACAACCTCAACGACCTGTTCGTATAGATTTTCCCATTTAACGGGGAGATGTATAAATGAAGGGACCAGGCACCCTTATAGATTCAAAGCATCAAGTAGCTTTGACATGATGAAAATTTCATCGATCTGTGGTTATAAGTCTGCCATGATCTGGACCAAATAATCTAAACTGGCTTAATTGGTAGGTACCACCCAATTATCTGACTCTCGATCCCATTTCTGAGATTCTAAGAATAGCGTATTGGATCTCTAGTCATCTTGGAGGTCAATTTCAGCCCCAACTTTAGAAGTTGGTTCAACATTACTGATAATTCCATATCTTTCCCATCAGAGCAGGTACAAATAATAATCCATGCTCTTGTAAGGAGTGATGGAGTCTAATTGGAAAAACTCAAAGGATGTAGAAAATATGGGCAAACTTGGAGAGCTTTAGGAGAATATATGGGTATGATGGATGATTTACTGGGTATGATCTGGGTAGATGGATGAAATTCTGGGACTTCTTTTAGGAAGATAACATTTGTATGATCTGGGAGAGGATTGCAGGTTGTGTTTGGTTTAGGATTGGCTGGTGGGGCGATGATACCCCGGTCAATCAGACCTTGGATTACATTTTGGAGATGGAAACATTGATCACTGGTATGGACGATAGTTTGGTGAAAATTGCAATGGGCATCTGGTTTGAAGTTTTTGGCAAGTTGGTTTGGTAATGGGCGAGGGTCCAATGGATTGATAAGATTTCATCTCAAAAGGGCTTGGTAAACTTTGGGGAGGGGAACGTGAAGCTCGGTGTATTATTTCTTGACTATGTTAGGGAGACTTTCTAGTGCCCATAAAGTGGCAGACTGAGAGATGTTATTGAGGGTTAAAATTGTGATATTGGTCGGCTTTTTATACTTTCTGGGTGTGAATTGTCAGGACACTTCCTTCGGTTCAACTTTTATCTTGGGAAGACCTTTAATTTCTACTCATGCTTCTCATAGGGCTAAAAAAGAGGGTAGTACTGACCTCCCATCGTCGCTCGGACATGGGTATGAAGTTCTTCTTCATGATGCTGACTGAATCCTCTTCGAAAGGCCGGTTAGACATGGTTGCTTCTTTCTCGCTCCACCTTGCTATGAAGTTATTGAATGATTCCCTAGGATTCTGTTTGAGCATCTCTAAATCACGGTGAGTAAATTTTAACTCTTTTTTGTACTTGTACTATGACATGAAATCACGAGCAACATCTTCCCAACTGCGAATTTTAGACTCCTCGAGAGATAAGAACCAGCGAAGAGCATTATCCTTCAAAGTGTATTGGAACATTTGGGCCAGTATTTCCTCGGAGGCAAATAGGAGAGTCATGGCTCGGTGGTAATTTCAGAGATGACTAATTGGGGGTCCATTACCTCCGAATTTCTCGATGTTGGGCATCTTAAACTTTTTCGGCACCCTTGCTTTAGGATAGGGAGACATATGGGTGTAATCCATGTAGTTCCCAGATATTCTGACATAACTTCTTAGTCAACATCTTGAGATCCTCATTGACCGTTTTTTATTCTTCCTCCTTTGGATTAAAAGTTATGGGTAGGTTAGACCCTAGCTGGGCAAGATTTGGCATAGGGAGTTAGGCTAGCGACGTCCCATTAGTAGGAGGAGCACGTGGATCATGATGATATTCCTCAGGACCCAAATAGGCTCGGGTGCTGGAGGACCCATACTGCGAGGGAAGGGGACCTCAAAATCTTCAGGAATAGAGGCTCGGTTTCATCGCATCTCATGAGCCTCGATTTGAAGGTTGTCAATCTTGGCAGTAAGTTGGGATAGGACCATCATCAAATCCGGATGCACATTCAGTACTTGATCTGTGTTCTCCATGTAAAATGGATGAAGATGAATTCTGAACTTGGAGGAAGTAGTGAGGGAACTGACAAAGCCTCGGAGCGGTTCGACGGAAGACCAAAGCCAATAGGGAGCTAGGCCAAGGGTCAGCTATGCAATCGATCTGAGAAGGAGAAAAACTCGTATTCATTTTGTTAAAGAGAAAAGGAGAAATTTGTTATTTTTGAAAAGGAAGGAAAATGCTTTTGACATTTTTTCGAAAAAGGGAGGAAAAAATGTTTTTTTTGTAGGAAAAAAGGAGGAGAAATACTTTCGTTATAAGGAAGGAAAAAAGCTTTTGTTATCATTGATAAAAGAGGGATTTTTTTTACACTTTTGTTAAAGAAAGAGAAAAATCGAGAGAAAGGGTCTCAACGTGATTATTTATTATTATGTTTATTATGTTCTCACTTGTATTAGGTTTACCTAAATGCAAAAAGAAATGCCGAATGGGACTCGAGCATGGGAAAATTGGGTTTGGAAAAAATATGATTGGACTTGTTAACAGGCTCATGGATAGGGTCCTGTTTTGAAAAGGACGAAATCATACAAAATTTGGATGGCATGCCGACCCATCATTTCGACAGAGTTTCAAATAGAAACTGCCAAACTAAATATGAGTGCCCTAGGTTTGATGCCTTTATGAGGGTATGCATTTGTTGGGTAAATTGGAAGGGTTCCCCCCTTCGTCATGACTTCCACGATATACATATTACTTTTGAGGGAAATCGGTACATGTGGACAATCCATTTGATATACCTGAGTATACGTGAATTGCCTCACTATATACCTCATGGGGATAGTACGTGTGAGAGAGAATTCGATATACCCGACGTACGCGAATGAGTTCTCTACGATATACCTCCCGTCATGACTTCGGTCAAGTGGTACGATGCGGGGGGAACCATTCGATATACGTAGAAGGTTCTTGGCCAATGGAAGATCAGAGTCATATCGCATAGGCTAACTATAACCTGCCGAATGAGTGACCATCAGGAAGTGGCCTCCCAGTTGCAAGACAAAATTTGGTCAATAGCCATGATCTTGGGTGATGTAGTGTGAAAAATGCATGATTCTTGATTGGTACATTATAGAGAGAGTATATTTATTTATCATGATGAACATTATACTAAGAAAGGGGGAATGTACAAGTATAAGAAGTAAATATAACATGGAGCATGAAGAATATATTAAGAATGGATATGCGAGAGCGAATGATGTCTAAATATCTACAAGTGAGTTTGTGGTAGTGAACCTAAGCATGGATCAACCATAAGTGGTGTGTGACAAGTGTCAGTGAGCATAAATATAAATAAGTGTGATAAGTGGAGGTGTGTGTTAGTGACACCTAAGCATGGATATTCTTAGTGGCGTGTTCAACATGTGAGTATAGGTGATCCTAGGTGTACGTAGTGTGAAGTGTACATGGAGAGTATCTACAAGTGTGTGGGTGAGTAGATCTATAATCATGAGGTATATATGAAATAATAAAGGAGAAAAAGGGAACATATATGTAGGTTAATACGAACACAAGAAAAACATGACACCCATGCAAATAAAGTCCAACCCTCTTATGAAAAAATTTCCCCAGTAGAGTGGCCACGGTGTCCATCCCTGGATATTTGGCTATCTCCTGTCCTCTCTCCCTCTCGTGTGGCGGGGGAAAAAAGGAGGGGAGAAAAAAAAGGGTCTCTCGCCCTCATACTCTCTAGGAGTGCTTCGATCATCATCGGTGCGGAGGTGAATGTAAAGAGACGGAGTCTTCAGCCTATTTTTCACAAAATAGACAAAAGAACATGTCGTCTCCTCGAGAGAGCGGCATCAAAGAAAACTGATGCTTACGAAACCAATAGTTCGAGGGGTTCGGGGGCTAAGTTATGAAATGGGAAGGTGTTAGGCACCTATCCCGCCGCTTCGGTCTCTCATGGGCTTGTGTTATTATTTTTCTTTATTTCTCCATGAAGTGTGTGTGCGTGTATATATAATGGAGATCAGAATCGCCCAACTCATACCATGGAAAAGATAGAGTGAGGTCATCCATAGAAATGTTTCCAAAATAATGTATAGAAACTACGATTTATGCATTTATCATGATATTGATCGTTATAATAAAACGATAATATATGTTGGATGAAACTCTAATACGGATTACAAACATAATATATATTACAATAATGCAAGAATATGATAAATATGGAAATGTAAATTTGGAAATTTTGAAATTTTAAAGAATTAGAAAATTGGACTCGAGTCTCGAGTTTTAACTCAAGATGCCTTCATAACCTATAAAGGCATCAAAGTCCACATAGTTCAAATGCAGCACAAGGGTGGGGTTTATCCCATAGATTCGAATGGGATTTTATTAAATGTGCATGTGTAGAAAATGTGTTTTCAGTGTTGAAAAAGTGTGATGGATAATCCCGTTGGAATTTGTAGGTGTAACCCTTTTTTTATAAAAAATAAAGTATGTGAAATATAACTAATAAAAATGTGAGATGTTACTAAGTATGAACTAAAGTAAAAGCTAAATTACGAACTTATATAATTAATGCGAAAATAAGAAATGTGAAGGGAGAAGGAAGGATTTGGACCTTCTTTGAAGAATTAAAGCTTGATTTTGATCTTGAATGAGCTCCCTTGAAGCTTGATATGAATGTTGGATGAGAGAGAATGAGCTTCTGCCAAATTGGGTATAAAAAGAATGGGAATTTAAGATGGCATGAAATTTCACATATGGAAACTTCGTTGATTACGAGAGAATGTTGTTGAGATCACTGAAGCTGATGGATCTGATGTGTGTCTTATGAGTGAAGTCATGCCCTTTTATTTATAGAGTCAAGGGTGGTTCCCATCTACATGGTCCCATCCCTGCCAATCGGTTGGTAACCCTAGACACACTGCTGATTACCAGGGAAATAGACCTGCCAATCGGCAATCTGGTGCAAATTTTTTTGGAAAAATGGTCATAGAATGCAATCCGTTGATCCAAATCGCGTATAGGGCATACCATTAAAAAGGTAATTAAGATACCTTCAAGATTCCTTTTGACTACTCCCAAGTTCGGGATTTAACTTTGGGTTAAATGTGGCTTTAAAGCGCACATCGGTTCTTTGGACGGGAGATTGTTGAACTGAAATGGATCGTTCATTCGAATGGTAAGTCAGAATTATGCACAGGGAAGACCGTTGGAAATGGTAGGTGATGTACTTAGACATTCCAAACAGCTTCACTCGATTTGAAAAGTTACCCCTGGTCAACCGAGGCCCAGAAACACCTAGTGATTTAAGTAAAATGAATGTTCGTCTGTACTGTAAGTTAGAATCGCACACAGGACAGACCGTTGAAAAGGTTAGGTAATGTACTTCGACATTCCAAAGAGTTTCGCCCGATTCAAAAATTTAACCTTGGTCAAACAGGGCCCGAAAGAACCCGATGACCTCTCGGGGTAAAATGGATCGTTCGTCCGTATCGTACGTTAGAATCACACATGGGGCAGATCGTTGGAAAGGGTATTCAGTTCCCTTAGAAGATTCATTGAGTCTCATTCGAGCTGAAGAGTTGACTTTGGTCAAGCAGAGCCCGAAAGTGCCCGGTGGCCTCAGGATCAGTTCTCAGGGAAAAATGGATCATTCGTCCAAATGGTTATGCCATTTCATGCATAGGGCGGACCATTCGAAAGGGGTTTTAGTTCCCTTAGAAGATATATAGGGCTTTCACTCTGATGATGAAGTTGATTGGGTCAAATTGGGGCCCGAGAGCGTCGGTGGCCTCCGGATTGATTTTTTGTAGTAAAATGGTCCTTTCGTCCGAACCATAATGTCGATTCATGCACAGGGTGGACCGTTGGAAAGGGGTTTCAGAGTCCTTCGAAGATTTAAAGAGCTATTGCTCTGATGATAGAGTTGGCCAGAGTCAAACGAGGATCAAGAGCGGCCGATGGACATTAGATTGGTACTCAGAGTATGACCTAGGGTTAGTAGTGAAATCAGGAGGTGTTAGGGAGCTAAGGAGAGACTTATGGGGTCCTAGAATGTGATGTCTACATACAACATTTATTAAATGATATCGTTTGAGGAGCTGCTAGGAGAGATTAATAAGGTTGTCGAACAACCTGAGATAGATGAGTAAATGGGGTTACTATTTTTCCCCTCTTCTGTGAATCATATGACTAGATTTGGGAGGGATTACTAGGTTTCGAGCTTGCAATCGTCAATGATTGATAAGGAAAAAAGTGTTGAAAACTTCCTATGTGAGAAATGACCCTCGAGGAGAGAAAGATCATCGATCAGTTTAAGACAACCCAAGATAACATCACTCTGTGGGGACTCTTTATGTCTTCCCAACTGCACCAAAATGCCATGATTAAACTAATTACCATGCCCACCATCCCTCCTTCCACCACACCAGAAGAAGTAGTGAATATGATCGGATCTCTAACCTCTACTATAATTCTCTCATTTTCCGAAGAAGAACTCCCTAAGTTTGGTCCAAATCACAACTATGCCCTCAATATCTCTGTCGAAGTCATGGGAAAGACCGTCCCACTTTTTCTTGTTGATAATGGATCAACTCTTAATGTTTGCTCTTTGAGAACCCTAAATTTCTTGGGACTAAAAGTGAGAGACCTTGATCCAACATATGTCGTGGTGCGTGCTTAAAATAATACTCGTCAGGAAGTGATGGAATCCATAAAGCTTACAATAGGGGCTGGCTCTATAAATCCCGTTACTGAATTCCAAGTCATCGACATCCTAACTTATTTCAACTTATTACTCGGACGACCATGGATCCATAGTATCAAGGGTGTGTCTTATTCCCTACATAAAAAACTAAAGTTTTTCGCCAATGGGCAGGTCATAACCATCTTGGACGACGATGATAATGTTGAGAATGCGAGCACCAATAATCCGGTACTAGATATACAACATAGGGAAAATGATATACTTCTATTAGTTTTTCGAGTAGAATCGCTTTCGCTTCTGGTAGGGGATGATTTCAAATAAATAGTTTGTCCATAGCACAACCCTTGGTACAGTGTCCATGTGATACAGATGTTCAAAAATGTGCACTGCATGCCTGGATTGGGGCTAGGAAGATGACAACAGGGAATACTAGAACGTGTTGAAGAAAGACTTTCCTCTTTATAGTCTAGGTTATCAACCATCAGCAGAGGAACTTAGAATGGTCTGCCAACCTCGGCTGAAGATAAGGATAAAAACTACCAGGACTGTCTCAGAGGATTCCTTGAATGAAAGATTTATGAGAGAGGGCTAAGATTTCCCCTTTTATGGCTTTCCCGAATCGTGGTATGATAATGTGGATAAGAAGATGAAGCCGGGAATGGATATTTTTTCCAAGATAGCTACTTATGGGTTGAAAGTTGCTAGCATCATGTTCAAACACTCATAAAGAAGACTAAAGTTGCTACCAGAGCATCTAAGGAAGTGACTCCGAAGATTCATTCAACTTGTAGACACTAGGGCTGACACTCTACATGATCCACTAAAGCGTTGCATCATCCACTACACCAAATCCTGCGAATGGTCACGCCCAGTGGGTCACGACCCAAGTCCGCGACCAGCTAGTCGCAGACTTGGGACGTGACCCACTCAATATTTGGCGTGACCATATTTATTACCACACTAAATTATCGATGCTCTAGAAGTGGTCACGGCACAAGTCCGTGACCACAGTGGTCGCGGACTTGGGCCGAGACCAGGTAATGACCATCTTGGCGCCAAACTCGCACCAAAATTCCCTCCAAGCTTGGCCGCGAATGGGTCACGACCCAAGTCCGTGACCCATGGCATGAGGAAGAAGTGAGTACACACATTGAGGGTCACGGCTTAGGGCCGTGACCATTTCTGGGCGTGGGTCATGGCTATGGGTTGTGACCATACCTCATTCAATCACTATAGGGTGGATGATAAGGGTCGTGCATCACAGATCGAGGGTCATGGCTTAGGGCCGTGACCATATCTTGGTATGGGTCATGACAATGATCCGTGACCATACCTCATTTGATAGCTGTTGTTGGTCGCGCAAGGGGGTCACAGCTATAGGCCGTGACCATTCTTTGTCAATCAGGTCTCAGTCAGAGCTCCAAGGAGATGGTGGGTTGCGATGGTGGGTCACGGCTTTAGGCCGTGACCAGGTCATTCCTAGAAAATAAAGAGGCGCGCTAATTTTAATTTTCATTTGACCGCTTCTCTCTCTCTCGTCGATGTTGATGACCTAAAAGCTTCTCTCTCGTCAATCAGGTAGCGATAGGATTTCTAAGGAGGTTAGTCAAACACTGATGTATTCCTCTGCTCCTCCCTAGCATCAGCTGCCCCAGCTCCGCCCCAGCTCTCTCTCGGGTAAATTTTATTATTTTTCTCCATTAATTTATGTAGATTTGATTAATATATGTATATACATTTTACATGTCTTTAAAATTTATACACAGTATATATAGTATATATAGATAATTTATATGATTTGAATTTGGGATAATATTATGGCAGAGCTAATGTAAAAGTAAAAATAGTGTGAGATAATGTTTTTGAAATTTTAGTCTTACAACCTACTAGGTTGTTAATATTAGTAAAAAAAACTTTGGGTAAGCCAATTTATATCACATACTTAGATTTTACGATGTTAATATTCATATTAATCGATTTTAGCTGAACTTCTAGAGCTATTTTAGTATAATTTGTATTTTAGTCCTAATTTTTATTTTTATCGTTTTTTTCCTCTTTGTATTATATAGTTAATGGAAAACCTCGTAGAAAGTACATTATAGGAAATGGTTACAGAGTTGATTACTCAAGTTCGTGAATCTACTAGGTCTCTTTTGAGGCAAATTGAAGCTATGCAGGTTCATAAGTAAATTATATTTACATTTGTTTCTTGAATATTATGATCTACTACATTAACTTTACAACCAAATTCTTTGTTTCATGTTCCTGACTTGAGTCCTTTCTCTACTCGATTAACCAGACCCTCATAGTGCCCCTAAAATTAACCTAACCAGACCCTCATAGTGCCCCTGGAATTAACGGTTCAGGGACAATATGTCGTCTTAGTGGCCCTCATATTTTAACGGCATATTGTCCCTGAAATTAACGGAGTGTTTAAATTAACCAATTATTTTAATGGAGTGTAAAGATTTTTTCAGATTTGGTATTTCACAGTGAGTGAGCATCCGGATAGGGGTGCAACGCTACTACCTACACATATCATGGTAAACTTTATGATATTTTTTATTTGCTCATCGAATTTTATAGAAATTGAATGCTTACATACATTATTACATACCAATTCGATACCAGTTCTTTATTACATACCAATTCTTCATTACACACCAGGTACTCTTTACTTTAACTAAAGTAGTTATATAATTGATATACATTATCTATTAAATCTTTTAGATGATAGAAGGAATACGGGATAATTATTTATTTTGTTTGGTTTGGTTGTTGGATAATTATTGGTTGTTGACTTGTTGTTTGATAGTATGTTAGAAGGAGTATGGGATAATTAGAAGGAGTACAGGATACGACGATAAATTGCTAATGTCTAGACTTAAACTTAAAAACATGCCACCAACACCTCTCACGGGACCAATGTAACACGTAGGAACTGACCCCGCGATCACGGGACTCTCGGTTTCAGAATACGACGATAATTTAAAAATATTAGGACTTAAGCTTAAAAACAAGGCGTTAGAAAGCAAAAATACGAAATAACCCTCGTATGGACCCGTGATAGGCACCAACACCTCTCATGGGACCAATGTAACACGTAAGAACAGACTACGTGATCATGGGACTCCCGGTTTAAGAATACGATGATAATTTTAAAATATGGGGACTTAAGCTTAAAAACAAGGCATTAGATGGTGAAAATTCGAAACAATCCCTGAACGGCCCCGTGAGAGGCACCAACATCTCGCACTGGAGCAATATAACTCGTAAAAACTGACCGCGCGATCACGGGACTGTCGGTTTGAGAATACGATGATAATTTGAAAATATAAGGAATTAGATTTAAAAACATGGCCTTAGATTGCCAAAACCCAAAATATCCCCCGAACGGCCCCGTGACAGGCACCAACACTTCGCACGGGACCAATATAACTCGTAGGAATTGACCACACGATCACGGGACCCCCGATTTGAGAATAGGACAATAATTTGCATATATAAGGAATTAGGCTTAAAAAATGGCGTTAAATAGAAAAACCCTATACAACCCCCGAATGACCCCATGAGAGGCACTAACAACTTGCACAGGACCAATGTAACTCGTAGGAACTGACCGCCTAGCCGCGGGACTCCCGGTTTGAGAATACGACCATAATTCGCATATTTCTAGACTTAGGCTTAAAAACTTGGCTTTAGAGGGTGAAAACCCGAAACAGCCCCCAAACGGCCCAGTGGATGGCACCAAGACCTCCCACGGGACCAATGTGAATCGTAGGAACTGATCGCGTAGCCCCGGGACTCCCGGTTTGAGAATACGATGGTAATTTGAATATTTCTAGACTTAGGCTTAAAAACACGGCGTTAGTGGGTGAAAATGCGAAACAGCCCCTGTACGGCCCCGTGGGTGGCACCAACACCTCACACGGGACCAATGTGACTCGTAGGAACTGACCGCGTAGCCGCGGGACTCCCGGTTTGAGAATATGATGATAATTTTCATATTTCTAGACTTAGGCTTAAAAACATGGCATTAGAGGGTGAAAACTCGAAACAGCCCCCGAACAGCCCCGTGGGTGGCACCAACACCTTCGACGGGACCAATGTAACTCGTAGGATCTGACCACGTAGCCGCGAGACTCCCGGTTTGAGAATACGAAGGTAATTTTAATATTTCTAGACTTAGGCTTAAAAACATGGCGTTAGAGGGTGAAAACTCGAAACAGTCCCGAACGTCCCCGTGGGTGGCTCCAACACCTCCCACGGGACCAATGTAACTAGTAGGAACTGACCCCACAGCCGCGGGACTCCCGGTTTGATAATACGAAGGTAATTTACATATTTATAGACTTAGGCTTAAAAACATGGCGTTAGAGGGTGAAAACTCGAAGCAACCCCCGAACATCCCCGTCGGTGGCACCAACACCTCCCACGGGACCAATGTGACTCGTAGGAACTCATCGCGCAGCCCCAGAACTCCCGATCTGAGAATACAATGGTAATTTGAATATTTCTAGACTTAGGTTTAAAAAGATGGCGTTAGTGGGTGAAAACGCAAAACAGCCCCCGTACGGCCCCGTGGGTGGCACCAACACCTATCACGGGACCAATGTAACTCGTAGGAACTGATCGCACAGCCGTGGGACTCCCGGTTTGAGAATACGATGATAATTTGCATATTTCTAGACTTAGGCTTAAAAACGTGGCTTTAGTGCGTGAAAACCCAAAATAGCCCCCCGAATGGCCCCATGGGGGGCACCAACACCTCCCACGGGACCAATGTGACTCGTAGGAACTGACCGCGTATCCGCGGGACTCCCGATTTTAGAATACGATGATAATTTGCATATTTATAGACCTAGGATTAAAAACATGGCGTTAGGGGGTGAAAACCCAAAACAGCCACCGAACGTCCCCGTGGGTGGCACCAACACCTCCCACGGGACCAATGTGACTCGTAGGAACTGACCGCACAGCCCCGGGACTCCCGATTTGAGAATACAATAGTAATTTGAATATTTCTAGACATTGGCTTAAAAACATGGCGTTAGTGGGTGAAAATGCGAAACAGCCCCCGTACGGCCCCGTGGGTGCAACACCCCCCACAGGACCAATGTGACTCGTAGGATCTGATCGCGCCGCAGCCGGACTCTCGGTTTGAGAATACGACGATAATTTTCATATTTTAAAAACTTGGCGTTAGAGGGTGAAAACTCGAAACAGCCCCCGAACGTCCCCGTGGATGGCACCAACACCTCCCACGGGATCAATGTAACTCGTAGGAACTGACCATGCAGCCGCGGGACTCCCGGTTTGAGAATACGACGGTAATTTGCATATTTCTAGACTTAGGCTTAAAAAATATGGCGTTAGAGGGTGAAAACTCAAAACAGCCACCGAACGTCCCCGTGGGTGGCTCTAACACCTCCCACGGGACCAATGTAACTCGTAGGAACTGACCCCACAGCCGCCGGACTCCCAGTTTGAGAATACGATAGTAATTTCAGTCTTTGTAGACTTAGGCTTAAAAACATGGCGTTAGTGGGTGAAAGCGCGAAACAGCCCCAGAACGGCCCCGTGGGTGGCACCAACACCTCCCACGGGACCAATGTGACTCATAGGAACTGACCGCGTAGCCCTGATTTGATAATACAACTGTAATTTGAATATTTTAGACTTAGGCTTAAAAACATGGTGTTAGAGGGCGAAAACGCGAAACAACCCCCGTACGGCCCCGTAGGTGGCACCAATACCTCCCACGGGACCAATGTGACTCATTGGAACTAACCGCGCAGCCGCAAGACTCCCGATTTGAGAATACGACGGTAATTTGAATATTTTTAGACTTATGCTTAAAAACATGGCTTTAGAGGGTAATAACCCGAAATAATAAACACCTTCCACGGGAGTGGTAACAAACGGTCGTGTGAGTGGTAACAAACACCTTCCACGGGACCAATGTAACTCGTAGGAACTGACCGCGCAACCACGGTACTCCAAGTTTGAGAATAAGATGATAATTTGCATATTTCTAGACTTAGGCTTAAAAACATGGCTTTAGAGGCCGAAAACCCAAAACTGCCCCCGAACGGCCCCGTGGGTGGCACCAACACCTCCCACGGGACTAATGTGACTCGTAGGAACTGATCGCGCAGCCCCGGGACTCCCAGTTTGATAATACGACAATAATTTGCATATTTCTAGACTTAGGCTTAAAAACGTGGGTTTAGAGGGTGAAAATCCAAAACAGCCCCCGAACGGCCCCATGGGTGGCACCAACATCTCCCACGGGACCAATGTGACTCGTAGGAACTGATCGCGAAACCCTGAGACTCCCGATTTGAGAATACGACGATAATTTTCATATTTCTAGACTTAGGCTTAAAAACCTGACTTTAGAGGGTTAAAACTCGAAACAGCCACCGAACGGCCGTGTGGGTGGCACTAACACTTCCCACGGGATTAATGTGACTGGTAGGAACTGATCGCACAGCCGTGGGACTCCCGGTTTGAGAATACGACGATAATTTGCATATTTCTAGACTTAGGCTTAAAAACATGGCGTTAGGGGGTGAAAACCTGAAACAGCCACCGAACGACCCCGTGGGTGGCGCCAACACCTCCCACGGGACCAATGTGACTCGTAGGAACTGATAGCGCAGCCTCGGGACTCCCGGTTTGAGAATATGATGGTAATTTGAATATTTCTAGAATTAGGCTGAAAAACATGGCGTTAGTGGGTGAAAACGTGAAACAACCCCCATACGGCCCCATGGGTGGCACCAACACCTCCAACAGGACCAATGTAACTCATAGGAACTGACCGCGCAGCCGCGGGACTCCCGGTTTGAGAATACGACGATAATTTGCATATTTCTAGACTTAGGTTTAAAAACATGGAGTTAGAGGGTGAAAACTCAAAACAGCCCCCGAACAGCCCCGTGGGTGGCACCAACACCTCCCACGGGACTAATGTAACTCGTAGGAACTGACCGCGCAACCGTGGGACTCCTGATTTCAGAATACGATGATAATTTGCATATTTCTAGACTTAGGCTTAAAAATATGGCGTTAGGGGGTGAAAACCCGAAACAGCCACCGAACGTCCCTGTGGGTGGCTCCAACACCTCCCACAGGACCAATGTGACTCATAGGAACTGACCGCGCAGCCCCGGGACTCCCGGTTTGAGAATACAATGGTAATTTGAATATTTCTAGACTTTGGCTTAAAAACATGGCGTTCGTAGGTGAAAATGCGAAACAGCCCCCATACGGCCCCATGGGTGGCACCAACACCTCCCACGGGACCAAAGTGACTCGTAGGAACTGACCGCGCAGTCGCGGGACTCCCGATTTGAGAATACGACGATAATTTGCATATTTGTAGACTTACCCTTAAAAACATGGCGTTAGAGGGGAAAACTTTAAACATCCCCCGAACGTCCCCGTGGGTGGCACCAACACCTCGCACGGGACTAATATAACTCGTAAGAACTGACCATGTAGCCACGGGACTCCCGATTTGAGAATACGATGGTAATTTGCATATTTCTAGACTTAGGTTTAAAAAACATGGCGTTAGATGGTTAAAACTCAAAACAGCCCCGAACGTCCCCGTGGGTGGCTCCAACACCTCCCACGGGACCAATGTAACTAGTCGGAATTGACCCCACACATGTGGGACTCCGGGTTTGAGAATACAACGATAAGTTGCACATTTCTAGACTTAGGCTTAAAAACATGGCGTTAGAGAGTGAAAACTCGAAACAGCCCCCGAAGGTCCCCGTGAGTGGCACCAACACCTCTCACGGGACCAATGTGACTCGTAGGAACTGACCGCGCAGCCCCGGGACTCCTGGTTTGAGAATATGACGGTAATTTGAATATTTTAGACTTAGGCTTAAAAAGATGGTGTTAGTGGGTAAAAACGCGAAACAGCCCCCATAAAGCCCCGTGGGTGGCCCAACACCTCGCACGGGACCAATGTGACTCGTTAGAACTGACCGCGCAACCGCGGGACTCCCGATTTGAGAATACTACGGAAATTTTAATATTTTTAGACTTAGGCTTAAAAACATGGCGTTAGGGGGTGAAAACCCGAAACAGCCACCGAACGGCCCCGTGGGTGGCACCAACACCTCCCACGGGACCAATGTGACTCATAGGAACTGACCGCGCAGCATCGGGACTCCCGATTTGAGAATACGATGGTAATTTGAATATTTCTAGACTTTGGCTTTAAAACATGGCGTTAGTAGGTGAAAATAAGAAATAACCCCCGTACGGCCCCGTGTGTGGCACCAACACCTCCCACTGGACTAATGTGACTCGTACGAACGGATCGCGCAGCCCCGGGACTCCCGGTTTGAGAATACGATGATAATTTTTATATTTCTAGACTTATGCTTAAAAATGTGACTTTAGAGGGTGAAAATCCAAAATAGCCCCCGAACGGCCCCGTGGATGGCAGCAACATCTCCCACGGGACCAATGTGACTCGTAGGAACTGACCGCGCAGCCTCGAGACTCCCGGTTTGAGAATACGACGATAATTTTTATATTTCTAGACTTAGGCTTAAAAACCTAGATTTAGAGGGTTAAACCCCGACACAGCCACCAAACGGCCGCGTGGGTGGCACCAACACTTCCCGCGGGACTAATGTGACTCGTAGGAACTGATCGCACAGCCGTGGGACTCCCGGTTTGAGAATACGATGATAATTTGCATATTTCTAGACTTAGGCTTAAAAACGTGGCTTTAGTGCGTGAAAACCCAAAATAGCCCCCCGAATGGCCCCATGGGGGGCACCAACACCTCCCACGGGACCAATGTGACTCGTAGGAACTGACCGCGTAGCCTCGGGACTCCCGGTTTGAGAATACGACGGTAATTTTCATATTTCCAGACTTAGGCTTAAAAACATGGATTTAGAGGGTTAAACCCCGAAACAGCCACCGAACGGCCGCGTGGGTGGCACCAACACTTCCCGCGGGACTAATGTGACTCGTAGGAACTGATCGCACAGCCGTGGGACTCCCGGTTTGAGAATACGATGATAATTTGCATATTTCTAGACTTAGGCTTAAAAACATGGCGTTAGAGGGTGAAAACCCGAACGGCCCTGTGGGTTGACCCAACACCTCTCACGGGACCAATGTAACTCGTATGAACTGATTGTGCAGTCCCGAGACTCCTAATTTGAGAATACGATGATAATTTACATATTTCTAGATTTAGGCTTAAAAACCTAGTTTAGAGGGTGAAAACTCGAAATAACCACCAAACGGACCCGTGGGTGGCACCAACACCTCCCATGGGACCAATGTAACTCGTAGGAACTGACCACGCTGCCGCGGGACTTTCGGTTTTAGAATACGACGATAATTTGCATATTTCTAGACTTAGGCTTAAAAATTTGGTGTTAGAGGGTGAAAACTCGAAACAGCCCCCGAATGTCCCCGTGGGTGGCACCAACACCTCACACGGGACCAATGTAACTCGTAGGAACTAACCTCACAGCCGCGGGACTCCCAGTTTGAGAATACGACAATAATTTACATATTCCTAGACTTAGGCTTAAAAACGTGGCGTTAGAGGGTAAAAACTCGAAACAACCCAAAACGTCCCCGTGGATGGCACCAACACCTCCCACGGCATCAATGTAACTCGTTGGAATAAACCCCGCTGCCGCGAGACTCCTGATTTGAGAATACGACGATAATTTACATATTTCTATACTTAAGCTTAAAAAATGGCATTAGAAGGTGAAAACTCGAAATAGCCCCCGAACGTCCCCGTGGGTGGCACCAACACCTCCCACGGGACTAATATAACTCGTAGGAACTGACCACGCAGGCGCGGGACTCCCGGTTTGAGAATACGATGGTAATTTGCATATTTCTAGACTTAATCAAAACATGGCGTTAGAGGGTGAAAACTCGAAATAGCTCTCGAACGTCCCCGTGGGTGGCACCAACACCTCCCACGGGACCAATGTAACTATTAGGAACTGACCCCGCAGCCGTGGGTCTCCCGGTTTGAGAATACGATGATAATTTACATATTTTTAGACTTAGAATTAAAAACATGGCGTTAGAGGGTGAAAACTCGAAACAGCCCCCGAACGGCCCAGTGGGTGGCACCAACACTCCCATGGGACCATTGTGACTCGTAGGACCCGATTTGAGAATACGATGATAATTTGCATATTTCTAGACTTAGGCTTAATAACATGGCGTTAGGGGGTGAAAACCCAAAAGAGTCACCGTATGGCCCCGTGAGTGGCACCAACACCGCCCACGGGACCAATGTGGCTCGTAGGAACTGACCGCGCAGCCGCGGGACTCCCAATTTGAGAATACGATGATAATTTGTATATTTTAAGACTTAGGCTTAAAAACATGGCGTTAGAGGGTGAAAACCCAAATCAGCCCCCGAATGGCCCAGTGGGTGGCACCAATATCTCCCACGGGACCAATGTAACTCGTAGGAACTGATCGCGCAATCGCGGGACTCCCGGTTTGAGAATACGATGATAATTTGCATATTTCTAGAGTTAGGCTTAAAAACGTGGCTTTAGAGGGTGAAAACCCAAAACAGCCCCATAGGTGGCACCAACACCTCCCATAGGACCAATGTAACTCCTAGGAACTGACCACGCCACCCCGGGACTCCCTGTTTGAGAATACGACGATAATTTGCATATTTTCATACTTAGGCCTAAAAACATGGAGTAAGTGCATGAAAACCCAAACTAGCCCCCGAACGGCCCCGTGGGTGGCACCAACACCTCTCACGGGACCAATGTAACTCGTAGGAACTGACCGTGCAACCCCGAGACTCCTGGTTTGGGAATACGATAATAATTTGCATTTTTCTAGACTTAGTCATAAACACCTGGTTTTAGAGGGTGAAAACCCAAAACAACCACCAAACGGCCCCGTGGGTGGCACCAACACCTCCCACGGGACTAACGTGACTCGTAGGAACTGACCGCGCAACCCCGGGACTCGCGGTTTGAGAATATGATGATAATTTGAATAATTTTAGACTTAGGCTTAAAAACATAGTTTTAGAGGGTGAAAGCCCGAAACAGCCACCGAACGGCCACGTGGGTGGCAACAACACCTCCCACGGGACCAATGTGACTCGTAGGAACCGATTGCGCAGCCTCGAGACTCCCGGTTTGAGAATACTATGGTAATTTGCAATTTTTGAGACTTAGGCTTAAAAACATGGCGTTAGAGGATGAAAACCCAAAACAGCCTCTGAAGGCCCCGTGGGTGGTACCAACACCTCCCACGGGACCAATGTAACTCGTAGGAACTGATCGCACAACCGCGGGACTCCCAGTTTGAGAATACAATGATAATTTACATATTTCTAGACTTTGGATTAAAAACGTGGCTTTAGTGCGTGAAAACCCAAAACAGCCCCCGAACGGCCCCATGGGGGGCACCAACACCTCCCACGGGACCAATGTGACTCGTAGGAACTGATCGCGCAGCCTCGGGACTCCCGGTTTGAGAATACGACGGTAATTTTCATATTTCCAGACTTAGGCTTAAAAACATGGTGTTAGTGCGTGAAAACCCGAAACAGCCCCCGAACGGCCCCGTGGGCAGAACCAACACCTCTCACCTGACCAATGTAACTCATAGGAACTGACCGTGCAGCCCCGGGACTCCCGGTTTGAGAATACGATGATAATTTTCATATTTCTAGACTTCGGCTTAAAAACATGGCGTAAGTGCGTGAAAACCCAAACCAGCCCCCGAACGGCCCCGTGGGTGGCACCAACACCTCTCACGGGACCAATGTAACTCGTAGGAACTGACCGTGCAACCCCGAGACTCCTGGTTTGGGAATACGATAATAATTTGCATATTTCTATACTTAGTCATAAAAATCTGGTTTTAGAGGGTGAAAACCCAAAACAACCACCAAACGGCCCCGTGGGTGGCACCAGCACCTCCCACAGGACTAATGTGACTCGTAGGAACTAACCGCGCAGCCCCGGGACTCGCGGTTTGAGAATATGACGATAATTTGAATATTTTTAGACTTAGGCTTAAAAACATAGTTTTAGAGGGTGAAAGCCCGAAACAGCCACCGAACGGCCACGTGGGTGGCAACAACACCTCCCACGGGACCAATGTGACTCGTAGGAACTGACTGCGCAACCTCGAGACTCCCGGTTTGAGAATACTATGGTAATTTGCAATTTTTGAGACTTAGGCTTAAAAACATGGCGTTAGAGGATGAAAACCCAAAACAGCCCCCGAAGGCCCCGTGGGTGGTACCAACACCTCCCACGGGACCAATGTAAATCGTAGGAACTGATCGCACAATCGCGGGACTCCCAGTTTGAGAATACGATGATAATTTACATATTTCTAGACTTAGGCTTAAAAACGTGGCTTTAGTGCGTGAAAACCCAAAACAGCCGCCGAACGGCCCCATGAGGGGCACCAACACCTCCCACGGGACCAATGTGACTCGTAGGAACTGATCGCGCAGCCTCGGGACTCCCGGTTTGTGAATACGACGGTAATTTTCATATTTCCAGACTTAGGCTTAAAAACATGGTGTTAGTGCGTGAAAACCCGAAACAGCCCCCGAACGGCCCCGTGGGCGGAACCAACACCTCTCACCTGACCAATGTAACTCATAGGAACTGACCGTACAGCCCCGGGACTCCCGGTTTAAGAATACGATGATAATTTTCATATTTCTAGACTTCGGCTTAAAAACCTGGCTTTAGAGGGTGAAAACCCAAAACAGTCACCAAACGGCCCCGTCGGTGGCACCAACACCTCCCACGGGACCAATGTGACTCGTAGGAACTGACCGCGCAGCCGCGGGACTTCCGGTTTGAGAATATGACGATAATTTGCATATTTCTGGACTTAGGATTAAAAACATGGCGTTAGGGGGTGAAAACTCGAAACAGCCACCGTACGGCCCCGTGGGCGGCACCAACACCTCCCAGGGGACCAATGTGACTCGTAGGAACTGACCGGACAACCGCGGGACTCCCGGTTTGAGAATACGATAATAATTTGCATATTTCTACACTTAGGCTTAAAAACATGGCGTTAGAGGGTGAAAACTCGAAATAACCCCCGAACGTCCCCGTGGGTGGCACCAACACCTCCCACGGGACCAATGTAACTCGTAGGAACTGACACGCAGCCGCGGGACTTCCGGTTTGAGAATACTTCAGTAATTTTCATATTTCTAGACTTAGTCTTAAAAAACATGGCGTTAGAGGGTGAAAACTCAAAACAGCCCCGAACGTCCCCGTGGGTGGCTCCAACACCTCCCACGGGACCAATGTAACTAGTCGGAACTGACCCCACAGCCGCGGGACTCTCGATTTGAGAATACAACGATAATTTTCATATTTCTAGACTTAGTTTTTAATTTTAACTCATATATTCAATTTTTCAGCTTGATTAAATTTTTTGTAAAACTACTTGGTTACTGATATTTTTTTTTATGTATCCTATCATTTGTTTGATTTTTGCACGCGGAACAAATGAAAGAGGCAATGGTTTACAACATGAAGATTGTTTATATGTTGTGGACATTCAGAATTTTGTTTTTTGTGTTATAGCCGTGCGGGCTTTTATTGTTCAGTTTTATGGCCGTGTGGGCTTTTATAATTTGATTGTTAAATTTTATGGTCGTGCGGGCTTTATAATAAGCAGGTTTTACATTTACAGGTTTTGGAATGTCAAGAAAATGGAGGAAACTCTGCCCAATTTTTTTTTGTCTGTGAATTATTAAGACGTGTAGTATTTATAAGTTTGTATATATATTTGTTTATTAACAACGTTCTCGATTCGCAATTTGTGATTTTTTTTAATTGTTTTGCCAATAATAAATTTTTGTAACACCTCGTACGCGTCAAACGTTACACGTAGCAACCGACGGTGCACTCACAGGACCCCCAATTTTAGGATTGGACAAAAAAAATACATTTTTTTAAAATTATAGTTAAATATGGTCATGGACTTTGTCCATGACCATTTTTATTTTTTTCTTCAAGCATTAAAAATGATCGCGAACTTGGGCCGCAACCATTTTTTTCGTCACGAACTTGGTCCGCGACAATTTTTTTGGTCACGGTTGTGGGTCACGGATAAAGTTCGCGACCATTTTTTTTATTTTTTTGTCACGATTGTGGGTCACGGACTTGGGTCGCAACCATTTTTTTTATTTTTTTTGTCACGGTAGTGGGTCACGAACTTGGACCGCGACCATTTTTTAAATTTGTTTATCACGGTCATTGGGCGCGAACTTTGGCCGCGACCAATTTGTCACGGATGAGGGCCGCGACCAATTTTTTTTTATTTTTTTGTCACGGTTGTGGGTCGCGGACTTTGGCCGCAACCAATTTGTCACGGTTGTGGGTCACGGACGAGGGCCTAGACCCGTCATGGCATGGGTCACAGCCCAAGTGCGCGACCATTTGTCGTGACCCCTCTTGGCCGTGACCATTTTTTGGTCACGGACTTGGTCTGCGACCCACGAAAATGGTCACGCCCGAAATGGTCACGCCCCAAGTCCACGACCCACAGCTTTGGTCAGGGATTTTGGCCGTGACCAATCGCCAGATTTGGTGTAGTGATCGGATCCATCCCCTCCTAATTAAGGTTGTTGATGCACCTTTCCTCAACTGGCATGCTATACCAGTTCCACCTCCTGAAATGAAACACAACTCCAATGTTCATCCCATTTCTTCTTCTTTTGTTATTACTCCCTGTTCTGATCATAATATAATCGAGACCTCCTTCGATGAGGTCCTCAACTCTGTTTTTCCAAATAATGAAATAAATGAAGATTTTTAGTATCTTACACTGACTTACATTAATTATATTATTTTAATCAAACTCTTGATGATGATGATTTTGCAAACGAACAATTCTTAACTGATCTTAATAAGGTTAATAACAAATAATATAAGTGCATTCAAGTTAACGAAGATGAAACTGTTATTATTAATATCGGTTCTAGTAGCCAACTGAGTGAGATTAGGATAGGTTCTAACCTTGACGAGAAAGAGCGCGCGTAACTCAAGGAATTATCTAAGGAATTTGTGGATGTATTCGCATGGTCCTACGATGACATGCCCGACATTGATCCCGAGATAGCTCGGCAAGAGATTCCAACGCGCCCAAAATACAAACTGATCAAACAGAAACTGCAAAAACTCCACACCAAATGGTCTCTCAAGGTTAAGGAATAGGTGGTCAAACAGATGAACGTGAGTTTCATTCATGTGATTGAATATCCCACATGGCTAGCCAATATTGTACCTGTGCCGAAATTCGAAGGAAAGGTTCGCATGTGTGTTGACTATCGAGATTTGAACAAGGCCTCTACGAAGGATTATTACCCCTACCTAATATAGATATGATTATGGGTAACACGACCAGTAATGCTCTCAAGTCATTTGTTGATGGTTTTACTAAATTCAACCAGATCATGATGCATCCGGATCATCAAAAGAAAACCTCATTCATCACCCTTGGGGAACATTCTGTTACATCGTTATGCCATTTGGTCTTAAAAATGTAGGGCTACCTACCAGAGGGCTGCCACAACTATCTTACATGATCAGATACACAAAGAAGTCAAGGTCTATGTTGACGACATGATCACCAAATCTAAAACTCATGAAGGTCATGTTCCAACTCTGTGGAAGTTCTTCGAGCGACTACGGAGATACAAGATGTGACTTAAGCCACAAAAATGTGTTTTTGGAGTTACTAAAGGAAACATCTTGGGATTAATGGTTAATGAGAAATGATAGAAGCTGAACCTACCAAACTAAAAGCCATACTCGAAATTCCACCACCCCGAATGGAGAAAGAAGTTCGGGGATTCCTTAGAAAATTACAGTATATCAGTTGGTTCATCAGCCAATTAACTTTTATTTGTGAACCCATCTTCAAACTCCTACTGAAGGATTCACCTAAGGCTTGGAACAAATCTTTCCAGTAGGCCTTTGAACGAATCAAGCAATATCTAACCCGACCTCCGGTACTCATGCCACCACAACTTGGTCTACCCCTACTCCTATACCTGGCCATAGGAGACACCGCAGCTGGGGCTTTATTGGCCCAATATCTTGAAGAGTATTGCAAATAGAGAGCCATCTATTAAGCCGGTCGTAAATTAGTCTGGTATGAAGTTAACTACACTGCTTTGGAGAAAGCATGTGTCGCCCTTGTCTGGGTCACCCAAAAATTACGACACTACATGCTCGCTTTTCCCATCAAACTTCTATCCCGAATTAAAAACGCAGAAGCCCCTGAATTTTAAATTCGTTAAATTTCCAAGTGAGAAATAGGATGGTTCAACACATACAAACTATTAAACTAAAATTTATTTTTCAAATTCACAATTAAATATACCAAATTTTAATTTCTTCAAATTAAAATTAAACTAAATTAAAAATGTTAATTTTACATTTAACACAAAGTTAACTTAACCCAAGTCTTGAAACTAGCCTAACAATGATTTATTCTAATTTTCAATAAAGGCCAAACCAAATTTTATCAAATTAAATTCTGGACTTGAATTAAATTAAACTTACCCAAATTATAAACTAGCACCAAGTTAAAGCAAGATTGCAAGTTAAACCCAATTTTATCTTTTTAACCTAATCATGCATTCTAGGTGAGTTAAACAAGATAAAATAAACAATCTCACTACACGGTGATGTACGAGGAAAACCCAAATGGGAAAAACCTCGGACGGACCTGCCTAAGAAATCCACTAGGTATGAAAATTTGATGAATACAACGACAAGATGACTTACAAAACTCGACTTGACACCTTCAAGCCCCGACGCTTCCTTCGCTCTTCAACTTATGCCTTGTAGATAACTCCGGAGTCCACCAAAATCTTAGAGTTCACCAATGGAGGCATAGCAACCCTCAACCACATATGTTGTCTTTCACCATATGAGAAAGCCTCCGCATAAACCAATCTTCCTTTTGGGGTAGAGAAGAAACCCAAACAATCTCCTTCAA
Source organism: Sambucus nigra (assembly GCA_949130495.1). Lineage (NCBI taxonomy): Eukaryota > Viridiplantae > Streptophyta > Magnoliopsida > Dipsacales > Adoxaceae > Sambucus > Sambucus nigra. Next base: position 642,421,730 of record OX422208.1, on the reverse strand, counting down.
ATAATTGAGAAGAAAACAGGCGTCAAACTGTCTCCAGGGACGATATATATATATATATATATATATATATAAGTTTGGAATTAAACAAACACGGGTGCATGTGTGTTTTGTAGAATTTTAATCCATTAAAATCATGAACACCAAATGGAACTCTCTCTCTCTCAAGAATCGTGCTCTCGTTTTATATTGGAGGGAATGAAAAAGTTGTCAGAAAAAGTTGTCAGAAAAAGTGTTTCCCGCACTTAATTAATGAGGAAAAAGAAGTGGGAAAATAAGTAGGTTGTGACACCCCGCTTAATAAAATACCGGGTGATAAATCATGTACCAAATTAAAACAGGAGTCTCATATGGTTCATTCTTAGCATCACTGTCGAAAACAAATTTAATTACTAATAACCTATTAGGCTGGCGTCAAAATTTTATTCAACTAATCTTTTTAAACAAACCATTTAAATAAAACATTCACACAGTTTATATATACGACTGAAAATGAAATAAAATAACCAAACACTCGGTTTAACAATATATGACCAAATCGAATGCCGTACTAAAGGCCAGTAAAATAATGAATAAATGCAGTTGGGTTATTAGCACGAATATTTATATAGTATCTCCTATCTAGATTACAAGGATAGAAGTGTCTACAGTAAACCTGCATGCATCCACAACTGTTGCAGCAGATGTCAGACTCAAAAAAATCGTCATCCAGGCGTCCTTGTGTCTGGACACCTATATATATATATATATATATATATATATATATATATATATATATATATATATATATATATATATATATATAGAAAAAGAGAGGGAAAATATATCAACGGGTCAGAGCCCGAGTTGTGAAAATATTTTGCAAGTGCATAAATGCTTTATTTTTGAAAATATGATTTTTCTCATATTTAAATTGGTATCGCACTCTCTTGAGATACCCCTCACCCCTTTTCTAATAGTGCACACCTATCACATCCTAATCGACAACCTAGTTAAGATACCCTGCCTAACTAACTCGTTCCACCAAATCTATGAAAACCCCTAAACCCCGAGTACTACGGGCTCAACTTCTCCCCAGTCTCAACACTGCTCTATGTTCGTGCGTGGGTTGTCTCGCGAAGCGAAATCCAAACAAGGAACCCCCGATACACTACTACTTGGAAGTGTCGATCGTCGAGATCCATTAGACCCTCAGTACACAACATATATATACATACTCATATAATTATATACATTTTCATACTCACTTTCATAAACATATCACGATTTAAGTCCGGATAAAATCTCCCGGAATGAGAATTAATCTTTATTCATTTTATCTCTGTACTTTAGTTAGAGATTTATAATATCTTGTTCTAATACACAGGTAATATACTATACACACAAGTACAATAACCATCCCATCGAGCTATAACTCGAGGATGCAGTATCAATGCTATCATCTACCAGGGAATCATTCACATACCATCCTGGGTACCCACGGTCGGAATCTCACACCGCCTTGGTAGAATACAAATCACAACGTGTGGAAAGAGGTCATAGTTCCTCCCCGAAAGTGAGACGAAACATACCCACCACGTCTCACCCCTAATAAAAGTCACACAATATAAAAATGGACACTATGACCCGGGGACTATACGCTCCTTGCTCCTCAAGCCAGGGGCCTCACCCACATCATGCAACTTCCCATGATAGCATTAGAGGGTGTATGCTTCACATATATATATATATATATATATATATATATATATATATATATATATATATATCATTCCTCAAATGTATATATGGCTATAATTGCCAATCTCATAATAATATTTAAGTATTCTCCAACTTAAATACTTATCCCATGAGTATTCTCTCACACAAATATAACTCGCACCTTGATCACTTTTAGGGATTTATACACTCTCTGAATATTCAAATTCAAAACCATTTAATCAGTATACCATCACTTATATTTATCCTATAACCCAAATTCCATCATAGTCGCCTCATAGGATTTAATCAATTATAATCAATATAATTACGTTTCCCACGCGCACAATTATATACACCTAATTGCCCACCGAAACTATCCCAAGAAATATTCATCCCCAAACACCCTTAAATTAGATAAGTCGTGGAATCCATTTTCCACGAACCCAAGATCTACCTTTTGCTCAAATAATAATTCAGAGGTCCCCACTCTATTTTTGGGTACCCCAAATATCAAATTCCTCAATTTATTCATTTTCCTCGAAAACATACTTTCAGTGGCACACGATTATAGCACCCTCTTAGCCCCCATAAATTCCCTCAATTGGATAAATATTTATTCCTTAGTTATGTATTTATTTCCTCAAATAAATAGGCTAGAAATCCTTAATTTGGGAATTTATCCCATATAAATTGAACCAACAAAAATTGCCAAAAATTATGTAGGATCGATCGATCGATCGATCCTAGGCCATCGATCGATTGATCGAGCATGGCAGCCAAGTCTACTTCTTCTCCAACGAGTCCATTTCGTCCATTAACAACCCACCAAGCTTTTTACCTCTTCTCCCACCAACATATGACCACACCCAACTATATATACACAAAGGAAATAGGTTGTAATCATCCTATAACCAAGAATCAGCAACTAAATTCAATTAATTCCTAAGTTTCTCCAATTTGATATTTTTCGGGGTTTACCAGTTAAACTTGCGAAAAATGCGTTTGATTCATGAAAACCCAATCCCAAAATCATATAGTTTGTTATTACCAATTATGATATGAGATTTATGCTCAAAATAAATAAAGCAAGTAAACACTTGCCTTGTGGATAAAATTCGAAGAACTCAAGTCGAATCCTGCGGAGTTTGGCTAGAATCTCCTTTTTTCTTCCTCTTTCTCCATTATTTTCTTCTCTTCTTCCTTTATCTCCTTTTACTTTCCTTTCTCACACTCTCTCGTGTCTTTTATCGGAGAGAAAAGGGTTTATCCCTTATTAAACCCAAAAATGACTCGTTACTCAATTACGAGTCCATGCTGGTCTAAAAATTCTTGGAATCCAAACACTACACCCGGATACTCTATTCTTACTATCTCTTCCATTCCGCAACCAATCGCAAACTCCAAATCTCCATCTGAGGTACTTGACCGAAATCCACTAATTAAACCCAATACATCTCAATGCGGGTTTTTCAATTAAAATATTATCCTTTGTCGCTTTATCCAACTGCGACATGTACTTAAAATAGTCCAACTCATTTTCTTAATCCCAAAAGTGAATGTAGCATACATCGAAAATCATCTAGCTGTAACACCCCGCTCGCCCGGGGAGAGCGAACGGAGCACTAATGCGATAAAATAAATCCAAATCCACAAGTGACAAGGTATAGAGCATCTAAATAAACCCACAATAATATAAATCCACTAATCTCAATCTCTTCAATTACAACAAGTCTCTCGAATTAAAATTACAACTAACTCGAAAATAAAATACAAAGCTCTATACATCAAAATAATACAAATCTTTCCCAAACAATCCTCGCTAAAATCAATCTCCATAGCGCCCCAAAATCCACGCTAACCTGCCACTAAAAGAAAATATGGGTAAGTACACAATACGACAAGAAAGATGCTCATCAAATATATACTAGCGATGAATAAAACGTAACAACACGAGTACGAATATTCAAATCAAAATGAAAATCTCAAAGCATTTATCAATATAATTTCTCAACAACACTTTAACCAGGTCACCAGGCCTCACCACATCCGTATATGCTTTATCAAGCCATAGCTCGGGAAACAGGAATTTTGGCGGGTTCCCAACATCTGTGCCATATTAAAATCTCATGGCAATGTGCTCATCAATAATATAATGATACCAAATGAATCAAAATAATTTCAACAATTATTTTCCAGATTTCAATGAATTTATCAATTCAAATATGAGTTCAATTAAACAAGAATTCAAAGAGAATGACAGTCGCGAGATTTTAGGAGCATATTGTGTAAAACCCCATACCTCAAAGCATGATGAGAAACCAATGATCACATCCTCAAGATCAACTCAAAAGATATACAAAAGCTCCTCCAAGAACCTCCAACAAAATAGCCCCAAGAACACCTCTAATCTAAGGTTGGAACTCACAAATCTCAAGGGCCAATGTGTATATAAAAAGAAGAGGAATATAAAATATATTTGCTACCAAAATTTGTGCCAAAAGTATGTTAAAAGGGTTGCCCACGACTTCCTTTTATAATGAAAAGAAATGAAGAGTTGGAATCCAAAGGACTCCTTTAAATAAGGCAAAGAAATGAAGAGTTGGAAGGCAAAAGACTCCTATAAATAAGGCAAAGAAATGAAGAGTTGGAAGTCAAAACAACTCCAAGAGTTAAAAACATTTAAAAATTATTTTAAAATCTGTTTTAACTCCGATTTTGAAACCAATTGAAATTCTAGCCTTTAAAAATAATAACCAACATATTTGAGCAATAAAAATAATTTTATCAAAAAACTTTATTTTCCTCTATTTTCCAGAAATTAATTAAAATCGTCCAAAATTACGCGGGTTGTTACACTTCCCCACTAACAATGGAATTTCGCCCTCGAAATTCGCCGAATGCCTAACTCTAAAAAATCACGCTAACAATCTCCAAAAATAATTTTGTCTCCAAAAATAAATTCCTCACATCTAATCTAGATGCCTAACACGAATATCACCTAAACTTTTCTATCTACAAATATTACTAACCACACAATGAACCCAAAATTCAAGCCCCGAGGGTTGCCGTATGCCTAAGCTCTGATACCATTTGTAACACCCCTCCCGTCCAGGGAGAGCGAACGGAGCACCACTATGGATAAAACTAACCAAATCCGCAAATAACAAGGTATAGAGCATCTAAAAAAATTCCACAATATAAACGAAATCACTAATCTCAATTCTTCAAATTCAACAAGTCTCTCGAATTAAAATTACAACTAACTCGAAAATAAAATACAAATCTCCAAAGCTCTATACATCAAAATAATACAAATCTTTCCCAAACAATCCTCGCTAAAATCAATCTCCATAGCGCACCAAAATCCGCGCTAACCTGCCACTAAAAGAAAATATGGGGAAGTACACAATACGACAAGAAAGATGCTCATCAAATATATGTTAGCGATGAATAAAACGTAACAACACGAGTACGAATATTCAAATCAAAATGCAAATCTCAAAGCATTTATCAATATAATTTCTCAACAACACTTTAACCAGATCACCAGGCCTCACCACATCCGTATATTCTTTATCAAGCCATATCTCGGGAAACAAGAATTTTGGCGGGTGCCCAACATCCGTGCCATATTAAAATCTCATGACAATGTGCTCGTCAACAATATAATGATACCAAATAAATCAAAATAATTTCAACAATTATTTTCCAGATTTCAATGAATTTATCAATTCAAATATGAGTTCAATTAAATAAGAATTCAAAGAGAATGACACTCGCGAGATTTTAGGAGCATATTGTGTAAAACCCCATACCTCAAACCATGATGAGAAACCAATGATCACATCCTCAAGATCAACTCAAAAGATATACAAAAGAACCTCCAACAAAATAGCCCCAAGAACACCTCTAATCTAAGGTTGGAACTCACAAATCTCAAGGGCCAATGTGTATATAAAAAGAAGAGGAATATAAAATATATTTGCTACCAAAATTTGTGCCAAAAGTATGTTAAAAGGGTTATCCACGACTTCCTTTTATAATGAAAAAAATGAAGAGTTGGAATCCAAAGGACTCCTTTAAATAAGGCAAATAAATGAAGAGTTGGAAGTCAAAAGACTCCTATAAATAAGGCAAAGAAATGCAGAGTTGGAAGTCAAAACAACTCCAAGAGTTAAAAACATTTTAAAATCATTTTAAAATCCGTTTTAACTCCGATTTCGAAACCAATTGAAATTCTAGCCTTTAAAAATAATAACCAACATATTTGAGCAATAAAAATAATTTTATCAAAAAACTTTATTTTCCTCTATTTTCCAGAAATTAATTAAAATCGTCCAAAATTACGCGGGTTGTTAGCATAAACTCCAAAAATTATTTTTCTCGGAAATTGCCCAAATATCCAAATTACACCCATTTATGAAATTTAAATTATCCATAAAAGTACGGGGTATTACATACTCCCCCCCTTACAACGGAATTTCTCCCTCGAAATTCAGATACGACCGATACTAACCTAGGATCGCGAATCACTCCCCATCCTAATGCATAAAAGTGGAATGGTACTAATCCAACGGTACTAAACCATACACTCGTTCGGTACCCACCTATCTCAAGGTTTATACTATAACTCACTCTAAATCCCTATGTGCTACGATACTACCTCGACGTAAGGTGACTCTAATAACATCACATCGCACCCATCGTTTCTAGTGCCACATATAGAAAAAATGAGCCTGTAGCCATAGCTCTAACGTCTAAATCTCACCGGAGAATCACGATTCTAAGCGTCCGCTCATCTACATCAGGATATCTAATTTGCCTTAAAAAGGAAATTACTCTAAAGCTTGACTATTTCCATCAGTCTCATCGGTTATCTTGGGCATGCTACCTCTTATTGCCCTATACAATTGGATTATCACGTACCTCTTACAATATTCCATTCAACACACTCTGAATCCATTTATGACTGCCTCACGGCATAATCTTCCATTTTATATACTACTCCCCCTTCTATTTCGAGCGGTATATAAAATCAACTTACCAAGGTGCCGATGCACCTTTTATGGCCCATGCCTGCATAACCATTATAAACGTCCGACATGTACACTCTCTCTAAACAATGGGACTTATTTTCTTGGCGTAATACTCACACATGGGTTTTCCTAACCCGCAAAATTTAATTTTTTCCTATACTTGGAAATCCAAACCTTCTCAAGGTTACCCAACCAATCTTCTTATGGTTAACTTCCAACAATCTTCCTATATTAACGCCACTAGTCCTACTGGTCTTACTTCCTAATAACCCTAAGATCGATGTGTTTCCTATACCCATAAAATGAGTACTATCCTAACTATGTCCCTATTGCCCCAGACCTTCTCAACTTTCGACATTTGCTCGATTTCATGCGTGGGACGTCTGGCAAAGCAAAATCCAGACAAGGAACCCCCCATTATACTACTTCCTCGCATCGTTGGTCAACGAGACATAACGTCCTAAGGCACACCAGCGGGACGTCCTAAATCCTACCTCTCTACCCTACTAACGTATCTCTACCACTCTATCCTTTCATCTTGGGAAAATGGAAAGTCTAACTAATCGAGGCTCCTTCTCTCCTATAATATATTACAAACATCACACCCAAAACACAATACCTCAGAATTTTCCTTTTATCCAAGGCCTAGCTATAAGCTTCAAATCAATTTCTCTAACTCCTGCCTCACCCAGATACCTGCAATGAGAGAAAAATTTCAGTGCTTCTCTATAGCACTTATATTTCCATAAACATACCATCATCATACGGCTCAAAGTCTATAGTGTTTTCTCCACACTAAGTGACTTGTCATCAGAACCCACATCCTTGCATTCCATAACATCTCTCCACTTCACACGTCATTAAGGTTCATGCGTGGAGCGTCTCGCAAGCGAAATCCAAACAAGGAACCCCTCCAATACACTACTACTTAACTTTGTCAGTCGTGGAGATCCGTTAGCTTTAATGTGCAATCGGGGAAATCCTATCCCACCCATTAACAAAATGTGGTCAGAACTCCTACTTCTTTCTAGGAGCCACACCACGAAGCGCTCGTACTAACAATAACTCCTTAGCGCAAACAACAATGATCTTAAACTCACACCTCAACAATAAACCCTGCATACCTTAAATCATATCTTTAAGGTCGCCACGCACTCGAATCATGATATTGAAACATATGATCACCTAAGTTCCATCTATACATATAATAAAGGCGAACTCAACCTGTATCCAGGTGAGATATCGAAACAACAACCTGTTCCACCCTGGAACTGCAGACACGATAGTCTTGCAATTATTAGCTTTCTATCGCTCCGATAATCCACAAATATATTCCTCTTGTGATAGTGATATATCCGTATAACACACACAAAACGGGTAATAGAAACCTGATATAAACTCAAAATACTAATACCCGCTTTTCACAGTGAATGAAAGAAAATAGATCCCCACTATCGCGAAAAAACACATAAATATATACTGTATAATTTTATCGATACTACTAGTAAACTCGAATCACACACGAATCTAGGGCTAATAAAATACTATGACTCAATATTATCACGCAGAATATACCTCCTTCATTCGAGGTGCAACTCAGAACAATAACTTCGCCACTCTCCCTAACTACTCCAAATGGTTCCCATACATAATATACTTGCCCTAACCGAGACAAAACTACCTTAATCGATGACCTACCTCGGCACTCTAGTCTTATCCTTTAACTCCTACCGGGCAAGGTCAAAGCGCGTGGTTCTACATTCCTCGTTGCAACTTTCCCCACCTCTGGGCACCCTGACCAGGTTAAGGTTATCAGTATCTCGGACTCTATAGCCTCGATCCTGACAATCATCTTCCTAGGCCCCTTAACTTCTTCGTTAAGAGTAAACTCCACTACCGGCTTCAACAGCCCTGGTTCAATGAATTCCCCGGGTGGATGTCCACCAATGGGGTTCCATGGATACAAATTCTCCACAAGTGTTAACAGCATTTATCCAGCAAGCCTATCATTCCAATGAAGGACTATGTCTTCATTGTACCTACCCTACTTCGGTACTAGGTTCACTTCTCCATATCACTCTTTATTCAATGTCGGCCTCTGGTCGATCCTTATGTGAATAATCCAAAACTGCGTTCTCTTCCTTCCTAATCAACCATTGTAATTTGCGATTAAAACCATCCGTGATATTCCTCTACGAGCAACACATCCTGCTGCCCTGAATATGGTGACCACCGTTCCCACCATTCCAATATCGCTCCTACGAGTGAAAAAATTTCCCCAAATTTTCACAAATGGGTATTTCCACACCCTACTCTAAGCGAAAGCTTCCGAGCCTTCTACTTGCATCAAATCACGTTACACTTACTCCGTATAACTTAACTTCATGGTATGGTCCTTATCAAAGACCTTTCGAACCTTTTTGCCAATTTACATCGTTGGGTAATTCAAGTTTAGCACCACTCTCTGCTACAGTGGTACTTGGATACTGATAACTACTATACTTTAGTAGTCATTGCAACTATCCTTGACAAATGCCACAAGGAGAGTGACCTCTACTGCGGTTCTAGTCTCTGACTTTAACTAACCGCTCCAAATAAGTCCTGCCTTCTGCTACCCTTGCAATGGCCTTGTGTGGTCGTCCTTCATCGATCAGCACACGAATCTCGAACGAGCGCACAAAAAATTACTATAATCTTATCAAATGAAAGGAGAATGAAATCTCACAAGAGGAATAAAAAATTCTAATCCTAAGGCTTGAAATCAAATTGAGAGTAACGCTGAAAGCATAGTATGTCAGCACATATTCCTAAGGACACTAGAACCTGATGCTCTAATACCATCTATAACACCCCGCCTAATAAAATACCGGGTGATCAATCCTGTACCAAATTAAAACAGGAGTCTCATATGGTTCATTCTTCGCATCACTGTCGTAAACCAATTTAATTACTAATAACCTATTAGGCTGGTGTCAAAATTTTATTTAACTAATCTTTTTAAATAAACCATTCAAATAAAACATTGACACAGTTTATATATAAGACTGAAAATGAAATAAAATAACCGAACACTCGGTTTAACAATATACAATCAAATCGAATGCTGCACTAAAGGGCGGTAAAAGAATGAATAAATTCAGTTGGGTTATTGTCCCAAATATTTATACAGTATCTCCTATCTAGATTACAAGGATAGAAGCGTCTACAGTAAACCTGCATGCATCCACATCTGCTGCAGCAGTCGTCAGACTCGAAAGAATTGTCACCCAGGCATCCCTGTGTCAGGACACCTATAAATATATATATAAAGAGATGAAAAATAGATAAACGGGTCTGAGCCTGAGTTGTGAAAATATTTTGCAAGTGCATAAATGCTTTATTTTTGAAAATATGATTTTTTTCATATTTAAATTGGTATCGCACTCTCATGAGATACCCCTCACCCCTCTTCTAATAGTGCACACCTATAGCATCCTAATCGACAACCTAGTTAAGCTACCATGCCTAACTAACTCGTTCCACCAAATCTCTGAAAACCCCTATAACCCCGAGTACTACAGGCTCAATTTCCCCCCAATCTCAACACTACTCTATGTTCGTGCGTGGGGTATCACGTGAAGGGAAATCCAAACAAGGAACCCCCCGATACAATACTACTTGGTAGTGTCGAACGTCGAGATCCATTAAACCCTCAGTACACAACATATATATACATACTCATAATTATATACATTTTCATACTCACTTTCATATACATATCACGATTTAAGTCCGGATAAAATCTCCCGAAATGAGAATTAATCTTTATTCATTTTATCTCTCTACTCTAGTTAGAGATTTATAATATCTTGTTCTCATACACATGTAATATACTATACACACGAGTATAATAACCATCCCAACGAGCTATAACTCGAGGATGCAGTCTCAATTCTATCATCTACCTGGGAATCACTCACATGCCATCCTGGGTACCAATGGTCGGAATCTCACACCGCCTTGGTAAAAGCCAAATCACAACGTGTGGGAAGCGGTCATAGTTCCTCCCCGAAAGTGAGACGAAACATACCCACCACGTCTCACCCCTATTAAAAGTCACACAATATAAAAATGGACGCTTTGACCCGGGGACTATACGCTCCCTGCTCCTCAAGCCAGGGGCCTCACCCACATCACGCAACTTCCCATGATAGCATTAGAGGGGGTATGCTTCACTCTCTCTCTCTCACACACACACACACACACACACACACACACACACATATATATATATATATATATATATATATATATATATATATATATATATATCAATCCTCAAATGTATATATGGCTATAATTTCCAATATCATATAATATTTAAGTATTCTCCAACTTAAATACTAATCCCATAAGTATTCTCTCACACAAATATAACTCGCACCTTGATCACTTTTAGGAATTTATACACTCTTCGAATATCCCAATTCAAAACCATTTAATAAGTATACCATCACTTATCTTTAGCCTATAACCCAAATTCCATCCTAGTCGCCTCATAGGATTTACTCAATTATAATCAATATAATTATGTTTCCCATGCGCATAATTATATACACCTAATTGCCCACTGAAACTATCCCAAGAAATATTCATCCCCAAACACCCTTAAATTAGATAAGTCATGGAATCCATTTTCCACGAACCCAAGATCTACATTTCGCTCAAATAATAATTTAGAGGTCCCCACTATATTTTTGGGTACCCCAAATATATAATTCCTCAATTTATTCATTTTGTTCGAAAACATACTTTTAGTGCCACACGATTATAGCACTCTCTTAGCCCCCATAAATTCCCTCAATTGGATAAATATTTATTCCTTAGTTATGTATTTATTTCCTCAAATAAATAGGCTAGAAATCCTTGATTTGGGAATTTATCCCATATAAATTGAACCAACAAAAATTGCCAAAAATTGTGTTGGATCGATCGATCGATCCTAGGCCATCAATCGATCGATAGAACAGGGCAGTCGACTCTGCTTCTTCTCCAACGAGTCCATTTCGGCCATTAACAACCCACCAAGCTTTTTACCTCTTCTCCCACCAACATATAACCACACCCAACTATATATACACAAAGGAAATAGGTTCTAATCATCCTAGAACCAAGAATCAGTAACTAAATTCAATTAATTCCTACGTTTCTCCAATTTGATATTTTCCGGGGTTTACCCATTAAACTTTCGAAAAACCCGTTTGATTCATGAAAACCCGATCCCAAAATCATATAGCTTGTTATTACCAATTATGATATGAGATTTATGCTCAAAATAAATAAAGCAAGTAAACACTTGCGTCGTGGATAAAATCCGACGACCTCGAGTCGAATCCCGCGGAGTTTGGCCGGAATCTCCCTTTTTCTTCCCCTTTCTCCCTTTCTTTCTTCTCTTCTTCCTTTCTCTCCTTTTTCTTTCCTTTCTCACACTCTCTCGTGTCTTTTATAGGAGAGAAAAGGGTTTATCCCTTATTATACCCCAAAATGACTCGTTTACTCAATTATGAGTACCTACTGGTCCAAAAATTCCCGGAATCCCCGGATACTCTATTCTGACTATCTCGGCCATTTGGAAACCAATCGTACACTCGAAATCTCCATTCGAGGTACTTGATCGAAATTCACTAATTAAACCCAATACATCTCAATGCGGGTTTTCCAAATAAAATATTATCCTTTATCGCGTTACCCAACTGCGTCATGTGCTTGAAATAGTCCAACTCATTTACTTAATCCCAAAAGTGAATGTATCATATAATGGAAATCATCTAGCCCGCATAAACTCCAAAAATTATTTTTCTCAGAAATTTCCCAAATTTCCAAATTACACCTATTTATGAAATTTAAATTATCCATAAAAGTACGGGGTATTACATGGGCAACTGGAAGGTTTTTAAAAAAACTGTCAGAAAATTGCCCAGGTCGTTTGAACGAGGTCATTCGAACGACTTCGTTCGAACCAAAACATCTTAGAGAAAACATAGAAGTGGAATTAAATCTAGTTAGTAATGTTGTTTGAACGACGGGTAATCTTGTTTGAACGAGATCCAGTTTCGTTCGAATGACTTTTCAGAAAAAACAATTTGTAATTTTAAGCCCAAAACTTTTCTAAAAGAACTCTAAAATGATTTTCTAAGAAAATTATAAGTCGTTAACACAAAGATTTATAAAACTAACATCCATAAAATATTTTCCAAGATTATATATATATAATAGTGCATTCATACCTTTTGAGACTTGGAATCGTGAAATATTGATGACATATGACATGTGGCACGAAACCCGATAAGGATGAAACTTTAATTCTTTGTTGCTACGTCTTCAACTTCTTCAAACGTCATAGGCTTAATAGGAACAAACTTCTATCCTATGACTCAAATGGTTTTGATCGAAATCAATCCAAAACTACATATGGACTCAATTGGAAAATTGTGTCCTTACACGAATAGATCCTATCAAATACCTGCTCGAGAAACTTATCTTGTCTAACCGAATGGCCCAATGATTAATGCTGCTAGAGGAATTCGATATTGTATATGTCACCCAGAAAGCTATTAAAGGAAGAGCCATCTATGACTACCTCATTGACTACCTTATAGAAGAAATCGATGTTTGGATTTCCAGGTTCCCAGATGAAAATATCCTGTGTACCTCCCGAGAGGACCTCCAGTGGAAAATGCTCTTTGACGGTGCTGCCAACAAGAAAAGGTATGGAATTGGGATACTCCTAATCGCCACTGATGACTCTCACACTCCCATTGCCATCAAGTTATTTTTTCCCTGCACCAACAACATGATCGAATACGAGGCATGCACGATAGGCCTCAAAGTCGCTCTCAGGAAAGGAATTTGATACCTAAATGTCTATGGGGATTCAGACCTCATCATCGGTCGAGTACTACGAAGATGGAAAGTCAATGACAAGAAACTCTTACCCTTCCATTCCCAACTATAATAATTAACCTCCCAATTCCAAGATATCACCTTCCACTACCTACCCCGACCAAAGAATAACTTAACTGATGCCCTTGCTACCTTAGCCTCTATGATTGACATGACTGAAGGAATAATGATGGCCCCCTTCCTAGTCCAAAAGAAAATATGGGTATTTGAAAAAATATCATCTTTTAAGGTGCAATGCCGCTACATCAAGCATGCAATATGGTCAAATGCCAAGCTCCCACAGTCAATGGGGAATGTGCAAGAAAATCTTGAGGATCCATCCCTCAAGGGTAAAAGGTCACCTGCAAGATCCCTAATGGAAAATCAGTATCTGAAAAAGGACATCGAAGAAAAATGGTCTTAAGAGGAAATAAGAATTTACATAATCGCTTGTCAGGCCATTCAAGACCCGACGCACCACCGGAGGAAGGTGCTCCCATATGCCACATACCGATCGACACTGTCCATTCACCTGTCCAAAGTAGTCCAAAAGACCTAGCCACTGCCGTTTCGCACCCCTAAACCATTCTAGTTGGCACCTCCTTAAAATTTTGTACAAAAAATCCCAAAAATTCTCAAAAATATCAAATAAATTTTAGAACTTTTTTCACCAAGAAAAATATTTTTTTCAAGCACCTTAAATCCCCATCTAAATTAATACCATTTTTTCTCCCAGAATTATTTCTCCATCTGAATTCCCAAATCAAATTGGATATCTCCCCAACGATCCTCAGATTAGTATCCTTTTTTCCCAGAGGAATCTCCAAATTTCCATAAGAAAATTGTATTATACTTAAGCCCTCAGATTTGGCTTCGACTCGCAGAATTGGTCGCCCCACTGAAGCCCTCGTAATTGGCTTCGACCCGTAAAATTGGTCACCTCTACTTAAGCCCTTAGAATTGTCTTCAAATTGCAAAATTGGTAACCTCTACTTAAGACCTCAAAATTCTCTTTGACCCTCAGAATTGGTCGCCCCACTTAAGACCTCAGAATTATCTTCGACCCGCAGAATTGGTCACCTCTACTTAGGTTCTTAGAATTAACCTCGGTCCACAAAATTGGTCACCTCTACTTAGGTCCTCAGAATTAACCTCTTCCCTTGTAATTGGTCGCTCCCACTTAAACCCTCAGAATTGGCTTTGGCCCGCAGAATTGGTCACATCTACTTAAGACCTTAGAATTGGCTTCGACCCTTAGAATTGGTCATTCCTACTTAAGCCCTCAGAATTTTCTTCAACCCGCAAAATTGTTCACCTCTACTTAAGGTCCTCAGAATTGATCTCGACCCTCAGAATTGACCTTGGCCCGCAAAATAGGCCATTCCTAGCACTACCTTATGTCCTTAGAAAAGGTCTCAACCCTCTGAATCGTTTGTCCTCGTCCCTTTTGGCCCGCAGAATCGACCTCCTTCCCAAAATATCATATGGTGTTTATTCGATGTCTTTCACTTGTTGAAAGCTCACATATCGAGGGGCTCTGTAGACACCACATTCTAGGACCCGCTAAGTCTCACCTTAGGTCCCTACACCTCCCCATTTCACTACAAACCCTAGGTTATACTCCGAGTACCGATTTAGAGGCCATCTGGAGTTTTGGGGGCCCGTTTAACTCCGGTCAAATTTATCGACAGAGCAAAAGCTCATGAATATATGAAGATCTCTGAATCCAGTTTCCAACAATTTGCCTCATGCGTGAACTGGCATAACAGTTCGAACGAACAAACCATTTTTTAACCAAATATCGATCTGGAGGCCACTTGGTGCTCCCAGGCCCAACTTGACCCCAGTTAACTTCAACATCAGAGTGACATCTCTTTAAATATTCGATGGTAACCAAAACCCTTTTCCAATGGTCCGCCCCATGCATAAAATGTCATAAATGTTCAGACGAACGATTCGTTTTCCCCCAAAAATTAATCCTGAGGCCACCGGGAGCTCCCTGGCTCCATTTGACTAAGTTCAACTCTTCAAATGAGACTGAATGAATCTTCAAAGGTCACTGAATACCCATTCCAACGGTCCACCCTGTTTACGAATTAGCCTTACAGTATGGATGAACAACCCGTTTTACTCTAAAAGTTCACCGGGCACTTTTGGGCCCCAATTGACCAAAGTAAATATTCCTAACTGATCTATGCTCTTTGGAATGTCCAAGAACCTCATATAACCTTTCCAACGGTCTACCTTATGCATGATTCAAACTTACGGTTTGGACAAATGATCACTTACCGTCCGAGAATCTCCCGTCCGAAGGACCGATGAGCTCTTTCGAGCCCCGTTTGACCTAAAGTCAACCCACAGATATGGGAGAGGCCCGAATTAATATCGAACATATCTAAATCACCTTTCAAAAAATATGCCTCATGTGCGATTTGAATTTATGAATTGCGTTCTACGATCATTTTTCTGGAAAAATCTACACGAGACTACCGATTGGCAGGTCCATTTCCCTGCCTGTCGGCAGTGAGTCTAAGGTTAACTGCTGATTGGAAGGGTAGGGTTATGCCAATTGGCAATCCCCTTACCCTATAAATAGAGGGCATGACCTCACTCCTAAATCACACCTCAGATCCATCGATTTCAGTGTTCTCAGCAACATTCTCTTGCAATCAACAAAGTTTCCCTGTATGAAATTCCTTTCTATCTTAGATTTCCTTCATTTTCATACCCAATTTAGTAGAACCTCATTCTATCTCATCCAACATTCATCTCAACATATAAGGGACCTCATCAAAGATCAAGATCAAGCCTCAATTCTCCGAAAAAGGTCCAAAAATCCTTCTCTCTTTTTAAATTTCTTTATATTCGCATTAGTTACATAAATTCTTAATTTATCTTTTACTTTAGTTCATATACACTAACATCTCATCCTTTATTAGTTATATTGCACATACTTTATTTTCTATAAAAAAACTAAAACAAAGAAAAAGAGGGTTACCCCTATAAATTCCAACGGGATTTTTCGTCACAATCTTTTAAAACTAAAAATAAATTTTCACACATGCCCATATAATAAATTCCCATTTGAATATACGGGATAAAACCCACCCTTATGCTTCATATGAACTACGTGTACTTTGATGCCTTTATAGGCTACGTAGGCGTTTCGGACTAAAACCCGAGACTCGAGTCTAATTTTCCAATTTTCCCATTTTCGTATTTGTATACATTATTCAATATATATCACATTTGTGATTCACATTGGCGTTTTATCCAACATATATAATCGTCTCATAATAACGATCCATATCTCGATAAACGCATAAATCTTATTTTCTAGATATTATTTTAGGAACATTCCTTTGGATGAACTCACTCTATCTTTTCCATGATATGAGTTGGGGGATTCCGATTTCCACTTATATATTCATGCACACACACTTTATGGAGAAATTAAGGAAAAGAGTAACACAAGCCCATGAGAGACCGAAAGGACGGGATGGGTGCCTAATACCTTCCCATTCTGTAACTTAGCCCCTGAACCTTCGAACTAATGGTTTCTTAAGCATCAGTTTATCTTTTATGCCGATATCTCGAGGCGAAGACATGTAGTTTTTCCTATTTTATGCAAAATAGGTTGGCGACTCCATCTCTTTACATTCACCCCACATTGACGACGACTGAATCGCTCTTAGAGAAAGTGGGTTTGATACCTTCTCCTCACCTTTTCCACCCACTGGGGAAGGGAGAGATAGGGATGGCCACAGTGGCGACTCCACTGGGGACTGACTTAAGAGGACTCTGTTTACATGTATGTTATTGTTTTCTGCTAGTGTGAATATACACCTACCTGTATGTTCCCCTTTTTTCTCCTCTATTATTTCTTGCATATATCTACATCATGCTTATATCACATCTCACTCACTTGTAGGTACTCTCCATGTACACCTCACAGTACTTACACATAGGATTACTTATATCCACACATTTCACTTAGAATATTCATGCTTAGGTGTCAGTGACACACACCTCCACTTATCACACTTGTATATATCCATGCTAACTGACACTTGTCACAAACCACTTGTAGTTAATCCATGCTTAGGTTCACTACCACACATTCACTTGTAGATAGCCACACATCACTCACCCTCACATATCCATGGTTAGTGTAATCTTCATGCTCCATGTTAGGTTTACTTGTTATACTTGTACATTCACCCATTAGTGTGGTGCTCATCATAAAATACTCTCCCCATTATATACTAATCAATAATCATGCATTTTGCACACTACAACACGAAAGAGCATGGATATTGATCAAATTGTTTTTCGTAACTAGGGAGTCACTTTGTGATGGGTGCTGGTCCGACATGTTATAGTTAGCTTAAGCAAAGAAAAAGAGGGTTCCCCCTATAAATTCCAACGGGATTTTCCATCATAATCTATCAAAACTAAAAATACATTTTTCACATAGACGCATATAATAAATTCTCGTTTGAATCTATGGGATAAACCCCACCCTTGTGCCGCATACGAATTTCATGGACTTTGATGCCTTTTTAGGCTACGTAGGCATTTTGGACTAAAACCCGAGACTCGAGTTCAATTTTCCCATTTTCGCATTTGTATCTTTTTCATTTATACATTATTTAATATATATCATATTTGTGATTCATTTTGGCATTTTATCAAACATATATTACCATTTCATCATAACGATCAATATCTCGATAAATGCATACATCATATTTTCTAGATATTATTTTGGGAACATTACTTTGGATGACCTCACTCTATCTTTTCCATGATATGAGTTGGGGTATTTTGATCTCCATTTATATATACACACGCATACAAACTTCACGAAGATATTAAGGAAAACAGTAATATAAGAACATGAGAGACCAAAAGGGCGGGATGGGTGCCTAACACCTTCCCATTTCGTAACTTAGCCTCATAACCTTAGAACTATTGGTTTCATAAGCATCAGTTTGTTTTTTATTCCTCTCTCTCGAGTCGGAGACATGTTCTTTTGTATGTTTTTTGCTAATTAGACTGGCGACTCAATCTCTTTATATTCACCCCACACCGATGACGTTCGAAGCACTCTTAGAGAAAGTGGGCATGAGATCTCTCCTCTCCTTTTCCCCCCACCGAGGAAGATAAAGATCGGTATGGCCATATAGAGATTGATGTTCTTTCTCTACATAATTAAAACATGCACCTCTAAAATGTTCAAAATGTCTAGCAAGCACTCGCTCTCCATGTTGTCCCGGCCCCTAGGAGTCCTGCTTGACAATGTTGCCCTGCTGCTCCTGACTTGCTCGTTGTCTCTTCCATGGCTGGTCGTTATGACATTTTTTCTCTCATCCTTTACCATTTAGTGCATGTCTCTTTCCTAACTTATTTTGGTACTTCACTTTCTCCTGTAATAATAACAATGCAACGTCCACTACCTGGGTATAAGTAGTGTACGCCAAATTTCCAAACACTATTTGCTTAATTGAGCAAGACAAACCCATAATGAAACACTCCATATTCTTCATCTCTGTATTCACCTCCTCTGGTACAAACATCGACAGATTTGCGAATTCCTTCTCATATTCAGCAACTGATTTCGAACCCTACTATAAGTCGAGAAACTCCCTCTTCTTCACGCTCCTAATTGCATATGGGAAATACTTATCATTAAACTTTATGAGAAAAATCTCCATAGTTCAGGCAATCCCTACCTCTGATCTGGTGATGCTCTCCCACCACTATAATTTATCTCCAGTCAGTTTAAACATAGACAACATCTGCTTCAACACATCTGCAATGTCCACCATACTAAGTGTCTCTCCATGTCTCTCCTCTATTGGTGAGCAACCGTTGGTTCAGATCCACCTACAAAGGTGGGGGGGATTGCCCTTATGGAAACTACCCCTCACCTTATCATAAGTCGAAGTGAGTGTACACTGCTTCTGTGCCTCTAAAGTTGCCCACCTTTGTCTCCATACTTTAATACCTTCCGCTATGGATTTAAGCAAACTAGTCGCTAACTCCTCGCCATCCAAAACAATATGTCTCGGCCTTTCCTGAACTGGGAACCTGAAGTTGAATCCTCTCTCCAGCTCTCCTAGTGTTCGCCATCTAAAAAGATAGGAACAAAACAACATCAGACTTGGAGTAACAAAGAGTACAAATCATCAAAAGGAATCAAAGATAAGCAATATGGAAGCTAAAACTGACTCACGACCTATGAGACTTAAAACCTTGCTTTGATACCATCTGTAACACCCTGCGCATTTTTACAAGCGAGGTGGCCAGTCGTCGCCGCGAAACCATGTCGAGCGTCACTAAATAAGTCATTATTCCTAGCATGTGACAGATATATGTGACATATAATTTTTTTCCGCAAGATAATAATCAAATTGATCCAATAAATATCAACATTCAAGGAATATTGAATCCATTACCATTCTAATCTCCAAAATAAATCAATCTCCAAATAAATATAAATCTCAATGAAATAATCTTTAACGCCCCGTATTTTTTAGCATTAAATATTTAATTAATTTGGATAAATTTAAATTACAAGTGTGTTGTAACTTAAATGAATTAATTATTATGCGTGTATTTAAATAATTCCACTAAATTTAAATTACAAGTGTGTCGTAATTTAATTAAAGTAATTATTATGTGTGTATTTAAATATTAATCGGGAGAGATAATGATTAGTATAAGCAAAATAAAAATTACTAAGTGTGTAGTAATTTAATACGAGACTATTATTATGCGTCGTAGTGAGTTAAACGGCGAGATTTTATTGTAATCAGGTCAAGATGGAGACTCTTAGTAGAGTGACATGGATGAATATTCTAAGTGCATGATTGAATCCGAATAGGTCGAGATAGTCAGAAAATAGTACCCGGGGTAGTAATTGGGTATCAGGACATTTTTAGGTATAATTGGTCCCACACAGGGGAGTTCGGGTAATTTGGGTTGAACCCATAAACCTAATTTCGTGTTTAGTATTATTTAAACTAAAATTAAGAAGGTTTAATGACAGTTAATCAAATTCTAACCCTAAGAACTTGAGAGAAGAAAAGAGAAAGGAATTGAGAGATCTTTTGGGAACCAAATCAAGAGGAATTGGGTGTGTTCTTCATCAATTCATCTTCTACCTCAAAGGAATCAGACTCTACAAATCTAATCGGGATAGTGGTTAACATGTTTCAATCTAATTTGAAAATTTTCTATTTATATCATAGTGGGTGTAAACTAAAATATGTTTGTGGTGGGTTATCGTATGAAAATGGGTTTTTATGATTTGAATACAAATTAATAGATTAAACATTAAATTGGTGGTGAGATATCATGTAGTACTGTTAAAATTGAATTTCAATTCAAAATTCATAATTAAATGTGTTGATTTCGTGATTATGAAATCGAATTTAGGAAGGGGGTTGGATAAATGGTAGAAAAATTCAATTTATGAATCATCGAAGGAATGTGAGAATCATTAATGTTAAATGATGATTTTGCTTATTAGTAATGGCTGAGAACATATAAAAATCATTAGTAAGGTTATGGTGGAGAGTTGAATTAAAACAGAAAATATTTAAGGGTTAAGTAATGGTGGCTTTTGTAACAGAGTAGGCGAAGAAGATGACATGTTCGCGGCGAATCGATTAGGAATAAGGCCGAATCAATTCGGTTGCCTAGATTTGGGGAAATTTTTTTGTTTATGCCCTAAATTCACAATTAAGTGTTGGGGGAACTTTTGTTTTATTTTTAAAATATGAGGAGGGGAATTTTTAATTCTAGTAGGCTATAGTAGGGGAGTTATTTAGCCAAATTAAGATAAATCCAAGGCTAGGACCTTTATGTGCATATTGTGAAATGGAGAGAATTTCGAATATATGGTAGGGATTTCGGGTAGAATGAGTAAACCCAAATTTTTGAACTAGTATGATAAAGAAAATTTGAGCTGGGTAGATAGACTCGGTTATCATAGGCTAATGCCAGGAGAGTTAGGCACGGTTAGCCGAACTTAATTAACTTTAATTATACACACACACACACACACACACATATATATATATATATATGTGTGTGTGTGTGTGTGTGTGTGTGTGTGTGTGTGTGTCTGTGTTTCTGCGCTTATTATAGATATCGGTGTGAATGATATTTATAAAAATACATACCCCTCTAGTGCTATTATGGGAGGTTGCACGGCGTGGGTGAATCCCCTGGCTCATGAAAGTAGGGAGAGTATAATCCCTAGGGCATAGCATCCGGTATATTATGTTGTGATTCTTTTCGGGGTGAGATGTCTTGGGTATGATTCGGTCTCACACTCGGGGAACTATGACCGCCTCCACTACGTTTAACATTTTATTGCCTGATTCGGTGTGAGTTAACCATCTCGAGGTATTTGGTTTGGATTGAGTATACTTAAGATGATAGAATTTTAGAGAAAAACACCTGGTGAGTTATTACTCGGGAGGATGGATATTATATATGGCATGTGTGTGAATGTTGTAGTATATAATTATACGTATATAATAGTGAGATTATTTATATATGGGAAGAATACATGAAGTGAAATTGTATTAATTATATAACTAGTGCAGATGTTATATAATTTTATTTGACCTAAACGAAAGAGTTACTGGATGAAATAACTTAATAATCAATAGTAATATTACCCGGGCTAGAGTAGTGGATAAGGAAGAGTTCATAACAAGGCTAGTTAAACGGGGTAGTATAACTAGGTGGGTTATGAAGAAAGCGGTACGTGTGCACATTAGTTGAGGGGTGAGGATTATCTCAAGGGAGTGCGACACTAGCTTAAATATGAAAAGTACTCCTTGCCAAAAATTAATTACTTCAAACTTAATCACTTGCAAATGATTTTCAAATATTTTGGGTTCTAACCCTTGCCAAAAATATTTTCAAAACCTTTCAGTTGTCCAACTACAAGGATGACAGACTTGATTATCTATTCCAGGGATGCGCAACTGCAACATATGTGGATGCATATAGGATTCGGATAAGACGCATCGGTCGTTCATTTCTAGAATAGGATTTCCTTATCTCAGTATTTCATTTTTGGGCGTGTTGCACCTACAACACCTTATTCATTTTATTCAGTTCAGACTTGTATTGAGATTTATTTATTATCTTTTAAATTTGTCATTTGGATGTGGGGTTTGTAGCCGATGGTTTATTCGGCAAAACATTTATTTATTTATTTACTTATTTATTTGTATTCCGTGATGGTTTAGACTGTATTACTGTGTTAATGGTTTAATCTAATTTTCATATATTGTTATATGTTAAATAAAAAGATAAAATTTGACGCCGGCTTAATTAACTAATAGGTGGTTAGTAAATTAATGGTTTTGGACAGTGATGCTAAGAATAAACCAAAAGGGAATCCTGTTTTAATTTAATAAAGAACTGATAACCCAGTATTTAATTAGGCGGGGCGTCACTTAATCTAACTATGAATATCTGACAGAAACCATAAACAACTATGGAACTAATTGGCCCACCAAATCCATAAAAAAAGTCTCATAATAAAAAGCGACAGAAATAAAGAGCAATCCTAAACTACTAAAGCATCTAAACTAAATCTCCAACTGCCTCCAAAAATAACTCCAATTACTCCTATGCAGCTACTCTAGTGCTATACCTAAAATGTTAGTAATTACAATGGGTTAGAGCCCACTGCATGAATACAGGCTACTCTTCCCAATTAGGGTCCTTGAACCCAGACAATAGCAATATAGATGATAAATATCACAATAGGGTATTTTAATTTAAAGGAGATATAAATTAACACGCAAATAAAAATAACTATCACTAACAACCCACGTAACTAGGCCATCCATTTATTTAGATCTAATTATCATGTGACAATATTGAATTAACTTTTATAATTTAATTTAATTAATTCTTCTCAATTTATTTCATGCGACACCAGCATAGTCAGTTCACCCTCTCCCGAGTCCTGCACATATTACTGGCACACCCAACGTTTTACACGACATACAATCCCCTCACTATATCTAGTTCATATGTATTTTGTAAGCCCTGCACATATTGGAGAGGGTACACACATGACACGTCACTATAGCTAGTTCACGCATATTCAGTCAACCCTGCACATAGTGGTGATGCCAACAAACACCCATGTTGTTATATCCAGTTCACCCCTTATTGTTATCCTGGCACATATTGGTAAATCCAATCCATTTTAATACCCGTTTATTATCTTAGGTACTGATTATGAATTTCTGAATTTCTCATTATTTTATATAATCCCCACCCTTTTATAGAGCATAAATCCCCAAACCTACCCCTAGTCCCATACCAAGAGGTATCCAAAACACAAGTACGTCTTACCCTATCAAATAAGATGAATCTCTACTATTTATTTCCACCTAGTCTCGTGCCTAGACTATAGAATCAACGGAACGACGCAAAAATCAGCCCCACCCTGGAATATCTTATCCGTAAAAATCTACACTAACTAGTCCCATACCTAGAAAGTGTTAGCAAAAACTAAGATATACTAACTATTCCCATATCTAGCAAGTACTCCTAAAATTGAGGTAAGAGCATAACTACCCAAAATCCCGTCTTCCCCGCGGTGGAAAATATAATTAAATCAATAATTCGCATAAGATATTTTATCAACAATTCTACAAATTCCTCATAAGATCATAAATTAGTTTAAATTCACTGATACGGCCAATTTTTGTAATCAAACACCTTATTTTATGTGACTAATATAATTTCAACATCATGCAAATTTATGGTGTACACAATAATAATTCCTATTTTTTTACACTTAGATAATTTTATGTGAATCACAAATTCTTTTCAATTTAATAAAGATATTATGATTTCTACATACAAATCTACATCTATTAATGAATATCCATTCTCTACCCCAAGCACACAAGGGTTATAATTCTTAATTTATATTAAAACTTTTCATAAAAACAGTCCCAATATAGGTTTCACTTTCGCTAATTAAGGTTTCTATTTTATTTAAAAAAAAACATGTAATGTAATGTTCAGGCGATATTCAAAACGCATAATACTAAAGAGAAAGAACAGAAGTATGCATGCCTTTGGAAAAGTCCATTGAAAATTATGATTGGATGGTTACGTTCCTCTCAAAAAAACAATAAACATTCGTTCTTGAACGATCTTGAGAAAACAAGATTTGAGACTTCAAAAATTGGGTTGAATCTTAATTTAATTTGGGGCTAGGGTTTATAAATGAGAGGTGGTAAAGATATGGGAGACTTCTAGTTTAAGAGTTGGTGAAAACGTGTTTAGAATAGCCTAACCCCGAGTTATTTTTATATTAGAAATGATTAAGAGTTTTAATTAACTTAAAGTCTAACAAAACTAAACAAACTACCTACACCAGGCGAATCGATTCGCCCTTCAAGCCAAATCGATTCGCACCTGAACAGGTCGACAGTTTACCCCCAAAAATGTATATGTATAAATAAAAATCCAATTTTAATTCCGATTAAAATCCTATCTTCCATAAGAAAAATCTATCATTTTAAGTTGCTAGAAATAGTTAAATAAAAAAAATATTTTTTCAAATTTTGAATTAAATTAAATTAAATTATTATTGGTTCAAAATTATGGGGTGTTACATACTTTTCCACTAGCACAAGAATTTCATCCTTGAAATTCGACGAACAGTAAACGCGCAAAAATAAAATAAGTCTCACATATGCCTACCCGTAGAATGCCACAATTAGGCTCCCATATATATATATATATATATATATATATACATTGTATTTTTTATTGTGGGGAAGGCGCGTGTAGGATTGGGTGTATGGGAGCCTAATTGTGGCATTCTACGGGTAGGCATATGTGAGCCTTACGCGCCTTCCCCACAATAAAAAATACAATATATATATATATATATATATATATATATATATATATATATATATATATATATATATATATATATATATATATATATATATATATATATATCTGAGAAAATAATACGTACCGTTCTACTCTACAAGCCACGTCTTGGCTCTTGTGGCGCCTACCCTGCTTGAGGGTCTCGAGTCGGAAGCATATAACACCTACCCACTACGGTTACTGTTGGTGCTGCTGGTACTCTCTGTACACCCGGCGCTACTGGTGCTAGAGACCCTTGGCCCGGCTGGCCTTGCTTCTTAGGACACCTAAGAGCTCGATGTCCTTCCTCTCAACAATTAAAATATGCAACTCTAAAAGGTTTAGAATGCCTAGCTAGCACTCTCTCTCCATATTTTCCTTGCCCCTGGGGGTCTTGCTTGATATTATTGCCCTTCTGCTCCAAACTTGCTCGCTATCTCTTCCAAGGCTGGTCATTACGACCTTTGTTCTCCCCTCCTTGGCCATTTAACGCTTGTCTGTTTCACAAGTTCTTTTGGTAGTTCACTTTTCCAGCCACAACAACAGTGCGACGTCCACCACCTGGGTGTATGTAGTGTACGCCGGATTTCTGAACACTAACTGATTAATAGAAGAAAACAAACCATTAATGAAACACTCCATCTTCTTCGCCTCTGTATTCTCCTCCTCCGTTACAAACATCGATAGATTTGTGAATTCCTGCTCACATTCAACAACTTATTTCGAACCCTATTATAAGTTAAGAAAATCCCTCTTCTTCGCGGTCCAAATCGAATACAAGAAATAATTGTCATTAAACTTTATCAGAAAATCTCCATAGTTTAGGCGATCCCTATCCTCCGATGTGGTGACACTATCCCATAATTATAATGCATCTCCAGTCAGCTTGAACGTAGCCAACATTTGCTTTTATACATTTGTGCAGTCCATCATCCTCAA
Source organism: Sambucus nigra (assembly GCA_949130495.1). NCBI lineage: Eukaryota > Viridiplantae > Streptophyta > Magnoliopsida > Dipsacales > Adoxaceae > Sambucus > Sambucus nigra. The sequence goes on along the minus strand of OX422208.1, from coordinate 642,395,193 downwards.
GTGTCTATCCATGTCTCTCCTCCATTGGTGAGTAATCGTTGGTTCAGATCTCCCATATAAAGGTGGGAGGATTGCCCTTATAATAACTGACCCTCACCCGATCCTAAGTCGAAGCGGGTGTGCGCTTTTTCTACCCCTCTAAAGTTACCCACCTCTGTTTCCCTACTTTAATACCGGTCATCGTGGCCTCATTCACAATAGCATCTAACTCCTCGACATTAAAAACAATTTGCCTCAGCCTCTCCTGAACTACGAAACCAAAAACTGAATGATCTTTCCTTTTTTCAGCTCTCCTAGTGTTCACCATCTGAAAACATAGGAACAAAACAACATCAAACTCGAAATAAATCAAAGTAAAAATCATCAAAAGAAATCAAAGATAAGAAACACGGAATCTAAAATGTACTCACAACCTACGAGACCTAAGACCATTCTCTGATATGTAACACCCCCCGCATTCTAGCAAGCGAGGTGGCCAGCCACCGCCGTCAAACTACGCCGAGCATATCTAAATAAGTTATAATTCTTAGCATGTGACATATATATTTGACATATACATTTTTTCCACAAGACAATCAAATTGATCCAATAAATATCAAAATTCAAGCAATATTAAATCCATGACCATGCTAATCTTTAAAATAAATCAAGCTCCAAATAAATATAAATCACAATGAAATAATCCAAACATGAATATCTGACAGAAATCGTAAACAACAGTGGAACCAATTGTCCCACCACTTCAATAAATAAGAGTCTCATAATCAAAAGTGACGGAAATTGAAAGAAATCCAAAACTACTAAAGCATCTAAACTAAATCTCCAGCTGCATCTCCAAAAATATCTCCAATCACTCCTATGCAGCTACTCTAGTGCTATACCTGAAATGTTAGTCAATGCAATGGGTCAGTGCCCACTGCATGAATACAAGGTACTCTTTCCAATTAGGTTCCATGAACCCAAATAGTAGAATTATAAATGATACACATCATCATAGAGTATTTTAATTTAAACGAGATATAAATTAACATGTGAATAAAAATAACTATCACTAACTACCCACATAACTAGGTCGCCCCTTTATTTAGATCTAGTTAGCATATGGCAATATTTAACTAAATTTTATAATTTAATTTAATTAATTCTTCTCATTTTTTTTCATGCGACACTAGTATCTCCAGTTCACCCTCTCTCGGTTCCTGCACATATGGCTGGCACACCCAAAGTTTTACACCACACACAATCCCCTCACTATATCCAGTTCGCCTGTATTCTGTCTGCCATGAATAGATTGGTGAGGTTCCACACATGACACGTCACTATAGTCAGTTCACCCATATTATGTCATCCCTGCACATATTAGTGGTGCCAACACACACCCATGTCGTTATATCCTGTTAGCCCCTTATTTTTAGTGCTGCACGTATTGGCGATGCCAATCCATTTTAATACCCGTTTATTATCTTTGGAATTAATTCTCAATTTATCGTTACTTCATATTAGTCCCACCCTATTCTAGAGCATAAATCCTCAAACCTACCCATAGTCGCATACCTAAAGGCCTCCAAAACTCAAGTACTCCATACCGTATCTTATAAGATGAATCTCTACTATTGATGTTGTCCTAGTCTCGCGCCTAGACTATTGAATCAATGGAATGACACAAAAATCAGCCCCACCCGGAATATCTCATCCGTAAAAATCTACACTAACTAGTCCCATACCTAGAAAATGTTATCCACAACTAAGACATACTTACTAGTTCCATATCTAGCAAGTACTCATAAAATTAAGGTGAGAGCATAACTACCCAAAATTCCGTCGTCCCCGCGGTGGTAAATATAATTAAATCAATAATTCGCATAAGACATTTTTATCAACAATTCTACAAATTCCTCATAAGATCATAAATTAATCTAATTTCACCCATTTAATCAATTTTCATAATCAAACACCTTATTTTATGCGGCTAATATGATTTCAATATCATCCAAGTTTATGGTGTACACGACAATAATTCCTTTTTTTACACTTACATAATTTTATGTGAATTCACAAGTCCTTTTCAATTTATTAAAGCTACTGTGATTTCTACATACAAATATACATCTATTAATGAAAATCCATTATCTACCCTCACCACACAAGGGTTATAATTCTTAATTCATATTAATTTTTTTCATAAAAACAATCCCAATATAGATTCCACTTTCCCTAATTAAGAGGTTTCTAATTTATTTTAAGAAAAACATGTAATTTATTGTTTGGGCAATATTTAAAACGCATAATACTAAAGAGAAATAATAGAAGTATTCATGCCTATGGCAAAGTCGGTTGAAAATTTTGATTGGATGGTTATATTTCTCACGAAAATCAATAAAGGCTCGTTCTTGAACGAACTTGAAAAACACGATTTGGGCCTTCAAAAATTGGGTTGAATCTTGATTTAATTTGGGGATAGGGTTTGGAAATGGGAGGTGGTAAAGATATGGAAGACTTATAGTTTAAGAGTTGGTGAAAAAGTTTTTAGAAAAGCCTAAACCCAAGTTAGTTTTATATTAGAAATGATTAAGAGTTTTAATTAAATCAAACTCTAATAAAATCAAACAAACTGTCGACACTGTCCCAGGCGAATCGATTCACCCTTCAGGCCGAATCGATTCGGACCAGAAAAAGTCCACAGTTCGCCCCCAAAAATGTATATGTATAAATAAAAACCCGATTTCTCCACTGATTTCAATTCCGATTAAAATCCTATTTTTCAAAAATAAAATCTATCATTTTAAATTTCTAAAAATAATTAAATAAAAAATATTTTTTTGAATTTTGAATTAAATTAAATTATTACCGGTTGAAAATCACAGGGTGTTACATACTTTCCCACTAGCATAGGAGTTTTTTCCTCGAAATTTGACGAAGCGTAATTGCGCAAAAATAAAATAAGGCTCATATATGCCTACCCATAGAAAGCCACAATTGGGGGCCCATACACCCAATCCTACACGCACATTCCCCATAATAAAAAATACAATATATATATATATATATATATCACCTATAAATATATGTATCTAAGAAAATAACACGTATCGTGCTACTCCACTATCTACGTCTTAGCTCCTGTGGTGCCTGCCCTACCTGAGGCTCACAAGTCGGAAGCATATAATACCTACCCACTGCGGGTACTATTGGCACTCCGTGTACACCTAGTGCTACCGGTGCTGGAAGCCCTTGGCCCTGTGCTTCTTGGCACGGTTGGCCTTGCTTAATAGGACACCTGAGAGCTCGATGCCATTCCTCTCCACAAGTAAAACATGCACCTCTAAAATTTTTAGAATGTCTAGCTGACGCTCATTCTTCATGTTGTCCTTGCCCCTAGGAGTCCTGTTGGACATTATTGCCCTATTGCTCCTGACTTACTCATTGTCTCTTCTAAGACTGGTAATTACGACCCTTTCTCTCTCCTCCTTGACCATTTGATTCTTGTCTGTTTCGCAACTTCTTTTGGTAGTTCACTTTTCTTATCGTAACAATAATGCGACGTCCACTACCTGGGTGTAAGTAGTGTACGCAAAATTTCCCAACACTATCTACATAATGGACCAAAACTAACCCGTAATGAAACACTCCATCTTCTTCGCCTCTGTATTCACCTCCTCCGTTACAAACATCGACAGATTTGTGAATTCCTACTCATATTTAGCAACTAATTTTGAACCCCACTCTATGTCAAGAAACTCACTCTTATTCACGCTCCTAATCGCATACGGGAAATACTTGTCATTAAACTGTATAAAAAAATCTCCAAAGTTCGCGCAATCCCTGTCCTTCAATGTGGTGACACTCTCCAACCACTGTAATGCATCTCCAGTCAATTTGAACGTAGCCAATAATTTCTTCTGCACAATCCACCATCCTCAAGAGTCTCTCTATGTCTCTCCTCCATTAGTAAGGAACCATTGGTTCAGATCCCCTTGCGAAGGTGGGAGTATTTACCTTATGGAAACTGGTCCTCACCCTGTCCTAAGTCAAAGAGGGTATACACTGCTTATGTGCCCCTAAAGTTACCCACGTTTGTCTCCTTACTTCAATACCGGTCATCCTGGCCGCTAACTCCTCGGCATCCAAAACAACTTGCCTCGACCTCTCCAGAATTGTGAAACTAAAAATTGAATCCTCTATCCTATCTCCTTCTCTCCTAGTGTTCGCCATCTGAAAAGATAGGAACAAAACAACACCAGAGTCGAAATAACAAAGAGTACAAAACATCAAAAGGAATCAAATATAAGTAAAACGAAAGCTAAAACAGACTCACAACCTACGAGACCTAAGACCATGCTCTGATACCATACGTAACACTCCGCGCATTCTGGCAAGCGAGGTGGACAACCACCACTTTCAAACTATGTCGGGGGTCACTAAATAAGTTATTATTCTTATCATGTGATAGATATATGAGACATATACATTTTTTCTAGAAGATAATAATCAAACTGATCCAATAAATATCAACATTCAATCAATATTAAATCCATCACCATGTTATTCTCCAAAATAAATCAAACTCCAGATAAATATAAATCCCAATGAAATAATCCAACTTTGAATATCTGACAGAAAACGTAAACAACTGTGGAACCAATTGTGCCACCAAATCCATAAATAAAGTCTCTTAATAAAAAGCGACAAAAATTGAAAGCAATCCTAAACTACTGAACTAAATCTCTAGCTTCATCTCCAAAAATATCTCAAATCACACCTATCCAGCTACTCCAGTGCTATACCTAAAATGTTAGTCAACGCAATGGGTTAAAAACCATGGCATGAATACGAGTTGCACTTCCCAATTAGGGTCCATGAACCCAGAAAGTTGCATTATACATGATAAACATCATAATAGAATATTTTAATTTAAGTGAGATATAAATTAACATGCAAATAAAGTAACTATTACTAATACCCACATAACTAAGCTACCCCTTTATTTAGATCTAAGTATCATGTGACAATATTCAATTAACTTTTATAATTTAATTTAATCATTCTACTCATTTTATTTCATGCGACACTAGTATAGCCAATTCACCCTCTCCCGGGTCTTGCACATATTGCTGGCACACCCAAATATTTAGACCATACATAATGCCTTCACTATAGCCAGTTCGCTTGTATTTGGTCAGCACTACACATAATGGTGAGGTTCCACCCATGATACGTTGCTATAGCCATTTCGTGCATATTCTGTCAGTCCTGCACTATTGGTGATGCCAACACACACCCACGTCGCTATAGCCAGTTCGCCCCTTATTGTTAGCATTGCACATATTGGCGACGCCAATCCATTTTAATACCCGTTTATTATATTAGGAATTAATTATCAATTTCTCATTATTTCATATTAGTCCCGTCCTATTATAGAGCATAAATACTCAAATCTACCCCTAGTCCCGAACCTAGAGGTCTCCAAAACACAATTACGTCCTACCCTATCATATAAGATGAATCTCTACTATTAATTTCCTCCTCGTTTCGTACCTAGACTATCGAAGCAACGGAACGACACAAAAATTATCCCTACCTGAGAATATCTCATCCGTAAAAAGTTACACTAACTGGTCTCATACCTAGAAAGTGTTAGCTACAACTAAGACGTACTTACTAGTCCCTTACCTAGCAAATACTGCTAAAATTAAGGTGAGAGCATAACTACCCAAAATTCAGTCATCCTTGCGGTGGAAAATATAATTAAATCAATAATTCTCATAAGACATTTTATCAACAAATCTATAAATTCCTCATAAGATCATAAATTAATCTAATTTCACTCATATAATCAATTTTTGTAATCAAACAACTTATTTTATGCAACTAATATGATTTCAACATCATGTAAGTTTTTAGTGTACATAACAATAGTTCATTATTTTACACTTACATAATTTTACGTGAATTCATGAGTCCTTTTCAATTTAATAAAAGCTACTATGGTTTCTACATACAAATCTACGTATATTAATGAAAACCCATTCTCTACCCTAAGCACACAAGGGTTATAAGTCTTAATTCATATTAGCACTTTTATAAAAAAAAAAAGTCCCAATATAGATTTCACTTTTCCAAATTAATGTTTCTAATTTATTTTAAGCATGTAATTTAATGTTTAGGAGATATTTAAAATGCATAATACCAAAGGGAAAGAATAGAAATATTCCAGCCCGTGAAAAAGTTAGTTGAAAATTCTAATTGGATGGTTGAGTTCCTCTCGAAAAATCAATAAAGACTCGTCCTTCAATGATCCTGAGAAAATACGATTTGAGCCTTCAAAAATTGGGTTAAATCTTGATTTAATTTGGGGCTAGGTTTGTAAATGAGAGGTGGTAAAGATAAGGAAGACCTATGGTTTAAGAGTTGGTGAAAATGTTTTTATAAAAGCTTAACTCCAACTTCTTTTTATATTCGAAAAGATTAAGAGTTTTAATTAACTCAAACTCTAACAAAATAAAAAAAAAACTATTGACATTGTCCCAGGTGAATCGATTCGCCCTGAAGGGCGAATCGATTCGGACCCTAATAGGTCCATAATTCACCCCCAAAAATGTATATGTATAAATAAAAACCAGATTTCTCCCTCGATTTCAATCTCGATTAAAATCCTATTTTCCATAAATAAAATTCAACATTTTAAATTGCTTAAAATAATTAAATCCAAAAAATAATATTTTTTCAAATTTCAAATTAAATTAAATTATTATCGATTCAAAATTATGGGGTGTTATACTATCATGAAATGATAACATTAGAAGTTAAACAAGTACGCGAAAGTTTACTATTAAAGAGGTAAAAGACCTGGTTATATGGATATTTGAACGACTTAAAGAAGGTCAAAATATGACATTGGGAGGAGCTGGTACTTAATTATCCGTATACAAATTTTTGTTTGAGTAAGTATGGTAAAAAATAAGGTTTGTTTTGGTCAATGTGTACTAAAAGTTGTGTGTGTTAATGTTTCAAGAGTTAAATTGTAAATATTTGGCGACTCAAAAATCTTAGGTTTATAGTTAAATGTGAAACATGGTGTAGAATACTTTTTGATTCAAACTTAATCAAAGAATTTATTGAAAACATTTGGGGTTAAAATTCATACCTTAAAAGGTAGAAGGGATTAATTTGCAATTTTGGGAAAATATTTTTAACCAAAAACTTAATTTTTTTTTTATAACTTTGGCTTAATTTGACCAAACACGGTCTTACCTTATACCATTTTGACCAGAAAAATAAAATAAAAATATTGGAAAGAAATCAGAATTCTTTGAATGGCCACGCACCGTCATGCACTTGGTCAATGGTTCTAATTGAAAAAGTTCATCTTCAACCTCTCGACAGTTGACCTAGGATTTGAAAAACTTTTACCTGAAATAACTCTCGATTCTCTAAACCATTTGAGATGATTCATGAACCAACCCAACCAAAGTTTTCACAAGGAATCCAAATATATAAGTTTTAAGGACTGAGGTTTAGTATTCATTGAGTTACAAAACTTTATGTTTTTTAGAAAATTTGACTTAACTTTCGAAGCTCTGCTAAATATGGCAAAGTTATTTATGAATATAATTGGGTTTATTCTACCCTTAGGTAGAATTTTCTTTTGGTTTGATGGATTAAGGTGGTCTGGTTCAAGAGAATTTAAGGTTTTTGTTTTTCTGAAATAGAAAACACCTTCGGACAATTGGAGCTCAAAACTGATGATTTTTTTAAAACAATTATTGCATTAGAGCTCTTGAGTTCATAAGGAACCATTTCCTCACTTTGAAACTGGTTCAAAGTCAAGGAGTCAAATTCCAGCTTCAATAAAGGTTTTTTCTTGTTTCTTTGTAAAAAGGCTATTTTGGGTGTAAAAGCTCTACTATTTTTATCGATATTAGTATAATATCAACACATAAAGCGTTTGGAATTAAAGGAATGAAGTATAACGCATAGATTGACAGAATACATGTTTAGAGGGAAAATTTTGAATTTCGGATAAGCTTAAGATGCAGAATTTGGAGCTTTTGATTGTGGGTAATTTATAGTGTATGAAGAGGAGAATGTATTGGATCATTTATTAGGTGGATTCTTCCCAAGTTTAAGTTGATGGGAAATTGAACTTCACATGTAAGGAAGGTGTTTGCATGTATTTTTGGACTATTCTGCCTATGTGGAGGCTGATGTGGTGAGGGTGGAATGTGAAAATATTGGTTATTTAGTTTTTAGTCCTTGGTTATAAGTGTATATACTTATTTGGTTCAAATAGGGTATATTTGTAAAGTTTAGGGGTATTTTTGTAATTTTAAGGAAATATAAGGGCTAAATTTGTAATTTATAGTTAGTTGAAGTCTAAAGGTTTTATTTGATATAAATTTTGGGTCTAAGGGTTAAGTATATGTCAAGTTATACTTATTAGAAAATTTCAGTGGCCATTTGGGAAATGTTAAAACTTTAAAGGGTACTTGGAAAATTTAGTAAAGTTAGAGGTTTTGTAGAGTAGTTTTATCCTTATTTAGGATACTTTTGAATTTCCATAGTCTATGAGGGGTAAAAATAAGAATCGTAGGTGATTACGATTTTTAATTTACTTGATTCGAAAGTACGGATGTTACAAAAAATATCCCAATCAGGCTAAGATAAAGCAAGGCCGCATATGAAACTAGGGAAAAAAGAACAAAGGACAGTACCAACGAAATTCTTACCCGTCGTAGTAAAGAAAAACCTTCGTTACAGTGTAGCTATGACAATGCTGGGAGCGCACTTAACGTAAGTTGTATTTCCTTATTCATTATTTTTTCCTCACATCCACATTGTCTCAAGAGTTTAATGTGAGAAAGATGCGCAATTGAAGTTAAGAAACACATTGTAATATTTATTTTATTCCTATCAACATTCCCTTACTTTTTAATATATCATATGCCAGGGTTTTGATGAGTGTAAAAAGGGTAAAAAGCAATACAACCCAATTTCAATCCAATTTAAATTCCTTTGTTATTTTAGGTTCCAATTTTTATTTAAATCATGTGACTACCGTAACATGGTGCTGACGTGCAAGCGCACTTCTTGGGTTCTGATAGAAATTAAGTCCTGAAAACAATAGTGCAGGATAGATAAACAACATATAACGCTTGTATATATAAGTTGTTTGGTCTAGTATTGGCTTATATACGCAGGGAAGGATGTGATTGTTTATATTTTTTTAGGTAAATTACAACTAAAACTTATTGTTTCATAAATTGTAAGTTTTCATATATATCCTCTCTTTTGATTATATTGCTTATATATAACGGCCTTATAAGAGTCATATCAAGGCTCAATTACAAACTTCCAGAGATAATGAGGTTATTGCGATGCTGAGTTTTCACGAGCTCACACAATGAGTTGTCATTATTTTAAGTGATTTTTTTTACCTAAACCTCACTTTACTAACATGTTAAACATAAGCCCTACTTTTTAATAGAAGTCTAACATCATTAAGAAATTCATAATTTGTAATTAAACATATCCTATAAAATTTTAAGAAAAAAATACCCTTAATTAATACTCAAACCTTGTAACAAAATATCTATCTACGATGACCAATTATTATTTATTTTTAAAAAATTTGGGACCATGAACATTTATTTATTTACATTAAAAAAAATATGGGGGTCACAGATTTGGTCTGTGACCTAATTTCAACATTATCGCTCCCATGATCATGGACCTGGGTCGTGACCATGGGGGCATGGATTTTGTCCCTGATCATGGAGACAATATTATCCCACGAAAGATACCATAACCCTTATTTAGGGTTACGAATGTGGTATGCCACCAATGTTTTTGGTCATGTTCTAGGTTCGTGACTTGTGGCCCTAGTCATGGCCTAAGCATGTGTCCATCTTCGATATTGGTGTTGTATTCTTCAACAAAACATCTCTCTATAACATCTGATCATAGTAGATCATAAACTGCAAGAGAAAGGATAGAAAAAAGATCAATGAAAATGCAAGAAAGTAATTCAAGTTGAAGAGCACATGAGGAAGAAACTTACAGGAGAGAAGTTATGGTTAGTGCATTCTAACAATAGTTCATGAAATAAGGCATCATCAATTACTTTATTAACAGCAAAGACCGTCGAGTAAATCAATCCCCGAGCTAGGTCAAGGTAAGAAATAATAATCTAGGTAATATCCTTGCCTTTATCATTTTATTTATCCCTATTCATCCTCTTAGAGAGAGCTCATTCTCATTGGACGGGGAATCCCCAATGTCCAAGGGGTTAGTAGGACCCCTACTTCATTTTTCTTGTTGGTCGGCTAAGCAAGATCTTTATCATTTCCCGTTGGACGAGAAAGGGGAGTTTTTGTATCCAGATTGACGCAAATAAAGTTCATTACCTTTCTTCAAGGGTTCATGGTGCCAACAGAGAATTGAGCATAAGGGAGAGTTGAAATGTCTATAGACTCAAAGGAGGAAGAAGTTTCCCCCTCGTTTGATTCCTCCTCGTCCAAACTTTAAGAGGTGGAATATTTTGGGTCGTCCAAGTAAATGGGAATGAGCAAAGTCTGTTCAACTCGCCTAGCGATGAAGGAAGTGATCTAACTCTTGTAATCGAGAAGAAAGGCAGTCGACGGTGACACCCCGCCTAATTAAACATCGGGTGATCAGGCCTTCATTAAATTAAAACAGGTTTCTCAAATGGTTCATTCTTAGCATCACTGTCGAAAACTTTCTAATTACTAATCCCCTAAGTAAAATTAGACCGGTGCCAAATTTTATCTTTCTTAAAACAGATAAATCAACCATGCGGAACAAAGTACAAATAATCATGTACTATAATTCAAACAACAAAGTAAAAGTACAAAAGAACAAAAGTATTATCGAATAAACCATCGGCTAAAAATCGCAAACAACAATAGAGTAACCACTAGTCTGAATCTAAAATCTGGGACTAATACCGGACAACAAGTCCATACATAGAAGAGTGTGAGATCCTGTACTAGATCTGAATGAGAAATATCGCCTAGTCAAAATCCTGTAAGCATCCACTGTGCTACAGCTCCGAGTCTCTGGAATGGAATCATCATACATGGCATCCCTGTGGCTGGACACCTAAAAGGTTTTGAAAATATTTTATAGCAAGAGTTAGTACTCAAAACATTTTGAAAATATTTAGCAAGCGTTTATCACAATATAAAATGCAGTTATTGATTACACATGTTAGGTTCTCGTACACTCTCTTGAGTTAACTCACCCCTCATCTTTCGTGCACACCTAACGTTTTACACTTAGTTTATCTAGCCATACTTCCCAAGCTAACTAAAACCAAAGTAGTCAACTGAACTTATCTATACCCAAGTTCCAGTACTGCCCATACAGTACAACCTTTTCACTAACATCTCGCGTATGTTAATTAATTCTCAAGTAACATTTCATCTATGTTATTTTTCAAGACTTCCCATTTAGTTTTACTACTAAAATTACTACAATTCTCACAATTGTTAACTTTCCCACTTATGTAATTAAGTTTCGCTACTTGAATTACTAAATAGATTTTCTCTATCTAAAGGTTCATTTCGTAATTAAGTTTCACTACTTAACTTACCAATTCAGTATGTATCTTCAAATACATCAAATATATCAATCTACTAACACACGGAAGTAGAATATCATCCAGTATATATATATTTCACACACAATATATACTAAATATCAGTCATTTCTATTTTGTCCTTTTTATACACGTAAAGGACTCTTGGTTCGGAATGATTCATCTACCCCAAGTGAGAGTTGGTTCGGAATTATCCATCGACCCCAACTATTTTAAAAATATATATATACACATACTCTGGTTTGGGACTCTCTCATCGCGACACCACTTCAAAGTTTGGTTCGGTATTTCTCATCGACCCCAAACATATAATAACTTGATGTTAGTTCGGAATGTCTCATCGACCCTAACATAATTAATTTTGGTATAATCTCTCTGCCTAAAAGATCACATAATTCAGTAGGTACACGCCCGACCTATTAATCATATACGTACGTAATATTTTAATCTCATATATTTACCGTACAATATTCGCTTTACGATTTATCTCATTAATCGTATTTATTTGAGTATACACACGACTCTAAGGGTCCTAGTTACCCCTTACATATAATTTCAGTAGTTATTGCTTACCCTAATGGTCTATTACTTAAATTGAATTTACTTCGCCCCGTAACTCAATTTCCGAAGTCCCTGATACTCTACTAAATCGGATTATTGTCCTCGGTCCGTAATCCAAGCCCTACACCCAATGGCCTTATTGGACCTCAACAATATACCTACTGGTCTTATTCTTACTCCCATATAAGTATAATGTAAATCCTAGAATACTCATTCATTCCCGAACTCAACGAAGGATTAAACACAAAATTTTCAGGAAACAGCTTGCGTCGATCGATCGACGGATGGGTTCGATCAATCGACATAGTCGATCGATCGATCGAATAGGGACAGACGCAGTCTGTCTTCTTCGTTGATCCTCTCCTCCATTAACAAATTTCCAAACTCCATTATTGACCACCAAACTTCGACCCAATGATCCTAACATGTTTCCACATATACTAGGACAATTTCTAACGTATCAAATACATCAAAACTCCAATTCCTTTAAAGAAATAATGAATTAAACCCAGAATTTCTTGAAAACCCTAGTTATGGTGTTCTTACCATATTATCATTCAAAATCCATATTTTAATTCGAAAAATCATCAAGTCTAATCTGAATCTTAATCCTCTACATAAGGTAAATCATTCTACATGCGATTCATACCCCAATATGTATAAATATCATCTTTCTCCAATCAAAAAAAATGATTTAAACAAAACTATTCAAAAACCCTACACATGGGTATTATAACTTTATAATTTTTTTGCAATAAACAACATGCCTTATGATCAGTATGGTTTTATTTCGTGGTTATTGTTGATGATTGATGATCTTCATCCTTCAATCCTTCTTCCCCAACAAGTTGATGGTAAAAATCCCTTTGAATCCTTCCCAATTCTTCCTTTTGCCTTAGAAAGTTGTGCCTCTCTTCTCTCTAATGGTATTGGTGTTGTCATGGGTGTTCTAACCCTAATTCCTCTATCATACGGCTGATATAAAACTCTCAATTTCGTAGGTCTCCATACCCTCTTATGTTAAAAGACCAAAACGCCCCCGAACGGTCTCGATTTAGTCCAAAATTACCCCGGGACTCAACTAGTACCCCGGGTATACTATTTTGACTAATTTGACCCTTCCGGACTCATTGGTGACCTCTAAATTATCATTTGAGTCACTTAAAAATGTTACTCATTCTCACCCCACACGGTCTACATGCGTTAAGTAACTATTTACCACTCGCACTAAGTAAATAAAATGAGGCAATATATACCGGTATCTATCTCTCGATTAATATACCATAATTACAATTTTAAATAAAACTCTTTAAATTACTACTCTTACGTAATTTAAATTAAGCCGACATTTTCTCATTTAATTCTCCAATCTAATTAAATGGAATATTTGGAATATTCAGAAATACGGGGTATTACATACTTCCCCCCTTGCAAAGGAATTTCGTCCTCGAAATTAGGATAAGGCTGGTATTAAGGCTAAGGACCTTAAATATAATTGCATCCTCTAATACCTAATACCAAATTATAACATCATAACGGTCGCCCCAAGTACATGACCTTTTCATTATAAATTCTTATCGCACGTTACCCATGCCGCATATATCATAATTAAGTCTCACTACTTAATTTCTCATAGATTTTCCCAATCCAACGTTAATTCTTGAAATTAAGTTTCTCCCTATTTAATTTACCCATTTGATGTATATCTCTATATAACATCTAAGTGTCTACTATCACTCATAAGTAGAATATTATAAGGTATATATTTCACAGACAATATATACTTTAAGGAAAATTGGTCCGGCCAAAATCATCGGCCCCAATAATCCTATCATTTACATTGGTCCAGGAATCCATCGACCCCAAGGTAAATGCAATGCACATGTTGGTTCAGACCTTCCGTCGATACCAATATTTATCATCGATTTGGTTCGAAAAATCATCGACCCCAATACAGAGATTAAGCACACTTACTGTCGCACATAAGTAGGAAAATCAATAGGTATATATATCGTACACATAACATATACTATCGACACTTATTTTAAAATCACCCCCCTTCTATAACACTTTTGGGGTTATTGGCTCGGAATTCCACCTCGATCACCAATAGTTATTAATAACTTGTCTCGGGATTACATCTCGAGCAACAATATATGTATATATATCTCATCGCACATGAGTAGACAATTTGTGAGCCATATATTTCACATTTCATATACCCTAAAATGTCACACTCCAATAGAATGTCCTCATATCACGCGTTAAGGACTAAAAGTTCGAAATGTCTCCTCGAACCACACCCAAAGTACATGTATTGTTCGTAATCGGTACCCACGAACCTAATTCTCATGTACAGTCCATATAGGCACTCACTCTACCTATAAATATGCTCTTATAGGCATACATTCAACCTATGAATTGATCAGTGGGCTTCTCCAAAATTCCACTATCATAAGGGCGTATCATCATTCTTTCTCACTAACATTGAGTCGTAGGTAGCACAACGTACTCAAAATAAAACTTTATCTCTATTCCTTCCTGACCATCTCTCACAGGGTGGGATTTTAGGATTTCATCATGATCCACAATCATGTAGAGCGGCACCGTGCACTCTCCCTTTTCAACTACATACTAATCCATCTCGGTCACCCATTTCGCTACCCCCAACGAAATGTTGGCTTAATTATGATGTTCACAACCCATCAATAATTTATAAGTCTGTATCCTCATTCCATCATTGGAAATGTAGGTTCACTACCCAATTTCCGGTTGTCTATTTCGAGTCCATCTCGCCCTATTAACTAGAGGTGTGTCGGGAGACAATCTCACTATGTCTCCCCTCAGCATCGCTTCCCACTTATCGACATTTTAGAAATGCGTAAGTCACTCTCAACACTCAGTTGAGTAACATCTTGTATCACTTCTTCACAACAGTTAGGCCTCCCAATTCAAGAGATAACTTTTGAACGGCTTCCCACCGACTTTCACCCCATAGGGTGTGCTGGATATCTCAGCACATAATAATCTTGGATCATCGTCTATCTCCCATGACGTTCAACCCATTTCATCGATACGACTTGTCTCCTAATTCCCCACCGACGTACAAAATAATTCTCCGCATCCCTCTTTCTCGGATGTCTACGGAGTCCAATTGGTTAGGGCTCCCATACACCCTTTTCTCCGGGTACATTTGCAAAAACATTGCAAATGTCGCACCCGTAACATGCTTTTCTTCAACTCTAGCCTAGTCTACACGACGTGACTACAATCTTGTGGGTATTCTCAATACCCTAGAGACCAAAAAATCAAATCTTTGCCCACAAAGTCCCACTTATCCCTTCGTGGTCAGGTAAGCCTTTCAGTGTTTCTCCACACACTACCGGCTCCACTGATGCCCTAGCATCTAACAATGTCCCTTCTCCTGACGTGCATAAAAATTCAGTCGTATTCCCTTTCGCAACCGAACTTAAACAAGGGACTTCTCCCCATGTATTCTTACTGAGCATTATCGGAGCAACACACAGTCGATATGCTCAAATTCGATTTCTCGATAATATGTGCAACCATACTCCAATATTGCTAAAGGAGTCAAGTGGCACCGCGCTTATACTATCACTAAGTCTTTAGCACTAACTACAACGGCGAGCTCGATCTCTCCGCTCAGCGGGAATACTACATACATTGACTCACATCATTTAGGTTCCCACACACCGAAATCAATTACTATGAGACGTTCATAATCCCTGAAGTCCCTCACCTATTGAGGAATAATGACAACTCGACCCTCTTTCAGGTGAGGTATGGTCACATACCCCATTCACTCGAGGCTAAAACCCATATACTTCCGTATCCATCGCTCTGGTGGTTCAGATGGTTTCCGGGCATAACACGCTTGTCCTCTCCGGAATGCAAAACTTATTGGAGTTATTATTTCTTCAAATAACTTCCAGCTAAAATAAAATGCGTGGCCCTAGAATCCACACTAGACATCTTATAAAATCCCTTTGTCCAGGCCATGCTGACCGGTTTGGGTACCCCTCCTCTCGGACTGGGTAGTCTCGATCCTGAACACTATCATCTTGGTTCCCTTAGTTCTGCTGACCAAGAGTAACACACTATGGGACTTAACAGTCTCGACTTAGGATCTAATCATTAAATCCTCTAGTGGGTTTCCACTTATGGCTTGCACCATCCCCATTACATTCAGTCTTACTCTTTGACTAAATCTCTAAACTCCCTTAGCTCCGCCCACCTAGGAGCATTTACCTCAACCTTGTAGGAAGTACCATATTGTCTTCATATACTTAAGTCGCCCAAGAAGAGTTTTACCAAAATTGCGAATCATAACTCGAGATTCCATTCTCTTAAGGCTCTTTTTTTTTTTTATACCTATCTCATCGGTACAAGTTCACTCCAAAGGATAAATTTCTCTCTCACGATTGGCCTCCACCAGGCTTTCACGTGAGGGGTTCAGATATTCCCATTCACTACGCTTCTGAATCATCATTGGAGAACTTTGCGGTTAAACTATACGTAAAGTTCTTCTATTTATATATACGGACCCTCGGTCCGAATGTAGTGATTGGTATCCCCGCCACGTTGCCTCAAAATTTACTCAAAATTTTCACTTCTGGGTATTTCTACTCCGTCCTAAATGCCAAAACCTCTGGACATACTACTTCCATTGGTTAACATGCACAGTCACCGTTTTATCACATTTACGGCTCGTTCTCATCAAATTTTCTTCACACCTACTCCCACTATCACTGCATTGGGCGGCCTAGACTAGCATCCCTCTTGCCGTCGCGACACTTGGAAAATACCTACTATGCCTCAACAACCCTTGCAGCATTTACTTCCATTACACGCTAGGAGTGACCTCGACAACAGTCATCTCTCCTATGATTGCCATCTTCGAACACCCCATGCTTTATGCCGAGCTCCTCCCTCCTGTAGTCCTGCTAACGCCAATGCTGGACCTACCACCATATTCGACGTACCGTGCCCAATCGGACTCGTATATATAACACTACGTCTATTAAATAGCAGGAGAAAGTAAACTACGTACGTAGAGGAGTACAATAATCCTAAGATAGGGCTCTATATCAACCAAACGATACGCTGAAAACGTAGTAAGCCGTACAGATCCTATGGACACTAGAACCTGACGCTCTGATACCATCTGTGACACCCCGCCTAATTAAACATCGGGTGATCAGGCCTTCATTAAATTAAAATAGGTTTCTCAAATGGTTCATTCTTAGCATCACTGTCGAAAACTTTTTAATTACTAATCCCCTAAGTAAAATTAGACCGGTGCCAAATTTTATCTTTCTTAAAACAGATAAATCAACCATGCGGAACAAAGTACAAATAATCATGTACTATAACTCAAACAACAAAGTAAAAGTACAACAGAACAAAAGTATTACCGAATAGACCATTGGCTAAAAATCCCAAACAACAATAGAGTAACCACTAGTCTGAATCTAAAATCTGGGACTAATACCGGACAACAAGTCCATACATAGAAGAGTGTGAGATCCTGTACTAGATCGGAATGAGAGATATCGCCTAGTAAAAATCCTGTAAGCATCCACTGTGCTACAGCTCCGAGTCTCTGGAATGGAATCATCATACATGGCATCCCTGTGGCTGGACACCTAAAAGGTTTTGAAAATATTTTATAGCAAGAGTTAGTACTCAAAACATTTTGAAAATATTTAGCAAGCGTTTATCACAATATAAAATGCGGTTATTGATTACACATGTTAGGTTCTCGTACACTCTCTTGAGTTAACTCACCCCTCATCTTTCGTGCACACCTAACGTTCTACACTTAGTCTATCTAGCCATACTTCCCAAGCTAACTAAAACCAAAGTAGTCAACTGAACTTATCTATACCCAAGTTCCAGTACCGCCCACACAGTACAACCTTTTCACTAACATCTCGCGTATGTTAATTAATTCTCAAGTAACATTTCATCTATGTTATTTTTCAAGACTTCCCATTTAGTTTTACTACTAAAATTACTACAATTCTCACAATTGTTAACTTTCCCACTTATGTAATTAATTTCGCTACTTGAATTACTAAATAGATTTTCTCTATCTAAAGGTTCATTTCGTAATTAAGTTTCACTACTTAACTTACCAATTCAGTATGTATCTTCAAATACATCAAATATATCAATCTACTAACACGCGGAAGTAGAATATCATCCAGTATATATATATTTCACACACAATATATACTAAATATCAGTCATTTCTATTTTGTCCTTTTTATACACGTAAAGGACTCTTGGTTCGGAATGATTCATTGACCCCAAGTGAGAGTTGGTTCGGAATTATCCATCGACCCCAACTATTTTAAAAATATATATATACACATACTCTGGTTCGGGACTCTCTCATCGCGACACCAGTTCAAAGTTTGGTTCGATATTTCTCATCGACCCCAAACATATAATAACTTGATGTTAGTTCGGAATGTCTCATCGACCCCAACATAATTAATTTAGGTATAATCTCTCTACCTAAAAGATCACATAATTCAGTAGGTACACGCCCGACCTATTAATCATATACGTACGTAATATTTTAATCTCATATATTTACCGTATAATATTCGCTTTACGATTTATCTCATTAATCGTATTTATTTGAGTATACACACGACTCTAAGGGTCCTAGTTACCCCTTACATATAATTTTAGTAGTTATTGCTTACCCTAATGGTCTATTACTTAAATTGAATTTACTTCGCCCCGTAACTCAATTTTCGAAGTCCCCGATACTCTACTAAATCGGATTATTCTCCTCGGTCCGTAATCCAAGCCCTACACCCAATGGCCTTATTGGACCTCAACAATATACCTACTGGTCATATTCTTACTCCCATATAAGTATAATGTAAATCCTAGAATACTCATTCATTCCCGAACTCAACGAAGGATTAAACACAAAATTTTCGAGAAACAGCTTGCGTCGATCGATCGACGGATGGGTTCGATCGATCGACATAGTCGATCGATCGATAGTTCGAGATCGATCGATCGATCGAACAGGGACAGACGCAGTCTGTCTTCTTCGTTGATCCTCTCCTCCATTAACAAATTTCCAAACTCCATTATTGTCCACCAAACTTCGACCCAATGATCCTAACATGTTTCCACATATACTAGGACAGTTTCTAACGTATCAAATACATCAAAACTCCAATTCCTTTAAAGAAATAATGAATTAAACCCAGAATTTCTTGAAAACCCTAGTTATGGTGTTCTTCCCATATTATCATTCAAAATCCAGATTTTAATCCGAAAAATCATCAAGTCTAATCTGAATCTTAATCCTCTACATAAGGTAAATCATTCTACATGCGATTCTTATCCCAACATGTATAAATATCATCTTTCTCCAATCAAAATAATGATTTAAACAAAACTATTCAAAAACCCTACACATGGGTATTATAACTTTATAATTTTTTTGCAATAAACAACTTGCCTTATGATCAGTAGGGTCTGATTTCGTGGTTGTTGTTGATGATTGATGATCTTCATCCTTCAATCCTTCTTCCCCAACAAGTTGATGGTAAAAATCCCTTTGAATCCTTCCCAATTCTTCCTTTTGCCTTAGAAAGTTGTGCCTCTCTTCTCTCTAATGGTATTGGTGTTGTCATGGGTGTTCTAACCCTAATTCCTCTATCATACGGCTGATATAAAACTCTCAATTTCGTAGGTCTCCATACCCTCTTATGTTAAAAGACCAAAACACCCCCGAACGGTCTCGGTTTAGTCCAAAATTACCCCGGGACTCAACTAGTACCCCCGGGTATACTATTTTGACTAATTTGACCCTTCCGGACTCATTGGTGACCTCTAAATTATCATTTGAGTCACTTTAAAATGTTACTCATTGTCACCCCACACGGTCTACATGCGTTAAGTGACTATTTACCACTCGCACTAAGTAAATAAAATGAGGCAATATATACCGGTATCTATCTCTTGATTAATATACCATAATTACAATTTTAAATAAAACTCTTTAAATTACTACTCTTACGTAATTTAAATTAAGCCGACATTTTCTCATTTAATTCTCCAATCTAATTAAATGGAATATTTGGAATATTCAGAAATACGGCGTATTACATCGACCTAGGATGGTTAATAACTCCAATCCTCTATTGAATGGACCAAACCTTCTGGAGATCAACAAAATTAATGTCTTGAGCCCGAGGAGGTTTCTTCTTGCTTTTATCTATTAAAAACAAAGGAAAACATTCATCGTTGTTCATATGAAAAGAAACACTCAACACATGAATCTAATTACAACCTAACCTACTCCTTGCCCTATATGAGGGAACCATAACCTCTTATAATTTAGGCCCTTAAGAAGAGGGAAGTATTGTCAATTCTTCACAATGGCAGAATGATTCTAGTATTCATTGTTAGAAGCAGGCAAATTCATGACCAAAGCCCGATTATCCATCCTCATCTTCAAATAAAAAAAAATTCATAGGGTGAAGCCCACTGCTAATAATATATAATATTAGTGATACCAATATTAGTCCCACACAACTCGTTAATATGGTGAACCCCATTATTATACCTCCAAGTATATGGAGCGACATGGGTCGAAACCACTTCGATGTATTGACCAAACTCAAGAACCAACTGGTTTGGAGGAAAAGTTACCCCACATTTAATAATGAAAATCAAAGTCATATAATGGCCTTTGTCAAGTGCACAAAGTGCATGGGAATTCTCCCCTAGCTTTGCTGTGACCCATTGAGGAATACGATGGTTTGATTTGAATTTTTCAATGGTATCCTCATTAATAATGTACACCATTGCTAAAGATAGCAACTCGGAGAAAGAATTAAGGAAAGAATTTGAGAAATGCAGTAAAATAGTAGAAGTGGAGTTAAGTGAGAATAATGAAAGCCCTTCTCTAGATGATCACATGTTTTGAAATGGATGGGAAATAGAGGATACGGTTGTTTGTGGTTAAAAATGTTTTTCCGTTTCCTAAAAAATATAATTATGATGTGCGTGTGATGGCTACTAAACCAACATATGTATTACCCTAAGTTTAAGTAAAGACATCGTACTTACAATCATCCCCCTAGGGCACTCAACGGATAAACCATTTTCAATTTTGTGGCATTTACGAAATTTCCATCTGACCATTGCCCAAAGACTTCAGAAAATTGCCAACCTCTGACCATAGGAGGGACCTTGATACTTCCATAAAGAAGTGACGACTTATAAACCATGAACTACTGAGTAAAGGCACAAAGACCAGCAACCTCAAAAATCTCCTAGACTTTGGGGCAATTGTTGGGTTAAGAATTGCACTAACACGTGCTCGACCACGACAATCTATGCAATTACTTGTAAAGTCCATATTTTAATATAGTCCATTTTTGTGTATTTTAGCTTTATTCCGTGTTTGGAAAAAACACATTGTATCATATGTTAGGACTTGAGTGTGTTGAACTTTCAAGCTTATGATGTCGTTTCTTGAAGACGTAGTAGTGAAGATAAAATATATACATCATCATGTCATGTCATCTTTTGTGCTTGTTTTCATCTTCATGTTCCGAGTATCTCTCAGGTATGAATGCGTAATTATTTTGATCCTTGAGATTTTTATATTTGGGAGTTAGGTTTTTCATAAAATTATTTTTAAAATTTTTTAAATGATTTTATTGCTTTTAATATTTTTTAAAAAAATTATTTTTTCAGATGTCGTTAGAACGACATTGGGCATGTCCTTCGAAAGAGATATGGTCGTTAGAACAAGTTCCAATGAACTTCGAATGAACTATTTTTTACTTTCACTATAATGTCGTTCGTTGGATACATGTTCGTACGTGATGATGTATTTCATTCGAATGAGCGTGTCAATTTTTGTTAGTTTTGAGATTTTCCAAATCTCTTTTAATCCTTATCTCGATTTTGGAAAAACTCATATAAATAGAAGTGCAGAGCAACAGTTTTGAGAGAGAGAGAGAGAGAACTTATGTTTTGAGCTCCCAAACTCTACTAAAAAGATCGCCAAAACCCTAGTTTACATCCAAGTTGTTAGGAGTAAAGTTTTCATCTTATTATGCTTTGAAGATATTGTTTAGGGCACCAAGGTTTATTCTCCACATCTTTGTGATAATTGTTTCATTGCAGTTGACTCCATATTTGCTGATGTGTTTCCATACGATGGACTTCGTATGTGATGGGGGCTGAGATGTTCGGTGACTATCGAGGCGTGTGGGAATCATAAGTTATGGTAGTGCGCAAGTGGACCCTTACGTGTTGTGTTATGTGGAGGTTGAAGGAATGAAGATCATCAAGGCTTACAAGGGCGTTGAGTCTATGTTGTAAGTCTACTGTCGTGTCCTTTGTAATTCCAAACATAGTGAATTTACGGGGTTAGGTCGTCCGAGGTCATTTATATTTGGGTTTTTCTCGTACATCAGGCATTATAGATTGATTTACTTATTTTATCATACATTCACCTAGATGCATGTTTAGTCAAAGATAAAATTGTTTAATTGGTTTAATCAAAAATTATTTTAAATCAATGGAACTTTTTCTTTGGGTTAACTTGTTTAATTTTAGAAAAAGTACAAATTGGCTTTTATTTTACCCTATCCATATTATATCCCTTCGGGTTGATTCTCAAATTGGTATCAGAGAAAGAACACTAAGTTATTGTGTTAGATTCCTATTTAGGCATGAATTTTAGTGGTACTTATATGGAGGGTCAATCATTTTCTAAACCACCTTTATTTGATGGGTTTAACTACGCGTACTGGAAAGCGCATATAAAATCAACACTTAGGTCGTTAGATGAGTGGATATGGAACTCAGTGGTTAAGGGTTGATCCCTACCCACAACTTTAGTTTGTGATTATATAATTACCAAACTCGTAGAAATATAGAGTGAGGATGAGATTAAAGTGTCATTCTATAATTCACGTGGCCTGAATGCTTTGTTTTGTGTGGTCACACCGGAGGCATTCCATCGTATTATGACATGTGAAGCGTCTAAAGAGGCTTGAGATATACTCCAACTCTCTCATGAGGATACAAGTGCTATTAAGGCTTCCAAACTCCAATACTTCACCACTTAGTTGGAAACCATTAGTATTGAGGAGAGTGAATCCTTTGATGAGTTCTACGCTAAACTTTCATATATTGTGAACTAGTCATTTAACTTAGGAGAGAAAATACCTAAAACCCATGTAGTTAAGAAAATCTTAAGGTCCTTACCGAAAAGATTCAATTCAAATGTGATAGTTTTGAATTCATTGGGTTCTTTGGAGTCTACGAAACTAAAAAAGATTTTAGGTGATCATCAAACTTATGGGCTTGACATGTTTTTCTCCAAAAAGATGAAGAAAATAAGGGTATTTCTTTGAAAGCCTAAAATGAGGAAACAAATGTTTCAGATGATGAGTCTGACATTGATTATGATGATATGGCCATGTTCATGAAAAAATTTAAGAAATATCTTAAGTTTCAGAAAAGCAACTTTAACAAGGCTATAAAGTTTCCCAAAAATCTAATGATAATTTTAAGAGGGATAATTTGGATAGATACTTTGGGTGTGAGGGTTATGTCCATAGGGAAAATGAGTGTCCCACTAAACTAAGGAAGGAGGGTGAGAAACCAAAGGTGTGCACCAGTAGTGATAGTGATCCGAAAGAGGAACTTGATTCCTCCATTGAGCGCAACTACACTGCGTTCATGAATACTCATGTGAGCTTTGATGAAAAATCTTTCCGTGAAGATAATTCTAAGTATGACACTTCCGAGGCCATAGTTTGTGACTCTTGAGTGAGTGATGGTGAAGAGAGTAGAGAAAAAATAAGAAGATAATGATGAAGAGGAGGAGGAGGAGGAGGAGGAGGAGGCGAGTGAACTTCAAGTTGCCTTCTGTGAATTATGAGAAAAAATGATAAAAGTAAAAAAGGATAACTTTAAGCTGGAAGCTAGATTAAAACAGCATTCCATAAGGAATAATGAGAGTAAATTGATTGATGATTTTAGGCACGTGACAACACTCTTTGAGAGAAGTTAGAGTACATTGAAGGAAAGAGAGATCACCTTCGTAGTTTGATGGAGATTTTGAAGAAGGACTCCCTTGAGTTTTAAGTGTTCAGTCATTTGGTCGAGTCTAGGATAGTGGAGTTAGAGAATAGATTGAAATACTCGAGTCATGTCAAATTTCATTTGGAATCTTAATCGAAAAAGTTGGATAAGATGTTAGGTACCGTCCAAAATAAAGATTACGTGTGGGATTGGATTCGATGATTCAAATTCTTCGGCTAATAAAGACAAGACCATGCTTTTAAGATAGTTAACCATTGCTAGATTTTTACAAAAAGGTCAACCTAAGGGTAACATTCCCCATGTCTACATGTGGACACATTGCGATAGGAAAGGTCACCTTAGGCATTTTTTCTTTTATCTTATAAACCATCCTAATAATTCTAAGTCTAGAAGTTATCAAAACCTAAGAGTGTCATGTCATGCCTACGTGGGTTAGGAAATCAGATTTGGAGACTTGACATGTTAGAATTGTTAATTCTCGAATGCTTGTACATGATTCTCATGTTATATCAAATGATTGCTTGTGTTCGCATTTTACATACACTAGATTTTTTACTTAGTGTTATATATGGTTTGGATCTTTTGTATTTTGATTTTTCATCTATTGGGTTTTACTGAAAAATACAAAAATATTTTGTTTGCCTTTTGAGTTGTTTTTGTTAAATTAGTATCATTTTATGAAATATTTAAAAACCTAAAAAGATTTTTGTTTTTTATCTGGTTTAATTTTACACATTTTATATAGCATATTGGTTTGTTTAAATCCACTTCATTTTATGTTTTCATGTGGGTAGGACATTTAATATGATTTTCGATTCTTAGATTGTTATTAATCATGCATGCATGGATTAGTTTGAAAATGACTTGATTAATGGATTCACTTTGCGTATGCCTCCTCACACACAAGCACATGCTCTTTTGGATTTTTAATTCATATGTTACATGAGCTAAGTGAGATATTCTCCTAACAATATTGTAACCACACACACAGACACACACACACACACACACACACACACACACACATATATATATATATTTGATTAGGGGATTTATGCATATAATAATCAGTGCATGTGATTTTGTTATTTTATTAAAATTATGTGTGTGCACGAAAAATGGCTACGAATGAAGAAATCTTCTTTGCATGAAAGGTCACTGTTGGTAAGAGCCTAAAAAATTGATAGGCAAAAGAAAAGAAAATTTTATTTCATTGATTCTTCTATTAAATTGGTATCTTCAAAATATGAGAGTGAAAAAATGATATATCTATAATTTTGAAGGTGTTATAAGTTAATGATCAATGGGTTTTCACAACGAGTCCTAGTTATTTTATGTCTAATGCTATTGATTTCGGAATCACTAATATTTTCTAGGCTAGTGTGCATTGTGTTTGTTTGTCCATTTATGAATTCACTTTATCTATCACCATGGGGCTAAATCTTTATTTGATAAAGTTAATGCAGTCATATAGAAATCCTTAGATATTTTTGAGTGATTAGGTCAAAATTCATTTGTTTCTAGTTCGCATCCCTTCACTCTATTCCACATGTTTAGACACATCGATACCATGTTAGTGTGTAGTGCTTATGTATTTTGTGGTTGTTTATACTATATATATATATATATAAGTGTGTGTGTGTGTGTGTGTTATTGGTATATTTATGCATATTTATATATACAGTATCATTTATTTTGAGTCTTTTCATTTTTCATTTAATCCATGTTTGCCATGTGTTTATTTTTGAATAAAATTGTCATGATATATGATTAAATTAGTATCTCTTGTTGTTGGTTTACATTGGTATCTCACGCTTAATTATGTATTCAAGTTGGTATAATTTATTTCATCAAAATATGTATTGATTGATCATTGTTTGAATTATTTATTGTGTTGCCATGTTGTGTTTGTTGCACTTTACACCATTGCATGATATTATTCATTTCTATCTTTTCGAATTGATATCACATGTTCTCACTTTTTAGGGGAGATATGGTTTATACGGGAGAAATAATTTATTATGCATTCTTTCTTTGTCTATTAATGAACAAAAAGGGGGAGAAATGTTATCTTTTCACTTTATCTTTATGAGGAGATCTATATCTTAGGAGGAGACATTTTACCTAGGTGGGGTCGTTAGATATAGGGGGGTTTATTCATATGAAGATGTATATTGTTTATATATTCTCTTTGCATTTGAAGGTGTGTTTTAGTATGCGGGTTTGCGATATGAAAAAACATTTACAAGCGTGAAAATCTACTTAAGATTTATGAGTCGGTCGAGTTGTAGTTTTTCCTTCTGGAGTTGGTGATTGAGTCTTAAAATGTGCCAGACGGCCCATAGGAGTTTTTAGTTTTGGTTTTGTCCCAGAATCACCGAATGCAAAGATTTGTAAGGATCAATATCCAATACAGTCAAGTTGTATGTATTTTGGCTTTATTACGTATTTGTAAAAAACTCTTTGATTCATAGGTTAGTTCTTAAGTGTGTTGAACTTTCAAGTCTATGACCGAGTTCCTTGAAGACGTAGAGGCAAAGTTAAAAGATCTACATCACCATGCCATGTTTTGTGCTCGTTTTCATCTTCATATTCTGAGGATCTCTTATGTATGAATGTGTATTTATTTTGATCCAGAGAGATTTTATATTTGCGTGTTATATTCTTATAAAATTATTTTATCTCTTTTAATATTTTTTTCGAGAGGTCGTTAAAATGACATTGGTCATGTCATTCTAACGAGATATGACACCTCATTAGAAAAGGTTTTAACGAATTTCAACCGAACCATTTATGGCCTTCAATGGAATGTCGTTCGATAACTCGTTAGATACATGTTCAAACACGATGCTATACTTTGAAGATTCTGTTTTGAAAACCAAGGTTTATTCTGAAAACTCCTAGTTTACACCCAAGTTATTTAAGATCCAAGTGTTGATCTTATTATACTTTGAAGATTATGTTTTGGGCACCAAGGTTTATTATCCACATCTTTGTGAGAATTATTTTTCTGTGGTGGACTCCGTGTTTTTGTAGGTGTTAGCATACGATGGACTTTATTTGTGATGGTTGTTGAGGTGTTTGGTGAATATCGAGGTGTGTGTTGACTCAAATATTAAGAAAGTGCGTGAATGGACTCTTGCATGTTGCTGCGAAGGTTGAAAGAATGAAGAGAATCAAGGCTTGCGAGGACGTTGAGTCTGTGTTATAAATCTACCATGTGTCCTTTGTAATTCCATTCATAATGAATTTTCGTGGATGGATCGTCCGAAATTTTTCTCATTTAGGTTTTTCTCATACGTCGGGTGCTGTGGATTTTTTTACTTACTTTATTCTGCACTCACCCAGATGCATATTTAGGCAAAGAAAAAATTAGTTAATCGGTTTAATCAAAACTAGTTTAAAATCGGTGCAACGTTTTTCTTTAGGTTAAATTGTTTAAGTTTAGTAATTAATTTGAAAAAATTAAAAATTAGCTTTTGTTTTACCCTATCCATATTAGATCCCATCGGTCTTTGGGTTAAATTGTTAAATTTAATAATTAATTAGAAAAAATTAAAAATTCACTTTTGTTTTACCCTATCCATTTAAATCCTATCGGGCCAATATGTTTCTTGTAACGGTTGATTACGATATAAGGATAGGTCTGAACTCTTAGGGATAGTTATTCATGGGTCTTAGAAATCTCCTAAGCCACCTTATAAATGTAAACCTTCCCATATGAGAGGGACAGGTGTCATTATAACACCGAGCAGTACTGCAACTCTACCGAACTGAGTTTTTAAGCAATAAAGAATAAACCCTAGTACCCCTTCGACGTAGGCATGTTACCAAACCACATACATTTTGTATTATGCGTGTTATCTCATATTTATGTCATTATTATTCTTTCTTGGATACCTGTACAAATTACCACCTACAGTTGTCTATATATGTACTTATCAAATTATTTTCATATCACATGGAGAAATGAAAATTTGAATCCGAATGTTTAAATGGTTAAATAAAAAAATTACTAACTAATTAAAACACAAAGTGACTAATTGAGGGTAATCTTACCATTTTTTACGAATTTATATGGATTATTAGATATCCATAAATTATTTTGAACAACGGATAATTTGTGAGTATTTTTTTTATATGGAAGTCAATGTAAACAAATAAATGACAAATGAGTTTTTTATTTTTAGGATTTGCTTGATGGAAATTTTGCCAATTCAAACTTTTCTCCATTTTGTAAAAATGAATCCGTGAAACTTGATTAAACTGAATTCGTAAATTTCCAAGTTTACCTTATTTAATCGGTGTCATTTTCAAACAAAATTAATTCAACCCCTAAATATGCAACTACGTGTGTGTGTGTGTGTGTGTGTGTGTGTGTGTGTGTGTGTCAAATCATCACAAATAAAATTGTTAACTCACAGATTTCAGGAAAAAAACCTTTCGGGTAAAATCTTTTTATTTCGCTATAATACTTACAATGATTATAATGAAATCCGCAATGATCACTCCTCAGAACATTCACATAGACACGCAGTCTAGAGTCAACAATGGAACAATCACAGCAATCCACACGAACACATAGCCCAATTAAGCCAGGAACACCCTCGAGCACTCCCAATCGACACGCAGTCGTCAGCCATAGATTTACCCTCTCTACAAGAGAAAAACTTCACCAAAGTTGTATCTTGGGTTCCAAAACAATTGACATAAAGATTGGAATATTTTGTGAATTGAAAACAAAGCTAAATCTCTCAAAAGTGAGAGGACACACGTTTCTGCCAAAGCAGTTTTCGTAAAACAAAATTCTCAGATCTTCTGAAGAAAAACGAAGTTGTACAACACGCTATTTATAAAAACATTAAGGCGGCACGTCGCTCAAACGAAAAGTGCATCTCGCTCGAACGTTGATAGCTATCGCTCTAATGAGCTTCGCGCGACATGAGGTTGTCGCTCGAATGTTATTTAATAAAAATAATTTTTTATTTCGCCAAAAAATACTCCGCCTCAAAATTTTAAAAAATACTTTTGATGAAAAACTCCGCTCCAACACTTAAAAAATATTTTGGAAAATTATTACAATATTCTAAGTGAACCGTTAAAGTACTTAAACACAACCTTAGCAAGATTAATCTTATGGAGGCTTGAATGCTGAAGAACTTTGATATTCAGATCCGTCTTGACGCATGATTGAATTTAAAAAAGTCTTCGACGGTTGTATCGGTATACGACATACTCAAATGAAAATCGGACTTATAAAATATGTCCTTATAAATCTCCCCCATGTCAATGCTGGTACAAAATAAAAACATCTGAATTATCAAATCAAAATGCCTATACAAATCTAATACCCTCCCATTAACCCAAAACTGAAAAGTTACTAAAAATGCAAGTCTAAAACTTTTTTCAAAAATCTTCAAATCTTCAAGCTTTTCTCATCAAGGTGTGAAAACATATGATCTTCAATATTGTTACCTACACACATGAGACAAAGAAAATACCTTCGTGATACACCGAGTTTGAAATGATATAAGAATAAATCAATCAAAAATCAAATCTCCCTCATAATGCAAAAACTCTCCCATAATTCGTTTTCTCCCTTTTTATTTGACTGAAATAGACAAGGAACGAATGAACCAAAAATAAACACGAAGTGTCACGACAAATATGCATAGAAAGCATGGATCAAACTACGATCGTGCAAAGGAGTAACCTAAAAGCTTCCACAAACTAGTTTTCACTTTTTAATTTTTCATACAAAAATGGAAAAATAATTTTACAAAAATCACACCATGAATTTACACTAAGATAACCAAATCATGGAGGCGGAATGAATGGGTGTGAACAATTCGATAGACAAATCAAAGCAATCAAACATAATATAAGTGCACGGTGAATTTGTGTACTCCTAATGAATGAATCTCAAAATCGTCCTTAGGTGTCGAAAGTGTTGAATATAAATGACATCGACTCAGCCCATCAACACATTAAAATCAAGAATGATTATCACACGAATAACGTCTGAAACTATGCAATGCTTTTTCATGATGTTGTCAGGATGTGCAAACCCGTTGATTTATTTTCCATCCAAACTCCCTCATAAATAATTATGCAATTATGTTTCTTTTGAGGTGGCCCCTTTTTGGCATATATATCTTTTTATTGCCTTTTAATTTTTTCGCGCTCTTTTCAAACAGTGGCTTTCACAACGAGTTAATTTTGTATCTCGTAGCCCTTTCCCATATTTCACTCATCATTTTTTTTAATTTAATTCCTCACGGGCAACGTTTCTTACATGCACTACTTTCATTGTCAAGTTTTATCGCATATGGTTCATTTTAAAGACAGAATTGAGATGACAACACTCTGGCCAATATGTGATAAACAAGTACGATAATCAAACAAATCCGTGCAAGTGTGCATTAAAGGAAGATATGAGTCAAACATGTAGGTAGTAATCACAAATTATATCTCAATGGATCCAAACATTGTAAAGAAAAAAAAATGAAATGATGACGCATATCAAAACACTATTAAACAGTCACACGGATATGGAATGAAATTGTGACTCGGTCATCCTAAATGTCCATTCATATATGGTGCAAAACAAAATACAAAAATCTTTTGTCTTTTTCAAAAATTTTATCAAAATAAAATCTTTTTGGCTTTTTCAAAATTTTATCAAACAAAAATCTAATACAAAAAGCACACAAGTCATAACACTAGCAATAATATATCATGAAGCACAACTAGCATATGACAAAAATGCGAACAGAGTTATCTATATGATATAGCAAGAGAATAATCATGTGCAAGCAACCGAGAATCAACTAGTCTAACATTTAGTGCCTCTAAAAGTGATTTCCTAACCCAAAGCAACGACGCATGGGGGTTTGGGGAACCAAGGGAACACTAGACTTCAACTTCCTAGGACCTTTTCAAAGATCGAAACAAAAAAGCCTTAGATGACCTTTCCTACCACAATGTGAACATGTGTAAACGAGTGGAACGACACCTATGGTTGACCTTTTCTAACGTACTTGGGATTTATCGACCCTCTAAAACAAATAATACTCTTGGATTTAACATTCGAAACATTAGAACACGATGAGCCACTACCATTGATATCAACACTACTCGAGTCTGTCAAATCAATTTCTATCTCCAAATTTTTTTACTCAAACTAAGAATTAGACTCTTCCAATTTTAAGGACTCCTTCTCTAAAATTTCATTAACTCCTAAAAGGTTATCACGTTCATTCTTAAGATACACACACTTATCCCTAAGAGTTTCTTCACGTGCCACAAACTCATAAATTAAAATATTTTTATCATCTGTGGCACAAACACAAATCCTAAAATTTTTAAAGTCCTCCAATTCTTTTTCTAAAAATAGGACTCTATCATCACTCTCCTTTTTGGACAATTTTAAACAATAAAGTCATTGTCCAAGGCAAAAAAATTCTCATCATAAAAATCTCTTTGATTTTGAACCCTTTGCAGAAGATCCATAGCGGATTTAAAATGATAATTTTCTTTTTACGAAAAATCAATTCTTTTTGCGAACGACAAATTCAAACTATTTAAATCGTCAAAACTCTAACTCGTGCCATCAAGGGGGGCATCTGATTACATCAGTGCTCCATCAGAAAATTTGCGATTTTTCACAAAACAAATTTTAAAAAAATCAATATCTCATAATTTTACGAAAAACAAGGATCACTCGATAAATTAGAGAAACCCGCTCTGATACCAATTTGTAAAACTGAGTCCGCGATACTTGATTAAACCAAATTCGCAAATTTTCAAGTTTAACTTATTTAATCGATGTCAATTTTCAAACCAAATTAATTCAACCCCTAAATATGCAACTATGTGTGTGTGTGTGTGTGTGTGTGTGTGTGTGTGTGTGTGTGTCAAACCATCACAAACAAAATTGCTAACTCATAGATTTCAGGAAAAAAAACTTTTGGATAAAACTTTTTATTTCACTATAATACTTACAATGATTACAATAAAATACGCAATGATCACTCCTCGAAACAATCACATAGGCATGCAGTCTAAAGTCAGCAATGGAACAATCGCAGAAGTCCTCACGAACACGCAGTCCAATTCAGCCAGGAACACCCTCAATTACTCCCAATCGACACGCAGTCGTCATCCGTAGATTTACTCTCTATACAAGAGAAAAACTTCACCCAAGTTGTATCTTGGGTTCCAAAATAATTCACATAAAGATTGGAACGTTTTGTGAATTAAAAACAAAGCTAAATTTCTCAAAATTTAGAAGACAAACGTTTCTGCCAAAGCATTTTTCGTAAAACAAAATTCTCAGGTCTTCTGAAGAAATACGAAGTTATACAACACGATATTTATAAAAACGTTAAAGCGGCGCGTCGCTCAAACAAAAAGTGCATCTCGCTCAAACGTTGACAGTTGTCGCTCGAACGAAACACCTAAGTCGCTCGAACGAGATTTAATAAAACTAAATTTTTATTTCGCCAGAAAATACTTTGCCTCAAAACTTTAAAAAATAATTTTTACGAAAAACTCCGCTCCAACACTTAAAAAATATTTTGAAAAAATTATCCCAACACTCTAAGTGAACCACTAAGGTACTTGAGCACAACCTTACCAAATTTAATCTCGCGGAGGCTTGAATGTTGAAGAACTTTGATATTCAGATCCGTCTTGACGCATGATTGAACTTGAACAAGTCTTCGACAGTTGTAGCGGTATACGACATACTCAAATGTAAATCGGACTTATAAAATATGTCCTTGCACATTTGATTTCACTAAGGTGGACTACAATGGGTTCATCTACATCAAAAAAGGTAATTAAATAAAAGTTAAATTTTTTGCAAAATTTAATACTTTAATAATTTGTACAATTTGAGTGAGTGAAAAGCATCATATGATAAATTTGCACAATTAAACATGCCTTGAGATTTTACCCTCTCATAAGTTCATTTATTTTCCTATATTCTAAGTTAAACTTTATGTTTTATGTCTTTTAAATTTATAAAAGTTCAATTCAATTTAATAGTATATATTAATGTAACAGTGTTTCACTATTTTTTTAATCATTACTACTTAAGTAAATTAACTACTCCGAAACAAAAAATACTAAGGTGATTGCAAATTAAAATAGAGTGAAAACATAATCAAAAGAACACATAATTAACAATTTTATATGGATATATAAATCTAACACATGAATATCCAATTATATATGTTATTTATTGTTTAATCCTGCAAAACGTTATGTATTTTATATATATATATATAACATTAGGATCTTAGATCAACATGATTATCACATATTGTGTAAACTGAAGAAACAAATCATAACTTGATAATATTTAGAAGTAAAAAATCAAGAGTCATGCCTTGATCCAAATTTCTTTGAGAGGAAGAACTTGGACATATTATCCTCGACTTGAATATAAAATCATTATTTTGAAGATTAAAGTTGTTGATGTTCTACTCCATATGAATTAGTAATCATCATTTCGATGATTGGAGTTTTGGTGTTTCTATACTTCAACCCAATTTCATTAATGTTGTAATTTTTTAGTGTCGGGGTGATGGACATCAGTCACTTATTTATAGGTAGGGAGGGGACCCGATCTCCAAAAGTCACACAATCTCAAATGTGCATCAATGTAGATACCTATGAGTCTTTTTGACTCTGGGTATTATGAGTACCATTTCACTAACCAAAGTGACTCTCAGTATTAATATAATTATGGAACACATTACGGAGAATTATTATTATAAATAATTCTAACATTCTCCCACTTGATTCATAATTATCTTAAGGCACGCAATAATCTTTAAGCCATCTTTAAGTGGTTTTTCATAAACACCTAAGTTAAATAAAACGTCAATATGAGTCATAGCGATTCCATACTGATTCAAGATGTTCCTTCTAGGTACTACAACATTAACATTTTTTAACAAGGTCTATAATAAGGGTTATGAGAATGGTCCGATAATGTCTTATATAAAAGTCTATTTCTGTCACATTCATCAATTCACATGCATGTAAACACATATAGCAAAACATAAATTTAAATGTTCAAAGAACATCTTGATTGATATCAAGACAAAGTGTCAACTAAATAAGCACTAAGCAATCCACAATCTCATTATTTTTAATGACTACACTTGAGACTTATTCGTTCAACATGTTTAGCAATGTCCTCAGTGGTAGTCCTTTAGTAAGTGAGTGTGCTATGTAAACACCCGTACTTATGTGTTTAAGTGACACCAATTATTTTTGAACTTGTTCTTTGATAAATAGGCATTTTAATTTAATGTCCTTAACTTCCTTAGGATGGCTATCAATTCTTTATAAAGAATGAGACAACAACAACATAATATTTTAGTGACTTGGTAATAGTGTTGACAACGCCTAGTCCTGAAATGAATTTCATCGGGAATAATTAATTCATTATAGCCTCAAAGCATGCTACAAACTCAGTTTTCATAATCAATACAATATTAATGTATTATTTCTCACTCTTTCGTAAATTTGGCTATTGAGCCAAATAGAGACACGTAATAAAGACTGAGATAAACACATCCAGAAGTTATTAAATAACAGATCATCTTTAAACGAACAGTCTTCATAAGTGTGATATATACTGTTTTTGAGTATCTCATTACTTCATACTTTTAAAAACATTTTATTTCTCTAATTTATCTTTCATTACTAATGTATAGAGAATTTTAAAATACATAAACTTGCTCCACTGACCTTAAGGTATATATATAATAAAATAAATATATATTGTATTCTTAAAATACCATTAGTGTGAAACTAACACTACAAAAAAAAATAGCTTTTGAGACGGTGGCCTAACAGTCCCAAAAGATCATTTATCCGTCTCAAATACTTTTTGTGACGCTATTTGGGACGGCTAGGGGGGTCTTTTTGATAGTGGATTATAAATACTTTTTGTGACCCCATAGCCGTCTCAAAAGAGTTTTTTGAGACAGGAACATATCCGTCTCAAAAGATCCTCATTTTATATGACCCTTTTGAGACGGAACAAAAGTTGTCACAAAAGATTATTTTTGAGACGAGAATTAATCTGTCTCAAAAGGTTACTATTTTAGAAGAGCCTTTTGAGATGGCAACATTGCCGTCTTTAATATATTTTTTAGACAATTTTAACCATCCCAAAAGAGGTAAAGGGATCTTAAAATCTTTGCACCAATATTTTGTGGAGAATAAAATATACCGCTAAAGTTTAATATAAAATTGAGTTACATTTGAAACAATAAAAACAACGAATAATCACAAAATGTAATACATAAGATGATTTTCAACCAACACAACGAATTATTGTCATTCAACCATAAATAGAGTTCTTACAACCATCTCCAAATATTCATCAAAATAAGAATTATAACACTAAGTTCAAATATTTGACTTGACAACAAAAATACATTAATGTATTAATACTCCAAACACGAAATGTCTTTATCAAAGTAATTTTGCAACACTGAAGCGTACGACCTCCAAAACCATTGATTAACATTTGCATGTTCTACAAAAATTATCACCTGCATAAAAAAATAGTGTCAATTATGTCAAAATTAATACCCCTCTTCAACAATACAATGTGAAAAACGAATCAATATAGTATATTCTCATGATAAAACAATATAAATATCTAACTACTACTATTTTTTTTAAATTTGGCAGACTATCCTTTGTTTATTCATGAAAACCACAGGTAGTCAACCTGTTTTAAACATTAAAATTGATTCGAAGAATGATATACACCAACCAACAGATATTTTTAACCACCACCATAATAAATTATCACCACCATAACAAACTTTCACCACCACCACCATTGAAAATTTAACTTTAAACGAGAGAATTTTCCATTATATATAAATAACTATATGTATGAATTATATTGTATTACCTAGTCGGACTGAATCGTCGAGGTAGTGGAAGCATGATGAGGGGTAATAGTTTGGAACAAACTTTGCATTTCACTTTGCATATCATTCTTCATCTGTAATAAAGCTTATTGGTTGCGAATCTCTAACTCTTCGAGCTCCTGTCGATGTCGAGTCTCTCGGTCTTCAGCTTCTTTATTTAACTGGTTAATTTCTTCCAATAATAATTGAGATAAACATGCTTTTGTCGACGTTGTCCTAATACTTGATCCCTTTAGTAAAGCATACCCATGCCCTCCATATCCTACTACATCAGTAAAAATCTTGTTCCGCACTTTTGGGTCATTTTGTTGCTCTTGTGGTAGCTCATTTAGTCATCTTTCAAGAATTTTCTACCAATAGAATTAATATTATAATTAATGAACATAAAATAATTTTCAATAACACAATTTATAACAAATATTAAATAAATCTTGCAAGCATCACTTTATGAATTAATATTTATACATACCACTTTATCAAATGATCCATCTTCAACACTGAAAGGTTTATTATTTGGAGCTCGAGTGGCTTTCCATATGCTAATATTGTCAACGGGCTCCCCCTGTTCTATCCTCTGAAAAACAATGTATATATATTAATACTAATAGGTTAAAATAAGAAATATTTATAATAATAAAAATTCCAACCTCCTTGGCTATTTTAGCATGTGGCTTTCGTCCTATCCTTGAGTAAGCACATTCAACTTCACGGTTCTTAGCGTTTTGATCCGCTATATCCTAAATATTTGAAGAAATAAAAATAAAAATTATGTTACTAGTGATGAAGAATGTAGGTATAAAATTCTTAATAAGAGGTGATATTTATACCTTAATCTTCTTTAGACCCCAGTATTTCACCAATTCAGACAACTGATATTTTTTTACTCGTTCAGGCGTATAACTCAACCGCTCTTCATCTATTTGAAACTTTATATAGTGATTCACCTTCACTCGATGCTTCCGTTGCTTCCACGCAAGTCCCATTCTCGTAAAGCAGATTTGTTTAAAATCTTGTGGTGCATTTGTGTTATTCCAAGAACAAAAAGAATAAATTAGTTAAAACTTGACAAGCTAATGTACAATGGCACAAATAAATAAATCAAACTAATAAGTTACCTACACTTCCTTCCAAACATTGTCAAGTGCTTCCTGGTCCGCCTCGCTCCAATACAACATTGTCAATGGAAATAAATTTCCACGCCTTGCATAATAACCTAAATGTGACATCAATTTACTTTCAAGCTTACAAAATGGCTGAAAAAGTTCATTCCATTCCAATATCTTCTTTGTATTATCATTTCATTCGAGCCAAGGCCTTGCACCCTTTCTAACCCTTTTTTTACTAGTAAGGGTAGTCATTGTACCTGAACAAAAAAATGGTAAATAATGTTTATACATCTTGTTCAATATGAATATAAACAGAAAATGTAATACAAATGGAGATATACAAATAGTGCACTGTGTAACACAGCATACCTGTGAGATCCTCACCATCTAAAGCGGATGGAGGATTGGCATTCCCAACTGAATTATCAATCTGCTCAATATTTGGGGAAAATTGACTTGTTGGTGTTTGAAATAAAGAAACTTGAGATCTTGAGTTGCGGTGTGTATTATGTGACTGGGATGTTAATTCAATATTTGGTAAAAGTTGCGGTTGCATATCTCTATTTCCATGGTCCCTTATGTTGTGTTGCATAAAAGTAATTTGAGATGTCCTCTCTAAATTATTTCTCATTGGAGTTGTGAGTGGTTACTTCTCGAGTAGTATTTCCTCGACTATGAGGTCGGACATAGTCAACCGACGACGACAATGCCTCAATGTCATGGATCTGTATATTTACATTTATCATAGCAAGAAGTTACATTTCAGTTATATATCACATTTCAACATCGGTTATAAAACTAATCAAACATGAAATAAAATATAAAAGGATCGATCAATACATTAAAATGATCATGTTCATTTCAAAATCATTTCCAAGAATAAGAGAAACAACTTAAACCCATTACTGATAAACACTTATTAATTTGAGTCCTAGAGATCTTGATTTCATCCATCTCTGTGTAAAAAAAACAGTTATATCGAAGACAAGAAAGTAATAACTAAATTATGCACACTTTAGTAAAAAAAGAAGGGGTTGCACACTAATGTTTTAGAAATAAGGATATTTTAGTAAGTTGAGCAAGTTTTAGGTATTTACAAATTCGCCTATTTATTTAAGGTGTTGAATTTCAACTATCCTAGAAGTCTCAGTATTTAAAAACTCATGAAATATTTTTTTATAAAATTGAGACATCCAAGTCTCAGTAATTTTTATTATATTCAAAAATATAATAAATGTTGAACACTCAAGGGCGGACAGTTTAAAAACTCATAAAAACTCATGAAATGTTAAACTATTTAATCGAAACCATCAGTTGAGAAGCAAAACATAAACATCCAAAAACTTTTAAGTGTGTGTATGAGATCATAAGGAGCATGAGATATGGTCTTGAAAAGATACAAGTCTCCAGATTTTTCACCCTTCCCAATCACTTTCCAAGTGTTGAGATCCAAGATAAAAAAAATTATATTGTGAGAAAAGCAAGACACAACTCAAGGATTTGGTAATCTTCACAATATAAAAAAATTATATTGTGAGAAAGGAAGACACATCATATATGATGAGTTTATCAGCAAGTTTGATAGTTCCTACATAAGAAACTAGTAACATGAGTGTTATGAACTAGATAATAGGATTGAAATAAGGATAAAGAACCAGTCATATGGTAAGTAGCACCAGTGTCATGATCCAAATGCTATCATCAATATGCATATCTTTAATGGAAGAAAATATAGCTGATGAACATAAAGACTTTGTAGAATTAATAAAACATGTCATAGATGTGCTGCCATATTGAATGAAATTCAATGATAATGATTGATCAGTTTGGGAATCAGTGGATGGAGTTGCAATTTGCGAATTTACAAGTTGCAAAAGTTGTTGTCATTGGGATGATGTCAAACCTATTTGAGATGTAGTCTCATTTGAAACTCATGATCCAGTTGACACATGATTGGCATTGGTCTCTAGTAAAAATAGTGTTCATAGACTCATCATTTATTCTAGACACCCAAAATTGCAGTGACTCTAAGGATGATGTTATGATTGTTGATAGGAGTAATTTATCCCCCAGAGGTACTGATCTTCCTAAATATGTTAAGCACTGGGTTGATGATAGAATGTACCACTCATATTCGGAACCTAAAGGCAGAACTGTTGTTCTAATGCATGAAGAACTTGAATTATTTGTTGCTCATCTTCACCAAAAAATCCAAAAGATCATCAAGACAAAGACCTAGCTAAAAAGAAAAAACTTAAAACTAAATCTTTCTCTCTTTTCTCTATTCCACAGCTAAAAGTTTCCAAGCCATCTATGCGAGTTAAACACAAGCTAACCGACCCTCTTTTCAAAAGAATAACTAGATCAGGTTCTAAATCTCTCTCAAACTCTCGCTCTCAAATAACTCAGTGATCAATTTTCTGTTCTTGAATATTAGAGGAGTTGGTAATAAACCCTCTAAGAGGATAGTTAAGAGACTAATCAAAGATCATAAGTTCCATTTCTTATCCTTACTTAAGCATAAAATATCTACTGATAAATTGTGTGACTGCGAGATGAGATGGAAATTTAAAGGAGCCATCTATAATGTCTCTAATAACATTCTAGACAAGTCTCCTTCCCATCCTTAATTTACAAGTCTCCTATTCTGAACCAAATTCCTTCTTCTATTTCTAACCAGACCAATGTCAAATTGTCTGTCTTTTCTGAGGAAGAAGAAATTCTGCAAGCTATTAATGATCTTAATCTGGACAAATGTTTGGTCCTGGTGGTTTTGGTGGTTATGTTTATTCCAAAATTTGGATCGTTATCATAAACGATCTCATCAAGGCCATTCACTCTTTTTCTGTAGGCACAAACATCCCTATTAATTGATCTAGCACTTCTCTAGTTCTCATTACTAAAGTTAAGAATCCTTCATCTTGTACCAATATAGACCTATTAGCCGCAACAATTTCAATGCCCAAATTCTTTACAAAATTATCAGCTCAAGATTGTCTCACATCATTCATAACATATAGGACAGTATATTGATAATGGTAGAAGTAGCTATACAGTGGACTCAAAATTAGTTGTTCACAGAAGAAATGCTTTTGGAAAACTCTTGGGCTTCCAACATAAAAACTTGCCTATCAAGTACCTACGATGCCCCCTTCCCAAAGGGAGAAAAAAATAAACCTGTTTGAAGATTTGATTGCGAGAATTAGAGACCTCATCAAGAAATGGAATTTAATTTTTTTGTCTAAGGGTGGTAGAATTACATTACTTAAACATGTCCTGATTTCCAATTATGTATTCACCTTAGCTTCTCTCAATCCTCATAAAATAATCATCTAAAGACTCCATAGATTATTCAATAGTTTCCTATGGTCTGGAGGTAAACACCAAGTCAAAACTCACAATTGGTTATATTGGGAGCAGGCATGCTTTCCTTATTCTGAAGGTGGATTGAACTGTAGAAGTATGTTTAACATTGTTAAGGAAAGTAACATGAATATCTATTGGAAACTAATGGTTAATAAAGGTCTATAGGCCAATTTCATGAATCATAAGTTCAAAAAAGACTATGTTCAAGGGGCCAAATCTTCTCAGTCCATTAAAAGAATAAGGTCGGTAATGGATATTGCTCATCAATTTATTATGCCTAGAGGACAAAATATGATTTGGATTTCTTCTAATAAAGGGGAGTTCACTTTTAAATCTGCCTTTAACCTAATTAGACAAACTAATACTGCCTTCATTTTCAATCAATTAATCTGGAACTAATACACTTCTCTTAAAGTTTCTGCATTTTTATAGGCTTCTAAATGATGTTGTTCCCATTGAT
Source organism: Sambucus nigra (assembly GCA_949130495.1). Classification (NCBI taxonomy): domain Eukaryota; kingdom Viridiplantae; phylum Streptophyta; class Magnoliopsida; order Dipsacales; family Adoxaceae; genus Sambucus; species Sambucus nigra. The sequence continues at coordinate 642,353,985 of OX422208.1, read as the reverse complement.
TCTTAGATTAAGAAACCCGGTATTAGATTAGCATCAAGATGTAGATGCTGCAATAGATATGAAGAATCAATATCCCATACTTTGCTTTATAGTAATTTGACTAAAGATGTTTGGTCTTTCTTTGGTGGTCATTTTAGGATTTATCTATTTGTTCAGATAACTATCATAAGTATTATTGGGCCAAAGCCACCAATGGTATATGAAATATTATGTAAGGAGAACATTGAATCAAAATAATCCCGCCGATCATTACTATATCATCCATATGATTATTTTAGATAACATATTTTTGAAAATCCATCATACTACTCTTTTGGTTCCATATTACTCCCTATATTGGAAAATTAGAATGGGAGTTCCAATAAACTTGACAAATAAAATATATTACACCATTAGAGGTTCGATTTTGAGCAAAGAGAATGTGAGGCCCTCTTTCACATATGGGAAGTTTACTTGCAAGCTCTTGAGAAACGGAGAGGTGAAACTAATGATGGTTAAAATATTCAAAAGTACATCTCAAACATCACACATAAATTTTTCCTTGAAGGAAGGAGAAAAAGTGGTAATCTCGTGACACAACCTAAGACTGATGATGTGAATTTGATGATGAGAAAATATAGGAAGAATAAGAAATTAAAAGGATAATAACCCAAGGGGGTGCAAAATTTTAAGGTGAATGCCCCTCACCACGTCGCCCAAGATCTAGGACAAGAGGTAACTCATCAGGAGATGGACTGTCATCCATTCGTTCTTCGTTTCACTTGTCCACTGAACAAATGGGTTATATTTATGTAAGGACTATAGATATAGCTGAATTGATTGAGTCAAATCCTGCTCATACATTAACAGATAAAGAGATGTGTTCTTTTAGTGAACAGGATTTAGTAGAATCAAGATGGGCATCATTGATTTCAACGGTGAAAATAGGGCCCGTATCACTACCTACAATGATATATCGAATGCTCCAACTAGTGACTATCATCAGCAATCAATAACTATCATCAGTAATTAGTATATATTTATTTAGATATGCAGCAAACTCTCTGTTAAACAAACTATCTGTTCAACAACTATTAATTATAAAGCATATGATATAGCGAATTCAGTAATCACAAAGCAAATTCAGCAAACTAGCTAATTCAGAAAACTAACAAAATATATGTGCAGGTATGCAGCAAACTATCTGTTCATTTATGCATCTGTTATAAGAAACACTACTCAGTTATGCATCAGTACGAAACCAAACTGTAAGGACATTTTTGTCTAACATACTTGTATATGTCATTAGCCGTAACACCGTTGCAAAGATTCAAAGTCCATTCATCATCAACGGAATCCGAAGATCAAAAGAAAGGAAGAATTCAGAAATCCAGTCAGCCGGACCGGTCCGCCTGAAATTAAAACGAACCGATCCGCCTCTGACTACCCCGGACCGGTCCACCTTTATATAAAAAGAACATATCCGCTGAGACCCGGACCGGACCGCCCCGGACCGATCTGCCGTGCACTTTGAAGCCAGTGAGCCCCGAACCGAATGCGAACCGAATCAGCTTCAAATTAAAAGAACCGGTCCGCTATCGGACCAATCTGCCTAAGGCCCGGACCGGTCCACCCTGGATAAACTCTGCCAGATCGTGTAGCAGATTTTTAAGGGTTTTGACTCCTTATTTAAACCACGATCAGTAGTTGGTTTCGATAAGACTTTCCCACGTTTTTCAGAGCATATCAACCCTAAAGTCTTCACCTATTGAGTCCTATGATTCTAGGTTTTCAGATTCACACATCTTCCATATCTATGTGAATCAAGTTTGGTAACCCAAGAACACCATTGCTGTTGTTCAACCCTTTGTGAAGTGGACCGCTCCTTCCTCTTCATTGCAGCCCTACTGGACAGGGATAGTTCCAGCCGCCAGCCCTACTGGAAAGGGAGTCTTCCAGCCGTGACTATAGAATCCGATGCCTGCGGGTAATTCTTAGTCAAAAACTTGTATTTCAGTGTAATCCGATTGCAAGCCGTTTCTCTTACAAATTATAGTGATATACAAATGGTTTTGCCCCTGTGGGGCATTTTTCCTTAACTTTGTGTGTTGAATAATTCTTGCATGATTTCATATTGTTTCTATCACACCTAGTTGCATGCTTAGGGTTAATTTGGGTTAAAATAAAAAGGGTATTTATTATATTATTTCTTAATTGAACGCAAGCGCCAACTCTTTCAAATTGGTATCAGAGCAGGTTACGCTAATCTATCGCGTATTCCTTTTTCCGCAAAATTTTTCTAAGATATCAATTTTCCAAAAAAAAATTGATTTTTGAAAAAGTGCGTGTTCAAATGGAGAAGTCATATTATAAAATGCCTATTTTTGACGGGACAAATTATGCTTATTAGAAAGCCCGTATGAGGTCGGCTTTAAAAGCCATTGATGAACGTGTCTGGATTTTGGTTGAACGAGGGTGGACTCCTCCCACCGTGACTGTTGATAATGTGACCAACTTGAAACCAGACATTTCTTGGACTAATGAAGAATTTAAATGGTCATCTTTTAATTCTAAGGGTCTAAGTGCTATTTCTGGGTCTGTCACACCTGATGAGTTCAAACGCATAATGACGTGTACCACGTCAAAAGAGGCATGGGATGTTTTACAACTCACCCATGAAGGAACTAATGCTGTGAAAGAGTCTAAGTTGCAAAACTTGACAACTCAATTTGAAACAATCATCATGCATGATTCTGAATGCTTTGATGAATTTATGCTAGACTTTCTGACATTGTGAATACTAGTTTTAACCTTGGTGAACATATTCCAAATGCTAGAGTTGTTAAAAAGATTCTTCGTTCCCTTCCTAAGCGTTTTATACCTAAAGTCACTGTGCTAAATTCCTTGGGTAATTTAAATAAACTAAAATTGGAAGAACTGGTAGGAGATTTACAAACTTATGAAATAGACATGTTTCCTAAATCTGCCAAGCCAAAAGATTAGGGAATTGCCATTAAAGCCCAAGAGAGAAAAAGTGAGGGGTCGGCGAGAAAGGAAGTCGAGTCATCTAGAAAGATAGAAAATTCTGATTCTGAATGTGAGTTTGACTTAGATGATTTGGCATTATTTGCTAAAAACTTCAAGAAAATTCTGAAATTTAAAAAAAGTGGAAACTTCAAAGATAAAAAGAATTTTCAGAAAAATAAGTTTGAAAAGAAAGATTTCAAAGAACCCCCTAAAGACAGTGAGAGGTGTTTTGAGTGCGACGGTAAGGGACACAGAGCGTTTGAGTGTGCCACTCGTCTGAATTGGGAAAAGGGTAAAGCTGTCCTAAATGCAACCCTTAGTGACGACATTGAGGTCGAGTCGGTGGACTCGGGAGATGAGTCACCGCATGAGCGTAACTTCACCGCGTTCATGGCTAGTCATGTGAATACTCCTAGTTCTCCTCACGACGATGAGGATGATGCTTCACAGGGACACCTCGACAATGAGAGCGAAGAAAGTGAGGGGGAGGAGGAAGGTAGTGAGGACGAGAGTAACCTTCAACGCGCCTACGCCGAGTTATATAATGAGTCTTTCAAAACTAAAAAACGTAACAAGGCGTTAGTTCTTAGGATCACCGCGTTAGAAGAAGAGTTAGAAGAGATGAGAGAGAGAGAGTCCTCCACCTGCACCGCCATGAGAGAGAGAGAGTCTGCCTGGGTTAGTAAAGAGAATTTGCTTAGAGAGAGAGAGAGAGCAGTTTTGAGAAAGAGAAAGCGGACTTGACTAAACAAGTGGCTAGTCTTACTAGTGAGCTCCATTCCTCCATGGAGACTCGGAAGAAACTTGAAGCCCTTGTTGCTCAGCTTACTCATGACCTTGAGAGAGCTAGGAAAGTCAAGGTACAAATCGAGGACAGATCTGGGAAGATGGGAAAGATGCTCCTCGGTCCCGCTTTAGGTTTTGGTGACAGGCAAGGAATTGGTTTTGATGGTTCCTCCACGTCTCAAATTGTACCGGGACCAATTCGTGAGTTTACTATGACTCCATATGGCCGTCATCAAAAACCAAGAAGGAGAGTTCGACCAAGAAAAGCAAACCAAGGTCCTCCTAATACTGTGCCCTTTTGCTCCCATTGCAAAAGAAATGGACACCTTAGGGAGTTTTGCTATAGATTTGGTCGGACACGACATACTTTGGCTCCTCCACATCATACTGATGAGTTTGCTAGTCTGAGAGAGCAAGTTGAGTTCTTAGATGCCACGACTCAAAGTTTAATGAAAGAATTCCGACGGATGTCTTCACCGTTAGTGAATGCTTCTTACATTCCAGCTAAAACCAACAACAACAAAGGCAAACAAAAGGTCATCTCTGCTTGGGTGCCTAAGAAAGATAAAAATGCCTTTGTTGTTCATGTTGCTCTCAAAGCACATAATACCTCTCAGTGGTATTTTGATAGTGGGTGCTCCAGACACATGACAGGTGATGCCTCATTTTTCACTACTCTTGAGGATTATCAAGATGGCAGAGTCACCTTTGGAGATGGGAGTAAGTCTAGCATTATAGGACGAGGTACTATCGAGTTACCTGGTTTTCCTAAGCTAGAAAATGTTTTGTACGTCAAAGGTTTGAAAGCAAACCTTCTCAGCATTAGCCAGTTGTGCGACACTGACTTTGCAGTAAAGTTTAACCGGGATGCGTGTAAAGTCTACAATCAAGCCGGTAAACTTTTGATGCAAGGGGTGAGGATCGAGGATAATTGTTATGGGACTGAGCCCACATCCTCACTTGTCTGCAACAGCGCCATAATCACTCCTATGGATCTGTGGCACCAACGTCTAGGTGAACGTTAGAGATCTTAATCGTTTAGCTAAAAAGGACCTAGTACGTGGCTTACCATCTCTTGGAAAGTCAACTTCGACCGTTTGTGGACCCTGTCAGTTGGGAAAACAAGTTCGTAGTCCTCATAGGAAGTTGCATTCCATTACCACCTCTCGTGTTCTGGAGTTGATTCACATGGATCTTATGGGTCCCACTCGTACTGAGAGTCTAGGTGGTAAGAGGTACATCCTCGTGATGGTAGATGATTTCTCCAGGTACTCCATTGTAGGTTTTCTGAGAGAGAAATCTGATGCTGTAGATTTCTTAACGACCAAGTGTCGTGTCCTGTAAAATAAACACGGTGTCACTATTAACAGAATACGTAGTGACAACGGCACTGAATTTAAGGAAGCAAAGGTGGATTTGTACTGTGATAGCTTTGGGATCAAACATGAGTTTTCTGCTATGAGAACTCCTTAGTAAAATGGGATTATTGAGAGAAAGAATAGAACGATCCAAGAGATGGCTAGATCTATGCTTCTAGGTCGTAAAGTTTCTAGGAGATTTTGGGCAGAGGCAGTGTCTACTGCATGCCACACGGTGAATAGGGTTTATTTGCGTCCACACACACTACAGACACCTTATGAGTTGTGGACCGTCAAGAAGCCCAACCTGGCATATTTCTGTGTTTTTGGGAGTAAATGCTACATCCTATGGGATAGAGAGCAATTAGGAAAGTTCGACTCCCGGAGCGACGAGGGAATATTTCTAGGATATTCATCGAATAGTAGAGCATACTGGGTATTTAACCTGAAGAGCTCTAGGGTTATGGACTCAATAAACGTTACCGTGCAAGATGACGAACCTCCGACGGTTATTGATCCTAACCTTCAGTGTGAGGATGAGGACTGTTCTGACAGTGTTTTACCTGTTCCTCTCTCACACTCTGTGGACCCTACTCCTGTGTTAGGGGACACACCTGCTTGGGTTCGCAAGAGTCATGATCCTTCTGCCATTATTGGTGATCCCACTCTAGGGGTTAAGACTCGTGCTCAGCTAGAGAACGTTGTTAGCCATCTTTGCTACACGTCCAAAGTCGAGCCCAAGAACCATAAAGAAGCACTCAAGGATGAACACTGGATATCTGCTATGCAGGATGAGTTGCTTCAGTTTAAAAAGAATAATGTCTGGGAATTAGTCCCCCGACCTAGTGAGACTAATGTGATAGGTACCCGGTGGATTTTCAAGAACAAAATGGATGAATATTGTACCATAATCAGAAATAAGGCTAGGTTGGTCGCTCAAGGCTACACACAGATAGAGGGTGTAGACTTTGGGGAGACATTTGCTCCTGTTGCGAGGCTTGAGTCCGTCCGTCTTCTGCTCGCCATCGCATGTCATCTGCGCTTCAAAGTGTATCAGATGGATGTCAAGAGTGCCTTTTTGAATGGCATTCTACAGGAGAAGGTTTATGTAGAACAACCAAAAGGGTTTGAAGACCCTCAGCACCCTAGCACGTCTACTATCTGAGGAAAGCCTTGTATGGTTTGAAGCAAGCACCTCGTGCTTGGTACGATAGGCTTACTTCCTATCTCTTAGCTCGTGGCTTCAAGAGAGGGGGACTAGATATGACGTTATTCGTTAGGAGAGATGACAGTGCTATTTTGGTTGCCTAGGTCTATGTGGACGACATAGTCTTTGGATCCACATGCTCCCAGCATGCTCACCACTTTGAGGAGGAGATGAAAAGTGAGTTTGAGATAAGCATGGTTGGTGAGCTTACATTCTTCCTTGGTCTCCAGGTTCGTCAGCTAGAGGATGGGATGTTCATCTCCCAATCCAAGTATGCTAGAGACCTAGTGAAGAAATTTGGTTTAGACTCCGCTAAGCATGCACGTACACCTATGAGTACCACTACCAAGCTTAGTAAGGACACTTCAGGCAAGGACGTAGAGCAAACCTTGTATCGGAGTATGATAGGTAGTCTTCTCTACTTGACTGCCAGTCGTCCCGACATCGCCTTTAGTGTTGGAGTCTGTGCGCGATATCAGGCATCCCCAAAAGAGTCACATTTACTTGCTCTAAAACGTATTATTAAATACATGAGTGGGACTCTCACATACGGGATTTGGTATTCCTTTGATACCGATGACCGTCTGTCCGCCTATTCGGATGCCGATTGGGCTGGGGATGTAGATGGATGTAGGAGCACTTCTTGTGGGTGTTTCTATTTTGGTTCTGCTCTTGTCTCCTGGCTGAGCAAGAAGCAAAATTCCATCTCTTTGTCCACTGCGGAGGCTGAGTACATAGCCGCCGGGAGTTGTTGCACACAACTCTTGTGGATGAAGCAAATGCTGGAGGATTATGGGATATCACAGGACACCATGACCATTTCCTGTGATAACACGAGCGCGATACACATATCCCGCAATCCAGTTCAGCATTCGCGCACAAAACACATCAGGATACGTGAGCACTTTATACGCCAGTTAGTTGAAGAGAAAGTCGTATCCATGAGTTTTGTTCCTACCGACCGTCAGTTAGCCGATATTTTCACGAAACCTTTAGATGCCCTTAAATTTGAGAGTCTTAGGAAATCATTAGGGATATGCACAGTTGACTGAGGGGTTGGTCTATGTCTAGAATAGGATGCTTCTTCATGTTCATATCATATGCTTCCTATTGATAGTCTGTTCTATATGTACCATTGCTTAGTTGTACAGCTTTATTTTATTCTTTTTGCTTTTTATATTTCTTTTGAAAAAAAAAATACAAAAAAGATTTTTCTTTAAAAATTTTTTTGAGAAAAGCACAAAAAGATTTTATTTTTCCAAATTTTTGAAAAAATCCAAAAAGATTTTTGTATTTTGTTCTTTTATGGATGAGCATGTAAGATAGCAAGTCACAACTTCATTCCATTTATCCATGTGACTGTTTGATAGAGATTTGAGAGGCTACATCATTTCATCCATGTGCTTTACATTGATTGGAGTCTTTGAGATGTAATTAGTGATATATTCCTACATGTTTGACTCCTATATCCTTTATTGCACACATGCACGGCTATATTTGATTATTGCACTTGTCAATCTCATGTTGGCTTGAGTGTTTCCATCTCAATCTTGTCTATACAATGTATAAAATGCGATAAAACTTGACAAGATTGAAATGCATGTAAAAAACCGTTTTGGTGAGACTGTGTGTTTTTGTATAACGGGGAGGGGCTGCGAAAGGTAATCATCTTTCCTTTGCGCAAAAGCCACCGTTAAAAAGGACCTAAAAAAATGGAGGATTTTTAATATTCGAGGTCCAAAGAGGTTAAAACAGCCCGAAAAAATTTAAAGGCAATAAAAAGCAATTCATGCCAAATATGGGCCACTTAGGTTTCACCATCAATTCTCCAAAGCTTGAGAATTTAGAATGCCTCTATTCAAAATTATATCTGAGGGAATTTGGTTGGAGAATCTTTAAATGGGTTTGCACTTCCTTGAAAGTCCTGAAAAAGCATAAAATCATTTTGGACGTTATTGGTGTGAAAATCATTTTGAGCTTTGATTTGTTGATTTGATTGAGTCAATATCTTATACTGTCACTCTTTTACACCAAAGGAAGCATTTGAGTTCATTCGTTAGGAATATCCAATATTCATCGTGCACATATGTCATGTTTGTATGCTTTGATTATCCTATCGAATTTTGATCACACCCATTCTTTTACGCTATCACCGACTTGGTTGTTTTATGTTCATTCATGGTGTGATTTTATGCCTTGTGTCACCCCGGTACTTGATTGCTTGATTTATTTCTCTCATTTGTCTATTTGGGGACATCATAAAAAGGGGGAGAATGAATTATCTGATTATGGGGGAGTTTTGAAATTCTGAGAATATCATCTTAAATTCATATATATGCTTATGTTTATCATCTCATTTCAAACTCGATACGTCACTTGGTATTTGCTTTGTCTCATGTGTGTAGGTACATCTTTTGATAATCCCATGTTGCACACCCTGATGAGAAAAGCGGTGAGATTTCTGAAGATTCGAAGAACAAACGATGCAGCCTTAGTCATTTGTACCTCTTTCAGTTTTTGGGTTCATGGAAGGGTAGATTTGTATAGGCATTGTGATTATAGATAATTCGGATTTTTTATGTTTCTTCCGGCATAGACATAGGGGGAGATTTGTAAGGACATTTTTGTCCAACATATTTGTATATGTCATTAGCCGTAACACCGTTGCAAAGATTCAAAGTCCATTCATCATCAACGGAATCCGAAGATCAAAAGAAAGGAAGAATTCAGAAATCCAGTCAGCCGGACCGGTCCGCCTGAAATTAAAACGAACCGATCCGCCTTTGACTACCCCGGACCGGTCCACCTTTATATAAAAAGAACCGATCCGCTGAGACCCGGACCGGACCGCCCCGGACCGATCCGCCGTGCACTTTGAAGCCAGTGAGCCCCGAACCGAATGCGAACCGAATCAGCTTCAAATTAAAAGAACTGGTCCGCTATCGGACCGATCTGCCTAAGGCCCGGACCGGTCCGCCCTGGATAAACTCTGCCAGATCGTGTAGCAGATTTTTTAAGGTTTTGACTCCTTATTTAAACCACGATCAGTAGTTGGTTTCGATAAGACTTTCCCACGTTTTTCAGAGCATATCAACCCTAAAGTCTTCACCTATTGAGTCCTATGATTCTAGGTTTTCAGATTCACACATCTTCCATATCTATGTGAATCAAGTTTGGTAACCCAAGAACACCATTGCTGTTGTTCAACCCTTTGTGAAGTGGACCGCTCCTTCCTCTTCATTGCAGCCCTACTGGACAGGGATAGTTCCAGCCACCAGCCCTACTGGAAAGGGAGTCTTCCAGTCGTGACTACAGAATCCGATGCCTACGGGTAATTCTTAGTCAAAAACTTGTATTTCAGTGTAATCCGATTGTAAGCCGTTTCTCTTACAAATTATAGTGATATACAAATGGTTTTGCCCCTGTGGGGGATTTTTCCTTAACTTTGTGTGTTGAATAATTCTTGCATGATTTCATATTGTTTCTATCACACCTATTTGCATGCTTAGGGTTAATTTGGGTTAAAATAAAAAGGGTATTTATTATATTATTTCTTAATTGAATGCAAGCGCCAACTCTTTCACAAACTACAAATGCTCCAGTTCAAAACAAAAATAACTAGTTTAGGACTATATCTCCCTCAAGCATTGTCCCTCTAAATTTCATCTCCATCTTCGTCTTCATCTGCATTTGCATCTTCGTGATCATTAGCTTGAACCACACTAGTGTCAACTATTAATCCATCTCCATCCCTCACCCACCGTAAGTTGTAATCTACATTCAAATTTTGCATGACAAACGGCTCATTTCCATTAAGCAACAATTCTTCTCTAGCTTCTTGAACTGTCATGTACCTATCAAATTGGTCTCTTGGTGTTATGGGAACAATAACATGCCAATCTGAATCGATAGGGTCCTGCACGTAAAATACTTGTTCTGCTTGAGATGCGAGTATGAAAGGTTCGTTACTCTCTCGATCATCTTTATATTCCAAATGCTTGAAATTCACTAGCGTATAGTTAAACTCATCAACTTTTGTACCCATACGATTTTCAACCCCATCACACTTGAATAACACAAACTTCATTCCATTAAGATACTGAAATTCAATAATGTCCGCTAGTTCCCCATAGTATGTAATATCACGCACAATGGGGTTTTTATCCTTCCGACTAGAATAACTCATTTGTTCGGCTTTTATAAAAACTCCTCTATTTTGAGTTTTCTTTCCCTTATCAAGTCTCTTTGTTCGAAATCTAAAACCTCTAACAATATAAGTGTTGAATCTGACTGCATCCTTAAGAGGACCGAAAGACAAGCATTTGATTTCGTCGGATACTTGCACACCGTCACGTGCCAATTTATTAACCAATAGTATATTAAAGTAGATGTCAATATAAAAGTATAGTATTTATTCATAATTCAACTATTAGTTATGATATTTTCGCTTACATAATCCTTAAACCATTTGTGGAACTCATCGTTGTAAAGATGATTAACACTATGCTTTTGTGAATCTTGAGGATACTTTGATAAAAGTTCCGCGAGATGATTTCTACAAGTAAACAAATAGCCATATGTCAATTCCACAAAAAATATAAAAATGGTTTTCAAAAACACCAAATACTTATAATAAAACTTACTCAACAAATGGCGCCACCGCCTCAATGTTGGTAAGAACGTGCCGATGAGCTTGCATATACATTACAGAATCAAGTTCAAATTGAACTTTTTTCCTAATTGCACGACCATTTATATGCCCCCAATCATCATTTCTAGCCAATCGGTTAGACTTAGTGTCCACATCCACATAAAGGGAACAAAAAGTCATGCATTCCTGAAGAATAACAGAGTTGGCATTTGAGGCCTCAAGATGAGCCCGATTACCAACGTAGCCTTTTAAAATGTGGAGGTACCTTTTAATCGGATACATCCAATGGTAAAGGACACAGCCAGCAATTAAGAGTTTGTTCGACAAATGTATAGGCAAATGTTCCATCACATCAAAGAAACTCGGAGGGAATATCTTCTCAAGGCTTTAAAGTGTAAGGGCCATCCGATCTTCAAACTTTTCCAAATCGGCCGTGGTAACTGCTTTTGAGCACAATATCACAAAACAATTGCTTAATTCAATCAAGGCTTTGACAATATGAGTGGGCAATACCCTTCGTGCGGCTATTGGAAGTAATTTCTTTATTAAAATATGATTATCATGGCTCTTTAATCCCGAAATATTTCTTTCTCGCATGTTCACGCACCGTGAAATGTTCGAAGAGGAGCCATCAGGAACTTTAACATTCTGCAACACTTTTAAACAAATCTCCTTCTCTTTGTTACTCACTGTGTACTCTTTTGGGGGGAGGTACTCTAGATTTGACCCTCGTGGTTGAGGATGTAGCTCTGATCTAATACCCAAATTTTTTAGATCTTTTCGAGCCTGTAAATTGTCTTTTGTCTTCCCTTTAGTACCCAACAATGTAAACAGGACATTATCACAGACGTTTTTCTCAATATTCATGACATCAAGATTATGGCAAATAAGATTATCCTTCCAATATGTCAATTCAAAAAATATGCTCTTTTTTTCCCAACCAAATCTACATTTTTGAACTACCTGTTTACTTTTTTCTAACACCTCTCTTTCCCTCCTTCTAAAGACATATTCCATCTTATATTCACATTCAACATCAAGATCACTCAACTGTTGTAATACTTGTAAGCCCGAAAGTTTAAGTGGGGTTGGACGTAATTCTACCCTCCCATTAAATGGTGCTTTCTGCTTACGAAGCCTATGGCGTGAGTCTAAGAATCAATGATGACCCCAATAACAGAACTTCTTACCCTTATCTAATCGCATTAACTGGTGGTCTTCGTTACAGCAAGGATAAGCAAATGTACCTTTTGTGCTCCATCCCGATAACATGGCATAAGCGGGGAAATCGTTAATGGTCCACAACAACGATGCATGCAACTGAAAGAACTCCTTACTTGATGCATCGTAAGTGCGTACTCCATCAACCCATAGCTCAATCAACTCATCAATCAATGGTTGTAAAAATACATCAATCTTATCTACGGGTCCTTTTGGTCCATCTATAAGAATAGACAAAATCAACTTAGGTTTCTTCATGCACAACCACGGAGGTAAGTTATAAATAATGAGGATAATTGTTCATGTACTGTGCTTAATGATCATATTACCAAATGGATTAAATCCATCAGAAGCTAACCCAAGTCTAACATTACGAATCTCCCTCGTAAAAGAAGGGTTTTTCTCATTAAAAGTTTTCCAAGCAGGAGAGTCAGTGGGATGTCTCATTACGCCATCGTCGATCCTTTCCTCAGCATGCCATTTCATTAGAGGAGCTGAATAGGATGACCAAAATAATTTCTGCAATCTCGGTTTCAAAGGTAAGTATCTTATTTTCTTTACATCTAACTTTATACCATGGACACCATCAATACTTGAATCCTCATCTTTATATCGAGAAGATCTGCATATGCCACACTTTTCAAGACCCTCAGTTTCATTACGAAATAGCATACAGCTATTTGGGTATGCATCCCATGTCTCGTACTTGAATCCCAAGTCTTTTTTAGCTTGTTGGCTTGGTAGTAATACTTGGGAATTCTAGCATATGGAAACATCCTCCCCAAAAATTTCAATAAAGTCGTGAGAGAATAATTTGTCCAACCATGAAGTTGCTTCATTTGCAAGAGTTCAACAATAAATGACAATTCAGTAACCCCTGATGGACAATCTTCATAGAAGTCGCATTGAGCCTTTTTCATAATTTTATAGTACTCTGGAACATCTTCGTCGGATTCAAAGACATCTTCGATGTTACATTCCTCCTCACGCATATTGTCATACGCGTGGGAAATACCTATTCCCTCTTGAACCATTGTAACCATGTTATCTCGAGCACTCAGTTCCACAGGTACAGGTATATCATCAACTAACATATCATCCCGCGGAGTATTTCTATCGCTCCTTACACCACCAAGAGTTTCTCTGTGAAAAATTCAAACCTAATATGTCTTGTCGAAACCATGCATCTCAGGTGATCCCTCACAGTTTTGTCGGGCATGGTACACTCGATTTGCACATCTCTTACAGGGGCAATAGATTTTTGTTATCTCGATGTTTTTATTTCCATATGCATAGTTAAGAAACCCTTCAATCCCATTAATGTATTATCTTGAACACCGATTGCGAAAATCAATCCAACTCTTATCAATGGTTCCCATCTATGAATCTAAAAAAAATGTCAGTAAATTTATATTTCATAATATAAAGATAAAGATAATAATAATGTCTTCGTAAGATGATGAAAATCTAAAAAGATTAATAATGGAAAACATGAATTCCTAAAGTGATTAGCACATAAAGGGGGAACAAGCATAAAAATAAGAATATAATTCATCACATTAATTTAAGTATTATTATGGCTAACTAAATCGAACAATTCAAATTTAAAATATTGAAATACTAATGTAAACATGATAATGGAAAGTATCAAACAAGAGTTCACACAATTAACTAATTAACATCTACATCACTAAACATTTACACATTAAAAAACTCACAAGGCACGTACCCATTTTCATCCTTGTTTGACTCCGTATGCTCGTTTTCTTCTTCACATGGCACAAACTCGTCATCATCACCAGTGATTTTTTTTTTACTCTTTGAACCACTTTTTTATTTTTATCTTTATTTTGAATTGCCGAATACAATTCATGTATTCCCAATTCCTTCAATTTTTCTCTATTCTCTTCTATTCTCTTTCTCTTTTCTTTCTCGTACTCCTTTATCGTCACAAACTTTTTCTGGGAAAATATATTTAATTAAAGAAGGAATGAGACTCATACTACTTCTTCAACATGTTAATTTCATTTCTATACTTGCTCTCAAAGTAGTTGTAGAACTTTAAAGATTTTTTATCCTTTCATTTAGCTTTGTAGTAATAAGACTCGATATCATTTAACTTCACTCTAATAAATACATAAAAAAAAAAGAGAAGATCTACAAATCACTAGTGGAAAATCAAGGATTTTAGTTGAGGGGGAGCAAAATTTATGATAAGTGCCGAGAAATTTGGCATGGGAACCCCCGAGATGATATTTGTAGGATAATTTGTTATTTTTTACAGGATCAAACACCAAAGAGTCCCTAAAACATTTTGTAATACACATTTAGTCCAAGTGTTTTTATGTTGTTCCAAAAATTCTCTCAAACACTCATTTAAGCAATATTCTCTTATTTTTAAAGTCAGCACTAACGTCATATTTAGGGACTTTTTAGAACAAATAAAAAGGGTTGAACTAAACGTGTATTGAAAAATGTTTAATGGACTATTTGGTATATGCCCCTTTTTTATGTACACAAATTACATGATGATGAACATGAGTTAATAATTGCCCGTTGATTGAGTGTATCTTTGATTTATACAAAATAAAGATATGGGCTCTTAATATGGAACGAAGGAGTATACCAAATCAATATTAACAATACCTATTTAATTCGAGACATAACTAATAATACCCATTAATTTCAAGTCCCAAAAAAATAATAATCAATCATTATGAATAATGTCTAATTAACTTAAAGACCTAAAATATTTTTTAAAACAACCTTGAAATATAGAATGTGTAACAACTCGTCCTTTTGGAGACCATTAAATTCCATAAAAGATATAAATTGACAATTTGGAGAATTTCTCGAAATAGTGATTTTTGGGATTTTCGAGGATTTAATATTTTTCGATGGGTGTTGTAATTATTTTTGGGACTAAATAGGTCGAAGTATTTGAATTATAGGTCGTCGTGGTGTATAGCGACAAAAGAGGTAAGATTTTAATTGGAAAACCCGCATTAAGTTATATGGGTTAGAATAGTGATTTGCGGTCAAGTACCTCGGATGGAAACTTCGACTGCACCGTGAGTCTCGGAATATCTGAGATAGTCGGAAAAGAGTGTCCAATTATCGAACTTGAGTTTCGGGGAATTTTTTAGTTAAATAGGCTCGTAATTGAGCAAACGAGTCGTTTTGGGGGTATTAAGGGGTTAAACCCTTTTCTCCTTATATAAAGAGGGAGAGAGAGAGAGAGAGAGAGAGAGAGAGAGAGAGAGAGAGAGAGAGAGAGAGAGAGAGAGAGAGAAAGAGGAGAAAAGGAGGAACTCCGGCAAAACTCCGCGGGATTCAGCTCGAGGTCGTCGGATTTCATCCTCCAGGCAAGTGTTTACTTGCTTTATTTCAATTATGCATTTATTTCATATCATAGTTGGTAGAACCCCAAATTAAAAATGGGAAAAACTTTGATACGAGTTTACATATTGGTGTAATGTAAACTCTTGATGCTTTTTAGTATTAAAACCATGTTAATGGAGTAATAAATCAAATTGAATTGGGAGAAATGTCAAAAACTAGGGTTTTGGGGGTTTTAAGATCCAAAACCTTAGAAAGTAGTTTAATACCCAAAATTTATGGAAGAATTTGTTGTAAATCAGTGTTAGGATGTTATTTGGGTTGTTGGTTGAGATTAAAAACCATAAAAATGGAGTTTGGGTTGTTATTGGGTATTTTGGAGATTAAAAAATAGCCTAAACTGTAGCCCTCGAACTGGCCGAATCGATTTGGGTACAGACCGAATCGATTTGCCTAAAGGGAATTGGGTTTCTGCAATGGGTTGAATCGATTCGGGTACAGACCGAATCGATTCTCCATTTAAAGACCTGTTTGCAGAATACTTTTCGAATCGATTCGGATTGGGAACCGAATCGATTCGCCCACCTGAATCGATTCGCTAAAGGGGCGAATCGATTCTCTTAGGCCAGAATTCCCAGTTTTCTCCCTTTAAGAGTATGGGGAGTTGAATTACGATTTGGGATTTTTATGGGGGTTCCTAGTGATGATAATGGGACTTCTAAATAATAGTTTTGAGGGTAAATAAACCTCTAGTTGGATGAGAAGGCCTTGAATTGGTGTAGGGCATGATCCGGAGGATAAATTCCTAGGTTAATGTTTATGGGCATTTAGGCCTACATGATTATGCGTATAGGAAGCATAATTATAATTGATTGTGGAGTGAGTGTATCCTATAAGAAAATTAGGATAAATTGAGAATATAGATATATATTCGCTTAATGAGAAATAGTATAATTGGAGACATCCAAATGAGTCCGTAAATGGAATTTTGGTATGTATTACTTATTAAAGTAAGAAAATACTTTGGTTTTAGTATCATGCGAATATGAATGCATGATTATGATTCCTTGAGGGAATCTTTGGGGTTATTGGTCATCTCTAGATGAGATTGACAAATATGGCCATTTATATATATTTGGGGAGGAATATATGGTATAGATATATACTATGTGATTAAAGTATATATGATATGGTGTAAATGATTTTGAAAATAAAATATGAATGTTTTCAAAATGGAAAAAGAAATGATTTTTATAATTACTGATTTATAGTCAACACCTTCTCTAAATGACATCATAAGGGAAGTTCGCGCGCTGAGGTGAAGCCCCCTAACTAGCGAATGCAGGGTAGATATAGTCCTCTAGACCATATGAGCGTTTATGTTATGTTATGTTCTCTGCGATGGTTAGGTAACTTGGGGTGTGGTTATGACTAGCCCGCAGGCATATGGTTGCTTCCCGACGTATTGCGTATAGGTGCCCAGGTGTCGTAATTGATACGCACTGGAAGATGATCATTTAGGGGCGCGCCGTACGGGCGGTATTAGAAAGCGTTATATGATATATATGACTGGTTTCAATAATGTTGGACATTATTGGTATTAAAGCAATTTATGATAATAAATTGGCTTTAATTTACATTTCCTGGATGGAAGAAGGGAAATAGGATAAAGGTTTTGGCTTCGGTAACACTCACGGATGGAAGAAGGGATGTGGAAGCATATGATATGGTAAAAGCATTTTTATGATAATGAAAATGACTTTGAAATACATTTCCTGAATATAAAAAGGGAAATGGGATATTTTGAAATGGAAAAGCATTTTTATGATAATAAAACTGGCTTTTGAAAAGTTATATGTTTTGTTAAAGCAATTCATAATAATGAATTGGCTTTTAAATACATTTCCTGGATATGAGAAGGGAAATGGAAAGTTTTGAGATAAAAATGAAAATGTATATATGGATGAATCGAGTACCGAGGGTCTAATGGATCCCGACGATCGACCTTGCCGCATAGTAATGTATCGGGGGGTTCCTTGTTTGGATTTCGCTTTGCGAGACACCCCACGCACGAATATGGCATTGTGTTGAGACTGGGGAAAATTTTAATCCTTAGTGCTCTTATATTGAGATGTATTATATGATGTATGTATATATTTATATATATTATGTACTGAGGGACTGGCGAATCTCGACGATCGACCTTGACGCGTAGTAGTGTATCGGGGGGGTTCCTTGTTTGGATTTCTCTTTGTGAGACACCCCACACACGAATATGGCATTGTGTTGAGACTGGGGTGAAGTTTAGCCTTTAGTACATTACTTGGACTATCTAGGGTTGATAGTAGTTGGGTGATAGACTAGTTTAGCAGGGTAGCATGACTAGGATGTTAGAGGGATGCGCTAGGAGAGCACTGTTAGTGGAGAGGTGAGGGGTATCTCATGGGAGTGCGATACCAATTTAAATATGAGATAAAACATATTTTCTAAAATAAAGCCATTATGCACTTGCTAAATATTATCATAACTCGGGCTCTGACCCGTTTATTTAATTTTCCTCTCTTGCTATATTAAATATATACATAGGTGTCCAGACACAGGGACGCCTGGATGACACATCTTTTGAGTCAGACGTCAGTTGCAGTAGCTGTGGATGTGTGGAGGTTCTCGATAGTCGCTTCGACCTTTGTACTCTAGATAGGAGGTACCGTATAAATATTTGGACCAATGGTCCAATTGCATTTATTTATTAGCATCATTCGATATGGTTGTATATTTTGACCGAGTGTTCGGTTATTTTATTTCATTTCAGTTTCATTTACGCAAAAACTGTGTGGATGTTTTTATTCGTTGTTGTTAAAAAGAGTAGTTAAGTAAAATTTTGACACCGGCCTAATACATTATTAGTAATTAAATGGATTTTCGACAGTGATGCTAGAATGATCCATATCAGACTCCTGTTTTAATTTAATATTTGAGTGATCGCCTAGTATCTTATTAGGCGAGGTGTCACTAATGAAAGAAATTAAACCAATAAACAAACATAATTAGAATCATTGAGCCAAAATGAACCATAATGCTAGATAACATCAAACAAAATAAATGGCCTATTATAAATCTGCGTATTTAGGTCACATTGAAAGCTAAAAAAAAATTAAAATCAACAAATAATCATCCACTCTTTATTTACATTTTATATAAGTATTATGCATATGGTTAATTAATTATGTCTAAAGAATAATTTTTTATCAGCCATTATCACCATTGTCCAACTAACTATATACAGTAACACATTTTGAAGAAGAAAAATTAAAATAAATAAATAAATAATAATGTGCTATTTTCCTTAACAAAAAAGCAAAGATGAAAAGTTACCATGAAATGAAAAACAACCGGAGAGAGAGAAAACGGTTGGGGGCGGAGGAGAAGAGCGCCTGGGGGTGGAGGAGGAGATAAAATCCTAGGGGCAGAGGAGAATAACGCCTAGGGGCGGAGGAGGAGAAGACCGCCTGGGGGAGGGGGCGGAGCCTGGGTTTGACAGAAAGATGAAGCCGGGGGGGTTGCCGATTTGGGTATTGTAAATGTGAGAGGGTTTTGTATTTTTATTTTTTTTGAGGTGGGAGGTTAAAGTGTGAGCGGGAGATAAAAAGAATTAATGGTGGGAACCAATTTTTTTTAGCCATCTTATTTGGTATATCTTTAGATACAGTAAATATTTAACATCTTATTTGGTTTACTTTATAAGACGGATATAATTAATTGTATCAAAAAGTGACCTTTTTTTAGACGGATATAATTAGTTGTCTAAAAAAATAATAGTTTTTGAAACGATTAATTATATTCGTATAAAAAAAATATGTTTTAAAGACTATATTTTGTCTGTCTCAAAAAATAGGGTTTTAAAAGCAACTTTTTTTGTAATGTAACATAAGTTTATATAGTAATTTTTCAATTTATACAGTTCTTTTCTTAAACTCTCATAAGTTTTCACACTAAATGTAACTCTTAATAAAAAGGAGTTACTAAAGCCATAAGAATTTCACATTTTAAGATATAGGCGAAAATATTTATTTACGCCGTTTCTCTATTCGTATAGAAACTTTGACCATAAGTTTAACTTTTTATATCGTTGATTATTATCAGGGTCATGTTTAGTCTTAAAGACGCATTTACGCTCGACTCTATGGTGTCAGTTATATAATTCAACGCGATCCTAAACTTCATTTTGGCAAATTAATGGCATTATAATTTTTAAAACATGTGAAAACAACATCGAATATTTTCTTACTCCTCTGTCAAATTCACATTCTTGCGATAAATCTCACAATCTTTCAGAATAGCGAACTCATTTAAGAGCTTCTTAAAACTATTCATATCTACTAACCAAAACAACAATAACTTTGAATGTTAAGGGAATGACACGAGTATCTTAACTTCTTTTGTAACCATATTAAGTGATTCGATACTCCCACTAAATTCACTATTCTTTAAAGACTTTTACATATGAAATCTTTTTATTTAAAAAGTAATTAGAGCACCCTCTTGAAAGTGTAGACATAATTCTAAATTCCAATTCTTTTAGCGGATTCTAAATCCATGCATGTACTAGATATTCCCAATCATGCGAGCATGTCAAATTGGGTAAGTAAAGTGGAATTTATATAATAAACTTCTAATTATATATATATATATATATAGGGAGAGGATCACAAGTGGACCTAAATAGCTGACTTTTTAATGGACCTTAACAAAAAAACTTAACAACCCATTAATTTTAATTCCTATAGTGTAATTGGTACGCACCACCGGTAACGGACATGCGTATCGATCGAATATTTTTATATAACCCCACCCTATATATATATATATATATATATATATATATATATATATATATATATATATATATAACTCTTGTAGAGATATCGGCATTGTTGCGTTTGATTTGTTTATAATGACATAATCTATGTAGGTCCACTATCCATGAACTATAATCTCCCACTTGGACCACATATATCGTTTTAAAATTGTAAAACCTCAACATATCAAACGTGAGTGTCAAGATTCATAAGTGACAACCCAAATACAATCTAGTTTATTAAATCACCTAAGTCTATATTTAAAAGAGTCTCATATTCAATTATGCCACAAGATTGAAGAGTTTTAATAAAGCTACTTTTAAGTTAAACATTATGATATAGGATTACAATCATTTTTCTTGCAAAAGTTTCATCAGTAATTGTACAAACCACCAATGATAATACCATGATTAAGAAAATATACTCTCATATATATATATATATATATATATATATATATATATATATATATATAAATAATACTGCTCTTGTGCGGATTTTTTCGCATATTAATAGAGAGAATTGGACATGTATCACCTGGAGGTGAGACCATAAAAGAGAGAGAGAGAAAGTCGATAATTTCTGGGCTCACCGCCAGGTGACACATGTCCAGTCTTCATTATTAATATGTGGGATAGCCCGCACAAGGTTAGTATATATATATATATATGTTGATATAAAAATTAGTCAATTGATGTGGACCAATTATATGGAGACACATGTCATCCAATATGGCACAAGATTAAGTACCGAGCTACTCAAAGTACCGAGCTACTCAGTGTATCGAGCAACTTATTAGGAAGACCAAATGACCAGACAGATTCAATGTTTATTGTGTTACATTTATTCCTCACCGTGTACAGATGTATACGCCTATTCGATAAAGTCATACTAACTTTCAGATTGATAGCCCAAGGGCTATAAATACATTGTATCACCCTCTCAACAGGGCAAGCGAAGTAAGCAAGCATAATTGTGATCAAAGCAAGATACCCAGTAATACAAAACAGTGGACGTAGGCCATTTCCTTGAGGCTGAACCACTTTAAAATATCTTGCCTTATTTCTTTAACTCATATTTATCTGTGATTAATTAATTAGATCAAATCTAGTTTTTACATCAACAGATTGGCACCGTCTGTGGGAATGACTATACATAGCATTTTTCACCAAAAAAACTCATCATAAATGGCTGATATCCCAGAATCTAGCAATAGGAATAATGAAGGGAATCCTCCTAACCCTTATGCCCCTCCAAATGAAAATGATATCACAGGAATCTTGGCAAGCTTAGACAGGGGACAAACGACTATGCAGGAAACTATGTGACAGTTCATTCAGACTGTTCAAAATGGAGCATCTGCCCAGATAGGTCAACGAAGCGTCCAAAGAAGCATGCATCCTCCGTCTTCACGACAGCCATGATCTATGTCACGATCCAAGCATACTGAAGTCAATTATTCCAGAAACTCAAGTGATCCATCTTATCTCTCTAGTGAAACTTCCCTTATAAGAATTTTGGATTCACAAGAAAACATCACTCTAATGCCAGAAAGACCAATTGATCTAGAAAGACTGAGCAGAGCCTCTTTCTTCGACTGTTTGGGTCCTAGGAGAAATAAAAATCCTCCTCGATTTGCGTCGAGAAATTCTCAACGACCAAATGATTTAAGGGAAGGCTTGTAATACCCCGTACTTTTGACTATATTTATTTTTGGGATTAATTAATTAAATGCGTATTAATTGGAAATTAATTCGGGTTATAAATACTTACGAGATGTGAGTTGGTATTTGATTATGTGCATATATGATTATATATGAACTTGGTATTATAAAATTTGTCGTGAGATTGATAGACGGCATTTTAGAAATTTTGTTGAGACGCGTGGGACCGCCGCGTCACGGTGTAATATTTTGTTAATAAAAGTGAATTTAAAATCTATAATCTGTATGGTCGTTTTGAGTGCGCCAACGCATCCGGAAGGGTCGAGATAGTCAGAAAACACTAGCCAGGGGTATAGTTTGGGTCCCGGGATATTTTTAGGCCATACCGGCAACTTAAAGGGTATTTTGGTAATTTTACATTTTGAGGAATTAAAAGTGACGAAAATTGGTTAATTAAATCTGACGTGGATTTGACCCACTAAGCCCATAACCAACCCATATTAACCTAGAAGGCTACGTAGGTTATCACTTAGGTTTTTTAAGTTTTCCCAAATCAAAACCCTAGCCACCTTAAGCCACCATTGGAGAAGGAGCTTGGAGAGAGGAATTTCTACAGAAAACTGCATCAAACCTACACCAAAATCAGAAATCAAACCAAGGCAAGTGACTTTATTCCATTTAAATTCAGAGAATGTCTTTTCCATGTTAGAAATTGAAGGATTTTGATTGTTCTTGAAAGATTAAATGAAAACCCATGTAGTTGGAGTTTAGAACTTGAAATTCAGAAGAGAATTGCATGTAGAATGATAGGTAGAGGATTTCTCTCATAATAATTGTGATTAGAAGAAATTAAACGGATTAAATTCTGGGATTTGATGATGATATATATCTAGGGTTCATGTTCTTGATAAAATTGGGGAAAAGTATACAATCTTGTGATTTAATGATGTTTAGGATGCATTAATGCCTTAAAAGATGTTAGTTTATGACCTAAGCATGTTTTAGTATGATTAGAGGACTTAAATCATTGTTAGAACGAACTTTGGAGAAGGATTGAGGTGTTAAAAATGGTGAGAAACGTAACTTAGAAAATCTGGGACGAATCTGGCAGCTCGTTAGAAGCCCCTACCCAGGTCGTTCGAACGAACTCGTTCGAACGAGCTTCTAACGAGTTGACCAGTCGCTGCTAACAAGAATGGATTTCGTTCGATATCTCGTTCGAACGAGATATCGTTAGAAGGTACAGTTCGTTCGAACGAACTGGGACCTCGTTCGAACAGCCTCGTTCGAACGAGACTTCTAACGAGTTGGCAAAGGAATCTCGTTCGAACAGTCTCGTTCGAATGAGACTTCTAACGAGTTGACAGTTTGGTCCTTTTTGGACTGTTTTGACTTTTGGAGTCCCGTAAACTTGTTCGAGGATATAGACGACCTTCCTAAGATGATGTAAGGATAGATTTGGGACTTTTGGGTTATTGAGAGGAGTAAATTATATACGAGGGTTATATTCAATGAACCATTTGGGTTGAGACGTGAGTGTCTACTACGACGTGAGGATGAATTATGGCGCGTATAATTACAAACCGGAATAGTATGAATTGTGATAATTATAAGTTAGTACGAGAATGAGATATGTACTACGATTAAACTACGGTATTACTAAGACGTGTGTTTACTTAGTATTGGTATATGATTGTGTGTATGACATACCTACCATACTTGCTATCACGGGAGGTTGCGTTCGCTTAGGACCCTCTAATCCTTGTGTGCCTACGGGGGGGATATAGACTGGTACCTCGATGAACATAGGTCAGAGAAAGACTTATTGGGATGTTAATAAGTCCGCTGATCGTGGGAGCGTAGGTACGTGCGTGACCCATGTGATGTGACTGTGTTTGCCTCCACTATTTGTGATTTGTGTTATCTGAACTATTCCTGAGAGATTCGGAATATGTGATCCTTATGTACGTGATGTACCGGGATGGATAGCAGAGTATGTGTGCACCGCAGCTTAGTTCTCGGGGTGCTCGTATTGTATATTTATGATGTGAATAATATACACTTAATTAATGAGAACCTTCATGTTAACGATGTGAATATAATTACGGTATTGTTTCGATAAATAAAATGAGTTAGCTGATAGAGAAATATATTGCATTTTAGGCATCTGAGTTTACATTAAATCTTAATCTAATTACGAGCATTATATGTTAATAGAACCGGGTAATAAGGGTAGAAACTATTACAGTCTAGCTAGTTATGATGTCACTTAGCTAGTGGTTTATATCGTTGTAGATGGGTACTTACGTTAGGAGTGCACAGTTAGACGAGAGGTGAGAATATCATGTGAGTGTACGTCCTAACATGTACTTTGCATTTAATGTTTTAAATGTTTTTAAAGCACTTGCAGGTTTTTAAAATATAACTCCACATTCGGGCTCTGACCCGTTTGCTTTTCAAATCTTTTTCTTGTAAAACCATTTTAGGTGCCCAGCCACAAGGACACCAAGCATAGGATACTCATTCAGGTGACGAGCTGTAGCTATTTGTGGAGGCTACAGGGATTTGCATGTAGACGCTTCTATCTTTTGGATTCCAGAGTCACTATCTATCAGTTGTAGGGCATGTTGCCCATTTCTATTTAGAGACATCTTTTACATTTCAGTTCTCAGACTTTAGCATGTATTATTTCAGTATTCGGTTATTTATTTCAGTTATGGGATTGTAGTGAGGTGTTTTTCCTCCAGACTTTATTTACTCTATTGTGATGGTTATTCGTTTTACTTCAGTATGGTGAATGGTGTTATTTATTTCTTCATTACACTTTTTGCATGTTAATCAGACTTAAATTAAAATTTGGCAACTTACTTTTTAAATACTAGGTGATTAGTGATTTTTAAAAAGGTTTTCGACAGTGATGCTATTAACTGAGCCAACTTGGCATTTTGAATTAATTTGATAAAGGAGTAGCTACCCGGTATTTAATTAGTCGGGGTGTCACAGGTGGTATCAGAGCATCAGGTTCTAGTGTCCTTTAGGATCTGACGGCTTGTTATGTTTCCGCTAAGTTTCTTTGATATAGAGCCCCATATTTTAGGACTGTTGTACTCTTTTTGTGTATGCTTCGTTCTTCAACTATATTAAGTTTATAACCGTGAACTTATAAACTTTGTTCTTATTTCAGATGCCTCCACGACGTGCACGATGAGTTCCCAGGGATGCAACGCCCGAACCCCAGCCCGCTCCAGTTCAGGGCATGATGAACGCCGCTGAGGTTGCAGCTATAGTAGCCCAAGCGGTAAATGTCGCGATTGCCGTGATTCAGCAGGCACCACCTCAGGCGCCGGTTGCTGTGTCAGCACAGGCTAATGCATTCCCGTCTGCTTGGGAGCGTGTACGTGACGCTTTTCAGAAAGCGCATCCGCCAGAGTTTGCAGGTAGCTCAGATGTGGTAGTCTCGAGCCAATGGAGGAAGGATATACAGAGGCATTTGAGGATGCATGAGTGCACTGATGTTCAGAAGCAGGTGCTAGCTACTTTCAAGCTAGTTGGATCTGCACTGCAGTGGTGGGAGTCTATTACCACCGCGGAGGAGAGGGATACTCTCATGATTCAGGAGTTCTGGGTGCGGTTTGACCGCAAGTACTTTCCGTCGGCTGTTCATACGGAGATGAGGAGGAAGCTGATGAGTCTGAAGCAGGAAGCCAAGACAGTGGCCGAGTATGAGGCCGAGTTCACTAACCTGTTGAATATCGTTCCAGACGAGATTCCAACAGAGAAGAAGATTGGGAAGTTCACCGATGGGTTGAATTGGAGGATCCGTCAGCATCTGCTAGGGAACCTATCGTTGGCCACGTATTCTGATGTGGTTAATGCTGCATTGTTAAACTGCCAGGACCACCGTTTTTATATGGCCGAGGGCAAAAAGTCAGGAGAGTCTAGCCATCAGGGCAGGACCGGAGGACATGGTGCCAGCTGGGCACAATCGGGTCAGGGGCAGAGACAAAATGAGCAGGGCTTCCAGCAGGGGGATAATAAGAGGTTCCGGTCAGGGAACTATAGGCAGGGACAGGGAGGTTTCCGTTAGGGCCATCAGGGTCCAAACGACCATCAGGGCCAGCAGGGGCAGAATGGGCAGCAGTTTCATCAGGGCCAGCAGGGCCAAGGGAGGAATGGTAACGTCCACCAGGGCCGGGGACAGCAGGGGCAGAGGGGAGGGAACTTCCCAGGGAAGTGCTTTGTTTGTGGCAAGACTGGCCATAAGAAGCAGGATTGTCCTGATAGGGGCAGGGCCCCATAGCAGCAGCAGCAGGGTGCTCGCCAGGAACCACAGAGGCCTATGTTTCTCGCCGCTCTTCCCGCACCGCCACAGATGGCAGCATTGCCACCCATTCCAGCAGTCTCAGCTCAGCAGGGGCAGCTACAGTATGGACGTGTCTACAACGTCCACCAGGCTGCAGTTCCACAGGCACCGCCCGCGATCGAGGGTACGTTTCCTATCCATGGCACTATGGGTCGGGTGTTATTTGATACGGGTGCTACACACTGTTTTATAGCTACACACTTCGCGAAAGCTTTAGGATTGTTAGCTACGGCAGAGAGCACAGTGACGTGTGTCAACTCACCATTGGGGAGTGGGTCACTTATTTTCTTTATATGCCGGGGAGTGGGGGTAGAGATTGGTGGTTTGGTATTGCCTGCAGACATGTTAGTGTTAGACATGCATGTTCACGATGTGATCATCGGTATGGATTGGCTCGTAGCATATAGGGCCATGATTGATTGCTTCAGCGGGAGCATTGTTTTTGCCATTCCGGGGCAAGAGATGTTTGTAGTGGCGATGCCTCGCCCAGAGGGAGGATCGACCGCTCATCTGTATTACATAGAGGAGGATACCTCTAAGGAGGTTGTGATTCCTTTAGATTCGATTCCGGTTGTCAGGGAGTATTCAGATGTGTTTCAGGAGATACCAGGCTTACCACCCAGTCAAGAGATAGACTTCGTCATAGATTTTCTACCAGGTACGAGACCTATAGCACGCGCACCGTACCGTATGGCTCCAGCTGAGATGAGGGAGTTACGGGATCAGATAGAGCAACTGTTAGGTCAGGGCTTTATTCGCAGGAGTACCTCACCTTGGGGCGCTCCAGTTCTGTTTGTGAAGAAGAGGGACGGTTCACTAAGATTGTGTGTGGACTACCGAGAGCTGAATAAGGTCACGATACGGAATAAGTATCCGTTGCCTCGAATCGATGACTTATTCGTCCAGTTGAGGGGAGCTTCTTTCTTCTCAAAGATTGACTTGAGATCGGGTTACCATCAGTTGCGTATCAGGGAGGAGGATGTCTCGAAGACTGCGTTCTTATCGAGATATGGTTCTTATGAATTTCGGGTTATGCCTTTTGGTCTGACCAACGCTCCAGCTGTGTTTATGGACTTGATGAACAGAGTGTTTAGGGATTTCCTAGATCAGTTTGTCATTGTCTTCATTGATGACATTCTGGTTTACTCCCAGATAGAGGAAGAACACGCCGAGCATTTGAGGCAGGTTTTGCAGACACTTCGTCAGAACGAGTTGTATGCAAAATATGAGAAGTGCGGGTTTTGGCTGAAGGAAGTCCAGTTCTTGGGTCACATTATTTCTGATCGAGGAATATCTGTTAATCCGGGGAAGGTGTCAGCGGTGAGGGAGTGGGGACTGCCCACGACACCAACGGAGATTCGTAGTTTCTTGGGTCTAGCAGGATACTACATGAGGTTTATTCGGGGTTTCTCGGAGATAGCAGGTCCTTTGACACATCTGACTCGTAAGGGTGTGCCCTACATCTGGAGTGATGCCTGCCAGTTGGCATTTGATGAATTGAAGGACAAATTGACCTCAGCACCTGTGTTAGCATTGCCGAGATCGGGAGTTGAGTATTTGGTTTACACCGATGCGTCTTTGCAAGTACTGGGAGGTGTATTGCAGCAGGAGAGACAGGCCATAGCTTATGCTTCCCGTAAGCTTAAGCCTCATGAGAAGAATTACCCCACGCATGATTTGGAGTTGGCAACAGTGGTATTTGCCCTACGGATTTGGAGGCACTATCTTTTGGGGGAGAGGTTCCAACTGTTCACGGACCACAAGTCCCTACAGTACCTGTTCACGCAGAAAGAGTTGAATATGCGGCAACGTAGGTGGCTTGAGTTTATGAAAGACTACCAGTTCGACATCCAGTACCACCCGGGTAAGGCTAACGTGGTAGCAGACGCGTTGAGCCGTAGGCCAGCAGATGAGGTGGCAGAGGTGTGGAAGGCAAAGTGGAAGGAATTGGGACACCAGGATGCAGTGGCCCGATCTTTCATGTCTGTGATGACCGTTACACCGCAGATTGTCACGAAGGTAGTACGGGCACAGGCTAATGACTCGTTCTGTCAGGAGCAGATAGTTCGATTACTAGTAGAGGGAGCCGAGTCCTATACCGTTAGCTCAGACGGGGGATTACGCTTCAATGGGAGATTGGTGGTTCCGGAAGGGGAAGAATTGCGGCACGATGTGATGGCAGAGTCGCACGGCTCACGGTTCGCGGTACATCCCGGAGGGGATAAAATGTACCAAGACATGAGACGGCAGTATTGGTGGAGCGGTATGAAGAGAGATATCGCTGAGTTTGTTTCGAAATGCGCCACTTGTCAGCTTGTAAAAGTGGATCATCAGAGACCGGCAGGATTGCTACAGCCATTGGAAGTCCCAGTGTGGATATGGGAGAGCATATCCATGGACTTTATCACGGGGTTGCCTACGTCGCAGAGGGGTCACGACTCCGTTTGGGTGATTGTGGACAGGTTGTCCAAGGTCGCTCACTTCTTACCCGTAAGGACTGACTACACCACGGGACAGTATGCCCAGCTCTTCATTTCAGAGATTGTGAGACTTCACGATGTGCCCCTAAATATCTTGTCTGACAGAGACAAGATATTTGTTCCGAGGTTTTGGGAGAGTTTCCAGGAGGCAATGGGCACGGAATTGCGGTTGAGTACGGCTTATCATCCACAGACCGATGGGCAGACAGAGCGCACCAACCAGATGTTGGAGGACATGCTACGCATGTGCATTATTGACTTTGGGGGTGGATGGGAGCAGTACCTTCCACTGGTGGAGTTTGCTTACAACAACTCCTATCAGTTCACGATTGGCATGGCTCCGTTTGAGGCATTGTACGGTAGGCCTTGTCTTTCCCCAGCATGTTGGTTGGAGGTGGGGGACAACAAACTACTTGGGCCGGAAGTGATTCAGGATACTTCGGCAAGGATTGAGTTGATTCGGAGTCGCATTCGTGTAGCTCAAGACAGGCAGAAGAGTTATGCTGATGTGAAGAGGTTTTTCAGGGAGTTCCAAGTGGGGGACCAGGTTTTGCTCAGAGTATCTCCGATGAAGGGGATTATGAGATTCGGGAAGAAGGGGAAGTTGGCACCGAGGTATGTGGGGTCGTTTCCTATCATTGAGCGAATCGGACCGGTTGCGTATAGACTCGGACTACCAGAGCATTTTCATCGGATTCACGACGTGTTCCATATTTCCTCGCTGAGGAAATACCTTAGAGATAATTTGGCCCATTCTCACATTGCTGTGGAGGACATCGATCTCCAGCCGGATAGTTCCTACGAGGAGGGGCCGATTGCTATTTTGGACCGAAGCGAGAGAAAACTGCGGTCAAAGATAGTCCCGTTAGTGCGTGTTCAGTGGCGACATCACAATGTCGAGGAGTCCACATGGGAGCGCGAGGATGAGATGCGCGAACGTTATCCAGAGCTATTTTTAGCAGGTACTTTCTAGTTTCGAATTTCGGGACGAAATTCAGTTATTAAGGGGGAAGTATGTAATACCCCGTACTTTTGACTATATTTATTTTTGGGATTAATTAATTAAATGCGTATTAATTGGAAATTAATCCGGGTTATAAATACTTACGAGATGTGAGTTGGTATTTGATTATGTGCATATATGATTATATATGAACTTGGTATTATAAAATTTGTCGTGAGATTGATAGACGACATTTTAGAAATTTTGTTGAGACGCGTGGGACCGCCGCGTCACGGTGTAATATTTTGTTAATAAAAGTGAATTTAAAATCTATAATCCGTATGGTCGCTTTGAGTGCGCCAACGCGTCTGAAAGGGTCGAGATAGTCAGAAAACACTAGCCGGGGGTATAGTTTGGGTCCCGGGATATTTTTGGCCATACCGACAACTTAAAGGGTATTTTGGTAATTTTACATTTTGAGGAATTAAAAGTGACGAAAATTGGTTAATTAAATCTGACGTGGATTTGACCCACTAAGCCCATAACCAACCCATATTAAGATAGAAGGATACGTAGGTTATCATTTAGGTTTTCTAAGTTTTCCCAAATCAAAACCCTAGCCACCTTAAGCCACCATTTGAGAAGGAGCTTGGAGAGAGGAATTTCTGCAGAAACTGCATCAAACCTACACCAACATCAGAAATCAAACCAAGGCAAGTGACTTTATTCCATTTAAATTCAGAGAATGTCTTTTCCATGTTAGAAATTGAAGGATTTTGATTGTTCTTGAAAGATTAAATGAAAACCCATGTAGTTGGAGTTTAGAACTTGAAAATTTGGAAGAGAATTGCATGTAGAATGATAGGTAGAGGATTTCTCTCATAATAATTGTGATTAGAAGAAATTAAACGGATTAAATTCTGGGATTTGATGATGATATATATCTAGGGTTCATTAACTTGATAAAATTGGGGAAAAGTATACAATCTTGTGATTTAATGATGTTTAGGATGCATTAATGCCTTAAAAGATGTTAGTTTATGACCTAAGCATGTTTTAGTATGATTAGAGGACTTAAATCATTGTTAGAACGAACTTTGGAGAAGGATTGAAGTGTTAAAAATGGTGAGAAACGTAACTTAGAAAATCTGGGACGAATTTGGCAGCTCGTTAGAAGCCCCTACCCAGGTCGTTCGAACGAACTCGTTCGAACGAGCTTCTAACGAGTTGACCAGTCGCTGCTAACGAGAATGGATTTCGTTCGATATCTCGTTCGAACGAGATATCGTTAGAAGGTACAGTTCGTTCGAACGAACTGGAACCTCGTTCGAACAGCCTCGTTCGAACGAGACTTCTAACGAGTTGGCAGAGGAATCTCGTTCGAACAGTCTCGTTCGAACGAGACTTCTAACGAGTTGACAGTTTGGTCCTTTTTGGACTGTTTTGACTTTTGGAGTCCCGTAAACTTGTTCGAGGATATAGACGACCTTCCTAAGATGATGTAAGGATAGATTTGGGACTTTTGGGTTATTGAGAAGAGTAAATTATATACGAGGGTTATATTCAATGAACCATTTGGGTTGAGACGTGAGTGTCTACTACGACGTGAGGATGAATTATGGCGCGTATAATTACAAACCGGAATAGTATGAATTGTGATAATTATAAGTTAGTACGAGAATGCGATATGTACTACGATTAAACTACGGTATTACTAAGACGTGTGTTTACTTAGTATTGGTATATGATTGTGTGTATGACATACCTACCATACTTGCTATCACGGGAGGTTGCGTTCGCTTAGGACCCTCTAATCCTTGTGTGCCTACGGGGGGGATATAGACTGGTACCTCGATGAACATAGGTCAGAGAAATACTTATTGGGATGTTAATAAGTCCACTGATCGTGGGAGCGTAGGTATGTGCGTGACCCATGTGATGTGACTGTATTCGCCTCCACTATTTGTGATTTGTGTTATCTGAACTATTCCTGAGAGATTCGGAATATGTGATCCTTATGTACGTGATGTACCGGGATGGATAGCAGAGTATGTGTGCACCGCAGCTTAGTTCTCGGGGTGCTCGTATTGTATATTTATGATGTGAATAATATACACTTAATTAATGAGAACCTTCATGTTAATGATGTGAATATAATTACGGTATTGTTTCGATAAATAAAATGAGTTAGCTGATAGAGAAATATATTGCATTTTGAGCATCTGAGTTTACATTAAATCTTTATCTAATTACGAGCGTTATATGTTAATAGAACCGGGTAATAAGGGTAGAAACTATTACAGTCTAGCTAGTTATGATGTCACTTAGCTAGTGGTTTATATCGTTGTAGATGGGTACTTACGTTAGGAGTGCACAGTTAGACGAGAGGTGAGAATATCATGTGAGTGTACGTCCTAACATGTACTTTGCATTTAATGTTTTAAATGTTTTTAAAGCACTTGCAGGTTTTTAAAATATAACTCCACATTCGGGCTCTGACCCGTTTGCTTTTCAAATCTTTTTCTTGTAAAACCATTTTAGGTGCCCAGCCACAAGGACACCAAGCATAGGATACTCATTCAGGTGACGAGCTGTAGCTATTTGTGGAGGCTACAGGGATTTGCATGTAGACGCTTCTATCTTTTGGATTCCAGAGTCACTATCTATCAGTTGTAGGGCATGTTGCCCATTTCTATTTAGAGACATCTTTTACATTTCAGTTCTCAGACTTTAGCATGTATTATTTCAGTATTCGGTTATTTATTTCAGTTATGGGATTGTAGTGAGGTGTTTTTCCTCCAGACTTTATTTACTCTATTGTGATGGTTATTCGTTTTACTTCAGTATGGTGAATGGTGTTATTTATTTCTTCATTACACTTGTTGCATGTTAATCAGACTTAAATTAAAATTTGGTAACTTACTTTTTAAATACTAGGTGGTTAGTGATTTTTAAAAAGGTTTTCGACAGTGATGCTATTAACTGAGCCAACTTGGCATTTTGAATTAATTTGATAAAGGAGTAGCTACCCGGTATTTAATTAGTCGGGGTGTCACAAGGCTCAGCCTAATCATATCCAAATCCGAGACCTGCAGCTCGAAAAGAAATATCCCAAGAGGAAAATTTTGCATGATCTGTTGCTAGGGAAGGTACAAATAAATCAAGAGCTATAAATGATGCATGGAAAGGATCTATTCATAGGTTAAAAGACAGGTTAGGAGAGATGTCCAAGGCCAAGAACACTCTTCAAAGAACCTTTATTAAGGGATCTCCATTTATACAAGCGATTATGGATTTTCCAGCACTAGCAAAATTCAAGGCTCTTATGGTCACACCGAAGTATGATGGAAAAATTGATCATGTTCGTCACATAGAGCGGTACCAAGATGCAGCAGATATTTACATAGTCCCAGATGAAATGAGGTGCAGGGAGTTCTGAGGGACCATTACCGGATCTGCTCAGATATAGTACAACAGCCTTTCTCGGGGGCAGATTGCAACCTTCCACCAACTGGTAGAGTTATTTATAGAAAATTTCTATTTTGGTGCAAAGCCAGTTAAAAGGGTAGCACATTTGTTGAGTGTTAGGCAGAAAATAGGTGAAAGTACTAGAGACTATATTACTCATTTCAACAACTAGAAACTAGAGGTCATAGACTATGAGGAGAAGACAGCCATCACAACTCTAATGAGTGGTCTTTTTCCAGGCAATGTATATTACACCTTGTCCAAGGATCCCCCCAAATCCATAGCTGTATTGATGGCAAAAGCAGCTAAAATTATGAACGTCGAGCAGGCTATGGCTATGAAGAAGAATGTTGAGGCAAAGATGGAGGCTAAAGCTGAAGGAAAGTCGGAGAAAACATATCACAAGAATAACGGTGGGAGCAAACAGTCGAAAGGCAAAGAAACGTTGGATCACTTAAGGAAGTATACAAATTATACTCCCTTAAAGGTGGATATAAACCACGTTTTGGAGGAAATCAAGAACAGCGAGGAACTGAATTGGCCAGAAAAACTAAAGACAGTCCCTGAGAGGAGCGATAAATCCAGATATTGTGAGTTCCATAAAGATCATGGTCACGCGACCAAGTAGTGTCTATCTCTCCAAAATGAGATAGAGTCACTCATTAGACTAGGAAAGATGAACAAGTTTGTCGATCGTCAATACGGTGGAAGGACCAACAACAGAGCTCGGCAGAGGTCCAAATCTCCTTGCCGACTAAGAGAAGATAAGAAAATAGACCATGAAGATGACCCTGAAGATGATCCTGATCTCCTAAAAGCTAAGAAAACCTGAGCATGAGGTATTTTCAATTCGTCTCGATTCATTTGATTATAACATGATTACAGGTGGAGACGCAAGAGGGGGTGACCATACCGCTGAAAGGAAAGCTTACCTCAATGAGGCTCAAGCTTGTTCCTATATACAGCGACTAAATCTGATAGAAGAAGATCACCCATGGAAGGTCAACAAAGATAAGCTGGTCATCGGCTTTTTTAAAAATGATTTGGAAGGCGTTTTGTATCCTCATGATGATCCTCTGGTGATCAAAATGAGAATGAATGATGTAATCATTTCAAGAGTGCTGGTGGATAATGGTAGCTCGATAGATATCATGTTTTACCCTTGTTTCGATAGTTTGGACTTGAAACTTGGTCAGTTGGAGCCGTATCACAGTACCCTCATTGGTTTTTCTAGAGAAAAAGTCTTTCCACTTGGAATGATCAAGTTAGACATATTGATTGGCACCTGGCTAGCTAGTAGAACATAAAAGGTGCATTTTTTGTGATGGATAAGAATGTCCAATCCTCCTATAATATAATCATGGGGAGAGTAGGCCTGAAAAAGTTTGAAGCAGGTCTATCCACTGCACACTAATGTTTAAAGTTCCCGACTAACTTTGGGGTTGTAATTGTAAAGGGAGATCAGAAAGTAGATCGGGAATGCTACTACTCATCTGCCGAGCAAGAGGAATTGGACGATGCTAGGAAAAAATAACCACTTATCAAATGGATGAATCTGATGATTTTGAGATTAAAACCTTAAACCCAAGAGATGACATTGAACTCGTTAAAGGATAAGTCATGGAGACAATAAAAAGTATTATTCTGGATGACGCGCGACCAGAAAGAACAACTTAGATTGGTGCTTCACTTGATCCAGTACTGAAGCAGGAGCTATAGCATTTTTGAAGAAAATAAATAGGTATTTGCGTGGAGTCACAAGGATATGCCGGGGATAGACCCAGTTTTATTATGCCACGAGCTAAATGTCAACAAGGAGATCAAACCAATTAAGAAAGGCGAAGAGTCTTTAGTCCGGAGAAGAACCAGTTTATTCAAGAAGAAGTGAAAAAGCTACAAAAGGCTTCTTTCATCGAAGACGTGAAATATCCAGATTGGTTGGCCAATATTGTGATGGTAAAAAAGAATAATAATAAGTGGAGAATGTGCGCGAACTTCACAGATTTGAATAATGCTTGCCCAAAAGATCATTTTCCTCTGCCCAGAATAGATCATCTAGTGGATGTAACTTTAGGGCATGAGCTGCTAAGCTTCGTGGATGCCTATTCTAGATATAATCAAATTAAAATGAAGCTAGAAGACAGGAAAAGTACCTCTTTCATTACCACCCCCGAGGAACATATTGTTACAATATCAAGTCGTTTGGTCTTAAAAATGTAGGTACTATATATCAGCAATTTTTTAATAAGGTATTTGCGGAGCAGATTGGCAAAATATGGAGGTATATGTCGACTATATGTTGACTAAAAGCTAGAAGGCTGCTGACTATATCACTGATTTGAGCCAAATATTTGATCAACTAGAGAAGTACCAGATGAAGCTGAACCCGACCAAGTACATTTTTGGCGTATAGGAAGACATGTTCCTCGGATACATTATGAATCAAAGAGTTATTAAAGAGAACCCTGACAAGATAAAAGCCTTGCTGGAGTTATAATCTCCAACCACCAAGAAGGAAGTGCAGAGCCTTACGGGGCGTGTTGTAGCTCTCAATAGATTCATCTCCCGAGCAACGGATAGATGTCTTCCATTCTTCAAGGTGCTCAGAAAGACCTTTGAGTGGAACGATGAATGCGAGAAGGCATTCTTAGAGTTAAAGAGATATTTGGGGACACCTCGTTTATTGTCCAAGCCGGTAGTGGGAGAAAAATTATATTTATACTTAGCTGTCCCAGTAAGCCCAGTTAGTTCTGCACTGATAAGGATAGAAGACGGAGTACAAAAGTCAGTTTATTATACCAGCAAAGCATTCAGAGGAGCAAAAATCAGGTATCCTAAAGTGGAGAAATTGGCGTTGGCATTGATCGAAGTAAGCCGGAGAATGAACCTGTATTTTTAAGCCCAGATAATAGTGGTGTATACTGATATGTCATTCAGCAGGCTTTACAAAAGCCAGAGAAGTCTGGAAGATTGATGTATTGGGCAGTGGAGTTAGGGGAATACGACATTATCTATGAATCACGATCCTCGCTCAAAGGGCGGGCACTGACGGATTTCATTACTGAGTTTACTTACCTAGATGTCTCCGATCAACAAGAGGCTAATGCAGAGCAACTCAAGGATATCAGAGGATCAACAGAAAATATCCCCGATCAATTCTCAGCAGCAGAAGTGCCAGAAAAGATGGTAACCGATTAACCAAAGTCCTCTAGTAAAGTACAGGAGTTAATAAAGAAGTATGAAGAAAGAAAGGAAAAGATATTCCATCAAGGGATTCTCTCAGATCAAGGGTTTGATGATAATATTCATATATGGAATTTATATATTAATGGTTCTTCATGTGCAACAGGTTGCGGAGCTGGAATTATTCTCAACAGTCCGGATGGGATAGATATTGAATATGCTCTGCGTTTCCAATTCCAAGCTTCCAATAATAAAGCTGAGTATGAAGTCGTGATTGTGAGCCTCAACTTAGCTAAATCATTGAATGCAGAGCAAGTTGTGGTGTTCAGTGATTCACAATTATTGGTGAATTAGATGCTAAGTCTTTATGAAGCAAAAGGGGAGTTCATGTCAAGATACTTAACCAGTGCTCTCGAGATTGTAGCTAATTTGAGAGCTGTTCAGGTGGTTAGAATACCTAGACTGGAGAATGCAAGGTCATACACACTTGCTCGGTTAGCCTCAACTACTCGCACTGAGCTACGAAGAACAATCCCAATTGAAGTACTTGCAAGCAAAAGTATTGATGAAGACCTGATGGTGAATTATCGCCTTGGATATGGGACCATCTTGGGAGGATCCCATCAGGGCCTATGTTGAAGAAGGTATTTTACCAGTCGACCTACTTGCAATCAAGAGGTTGAAGTATAAGACTGCCAGATATATTTTGAATAATGGAGTTCAGTACAGGAGAGGTTTGATAGCTGGTTTGCAGAGGTGTGTTCATCCAGCAGAAGTTAAGGATAAAATAGAAGAAATTCATGAAGGATCTTGTGGGGCTCATGTAGCAGGAAGAACTCTACTATAAAGAATGAGTACGTAAGGATACTACTGGCCAATAATGCGCGCTGATTGTACGACTTGTTCTAAAAAATGTGACAAGTGTTAATAATTTTCTACTATATAAAGAACTCTTTAGGCGCTGCTAACACCAATCACTTCACGTTGGCTATTTGCTCTGTGGGGAATAGATTTAGTTGAGACTCTGCCAACTACAAAAGGACGTTTCAAATATTTGGTGGTAGTTGTTGATTACTTCACAAAGTGGGTGGAAGCTGAACCTCTCATCGATATGGCCTATGAAAGGGTCGATTAATTCATTTGGAATAATATTAGTTACAGATATGGTCTACCCCGTGCCTTTATCACTGATCATGGTACCCAATTTGATAATGGCAAGTTCATAGCGTACTATCTACAGTCCAACATTCAAAAAGTCCATTCTGCTCCAAGTCATTCCCAAAGTAATGAGCAAACAGAGGTGACGAATAGAAATCTACTGAATGGGTTGAAGAATAGATTAGATTATTCTAAAGGGAATTGGATCAACGAGTTACACTCAGTGTTATGGGCTTACCGAATAACTCCCCGAACAGCAACTGGAGAAACCCCTTACACGTTGGCTTTTGGGAGTGAAGCAGTGATACCTGCTGAACTAGGATTACCTACTCATAGGGTGCTCAATTTTAATTCTCTGGTGAGTGATTTGATGAGACGTTTGGATTTGGACATGCTCGAAGAAGTCAGATAAGATACAATAATTTAAAATGCAGCCTATCAACAAAGGACTGCTATGTTCTATAATAAAAGGGTCAGGACATGTGATCTAAAGGAAAGAGATTACGTGGTCAAGAAGGTAGTTCAAAAGCACAATAAACTGGAGGCCAATTGGCATGGGCCCTATCGTATCACAACTGTTGTTCGACCTGGCACTTACTGAATAGAAACTCTTGAAGGGGAAGAATTCAAAAATGCCTGGAATGCAGAGCACCTACGAAAATACTACCAGTAATTTAACAGCCCATGTACTCAATTATTTCAGTAGGAATGAAAATGATGATTTCCCCATTCGTTTTTTTTTGGAGTACTAGTGCTCCACACTAAACAAATTTTACAGCAAGCAGCATTTACAAACGCATTTAAAAATGATAACACACAACAACCACCAACTAAATGTTGGTCGGTATCAACAATCACCAACTAAAAGTTGGTCGGTATCAACAACCGCCAACTAAATGTTGGTAAAACAATCGATCAAGGCAAGTTCTGCTTGATTATGGGTGACCCAAGAGGCATCTAACTAGGCAAGAAGTTGGGTAAAATATCCATTGTCTGGGAATCGAGGCAATTATTTATTTAAATAATTCTTACAACTAAGCAGAAACACGGGATAAACATTCCATTGCTTAGGCACTTATGGGTGATAAGTCACTACAACTAGATAAACATATGGGGCAAAAGTTCCATAATCTAGGCAATCAAATCAAAAAGGGCAAAATGTCCATTCAAATATATATACTCAATGACTGAAAAATAACCCTTTATTATTACAAGTATAGTACTAATATCGTTGATCTCATGTCATGAACAAAGATTGACGGAATAAACATTATGCAATTATTTTATTTCCAAGGACACACAATTACAAGAAGATGATTTTTCTTCATTTACACAATTACTAACAAAATACAAATAGCCTATTCTATCGGGTTCTCTCCTTAAAATTTTGATATAGGATCCATTCTAGCTAGAGGGCCATCTAAAGCATTCTGGTGTTGCTTGAACTTGGTCGGTTGAGTAAATGAGGAGGTCGGGATATCTCAAAGTCTTCATTAAGGCCATAATCACCTAGGTACTTAGAAATCAAACAGTGAGTAATGGTGCTAACTGGAATCCAATTAACATCAAAATAAAACGGTAGTACTAGAAGATCAAGTAGTTCAGGGTCGTACCAATCCCATAATTCAGTTCATTGTTCAACTTTCATTACAGTTAAGGCATTCAGCCATCCCTGTTTGTACCCTTCATTGTTTGATTGTTTCAATTTGGCATCAGATGATATAAAGCTTCATTGTATCCCTCCATCCAGAACTCTCCGGGCTTCTTGTGAAACTGATAAGTAAATCATTTAATATGTTGATGAAGTCTTTTCAGCATACTTTCTTTATTCTGCAATGAAAAAATCTGATTGGATAATTATTTTGTAAGAGTTTGAATCTTCTGGGACATCTATGCCAGAGCTTGATTTTTTGCTTTTAGTTGAGCAACTTGATTTTCTAAGACCTGCTGAGTTCTAGTCTCTTCAATGCTACTCCAACCAGCTCTTGTTCTACTCAGGGAAGTGGATGCAGGTCTAACTCTTTTCAAAGTTTCCAACTCTTCCCTTAATGAAGCATTTTCAATCTCTAAAAAGGAAATACCTTCATCATTAACTGGGACTATAGCTCCAGAGGAAGAAGCAGATTTTAGTTATCTCAGTTCTTCTCTGAAAGCGTTATTTTCCTCCTCCATCAATTTGGCAATGTTTCTATGCTCCTCAATCTCAAATTTTAGCACACTCTCTCTCTTATTATGAGCAGAAATAAACTTGTCATAACCCTGATCAGAACTCAACTATTGGTACTTCCTCTCATAACCTTCATAAAGAAGAACAGTGGCTTCCTTATGTTGAAGTTGAAGTTACTCAATCATTCCTTTAAGATCTTCAGTCATTTTATAGTAAGCTATGTTATTCCCTACTGCACGATCAAGTAAACATTTCAAATACTGGTAAGCCTCAATTGCTCATTCAGAGGCATCAGGAACAAGAATGTCAATTATTTGTGCTTTAGTAAAACCTGCACGACCAACTTTGAAGTAGTCTGTACATTTATTCATCAACTCTATGTCATGAGCTGATAATATAGTTCCATCCTGGCAATAAACTAGTAAGGAAAAGTAAAAACAGATCAACAACAGCACAGCTATATTGAACAGTAGAGGAGAAATTCAGATAAATAACAAGTCAATTTTATTGATCATAATAGGTGAGAGTACAACCAGAGGTACAAAATAAAGGAAAAATAGAGGAAAATAAAAAAGTTACCGAGCAACATTACACCTTCTACTTATCCCCCACTACATCCTCAACTAATTTTGAAGAAGGAGTTGGTTGCTGAAGTTGCTCGAAAGGCAGCTAATGTTGTTCGAAAGAAGTAGTTGTATTCTGGGCTTGCTCGAAAGATTGAGGGATAGTGGCAGTAAGAGTTTGTTCTATCATCATGAAAGAATATTCATCAGATCTAGCTTCATCTTTTTCTTCTTCTCCAATAGCAGGAGGAGGGCCGTGGACATATTTTTGAAATAAATTAGAGTCTTCAGTAACGTTCAACTCTTTCAATGCTGCAACCCATCCATCACTAAAGAATTTTAAACTTGCATGCTCCATTTGATCAGAAACAACAGTTAGAGCTTTGTTCCAACCTTTGTAGCGGCTAGAGCTAAAGGACTTCTTCACAACAGACCTTCTCTTCGTCCTCTCCGAAGAAGTATTCTCCCTAAGTAGACCTTCAACATATTTTACTTTCTATTCATGATCTTTCTTACTTTGTTCATCCTCTTCAAGCATTCCCTCAACTTCCTCCTTGTTGGTAATGGCGACTTTTAAATTATCCTATGTCTCCTTGGAAGCATCCACAGCTTTTTGTCGAGCTAGATCAGCCTCCTTTGTAGCATCCACAGGTTTTTGTTGAGCTGTCTCAGGAGCATTAATTTTATTCTCCCAAAAAGTTTTGTCATCTTCATATTTTTTTCGGGAGTCCTCCAAAGATTTTGATAACCCAGCAGGGGCTTCTTCTACTTCACTGGAAGAGGAAGCAGCTTTGACAGTTTCATCCTTTTTTAAGATATTATTGAAATACACCAAAAACTGCAAAGACTAGGAGAAACTCAAGTTAGAATATGAAAATTGAAAACAGAACTGAAATGACAAGGTATAATGACACTTACTGATGTAATGTGTTGGGCTGCCAAATCAGAGACTTTCCCTCGAGGAGTAGAGGTCTCAGCAGCTCTGTGATCAGGAAGGGTTCTAGACCAGATCAATTTCCTGGCCAACCCAGGAGTAATGAATGTTAGAGGACCAACACTCAAGGAAGGTGTAACACCCCGTATTTTTTATAACTTAAATAATTATGTGATTAATTATTATTATGGGATTAATTAAATTAAATGCGAGAATTAATTGGCGATTAATCCGAATTTAAAAAGAATAAAAATTAACTAGTGTGTCAAGGGTTAATACTTATTAATGAGAATTATTGAATATTACCGAGTGAATAAGTATTATGAAATTCTTGAATCTGATAAATTGTCGAGAGTAAAATATACGACAGTTTTGTATATTAAGTCGGGACAAGCGTGTAAGTCGTATCGGAACTAATTGAATGGAAAATAAAGGTAAATTATTTATAAGCAACTCGTATGGTAATTTCGAGTGCTCCGCTGAGTCCAGGAGGGTTGAGATAGTCAGAAAACACTACCCTGGTATTTTATTTAGACTCCAGGAGATTTAAGGTCAAACCGGCAC
Organism: Sambucus nigra; assembly: GCA_949130495.1. Classification (NCBI taxonomy): domain Eukaryota; kingdom Viridiplantae; phylum Streptophyta; class Magnoliopsida; order Dipsacales; family Adoxaceae; genus Sambucus; species Sambucus nigra. The sequence goes on along the minus strand of OX422208.1, from coordinate 642,312,071 downwards.
CCCGTAGGGGTAATTTTATAATTTTAATTTTTGGAGAAATTAAATGGACGAAAATTGGGAGTTCAATATATCAGCCACAAGAGGTTCATTAGGGTTAAGATATAAAAAAGTAAGGAACGGCCACAGAGTGTGTGAGGGAGAGCAAATTCCAAGAAGAAAGGCCCAATTAGTACCACCTTGCACAACCGCCACCACCATCGTGTAGATCGGAACAAGAGGAACACACCCATAACAACAACAACAAGAGATCAGACGGTTGATTAAAGGCAAGTGTTTATTACTTACGTGATTTCGTAATAATTATTTTCATGATTAGAGTAGGTGATAACCCATTAATTTATGAGATTTAATTTTGATGAAAACTTGATGATTTGATTCATATTGGGTCTGAGATTATAAGAGATTAAATTCCTTCATGTAGATAGGATATCATCCACGAATTTATAATAATTTTCATGAACAAATCTAGGTTATAGTAAATCATCTAAATATGTTAGAGCATCAATTGGGTTTGTTGTTTGGGTGTTTGGGAATGAACAGTAGAAGTTTTAGAGGTGTTAATGGTGGAAAAACGCTAAAATCTGGGCAAGACGATGAAACAGTGCATCTCGCGCGATGTCGCGCGTAGTCATTCGAGCAAGATAGAGATCTCGTGCGAAGTCGCTCGAGCGACACGTGGCAGTCGTTCAAACGACGTTGCCATCTAGTTCGAGCGACGAGGTAAATTCTGGGAATTTTCTTAGAATCCAGTTTTGGAATTTTCAGTTTATTGGAGTGAGAGGAACTGCCAGTTAATAAATTTAAAACGAATCAGGTTTACGAGAAAGTGTGTGAGATTTATACTTTAAATATTTCGGGAAGAAGACTTACCTTGAAGATTACGAGAGAGTTATGGTAATCTAATAATATTATACAATACGTAACAATGAGAATAAAATATGTATGGTAAGTATGCAACTAGGTTGGGAGAATACCTATAAATTTTAATAGGATATGTGTATGCCTATTATTTGATATTTTTGTTAAAGTACACTAATGGGCGATAACCCGGGGGTGCAAGGTTATGTTGTTTAATACACTAAAGGGTGATAACCCGAGGGTGTAAGGTTTTTATTTAGTGCACAAATGGGTGATAACCCGGGGGTGCAAGAATATTGTATTAAGTGCACTAATGGGTGATAACCCGGAGGTGCGGGATGATTCTATTTATAGCACTAAATTCAAACCGGGGTGCAGGACTGAAATATATATGTACAGGGGTGTTGTGACTATGTTGTGTGTGTGTGTGTGTGTGTGTGTGTGTATTTATGAGAAATTCTACTAAGAGAAGCTAGTAGTTATGGTAACAATGACATATGAAACAATATTAATGAGATAAAGATTTAAATACTCTAAGAGTGAACATGAAAGGTAGTATAATGTGATAGACTACTTATGGGGTATTCTGTGGTCGATACGAAAATACTACTGTTGAATGTAGATAGTCTTACGTGACTTTGAACTAGTTAACTTGGGTAGAATTACTAGTACTAATTAGAAGATGCTATAGGAGTGCACAATTGAAGAGAGGTGAGAACTTCATGTGATAGCACGAATCTAACATATACATAATACTTGCTTTAATGTAGTTTTAAATACTTGCTAAAACATATTTTTACACATCGGGCTCTGACCCGTCTCTTGCATATCTTTTCTCTCTTGCTATATACATATGTATTATATCAGGTGCTCAGCCACAGGGACACCAGATTTAGAGACTTGAATTGCTTGGCGTGCTACGACTGATGTGGAAGCTGTAGGTGTTTGCATTAGACGCTCCTATCATTTCTCTCAATTTATCTAGACTTTTCATTTAGGGCATGTTTCGCCCATTCCTTAGACATTTTATCAGAGATTGTATTTAATTTACTTCTATTCATTTTATTTGGGTTTAGTTTTACTATGGATCTTTGGTTTAGAGTTTTGAACTGGAATGTTTTATCCAGTCGTATTTATTTCAGTACGTGATTCAGATTTATTATTCATTTTATTCAGTTGAATGGTGAATGGATTATATTTAAAATTCGTGGACTTTATAAATATAATTTTGGTTACAATTTAAAAAGGGAAAGTATTTTGGCACTAGCTTAATTTATATTAGGTTATTAATAAAGTTAATGTTTTCGACAGTGATGCTAAGAATGAACCAACCGAACATTCTATTTTAAAATTTTATAAAGGATTAATCACCCGATATTAAATTGGGCAGGGTGTCACAGGTGGTATCAGAGCATCAGGTTCTAGAGTCCTTTAGGATCTGTGCGGCTTATTATGCTTTCAGCTTAGCGTCCTTTGATATAGAGCCTTATCTTTAGGACTGTTGTATTCTTGTTTTTACGATCACGTCTTCAGCTATTTGAGATTTAACGATAATTGTGGACTAATAAACTTCTTTCTCATCTCATATGCCTCCTCGATGTGCACCAAGGGACAAAAATGCTCAACTAGAGCCACAACCAGCTCCACCTCAGGGCATGGTGAATGCTACAGAAGTTGCTGCCATCGTTACACAAGCAGTAAATGCAACACTAGTAGTTGTACAATAGGCACCACCATAGGCACCAGTACTGGCGCTAGCACCTGTTCCCATTTTCCCTACTGCGTGGGAGAGAGTCAGGGATGCCTTTCAAAAGGCGCATCCTCCAAAGTTCTCAGACAGTTCTGATGTAGTGATGGCGAGTCAGTGGAAAAGGATATACAGAGAAACATTCGTATGTATGAGTGCACTGAGGTTCAGAGGCAAGTATTGGCTACCTTTAAGCTGACAGAGGTAGCCTTACAGTGGTGGGAGTCCACTACTACTTCATAAGAACGGGATGTGATGTCGATTGCTGATTTCTGGGTGCGATTCGATCATAAGTATTTTCCTTCTGCCATCAAGACTGGAATGAGGCAGAAAATTTTAGACCTCACCCAGGAAAGGGGAAGACAGTTGCGAAATATGAGGAGGAGTTCACGCGATTGACTAATATGGTACTAGACGAGGTGCCTACTGAAGAGAAACGAATCCAGATAATCATGGATGGTTTAACTTGGAGGATCCCACAACATCTTCTGGGTAACCTTTCCTTACATTCCTACATAGATGTCCTAAATGCAGCATTATTCCATTGTCAGGACAACCGCTTCCATGTTAAAGGAAGCAAGCAGGGAGGAGAGCCCAGCCAGTTGGGCAAGACAGGGGGAGGTAGTGCTAGTGGGGCACCAACTGATCAGAGTCAGAGACAGAGTTCCTAGCAAGGGGATTCTGCTAAGAGGTTTCATTCAGGGGGTTTCAGGCATGGTCACAGGGGCTTCAGAAAGGGCCAGCAGCAGAGCCAGCAGGTTTAAGGTAGGGGTGGTAACGGCCAGCAGGGCCAAGGTTACCAGGGACAGAGGGGAGGAAGTTTCGCCGACAAATGTTATACTTGTGGAAAGACTGGCCATAATAAGCAGGATTGCCCCGATAGGGACAGGGTCCCTCGACAGCAGGGAGCTCACCAGGAGCCCTAGAGACCCATCTTTCCCGCCGCCCTACCAGCTCCAACGCCAGTTTCAGCCTTTCCCACAGCTCTAGTGCAGCAGGGGTAACTTCAGTATGGACGGGTCTACAACCTCCATCGGGCCGCGATCCCACAGGCTCCACCCATGATTGAGGGTATGTTTTCTATTCAGGGGATTATGGGTCATATCTTATTTGATACAGGGTCCACACATTATTTTATTTCCATGATATTTGCACATGCCTTGGGATTATTAGATACAGCAGAGAGTACTGTTACATGTGTAGATTCGCCTTTGGGTAGTGGCTCACTGATTTTCTTTAAATTTCGAGGGCTAGGTATAGAGATTGGGAGACTTACTTTACCTGTCGACATGCTTGTATTAGAGATATCCGAGTATGATGAGATTATCGACATGGATTGTCTTATTGCATATAGGGCCATGATCGATTGTTTTAGTAGGAGTATTATTTTTGCTATACCTAGTCAGGAGATGTTCCTAGTGGCTATGCCTCATTCTGAGGGAGGATCTTCCACACATTTGTATTATATAGAGGAGGAGACCTCTAAGGAGGTGGTGATACCTCTTGATTCGATACCGGTGGTTCAATAATCCGCTAATGTGTTCCAGGATATTCCGGGATTACCACCTAGCAGAGAGATAGACTTTGTTATAGATTTGACGTCGGGCACTCGGCCGATAGCCCGTGCACCTTACCATATGGCTCCAGCGGAGATGAGGGAGTTACGGGATCAAATAAAATAGTTATTGGGTCAGGGTTTTATTTGTAGGAGTACTTAACCTTGGGGTGCCCTAGTGTTGTTCGTTAAAAAGAGAGATAAATCGTTATAGTTGTGTGTCGATTACCGTGAGTTGAATAAGTTCACGATATGGAATAAATATTCATTGCCTCGAATCGATGACTTATTCAACCAGTTAAGAGGAGCTATTTTCTTCTCGAAGATTGACTTGAGGTCGGGATACCATCAGTTACGAATCAGGGAGCAGGATGTGTCGAAGATTGCCTTCTTGACGATATATGGTTCCTACAAGTTTAGGGTTATGCCTTTTGAGCTAACCAACGCCCCAGCCGTGTTTATGGACTTGATGAACAGGGTGTTCAGAGATTTCTTGGATCAGTTTGTCATTATCTTCATAAATGACATCCTAATTTACTCTCAGAGGGAAGAGGAGCATGACGAACATTTGAGGCAGGTTTTGCAGACACTGCGTCAGCACGAGTTGTATGCAAAATATGAGAAATATGGATTTTAGCTGAAGGAGGTTCAGTTTTTGGGGTACATTATTTCGGATAGAGGGATATCCGTTGATCCGGGGAAAGTGTCAGCGGTGAGGGAGTGGGGATATCCCACGACATTGACAGAGATATGTAGTTTCTTGGGCCTAGCAGGATACTACTGGAGGTTTATTCGGGGATTCTCGAAGATAGCGGGTCCATTGACTCATTTGACTCGCAAAGGAGTGCCATTTATCTGGAATGATTCCTGTCAGTTGGCTTTTGATGAGCTGAAGGACAAGCTAACTTAATCACCATTGTTAGCACTGCCCAGGCTGGGAGTGGAGTATCTAGTCTACACTGATGCGTCCTTACTAGGACTTGGGGGTGTGCTTCAATAGGAGGATCAGGCTATAGATTATGCTTCTCGAAAGCTTAAGCCTCATAAGAAGAACTACCCCACACATGACTTAGAGTTGGTGGCAGTCGTATTCGTACTCAGGATTTTGAGATATTACCATTTAGGTGAATAGTTTCACCTATTTACAGACCCCAAGTCGCTGCAGTACTTGTTCACACAGAAGGAGATGAATATGCGTCAACACGGGTGGCTAGAGTTTGTAAAAGATTATCAGTTTGAGATACAATATCACTCGAGAAAGGCTAACGTAGTTGCAGATGCGTTGAGTCGTAGGCCCGTAGATGAGACGGTCGAGGTGTGGAAGGCGAAATGGAAGGAGCTAGGGCACCAGGATGCTGTGGCCAGATCATTCATGTCAGTTATAACCGTCACACCGCAGATAGTGACGAGGGTGGTCTTGGCACAGGCGGCAGACCCTTTTTTCCAAGAGAGGATTAGACAACTCTTAGACGGTGGAGCCGAGTCTTATTCGATAAGTTTCGAGGGAGGCTTGCATTTCAATGGGAGACTCGTGGTTCCAGAGGGGGAGGACCTTCAACATGTAATGATGATGGAGTCGAATGGGTCCAGATTTACGGTACATCCCGGTGGGGATAAGATGTACCAGGATATGAGGCGGCAGTACTGGTGGAGTGGGATGAAGAGGGATATCGTAGAGTTCGTATCCAAGTGCACCACTTGCCAGCTAGTGAAAGTGGAGCATCAGAGACCACCAGGTTTACTTTAGCTATTAGAGATCCCTATATGGAAATGGGATTACTAGGTTGCCTACTTCGCAGAGGGGGCACGATTCCATATGGGTTATTGTGGACCAGTTGACAAAAGTAGCCTATTTTCTATCAGTAAGGACAAACTATACAGCGGGACAGTATGCTCACATATTTATTACAGAGATAGTAAGACTGCATGGTGTACCTCTTGATATCATGTTAGATAGAGATAAGACATTTGTGTCTCATTTTTGGGAGAGTTTCCAGGAGGCTATGGGTACCAAGTTGTAGTTGAGTACGGCGTCTCATTCGCAGATCGATGGGCAGACTGAACGTACTAATCAGATGCTTGACGATATGTTGGGCATGTGTATCCTTGACTTTGGGGGAAGCTGGGAGAAGTACCTTCCACTGGTGGAGTTTGCTTACAACAACTCCTATCAGTTCACGATTGGCATGGCCCCATTCGAGTCATTATATAGGAGACCTTATCGTTCTCCAGCCTATTGGCTAGAAGTGGGAGACAACAAGTTACTTGGGCCTGAGGTAATTCAGGATACATCGAGCAGGATCGAGATGATTTGAAGTTGTATACGGGTAGCCTAGGACAGGCAGAAAAGCTACGTCGATGCTAAGAGGTCCTTTAGAGATTTCACGGAGGGGACCAAGTTTTGTTGAGGGTATCTCCTATGAAGAGGGTGATGAGGTTCGAGAAAAAGGGTAAATTGGCTCCGAGATACGTAGGATCATTAGGGTTGCCAGAGCACTTACACCGTATTCATGATGTGTTTCACATATCATCACTGAGACGGTATCTTCGGGATGAGTTGGTCCACACTCACATCGCGATAGAGGAGATCGATTTGCAGCCCAACAGTTCATATGAGGAAAGTCCAGTGGCTATCCTAGGTCACAGTGAGAGGAGACTGAGGTCAAAGGTAGTTCCACTTGTGCGGGTTCAGTGGCAGCATCACAATGTGGAGGAGTCTACTTGGAAGCGAGAGGTGGATATGCGGGAGAAATATCCAAATTTATTTGTATCAGGTATGCCTTACTTTTTGAATTTCGGGATGAAATTCCATTATTAGGGGGGAAGTATGTAACCCTCCGTATTTTTTAGAACTTAAATAATTATGTGATTAATTATTATTGTGGGATTAATTAAATTAATATGCGAGAATTAATTGATGATTAATCCGAATTTTAAAAAAAATATTAACTAGCATGTCAAGGGTTAATAATTATTAATGATAATTATTTAATATTACCGAGTGAATAAGTAATATGAAATTCTTGAATCTGATAAATTATCGAGAGTGAAATATACGACAGTTTGGCATATTAAGTCGGGACACGCGTGTGAGTCGTGTCGGGACTAATTGAATAGAATATAAAGGTAAATTATTTTTAAGCAACTTGTATGGTAATTTCAAGTGCGCCGTTGAGTCCGGGAGGGTCGAGATAGTCATAAAACACTACCCGGGTATTTTATTTAGACTCTGGGAGATTTTAGGCCAAACCGGCACCCCGTAGGGGTAATTTTGTAATTTTAATTTTTGGAGAAATTAAATGGAAAAAAATTGGGAGTTTAATATATCATCCACGAGAGGTTCATTAGGGTTAAGATATACAAAAATAAGGAACGGCCACATAGTGTGTGAGGGAGAGCAATTCCAAGAAGGAAGGCCCAATTAGCACCACCTTGCACAACCACCACCACCACCATCGTGTAGATCAGAACAAGAGGAACACACCCATACCAACAACATCAAGAGATCAAACGGTTGCTTCGAGCCAAGTGTTTATTACTTGCGTGATTTAGTAATAATTATATTCGTGATTAGAGTAGGTGATAACCCATTAATTTATGCGATTTAATTTTGATGAAAACTTGATGATTTGATTCATATTGGGTCCGAGATTATAAGAGATTAAATTCCTTCATGTAGATAGGATATCATTCACGAATTTATAATAATTTCCATAAACAAATCTGGCTTATAGTAGTTCTTGAATTGAAATTGGAAGAACTAGGGTTTTAATGGTTTAATTTGGGGATTTAGTATTTAATTGATGTATTGTGAAGAATTAGTGATTCTAGGTTGTTAGAAATCATCTAAATATATGAGAGACACAATTGGGTTTGTTGTTTGGGTGTTTGGGAATGAACAGTAGAGGTTTTAGAGGTGTTAATGGTGGAAAACGCTAAAATCTGGGCAAGACGAGGAAACAGTGCATCTCGCGCGATGTCGCGCGTAGTCGTTCGAGCAAGATAGAGATCTCATGCGAAGTCGCTCGAGCGACATGTAGCAGCTGTTCAAATGACGTTGCCATCTAGTTCGAGGGACGAAGTAAATTCTGGGAATTTTCTTAGAATCCAGTTTTGGAATTTTCAGTTTATTGGAGTGAGAGTAACTGCCAGTTAATAAATTTAAAACGAGTTAGGTTTACGAGAAAGTGTGTGAGATTTATACTTTAAATATTTCGGGAAGAAGACTTACCTTGAAGATTACGAGAGAGTTATGGTAATCTAATAATATTATACAATACGTAACAATGAGAATAAAATACGTATAGTAACTATGCAACTAGGTTGGGAGAGTACCTATAAATTTTAATAGGATGTGTGTATGCCTATTATTTGATATTTTTGTTAAAGTGCACTAATGGGCGATAACCCGGGGGTGCAAGGTTATCTAGTTTAATACACTAAAGGGTGATAACTCGGGAGTGTACGATTTTTATTTAGTGCACTAATGGGTGATAACCCGGGGGTGCAGGATCATTCTATTTATAGCACTAATAGGAATAAAACCGGGGGTGCAGGACTAGAATATATATGTACAGGGATGTTGTGACTATGTATATATATATATATATGTGTGTGTGTGTATGTATGTGTGTATGTGTGTGTGTGTGTGTGTGTGTGTGTGTGTGTGTGTGTGTGTGTGTGTGTGAGAAATTCTACTAAGAGAAACTAGTAGTTATGGCAACAATGACATATGAAACAATCTTAATGAGATAAAGATTTAAATACTCTAAGAGTGAACATAAAAGGTAGTAAAATGTGATAGACTACTTATGGGGTATTGTATAGGCGATACGAAAGTACTACTATTGAATGTAGATAGTGTTACGTGACCTTGAACTAGTTAACTTCGGTAGAATTACTAATACTAATTAGAAGATGCGATAGGAGTGCACAATTGAAGATAGGTGAGAACTTCATGTGAGAGCACGAATCTAACATGTACATAATACTTGCTTTAAGGCTGTTTTAAATACTTGCTAAAACATATTTTTACACATCGGGCTCTGACCCGTCTCTTGCATTTATTTTCTCTCTTGCTATATACATATGTATTATATCAGGTGCTCAGCCACAGGGACACCAGATTTAGAGACTTGGATTGCTTGGCATGCTACGGCTGATGGGGAAGCTGTAGGTCTTTGCATTAGACGCTCCTATCATTTCTTTCAGTTTATCTAGACTTTTCATTTAGGGCATGTGTCGCCCATTCCTTAGACATTTTATCAGAGATTTTATTTAATTTACTTCTATTCATTTTAGTTGGATTTAGTTTTACTATGAATTTGTGGTTTAGAGCTTTGAACTGGAATGTTTTATCCAGTCATATTTATTTCAGTACATTATTCAAATTTATTATTTATTTTATTCAGTTGAATGGTGAATGGATTATATTTAAAATTCTTGGAGTTTATAAATATAATTTTGGTTATAATTTAAAAGGGTAAAGTATTTTGGCACTAACTTAATTTATATTAGGTGATTAATAAAATTAATGTTTTCGACAGTGATGCTAAGAATGAACCAACCAAACATTCTATTTTAAATTTTTATAAACGACTGATCACCCGATATTAAATTGGGTGGGGTGTCACCGAAGGTATTTCAACCCCAGCAGGTTGAGCAATAACATCAATGGTCTTCTCAGCAAGATCCCTTCTCAATCTTCTCAAAGGTGCAGCCTCTTCAATCAAAGGTGCAACCTCTTTTTGAACAACAAAGGGCTTTTTGGTAACCTCCTTAATAGGAGTAATTATCCCACCAGATGGAGCTACATCCGTTTTCTTAGTCCCTTCAGCTGGGACATCTTATTTGTTCTTTTTTGCCCCATCAGCACCAGGGACAATCTTGGCAAAGAGATCAGGCCTTCTCCTCTTCTTCGTCATCATATTAGCAAGAAGGGTACCCAAATCAGAGGAAGATTCTTCAACAACTGAAGAAGATACTGGATCTTGTTCAAGATCAAACACCAAAGAAGGAGGAGCAGTAGGTCGAGCAATAAAAGAGGAAGCAGTGTTCCTATATTTGAAGAAATAGGAAGCAGTTCTCAAGTGCTCCCCAGCAATTGATTGATGTACAATATAGAAATATTGGCAAAATTCCAAACACATGGGATTAAGCAGGAAAGAAAAACCACATTCTGCTACAAAAATAGAGGGAAACCAGTGTCCTTCAGATAAAGAAAATAAGTCAGAAGGACAAGTAGGTTCCTCCAAATCAGCCCAAGAAGGAATCTCAAAATCACCTCTAAACTTATCTAATGAATCGATAAGGTAAACCATGATGGTTAAAGCAAAGAAAAAAGAAGGAATGAAGAAATTCTTACAGAAGATTAAGGAATCAGGTAAGGCAGATGACAGAAAGAACGTTCGTAAGAAGAAACACAAGAAAACATGGACTTTGGAAACAAGATGGCAAAAAGTAGAAGGCAATCGGATTTTGCTGCCTTTATATATGTCGCCTCAAAAAATGAGAAAAGTAATGATCACAAGTGGCGACGGTTGTGTTCTCGATGACTAATCAAAAGAAAAAGACGCAGATACCCAAGCGATCATCAGAATTCAATATATATACAAATTTTCCATTTCTCATTCAAAATTGTTACTTGATGTAGAAAAATTTTACAAGTGTTGAAGGTCTGTAATTCACCAAAACATGGGAAATTTACCCGAAAAACTTTTTTGGGTAAAATGTTCCACACCCTCATATCCAACTTCAACTGTGAAACATTAGGGGTTCTGTTGATATAAAAATTAGTCAACTAACGTGGACCAATTATATGGAAACACATGTCATCCAACATGGCACAAGATTAAGTACCGAGCTACTTAGAGAACTGAGCTACTCAGCGTACCGAGCAACTTATTGAGAAGACCAAATGACCAGACAGATTCAATGTTTATTGTACTACATTCATTCCTCACCATGTATAGATGTATATGCCTATTCTATAAAGGCATACTATCTATTCACATTGACAACCCAAGCGCTATAAATACATTGTAACACCCTCTCAGCAGGGCAAGCGGTGTAAGCAAGCATAATCGTGATCAAAGCAAGATACCCAGTAATACAAAACAGTGGACGTAGGCCATTTCCTTGAGGTTGAACCACTTTAAAAATATCTTGTCTTATTTCTTTAGCTCATATTTATATGTGATTAATTAATTAGATCAAATCTAGTTTTTTACATCAACAATATATATTCATTGGGTACCATGCTATGTAATTTAAATGAACATGTTATTTAGGATAACCTTTCACCACATAATTGCATAAGTCCTTAATATTTGATTCAGTTACTCAAAATCAATTTCCTTTGGAAAAGTATCTTGCTTGACGAAATAAACCAAATATACCACACCAATGTCTTTACATATATAGGCATGATGAGTTATTACTACCATTTTTATCTTTATATTTAATATTCACAACCATTCAAGTTAGGTCACTTTAGTGACTAACAAACTATTCAGTATATGAATATTTAGTTATTTTATAAATTATATAATGATTACAACAAGTGTTACTATTTTCAAAAGGCATAAAAAGGAAGTTTGCTTATAAATTAAAGAAGGAAATAGACTATTTGGAGTAACTAATACTAACCTTAATAAACACACATATTACCCCTTATTATTAACCTTATCATTGCAACCGGACTCTTTGGAGTAACCAAATCACATCAGCTTAATTATAATGAAATCATTAATAATTTGAACACTGAAAACCATATTCGCACTCTTTTCAACAATTAATACACTATTTAAATGTTATCACAAAATTCAGCATTGATTTCAAAATATATGAAGTGATTTATACAATATAATATGAAAACATAATTTATTTTTCCAAAAATAAAAAATTTTGAGTTGTAACTACAGTAACATAAACAATCTCTTCAGGATCACTCTCTAATTAGAGGAATTGTAAAATCAATTTTTAAGCGAGCTTTATTAGCGTTGATATTATTACCAAAAATGGCAAAACTGCATTTTTAGGAGTCTAAACGACGTCAAATCATAAATATTAGCTAGTGCCCATTGTTTACAATGGGTTTAGTTTATTTCGATATTTTCAGTTGACTATGTGAGTTTCGTAAAATTCCGAGCAAGAAAAAAATCTGTTGCTGAAAACGTCGCTAAAAAATTAACAAATTCTTTATTTTTTTTACCTGGATTTCTCTTAATATACAATCATGAGATCGAAACCTAAGCTCCGATACTAGATATAAACATAATCAAAAGAACATGTAAGTATCAATTTATATGGATCTATAAATTTAACACATAAATATCCAATTATACATGTTATATGTTCTTTAATCATATAAAACGTTATGTATTATATATTTAACGTTAGGATCTTAGAACAACAAGATTATCACAGATTGTGTAAACTTAAGGGATCAAAAATCATAACTTGATCATATTTAAAAGTAAAATATGATCGTGGATCACTTGAGAAAAAAAGTTGAAAAAATTACCCTCGACTTGAATATGAAATCATAATTTTAATCATTGAAGTTGTTGGCACTATACTCCATATGAATTCATAATGCGCCGGTCCGGATTTATGGGTTACTCATGGTCAACCAGTCCGACCTGAACGTTAGGTGTGAAGTGCGATGAGACAACCTAAATAATGTTACTAGTCCAGTTTTATTTCATTGACATTTCACTTGTTTAGCATGAAATTCTGATTCATATCAAGCTACGTATGGGACCTGTGGGGAGCGTCCCCGGGGCTCGAGCATTCAGAGCTACTAACGTAAAATAAAAAGGATACTTACATGTACAACTCTCTCAAAATACATAACCGCACACAACCTTTCGTAACAAAGAAGAGGGAATGAGCCGAATGCCTAGTGAAAATACAACAATATAATATAGAATCGAACGGCAGAAAAGAGACTTTAACACGTTATGCCTATGTTCGCTTGCAATTATATATATATATATATATATATTGAGAGAGAGAGAGAGAGAGAGAGAGAGAGAGAGAGAGAGAGAGAGCAAGGCTCCCATACATCATGCTTACTACATCACACCTAGTTCTAGGCCCCCAAAATCTTGTTTTTTCATTTTTTTTTAATTTTACCATGGAGTTAATCTTCCAATCAACAAATGTTCAAAAAAATAGGTCAAGATACTATTTCCAACTATTTTTTAAAAATCCAATAAAAAACTGCTGAAAATATCTTATTTATAAGGGTGAGCACCAACAGAATTTTGTGATTTTTTTAAAAAAAATAGCTAGAAAATATATTTTGACCTAATTTTTTGAACATGTGTTGGATGAAAGGTTAATTTCAAGAGAAAAATAAAAATTTTGGAAAAAATGTTTCTTAGTATCTAAAACTAGGTGTGATGTATAGAGTGTGATGTAGGAGAGTCTTCCTCTCTCTCTCTCTCTCTCTCTCTCTCTATATATATATATATATATATATATATATATATGGGATAAGGCTCACTCATATGTTCTATACATCATCCATGCATCACACTTAGTTGTAGGCCCTAAAAAAATTCCAAATCTTTATTTTTCTCTTGAAATTAACCTTCGAGTAAACCCATGTTCAAAAAATTAGGTCAAAATATATTTTGTAGCTATTTTTAAAAAATCCCCGAAAACTGCTCAAAATACCTTATTTATAAGGGTCTGAGCCAGCAGTTTTTTTGTAGATTTTTTAAATAGCTACAAAATGTATTTTGACCTAACTTTTTGAATATGGGATGATTAGAAAGTTAATTTCAAGAGAAAAATAATTTTTTGGGAGAAAAGGTTTCTTAGGACCTAGAACTAGATGTGATGTATACATCATGATGTAGGTAAGCCTCCCCTCTCTCTCTCTCTCTGTATATATATATATATATATATATATATATATAGATACACACACACACACACACACACTAGGGTTACCCGTGTTATTCGCATGGTGAAACTTTTTTTAAGTTAATATATATATATATATATAAATATATGTAATTTGAAATTCCTATATCAAATATGAGAATATGCATTCAGGTTGACACCATAAGTTCGCATGAGCCAAACCTATATGCACAAAATATTTCAAGACATTGGTTGTTGATGTAAAAAACTAGATTCGATCTAATTAATTAATCACAGATAAATAGGAATAAAGAAAATAAGACAATAGGTTTTTAAAGTGGTTCAGCCCAACAAGAATGGCCTACGTCCATTGTTCTTGTATTGCTAGTGTGTGCCTTAATCTCGATGACAGTTACCAGAGATTAATTGCCCGCTTACGGGGAGTGTTATAATGTATTTATAGCCTTGGGGATATCAGTATGAATAGACAAGATGTCGTTGTTTAATAGACATATACATCTGTACAATAAGAATGTTCATTAAATCCAATGTTCATTGAATGTGCCATCGTCGCCTGATCTTCCTGTCCAGATGCTCTGCGCACTGAGTATCTCGACAGGCTATGTAGCTCGGCATACCATATATCTCGACACGCTAAGTAACTCGGTGAGCATATGTATTTGCCATGTAAGATGACACGCGTCTCTATACAGTTGGCCCACGTCTGCTGACTAATTTTCGTATCAACATTGGTACTTAAACACGCATACTCTTGGGTATTGGCGTATTTTCCATCATTTAACCCCCAATGTTGCTCGAACACCTTTTATTACTTACAGATATCCAACACTTAGGATCTTTTCCTCTAGTCTCGTCATTTGAGCGCGAAATGGAAAATTTGTAAATATTTTGAATTTGCACCAGACGCTTGGGTATTGGCGTCTTTTCCATCATTTAACCACCGAAAACGCAATTGTCTTTTCTATTAATCATTTCTTTTCCTACTTCCTGAGGCAAGTCATTTAAAAGCGATAGGAAAAGGATCGTCATCTACTTTTCACTCCGAGATTTCTAAACTCTGTGTTTTCTCATTCCATTTTCATACTATCGTTCTTTCCATTGTCCGCCTTAGCAGATTTCTAAATTCTTTGTAAGAATTTCTTCCTTCTTCTTTCTTTGCTTTAGTCATCATGGTTTATCTTATCGAATCTTCAGATAAATTTTGAGCCGATTTTGCAATTCCCTCTTGGGTTATTCTAGAATAACTTCCATCTTCAGTTGATTTATTTTCTCTGGCCGAGGGGAACAAGTTTCCCTCACTTTTCATAGCTGAATGTGGCTTTTCTTTTCCGCCTAATCCCCTGTGTTTGGAATTTTGCCAATATTTTGATATTGTGCCTGCAAGAGTAGCTCCATTTACATGGAGGGTAGTTAATAGCGTACAGAGGTTAAACCAGATTCACGGGACTTATTTAGGGATCCTTAAAATTATGTTTTGTTATAAATGGGTTACCAGTGATATCACATTTTATTTAAAAACTAGGTTTTCCAATAAAGCTGTAGTAGTCAATCTTCCCGATGCTAATAGGGACTATTTTGATCATGGGGTTGTGTGAAAAATTGGCAACACCCTCCATCAAAAGTGAATGATGTGTACCAAGGTCCCAGATGTCCACTTTATGTCAATGGGATAGGTAG
Source organism: Sambucus nigra (assembly GCA_949130495.1). Lineage (NCBI taxonomy): Eukaryota > Viridiplantae > Streptophyta > Magnoliopsida > Dipsacales > Adoxaceae > Sambucus > Sambucus nigra. The sequence goes on along the minus strand of OX422208.1, from coordinate 642,296,337 downwards.
TTTTCAATGATTTGATTTAGCTCTGTTTATGTTTGATAAAATGCGTCACTAATATTTATATTTGCTTTTGCAGTTGATAACAAAATAAAGCCCTCGAAAGAGAGCCATATTAATATAAAGGCTTTGAAACTCATCTGGGGTTTGCATCAATCAGTTAATGGGGAGCACGTTAGAGATGCTTCTTATTTACTAAGATACAAAAATACCACCTCTTCTTTCATTGCTCGTCCTCTTGCCCCTTCTGTGGTAATCGACCTTGATCGAGTACCAGCATCTTAAGAAAGTGCCTTGGAGCTTTCTTCTTATTTAATGACGAGGAAAAGGATGATATGTGCATTCTTCGCTAAGGATGCCCCCGATACTGAAGGGACGAAGAAGAGAAAAGGGGATGGTCCAGTTGAAGGGACAAAGAAAGTGAACAATTTCACCTGTCAAGGAAGTCAGCAGAAACCTCCTGCTGTCCCAAAAGAGGCAGAACCTTTGATTGAAGGTGTTGCTATTACACAAGAAGAGGCAGCACCTTTGATTGAAGTTGTTACTCAAAGGAAATTGAGGAGAGGTCTTGTAGAGAGACGTATAGAAACTGCTGCTCGACCTTCTGATATTCAGGGTCCTTCCTCTGGGACTAGCGCTCCAGCTGTTATTACCCCGAGTTTGGCCAGGGATTTTATCAAGTCTTGGACCATTCCGGATTACTGAGCTGCTGAGGATTCCCTTTCACAAGAGAAGGTCATTGATTTTATGACCCAACATATCGCGTTAGTAAGTACCATAATTCCTAGCACTTCTTTCCATATACTGTATTCACATTCTAATTTGAGCTTATTTTCTTTTTTTTTTCCAGTTTATGACATATTTTAATAGTATCCTGGAGAGAGATGAGGCCATTAAGGCTGCAACTTCATCCAGCGGAATTAAAGAAGCTTTTGCTGCGTTATCCTAAGCCTTGAAGGACGCTCGGAAGAAGTACGATGAAGATAAAGCTGCCTGGGAAAAAAAGCTTATATCCGCAGAGTCAGCTCGTGATCAAGCTGTAAATGCCTCCAAGGAGTTGGAGGAAAAATTAAAAGTCATTGTTTCTAGAAAGAAAGAAACTGATGGCAAGCTTGAAGAGGTTGAAAGGCATAAGAAAGACCTTGAGGAGAAGGTGAGGCTTGCCGAGGAACGTGCTTCTTCTGAGAAGACAAAAAGAAAGGTCGCGGTGAAGAAATCGTTGATCTCTGGTTGGGATAAGGGGTGGAATAGAGATTTAACCTCGATTACTTGCCAGATAGAATACGCAAGTCTGAAGTACTTCAGGGATGTATGGGTCGCAACATTAAGAGATTTGGATGTTACGGATGATTCAGAGTTGTTCTAAAAACACACTCATGGCCCTCCTCATACTATTGACGAAGAAAAAGAAGATGAAGCTGCATCTGATGAGTCTTCCTTGATGATAGTAGAACAAGTCCCTGTTGCAATGCTCCTCAAGCCTCCGAGCAAGTTCAACAAGCATCAACTTCTACCGAGCAACACCAATTGCCTCCCGAGCAACCAACTTCTTCCTCCAAACCTGCTAATGATGTTATAGGAAATAAGGAGAAGGTGTAGCGTTGTTCGGCTCTTTATTTATGTTGTTCTTCTGCTTTTCTTCTCTTTCTTGTAATTTTGGTTGTAACCTCTCCTATTATGATCAATAAAATAAGTTGTTATCATCTAATTTAAATTGTTCTTTGACTTACTCTTGTTTGTATCATTGTTGATGTCTTTTTATTTTTCCTTGCTAGTTTATTGCCAGGATGGAATTCTTATCAGCTCACGACACTGAGTTGATGAAAAAATATAATGATTAAAGTGGGTCATGCAGATTTTATTGAGACCCAAATAATTGATATCCTTGGATCCGATGCTTCTGAGCGAGCAGTCGATGCATACCAATACTTGATGTATTTGTTTGATCGTGTTGTGGACAATAACGTGGCTTATTACGAAATGATTGAATATCTTCAAGGGATGATCAAGGAACTCCAAGTTCAGCACAAAGAAATCACTGCACTCTTGCACGAACGTTATGAGAAAAAATACCAACAGTTGAGTGCTGAAAGGGGCTATGACAAGTTTGTCTCTGCCCATGAGAAGGAGGAAACTGTGCTGAAACTTGAGATCGAAGAGCATAAGAACATTGCCAAGCTACTAGAGCAAGAGAATATTTTGTTACAAGAGGAAGTGAAGAAACTCAAATATGCTGCCTCCTCATCTTCGGAAGCCTTGGTCCGAGTTAATGATGAAGGTTTTTCCTTTTTAGAAACTAAAAATGCTGCATTGAGAGAAGAGTTGGAGACTTTGAAGCGAACTGTACCTACTTCCTCTGCTCGTAGCAGAGCAAAATCGTTTACCTGGGGGCGAGCAAAGGCTGGTCGGATTAATATTAAAGAGACGAGGACCCAACTGGATTTGGAAAATCAAGTCGTTCAATTGATGATGAAAAATCAAACCCTAGTAAAAATGTATAGAAAAATTCAGGGTCTTAACGACCAACTCTCTAACCAGAATTCTGCACTGGAAAGTAAAGACATTTTAGTGAAGAAGTTCCACGAGCAGCTTGAGATATTGACTTATCAATTTCACAAACAGCCTAAAGAATTTTGGATGGCTAGATACAACGAAGCTCTATGCCATCTCGATGCCCGGTTATAACAATCCAACAACGAGGGATACAAACAAGGATGGTTGAATGACTTATGTGTAATAAAAGTTTATCGAGGACTATCCTTGTGGGATTGGTGTGAGACTGGATTACTTGAATTTTCTATTCCTACCTATAAGCTCGATGTCAGCTGGATTCCAACTCGTGCCATTCCTCGGTGTTTGATATCCCAGTATCTTGGTGATTACTAGCTTCATTCAGATTTTGAGATATCTCGTCCTCAATATTTTCTTGATCGACCATGTCCGAGCAACATCAGAATGCTATAAGATATGAAATTTATCAATTCTCCCTATGCATTAGATGACCCTCCAGCCGGGATGGAACCTGTGTCAAAGTCATAAGGGAAGAAATCCATAGAATAGGAAATTTGTACTTAATGAAACAAAATTCCTGTCTATGTAGTCTGCTTGTGATTAATAAATAAAAGTTGGTCTTTATGTCCTTGGAAAGACTTTGTGAGATGTGTTTCTCATTTTTTGTTGATGAATGCATATATATATAGAGAGAGAGAGGGGGATAATTTGTCCTATTTTGCCTAGACGATGGAGCTTGCCCCACTTGCTGCCTAGTTGTAGTGACTTATCACCCATTAGTCCCTAAGCAATGGATTGATTTTCATCCCATGTTCCTGCTTAGTTGTAGTAATCGCATTAGGATTACCTTGGTGCCTAGATAGTAGATGCCTCATGAGGTCACCCATCTTTTTTCCTAGTATGGGATATCTTTTGAGATCATCCGTGATCAAATAGGCTTTGCCTTGTATGATTGCTATGCCAACTTTGTTGGTTAAATTTAGTGGTGCCGACCACCCGGAGTTGGTGGTTATTGAATGTCAACTAACTTTAATGGATGGTTGTTGATGTTGATCAATCAAAATTGATGCAGTGTGTATCACTCGTACTCCAACAAAAATTAACCAAAAAAGGAATACGGAAAAACCAACACTTTTATTCATGCAAAGAGAAACGTGTACATGTAAATCTGTATTACTGGTAATACTTGCGCAAATGCTTTGCATTCTATGTATTTTTAAACTCTTACACCTCTAAGGTTTCTATTCTGTAAGTCCCAGGGCGAACAACTGTAGTTACTCTGTAAGGCCCATGCCAGTTAGCTTCTAACTTGTTATGCTTCTGAATCACCTTCTTGAGCACATAAATCCCCTCTTTGAGTTCACATTTCTTCACTCTTTTATTGTAGAACATGGTTGTTCTCTGTTGGTAGGTTGCGTTCCTGATTGTTGCATCCTCTCGAACGTCCTCGAGCATGGCTAGGTCTAAGCGTCTCATCGAATTGCTTATAGGAGAGTTAAAATTAAGTACCTTATGTGTAGGCAGGCCCAATTCGACTGGGATAATTGCCTCGCTTCCAAAGGCAAGCATGTAGGGTGATTCACCAGTAGCTATTCGGGGTGTTGTACGATATGCCAAGAGCACAGAGTGTAGCTCGTTAATCCAATTTCCTTTTGCTTCATCCAGTCGTTTCTTCAAGCCGTTCAGCAGAGTCTTGTTCGTCACTTCAGTTTGTCAATTACTCTATGGGTGGTCGGGCACAGAATGGATCTTCTGAACATTGGATTGATGACAATATGTAGAGAATTTCTCATTATCGAGTTCGGTTCCATGGTCTATGATAAAGGCATGTGGCAATCCATACCTGCAAATAATATTCTTTCATATAATCTGGTACACCCTTTCATACGACATATCAATGAGAGGTTCGGCCTCGACCCACTTGGTGAAATAGTCAACAACGACTACTAGATATTTAAATCTCCCTTTGGTGGTCGGCAGAGGTCCGACCAAGTCTATACCCCACATAGCAAATGGCCAAGGGGATGTAATGGGTGTTAACAATGCCTGGGGGGTTCTTCGGACAGAAGAGAAACACTGGCACTTGTCGCATTTCTTTGCATAGGATGTGAAGTTAGCTCTCATCATCGGCCAATAATATCCCTGCATCATTATCCTTTGTAGGAGAGTCGGTCCTGCCACATGAGCTCCACAAGAGCATTCATGAACCTCTTCAATCATATTTTTGACTTCCGAGGGATGCACACATCTCTGTAAACCTGTGATGATCCCCCTTCTGTATAAAATGCCATTATTTAGTATATATCGAGCAACTTTAAACTTTAACCTCTTGGCTTCAAGTTGGTCAGTTGGCACAACCCCTTCTTCGATGTATGACCTGATGGGATCTATCCAGGATGGCCCCATATCTAGGGAAATGAATTTCACCATTAAATCTTCATCGATGCTCCGTTCTGCCAATATCTCGATAGGAATCTTTCTTCATAGCTTAGTGCGAGTAGCTGAGGCTAACCGAGATAATGCATCAACCCTCGCATTCTCTAATCTTGGGATTCTGATCAAATGAACTGCAGTAAAGGTGGATATAATCTCCATAACTCTAGCATGGTATTTTGACATCAAGTCTCCCTTCGCTGCGTACAACCCCAAAATCTGATGTACAATTAATTGTGAATCACTAAACACAATTACCTACTTTGAATGCAATGTTTTTGCCAAATTGAGGCCCACAATCATGGTTTCATATTCGACCTCATTATTGGAGGCTTTAAATTGAAAGCGCAGAGCGTATTCGACATCCAATCCATCAGGTCTATTAAGGATTATTCTAGCTCCACTTCCTGTTGCACACGAGGAGCCATCAACATATAGGTTCCACATAGGTATCTCCTTATCAAACTCTTGGTATGATAAGGTTCCCTGATGGAATTTTTGGCACTTTCTTTCATTGTTCTCCATTACTGTACCGTTACTCGATGACACTTTTTGCTCGTTATTCGTCTTTTCTAACGAATCTGCCACCGTTAATTGATCGGGTACTATCCTTGATGAACCCGTAGCATCCATGGGATTTTCTACGTTAGGCTCTTGCTGGTAAGGGATATCTGGGTAAGTGAACTCCGCGATGAAATCGGCCACCGCCTGCCCTTTGAGTGAGAACCTTGGCTCATAAGCAATATCATACTCGCCCAGTTCGACTGCTCAGTACATTAGTCTTTCGAACTTTTCTCGATTGTGCAAGGCCTGTTTAAGTGGCATATCAGTGTACATCACTATGGTATGGGACTGGAAATAAGGTTTCATCTTTTTACTCGCTTCTATTAGAGCCAATGCTAGCTTTTCCAACTTTGGATATCTATTTTTTGCTCCTTAGACTGCTTTGTTGGTGTAGTACACAAGTTTTTGTACTCCATCTTCCATTCTTATTAACGCTGAACTGACTGCGCTCTCCGAGACAGCCAAGTACAAGTATAATCTTTCGCCCATAACTGGCCTGGAGAACAGTGGAGGTGTCCCCAAATATTTCTTCAGTTCTTGAAACACCTACTTGCATTCGTCGTTTTATTCAAAAGTTGTCCTAAGGGTCTTGAAGAATGGGAGACATCTGTCCGTTGTTCCCGATACAAACCTGTTAAGAACGGCGACACGGCCTATGAGTCTTTGCACTTCCTTCTTCGTAGTTGGAGATTGTAATTCAAGTAGAGCTTTGATCTTGTCCAGATTCTCTTCGATGCCGCGCTGATTCACCATATACCCGAAGAACATAGCTTCTCATACACCGAATATGCATTTTATTGGGTTCAACTTCATCTTATATTTGTACAATTGATAAAAGGTTTGGGTGAGGTTAGCTAGATGGTCGGCGGCTTTCTTGCTCTTAGTTAGCATATCGTCGACGTAAACCTCCATGTTTTTACCGATTTGCTCTGCGAAAACTTTATTCATCAACCTCTGGTACATAGCGCCTGCATTTTTAAGTTCAAATGGCATGACATTATAGCAGTATGTTCCCCTTGGGGTAATGAAAAAAGTACTCTCCCTGTCTTCTGGTTTCATCTTAATCTGGTTGTAGCCAGAGTAAGCATCCATGAAGCTCAAAAACTCATGCCCCGAGGTAGCGTCCACTAGCTAATTAATTCGGGGCAAGGGAAAGTGATCTTTTGGGCAAGCTTTATTGAGATCAGTGAAATCTACGCGCATCCTCCACTTGTTATTCTTCTTTTTTACCATAACAACATTGGCTAGCCAGTCGGGATATTTGACATCTTCGATAAAGAAGGCCTTTTCTAGCTTCTCAAATTCTTCTTGGATTGCCTTATTCTTCTCTGGGCTAAATACCCTTCTTCGCTGCTTCACCGGCTTGGCCTCCTTATTAACATTGAGCTTTTAGAATAGGAAAGTCAGATCTATCCCCGGCATGTCTTCGTGGATCCATGAAAAAGCTTCCTTTCTATGACGTAGAAATGCCACTAGCTCCTATTTTATGAATGGATCTAGAGAAACGCTGATTTGAGTTGTTCGTTCTGGTCGTTCATTATTCAGAATGATGTTCTCTATAGTTTCGACAACTTGGCCCTTCACAAGTTGAGATTCATCTCTGGGGTCCAAACTCTCGATCTCCGCCTCTTCAGACTCGTCCACCTGGTAGGTGGTGGATTTCTTCCTCGCCTCTTCTAGTCCTTCCTGCTCGGCAGACGAATAGTAACATTCCCGAGCTACTTTTTGGTCGCCTTTCACAACTCCAACTCCAAAATTGGTCGAAAACTTCAAGCACTGATGTACCATGGATGGTACGGCCTCAAACTTCTTTAGGCCTACTCTTCCCATGATTATGTTGTAGACTGATTAGACGTTCTTATCCATTACGAAAAAACGTACTTTTTCTATTCTGCATGCAGGCCAGGTTCCCATGAGCATGTCTAACTTGATTGTCCCAAGTGGAAAGACCTTCTCCCCTGTAAAATCAAGGAGGGGCCTATGATATGGCTCCAACTGGGCTAACTTTAAATTCAAACTATTAAAATAGGGTAGAACATGATGTCTGCAGAACTATCATTGTCTACCAGTACACGTGAAATCACTACATCCTTCATTCTCATTTTGACCACTAAAGGATCGTCGTGAGGATATAATACGCCAACAAGATCATTTTTAGAAAATGCGATGACCAGTTTGTCCCTATTCACCTTTCTCAGACGATCATCCTCAGTTAAATTTATACGTTGTATGTAAGAACAAGCTTGAGCCTCATTGAGGTAAGCTTTCCGTTCGGCGGTATGATCTCCTCCCCTACATCGCCACTTGTAATTATATTACATTCAAACGATCCGAAATAGATGGAAAATATCTCGAGTTCCGGTTGCCTTGGCTTTTTAGGGAGGTCAGGATCATCCTCTGGATTATCTTCATGGTTCCTCTTGTTATCATCTCTTGGTCGACAAGGAGATTTGGACCTTGGTCTTCCTCTTTTTCTAGTCTTCCCACCATTATGGCGATCGATGGACTTGCTCAATTTTTCGTGCCAGATAAGCGCTTCGATCTCATTCTGGAGAGCTATGCAGCCTTTGGTCGTATGGCCGTGATCTCTATGGAACTCGCAATACTTGGATTTATCCCTCTTCTCGGGGTTTGTCCTCATTTTCTCTGGCCAATTTAGCTCTTCGCTGTTCTTGATCTCTTCCAGAATATGGTTTATATCACCTTCAAGGGCGTGTAATTCCCATACTTCTTCAATTGCTCGAATGCCTCCTTGGATTTTGGTCGCTTGCCGTTACCATTGCACTTTTGGTCCTTCTTCTCAGTTGTACCTTCAGCCTTGGTCTCTTCTTTAGTGCCAGGGTTCTTCTTCGCAGCCATGGCCTCTTCAGCATTCATGATCTTGGTTGCTTTAGCCATCAGTTCTGTCATGGATTTAGGGGGGTCTTTAGCTAATATATAATATTAACTTGTCCGGTAATAGACCACTCATTAGAGCTGTTATTATTGTTTTCTCCTCGTAGTCAATCACTTCCAACTTCTCGTTATTAAAACGAGTGATGTAATCCCTGGTGATTTCTCCTGCTTTCTGCCTCACACTCAGTAGGTGTGCTAATCTCTTAACTGGCTTGGCTCCAAAGCAAAAGTTTCCTATAAATAGCTCCGCCAATTGATGGAAAGTAACAATCTTTCCCCGAGGAAGGTTATTGTACCATATCTGGGCTGACCCAGTGATGGTTCCTGAGAAAGCCCTGCACCGCATCTCGTCTGGAACTGGGTAGATGTCAGCAGCGGCCTGGTACTGCTCGATGTAGAGGGCGGGATCAGTTTTTCCATCATATTTGGGTGTCACTATCGGGGCTTTAAACTTTGATGATGTGGGAAAATCCACTACAGTATGCACGAAAGGTGACCCTTGGAAAAAAGTTCTTTGGAGAGGATTCTTGGCCTTAGCCATTTCCCCTAGTCGGTCTTCCAATCTCTGAATGGATCCCTTCCACACGTCATTCGCAACCTTGGGCCTATTTGCCCGAGCAACAGAGCGCGCTAAATTCTCCTCTTGGGATCTTTCATTACGGGTTACTGGTGTGATTGGGAAGAACCTTCCCTTAGATCGGTTGGTCGTTGATAATTCCTCGACGCACTCCTAGGGGGATTTCGATTCCTCTTAGGGCCCAAACGGTCAAAAGGGGAGACTCATCTCAACCTTTCCAAAGCGCTTGTTCACTCAGGAGTTAGTGTAACATTTTGTCTAGAATTTGTAGCTCTTATAGATGAAGTTCGTGAAGGTTGATATGAAGGATCATCAGACCTCTCAGTATGATGAGAACCACTGCGCCTGGGTTAAGAAACATTCGGGAATAGTGTACGCCTGGTTCTTGAGGATAGCAGATGGATATTTCTCTGAACGCTTCGTTGTCCTGATTGGGCAGGTGATCCGTTACGAACGGTCTGAATGAGTTGCCGCATAGTTTCTTGCATAGCCGTTTGCCTTTGGGCCAAGTTGGCTACTATTCCTGTAAGTTGATCGATAGTTGGAGGAGCATAGGTATTTGGGGGGCCACCGGTATTATTCCGTGCGCTAGATTCTGGGATCTCAGCCATTAGTAATAAGTTTTTGGTGAAAAACGCTACGTATAGTCGTTTTGCACAGACGACGCCAATCTATTGATGTAAAAAATTAGATTCGATCTAATTAATTAATCACAGATAAATATAAATAAAGAAAATAAGACAATTGATTTTTAAAATGGTTCAGCCCAACAAGAATGGCCTACGTCCACTATTCTTGTATTGCCAATGTGTGCCTTAATCTCGATGATAGTTACCAGAGATTAATTGCCCGCTTACGAGGAGTGTTACAATGTATTTATAGCCTTGGGGCTATCAGTATGAATAGACAAGATGTCGTTGTTTAATAGACATATACATCTGTACAATATGAATGTTCATTAAATCCGATGTTCATTGAATGTGCAGTCGTCGCCTGATCTTCCTGTCCAGATGCTCTACGCGCTGAGTAGCTCGACAGGCTATGTAGCTCAGCACGCTGAGTAACTCGGTGAGCTTATATATTTTCCACGTAAGATGACACGTGTCTTTATACAGTTGGTCCACGTCTGCTGACTAATTTTCGTATCAACATCGGTACTTAAACACACATACTCTATTTGATTTAATTGTTAAAGAGTAATTGATAATTTTAGATATAACACGATAACACAGTATAAAAGTCACCAAACTAATCAAAATTAACATGAAATAATGTATTTTTGCCAATAATTTAATACATAAACGTGTCATTTTTATGTCAAAATTTTGACTCATGTTAGTGGTGTTATGAGTGTGTTAGTTTTTAAATAGATTAACATGGTAAAACAAAAATGCTTGAAATTATTTTTAAGTAGTAAAAGGACTTTTAATAATTTTTTATCTTATTATTTAGTATTTATGAAATATATTTATAACTATTAAAGAATAGTCAATCATTTACCAAAATTGACACAAAATTGATATGAAAGGTCTTGACACCAACATGGTATGGTCGGGTAAAAAAAATCTCTTATTAGTATTGTTTGCCTGTTAGTTTTTTGAAAGTGGTTAACATAATAAAGTATAAAAAATTTCTTATATTTATTTTGGATTAATTACACTCGAGTCCTCAATACTTTGACCATCTTTCCACTTTTCATCATTTACTTTCAATTTTTCCTATTTACACCCATAACTTTGGAAACGGTTATAATTTACCCCCTCCCGTCCAACTCCGTTAACTTTTGCTAAAAATCGTTAGTCATGTGCATGGCATATGAGATTAAGCAAGGGCATTTTTGTCCAAACCTAATTATTTTTTAAAAAAATCTTTAAATAACGGAAAAAACATTTAAAAATTAAAAAATAACTAAAAATACAAAAAAACATTAGAATAAATTCTGAAAATATGAATATATATTTAAAAATTCCAAAAATATATAAAAATATAAAAAAAGCTAGAATAAATTCTGAAAATACCAAAAAATTAGTTTAAAATATTTAAAAACATTGGAATAAATTATGAAAATATGAATATAAATTTAAAATTGTCAGAAAATAATAAAATATATATTTTAAAATTTTTAAATATATAAAAATAAACTTGGAATAAATTCTAAAAATATGAATATATATTAAAAATTATGAAAATGCCAAAAAATATTTTAAATAAAAAAAACTTGGAATAAATTCTGAAAATATGAATATATATTTAAAATTTCAGAAAATGAAAAAAAAAATTAAAATACAAAAAAAAAACTTGGAATAAATTCTGAAAATATGAATGTATATTTAAAAATTCTGAAAATACCAAAAAATATGTAAAATCTGCAAAATTCTAAAATCTAATTGATGAAAATTTTATTTCCCACAAAAAAAATTATTGCCACCAATAAAAAATGATTTTCATCGATATAAATTATTTTCAGCAATAATAAATCATTTCCAGCAAAATAAAATTTATCTCCAATAGTATAAAAGTATTTCCATTATTTAAAAATTATTCCAGTAAATAAAAAAAATCGACAATAATAAATAATTTCTAGTGTATAAAATATGATTTCGGCAATATAAAATTATTTCCAACCAAATTTCTATTAAATCATAAAAAATAGAAAAAACACATAGCAATAAAAAAGATACACAAAATATTAAAAAACATGAAAAATAGAGAAAAAAGAAAAAAATACATTAAAACAGAAAATAAATATAACATAATTTGTTTTTTTGTCCAAAATAAACTTAAAAATAGATTTTCAATACAAAAAACTAAAAAATAAATAAATAAAACAAATAAAAAATATTCAAAACATTTGTAAAATAGTAATTATTTCCATAAATTATTTTTCAAAAATAATTAAAAAACATAAATTATTTTCCACTCCCATCCACGCCCACCCCTCGCCAGCCCTAGCCGGCCACCCCCAACCGCGATTCCTGCCCTTGCCCCGCCACCCCCCAGCCCACCTGCTCCTTGTGTGTGTGTGCGTGCGTGTGTGAGAGAGAAGAGAGATGTGGAGAACACCCCATCCCCCAACAACCCCGTCCCCCTGCCCCAAATCTATTCGTGTGTGTGTGTGTGTGCGTGTGTTGATGGGTGAGTGTGTGTGTTTGAGAGAGAGAGATGGGTGAGAGGAAGAAGAAGAGAGAGAGATCGTGGTTGAAACTGTGAGTGTGTAGGGTTTTTAAAAATAAAATGACCAACATACCCTCTATTAAAATATCCATGCAACTCATGTGAGCTATTTCCCTCCAAAAAAATAGACGACAGTCACGTTTTGGGGCAACTTGAACTGTCAGTTAAATTATAGGGTGTAAACTGAAAAAATGGAAAGTACATGGTGGAAAGTGGAAAAAGAGTCAAAATATAGGGGCCCCAGTGCAATTAACCCATTTGTTTTTGTGGAAAGTCAAATTTGAAAACTTAGTTAATGTTACTTAATATAGATTGCACAGATATTACACGTGTGCTGATGAAAAAATTCACATTATAATAGGGGTGTGCACGGGTCGGTTCGGTTCGGTTTTGGACCGCAATTCAGACCGAACCGATCGGTTCGGTTTTGGAAAAAATCAGACTGAAACCGAACCGACGATGAAAAAAACATCCGATTTCGGTTCACATCGGTTTCGGTTCGGTTCAGTTTCGATTCGGTTTTAACCGATTTTCAGTTTTGGTCGGTTTTTTGTAGGTCGGTTTTGGAGGTTGGTTAATGGTGTTTGGATATAAAAATAAAAGATATTTAAGGGTTTTTTAATATATAATATTGATGTCGGTTCGGTTCGGTTCGAATCGATTTTTTCTTTGTCTAAACCGATAACCGAACCGATATTGTCGGTTTTTTAAATCCTTAAACCACAAACCGAACCGGGCTAAAAAAAACTGCCGGTTTCGGTTCGGTTCGGGCCGGTTCGGTTCGGTTTTCGGTTCGGTCGGTTTTTTTGCACACCCCTACATTATAATTGCATTTATTAAATGGGAAATACAATTTTGAAATAAAAAATATAGGGTGTAAATTTTTTGTATCAAACTATTTTTTGAATCAAATATTGTTTATAAACTTTGGTTAAAATCATCTAGTGCTATTAAAAAAAAGTTATTTCATTCTACACTATAAATTTTTAACAATGGTTTCAATTCAAAATATATTTACTGATTTTATTAAGTAAACTATTGTATAAATATTTTCTCTCTTTTAAAATCAAATTGGTAATTTTGAAAAAATCTAACATGCTTCAAAAGATTTATCTTTTCAATATAAGCATGATTTGTCCTTTCAATATAAGATTTGTCTTTTCAATATAAGTATGCGTGTACCCGTCCCGGTGGCACGATAATAAATTTGTTTGGGTATTTTATCTCTCCAGAACTCATGCATGAAGACTGTGCTAATAGAAATAGTGTTGTGATTACAATTTTATTCGGAGACACAATAAATAGGTGTCAATTACAATTTTAGTACAAATTACTAATTGTGCCCAAGTCAATATCAAAAAATTAATTGGGACCGAATCCCAAACATTCCGTAATATAATTATCACTACCAAACTAATGATATTAGATAGAAATTCTTTAATGACTTTATTGTCATCCCCTCTCAAATTTATGACAATGCAACATATAATACTAAATATCTAGTTTGAAGAAATGAGAATAGGGTGTAATACTAAATATTATCTTTCCCTCTCTAATTTATGACAATGCAATATATAATACACACTATTATGAGCCAATCCCACCCTCATTTCCTCCCAACATGCTAGGTCTGCATAAAACAAAAAAATCAATGCGAGTTGAAATTACACCCATTGAATAGTGATCCAAAACATCGCCCAATGTATTGTGTATTCATCTTGTATTTTCTTATAAAAACATTGAATAAAAAAATGGACACTATAATGTATTTTGAAATCTCATTGAAGAAGCATAAAAATAAAGTGCCTATCATAACGGGTAGAAAAGACTTAAAAATGATATCGAAAAAATATATAACCAATTTACCCAATTTACCGAAAAAGTGATTTGGCCTCACCATGCTGTCCTTTTTTTCACATTGATTTAGGTGTTTTAACAGACACCTCAAGCCCTACACAACAAAAATATATCTACAAATTATTTAAAAAATGATTGTTTCGGGCTCAAAATGTATAAAATAACATGCTCTATTTTTATAGAGAAATGATTCGAGTTCCGGAAAAAATCACTGTGCTACCTTGTGGTATGGGTCCCGCCAAGACAAAATAATTTATTATATAGTGAAAGTGATATGCCTATCAAATTTAAATTGGGTATCAAAGTTCAAATATAAACAATAGTCACAACTCAAGAAGTCTACAATAAAAAAAGACATTTATGATAAAGAAAAACAAAGAAAGGGAGTGATATTAGAATAATGAAGAAGAGAGACGCGTACCGGTATTTGGAGTGAAATGAAACAGGACATAGACCGTGTTGATTTTTGGAATGACTGAGTCGCTCATAAATCATAAAAAAAGTGAAAAAAAATAACGAAACACAACTTTAGAAAAAATCCCTACTAAGTATCTACCTATCACTAATCCAAATACCCAAAATGAATGCCACAAAATAAAGAAAAAGAAAAAACAAATCAAATAGAGTGAAATTTTAACAGTTAGTGTGCTAATATTGTGAGATTTGCAAAACCAAACGTAAAAACCATATTAGAGTGCACATGATCTTGCAAGAAAAGAAGTGTGGAATGAATTAAAAGCTAAGAAAAGAAGTGTAAACCACCGTAGAGATACCTAAATATTTAAGAGATGATAAAGAAGTCATAGACTAAAAAGAAACCTCATACTTCATAATTCAACTTAAGAAAAGAAATTAAAGAGTTTAAAATGAAACAAAAGAAACCTCCTGTAAGTCTTGACATCCTCCCAGAGAACCAAAATAAACAATATATAAAAATATAGATTACTAATATGTTGATAACATTGCGTTAATTGGGAAAGAATAAATAAAGTTGACATTCTCCCATAGATTTATCGGTTGCGTTAAAGTGAGAGAGATAACTGGATTCCTTTGGAACAGATATAGATGTGAGAGAGATAAAACACCCTTTCGTGGCTATAAGCTGGAAGAGTTTGAGTAAGATAAAATACCCTTTTGTGCTTGGTTATCTTAACCTGTAAACAAAAGAAATAAACAAATGAAAAAAAAAACAGGTAAAATATTTGAGAATGACAGAGAGAATAGATTAACTGAATAAATGTCATTTGCGCCATTAAAAGCAAACGAAAAGAAAGGGGAGCGGGTATGAGAAAATCCAAATCCAAATCGTTCTTCCCAAAAAACGCCATTTGCGGACATTTTCAGTTGTAACATTAAAATGCCATTTGTCGATAGAGGAAAATACGGTGGTGGTGTTATATGTCTCAACGATGACGGTTCTTCCCACGCGACGTTGTTAATGAAGAGACATGGGAGGGGGTATGAGAGAGGTCCATATTAAAGGAGTGAGTGTTTAATGGAGTGTAGGGACAGAGAAAAGGTGGGTCTACAAATTATATGAAGGGGGAAGAGATAAAGTAATAATAGAGAGGGTCGGATACTATAACTCTCTTCTCTTTTCATTTCCAACCGAAGACTTCAAAGAAAGTTAAAAATGAAGGGGGAATAAATAGATATCTTTTTCTCGAGCCTTGTGCTCTGATAAAGTGTAAATGACCTAATCTTCTTAAGCATTCTGAACCGTTAGATATAAACCGCTAAGATTTAATCTTATCCACCAGTTGGGGAGGACCAAAACCCCATCCTCCTTTATATATACTAGGTGATCCCACGTGCGTTGTACGTGCGATTGAATCCGGGTATTCAATTTAAGCATTAAAAGAGGAAGGTAAAGAGAGAAAGAGTCCCAAAATATATTATTTAAAGTTATAAATTTAAGACTATTGTTAACAACACGTCACATATAGAATAACAAAATAAATAAACATGCAAGTAAAATAATGCCTAACATGAATTGAAAAAATGCCTAAACTAATAAAATCGTTAACCTATATTCTCAAAAGAATGATTCATCAAGATTCTAATAGTTTAGATACATAGCTTGGAGTTTTCCATGTGCTTGCGGAAGATTTGAATCACTGTAATAGACTATGTAATAAACAACAAGACTGAATTGGAAAGCTTCTGAGAATGGTAAATTTATATTAAATTAGTAAAGAAACATAGCAACTTTTATTCCTTGTCATTAAAAAATTGCTTTTCCCAACAAAATAGTAAGAATTGTAGTGAAAAAAACATGTAATGAAGACCTTGAATGGGTATCAATATAGTGGTACAACAAAATCTTTTCTTAATCCCAAAATATATTAATCGTGCAAGTACACACCAAAACAGTAACATAAGAAAAAATAGTTGTTGGGGGAAAATTTCGAGGCAGTTTATTGTATGTTAAGGTTTTAGCGGAGAGGGAAAAGGAAATTTTTTTAAGGACGTTCATATATGAGTTTGAAACTAATGTTCTCGCTGCCAAAAATTGAGTTAAGTAGAACGACTATACTCTTTTATTTTTTCGTTTATTAATCGGATCCTCTTAAGTTTTTTCTTCAAGATTTTACGCCAAAAAATGTCCAACGTTGCGATATGAATCTCTTAAAGCGCTGCCTTTGATAGCTATTAATTCCAAGAAAGTACAAACATTCATTCAAATGAATCAAACAATGTAAATACGAACCAAATTCTTTTCATTTTGTGCTTAAGTTCAGTTCCCAAAAATAATAAATTCCATCTAGAGTGATATACATGTATGGAACAAGGTGGTTATGTTTTCAGGTTAGTCTCAATCACACGAGTCTTTACAAAAACAACGATTCATCCCCAAATCAAGCATTTTTTGCCTATTGAACAATATAAACATCCTATAATACCATAACTCATGAAATAAATCTAATAAACCTCTACAAATGGAAATTATAGCAACAAACATCTAAGAAAATCAAAACAACATAGAGAGAGAGCAAAAATAAATATTTTCAAATATGTTCCACGTAATAAATTAATGTAAAAACAAATAGCTCTTTAAACTTTGCTTTTAGGATAAATACTTCACCATTCATAAATGTTATTAAAGCTCATGCAGAACAACATGAACAACACAAACATAATCCAACCATGAGTAACCAAAAATATAAACTTCATTACTCTAAATCTCAGGGCTTAACCATTTTTTCAAGAAATCTCATCTACCCACTCACTAAAATAAAAAAAAATGAATACTCATTTGCTCTTATAGTTGTCTAAAGTATCAAGTTTCGGTGTTCACCCACAAGACATCAACTTACATTTCCTGTGTGAAAAAAGAGTGGGGAAAGAACCCAAATGAGTGTTACAAGTTTGGATTCAGCAAACACTCGGATGGTAATGTGTAAATTGAAGGATTCATGTGATTGAGACTAACCTGAAAACTGGGTTGTTCTTTGTTACTCTCTGAAGCTAGAGTTGGAACCTTGTTGAGTCTGAGGGATTGGATATTCGCATAGAACATAAATATGGGTGGAGATCGTAATGGAGTTTAGAAAATCTCCTAGGTTTGAAGTTTTATTAGTCTAAGTGATTGAATCTTCTTCAATCTATTGGCTATGGAAGTTTAACCCAAATATATTGACTCGTCGAATTAAATCACCAAGTGGATTTTTTAATAAAAAAATTTATAATGATTAAGGAAGTTAGGAGATACACTGATGTAAACATACCTGCAACTGAGATATTGATTCGTCCAAATACCTGTTATGGAGCTGAGGTATATATGGCTATCGAAAGGGGCAAAAATTAATGTAGATTAAATATAAACCTAGGGTTTCAGATTTTAAATATGGGTGGAGAATCAATTTTTAGTTCTAGGGTTGGAAGATTAACGTTGTGATTTCTCGTATGTGGGAATGAATTGGAGAATTAATTTTAGGGCAACTGAATTTGGATTTCTAGGGTTGGAAAATGCATGTATTTGGATGCTTGGTATGTGTGAATGAATTGGAGAGATATGGGATGAAATGGACGTGGGAATTTCGTTTGAGCTAATGAACAGGGGGTATATGTGAGACTATTATTAAGGGTATAATAGGTTATTTAAATTTGATGAGGGTAGTTTAGTCGTTTGGCCATTGAAGAGGAACTCCACTCTTTTTAAGTAGTATATATATATATATACACACACACACACACACACACAGACACACACACACACACACACACACACATTAATGTATGAAACCGTTTTTATTCCCCAAAACGTAACTTGTCCCGATTAAATCATGTTAACCCTAAGAAGAGATCATTTTTGCTTATCTTGCCAAACAAAATACCATTTGTTTATTTTTGCCAAATAAAATACCATTTGCTTATCTTGCCAATCATGTTAACCCTAAGAAGAGATCATTTTTGCTTAAACAAAATACCATTTGTTTATAACGAATACTTCTTTTATCGAAATCACTCATTTACTTACATCATATTTATCTTAGTATTTTCCTTGAAAATAATCTTTCAACACACACATGCTCCGTGTTAAAAAATACTTGTTTTTCGCTGAAAACCTTTCACAACTACGCACTTTGGTTAATTTCGGGTTTAAACCTCCTTAGGTTGCTTAATTACCCGTTTAACCGCTTCACACAGACATTAGCCAAATTCTCATATTTTTGGTCCATATTATCTTTTGAACCTGGATATTTACCAATTCATTTCATGTTAGGTTGTCTTTTCTTATATTCACAACACAACCTATTTTTTTTACCATGTTCCACTATCTTTTTCTAGGAGTCCTCAAATAACCGTGTACTTTAACGTGCTTCACACCGTTGGCTACACTACCATATGCTTTGGCCAGTATTTTAGGTCTTTCACCCTAGGGCTTCAGGCCTTTCTTAATTCTTTTTCGGTCTCATTCTAGTCCATATTAATAAGTTTCAATATTTTTTAAATGTCCACATTATTCCACTTTTACTGGCCGAAGCCAAAAATTCTGGGGATTTCATCCCTCCTTGTGTTACACTTTGAAAATTACCATTTCTTGTCCTTTACATACATGCATTGATTTTATGCCCCAAATCACTTTCATTTATATCTATTTGTGTAACACAATTTTCAATATTTTTATTTCATAAAATTATTCCACTTTACGTAAAATTATCATTTTATCCATTTGTTTCCAAACTTGTATTTTTCTCCATTTTCACAAGTTCTATTTTTACAAACATTGTTAAGTTATCACACAAACTTATTAAATGCCTTTAACTCATTAACACTTCTTTAACACCTTGGAGTAACATACTTCTCAAGTTGAAAATCTCTTAATTTCATTACTCTATTTACTAAGGAAACCTTTAATATTTTCAGGAGTACTTTGCAAGAAAATATCATTTTTCCTTCATTATCATGTGTAGTCTTAAAATGCACACTTATCACATTTTCTACATTTATTCACACACTTTAAGGGCCGAAATTTTTATTTTTTTTATTTCATGTTAAAACTCATTAAATCCTTTACTAAACTGGTTCATATGCTCTTTGCTAATTTACTACTAGTTTATACACATGGGAAGAGGGATTTTAAGTCCAAAATCCAAGAAAATGAGTTTAACACATGATTGATTCAAGAAATTTCATAATACTTGCAAAAACATGCCTTTCAAGACTGAAAGACATTTTTGTTCTTCAAACTTTAATAATTGTCTAACTTTATAAAATCCTAATTTTTACAAGAAAACTTTGAGACATTTGTTTATAAAATATTTCCAACAAGATAAATATTACTTCAAACATTTAATTCCATAAAATGTCCAAATACCAAGTTTTCTTAACCCCGTTTTGATCCGTTGTGAGGGCAGCTTGACAACTCATTTAATCCAATGGTCACGAATTTGACAACATTTTCTGATCCTGCAAAAACTAATTTTTGTAGTTTCATAGATCTAGTTCGAACGAGAACTATTATGTCGTTCGACACAAAATAGATTTCGTTCAAACGAGAACTTCATCCCATTCGAACGTACTTCGAACGAGGTTTTAATGAGGGTGGGTTTTCTAAACAGGGGTGGGTCATTGGAAGATTGTTTGAAGCATCATTCCAACGAGATAGGAATCTCGTTCGAACGATCAAAGGTCTCATTCGAACGACCCTAACTTAATAGTGATGTATTGTTATGTAATTTTTTTTAATCTATTATGATCCAAAAGCATACCCATATTAGTTCCAGTAAAAAAATAAGAGCCAAAAGTGTGACAATCTGAATATAATTATGATTAATTATGCTTAAATCATGCTTATCTTATGTTATACAAGTAATTTGTTATTAATATATATGATGTTAAGTTATTATATTTAGTCTAATCCTACCTTCAGAAAGCATGAAATATAGAATTAGTTATAAATATAAAATTTTGAAGTTTCGGTAGGAATATTCAGGTTGGAGACTCGTTTTGACCCTTATAAAATAACAATTGACTTGAGGTGAAAACTAGATAGTTGTAGACAGGTGAGTTAGAGTTGTAACACAATAAACGGTGTATAAAATGGAGGTCCGAGTAAGAAGTTATACCAAAATTACTAACGAAGGGCAAATTTGTCCATCCGTTTAAGTGGTAATTTGTCCTTTATACCCAACAAGTGTCTTAAATTGATCCGTTTGAGGTGTAGGCTGGTTTGGCTGACCTTATACCTTTGAAATAACCTTATACTTCAGCCAAAAGCATCCATGAGGAATTTAATCTTAATGAGAGAGAATAGGGAAGTTTCGGAAGAAAGCGAGGAGGAAACGTTGGAGAAAAATTCAAAGGAAATTACGTAAACGTCCCTAAGGTAATCCTACGTGTAAATCTTGTTATTTTTCTTATATTAATGATTAAAATTATAGAAATCATAGTTTTTTTACTAAACTTTCATGTATTAAGGTATACGTATGAATATATACAATTTTAAACAAAGATGAATGTGTAAACCCTTAAATTGTTTCGTTTAGTAACCTTATTTATTTAAACTTCCATATATTTTTGTATACTTAATGGAATTCATTAATTCCAGTTGTAAATGAAAATAGACTCATATATGTATGACATATCAGAAAATAATGTGAAAATACCAAGAAATGCATCTTTGGTGAGAGTTTGAAGTTCGGGTATAAAATCTTCCCCAGGGGTGAAAGTATGCACGCCATGTGTTTGATGTTTTGCTTGACATAGCAAATGAACCTTAAAAATTATGAAACTTTAATTTTGTATTTTTCAATATGTTTATTGATGTTGGGTGAAATATCATATAAAGTTATGATGTATATAAATTATGAAAATTCCTGGAAATTGACTGAACGATTGATGAGCCTATAGGGCAGATTTGCTATGTATTTAAGAAATGGGCATAACTTGCTCTAGGAAACTTGAAAAGATGCACCGTCTTTTGTATTTAAATCTTAATATGATAAGGATTGAATTACCAAGAAGAAATAAATGTATGTTTGGTCTATGATTTTGATATGTCAAATATATTAACATGAATTATGATGGAACTTCACTTGTAATAAATGATTTGAATAGAATCATATGATGCTTATGAATTGAGTTGTGTTCGAGATATTCCTTGGATTGTCGATATTCTTATGATGACACTAATATTGTAAGAATTATAGGAAGGGAATAAGAACTGGTTGAACAAGTGTCGGACAAAGGAAAAGGAAAGCCTGTTAAATTACCAAGGCGAGTGTAGTTATGATTTGTTTCATATATAAATATGAATATAGCTCTAAGAGCGGATTTGTTTGAATACTTAGGTATTCAAGATTTGTTTGGAAATTAAAATATCCAGGATTTGTTTGGGTCTTACGATCCAGGATTGGTTTGAATACTTCGGTATTCTGGATTTATTTGGATATTAAAATATCCAGGATTTGTTTGGATATTAAAATATCCAAGATTTGTTTGGATATTATGATCCAGGATTGAAATTGGACAAAGATCCAATAATTTGATTTGTATTATGACAAGGATTTGTTGGAACTTATGTTCCAGGATTTATTATTGCCAATGGGCATGATTGTTTAGATTTCATATCCATAAATTTGATATAAAACTGTTATTTCATAAGAGGGTGGGATTATTTGGATTATATATCCATATATTGGATATAGAATTGTCATTTCATTATAGGGAGGGATTATTTGGATTTTATATTTAGAGATTTGATATAGAATTTTTATTTCATAGCAGGGTAGGATTATTTGGATTTTTTATTCACAGATTTGATAAAGAACTGTTATTTCATTTTAGGGAAGGAGTGCCTCACTAAGCTTAATGATTACGATTTATATTTGACATTTTCAGGGTTGTACGCTGCCAACTAGGATATCATATGATCAGTGATCTGAGATTTGCACCGTTAGAAAGAGCTGGGGATTAGACATGGGGATTTTGTCATTGTCACACTGAGGTTTTACTACACTCGCAAAATCTTATATACTGAGTTAACATGGATTGATTTAATGATTGCAATATTTAATCATAGTCAATCATAGTATAGCATGTTCACTTAATTATGACTCTAATGTTAATCACGTTATGGTACAAAGAACATGACTATGTTTATCGTACATGGAAAAAAATATTGATAAATGAATTATATTTTAAATGGACTGAAGATTATGATTTAATCATAATATAAATGAAATTATTTGAATAAATTTGGGTTTGCGGTGTGACAATTAGTGGTATCAGAGCATCTAGGTTATTAATTCTAGACGTGTGTGACGATTAGATAGCAGTTGTTCATTTGATATGATATTTATGAATTGTTTATGTACTAACCAATAGTTAGTATTATAATTGTGTTGGTTGTTATAACTCGGTTTTTATAGATGAAACCTGGGGCATGGGACAAGCTATTAGTTCCAGGCCAGGTGGATGAGTCTTTACGATGAAAGAGGCTCAGGCGACTCTAGATGTTGTCCCATGTACACTTTCTATTACTAATAGAATTGCTTATGTTTTGATTGATCCCGGTTCCACATATTCTTTTGTGTCTTATGTATTTGCTATATATCTGAATAGACCATGTACTCGTTTAGATGTGGGGTAAGGTATTTCCCTGCATATGGGGGATGTGATTGTAGTTGAATATGTTTTTCGTGATTATGTTTTTACTGTGGGGGTTAGAGATACAGTTATATACTTATTTCTATTGAATATATCTGATTTTTGACATAATTTTGGAAATTGACTGGTTATCTAAATATCATGCATCTATAGATTTTTTCCGCAAAGAAGTTGTTTTTAAAATGCCTGGAGAGTTTGAATTTAAATTTGTGAGGGGGAAAGGAAAGTTGTTCCTAGTTGCGTTATTTCTGCTATTTAGACAAGGAAATTGTCAAGTAAGGGTTATGAGGGTTTTATTGCATATGTTATTGACACTAGGAAGGGGGCTTTACAATTAGTCGATGTTCCTATTGTATGGGATTTTCCAGGGGTGTTTTCTACTAAGTTTCCCTAGCTACTTCCAGAAAGAGAAGTTGAATTTAGTATTGAATTAGCACCTAGGGTAGACCATATCTATGGCACCGTATAGAATGACACCTATTAAGTTGAAATAACTCAAGGTTCAGTTGCAGGATTTACTTAATAGGGGGTTCATACAACATAGTGTATCTCCCTGGGTACCAGTTTTATTTGTGAAAAGGAAAGATGGTACTATGCGTTTATGTATTGATTATAGGCAAATGAATAAAGATACAATTAAGAACAAATATCCTTTACCTCATATAGATGATTTGTTTGATTAGTTGCAGGGTGCTAAAGTGTTTTCAAATATAGACTTACGATCAGGTTATTATCAGTTGAGGGTGAAAGAGAGTGATATTTTTAAAACTGCTTTTCGCAGTCGGTATGGTCATTTTGAATTTCTTATGATGCCTTTTGGAGTGACTAATACTCCAGTTGTATTTATGGATCTTATGAATCGGGTACTGCATCCTTTTATTGATTCGTTTGTGATAGTTTTTATTGATGATATTATGATCTACTCATGTGATATGGTTGAACATGAAAAGCATCTCAAAACTGCTTTGAATGTGTTGAAAGATAAGCATGTTGTATGCTAAGTTTATCAAATGTTAATTCTGGCTATCACAAGTTGCATTTTTAGGCCATGTTATTTCTGGGGATGGTATATGTGTTGGTCCTAAAAAGGTGAAAGCAATTGTGAAATCGGAGAGGCTCAATAATGTGACTGTGGTGTGGAGTTTTCTGGGTTTGGCTGGATATTATAGAAGGTTTATAAAGGGATTTTCTTCGCCTGCCTTGCCAATGACTAAATTAACCCTAAAGGATATAAAGTTTGAATGGGATTTTGATTGTGAAAATAGTTTTGAAGAATTGAAAAAGAGGTTGGTAACTGCACCTGTTCTTAATATTCCACAGGGTGGAGATGGTTTTGTTATTTATACTGACGCTTGACATCAGAGTATGGGTTGTGTTTTTATATAGCATGGTAAGGTTATTGCTTATGCTTCTAGGCATTTGCGTATATATGAACGTAATTATCCTACATATGATTTGGAACTTGCTGCTATTGTGTTTACTTTGAAATTATGGCATCATTATTTACATGGTGAAGTATGTGAATTTATTTACTGACCATCAGAGTCTTAAGTATTTAATTACTCAGAAGGAGTTAAATTTGAGGCAAAGGCAGTGGATGGAGTTAATTAAAGATTATGATTGTACAATTCACTACCATTCGGGGAAGGCAAATGTAGTTGCAGATGCTTTGAGTGAAAGGCTTCGGGCAGGTTATCTTATATTTTATGTGCTAGAGTTGCTCACGTTATGAACTTGAGATTGATGGGAGTTGAATTGCATCTAGCAGATGGTGACATATTCTTTTCTCATGTAAGCGTGAGGCCGTTATTATCTACTCGTATTCGTGATTTACAAAGTCAAGATCCTTTTCTTGAGAAAAAACGACAAGATGTCAGAGATGGTAAGTCTGGTGATTTTTGTATTGTTAATGATATAACTTTATTATATAAACAATGATTATGTGCGCTTAACATGGATGGATTGAAAGCGTAAATTTAGATGAGGCTCATAATTGCATTTATATAATGCATCGTGGTAGTACTAAAATGTATAAGAATTTGAAGGAGCATTATTAGTGGAATAATATGAAGAAGTGAATAGTTAATTTTGTTGCTAGATGCCTCATATGTCAGCAAATAAAAGTGGAACATCAGAAACCTGCAGGTTTGCTTCAACCATTGCCAATACTGGAATGGAAATGGGATCATATAATAATGGATTTTGTGGTTGGACTCCTCGATCTCAGAAGGGGTCAGATTCGATTTGGGTAATAGTGAACAAATTGACCAAGTAAGATCATTTTTTAGCAGTCAAGAATACGTATACAATTGATAGGTATGCTAGATTGTGTGTTAATAAAATTATTCGATTACATGGAGCACCTGTGTCTATTATTTCAGATAGGGACCTTACTTTTCATCTAAATTTTGGGATAGTTTACAGTATGCTATGGGTACTAACTTAAAGTTTAGTACAACCTTTCATCCTTAGACGAATGGGCATTCTAAAAAAGAACCATGCAGATTTTGGAGGATATGTTTAGAGTTTGTGTTCTTGATTTCAAAGGTAATTGGGATGAATATTTGTCTTTAATAGAATTTTCATATAACAATAGTATTCAATCCACTATTGGTATGGCTCCATATGAAGCGTTGTACGATAGACGGTGTTGGACACCCGTATGTTGGACTGAAGTTGGTGAAAGGAATATAGAGGGTCCAGAGTTGATTGAAGTGGCCACTAAAAAGGTAAAGATTATTCAAGATAGAATGAGAACAGCTCAAAGTAGGTAGAAAAATTATGCGGATAAATGGAAAAAAGATTTGGAATTCCAGAAAGGGGATTATGTGTTTCTTTGGATATCTGCATGAAAAGGAGTTATGAGATTTGGAAAGAAAGGAAAGTTAAGTCCACGTTATATTGGACCATATAAAATTCTTGAAAAAGTCGGGGTGGTTGACTGCAAGTTAGAATTACCACTAGAGTTATCTAGACTACATGATGTTTTCCATATTTTTATGTTAAGAAAGTATGTAGCGGATCTTTCACATGTGTTGGTGGAACAACCTATTGAGTTAAAGGAAGACTTGAGTTATGTGGAAGAACCAGTTGCTATCGTGGATAAGAAGGAACAAATATTGAGATCCAAAGTGATCCCACTTGTAAAAGTTGTGTGGAGAAGGCATTCCATGGAATAATCTACATGGGAGAGTGGAGATAGCATGAAGATGCGATATAGATATTTATTTGATTTGAACAATTAAGGTATGTCAATTTCGGGGACGAAATTTCTTAACGGGGGGAGAATTGTGACAATCTGAATATAATTATGATTAATTATGCTTAAATCATGCTTATCTTATGTGATACGAGTAATGTGTTATTAATATATATGATGTTAAGTTATTATGTTTAGTCGAATCCTAACTTCAGAAAGCATGAAATATCGAATTAGTTATAAATATAAAATTTTGAAGTTTCGGTAGGAATATTCAGGTTGGAGACTCGTTTTGACCCTTATAAAATAACAATTGACTTGGGGTGAAAACTAAATAGTTGTAGACATGTGTGTTAGGTTTGTAACACAATAAACGGTGTGTGAATCGGAGGTCCAAGTAAGAAATTATACCGAAATTACTAACGAAGGGCAAATCTGTTCATCCGTTTAAGTGGTAATTTGTCCTTTATACCCAACAAGTGTCTTAAATTGATTGGTTTGAGGTGTAGGCTGGTTTGGCCGACCTTATAACTTTGAAATAACATTCTCCTTCATCCAAAATCATCCATGAGGAATTTAATATTAAGGAGAGAGAATAAGGAAGTTTAGAAAGAAATCGAGGTGGAAACGTTGGAGAAAAATTCAAAGGAAATTACGTAAACGTCCCTAAGTAATCCTACGTGTAAATCTTATGATTTTTCTTATATTAATGATTGCAATTATAGAAATCATCATTTTTTTACTAAACTTCCATGTCTTGAGGTATACGTATGAATAGATACGAGTTTAAACAAAGTTGAATGTGTAAACCCTTAAATTATTTCATTTGTAACCTTGTTTATTTAAACTTCCATATCTTTTTGTATACTTAATGGAATTAATTAATTCCAGTTGGAAATGAAAATAGACTCATATATGTGTGACATATCAGAAACTAATGTGAAAATACTAAGAAATGCATCTTTGGTGAGAGTTTGAAGTTCGGGTATAAAATCTTTCCCAGGGGTGAAAGTATGCACGCCATGTGTTTGATGTTTTGCTTGACATAGCAAATGAACCTTAAAAATTATGAAACTTTAATTTTGTATTTTTCAATATGTTTATTGATATTGGGTGAAATATAATATAAAGTTATGATGTATAGAAATTATGAACATTCCTGGAAATTGACTAAATGATTGATGAGCCTATAGGGCAGATTTGCTATGTATTTACGAAATGGGCATAACTTGCTCTAGGAAACTTGAAAGGATGCACCGTCTTTTGTATTGGAATCTTAATATGATAAGGATTAAATTACCAAGAAGAAATGAATGTATGTTTGGTCTATGATTTTGATATGTCAAATATATTAACATGAATTTGGATGGAACTTCACTTGTAATAAATGATTTGAATAGAATCATATGATGCTTATGAATTGAGTTGTGTTTGAGATATTCCTTGGATTGTTGATATTCTTATGATGATACTAATATTATAAGAATTATAGGAAGGGAATAAGAACCTGTTGAACAAGTGTTGGACAAAGGAAAAAAAAGCCTGTTAAATTACCAAGGTGAGTGTACTTATGATTTGTTTCATATATAAATATGAATATAGCTCTAAGAGCGAATTTGTTTGAATACTTAGGTATTCAGCATTTGTTTGGATATTAAAATATTCAGGATTTGTTTGGGTCTTATGATCCAGGATTGGTTTGAATACTTCGGTATTCTGGATTTGTTTGGATATTAAAATATTCAGGATTTGTTTTAATCTTATGATCCAGGATTAGAATTGGACAAATATCCAATAATTTGATTTGTCTTATGACAAGGATTTGTTGGAACTTATGTTCCAGGATTTGTTATTGCCAATGGGCAGGATTGTTTAGATTTCATATTCATAAATTTGATATAAAACTGTTACTTCATAAGAGGGCGGGATTATTTGGATTATATAGCCACATATTTGATATAGAATTGTCATTTCATTGTAGGGAAGGATTGTTTGGGTTTTATATTTAGAGATTTAATATAGTATTGCTATTTCATAGCAGGGCAGGATTATATGGATTTTATATCCACGGATTTGATAAAGAACTATTATTTCATTTTAGGAAAGGAATACCTCACTAAGCTTAATGCTTACGGTTTATATTTGACATTTTTAGGGTCGTACGCAGCCATCTAGGATATCATATGATCAGTGATCTGTGAGTTGCACCGTTAGAAAGAGATGGGGATTAGACATGGGGATTTTTTCATTGTCACACTGAGGTTTTACTACACTCGCACATCTTATATACTGAGTTAGCACGGATTGATTTAATGATTGCAATATTTAATCATAGTCAATCATAGTATAGCATGTTCGCTTTATTATGAATCTAATGTTAATCACGTTATGGTACAAAGAACATGACTATGTTTATCGTACATGAAAAAAATATTGATAAATGAATTATATTTCGAATGGACTGAAGATTATAATTTAATCATAATATAAATGAAATGATTAGAATAGATTTGGGTTCAGGGTGTGATAAAAAGCATCACCTATATTGATATACGTAAGTAAGTATATAAACATAGGGTTAGAAAAAGTATTGAAAGAGGTGAAACATCCCACATCGATTTCCTGCCAATATGAGTTGGTATAAAATTGCATTATCACTTCAAAACCTTATTATGCTTATCCCACATTAGAAAGTAGTGTAACTTCTACACCTACTGGCTTTGTATAAAGCTATTGACTTTATATGGAGAATTCCAAGGGCTGTGAATTTAACAGATTCGAGGATTGATTTTGGTGGACATTATTTTTTTGGTAAAAATAATTTGACTAAATATAAAATGATGTTAAGCCTTACTTTTTTAGTTATTTTTTATCGAAATTATGCTATTTTGGTGATCATTATTTTGGTGAAAATATTTTTTAACTAAATAAAAAATGATGTAACCTAGTTATTTTTTAAACCTAATAATTTGAGTTGGGCAAGCTGTAAAAAGAAATTCTATCGATTTTATCGCGGTTTACCGCAAATGTGCGGTACGATTTTGGTTTAAGTAAGGTTGTACCGAGTGGTACAAATGGTAAATTCGGTTTTAGCTTTTATAATCGATTTGATATTGGTATTCCCTATTTATCGATCAAATAGACCGATACCTAGCTTTAAGATAGATACCCAATAGTCTGGTATTTGAAGTACCATTTAATTAATCAAAGCGACTCTTAATTGTAATATAATTATAGAACACAATATAGAGAATTATTATTTGAAATAATTCTAACACAAATTAATACTTAAAACATCTGTGCATTTTACTTTAAAAAATGAATAATGCGGGGTTAGATCGATAGTAATGATGTTCTAGTTTCAGATGTTACTTGATGACTTTAAACCATTTAACCTTTTTTTCTCTTAGCACGCATGGAAATTAGGGACCACACATTTCATTTACATTTTCTAAGAGCATCTCCGATGCTACTATGGAGTGGAAGAATATTAGGTGTCACGTAAAATTAATATGCTATGAGTTAAAAAGAGCTATCTAAAATACAATCCTTGAGAATGAATTTGGAGTCGATGTGAATACTATTTAATATTCATAATGTAAAGTAAACTCTCTAGATGCAGATGATCTCTTTCATATTGTGAAAATTAAAATTAACCAATTAAAATATTTCTCTCTACTTGTCATTTTTATTCTCTTTCCATATTTTACAAAATAAATTAATTAAATACATGTATCATTCAAATTTACTTATATTTGAATTAGAAATAATTTTTTATTTACAAATAGAATTATTTATGGTAACATAAAATATACATTGCCAAATTTGGATATTGAAATATGGACCAATTCGGATTTGCGTTGGAGAATGATGTAATGTGGACAAAAGTTCCTTTAAACGATTGCGTCCTGCTAAACGTGTACACCGAATTATGAAGAAACATGTATATATGGGCTATAGCGCACTAAAGAAGTGTCTGAGCTCTGTATGTAGCGCCCTTCATTTATTGAACACATTAGTTTTATGTGAGGAAAAATTTGGAGAGGGATGGACAGAGAAGAAGAAAACCAAGGTCTTCTAACACCATTAATTTCAATATCTCCTGAAAATGTAATCGTTTCAAGAAATAGATTCAATAAGGATGAGATTTTGGTGGAAGTGAAGAAGCAGCTATCTTTAGCAGGTCCTCTAGTGACAGTAAATGTGTTAATATATAGCTTAAATGTGATATCAGTCATGTTTGTGGGTCACCTTGGGGAGCTAGCTCTTGCGGGTGCTTCAATGGCCACTTCTTTTGCTTCTGTTGCTGGTTTCAGCTTGTTGGTAAGTTTTAATTCTCTAATTTTTATTTTAGTTTACATATTTATTTTAAATTAATAATTTTCGAACTCACCAAAGTTGAAAAGTCTTTCCAAAGAGTAATGATACTCTTCCGGGTCCAAGTACTGGGTAGTATCAAATACGCTTTATTTGATTGTACATTGGTGGGCCCTACAGCATTTCCTGACGGGATCCACACTATAGTACAAACAAATAAAGCAGTACTAAACCGGTACTAACACCCGGTGTATCTAACATTTTCCCTTTCCAAATTGACGATAAGTAATACGGACGGATATTTTATTTTTCGTGCTCCATTTAAGACACTTTAAACCGGACCCACTGCCTCGAAAGAATTACATATTTTTAAGGGGCATATACTAAATAGTCCCTCGAACTTTTTTTAATACACGTTTAGTCCAAGCCTTTTTATTTTGCAACAAGGACCTTTAAAGATAAGAGAATAAAAGACTTTTTGGTATAAAATAAAAGACTTAGACTAAATGTTTATTAAAAAAATGTTTGAGGGACTTTTTGGTATTTGATCGTATTTTTAAATCATTCAAATGTGAAAAATGTAAAAAAGAAATACTTCTTAAAATATACCCACTGCCTCGAAATGACCCCTAGATTATCAATGTTACTCTCATCAACTATCTAAAAGTTGTGAAAAAGTACATGTTACAAACTTCGAATATACTTTGCATGTGTTGATAATTTGAGCTTTTTACTACTAGTTATTTTATTTTGACTTGCTTCTGCAATTGTTGAAAGGGTCTTTTATGTAATTTTCCTCTAATTCACTATACATCTTCAGATCATCTGTAGTGGGATAGTCTAAAAAAATGTAAATGTAGATTTTTGGGCTTACTTTGTTGGAGTAGTTTTTACAGTTGGACAATGCAAAAGGTGACGCGGATGAATCTGGGCAGATAAGAGTTAAACGTCCAGAGTTGGGCGGGTAAGAGTTAAACGCCCAGCTTATTTTTTTTTTAAAAGAGGGGTTGGGCGGATAAAAGATCCACGCACGACAAATCTGGGCGGCCAACATTTTAACGCCCAACCTGGGCGGCTAACTTTCATCCGCCCAGCAACGGTGGGACCATTTGCACATTGTGTAATAGCCATCTACATTTACACTTCCTTTACATTTTCTCTTACCTAAATCTACACATTTCGTTACCCAGTGTGAGACCCAAAAATCTAAATCTACACATTTACACATCCCACTACATATGGTCTCACAAAGAAAGAAAAATCTTCTTGAATAATTAGGAAATTGCTATAATATGACTGCAAGGGTCAAGAACTGATAGATAATGTTCTGATCAAACTAGATTCCAAAAGAAGTGATCTCATTATCAGTAGTTTTTGTCAGCTAGTGAATCTGTAGTCAACACTCCCCACCCACCCACCCAAAAAAAAAATCTGTTGTCATCACCAGTAGTCAAAACTGTTCTGTTTCGTCGACCTAGCATATTTGTCTCAATGTTAAATTTGTATATACTATAATAATAAAATAAATATTAGGAAGACTCATTTTTAAACTTCTTTTTAGACCAAGGGATGTGTAAAGTGCATATTGAATGATTTTGTAATGGAGGTTACGTAAATTACAAACACTATTTGGTACGTGCTTGACACATCACTGTGTTCAAAACGAGGGGTCAAAAAAATGAGTTTCCCCTGTATTACTTTTATAATTGTTGTAATAAATTGTTTAGACTATTCATGTGGACCAAATTAGTATTTTTTTCATTACTCTTTATTACCCTCTTAGCCACACACCTTGTCCACTACTTCCTCAAATTACTCCATTAGGTTTGCTGCATTGTCTCCTCCTATATGCTATATAAGGAGGTTAATGAGAATGGGGAAGATACACCTTTCTAATACAAACAATCTTCTTTCTATGTTTTTAGTTGGTATTAGAGCTACCAAAGAAAAAATATCCCTCCACAAAACTCGTTGGACCTCCCTCCCTAGGCCGTACACCACCACAACAAAAGGTTGCCTATGATTTGTTTTTAGAGCCCCTTTTTTCTACTTTTTGGGGTCGATTTCCCTTGAATAAAAGGGATTCTTATTACCTATAGTGATGTTGTAGATTTTTTTATACATATTTTTATCCACTTGGAGCAATGTTTTTTTCGTGCGTATGCGAAGTTCTTTTTTATTCATTGATTATATGCAATTGAAGGTATTTTTCATTAATTTTTTTATCTCTTGTGATCTAGAAACTTATTCGATGTTGCTCCGTTAATTTTTTGGTGGCCAAATTAATAGCTTTTTTATGCTATATTTTTTATATCCTACTCTGTTTGTACCCTAATTTGAGTTGTTCGTCAGTCCACGATTGTTGGTGTTATAGCTGCTTTGGTGAACCACGTCTGACGAAAAAGTTACCGAAAAGAAGAGCACTTCATTTGATATGATGAACTCACATTCCCCTCACAAAAAGTTATGGGTCATTGACTTAATAGCCGGAATTTTTCGACGTGGGTAAGATCATTCCATTTATTTTGAAAGAAAAAATTGATTGCCTTCATGGAAAGGTCCCAACACCTAAGGAAATGATCCAATCTTTACTTAATGGTTTCTTACTAATTGAACTATTATGGGATGGATTTTCAACTCCATGGCGCTGAAAGTTTATGAGATTTTTCAGGATTATGAGTATGTTCCTTGTGTATGGAAGGCTATGACTGTTATGTACTCTGACGTAAACTACACGTCAATGGCTAAAAGAAATAAACCAAACCCTAATTTTTAGAGAGAGAATCAAAGATGTCTTGTATTTCAAGTATTGCAAAAGTAAGTACAAATGAGATTACATGGGGTATTTAAGTGGGAAGTAACGTAGGCTCCAAGCTATGACTCTAATTACAAATATGCCCTTAATAACCATTATTACTTCCTTCCCTAAATACCAAGCAAACAATTACTAAAAGAAAATACAACTAAATAAAGAAATTAAAAAATAACAAAAATACCATGGAATCCTAAAATTACTAAAAATGGCCCAAAAATTTCTAATTCCCATCATTCTCCCCGTCTTGATAAAAAGCTCGTCATCGAGCTTGAAAAATTTAGGGATTCATGTGAAAATTCCAAAAAATTGTGTCGAAACTTGTGGGGCCAAAAATTTATTTATGAATTTTTTTGAGGAAGTGATCATCCTTCAATTCTTGATTCAAAATTCATCATCTTCCTCTTGCCTCTCATGTAAACCAACAAAAATAGCGTCCACCCGAGTAAAAAACGAAGTTTGGGCTACGAAATCCTAGTTCTTGAACTTGTTGGAGGGTTTCACCAAAGGCAAGGGTTAAATCGACTGGATTTTGGAGGTTCAAAGCAGCATGGTGGCTGCCGACATTGGTTTTGGGGGTTTCCGGTGGGTTCTGGGTAACACCCGGGCAGGAGAAAGGAGCCGCCGGCACTAGGGTTTGATCCAGGTGGCTGCTAACCACTTCTAGGGCAAAACCCTAGTGGGTCGAGGCTGATTTGGGTGGAAAAGGGCTCGTCGGTCACCTAGGAGGTGGTCCGACCTAGGTGGGGGTTGTTGAGGTTCGGTCGAGGTGGTTTTCAATGGGGGAGGGTTTGGTCGGCGTTAAATTTGACCCAGGGAGGCTGGCCACCGTTTTTGGGTCAGCGGGTGGGGGTTCTTTTAGGTCGGGGGTCAGGAGGTTTGGGCTAGGGTTTTGCAACATAGAAAATTATTGCAAGAAAGCCTCGAATTGTTGTTGTTGTCTTCGTAACACCTCTTCCATGCTTTGATCCATGTGAACTTTCAATTCTTCAATATCTTCCAATTGAGGCTTGGATTTTCTTGGAGTCATTGAGGTTGTAGCGTACGATTTTGATAACCTACACACTGATACAAACTAACACACGAATACCAATGATAGGAGCGACACCTGCTCTGATACCAATTTTGACGTAACCTACACGTCAATGGCTAAAAGAAATAAACAAAACCCTAATTAGAGAGAGAATCAAAAGATGTCTTGTATGTTAATTATTGCAAAAGTAAGTTCAAATGTGATTACATGTGGGGTAGTTAAAGGGGAAGTAACTTAGGCTCCAAGCTATGACTTTAATTACAAATATGCCCTTAATAGCCATTATTAATTCCTACCCTAAATACCAAGCAAACAATTACAAAAAGAAAATACAACTAAATAAAGAAACTAAAAAATAATAAAAATGCCATGGAATCCTAAAATTACTAAAAATGGCCTAAAAACTTCTAATTCCCATCATACTCTAATTCACACAACGAGGTTCAGGTATTTGAACTCTTTAAGGAGATATCGCATGTAATTCAAGGCAATAACTCAATATTAATTGATTATAGTTATTTGACTTAGAGTTGGGAGGAGTATGTTTCATATTGTCCCTTAGCACATGCTGCAGATTCCTTTGTGGCTTGAGAAGAATAACAAAAGGTTTACCAATTCTTGATGGGCCTCGGCGTTGATTCTGAGATTCCTTGGCACACAAATTTTGAACACTTCACCCATTCCTCCACTTAATGAAGTGACTGCACTGGTTGAGCAGCATGAGCGGTACCTCAAACTAACATCCCCATTTGCTGTGATATCTGAGTCTACTTCTGCAGCTGACCAACTGGCTTTCTTAGAAAATACAAAAAATCAATTTTTGGGGTCTTCTTTTACTCCATCTTGGCGTAAAAATCCTGAAAGGAAGAAGTCGATATGTGAACATTGTAGCAGATAAGGGCATGCAAAAGTTACTAGGAAATTGTATTCAGAGTTGAGGTACAAGAAAGTGAAACCTGTATAGAAGTTGTTGAGGGTCCTATTGATTCTCGTCTTGCTCAGTAGGGTATTCTTTAGCAACTCATTTGTCCATCTACTCCCAAGAAAAATGGGATTGCTGAAGGAAAACAATAGGAGTCTCATGGGGGTAGTCCGTTGTCTGTTGAGGGGGATGCATATTCCTCAATCTTATTGGCACTTGGTTGATTAATGTTTGTTTATCTTCTGAATCGTACTCCGGGTCAATCAAAACAAAGTTCTGTTACAGGTTATTTATCCTAGTAAGATTCTTTTTCTTGTAATTCCACACATGTTTGGTTGTACATGCTTTGTTCATAATAAATCTCCTACTCGCATTAAGCTTGATGATAAAGTTATTCGGTGTATTTTTATAAGATACTCTAATTTGTCCACAGGTTACTATTGTTATGATCCTATTACACGTCATATGCACTATACTTCAGATGTCACTTTTCATAAAAATGTGTCATTTTTAGGTAGTGAAGAGAATGAGACCGAACTGTTACCACGTGGCCGAACACATGGCACATCACGTGAGGACGCGCGATGGGCGATTGACCCAGAAAGCGCGGACTTTAAGAGATAAGATCAAATCTCGAAGATCATATCGATTAATATAAACTAACTGAAAGACCATTGTCAATAGAACGCTTGAACTTAGTCAAGATAGGCAAAAGAGGCCTAAGAACGTAGGAGACCTAGGCGTATAAATAAGGACAATCTAGTTCACATAAATTATATTGAAAATTTCATGTGATAACTTGGACTCTCAGCTAGAATCCTTATCACTCCAGTTGGTACCATTCTTTGACATTAATAAATATTCACCCCTCTCTTTTCCCGTGGACGTAGGCCGACCTCACGGCCAAGCCACGTAATTAGCGTGTTATTATTGTTTTTGGATTCATAATCTTCTTGGGGACATTCTAAAATTTCTATATTTATTATGGGTCCGTAACCTCTACAATTTTGCGCCGTCTGTGGAAAACTCGAAGTTCTCTCCATTATTAAAGTTAAAAAAGCCCGAAGTTCATAATGAGTGCAGATATGTCTCACCCTACTCATGCAAGGAGTCGCGTTCAGTCTGAAATACTCGTCGTAAGGAGGGACCACACTCCTATAAGGTTTCCGTCTCTCCAGCGACATTTAAGGTCCAGAGGACACTCAATTGGGAGATCTGTACCTAATCAGTAATATCGCAACCACCGATTGATCGACCAGAGGGAAGAGATGTTTCTTATCTGACCAGTATTTATGAAAAAAGGCTAGACGACTGCGATCAGGAGATCGCCCTTGTGAGGAGTCAATTGACCCAACAATTAGAGGATCGCACATCAGATTCTCGTACCGAGCCACTCCCAAAGGAATCAACCTGATAGGGCTTCCTGTTCAAGGAGCGCTCGTACAGTGCATCGCCACTAACGACGTGATAGCTTTCCTTGGAGGATTTCTATCAATCGCAAGCGCCACCAACCCCAGCCTACAAAGTCAGCTCAAAGTAGCAGGCATGCTCGTCTAGCGGTGCAGCCAAACCAAGTAAAGAGCGATGAACTGAGAGAACTCATCCTGATGGAGTTGGAAGGAAGGATGAACCCGAACCTTGCCAGGATTCCCAAAGACCTGGCCAGAAAGGCTTTAGGGCATGGTTCGACTTCACCCTTTATCAAACTGATAGAATCTTTTGAGCCTCTAATGCAGTTATCCATGCTAAAAGTTACGATGTACGATGGAAAGGCAAATCTCGCTCATCACATCAGGCACTACTGGCAGACCATGTCTCTTTAGAGACATCGCAGTGCCCTAATGTACCGGGTGTTCCCATCGACTCTAGGGAAGATCGACCTATAGTTGTTTGAAAAATTGCCCCTTAGATTAATTTTCTCTTTTAAAGAGTTGGCCGAGCAGTTCACGTCCTAGTTTATTACAAGCAGTAGAGTAATCAAGTAGGTCGATTCGTTGATCTCTCTTAAGAAGGAGAATGGAGAATCCCTTAGGAGGTATGTTTACAGGCACTGGTAGCTATACAACGAAATTGACAATTGCAACGATCAACTGGCGATCTCTTCTTTTAAGTTCAGTTTGGAGCAATCATATGATCTTTACCAATCGCAAACGAAGAATCCGGCTTCTTCAGTGGACTAACTCATGCCTCGTATTGAAAAATATTCTTGGTAGAGGACGAGCTCATCAGCGCAATTTCCCCAGTCGATCAGAAGAACAACGAGCTTAAGAAGGCCCCCAAGGGGGAAATCAACCATCTTCAACCAAGAGGGGTTCCAGGAATGAAGCCTCAAAAGGTTGCCCAGACCTCAGGCCAGTGAGAGAAGTTACAAGGCACTAGAGACACTCTTTAAGGAGCCCATCTACAAGCTTATTCATCAAATCAAGGACAAGCCCTTTTTCAAGAGGCCTCCCAAGATGTCCAGCGATTCAAGTGATAGAGGCGCCAATCTCAGGTGTAACTATCACCACGACCATGGACATCTCACGGAGGATTGCAAAATTTTGAAAAAACACTTAGAGGAACTCGTCCAAGCGGAGCAATTTAAGGAGAACATCAGTATAACAAAGCAAAAAGTAATGATAAAGATCAAAACAGTCCAGAAAGCACAGGAGGATCTTCCGCCAGCAGGATTGGTCACTGCCATCCATGGCTACACTGACCCGGCTCAGCATACAGGTAAGAAGCTCAGGGAGAAGGTGAGAATAGCCGTCAGCATTCAACAAGCATTCCAGGTGAACTTATCCAAGCCTTAGCCGAGAAGGAAAGGAAAGACCTATATACTGAACGTGTTATTGTGTTCACCGAGAGCGATCTAGTCGGCGTGAATTTTCCTTATAAGGATGCCTTGGTACTCCCCTTGGGAGTCGCGAATTTTGACGTAAGAAGAGTACTGGTAGACTAAGGAAGCTCTTCAGAAATCATGTACCTGCATACCAACGTCGGCCTATTGATTGGCTTCAATGGAGATATAGAGACCCTCTGGGGAAAATCAAGTTGCAATTCACGATTGGTCCGACTAACAAGGAAGCATAATTCCACATGATCTAATCGGAGTTGCCTACAATGCCATACTGGGAAGAGGATGATTACATGATATGATGGTTTTTCTCTCTTCACTTCATCAGAAGCTCAAATTTGTGACCGACCAGGGAGTGATAGAAATCAGAGGAGATCAAGCATTAGTACGAAGCTGTTTTATTTCAGCTATCAAGGCAAAGCAGGCCCAGTCTAAGAATAGTCAAGATAAGGATAACTCGGAGGACGATGAGCCTAAGTAACAATCAATGGGGGTTTCGTAGGGAGTTAAAGCCGAATGCATGTTAAAGGAACTTATCTATGTTCCTTTAGATGCATCACAACCGGAAAAAAACTTCTTCATCGGATCGGTGATGCCCAAAGACGAAACAGAGAAACTTTCTCATTTCCTCATAGCAAACGCAAATATCTTAGTTTGGTAACCTCATAACCTCCCGATAATAGACCTGGAGATTACTTGTCATCGATTGCACGTGGAATCAAGCATTAAACTAATTAAATAGAAAACCAAGAAAGTCGAACCCAGAGAAGGTAAGGGCTCTGAAAGTTGAAGTTGACAACCTACTCCAGGCCAACTCCATTAGAGAGGTCCAATTCCCAGATTGGATCTCCGACACTATTGTTGTCAAGAAAAAGAGCGACAAATCGAGGGTTCGCGTGGAATTCATTGATCTTAACGACAGTTTTCTGCTGTCCCAGATAGATCAGCTCGTGGATTCAACGACAAGGTATCAACGCATAAGCTTCATGAATGCATACTCCGTCTACCACTAAATACCGATGTTCGATCCAGACCAGTAGAAGACATTGTTCATCACAACCTTAGGACTTTATTGTTATAAAGTAATGCCCTTTGGTTTGAAAAACGCAGGAGCAACTTATCAAAGTCTGGTTACCAAGATGTTCAAGAGGTTGATCGGCTCCACTATGGAGGTATATATTGATGATATGCTCGTGAAGAGAAAGTATTCGGCAAATCATCTGAGAGACCTTGTAAAGACCTTCAACATTCTCAGAGAGTACAACATAAAGCTTAATGCTTCCAAATGTGTATTCGGTGTGAGCTTTGGCAAGTTTGTAAGATACTTGGTGATCGAGAGGGCCATTGAGGCGAATTCAAATCAAATCAAAGCTTTACAGGACTTCAGAAAGCCGACCACCATTAGAGATATCCAAGTCGTTATTGGAATGTTGGCGGCCCTTTCGTTTCATTTCAAGATCTTCTGAAAAATATCGATTGTTCTTCTAGGCCTTGAAGAAAGCAAGCCTCACAATTTGGACAAAAGAATGTGATCAAGATTTAAAAGGGATTTGGTAGTACTCGGGATATCTTCCCTTATTGTCAATTCCCAAGGAAGGAGAAGACTTGTATCTCTATTTGGTTGTCTCAAGGCACGCGACCAACATGGTATTGATTTATCAACATTGTGGAGAACAAAGATTGATCTACTATGTGAGCCACATCCTTCTTGAAGGAAAAACTAGGTACATGTCTATAGAGAAAATGGGTTTGGCCCGAGTGACTGCCGCAAGGAAGTTAAGGCACTACTTCAATGCTCATACAATAGTTGTCCTAGCAACTTACCCTTTGAAGGAGGCCCTCAAGAAGGCCGACCTCTCCAACATAATGACCAAGTGGTCCCTTGAACTGGCCCAATTCGACATAAAGTATGAGCCCACAACAATGATCAAAGGTCATGTCTTGGCAAACTTTGTGGCAGAATTTTCAACATCACTAAGAGAAAAGGATGAACACCCGCATCCCATCCTGGA
The DNA here is from genome assembly GCA_949130495.1 of Sambucus nigra. Lineage (NCBI taxonomy): Eukaryota > Viridiplantae > Streptophyta > Magnoliopsida > Dipsacales > Adoxaceae > Sambucus > Sambucus nigra. The sequence continues at coordinate 642,256,084 of OX422208.1, read as the reverse complement.
ATATATAGTGGTTGATGAGGACGACCAGCCCTAAAGCTCTTTGTGGATGTCTCTTCAAATGAGAAGGGCACAGGATTTGGGATAGTGTTTAGGATGCCACAAGGCGGACTTATTGAGTAAGCCATCAGACTAAGATTTAAAGGCTTAAATAATGAGGCTAAATACGAAGCCATGGTGCACGATTTGGGTTCTCGTCGCATTGCTGGATTTTATGACTCCAGACTGATCGTAAACCAAATTAATGGCGAATATGAAATGAGGGATCCTAGGATGATAGCTTATAGAAATTAAGCCAGAAGCCTTCTTCAATAGTTCAAGTCTGCCTTAGTTGAGCAACTCCTAAGGAATGATAATAGTCATGCAGATGCTCTTGCAACTCTGTCCTCTGCCATAGATACCGATTTGAAAAGAATAATTGAGGTGGAATATATAGATCGACTAAGTATTGAAGACATAGAAAGGGATTTGAACGTTCTCCAAGTAGAGTTGGCTCCATCCTGGATGGACACCATTATCTCCTACTTGAAAACCGACGAGCTACGTCCAAACGACAGGGCAATGCACAAGTTAAAAATCAAGTCAGCAAGGTTTTACCTAACTCAGATGGGAAGCTCTACTAAAGATCGTTCCCCGGTCCACTACTGAAGTTCGTTTCTTCAGATCAGGTGGAAGGAATTTTACGCAAAATGCACGCAGGAAGTTGCGGAGCACACATGGGTTGTAGATTGTTATCCTATAGGGCAATCTCTCAGGGATGCTGGTGGCCATCCATGTAGAAAGACTCAACAAGGTTCGCCAAAAAGTGCCCATTGTGTTAATTGTTCTTACCAATGATCAAGCAGCCTGCGGGAGATTTGAATCCCCTCACAAGCCCGTGGCCATTTGCTTAATAGGGCATGGATATAGTGGGGCCACTACTAAACGCACCAAGAAATCGAAGGTACTTGATAATGGCAACTGACTACTTCACCAAATGGGTTGAGGCCGAACCACTCACCCACATTAGAGAGCCAAACACTATGAGGTTCGTTTGGAGGAATCTCATCGCAACGTTTGGCATCCCAAGAGCACTAGTAACAGACAACGGAACTCCATTCTATAATGATTCCTTTCACGACTTTTGCATTGAACATGGAGTTAAGATCCACTATGCATCAGTAGTTTTCTCCCAATGCAATGGGCAAGCAGAGATCACCAACAAAACCCTTTTGTTAAGTATCAACGCCGATTAGAGAATGCCAAAGGGCGATAGGTGGACGAACTTCCATCCGTTCTGTGGGCATACGGGATGACCCCCAAAAAGCCGTCGAAATAAACTCTATACTCCCTTGCTTACGGCATGGAGGCAACCATCCCCTAGAGATCGGACCACTAACACTTAGATTAGAGATATTTGAGGACGACCGAAATGACGACTGAATAGCTCATGAGTTGGATCTAACTAGGGAAAGAAAGGAACCAACTGTGATACATTTGGCTGCCTATCAACAAGAGTTAGCGAAGCAACATGACAAGAATATGAAGATCAGAGAATTCCAGGTCGGTGACCTGGTCCTCAAGAAGTTGTTACCTGCTACTAAGAAGGCATCAGATGGAAAGATGGCGCCGAACTTGCAGGAACCTTACTGCGTAGCTTCAAAAGGGGGTGGGGGGTCATATCACTTAGAAGAGGTAGATGGGAAGGGAGTCCCAAGGTCATGGAATGCCATGAACCCTAGGAAGCTTCATCATTAGATAGCAAGGCAAATATTTTTTCTTTTTAATTATGCACAATAAAACAATCTGGAGATTAGTTACCTAAAAATTGCGTAAAATCCCTATTTGATTTATTAAGTATGAAAACCCACTCAAATGAGTGGTGTGATCTAAAGTAGATTGGCCTAGAGATGCACAAAACCCATTTGCATATGTGGTAAACCCACTCAAGGAGTGATATGATCTAAAGTAGATCGGCCTAGAGAGGCACAAAACCCACTTGCATAAGTGGTACGATCTGAGGTGGATTAGTCAAGCTCAAGAAGTGGCATGACCTAAAGCAGTTCGACATAGAGTAGCACAAAACCCACTTATATACGTTGTAAAAACTAGGGCAGATCAATCAAAACCCACTCAAAGAGTGGTATAATCTCAAGTAGATCGGTTTAGAGAGGCACTAACCCCAGTTGCGAAGTGGTACGATCTGAGGCAGGTCAGTCGAAACCCACTCGGAGTGGTATAAGCCAAAGATTGGTTAAAAACTTATATAAATAATTGCATCAATAGTTAATTGCTCGATTTGCTTAAGACTTCAGAAATAGTGTAATCTAAGGGAAAGACCTTAGGTGAACAAACAATGCAAAGAAAGCAAGCGAATAATGTCTAATGACGATATAATAATACATGACGATATTGGGAAGGGAAACATAGAAACTTTTTCATTAAAATCAAAAAATGGCCTAGGGCCTACAAGATTACCGCCAAGGGTCAAGAAAAAGAAAAAAACATAGAAAGAAAATTTGTAAAGACTAACCAGCTGCTGCATCGGTTGACTCAGGAGCAACCCCTTCAAGAACATAAATAGGAGGATCGGTGAAGGTTAGGGCAGATGCGTCCCGAGGGTGATCCGCTTGAGGATTGATTATTGGAGAATATTCAACATAGGCAGGACGGGATCGCCTTGACCGACATTGTCCCTTTGCAAACTGGCCACCCAGCCTTTATTAAAAGCGGCGGACTCATAATAATCCAGTTAGGCGACAACCTCCTGGACGATCGCTTCGTAGCCATCATCATACAATTGCTACAGATTGGCCTCTTGAGTCTTCTTTGTCCGACTCCTCATCCTCTAAAGGATGAGCTTCTCCAGGATGGTACGCGCGTGAGAAGTCTTCAGCTTGGACAACTCGGTGTCCACTCGGCTAAACTCGTTTTGAGTTCTCTCCCTCCCCCTTCATCTTCTTGCCCAGGCCCTCCACTGTTTGTCGATCTGATCCTTGAGGGTGATGTTTTCCTTGAAAGAGGTCTCCAATGCCTTCCAGTAGTAGTTATCTTGGCCAACGAGCTCCTCTTGAGCTTGCATTCTCTGCACCTAAAAGGGAAAATGTTAGGAACCTTTTGGCGAAAAATAACCAAACTAAAAGCACACACACTTACAAATACGATATGGCGAAGGCCCTCTTTGTGGAGCCTTTCCAAAGTAAATACCCTCAAATCTGTCATATCACACATTAGCATGGCCGCCTGGGATACAGAGAAGGCTACCTCCAGATCCCTGAGGGCCGAATTGGCCTCTGTCACTGGCTTCTTCCCCTTGTGAAAGGAGATCTCCCACCGTTGATTGCAACTCATTTGAGGGGGTGGGGTCTTTGATTAGAGCCCTTGTCTCTGCTCAAGCTCGTTGATTACGATCGGTCGGATGGAATGAGGAGGTGGTGTTTTGGAACTACTGCCTACCGATGTTTTGTCGATCTTTTTCTTTTTTGACTGTTCGGCCTCCGCCCGTTGGCGCTCCAACTCTCGAGATTCTTTTTCCTCAAGAGAGACCAACTTCCTCTTCCACTGATTGTCGATGGAAGGAACTTGCCTACCCGCGTGGTGGCATCCGATTGTTTCTTCAACTTATCTTTGGCAGCTACCAAATCGACCAATCTTTTTTATCAGCTACTCATTTCGTCAAGGTCAAATAGGATCGGAGGGAACTAGAAGTTTTGAAAGGCGAAGTCCTCTTCGGCTCCTACCTCTTCCCAAGGACGACCAAATACACTAGCTTCGTAGGAGAAGAGTGGATTAAAATCTTCCAAGAAGGTATCCAGGTCTTCCTCCTTGTCCTCCTCCTCTCACACTCCCTCTTCTCCCTAATCGGAGTCAGAGTCTGTTGAGATCACATATGGGGCAAGTAGAATGGAATTGTCACCGACTATAATATGATCGACGACTTGGACGTCTGGTATGGCTATGAAGTGGGTGAGGGAATGGTAGGTGAGATCGTAACCGAGTAAAACGTGAGCCGCTCTCCAATGGGGATGAACTCTAGGGGGGTCAGCCTCCTCCAAACATTTTCCAAATATCTAAGGTTATATTTGGATAGTTTGATGTTCAGAAAGTGATCTGCAATTGAAAAGCAGATTAACCAGTAATAATAAAAACTTAACATTAAAGAAAATTACTTATGGGCGACCAACCATATTCCCCCTTGTTGCAGGAACCCAAGCCCATCATAATCTTCACCGTATATTTCCCCAGATATCACAAGGACATTTTTGATAGTATGTTTTTGGGATCTGAGCAAGTAGGTGACCAAATTGCAGACCTTATACCTAGCTTGGAAGTGGTACATCCGAGTGCTTGGGGAAGACATCAAGTCATAACAGTACCTAATCTCTTCAAGACCTAGGTTAGTTTCAAAATTTTGGTTTATTACAACTATCCCCATCACAATTCGGTAGAAACTACCGTTTACTTGCGCAAGAAATATTTCGTAGTAACGGAGCACCCTTACCAACAATGGGTGAAGGGAAAAGCGAACTCCCCCTTTTAATATACTACTGTCAAAAAGGCAACTTCCTCAGGAATGTCTTCCTCCTATGAGGAAACCCTCAGGAATTCCATATTGATTGCGGAACTCCTGAAAGTCATCTGCCACTGAGATCTCGTATTTTTTTATGTGCCTAGATATGGCAGAAGAAATGAGGAAGGTGAAGCAGAACTGAAAGCGAGAGAGAGAGAGAGAGAGAGAGAGAGAGAAATGGAAGTATCTTAGCCAAATGCAAAAGTGGCAAGGTACAAGTCTTAGGAAGACTTATACTGTTTCATACTCCCCGTCAACTCATCCGCAACCATAACGCTTGGGAAAAGGCATTACGCGCCCAGGCGCCACTATTGTTCTGGGAGATGACGCTGGACACGTAGCCCTAGGGTGGGAATACGTGCAAAGTCATTGCGCATGCAATGCTTATTATTCCCTGCACATTCCCAAGAATAAACGATTGTAAAATATAACGTCGGATTAAATAAGCATGTGACGGGTAATAGAGGGTAGAGAATGGCCGATCGGAGTAAAAGGCTCTTTGTAACGTCCCAGCCTAGATTTGTGGGTTACCCTAATCAACCCGGTCTGATCCTAGCGTTAGATGTGAAGTGCAATGGAACAAACTATATAATGTTGCTAGTCCAATTTTATTTTAATTAACAGTTCACTTGTGTGACAACCTGCTTAATATAATAACGGGTGGCCAGCCCTATAATACAATTAATCAGGAATCTTATATGGATCATTCTTAGCATCAACTGACAAAACTAAAATTAACATCTGCTAGCTACCTAATACCATAAAAAGCGGATGCCAAAAATTTAAAACAAAACATATGAAAACATCATGCCAACAATAAAGTAACTAACAAGAAAGAAAAAAGAAATGCACTCGCCCCCAACAACAAAAGGATGTACTCATAAAAATGTAACAAGTACAAATAAAAGAATTATACCCGAATATGATGTCGGGTAACAAATAATACAACAATTCAGAGGAGAGAAGTATAAAAAAAATGCAGAAAGTAACTCTAAAGTATAAACCCGATACACCAAAATGAATCCTATCTAGATTTACAAACGGTATGAAGCGACTATGACAAAATCCCGCAACAGTCCGCATCTGCTACGGCTCCCAAGACTGGATAGAATAGCATCTTTGGTATCCTTGCGGTGGGACACCTGTAGTACAATATATATATATATGTATATATATATATATGTATATATATATATATGTATATATATATATATGTATATACATACATAGCAAAAGAGAAATATAAACGGGTCAGAGCCCGAGGTGTAAAAATATTTGCAGCAAGTGTATTAACCGTGCATAATAAATATAAATGCAATATTTCATAATTAAAGTGGAGGCGCACTCTCGTGAAACCCCAAACTCACCTCTCATCTACAGCGCGCGCCTAATCGTGTCCCGAAACCTTAATTAAGCTACCCGACACATTTAAGGACAACTTACCAAACTATACGCACGGCCTATACTCGCATGACCTGCCATCCTAACATAACCCAAGAATCATTTCCATTCTAATCACACCTAAATGTATATACACATATATGCCTTACTAGGCTCTAGTGGTTCCAATTATTAACTTAAACCAGTTATAAGTCTTAGTACGTCACACATTAACATTGGGTAACAATATAAGAGTTTATTCTCTAAACAACATACATTCGAGTACTAAGGACAAAACTTCTCTCCACTCTCAACATTGCACTACGTTTCGTGCGTGGGGCGTCTCGCAAAGCGAAATCCAAACAAGCAACCCCCCGATACACTACTCCTTGACAATGTTGATCGTAGGGATCCATTATGTCTTCCACACAAATCCTATTACTGCAACTACTTAAATTATTGAGTACTATATCTAAGAACATAATTAGAATCTCTATTTAACTCCTTGGGGTCGATATAACCGCAACTGTCATTAAGTACGATCTTCCGACCCTGATAAACTAGTACACCGAAATCACCCAAGATGTACATACTAGAAAATGCATATCACCTTCACCTATATATATATATATATATATATATATATATATTACTTTAAAAATATATAAACAATCATTCATTCCTATAACCACGTATACATAACACACATGATGTACACTTTGCAATACTCATAACATAAATGGTTATAGGTTACAAAAATACTGCACCATGCTATCATCTTCCAGGAATTACTCACTTCAAACCTCTAAATGGAACTCCCTTCCCTAATGAGGTTTCCCTACTTCCTCGATACAACAACTCCAATTCATATGAGCATAAGTTCCTAAAATAGCTCAATTCGTCCCCACAATCATATCTTATGAAAAACTCCCAATAAATCTCCAAAACGTATCTCTCACATCATATAATAATGTCCCAAATCAATAAACCCAATCGAAGTGGATCAAAACTCGCTCGAGAAAAACCTCACCAAAATAGCCCTATTTTCGAATCGATTCGGCCTGGTCCGAATCGATTCGGTCTCAAGGGCGAATCGATTCGCTCCAAATGCGAATCGATTTGGTCCAAAGGACCTGAGAGACTGTCCCAGGCCGAATCGATTCGCCTTGGGTCCGAATCGATTCGGTCGTACAGACCTAGGACACTGCAACATTTAGAATCGATTCGGAAGGAGGCCGAATCGATTCGGCCTGTTCAGCAGGCTACGAAATGGTTCTTTTCTCACCAAAACCTAAATTTCCCAAAATCAATTTAATCATCTACTAAGCCTCAAACTTCAACCCTAACATGTTTTCTAACATAAAAATCATTATATAATCATCCCTACACTTAATACAACTTCAAATCCCTTTATAAAACTCAAATGCAAGATTTATTCTACAAAATCTAGGTTTTGACATATATACCCAAAATCCAATTCTTTTGCCCACAAATTATGAAATAAAATACACAAATGAATAATTTAGCAAGATTAAACACTTGCCTCAGAATTGTAGAGGTTGAATCATCCCTGGGACCGCGTATTGGCCGGAATCTCCAAGCTTTCTCCTCTCTCCTCTTCTTTTCTTCTTCATTCTTTCTCTCTTTCTCACAAATGAGATAGGCTGATCCGTAAGCCTCTTAAGCCTTTAAAATATAAATCCCAGTTTTAAATGATAATACACACTTTAAATGACTCGTTTACTCCAATTCGAGTCAAACTAACTTAAAAATATTCCGAAACCGAAATAAATCCCAAGGACAGTCATTTCGACTATCTCGACCCATCCGGAATCAATAGCGCAGTCAAAATCGTCATCTGGAATACTTTATAACGTCCTCAATTTTTGGACCTCACTTTTCAAATCTTAAAATTCTCCAATTTAAATAAGTTTTATTTCTCCCAAAATTTAATTTCTCAGTCCCAAAAATCGTGGGGTGTTATAACTTGTTAGCATGCGATTCTAAATTTCTAAATAACTACGCGAGGGACCTATGGGGATCACCCCGTAGTCCAAGCATACAAAGCTACTAACGTAATACGCTCCCAACCTGCCGTAACAAAGTGAGGGTATGAGTCAATGCTCAGTGGAAAATATACAAATGAAGTATAGAATCGAACGGCAGAAAGAAGACTCTAACACGTTATGCTTACGTGCACATGCAACTAACTTGTATACATATATATACATACATATACATAGTGGCGGAGCCACGAATTTCCAACTGGTGGAACACCATAATAAACGCCCCGATTTTTTTTTTTAGGATTATTCATACATTTATACTTCGTGGCTAAAGAAATAAATATTCACACGTTAATAGTAATAAAATAGAACAAACCAAACCATAATACTTCATTGCTAAAACGAGTATCCAAAATTTGTCATCACAAGTACTAATTAAAATATAAAATGAGCAAACTACAATCTCCCTCTACGATTTTTCATCCTTTGGAATCGATCCACAATTGCATCATTAGAAATACAATCAAAGACATCTTTTTCGATATACGTCACGCAAGAGTCACTTAGCCAACCATCCCCCATACAATTTCGAAGATCGGTTTTCACGATATTCGTAGCAGAAAATGACCTCTCAATTGTAGCTATGGAAACCGGTAGAATTAATGACAACTTTATGAGCCTGTAAATTAATCCATACACAACGTGTTTCCCTTTTTCTACCATTTTCCTAGCCAACTCACTAATCCCATTCACATCAACAAAGTCACTATCGGATTTGATATCAAATTCATACAATTCAAGCTCATCCCGAAGTACAATACGCTTTTGCTCGGTGAAATCATCAACATAAGGTTCAGATAGATGAACCAACTTGTTTATATCAAAAGCAACAAATGAATTAACGGGATCAAATGATGTCGTGCATAAAAGCAATTCGGAATTCACCTCATCGAAACGATTGTTAAGTTCAGCGAGTTATTTATCCATGCAAAGGTAGAACAAGTCAACTTTATAGTGATGTAAATTTGTGGTTGTCAATCCCCCCCTTGATCTTCCCAAAAGACAAATATTACTTTACATGTTAGGAATCTCAATATGATTTTTCACACAAAAAGACGAGACCTCAATCAAAAGATTTTCCCACCCACTATCCCTCATTTTTTGCATTCGGCTCTTTGACAATTTCACTAAAGTCATTGCATTAACAATGTCTTGATCTTTTCGTTGGAGAGCTTTAGAAAGTTCATTACTTATTGCAAGTACGTTCTTCATTAAATGTAAGGTGAATACATAATCAAATGATTGCATTGATTTCATCAAATTTATTGCCTCACCCTTTTTATTCGTGGAATTTTCCCCCAAATCATCAAGAACACCAAGCACGGATTCATACATTATAATCAAATTAACTAATGTCCCATAATGCGAACCCCAACGTGTATCACCGGCAAGCTTGACGCTAGTTTCTTGATTTAATCCCCTACCACTTGATATATCACCACTAACCAATTCATATTTAATCCGCTCCACCTCTTTCTCTTGCAAAATGTCGCGACGCTTATAAGATGCGCCCACAATGTTCACTACATTATTAATTATGAAGAATAACTCATCAATGTGTTTAAGATCTTTCGCAACTTTTACTAGTGCCAACTGAAGTTGATGTGCAAAACAATGTACATATAATGCTGAATTGTTCTCCTTCAAAACAGGTGATTTAAGCCCATTGTACTCGCCTTGCATGTCACTTGCCCCATCGTAACCTTGACCCCGCAAATTTTTTACACTCAAGTTATGTTTGTTGAAAAATTGATCGAGTGACGCTTTTAATGATTTAGCAGTAGTGTCAGGAACATGTACCATACCCATGAATCTTTCCATCACAAAACCCCTTTTATCCACATAACGCACTACAATAGTCATTTGTTCTTTAATTGATACACCACGTGCTTCGTCAATGAATATCGCAAATGGATCTCCAACAAATTTTTTTAAAATTGTATTAGTAATCTCATTTGCAATTGCTTTTACTACGTCTTTTTGAATGTCAGGAGATGTCAATTTATGATTACCCGGTGCATTCTTAAGAACTACTTTTTTAACTAATACATCTCTTTTAGCGAGCCATTCTAAAAGTTCAAGAAAGTTATTCATGGAGTCCCCCGATTCATCATGAGAACGAAAAGATAAGGCTTGTCGCAAAAGAAACCGAATCACATCAATAGTTGAAATTAATCGTAGACGATAATCATCTTAACATTCCTTCGATTGCTTATCAAATAGCGCCGCAATATGTTGATTTTGGTTCAACAAATTTTGAGACTTCATGTACGCCGCATTATGACCCTCACTGTTAACATGCTTTTGTAGTCGTTTTTTTTGTTTCCAATTGTCAAAATCACCTCTAACAAAAGCATCACTTTTATTTCTGTCCGAGGATTCCTGACAAAATAAATAACAAGGCAAACAAAATGCCACATCCTTTGGAACGCTATATTCCAACCAACTACCAAATTGGGTAAACCAATCTGAAAGAAAACGTCGTTCCTTTTCTCGCATGGATTTTTGAGGATAAAGAGGCATAAAGGGTTGATAAGGACCCATTTGCAAATATGCTAGTCAAACTTTGTCTTGATCGTTCATATCATAATCTGAAATGCGTGGTCGTAAGCTAGGATCCGATGGAAGATTCATCAAGTCAACTTCAATGCAAGTTTGATACACTCTTGAAGGTTCCTCTTGGACAACTTTGGTTGTAAGTGGCGTGACATTATCGATTGGAGATACTTCTACACGAGCTTTTTTGGAGAAATAGTTATCAAGAGACTGCAATAAAAAAATTAATAACTATTAAAGCATTGTAAAATCATTATTAAATGTTAAAGCATTGTAAAATCATTGTTAAAGCATTCTTAAATGTTAAAGCATTGACTGTTAAAACATTGTTAAATGTTAAAGCATTAGAAAAATTGACAGCATTTAAAACTGTTAAAGCATTGCTAAAAATTGTTAAAGCATTGTAAAATCAGAGAACCCACTTCCAATACCCCATGAAAAACAGAGAACCCACTTCCACTTCCAATAAACAGAGAGCCCCCATGAAAAAAAACAGAGAACCCCGCTCAAACAATACCCATCTAAACTTCTTTAATAATACCCATCTAAACTTCTTTAATACCCATCAAACAATGAAGGAAAAATTAGAGGCCAGAATATATACCGTCATCGCCGTGGGTGGAGCGGGGTTACGGCTCCTGTGCTAAGGGGTTTATAAGGTTTGGTTATGTTTGTTGTGGTGTTGAGCGATTGGGGTTAATTAGGTTTCTTTATATTTTAATTTTTTTTTTAAATCATGGGCGATGCTCGTGCATCCCCCAGCTCTATTCTCCCTCCGCCATTGCATATACATATACTTAATGCATGAAACAGTTTAAGAAAAAAAAACTTATTTATCGAGATTGATTTGCCTTAATCTTATAAAAGACTTCCTTTCCTTATAAAAGACATCTTCTGTAGAAGTTCCTAATAAGATTCTCCAACTGTTTACGTATGAATGACGGGATAGGAAGAATGGATAGAAGATAAGTGGGAAGAGTGGACTAAGTTCTTTTAATAAGCATCAATTTAACGCCTTTGACAAATAGCTTTTCTTCCACCCCGCTAGTCTCCTCTCTACCCTTTCTATCACTGGATCCCAAATAGTCTTGGGTTTAAAAGGAGCCCCCCCAGTAGCAACCCAAGGTAAGTGGAAGGAAGGGACCTCACTTCACAACGAATCACCTCTACCAAATGTTCGACGCGTTCCCCACCCTTACCGAAATCATCTCACACCTACCCATATTAATGTGCAATCTAGATGCCCCCCTCAAATCATATTAGTAGGAGCTTCAGTTTCCTTACTTGACCTTCCTTAACTCTGCAAAAAATGCTGGTGTCATCCGTGAACAACATATATGAAGCCCTCATAGTGGACTCTCTGGGGCTTCATAATAAGAAGCCTTCGATCGCCCCTGCCTCCTTCACACGTGCTAAAAGTCTACTCAATGCCTCCATAACTATGATAAAGAGGAATGAGGAAGGAGGTTCTTACTACCGAAGGCCCCTATAAGTTGGGAAAAAACCCTTTGGGAACCATTTATCAATAAAAAAATCTAACTCAAGATATACAACTCTCAATCCACAAGTGCCATTTGTGACTGAACCCTATCCTTTATAGCATGTGTGGAAAAAGGCGCCAATTCAGGTGATCATACACCTTCTGGATATCAAGTTACAAATGACCCCAGATACCCCACTCCTTAGCCTAGCCTCCACACATTCATTTTCTACCGAAGAAGCGCTCGAAATTTTCCTCCCTCCAATAAAAGCATTACGAGTCTCAGAGATTATAGGATTCAATACTCTCCTTAGCCTGATTGACCTTGTCCCACAACTTATACACACTCCCTATCAACCTGATCGGCCTAAAGTCCTTCACATCAATCGCCCCACCTTTCTTCGAAACCAATGTAATAAAAGTTGCATTGAAGCTTCTCTTAAACTGTCCTCTATCATGGAATTATCCAAAGAAATACATGACATCATCTCGCACCACATCCAACACTCTTGAAAAAATCCATAAAGCTCTTGAGCACCCGTCTGGCCCCGATGCCTCTTCACCCTTCATGGACTTCAATGCAATGACCACCTTCTCCTCAAAGAAAAGGCCTTCTAACATCACCTATCCTTCATCGAAACTTCCCCAAACTCTAATCCATATAAAGTAAACCTTCAGTCCTCCTCCTCCCTATAGAAACCCTTATAAAATTGCCTAATAACAACCCTTACATTCCCCTCTTTATTTAACTCATGCTCAACCACTATCACCTCCCTGACATGTTTAAACCTGCGATGGGAATTGGTAACTCTATGGAAGAAACTTAGTGTTCTTATACCCCTTTTTGAGCCATAAAATTTGTTAATTATCTCTCGAACCAATCTCCTCCGAAGCATCCTTAATCTCACCTCCCCATTCCTCTCCTGTCTCTATTACCATTCCTTTATAAACATCAAACCCAATCCCCTTTTAACATCCAACTTTTTTATTTCAACCAACCCTCTCATAATAGACTCTGTAACATTGCCAAAGCTCTATTTCTTCCATACTTAAAGGTCCTCCTTTAATGACAAAAGATTTTTAGACGAGGACAAAGCCAACACCATCTTCAACCTGATAACGGTACCATGCCACCAAGCCCCAACTCTCTCAACAAAACCCTTATTTTCACTACATATTCTCAAATCTAAATGGTCCATTCCCCTAATTGAACCACTACACTTTAGTACAATAGGGGCATGATTCGAAGTAACACGAGGTAATGATTAATGCGAGACCCTCAAGAGCTCCTAGTAGTTGACGCCAAAAAATGGTTTGAGTCGAGACAGAGAAGGGGAGTCCCTATTGCTCTAATGGAACCACCTTCTAACAGAAAATCAACATGCTTCATATCATTAACAAAATCTGAAAAGCCCCTCATAGGCCTTGACAATCTACCAGCACGGTTAAGCTCCGAATCAAAACGAACTACATTAAAATTCCATCCCAGACACCAAGGAACTCCCCACACGCCCCTAACTCCCCCTAATGCCTCCCATAACTCTCACCAAGTAGCATCCTCCATCGGCCCATATACCCCAGATAAATCCCACAAGAACCCCTCCTCCACAACCTATATATGCATGGTAAGGAATGGATTCCTTGAGAAGGCTATCCACTTTCTCCACCACTCTAGAAACACACAAAACCAACACCTTCCCCATTGAAACACCTAACGTGTCGAGTCAACACCAATTCCCCCACCTCCCTCTCCATACACTCTGAGCCAACCCAATTGTCATCCTACTAATTTTTGTCTCTTGTAAACGCAAGACATCCAACTTCCACAAATAATTGGCCCCACTTATCACATTTCTCTTGTCGCCCCCTCACATTCCAAGAAATAATATGCATCTTAATGGATAGTTAAATTCACCTCTCCTCTTGCCCCTCCCCCTACTTCTCTTCTTCCCCTCGTAATTTAGCGACACCCCCCCCAAGTTCCCCACTCCAATCCCTCTCAATTTTTCTAAACAACTCCCAAGCCTATTCCCTACATAAGACACCCTCAAGAACTTACAAAACCTACCAATAATATCCGCTACCCAATTTTCCACTCCTACCGCCACCTCCTTTCCCTCCACATCGAAGTGTTTATATAAACAATGAAGAAAATATGCAATACAAAAGCTTAAAAAAATGATTAAAGATTGTAAAGTTGAAAATTTTGTTGAAAAAAATTGATTTGATTAAAAATACTTCAGAATCAGTCATCTATGTGTTTCTAATATTGGAGGGACACTGATTTTCTTAAGACTGAAAAATAATTATTTGGAACAGATTATAAATTGTTACAAAAATCCAATAAAATAAGGGAGTTTGATTCATATGTCATGTTTACATAATACATTCCTTAACTCATCCCGTTAAAATATATTTTTTTCCAAAGGTTTTAATACTAAACATAAGTCGATTCTCTTAAAAGAATTGACAAAACACTCTTTATTTTCCAAAAAATTAAATCTATCTATGTTTTTTACTCTACTGCCTAAAACGAAAACCACCTCCATTATCTACAATCGAAAACATCAACACACAATTGAAAGTGTTCTTAAAACGAAAACCCTTGAGATTCACAATTATCTACAATCGAAAACATCAACACACAATTGAAAGAGTCAAACCCTAAGGCCCTGTTTAGTTGCGCAAATTGTTTGATTATGTAAATGGGTTCATTGTGAATTATTGAATTGTAAATGAGTGGATTTGAAATGAGTTTAAATCCAATTTTATGCAATGTTTGGTATCTGAAATTGATGTTAAGTATCTATGAGAAAAAAATATATAAAAACAAATTAAGAGGGAGGGGGAGGGGGGGGGGGGGGGAGGGAGGGAAGAGAGTGAGAAGCATGCACTTTATGTGACTCCTATCTCAAATTGATGCATTTCACGTTTTTTGTGAAATGATCCGATTTCAAATTTTACACATGAACTAAAATGGGGCAATTAATGAATCATTTCATTAATGAAACCAAACACAATTAATGGATCAGTTTATAAATTGACCAATTTATTAATGAATCAATTTACAATTTTGGGACAACCAAACGGGGCCTAATTGATTCTAAAGAGTTGCAAGGGGCAATTCACAATTGAATATTCGCAATTGAAAGACGCAAAACCTAATCGAATTTCAATACAACTGAGGGATTGTTATTGCAATGTTTTCTTATAAAACGCAATGGATTCTATACTGTTGGACCGATCATTAATAGTTGCAAAACTTTGGTTCAAAAGGTAGTAAATATTTACAACCTATTTTCCACATGTAATAAATATTTACTACGTCTGATAATGTATATATGTTTTCCTCATGTACTACATATTTACATGTGTTTTGCACATGTATTAAATATTTACTCTATTTCATACTTGGTATCTATTTTGCACATGTACTAAATATTTACTACATGTTTTGCACATGTAAATATTTACTACCTCTTGTACACATGTAACAATTCGTACTTGAGATCTGACACTTCGCAACTAATATATGCGTTGTGATGCGTATATATGAGGTAATTGGAAAAACATTTTGCAACTGCTATGTGCTCGTTCATGTTCACGTTCAGTCACTTTCATACTTTCAAAACCGTTTATGTTGCCCTCGCTGTTCATGGCTTCCGGAATTATGGGGGTATTGCCATCAGCATCATGAGGGTGATGTTGGTTTGGGAGGTGATGGGTTGATGTTGAAGAGATGAGACCGAAATTGTGTGAGTGGTGGTATTATACTTCAAGGGCAAATTGTGTAAAATTTAAATTGTCACTGGTGCCCTTTTGGATTTGTGACTAATTAAAGGAATATCATTTTATAATGGAACTTAATTGTGGAATAAAAGTCAAGAAGAATCTACTTCAATATGAACTTAGTAAATGGAGCTTATATGTAACAACCTCATAAAATATTTGTAACATACACCCCTTTCACAACCAAGAGATTTAAAAACATTTCCTTCAAATTCAATCCTTTCCAACACCAATCAAACACACATAAGTTCAAACATAATTTTCTAATATAATTTTTATTTTTATCTCATTCTTTTTTCTTCTCATATTTTTCAATAAACAGATAGGAATGGGAAGTGCACTGGATACATTCTGTGGCCAATCCTACGGAGCTAAACAGTACCATATGTTGGGCATCCACATGCAAAGAGCCATGTTTGTTCTTCTCCTAGCCTGCATTCCTCTTGCCTTTATTTGGTTTAATACAGGAACCATTCTTGTATTATTGGGCCAGAATCAAGAAATATCAACTGAGGCAGGCCTTTATGCCCGGTTCATGATCCCCAGCATATTTGCTTATGCACTACTGCAGTGTCATGTCAGATTCTTGCAAACTCAGAACAATGTGTTACCGATGATGCTAAGTACGGGAATTACAATGTTGACACACATATTAACTTGCTGGATTTTGGTCTTCAAATCTGGGCTTGGAAGTAGAGGGGCCGCGTTGGCTAATGCCATATCTTATTGGATTAATGTGTTTCTGTTGGCGATTTATGTACGCATATCTCCTTCGTGCAAGAAGACTTGGACTGGGTTCTCGAAGGAGGCTTTTAAGGATGTTTCGAAATTTCTTAGACTTGCCATTCCTTCAGCTGTAATGATCTGGTAAGTTCAGTAAATTACAAGTAGATATAGTGAAGTACGCTCCTTTTCTTGTTCACTTTAGGATATAATTTTGTACATAGTATCATGTTGGCTACGGTTGCCAATAGTGATATGATTGTGCATTGTATAACTATGTGAGATATACACATGGCAGTAATATAACTATATAGATAAACATAGTATGTAATAAATTTGTCATACATAGTTATATTACACAAAGTGATAATCCTATTCGCAGATGGAAGTACTTTTTCAATTACTATCGTGTTGGACCATATCTTATATGGTTTCCTTTATGGGGATTTGATCCTAAGCGCACCTATATATATTTGAACTTAGGCAATATTTAAGAAAGATATGTACAATGTCTTGCGGAAGCAATGTTGCTAGTGGAAATCAATATTCTACCAAAAATTGTTATTTTAATAGTATCTGGTCCCCAAGAAAAATTATATATTCGTTGGCTTCTCGGTATCCAGTTATTGATATGACATTTTTGACATTTGCTACATATATTTCCTTGAAACATTTTTTGTCAAGCTGTTGCACAACAAATATACGAAAAATGAAATCAAAAGAAACTTACACATCGCACTTAATGTGGGGTGTGGTGCGTGAGCTTGCTTCGCTTACTGGATTTACACAATGCGGGTAGTGCAATAAGCATTAATTGCAGTACCATAGATTTTTGGCCCCCCAATGGAGGATAGTAAGGCAGTACATTATGTGACCTTTTTGTTGTAGAATATAAATAAGTGACATCTCTAGGATCTTTAGCTGTCATAGCGGTTGTTAGAACGTTTATGTAAATTTTTTCTCTCGCTGCACAATATATTTCGCACATTGTGTTCAAAATGATTAGATATTAATGATGTTCATTTGTTTTACTTGTTTGAACAGCTTGGAAATTTGGTCATTTGAGATGATGGTACTGTTATCAGGCCTTCTTCCTAATCCAAAGTTAGAAACATCAGTTCTCTCAATCAGGTTATTACTTTCATTCAATATTTATGCACATGAAATCCCCTGAACTATAACACTATATGCAAATACCTCATTAATATAAAACACTTGAAGTTTGAACATTTCTATTTGTCCGCAATTTCTCCCTATGTGTAGGATATGTTCTCATTTTTATTTTATTTTATTTTACTTTACTTTATTTATTATTTTTTTGGGGGTGGGGTGGGGTGGTGGTGGTGGTTAGTATTTGCAGTTGAACTGATAGTTCAGGTAGTTTCTTGCATGTTTACACTACAAACTATGAATAGTTGGTCCATATTACTAACCTATTGTGTGCAATTTCAGCCTTAACACATGTGCTGTGGTTTATATGATTCCCCTCGGGCTCAGTGGTGCCACAAGGTGATATAAACAATCATAAGCGCGTGATATCTTTCTTATCCTTAATACATATATGTATATAAACATTTTCATGTAATTATTCAATTTCTTCCCAGCATAAGAGTTTCTAATGAATTGGGAGCTGGACGACCACAAAGGGCTCGTTTGGCAGTATGTGTTGCGATTCTTTTGGTTGTTATAGAAGGGATTTTGGCAGCATCAATAATGATTTTGGGGCGAAAGTTGTGGGGCTATTGTTACAGCAGAGAAGAGCAGGTTGTAACATATGTTGGAGAGATGATGGTACTTATTGCAATTTCCCATTGCTTGGATGGTCTTCAATCTGTATTTTCAGGTGGGTACCGATATCCCTAATCCTTTTTTTCCCTCTATTGGTGAAGAAAATATGCTACTAAAAGTATAACGGATGTGAATGCAACGGAAGATTCACACAACACTAACATGATAATCACAGTTACTCTCTATTGGGGGCTGACCAGACAAAAAAACACATTCACAACAGTGCATACCACAATTTGGAATCCACAAAAATCTCTGCATGCCATAATTTTGCATTCAAATTACTAAGAGAATAAATAAAATTAACAAAATTTCAAGAAACCTTGCACATTACCTAGTGAGAACCACATGAATTTTCCGAACCAATTTTAAATTGAGATGCCTAAGCGTAATTTATGCCCATTCAACACTAGATAAATGATTCGAAGAAAAGACAACTAAGCAATTTTACAAAGCAATTTGATGACAGCTGAACCTCTCCCTCTCTCTCTCTCTCTCTCTCTCTGTTCACAATATTTTCTAGGAATATCAACTTAAAGTGAATCAATTGCTGACGAATTAATTTGACCATGTAAATTTAGCAGTTCCTCGTATGATTTAATCATTTGGTTTTCATTTTACACTATCAGGAGCTGTTAGAGGATGTGGCCGGCAAAAGATAGGTGCCATTATCAACTTGGGTGCTTATTACCTTCTTGGTATACCTTGTGCTGTACTGCTAGCTTTTGTCATTCACATTGGAGGGAAGGTATTATTACAAAACTTTTTTTCCTTTTTTCTTTTTTCATTATAATAGGAAATTAATATTGATGTATGGCTTTCCAAATTATGTGCACAGGGATTGTGGCTGGGAATTATAGTGGCATTATTTTCGCAAGCATTGTTTCTGCTGATATTAACTTTATGCACTAACTGGGATTCACAGGTAACTATTTTCCTATTTGCTGTCACCAATGTTGTGACACTCGCATCTCTTTCATTTTCTCTGTCGTCGCGTGATGAGAGGGGCAGATGACATGCTAATATAAAGGGGGCAAAAGTTTGCCTTAATTTAAAGGAAATTTATGAACTGCTACTTTTAAAGTTCACAAAACGATAAATTTTTTGTTAAATGTAATAATTCTCAAATTTCTCGCCCCCTTTATTTTTTATTTTTAAATGGACATTTAATAAATGGACCACAATTTGTAAACAGGTAATATGATATTGCTCCTCTTATTATAACAACATAATGTGCTATTTGCCGTGCCCACGTGAAAACATTTTATAACTCAATTCAACTCAACAAAGTTTTTTTCCAAGTATTTGGTGTCGACTACATGATCCTATTTTTCCATTTTGCTAAGTTCACCGCAATATCCTCTGTAGATCACATGATATCATGTTTATCGTACGAAATTTCACCTAGTCAATTTAACCTACTTCTATCCCTACCTCCCATCACTTTGCCCAAGTAATGAGAGGAGTAGATGGACAATTCTATTTACAACTATTGTACACTAGTTTTTCCTGTCATGCTAAACATAAAATGTTTTATTAATATTATCTAATCCATTTTCTCTTATTCTCAGGCGAAGACTGCTAGTGATAGGGTGAATGGCTCAATAATCCCCATAGCGGCATAACAAGAGAGTTGAACAACACAAATAATTGCTTTTTAATATAGATTCATTGGTGAGGGTTGATTTTGATATATATTGAAAATCAAAAGCATAGTTTGAGCCAGAAACTGAATAGCTACTAGTAAGGGGGCATTCTCCAAGTATTCAATGCCTTAGATTTCGATGACTTGTAATCCCATATTGCATATGCTTATTTCTAACTAGTTTTGACAATCCAGCTAGAAGAAGAAATCCTTTCAAATCAGGGTTAGGCTTTGATTTGTTTCCCATTGAAAATACGTGTATCTTAGAGTGGTGCTTGATTTGAAATACATCTTATAAAAATAATAGGGTGTGGCTATCCCCACACCTTAAAATGCCTCCCCCCCACCCTTTTAACAAATTCAACATATAAGGACCAAAATACCCTCTTCTCTTTCATTAAAACATAACATCATTTTAAGTATTTAAATATAATAAAATTTTAAACCATAAGTAAATAGTTTTTAATGAACAAAAATTAGTTTTTAAAGATAATGACAAAAAAAAATGGATAATGAAAAAAACTGCTTTTTAATGAGCAAAAAATAGTTTTTAAAAATAAATAGTTTTTAACAAAATAAAAACGGTTTTAACGAAAAAACATTTTTTAACAAAATAAAAACTACATAAAAAGAAAAAGAAAAAAAACAATTTCTAACAAAACAAAACATTTTTTAACAAAATAAAATCATTTTATAACAAACAGACAATATCTTTAAAAAAAAATCAGTTTTTAAAGAATAAAAATCTGAAAAAAACAGTTTTTAGTAAAATTAAAACACAGCAGTGAAAAATAGAGTTTTTAACAAAAAATCATTTTTAAAAGAATAAAAATAGTTTTTCAAAAAAAAAATTAATAAAATAAAAAACTGCAATAAAAACTGTTTTTAACAAATTGTAATAAAAGCTGTTTTTTTACAAAATAAAAACTGTTTATAACAAAAAAAAACAGTTTAAAAAATTTCAGCAAAACAAAATAGTTTTTAGCAAAATAAAAACAGTTTATAAAAAAATAAAAACAGTTTTGTTTTGTTAGAATTTTTTAAACTGTATTTTTTTTGTTATAAAAAGTTTTTATTTTGTTAAAAAACCCGATTTTATTACAATTTGTTAAAAATAGTTTTTTTTTGTTTAAAAAAACAGTTTATATTACAAATTAGTCTGTTTATTTTGTTTAAAAAACAGTTTAAAAAAATAGTTTTTATTTAAATATAAAAAAAACAGTTTTTATTTTGTTAAAAAAAACGAAACACTTTAACCCATTACTTGTTTTTTTAGACTTCATTACAAATTAGTAAGTTTATTATACTTTTGTATATTTTTCATTGCTAAATATGAAAACTTCCCTACAGAAAGTTTTTAGCATTAATAATGTTTTTTAGTTTATTAATTTTTTTTTGAAAAATTAATTTTATTCTTTTAAAAATGATTTTTTGTTAAAAACTCTTTTTTTTCATTGAAGTGTTTTTTTTTTTTTTTTGTAAAAACTGTTTTTTTTTCATATTTTTATTCTTTAAAAACTGATTTTTTTAAAAAAAATTGTTTGTTTGTTTGTTATAAAATGATTTTATTTTGTTAAAAAAACTGTTTGGTTTTGTTAGAAATTGTTTTTTTACTTTTTCTTTATTTATAGTTTTTATTTTGTTAAATTTTTTTTTCCGTTAAAACTGTTTTTATTTTGTTAAAAACCAGTTATTTTTAAAAACTATTTTTTGTTCATTAAAAATAAGTTTTTTTTTTCATTATCTTTAAAATCTAATTTTTGTTCATTAAAAACCATTCTTAAAAACTATTTATTTAAGTTTTAAAATTTTATCATATTTAAATATTTAAAATGATGTTATATTTTAATGAAAGAGGAGAGAGTATTTTGTTCATCATATGTTAAATTTGTTAAAAGGATGCGGGGAGACATTTAAAGTGTGAGGATAGCCGCATCCTAAATAAAAAAAGTACACCATATGTTTATCATTTTGCGTTAAATACATATTTCCCCAACCTCAAAAGAATTAATTTTCACGAAAAACTCCAAAAATTCTTATTCAACATTAGTACATTACCATCATCCAAAAATGAGTGCAATCAAGCCCACCTTGAGAATGCCGCTAAAATAGCTAATGGAAAGACTGACACAAAGTCATAACTGGAAAATTTTAATATACTGTCCAATAAATTACTGCCACAAAAAAACCATATATTAATAAATAGTATGTAAAAGGGAAAATTTTCTAATTTCAATTTCATTTCTGGGTCTCCTCCCCCAACCTCCACTTCTGCACAATCCTGCCTTTTCGAAAAACCACCCGCCCCCACATGTGTCGAAACCTAATCCCTTAAACCCCAGCCTTCGTTGAACCCCCAACCCCTTAAACTCCTTTTGTTAATCGAGAATATGATTTTTAAGATCAAGATTGAATCGAACATGTATCCTGGCTATATTCGTGTGTGTTTGTGTTTATGGTTGGGTTGGGTTTAAAAGAGGCAGCAGCGACCCAAAATGTGTTTGAAGTGGGTTTGGTAGGGTGGTGCTTGGAATTGTGTTACTGAAATGGGTGGGTTGGGGTGGCGCTTGGGGAGGTGTTGGGTGTTGCTGCAGTGGGTGGGTTATAGTGGCAGTGTTGGGGGGCGAATCCAGGTGGGTGACCCACGTATGTGTATATACTAGCGATGCCTCGTGTGACGAACAATGGGGTATATTGCCTTTTGAAATATATTATTCTAATATGCAATCTAATATATAATCAGTATCATTAAATAAAAAAAATTATTGTAGTGCGTGAGGTGAATGACAACATTGAGTTTTATGTTCTTACATGCTGCATGAATTTAGCATTACCAAAATGAGCCTCTAAATATCCCGGTGTGTTGACGAGGGGAGGCGCATCAATTGTTCACCCTTACAACATAAGGTACATTTAGGTCGTGATTTGGGGTTGTCACGTATTTTTTCCTCAATCCACATAATTACGTTGCAGTGAGAGCATGTTGATGTTAGGTGACCAAAAGTCGATTGTGCAACAATATTTCGATGCCTCGAACGTAATTGATATGCGTTTTCTATAGAGGAGCTACTAGATTAGTTCAAGTATTGATTTTCATGTCTCTCTCTCTCTCTCTCTCTCTCTATATATATATATATATATATATATATATATATATATATATATATATATATATATATCGTAACACATTTACCGGTAAAAGTTGACCTATTTGCAGGACGCAAGCTATTTATCGTGACGTTGACATTTGTGGATGCACGAACAATTGATCGGTTCTCATCACTAACTGCAGTATTTATTGTTAAAATGTGTTTAGATTATTCTAGTATTGTGTATGAGTAGTTAGTTACGACAAAAAGATTTTTTTTCTAGAAGTTAATTTTTGAAAAATTCAAATAAAAACAATTGTTTGGAAAAATATTTATACATGTGTAATAACCATTGAGAATCAATACTCATTGGTATACAATGTAAAAAACAGTACTTTTTACAAAAGTATTATTTGACAATACATATGTATAATGTTATCGTGTAAGTACCTGAGAATCACTCGACAATGCTTTTTTTTTTATTCTGTCTCATTTATTGATCCTCCCAAAGCTTGAATGTTTTTATACATATGTCGTCATCATCTATGTCTGTTAAGTAGTCGACTAATGCCCCAAAAATTTATGACTTTTTTATCACCTTGTTATGGATGGTCTGTAGTGGACATGTTGGTGGAAGAGTGTTGACTATAGAATATATTAAAATATTAATGGTTAGGAAGAAACCATTTCTATATAGCTCGCCCTATAGTTGTTGTTTTATATCAATATGGAGACGAACATCAATAGTTAGGAAGAAACCATTTCTATACAGTTCGCCTTATAGTTGTTGTTTTATATCAATATGGAGACGAACGCACAAATTTGGATCCATTTTTCCTTTTTCAAACTGTATCCATAACGGGTAATTTCCCTTTCCACCTCCTTTAGTAATTAAATTAGTTCACTTGAATATTTTGGCTTATTATGTTGAAGAATACTATCCATTGTAGTCTTCCGCGATGGTGATAATGTCCCTATTATTTTGTCCATAATTAGTTGTTCGACACGGTTCTTTCAAAATCTTGTATTTTGTGCCCCAAATCAATATTTTTTGTTTATAGAATTCACGTTGTACAATTAGAAGATCTTAAATATGATCGAGGTATCAATTAATAGGTGGTCGTTCCATAACAACCTGTGAAGAGTATAAGAAAAATCCTTATAAAGTTATTATAATTTGGTGGACTGGATGTACTAATGATTCATTATAAACTAACACATTAAAATTAATAATGGATACAAAATTATTAATAGCAATATATGCTCATTCGTTCAGTAAAAGATTTTTTATGTAGCAAGTCTAGTGAAAAATTCTTTGTATACAATGTTTTTTATGATATCAGCCGGAACTCCTTGTGGATTCTCTATCAAAATCTTCAATCATGTTGGAGAAGTAACTCATGATAAGGCTGCATACAACTGTCCTTGAGAGAACACTGGATTGGTAAATAAAGGCCAACTTGACAAAGAGTTTGAGCTTGACTTTTGTTAATAGTCATAGTAAAATCCAACTTGATTATAACTTGTGATCGTTTCATTATAAATAGTGAACTACCAACCGTAGGTGATAAGTCGACACAGTCAATGATGAACACAACTTCATCGATCATGTGATTACCTTAGCTTATATGACCTTTTCCCCCATCTTGGTGATCACTAATCGAGTTTCGTTGCACAAGCTTAAAGATTAGTTAAGGTTTATAGGATAATTATAGGATCACCAACTTTGAGTTGCAATATATGATTTGGAAGCCCGGGGAAGTGCAATGAATTAAAAAAAACTCAGAAGGATAGATGGCGGGGTCATACTATCCTCTTCCAAAGGACATAATTTGTCCGCACTATTATATACCCTAAGTGATCCAGGAAGCATTGATGGCATAATGAAGTCCAACTCACCCACATAGTTTTTTTTGGGCCAAAATCTCACTCTCATTTAGGTATGTTAAATCGTTGAACTTTGTACGAAGATCAAGATATATTGCCGAATTAATTCTCTCAGTCTCGTTTCACTATTTTTATAAGATTTTTTTTAGGGATTTGTATCGAATTTGGCTCAATGTCCATACCAAACGATAATGAAGGTAGATTTACTTTGCCGACTAACTTAATCCATTATGTGAAATTGCCTAAAGTTTGTCGTGATTCGTCAGCTACAGTCTAATGACACACGCATATTTTTTGAAAGGTGTTGGACTTTGCAATGCTCCTCGATAATGAAGACCCAACAATATGTTCACGTCCATATTTAGGTAGAATATGCAATATTTTCTTGAAGTCACCACCCAGTACATACAATTTACCACCGAACTGTCGATTGGCGGAAAAATTAACAATATTTTTTAAAATATCCTTAAATGTACATGTGAGTGCAAGAAATCACAATTAATATATCTAAAGAGCAAAGTGATACAAGAGAGTAAGAAATGGGCACAACACATAGTATTTATGTGGTTTGACACCTGCCCACATTCACGGAGGATTTTTCAGTTTTTATTAATTCGTCAGAGGTTCAGAATTACATGCCCCATTGGCCAGGGTGAGGGTTGTATTTATAGTAATAAAAAGTAGTTAAGCTATACGAAAACTCTCCTAGTTATTTATTAACTCGCGTGTGATTCATGTTTATCTCCTTCGAAAAATGTAGGTAACCAAACAAGTCTTCAATTATCCATGTGATATACTCTTGTATTTATTATGCAATATTGAATTTGAATGGGGCAGTGTGTTGGGCCTATTTGGACTAACGGAAATTGGACCTTTATGATTTTTCACCCACAATTGCCCTTCAAATTCTTTGCCAAAGACGGGCTGAAGAATTTTACATCCTTTGTTGGCCCAAGTTGAGTCCAAAGCCTGAGATATGTGCTCGGACATATTTGTAATTATTTTAAAACATTAGGATTATGTAGGTCCATGTAGAAAAATGAACTGCCAAGATCAATCTTGAATGTTGTTCCTTGTTATTGAAACTCGTTCCTCACTTGTTTTAAACTATGTACCATCATTTTTCTTCACTCTCTTGCTAAAAAAGACTCTCTAGAGCTTCTGTTTTCTTAGTTCATTATGTAAGTCCTCTTTATATTCTCTTCTTTTTCCATCTTCATAGTTCCTTCTGTTTACATTTAATGCATATTCTTCTTTTATTCTCTTCTTCTTTGAAAATGGTTCATACTGTCAATGACAAGAACTTGGATGAATTTAAGAAAAAATATTCAACTCCTTCTTAGGTTACGATCGAATGTGCCCCCATGTCCAAAAATCGTATCCCTGTTGATGGTGTTCATTGGATCCACACCATTTTAGTAGCTTAGGGGGGATAACATTTCTCCTAAACCAACTTCTTTTAGAATTTTGTGAGTGTTTTGACGTTGTTTCCTCCTAATGTAATCTAAATACATGGCGAATTGTGAATGAAGTTCACAGAATAAATGGATTGTATGGGACCAATGTAGTGATCCCTGAAATTAAGTTTTTAAATTCTTGGTCTTGCACAACGGATGGTATTTTACATCTAAAGGTCATGAAGGCTCATAGGTTATTAGTATTCATTCTTCCTAATTCCAACAAGGGATATTGGGATCGAGGTTTTATTTCTCAAAATTAGCAACATTATCCTTTCCTAAAGGGTGAAAAGTACTAAGGATTTATGAGCCTAGAATGGGGGAGTGATATAGGTTAGTACTTTACTTTTATTTTTTTTGAATTTTCTCTTGATTGTTTGGTTACTGATAAACTTTCTTCTTTTTCTGAGCAGTTTGATCGAAGAAGAAAGAGACTCCTATTGCACATCAACATGAAGGAGATGTGGAAGGTATGGAACTTGGTTAAAGGTGGTGATCATCCCTATTCTGCCTCTTTTTTCCTCGAGTACAAGAATTCTATTGGAAGTTTCACATCTTGCCCAGTAGACACAATTCCTAACCTTTCACTTCCTTCACCAAGCGAGGAAACCTCTACCTCATCCTCCATTGAATCCTTAAACGTTGAGTTCGTTCCATTCGAGGAAGAAGACTCAATGGATCCCAAGAGAAGAATACTACTGATTGATGATGATGATGTCAATCCCTCCTCCCCCAAGACCAAATCTATGAAGAGGACTAAGCAAGAGGACCCTTCGACCACTGGATCAGATCTATTAGTTTGAGAGAAAGGGAATAAGGACAACGCTTATTTTTCCATACCTCTGCAACCCTCAAGGAAGGGTGATGCCCACACTTTTGTGAGAATCTCGCAGGTGATGTCGGTGGCCAAGTACACATCATTGTCCTATGGTTTGATGAAAGGGGTAGTTCTCATTACTGATCGTGAGAAGATCAAACAGATTGCCTTTGAAAAACTTTCATCCCATGCCACTCAGGCATTATCCTTAGTAAGCCAAAAATTCTCTTTATTATGCGCTGAGGTTATTGAATTCCCCTTTTGTGTTCTTAAAGTGCTTATTGTTTACCTATTTATAGTTTGTGGAAGATTTATATCCACCTTGGATATTTTCTCAAATTAGTCCAAAATAAATAATAATCTAATAGTAGCCTTGGACAAGTCCAAGGGGCTCTTGTTGCTTCTAAAAGGGTCGATGATGAGGAGATGAAGTCCACCGGTGATATTATGAGCACATTGAAGAAAAATCACGACAAGCTGAAGGTCGCCGACCTTTTTACCCAAGGAGGACAGTTATAACAAATTCTATATTGAGGCATTTTAGGATGCTAAGGGACAGCTGGTCTAAATTAGGAAATCCAACTTCAAGAAGGGATGGGATGCTTCTTTGGTAAGGGAGAATATCCCTGTTGACTCAAAATGTTTTGGCATAACCCTTGTTCTCTGTCAAAAACTAATGAGGAGGCCACCACAAATACTCTATCTAATAAGACTTTTGCTACAACTGGAAAGGGTAAGGCCCCAGAGACCCAGGAGCAGGCGAAAAGCAAGGAAACTTAGTTAAAAATGATTAGCTTATATGCTCTTATATTTTTTTCCCTCATCTCTGTTTGTAAGGAATTTTCCCATTTTTATTATTATTGAAAGAATTTTCTAAATTTCAATTACATGGTGAATTATTGGTGAATATTCCCCCTTTGATCTTACTTTCTGTAGTACACAAATATTGTTGGGGACATTCCTTCTTTTGTTGGCAACCTTGACTCCATCCTTGGTCGGGATGAAAGTGCTCAAGCTCTACGTGTGTTTGTCTCTGTTAATAAGGCCTTGAAGAAGATTACTGAGGTCTACAAGTACCAGTCTGCCTTAGTGTCTAGACTAAAAGATGACATAAAAGACTTGGGAGATGTGGGCACCCTCATGGAGGAGGAGGCGAATTCCTTGAAAGACCAAATGGCTGGGTTAAAGGAAGTTGGAGACGTTGGGGCCCTCCTCAAGGATGAAAATAACTCCCTTAAGAAGAAAATTACTGAGGCATAGGATGGTATCCGGAGATCTCATGTTATGGTGATGGGTCTCATTCGCAATATCGTCAAATTTAACTATCTTTTTAGGATAGGTCCTTGAGAAACGTGGCCTGTTGGTTATGAGGAAGGGTGGGCGAATGACCCCATCAGGTTAAATGAGGCAAAGAGCATATATTATAAACATGGTTAGATGAATGCCTTAGGGGTGTTGAAGGTTCCTAAGGACTCTCAACTTTGGTATATGTACCAAGTAAATGTTTCGACTTCTCGACATCCACCCCTTAACAACGAAGAAAGTTGGTTTCTTTTAGACGTTATTCCTCTTCAATAGGTCAAGAGATATTTGTCTTCTCATAAGAGTGACGATAAGTTCCGGCCAAATTTATACGATAACCGACAAAGAGCTATTGTTTCTATCCTCGTCAACCGATCATTATTGTTGTCTCCTTTGTATTTTTGTTATTGTAAATGATATGTTTGTAACAAGGTGTTTACTTAATGTCATTCTTTTGCATTTTTTCCATTCCATTATGTTGAGAATATATTTTATTGTCTTATCTTACCTTCTAGGTTGTGTCATCACACTACCTTAGGCCAAGAACATACTATGGCAAAAATGAACCTGGTTTAAGGGCCATCAACCCATTGAAGATTTTATACGACCAAAGTCGGGTTTATTCAATGCCTAAAGATCCCCCGTAGGTCTTTTGTTTGTCTGGGAAATTCATGAGGTCTTTGTGTTTTTCATGATGAAGACTTGGAGACCTTAGGTTTAATTGTAATTAACTAATTCACATTTGTAATTAAGCTAAGGTAATGCAACATCAATCATTATTTTCAAACATTTTATTTCATAAAATCTTTAACATCAATATTTCTAGAAAATACACCATTTTCATAAAATACCAACGCTTAATATTTCAAGACTTTGAAATATATATTCATTCTTTATTTCCAACAAATAACATTTTACCAACATTTTTATTTCATAAAAATGTTTATTATTAATTTTGCTAGAAAAAATAGTTTCTTACATTTTATAAGAATCTCAGTCTTATATCTTACATGGGTTGAACCACTTAGGTTGCTTAACTACCCGTTTACGTACTTACTTTACCTTTTTTCTCTCCAAATGGACATTAATCAATTTCACATTTTTTTGCCCATTTTAACCTTTACCGGAACATTCGTCAGTTCATTCAAGTTATGTTGTCTTAACATGTTTTCATCACACAGCCCATTTCTTAACATGTTCATTATTCCTTTATCTTTTTCTCGAAATCTTCTAATAACCGCATACTTCGACAGGCTCCACACCTTCAGCTATGCTCACCATATGCTTTGGCCAGTTATTTTGGGTCTTTCACCCCAAGGCTCTGGGACCTCTTGAATTATACCAGTGTCATCCGAGTTCCTTTTTATGTGTTTTAACATTTTACAAATGTCCACATTATTCCTTCTTTCCCTTTTTACCCGGTTGAGGCCAAATCCGGGGTTTCACCCCAACTCATGTTACACTAGAAATTATCATTTCATGTCCTTTACACTTTAACTTTGATTTTATTCCAACAATCATATTCATTTAGTCGCAATTTGTGTAACACCCCTTTTCAACATTTTTATTTCATAAAATTGTTTCACTTTAAGTAAAATTTCCATTTTATCCATTTGTTTCCAAACTCATCTTTTACTCCACTTCCACAAGTGTTAATTTTCCTAAAAACTATTACGTTATCCATACTAACGTGTTAAATGTTTTTAACATGTCAACACCTTTATAACCTTGGAGTAGTATTCTTCTTACATGGAAACGTCTTTACTTTATTATTTTCTTTCCAATTTTATAAGTTTTAATCTTTTACAACATTAGCAAGTTATATATACAAACTTTCTAATGTTTAACCACTAACACTTATTCACACCTTTACTAAAATTATTTCCAAATTGGGCGTGTCTTTACTTCCTTTATTTCAAGAAATCTAATTTCACTTAAAGACTACTTTTTATATGAAAATACCAATTCTTCTTAACATTTTTAGTCTTCTAACATTACACTTTCAACACATCACAACACCCATCACAAACACTTTGAAGGCTAAAATTTTTACTTTCCTTATTTCATACTCAAACCCAACAAAACCTTCTCTAAGCTTATATATATATTCATTGCCAAAATACTATAAGTTTATATTCAAGAGGAGATGGAATTTAAATCCTAAAATCCTATTAATGGGTTAAACATACATTTCATTTTAGAAATTCATCATATTTGGAGAAAAAAAATTCAAGGCATAAAAGACATTTTATTTCTACAAACTCAACAAATGTCCATTTTTCATAAACTTTACATTTTTGCAAGAAACTCTGAAACATTATATCACCAATGTTTAGCAAAATCAATCATTATTTTCAAACATTTTATTTCACAAAATGTTTAACATCAATCTTTCTAAAAAATACACCATTTTCATAAAATACCAACTTTTAATATTTCAAGACTTTGAAATATTTATTCATTTTTTTATTTCCAACAAAATAACATTTTACCCACATTTTTATTTCATAAATTGTTTTATTATTCACTTTGCTAGAAAACCCATTTTCTTACATTTCATAAGAATGCCAATCTTATATCTCATATCCATCCTACTCTTAATTTCTATAATCAAGACAAATACTAAATAGAGTCATAAATCTTAGAGTAGAATGATTCCCTCCTCAAATGGATCTCAACAATGGTAGGCATGGAATGTCAAAGAAGATGACAACCGCCACCTCTTAAGGTGGACTTAAGGAGGTTGACCTACCCAAAATCTTGCTTCATCTAGCTTCCAAGTAAAACCCCTTCAAAAAACCTCTTGAGACTCCATGAAAGTTCCATCTTCATCTTCTCCAAAAATCCCCAAGAACACCTCACAAATTGGTAGCTATGCCCAACAATGGTGGAAATGGGTGTATATGGTTCAAATATGGTGTAATACATTAAGAAAATGGTGGTTTATGGTTGATGTATGTTGGTAGGTGGTGGTTTGGGGTGGAGAGGGGTGTACAACCATGGAGGAAGATCACTCCTCCTCTCTCTCACTTCTTCCACTACCAATAACAAAATAAGCCCAAACACACCCTTACCAAACACTCAAAAACCTTAAATTCATGTTTTGCCCAATCTGGGCTCATCTGAGCTCAACAATTCAAAGATCCAAGGGCCATAATTGCGATAATACATAAGGGCAAGTCATAATAAAACATTTTTGAGGCACGTCATTCGAACGACACGAGCCTCGTTCGAATGACATGTCCAAATCATTCGATACTTGTCTTCGCTTGACCCTGAACTATAATGCAGTGGGACCTCGTGTGATGGTCGTTTGAACCCCCACTTCAAATGATGCATAACTCTCGTTCAAGCAAATTCCAATTTATTTATTTCCTTCAATTTGACCCATAATTTCCAATAATTCTCATCAAAACTTACTACATCACATTTTATACAAAATTTAAATGAATCATTAGGACAGGGTATTACAAACTTCCCTCCCCGGAGAATTTCGTCCCCGAAATTCTCGATTCGTCAATCCTTAAGATTATGGGGTTCACCAACTTTTATTTTAATCTATAGAAATTCTTCAAGAAAAAATCATCGAAGTTCTCAATACTAAGGTCACGCTACGCGTATCCATACGGTGTTTGCCACCAAATAATCAATAAGCGACATGTTCTAATGCTCACCATCTCGCTAACCATGGACGTCACATAATTGACTCCGAGTCTCCATTCACTTGATGAGCATGTCCAAAAAATTTCTAGTACTACCTATGCTAGTACCCAAGGGATGCCAACGCCTCCACGGACCACCATCTCTCGCGATTAATATTCACCCAGGGTGAATCGTAACACAACCAATCATCTCATTCATCACTAATGTCAATTCCATCTTAGGTCTGCACATCCTGCATCCCATAAACTTTTAGGCTATCCTAATTATACCGTTCACATGAGCTTGTCAATAACCACATTGTGATATTTTCTCACTCTAAGGAGTAATATTCTTACCAAGTCATCACCGTGCATTCGGCTTACACCTTTCGCTGCATCACTCTGATGACCCTAGTACTACCCCAAGTGTCTCACCATAGAGCACTCACTTGAGCCTTGTACCTATCCACTCACCGTGGCGAAGCATCATAGTGCTAAGTCTTCCTCGATTTCTAACACTATACGATATCCTCAAGACATCATTTCGCTCTTAACGACCAAAGTCACTGACTGTTATGTCGTCCAGTCAAAAAGGTCTCTATTCCTATGACAGGTTAATACTATGAGAAAATTGTGTGGCCAAAAGCACAACCACCCCCACACAAAACTTTATGCAATGGAAGAATACCTCAGATGGGGCGCACCTAGTTACCGAGATGCATTGACCATACCCAGTCTGCCACACTCTACCTGGCCTAATCGCATCGTACCATGACATGGCACCAATCTGAATCACCACATAAGTAAGAATATCGATCCTCGATTACAAAAACCGAAAAGGGACACATGAGAGTTAGAAGGAATAAGCAACCGTTTTTGAGAAATTTCACCCACAAGCATTCGACTATGATTTACGAAAGCGAACCAACGCTATATGCTTGAATCATGTCACTCATTACCAAAGTTCTCATCGAGCACTAATCCTATCCGCATACCCGGGCTTGGGTCACTAGACGTGACGAATCGAACCACAACCATTCATTCTTGTAACACGAAAGCATTATATAAATCAGTAGTCCTCAAGGAAGTCAACGCCCGACTTCCCTCCTTGGGAGTAAGGCCCTATCCTTCGCATCCTTGGCACACATGAACCATTCCAATTGGCGAATGTCTCACACCCTTATTTACACTGACCTTGTCCATTTAATGGTGATGACATCACCAACCTACTACACCTAGGTTATTGTTCACCTTATCATATAGTGATGGAAATCCCAAATTCCTCGAGGCAGCACTCCGTTCAAGAGAGACATACACCTTATTGTATTCCTAGATTATATGAGGTTGTCACTAAGTTTACTTCCTGATTCTACCCAAATTAATTCACGCGATGACCACACTGACTGCCATAGGAATTCTAAGGGCCGTAGGCACCTCGTAGGGCTACATCTCCTAGTTCGTACCAGCTTTGTAGGATGTATCAAGAACTAATACTGGCATACCATCCACACACGCCAATATTCTAATCATGATTCGATGTTACCCCACCTTGGTTGTCATCCTAAGTCTCGAATACATTCCCTAATACACCTCGAAACCAAGTGTCACGACTCCAATACTAGTCATTTCATGACATTCGAGCATTACGCCTATAACATCACACACTTTCAGCTTACCTTAGGGATTACACCACCCCTCAGTGCTGATTCGAGAGGCCACACCCGGTACGTACACTATATGATTATTTTAAACCCCGACTAACAATCTTGGATCACTACCTTACCTTCAACACAATCATTACAAGAATGTTAATTCTCCTTCATATCGGACTTAACATGTTTTCTAAGGACACCAAACACTTCTTATGTAACCGTCCTCAAGACCCAACAAGATTTCATCATTTATACCTTTATCATTGCAAACGCACTCTACAAACCTTTTAATACCAACATCATGATCACCCGATGCTCACAAAGATACTAGTTTATAAGATTCTCCCTCTTTATGTAAAAAACTAGACCAGGTCTAATTATTTAATCACAGATAATATTTTTAAGTAAAAGAAAGAGACAAAGAGGTTTTTAAATTGATTCGGCCTATGGAGAAAAGCCTACGTCCACTGCGCTTCTTATTTCCTTGTGTTTCTCTTTCAATCACTTACCATTGGCGAAGGGATTACAACGTATTTATAGCCCAGTAAAGAGATTTAATGTTAAAGGATGGAATGCCCTTATAAATTAGGCATTTACATCTGTACATAATGTCCATAATGTTTTTGGTTGTTGGCGTTTTGATGATACTATTGGTTGGCCTTCCTACTGTTGGTCGGGCTTCCTGTACGCTGGTCGGCATTCCAGGCCTTGGTCGGTGGTTATGCCTTGCTAACTAGGATTATTTCCACAGCGGATGACCTATGTCTATTGTTTATTGGTCCACGTAAGTGGATAATTTTTGGTATCAACACTACCTATAGTACACCTTAACCGTCAAACACCTCAAGGAGTCATAACATTCGATCTATATCCCTAATTACACACACACAATTTGTCCTATGGGCACCCCAAAATGCCCATAAACTACTCTCACACTAGGATTACCTCGTACCTAGCCATCATTTCGACGGCTAAAATGAGTCTCTACACTTAGGTAACAATCTTATCTTTCTTCTAAACGACTGTGACCACATGCAATGTACATACCTCAACTAATGCTACTAAGGATTATGGCATGGTACAGGATGTCGCCTACAACCTATAAACCTCAAGGTCTACCTCATCTAATCCCTAATGAAAGATCAACCATGACAACTAAATGGCCTCACTATGTAAACATCATACCATGTGCTAATCTACAAGTTAACGCGACTATACAGATCTTGGTAGGATATGGGACATCGAGTATTGCTTATAAATACCTAGGTCTACACACATATGCCATGAGGGATCCTATTCCTCAATACCACATTATAATCAAGATACATCAAATCGTAGTCCTCAACCAAGGGACCTCATACATTCTCACCACAACATCAACACTTATGAATGCCACTTAGTCATCTAACCCCATATATGAATTATAAAACCTTTACAACTAGGTCGCAATGAACACTATTCACTATAGTCACTACCAAGGATAATCTCATCATCAAAGTTACCACACATTACATCTCACGTAAAGATCACAGTGTTGTAACAACCCGAGGTCTTGGAGACGATGATTTATTTATTTTAGGAGAAATAAATATTATTTTCTTGGAGAATTATTAGATTGGCAATTGAGGTCAAAATTTGGAGTTGTTAGAAAGTGTCTCGAATGGCAATTCTGAGGGTACC
Organism: Sambucus nigra; assembly: GCA_949130495.1. Taxonomy (NCBI): domain Eukaryota; kingdom Viridiplantae; phylum Streptophyta; class Magnoliopsida; order Dipsacales; family Adoxaceae; genus Sambucus; species Sambucus nigra. Next base: position 642,220,586 of record OX422208.1, on the reverse strand, counting down.
ATTATTTCCGGAAGGGTCGAGAAAGTCGAAATGACTATACTTGGGTTCTATTTAGGTTCCGAAATAAATTAGGACCGTTTGACTCGAATTAAAGTTACCGAGTTATTTAAAGTGTGTATTATCACTTCAAGATGTGTATCTTGGGATTTAGGTCTTAAAAGCCTACGGGAGAAACAATTCTCCAAAGAGAGAAAGAGAAATATAAAGAGAGAAAGAAAGAAGAATAAACGGAAGGAGAGAAGAGAGAGAAAGAGGATTTTCTGGCCAATACGCGATTTCAAGGTGGATTCAGACCCTACAAACCCGAGGCAAGTGATTAAACTTGCTAACTAATTATTGTGTACCATTTATTGCATGATTTTTGGCTTGAATCTTTGGGTTTTAGGTTTAAATTATCAAAACCTAACTTTTGGGTATAAGCTTAGATTTGATATGTAGATCTTTCATTTGATGATAGAAATTAGGTTATATATATTCTAGGATGATTATTGATGATATATATGTGATTGGGTTGAGGAGAAATGAAGAGAAGATGATTAAAACAAATTTTGGGATTTTGGCTTACTTAAAAAGTAGCAATTTTCGAGAGTTCTGAAGGGCTGAATTGATTCGGCCTCCTACCGAATCGATTCGAAAATATGCAGGTGCCCAGGTCTGAGTGACCGAATTGATTCAGACCCTAGCCGAATCGATTCGTCCTGAGACAGAGTCCCAGGTCAGATGACCCAGATCGATTCGCCTTTCTGGCCGAATCGATTCTCTGGGCCGAATCGATTCGGAATTGGCCCGAATCGATTCAGATGCAGGGCTTTTTCAAGGGATGTTTTTCTAGGGAGAATTTCTTTCCGTTTTGTTTAGGTTATTGATTGGGAAGTTCCATAAGAGATATTTGGAGTATGTTTTGGAGACTTTTAGAGAGTTTCCCATATGAGAAATGATTGGAGTCTTACTAACTAAATTTGAGGAATACCGATTATATATTTTGGTATATTCTAAGTGGGGAAGCCCACCTTGACTTGGAGGTTCTATTTGGAGATGATACTTATATTTATATGAAAGAATGAGACTAATTTAGAGACATTGGATCTTAGGATCAAGTCCCAAATGGGATACCTTTAAAGGTTCATAAAGTGAATTGAACCCTATTATGGATGTATAATTATAAATGCTACTTGATGGTCATACGAATATAGAAATATCCTTCATTTAAATAAAATTGAGAGACAATTCATAATTAGAAGCGACATGTGAGCTTCAAGCGAGAATTAGTATCGTGTGTACTAAGTGGGGAAGATGTGCAAGAAAATGACGAATAGTATATCAAGAGAGAGAAATGTATTAAACAATGGCATAAATTCTATTGGGCCTAAGAGCGTATAATGAAAATGAAAATGATGTGAAATGTATACCTTATATGATGGTATATTTTTATGATGTGATGATGTATGTTGTTGATACCAAATTTAGTCTGTTGACATGGCTCAATCGAGTGAAGACACATGGCAATCTACGTGGCAACAACAAACACTTCCGAGGAACTCAGACGCTCCGAGGAACCATACTACAACGAGGAATACTGCTTCCCCGAGGAACTCAGACGCTCCGACCTACAAGAACTCTCCGAGGAACTTTTGAGTACCGAGGACCTTAGGCGGTCCGAGCTGCACCTCGAACAAAGCATTAATAGCAGGATAACCAACAGTTTGACTGTTCATTAAATGCTTATCATTCAGATGTATACAGTTAAGGGGCATTGAATGTATTACCCTTTCACATTACAGCCTTAGGGCTATAAATACATTGTATTACCCTCATTGTAAGGGGACCGGAATTTCTTGATTAAACTTGTAATCAATAATTCCCAAACAGTTATCAATAACAGAAACAGTGGACGTAGGCCATTCTTATAAGGCTGAACCACTTTAAAAATTCTTTATCTCATTTATTTTATATGTGATTAAATAATTAGATATAATCTATTTTTTTACATCAACAAATTGGCGCCGTCTGTGGGAAACGACTGATAATATCATTTTTATCAAAAACAATTCATCACAAATGGCTGATATTCCAGAACCCAGCAATTGAAATGATGGAAGCCCTCCAAATCCATCTACTCAGCCAAATATTCCAGATCTGGCTGGAATAATAACAAATCTGGCTCAGGGCCATATAGTCATGCAAGAAACTATGCGACAACTCATACAAACCCTCCATGGCGGTGTACCAACCCATTCAGGACCGCGAAGTATTCAAAGAAATACCCGTTTACCTTTTTCATGTACTAGGCGTACTGATTCATATCGTACTGAGGAATCTGAAGATTTTTCTTATCAACCTGGACGAACTTCGTCAGTACGGGCCACAGATACTGAACAACGTATCACTCTCTCTCCAAAAAGGACTAGTGCGTTAGAGAGGTTAAGCAGGGTATCACCTTTTGATCGATTAGGACCTAGAAGGAGTAGAAGTCCTCCTAAAGTCACATCGAGGAGTTTTTGATGACCATCAGATTTAAGGGAAGGATCTGCCCAGTCGCGACCATCTGCTCGTCAAGAAAGATCCTGTGACACCCCGACTAATTAAATACCGGGTAGCTACTCCTTTATAAAATTAATTCAAAATGCCAAGTTGGCTCAGTTAATAGCATCACTGTCGAAAACATTTTATTATTACTAACCACCTAGTATTTAAAAAGCAAGTTGCCAAATTTTAATTAAGTCTGATTAACATGCAACAAAGTAAAGAAGAAGTAAATAACACCATTCCATACTGAAGTAAAATGAATAACCATCACAATAGAGTAAATAAAGTCTGGAGGAAAACTCCTCACTACAATCCCATAACTGAAATGAATAGCCGAAACTGAAATAAAACGTGCTGAAGTCTGAAAACTGAAATATAAAAGATGTCTCTAAAGAAATGGGCAACATGCCCTACAACTGGTGGATGGTGACTCTGGAATCCAAAAGATAGAAGCGTCTACATGCAAATCCCTGTAGCTTCCACAAGCAGCTACAGCTCGTCACCTGAATGAGTATCCTATGCTTGGTGTCCTTGTGGCTGGGCACCTAAAAATGGTTTTACAAAGAAAAAGAGATTTGAAAAGCAAACGGGTCAGAGCCCGAATGTGGAGTTATATTTTAAAAAAAAACCTGCAAGTGCTTTAAAAACATTTAAAACATTAAATGCAAAATACATGTTAGGACGTGCACTCACATGATATTCTCACCTCTCGTCTAACTGTGCACTCCTAACGCAAGTACCCATCTACAATAATATAACCACTAGCTAAGTGACATCATAACTAGCTAGACTGTAATAGTTCCTACCCTTTTTACCCGGTTTTATTAACATATAATGCTCGTAATTAAATAGAGGTTTAACGTAAACTCAGTTACTAAATATGCCATTGATATAACCATCAGTTAACTCATTATATATCTCGAAACAATACCGTAATATTTTTACAACATTAACAGGAGGATTTCCATTAATTAAATGTATATTATTCACAACATAAATATACGATACAAGCACCCAGCAAATCTAAGCTATGGTGCACACATACTCTGCTATCCATCCCAGTACATCACGTACATAAGGATTACATATTCCGAATCTCTCAGGAATAGTTTACCGATAACAACATCACAAATAATGGAGGCGAACACAGTCACCATCACATGGGTCACGCACATACCTACGCTCCCATGATCACAATAAGTCTTTCTATGACCTATGTTCATCGAGGTACCAGTCTATATCCCCCCCGTAGGCACACAAGGATTATAGGGTCCTAAGCGAACGCAACCTCCCGTGATAGCAAGTATGGTAGGTATGTCATACACACAATCCATATACTAATACTAAGTAAACACACATCTTAGTAATACCGTATTTTAATCGTAGTACGTATCGCATTCTCGTACTAACTATAATTATAATAATTTATACTAATCCGATTTGTGATTATATGCGCTATAATTTCTCACGTCGTAATAGACACTCACGTCTCATCCCAAACCGTCCATGTAATACAACTCTCGTATATAATTTACTCTTCATAATTGCCCGAAAGTCCCAATTCTATCACTATATCATCAAAGGAATGCTAACTCTACCCTTGAACCAGTTTCCGGGACTCCAAAAGTCAAAACAGTTCTAAAAGGACCAAACTGTCAACTCGTTAGAAGTTTCGTTCGAACGAGGAGGTTCGAACGAGATCCTTCTGTCAACTCGTTAGAAGTCTCGTTCGAACGAGGCTGTTCGAACGAGATCCCAGTTCGTTCGAACGAACTGTTCCTTCTAACGATATCTCGTTCGAACGAGATATCGAACGAGATCCCTTCTCGTTAGTAACGACTGGTCAACTCGTTAGAAGCTCGTTCGAACGAGTTCGTTCGAACGACCTGGGGGTTGCTTCTAACGAGCTACCAGTTTCGGCCCAGATTTTTCCCATCTCGTTTTTCACCATTTTTATCACTTCAATACTTCTCCAAAGTTCGTTCTAACAATGATTTAAGTCCTCTAATCATACTAAAACATACTTAGGTCATAAACTAACGTCTTTTAAGGCAATAAGGCATCCTAAACATCATTAAATCCCAAGATTTTATACTTTCCCCCAATATCATCAAGAACATGAACCCTAGATATATATCAACATCAAATTCCAGAATTTAATTCGTTTTTCTTTCACCCAATCATGTATTAACATCAGATTAATTGTCTCCAAACTATTCTACATGCAATTCTCTTCACAATTACTCAAGTTCTATGATCTAATCTACATGGGTTTTCATATTTATCAAGAACAAACCATAAATCCGAATTTTCTAACATGGAAAGAACATTTGCTAAAATTAAACATAATTAAACCACTTGCCTTGGTTTGATTTCTGATTTGGTGTAGGTTTGGTGAAGATTCTGCAGAGTTTCCTCTCTCTCTAAGTTCCTTCTCCAATGGTGGCTCAAGGTGGCTAGGGTTTGATTTGGGGAAACTTAGAAAACCTAAATGACAACCTACGTAGCCTTCTAGGTTAATATGGGTTGGTTAATGGGCTTAATGGGTTTAATCCACATCAGATTTACATCTCTAATTTTCGTCACTTTTAATTCCTAAAAATGTAAAATTACCAAAATACCCTTTAAGTTACCGGTATGGCCTAAAAATACCCCGGGACCCAAACTATACCCCCGGCTAGTGTTTTCTGACTATCTCGACCCTTCCGGACGCGTTGGCGCACTCAAAATGACCATACGTATTATAGATTTTAAATTCACTTTTATTAACAAAATATTATACCGTGACGCGGCGGTCCCACGCGTCTCAACAAAATTTCTAAAATGCCGTATATAAATCTCACGACAAATTTTATAATACCAAATACATATATAATCATATATGCACCTAATCAAATACCAATTTGCATCTCATTAGTATTTATAACCCGGATTAATTTTCAATTAATACGCATTTTATTAATTAATCCCAAAAATAAATATAGCCAAAAGTACGGGGTATTACATACTTCCCCCCTAATAACTGAATTTCGTCCCGAAATTAGAAACTACAAAGTACCTCCTAAAAATAGCTCTGGATAACGTTCGCTCATCTCATCCTCGCGCTCCCATGTGGACTCCTCGACATTGTGATGTTGCCACTGAACACGCACTAACGGGACTATCTTTGACCGCAGTTTCCTCTCGCTTCGGTCCAAAATAGCAATTGGCCCCTCCTCGTAGGAGCTATCCGGCTGGAGATCGATGTCCTCCACAGCAATGTGAGAATGAGCCAAATTATCTCTAAGGTATTTCCTCAGCGAGGAAATATGGAACACGTCGTGAATCCGATGCAAGTGCTCCGGTAGTCCAAGTCTATACGCAACTGGTCCGATCCGCTCAATAATAGGAAACGGACCCACATACCTCGGTGCCAACTTCCCCTTCTTCCCGAATCGCATAATCCCTTTCATCGGAGAAACCCTAAGCAAAACCTGGTCCCCCACTTGGAACTCCCTGAAAAACCTCTTCGCATCAGCATAACTCTTCTACCTGTCTTGAGCTACCCGAATGCGACTCTGAATCAACTCAATCCTTGCCGAAGTATCCTGGATCACTTCCGGCCCAAGTAGTTTGTTGTCCCCCACTTCTAGCCAACATGCTGGGGAACGACAAGGCCTACCGTACAATGCCTCAAACGGAGCCATGCAAATCGTGAACTGATAGGAGTTGTTGTAAGCAAACTCCACCAGTGGAAGGTACTGCTCCCATCCACCCCCGAAGTCAATAATGCACATGCGTAGCATGTCCTCCAACATCTGGTTGGTGCGCTCTGTCTGCCCATCGGTCTGCGGATGATAAGCCGTACTCAACCGCAATTCCGTGCCCATTGCGTCCTGGAAACTCTCCCAAAACCTCGAGACAAATATCTTGTCTCTGTCAGACACGATATTTAGGGGCACACCGTGAAGTCTCACAATCTCTGAAATGAAGAGCTGGGCATACTGTCCCGTAGTGTAGTCAGTCCTTACGGGTAAGAAGTGAGCGACCTTGGACAACCTGTCCACAATTACCCAAACGGAGTCGTGACCCCTCTGCGACGTAGACAACCCCGTGATAAAGTCCATGGATATGCTCTCCCACATCCACACCGGGACCTCCAACGGCTGTAGCAATCCTGCCGATCTCTGATGATCCACTTTTACGAGCTGACAAGTGGCGCATTTCGAGACAAACTCAGCGATATCTCTCTTCATACCGCTCCACCAATACTGGCGTCTCATGTCTTGGTACATTTTGTCCCCTCCGGGATGTACCGCGAACCGTGAGCCGTGCGACTCTGCCATCACATCATGCCGCAATTCTTCCCCTTCCGGAACTACCAATCTCCCATTGAAGCGCAATCCCCCGTCTGAGCTAACGGTATAGGACTCGGCTCCCTCTGCAAGTAATTGAACTATCTGCTCTTGACAGAACGAGTCATTAGCCTGTGCCCGTACTACCCTCGTGATAATCTGCGGTGTAACGGTCAGTACAGACATGAAAGATCGGGCCACTGCATCCTGGTGTCCCAATTCCTTCCACTTAGCTTTCCACACCTCTGCCACCTCATCTGCTGGCCTGCGGCTCAACGCGTCTGCTACCACGTTAGCCTTACCCGGGTGGTACTGGATGTCGAACTGGTAGTCCTTCACAAATTCAAGCCACCTACGCTGTCGCATATTCAGTTCCTTCTGCGTGAACAGATACTGTAGTGACTTGTGGTCCGTGAACAGCTGAAACTTCTCCCCCAACAGATAGTGCCTCCAAATCCGTAAGGCAAATACCACTGCTGCCAACTCCAAATCATGCGTGGGGTAATTCTTCTCATGAGGCTTAAGCTTACGGGAAGCATAAGCTATGGCCTGTCTCTCCTGCTGCAAAACACCTCCAATCCCTTGCAAAGACGCATCGGTGTAAACCAAATACTCAACTCCCGGTCTCGGCAATGCTAACACAGGTGCTGAGGTCAACTTGTCCTTCAATTCATCGAATGCCAACTGACAGGCATCATTCCAAATGAACGGCACACCTTTACGAGTAAGATGTGTCAAAGGACCTGCTATCTCTGAGAAACCCCGAATAAACCTCCTGTAGTATCCTGCTAAACCCAAGAAACTACGAATCTCCGTTGGTGTCGTGGGCTGTCCCCACTCCCTCACCGCTGATACCTTTCCCGGATCAACTGATATTCCCTGGTCGGAAATAATGTGACCCAAGAACTGGACTTCCTTCAGCCAAAACCCGCACTTCTCGTACTTTTGGCTATATTTATTTTTGGGATTAATTAATTAAATGCGTATTAATTGGAAATTAATCCGGGTTATAAATACTAATGAGATGCAAATTGGTATTTGATTAGGTGCATATATGATTATATATGTATTTGGTATTATAAAATTTGTCGTGAGATTTATATACGGCATTTTAGAAATTTTGTTGAGACGCGTGGGACCGCCGCGTCACGGTATAATATTTTGTTAATAAATGTAAATTTAAAATCTATAATCCTTATGGTCGTTTTGAGTGCGCCAACCCGTCCGGAAGGGTCGAGATAGTCAGAAAACACTAGCCGGGGGTATAGTTTGGGTCCCGGGGTATTTTTAGGCCATACCGGTAACTTAAAGGGTATTTTGGTAATTTTACATTTTTAGGAATTAAAAGTGACGAAAATTAGAGATGTAAATCTGATGTGGATTAAACCCATTAAGCCCATTAACCAACCCATATTAACCTAGAAGGCTACGTAGGTTGTCATTTAGGTTTTCTAAGTTTCCCCAAATCAAACCCTAGCCACCTTGAGCCACCATTGGAGAAGGAACTTAGAGAGAGAGGAAACTCTGCAGAATCTTCACCAAACCTACACCAAATCAGAAATCAAACCAAGGCAAGTGGTATAATTATGTTTAATTTCAGCAAATGTTCTTTCCATGTTAGAAAATTCGGATTTATGGTTTGTTCTTGATAAATATGAAAACCCATGTAGATTAGATCATAGAACTTGAGTAATTGTGAAGAGAATTGCATGTAGAATAGTTTGGAGACAATTAATCTGATGTTAATACATGATTGGGTGAAAGAAAAACGAATTAAATTCTGGAATTTGATGTTGATATATATCTAGGGTTCATGTTCTTGATGATATTGGGGGAAAGTATAAAATCTTGGGATTTAATGATGTTTAGGATGCCTTATTGCCTTAAAAGACGTTAGTTTATGACCTAAGTATGTTTTAGTATGATTAGAGGACTTAAATCATTGTTAGAACGAACTTTGGAGAAGGATTGAAGTGATAAAAATGGTGAAAAACGAGATGGGAAAAATCTGGGCCGAAACTGGTAGCTCGTTAGAAGCAACCCCCAGGTCGTTCGAACGAACTCGTTCGAACGAGCTTCTAACGAGTTGACCAGTCATTACTAACGAGAAGGGATCTCGTTCGAACGAGATATCGTTAGAAGGAACAGTTCGTTCGAGCGAACTGGGATCTCGTTCGAACAGCCTCGTTCGAACGAGACTTCTAACGAGTTGACAGAAGGATCTCGTTCGAACCTCCTCGTTCGAACGAAACTTCTAACGAGTTGACAGTTTGGTCCTTTTAGAACTGTTTTGACTTTTGGAGTCCCGGAAACTGGTTCAAGGGTAGAGTTAGCATTCCTTTGATGATATAGTGATAGAATTGGGACTTTCGGGCAATTATGAAGAGTAAATTATATACGAGAGTTGTATTACATGGACGGTTTGGGATGAGACGTGAGTGTCTATTACGACGTGAGAAATTATAGCGCGTATAATCACAAATCGGATTAGTATAAATTATTATAATTATAGTTAGTACGAGAATGCGATACGTACTACGATTAAAATACGGTATTACTAAGATGTGTGTTTACTTAGTATTAGTATATGGATTGTGTGTATGACATACCTACCATACTTGCTATCACGGGAGGTTGCGTTCGCTTAGGACCCTATAATCCTTGTGTGCCTACGGGGGAGATATAGACTGGTACCTCGATGAACATAGGTCATAGAAAGACTTATTGTGATCATGGGAGCGTAGGTATGTGCGTGACCCATGTGATGGTGACTGTGTTCGCCTCCATTATTTGTGATGTTGTTATCGGTAAACTATTCCTGAGAGATTCGGAATATGTAATCCTTATGTACGTGATGTACTGGGATGGATAGCAGAGTATGTGTGCACCATAGCTTAGATTGCGGGGTGCTTGTATCGTATATTTATGTTGTGAATAATATACATTTAATTAATGGAAATCCTCCTGTTAATGTTGTAAAAATATTACGGTATTGTTTCGAGATATATAATGAGTTAACTGATGGTTATATCAATGGCATATTTAGTAACTGAGTTTACGTTAAACCTCTATTTAATTACGAGCATTATATGTTAATAAAACCGGGTAAAAAGGGTAGGAACTATTACAGTCTAGCTAGTTATGATGTCACTTAGCTAGTGGTTATATTATTGTAGATGGGTACTTGCGTTAGGAGTGCACAGTTAGACGAGAGGTGAGAATATCATGTGAGTGCACGTCCTAACATGTATTTTGCATTTAATGTTTTAAATGTTTTTAAAGCACTTGCAGGTTTTTTTTTTAAAATATAACTCCACATTCGGGCTCTGACCCGTTTGCTTTTCAAATCTATTTTTCTTTGCAAAACCATTTTTATGTGCCCAGCCACAAGGACACCAAGCATAGGATACTCATTCAGGTGACGAGCTGTAGCTGCTTGTGGAAGCTACAGGGATTTGCATGTAGACGCTTCTATCTTTTGGATTCCAGAGTCACCATCCACCAGTTGTAGGGCATGTTGCCCATTTCTTTAGAGACATCTTTTATATTTCAGTTTTCAGACTTCAGCATGTTTTATTTCAGTTTCGGTTATTCATTTCAGTTATGGGATTGTAGTGAGGAGTTTTCCTCCAGACTTTATTTACTCTATTGTGATGGTTATTCATTTTACTTCAGTATGGAATGGTGTTATTTACTTCTTCTTTACTTTGTTGCATGTTAATCAGACTTAATTAAAATTTGGCAACTTGCTTTTTAAATACTAGGTGGTTAGTAATAATAAAATGTTTTCGACAGTGATGCTATTAACTGAGCCAACTTGGCATTTTGAATTAATTTTATAAAGGAGTAGCTACCCGGTATTTAATTAGTCGGGGTGTCCCAGATCCCAGGAAGCCACATCAACTCGATCAGTTGCTCAAACCAACAGGCCCGAGGAAGGAAATGATGCATGGAAAGGCTCTATTAAGAGGCTGGAGGATAGATTAGGGGAAATGGATAAATCCAAGAACCCTCTACAACGAACTTTTATTCGAGGAACACCTTTTGTCCAGGCCATTGTAGATTTTCCAACACCATCAAAGTTTAAAGCACCTATTGTGACCCCCAACTATGATGGAAAGATCGACCCTGTCCTTCATATAGAACAATACCAAGATGCAACCGACATCTATGCTGCTCCAGATGAGATGAGATGCAGAGCATTCTCGGGAACTCTTATCGGATCTGCTCAAATGTGGTACAATAATCTTCCTCGGGGTAAGATCTAAACTTTTCTTCAACTGGCCGAGTTATTCATTTGGAATTTCTGTTTTGGGGAAAAGCCTGTTAAACAAGTAGCGCATTTGTTAAGTGTTAGACAAAAAACTGGTGAAAGTACCAGAGATTATATAACTCGTTTTAATAGCGAGAAACTCGAAGTCATTGATTATGAGGAAAAGATAGCGATTACCGCCTTGATGAATGGACTACTGCCCAACAAGTTGTACTACACTTTGGCCAAAGATCCACCTAGAACCATGTCAGATCTGATGGGAAAAGCGGCCAAGATTATGAATGCCGAGGAGGCTATGGCTGCGAAGAAGAATATGGATGCCAAAGAAACCAAGGTTGAAGGTGATAAAGCAAAGAAGAAAGAGCATAAGAACAATGGTAGTGACAAACATTCAAGAACAAGGTCGTTATGGGAAGTATTGAAGAAATTTAATAATTATACTCCTTTGAAGAAAGACATCAACCACATTCTAGAAGAAATCAAGAACAACGAGGAATTAAATTGGCCAGAGAAAATGAAGGCAGACCCCGAAAGGAGAAATAAGGCAAAATATTACGAGTTTCACAAAGATCATGGCCATATGACCAAAAATTGCATAGCTCTTCAGAATGAGATCGAAACACTCATCAGACGAGGAAAACTGGCAAAGTATGTTGATCGAAGGAATGATAGAAGAAACAACGACCGAGCAAGAGAGAGGTCTAGATCTCCTCGTCGAGCAGAGGAGAACAAGAAGAGAGACCATGAAGTTGATCCAGAAGATGATCCCGATCTTCCCAAGAGACCAAGGCAGACAGAACGTGAGGTATTTTCAATACGCTTTGGGTCATTTGACTATAATGTTATTACAGGTGGAGATACAGGAGGAGGAGGCCTTACTGCCGAGAGAAAATCTTACCTCTGTGAGGCTCAAGTTTGCTCATACATTCAACGAATAAATCTAGCCGAGGAGGATCACCCGAGAAAGGTAAACAAAGATAAATTGGTCATTGGTTTCTCAAAGAACGACCTCACAGGAGTTTTGTATCCTCATGATGACCCATTGGTGATCAAAATGAGGATGAAGGAGGTAATGATTTCAAGAGTACTGGTAGACAATGATAGCTCGATAGACATCATGTTCTACTCGTGCTTCGACAATTTAAATCTAAAGCTATCTCAACTGGAGCCTTATCATAGACCCCTCCTCGGTTTTGCTGGCGAGAAAGTATTTCCACTTGGGACGATCAAATTGGATATATTCTTTGGTACGTGGCCTGCTTGTCGAACAGAAAGAATACGCTTTTCGTGATGGATAAGAATGTTCAATCATCATACAATATCATCATGGGAAGATTAGGATTGAAGAAGTTCGAAGCTGTACCATCTAAGGTACATCAGTGCCTAAAATTTCCAACAAATTTTGGAGTAGGAGTTGTGAAAGGTGATCAAAAGGTAGCTCGGGAATGCTATTATTCATCCACCGAGCAAGAGGAACTGGAGGAATCAAGGAAAAAGACCACTGCCTATCAAGTGGATGCAGGTGCAGAAATTGAAACATTGGATCCTAGAGATGAGTCGCAACTCGTGAAGGGTCAAGTGGTGGAAGCTACTGAAAACATCATACTGGATGACGAATAACCTGAACGAACTACTCAAGTAGGTTCGTCGTTGGAATCCTCACTAAAACAGGAATTGATAACTTTCCTAAGAAGCATATACAAAACTTTTGCGTGGAGTCATGAGGATATTCCTGGGATAGACCCAAATTTCTTATGTCAAGAACTCAATGTGAATAAGGAGATCAAGCCTGTGAAGCAGAGAAGAAGAGTATTCAATCCCGAGAAGAATCAAGCTATACAGGAGGAAGTCGAGAAGCTCCAGAAAGCTTGTTTTATTGAAGATGTTAAATATCCAGACTGGTTAGCAAATGTGGTGATGGGGAAAAAGAAGAACAACAAATGGAGGATGTGTGTAGACTTCACCGACCTCAACAAAGCATGACCAAAGGATCACTTTCCACTGCCCCGAATTGATCAAATGGTGGATGCTACCTCAGGACACGAGCTGCTAAGCTTCATGGATGCTTATTCTGGTTACAACCAGATTAAAATGAAACCTGAAGACAGGGAGAGTACTTCTTTCATTACCCCTAGGGGAACTTATTGTTATAATGTTATGCCTTTTGGTTTGAAAAATGCAGGTGCGACATATCAGCGACTGATGAACAAAGTCTTTGCTGAACAAATCAGTTGCAATATGGAAGTCTATGTTGACGATATGCTGACAAAGAGAAAGAAAGCTGCCGATCATCTAGTTGATTTAGGGCAAACCTTTGATCAACTGGATAAATATCAAATGAAGTTGAACCCGACGAAGTGGACATTTGGAGTACGAGAAGGTATGTTTCTCGGGTACATTGTCAATCAGCGAGGCATTGAAACTAACCCTGAAAAGATCAAATCTCTATTAGGGCTGCGATCCCCAATGACGAATAAAGAGGTGCAGAGTCTTACAGGACGAGTAGCAGCACTCAACAGATTTGTATTGCGAGCAACTGATCGATGTCTTCCATTCTTCAAGACGCTCAGAAAAACTTTTGAGTGGAATGATGAATGTGAGAAGGCTTTCCAAGACTTGAAGAAATATTTGGGAGCACCTCCACCGTTATCCAAGCCAGTGATGGGAGAAAAATTATACTTGTATCTGGCAGTGTCCCAGAATGCAGTCAGTTCATCATTGATAAGAGTGGAGAATGGAGTATAAAAATCGATCTACTACACAAGTAAGGCCTTTCGAAGAGTAGAGATCATATATCTAAGGCTGGAAAAATTGGCACTAGCATTGATTGAGGCAAGTAGAAGAATGAAGCCATACTTCCAGGCTCATACCATAGTAGTATATACTGATATGCCATTGAGGCAAGCCCTTCATAAACCAGAAAAGTCAGGAAGATTGATGTGCTGGGCAATAGAACTCGGTGAATATGATATAGTTTATGAACTCAAATCATCGCTAAAAGGGCAAGCGGTAGCAGATTTTATAGTAGAGTTCACCTATCCTGATAACCCCGAGGAGCAAAAGTTGCTCGCTGATCAACCTGTGGATGTTACAGGATCATCAAATGCAAGACCAGACCAACTTAGCTTGGTAAAAGGGCAAGTAGATGTTACAGGATCATCAAATTCAAGCCCAGACCAGCTCAGGTTGGTAAAAGGGCAAGAAAAGATTATCGACGAACAACAAGAAAAATTAAGAGATGGTGAAAGGAAGCAACAAATTTTCCATCGAGGAACTCTGTCAGATCAGCAATTTGAAGACGAGTTGCCTATATGGAGTTTGTATGTGAATGGTTCATCCTGCACTATAGGATGTGGCGCAGGAATAGTTTTGAATAGTCCGGACGAGGTCGACATGGAATATGCCCTACGCTTCCAATTTAAAGCTTCCAATAATGAGGCTGAATATGAAGCCATGATTGCAGGTCTTAGTTTGGCAAAAACTATGGGGGTGGAACAAGTTATTATTTTCAGTGACTCGTAACTGGTCATAAATCAAATGATGGGAGTATATGCAGCCAAAGGATAATTAATGATTAGATATCATGCAAAGGCAAAGGAACTGGTGTCGAAATTTGCTGCTATTCAGCTGGTCAGAATACCAAGAATGGAGAATGAGAGAGCAGACGCCCTAGCTCGATTAGCATCAGCTACTCGTACCGAGCTACGAAGAACAATCCCAATTGAAGTTTTAGCTGGTCGGAGTATAGATGAAGATCTGACGATGAACTTTATTACCCTCGATTTAGGATCATCATGGATGGATCCCATCAGGGCATATATTGAGAAAGGGGAATTACCAATTGACAAACTTGCAGCCAAGAAACTGAAGTTTAAGGTTGCTCGTTATGTACTGACCAAGGATATTCTATACAGACGAGGAATTATAGCAGGTTTGCAGAGATGTGTGCATCCCACCGAGGTGAAAGATTTAATTGAAGAGGTCCATGAAGGGTCTTGTGGAGACCATGTAGCAGGTTGGACTCTTTTGCAAAGGGTGATGATGCAAGGATACTACTGGCCAATGATGAGGGCTGATTGTATAGCCTACGCTAAGAAATGTGACAAGTGTCAACGTTTCTCTTCCATTCGAAGAACTGCCCAAGCATTATTGACACCCATCACTTCCCCTTGGCCATTTGCCGTATGGGGAATAAATTTAGTCGGGCCACTGCCGATGACCAGAGGAAGATTTAAGTATCTCGTGGTCGCTGTGGATTATTTTACTAAATGGGTTGAAGCTGAGCCTCTCATTGATATAATGTACGATAAGGTGTACCAATTTATTTGGAAAAACATCATCTGTCGATATGGTCTTCCTCATGCCTTCATCACAGACCATGGAACACAATTTGACAACAAGGAGTTCGCTGCCTATTGTCATCAGTCAAGTATTTTGAAGATCCACTCAGCACCAGGCCATCCTCAAAGTAATGGACAAGCTGAAGTAACAAACAGAACGCTGCTGAATGGCTTGAAGAAAAGACTGGATGATGCAAAAGCAAATTGGATCAACGAGCTACAATCAGTACTATGGGCTTACCGAACTACTCCTCGAGTAGCAACAGGGGAATCTCCATATATGCTAGCATTTGGAAGTGAAGATGTTATACCCGTCGAATTGGGTCTCCCAACACACAGAATACTGAATTTTAATTCCCCTGTCAGCGATTTAATGAGAAGGTTAGACTTGGACATGCTCGAGGAAGTTAGAGAAGAAGCAACCATTAGAAATGCTGCTTACCAGCAGCGAACAACTTTTTTCTACAACAAGAGAGTGAAGAAGTGTGACTTGAAAGAAGGAGACTATGTGCTAAAGAAGGTGATTCAAAAGCACAACAAACTGGAAGCAAACTGGCATGGACCCTACCGAGTTAAAGAAGTTGTTTGACCAGGGACATACAGAATAGAAACTTTAGAGGGGGAGGAGTTTAAGAAT
Organism: Sambucus nigra; assembly: GCA_949130495.1. Classification (NCBI taxonomy): domain Eukaryota; kingdom Viridiplantae; phylum Streptophyta; class Magnoliopsida; order Dipsacales; family Adoxaceae; genus Sambucus; species Sambucus nigra. Next base: position 642,204,476 of record OX422208.1, on the reverse strand, counting down.
GCATGGAATGCTGAACACTTGCGCAAATATTATCAGTAATGTAAACTCTCATGTAATGCAGTTTCATCAGTATGAATAAAGCGACAATGTTCAGCCCAGTTCTTTCCTTTTGTTGGATTTTTTTTGTGGAATACTAGTGTTACACACTACTCAGCAAAACTCGGACTACTCAAATCTATTCTCGAAAACGCCAACTAAGGTTGGTCGGGAAACCCGAAAATGCCAACTAAGGTTGGTCGGGAATCAAATGTATTCCTAAAAATGCCAACTTATGTTGGTTAGGAAGTAAATGTATTCCTACGGGAAGTAAAACTATTCCTAAAAATGCCAACTTATGTTGGTTAGGAAATGTATTCCTAAAAATGCCAACTTATGTTGGTTAGGAAGTAAATGTATTCCTACGGGAAGTAAAACTATTCCTAAATATGCCAACTTATGTTGGTTAGGAAATATATTCCTAAAAATGCCAACTTATGTTGGATAGGAAGTAAATGTATTCCTACGGGAAGTATAACTATTCCTAAAAATGCCAACTTATGTTGGTTAGGAAATGTATTCCTAAAAATGCCAACTTATGTTGGTTAGGAAGTAAATGTATTCCTCAGGATGTAAAAGTATTCCTAAAAATGCCAACTAAGGTTGGTCATGAAGTAAATATATTCTCAAAAAGCCAACTAAGGTTGGTCGGGAGGTACAACTATTCCAAAAAGGGCCAAAGTTGCTCGTTAAGAAAAAATCCACTAACTATGGCTGGTCGGGAATAAAAACCCACTAACTGTAGTTGGTCGAAAAGGAAAATTTACCGACCTTGGTTGGTCGGAAACAGTTTATGAATACGAGAAAGTGATCGAGCAAAATTTTTGATACTCGTAACTTTTTAAATTACTACTAAGTTGGTCGAGAAACAAAACATCATTTTTGCCAAATAATTACCACAAATTCAAACTAGTCGATAATAAGTTGATCGACAAATAACACAATATTGTTATCTTTTTAACAAATACACATGTACAGATGTAAAGTGTTACAAGACAATAGCAGTCAAGATTTGCAAATAAAATTATTTCATTAAATGTAGAACAAAATACATCAGGAATGAAATACAAATTTATTACATAAATATTCCTATTATATTGGTTTCTTCCCCTCTGCTTTTGAAACAGGCTCCTCGCCAGCAGGTGGATCATTTAAAGCAAGAGGAGAATTTATGAAGTTAAGATCTTTTAAAACCTGATATTCATCACAGATGGTCGATCTAGTAGGTGCTCGGGACGAGATATCTCGACATTGGAGTGGAGATTGTAATCGCCGAGGTATTTGGAAATCAGACACCGAGGGATGGCCCGAGCAGGGATCCAACTCATATCAAGTTTGAATGGTGGCACGGGTAGGTCGAGCAGCCCATGATTATGGTAATCCCACAGGTAATGACCCTGTTCGAGTTGAAGCACACCTAAGGAATTCAGCCATCCCTGTTTGTAGCCCTAATTATTTGCATTCTAGATACGATCTTCTAAGTGGTAGAGAGCCTCGTTGTAGCCAGCCATCTAGAACTCCCTGGGATGCTAGTGGAATTGATATGTCAATATTTCCAGCTGCTCGTGGAGATTTTTGATAAAAAGTTCTTTATTCTCCAAGACAGACTTCTGTGAAGAAAGCTGCTCTTCCAGGTCCCTGATTTTCTTAGACATATCAGCCAATGACTGGTTCTTCGCCATCAGCTGGAAGGCCTGGTTCTCTAAAGAATATTTAGTCCTCTGTTCCTCGACAGGAATCCGAGCAGCTTTTGCTCGTCCCCGAGGATCTCTTGCTCGTCCACGAGAAGATGTAGAAGGGCCAGCTCTTTTCAAGGTTTCCAACTCATCCCTCAAACGAGAATCCCTCATCAGTCACTGGGATCAAAGGATTTGAGGTGGAAGCTGCAGACTTCAACTGAGACACCTCTCTTTGCATGTTATTATTTTCTTGCTCTAATAACTCAGCTATCTGTCTGTGCTCTTCGACCTCAGCCTTCAACGTTCTCTCTCGCACGTCGTAAGCAGCAAAACGCTTATCATATTCCTTATCAGCACTGATTTGCTGATACTTCTTCTCGTACCCCTCATGCAAAAGGGCGGTGGATTCCTTATATTGTTGCTGAAGTTCTTCAAGAGTGCCTTGGAGATCCTCAATCATATCATAATAAGCTACATTATTGGCCACTGCACGATCAAGCAGACACTTCAAATATTAGTAGGCTTCAATTGCCTGTTCCGAAGCATCTTGGCCGAGGATGTCGACGATTTGTGCTGCACTCAAATCTGTGTTACAAGCCTTAAAATATTCATTGCATTGCCGTAACAACTTTGTATCATGAGCAGACAATAATTCCATCCTGGCCAGAAACTAGTAGAGGAAGAAAAAGCAATAATCAATAAGAGTACCAACAGAGCATGAAGAGGAGAAAACAACAGTATGCATAAACAAAAGTTCAAATTTTATTATATCAAAAAGTTCAGAGTTACAAGTTCAGGGTTACATTTGACAAAGAAAAATAAAATAGAGAGAAACCCGAACAACTATACACCTTTTCCTTGTCTCCCAAAACTTTCTCGGGAGGCTGGGACGAGGAGGTAGGTTGCTCGGAGGGAACATAGAGTTGCTCGGGGGGAGCTGGCAGTTGCTCGGATGAAGTAGCGAGTTGCTGAAGTTCCTCGCTAGTAGGCTGGATGGCTGGGGGATGAGAAACTTGATCTCCCATCACTATGGAAGACTCCTCATAGGCAGCTTCATCCTCTTCTTCGTCTTCAGGAGTTGGAGGGGGACCAGGGATGTGCCGCTGAAATAGTTCAGAAGTTTTATCAACTTTCATCTCTTGTAGAGCAGCGACCCACCCATCTCTAAAGTATTTGAGGCTGCCATATTCTACTTGCGACATCATGGAAGCCAAGCCTTTGTTCTACCCTTTATCCCAGCCAGAGCTTAAAGATTTCTTCACAGCCACTTTCCTCTTTAACTTCTTCGAGGAAAGCTTCTCGGACAAAAGATTTTTAGCAGCCTTCAGTTTATTCTCAACTTCCTCCTTCTGCCGACTTACTTCCCGAAGTTGACCCAACTCCTCCTCAGCAACCTTGTGCTTATTTTCAAGCTCCCCAGCATTTTTGAGCTTCCCTTCGAGCTCTGTATTCTTCTTCTCCAAATCATTTATTTTTTTCTCCAACCCCCAGACTTCAACAACTTGAGCCTTCTCCTGCTCGATTGAGGTAAGTTTTTTCTCCCAAGCAGCCTTGTCAGTATCATACTTCTGACGAGAATCTTCCAAAGACCGCAACAGACCCATCAGAGCTTTCTCCACACCAGATGAGGAGCTTGAAACTTTAATAGCTTCATCTTTCTTCAAAATTGTATGAAAGAAGCTCACTAACTGTGAAAAGAAAATGAAAGCAAGTTAGAGACTGATATAACAAGGGAAAGATGAAAAGTTCAAAACAATAAGACTTACAGAAGCAATATGGCGAGCAACCAATGAGGTAACCATGTCCCGAGAAAGGTTTTCTTTAATACCTTGGATCTCGGGAATGATCCAAGTCTTCACCGAGCTCATGGCAGAGCTCGGGGAAATAAAATTAGGAACACCAGTTCCAGTAGTTGGGGGCTGAGAGATGGTTTCAGCCAAATTGACCGAGGATCTTTTCTTCAGCTTCCTCGGGGGAACAGGAATAGTTTCGACCAAGGAGGAACTCTTGGTCGGTGATATGATAATCACTTCTTTTGGAGCATCAGTCTTGTTCGGGGCCACTGGGGGCTTCTCGACAACCTTCATAGGAGCAGCCGGAGGGGGTGCATCAATTTTCTTTGTCCCCTCTCCTGGGACGTCAATCTTACTTCTTTTTGCCTCTACAGCACCAGAGGCAGGTTTCTCAAAAAGGGTGGGAGGTCTTCTTTTCTTCATCCTTTCACTCAAAGGAATATGTGATTCAGGCGAAGAACTTGTAGAGGCTGGTATTAGTTCTGTGTCGCTTATCACCGAACGGGCAGTGAAAGAGGAGGTGTAACTCTTGTACTGTAGCAAATATGAAGCTGACCTAATGTGCTTGTCCGCAACAGTCTGATGCAAACTCCAGATAAGTTTCAAGTGCCTTATATTAACGTCTGCCTCTTTTGGACACTTTCTTTTGTTGTCAACTGCAAATAAATCAAAATTAAAATATCAGTGGCACATTTTATCAAACATAAAGGAAGCATAATCTCAAAATAAATAAAATGAAATAAAAATAACCTATCCCATTGCCATAGGGAGGGCATCTGGGACCCTGATACACTTCATCTCTAGATAAAGGAGCATGTTGCCAATTTTTTTATAACAACCCCGTGCTCAAAATAGTCCTTATTGGCATCCGGGAGATTGACCACTAAAGACCTATTTAAAAATCTAGTTTTTAAATAAAAAGTATTATCGCCTACAGCCCTATTTAAAAATCTAGTTTTTAAATAAAAAATCTATAACAAAACATGATTTCTGGAATTCCTATGCGAGTTCCATGAATTTGATTTAGTCTATGAACCCCATTAACTATTCTCCATGTATTGGGGGCTATTCTTGCAGGAACAACGTCAAAATATTGACAGAATTCCAGACATAAAGGATTTGGCGGAAAAGAAAAGCCACATTCAGCAATAAATAGACTGGGGAACCAATGTCCCTCAGCCAAATGAAAATAATCGGAAGGTTCTGAAAGTTTCTCCAGAACAACCCATGAAGGAATTGAAAAATCAGAACGAAATTTATCAAGGGATTCAACAAGGTAAACCATGATGAATAAAGGAAATGAAGAAGAAGGAAGAAGATCTTACAGAAAAAGAGTGGATCTATTGACAACGAACGATGAAAAGGATGAACGCACAAGAGAGTAAGACAATGGAAAGCTTGAAGATACAAATTTGAAAAAGTAGAAGACGATGGGATTGTCTATGACGCTTAAATACCTTATCTTGGGAAACGATAAAGTTAATGATTACAAAAGGAAACGATTACGGTACCGGCGGATAGAAGGAAAAAAAGTACGCTGAGATCGAGGCGGTTATAAAAATTCAAAAAAGCCTGATTCTACGAATTTGTAAGGAAAAATAAATACAAAGGAAACACTCCTAAAAATCAGTAGGACCATTTAAAACTATCATATTCCGAGAAAGAATGTTCCACACTCCTCAAATTTCGAACTATGAAACATTGGGGGCTTCTGTTGATACCAAATTTAGTCTGCTGACATGGCTCAATCGAGTGAAGACACGTGGCAATCTACGTGGAAACAACAAACACTTCCGAGGAACTCAGACGCTCCGAGGAACCATACTACAACGAGGAACACTGCTTCCCTAAGGAACTCAGATGCTCCGACCTACAAGAACTCTCCGAGGAACTTTTGAGTACCGAGGAACTTTTGATTATCGAGGACCTTAGGCGGTCCGAGCTGCACCTCGAACAAAGCATTAATAGCAGGATAACCAACAGTTTGACTGTTCATTAAATGCTTATCATTCAGATGTATACACTTAATGGGCATTGAATGTATTACCCTTTCACATGTACAGTATTGAATGTATTACCCTTTCACATTACAGCCTTAGGGCTATAAATACATTGTATTACCCTCATTGTAAGGGGACTGGAATTTCTTGATTAAACTTGTAATCGAGAATTCCCAAACAGTCATCAATAACAGAAACAGTGGACGTAGGCCATTCTTATAAGGCTGAACCACTTTAAAAATTCTTTCTCTCATTTATTTTATCTGTGATTAAATAATTAGATATAATCTAATTTTTTACATCAACATATGTATACCTTATATGATGGTATATATATGTATAGTGAAGCATACCCCCACCTTGATATCATTGGGAAGTTGCGTGTGTTGAGGGTGAGCATCCTGGCTCAAAGAGCAGGGTGTGGATAGTCCCCAGGTCATAGTCGTCCATTGTGATTATTATGTGTTATTTATGTGCATTCTTTTGGGGTGGTGAGAAGTCGGGGGTATGGGACGTTCTCACTTGCCGGTTAGGAACTATGACCGCTTTCCGAACGTTGTGTGCATGAGTTGATCACGAGGTGGGTGTCGTTGAACCCCACCAGGTGGCCCCAATTTTGCTACGTATGTGGGTAATTGGAAGATGATAACATGTGAGCCTGCTTCCTCGAGTTATAGCTCGGTTGGATGGTTATTGTTTCTTGTGTTTGTATTTGGGTATCGAGGGCATAATGGACCTCAACGACCTACATTGCCAGGATTAGTGTATCGGGGGGTTCCTTGTTTGGATTTCACCTCGGCGAGACGTCCCACGCACGAACCGCAGTGTAATGTTGGAAATTGGGGAGAAGTTAGTCCTTAATGCTCTTATATATATATATATATATATATATATATATATATATATATATATCACCTATCCCGACAATCGACAGTGCCAGGAGTAGTGTAACGGGGGGGGGGGGGGTTCCTTGTTTGGATTTCGCTTCGGCGAGACGTCCCACACATGAAACGCCGTGTACTGTTGAGAATTGGGAATATTAATTAAAATTGGATAATAATAATTTGGGTTACATTCATCATGCATTGAGGGCATAATGAGCCCTGAGGATCAATAGGACCAGGAGTAGTGTAACAGGGGGGTTCTTTGTTTGGATTTAGCCTCAGCGAGACGTCCCACGCACGAAACGCAGTGCCGTGTTAAGAATCGGGAGGAGTTTAGTCCTTAACTCTTGATGCTAATAACTCATATATAATAATTATATATATTGGTTACATGACATATAAGGGCATCACTCGAATATATGAAATTCTAGTAAATGAATGTTGATGTATTGTGATGATGTGGTTATGAAGATGGTTATGCAACTTTATATGTTCAATAAATGAACAAATATAAAGATAACTATAACATGTAAATTAAAGTATATGATTTAGATGGAGCTCAGATAGGTGTAGATTGAGAGATAGGTTAGATGATTTTAATTAAACATTTCATTTGGGTTTAAATTAGAGTCTCTTGCCTTATTAGAATAGGGCATTCATTTGCAGATCACGTGCATACGTTTAGTGTGCGCTTTAGTTGAGGGGTGAGTTGGAATTTAATGGAGAGTTCGATTCCATTAAATCATGTAATAATGCATTTATAATTATTATGCATTTTAATGCACTTGCTATAAAAATGTTTTTCAACTCGAGCTCTGACCCGTTTATATTTTCTCCTCCATGTATATATATTATATTACTTTAGGTGTTCCTCCGTAAGGACACCATCGATGTTCATCCATCCAGTATTCGTTGAGCTGTGGCAGTAGCAGACTGTTTAGACACTTTGCTTTTGTCGATTCCTATCTTTGTATATCTAGATTAGGATTCAGTTGTATTGAGTTTAAAATTCAAGTGTTGTAGATTAACACTTTCATATTTTATCTCTCAAATTTTTGTACCCGACAACATATTCGGGTATTTCTTTGTAGACATTTTGTTGTACATTGTATTGTACTCTTCATATTATTGGAGTTTTCACTTATCACTAATCATAGCTAGATGTGTATCGTTGGTTGTGATTGCATTATTGGTTTTGTTGTTGTTGTTAAATAAAAGTTTTAAATTTTTTTTGACAATTCGCTTTTAATGATTTTGGGTAGTTAGCCTTATATTATTTAGTATTGTCAGTTGATGTTGAGACTGTGCCATCTGGGATACCTGATTTAATGTAGTATAGAGCTGGCCACCCGTTATTATTTTGAGCAAGTTGTCACAAGTGTTTCCACTATTGGCCTACACAACATCATATGTTCACCGAACTTCCATCAATTGCAGTATCACCCCAAGGATTGAATTTCCCTAACTACATTATTCGCGTTAACTACTTGTAAATGCCGCACCTAACCAATCATCAATGCTTAGTCACGACACCTTAACTATCAACCTCTACTATTGAATAAATGCAATTTATTCCACCTGCCCAATGGCGTTATCTCATCCTATTAATATCTCATAAGTATTTACGTCATCAAGGATTAGAACATAAGGACCTCACACTAGCAACCACGGTGTAACCACTATTGGCTTGCATGGACACCCGTAACTCACTAGCAAATCTAATAAGAAGCGCAAAAGAAATTGACAACTATAAACTTGATCGTGTGCCCCTCGGCACTAACTTACTTGTCGTGCTAACCTCTTTGACTCTACCATCGAGAACACAAACTAAACTGTCACAAATCTAGCATGATCAGAACAAACCAACATCGACGTCGAAATATCCAATGCTGACCTCACCACGTCACTCCCGAAAGGAACCATGAACCTAGATCTTGGATACCATTTGTAACGCCATATATATATATATATATATATATATATATATATATATGCATGAAACTGTTTTAATTCTGAAAACCCTACTTGTCCAGATTAATTCACCTTAATCATGTAAAAGACTTTCTTTTTCTCAATTTGACATTGATCCCCTTATTTAAAGCACAAGGTTAAATATTTGAAACAACTCCACTTGAGTTGACCAAAAGCCATTTCTTTATCGAAATTACTTTTTTTTCATTTTAACCAACCAATCCGTATTAGTATTTCATTGAAAATCATCCTTTCCACACACTCAAACACCATGTTAGAAGATACTTATTTAATCCTTGAAAATCTTTTACAATAGACTCTTGTGTTAATCATGGGTTGAACCACTTAGGTTGCTTAACTACCCGTTTACAAACTTACTTTACATTTTTCCTCACCTAATGGACATTAATCAATTTCATATTTATTTGCCCATTTTAACCCGTACCGGAACATTCATCAGTTCATTCAAGTTAGGTTGTCTTAACATGTTTTCTTAATCTTTTTCTCAGAATTTTCTAATAACCGCATACTTCAACGGGCTCCACACCATCGGCTATGCGAACCATATGCTCTGGTTAGTTATTTTGGGTCTTTTACTCCAGTGCTTTGAGCCTTCCATAGTTATCCTGATGTCATTAGAGTTCCTTTTTATGTGTTTTAACATTTTACAAATTTTCACATTATTCCTTCTTTCCCTTTTGCACACCCGAGGCAAAACTCGGGGTTTCATCCCCACTCATGTTACACTAGAAATTATCATTCCATGTCCATTACGCATTAACTTTGATTTTATACCAAACATTATATTCATTTACGACCAATTTTTGTAACACCCCTTTTCAACATTTTTATTTCATAAAAATGTTCCACTTTAAGTAAAATCACTATTTTACCCATTTATTTCCAAACTCATCTTTTACTCCATTTTTACAAATGTTAATTTTTCCAAAACACTATTAAGTTACCCATACTAACTATTTAAGTGTTTTTAACACCGTTTTAACCTTGGAGTAATATTCTTCTTAATTGGAAATATCTTTACTTTATTATTTCCTTTCTAATTTCATAAGTATTAATCTTTTACAACATTATTAAGTTATACACACAAACTTTCCAATGTTACTAATCAATACTTATTCAACACCTTTACTAACAACATTTTCAAATTGGAAACTTCTTTACTTCCTTTATTTCAAGAAATCTAATTTCACTTAAAGACTATTTTTTATAATAAAATACCAATTTCTTATTTACACTTGTAGTCTTCTAACATTACACTTTGAACACATCACAACACCCATCACATACACTTTGAAGTCTAGAATTTCTACTTTTATTATTTCATGCTTAAACCCAACAAAAAATTCTCTAAGCTTGTATATATATTCATTGCCAAAATACCGCAAGTTTATATGGAAGAGGAGATGGACTTTAAATTCTAAAATCCTATTAATGGGTTAAACATACATTTCATTTTAGAAATTCATCATACTTGCAAAAATATACTTTTAAGGCATAAAAGACATTTTATTTCTTCGAACTCAACAAATCTCCATTTTTCATAAACTTTACATTTTTGCAAGAAACTTTGAAACTTTACATCACCAATGTTTAGCAACATCAATCATTATTTTCAAACATTTTATTTCATAAAATATTTAACATCAATCTTTCTAGAAAATACACCATTTTCATAAAATACCAATTTTTAATATTTCAAGACTTTGAAATATTTATTCATTCTTTATTTCCAACAAAATAACATTTTACCAACATTTTTATTTCATAAAAATGTTTATTATTAATTTTGCTAGAAAAATAGTTTCTTACATTTTATAAGAATCTCAATCTTTTATCTCATATCCATCCTACTCGTAATTTTTACAAGCAAGAAAAATACTAAAATAGAGTCATAAATATAAGAGTAGAATGGTTCCCACTTAAAATGGAGCTCAATAATTGTAAGCAGGGAATGTCAAAGAAGATGGAAATCTCCCGACCTCCTAAGGTGGCCTTAAGGAGGTTTCCCCACCCAAAATCATGCATCATCTAGCTTCCAATCAAAACCCCTTCAAAAAACCCCTTCAAACTCCACGTAAGTTCCATCTTTATCTTCTCCAAAAATTCCAAACAACACCTTACAAATTCGTAGCTATGCAAAACAATGGTGTAAATGGTAAAAAATATGGTGTAATACACTAAGAAAATGGTGGTTAATGGTTGATGCATGATGGTGGGTGGTGGTTTGGGGTGGAGAAGGGTGTACAACCATGGAGGAAGACCACCTCTCTCTCTCTCTCTCTCTCTCTCTCTCTCTCTCTCTCTCTCTCTCTCTCTCTCTCTCCTTCCACTTCTAATAACTAAATAAGCCCAAACACACCCTAATAAAACACCAAAAAACCTTAAATTCCCAATTTTCCCAATCTAGGCTCATCTGAGCTAGACAACTCAAAGATTCAAGGGCCAGAATTTTGATAACACACAAGGGCAAGTCAAAATAAAGCATTTTTGAGGCACGTCGTTCGATCGACATGGGCCTCATTAGAACAACATGTCCATATTGTTCGATACTTGGCTTCACGCGACCTTCGAGCGAACTTGAACTGTAATGCAGTGAGACCTCTCGCGAAGCTCATTTGAACCCTTGCTTCAAATGACAACTAACTCTCGTTCGAACGACCCTACTGTCATTCAAACCCTACAAATTCCAATTTATTTATTTCCTTTAATTTGACCCATAATTTCCAATAATTCTAATTAGACCTTCCTCCATCACATTTTATACAAAATTAAAATGAATCATTAGGAAATGGTATTACATATCAGGCCCCTGTAACACCCCGTACTTTATTAATTGATGTTTTGATTAATTTTGGAGAAAAATGGAGATAAATAAACTTTGGATTTAATGGTTTTTAATAATTAAACATGTTGGTTTTTATATTTGAGAAGTACATTTTCAACCGAAAATTTAAATCGGAGTTAAAATAGAAGGTTATAATGATTTCTAAAATTTTTATCAAGCAGATACATTTTTGTTGAGTTAAAGAATATTTTTCTAAGCGTAAAGGCGCATTTTTTTTAAGTTTTTAATTGAATGTTGGGGTCGTTCAAATGACAGCGACGTAGCATGTCATTTGAATGACACGTGTCAGTCGTTTGAGTGACAAGAGGCGGTGGGTTATTTAGAGTCCTAATCGTTTTCTAACTTTTAAACCTTTTAAATTCCAAAACTGATACGAGGTTGGGACTCTTAAAACACTTTTCTCTCAAACTTTTCTCCAGTATGGTTCTCCAAACATATTTCCTCTCACCTATAACCCTAGCCCCAACTTTTAACAAGTTTTAACTCTAGAATTGAAGATTCAATTGGTGTTTTCTCAAGAGGATCCAACAACACTTCTTTGCTAATATTTTAAGAGGAATCCAACCATCTACTCTGATTTTTATCCAACTAATTTCAGGCACGAATACTCTATTCCTTTCCTTTAGTATTATGCATTTTAAGTCTCGCCTAAATCCTTAATCACGTGTTTTTGATTAAAATCAATTAGCAACTTAATTGGAGAAAGTGGAGACAAAATTTCGGGGTTGTTTTGATGAAACTTGTTATTATGATTTAATCCTTGAAACTCTTGGGTACGTAAGTTAGATTATTGGGTTTGTATGATTTTTGGCGTGTAGGTTCGCATGTAGAAGTTATGGGATTATTTATATGTTATGTGGGACGCGAACACACTTATAAAAATTATAAAATTTATAAAAGAGAACGACTATGTCATATTGACTAATATCGCATGTTAAATAAATTAACAAGTTTTGGACAAATATAATTATGTTGCAAACGACGACTATATTATTAAAGGAATTAAATTGAATTGTGACATTTGTGATTAAAGTGCCATGTTGTGATTATGATTTGTGATATCGTGTGAATTGGTTTATTCATTTTTTCCATCGTGGGGATGAGGGGCATTTTGGGTAGTATATTACTCACCTTGATTGTATAATACTTACTAGGTATGGGACTAGTGGATAGGCCTTGGTTATAATTTATGCTTGCTAGGTATGGGACTAGTTAGTGTAGATTCGTACTGATTTCATATTTCTGGGCGGGGCAGTGTTTTTTAATGTTTTATTGTCGTCACGCTAGCCTAGGCATGAGACTAGGACGAATAAAAGTTGAAAATTCATTTTATATGTAAGATGGGACATATATGTACTTTGGGGACCTTTAGGTATGAGACTAAGGGGTATTTTGAGGATCTCACGTGGGGTAATTTGATAACTTAATAAATTGAGATGATGAGAATTAATGCCTAATATAATAACGGGTATTAAAATTTATGGCGACATAATGTGTCAGCAACCTACAGTTTAAACGGGTCAGGTTGGGCGATTTATATCGTGTCGTGTGTGGAACCTTGTCATATTGAGGGATTGACAGTATAAACGGATCAGCTGGCTATTGACAAGGGGAAGTGTGACACTTTGGTTATTGGTGTTCTTTTTGGAATGGGAATTTTCTGAGGACAATTAGTGATTTATATTTATCGCGTTTAATTATCTTCTTTAAATAAAATATTCTATTATGATATTTATCTCGTATAATGTTATTGTCTGGATTCACGGATCCTATTTGGAAGGAGTAGTGTGTATTCATGATTGGGATCTGACCTCGTGCGTTGACTAATTTCTCAGGATAAGTTTTGGAGAGGTTGCATAGGATTATCGGAGTTTCTCGTTTGAAGGTGCAGCTAGAGTTTATTCATTTTATTACTTTATGTAATTAGACTTTCTTTTCAGACGTAATAAATTATGAGACTTCATTTTTGTTTTTGATCGGCCATTCGGTTCCAAAGTTGTTAGAGGATTTCAGTTGGATTATTCACGCTTGATTATTATTGAGTTTTTAAATAAATCATCATTGGAGATTGGATTTATTTAAAGTTTTAGCAAGTAATGGATCTTTTATTACTCAGTTGTTATTATCATTTGGGATTGATTCAATTATTTATCTTGTGGATTGATTTATTTATGTCTCATATTTGTCTCATGCTAAGAATGATATTTTATTTAGTTCATGCCCGACATAGTTTTGGTGGCCACCGACGCTAGAATTACACCGGGTGTGACAGACCCGAACAACCTGGAAAGTATATTGATGTTTACTTGGCACCGCTAATTGAGGATCTAAAAACTTTACGGGAGGAAGGATTGAGGTCTTATAATGCATACCGATAAGAATATTTTACACAGAGTCTTTTTGTTGTAGATAATCAATGATTTTCTAGCATATGGGAATCTGTCGAGTTCTACTACAAAGGGATATTATGCTTCTCCAATATGTAATGAAGAGACATATTCTCAGAGATTGAGAAATTGTGCTAAATGAATTTATATGGGGCATAAAAGTTATATTCCATGAAACCATTCATTTCAAAATTAAAAAAAAAAGCATTTAATGGTGAGAACGAGTTTGGGTAGCCACCTGAACCTTTGAGTGGGGAACAAATATTTGTGAAGATTGAGGGGATAAAGGTTTCTTGGGGAAATGAGCATGTTACCAGGAAGAAATAAACATTAAAGAAGAGAAAAAAAGAAAGGAAGAGTAAAAAATAAAGATGTTACATGTTAGAAGAAGAATTTAATATTTTTTGAGCTTGATTATTGGAAACCCCCTCTGTATGACATGACTTTGATGTAATGCATATTGAAAAGAATTTTTTTGAGTGTATAAATGGGAATTTAATAAACCTTACACGAAAAAAAGAAGGTGATATAATTCGCAATGACCTCGTCAAGATGGGTTTAAGGAAGGAGTTAGCAGCACAAGTTAACGAGAAAAGGACTTACCTTCCCCCGACATATTATACATTATCCAAAGTGGAAAAAATTATGATGTGTGAAACTTTACGTGATTTTAAGGTACCGTTTGGATACTCTTCAAATTTTAAAAGTTCTCTCTATGGAAGATTTTAAATTATACGGTGTGAAATCCCGTGACCATAACATCCTAATGCAACAATTGTTTCCTGTTGGTATACAAGGTATGTTGCCAAAACATGTGAGATATGTCCTTATTAGATTCTTCTTCTTTTTCAGTGCTCTTTCTGCAAAAGTCGTGGACGTGGAGAAATAAAAGAAAATTCACAAGGATCTTGTGGTCACAATGTGCATGTTAGAGAAATATTTCCCACCATCATTGTTTGACATCATGATACATCCAATGTTGCATCTCGTGAGAGAGATCGAAATTTATGGTCCATTTTTTTTCCGATGCATGTACCTAATTGAAAGGTGAGTATGTTAAATTTGTTTGATTATGATCAAATATGCATCACGATTTTAGTCTTAAGCTTAACGATTTTCAGGAATATAAAATTTTTGAATGATTATGTGAGAAACAAAAATAGCCCAGAAGGGTGCATTGTAAAATGTTATAAATCTAAAGAATCAATCAAGTTTTGTTTATAGTTATTAACTGGATTAGACACAATTGGAATTCCTTCTGATGTTGAAGATGATAGATATCTGGGGTCCAGACATCACTGAAGTCGATCGTTTATCATTGAACCAGGCACATATCCATGTGTTACGTAACAAAAATGATGTTAAACATTATAATGAGTAATTATATTTGAATAAAATATTGTCCATATAATTTTACTTTACTCTATACATAACGTTATTAATTCATAACTTATGTAGGGAGCATAAGCAGTACTTGAGGAAAATACACATTCGTAAAGCGAAAAATAAAAAAAATGTTAGAAGAGGAGAATAACCGACCTCTATTCAATGATTCCATGAAAAGGTATGCATTTTAAAAGCATACATGTATCTTGTTGTCATAATTTTAATAGTAATCTTCTGAAAATACCAGGTTAAAGTTGAGTAGCATGTCCCAAATACGAATAACTCAGACACTTTAAATTGATTGGCGGAAGGACCACTTCAAGATGTATTAAAATATCATGGCTATGTCATTGACAAATGTCGTTATCAAATTAAGGATCCTAATGATGTTAGATTAACCAGAATAATGGAGTGAGCATAATGGCCAAAACGATGCAGGTAGCGAGTGCGAAGGATAGTAAACCCCTTATTAGAGATGTAGTTTTTTATGATGTGAATAAAGAGATATGGATGCTAGAATATTTTCATTTAAGATTCCAGTATTTAAGTATAATTGTGTTGACAACAAAAGTAACATCAGGATAGCTGAACTTGTATTCTCATCCGTGGAACTTCATAAATATGGTCATAAATCTAACTCTTTTATCTTAGCTTCTTAGGCCAAGCATGTCTTTTACGTATCTGATCAGTTGAATACTAAATGTCCAATTTCACTATTAACTCCTCAAAGGGAATATTATGACGAGGGCAATGTCCATTCATTGGTCGAATGCTATGGAAATGATTTTCAAACCAGTGTTTTGCCCAATGTCGATTCCGTCAATGTCACAGATGAAAGTTAATCAAATTATGCAAATGAATATTATGAGGGGACTTGGATTGACAACAAAATATCATATTATTAAATATTTATCCTTTTATGTGAATTGGACGTCTTCTATTTGATTGGATGTTACCATGGAACATATTTCTTATTTGGTTTTATTTTTGTTGTGTTCACACATTAAATTGGAAGTGAATAAATGTTTTATCATTTATTTTAATTCACCGTATTTCTTTTTTATTTCTTAAAGCTGAATAGTAACTGAATCTTCCATCTAATTGTTGTTTATTTGTTTGTTCTTTGAATGACTTATGGATTGATTAAGTTGTAACAACACACCTTATATTAACATTAGTCCTTTAAATAACCAAAATTCTAGGCAAAACCCTAAATTTTCCCTAAATTTCCAAAATGCCCCTATAAGTAGAATTAGGATTCCTTACAAATTCTTATACCTATTTGACCCCAACTTTCACTCAAATTTTAACCCAGGGACACATATTTTATAGGATTTTCATAAAAAAATCCATAAAGTTTGCATAATTACACAAAAGCCCCTAAATTTGATAAAATATGCTAAAAACCTTCCAACCTATATGAAAACTTCCCAAAGACCTAAACTTATTTACCCTACACCCCGTGGTGACATGGAATCAGCTGGACATCTAGCATAGGTTGTACCAAGTGGGTAACCTATGGTAACCTTTTTACATCCAATGGAACAACAATGGAAACCTATGTAAAACAACCCAAACTCTACCTCTAAAACAACTAATCAACACCCCCTTGACGAACTGTATAAATAACCCCTCTTACCTTAGTCGACATCCATTCTAGCCGAGTGAAATTTCAAAGTAAAATTTTAAGAGTTTTTACATTTCTGTAATTCTATGTATAAAGGATTATTTCTTGAATGTGTTGTAACAACCCTCGATTCTGGGAGGCTCATTTTATATTAATTTTACCGCATAAGGTAATTATATAAAATGTGGGAACTGGAGTAAATATTAATGGAATAAATTGAAAGTTAATATTTACTAGGTTGATGTATTTACTGTATGTGAAAGTAAATATCATCAAGTTGCATGTTTATAGTGTCATGTATTTAAAATGACAATTTGATTTAAATGAAATTGGAACTCAAAATAATTTATAAAATTTCCGGATGCCAGTTTAGAGGGTGTAGTTAGTCTCGGAAGGTGCGAGAATGTCAAAATAAGTGCCATATTGTATTTTTGTATTTTGGACACTTTTACCTGGTTTTAGCTTATATGCGTATTTGTGAGTCATTTTAATGTGGTATTAACCACTTAAGCTGGGAGTTTTAACTTAAGCCATGATTTTAGCTTTCCTAAACCCCTTATTTTTCCCATTTTATGTCTTGAACATATAGAGAGAAAAGAGAGAAAGAAAGAAGAAGAGAAAAATGAAGATTGAAGATGGATTGATCCTCCTACTCAAAGAAATCGGATATTTCCTACATCAAGGCAAGTTTTCTACTTGCTAATATATGTTTTGAGATGAATAAATTGTGTGATATTTATGTATATATATATTTGGAGATCAAAAATGGAAATTTTGGTATTTAAACCTAGATTTGGTTTTGATGATAAAATTGTGAATTATAATGGTTATAAATCATGTAGGATAATCTTTGGGTAGATAAAGAATGTTGGTGGAGTTCAAAATAAAAGAGATTTGGGATTTGGGAAAAGTGAAATTTTCACTTAGGTTTAATTTTGGAAGAAGGAAGAACCCTAGGTCTGCTATGACCGGTCGACCGCGGTCTCAGGACCGGTCGACCGGGCCTTTGCGGGAGGGCTTACTGCTTTCCTACAAAGGCATAAATTTGAGCGCGGTCGACCGCGGTTCCTTGACCGGTCGACCGGACCCTCTATTTCAAGCTTTCTGCTTTTCTCCGTAGGCAAAACCTTGAGACGCGGTCGACCGCGGTCTTGGGACCGGTCGACCGGTCCCCTATTTTTCATCCTAAAATCTTATTTTGTTTCCTAGATATATTTTCTTCAATAGGGACTAGGAACCTTATTTAATGAAGTAAAATAGGTGTCCTAGAGTTGAAATTGAGTTAGTACTTTCCCTACACTAGGAATGGGGTATGTGGGGACTTTTTCGAGGTTTTGCCAATTGATGTTAGGGTATTCTTTTTCTAGTAAATTATCATGGAACTAGGATTCCTAGAGTTATGTTTGGGAGACTTTTGGAGCTCAACAAAGCTACATTAATATTGATGGATTATAATAACACCCTAAAATGTTTGGAGTTAATTAAGAGTTTACTTACTCCTTGAGGTCGTAGCAACGATATAATTTATCGTATGGCTTCGGATAATCAGTTAGATTATTTACAAAAAGTAAATGGGAATGGTTTCGGATAAAATGAAACATATACATGGAAATGAAATGGAAATGGTAATGATGATGGTAAATGATAATTTACTTAATCATGAATATGGCAAATGTTAATTTACTGGATACACACCTCTCTAAATGACATCATAAGGGAAGTTCGCGCGCTTGGTGATGCCCCCTGGATAGTTAACGCAGGGTGGATATAGTCCATAGGCCATATGAGCGATATGTTATGTTTTCTGCGCTGGTGAGGAGATTCCGGGTGTGGTCTTGACTCTCGCGCAGGCATATGGCCGCTTCCCGACGTATTTCATTGTAGGTGCCCAGGTTGTCTTGTATAGATAGGCCCTAGAAGATGATGGTCATTTAGGGGCGCGCCCAGTGGGGAAACTCGGAGGGGCGGTCTTAGAATCGTTATATGTATATAAATATAACTATTCATAATCAAGTGGGACTTAATGTATGAGATATGCCATAAAGAGCATGAGGAAGTTCCATAAAGAGCACAATGAAATGCCACAAAGAGCATTTGTTGAAAATGATATTCCTGTTAAGGAACGGTAATGCCAGGATGGGCAGGAAATTGGAATAAAAGCCATAAAGAGCTTAATATTTAAATTGTATTTTCCTGATAAGGAATGAAATGCTAGTAAAGAGCATAAATGTGGTAATTATTGGTTCCTGATAAGGAACATAATAATGAAATGGAAGTTTTTAAATTTATTTTACCCATGTTTTTCTTTTCTGTCTTAGTTATGGTTTAGAACTGTGTAAATAGATGTTATTCTTTCTAGCATGATTTTATTCATAACTGTCATACTTTTTATTCATCTGGTATTCATATAGAACCGGGCCCTGACCCGTTTACATTTCTTGTTGCATATGCATCTTGTCTCCGCTCAGGTACTCCGCCGTAAGGATGCCTGACTTGAATTCCGTTCCGATGTCATCGACGAGCCGTGATGCATAAAGCCTTAGGATTAAGATCGTTCATTTATCTTGTGAGATTTCGTTCTTCTGCCATGAGGTAGAATCTATAGAATCTTCTGCGCATTCGTGTGAGAACTGTAGGTTGATTGGAGAAGGGCGTCATGAGAAGGAACTACTAAGGACTGTAAATTGTGGTCGGGGATGAGGACCGCTTTGGAGGTCGCTCCCTTTTTGTAGCACTTCCTTGTTTTGTTACTACGACTACTAATTACAGTTGATGTAGTTTTCCCAAGTACCGCTAGAAGTAGGAAGTGGTACTAAGCTTGAGAATTCAAGCGATGTTAAATTAAAGTAGAGAAGTGCCCTGAAGTAGGATGGAGGATAATCCTTCACCCGTAGGAGTAGTGCTGAGATGGTGAAAATGTGGTCACCACATTCGTGGGTGCCAGAAGTTTGGCCCACAGAGAAGCCCGGTGGATACTTGCAATGGCGAGTTTCTTTGGGATAACTAGACTGAGGAGAAGGTGGATTATTGAAGGTTCACAAAATGTTCGGTTAAAGACCGATGGGGAATAAGGTGCTGTACGGTTAGGGAGACCGTGCACCAGGAAATGATAGGCTCCAGAATAGGTGTCGTTAACACTTCTGATGGAGTAAGATTCATGAAACCCCATTGGTGGACATCTGCCTGGGGAGGTTTCATTGAACTGAGGAAGAGGAGGCCGAGAGCGTGTCCTCTTTTACTGAGGAAGTAAGAGGGGCTGCGTGGGTAATTGTTGTTGACCAGAGTCGGAGTAATGGCTAGGATGCGGAGTGGTTGGTAAGAATGTGGATGGGAATTCCACCTTATTAGTGGGTGGTGTATTCCTTATTATAATACTTAGTAGTATTATATCTACTGTAGATTCGGGTGTGTATATTGAGATTGTAGTTGTATTGACGCCATTATAGGAAGAGTACTTATATGACTTCCTTGGTATGGAAGTTCTATTTTCCTCATTCGTTTTGAAACGAGTGATGATATTCTGAATATGTATGTAGTATGTGTAAATTGCATTATATGCCCCTTGGGTTAAGTGATCCATTGCTCGTTTGCATTATATGTGGATGTTATGACTTATCTCCACGAACAACAAGTTAAGTAGTAATGCATCGGAGGGGTTCCTTGTTTGGATTCCGCTTTTGCGGGACGCTCCACGCGTGAACCTTAACGACGTTAGGAGTGGAGAGATGTTATTTTTCCTTTCTCTTATTTTATGTACATTATGAGAGTATATATATTTTGGTCGGTTTGGTGCGATAGCAAGAAAATAAAATTGTAAGGCTATCTTACTTCTAGTTCAAAATGAAACTAGTTGTTCTATGATTTCTCCCCTGGAAACAGGTTGAGACTTTATAGAGGTGAATCGAGGTAGGTAGAAGATTTTTTATTCGTTTATTTATCTTGTGTGAGTGTTTGATTGTTTACCTTGTTTATGCATGTTACGCTTATCTCCATGATCAACTAGTTAAGTAGTCATGTGTCGGAGGGGTTCCTTGTTTGGATTTCGCTTTGGCGAG
This sequence comes from Sambucus nigra, assembly GCA_949130495.1. Lineage (NCBI taxonomy): Eukaryota > Viridiplantae > Streptophyta > Magnoliopsida > Dipsacales > Adoxaceae > Sambucus > Sambucus nigra. The sequence goes on along the minus strand of OX422208.1, from coordinate 642,183,792 downwards.
ACACTCCGCCGCTTGAACACTTAACGATGCTGTGATTGGAGAGACACTATCCTTTTCTTTCTCTTTTACTTTATTTATTTTGTTGTTGGAAGTGGGATTGGAAGATTACCCGAGAATCACGTAGAAGAGTGATTAAGGGCTATTAAAGTGCGAGATAGAAGCACTGTATATAGTTCTCTCCTCTGATCGATGTGAGGGAGACTGTGATACGAAGTCGGATTGAGACTTCGGGATTGTGCCTTGATAAGAAGGCCATGTTTTTATAAGGGGGATATGTATCTGAAAGACTCCACAGGAAGTGAATGTCTGATCAGTTAAGATCTTTAAAAGATGCTATGGTAAGTAGGATTGTAAATTAGAATTGTACCGATCCCGATCATGTGTCTTAGACCATCACATCTTAATGACGAACGATGCGAGGTAGTAGTGTAACAGGAGGGTTCCTTGTTTGGATTTCACTTCCGTGAGACGTCCCACGCACGAAACCGAGCGAATGTCAGAATTTGAGATAGGTCTTGGACACTAGGGATATATTTAGTATTATATATCTACGACTTATATAGGATGTATACTTGTAGATCGACCTTAGGTTTATTAGAACATAAGGCCCTTAGGGCAGGTGATGTTGATTCAGGAAGGCGGTAAGGAGTTGACCACGGATGAGTTGTGGGTTAACTCTATGTGGGATTAGATCCATAGGAACGAGATTTATGGGGTCTCGAGAGGTTTGGGTGGCTTAAGACGAGGAAGATAAGGCCTTTCTTAGAGATAGTGCTATGTGGCGACTTCACTTACAGGGAGTTAATGGACGGGCGGACCTTCACTCCTGAGCTCATGATAGTGATCTCGAGAGTGGGTTTAATGAATAAGTCTCTTCCAGGAGTGGGAAGTAATAATACTGGAGCATGTACCCGTTGTATATGCGTCTCACATGCTTAAACTTGTGGGAAGTAATATCCCACGCTTGAATTTAAAATTCATTGCTGTGGAAATTGCCTTGAAGAAATGGAGGCACTACTTCCTGGGCAGGGAAATTTAGTCTTTCTCACGAAGCAACAAGTTGTTGCAATAGGTCGTGGGAGAAATTGAGTTAGTGCTCGGATTTCAGAAGAACTAGTAATTGGGTATTTTCTCATTCGCTAAGGAAATCCGATTGGGATAGTAGATGAGTCGAGTAAGAAACTCGTCGGAGATATTTGTGTTGGCATGGAAAGCCAAATGAAACGAGCATGACTCAAAAGACTCTGTAGCGAGAGCATTTTGATCTGTGATTGACCATTCACCTACTCGTGCGAAGAAGAGTATCGATGGAATGAAGAGGGGTATATTCATAGACGGTTGTATTGAAGTGCCAAAACCGTTATGGTCATGATCCTCATAGAGAAAGTTGTTGATCATTTGACCAGACTGTGACATTCCCGTCCATTATAGATGGACTATATGTAGAAGAGTACGCCCCATTATTGATGGAGGAATGGTAGAACTGTGGTAGGTGCCTATTAAAATAGGGTGGACTGAGACGAGATATTCATGTCGGAAGTTTGGCTAAAGTTCCATGAATAAGTGGGAACTGTATGGAAATATCGTGTATCCTACCGCTCTAAAGTGGATGGATGTATGGAAGGAATTTGACTTAAGGCCGAAAAGCATACCTCGAAGCGGACGCATTAAAATACATAGCAGGTGAGAGCAGTTAGTATATGGATAGAGATTCCAGTACAACCATTAGGCTATTGAATGGCCATGTGGATCATTTTCTAAGGCATGTATCATGAGTGGCCTAGCGTGGTCGGTTGAATATTTTGTATACTCGTTGGATGGAACCAACGGGTAATATGTTCCTTGGACTTGGAGTGGTCTCGTGTCGATTCTTTAAGATTTGTCTTTTGAGCCATATGCCTTGATGAGATACGTCAATGCGAGGGAAGTTGATTAGTGTTGGGGTTAAAACAATTAGAGTTGGTATAAATATCCCCGAGGTGGGAGTAAAGAGGTCTATGCCGAGTTGTGAGGGTATCTTCTTCCGTTTTAAGACGGTAGAATCGATAGTTAGGGAGGAACGCTTTGTGCTATGCTAGAGCACAAATGATGTAGGCTGAGATCGATAAAGTCGATCTTAGTCCGAGTCCATTTAGGATGACTGTGATGACATGGGGTTTGTTTAGGATCGTAGAATCCTAGTTTAGAGTAGTATACCCTTTATGAGAATTGGGTATGCCCGAATTTTGGGGGCAAAATTCCCTCTTAAGGGGGGGAGTATGTAACAACCCTCGATTCTGGGAGGCTCATTTTATATTAATTTTACCTCGACTGGAGTAAATATTAATGGAATAAATTGAAAGTTAATATTTACTAGGTTGATGTATTTACTGTATGTGAAAGTAAATATCATCAAGTTGCATGTTTATAGTATCATGTATTTAAAATGACAATTTGATTTAAATGAAATTGGAACTCAAAATAATTTATAAAATTTCCGGATGCCAGTTTAGAGGGTGTAGTTAGTCTCGGAAGGTGCGAGACAGTCAAAATAAGTGCCATATTGTATTTTTGTATTTCGGACACTTTTACCTGGTTTTAGCTTATATGCGTATTCGCGAGTCATTTTAATGTGGTATTAACCACTTAAGCTAGGAGTTTTAACTTAAGCCACGATTTTAGCTTTCCTAAACCCCTTATTTTTCCCATTTTATGTCTTGAACATATAGAGAGAAAAGAGAGAAAGAAAGAAGAAGAGAAAAATGAAGATTGAAGATGGATTGATGCTCCTACTCAAAGAAATCGGATATTTCCTACATCAAGGCAAGTTTTCTACTTGCTAATATATGTTTTGAGATGAATAAATTGTGTGATATTTATGTACATATATATTTGGAGATCAAAAATGGAAATTTTGGTATTTAAACCTAGATTTGGTTTTGATGATAAAATTGTGAATTATAATGGTTATAAATCATGTAGGATAATCTTTGGGTCGATAAAGATTGTTGGTGGAGTTAAAAATAAAAGAGATTTTGGATTTGGGAAAAGTGAAATTTTCACTTGGGTTTAATTTTGGAAGAAAGAAGAACCCTAGGTCTGCTATGACCGGTCGATCGCGGTCTCAGGACCGGTCGACCGGGCCTTTGCGGGAGGGCTTACTGCTTTCCTACAAAGGCATAAAATTTGAGTGCGGTCGACCGGACCCTCTATTTTAAGCTTTCTGCTTTTCTCTGTAGGCAAAACCTTGAGACGCGGTCGACCGGGGTCTTTGGACCGGTCGACCGGTCCCCTATTTTTCATCCTAAAATCTTATTTTGTTTCCTAGATATATTTTCTTCAATAGGGACTAGGAACCTTATTTAATGAAGTAAACTAGGTGTCCTAGAGTTGAAATTGAGTTAGTACTTTCCCTACACTTGGAATGGGGTATGTGGGGACTTTTTTGAGGTTTTCCCAATTGATGTTAGGGCATTCTTTTTCTAGTAAATTATCATGGAACTAGGATTCCTAGAGTTATGTTTGGGAGACTTTTGGAGCTCAACAGAGCTACATTAATATTGATGGATTATAATAACACCCTAAAATGTTTGGAGTTAATTAAGAGTTTACTTACTCCTTGAGGTCGTAGCAACAATATAATTTATCGTATGGCTCCGGATAATCAGTTAGATTATTTACAAAAAGTAAATGGGAATGGTTTCGGATAAAATGAAACATATACATGGAAATGAAATGGAAATGGTAATGATGATGGTAAATGATAATTTACTTAATCATGAATATGGTAAATGTTAATTTACTGGATACACACCTCTCTAAATGACATCATAAGGGAAGTTCGCGCGCTTGGTGATGCCCCCTGGCTAGTGAACGCAGGGTGGATATAGTCCATAGGCCATATGAGCGATATGTTATGTTTTCTGCGCTGGTGAGGAGATTCCGGGTGTATTCTTGACTTTCCCGCAGGCATATGGCCGCTTCCCGACGTATTTCATTGTAGGTGCCCAGGTTGTCTTGTATAGATAGGCCCTGGAAGATGATGGTCATTTAGGGGCGCGCCCAGTGGGGAAACTCGGAGGGGCGGTCTTAGAATCGTTATATATATATAAATATAACTATTCATAATCAAGTGGGACTTGATGTATGAGATATGCCATAAAGAGCATGAGGAAGTTCCATAAAGAGCACAATGAAATGCCACAAAGAGCATTTGTTGAAAATGATATTCCTGTTAAGGAATGGTAATGCCAGGATGGGCAGGAAATTGGAATAAAATCCATAAAGAGCTTAATATTTAAATTGTATTTTCCTGATAAGGAATGAAATGCTAGTAAAGAGCATAAATGTGGTAATTATGGGTTCCTGATAAGGAACATAATAATGAAATGGAAGTTTTTAAATTTATTTTACCCATGTTTTTCTTTTCTGTCTTAGTTATGGTTTAGAACTGTGTAAATAGATGTTATTCTTTCTAGCATGATTTTATTCATAACTGTCATACTTTTTATTCATCTGGTATTCATATAGAACCGGGCCCTGACCCGTTTACATTTCTTGTTGCATATGCATCTTGTCTCCGCTCAGGTACTCCGCCGCAAGGATGCCTGACTTGAATTCCGTTCTGATGTCATCGACGAGCCGTGATGCATTGCGGGTATTACGGTATACAGTTGGTATAAACGTTTTCATTTTTGTATTCTAGTTAAGATCGGGTCTCTTTCACTCGGGTGAGGCACAAGCTTTTGTAATTGATTAATGTAATGTAATATATATAAATTTATTAAAATTGTTTAATAAATAATTTATGAATCAGCGGACCGATAACATATTCGTTCCTCTTATTTGTTACCTGTTCTTATAGATATATATACATCCTTGTGGTTACCCCTATATTTTCAGGAAATGGGTTGTTTTTTTTCTTTTAACTTGATTTACTTTAAATTCAAAATTTTTGGCAACCCGTATTCTGAAATATTGGGTGGTTATCCCGGATACTCTATATTTTTATGGTGATGCTGAGAATGATTCCATCTATGATTCTGTTATATTGGAGTATTGGGCTGGCCACCCCTTATTTCGGATCACGGGGTGTCACATGTGTTTATTTTTTTGCATATCTATAGAGTAAAAATATGTGTTTACATGTGAGAGTTGACGTGTATATGCACTGAAATAGCTCAAAAACCATAAAACGCCATTAAAGCTTGAGATTCAATAGTGGATTTGCTTCCTTGACTTTGAACTAGTTTCAAAGTGAGGTAAGTTGAGTTTAGGTTCTCAGGAACCTAGATGTATGTTTAATTGAACTATGAATGGCTTTTTATACCTCAAATCATGGGTTGAAGTTTTCGGCCCAGGAAATTTCAGAAAATAAATTCGCAGTTTTTACTCCACCACAATCCCTCAAACCAAGTTTAATCTTCCCCATTTTTGATATAGAATAACACCTTTATGATGTTAGAATGAGAATCATAGATTTCAATCGATTCTGTTTGATCAAAATTTCACCATTTTTACATAAATCCAATAGCTCGATTTAGCCCACCAAAATTCTTAAAGCCAATATGGTTAGATTCCTCTTAAAAAATTAGGCAACTTTCATTCATAAATCAACTTGAAATGAATTCTAAAATATTTAGAAATCAACGTTTAAGTTTTGAAACCCGAAATTCTAAATGTCAAGAGGTTGAAGGGGTCTAACCTATACGTGCGCGAGTGTAAGTCAAATCAAGCACGTCACATATTTGACTAAGCGCGTGAGAGCGCATCTCCAATAAACAAAATTGATATTTTTTCAATATTTTTATTTTTTTAATTCCGAACAAATTGGTACATTACAACACCCTGTTTGGATTCCGGGAAAGTGTTTTCTTGAGAAAATCAATTTTAAGTTTAAAACATTAACTTTTATATTTACATATAACCCTCTACCTACTTTTTCAAGTATTTCAAAACTTTCCCAAAAATTTTCTATAATTACTTGAGTATAAATGGACCTACTTTGTCTTCTATCACTAACTTTAAATCCTAATAGAATAAGAAAAAACATTTATTTAATTTTTTTTAAATTTATACTTTATACCCTCTTAGTTATTTTTACACTCAAATCACTTTTGAAATTACATCCTACTACAGTACATAATTTTTTTTAGACCTATATGACCTAATTACACTTATTATGGTTTCAGATTACCAAGTCTACTAGCAAACTATCTGCATAATCAACCGGAATTTATAAAACTCAACGTCGGTGATTTAAATTTAAATATTAGACAATTTCAAGCTTATATATTTTAATTATTGATTGTTCTATAACCCTGTGATAATTTTGAACTCCTAATTCAAATACGAACTCCTTTGAGTAGTTCAAATTTATGTCAGATAATTTATTCCCTCGATATTCTGGGTTATTCCCAAAATCGATAAGCCATTATACCCAAACCACTAAACCTCTCTACCCTTCATTTTGGTATAGCCCTGAAACCGATTTGAACAATTTCATATAACCCTGCAATTTATAATCCTTATCAGTAAAACCCCAAGTAGCATACCTTACGATTCAGGGGTTAGACCCCGATATACCAAGGTAATTCTAATTGGATTGTAGGACTCAGATGTTAAATGCCTAGTTTTGATTACTTGCTACATACATATGAGTGCCAGTCTTACTAAGGGTGCCAAGCTATATTTTACTATTCTTCGATTATTGGGATTGCTTGCTCAAGTATATTTTATGCCTTGAGCAATATTGTAACAGTATGTCTACGCTGGTGAAGCCCTATAATCGATAATTTATGGATTATCGTGTTATAATTTTAACTAATTTCACAGTTACTTGATACTCAAATTATCCGATTACCATCACCATATTATTCATTTACTTATCAATAGGCTTCAGTATACCCCTGATAGTCTTATGATATTTCATTTTGTTTCAACAGGTATAAATTCAATAATTTCCTTTCGTTATTTTCTAAGACCTTATCATCTTCCATATCTTGTATAAATATATATTATTGCCTATACTGGGCAAATACAAGGATCTTCACCTACGTATTATGTGATTATTATTTTAAAATATTTTCCTTATTATATTTTTGTTACTCATATTATTTTGCAGTAATGAATATTTGGGTTGACATCCATCTCGACATTGGTGACTCAACGCACGAACGCTTTGAGCAAGCTATCAAAGAAGTGGGATATGACCAACTGTCCCAACACATCAAAAGCATCGATCGTGACTGAGAAATTTTTACTCCAAAAATTAAACACGATTTACTCATTGGTCGTCTCGTGGGAGAAGCTCAAGACACTCGACAAGCTAAAAGGTTTTTCGAAGATCCAGAATTTCTGCAACAAGCAATCCATCTCACATAGGATGTGGTACCACCAACTGAAGTTACCGTGGCTCCTCCTAATTCCCCGATAAACTATGGACCTCTTTCCCCCATTGCTATAATATCTACCCCTACTAATACCACTACTTCACGAGACTCCTCAGATGATCACTTTGATCCTTCTGAAGATGACACTAATCCTGAATATGATCAAGTAGTTCCCCCAATGGCGTAAACCAATCACTAGAGTGTGGTGGTAATTAAATAAAGTTCAAGTGTGCAAGTAAATGACACCCTTATTCCCAAATCACCACCATAGCATAACGTAATAGTTCTTTTGTTTGCTTGTTTTTGTTGTAAAATAGAACTAACGACTATGTACTTTTCTTCTTGTTTATTTTCTCTACGTTAACTATGAACTAGTAAGTCTGATATGATAAAAAAAATGATGAGTTGTTGCAGTGTATTAATTTATAACTTATCTATTGAAATATTGTTTATATAGGATGTTTACTACTCGAGCAACTACCGGTGGAACTCAAGAAGAACATTATATTCCATTAATGCCAAATACAACTACCACCAATAAAGGAATCTGACATTGTCTCCAAAAGTTAATTACACTAACACAACGACCATAAAATATACATGCACCTCCTGTGAATAATGAAAATCTAGAAGAAACTCGAAGGATGAATGCTCTTAAGGAATTTCTTAGACAAAGACTCCCCAACATTTCTTAGAAAGCCTGGTGCAGTTGAAGCAGAGAAATGGATTCGCAAACACTTAAGGTACTTGATGGATTTGGAATTGCCCCTGAACTTAGGGTAAAGTTAGCTTCATATCTATTTGAAGGAGAAGAGGATTTTTATTCGTACTCCATCGTATGTTCTCGAAATGTGAATGACTAACATGGGGACAATTTGAAGAAATTTTCTATAATAAGTACTTTTGAGAGACAGTACGAGAACAAATGATCGTAGATTTATTAAACCTTTCTCCAGTAAGGTTCTCCAATCATATTTCCTCTAGCCTCTAACCCCTAGCCCCAACTTTTAACAAGTTTTAACTCTATAATTGAAGATTCAATTGGTGTTTTCTTAAGAGGATCCAAGGATACTTCTTTGCTAATATTTCAAGAGGAATCCAACCGTCTACTCAGATTTTTATCCGACTAATTTTAGGCACGAATACTCTATTATTTTTCTTTAGTATTATTCATTTTAAGTATCTCCTAAATCCTTAATCACGTATTTTTTATTAAAATCAATTAGCAACTTAATTAGAGAAAGTGAACACTAAATTTTGTGGTTGTTTTGATGAAACTTTATAATATGATTGAATCCTTGAAACCCTTGGGTACGCAGGTTAGATTATTGGGTTTTTATAATTTTTGGGGTGTAGGTTCGCATGTAAAAGTTATGGGATTATTTATATGTTATGTGGGACGTGAACACACTTATAAAAATCAGCAGATTTTTAAAAGAGAACGACTATGTCATATTGAATAATATCGCATGTTAAATAAATTAATATGTTTTGGACGAAAATAATTATGTTGCAAACGACGACTATATTATTAATGGAATTAAATTGAATTGTGACATTTGTGATTAAAGTGTCGTATTGTGATTATGATTTGTGATATTGTGTGAAATGGTTTATTCACTTTTTCCATCGCGGGGACGAGGGGCTTTTTGGGTAGTATAATGCTCACCTTGATTATAGGATGTTTACTAGGTATGGGACTAATGGTTAGGACTTGGTTATAATTTATACTTGCTAGGCATGGGACTAATTAGTTTAGATTCGTGCGGATTTCATATCTCTGGGTGGCGCAGTTTTTTTTAATGTTTTATCGTCGGCACGCTAGCCTAGGCATGAGAATAGGACGAATAAATGATGAACATTCATCTTATATGTAGGATAGGACGTATATGTACTTTGGGGGCCCTTAGGTATGAGACTAAGGGGTATTTTGAGGATCTCACATGGGGTAATTTGATAAATTAATAAATTGAGAAGATGAGAATTAATGTCGAAGATAATAACGGGTATTAAATTTTTTGACAATATAATGTGTCAAGGACCGACAGTTTAAAAGGGTCAGCCTGGGCGATTTATATCATGTCGTGCGTGTTACCTTGTCATATTGCGGGATCGACAGTTTAAACGGATCAGCTGGCTATTGATGAGGGAAAGTGTGACACTTTGGTGGACTACCACCCGTGGGGGGGGGGGGGGGGGGGGGCTATAATTAAGATAAAAATTTTAGAAGATGATAATTTGGGCTAATTTAATTAAATTAACATCATTGGAAGTGGGGATTCAAAATCATATTGGTGTGCTTTTTGGAATGGGAATTTCCGAGGGCAGTTGGTGATTTATATTTATCGCATTTAACTATCTTCTTTAAATAAAATATTCTATTATGATATTTATCTCGTATAATCCTATTGTCTGGATTCATGGATCCTATTTGGAGGGAGTAGTGTGTATTCATGCTCGGGGCTCTTACCTCTTGCGTTGACTAATTTTTTAGGATAAGTTTTGGAGAGGCAGCATAGGATTATCGGAGTTTCTTATTTGGAGGTGCAACTGGAGTTTATTCATTTTATTACTTTATTTAATTAGACTTTCTTTTCAGACGTAATTCATTATGAGACTTCATTTTGGTTTTTGATGGGACATTCGGTTCCAAAGTTGTTAGAGGATTTTAGTTGGATTATTCACACTTGATTATTATTGAGTTTTTAATTAAATCATTATTGGAGATTGGATTCATTTAAAGTTTTAGCATGTGATGGATCTTTTATCGCTAAGTTGTTATTATCATTTGGGATTGATTCAATTATTAATCTTATGGATTGATTTATTTATGTCACATGTTTGTCTCATGTTAAGAGTGATATTTTATTTAGTTCACGCCCGGCATAGTTTTGGTGGCAACCAATACCAGAATTACGCTGGGTGTGACAACCCCGAACAACCTGGAAATGATATTGATGTTTAGTTGGCCCCGCTAATTGAGGATCTAAAAAATTTATGGGAGGAAGGATTGAGGTCCTATAATGCATACCGATAAGAATATTTTACACTGAGAGTATTTTTGTTGTAGATAATCAATGATTTTCTATCATATGAGAATCTGTCGGGTTGTACTACAAAGGCATATTATGCTTATCCAATATGTAATGAAGAGACATATTCTTAGAGATTGAGAAATTGTGCTAAATGAATTTATATGGGGCATAAAAGTTATATTCCACGAAAACATTCGTTTCAAAATTTAAAAAAAAAATATTTAAATATTAGTAAATATTGAGGGGATCAAGGTTTCTTGGGGAAATGAGCATGTTACCAGGAAGAAATCAACATTAAAGAAGAGAAAAAAGAAAGGAAGTGTAAAAAATAAAGATGCTATATGTTAGAAGAAGAATTTATTGTGTTTTGAGCTTGAGTATTGGAAACACCCTCTGTACGACATGACTTGGATGTAATGCATATTGAAAAGAATTTTTGTGAGTGTATAAATGGGAATTTAATAAACCTTCCACGAAAAACAGAAGATGATATGATTTGCAATGACCTCGTAAAGATGGGTTTAAGGAAAGAGTTAGCAGCACAAGTTAATGAGAAAAGGACATACCTGCCCCCAACATATTATACATTATCCAAAGAGGAAAAAATTATGATGTGTGAAACTTTGCATGATTTTAAGGTATCATATGTATAATCTTCGAATTTTAAAATTTTTCTCTCTATGGAAGATTTTAAATTATACGGTGTGAAATCCCGTGACCATAACATCCTAATGCAACTATTATTTCCTGTTGGAATACAAGGTATGTTGCCAAAACATGTGAGACATGTACTTACTAGATTATTCTTATTTTTTAGTGTACTTTCTGCAAAATTCATGGACATGGAGAAATAAAAGAAAATTCACAAGGATCTTGTGGTCACAATGTGCTTGTTAGAGAAATACTTCCCACCATCCTTCTTTGACATTATGATACATCCAATGTTGCATCCCGTGAGAGAGATCGAAATTTGTGGTCCATTTTTTTCCGATGCATGTACCTAATTGAAAGGTGAGTATGTTAAATGTTTTCGATTATGATCAAATTTGCATCATGATTTTAATCCTATGCTTAACGATTTTCAGGAATATAAAAGTTTTGAATGATTATGTGAGAAACAAAAAATCGTCAAGAAAGGCGCATTGTAAAATGTTATAAATCTAAAGAAGAAATTGAGTTTTGTTTATAGTTCTTATTTAGATTAGATGCAATTGGACTTCCTTCTGATGTAGAAGATGATAGACCTCTGGCGTGCAGACATCACTGAAGTCGATCGTTTATTATTGAATCAGGAACATATCCATGTGTTACGTAACACAAATGTTGTTCAACATTATATAGAATAATTATGTTCGAATAAAATATTTTCCATTTGATTTTACTTTACTCTATATGTAACATTATTCATTCATAACTTTTGTAGGGAGCATAAGCAGTACTTGAGGAAAATACACATTCGTAAAGCAAAAAATAAAAAGTTAATAGAAGAGGAGAATAACTGACCTCTATTCAAAGATTTCATGAAAAGGAATGCATTTTAAAATCGTACATGTATCTTGTTGTCATAATTTTTATGGTAATCTACTTAAAATACGAGGTTAAAGTTGAGTAGCATGTCCCAAATACGGATAACTCAGACACTTTAAATTGATTGGCTCAAGGACCACTTCAAGATGTATTAAAATATCATGGCTATGTTATTAACAAATGTCGTTATCAAATGAAGGATCCATATGATGTTCGATTAACCAGAATAATGGAGTGAGCATAGTGGCCAAAACGATACAGGTAGCGAGTGCGAAGCATAGTAAACCTGTTATTAGAGATGTAGTTTTTTATGATGTAATTCAAGAGATATGGATGCTAGACTATTTTGCATTTAAGATTCCAGTATTTAAGTGAAATTGTATTGATAACAAAAATAACATTAGGATAGATGAACCTGGATTCACATCGGTGGAACTTCATAAATATGGTCACAAATCTAACTCTTTTCTCTTAGCTTCTTAGGCTAAGCATGTCTTTTACGTACCTGATCAGTTGAATACTAAATGGCCAAATGCACTATCATCTCCTCAAAGGGAATATTATGAAGAGGGCAATGGCCGTGCGTTGGTCGATTGCTATGGAAATGATATTCAAACCAGTGTTTTGTCCAATGTTGATTCCGTCGATGTCACAGATGAAAGTTAATCAAATTATGCAAATGAATATTGTGAGGGGACTTGGATTGACAATAAAATATCAAATTATTAAATAGTTATCCTTTTATGTGAATTGGAAGTCTTCTATTTGATTGGATGTTACTATGGAACATATTTATTATTTGGTTTTATTTTTTTTGTGTTCACACATTAAATTGGAAGTGAATAAATTTTTATCATTTATTTTAATTCACCGTATTTCTTTTTTATTCCTTAATGCTGAATAGTAACTGAATCTTCCATCTAATTATTGTTTATATGCTCGTTCTTTGAATGACATACAGATTGATTAAGTTGTAACAACACACTTTATATTAACATTTAAACCCTTAAATAACCAAAATTCTAGGCAAAACCCTAAATTTTCCCTAAATTTCTAAAATGCCCCTATAAGTAGAATTAGGATACTTGCAAATTCTTATACCTATTTGACCCCAACTTTCACTCAAATTTTAACCGGAGGACACATATTTTATAGGATGTTCATAAACAAATCTTTAAAGTTTGCATAATTACACAAAGCCCCTAAAATTGATAAAATATGCTAAAGACTTCAAACCTATATGAAAACTACCCAAAGACCTAAACTTAAACCCAAACTTATTTACCCTACACCCCCTGGTGACATGGAATCAGCTCGACATATAGCATAGGTTGTACCATGTGGGTAACCTATGGTAACCTTTGTACATCCAATGGAACAACATTGGAAACCTATGTAAAACAATCCAAACTCTACCTTTAAAACAACTAATCAACACCCCCTTGACGAACCGTATAAATACCCCCTCTTACCTTAGTCGACATCCATTCTAGCCGAGTGCAATTTCAAAGTAAACTTTTGAGAGTTTTTACATTTCTATAATTCTATGTGTAAAGGATTATTTCTTGAATGTGTTTATGTTTTTGCATATCTATAGAGTAAAAATATGTGTTTACATGTGAAAGTTGACGTGTATATGCACTGAAATAGCTCAAAAACCATAAAACACCATTAAAGCTTGAGATTCAATAGTGGATTTGCTTCCTTGACTTTGAACTAGTTTCAAAGTGAGGTAAGTTGAGCTTAGGTTCTCAGGAACCTATATGTATGTTTAATTGAACAATGAATGGCTTTTTATACCTCAAATCATGGGTTGAATTTTTCGGCCCAGGAAATTTCTGAAAATAAATTCGCAGTTTTTACTCCACCAAAATCCCTCAAACCAAGTTTAATCTTCCCCATTTTTGATATAGAATAACACCTTTATGATGTTAGAATGAGAATCATAGATTTCAATCGATCCTGTTTGATCAAAATTTCACCATTTGTACAGAAATCCAATAGCTCGATTTAGCCCACCAAAATTCTTAAAGCCAATATAGTTAGATTCCTCTTTAAAAATTAGGCAACTTTCATTCATAAATCAACTTGAAATGAATTCTAAAATATTTAGAAATCAACGTTAAAGTTTTGAAACCCTAAATTCAAAATCTCGAGTGTAAGTCAAATCAGGCGCGTCACATATTTCACTGAGCGTGTGAGAGCACATCTCCAATAAACAAAATTGATATTTTTCCAATATTTTTATTTTTATAATTCCGAACAAATTGGGATATTACATCACCCTGTTTGGATTCCAGGAAAGTGTTTTCTCAAGAAAGTCAATTTTAAGTTTAAAACATTAACTTTTATATTTACATATAACCCTCTGCATACTTTTTCAAGTATTTCAAAAATTCACCAAAATGTTTCAATAAATTCTTGAGTATAACCCTACTTTGTCTTCTATCACTAACTTTAAATCCTAATAGAATAAGAAAAAACATTTAATTAAAAAGTTTTAAATTTATACTTTATACCCTCTTAGTTATTTTTACACTGAAATAACTTTTGAAATTGCATCCTACTATAGCACATAAATTTTTTTGAGACCTATATGACCTAATTACACTTATTATGGTTTCAGACTACCCAGTATACTATCAAACTATCTGCACAATCAACCGTAATTTATAAAACTCAACGTCGGTGATTTGAATTTCAATATTAGAAAATTTTGAGCTTATTTCTTTTAATTATTGATTGTTATATCACCCTGTGATAATTTTGAACTCCTAATTCAAATACGAACTCCTTTGAGTAGTTCAAATTTATGTCGGATAATTTATTCCCTCGATATTCTTGGTTATTCCCAAAATCGATAAACCATTATACCCAAACCACTAAACCTCTTTACCCTTCATTGTGGTATAACCCTCAAACCCATTTTGAATAATTGCATATAACCCTGCAATTTATTATCCTTATTAGTAAAACCCCAAGTAGCATACCTTACGATTCATAGATTAGACCCCGATATACCACGATAATTCTAATTAGCTTGTAGGAATCAGATGTTAAATGCCTAGTTTTGATTACTTGCTACATACGTATGAGTGTCACTCTAGCGAAACGTGCCAAGCTGTATTTTACTATTCTCCGATTATTGGGATTGCCTCCTCAAGTATATTTTATGCCTTAAGCGATATTGTAACGGTATGTCTACGCCGTTGAAGCCCTATAATCGATAATTTATGGATTATCGTGTTATAATTTGAACCAATATCACAGTAACTTGATACTTAGTTTATCCGATTACCATCGCCATATTATTCATTTACATATCAATAGGCTTCAGTATACCCCTGGTAGTCTTATGATATTTCATTTTGTTTCCATAGCTATAAATTCATTAATTTCCTTCCATTATTTTTTAACACCTTATCATCTTCCATATCTTGTATAGAAATATAAATTATTGCCTATACTGAGAAAATACGAGGATCTTCGCCTACGTCTTATGTGATTATTATTTTAAAATATTTTCCTTATTATATTTTTGTTACTCATATTATTTTGCAGTAATGAATATTAGGGGTGACATCTATATCGACATTCGTGACTCGACGCATGAACACTTTGAGCGAGCTATCAAAGAAGTGGGATATGCCCAACTGTGCCAACATATCAAGAGCATCGATTGTGACTGAGAAATTATTACTCCAAAAATTAAACATGGTTTACTCATTGGTCGTCTCATGGGAGAAGCTCAAGACACTCGACAAGCTAAAAGGTTTTTCGAAGATCCAGAATTTCTGCAACAAGCAATCCATCTCATATAGGATGTGGTACCACCCACTGAAGTTATCGTGACTCCTCCTAATTCCCCGATAAACTAGGGACATCTTTCCCCCATTACTACAATCTTTACCCCTATTAATACCACTACTTCACCAGACTCCTCAGATGATGACTTCGATCCTTCTGAAGATGACGCTAATCCCGAATATGATCAAGTAGTTCCCCAAATGGTTTAAACCAATCACTAGAGTGTGGCTGTAATTAAATAAAGTTCAAGTTTGCAAGTAGATGATACCCTTATTCCCAAATCACCACCATAGTATAACCTAATATTTCTTTTGTTTGTTTATTTATTTTTGTTATAAAATAGAACTGACGGCTATGTACTTTTCCTCTTGTGTATTTTCTTTACGTTAACTATGTACTAGTAAGTCTGACATGATACAAGAAGGACGAGTTGTTGCAGTGTATTTATTTATAATTTATCTATTACAATATTGTTTATATAGGATGTTTACTACTCGAGTAACTACCAATGGAACCTAAGAAGAACATTATATTCCAAAAATGCCAAATACAACTACCACCAATAAAGGAATCTGATGTTGTCTCTAAAAGGTAATTACACTAACCCAGCGACCATAAAATATGCATCCACCTCCTGTGAATAATGAAAAACTAGAAGAAACTTGAACGATGAACGCTCTTAAGGAATTTATTAGACAAAGACCCCCTCCCCAACATTTCTTAGAAATCCCAAAGTAGTTGAAGCAAAGAAATGGATTCCCAAACACTTAATGTACTTGATGGAGTTGGAATTTACCCTGAACTTAGGGTAAAGTTAGCTTCATATCTCTTTGAAAGAGAAGCATATTTTTATTCGCAGTCCATCGTACGTTCTCAAAATGTGAATGAACTAACACGGGGACAATTTGAAGAAATTTTCTACAATAAGTACTTTTGAGAGACAGTAAGAGATCAAATGATCGTATATTTCTCAAACCTATAGTAACAACCAATGATAGTGTCCCAGTATGAAGCCAAGTTTATCAAACTATCTCAATATGACCAGGAATACGTTGACATCGAGCCCAAAAAGTTCAAGCATTTTGAATGAGGTTTACGCCAAACTATAAAATCCTTTGTTATCCCTTTCCAGGTCTGAGAGTTTAATCGAATTGTTGAAATATCCTCTCTTATGATGAAAAATCATACAGTTACTAACACATCTCATATTTCTAATCCTTTTTGAAATCCCCATGTTATTTGGAATCAACTAAATCAACGAGAGCACCCTTAAAACAAACCCAAAGATGGTCTAGCATTCAGCCAAATTGAAGATAATAACAGCATATCTTTTATGCATTTCCATGAATGCAAACAAGTAGGACACCTAAGACACAATGCCCAAATCTACAAATGCCTCCTCCTTCTACCTCCCCTAACTTTGTTAAACCTCCTTTTAAAAATCCTACTAATAACTTTAAACGTTTGTCGCAATTAAATCCCCATGAAATGAAGCAGGAACTAGTTACTAACAATCAAAATCAGAATTGCTCCCTTCTCCCAACAAAAAATGCAAATTACCAAGTTGTGGTCGAAGGTAATCTTCCTTTTTATAATATTTCATCACATGTAATGTTTGATTATGGATCCACGCACTCTTTCATTAGGCAATTATGCCTGACTAGGTTACAACTATCTTTTACTTCGTTAGCTTATCATTTCACTATAGGAACGCCAATGGGGGAAATATCCATTAACAATAGAATTTGTATATGTCATACTTTACGTTTAGTAGCCATGATATTAACCCTAGACTTTATTATCCTTGATTTGATGGAATTTGATTTAATAATAGGAATGGACATTTGATCTCCAAACTATGCTCACATTGACTGTCATATGAAGACGGTAACATTCAAACCACCTCGCCAAACTTCATTTTGTTTTAAAGGAAAAAACCCTTAAACCTTTACTTTTTCAGATAAGGGACAAAAAGACCTTTTTCCTTTCCAATATTTTGACCCAATACAAAGATGTGTTTCCTGAAGATTTACCTGGATTACCTCCCCCTTGAGAGATTGAGTTTTTCATTAACATATTACCAAATACTTCCCCTATTTCAACACCCCTTACCATATGGATCCTTTGAAATTCATAGAACTTTGAATACAACTGGATGACTTACTCAGTAAAGGATTTATATGCCCTAGCACATCTCCGTGGGGAGCCCCAGTTTTATTCATACGAAAGAAAGATGAATCTTTCTAGCTATGCATTGATTACCAAAAATTGAACCAAGTTACCATCAAGAATATATACCTATTGCCTAGGATAGGTGATTTGTTTGACCAATTGCGAGGAGAAAGGATGTTTTTCAAAATGATTTACGCTTTGGTTATCACTAATTATGTGTGAAGGAAGAAAATATATCCAAAATCGCTTTATGAACCCGCTATAGCCATTTTGAGTTTTGGTCATGTCTTTTGGTTTAACCAATGCCCCTACTGCATTCATGGATTTAACGTAAATAATATTTTGACCTTTCCTAGACCGGTTTGTGATTGTGTTCTTAAATGACATCTTAATTTATTCCAAGACCCGGGTAGAACTTGAGGAACATCTGTGTATAGTACTTGAAACTCTTTGTAAACATCTGTTATACGCAAAGCAACGAAAATGTGATTTACTCATGAAAGAAGTGAAGTTTCTTGGAAATTTAGTTACGAAAATAGGTACATAAGTAGATCCAACCAAAACTACGGCAGTAATTGAATGGCCTTAACCTACCACCATCATAGAACTACAAAGTTTCTAGGTCTTGTCGAATACTATTGGCATTTTGTGGAAGGATTTTCCCGAATAGCCCTACCCATAATGAAGTTAATAAGAAAGGATGTCCAATTCATATGGCACCATAAGTGTTAACAAGATTTTCGCATTTTGAAAGAAAAGTTAACCACTACCCCCATCTTAACCATTCCCTCCAGTAATATCAGCTACGATGTTTATACCAACGCCTCTTTACAAGTACTCGGTTGTGTGTTAATGCAACAAGGTAAAGTAATCGAGTATGGTTCTCGATAATTGAAGACTCATGAATGTAACTATCTAGTACATGATTTGTAATTAGCCACAGTAGTCTTTTCTCTAAAGATTTGGCAGTGTTACTTGTATGGAAAATAATTTCAGGTTTTCTTTGATCATAAAAGTTTGAAGTACATATTCATGCAGAAAGATCTTAATCTTCGACAACGGTGATGGATAGAATAGTAAGAAGATTATAAAATTAACTTACTTTACCATCCTGAAAATGGTTAAATAGTTGTCGATGCCTTAAATAGCAAAGCCCAAGGAAACCTCCATAACAGGTTTGTATTTTTAGAAACTATCGAAGATTTTAATTTATAACGAGACTCCTCTACAACCCAAATTGTATTACGAAACATTATCGCTCGCTCCATTGGAAACAAGAAAATCATGAATATTCAAGATCAGGATGAATTTTTTCATTCCTAAAAAAAAAACTTCAAAACAACCTCCCGAAAAAAAATTAGACTTTGAACTCCGAGCATGGGTTAAAATTCAAAAATTAAGTATGTGTTCCCCTCATATTTTCACTCCAAGAAGAAATCTTGTATGAATCTCATCATTCTAAATTCATGGTTCATCCCAGTAGCATCAAAGTGTATCAGAATCTTAAGCAATATTATTAGTGGCCCGGTAGGAAGAATGATATTGTAAACTTCGTAGCCAAGTGTATAACGTGTCAGCATGTAAAAATTGAGCACAAGCATCCCAGAGGTTTACTCCAACCACCTCCAATCCCATAATGGAAATAGGATCATATAACTATGGACTTTATCAGTGGATGACCCCGAATGATTCAGGATTTCAATACGATATGGGTTATCGTTGGTTGTCTCACAAAATCTGCCCATTTTTTACTAACTAGATCCACTAATTCCTTTCAACAATTGAGTGAACTTTACATCAAAAAAATTATAAAATTACAAGGCATACCTATTTCTATTATATCCGATCGAGATCCCATATTTATAGGAAATTTTCGGTAGGCCTTACAGACAGCCTTAGGAACTAAACTCTACCTAAACACAACCTTTCATCTCCAAACTAACGGATAATCCGAATGAGTAATTCAAACATTAAAAGATATCTTATGAGGTTGTACCTTAGACTTATCTAGTTCATGGAAAAATCATCTTGCCTTAATCAAATTATTCTACAATAATAGTTGTAAAACCAACATTCAAATCACCCCGTACGAAGCACTGTATGTATTACCCTAGCTTTTACCCTTATGCTAGAATGAATCTGGAGAGAATCATTCACTTGTACCCGAAATCATTGCCTAAACCGCAGAAAAGATACGCCTCATTCGAGAAAGATTACATTCAGCCTAAAGTCGATAAAAGAGTTACGCCGGCACTCAACAGAAGCTCTTAGAATTTCAAGTCAATAATCAAGTATTTTTACAAGTATCTCCCAAAAAGGAATACTACGCTTTGGAAATAAAGGAAAGTTATCATCCCATTATATTAGTCCCTTTAAGATTATTGAACGTATTAGACTAGTAGCTTATCACCTGGAATTATTGTTGATACCAAATTTAGTCTGCTGACATGGCTCAATTAAGTGGAGACACGTGGCAATCTGCATGGCAATAACAAACACATTGGAACAACCCCTTGACTTCGAGGAACTCATTTTCCCCGACCAACTCAAATACTCCGAGCAGTAGGTACTCTCCGAGGAACTTTACTGCACCGAGCAACTCATGGATGCCGAAATACTTAGGCGGTCCGAGCAGCTTTGGCGGTCCGAGCTGCATCTCGATCAGAGCATTTATTATCAGACAATTAAGAGGACTAAATGTGTATTAAATGCTAATTATCATCATACGGATGTATACACTTATTGAACAACTATGTATTACCCATTGACATTTATAGCCTGATGGCTATAAATACATTGTATCATCCTCATTGAGGAGGGACCAAAATTTCTTGAGATAAACCCTACTTCGAGAATTCCCAAACAATCAATAATAATACCAACAGTGGACGTAGGCCATTTGTTCAAGGCTGAACCACTTAAAAATATCTTCTCTTATTTATTTTTAATATGTGATTAAACAATTAGAGATAATCTAATTTTTTACATCAATAGATTGGCGCCGTCTGTGGGAAACGACTGTAATTTTTGTTTTTCACCAAAAATAATTCATCACCAATGGCTGACAATCCTGAATCCAGCAATCGAAACACTGGGAATCCCCCAAATCCATTCGCTCCTCCAAATATCAAGATTTGGCAGGAATCATGGCCAGTTAGGCTCAAGGTCAGACAACCATGCAGGAAACAATGCGATCACTCATGCAAACTATCCAAGGTGGAGCATCAATCTATTCAGGATAACGAAGTGGTCAAAGAAATACTCATTTACTTTCTTCACGCATTAGGCAAAGCGATTCATATCGTACTGATAAATCTGAAGATTTTTCTTATCAATCGGGTCGAACTTCATCAGTACGAGCCATAGATACTGAACAACACATCACTCTCTCTCCGAAAAGGACCAGTGCACTGGAAAGATTGAGTAGGGTCTCTCCTTTTGATCGATTGGTCCCTAGGAAGCATAAAAGTCCTCCTAAGGCTGTGTCGAGAAACTTTTGACGAACATTTGATTTAAGAGAGGGTTCTGCCCAATCATAACCAGCTGCTCGACAAGATAAATCCCAAGAATCCACATCCATGCGATCAGTTGCTCGAACCAACGGGCCCGAAGAAGGAAATGATGCGTGGAAAGGCTCTATTCAGAGGCTGGAGGATAGATTAGGGGAAATGGCTAAAGCCAAGAACCCTCTACAATGAACCTTTGTTCGAGTTTTATCCTGGCCATTGTAGATTTTCCAACACCGTCAAAGTTCAAAGCACCTGTTGTGACCCCCAAATATGATGGAAAGACCGACCCTGTCCTTCATATAGAACAATACCAAGCTACAGCCGACATCTATGCTGTCCCAGATGAGATGAGATGCAGGTCATTCTCAGGAAATCTTACAGAATCTGCTCAAATATGGTACAATAATCTTCCTCGGGTAAGATTTCAACTTTCTTTCAACTGGCCGAGCTCTTCATTGGAAACTTCTATTTTGGAGCAAAACCTGTTAAACGAGTAGCACAATTGTTAAGTGTTAGACAAAAGGCAGGGGAGAGCACTAGGGATTATATAACTCGTTTCAATAACGAGAAGCTCGAAGTTATTGATTACGAGGAAAAGACAGCGATTACTGCCCTGATGAGTGGGCTGTTGCCCAACAAGTTATATTACACTTTGGCTAAACATCCGCCCAGAACCATGTCAGAATTGATGGCAAAAGCGGCCAAGATCATGAATGCCGAGTAGGCTATGGCTGCAAAGAAGAATATGGATACCAAAGAAACCAAGGTGGAGGGTGATAAGGCCAAAAAGAAAGAGCATAAGAACAATAGTGGTGACAAGCACTCAAAAACAAAGCCATCATGGGAGCTATTGAAGAAATTTGAGAATTATACTCCTTTGAAGGTAGACATCAATCATGTTCTAGAAGAAATCAAGAACAACGAGGAGTTAAATTGGCCGGAGAAAATGAAATCAGACCCTGATAAGAGGAATAAGGCCAAATATTGTGAGTTCCACAAGGATCATGGCCACATGTCCAAAAATTGTATAGCTCTTCAGAATGAGATCGAGGCACTCATTAGACGAGGAAAACTGGCAAAGTATGTTGATCGCAAAAATGAAAGAAGAAACAACGACCGAGCAAGAGAAAGATCTAGATCTCCTCGTCGAGCAGAGGAGAACAAGAAAAGAGACCATGAAGATGATCCAGAAGACGACCCCGATCTTCCCAAAAGACTAAGGCAGCCAGAACGTGAGGTATTTTCAATACGTTTTGGATCATTTTATTGTAATGTTATTACAGGTGGAGATGCAGGAGGTGGAGACCTTACTGCAGAAAGAAGAGCTTACCTCAATGAGGATCAAGCCTGTTCATATATTCAACGAATAAACTTGGCTGAAGATGATCGCCTAAGGAAGGTCAACAAAGAAAAACTGGTCATTGGTTTCTCAAAAAATAACCTCGCAGGTGTGCTGTATCCTCATGATTATCCATTGGTGATCAAAATTAGAATGAAGGAAGTGATGATCTCGAGAGTACTAGTTGATAATGGTAGCTAGGCTGATATTATGTTCTACTCGTGCTTCGACAGCCTAAATCTAAAGTTGTCTCAGTTGGAGCCTTATCACAGACCTCTCCTCGATTTTGCTGGCGAGAAAGTTTTTCCGCTTGGGACGATCAAGTTGGATATGTTTATTGGTACATATCCTTCTTGTCAAAATGAAAGAGTACGCTTCTTCGTGATGGATAAGAATGTTCAATCAACCTACAATATCATGATGGGAAGGGCAGTATTGAAGAAGTTCAAAGCAGTACCATTTACGGTACATCAATGCCTAAAATTTCCAACCAATTTTGGAGTAGGAGTTGTGAAGGGTGATAAAAAATTAGCTCGGGAATGCTACTATTCATCTGCCAAGCAGGAGGAACTGGAAGAATTTAGGAAATAGACTACTACCTATCAGGTGGATGAGGGTGCAGAAATTGAAACATTGGACCTTAGAGACGTGTCGCAACTCGTGAAAGGTCAGGTGGTGGAAGCTACTGAAAACATCATTCTAGACAACGAGCACCCTGAACGAACAACTCAGATAGGCTCGTTGTTATATGCCTCATTAAAATAAGAGTTGATAGTTTTCTTAAAAAGCAAAAAACAAACTTTTGCTTGGAGTCATGAACATATGCCCGGAATAGACCCAAATTTCTTATGTCACGAGCTCATTGTGAATAAGGAGATCAAGCCATTAAAGCAGAGAAGAAGAGTGTTCAGACCCGAGAAAAACCAAGCTATACAGGAGGAGGTCAAAAAGCTCCAGAAAGCTTGCTTTATTGAAGATGTTAAGTAACCAGACTGGTTAGAAAATGTGGTGATGGTGAAAAAGAAGAACAACAAATGGAGGATGTGTGTAGACTTCACCGACCTCAACAAGGCATGTCCAAAGGATCATTTTCCCTTGCCTCGAATTGATCAACTAGTGGATACTACCTCGGGACATGAGCTACTGAGCTTCATGGATGCTTATTCTGGTTACAACCAGATTAAAATGAAACCTGAAGACAGGGAGAGTACTTCTTTCATTACCCCTAGGGGAACTTATTGTTATAATGTTATGCCTTTTGGTTTGAAAAATGCAGGTGCGACATATTAGCGGCTGATGAACAAGGTGTTTGCAGAACAAATCAGTTGCAATATGGAAGCCTATGTTGATGATATGCTGACAAAGAGCAAGAAAGCTGCTAACCATATAGTTGACTTAGGCCAGACCTTTGATCAATTGGATAAATATCAAATGAAATTGAACCCGACCAAGTGCATATTTGGAGTACGAGAAGGCATGTTTCTCGGGTACATTGTCAATGAACGAGTCATTAAAGCAAACCCTGAAAAGATCAAAGCTCTGTTAGGGCTGCGATCTCCAACGACGAAGAAAGAAGTGAAAAGTCTTACAGGGCGAGTAGCAGCACTTAACAGATTTGTATCGCGAGCAACTGATAGATGCCTCCCATTCTTCAAAACTCTCCGAAAGACTTTTGAATGGAATGAAGAATGCGAGAAAGCTTTTCAAGATTAGAAGAAATATTTGGGAGCGCCTCCACTGTTGTCCAGACCAGTGATGGGAGAAAGGTTGTACTTATACCTGGCAGTTTCGGAAAATGCAGTTAGCTCGGCATTAATAAGAGTAGAGGATGGAGTACAAAAGCCAATTTATTACACTAGTAAGGCCTTCCGAGGAGCAGAGATCAGATATTCGAAGCTGGAAAAGTTGGCACTGATCGAAGCGAGTAGAAGAATGAAGCCATACTTCCAGGCTCATACCATAGTCGTATATACCGATATGCCGTTGAGGGAAGCTCTTCATAAACCAGAAAAATCAGGGAGATTGATGTATTGGGCAATAGAACTCGGTGAATATGATATAATTTATGAGCCTAGATCGTCACTAAAAGGGCAAGCAATACCAGATTTTATAGCAGAGTTCACTTATCCTGATACCCCCGAGGAGCAAAAGTTGAACACCGACCAACCTGTGGATGTTACAGGATCATCAAATTTAAACCCCGATCAACTTAAGTTGGTCGGAGAGCAAGAGGAGAAGGTCGAAAATCAGCGAAGTGTGGTAGAAATGGAGATAAAGGAGCAACAAATATTCCATCGAGAAATTTTATCCAATAAGAAGTTTGATGACGAAATACCTCTATGGAACCTATATGTGGATGGCTCATCATGCACCTCGGATAGTGGAGCTGGGATTGTATTGAAAAGTCCAGACGAGATCGATATAGAATATGCTCTGCGCTTTTAATTTCAAGATTCTAATAATGAGGACAAATATGAAGCGATGATTGTAGGTCTTAGTCTGGAAAAAATCATGAAGGCAGAGCAAGTAATTGTGTGCAGTGACTCACAGTTGATTGTAAACCAAATGCTTGGTGTATATGCAACAAAAGGAGAATTGATGACTTAGTACCATGCAAAGGCAATGGAGTTGGTATCAAAATTTATTACTGTTCAACTGGTCAGAATACCAAGAATGGAGAATGCAAGAGCAGACGCTTTAGCTCGATCAGCATCAGCTACTCGTACCGAGCTACGAAGAACAATCCCAATTGAAATTCTGGCTGGTCGGAGCATAGACGAAGATCTGATGATGAATTTTATTACCCTTGATTTAGGGCCATCTTGGATGGATCCCATCAGGGCATATATTGAGGAAGGATAATTACCGATTGACAAACTTGCAACCAAGAAATTGAAGTTTAAAGCTGCTCGTTATGTACTAACTAATGGTATTCTATACAGACGAGGAATCATAGCTGGTTTGCAGAGGTGTGTACATCCCACCGAGGTGAAGGATTTGATTGAAGAAGTCCATGAAGGGTTTTGTGGAGCCCATGTAGCAGGTCGAACACTTATGCAAAGAATAATGACGCAAGGATACTACTGGACAACGATGAGGGCTGATTGTATAGCCTATGCCAAGAAATGTGATAAGTGTCAGCGCTTCTCCTCCATCCTAAAAACTCCCCAAGCATTGTTGACACCCATTACTTCCCCTTGGCTATTCGCCATGTGGGGAATTGACTTGGTCGGACCACTTCCAACGACTAGAGGAAGATATAAATATCTCGTCATCGCAGTGGATTATTTTACTAAGTGGGTAGAAGTCGAGCCTCTTGTCGACATGACATACGAAAAGGTGTACCAATTTATTTGGAAAAATGTCATTTATAGATATGGTCTTCCCCACACATTCATCACCGACCATGGAACACAATTTGACAACGAGGAGTTCGCTGCCTATTATCATCAGTCAAATATCTTGAAAATCCACTCGGCACCAGGTCATCCCCAAAGCAATGGACAAACTGAAGTGAAAAACAGAACGTTGCTAAATGGATTGAAGAAAAGACTAAATGGCGTGAAAGCAAACTGGATCAACGAGCTACATTCGGTATTGTGGGCTTATCGTACCACTCCCCGAGCAGCAACAGGAGAATCTCCATATATGCTGGCATTTGGAAGTGAAGCTGTTATACCAGCCGAGTTAGGTCTTCCAACACACAGAGTACTGAATTTTAATTCCCCGGTCAGCGATTTAATGAGATGATTAGATTTGTACATGCTGGAAGAAGCAACCATCAGGAATGCTGCTTACCAGCAATGAACAACTTTGTTCTACAACAAAAGAGTGAAGAAGTGCGACCTAAAAGAAGGAGACTATGTGCTAAATAAAGTGATTCAAAAGCATAACAAACTGGAAGCGAACTGGCATGGACCTTACCGAGTTACAGAAGTTGTTCGACCAGGAACCTACAGAATAGAAACTTTAAAGGGGGAGGAGTTTAAGAATGCATGGAATGCAGAACACCTGCGCAAATATTATCAGTAATGTAAACTCTCATGTAACGCAGTTTCATCAGTATGAATAAAATGTGAATATTCTACCCAATTCTCTCATTTTATTGAAATTTTTTCGCGGAATACTAGTGCTACACACTACTCAGCAAAATCCACCGACTCCGGTTGGTCGGGAATAAAAAATATTTCCCAAAAGTGCTAACTCCGGTTGGTTGGGAAGAAAATCCACCAACTCCGATTGGTCAGGAATAAAAAATATTTCCCAAAAGTGCCAATTTCGGTTGGTTGAGAAGAAAATCCACCAACTCAGGTTGGTCGGGAATAAAAATATTTCTCAAAAGTGCCAACTCCGGTTGGTTGGGAAGAACACTCACCAACTCCGGTTGGTCGGGAATAAAAAATATTTCCCAAAAATGCCAACTCTGGTTGGTTGGGAAGAAAATCCACCAACTCCGGTTGGTCGGGAATAAAAAATATTTCCCAAAAGTGCCAACTCCGGTTGGTTGGGAAGAAAATCCACCAACTCCGGTTGGTCGGGAACAAAAAATATTTCCCATAAATACCAACTAAGTTTGGTTGGGAAGAAAAAATATTTCTAAAAATCCACCAACTCAGGTTGGTTGGTAATAAGAAGCTACCAACTACAGTTGGTCGGGAACATTTTTATTAAACGAAGCATGAGTATGTGATAAAAGTCAGCTAATGGCTTAGAATTAAAAAGTGATCAAACAAAATTTTTTGATATTCGTAACATTTTAAATTACCACCAAGTTGGTCGAGAAACAAAATATCATCAATTTTGGTTAATCGTCAAATGATTACCACAAATTCAGGGTAGTCGACAATAAATTTTAACCAGTTTTAGTTGATCAGCAAGTCGACAATAAATTTTAACCAGCTCTAGTTGATCAGCAAATAACACAATGTTGTTATCTTTTTAATAGATATACATACACATATGTAAAGTGTTTTACAAAATATCTACAAGACAGTGGCAATCAAGATTTCAAAGAAAAATAGAAGTTTTTCATTAAATCCAAAACAAAGTACATTGAGAATAAAATACATAAAAATTATTACATCAGATTCCTATTCTATTGGTTTCTTCCCCTCTGCCTTTGAAATAAGTTCTTCACCAGTAGGAGGATTGCCTAAGGCATAAGGGGAGTTAATGAAATTAAGGTCTTTGAGCATCCTGATGTTCATCACAGATGGTCGATCGAGTAGGTGCTCGGGATGAGATATCTCAACATTGGAATGGAGACTGTAATCGCCAAGATATTTGGAAATCAAACACTGAGGGATTTCTCGAGCAGGGATCCAGCTCATGTAGAGTTTGAATGGTGTCACTGGCAGGTCGAGCAACCCAGGTTTATCGCAATCCCACAAGTAGTGACTCTGTTCCAATTGCAGTACACCCAAGGCATTCAACCACCCTTGTTTATAACCCTCATTATTCGTATTTTGGATCCGATCATCCAAATGGTAGAGAGCCTCATTGTAGCCAGCCATCCAGAATTCTCTGGGCTGCTTGTGGAATTAATAAGTCAACCTTTCCAACTGCTCGTGAAGATTTTTTATAAAGAGTTCTTTATTCTTCGAAGCAGACTTTTGAGCTGAGAGTTGCTCGTCCAGATTCATGATCTTCTTAGACATCTCGGCCAATGCCTGGTTCTTTGCCATCAATTGGAAGGCTTGGTTCTCGAGAGCCGATTGAGTTCTTTGTTCCTCGACAGGAATCCAAACAGCTCTTGCTCGTCCCCGAGAAGCTCTTGCTCATCCCTGAGTAGAGGTAGAAGGATCTTCAAGGTTTCTAATTCATCCCTCAGGTTGGCATTTTCAACGTCCAGGAAAGACAACCCCTCATCGTTCACAGGGACCAAAGCGTTTGAAGTAGAGGCAGCAGATTTCAATTGAGATACTTCTCTTTGCAAGTTATTGTTTTCTTGCTCTAACAACTCAGCTATCTGCCTGTGCTCTTCGATCTCAGCCTTCAAAGTTCTCTCCCTCACGTCATAAGCAGCAAATAATTTATCATACCCCTTATCAGCACCGAGTTGTTGATACTTCTTCTCGTATCCCTCGTGCAAAAGGGTTGTAGATTCCTTATATTGTTGAGGAAGCTCTTCAAGAGTGCCCTGGAGGTCTTCAATCATTTCTTAATGCGCTACATTGTTAGCCATTGCACGATCGAGGAGGCACTTCAAATACTGGTAGGCTTCAACTGCTCGTTCTGAAGCATTTGGACCGAGTATATCAACGATTTGAGCATCAGTCAAATCTGCGTGGCCAGCCTTGAAATATTCGTTGCACCGTTTCATCAATTTTGTATCATGAGCAGATAACAATTCCATCTTGGCCATAAACTAGTAAAAAGAAGAGATAGCAAGAATCAATAAGGAGCAAGAGGAAGAGAGAAAACAGTATAAATAAGCAAAACTTAAAATTTTATTACATCATAAAAGATAAGTACATATTTCAGAGTTACAATTGGCAAAAATAAACAGAGAGAAAAATCCGAACAACTCTACACCTTTTCCTTGTCTCCCGAAACTTTCTCGGGAGGCTGGGACGAGGAGGTAGGTTGCTCGGAGGGTACAGATGGTTGCTCGGTGGGTGCTGAAGGCTGCTCGATTGAAGTAACGAATGGTTGAAGTTGTTCGCAGGAAGGCTGGACAACTGGGGGATGAGGAATTTGATCTCCCATCACAATGGAGGATTCCTCAGAGGCCGCTTCGTCCTCTTCTTCTTCTTCTTCTTCTTCTTCTTCAGGAGTTGGAGGGGGGCCAGGGATGTGTCGCTGAAATATATCAGAATTTTCATCAACCTTCATCCCTTGCAGAGCAGCGACTCAGCCATCCCTAAAGTACTTGAGGCTACCATATTCCACTTATGACATCATGGCAGCCAGACCCTTATTCCACCCCTTATCCCAGCCAGCACTGAAGGACTTTTTTACAGACAACTTCCTTTTCGCCTTTTTCGAGGAAAGATTCTCTGAAAATAGATCCTCGACAGCCTTCAATTTATTCTCCACTTCTTCCTTCTGACGGCCTACTTCATGAAGCTTGTTTATCTCTTCCTCAGCAACCTTGAGCTTACCTTCAAGCTCTCCAGCATTTTGGAGCTTCCCCTCAAGCTCTTTATTCTTCTCCTCCAAGTCTTTTATTTTCTTCTCCAACCCTTTGTAGACCTCAACAACTTGATCCTTCTCATGTTCGATAGAATTAAGCTTTTTCTCCCAAGTAGCTTTATCATCACCATACTTCTGACAAGAATCCTTCAGAGACTGCGTCAGACCCACCAAAGCTTCCTCTATACCTGACGAGGAGCTTGAAGCTTTAATAGCTTCATGCTTCTTTAAAATTGTATTAAAACAGGTCACCAACTGGGAAAAGAAAATAATAGCAAGTTAGTGCACAGATATAACAAGGGAAAAATGAAAGTTTAGGACAATAATACTTACAGAAGCAATATGACGAGCAACTAATGTGGTAACCATGTCCCGAGAAAGATTTTCTTCAATACCTTGGATCTCGGGAATGATCCAAGACTTCACCGAGCTCATAGCAGATCTCGGGGAAACAAAAGTGGGAACACCACTTCTAGTAGTCGGGGGTTGAGCGATGGATTCAGCCAAATTTACCGAGGAGCTTTTCTTCAGCCTCCTCAAAGGAGCATCAACGGTTTCGACCAAGGATGTAGTCTTAGTCGGGGATATGACTATAACCTCACTTGGAGTAGCGACCTTGCTCGAATCCACTGGGGGCTTCTCGGCAACCTTCACAGGAGCAGCCGGAGGAGATGCATCGATTTTTCTTGTCCCTTCTTCTGGGATATCATTCTTGCTTTTCTTTGCCTCTCCCACAATACAGGCAGATTTCTCGAAGAGGGCAGGAGCTCTTCTTCTCTTCATCCTTTCACTCAAAGTAATATGTGACTCAGGTGAAGAACTTGTAGAAGCTGGTATTGGTTCCACGTCGCTTATCACCGGACGAGCAGTAAAAGACGAGGTGTAACTCTCATACTGTAGCAGATATGAAGCTGATCTAGTATGCTCGTCGACAACAGTCTGATGCAAACCCCAGATAAGTTTCAGATGTTTTAAGTTAACTTCTGTCTCTTTTGGAGATCTTCTTTTGCTGTCAACTGCAAATAAATGAAAATTAAAATATCAGTGACACATTTTATCAAACATAAAGGAAGCATAATTTCAAAAATAAAATAAAATAAAAATAACCTATCCCATTGCCATAGGGAGGGCATCTAGGACCCTGGTACACATCATTTCCAGTTAGTGGAGGGTGTTGCCAATTTTTCATAACAACCCCGTGATCGAAGTAGTCCCTATTGGCATCTGGGAGATTGACCACTAAAGCCCTATTTAAAAACCTAGTTTTTAAATAAAAAGTATTGTCACCAACAACCCATCTATAACAAAACATAATTTCTGGAATTCCTATACGAGTTCCATGAATCTGATTTAATCTATGAACCCCATTAACTATTCTCCATGTATTGGGGGAAATTTTTGCAGGAACCACGTCAAAATATTGACAGAATTCTAGACACAAAGGGTTTGGGGGAAAAGAAAAACCACATTCAGCCACGAAGAGACTAGGGAGCCAATGTCCCTCAGCCAAACGGAAATAATCTGAAGGTTCAGAAAGTTCCTACAGAATAACCCATGAAGGAATAGAGAAATCAGAACGAAACTTATTAAGCGATTCAACAAGGTAAACCATGATGAATAAAGGAAATAAAAGAGAAGGAAGAAGATCTTACAGGAAAAGGATGGATTTGTTGACAACGAACGATGAAAGGGATGAACGCACAAGAGAGAGAGAAAATGGAAAACTCAAAGATACAGATTTGAAAAAGTAAAAGACGATATGATTTTCTGCAACGCTTAAATACCTTACCTTGGGAAAAGGTGAAAATAATGATTATAAAGGGAGACGTTTACACTACCGACGGCTAAAAGGACAAAAAGGGCGTGGATATCGAAGCAGTTAGAAAAATTCTAAAAGTCAGATTCTGTGAATTCAAAAAGAAAAATAAATGCGAAGAAAACACTCCTAAGATTCAGGATGACCATTTAATCCCGCCATATTTCGAGAAGAATGTTCCACACTCCTAATTCTCGAATTGTGAAATATTGGGGGCTTCTGTTGATACCAAATTTAGTCTGCTGACATGGCTCAATTAAGTGGAGACACGTGGCAATCTTCATGGAGATAACAAACACATTAGAACAACCCCTTAACTTTGAGGAACTCATTTTCCCCGACCAACTCAAATACTCTGAGCAGTAGGTACTCTCCGAGGAACTTTACTGTACCGAGAAACTCATGAATGCCAAGATACTTAGGCGGTCCGAGCATCTTTGGCGGTCCGAGCTGCATCTCGATCAGAGCATTTATTATCAGACAATTAAGAGGATTAAATGCGCATTAAATGTTAATTATCATCATACGGATGTATACGCTTATTGAACAGCTATGTATTACCCATTCCATTTACAACCTGATGGCTATAAATACATTGTATCATCCTCATTGAGGAGGGACCGAAATTTCTTGAGATAAACCCTACTTAGAGAGTTCCCAAATAATCAATAATAGTACCAATAGTGGACGTAGGCCATTTGTTTATGGCTGAACCACTTAAAAATCTCTTGTCTTATTTATTTTTATCTGTGATTAAACAATTAGAGATAATCTAATTTTTTATATCAACAATTATCTTGCAAACTATCCAATCTTCATAACTTATTTCACGTCTCTCAATTGTTAAATTACATCCCTAATGCAAGTCATAAAATTACATGGAAATGTATCACCATTGAACCCAACCACAAATTTGAAGAAATTCCTATCTAAACTCTCGAAAAGTTTCTTCGACGAAAAATCAAACCATTAGTCAAGGTTCTTTGGCGACATCACGAAACTGAAGAAGTTACACTAGAAACAGAAGACATGATGAGATGATAATACCCCGGGCTTTTCCCAGGTATTTCGAGGACGAAATTTTTTTTGGTAGGAAAAATGTAACAACACACCTTAAATTAACCTACAGTTCGTAAATAACCAAATTTCTAAGTAAAATCCTAAATTTCCCCTAAATTACCAAAATAACCCTATAAGTAAATACTTATTTGACCCCAACTTTCACTCAATGTTTAACCTAAGGACATATATTTTTTAGAATTTTGATAAACAAAGCACTAAGTTTGCATAATTACATAAAAGACCCTAAACTTTGATAAAATAAACAACAAACCTTAAAACCTATCTAAAAACTACACAAGGACCTAAACTTAAACCCAAACTTATTTACCCTACACCCCCTAGTGACATTGCACCAGTTGGATAACCAGCATAGGTTGTACCATATGGGTAACCTATGGTACCCTTTTTACATCCAATGGATCAATAATGGAAACTAGTGTAAAATAGCCTAAACTCCACCTCTAAAACAACAATTCAACTCCCTCTGATGAACCCTATAAATACCCCCTCTTACCTTAGTTAAAATCTATCCCAGGTGAGTGCAATTTTAATGTAAACTTTTAGGAATTTTTACATTTCTATAATTTTATGTACGAATGCTTATTTCTTGATTGTGTTTATATTTTCGCATATCTATAGAGTAGAAATATGTGTTTACATGTGAAATTTAACGTGTATATGCACTGAAATAGCTCGAAACCCAGAAAACACCATTCAAGCTTGAGCTTCAAAGGTGGATTCTGCTTCCTTAACTTTGCACCAGTTTCAAAGTGACGTAAGTTGAGCTTAGGTTCTCAAGAACCTAGGTGTATGCTTAATTGAACTATGAATGACTTTTGATACCTCAAATCATGGGTCAAATAAATTCGTAATTTTTACTCCACCAAAATCCCTCATACTAACTTCAATCTTCTCCATTTTTGTTATATAATAACACCTTTATGATTTCGGAATGAGAATCATAGCTTTTAATCATATCTGTTTGGTCAAATTTTGACCATTTTTATAGAAATCCAATAGCTCGATTTAGCCCACCAAAATTCTTAAAACCAATATGGTTAGATTCCTCTTCAAAAATTAGGCAACTTTCATTCAGAAATCAACTTGAAAGGAATTCTAAAGCATTTTAAAATCAAAGTCAAAGTTATAAAATCCTAAAGTCAAATGTGGAGAGGTTAAAGGTGACTGACCTACACACGCGCGAGTGTAAGTCAAATCAGGAGCGTCATATATTTGACTGAGCACGTGAGGGCGTCTCTAATAAAAAAAAAATTCTTTCAATATTTTTATTTTTTAATTCTGAACAAATTGGTTCATTACATCACCTTGTTTGGATTCTAGGAAAGTGTTTTCTCAAGAAAGTCAGTTTTTTCAACAAATTATTATATTTTACTATTCCTCGATTATTAGGATTGCATGTTCAAGTGTATTTTATGCCTTGGGCGATATTGTAATGGTATATCTACGGTGTTAAAACGCTATAATCGATAATTTATAGGTTATCGTGTTATAATTTGAACCAATATCACAGTAAATTGATACTCAGTTTGTCCGGTTATCATCATCATATTATTCATTTAAATATCAGTAGGCTTCAGTATACCCCTGATAGTCTTATGATATTTCATTTTGTTTCAATAGGTACAGATTCAATAACTTCTTTCCGTTATTTTCTAACACCTTATCATCTTCCATATCTTGTATAGAAATATAAATTATTTACTTGGTATGTCCGCTTAATTATTTTTACTCCAGAAGTACGACAAACCTGAAGAAGACCAGTTACCGCCAGCACCTTTGAACTTTTATTCTCTTCTACCCCCCAAAATTTTCGTATTTACGTACGTATGGGCAGTGACAGACAATGATGGTAGTCCTCATTGGAATATCTACACCGCAACTTATCAACTTTTATGAATCCCGAGTGTTTCTTCGATGTTTTTAATTTATATATGGCCTGAGCGATTAATATTGCACTTTCTTTTATTTTCAGACTCCGATATGTAATAAGATGCTAGGCATCCCCATAATAAAAGTCTTTCAAATTTCGTTGCACTAAAATCATTGGTGCATTTCATTTTACTCTCATTGACCATCAAAACATAAAATTTGCATATGCGGCATAAGTCGATTCATGTTATTCCCTAAATTTTGAATCTTTAGGTTCTAAGTTTATCTTATATCATCTTTAATAACATTCAACTTTGTGGTTTGTGCTTATCATTTTTTTGTGGATTGCCCTTTGCATTTTTAATTTTTCATATGCAAGTATTTTGTAATGTGCTAAATTGATGGAGCTATAAAAATAGGTGTCAATCAAACATATATATATATATAGAGAGAGAGAGAGAGAGAGAGAGAGAGAGAGAAAGAGACTATTGAAGATGTTATATTTACTTTGTTTCAGGTCATTCCATCCAGATGTTGAACAATCCTTGAGTTCATATCTGATATTATTGGCTAGGTAATATCTCTACCCTATCTCCCTACTTGTATTTCAGTTTATTTTCTATGACCTCATATCGCTATTTAAATTGATTATCTTTGGAATTAGGATTTTCATTTAGGTAGAAACTTGGCTTTGGATCTCCTAAAAAATCGGGCATAATCAATATCAATTTTAGTATATATAAATTTTTTACCAATTTTTTATTTTTATTTTATGGGAATAGATCATATAACCTGATAGTTGGCTATTAGAAGACCTTCTCAATGCAACCTTCCCAGTGTCAATTGCCACCACTTCAGTGGTAAGAGGCATCTTCTTTGCTCAGTATTTAGCAACAAAAACCCTTTGCACCAACTATTACAATTAATTTTTCAAAAAAATAGACCTCTTTTTTATTACAGAGGCCACCATAATCTTCTAAGTACTCATCCAACAATGTTTTGTGTTTCAAAGGTGAATCCAGAACGATACATTCAGCATTTCACTTAAAACTCCATAAATAACTTCAAAAAATAAATTTTATTTTTCTTTAATAATTAAAGAGATATAAAGGCATTGCCATAATTTCTACTAAAATGAATTGAAACTACTTGATCCTCTGTCTTTGCAACCATCAACCAAGCCCTCTGCACCAACTATTATAATATAACCGACCTTTCATCCAACGTGTATAGTTAGCGACAATGATGATATTCTTATTTATAATATACCATTTAGACTGTAGAAACTGTAAAATAATGTAATAAAAAAATGTTATATAAAGGTTAAAATAACATGCCGGTAGTAAATGAAATGAATTAAACCTGGTTTGATTTTTGTAAACAAGTGGAGTGGAATCTACTAAAATAAAAAAGAGTAGCAAATGTATATTTGAGTAGCATATTTTTTTATTTTGGAGGATTTTTAGGCTATGCGCAGCGTAGATTTAGTAAAAACAATTGTAAAACCTTAATTCTTTGCATGTCCCTAAATAACTAGAGTATATTTGGGAGTTAATACTGAATTATTTCAAATCATTATATATGTTAGAAAGGCAAAAGGTTAAGTTATTAATTGGAAGAGGAATTTCCATGTTTAGGTGAGATTGATAAGAATTCTTGAAGAGTGGATGAAAACTATGTTTTTAGAATCTAGTTCCTTTTGTTGGTCTTTGAATAACAAATTACACCATCTAATTAGTAGGATACGGGGTTTATGCTGCCTTAACAAGGGAAAATTTTCCCATGTACAAATAAGTACGAAGCAAACTGAAGTCTAGGCATTAAGTAGATGTATTAGAGCGTAATTAGTCAAAGAAAATGTAAATATTACACAAAACTTAAACTTTTAAAGAATTACTCTATCAATATATATTAGTAAGACAAATTTGATCTTCTGTGTTTAATGCATTTTTCCTTCCTCCAATAATATACTTATATATTTTATGAATACGTGAAATATTATTTCCCCACATAATTGTATCATTGAAAATAAAAGTGGTATCTACCAACTATATATATAAATCTATAGGTATATTGTGACACTGATATCTTTTCAAAATAACTAGTCCATAATGCATTGGCATCTAATTGTAGATTGGCAGTATCTATTAAAAATTGCCACAAAATAATGGTTCAGAAAACAATTCATATTCTTGCACTGTAATTATTAGATCTTGTATCCATTACACTGATATATAAGAAAAGGGTATAATCTACTTCCTTTATATTAAAGTTGATATCTAAAAATAAAAGGTATCTAAATGTCCCATTGATATGCAAAGAATGAAATATCCATTTAACAATGGGATGAGAAGTTAATATAACTTATATGTGGTATCCATTCGGTATCTAACAATATAAATATTTAGAAGGTATATATATACATATGTAGGTATGTTATTATCATGATTTTGGATAGTTAAACGTTTATTATTATTATTATTATTATTATTATTATTATTATTATTATTATTATTATTATTATTATTATTATTATTATTATTATTATTATTATTATTATTATTATTATTATTATTCCACCTCTCAAGGTATATTTTTATCCAGATTTTTTTTTTTTGGGGGGGGGGGGGGGGGGGGGCTAATAACCATTCGTGTTATTAGAGATACCATTGAGTCAGTAATGAGGCTAGAGATGTTAGGATACACGATGATAATATCTAGTATAAGGGTAATTTTATCTAACTAAGTGATGGAATTAGGATTGATGGTTGATGTTTTCTAAAGTGTAATATGCATACTTCATTGACTGAAATATGGAATTTCCTTCACCAGAACATTAGAAAAGTGTTTTATGTTGATCTATTTTATAGTGTAATATGCATACTATTGTGCTTGTGTTTGATTAATACTTCAATAATGTGCTTATTTTTCTGTTTATGTTTCAATATTATGTTGTGTCCTTAAGCATGCTGAAAAGCTATGATGTACTTAGAAAAGTGTGTCTCATTTATTTTCAATAATACACGTTTTTATGTTTGATTTTTTTAGAATTGAAACTTGTTGACGTAGCATTTTTTGGTTTCTAATTCAGAATTTTGGTTCTTACATGGATCCAAAAAATGAAAAAAATCGACGTCATGTGGACCCCGATAATGCTCGTAGTGTGAATTATGAAAACGAAGATATTGAAGAAAATTATAAAAATTGTAAGGAAGGAGGGCCAACAAAGCTCAAACAATTGATTAAACTTCAAATTACTGAAGAACGATTAAGTGTTTTGTTCGATGAAAAAGGTCAGACAGTTGTCGGCAAAACATAATTAGCGAGTTATTGTGGATTGTTAGTTAAGTCCATCATTCCAATCAATTATAAAAAAAATGGCATGAGGTGTCAAATACATATAAAAAGAAGTTACGGAGTGCAATACACATAAATATTGATTAATTATCTATTTTTAATATTTGCCATATACGTATTTTGTTTAGATTTAGTTATATTTTAACCAAGATTTAATTTATTTATCTTTAGATCAAGTTTGATATCAATCCAAGGAGCAAAAGTCAAGTGTTATTGAAGATGGCTAAGATGTATAGGCAGTTTAAATCCCAACTTTGGACATCATGGATTTGACGATTTGAAGATAGATCAGCAATTCTTAAACGTCCACCAAAGAAGTAGGCTCCATTCATTAATCAATCAGCATGGAATTCCTTCATTAAAGAAAAGATTTCAGAACATTCTAAGGTATACAAATAATAACTAATTTATGTCCATATTTTTTTTCTATAGTAGTTGTATTCTATTAATAGTTTTTGTATCACTAGTAAACTTTTTACGTTTGTAATTATACAGAATAAGCAAGATTCCAAGCAAAGGGTGATCAGGCGCGAACCGTGCGTCGTGTAATACGCAAATCATTGTTATCGATTCGGCGACTCAATGCAAAAACAATCTAAACTGCAACTACACTTGATAAGCAAGCACAACGGTAAGTCGGGTATTGTAAGAAATCCACAGGGAGTGATAGAATTTTAGACTGGTAATTGTTTTAGTACTTCAAGAATAAAAGTGTAAAAGGTGATAGGTTGTTATGGTGACAAAAGAGAGGAATAAGTTACGCTACACAAAAGTAAAGCGAGGATCGCGATCACATCCTACCACATGGATCGAAACAACTACTAATTAGAATTACGGTTCGAAAACATTTAATTGAACATTTTAATTAAGCATAAACTGCACACAAGAAGGAATTTAACCCAAAGTTGCTTGAATAAATATTTAATAAAAAATGGTCACATGCGGATTAAATTTGGATTGTCGCTATAAATACTAAAGTTGCGTGACAAATAAAGTTAAACGCGTAACAATCCAACTTTAATACAAGCGATTTCAATTAAATGCAATTTCACACGAAACCTAGTTTTCGGAGCTCGAGATCCGTTAATGGCGGAACACAACCCCGACCCTATTTTTCTAAGGGAACGACATGAAAATAAGCTAAATTACACTAATTAAACTAATTAAAGCAATAAATAAATAACTACAACTAATTAACAAGGCATGAAATTAAACTACAAAGCAAGGAATGAAAGAAAAGCAATTATATTAATGGAGATGATGATGAATAGTACAACTTACAAACCCAAATGGATGTCACCCCAAGAAGAAATGAAGATGAGCTCTCAAAAACAAACCCTAATCTAAAATATCTCTAAAAAATAAGTATATCTTCTTATTACAAAAAATATCTCTTATATAGTAAGTTGGAAAAAAAATTGAAAAGCAAAGGAAAAAGAAAATGCAAAGCAAAATATCTGTGGAAAATAGGGGACCGATCGATCGAACCCAAGGGTCGATCGATTGATGGTTCAAAAACTTGAATATTGTCTCCATTGAGTTTAGAAATAAGAAGGGGTCGATCGATTGAACCCAAGGGGTTGATCGATCGATGGTTCAGGTCTGATTGGAGACACCCCTGTTTTGGTTTCTTAGAATTCCTTTCCGCTAAAAATTCTGTAACATCTTCGTTAGGAATCAGATTCGCTCACCGTTCGTGGCCACGCTAAGCTCACTCAGAGGGATAGAACTTCCACGAAGATTTTGGGCCAGATGTCCAAACTGTGAAATTACTAGATTACACTTGCGCGTGCGAAATTGTATGAAGCTTCACCGAAATGCGTTCGAACTTCATACTAAGCATTCAAATACCTATAAAATCTCAATTAACCCCTGAAAAATATATATCTATACAAGTCCAAGGTTTTATGGTTAACGAGCATAAATATAGGGATTAAGATGCCCGAGGGGGCTAATAACGCGTAGGTTAACAGGTGAAATACGCAATATTTGTGTCGTATCAAAAGGCGAGGGAATTACAAGCTTAACCATCGCTTAAGTAAAAAGGATATGTTGGTCTTATCACGGAGATAGTATGTTTTAGTAAATTAAATTAATTATTTCTCGTTACAAAGAGACGTAGTAAGAAATTAAAACTAACCTAGTTTTTTGTGTGGTTTCTATTTATTACAAAAAATTGGGACCTTCTATAACACTCTGTAAATTCAAGGACCTTTAATTTAATTATATTTGGGAGAAAAAGAATTTATTTTATTAGGAGAAAGGAAATTTATGATTTGAGAAAATTTATTTATATTGGCAAATGGAGATTTAATTGTTCGGATTATTTTTGTGTCCCATTTTTTAGGTCAAAAATTGAGGAATGTTCTAAATTAATTCGGATGGCAATTCTGAGTGCACGGTTGAGTCTAAATGGGTCGAAATAGCTGAAAAAGAGTACTCATGGGTAATAAATGGGTTTCAGAGTATTTTTTAGGCATATTTAAGACCATATAAGTGTGTTTTTGCCCTTTTTATAAAGCCCACAAGCCTAAAAACGGGATTGTGTTATTAACCCCTAAAACTGAGAGGGTGTGACATCCATAACACATTTTAGAAAACCCTTATAGAGAGAGCAAGTGGGTGCAAGTGGGAGAAGCCAAGGGAGCCAAAATCAAGAACAAGAGTGGGCTCTTGATCAAATCATCCTCATCTGCACCAAAGGATTCAGACCCTACGAACCCTAAGGCAAGTGGTTAAACTTGTTTTTAAATCAATTGCATATTTCTATTCATATTATAGTGGGTGTGATAAGATGATATGGTTTTTGGGTTAGCTGATATCTAAATTGGGTTTTGATTGGTAGGATTGAATTGTAGAACAATTTCTTGAATACGAAGAAGTCTATGAAATTGGATAAATTAAATCATCATTTAAGAAACTGTTTTGTGAAGTTTTAGTGCCGAAAATGGCTATTTTGTTAACGATGCCTCATCGAAAATATTGTTTTCGGCATTTTTTTCTCTTATACGTTTTCTCCGAAAACGGCTCCAAAATGCCTCAAAACGTCATTCTAAAAATCAGAGCAGATTTGTGGAAAAATTTTAAGAAATATTATTTTTAGTTATTATTCCGTTGGAGGTTTCCTAAATTGAATGATTGAGATTGTTGTTCTATAATAAGAACATTAGGCCTAACGTGGAGATTAGGTTTACATAAAGTGAGACAAGTAAGTATTGGGATAATTGAGAAAATAATCCATAAGGGAATTAAGTCTGAAATTGAGTAAATCGAAAACCTTAGATTAATAAGTGTGAAAAAATTATTAACGAGAATTTGAATAACAAATTCTAAATATTGTATTTTCGGACCAAGTGAGCGAGTCCGTGTATATTGGTTGAGCAACGCCAAGGTAATAAATTGATTAATGTGTGATTGATTCAATTGAGTCGGGGTATTGACTCAGGTGAAATTTGAACTAGTGTTACGAGTGTTTAGGCACGAATTTGGTCGAGTTAATTCATTATAGGGTTATATAATAAATTATGGAATATTCAAAATAAAAAAGGGTGTTAACCTTAATGTGTTGAATTAGAGTTAATTTTTTAAAGCAATGAAAGTTTGACCCATTTTTTAAAAATAGTAAAAAAAAGTTTTTTTGAGCTGATTTTTTTATATGGGTCCTTTGAAATGTTTAAATATCACAGAAAAAAATAAACTCAAAAATATTTTTTTTAATATTTAAAAAAAATAGTGTGCGCCAGCACGTGTACAAACTTAGTGTGCACAGAAGCCTGCCTCTCTATATATATACTAGTATATGCCCATGCCTAAAGGCACGAAGAATTTTTTTCAAAGTTCGTAATTGCAAAATGGCAAAAAAAATTCAAATTACGTAATTGTAAAATGGCAAAAATTTTGTTCCCCAACAAAATATAGTGTAGTTTAAAGTATTGAATGTCTAAACAATTTACGTTAATTTTTTACAATACAAAATTTATTTATAGGACTATCCACCCTGTTAATAAATAAAAATAGTCCACAATAAAGATTTCCAAAGTACGTAATATCAAAACGACGAAAATTTTCAAGGTACGTAATTCCAAAGTACATAACTATATACAATGCACTCATTGAAAATAGAAAAAAGGAGATATAAAAGTATTAAGCACCACCCACATAACTTCTAATAAAAGTTTTGAAACAAACATATAGTTACATTTGCAAAAAATGTCGAATCGTGCCTTGAGTACTTCCATTCATCCACAATAAACTACCGGATGTTACTTGGGTACATCCATTTGTCAAAACTAAACCACGATATGTTTTCTCTCACTTCCAGACATGGTAAATATGTATGGTGCATGGTTAAACATCAAATTACGTGTGTTTTTTATGCTCTTTACCCCGAACCGTGCTTCTTCAGCAGCTGGAAAAATACATAACAAAGTTCCGATTAGGTAGCAAATAGGAAGAGAATAATATTATGTATGGAAATAGAAATAATGACCACATAATAAGTAGACATAAACCAATACTTAAAACACTGCTAAGAGGTTCATATGACAAAGTATTATTCTCATACAAATATAAGAAGTAAGACCCCTAGAATCAACACAATAGACAAACACACATGGGGCTGCAAATGAAGTGAACTCACAATTTACACACCTCCAAGTGTACTCAAGTTTAAAAATAGACAAACACACATGGGGCTGCGACAATAATCCCACGTAAATTTCAGTTGTGCCTCCAATAAAAAATGAATTTTAAAACGCATAACCAATGTCATCACAAAATACTAATATACCTTTAAATAACCCAAATATCATAACCACTACATGATTATTCATGCATTGTCCAGAAAATGCAACTGAACCGGGAGATTCAACTACTCCAAAATTGGAAAACTAAAAGAGTTCCCACTATTTCTAAAAGTATTAAGCCTTCTACATTGAAAGTTGTCATCAAGTGAATCCCTAGTCTTTTAGGTTCAAACTGAATAAGACGGATACTTGAGCCAAAACTATTGAAAATAATCTATAATG
Source organism: Sambucus nigra (assembly GCA_949130495.1). Taxonomy (NCBI): domain Eukaryota; kingdom Viridiplantae; phylum Streptophyta; class Magnoliopsida; order Dipsacales; family Adoxaceae; genus Sambucus; species Sambucus nigra. The sequence continues at coordinate 642,140,747 of OX422208.1, read as the reverse complement.
AAGATTTAATTTTTCAAGGTTCCAGAATCGTATGCACACGCAGAGTATGCATACACAGAGTATTCATAAGAGAAAGAACTTCATCACAACATCATATGCATACACAGAGTATAGAAAATTAAACAAAAGAGTAAACTGTTATGGAACCTCGGGTCTAATTGGGATTACGCTCTCAAATGAACGCATAGCGATTATAAATTATGGAACCTCAAAGTACTGAGTCCAACAATTCAAGTATGAAGGCTACAGTCCAATTCAGTCTCCTGTTAGAATTCAACGGAATTATCATTAAGGTGGTCTAGTAATGGACGTCGATGATTTAGACTTTAGTAAATTTTATCGAAGAACTACATGTAAAGACAATAAAACATCAAATTAAACAAAAAGGGAAAGAATATGGTATACGAGTGAAACTCTGTTAGAGTTTCAACTGCTCAGTACACAGTTAACAATAAATAGAGCTTATGTCAGTTCCAGCATGTGTCTATAATGTTGAACTGTAATAATGGTAATAAGTCTTTAATGTTGAACTGTAACAATAGTCATAAATCTACAAAACAAACCCAATATTTCAAAACCCAAAAGATCTACACATATTAGCTATTTCATAGGTATGACCTAATCCAGTTAAGATGCACTGATCCAGTTAGGATACCATTTTTACAGATTGAACTAATCTATTTAGGATGCACTGATCCATTTATGGCCATAGGTATGCACTGATCAATTTAGGGATGCCATTTTCAAGGACAAACCATGAGTCATTCCCATGTAAACTGAACTAAATATGCATTAAAGGCCTTATACTTACGAAATCCGATTTAAACTCGCAACAATTAGAGTCTTGCTTATAGGAAGAAACTTGATTTTAAAAGGTATAGACTAATTTAATGTCCTTTTAAAACATTATAATAACACATAACTCATCATATTAACAAACATTAGAGAATAACACTAAAAAAAATTAAATTTAAACATTAGATAATGACTGATTTAAAACCAACATGAATTTTTAATATCAAGAAATATCGATCACTGAACCCAAGTTAATTTTCTTGCTTTTATAAAAAAGTTTAAGTATGCCAACTTATGAGGTAAAAATACTTTAGAGTATAAATTGAACAGTAAGCATATCATCCTTAGATAATAACACCCAATGGTCACTCATCATCTTACACCAATAAACATTATTACAGTTCTATACCAACAAATATTTTCATGTTGTTGATTGATCAAGAAGAATTACATCCAGAGGATGGATATCAACTACAAAACACTTATCAAGAGAAGCATTACAAAATCATCCTATAGAAGTACAAATCCTATCAAATATTTGGTTGTGAGTGAACTTTTAATAAAACAGTAACTTCCAATTCAAATGGTTATAGAACAAAGCAGTGCCTTTAAATTATGGATACTAATTACATTACCTATCAAGTGACAGAATAAAGCAGTGCCTGTAAATGAGCACAGATAGACATACTTCTTATTCTTCACTTCTGATGGCAGCTAAACCTTTGTGAAAAGTAACTTGAGAAAGAAAGAAATTCAGTTTGAACCCAATCAACAAATCAAAAGTTAACTATTATAAAACAAATTGAAAGCATCCTATACAATCTCAAGCGAAACATGTAATTTCATAAAACAAACGCAAGAAAATAGTATTCCCATTGTATAAAACATGTAGTTTAATAGAGAAGAATTAGGTCGGTACAACCCCTGATGCACCTGTTTTAAAGATGGGGCTGTTTCCACTAACACAATGTATCGGCCTTTGTTCCACCTTGTTATAAAACATGTTCTAAAACCTTAAAGAAATAAAGCCATATATGGATAATTATAGATTTCATGAATTCTACAGACATATATAAAAAAATGCAATCCATTTTGAGTAATAGCACATAAATAGAGACATTTGATCCGATATTAATCAGCAGTAGTATGGAAAATACCATTTATAGCAGCAACAATGACAATGCAACTCCTCTCCTACTCTAATAGGCACAACCGTAGCAACTATTTGATCTGATATTTGGAACTCCTCTCCTACTCCAACAACAGCGACCGATAAACATAAATATGTATAAAGCAATACATAATTGTAAAGAAGAGATAGGTAAACGTACATTAAAACGTAAATAAAAAAATTGATTATAAGAGAACTTCTGGGTATACAATGTTAGTAGTTGAACTCCCTTCATCGGTGGGAAGCAGGATAGATATACGGTTAGCACTCGTGTAACATGATAATGCAACATACAATTGACCATGACTGAAGACCGAAGTACTCAATTAATCCCAACATACTTGACGGACTGGCCTTGCGGTTTGTTAATTATCATGGCGTAGGCCAACTTGATTGGAAATTGACGGCGAGTCATCTTAATAGGCATTTCAGTACAGGAAGGTGTTAAAGAGATTCTAGGAATGAAAATTAATGTGCCAATTTTTTCACCAGTATGGATTTGCGCCATAATAACATGCTCCAAACATTTTATAACTATCAAGCGGGTGCCATTACAGAGGCCATATTTTGGGGAAATATTTCGTAGAAATATTATTGGGCTTCCAACTTTCAAGTCTAATTTAAACAGTAATAACCCCAATGGGTTAAGGGCATTTGGAAACTCAAACTCATTTGGGAACTGCTTACTTATGCTGGGATTAGTTTCATCGGGCGCACAATTTATCGGTAACAAAGTATGTAACGATTTCACCGAGGAAAATACTGAGCGCGGCTATATTTATGGCATTCACATTGTCATTGCGACCCAAAAGAATTATTCTTTCAGTGAGGAAGGAAGAGTAACAGTTCCCTCCACATGCAACAACAGGAATACAACCCCCAGTAAATCCTCAACGCTTTTACAATGGCGTAGTTTCGAAGCACAGTTTCCTCTGGGCTAGTCCCAATCTGGAAGGAAAAGGGAAGTAAGTAAAAAAACAATATATAACTTGTATGTAAACACTAGTGTCAAAATGATTACTATAAAATATTATACCTTAGTCAAGCAGTTTAAAAATTGCAAAGTTTTATCTTCGATATTATTGAGGCGCATATTGGAGTTTAAGGTTAGAACATGTATATCTTTCCATAGCGCGTACCAACTTTAAGAGGCGGCAACGATTTCCTCTCGAACGGCTTTAGGGATTACGGGAAATATTAGACGAAAACCACCAACGAGCACCATTGTGATTCCTCCAAAGGGTCTTTTCTTATTATATATATCTTGTAACGACCAATCAACTACCTCAACACATAACCTATGTTGCATTAGCACTTCATCCCAGATTATGAGCTTCGTTAGTTTGAACCACTCTGCTTGAATCGACTGCTTTGCAAACCCACAATTAGAATTTTCAAGAATGTTGAGAGAAATAAAAAACGTCGAATGAGCTATTCGACCATCGACCAATAATAAGGAAGCAATTACATAAGAGGCAACAGTAATCACTATATGTCCGAGACCACGACAAATAACATAAATTGTGTTATATAAAAATGTTTTCCCCGTTCCAGCCCCACCATTCAAAAATAAGGTGGTTCCATTGACCTCAAACACAGAATTAGTTATTTCTATAAAAGAAAAATGTTGACCTGGATTAAGACGATCAACGTTAGCTTGCATAATTGAGTGGTTTGTATCAACTTAAAGCTGACGATGCTCCCACATTACTCGATTTTCTCCAGAGGTACTCCAATTTCTGACAGGGAGTCGCATCGGAGGAAAGTCAGACGAACTCTTGCCTGACTCCTGTAGCAATTCGTTTAGCAGATACAAACCTTAGTCTTTTACTTCCGATTGCGTTGGACATGGAATAGAGAATAATCTACAGAGCTTGTGCACTAGGTCCTCACATATATCCAATGCAAACTGATCCCATAGCGAACCCGGATTTAAAGGGAAACACTAGGTGAGTAAAATGTAGAATAGTTATCGAAGTTAATAACATGTCTGCATTACTGCCGCCTCTTGTAAACATTGCACCCATTCATCATTATCTTCTAAAATCCCCATAGCCACACACGTGGAATTGAAAGAATCGTGTATGACATTGTTGGCAGTCCGTAAGCACTCAAAAGAATGTGGCCCTTTAACAATAGTTAGCAGTAGTCGCAAATAAAATATTTCTCCCGAGTTTGGGCTGGCATGGTGCATCCTACCAATTGCAAAACCCCCATTTTCTAATTTGGGAGTCCAAGTCTTTGAATTCTTGTTACAAACATAGTGTTGGGGAAACTCTTAATAAGTATATGCATGTGCGTCTTCATTCGGTACACAATATATCGTTAAAGAACTTTATTGAATCGAACCCCTGCGCATAATTTTTTCCATCGACTCACTTGGATTGAAAACAACATGATGCATACTCAGGAGGTCAAGTTCCATTCGTGTAATAGAAGGTTTCTCTTCATGCATTGGATTACCCAATATCCGCCAAGTAGCTTAAGGTGGGCCAATATACCTAGCATCTAAGTATTATTGGATCTCATCTACACCTCCTAATACTATTGTGGTGCGATAGTATTCCTTGTAAATGTATTTGTGAATGTACTTGATGCATCAGATCCTAACGCAAACTTCAACATTGATGTGGCAATTAAACATCCGACTAAGATGTGGATAATATGGAACGACATCTCGATTATTAACTTTTTCCCCATTTTTAATAGTAAACACCCGACCATCATTGCGATGCCGATAAATTAGATACCCATCTTTATCCATAGTAGTGGACTCTGCGAATTCCCTAGGATATCTCTTCATACATCTACCATTTTTCGTGCAGGGAGCTTGAGAAGACTGTGAATCGCATGGTCCATGAACCATACAACCCAAAATAGTTTCAAAAAGTTTCAGATCATCGTCCAAGACCAGAAATTCAACACATACTATATTATCGACCTGGGCAGATGTTTTAATCTTGCTCGGACCATCAAGATAAAATACAACATGCATGTGAGGTAAACCTCGCTTTTAAAATTCAATTGTGAAGACGTGCGCCACTTTTCTGCCAAATACACGTTTATTCTCAATCTCCTTCATGCGTGCCTTCCGTTTAAGTTCAAAAACATGTGCAACCAAGTCTAGATGAAGCAAGGCATTATGATGAGGCATCAATTCCTTTGTAATTTCTGGCCACTTTGTATTTGCAGTCATGGTGAGAAAAACATCGGGATGTTGGTTGAAACGTGTGATGGCCATCGAATCTTGATAAATCTCAAACATATGTCTGGCACTACCAGTGAAAGACGGTGGAAAAAACATCCGTTTACCAATATGATTTGGTTGTAACCCATTCGACATACTATCACAAAGATTTTTGTATAACTCTGCCCGAAGTTTTCCTTGATTAAGTTTGTAATAAGTTAGACGGTTTTGCTCGGTGGAAGCCCATGCATCAACAATGAACTCCTAAAATAATTTACCCCCTTTAAAGAGGTTGGAGTACTCGAAAGCACGATGAAACAAATAATAACCATAATAATTCAATTGAGTTAAATGCTTAGTCTGTTCAGTCAAATGTTTCACATCCCATATCCTATCTGAGTGCCAACTAAGTTTCCCATAAGGGAATAATAAGACGTAATGCAAAGATAAATACGCAGGGTGACACTCATTAATCTGCATTAATTGATTACCACCTTTGAGCCGAACAATAATATCTCGCATACCACTAATGTTGGAGCCATCCCCAAGTAAAATAATAGCAATTTCATTAAATGATGGCAAATTATACGTGCGACGGTCCTTTGCAAAACTATAATAAAGGTAAGTAGGTAAGTCATGGCCCATCCTATTTGAGTGATCCAAAATAGAATATGACTCACGATATTTGGTCGTGAATGCATTATTCTACAACAAAGATTGTTGTAGTGTATTGAGGACATCCCTCTTCAAATGAGGAGTTCTCTAGTGGCAAATATCTAAAGCTACATTTAGATCGTAAATGTATAATTGAGCATAAGTTACATCATGTTCATGACCAACATCGATTAATAAGGATCCAATACGATGACGAAGCTCGCCATGAATCATAAAACTCGATGGACCCCTGCCATTGAGGACCCGGTCATCCATCTGGACACTTAAACTCGTAAATGCATTAGCAGTATTATACTCTCTCATATAAGTACAAAAAGATCTAGACCCCGATCATCATAACCCTCAAATAGAAGCTTAATTTCAAGCGGGGGTTCAATAAGGGAAGGTAAACAAATTTGGCCCTCCCAACAACACTTCCTAAAAGTAGTCTTATCTTTGAGGACCTCGACAACCTTTCATCCATCCAGTGTAATGCACTACAGTGAGGGCATATTACATTCATAGGTCCCAAATCATGCTTCCCGACGCATCATATGCATGACCTCGTGACCTGCTACTGGGTTCATTTCGAAAGGATGGTCTCCCTGACCTGAAGTGGAGGAAAAGAGTATTTATAAAACATTGTGTAAGAGATGCAAAAAAAACAAATATTAAAATAAAGCAGTGAGTAGGTAAATGTACCTGAATGTCGATGGTATATTATTTCCCAATGGGTGAGTATCTGAATGAAAAGTCTTATCTCGATTAGACAATTCTTGTTGCACAACTCTTGGAGACGAAGTTACATCCGTCATTAGTATGTTACAATCGAAATCTAAGTTCAGATTACGTGGCTGAACCAAGAGGCAAATTGAACCGGTCATCAGAATATTGATATGGGGATGAGATTACGTGGCTGATATCCGTAAGTATGTTTTATATGGGGGTAATAGTACGTAGAAGGAAACATTGCGGTGTACGGGTGTTCACCAATGGAGAAGTTTCTGGATGGGAAACATAGGCGGCATTCTGAGATCGTTCTCGTTCACGTCGACGTCTCTGACCCAAGATACGGGGGAAAATAGGTGGAATTTCCTGCTATGTTATAGATAGTTAGTAAATGAAGACAAAAGATAATGGAAGTAGAATAATAATAAATATGGAAATGGAAGAAGCGTCTCACCGTAGGCACATTTAAGGTGGAAGTGTTTTTTTCGACGTATGAAGTTAAACATACCAGTAAGGACATTATCCGCCACAATTTAGTATGTCGTATACCAAAATTTTGCTTTTCTCGTTCTAACGAGAATCCATCTCGCACGTAGCCTTGTCGCGAGATCCTCTATCATTCAAATGATAAGGAGTCTTGTCCGAACGAACCCTAAAAGTAATTTTCTATTTGCAGTCCTCTGTTTCATATTGTTACACATTATTTGGTATTGTTGGGTTGCTTATAATAGTTCACATGCAGTCATTTTTAGTATTCATGCTTAATTGCTTATACTGCATTATTCGTTTAATCACACCTGCTTAGATCATTGATTCATTTGTGTGATTACTATCTTCTAGCATAGGATTTTTCTCATGCCGAAATTATGCCTATTGCTAGTGTGTACCATGTTTGTATTTATGTTTTTTGTTTTTTGAAAAATACAAAAATATTTTCATTTTTTGGGGAAAAATTGAAAAAGTTAAAAAGAGTTTTGTATTTTGTTTTACACCATATATGAATGGACATTTAGGATGACTGAGTCATAATTTCATTCTATTTATTCATGTGACAATTTGATACTGTTTTGAGACAATATATCAGGTCATCCATGTGCTTTATAATGTTTGGAGTCATTGAGATATTATTAGTTGATACTTCTTACATGTTTGACTTATTATTTCCTTTATTGAACACATGCATGGATTTGTTTGATTATTGTACTTACCTATCACATGTTGGTCGAGTGTTTTCATCTCAATCCTGTCCTTAAAACGAACCAAGTGCAGTAATACGAGAGTAATAAAAGTAGTGCATGTAAAAAACATTGACCATGAGGAATTTGTTTAAACATGAAAAAATAATGAGTGCACGGGAAATGGCTACGAGAGTGTAAAATTGACTCTGCGTGAAAGCCACCATTTGAAAAGATCCCGCACAGAAAATAAGGCAATAAAAATATGATATATGCCAAAATTTGGGCCAATATATTTTCTCTAAGTTGAAAATTTAATACCTCATTAGATATAAAAATTGCTTTATTATATATGAGGGAGTTTGTATGGAAAGTAATCAATGGGTTTGCGCGTCCTTTGAAAAATTCTCAAAGTGGCACTAAATAGTTTTGGACGTTATTGGTGTGAAAATCACTTAGGCTTTGATTTTTTGATTTGATTTAGTTGATATCATCTAAATTTAACAATTTTACACGTACGGATATTTTTTATGTTCAATCGATAGGTGTACGCATATGCATCGTGCACATATGCTTGATTGACTTTTATTACCTATTGAGTTTGTTCACACCCATTCATTCCATATCCATGATTTGGTTGTCTTAATGTTATTCATGGTGTGATTTTTGTAAATTATTTTTGTTTGAAAAAATTGAAAAATCAAAAATAGTTGTGGATCTTTTGAGTATTTCCTTTGCATGCACGTAGTTTGATCCATACTTGTTCTATTTATCGTGACACTCCATGTATTTGATTGTTTATTCTTTTCCTTGTCTATTTCGAACAAATAAAAAAGGGGAGAACGAATTATGGGGGAGATTTGATTATATGATTGATTTATTCTCATATCATTTCAAACTCGATGTGTCACAAAGGTATTTGCTTTGTCTCATGTGTGTAGGTACGGAGAATTGATGATGATTATTGGATTGCACACCCGGATGAGAAAAGCTTAAATATTTGAAGTTTTGATGTTGAAAACTTTTGAAGAAAAATTGAAAGACTTGCATTTTAAGTACCTTTTGACTTTTGGGTTCATGGTAGGGTATTAGATTTATATTAGCATTTTGATTTGATAATTCAGATTATTTTTATTTTGTATCGGCATAGACATAGGGGGAGATTTGTAAGGACATGATTTTATAAATGTCGTTTATCAATTAAATACGTCATATACTGCTACAAACATCGAAGATTGTTCAAGATCATACATGCATCGAGACGAAACCGAATATCAAGCTTCTTCAACATTCAAGCCTCTACAAGGTTAATTTCGGTGAGAAAGTATTTAAATCCTGAGGCGTTATTTTTCATCAAAATGAATTTTCCAAGATTAAAAGAAGACTTTTTGAAATAAAAAATTAAATTTATTTTTCGCGAATTTTCTGGTTCGAACTACATGGGATCTGGTTCGAACGACATCAGATCTCGTTTGAACGACGCGCCAACTCATTTTTTTTATATAAAGCGCGTTAAATCATTCCATTTTCATGAAGGAGACCTGACAATTAACAGCAGAACACTTATTCTTCTTCAATTTTAGAGTTTAAAACCTTATTTTTCAATTCACAAAACATCCCAATCCTTTAATGAATTGTTTTAGAACCCAAAATACGATCTTGCTGATCTTGCTCTTGTAGAGAGGGTAAATCTACATCATATGGTTACGTGTCATTGAGGATCTTGCTGCGTGAAGATTCTTTGTTGATTTGGACTGAGGTTCATAGGGAGTGTTGTGGTATTCTTGAGCTAAAGAAAGGATTGCGGTTCTTGTAGGTTCGCTGCGTGTGGATCTATTGCTGACGACACCGAACAACACCTACGGGTATTCGTGTGTCAAAATCTATTTTGTTGTAACCGTGTACGTTGAGATTTACAATTATAATGAAATAAAAGGTTTTGCCCTTCGGAGATTTTTCCTGATATTGGTTTCCTTTGCATGCTTATTGCTTTATGATTTCATATCACTTAGATGCATGTGTTAGGATTGAATTAAAATTTGGGTTTCATTAAAACTGGTTTGGTTGACTCATAATTAAAATTGGATTTATTTGACCAGTCGCTTTTATTCTGCTGTAGCACTCTCAATACCTGTGGATACAAAGAATAAAAATGAAAAGTCAAAATTAGAGTGGTTTTATGGTTTAAAAAATGAAATTAAGTACAAAATAAAAAAAAAAATCGCATCGAGTCAAGGTTGCCCATAAGTCCCTCTGGAATGTCCGCAAGAATGTTTGATATGGGGGTCTGGTTTCGCGGAGGGCCACATTGCAGTGTAGGGGTGCTTAGAAATGGAGAAGTTGTATCAATGCGACTTGATGTAGGTCGTGAAACACTGGCATCATTTTATGACCGTTCTAATTCACAACGGCGTCTTTGAGCCAATATGCGGGCAGAAGTAAGTGGAAATTCCTGCTAATTTATAGATAGTTAAGAAATTAAGACTAAATATAATCAAAATTTCATGGTGTGAAAATTGAATTTCAATACAGAAGAAAGAAGAACCGAACCGAGTAAGGGGGTCATTCTCTTTCCCTTTCCCCTTTTCGTTATCCAAAAATTGCTCTGCATGTTTTCTCTTCTGACAATAAAATATACACATTAATAAAGTAGACTGCATAGTTGTGTAAGAAAATTAAAAAAACGGTTGAAGTTACCTATGTACAAATGATGTCCAGTTTAGATACATCACGGATCACAATACCTTTTGTAAATCATGTGATACCGATTAAAACTAACTCGCAAATTTCCAATCAAACCTTATTTAATTCAGTCCCTAAACAAGCATCTAAAGTGTGTGTGTCAACCCATAAATAAATATAAAGCATGTGACACAATAAATATGCTGAGACACAGTTTTCAGGGAAAAACCCCTTTCAGGTAAAACCTTTATTTCACTATGAATTAATAAATCACAAATTACAATTACATAGAGAAATATGCAATGGATCAACACGCAGCCCACCCACAAAGACTCGCAGTCTTGAACTCAGCAAGAGAATACACGCAGCACCCTTCAGGGACTCGCAACCCAATCTTCAGTAAAGAATCTTCACGCAGCAAGATCCTCAGTAACACGCAGCCATATGGTGTAGAGACGCACTCCACGAAAGATGAACAAAAGCAAAGTGTTCTTGAGAACCAAATCAATTCACTAAAGCATATGGGAGTTTTGTGAATTAAAAAAACCAAAAAGGGATTAAACCCTAAAAGAAGAAGTCTAAAAGAATTATGCTTTCATAGTTTTTTCTGTTCGTCAAAACACTGTGACTTCTTAATGAAAACGAAACCAGAGAATGAGATTTTATAGAAAATCGCGTCGCCTCGAAAACAAAGCTCGTTCAAACGAGATCAGCATGTCGCTCGAACGAAGGACAACTGTCGTTCGAACGAGATCGCACGACATGCTATCTCGCGCGAATGACATGCTATGTCGCTCGAACGACTGATGCGAAAAAATTATTATTTTAATGTCCGCTTCAACACTTAGGAAAAAATACTCATTCTCAAATTTTGACAAAAAAGTCCGCTCCAACACTTAGAAAATATTTTGTAAAAATATCCCACAAGCTCTAAGTGAAAAGTTATGGTATTAAAAACATAAACTTACCAAAATACATTTCACGGAGTCTTGAATGATGAAGAACTTGAGTAATTCGGATCCGTCTTTGATGTAGATGTCTCTTTAATTCTCTTCGACGGTGTAGTTGTATATGACATAACAAATTGATAACAGACCTATAAAATATGTCCTTACAAATCTCCCCCTATGTCTATGCTGGTACATACATAAAAAATCCGAATTATCAAAAACCAAAATGCCTATACAAATCTACCTTCCCATGAATACATTTGCACGACCTCAAAACTGTTCTTCAATCATCTTCGTCAAAACTTAAAGCTTTTCTCATTAGGGTGTGCAACATCATTATTGATACCAAATTTAGTCTGCTGACATGGCCCAATTGAATGAAGACATGTGGCAATCTACGTGGCAATAACAAACACTTTGGAGGAACTCAGATGCTCCGAGGAACCATACTACAACGAGGAACACTGCTTCCCTGAGGAACTCAGACGCTCCGACCTACAAGAACTCTCCGAGGAACTTTTGAGTATCGAGGAACTTTGAGCACCGAGGAACCTTAGGCAGTCCGAGCAGCTTAGGCGGTCCGAGCTGCACCTCGAACAAAGCATTAATAGCAGGAATATCAACAGTCTGACTGTTCATTAAATGCTTATCATTCAGATGTATACGCTTAAGGGGCATTTAATATATTACCCTTTCACATGTACAGCATTGAATGTATTACCCTTTCACATTACAGCCTCAGGGCTATAAATACATTGGACAATCCTCATTGTAAGGGGACCGGAATTTCTTGATAGAACTTGTAATCGAGAATTCCCAAACAATCATCAATAACAGAAATAGTGGACGTAGGTCATTCTTATAAGGCTGAACCACTTTAAAAGTTCTTTGTTTCATTTATTTTATCTGTGATTAAATAATTAGATTGAGCACCGAGGAACCTTAGGCGGTCCGAGAAGCTTAGGCGGTCCGAGCTGCACCTCGAACAAAGCATTAATAGCAAGAAAATCAACAGTCTGACTGTTCATTAAATGCTTATCATTCATATGTATACGCTTAAGGGACATTTAATATATTACCCTTTCACATGTACAACATTGAATGTATTACCCTTTCACATTACAGCCTCAGGGCTATAAATACATTGTACAATCCTCATTGTAAGGGGACCGGAATTTCTTGATAGAACTTGTAATCGAAAATTCCCAAACAATCATCAATAATAGAAATAGTGGACGTAGGCCATTCTTATAAGGCTGAACCACTTTAAAAGTTCTTTGTTTCATTTATTTTATCTGTGATTAAATAATTAGATACGATCTAATTTTTTACATCAATGGATTGGCGTCGTCTGTGGGAAACGACTGATAATATCATTTTTTATCAAAAACAATTCATCACAAATGGTTGATATTCCAGAATCCAGCAATCGAAATGATGGAAGCCCTCCAAATCCATCTGCTCCGCCAAATATTCCATATCTGGCTGGAATAATGAAAAATCTGGCTCAGGGCCAGACCGTCATGCAAGAAACTATGCGACAACTCATACAAACCCTCCATGGTGGTGCACCAACCCATTCAGGACCGCGAAGTATTCAAAGAAATACCCGTGCACCTTCTTTACGTACTAGGCGTACTGATTCATATCATACTGAGGAATCTGAAGATTTTTCTTATCAACCTGGACGAACTTTGTCAGGGCGGGCCACAGATACTGAACAACGTATCACTCTCTCTCCAGAAAGGACTAGTGCGCTAGAGAGGTTAAGCAGGGTATCACCTTTTGATCGATTAGGACGAAGAAGGAGTAGAAGTCCTCCTAAAGTCGCATCGAGGAGTTTTTGACGACCATCAGATTTAAGGGAAGGATCTGCCCAGTCGCGACCAGTTGCTCGTCAAGATAGATCCCAGGAAGCCACATTAACGCGATCAGTTGCTCGAACCAACAGGACCGAGGAAGGAAATAATGCATGAAAAGGCTCTATTCAGAGGCTGGAGGATAGATTAGAGGAAATGGCTAAAGCCAAGAACCCTCTACAATGAACCTTTTTTCGAGTTTTGTCCAGGCTATTGTAGATTTTCCAACACCATCAAAGTTCAAAGCACCTGTTGTGACCCCCAAATATGATGGAAAGACCGACCCTGTCCTTCATCCAAGCTACAGCCGACATCTATGCTGTCCCAGATGAGATGAGATGCAAGGCATTATCGGAAACTCTTACCGGATCTACTCAAATATGGTATAATAATCTTCCTCGGGGTAAGATCTTAACTTTTCTTCAACTGGTCGAGTTATTCATTGGGAATTTCTATTTTGGGGCAAATCCAGTTAAACGAGTAGCACATTTGTTAAGTGTTAGACAAAAAGCTGGTGAGAGCACCAGAGATTATATAACTCGTTTTAATAACGAAAAACTTAAAGTCATTGATATTGAGGATAAGACAGCGATTACCGCCTTGATGAGTGGACTACTTTCCAACAAGTTGTACTACACTTTGGCCAAAGATCCACCTAGAACCATGCCAGACCAGATGGGAAAAGCGCCTAAGATTATGAATGCCGAGGAGGCTATGGCTGCGAAGAAGAACATGGATGCCAAAGAAACCAAGGTGGAAGCTGATAAAGCTAAGAAGAAAGAGCATTAGAACAATGGTAATGACAAATATTCAAAAACTAGGTCGGTATGGGACGTAATGAAGAAATTCGATAATTATACTCCTTTAAAGAAGGATATCAACCATATTTTAGAAGAAATCAAGAACGAGGAATTAAACTGGCCAGAGAAAATTAAGGCAGACCCTGATCGAAGGAATAAAGCAAAGTATTGCGAGTTTCATAAAGATCATGGCCATTTGACTAAAAATTGCATAGCTCTTCAGAATGAGATTGAAACACTAATTAGACGAGGAAAACTGACAAAGTATGTTGACCGTGGAAGCGATAGAGGAAACAACGACCGAGCAAGAGAGAGGTCTAGATATCCTCGTCGAGCAGAGGAGAACAAGAAGAGAAACCATGAAGTTGATCCAGAAGATGACCCCGATCTTCCCAAGAGACCAAGGCAGCTAGAACGTGAGGTATTTTCAATACGCTTTGGGTCATTTGATTGTAATGTTATTACAGGTGGAGATGCAAGAGGATGAGACCTTACTGTAGAAAGAAAAGCTTATCTATGTGAGGCTCAAGCTTGCTCATACATTCAACGAATTAATTTAGCTGAAGGCGATCACCCGAGAAAGGTAAACAAAGAGAAATTGGTCATCGGTTTCTCAAAGAACGACCTCGCAGGAGTTTTGTATACTCATGATGACCCATTGGTGATCAAAATGAGGATGAAAGAGGTAATGATCTCAAGAGTACTGGTAGACAATGGTAGCTCGGCAGACATCATGTTCTACTCGTGCTTCAACAGTTTAAATCTAAAGCTATCTCAACTAGAACCTTATCATAGACCCCTCCTCGGTTTTGCTGGCGAGAAAGTATTTCCACTTGGGACGATCAAGTTGGATATATTCATTGGTACGTGGCCTGATTGTCGAACAGAAAGAATACACTTCTTCTTTATGGATAAGAATGTTCAATTATCATATAATATCATCATGGGAAGAGTAGGATTGAAGAAATTCAAGGTTGTACCATCTACGGTACACCAATGCCTAAAATTTCTAACAAATTTTGGAGTAGGAGTTGTGAAAGGTGACCAGAAAGTAGCTCGAAAATGATATTATTCATCCGCCGAGCAAGAGGAACTGGAGGAATCAAGGAAAAAGACTACTACCTATCAAGTGGATGAAGGTGCCGAAATTGAAACATTGGATCCTAGAGATGAGTCGCAACTCGTAAAGGGTCAAGTGGTGGAAGCTACTGAAAACATCATTCTGGACGACGAGCACCCTGATCGAACTACTCAATTAGGTTCTTCGTTGGAAGCCTCATTAAAACAGGAATTGATAACTTTCCTAAGAAGCAGAAATAAACCTTTGCGTGGAGTCATGAGGATATGCCCGGAATAGACCCAAATTTCTTATGTCACGAACTCAATGTGAATAAGGAGATAAAGCCTGTGAAGTAGAGAAGAAGAGTATTCAGTCCCGAGAAGAATCAAGCTATACAGGAGGAAGTCTAGAAGCTCCAGAAAGCTTGCTTCATTAAAGATGTTAAATATCCAGACTGGTTAGCAAATGTGGTGATGGTGAAAAAGAAGAACAACAAATGAAGGATGTGTGTAGACTTCACCGGCCTCAATAAAGCATGCCCAAAGGATCACTTTCCACTGCCCCGAATTGATCAACTGGTGGATGATACCTCGGGACACGAGCTGCTGAGCTTCATGGATGCTTATTCTGGTTACAAACAGATTAAAATGAAACCTGAAGACAGGGAGAGTACTTCTTTTATTACCCCAAGGGGAACTTATTGTTATAATGTTATGCCTTTGGGTTTGAAAAATGCAGGTGCGACATATCAGCGGCTGATGAACAAGGTCTTTGCTGAACAAATCAGTTGCAATATGGAAGTCTATGTTGACGATATGCTGACAAAGAGCAAGAAAGCTGTCGATCATCTAGTTGACTTAAGTCAAACTTTTGATCAACTGGATAAATATCAAATGAAGCTGAACCCGACGAAGTGCATATTTGGAGTACGAGAAGGCATGTTTCTCGGGTACATTATCAATCAGCGAGGCATTGAAGCTAACCCTGAAAAGATCAAAGCTCTGTTAGGGCTGCGATCCCAATGACGAAGAAAGAGGTGCAAAGTCTTACAGGACGAGTAGCAGCACTCAACAGATTTGTATCGCGAGCAACTGATCGATGTCTTCCATTCTTCAAGACACTCTGAAAAACTTTTGAGTGGAATGATGAATGTGAGAAGGCTTTACAAGACCTGAAGAAATATTTGGGAGCACCTCCACTGTTATCCAGGCCAGCGATGGGAGAAAAATTATACTTATATTTGGCAGTGTCCGAGAATGCAGTTAGTTGGGCATTGATAAGAGTGGAGAATGGAGTACAAAAACCAATTTACTATACAAGTAAGGCTTTTCGAGGAGCAGAGATCAGATATCCAAGGTTGGAAAAATTGGCACTAGCATTGATCGAGGTAAGTAGAAGAATGAAGCTATACTTTCAAGCTCATACCATAGTAGTATATACTGATATGCCATTGAGGCAAGCCCTTCATAAACCAGAAAAGTCATGAAGATTGATGTGCTGGGTAATAGAACTCGGTGAATACGATATAGTCTATGAACCCAGATCATCGCTAAAAGGGCAAGTTGTAGCAGATTTTATAGCAGAGTTCACCTATCCTGATACACCCTAGGAGCAAAAGTTACTCGCTGATCAACCTGTGGATGTTACAGGATCATCAAATACAAGCCCAGACCAACTTAGTTTGGTAAAAGGGCAAGTAGATGTTACAGGATCATCAAATTCAAGACCAGACCAGCTCAGGTTGGTAAAAGGGCAAGAAAAGATGATCGACGAAGAGCAAGAAATATCAGGGGAGGATGAAAGGAAGAAACAAATATTTCACCGAGGAACTCTGTCAGATCAGAAATTTGAAGACGAGTTACCTATATGGAGGCTATATGTAGATGGCTCATCTTGCACAACAAGCAGTGGGGAAGGGATCGTTTTAAATAGCCCGGACGAGGTCGACATGGAATATGCCCTATGATTCAAATTCAAAGCTTCCAATAATGAGGCTGAGTATGAGGCCATGATTGCAGGTCTTAATTTGGCAAAAATTATGGAGGCGCAGCAGGTTATTGTCTTCAGTGATTCTCAGTTGATCGTAAATCAAATGTTGGGAATATATGCAGCCAAAAGAGAATTAATGATCAATTATTAGGCGAAGGTGATGGAGTTGGTATCAGAATTTGCTGCTATTCAGTTGGTCAGAATACCAAGAATGGAGAATGCGAGAGCAGATGCCCTAGCTCGATTAGCATCAGCTACTTGTACTGAGCTACGAAGAACAATCCCAATTGAAGTTTTAGCTGGTCGGAGTATAGATGAAGATCTAACGAAGAACTTTATTACTCTCGATTTAGGATCATCATTGATGGATCCCATCAGGGCATTTATTGAGACAGGAGAATTACCAACTGACAAGCTTACAACCAAAAAGCTGAAGTTCAAGGTTGCTCGTTATGTACTAACTAATGGCATCCTATACAGACGAGGAATGATAGCAGGTTTGCAAAGATGTGTGCATCCCACTGAGGTGAAAGATTTGATTAAAGAGGTCCATGAAGGGTCCTGTGGAGCCCATGTAGTAGGTCGAACACTTTTGTAAAGGATGATGACACAGGGATACTACTGGCCGACGATTAGAGCTGATTGTATAGCCTATGCCAAGAAATGTGACAAGTGTCAGCGCTTTTCCTCCATCCGAAGAACTCCACAAGCATTTTTGACATCCATCACTTCCCCCTGGCCATTTGCCATGTGGGGAATAGATTTGGTCGGGCCACTGCCAACGACCAGAGGAAGGTTCAAATACCTCGTCGTCGCAGTGGATTATTTTACTAAGTGAGTAGAAGCTGAGCCTCTCATTGATATGACGTACGAGAAGGTGTACCAATTTATTTGGAAGAACATCATTTGTCGATATGGTCTTCCTCATGCTTTCATCACAGACCATGGAACACAATTTGACAACGAGGAGTTTGCTTCCTATTGTCATCAGTCAAACATTTTGAAGATCCACTCAGCGCCAGGCCATCCTCAAAGCAATGGAAAAACTGAAGTGACAAACAGAACACTGCTGAATGGCTTGAAGAAAAGACTGGATGATACGAAAGAAAATTGGATCAACGAGTTACAATCAGTATTGTGGGCTTATCGTACTACTCCCCGAACAGTAACTGGAGAATCTCCATATATGCTAGCATTTGGAAGTGAAGCTGTTATACCTGCCGAGTTGGGCCTCCCAACACACAGGGTACTGAATTTCAATTCCCCTGTCAGCGACTTAATGAGAAGATTGGATTTAGACATGCTCGAGGAAGTTAGAGAAGAAGCCGCCATCAAGAATGCTGCATACCAGCAACGAACAACTTTGTTCTACAATAAGAGGGTGAAAAAGTGCGACCTAAAAGAAGGAGACTATGTGCTAAATAAAGTGATTCAAAAGCATAACAAACTAGAGGCAAACTGGCATGGACCATACCGAGTTACAGAAGTTGTTCGACCAGGAACTTTCCGAATAGCAACTTTAGAGGGGGAGGAGTTTAAGAATGCATGGAACGCAGAGCACATGCGCAAGTATTATCAGTGATGTATATTATCTCCTTTTATTAAAAGTTTTTCGGGGAATACTAGTGCTACACACTACTCGGCGAAACTCGACAAAACTCGGACTACTCAAATTTTTTCTCGAAAACGCCAACTAAGGTTGGTCGAGAAACAAATGTATTCCTCCAGGTAGTAAAACTTGTATTCCTACGGGAAGTAAAGCTTGTATTCCTCCTGGAAGTAAAACTTGTATTCCTCCAGGAAGTAAAATTTGTATTCCTTCGGGAAGTAAAACTTGTATTCCTACGGGAAGTAAAACTATGTGTTCCTCGGGAAGTAAAAATATTCCTAAAAATGTCAACTTATGTTGGTTAGGAAGTAAATATATTCTTGAAAACGCCAACTAAAGTTGGTCGGGAGGTAAAATTATTCCAAAAAGTGCCAAAGTTGCTCGTTAAGAAAAAATCCACTAACTGTAGTTGGTCGAAAAGGAAAATTTACCGACCTTGGTTGGTCGGAAACATTTTATGAATACGAGAAAGTGATCGAGCAACATTTTTTATACTCGTAATTTTTTAAATTATTACTAAGTTGGTCGAGAAGCAAAACTTCATTTTTGCCAAATGACCACCACAAATTCAAGCTAGTCGACAATAAGTTGATCGACAAACAACACAATATTGTTATCTTTTTAACAGAGACACATGCATAGATGTAAAGTGTTTTATAAGACAATAGCAATTAAGATTGCGAACAAAAATAAAAGTCTTTCATTAAATCCAAAAACAGATTACATTGATAATGAAATGTATACTAACTATTACATCAAAATTCCTACTCTATTGGTTTCTTCCCCTCTGCTTTTGAAACAGGTTCCTCGCCAGCAGGCGGATCATTTAAAGCAAGAGGAGAATTTATGAAGTTAAGATCTTTTAACATCCTAATATTCATCACGGATGGTCGATCTAGGTGGTGCTCGAGACGAGATATCTCAACATTTGAATGGAGATTGTAGTCGCCGAGATACTTGGAAATTAAGCACTGAGGGATGGCCCGAGCAGGGATCCAACTCATGTCGAGCTTGAATGGTGGCACTGGAAGGTCGAGCAGCCCAGGATTATGGTAATCCCACAGGTAATGACCCTGTTCCAGTTGCAGCACACCTAAGGCATTCAACCAACTCTGTTTGTAGCCCTCATTATTAGCATTCTGGATATGATCGTCCAAGTGGTAGAGAGCCTCGTTGTACCCAACCATCCAGAACTCCCTGGGTTGTTTGTGAAATTGATAAGTCAATCTTTCCAGCTACTCGTGGAGGTTTTTGATGAAGAGTTCTTTATTCTCCAAGGTAGATTTTTGCGCAGAAAGTTGCTCTTCCAGGTGCCTGATTTTCTTAGACATCTCAGCCAATGCCTGGTTCTTCGCCATCAGCTGGAAGGCCTGGTTCTCTAGAGCATATTGAGTCCTCTGTTACTCGACAGGAATCCGAGGAGCTCTTGCTCGTCCCCGAGGAGCTCTTGCTCGTCCACGAGAAGATGTAGAGGGGCCGTCTCTTTTCAAGGTTTCCAACTCGTCCCTCAGGTTGGCGTTCTCTACTTCCAAGGACGAGAATCCCTCGTCAGTTACTGGGATCAAAGCATTTGAGGTGGAGGCAACAGATTTTAATTGAGATACTTCTCTTTGCAAGTTGTTATTTTCTTGCTCCAACAACTCGGCTATTTGCCTGTGCTCCTCGACCTCGGCTTTCAATGTTCTCTCCCGCACGTCGTAAGCAGCAAAACGTTTCTCGTATCCCTTGTCGGCAACAATTTGCTGATACTTCTTCTCGTACCCCTCATGCAAGAGGGTAGTGGATTCCTTATACTGTTGCTGAAAGTCTTCAAGAGTGCCTTGGAGATCCTCAATCATATCATAATAAGCTACATTATTGTCCACCGCACGATCTAGCAGACACTTCAAGTATTGGTAGGCTTCAATTTCCTGTTCTGAAGCAACTTGGCCGAGGATATCGATGATTTGTGCTGCACTCAGATCTGTGTGACCAGCCTTAAAATATTCATTGCATTGTCGCAACAGCTTTGTATCATGAGCAGAAAATAATTCCATCCTGGCCAGAAACTAGCAGAGGAAGAAAAAGTAATAATCAATAAGAATCCCAACAGAGTATAAAGAGGAGAAACAATAGTATGCATAAACAAAAGTTCAACTTTTATTATAATCCAAAGGTCAGAAGTACAATGTTCAGAGTTACATGTTCAGGATTACATTTGTTAAAGAAAAATAAAATAGATAGAAGTTCGAACAACTCTACACCTTTTCCTTGTCTCCCAAAACTTTCTCGGGAAGCTGGGACGAGGAGGTAGGTTGCTCGGATGGAGCAGATAGTAGCTGGGGAAGTGATGTAGGTTGCTCGGAGGAAGTAGCGAGTTGCTGAAGTTCCTCGCCAGCGGGTTAGATAGTCGGGGGATGAGAAACTTGATCTCCCATCATCATGGAAGACTCTTCGGAGGCAGCTTCATCCTCTTCTTCGTCTTCAGGAGTTGGAGGGGGACCATGGATGTGTCGCTGAAAGAGTTCAAAATTTTCATCCACCTTCATCTCCTGTAGAGCAGCGACCCACCCATCTCTAAAGTATTTAAGGCTGCCATATTCAACTTGCGACATCATGGCAGCCAAGCCTTTGTTCCACCCCTTGTCCCAACCGGCGCTGAAAGACTTCTTCACAGCCAATTTCCTCTTTAACTTCTCCGAGGAAAGTTTCTCGGACAGAAGATTTTCAGCAGTCTTCAATTTATTCTCAACTTCTTCCTTCTGGCGACTTACTTCGCGAAGTTGGATTAATTCTTCCTCAGCAACCTTGAGTTTATTCTCAAACTCTCCAGTATTTTTGAGCTTCTTGTCGAGCTCTTTATTTTTCTCTTCCAAGTCCTTTAATTTTTTCTCCAACCCCTTGGAGACTTCAACAACTCGAGCCTTCTCCTGCTCGGTTGAGGTAAGTTTCTTCTCCCAAGCAGCCTTGTCAGCATCGTACTTCTGACGAGAATCTTCCAAAGACTACCTCACGCCCATCAGAGCTTCCTCCACACCAGATGAGGAGCTTGAAGCTTCAATAGCTTCATCTTTCTTCAAGATTGTGTTAAAGCAGCTCACAACTGTGAAAACAAAATGAAAGCAAGTCAGAGACAGATATAACAATGGAAAGATGAAAAGTTCAAAGCAACAAGACTTACAGAAGAAATATGGCGAGCAGCCAATGAGGTGACCATATCCCGAGAAAGCTTTTCTTCAACACCTTGGATCTCGAGAATGATCCAAGTCTTCACCGAGCTCATGGCAGAGCTCGGGGGAACAAAAGTAGGAACACCAGTTCCAGTAGTTGGGGGCTGGGAGATGGTTTCAGCCAAATTGACAGAGGAGCTCTTCTTCAGCTTCCTCGGGGGAACAGTAATAGTTTCGACCAAGGAAGAACTCTTGGTCGGTGATATTAAAATCACTTCTCCTGGAGCAGCAGACTTGCTCGGGGCCACTTGGGGCTTCTCGGCAACCTTCATAAGAGCAGTCGGAGGGGGTGCATCATTTTTCTTTGTCCCTTCTGGGACATCATGTTTACTTCTTTTTGCCTCTCCAGCAGCAGGGGCAGTTTTCTCGAAGAGAGTGGGAGGTCTTCTTTTCTTCATCCTTTCACTTAAAGGAACGTGTGACTCAGGCGAAGAACTGGTAAAAGATGGTACTGGTTCTACTTCGCTTATCACCGGACGAGCAGTGAAAGAGGAAGTGTAACTCTTGTACTGCAGCAGATATGAAGCTGACCTAATGTGCTCGTCAGCAACCGTCTGATGCAAACTCCAGATAAGTTTTAAGTGCCTTATATTAACGTCTGCCTCTTTTGGACACTTTCTTTTACTGTCAACTGCAAATAAATAAACATTAAAATATCAGTGGCACATTTTATCAAACATAAAGGAAGCATAATTTCAAAATAAATAAAATGAAATAAAAATAACCTATCCCATTGCCATAGGGAGGGCATCTGGGACCCTGATAAACTTCATCTCCAGATAAAGGAGCATGTTGCCAATTTTTTATAACAACCTCGTGATCAAAATAGTCCCTATTGGCATCCGGGAGGTTGACCACTAAAGCCCTATTTAAAAATCTAGTTTTTAAATAAAAAGTGTTATCACCAACGGCCCATCTATAACAAAACATGATTTCTGGAATTCCTATGCGAGTTCCATGAATTTGATTTAGTCTATGAACCCCATTAACTATTCTCCATGTATTGGGGGCTATTCTTGCAGGAACCACGTCAAAGTATTGACAGAATTCCAGACATAGAGGGTTGGGAGGAAAAGAAAATCTACACTCAGCAACAAAGAGACTGGGGAACCAATGTCCCTCGGCCAAACGAAAATAGTCTGAAGGCTCAGAAAGCTCTTCCAAAATAACCCAGGAGGGAATAGAGAAATCAGAGCAAAATTTATCAAGAGATTCTACAGAATAAACCATGATGAAAGAAGGAAATGAAGAAGAAGGAAGAAGATCTTACAGAAAAAGAGTGGATTTGTTGACAACGAACAATGGAAAGGATGAACGCACAAAAGAGTAAGACAATGGAAAACTCGAAGATACAAATTTGAAAAATTAGAAGACGATGGGATTGTTTGGGACGCTTAAATACTCTGCCTTGGGAAAAGGTAAAAGTAATGATTACAAAAAAAAGACGGTTACGTTACCGACGACTAAAAAGACGAAAAGGGGCGCGGGAATCGAAGCGGGTATAAAAATTCAAAAAAGCCTGATTCTACGAATTTGGAAGGAAAAATAAATACAAAGGAAACACTCCTAAAAATCAGGAGGACCATTTAAAACTACCATATTTCGAGAAAGAATGTTCCACACTCCTCAAATTTCGAACTATGAAACATTGGGGGCTTCTGTTGATACCAAATTTAGTCTGCTGACATGGCCCAATTGAATGAAGACACATGGCAATCTATGTGGCAACAACAAACACTTCCGAGGAACTCAGACGCTTCGAGGAACCATACTACAATGAGGAACACTGCTTCCCCTAGGAACTCAAACGCTCCGACCTACAAGAACTCTCCGAGGAACTTTTGAGTACCGAGGAACTTTGAGCACCGAGGAACCATAGGCGGTCCGAGCTGAACCTCGAACAAAGCATTAATAGCAGGAAAATCAACAGTCTGACTGTTCATTAAATGCTTATCATTCAGATGGATACGCTTAAGGGGAATTTAATATATTACCCTTTCATATGTACAACATTGAATGTATTACACTTTCACATTACAGCCTCAGGGCTATAAATACATTGTACAATCCTCATTGTAAGGGGACCAAAATTTCTTGATAGAACTTGTAATCGAGAATTCCTAAACAATCATCAATAACAGAAATAGTGGACGTAGGCCATTCTTATAAGGCTGAACCACTTTAAAAGTTCTTTGTTTCATTTATTTTATCTGTGATTAAATAATTAGATACGATCTAATTTTTTACATCAACAATCATGATCTTCAATCTTTGTACCTACACACATGAGACTAAGAAAAAACCTTCGTGACGCATCGAGTTTGAAATGATATAAGAATAAGACATTAATAATCAAATCTCCCCCATAATGCAAAAACTCCCCCATAACATGATAATTCTTTCTCCCCCTTTTCATGATATCCCCAAATAGACAGATAAGAAGAAAAAATCAAAACACGGAGTGTCATGATAAAATGCGTAGCAAACATGGATCAAACTACGCGCATGCAAAGGTGTATCCCACAAACTATTTTTGGATTTTTTAATTTTTTAATACAAAAATAGGATACAAAAAAAATCACACCATGGATTTAAACTCAAACAGCCAAGTCATGGAAATTGAATAAATGGGTGTGAACACATTCGATAGGAAAATAAACTCAATCAATCATATGTGCACGAGGCATATGTGTACTCCTAACGAATAAACATCAAAAGTATCCTTAGGTGTAAAAATTGTTGAATTTATATGACATCGTCTTATGCAAATCAACAAATCAAAGTCAAATGATTTCCACACCAATAACGTCCAAAACTATTTAGCGCTTTTTCAAGATTTTCAAGGACGTGCAAACCCGTTATAAAATCTCCAACCAAACTCCTTCATATATATTTCCTTTTAAAGGTGTTAAACTAAATTCTCAAACTTTGGAGAATTGGTGCAAAAACCTAAATGGCCCATAATTGGCATGAATTTCTTTTTATTGCCTTAAAAAAATTTCGAGCTCTTTTAAACCTCTTTGGACCTCAAATAATAAAATTCCTCAATTTTCTAGGTCCAATTTAAACGGCGGCTTAATCGCAAAGGATAAAAAAAGATCTTTCGTAGCCCTTCGCCATTTTTAAATAAAGCGCACAAACTCACAAAACGGTTCTTACATGCACATCTTTCTTATCAATTTTTATCGCGCTTGGTTCATTTTAAGGATAGGATTGAAGTGAAAACACCCAACCAACATGTGATAAGACAAGCACAATAATCAAACAAATCCATGCATGTGTGAAATAAAGGAAAACATGAGTCAAACATATAGGAAGTAACACTTAATTATATCTTAATGACTCCAAAAATTATCAAGCACAAAGATGACATGATATATTGTCTCAAAACACTATCAAATAGTCACATAAAAAAATGGAATGATGTTGTGACTCGGTCATCCTAAGTGTCTATCCATAAATGTTGCAAACAAAATACAAAAATCTTTTTGGATTTTTCAAAAACTTTATCAAAATAAAATCTTTTTGTATTTTTCAAAAAATTTCCATAAACAAAAATCTATACAAAAATGATACATACTAGCAATAGACAAATAGTGACATCATGAAAATCATCCTATGCTAGTAAACAATTCAAACCTCAATCGTTAGGTGCGGAGGGGTTTTCCAAAGGTGGTGTCAACTTATAAAAAAACTCCATCAAATCTTGTGAAGTTTTGACCAAAAACTTAACTTGCTCACCTAAATGTGCAAACTCTCTCATGTAATCTCTGGGAGCATGTAAAGTATCATGTGTGGGTGCATGTGTGTCAGAAATACGTGTAGAAGCAAATTGTGACACATAACCCAACTTAAAATAAAATTCCCTAAGGTGCCCTCTCTTCTTGCAATGGGAACAAACATAAATAGGCCTAGGAACACCTCTCTCAAAAACTCTAAGACGCGCTCTCCTAATAGGAATAGGACGCCTAGGTGGGTTAGGGTGAGACACACGTGAAGCTAACACTAAAGTGGAAACCGACTCGGATGCTAATTGGGAAGTAGAAGCACCGTCATGACTTATTCCTAACTTGTCACCTTTACCCTTAAGAGCCACCTTTTCAACCTTATTAGGTGGGTTCTCAAAATTGACTTTGACCTCCCTGGCACGTTCGAGATCACTCTCAAGTTGGGATACATGTGTCGTGAGACTAGATAACGTGTTGGTAAAATCACACTTCTCCTTTCTTAAAACCTCCTTCTCTCTCTCCAAATATAAAACCCGATGACCTAAATCTCTATTATACTTCTTTGTTTTCAAGGTCTCGATGTAAAAATCTCTAAAGGCTTTTTGGAGATCACTTTCATCTCCACTTTCACTCTCACTATCTCCCTCACTCGAAGAACACAAATCACTATCATCACTCTCGTGTGCACTCTCGTGAGACAAAGTGGATGTGCTCACACGACTACAAAAAGTGACAACCATCCCATGTGCTAAACCTTTATCGGACTCATCTCCCTCACTATCACTAAGTGTGTCTGGCATGGCTACTTTCTTCCCTTTCTTTCTAAGCCACATAGGAAACTCAAATGACTTATGCCCCTTAGCCCCACATTCAAAACAAGTTACGTTCTCCAAATCTTCCTCACACTCCTCATCTGAGTCATTCTCTTTTTCCCTCTCACCGCTTTCTTTGGCCTTTCCTTTCTTTTTATTTTTCTCAAAAAATCTCTTTTTATTGGAAGAATTACTTTTGTTCAAGTTGAGAAATTTTTTAAAATTTTTCGTAAACAATGCCATATCATTAAAATCAAAGTCTTCCTCAAAATCGGACTCACAAACTTTTTCTTTCTTTTTCTTAAGATGAGTCTTTAAATCAATGCCATTATCCTTAGCCTTAATGGTTTTGGGAAACATGCCAATCTCATAGGTTTGAAGATCTCCTACAAGTTCTTCCAACTTAAGTCACTACACCAAAATGGGTAAATTGTCACTCTTCCAGCGCTTAGCCTCGTCACGGTCAATAACCGTGACACGAAATACGCGTTTTGTGTCACGATCATTGACCGTGACAAGGTCGTGACAAAGTATTGTCACGGTCATTGATCGTGACAAATATCGCAGTAAAAAACTCTTTCCCCTTCTTTTTTCCCCCGCCGTTTCTTCCATCCTTTTTTCTCTCTCTCTCTACGTTGTTGTTGTTGCTGCTGCTCTCTCTCTCTACTTTATGGTTACTCTCTCTCTTCCATTTATATATATATATGTGTGTGTGTGTGTATATATATATATATATATATATATATATATATATATATATATATATATATATATATATATATATATATATATATATATGTGTGTGTGTGTGTGTGTATATGTGCGTGTGTGTGTGTATGTGTGTGTGCGTGTGTGGTGGGTGGGGGTGGGGCAGGGTGGGGGGGTTGTGTGTGTGTGTGAGTGTGTGTATGTGTGTGTGTGCATGTGTGGTGGGTGTGGGGTGGGGAGGGGTTTGGGGCATGGTGGGGGTAGGGGTGGGATTATTATTATTATTATTATTATTATTATTATTATTATTATTATTATTATTATTATTATTGTTGTTGTTGTTGTTGTTGTTGTTGTTGTTGTTGTTGTTGTTGTTGTTGTTGTTGTTAATTAATTATAAATATGAATTTGAAATTTGAAAAAATCGCTATTTTAATTGTAATAAAATTAAAATATGAAAAAATGTCATTAAAATTACAATAGATAGTAATTTATGTAAAACTGTCCTCTAAAGTTGGTTCAGTCTTAATTAGGTTCCTAGCGTGAGTGACATGTGCCAAGTTCATTAGAGGAGTTAATTTTATGTTAAAATTTGGACAAAATTAAAACAATATGATAATTTGAGGGCTCAATTGGGAAAATTAAAACATCAGGGACCCACCACCAAACTTAAGGGACACATATTTTATAAACCCTAAAAATAATAATTTCTTTTACATAACTTTACATACACTCTTAAGAATTCCGATTATGGTGATAACTCATGTAAGATGTTAATTGTGGAGAAAACATACTCTGCTCTATATTATCATGAGACATGTATACATTGTGCATCAATAAGTACAAGACAAATACGAAAGAAGTGACCTGTTAGTTTTAATAATAACCAATAATGATTCACTATTACTTCACATTACTTTGGTGGTGTATTGTTGGGTTTAACCACCACACATGTTACCTTGCATTCTTTACATAAAATTAATTGTGCTGCTTGCGATATATGAGGTATATTTCTATAATATTGAGTATCTTGTTGTAAGAATTAGGGGGTGGGGAGGGGTGGGGGTAGGGTAGGGGGGTTGAGTGTGTGTATGTGTGTGTGTGTGTGCATGTGTGGTGGGTGGGGGTGGTGAAGGGTGGGGGTAGGGGTGGGGCAAGGTGGGGGGGAGGGGGAAGGGATGGATGGGGGGTGGGGGGATCTGTGCGTGTGTGTGTCTGCATGTGTGGTGGGTGGGGGTTGGGGTGGGGGTGGGGCAGGGTAGGGGGAGGGGCAGGGATGGGTGGGGGGGAGGTGTTTAATAGTAACAATTCATTTTTATTTGTAGTAATTTTACATATTTGCATGTCTTCTTTTAATTCATTTTGATATGTACTAATAACATTTTTTGCAGCAAATGTCTCCTTCATGTATTAAGGCTAGGATGATGATGCTAGTTATGATGATGTCGTCTGGGCTCGGTGGTAGCGGAGGCGACAAGGGATCCTCGGCCCCTAGTCTCCCCAAATATGACAAATTAGGGATGCTCATCGAGAACAAGTCGGGGCTATTAGCAAGATCCCTCGAGCTGGTAAAGACGATCATCGACCTGGGGCACATTAGTTGGAAGGAGGTGCCATATGATCTCAAGTTAGCTGTTTGGGTGGCACTACAGGTAATATATTTATATTTATATGGATATTTCAATTTCCATTTCGATATCAATTTCATTTTATATTTATATTTATTTGCAACTAATATTGTATTTGTTGGACAGGAACAATTCAACCTGGATCCAAAGCTACGCGATTCCGTCTTGGAGCAGTTGAGGGAGCAACACAAGACGTGGAAGAAAAATATGCGGACCCGGGTACTTTGGAAAGACACGAGAGTCCACTATCCAATGGCGTGAATACGTCCCGCCGAAGGAGCCGATCTCATTGGCACAATGGCAAAGGTTCATTGATAATGAGATCAGGGAGCGACAATTGGGATCTCGCCAATCGGGAAGGGAAAACCGGGAAAAAAAGACGGACGTACACTACTCCGGCCGGACGTCTTACGCCGAGGTGGAGCATAGGATGATGGTAAGATTTAATTTTTCGATAACTACATAAAATATATTATTCTACATTATTTTACTTTGTGGGGCCGATACTAATTTTACTTTATTTTATTTCAGGGATAGGGAGTGGCCCTGGGGGTAGGCCACATAGGCTCGATACTTATGTGGCTCTTCGAACGAAGAAGGGGAAGGACAAGGAGGTGTCCCCAAGTGTTGCGGCCACGATTGCAAGTAATCCGACAGTTTCCTTTTTGTTAATTACGTTATAATTTTTTAATTTACTTATTTTACTAATAATGTGCTTTTTGTCGTTTAAGGCAAAACTTAAGGAAGTGCATGAGTCGCAGTCTGATGCCGACAAGGCATATTTGTCACAAGACGCACTCAGCCAAGTGTTTGGCTCTGATCACAAGGGTAGGACAAGGGGGTGAGCTCGCGGGTGGCCAAATCTAGGATCATCGGATTGGAGACGAGCGACACCGGGTTGGCTCGAACGGTGGATTCACATGATGCGAAGCTGTCCCATTTGGAGGCGACGGTCCAGGATATGTACTCATTCGTGAAGCGTTCGTTGGGAGAAAACCTTAAGGGTAAAGGGAAGGAGAAGGCGGTGCGGAAGGAGGAGGTGTGGGAGGAAAAGGACGAGAATGTGGACCTCGCTGCTTCATCGCCGAGACGTGCGTACTTTGATGATCCACTTTCCTATTTGGCTCCCTTCAACAGACCGATGTCGACACTTGGTTAGCTGAGCGTGTTTATAATGGACATATTTGATGTCCAACGGATAAGGAGGGGTTGAGGGACCCTAATATCATCCAGGGTGCACTAGTTCATGGACATGAGCTTCAAGACATCGAGTCCAGGGTGCTCGTCACACATGTGATGCCCGATAAGGAGAACTCCCAATTGTGGTTGTGTGAACAATGCGGCACGGCGTATATGAGTGGATGTGTTAATTCGTATATCGTGTGGCCTACTCACCTCCTTAGTGTTAACCATACCCCAGACATTTAGTGACATTGATTTAAGTTTGAATTGAATTGTTTTAAATTATTACATTTGAATTATATTTGGATTATATGGTGATGCATATTCTCTTCATTTTGAATATATATTTGAACTATCTCTATTTTATCTACATATATATAATGTTTGAACAGGTACCACATTGCTATAACAGGTACAAATATACTGCTGGGCAGTGGCAGTGGCCAATATGCCTAGCAGATTTTTTTTCAATTTCGTCCAGAATTGTCACGGTCATTGACCGTGATAAGTCCGTGACAAAGGATTGTTGTCACTGACTTGTCAAGATCATTGACCGTGATAATTTTTTAAACATTATCACGGTCCTGAACCATGACAAACCTTGTCATGGTCAAGGATCGTGACATGATCGTGACAAGTCTAACGAACTTGTCACGGTCATTGACCGTGACAAGTCCGTAACAAAAAAATTTGTCACCCCCAGAATTATCACGATCATTGACCTTGACAAGTCTAACTTGTCAAGGTCAATGACCGTGACAATTCGAAAGATTTGGTGTAGTGAGTGATTTCAAATTTCCCAACGAGTTCAAAACAATGACTTTAGGAATAAAGCATTTTGGAAGAGATCTCAAAATCTTTTTAACGACACGCGTGTTATCAATGACCTCACCCAAATTAAAAGATGTGTTAACAATGTCCGACAAACGTGCATAAAAATCATCAAAGCATTCAGACTCAGATATGATAATATTCTCAAATTAGGTGACCAAATTTTCAAACTTAGATTCTTTAACCGCGTTCGTACCTTCATGTGTCAATTTCAAAACATCCCAAGCCTCTTTAGACGTGGTGCACATCATAATGTGGAGAAACTCATCAGGAGTGATAGCTCCAGAAATAGCACTCAGACCAAGAGAATTAAAATTAGACATTTATAATCATCTTCAGTTCAGGCTGACACGGGTTTTAAAGAGGTGATGTTATTAACAGTGACCGTAGAAGGAGTTCACCCATTTTCATAAAGCAACCAAACACGCTCGTCAATGGATTTTAAACAAGATTTCATACGATCTTTCCAGTAGACATAATTAGACCCGTCAAAAATAGGCATCCGATTATATAAGGGCTCCATAGGAAAGATTGCGATTTTTCAAAAAACTGATTTTTCAAAAAAATCAATATCACATAATTTTGCGAAAAATAGGAATATGCGATAAATTAGCGCAACCAACTCTGATACCAATTTGTAAAACATGTGATACCGATTAAAACTAACTCGCAAGTTTTCAATCAAACCTTATTTAATTCATCCCCTAAACAAGCATCTAAAGTGCGTGTGTCAACCCATAAATAAATATAAAGCATGGGACACAATAATATGTTGAGACACTGATTTCAGGGAAAAAAAACTTTCGGGTAAAACATTTATTTCACTATGAATTAATAAATCGCAACTTACAATTACATAGAGAAATATACAATGGATCAACAAGAAGCCAACCCACAAAGACTTGCAGTCTTGAACTCAGGTAAAGAATACACGCAGCATCGTCCCAGGACTCGCAGCCCAATCTTCAACAAAGAATCTTCACGCAGCAAGATCCTCAATGACACGCAGCCATACGGTGTAGAGACGCACTCCACGAAAGATGAATAAAAACAAAGTGTTCTTGAAAACCAAATTAATTCACTAAAGCATATGGGAGTTTTTTGAATTGAGAAACCAAAAAGGGATTAAACCCTAAAAGAAGAGGCCTAAAAGAATTTTGCTTTCGCAGTTTTTTATGTTCGTCAAAACGCTGTGACTTCTTAATGAAAACGAAACTAGAGAATGAGATTTTATAGAAAATCGTGCCACCTCAAAAATAGAGCTCGTTCGAACGAGATCAGTATGTCGCTCGAACGAAGGACAACTTTCGTTCGAACGAGATCGCGAGACAAGCTATCTCGCACGAACGACATGCTATGTCGCTCGAACGACTGATGTGAAAAAATTATTATTTTAATGTCCGCTTCAACACTTAGAAAAAATACTCATTCTCAAATTTTGACAAAAAAGTCCGCTTTAACACTTAGAAATATTTTGTAAAAATATCCCATAAGCTCTAAGTGAAAAGATATGGTATTAAAGACATAACCTTACCAAAGTACATTTCGCCGAGTCTGGAATGATGAAAAACTTGAGTAATTCGGATCCGTATTTGATGTAGATGTCTCTTGAATGGTGTAGCATTATATGACATAACAAATTGATAACGGACCTATAAAATATGTCCTTACACCTTTGTTTCTGCTAC
Source organism: Sambucus nigra (assembly GCA_949130495.1). NCBI lineage: Eukaryota > Viridiplantae > Streptophyta > Magnoliopsida > Dipsacales > Adoxaceae > Sambucus > Sambucus nigra. Next base: position 642,108,301 of record OX422208.1, on the reverse strand, counting down.
AGAAGCTTTTGAGCTGTTTAGAAAGGGTTATCTGATTCATGTCCACTCAATGCTAATAGACTACAAAATAATCAAATATAACAGATGATTTAAGAACTTAAATAGCAGTGTACTTTATTAAATAGCAGTGTACTTTATTAATAGAAGATGATAAAGTTAGTAAAAACTAACCTTATAAACAGCAGCTTCAAAACCTCCACCCAATGGTAATAGCCAACAAATAAATCAAGTCCACTGCACCTAAAATAAATCAAAATCTAACCATTGTAAACCTAAAATCATTTGAAACCATTGTAAACCTAAATTCGATTAAACCTAAAATTGAAAACCATTCAAAACTTACCAAATAGAAGTGGCGCAGCGACGAGAGAGGGGCGGCGGCGACGGCAGCGGCTAGGGAAGAGGGGCAGCGACGAGGGTATTTAAACTAACCTTGTAAATATCAGCTTCAAAATCAAGTCCAACACTGTACCTAAAAATAATTAAAAATCCAAATGAATATTACAATGCCAAAGCTAGGAAGATCTCCATTTGGAAAAGTAATATTATAAACACACGATTTGGGTTATTTCAAAATGGCCCCTAATTTTCTTTTTCTTGTAAATTATCGCTAAACTACCCACACGGGTTTCTAAGGCAAAATTTAGTAGATTATCAAGAAACCCAAGATATAAAAAAACCATATCACCAAGCTTCAGATCTAACAAAACCCATCAAGGCCTTTAAACAACAAATCTTATAATACAAATAACTAAAATCACAGAAAATAGAGACAATATAATAGAGATAACTAAACTACTCATTTGACCCCTAAACTATTTGGGTTATTCCTAAATAGACCTTATTCATTTTACGGTTGCAAATTAGTCTCCAAACATTCCAAACAGTTATACTGGAGATTTCAAGGCAAAATGTAGCAGATTCTCAAGAAACCAACACTATCCAAATCAGGCAAAACCCATTAAAACCTTTAAATTGCAAATAAAGTAGATATGAACTACTAAAATAAAAAACTAAGAGATTATTACAATAAATGGAAAAACCAACACTATCCTCAAGCATGAGATTATTACAATACATAGCTAAAATCCACAAAAAATAATCAAAAAATAATGAAGATTAAGTAGATATGAACTGAAAAAAATTACCCACGGGGTTTGTGGTTCTCTTTGGCGTGGAAATATATTTTGCTCATAACCCATTATCACCTTTCTCTTTTTCTCTTTTTCTCCTCAATGCCCAATACCTGAAATTCTAATACAAATACCATATTAGCTAAATAAAATTAAAATGAAAACCAAAATACCGAATGATTTAAAGAAAACTCACCAAGAGGAAATCCTAATGTGAAATCAAAACAAAACCATAAATCAGGCCTTGAAGTAATCTACCTTTTGTACAGAGTCGGTTTGGATGCAAGAAGAGGTTTGAGAGGTTGTAAATGGGAGAGAGAAACTGAGGTAGTAGGTTTGTAAGGGAATAGTGAGTGAAAGACGGGACGTTTCGGAGGCTCGAGGCAAACTGGGCATTTGAACTGGGCGGGAGTGTGGGTTTGTTTGGTGAGGTTATCTCTGATTTTGACATATCACAATGTTAAAGTTGTGACGTGGCACAACCTCAGACCTTTAGATCACCCCATAAAATTCAATCTCAACCATTAATTTGTTGGCACTATTCAAACACCCCTCTCCCATATATATATATATATATATATATATATATAGGGTGGCTCTGGTGCTCACCAAATGGTGCGGATCTGGTGCGCACCATTAAATGGTTTGTCAAAACGCCAGCCCCTGTTGTCATTTGGGCCATTTCGTTTTAATACCACAAAACCAGTTCCTAAATCTGATCTCCCTCTCATCAAAATCCAACCCGACCTCCATTAAACCTGAGCCACTCCACCGCATCTGCAAACAGATTGTTCTCACCCAAAGGTATGAACTCAATATCCTTGTATATGCATTTTTACACAGATGTTTATGTGCATTTTTGTATATGAATTTTTGTATGAACTCAAATCTGAATATGCATTTTTATATGAACACAAATCTGAATATGCATTTTTGTATGAACTCAAATCGAAATCGAAATCGTTTGGGTGAAAAATGTTTGGGTCAAAAATGTTTGGAGACAAACTCATATTTTGAATTTCTGAATATACATTTTAGTATATTTGTAGTTTTAAGCATTAATTATTTAATAACTAGGTTTTCTAAATAATCAAATTATTTGAACCAATTATTTTTTTTAATTAACAGCTAGCTTCTAGGTTTTTTTAATTAACAGTTAGTTTCTAGGTTTTTTAATTTTTTTAATTAACAGTTAGTTTCTGGTTTTCTTAATCTTTTTTTTTAATAGTTGAGTTAATATTTTTCAATTCTTTTGCAGAAAATGGACAGTTCGAGCATTAATAAAGAAATGTGGATCGGAGAAAATATGGCTTTTGAGTTTGAGATTGAGCAAAATTTCACTTTAGATATTGTGGGTGATAGAGGGGAATAATATGTTACATTAAATTCGGATGACAATGATAAAGATTTCAACCCTCAAGTGCGGGATAACCTAAAGCCAAAAATAGGTCAAGAGTTCCAAGCCCTTAATAAAGTGAAGAGTTTTTACAACGCATATGCAAAGGTAGCGGGGTTTAGTGTTCGTAATTGGACTGAAAAGAAGGATATAGAGAGTAATAAAATTATAAGGAAGGAGTATGTTCGTTTCAAACAAGGAAAGGGCAAGGTCGTAGATATTCCAGGGAATTTTAGACGTCAGGGTTCCATTAGAGAGGGTTGTAAAGAGAAAATTGCAGTTACGATGCATTCGAGTGGAACATATGTGGTTATTTCATTTGTGGAGGGTCATAGCCACCCGTTGTCGACGCCGAGGAAAACCCATTTTTTGAGGTCTCATCATAGCATAACGAGTTCCCAAAAGTGCTTAACTCAACAGTTTGGAATGATCAATAAACCACCGCACCAACAATTCAACTTTCTTGGAGTGCAAGCGGGTGGCTTTAAAAATATCGAGTTTACGCAAAAAGATTTATACAATCAAGAGAGGGATAGGCGCAATGAATTGAAGGGGCACGACGGAGATATGTTGCACGAGTTTCTTAAACTAAAAGAAGAAAATAATTCGTCTTTCACTTACAAAATTGCAACTGATAGTGAATAACGAATTAAGCATTGTTTTTGTGCTGATGCAATTAGCAAACGAGATTACAAGTCTTTCGGTGATGTGGTAATATTTGATACCACATACAATACTAATCAGTATGGTATGATTTTTGCGCCACTGATGGGAGTGAATAACCATGGGCAGACTATCGGTGGTGATTCAACGAGTTGATGTTGTGTTGTATTAAGTGCACTGTTGTATTGGGTGGTGTTGTATTCAGTGGTCTTGTAATTCAGTTGTATTGCACTTCAACTGTATTCAGTGGTGTTGTATTCTGTCAAATATTGAACTTCAGTTCAATATGAACTTCAGTTGTATTCAGTGGTGTTGTATTCTGTTTGTATTGAACTTCAATTGAGAATTAATGTACGTTGTTGTTTTGATATTAGTATAACTGTTTTTTAATCAATGCTTATGTTTTAATAACTGTTTTAATTTAACAGTTTTGTAACTGTTTTGTTAGTATAACAATTTATGTTTTGTTAGTATAATATTTCATAACATAATTTAACTATTTTGTATAACTATTAGTATAAATGTTTTTAATTTAACAGTTTTGTATAACTAGTGAAGTTAGTAAATGAAGTTAGTATAACTGTAAAACTGTTGAAGTTGGTATAATTGTTACTAACAGTTTTGTATAACTGTTGAAGTTAGTATAACTGTTACTATTAGTTTTGTATAACTGTTAGTATAACTGTAATTTAACAGTTTGTAATTGAAGTTAGTAAATAGAGAAGAGTTGGTATAATTGTTGAAGTTTTGTAATTGAAGTTAGTAAGTGGAGAACAGTTTTAATTTAACTGTTAGTATAACTGTTGTAAAGAAAATGGAGAAGAGTTGGTAACATTATGAAATGGTATAATATCTACCATTTTAAATTTCTAACAGTTAGTATAAAATTCTAACAATTGCGTAATGCCGCTGGCGCGGACCGAAAATAATAAAGGTACATTTCATAACACAATTCAAACTGGATGTTCATTACATAACCCAAACTAGATGTGCATTACATAATATAATTCAAAATGGCACATTACATAACCCAAAGTGGAGTTTCACATTACATAGAGTACTCAATATCCTAAATCGACATCTTAAAAATTAAAATTGCTACAATTACAACCAAAATACAATTGAAACCGAAATACAAATTGTCAAATTTCGTCTCCCAGCCCTCAACTTTTTTGGCAATCTTCTTCTCTAATTTGTCGAACGTCTTCTCTACATCATCAATTTCTTTGCCCAACTTCTTCTCCATTTCTCCAATTTTATTGCCCAACTCCATTATTTTCGCACTAAGATCGCCATATTCAATTTCAACTGCATTCTTTGTGTCAACCGATTTTTGGGAATCCACTGATTTTCCGATATCAATCCAACGAAAAAACCCACAAGAATTTATTTTATAATTAGGGCACGCAACAAAACGTCGCCCTGGATTCCCCGATGTCTTTGATGTTCGCATTTCCGCACGATCTCCGCAATGACATAAAATCTGGGAGTTAGATGAACTTTTAGGGGACTCCATATCCTGAAAATTAAATACATATTTATCAGAAAATATATAACCCAAACAGTTATACAAATTACCTGATTGCTAGAATTTTAACCCAAACAGTTACATGTATACCTGATTGTATCTATCTAGGGTTTATTTCGTCAAAAATGGAGGGAATTTAAATGTAAACCTAATTGATCCAATTAAACTAAAACAGTTATATGTCTCCAAACATTTTTTACCCAAACATCGTCATACCTGTGACGATTTCGATTTGGAGCAGATGTGGAGGTCTGACCCAAACATTTTTGAGTTTGTCTGCAAACATTTTTTACACCCAAACATTTTTTACCCAAACATCTGTCAAAAAATGCATATATAAGGATATTGAGTTCATACCTTTGGGTGAGGACGATCTGTTTGCAGATGTGGAGGAGTGGCTCAGGCTTAATGGAGGTCAGGTTAGGTTTTGATGAGAGGGAGATCAGATTTACCAACCCGGGTTTGTGGTATTGAAACTAAATGGCGTTTTGACAAACCATTTAATGGTACGCACCAGATCCGCACCATTTGGTGCGCACCTGAGCCACCCTCTCTCTCTCTCTCTCTCTCTCTCTCTCTTTGACAGGCTCGTATGCACATTAAGTTTGCACATCATTTTTTTAAAATAGTAAAAGAAATATTTTTGAGCTGATTTTTTTTATATGATATTTAAACATTTCAAGGAACCCATATAAAAAAATTCATCTCAAATTTTTTTTCTATTTTTAAAAAATCGGTCAAACTTTCGTTGTTTTTAAGCACTTCAAAAGATGCAAAAGTTTGACCGATTTTTTAAAAATAGCAAACAAGTTTTTTTTAGCTGAATTTTTTTATATGGATCCGTTGAAATGTTTAAATATCACGTAAAAAAAATCAACTCAAAAATATTTTTTTTATTATTTTAAAAAAATTGGTGTGCGCCAGCATGTGTGTAAACTTAGTGTGCACATGAGCCTGCCTATATATATATATATAGCTCCTGTGCACACTAAGTTTGCACACTAACTTTGCACATTACCTTTTAAAAGTGGTAAAAAAAAAAATTTTGAGTTGATTTTTTTTGTGTGATATTTAAACATATCAAGGAACCCATAAAAAAAAATCAACTCAAAAAAACTTTTTTTGCTATTTTTAAAAAATCGGTCAAACTTTCGCAGTTTTTACGCCCTTTAAAAACTGCGAAAGTTTGACCGATTTTTTAAAAATAGCAAAAAAAGTTTTTTTGAGCTAATTTTTTTTATGTGAGTCCGTTGAAATGTTAAAATATCACATAAAAAAATTGGTATGCGCCAGCACTAAGTTTGCACACTTTTAAAAGGTAATGTGCAAAGTTAATGTGCAAACTTAGTGTGCACAGGAGCCTGCCTCTATATATAGATATAGATATATATATAGGAGAAGGCTCACCTACATCACACTCTATACATCACCCATACATCACACCTAGTTATACCCCCTAAAAAACTTCTTTATTCAAATTTTTATTTTTGTCTTCAAATTAACATTTCAATCAACCCATGTTCCAGAAAATTAGGTCAAAATATATTTTGTAGATATGTTTAAAAAATCCAAGAAGAAACTACTCAAAATATCTTATTTATAAGCGCTTGCGCCAGCAGAATTTTGTTGATTTTTTAAAAATAGCTACAAAATATATTTTGGCCTAATTTTTTGAACATGAGTTGATTGAAAGGTTAATTCAAGAGAAAAATAAAAAAATTGAAAAAAATCCTTAGCGCTTAAAACTAGGTGTGATGTATGCGAGCCTTCATATATATATATATATATATATAAGCAAAAATAAATAATTAAATTTTACCAGTAGAAGAACAATGTACCTAAACAATTGAACAAACACTACATTCAGATGTTTGATTTAATGGAAGAGAAAGAGAGTATTTTGATTAGCTGTACGCATGTTAAATTTTTCTGGATATGGAGGATTAGAACGATAATATTTTGTCAACATTGAGCTTAAACAATGCAATACTTCAGCAATTTCAGGATTATATTTGACAAGTAAACAGAGATCAAGTCCAATGTGTTTCGGAAACTATACAAACGTAAGAAAGAAATAACATAAAACCCACTTCTTCCTCAATATGGTGGGGTCTCCCACACCTTTTTGTTATTCAAAGACTTTTTATGTTGTTAAAAGTTACAACTAGTACGTAAAAAGCTTTTTTACATTTTACTTTAGTTTTGCACAACACTGGCCAGTCACCTTCAACATACACTAAGCAGGCAACCACCCCAGATAGACAGCAACTCAGTCCTCAAGAAGGTAACGACCATACATAACCAGGTAGTTTTTGTTTCAAATTTGTATCGTGTCACCTGTAATGCTATTATGTTTCTCATTAGAGCTGGCGATTATTAACATGCCAAATTAATTGGACCTGACTTTGGCAAGCTCAAGTTTACTGTAACCGAATTGGATCGTTAACAAGTTGGCCCACTAGATGCATTTATACAAATTAGTAGAATAATCGGGCTTCAAATGACATAAACATGTTAAAGTTACAACTTACAAATATGTACACGATATCCGATCAATATAATCTATATAACTATATAAAAATTATTGATCGAAATCTTTTGAGGATGACACGTGGCATTGATATAAATGCAAATTTATACACATGGCAGATTCCATTTTTATTAATTGGCTCTACAATTTTCACATCAAAACGTCTGCCTCAATTCAATTCATTTGTCATCATTTCCAAAGTTAGACTCGAGTTTTTTGCCACGTGTATGCATGCATATGCTCCCTCAATATAATAAATGTGTGCATACATTTCATCTCTCCGCCTTTTCATATCCCCTTTTCTCAACCGTTCATGTCTTCAATGTGCAGAGTTTCTACATGCTCCGGAGATGAAGTCAAAGAGGTTCTTTCAAATATGACGATCTCGAATAAACAGACGGCTCAAGTGGCTTTATTTTTTGTACTATCATTGTTCCAGCGACAACATCCTGAGGGCTAAGGTATGAGTTACAAAATTCTTCAGACGTTTCTGTTGTTTTTTATGGTTTAAAACCATCCAAACCCAACTTATTAAAGGATTTTTTATTCTCTCTTTCGATTCGTATTTCTTTTCAATTTGTTCAAATTCTTCAGTGGAATGCTTGAACAGTTCAATCGGATCTGCAAAAGACCACAAAGAAAAGCTCCCAAAACGTTTCACTTTCTCAAAGTTCACTCTTCACTCATGAAAGATTGCTTCCTCGTATGCATTTTCTATAAAGGTAATTTAATAATATGTATGTCTCTTTGCTACTTTCCTCACTCTCTGTTTATATTATAATTTCAACAGTGTATAGTATGTCCGCGCACAATTCCAAACCATGAGTTCTTGCCACTAGGACCTGATTACTCATTGTATTAGAAAGAAATAAGGAAATAAAGCACTAGAAAACAACTAAATCATTACGTATATAAAGTTATATGTATGTATATTTTCTATAAGCCATAATATCTTAATTTACCAGTAAAAAATATGAGAACAAAAATTCTCAGGCTTCTTTTGAGGGAACAACATGTGACACCCCGCCTAATAAAATACCGGGTGATCAGTCCTATACCAAATTAAAACAGGAATCCCAGTTGGATCATCCTTAGCATCACTGTCGAAAACTTTTTAAAACTAACTAACCACCTAGTATTCCAAAAACTGGTGCCAGTTTTAACTTTTTAATTAAACAAAACAATACATGCGGAATAAAAATATAAACCATTCACACAACTAAATGAAAATAAACCGAATCATAAATACACAACTTGCCGAATAAATCACCGGCCACCAAATAAATAATCCAATACAATTATTCAACACCTGAATGAATTACTCCTGAAAACTGTACCGAGAAGTCTGGGCGACAAGCCCTAAATAAAACTGAGACTACTACAAGATTTCCTACTCTAGGAATGAATGAATGATGCGTCTAATCCAAACTCCTGCTAGCATCCACATGCGCCGCAGCTCCGTGTCCCTGGAATAGAATATCAATCCTGGCATCCCTGTGGCTGGACACCTAAAAGGTTTTGGAAATAGTTTTATAGCAAGGATTAGAACCCAAAACATTTTGAAAATATTTAGCAAGTGAATTAATTGCAGTAATTTAAAATGTATGAATGTGCTTCATATTTAAGTTAGTGTCGCACTCCCTTGTGGAACATTCTCACCCCTCCACTATTGTGCACACCTACCGGTTACCTTAACCCCACCTAGTTGTACTACCCCGTCCAACTAGTCCTGGTATAACCTTCCCTTGCCATACTACTCTAACCCGAGTATAATAATTCTTGAATTATAAGTTATTTCACAATTAACTTAATTAATTCCGCTTAAATAGCAGCATATAACCGTGTCACAAGTTATATAAAGTAAATATATCACACACTGTATTATTCCCACAAATGATTAACTTAATTAATTTCTCATTAATTAATTGCATATAACTGTAACCCGAGTTATATAAAGTAGATACATCACACAATGTATTATTCACCCACATATAATATTTACTACCATATTAGACGTACCTCTACTAACATCCACACATATATTATACGTGTATCCATCCTTCCGAGTATACCCTCACCGGATGATTCCCTCTAAAATGCTATCTCACTAGGTGTGCTCACAAAACCTAGTTTCCCCAAGTTGGAATCGCTCACCAACTTGGACCAAAATATAAACGAAGTGAAGGCGGTCATATTCCTTCCCTGAAAGTGTGATAAATCCCTCACCCATATATACCGGACGCTATGACCTGGGGATATACTCGCCCTACTCCTCAAGCTAGGGGATTCACCCACATCGCGCAACCTCCCTTGATAGCATTAGAGTATATAAATTTAATAAATATCTAGTCACTGATATTTACCATCACACACAATTATATACACATATATATATATACTATCACTACCCGTATATATATATATATTATGAACCCCGATTTTTACCGTGTACTCAAACTCCTGCACACTGCCTGTAATTTAATGTCCAATACATACACGTATATATATATATACTATCACTACACCGTATATATATATATATATATATATATATATATATATATATATTAATAACCCCGGCTTTACCATGTACTCAAAATCCCATACACTGCCTGTAATTTCCTGAGTCTGTGGCCCGACTCAATGTAATTAATTTTCTCGCTTAATAACTTATCCTCTTCCCGAGTCTATGGTCCGACTCTAATATAATTAATTCACACCTCAATTAATATAATACTTTCCCCGAGTTTATGGTCCGACTCTTCTTAAATTAATTAACACACATTTTAATTTAATACCTCCCCGAGTCTATCGCCCGACTCTAATTAAATTAATTAACAAATTAATTAATCAACCCAAATTCCGAGTCTGTGGTCCGACTCTAATATAATTAATTATCACATTAATTAATAAGTACTCTTCACGAGTCTACAATCCGATCCTGATTAAACGAATTATCCCACCCATTAATTTAATCATACCCGAGTCTACAAACCGACTTTAATTAAATTAATTAACACCTTTATTAATTTAATCCTACCCGAGTCTACAATCCGACTCTAATTAAATTAATTATCGCATTTATTAATTTAATAACTTGGTGTCACTCAACCATTGTCCCTGGACTCACTTACTTGGCCCGTAACTTAATATTTCCCGAGTCTATATCCCGACTCAAAATTATTTAGTTTATCTCCAAACTTAATTCACTACCTTGGGGTCGCATGACCCATATACCCGGATTCACTCACTTGATCCGTACCTCACTATTTTAGAATAAAATCTCTCAAATTCATCCATTTAATGTCCCACATAACTTCATCCTAATCCCAATTACTTTCTCCCATAATTGCTAGGAATATTTGTTTCACAATTATTTGTCACTAATAAATGTATGGAAGTTTAATTTATAATTAATTCCTCCCTTATATCTCACCCAGGCCGAACTGGCCAGAATTTCCCACCATCGATCGATCGATGCCAATCGATCGATCGATCCCTTCGTTACAGCTCTGCCTCCCCCTGTTTTCCACCATTAACGAACCTCAAGGTTTCTAAACCAGAATTTAAACCTCTAATTACATCATCCCATCATCTACACATGGTTAATCCACATCCTATTCATCATAGAGATCATTAAGATAATCAACCCCTCTAATTATCTCATAATTTTCGAAATGGGTCTTTCTCCATAAAATTCAATTATCTGTTTCAAATCCCAAATTCCAGATTCGATTTCCACTCTTTTATGTTCTGAAATTTTCGTTCAAATCATATATACATATTCAGATATCAATCACCCATCTAAATCTTACTTTGAATCTCATTCAAGTATTTCAAAAACAAAAACCCCATTTTGTACCCATTTACACCCAAAAACGAATTTTCACACCCACATCACCATGATATGAATTGATTATCATGCTTTAAGAATCAAAACAGTTAACCACTTTCCTGAAAGTGTTCGTAGTGTGTGATTCTGTTGGCGTAGTTGGCTCCAAAATCCTCAATTTGGCTTTTGCTAAGCTTTCCCCCAATTTCCCTCTCAAGCCCTAGGCTTAGATTTGATGGCTGCTGATTTCCTAATCTCCCCATTAGGTTAAAAACCCTTAATCCCGTTTTTCACCTAATGGGCTTAATTAAAGTGGCCCAACTCACCCCGTGTGGGCCCGGCTATGCCCAAAAATACCCTGAGACCCAATTACTACCCCCGGGTACTCTTTTCTGACTATCTCGACCCATCCGGACTCAACCGCGCAGTCAGAATTGACATCCGAATTAATTTATAAAAATCCTTATCTCACACCCCATTAAGTCTATACCGACTCCCGGCTGGAATAAGTGCATACCCCGTCATTAATACCCGAAATGACGTAATTAAATTATTACTATTCACTTAGTAAATAAATTTCCCTAAACATTAACCATTTACTCCTCGATTAATATTTAAATATGTATATTGTCATAATTAATTCAATTAAAATTACAACACACCAGTAATTTAAAATCCCGAATTAATTAAATATTAAATGCACAAAAGTACGGGATGTTACATACTTTCCTCCTTACAAAGGAATTTCATCCTCGAAATTAAGATAAACCTAGTGATCCAGTATTCACATATTACTCACTAGTCAAGTGCCACCAAGCCCGCTATATCTATCCCATCCGATTCTAACCATACGTTACACAAGTATGCATTTAACTTTACCAGGGCGCCCATACACCCTATACCCGTGCTTAACCGCACAAAATTTTGCCTTAATTAACCCGGGTGCCCATACACCCTATCCCGCGCTCAACTGCACGAAAGTTACCCGACTGTGCTAGTTGTAACCCGTAATATAAGTTCGAACCCGTAGTCATATCACATATACATATATTTACTTATATAATTACTGCCCGGGTACTCAACCCGTGCTACGTCCAACTATCTCCCCATAAATACTTATCTCTCATCACAAAAGAATATACGCTTACCCTTATGCTACCAAAGACAACATAATACCGCGCCCTTACTACCACTAGTCCTTGCGCAAAATAAACCCCGAGCTATCTCTCTCTTTGCTCGAAAATCAATTCTACCACCTTGATTCACTTCATTAAACATCCCCACTTATCGGGATAAAATGTTAGAACACAAAACCTCACTATGTGCCATCGCACCACACAATACCACATATATACATCCACATATATATAGGCTATACGCCCTCTCCGGTTATACCTAGTACCAACCATACCCTGGTGTCGCGGACACCAAAATTTTAACTCCACTATCCACAATAGTTAAATTCCATCGCTATCCAGCCGACGTTTAAAAAGTATTATCAACCCTACTCCCATAATTCTCGAAAGTAGAAATTCCTCGCATAATTCAACAAATCACTCTGTGTACGCCTCCACTCTCCCATGAAGAACACTAAGGAACTCCGCTACCCTACGGAAGGTTTACCCACATGCTATGGCTGCTACCGCCAACGCACCCACTAAGTTCGACTCACCTGCGAACTCTAGTGAAAAATAAGTCTTATACTGTGACATCCTCTTTGTCACTCAACAATATACCCCACGCCCCTAGGGTAAAATAATTACTTCTATACTCCAGCTGCATCGGCTGGTTCTCGATTTCTGGAGCAGCTTCTCCCTGCCCGAATGCACCCGTGATTTGCTTTTGTGTCTGTACATCCAGGACCTCGTCCTGTAGTTGACCCCTGCCTCGCTTAAGGCAATATCTCTTCATGTGTCTCGCTTTTCCCACAAACTAAACACTTTCTAATATGTTCACCCTTCCACTGATCCCTTCCATGCCAACCTCGTTGGAATTCCTGGCCATCCCGCCAATAGCCTCCAGTTCTAGATCGTTTGGCATGATTTCCTTGCCGGAAATCCTGCCCCTGATCTCCCCAAGTCTTCTGTTGGGATACCCCACTGGTATTGTTCCCTTCTGCCTCATCCGACTGGCTAATCCCCACTCCCTTCCCGCTTCCTTTCGTGTGGAAGCGATATTCCCAACAGTGCCAGAGTGTTGCGTTAATGACATCAGTATAACTTATTAATGCGGAATTATCAATTAAATGTTGTCTGATTCTCCAGACAAACCCATCCATAAACTTTTCTTCCTTTCTCTTTTCCTCGCTTTCCTCATCCGGTAAAAATTTTGCCAATGTGTGAAATCTTCCTCGTAATCGACCACTGAATGGTCTCCCTTTGAGTCTCCTCACAAAATTTTCTCTTCATTTCGATCTCGACCGTTGAAGGAAAAATACTTGCGGTCGAACCGCACCCAAAACTCTGCGGTAGCTAGTGTGTCCCTTTCCTCAACTTGTGGTGATCGACTCCCACCACTGTAGCACCGCTCCCACTAACTAAAAGTGGTTAGCATTTACTTTCGTACCCCATCGCAATCTCCCATGAGTAGGTGACGCTGGTTACCTCCCTTCCTTGACACTCTAGTACTACACCTGAACCCCCTCGCAACTCTGGTGGGTTCCCGCTAAAATAACCTCTCTTTCTTGCTTCCACCCTGACGACTCCGCGTGAGTCTGAACACCCGGCACCACTAACACTTACGGTTGATCCCGTGGAAAGTACCCTGCCGTTGTGACCACCGTTGCTCCAACTTCCTGTGCCACTACTTCAGTTACCTAAGCTGCCAAAATCATCCCTGACCATTGCTGTGGTAACTCTTGCTCCTGACGAGCCTCCCTCGCCTCATCTCCCCCTGTTGCCCTAGCTGCTCTCTCCTGGGCGTCGTCTGGAATGAGAACCGAATTGGTATGAGTTCACTTTCAAATATAAATTTCGCAGAAGAACGTATATGCGCATACGTATGAGAATACAACAATCCTATGATAGGGCTCTATATCAAAGACTGCTAAGACGAAACGTGAAAAGCCGCACAGATCCTAAGGACACTAGAACCTGATGCTCTGATACCATCTGTGACACCCCGCCTAATAAAATACCGGGTGATCAGTCCTATACCAAATTAAAACAGGAATCCCAGTTGGATCATCCTTAGCATCACTGTCGAAAACTTTTTAAAACTTACTAACCACCTAGTATTCCAAAAACTGGTGCCACTTTTAACTTTTTAATTAAACAAAACAATACATGCGGAATAAAAATATAAACCATTCACACAACTGAATCATAAATACACAACTTGCCGAATAAATCACCGGCCACCAAATAAACAATCCCATACAATTATTCAACACCTGAATGAATACTCCTAAAAACTGTACCGAGAAGTCTGGGCGATAAGCCCTAAATAAAACTGAGACTACTACAAGATTTCCTACTCTAGGAATGAATGAATGATGCGTCTAATCCAAACTCCTGCTAGCATCCACATGTGCCGCACCTCCGTGTCCCTGGAATAGAATATCAATCCTGGCATCCCTGTGGCTGGACACCTAAAAGGTTTTGGAAATAGTTTTATAGCAAGGATTAGAACCCAAAACATTTTGAAAATATTTAGCAAGTGAATTAATTGCAGTAATTTAAAATGCATGAATGTGCTTCATATTTAAGTTAGTGTCGCACTCCTTTGTGGAACATTCTCACCCCTCCACTATTGTGCACACCTAACAGTTACCTTAACCCCACCTAGTTGTACTACCCCGTTAAACTAGTCCTGGTATAACCTTCCCTTGCCATACTACTCTAACCCGAGTATAATAATTCTTGAATTATAAGTTATTTCATAATTAACTTAATTAATTCCTCTTAAATAGTAGCATATAACCGTGTCACAAGTTACATAAAGTAAATATATCACACACTGTATTATTCCCACAAATGATTAACTTAATTAATTTCTCATTAATTAATTGCATATAACTGTAACCCGAGTTATATAAAGTAGATACATCACACACTGTATTATTCACCCACATATAATATTTACTACCATATTATACGTACCTCTACTAACATCCACACATATATTATACGTGTATCCATCCTTCCGAGTATACCCTCAGCGGATGATTCCCTCTAAAATGCTATCTCACTAGGTGTGCTCACAAAACCTAGTTTCCCCAAGTTGGAATCGCTCACCAACTTGGACCAAAATATAAACGAAGTGGAGGCGGTCATATTCCTTCCCTGAAAGTGAGATAAATCCCTCACCCATATATACCGGACGCTATGACCTGGGGATATACTCGCCCTACTCCTCAAGCTAGGGGATTCACCCACATCGCGCAACCTCCCTTGATAGCATTAGAGTATATAAATTTAATAAATATCGAGTCACTGATATTTACTATCACACACAATTATATACACATATATATATGCTATCACTATCCGTATATATATATTATGAACCCCGATTTTTACCGTGTACTCAAACTCCTGCACATTGCCTGTAATTTAATGTCACACACAATACATACACGTATATATATACTATCACTACACCGTATATATATATATATATATATATATATATATTAATAACCCCTGCTTTACCATGTACTCAAAATCCCATACACTGCCTGTAATTTCCTGAGTCTGTGTCCCGACTCAATGTAATTAATTTTCTCTCTTAATAACTTATCCTCTTCCCGAGTCTATGGTCCGACTCTAATATAATTAATTCACACCTCAATTAATATAATACTTTGCCCGAGTTTATGGTTCGACTCTCCTTAAATTAATTAACACACATTTTAATTTAATACCTCCCCGAGTCTGTCGCCCGACTCTAATTAAATTAATTAACAAATTAATTAATCAACCCAAATTCCGAGTCTGTGGTCCGACTCTAATATAATTAATTATCACATTAATTAATAAGTACTCTTCACGAGTCTACAATCCGATCCTGATTAAACTAATTATCCCACCCATTAATTTAATCATACCCGAGTCTACAAACCGGCTTTAATTAAATTAATTAACACCTTTATTAATTTAATCCTACCCGAGTCTACAATCCGACTCTAATTAAATTAATTATCGCATTTATTAATTTAATAACTTGGTGTCACTCAACCATTGTCCCCGGACTCACTTACTTGGCCCGTAACTTAATATTTCCCGAGTCTATATCCCGACTCAAAATTATTTAGTTTATCTCCAAACTTAATTCACTACCTTGGGGTCGCATGACCCATATACCTGGATTCACTCACTTGATCCGTACCTCACTATTTTAGAATAAAATCTCTCAAATTCATCCATTTAATGTCCCACATAACTTCATCCTAATCCCAATTACTTTCTCCCATAATTGCTAGGAATATTTGTTTCACAATTATTTGTCACTAATAAATGTAAGGAAGTTTAATTTATAATTAATTCCCCCTTATATCTCACCCAGGCCGAACTGGCCAGAATTTCCCACCATCGATCGATCGATGCCAATCGATCGATCGATCCCTTCGTTACAGCTCTGCCTCCCCCTGTTTTCCACCTTTAACGAACCTCAAGGTTTCTAAACCAGAATTTAAACCTCTAATTACATCATCCCATCATCTACACATGGTTAATCCATATCCTATTCATCATAGAGATCATTAAGATAATCAACCCCTCTAATTATCTCATAATTTTCGAAATGGGTCTTTCTCCATAAAATTCAATTATCTGTTTCAAATCCCAAATTCCAGATTCGATTTCCACTCTTTTATGTTCTGAAATTTTCGTTCAAATCATATATACATATTCAGATATCAATCACCCATCTAAATCTTACTTTGAATCTCATTCAAGTATTTCAAAAACAAAAACCCCATTTTGTACCCATTTACACCCAAAAACGAATTTTCACAGCCACATCACCATGATATGAATTGATTATCATGCTTTAAGAATCAAAACAGTTAACCACTTTCCTGAAAGTGTTCGTAGTGTCTGATTCTGTTGGCGTAGTTGGCTCCAAAATCCTCCATTTGGCTTTTGCTAAGCTTTCCCCCAATTTCCCTCTCAAGCCCTAGGCTTAGATTTGATGGCTGCTGATTTCCTAATCTCCCCATTAGGTTAAAAACCCTTAATCCCGTTTTTCACCTAATGGGCTTAATTAAAGTGGCCCAACTCACCCCGTGTGGGCCCGGCTATGCCCAAAAATACCCTGAGACCCAATTACTACCCCCGAGTATTCTTTTCTGACTATCTCGACCCATCCGGACTCAACCGCGCAGTCAGAATTGACATCCGAATTAATTTATAAAAATCCTTATCTCACACCCCATTAAGTCTATACCGACTCCCGGCTAGAATAAGTGCATACCCCATCATTAATACCCGAAATGACGTAATTAAATTATTACTATTCACTTAGTAAATAAATTTCCCTAAACATTAACCATTTACTCCTCGATTAATATTTAAATATGTATATTGTCATAATTAATTCAATTAAAATTACAACACACCAGTAATTTAAAATCCCGAATTAATTAAATATTAAATGCACAAAAGTACGGGGTGTTACACCACATCATGTCTATGATTTTTGCCTCCTCTATAATGGCTTCTCCACCATCATCTCATCCTATGAACACCGCTCCACTTTAGGCCTTAGGAACAAATATCCACCCCTAATAAATCAACAAAAAATGGCATTTTTCTAAGTTAGAATATTTTATTATTATCAATAATCCGACTAAAAATATGTGTTCATTATTAATTTATTGTGACCAATTAATGCTAATTATGTTCCCTAGCGACTTATGGACATTGTGTATTGTTTTGACCTGTTTGATTTGTCAGTGTTGTTGTCTGCTTTTATAGATATTTCATATTTGCTCAATTATATTTGTGTGTTTTAATATAGTAGCTATGTGTGGGTTATTTGTGCCATCCAAATAACAAAATAGATTATAATGATTTGAGAACATATTTGCCTTTATTTTTACGGTTTCATTTTTGCATTATTATTAAGTTTTCTATTTAGTATTGTTTTACAAATGTTTTCAACATTCTATGTATGTGATTTAAGGCAAAAAGAAATTATAGAATCATTTTTGCAACCACAAACAGTTTCAAAATTTTCATAAAGAATAGTTTGATAGAAATACTATGGGGTTTTTAAAGTTGGATCAACCCTTATTTTATACCAATATATATAGTTGCTTTAATTTTGTGAAATATTTATATTTCATATTTCATAATTTACAATAAAAGAAAATTTTCAAAAAGCTGGTGCATAGAGTTGAATGCTTGGTACTCTTTTCACATATCTTGAGGCACAATCGGGCTTACACCCATATTTATTAGGGTAATTAGCGAAACATTTGGTTTTTGAAAACCTGAAGAATTTATAATTACATTTTCAATGTCTAAGGATTATTATTTTGGTCGTATATTTAACATAAAAGAATGTAATTTTACAAAGAACAATACCATCCATATCATTTTATATATTGATTTAATATCAAGTTTTATTTATTTAAAATAACATTACCATAATCGGCATTAACTTAATCAACATATTTTTTTTAAAAACGCTATCAAAATGAATAAATATAATTTCTATAATTCGATCCAAAACATTGGTTTATTAATTTCTTGACACTTTTTTAGTTATGGTATTTAACTCTCTCCCCCCTCCCCCCCTCTTCGTTCATAAGATTTAGTATGTTGTCCTGTAGACATTTGTTTATTCTACAAAAACTTTACGCCTCTCACCAGACTTCTAATTGTTTCGTTTGGTTGATTTTGCACCAGGGATTATGTGACGGACTATATTTTATCAAAAGACCTGAGTGACTAATAGTTGATCATGCATGTCTGCATATTCATTCATATTTGTTCCTTTATATGAAACTCTTGGTTTGTTATAATTTCAATATTTTTTTTGTTCAAAATATACCTAATTTGGGTGTCTTATTTCGTAGCCATTTGTTATTCATTCTGCAGGCTAGATGTTGTCAAGTATATTGTAGATAATGCTATTATAGAGGCTATATTTTGTATGCCTCAAACATTAAATATTATGAGTTTACTACTATTTGAAACATTCTTGGACATTAAAGAGAAAACCATCAAGCTCAACGGTTTTTATATGAGAACTTCATATCCTTTTCCCATTAAATATTCCATTTTGAAAAAATATTTGAATTTTTAGGGTCAGCGAATTTTGAAACATGGATAGGATTAGTGGTCCCTGGTTTGCAGAGAATTGTAGTTATTTTATTGGAAAAACACACAAAGATATTATTGGTAAACCATTTTTAGGTATCATGTTACAATTCACATTCTCCATCTTAAACATATATTTGAATAGTTAGTTTTGTATAGCATCTGTTGATCCCAAATTTAATCTGCTGACATGGCCCAATTGAGTGAAGACATATGGCAATCTATGTGGCAACAACAAATATTTTCGAGGAACTCAGACGCTCCGAGAAACCATACTACAACAAGGAACACTGCTTCCCCGAGGAACTCATACGCTCTGAGGAACAAGAACTCTTCGAGGAACTCTTAAGTACCGAGAAGCTTAGGCGGTCCGAGCTACACCTCGAACAAAGCAATAATAGCGGGATAACCAACAGTTCAATTGATTCATTAAACGCTTATCATTCAGACGCACACGCTTAAGGGGCATTAAATGTATTACCCGTTCATATGTACCTCATTTAATGTATTACCCTTTCACATTACAGCCTCAGGGATATAAATACATTGTACAATCCTCATTGTAAAGGGACCCCCGGATGGGATTTTCTTGATAGAACTTGTAATCGAGAATTCCCAAAACACTCAGCAATAACATAACAGTGGACGTAGGTCATTCTTATAAGGCTGAACCACTTTAAAAATTCTTTGTCTCATTTATTTATCTATGATTGAATAATTAGAGTGATCTAATTTTTTACATCAACAGATTGGCGCCGTCTGTGGGAAACGACTGGTAATATCGTTTTTCACCAGAAACAATCCATCACAAATGGTTGATATTCCTGAATCCAGCAATCGCAACGCTGGAACCCCTCCAAATCCATCTACTCCGCCAAATATTCCAGATCTGGCTGGAATAATGACAAATCTGGCTCAGGGCCAGACCGTCATGCAAGAAACAATGCGACAACTCATCCAAACTCTCCATGGCTGTGCGTCAGCCCATTCAGGACCACGAAGTATTCAAAGAAACACCCGTGCACCATCCTCGCGTACTAGGTGTACCAGTTCATATCGCAATGAGGAGTCTGAAGATTTCTCTTATCAACCTGGACGAACTTCGTCAGTGCGAGCCACAGATACTGAACAACGTGTCACTCTCTCTCCAGAAAGGACTAATGCGCTAGAGAGGTTAAGCAGGGTATCACCTTTTGATCGATTAGGACTTGGAAGGAATAGAAGTCCTCCTAAAGTCGTATCGAGGAGTTTTCGACGACCATCAGATTTAAGGGAAGGATTTGCCCAGTCGCGACCAGCTGCTTGTCAAGATAGATCCTATGAGCGACTAGTTGCTCGTCAAGATAGATCTCAGGAAGCCACTTCAACGCGATCAGCTGCTCGAACCAACAGGCCCGAGGAAGGGAATGATGCGTGGAAAGGCTTTATTCAAAGGATGGAGGATAAATTAGGGGAAATGGCTAAGGCTAAGAATCCTCTACAATGAACCTTTGTTCGAGGAACACCTTTTATCCAGGCCATTGTAGATTTTCCAACACCCTTAAAGTTCAAAGCACCTGTTGTGACTCCCAAGTATGATGGAAAGACTGATCTTGTTCTCCATATAGAACAATACCAAGCTACAGTCGACATCTATGCTGTTCCAGATGAGATGAGATGAGATGCAGAGCATTCTCGGGAACTCTTACCGGATCTGCTCAAATATGGTATAATAATCTTTCTCGGGGTAAGATCTCAACCTTTCTTCAACTGGACGAGTTATTCATTGGTAATTTTTTCTTTGGAGCAAAGCCAGTTAAACGAGTAGTACATTTGTTAAGTGTTAGACAAAAGGCTGGGGAGATTACCAGAGATTATATAACTCGTTTTAATAATGAGAAACTTGAAGTCATTGATTATGAGGAGAAGACAGCTATTACTGCCTTGATGAGTGGACTACTGCCGAACAAGTTGTACTACACTTTGGCCAAAGATCCACCTAGAACCATGTCGGACCTGATGGGAAAAGCATCCAAGATTATGAACGCCGAGGAGGCTATGGCTGCAAAGAAGAATATTGATGCAAAATAAACCAAGGTGGAAGGTGATAAAGCTAAGAAGAAAGAGCATAAGAACAATGGTAATGACAAACATTCAAAAAGTAGGTCGGTATGGGATGTAATGAAGAAATATGATAGTTATACTCCTTTAAAGAAGGATATCAACCATGTTCTCGAGGAAATCAAGAACAACGAGGAACTAAACTGGCCAGAGAAAATGAACGCAGACCCTGACAAGAGGAATAAGGCAAAGTATTGTGAGTTTCATAAAGATCATGGCCATATGACCAAGAATTTCATAGCTCTTCAGAATGAGATTGAAACACTCATCAGACGAGGAAAGTTATCGAAGTATGTTGATCGTGGAAACGAAAGAAGAAACAATGACCGAGCAAGAGAAAGGTATAGATCTCCTCGTCGAGGAGAGGAGAACAAGAAAAAAAACCATGAAGTTGATCCAGAAGATGACCCTGATCTTCCCAAGAGACCAAGGCAGCCAGAACGAGAGGTATTTTCAATACACTTTGGGTCATTTGACTGTAATGTTATTACAGGTGGAGATGCAGGAGGAGGAGACCTTACTGCAGAGAGAAAAGCTTACCTCGGTGAGGTTCAAGCTTGCTCGTACATTCAGCGAATAAATCTAGCTGAGGAGGATCGCTCGAGAAAGGTGGACAAGGAGAAATTGGTCGTCGGTTTCTCAAAGAATGACCTCGCAGGAGTTTTGTATCCTCATGATGACCCATTGGTGATCAAAATGAGGATGAAGGAGGTAATGATTTCAAGATTACTAGTCGACAATGGTAGCTCGGCAGACATCATGTTCTACTCGTGCTTCGATAGTTTAAATCTAAATCTATCTCAACTGGAGCCTTACCACAGACCCCTCATCGGTTTTGCTGGCGAGAAAGTATTTCCACTTGGGACGATCAAGTTGGATATATTCATTGGTACGTGGCCTGCTTGTCGGACAGAAAGAATACGTTTCTTCGTGATAGATAAGAATGTTCAATCATCGTACAATATCATCATGGGAAGAGTAGGATTAAAGAAGTTCGAGGCTGTACCATCTACAGTGCATCAGTGCCTAAAATTTCAAACAAACTTTGGAGTAGGAGTTGTGAAAGGTGATCAGAAAGTAGCTCGGGAATGCTATTATTCATCCGCCGAGCAAGAACAACTGGAGGAATCAAGGAAAAAGACTACTACCTATCAGGTGGATGAAGATGCAGAAATTGAAACATTGGATCCTAGAGATAAGTCTCAACTCTTGAAGGGTCAAGTGGTGGAAGTTACTCAAAACATCATTCTAGACGACGAACACCCTGAGCGAACTACTCAAGTAGGTTCATCGTTGGAAGCCTCATTAAAACAGGAATTGATAACTTTCCTTAGAAGCAGAAGACAAACTTTTGCATGGAGTCATGAAGATATGCCTGGGATAGACCCAAACTTCTTATGTCACAAACTCAATGTGAATAAGGAGATCAAGCCTGTGAAGCAGAGAAGAAGAGTATTTAGTCCCGAGAAGAATCAAGCTATACAGGAGGAAGTCGAGAAGCTCTAGAAATCTTGCTTCATTGAAGATGTTAAATATCCAGATTGGTTAGCCAATGTGGTGATGGTAAAGAAGAAAAATAACAAGTGGAGGATGTGTGTAGACTTCACCGACCTCAACAAAGCATAGCCAAAGGATCATTTTCCACCATCGAATTGATCAACTGGTGGATGATACCTCGGGACACGAGTTGCTGAGCT
Organism: Sambucus nigra; assembly: GCA_949130495.1. Classification (NCBI taxonomy): domain Eukaryota; kingdom Viridiplantae; phylum Streptophyta; class Magnoliopsida; order Dipsacales; family Adoxaceae; genus Sambucus; species Sambucus nigra. The sequence continues at coordinate 642,085,155 of OX422208.1, read as the reverse complement.
TCATAGATGCTTATTCTGGTTACAATCAGATCAAAATGAAACCTGAAGACAAGGAAAGTACTTCTTTCATTACCCCTAGGGAACTTATTGTTATAATGTTATGCCTTTTGGTTTGAAAAATGCAGGTGCGACATATCAGTGGCTGATGAACAAAGTCTTTGCTGAACAAATCAGTTGCAATATGGAAGTCTATGTTGACGATATGCTGATGAAAAGCAAGAAGGCTGCCGATCATCTAGTTGACTTAAGTCAGACTTTTGATCAACTGGATAAATATCAAATGAAGCTGAACCCGACGAAGTGCATATTTGGAGTAAGAGAAGTCATGTTCCTCGGGTACATTGTTAATTAACGAGGCATTGAAGCAAATCCTGAAAAGATCAAAGCTCTATTAGGGCTGCGATCTCCAACGACGAAGAAAGAAGTACAGAGTCTCACGGGATGAGTAGCAACACTCAACAGATTTGTGTCACAAGCAACTGATAGATGTCTCCCATTCTTCAAGACACTCAGAAAGATTTTTGAGTGGAATGATGAATATGAGAAGGCTTTTCAAGACTTGAAGAAATACTTGGGAGCACCTCCACTGTTGTCCAAGCCGGTGATGGGAGAAAAATTGTATTTGTACCTTGCAGTGTCCGAGAATGCAGTTAGCTCGGCGTTGATCAGAGTGGAGAATGGAGTGCAAAAACCAATTTACTACACAAGTAAGGCCTTCCGAGGAGCATAGATCAGATATCCAAGGCTGGAAAAGTTAGCACTGGCGTTGATTGAAGCGAGTAGGAGAATGAGGCCATACTTCCAGGCTCATACCATAGTAGTATATACTGATATGCCATTGAGGCAAGCCCTTCATAAACCAGAAAAATCAGGGAGATTGATGTACTGCATAATAGAACTCGGTGAATATGATATAATTTATGAACCCAGATCATCGCTAAAAGGGAAGGCTGTAGCAGATTTTATAGCGGAGTTCACCTATCCTGATACCCCCGAGGAGCAAAAGTTGCTCGCTGATCAACTTGTGGATGTTACAGGATCAACAAACACAAGCTCAGACCAATTCTGATTGGTAAAATGGCGTGTGGATGTTACAGTATGTGGCGTAGGGAAAGTTGTGAGCACTCCGGACGAGGAACAAAAGTTGCTCACTGATCAACCTGTGGATGTTACAGGATCAACAAACACTATCTCAAACCAATTTCGATTGGTAAAAGGGAAAGTGGATGTTACAAGATCATCAAATTCGAGCTCAGACCAATTCCGATTGGTAAAAGGGCAAGAAGAGATGACCGACGAAGAGAAAGAAATATCCAGGGAGGATGAAAGGAAGCAACAAATATTTCACCGAGGAACTCTGACTGATCAGAAATTTGAAGACGAGTTAACTATATGGAGGCTATATGTAGATGGTTCATCTTGCACTACAGGATGTGGCACGGGGATAGTTTTGAGCACTCCAGACGAGGTCGACATGGAATACGCCCTGCGTTTCCAATTCAAAGCTTCCAATAATGAGGCTGAGTATGAGGCCATGATTGCAGGACTTAGTTTGGCAAAAATTATGGAGGCGCAGCAGATTATTGTCTTCAGTGATTCTCAATTGATCGTAAATCAAATGTTGGGAGTATATGCAGTTAGAGAAGAATTAATGATCAGATATCATGCAAAGGCAAAGGAGCTGGTGTCAGAATTTGCCGCTATTCAGCTGGTCAGAATACCAAGAATGGAGAATGCGAGAGCAAACGCCCTAGCTCGACTAGCATCAGCTACTCACACCGAGCTACAACGAACAATCCCAATTGAAGTGCTAGCTGGTCGGAGTATAGATGAAGATCTGACGATGAACTTTATTACCCTTGATTTAGGACCATTTTGGATGGATCCCATCAGGGCATATATTGAAGAGGGAGAATTACCAATTGACAAGCTCGCAGCCAAGAAATTGAAGTTTAAAGCTACTCGGTATGTATTAACTAATGGTGTTTTATATAGACGAGGAATTACGGCAGGTTTGCAGAGATGTGTACATCCCTCCGAGGTGAAAGAATTGATTGAAGAAATCCATTAAGGGTCCTGTGGAGCACATGTAGCAGGTCGGATGCTTTTACAAAGGGTGATGACGCAAGGATACTACTGGCCGACGATGAGGGCTGATTGTATAGCCTATGCCAAGAAATGTGACAAGTGCCAGCGCTTTTCCTCCATCCGAAGAACTCCACAAGAATTGTTGACACCCATAACTTCCCCTTGTCCATTTTCCATGTGGGGAATTGATTTGGTTGGGCCATTGCCAATGACTCGAGGAAGATTCAAATACCTCATCGTCGCAGTAGATTATTTTACTAAGTGGGTAGAAGCTGAACCACTCATTGATATGACGTACAAGAAGGTGTACCAATTTGTTTAGAAGAACATCATTTGTCGATATGGTCTTCCTCATTCTTTCATCACAGACCATGGAACACAATTTGATAACGAGGAGTTCGCTGCCTATTGTCATCAGTCAAACATTTTGAAGGTCCACTCAGCACCAGACCATCCTCAAAGCAATGGACAAACTGAAGTGACAAATAGAACGCTGCTGAATGGTTTGAAGAAAAGATTGGATGATGCGAAAGCAAACTGGATCAACGAGCTACAATCAGTACTTTGGGCTTATCGAACTACTCCCCGAGTAGCAACAGGAGAATCACCATATATGCTGGCGCTTGGAAGTGACGTTGTTATACCTGTCGAGTTGGGTCTCCCAACACACAGAGTTCTGAATTTCAATTCCCCTGTCAGCGACTTAATGAGAAGACTGGATTTAGACATGCTCGAGGAAGTTAGAGAAGAAGTAGCCATTAGAAATGCTGCGTACCAGCAGCGAACAGCTTTGTTCTACAACAAAAGGGTGAAGAAGTGCGACCTGAAAGAAGGAGATTATGTGCTGAAGAAAGTAATTCAAAAGCACAATAAGCTAGAGGCAAACTGGCATGGACCATACCGAGTTACAGAAGTTGTTCGACCAGGAACTTATCGAATAGAAACTTTAGAAGGCGAGGAGTTTAAGAATGCCTGGAATGCAGAACACCTGCGCAAATATTATCAGTGATGAATAAAATGAAGATATTCTGCCGAATTCTTTCTTTTTATTGAAAGTTTTTCGGGGAATAGTGCTACACACTACTCGGGAAACTCGACAAAGCTCAGGCTACTCAATTTTTTTCTCGAAAATACCAACTAAGGTTGGTCGAGAAACCTATATTCCTCCGGGAAGTAAAGCTACCAATATTCCTCCGGGAAGTAAAGCTACCAATATTCCTCCGGGAAGTAAAGCTACTTGTATTCCTCCGAGAAGAAAAGCTACATGTATTCCTCCGGGAAGAAAAAATTTTGTATTCCTCCGGGAAGAAAAACTTATATTCCTACTAGAAATACAATTGTGTTTCTCGGGAAATAAAAGTATTCCTAAAAATGCCAACTTATGTCGGTTAGGAAGTAAATATACTCTCGAAAATGCCAACTTGAGTTGGTCGGGAAGTAAAATTATTTTAAAAAGACTAACTATGGCTGGTCGGGGATAAAAACCCACCAACTGTAGTTGGTCGACAAGGAAAATTTACCAACCTTGGTTGGTCGGAAACATTTAAGAGAAAAATCTACTAACTATGGCTGGTCGGGGATAAAAACCCACTAACTGTAGTTGGTCGACATGGATAATTTAACGACCTTGGTTGGTTGGAAACATTTTAAACATTTTTAATACTCGTAACTTTATTACTAAGTTGGTCGAGAAACAAAACTTTATTATTAAATGACCGAGCAACAGTTTTTATACTCGTAATTATTACTAAGTTGGTAGAGAAACAAAATGTTGTTTTTGCCGAATGACAACCATAAATTCAAGCTATTCAACAATAAGTTGAACAACAAACTACGCAATATTGTTATTTTTTAACAGACATGCATGCACAAATATAAAGTGTATTACAAGACAATAGCAATTAAGATTTGCAAACAAAAATGAAAGTCTTTCATTGAATTCAAAATAAATTACATTAATAATGAAATGAAAGTTACACTGATATTGATATGTATACTAACTATTACATCAAAAATTCCTATTCTACTGGTCTTTTCCCCTCTGCTTTTGACACAATCTCCTCGCCAGCAAGCGGATCATTTAAATCCAGAGGAGAATTTATGAAGTTGAGATCCTTCAACATCCTGACATTTATTACGGATGGTCGATCTAATAGATGCTCGGGATGAGATATCTCGGTTTATGAATGGAGATTGTAGTAACCGAGATACTTTGAAATCAAGCTCCGAGGAATGGTCCGTGCAGGGATCCAACTCATATCCAATTTGTATGGTGGCACAGGTAAGTCAAGCAACCCCGGATTGTGGTAGTCCCACAGGTAATGACCTTGTTCGAGCTGCAGCACACCTAAGGCATTCAACCAGCCCTGCTTGTAGCCCTCATTGTTGGCATTCTGGATACGATCGTCCAAGTGGTAAAGCGCTTCGTTGTATCCAGCCATCCAGAACTCCCTGGGCTGTTTGTGGAACTAATATGTTAGCCTGTCTAGCTGCTCGTGGAGATTTTTTATGAAGATCTCATTGTTCTCCAAGGTAGACTTCTGCGTGGAGAGATGCTCTTCCAGGTCTCTGATTTTCTTTGACATTTCATCCAAAGCCTGGTTCTTCGCCATTAGCTGGAAGGCCTGGTTCTCTAAGGCAGACTGAGTCCTCTGTTCCTTGACAGGAATTCGAGTTGCTCTTGCTCGTCCCCGAGGAGCTCTTGCTCGTCCACGAGTTGATGTAGAGGGGCCAGCTCTCTTTAAGGTTTCCAACTCGTCCCTCAAGTTGGCGTTCTCGACCTCTAGGAACGAAAATCCCTCATCGGTCACTGGGATTAAGGCTTTTAAAGAAGAGACTGCAGACTTCAACTGTGATAGCTCTTTCCTCAAGTTGTTGTTCTCTTGCTCAAGCAACTCGGAAATTTGTCTGCACTCCTCAACCTCACCTTTCAGAGTTCTCTCCCTTACATCATACCCAGCAAAAAGCTTATCGTAGCCCTTGTCGGTAATGATCAGCTTGTACTTTTTCTCGTAACTCTCATGCAACAGGGCAGTTGATTCTTTGTATTGTTGCTGAAGGTCTTCGAGGATGCCTTAGAGATCCTTGATCATATCATAATAGGCCACATTATTGGCCACTGCTCGATCAAGAAGACACTTCAGATATTGATATGCTTCAACTGCCTGTTCTGAAGCATCTTGGCTGAGGATGTCTACAACTTGTGCTGCACTCAGGTCTGTGTGATCAGCCTTAAAGTATTCATTACATTGTCGCAGCAGCTTTGTATCATGGGCAGATAACAATTCCATCCTGGACAGAAACTAGCAGAGAAAGAAAGAGCAATCATCAATAAGGAGTACAAGCATAATATGAATAGAAGATAGACAACAGTATGCAAAAAAGTCCAAGTTTTATTAGATCATAAAGTTCAGAGTTAGATATGTTGGGTTACAATTGACAAAAGAAAAATTTAAAGATAAACCTGAACAACTCTACACCTTTTCCTTGTCTCCCAAAACCTTCTCGGGAGGCTAGGACGAGGAAGTAGGTTGCTCGGAGGGAATGGATAGTTGCTCGGGGAGCACTGGCAGTTGCTCGGAGGAAGTAACAATCTGTTGAAGTTCCTCGACAGCAGGCTGAATGGCTGGGAGATGATCTCCCATCACCATAGAAGACTCTTCTGAGGAAGCTTCGTCCTCATCAAGATCTTCTGGGGTTGGAGGGGGACCAGGAATGTGTTGCTGGAAAAGCTCAGAAGATTCATCAACTTTCATTTCCTGGAGAGCAGCAACCCATCCATCCCTAAAGTACTTGAGGTTGCCATAATCCACTTGTGACACCATGGCAGCCAAACCCTTATTCCACCCCTTGTCCCAGCCAGCGCTGAAGGACTTCTTCACAACCATCTTCAACTTCTCCGAGGAAAGATTCTCGGACAGCAGGTTATCAGCAGCTTTCAATTTATTTTCAACCTCCTCCTTTTGCCGACCTACTTCCCGAAGTTGAGCCAACTCCTCCTCGGCAGCCTTGAGTTTATTTTCAAACTCTCCAGCAGTCTTGAGCTTCTCTTCGAGCTCCTTATTTTCCTTCTCCAGGTCATTTATTCTCTTCTCCAACTCCTTGGCAGCATCAACAGCTCGAGCTTTTTTCTGCTCGGTGGAGGCAAGCTTCTTCTCCCAGACAGCCTTGTCAATAGTATATGTCTGGCGAGAATCGTCCAAAGACTTGATAGCTTCTTCCAAAGCTCCATCCACGCTGGACGATGAGCATGAAGCTTTAATTGCTTCATCCTTCTTCAGAATTATATTAAAGTAGCTCGTCAATTGTGAAAGGAAAAAGAAAACAAGTCAGAAACAGAAATGACAAAGGAAATATGAAAATTTCAAAGTAAAAAGACTTACAGAAGCAATGTGACGAGCAGCTAACGAGGTGACCATGTCCCGAGTAAGGTTTTCTTCAGTACCTTGGACCTCGGGAATGATCCAGGACTTTATCAAGCTCATGGCAGAGCTCGGGGGAACAAAAGTTAGAACCCCAGTTCCAGTAGCTGGGGGCTGAGTAATGGTGTCAGCCAAATTGACCGAGCAGCTTTCCTTCAGCCTCCTCGGAGGAACAGGAACAGATTCAACCAAGAAAGAGTCTTGGTCGGTGATATTACATTCACCTCTCTAGGAGCAACAGACCTGCTCGGAGCCACTGCAGGCTTCTTGGCAACCTTCACGACAGCAGCCGAGGAAGGTGCATCATTCTTCTTTGACCTCTCCCCTAGGACATCAACCTTACTCCTTTTTGCCTCACCAGAACCAGAGGCAGATTTCTCGAAGAGAGTGGGAGGTCTTCTTCTCTTCATCCTTTCGCTTAAAGGGACGTGGGATTCAGGCGAGGAGCTGGTGGAAGCTGGTACTGGCTCTGACTCACTTATTACTGGACGAGCAGTAAAAGAGGTGGTGTAGCTCTTGTATTGCAGTAGATATGATGCCGACCTAATATGATCGTCAGCAACACTTTGATGCAGACTCCAGATAAGTTTCAAGTGTCTTATGTTAACGTCTGCTTCCTTTGGACACTTTCTTTTACTGATAACTGCAAATAAATAAATAAACATTGAAATATCAGTGACACATTTTATCAAACACAAAGGAAAATAAATAAAACGAAATAAAAATAACCTATCCCATTGCCATAAGGAGGGCATTTGGGACCTGGTAAACCTCATCTCCAGTTAATGGAGGGTGTTGCCAATTTTTTATGACAACCCCGTGTTCAAAATAATCCCTATTGGCATCAGGGAGATTGACTACTAAGGCTCTATTTAAAAATCTAGTTTTTAAATAAAAAATATTATCATTAACTATAGCAGTACATGATTTCTGGAATTCCTATGCGAGTTCCATGGACTTGATTTAATTTATGAACCCTATTAACTATTCTCCATGTGTTGGAGGCTATTCTTGCAGGAACAACGTCAAAGTAATGACAGAATTCCAGACACAAGGGACTTGGTGGAAAAGAAAATCCACACTCAGCAATAAAGAGGCTGGGGAACCAATGTCCCTCAGCCAAATGGAAATAATCAAAAGGCTCAGAAAGCTCTTCCAAAACAACCCAGGAGGGAATGGAAAAATCAGAGAGAAATTTATCAAGAGATTCAACAGGGTAAACCATGGTGAATAAAAGAAATGAAGAAGAAGGAAGAAAATCTTACAGGAAAAGAGTGGATCCGATGACAACGAACGATGGAAGAGATGAATACACAGGAGAGAAAGAGACGACGGAAAACTCGAAGATAAAAATTTGAAAAGGTAGAAGACGATGGGAGTGTCTGTGAAGTTTAAATACCTTGCCTTGGGAAATGGTAAAGTAATGATTACAAAAATTGACGATTACATTACCGGCGGCTAAAAAGACGAAAAGGGGCGCGGGAATCAAAGCGGGCAACGGAGGCTAAAAAGACGAAAAGTGGCACGGGAATCGAAGCGAGCATAAAAATTTAAAAAGCCTGATTCAACGAATTTGGAAGGAGAAATAAATACGAAGGAAACACTCCTAAAAATCAGGAGGATCATTTAAAACTGTCGTATTCCGAGAAAAAATATTCCACACTCCTCAAATTTTGAACTATGAAACATTGGGGGCTTCTGTTGATACCAAATTTAATCTGCTGACATGGCCCAATTGAGTAAAGACATCTGGCAATCTACGTGGCAACAACAAATACTTCCGAGGAACTCAGACGCTCCGAGGAACCATACTACAACGAGGAACACTGCTTCCCCGAGGAACTCATACGCTCCGAGGAACAAGAACTCTCCGAGGAACTCTTAAGTACCGAGAAGCTTAGGCGGTCCGAGCTGCACCTCGAACAAAGCATTAATAGCGGGATAACCAACAGTTCAACTGATTCATTAAACTCTTATCATTCAGACGCTCACGCTTAAGGGGCATTAAATGTATTACCCTTTCATATGTACCTCATTTAATGTATTACCCTTTCACATTACAGCCTCAGGGCTATAAATACATTGTACAATCCTCATTGTAAAGGGACCCCCAGATGGGAATTTCTTGATTAAACTTGTAATCGAGAATTCCCAAAACACTCAGCAATAACATAACAGTGGACGTAGACGATTCTTATAAGGCTGAACCACTTTAAAAATTATTTGTCTCATTTATTTATCTGTGATTGAATAATTAGAGTAATCTAATTTTTTACATCAACAACTTCCTTATTATTTGAATAGTTAGTTTTGTAATTCATAATGAAACAAACTAAAATAATAAATAATACATTTTAAATAAATTTGATCACGCATCGCGCGTGATCTTCGTGCTAGTAATTATATAAAAATTATTGTCTCATGTGAGATTGAGACGTGATCTCTACTACTTAAAAAGAGGGAAGTTCCTCTTCAAATCTCAAAGTACTAAATTACCCTCATTAAATTAACATTTTCTATCATACCCTTAATATTAGTCTCACACATTCATTAAATTAAAATCATTCCATGAATCTTAACTTGATACGTTCTCTCTCTTAATACATTCATCTAACAAAACTTTCAAATACATTCATCTTGAAACCGTGAAAATCAAAAGTCAGCTGCCCAAGTTCCTTCATCTTCCTATCAGATTCATGGAATGTCCAAAAAATTAGAGAGGAAATTAGGAGTATTGACCTTGTCCAAAAAATAAGGTCAATACTCCTAATTTCCTCTCTAATTGTTTGCTCTTTTTTCATTTGCCATAAAAATATGCATTTGTTAATTTAAAAGCAAATGCATAATTTTTGTAATTATATCTATCTCATTCATGAATGTTGTCTCTCTTTTGTGCTCAGATTTTGTATTTTCAATTTTATTGTTGTTCTATTCATGTTTTATAATAATTCTAAATTCAAAAATAATTTTAGAAAAATTATATATATATTTTAAGTTAAGGAATTACCAAGTTCATACCTTATTAGATTATTGTTTTTTATGCATTCATACGTATTTTTCAGTTGGACATATTTGTATTCATGTTTATTTCTTAAAGATTCTAAAAATTCTTAAAACACTCCAATTATTTTTTAAAAGACAAACTTGCCTTTTGCTCTAAAGATCAAACAAATATTTTTTATTTGTTAATTTTTTTTTAATAAAAAACAGTATTTTAAACAATTTTTTAAAATATTTTTTTATTTTTTGAAATTAAAAAATAACTATTTTTTTATAAAAACTATTAAAAAAACTGTTATGATACTTTTATAGAAGTTTTTTTTAAGATAGATTTAAAAACTATTTTTTTCAAAAAAAATGTTTTTACATAAATTTGAGAAAAAAATTAACAAATAAAAAACTGTTTTTTAAATTGAAAATTGTTTTTATAGCGGAACATGACTCAAATAAAAGCAACTCCACCCAACATGACACGAGAATTTGTTTTTAACCAAACATAAACACGATCCTAATAAAAGTGACACGACACAACATGCAATATTATTTTTTTACAAAACATGAACACGACCCAAATAAAAGTGTCACGCCATAATATATGTTATTTTTTTAACCAAACACGAACCAAATCAAAATAAAAATGACATGACACACCTCAAAATCTTATTTTCACATATAAAAGTAATATGAAACAACACGAAATCTCATTTTTTACCAAATACTAACACAACCCACTTAAAATACAACACGACAAGTTGGTTGTGTTCGCATTTCGTAAAAAAATGGATTTTGTGTCGTGCCATGTCACTTTCATATGTGTCATATTCATTTTACGTAAAATTAAGATTTTGAGATGTGTCGAGCCATATTGTGTTAATTTTATTTTGGTCGCGTATTATAAAACATTTTAAATAAAATGTAAAAAAAAAAACAATTTTAAACAATTTTTTAGGTGCCTAAAGATTTTATTTTAAAAAAATTAAGATTCTAATAGTTACTGTTTTGGAACTGCTGACTTTTTATTTTTATAAAATAATTTTTGTAACTATTAGAATTTTTGTAACAATTTTCTTAAAACACTCCCATGCTTGGATTTTACTTAAAACAATTTTTTTGAAATAAAATCTTTAGGCACTTAAAAAATTGTTTAAAATTATCTTTTTATACATTTTATTTTAAATATTTTATAATACCGCCTATACATACCACTGACGCATACCATGATAGTAAAAAAATGGTCCTCGCCTATGCGTACCGCTGACGCGGACCATTTTTTTAAAGAGTAAAAAGATTATTTTTAAAATTCCTCTGTGTTGGAATTTTTTCACACGGTATGGTTCAATGTATTCATTTTGTCTCTCTACATACATATATTCTTCTTATTAAGTCTTACGTCGGTTGAGGTTGTAACTCCCCAACTAAGAAAATATAACCTCCAAGAACAACATAATAAGTGAGCAAAATTAGTCCAAAATACCTTACTGAAGCTACAATTACATGCCTTGGTTGAATTATCTTTGTCAACTCAAATACACACTATAAACTGTATCTTTAGCATCTTTATATACATAATGTTTAAAGAATTTCAGTTTGTTCTTTCGTGCTCTTAGTCTCACTTATTTAGTTCATGGTTTATGGATACTTATGGAATACATTGCACTTATTCAAGTACCATAATTTTTTTTTAATTTTTTAAAATTAATTTACAATTCATCTTATTGTTGAGTAAATTGTTTTAATCTCTTAGAAACTAAGGTTTGACCATACTTATTAACCGGATGGTTTCTCTTTATTATTTTGTAATTTCTTTTCAATAAACATGAATGCAGTTTCTCTGTCTCACGTAATTTATCTTTGAAAGTTGTTGTATTGATATGTTAATATTGATAATCCATCCATCATATTATGTCAATGTAATGACTAAAAAGAACTAATGCCTTGTTTAACTTTGTAAGGACACAAATTTCCAATTGAGTCCATATATAGTTTTGGCTCAATTCCGGACAAAAACATTTATTCATAGGATAGTATTTATTGTAATATTCTCAAGCCTATGAAGTATGTATTGAAGACGTAGCGGTAAAGAACTTAAAGCTTCATCAAAATGTCGGTTTGTGTGCCTCGTTTCTACGTCATCAATTAAGGATCCATGCTCCCAAGGTATGAATGTAATTATATGTATCTAGGAGCTTGGAACAATGTGTATTGGGTGTTAGGTTAATAAAAACTGCATTTTATTTTCAGAAAGAATCAATTAGAAACTTAAAAATAAGTATATAAAAGTTTCTGGGCCAAAATCGCATTTTATAAACTTTCTGGCTGTTCGTTTGAAATGTCGTTCGAACGAGTTTTTTCGTTCGAACCAGATTTCGTTCGAACGAGTTTTGTCGTTCGAACCAGGTTCGTTCGAACGAGTTTTGCCAACGACCCTAACTGGACAGTCGTTCGATATGTCGTTCGATATGTCGTTCGAACGAATGGTCGTTCTAACGAGGTATCTAACGAACTTCTAACGAGCCCAGACTGGTCACTCGTTAGAAGTCTCGTTCGAACGAGAATCAAGTTCGTTCGAACGAACTTCCAGCGGGAACAGTTATTTGGCAGTTTTTTTGCAGTTTTTCCCCACTCTTCCGCTTGGTTTTCAACCAACTTTTTTCATGCTTTATTATGTGCGGGAAACACATTTTCCAAGTGAACTTTTCCAACATTTTTTTATCTCCAAAAGAGAGTTTGAGAGCAAAATCACTTTAGGAAAATGTTCAAGTTTTGAGTGTCAATTTTTAATGAAAAATTCATACACACTCTAGTTAACACCCAATTGTTTATCCAAGCTTCTATATAAATATCAATTGCTTGGAGATTGTTTTGGCACCGGTTTTTCTCTACACCGAATTGAAGAGAAGTTCGTTTCATTTCTACCCATTTGGAGAAAGGCTCCATGTTAGGGTGACGGTGTGTCTAATTGCCCGATCGGTGAATTCCGAGACCACGGTGGAGCTCCGTTGGTTATCCGCTAATTGGAGGTTGATACAAGAAGGAGCATCACGGCTTGAGAGGGTTCGAGTTTAAGAAGTAAGTCTTTTGTCTTGTATTTTGTAATACAATTTTTAGTGGATTTGAGGCTAGGGTCGTCCCGAGGTTTTTTCCCGTTAGTGGGTTTTTTCTCGTACATCGCGGTGTAGTGTGACTTTGTTTATTTTATCTTGCTCATCATTTAGAACGCATGCTTTAGGTTTAATTCAAGATAAAATCGGGTTTAATTATCACACTCATTTAATTTGGGACTTAAATTAAATATTGGGTAAAATTGGTTTATTCAAGTCATTTGCTAAAATTGGTTTCGCCTAACTTTGTATAATTGTTAATTATGACTTAGGCAAATTCTAGGACTTGAATTATGTTTTAATCTGTTTCTTAAGATATTAAAACTCGGCCTTGTTTTATTTGTGGAACCATCTCAACGCTTCCGCATCTATTTAAAAGGAAATGCTTTTTTTAATTGAGATAATTATTAAATCACCGGGGATACAACCTTGCGCGTCTTCAAATTGGTATCAGAGCCAAAAACGATAAATTATTTCGTTAAAGATCCTTTAATTTTTGGCTAAAATTGATTTTTCCCCATTTTCAAAATTTCCTATTTTTGATGGTTCAAACTACGCGTATTGGAAAGCGAGAATGAGATCGGCACTAAAATCTATCGACGAGAGAGTTTGGATGTCTGTTGTTAACGGGTACTCCCCACCAACTCATCTTATTGAAAATGAACGTGTTCCCAAACCCGTCGATAGATGGACTGAAAATGAGTTTAAGCTAGCAAATTTTAATTCCCGTGGTTTAAATGCGTTATTTAGCGCTGTCACACCGGTTGAATTCCGACGCATTATGACGTGTGAGACCGCTAAAGAAGCTTGGGATATTTTACAATTAACTCATGAAGGAACGAGTGTCGTTAAAGCTTCAAAACTCCAAAACCTCACCACTCAATTTGAAACTATCAAAATGGATGAAAAAGAAACTTTTGATCAATTTTATGCTAGACTTTCTGATATTGTTAATTCATCTTTTAACTTGGGAGAGAAAATACCTGACGACCGTGTAGTAAAGAAAATTTTAAGGTCCCTACCCGATAGATTTATTCCGAAGGTGACCGTTTTAAATTCTTTACCCACTTTAGCCTCTACAAAATTAGAAGAGCTTGTAGGTGATTTACAAACCTATGAACTGGATATGTTTCCCTCTAAAAATGAAAAGAAAATTGAAAAGGGCGTTGCTTTAAATGCCCGAAAAGAGGTCAAACAAGTAGTAGAGAGCGATAGTGATAGTGACTCGGAAGATATGGCTTTGTTTGCTCGTAAATTTATAAAATTTCTTAAATTTAACAAAGATAAAGTTAAAAATGATTTTAAGAAATTTGAGTCTTCTAAACATGATAAAAACGAGAAGATTTCTAAAGCCGATAAGATCCCTAAACCTAGTAATGAAAATATTGATAGGGACGAGTCTAATAAATGTTTTGGTTGTGAAGGTTATGACCATAGGGCTTTTGAGTGCCCCACTAAACTAAGGAAAGAGGGTAAACGACCCATTTCATATAATGCGACCCTTAGTGATAGTGATAAGGAAGAGAAGCCCGAATCCCCCACTAAGAAAAATTTTGTGGCTTTTATGGCTAGACATGTGAGTGATAATGAGAACTCATCGAATGATGAAATTATAGCACATGCCACTTCCAAGGTCATTGTACATGATTCTCTTATTTTTGATGATAGTGAGAGTGAAGAAGAAAGAGAGAGTGAAAATGAAGAAGAGGTTGATGAGAGTGAACTTCAAAATGCTTTTCATGAATTATATAAAGAATCTATCAATTTGAAAAAGGCTAATTTGAAGTTAGAAGCTTGTTTAAGAAAGAGTGTCAAGGTCGTTGATGATAGTGCCTTAACAGAAGACCTTAGGACACAGGTGAGGACTCTTCAAGAGAAGCTTGATTATGTAGAAGGCGAAAGAGATAGCCTTAGGGGTTTAATGGAATCCTTGAAAAAGGAGCTTCTTGCTTTTGAAGAGCGAAATGTTTTACTAGAATCTAACATTGTTGAATTGGAAAATAAATTAAAAGATTCTAGTTTTGTCAAATTTGATTTGGAGTGTCGTTCGGAAAAACTCGATAAAATGTTAGGAACGGTCCAAATTAAAAATGACACTTGTGGTTTAGGCTTCAATCCTTGTAATGAATTTACTCATAATGCCCAAACCAATGTTTTAGGAGAATCAACTAGGAATACTTTTAAAGATCACTCCTTAAGTAAATCTTTTCGACATGTTATCACTTGTACACATTGTGGTCGAAAAGGTCATCTTAGGAAATTTTGTTTTGATCTTAAACGAATTCCTAGAAAATCCTATTGTAAAGCAACCACGATAGCTAATGTTCCTACACCCCAAGATTGTCACTCTTCATTAATTTGGGTTAGGAAATCCGATTTGGTTGCCTTATAAAATAGGGATTTTGATTCTCATTTACTTTCACGTGCTTCCTCCCATACAAAATCTAAAGGATGAATGTGTTAGTATTTGCATACTTTAGCTTTTGTACTTCATGCCATATTCATATGCTAAATGTATGCTTGTTTAGTCATTTTCTAGTCATTGCCTTAATTCATATCACATGCTAGAAATTATGACTTGTTTATCTTTTTGTATTATATTTTGTGTTTGAATCGACTGCATAATATAAAAAGATTTTTTGTTTATCATTTGTGTTTTATTTATTTCATTTAAGCTTAATGAAAAATACAAATGATTTTTGTTTGTCCTTTTGAGTAAATATTTATTTTTGACACATGTTAAAAACTCAAAAAGATTTTGTTTTGTGTGTATTTTTGTTTGACACACTTTATGTGGCATATATTTGTGTTTGAATCCTATCGTTTACGCTTCCATGTGGCTAGAACTTTTGGTTTAGATTTTCAATCCTTAAAATGTTCTTTACCATGTTTTATATGGAGTAGTTGGATTTTGTATTGTTTAAATGGATTCTATTTCTATATGCCTCTATTCACACATGCACAAGCTCTTTTGAAATCTTAATGTCACATGTTATATTTGAGCTTTTTGAGGTGTTCTCCTATCAATCTAGTCATCTACATATCTATGACCTAGGAGGACTAGTGCATGTCAAAATCCGTTGCATGTGAGATTTGTGCGAAAAATGAAAACATGATAAATAAATATATGCACGGGGAAGGGCTCCGAAAGGATGAATTAAATCCTTTGCGATTGTAAGCCACCGTTGATTGGATCTAAAAGAAATACGTGATCCAAAGGCCTAAAAACAGAATATTTGGCATTCAAAGAAAGCAATTGCCAAGGCCTATGTTTGTTTGATATATTCATTCAAAAACAAAAGAATATATATGCTTATTGAGGGAGAATTGGATGGTATATCAACGGTTTGCACAATGTCCGTTTATCCTAGTTGTCTTTAATGTCATGACTCTATTTGGTTTGTAGAATCACCATCATGCTAGGCTTGTATGCATTGTGTATGTTTGTTCATTGAGTTCAATATTTATATTGTCATATGAGGTTATATTTAACTGTGATGAAGTTTGCAATCAAATGAGAACTCCGTGAACGTTTCTTAAGTGTTTGGGTCTAAATTTACTTGTTGCTAGTTCACACCCTTACACTTCCGTTTCCATATGACACATTTTTGCCATACGAGTGTGCAAACTTATTGTATTTTGTGTCATGTGTGTGTTTATATCTATATATATGCTAGTACTATATTGGTATATTTCTAATGTATATATATATGATATTTGTTTGTCTTTGCCCTGCTTTTATTGCCCATATGCTTTCATGTCGTTTCACCTTAAGCTTCCACATGCTGTTTATTAGTTCTTTATCCTTTGCCTATTCCCGAACAAAAAGGGGGAGAATGATGATAGGGGGAGAAATGGTATCTAATCCTATTATTATCGTATCTTCGTTTAAGGGAGATTTATCTTAGGGGGAGACGTCTTTCTAAGTAGGTCATGTGTTTAAAGGGAGAATTAATTTAGGGGGAGTAATTAATTAATTGCATTTAATACTTTGATATTCCCTATGCATTTGATGAGTTTGCTTAAGTGTGCAGGAATTATTCTAAAGCGGCATCCTTCTATGGCAAAGCGTTTTGATCCTTGGGTTGAGTCAAGATTGGGCGGGTTATGTTTTGAGTCTAGTAGAGCTTGACGGCCCTTTAGGATTTTTGTTTGGTTTTTGTCCCGGAATAGCCAAAGGGGGAGATTTGTAAGGACACAAATTTCCAATTGAGTCCATATATAGTTTTGGCTCAATTCCGGACAAAAACATTTATTCATAGGATAGTATTTATTGTAATATTCTCAAGCCTATGAAGTATGTATTGAAGACGTAGCGGTAAAGAACTTAAAGCTTCATCAAAATGCCGGTTTGTGTGCCTCGTTTCTACGTCATCAATTAAGGTTCCATGCTCCCAAGGTATGAATGTAATTATATGTATCTAGGAGCTTGGAACAATGTGTATTGGGTGTTAGGTTAATAAAAACTGCATTTTATTTTCAGAAAGAATCAATTAGAAACTTAAAAATAAGTATATAAAAGTTTCTGGGCCAAAATCGCATTTTATAAACTTTCTGGCTGTTCGTTTGAAATGTCGTTCGAACGAGTTTTTTCGTTCGAACCAGATTTCGTTCGAACGAGTTTTGTCGTTCGAACCAGGTTCGTTCGAACGAGTTTTGCCAACGACCCTAACTGGACAGTCGTTCGATATGTCGTTCGATATGTCGTTCGAACGAATGGTCGTTCTAACGAGGTATCTAACGAACTTCTAACGAGCCCAGACTGGTCACTCGTTAGAAGTCTCGTTCGAACGAGAATCAAGTTCGTTCGAACGAACTTCCAGCGGGAACAGTTATTTGGCAGTTTTTTTGCAGTTTTTCCCCACTCTTCCGCTTGGTTTTCAACCAACTTTTTTCATGCTTTATTATGTGCGGGAAACACATTTTCCAAGTGAACTTTTCCAACATTTGTTTATCTCCAAAAGAGAGTTTGAGAGCAAAATCACTTTAGGAAAATGTTCAAGTTTTGAGTGTCAATTTTTAATGAAAAATTCATACACACTCTAGTTAACACCCAATTATTTATCCAAGCTTCTATATAAATATCAATTGCTTGGAGATTGTTTTGGCACCGGTTTTTCTCTACACCGAATTGAAGAGAAGTTCGTTTCATTTCTACCCATTTGGAGAAAGGCTCCATGTTAGGGTGACGGTGTGTCTAATTGCCCGATCGGTGAATTCCGAGACCACGGTGGAGCTCCGTTGGTTATCCGCTAATTGGAGGTTGATACAAGAAGGAGCATCACGGCTTGAGAGGGTTCGAGTTTAAGAAGTAAGTCTTTTGTCTTGTATTTTGTAATACCATTTTTAGTGGATTTGAGGCTAGGGTCGTCCCGAGGTTTTTTCCCGTTAGTGGGTTTTTCCTCGTACATCGCGGTGTAGTGTGACTTTGTTTATTTTATCTTGCTCATCATTTAGAACGCATGCTTTAGGTTTAATTCAAGATAAAATCGGGTTTAATTATCACACTCATTTAATTTGGGACTTAAATTAAATATTGGGTAAAATTGGTTTATTCAAGTCATTTGCTAAAATTGGTTTCGCCTAACTTTGTATAATTGTTAATTATGACTTAGGCAAATTCTAGGACTTGAATTATGTTTTAATCTGTTTCTTAAGATATTAAAACTCGGCCTTGTTTTATTTGTGGAACCATCTCAACGCTTCCGCATCTATTTAAAAGGAAATGTTTTTTTTAATTGAGATAATTATTAAATCACCGGGGATACAACCTTGCGCGTCTTCAAACTTCATAGTGATGATTAAGTAATTAAACATTTGGGTATCAATTCCTCACTTAGTGATTTCCTTCTAAGGATTGCCAATGGGACGGAAGCATCAACACATGATGAGGGACCCGAACAGTTTTTCGTTGACGCTATTTTCCCATCATTAAATACAAATGCCAACTTGCCAAACTTCTTGACAGATCGAGCAATTCTTACAACAACAAATGAGCACGTAGACTCACTCAATGATATGATGATTGATATGTTCCCCGGAGAATTGAAGACATTAAATAGCTTTGATGAAGCTGTGGATGACACGCATAACTATTACTAAGAAGAATTTTTAAATTCTTTGCGGCCGAATGGATTGTCACCACACGCATTGAAACTTAAACATTAATTGTCCATCCATTCTTCTACGCAATATAAATCCATCAATTAGATCATGTAACGGAACAAAAATTATGTACAAAGGTTCTTCGAATAATGTCATCCATGTTCGTCGCTCATAAAGTTGAAAAGGAAGAAGAACCTTTGAATCCTAATAAACGTCAAAAGCAACATATTTAAGCATTAAATTTTCAATTTTTAGGATTACACGCGTTTTTTTTATCAAATGTCATCTTTCAATAACTGCGATTTGGAATTTGCTTGCTGAAACTTTTTTCAACTTCTTTTTTTTAATGATATTTCCCTATAAATCATTTCAAGCTAATTTCATTGTGATATATTTATTCGGATTATATATACATACGTGTTTGTGTGTATTTCTTCCTGCTTTTGAGTAGGGAGTTCTGGTTTTGTTTGTGATAGATTTAGAGTATTCACAGGAATATCTTGTATAGTTTACAGTTGAATGGGAGTTTGATTTTTGGGGTAATGATTGATTTTATATTCTAACAAAACAGATTCTACATAATATTTTGCAAGTATTTTTATTACTTTGTCATTCACAGATTTGCAGTGGAAGATTAATATCTGGAAATGGTCACACGTGCAACGCAAGTGGGCATAACTAGTATTAATAAAGGCATAGTATTATTACTTTCCCACCATTTATTTTTTCTGACGTTACCTCTTTGGAAAATAAACCATCGCTGAAACTCTTTGGTTTCCACCCGTGGGTTCCAACACTCTATTCATATGTTCATATCCACACCTCTCTCCCCATTCATGTTCTCAACTCCACTGATCTTCTTCTCTCATTACAAACCGTTGAGCACCCTTATAGCAATCTTACCCAACCAAAATCCAAGTCGTCGTCACACAACAACAAAACACTCTGTCTAGAAAACTTCTCACCACAAGATGTTGGATGAAAACATAAGAAAACTTTTTCCTCCATCTCATTTATGTTGTTCATTTGCTTATCAATCTCATTTATAAGCACCTCGACTTGTGACTGTTCATTCGCTTATCAGTAGGTGGTTTCGGCAACTATGATTTGTGACTGTTCATTCGCTTATAAGTCATTTTCTGTAACTACAAGATAGGGGAGGCACCAAATGAAACAAACCGTTCATCACATCAGGTTTCCACACCTTCGCAAGGGCGATCAGACAATCATAAAATTCACAACCGACAAGCCAGCTGTCGGATCATAAACACAACATCAGATTTCAATAACTGACAAACCAGTCCAAATCGTTGGTTAATTTGGCAACCGACGACATCTCGACAACTTATTACGCAGCAGCGTTTTGAGGGTTTGGAAGTCAAGTATGGCTGACTAGATTACCTGGCGACGAGATTTATCAATGATGTAACTAATCTCCAATAAGTTCATAAGTAAAACAGGTAATAATAAGTTACAATTACAGAGCCTCAGTTAGAGTTTTGACAAAATTATAGTTAATAATCAATTTCTCATATGCAATTCTATAATTTATACTTTTCTTTCATAGATGAGTTATTCTATTACGACAGAATAATCATTTGTGAGAATATTGGAACAAGGTTAAAATGGGAATTGGGACTCATCTTCTTCAGCTATGCAATATAAATTTTACACTGTTTCGACTTAATGGAAATGCAGAGGATCATCACAGAACCTTTATATGGATCAAAGGTTACCCTTCATTACCCATACTCTCACTTCATCTATTCATATCCCTTAAACTTGAACTTTTGTCTACCCTAATTACTTCCCCCTTTCATAAGCTTTATATCTTCCTTATGTTTGTTATATGTACTCATCAAAAGGCTGCATAGATGATGAGCTCTCAATTCTTCCCTGCTCTAAGGACTCTATTTAACCCAACTCAATAAATTGGGCCTTACATTTTTTGGTCGTCGGTGACAAAAAATAATTGGTTGGTGGAATCGAGATTTTTTTATGATCAGGTTTTTACACATTTGGAAACTACTGAGGTAATCTTAACTATTCACATTAACTAAACTTCTATTCGCAAAGACTCAAAGTCACACCACTTGCATTTCTTCCCCGATTCGACCTTCTCCTCTCCTATTTGTTGGATAAATTTCAACATTATTTATTATTATATAATATTAGGTGTTAATTTTATTATATTAATTGGTGTTTTATTTTAAACTTAGTTTGGGTTCTATTTTTAGAAGGAAGAAATATGAGCAAATGGATGTGAAAGATATGAGAGTGCTCAAAGTCCCACATTGAAATATTACTACAGAACGTAGTGGTATATCAACTAAATGACAACTAAGATTCTTAGTTGACAAATCAAACAAGAGACTATGACCCTACGCATTGCGGTGGTGCTTAAGCATTACCAATCGCGACACACGACACACGCATTGCGCGCTTTGACGCGCACTTGGCACTTCGCACGTGCGCATAACCGTTAGATCGAAGCTGTTCCAAATAGGCAAGATCCAACGGCTGCTGAGTCGCTACATGAAGAGCTGTGACTGTTGAAGAACAGTCACAGAAATGGCTATAAAAAGAGTTCCAGATCTCTGTTTTGGACACTGAAAATTGTTAATTTCTCCTCTCTCCGTCCTCTACATTTTGGCATTATCAGATTACGAATTCATAGTGTTCTCGGTTTGATCAAATAGTACATCGTTTCAATCAAACAACTGTCCATACACTGCATTGTATCCTGAAGGCAAATTCTATAAAATCCATAGTGTAGTCACGGTTCTGTCTCAACCGGATTGGGAGAAATTTTACCTAAAAGACAGCGTTCCCAGAACGTGCCATGCAGAAATTAATTTAAATATTTCATTCTTTCCATAGCAAAACTCCAACAGTTTTAGGCAAAATTATTTACTTATTACTCCACTCAAATCGAAGGAACAGTGGCACAATCTATCCAAGTCATGAGTCAAGACTTAATCCGACTCGATCGTTTTGATGGCGAAAATTTCACTCGTTGGCAAGAGAAAGCTATATTCTTCCTCACATCACTAAAACAAGCATACAGTCTAGATGACAACCTTGAGCAAATTCTCGAGCCCACACCCGAAGACACCGAAGAAATAAAGGAAAAAAGTGTGAAGCGGAAAGAAGACGAATTTATGTGTCGGGGACACTTCCTCAATGCTTTGTCTCAAACTATTTATAGCGCTCATCGAATGATTCCGACGGCAAAGGAATTATGGAAGGCTTTGGAGACAAAGTATCAAAACGAGGAAGCGAGCAACCGTAAGTTTCTGATTTCAAACTATATGAATTTTAGGATGAGTAATGATAAATCTGTCGCTGCACAAGCACATGAACTCCAACAGATTGTTGGTGACCTTAAAGCCGTTGGAATTAATCTTCAAGATGAATTTCAAGTAGCGGTGATTGTTTCAAAACTTCCATCCTCTTGGAATGGCTTTAAGAAGAAAATTAATCATGATGAAAAGACTTATACTGTGGAATCCCTTCTTCATCACCTTCGTATTGGAGATGATACTCGTATTCGAGAAAAGAAGGATGAACAAGGTGAGGGTCATTTAAAAGTCAATATGGTTGAGGATAAAAAATCCAACATTACCAAAGACTCAAAATTTAAAGCAAAAAATGATTCAAAATTCAAGAACCACGAAAAGAAGGGAAAATATTTTTTCTGTGACAAACCGAGCCATTATTCTCGATAATGTCATCTTAAAAAAAAGGCATTTAAGAAAAAATAAAGGTCGAAGGAAACCAACAATGTTGAAGATCTTATTGCTACTGTATGCGAAGCAAATTCAATTAAAAATGAAAGTGGATGGTGGTTGGATACCAGCGCAACGGTCCACATATGCAAAGATTTCTCTTCATTCAAAACATATCAAGAAATTAATGGAAAAGAAGTGACGATGGCAAATAATCTTCGCACCAATGTAGTTGGGAAAGGCACAGTGGAATTGAAATTAACTTCTAGAAAGACTCTTACTCTAATTGATGTACTTTATGTACCTGATATGTGTAAAAATCTGATGTCTGGGGACCTTCTCAATAAGAGAGGTTTCAAACTTGTGTATGAGTCTGATAAGTTTGTCTTATCCAAGAATGGCCAATTTATTGGCAAAGGGTACTCTTGTAACGACATGATCAAAATTAATGTAATCAATGATATTAGTTCTGCTTATTTGGTTGAGTCTATTTCTTTATGGCATAGTAGATTAGGTCATGTAAATTATAAAAGTATAAAAAATATGACTAATCTCGAATTGTAAATTTGATAACCTTTCTAAATGTGAAATTTGTGCCCAATCGAAGATAACTAGAAAGTCGTTTAAATCTGTTGAGAGGACATCGGAAATGCTTGATCTTATTCATAGTGATTTATATGATATGAAGAGTAATATGACTCGTGGTGGAAATAAATATTTCTTAACTTTCATTGATGACTACTCTAAGTATGCATATACATATTTGCTTAAAAGTAAAGATGAAGTTTTTGAGAAATTTTTAATTTTTAAAGCAGAAGTTGAAACTCAATAAAATCGAAAAATTAAAGTTCTACGATCCGATAGGGGTGGTGAATATTACCCGAATGAGTTTATACAATTTTGTAATACTCGTGGGATAATCCATCAAGTTACGGCGCCTTATACGTCAAAACAAAATGGAACGGCGGAAAGAAAAAATAGGACTTTAGTTGAAATGATAAATGCAATGTTAATCAGTTCTGGTTTACCTTTGTCGATGTGGGGAGAAGCGGTTTATCCGCATGTTATTTTTTATATAGAGTTCCATTGAAAAATAAGGATATTACACCATACGAACTACGGTTTAATTGTAAGCATAATCTTAGACGTCTTAAAGTTTGGGGATGTCTTGCTTATGTAAGAAAATTCGAACCGAAAAGACCTAAACTAGGAAATAGGACTTACAAATGTGTTTTTATTGGATACTCTAGTAACAGTACGACTTATAGGTTTTTAAATCTTGAAACTTAAGAAATCAATGAGTTAGTAGATGTGCAATTCTTTGAACATCCAACACAGTTTAGTACTTTGAATCAAGGTTTAGAAAATAATAATCCGACTGTTGACTCCTCACCTTCAGAAGATTCACAAACAATATCTTCTTTAGAAATAACAAATGGCGTTGAACCGCGAAGAAGTAAAAGACAAAGAACTGAAAAAACATATGGGCCCGACTTTGTTATCTATTTGGTTGAAGGGGATTTAAATGAATCTACGAAAAAACAAAATTTGTTCTTAATATAGAAGATGAACTGACAACATTTCATGAAGCGGTAACATCTAGGGATGCTTTTTTTTAAAGAAGCAATCAATGATGAAATGAACTCAATTTTGTCAAATCAAACTTGGGTTCTTTCCGATCTTCCCTCGGAACTAAACCTATTGGGTGCAAACGGATATTTATAAGGAAATTAAATCCGGACGGTTCTATAAATAAATTTAAGGCAAGATTAGTAGCTAAAGGCTATAAGCAAAAATATGGAATTGATTATTTTGATACATATGCTCTTGTTGCTCGAATCACTTCTATTAGGATATTAATATCTCTTGCTTCTATTCATAATTTAGTAATTCATCAAATGGATGTCAAAACTGCTTTTCTAAATGGTGGTTTAGAAGAAGAGATTTATATGGAACAACTCGAAGGGTTTATTTTACCTGGCCAAGAAAAGAAAGTATGTATATTGGTTAAATCTCTTTATGGCCTTAAACAAGCTCCTATGCAATGGAATGGGAAGTTTGATAATATTGTAAAATCCCATGGATATAAAGTTAATGATGTCGACAAATGTATATATAGTAAATTCAAAAACCCTGTTGGTGTTATTATTTGCTTGTACGTGGATGGCATGTTAATATTTGGGTCTAGTCTCAAATATGTTGAAGAAACCAAAAGGTTTATATCATCAAAATTTGATATCAAAGATCTTGGAGAAGCTGATGTGATTTTAGGAATCAAAATTGTTAGAAAGAATAATTCTTTAACATGATCTCAATCTCATTATATAGAAAAAGTTCTTAAAAGATATAATCATTTTGAACTTAAGCCAGTTGCTACACCAGTGGATCCTAGTATCAAATTAATGAAAAATACTGGGCGTGCTATGGACCAACTTAAATATGCTAGTATTATTTAAAGTCTAATGTATGCCATGCATTGCACTAGACCTAACATTTCTTATGCAGTGAGTGTCTTGTGTAAATTTACAAGTAATCCAGGACAAGAGCAATGGAATGCAATTTAAAGAGGACTTTGGATTATGGCTTACATTATGTAGGATATCCATTTGTTTTAGAAGGATATAGTGATTCAAGTTGGAATAATCTTGAATCAAAATCCAAGTCAACTACTGGTTGGATTTTTACGCTAGGAGCAACTTTCTCTTGGGGATCCAAGAAACAAACATGTGTGTCAGATTCAACGATGCAATCTGAATTTATAGCCCTACAGATGCATGTAAAGAAGCAGAATGGCTTAGAAATGTGTTGTATGATATTCTTTTATGGAAAAAGCCATCTCCTTCTATTATGATAAGTTGTGATAACCAAGCCACAATTTATAAAGTTTCGAACAAAACTTACAACGAAAAATCTAGACACATTAGTCTAAGGCATCAAATTATAAGAAAATTACTCAAGGAAGGAGTAATTACAGTCGATTATGTTAAAACGAACAAGAATTTAGCAGATCCATTGAGTAAAGGTCTTGTTAGGGAGATGATATATATCACCTCAAAAGGAATAGGACTAAGGTCTATTAAATAACACAACTATATTTAATGGGAACCCAACTCATATCTTGAAAATATAGATAGAGTTCAATATGGTACAAACAAGTTAAATTGTAGTTATGGAACACTAGGAATTTTATACAAAAGTTTCATTCTTATGTGCGTAGTGTTGATTTTTTGCATGTTAGAGGATGAAGGTTACTTCTTAATAAATCATATAAGTGTGACTCGCAGAATCACTAAAGTTGATTTACCTATATGAGTGTCGAAAGTGTGGCCGCTTTCTATGGAATCAAGATCGATCCTAAAGCGCTCATGAAATCAGGATTAAGCACATGGTCATAAATGTGCATGCTAGAAGAACACTTATAAACTCAGAAATCAGTATATGTGATAGTTCCGGTTCGTCTCAAAAAGGTCCTTGGTTCAAGATAAGTTCACCACAACACCTTGATGAAGCTTTGAATTGTTTACACTATATGAAAGTTCAAGTCCGGAAGACACTTCTCATTTATGTACTAGATTTCAGCGATAGTGCCAAAAGTTTTCTAATTTTCTTTTGTAATCGATCCTTTGTATCCTATCTCGTGTATATTGAAATTGGTGGGGGAATGTGTGACAGCCCGACTAATTAAATACCGGGTAGCTACTCCTTTATTCAAATTAATACAAAATGTCAAGTTGGTTCAGTTCATAGCATCACTGTCGAAAAACGTTTTAACAATTACTAGCCACCTAATATTTAAAAAGTGAGTTGTCAATTTTAATTAAATCCGATTAACACACAATAAGTATAAATTATGAAATAATGATACCACAACCACATTACAGTCACATTACAACGATAAAGGAATAAATGAATCTGGAGGAACACTCCTCAGAAATAATCCGAAATACTGAATAAATTTGAATACAAAGTCTGAATCACTAAATAATTACAACCCAAAATTTGAAATAAAACTGAGTAAAAAAGACAAGATAGAAAGTGGAGGCGTCTACTATCGAGGTCCTGTAACTTTCACAGCAGCTATATCACGTCACTGGAATGAAACTCCTACGCTTGGTGTCCTTGTGGCTGGGCACCTAAAAGATTTTTACAAGAAAATAGATTTGAAAGCAAATGGGTTAGAGCCAAATTGTGAAAACAGTTTAAAATATAGCAAGTGTTTAATATCATTAAACAGTGAATATAAAATACATGATAGTGCGTGCACTCACATGAGTTCTTCACCTCTCAACTAATTGTGCACACTTATCGTACCCGTACCCGTTCTAGTTATTCCACTATCAAACTAGTACAATCCGTATCCTAAAATTACTTTACAATTCAAAGTTCGCTTCCCAACGTCTTAATATAAACTGGAAGTCTTACTGTTTTTACTCGTTTTTACTAGGGCTGTGTTTCGGCCGGATCGGATCGGAAAATGCCTATTCAGAAAAAATTCCGATTTTTTCGGAAATAAAATAACTATTCCGATTTCCGATCCAATTTTTTCGGAAAATTAAAAAAAATTCCGAATTCGGAAAAATCGGAAAATCGGCAAAAATCGGAAATTCACAAAATATATTAAAAATCCAGAAATTTCAGAAATTCCAAAATTTCAAAAAAATAAATTATGGATTTTCGATTACTCGAAATTCTCATTTTAAAGAAACAATGAAAATGGCTTAACCCAACATGTAAACACATGAGGATTTGACTCATTTTTCATTTGTGTAGAAGTTAGGAGGATACTCTTCTTTTATAGAGCATATTTCGGAGCCCTCTCCCTCTCCCAACCGATGTGGGATATGGGAAACTTTCAAAAAATCGGAAAAGAAATCGGAAAAATCGGAAATCGGAAAATTATTCCAAAAAAATCGAAAATAATTCGGAAAAAAATCGAAAAAATCGGATCGGAAAAATCGAAAAATCAGAAATTCAGAATTATTTTCGATTTCCGATCCGATTTTTTTCGGAAAAATCGGAAATCGAAAATCGGCAAACTAAAATTTCATTCCAAATTCGGAAAAAATTGGATCGGAAATCGGAAAAATCGAAAAGTTCGAAAAAAAAACACAGCCCTAGTTTTTACTCAGAATGAGTTATAATAATTTATAAGAATTTCTCCATCTTTAACTCTACTAAAAATGTTACAATTATTCACACTTACACTTTAATAAACGATTTATCTCAATTATCAGTATATTAATCTCATCACAAATATACAATAATGGCACCCCTAGGCTAAGTTGTGGTGCTTACATACTCTGCTATCAAATCCCGGTACATCACGTACATAAGGATCACGTATTCTGAATCTCTCAGGAACCGTTTCGATAAGTAACAAACACACATAATGGAGGCGAACATAGTTCACATCACATGGGTCGCGCACATACCTACGTTCCCATGATCAGCAGACATATTAACTCCTCAATAAGTCATTCTATAACCTACGTCCTTGAGGTACGAATCTAAATCCCCCTGTAGGCACACAAAGATTAGATGGCCCTGATCGAACGCCGACCTCCCGTGATAGCAAGTATGGTAGGTATGTAATACACAGATAACCACATATACTAGGCATTCACACATCTTAGATATCTTATAATTTTAATAGAGGTATATTTTACATTCCTATACCATCATTAATGTTTACAATTACAAATCCCCGAATAATACACATCATAGATAATCAACTCTTCTTACGTCGCAGATTCAAGTACTTATTTCCTAACCCATAGATGTCGTCCGGTTTATTACAAAATTCTATGTTTTAATCCTCAACGTACTCCAATCTCACAACTATACCCATTAGTCAACAAGGGAAGGTTAACACTCAATTAAATGAGTCTACTGGAAGTTCGAAATAAAATCAGGCCTAAAAAGGCCATTCTGTCAACTCGTTAGAAATCTCGTTCGAACGAGGTAGTTCGAACGAGTATCGTTCGAACGAGGTAGTTCGAACAAGTATCGTTCGAACGAAGGAATTCAAACGAACTCGTTAAAAGGGGTACTGTTATCTCGTTAGAAGTCTCGTTCGAACGACCTGGGCAGGTCTTCTAACGAGATGGCAGAAAACGCCCAGAATTTCCCAATTTCTTTTTTCTTCATTTTTCTCTTATCTAAATCCATCATAAGATCGTCCCAATAACGTTTTAATATTTTTAAACTACTCTAAGTCCTCTTAGGTCGCTTCTTAACATATTATTGGGGACAAATCCTCCAAATCAACATGCAATTATCATAAATCCCCAAATTTTTCCCCAACCCCTATGAATGAACCCAGAATTTTATTGTACCTAAATACTCATTATTAATCCGTTTTTAAATCATCAAAGTTAAGTTTTTTGGGTACCAATTTCGCCCGTAATCATTCTACATGCAATTCCTAACCAACATTAAGAGCTTCTACAACAATCCCATTGGGTTTTCACCAAAACTTTCAAAGCATATAAGGGTTCTACACTAAACATGGAGGAAATATTCATTGCAATTAATGACATCAAATCACTTGCCTTAAATCCGATGTTCTGGTTCATTGTTGATGATCAAGGTTGGCTCTCTCTATTCTTTCCGGTCACAAATCCTTTCAAAATGCTGGTGATGGAGGAGGGTTTGGTTAGGAACCTCTTTTAACTTCTCTCTAACTCCTCTCAAAACTCCCGTAGCCCACTCTCTTGCCTTTTGCTGGTAATGGCCTTAGTTGCCTCTTTAAAAATATATAAATAAACTCTAAAATTCGTAGGTTTTAATTCCTCAATTTTTAAAATTACCAAAATACCCTTCTGGGTTGCCGGTTTGGCCTAAAACTGTCCCGGGACCCAAACTAAACTCCCGACTAGTGTTTTCTGACTATTTCGACCCTTCCGGACACGTTGGCGCACTCAAAATGATCATTCGGTTGATAAAAATATAATTTACTTTTTAATTTAAATAAATTCATTCCTAACGCGACTGACACGCGCGTCCCAACTAAATTTTTCAAATTGTCGTATTTTTGCCTCGTGACAATTTTAATATTTTCAATACTCATATATTACCATATATTCTCAGTAATATTTTATTTTAACATTATACTCAAATACCAACTCACGTCTCGCTAGTATTTACATCCGGATTAATTCTCAATTAATTCTCATTTAATTCAATTAATTCCTTAAATAAAAATCAATAAAATTACGGGGTATTACAGAATGTTGGATAAATTTCAACATTATTTATTATTATATAATATTTAGTTGTTAATTTTATTATATTAATTGGTGTTTTATTTTAAACTTAGTTTGAGTTTTATTTTTAGAAGGAAGAAACATGAGCAAATGGGTGTGAAAGATATGGGAGTGCTCAAAGTCCCAAATTGTCCCACATTGGAATATTACTACAAAAAGTAGTGGTATATCAACTAAATGACAACTAAGATTCTTAGTTGACAAGTCAAACAAGAGGCTATAATCCTACGCATAGCGGTGGTGCTTAAGCACCACCAATCGAGACACGCGTAAGCGCGAAAGGGCGATTGGGCGACTTAGGGCGCATTGCACGCTTTGACGTGCACTTGGCACTTCACATCGTCGCTTGGAGCGTGGGAGCCTAAAGTTTTGACGAAGTAAAATAGATCAACGGTTGTGATTAAACGATCTGATCAAAGGGTTTAAAATCCGAAACGACTTGATCTGAGCTCTTAGATGAACTCATAGCGTTTCGTGTAGGGAATATCCATTTTGCTTACGATGGAATGTCTAATCTGAACCGTTAGATCGAAGTTGTTCTAAACAGGCAAAATCCAACAGCTGCTAAGTCGCTGCATGAAGAGTTGTGACTGTTGAAGAACATTCACAGAAATGTCTATAAAAAGAGTTCCAGGCCTCTATTTTGGACACCGAAAATTGTTAATTTCTCCTCTCTTCATCCTCTACATTTTGGCATTATCAGATTACAAATTCATAGTGTTCTCGGTTTGATCAAACAGTACATAGTTTCAATCAAACAACTGTCCATACACTGCATTGTATTCTGAAGGCAGATTCTATAAAATTCATAGTGTACTCGCAGTTCTGTCTCAACCGGACTAGGAGAAATTTTGCCTAAAAGATAGCGTTCCCAGAACGTGCCTTGCAGAAATTAATTTAAATATTTCGTTATTTTCATAGCAAAACTCCAACACTATTTTCCTTGGTAAAGTTTACTATATTTTTTCTCTCTCTACAACTATTCTAATTTGCTTACGATTATTGTGGTAAGAAATCCCCAAAATAGATAACCACCGTGGAGAGTTATATAGTTTGAGTTTTAGTTTGTTCCAAAATTTTCTTCAAAGTGTTATCAATATGATTGAGTTATTTTTTATTTTTTTTCTATTAATTTGATAATCAGAACAATTATTAACAATTTATATCTATAGATTGGTATCAATTTGTTAGGCAACTAAATGGTTTCCACTTAACATATATGTATGTATAAACAGAGCAATTTGTTTTTATTACACACTACATGTTTAGTAATATACCACGTAGAAATTATCTTATTTTAATAGCTAATTTTATATGTATTTTATGCTTCGCTACTGAACATTTTTTATTACTGTTTGATGTTAAAAGTTGTTAGTGATTGATTTGGAAGACTTCTTTCTCATTGATCCCAAATAATCTTAAGTTGCTAATAGTTTAATATTAATTTTCGTACTTGAATTTCTAGATGTTAAATGGAACTTTTTGATTTTCAATTTTTTGGGTAATGTGTCACGAGTATGCATTTTGTGGAGGATTCTCCAAGTCTCTCTCTCTCTCTCTCTCTCTCTCTCTCTATATATATATATATATATATATATATATATATATATATATATCATTGTTCTAAAAAAATCCGCCTAGGATCGCCTAAGATTAAGGCTTGGGAGAAACGTCCCGCCTTAAGTTTTTTATATCTTATTCTTGGTAAAACCCTTAAGGTGCACTTTTTTTCTAAAAATAACAAAGCTTTAGTGAAACGATATCGCCTTTTAAAGAATTTTTTTACTAACCGAACCATAGTATTTTAATTTGCATATAGTATTTTAATAGACATATTTTTATGATATGTCAATTTTAGTATTTTAATAGCCTTGTAATGGTTAAAACATATTAAAAAAACCTAAACGCCTTTTTAGGCCTAAGCCCCGTCTAGGCTTCTAAGGCTTAAGGCTTAGCCTCCACGCCTCGATCACGTCCCGTGTTTTTTAGAACCTTGATATATATATATATAGGGGGTAGCTGTTGAATTGTGTTGGATATAATATGTAGGGATTTAGATGTTATTTAAATATACTCATAATATTGATCTCAGTTGAAATTTGTAGTGCGTAGAAGTTTAAAAACAACCGTGGGCATATTTTCTACGGTAAGTGTAACGGTAGAAGATGATGCAAAGGAAGTTTGTGGGTCATATAGTTTGTATAATAAATATTTGCCCCCAATGGTAGCTTACATATGATGGTACAATGAATTGATTCCATTCATGTTTTAGGCTTTTTCAACATCCATTTTTTTATTTTTAATAGAGAAAACAAAAATAGTGATGTTATTTTTAAAACTCGAATTAGAACTATTTAGAACTATGGGTGAGTCTCTTAAATCATAAATATTCAATGCTTATATGTGAACCACTAATAATCTTCTTTTAATATGTACAAATAACAGACACCAGAGAGGGGTTGTTTAAGTAAAAATAATCATACTCATTTAGGTAAAGTAACAAATGATAGCTTCTAATTACATTTTTATTCTTTTTTTTTGCCGAATAACATTATTATGTACTTATCTAAAAAAATACCTTATAACTTCCTTCTAACAGAGTACATACCATTATATGTAATTAAATAACTTTTCTTATTCAATTTTATTCTAATAGAATTTAAAATAACTTTAAAAACTCGAGACCATTCTATTTACGGCTCTTCGAAAATATGGTGTCACTGTTTGCTATTTTGACTTTATAATTCAAATATGAATGGAAAGGTTGTGTGTATCCCATATATGTGTGTATAACCATTTAGATATTTCTCTTTCATTTTTCAGAATTTCAGTTAGCAACATTTTCTTACTAAGTCATATATTTATCGGAGGATTCAATGAATTCAAGACAGATTGGAGCATATATTTATTCAAAGAGAGATTTAAAAGTGTTTGTAACTACGGTCCTATGTATGAATTGTATTATGTAAGTGTGCATTTATTTATTTTTCTCAGTTATTCATTTATACTTCAACAAACAAATTATATTGTTAATGGGTTTATACTTGGTACAAAATTTTCCATTTTTATCATATTGATGTGTCTTTATCTTCGAAATTCTTTGCGAAAGATGGTTCCACTAGATAGCATTATTTTGTTTACACTAATATATACAAAATATATAGAGACTGCCCGCGCATCGCGCGGGGCTAAAATCTAGCGAAACTAATTTTACACGAATATAAATGGAACAGTAATGCATACAGTCTCAAAGCAAGACACCTTAAAACTATCATCTCTACTTGTGAATAACGTGTTCAACTGTTTTCTTACTGTGTTTTATATATAATACAATAGAAACAGGAAGCAATCTACAGTAGGCTAACAATTACATGGGCCTCTATCTATTTATCTCTGCCCACCCCCAAGGACAGTATTCTAAGTTCAAATGCTTTTTTTGTTTTTTATCATCGTTTGGTAATGTACAACGAAATCTACTTTTCATAAACTTAAATTAAATGTAGAAGGATGCGAAAAAGAGATGAGTAAACTTAAATTTAAGTTGAGAAGGATGTCTATTTTGTACTCATTCATCTCAAATTAAAAGTTGACTATTCCATTTTGAGTTGTAGCAAATTAAGAGTCCACCTTCATTTTTTTTTAGACATAATTAACGAACTAAGTTCCATGTTGGTGAACAAAAGTTAATCTTAACCATCGATCAAGTGTATCCGTAATCTATACAAAATAAAAATATTTGACTCTTAATTTGAGACGAAGGGGAGTAAACATTTAATTCCTCAACATTTTATCAAGTTTGTACTATTCATTCCTTAAATTACATGTTTATTTTTTAATAAAATCTCCATAATCTGTTAGAATTCAAGAATCAATACAACATATTGTACACTACATGGCAGAATTGATATTGATGTTAACATAACAACAAAAAATTAAAGATAAAATGAAATAAATAAAAAAAAAGAAAAGAAAAAACAGCAGTGAAAGGGATTTAGCCAATTGAAAGGATCTAGTGTCAATTCGGACATCACAGAACAATGAGAATTCCGATTATTATCACACAATAATCAATCAAAGAGAGATTAACAACTAAAGGAAAGACCAATTCTTTACAGCAATAGGGTAAGGCCAATTGGTGGTAAAACAGAAAAACTATTGCATTCTATATTGGTCAATAGCAACACGCTGGATTGCAAGTGAAAGATAAATACAGCTGCTTAATGCCTAGTGTCAAAACATGCATAGCTTTGCTAGTAGAACAGTACATATTTGGAGCTCTTCTAGTAAACAACCTAATACATCCTAATTACTAAGCAATATCAGGATGACATCTTTATATCATCCACAAATTAAGTTCACTTGGTTCTACAAACCAAACAAAAGTAAGAAAGGAAGAACAAAAAACAACAGCTGAGGCCATATATACCATCCTGCTATCTGTCATGGATGAGTTGTGGATGAATTTCTATAAATCTCATTAATGTCAATTTTCTTGCTTAAGCTTCTTTAATATGACGAGGCCATTGGTTAAAGCCGATGTAGAGTTTAGAGATGCCTTCAATATGTTCAAGGCCTGCATCATCAATAAAACATGTGTCATATGGAAATTAAGATATATAATCAAATGTCTACCACAGAATTTACTCGTGCTGTGACCGTGTTACCTCCTCTATGCCTATACTAAAAACATGTGCCTCAACATCACTCAGGGGAATATTCAATTGGTTGAGAAAGGAAATGCTGGAGATAGATGACAATGGTGTCACCACCAAATCGTCTTTCACCATAAATAGTGCTGGAGCCCTTATAAACCCCCCCTCTTGGACCTTTGGGTCTTTTAAGGTCAAGGAATGTGTATCGCTAGATTTGATATATCCATTAGACACGATGAGATAGCCACTACGCTCATGAGATCTATCATCATAATCAGTGGGACAATAAAAATGAGCTTTGGGCTGATAAAAAGGGAATATATGATTCCTGTACATATATTCCGGAACCAACCGAGGGCGATGTAACATGTCCTTAAGATGTTTCGAAATCATGTATCTGCCTACACTCAGACTTGATATGCTTTTGTACAAATTATCAACACTCCCAAGAGAATTGTTTCCACTTAAGAGGGATACCACACATCCCAATGGGATGACGGGGAAGCTGAAGAGAAAGTCGATAAAATCTTCCCCGGCTTCAGCAAACAATGCCTTGTTAATTGATTTTTGAACCATTACTTTCAAAGTCATCTTATTAGAATTGGGAGTTGCCTCAAAACCCATCTGATGAGGAGCTGAGATACAAGGTTTGGACTTCACTATGCCTGAGATGATGGGTTCTTTACAGAAAAACAAATCGGTTAATGGATTCCGGGAGAACAGTGATAGCTTGAGCAGATGCCAAATCTGCAGCAAAAATTCCAAATCTGTAATCTAATTGGGAATATAAACAAATTTAAGTATCAACAATAGCTTGTTATACCTCTTTGAAGCCAATAATCAAAGTATTTTCTTCGAGCATATTCATATCTCTGATTCCAAGATCATTGAGCAGTCCAAGGCTTGAAATTGGCACATTAGGCATTACACGCAAGTCATCACTGATAATAAAGGTAGTGGAGTCAATAGCAAAAACTCCCCCCGTACCATTACCCGTGTAATCATTTGAATCCCGTAAGCCTATCTCTCTAGTCATCAACTTCCCACAGTTGCATCTTGTAGTGTTGGAAGTGCTCAGATAGGCACTCCTGTATAGAGTACAGTCCCAATCTTCACATATGAAGTATTTGATGGGCCCTATATCATCTATATTCAGTTTAAGTTTAGAACACTGAGCTGCTGATGGATTTCTTGGATTAAGCAGCATATCCTTAGATTCTTCTGTCCAGAAGTAATTTGGGTGAAGATTAGTTATTCCCTTATATAAAGTGTTCAAGCTTCCGATTGCCTGTGGCTTGGAATCGGAATGCTTGGACAAGAGTCTGACTATTGTCCCCATTGGCAAGGTCAGGAAGCTGAATAAAATATCAACAAAGTCATTCTCTGCTTCAGCAAATATCACTTTCTCTTTCTCTCTGTCTACCAGAATTTTTAAGGGAATTTTCGTTTCTTCTGCAGCAGTCATAGTATGGTGGGAACCAACCTTATGCTGCAAAAGAACAAGAGACAGTCAGCAAACAAAGAAAAGTGGGAACATATATCACAATTCACATTTACCAATCCAATTATATACAATTGCTCTACAAGAATGTCTAACAAAACAAGAGCACAGAACATACCAAGCTCACTAAAACTCTTTGAAACAACAATCTACATTACATATTTAACATATGAACTTTTAAAAATTAATAAATGCACCTACGTGATCCTACTGGCTCACTTCAACTAGTCCAACTTTTGTCAGCTAACTCGATACTCTATTCATCCCAAATTGAGAGTCCTGATTTGAAACTAAACTTTTCTGACATTCTAAAAAGGAATGGACTCTAAACTGGGGATAAATGGAGTCTTAATTGACGAGTACGTGTACCATAAACAAATATGGCTCTAAGGAAAAAATATTACAATTTGCCAATAATCTATTCGCCCCAAATTGAGAGTCCTGATTTGAAAGTAAACTTTTGAGACATTCCAAAAAGGAACGGGCTCTAAAGTAGGGATAACAAATATGGCTCTCTAAGGAAAAATATTACAATTTGTCGAGAGGTAGTAGAAATATATCACAATCTATAATTGGCAGTTATTTTGTATGCCAAAAAATTGCTATTTTGGCATTAAGCAAAGACGGTTGGAGATGACATACTACCATGTCATCATGCATAATGCCATGGTGGCTTGGAGATGGTCAAAGAAGTGAATAAAATAAACCGTCGTATATTAACCTAAACATTGGTACACTAACAAAGCATTGTACAAATCTCAATTTTCCCTTTTCTCTTTTGTTCTGTGCTCAATGCTGATTTTCTTTTCAATAGGAAACAATATCATATGAATCAAGACTAACCGTTGAGAATAAACTAAAAATAAGGATTTGACATTTCTACATAAATCTGAGTACAAGAACGAACATTGCGCTGGAATTACCATTTTGCATAAGGTGGGTGATCAGACACATCTATAGTACAGGAAATGACCCCGAGGATTCCAAGTTATGTTGATGGCCCTGACATGTGGTAAATTACCAAGCATTATCATATGTCGATATATCTCGTGGCAAGCTTTCCAGGCTTCTAGCATGGGAGGATCTATAACTAACCCAAGGTGGGCAATTGCCCACCTTAATATTTTAGGGCAAGGAAATTTAGGGAGTACAGTTAATGTAAAAAACTACAAAATCTAACCTCTGACCACCTTACCAAGAGTGTAAAATAATTGTTGAATCTTATTTTAATTGATTCAACAAAGAAAAATTAGTTATTATAACTTATTTATATGTATATGGGTGATCTCTCCTGTGAACTCTTTGTAATATACATTGAAAGCCATTCTTATATTTTCACTACTTCTTACTAAAAAAATGGAGGTCGTTCAATATCAATAGAAATACAAAATTAATGCTTATATTTTGTCCATTATATGAAAATTTTCAGAATTCACCCGTGCCTGCCAACTTCCACTTCATGAAGGCATACAAATATTAGTTCATGAAGTAATTGGCGCTTCGTATGATAAGGTGCTTTACACTACAAACGGCGGACAGTAATCCGTATGTGACACATGCATCCCATTATTATGTAAACTACCCTACCCCCTCAAGCATGATCAACACAATTTCAAAAGCTGGTCTAGATGCCTTCGGAACATGTGATACAAAGATATGCAAAAAGGTCAACAAGAGAATGACTAAACACAACTAAACTAATAACCGGAAATGTTTGAAATAAACCACCCAGTAAGTCTCATCTCGTCAACTGCATCAGGTCAGGTCTTATAAGCCGTAGCCCGTAGGGCATGTGCGAGGGTTTGTATACCTGATTCCCGAATCAACAAGAAAATAGAATAAAGCTCCCTCTGTCCCGAATCCGGAGTCAACTATTCATTTTTAGGTTGTCCTAAATTAAGATTCTCCTTTCCTTTTTAGTAAAACATCAATGATCCAAATGTCACAATAGCTAATGTGTCTTAATCTTGAACATTAATCAGTAATACTGTTAGGCCTCGTTTGGTTGTCCCAAAATTATAAATTGGTCCATTATCTGTACATGCAATACATGTATTTAATCGCCTTATATTCCTAATATATACGAAATATTAGGGGTGCCTATTTCTTAAAAGAGACACCGATACCTTTCATCTACTGCCGTGCGATTACGTGCTTTTTATTTTTGCTTTCTTTTGATTAATTTTGTTGCTATTGCTTTTTTGTCATAAGGAACACAATTGAAATAGTGGAAGGTTTGATAGAACAAAGTTAGAAACCCTAACATATTTATCACCAAAGCAAGATATTTTCATGATCAAAGACAACATAACATAATGAAATATCAATTAAATAACTTCAATACAAACCCTAAGTAAAATAAAATCCCAAAAATGAAACGATAAAGACCAAATAGCAACTTGCAATTCAGAATCAGAAGATTTTGTGAGCAACAAATCAAAGTTATATAACCCAATAAAAGTACACATGACATCAAAGTAAGAGAGATGAAGTTAAAGATCGTACATTCGTTCGCCGGAGTTGGCCTAGTTTCGAGAGCTAAAGCGCGCGAGGGAAAAATAATTGGAGGGAATATGGGGAATTTTTTAAACCATACCTTATTGTACAAAATTTAGACTTAATAATACGAATGGTCCTTTACTTATCTTCAAACTCAATTTTGTCCTCAACTTTTGTTTTGTTACAAGGCTCTAGTGTTAACTTGTTTAATTTTGGCTATCTATCTTCTTCTTCTTTTGATTTGACAATTGAGATTGAAGATTGAAGTATTAACTAACACGCACCATTTACATATTGTTTTCTCAAAAGTGACACGAGTTAACATTTTTGTTTTTTTTTAAACTTTATTAAGGATACGTTTCTTTTTTTGCTTAAGTCTGAATCTAAATAAAGTATTTTTATTCTTATGTATGAATAAATCTCTAAATGAATGAATGTGTTTACTCAGATTTAGATTTTAAAAGTAATTTTACTTGTTAATTATTTAGAGTCAATTATAATTATTAACCTCTTAATTTTATAAAAAAACAAACATTATTTAGTATCTCTAGAGTCTAAATTGTTCAGATTCGTACTTAATATGTAAAAAAAACAAGCCCTAAGATTATATATTCACCTTGTAATTCATTTTAATCTTTTAAGTTACAATTAACACAAATTATGTGTCCTCGTTGACTCAATAATTTATAGTTTTTAAGTATTTTACTTACATTTAACATAGAATATTGAAATATTTGGAGTTTGGCCTCCATTAATTATTTGATATTGCCTTTGATCCCTAACTTTTTCACTTTTTGGGTTTGACCCAAAAAATGACTTTTAGCCACTGTTCTAAAAAACCCGCCTAGGCTTAAGGCTTAGGAGAAACGCCTCGCCTTACGCTTTTTACGCCTTATTCTTAGTAAAACCCTTACGGCGCACTTTTTTCTAAAAACAGCAATGCCTTAGTGAAACGATGTCGCCTTTTAAAGAATTTGTTTATAAACCGAACCATTATCTTATCCAAAATAATCAAATAGTATTTTAATTTGCATATATTCAGACATATTTTTATGATATGTGCAATTTTTGTATTTTAATAGCCTTGTTATGGTTTAAAAATATTTAAATATATTAAGAAGGCCTAATCGCCTTTTCACGCCTTTTTACGCCTAGGCCCGCCTAGACTTCTAAGGCTTAAGGCTTGGCCTACACACCTCAATCACGCCCCGCATTTTTTAGAACCTTGCTTTTAGCAATGCAAAATGTTTCGCAAAAAAATGTTGGTAAAACTTTTTGCGACACAAAAAGTGTCGTTAAATGTTTCACCCAATTTGAGTGTATTTAGCTCAAAAATAAAAATACTTTATTCACTAAATGAATGAATGTGTTTAGGGATTAAACCTTAAATAATGAAGACCAAACTCTAAAATAATCCTAAAATATTTTACTAAGTGAGTCACCAAATGCACTCAAATTGGGTGAAATAGCACTACAAAAAGAATATACATTGGTCTTTAAGGATTAAAATTTATTAACTCTCTACAATCATGGTGATTTGATACATTAAACTAATAAATACATAGTTTCTCTTGTTCTTTCAATTCTCATTTCTTAACTAATAATGTGAGAGAATCATCATGAATTATTTATTTAAACTCGATTTTTGTGACACTTCCAAACCTTTAAAGACACATTTTAAAATTGTATAGTATCTACTTGGAATGCATTTGACAATTTCTATTATTAATTGCTCAAATAAGAGGAGAATGTCATAATATTATTTGAAATGCTTTTTATGTTATTAGGTATGCAACATCTACTCATTTCGATTATATATCAATTATAATATTATAAATCGAAAGACAATACTTAATGTTGACTTGTTTTTAACCCATACACGTGGCTATCTCTAATACTTAATTCTCTCTCCAAATGATTACTTTTCGTCTCTATGAAGGAACATCTATCTCGCTCAAATGTCTCTTCAGCCTTGCATTTATCTCTTTTGGGGGGAGAACAAAGGTCAGTCCTTCCCCCTCCCTCCCATATGTATCGAATCTTATTTACGTCCTCTATTTTTTCTTTAGATGTTTTTACTTCTCCTCTACCTAGTGTGGAGATTCATAGATTCCTTATGTGCTTTCATTTTCTCCTTTAATGTCCTCCTTCTTTCTCTCTTTCTTACAAATAAGTTTTCTTTTTCAAGTCCCGTTCTCCCTCCCTTTCTTCTTTTATCTATCGTTACCATTTTTTGTTTTGTTTTTATATTGGAAATAACATTCTAAGAATGAGTTTTTTGTTATGTGATCACAATTTGAAAGGATGGAGTTGGGAATCATTTTGATGAGATTATATATGGGAATTTTTGTTATAATTTTTTTAATTGGACTGATATTTGTGTTTACTGAATATGTATGGTATATTTGTTAGGACTTTGAGTAGTGTTGCTAAGACGAGGTAGGCTTATACTGAGGTCAACGTGCCAGAAGACGTTTAGGAGTTTAGTAGTCATTAGGGTGGGTTTTGTTTGGTGTGTCATATTGGTTGTGGACGTGGTTGAGAGAATGGTGGTGACTCGGTGAGCTCGCCACTACCGAATTTGCTGGGGAAATACTAATAGAGAACGTTTGTGGGTATATTTTTAATTAACTAAAGTTTCATTGGGACTTTAATTAGATTGAGGAACAAAAGGCAAATAATGTAAACATCAATGTGCTAGTGGTGGGTATGTAAACTAGGTAAAAAGTCTTGATTACGAGCTAATATAATGAAAAACTAAGAACAATCATGGAGTTTCAAATATTGATATGGGAAGATGAGGAGTGGTGGATTTTTAGTTGTGTGTGTTTTATAGAAATAAAAGGGTTTTTTAATCTTGGAGTAAGGATAAAATAAATATAATGTTTTGATCATGTTCTTGGAAATGGATGGCAATATCTTTATTCTTATATTTTTATATGCTTTAAAATAATTAGGAAATTTTTTTACCGAGTTGAGCTTCTATCTTGTTACTTTTAACAATTAGCACTAAGCCATCATCAATTTATTGTGATAAAGTAAAAAGGCAAGTAATTTTTATACAAGAAAATTCCATCGTAAAATACTTTGGTAATAATCATTTGTACCATGGAATGTTAAGATTCATCAAAACGAAGCATGGGTGCATGATCCCGAATTATTGTTTTAATTTTTATTATAAGGATAAATTTTTTGTAGAGTCAATTTGTATGTATTTTGACTTATTTTTTGTTTGGACAAAACCTTTGAGTCATATGTTAGTATTTGAGTGTGTTGATCTTTCAAGTCTATGACGTGTTTAATTGAAGACGTAAAGGCAAAGGTTCAGAGATCGTATTCATCGAGTCGTGTTTCGTGTCATGTTTTTTCTTCATCTTTCGAGGATCTCTCATGTATGAATGTATATATATTTTGATCCTTGAATTTTTCATTGGGTGTTATTTTTATAAAAATTTGTTTGCGGGCTATTTTCAAAAAAAATTAAAAGAAAAATATTTTTGGTTTTAAGTCGTTCGAATGACTTACGTAGTTCGTTCGAACAAAATGGTCATATCGTTGGAACAACGTTCAAATGAACATCAAACAAAGATTCTTTGTTCCCAAATTAAAGTTCGTTTAAGTCTCGTTCGAAGTCGGTTTGAACAAGATTGGTTGGTCATTCGAACAAGTTTTGTTTTGGTTCGAACGAGATATACAGTTTCATTTGAACGAATTCCTATTTTTCTTCGAACGAGCTCTCGAAATGTCTGTCACCTCGAAAACATATTTTCTATATAAAGGGGTCATGACATCAGTTTTTCGTAGAACTTTTGGCAAAAATCAATTTCCTGTACAATTCCAAAAGGTCTCAAAACCCGAGTTTCACCCATCATGTTTAAGATCCAAGCTTCAATATATGTATGCTTTAAGATATTTTTTTGGGCATCAAGGTTTAATACTCTTCACATCTGAGTATTCATTTCGTACGGTGGAATCCGTATTTATTATTGTTTACAAATGGTGGACTCCGTGTTATGGTGTTGGGGTTAAGAAATGGTGGACTCCGTGTTCAAGATCTGTAAATGGTTGCTCAGCCTTATCAGTGGATACTAAGGCGTGTGTGGAATCACACGTTATGGCAGTTGCATGGGTGGACTCTTACATGTCATTGTGCGAATGTCGAGGAATGAACAGCGTCAAGGCTTGCGAGATCTTCGAATCTGCGTTGTAAGTATACTGTCGTGCCCTTTGTAATTTTATACATAGTGAATTTGCGCGGCTACATCGC
The DNA here is from genome assembly GCA_949130495.1 of Sambucus nigra. NCBI lineage: Eukaryota > Viridiplantae > Streptophyta > Magnoliopsida > Dipsacales > Adoxaceae > Sambucus > Sambucus nigra. Next base: position 642,042,528 of record OX422208.1, on the reverse strand, counting down.
CCGAGTTTTTTTTCGTTGTGGATTTTTCTTGTGCATCGGCGTATTGTGTGATTAATCTTATTTTATTTTCTATTACCTAGATGCATGATTTAGGATAAAAATAAAATTCGTTAATATTTTTAACACAACTATTGTTTAAAATTGGTGCTCGTTTATTTGGGTTAATTAATTTGAATAAAAAATTAAAATTTAGGGTATTGATTTCTTAAACCATCCATATTATATCGTTATAATACTTTCAAGTGGTATCAGAGTAGGAAAACTAAGTTATTGTGTTAGATCTGTGTTTAGGCATGAATTCTAACAATTTTTATATGGAGGGTCAATCATTTTCTAGATGGCCTTTTTTATGGGTCTAACTTTGCGTACTGAACAGTGCGTATAAAATCATCACTTAAGTCAATAGATGAGAGGTTATGGCAAGAGTTTGTTAAGGGGTGGTCCCCACCCACATCCTTATGAGGTGATTATAGAATTCCTAAATTCGTAGAAACCTAGAGTGGGGACAAGCATAAGTTGTGTAATTATAAGTCGCATGGTTATTTTGTGTCGTCGCGCCAGAGGAGTTTCGTTGTATTATGATATGTGAAATGTCTAAAGAGGCTTGGGACATACTCCAACTCACCCATGAGGGAACTAGTGATATTGAGTCTTTCAAACTCTAAAACCTCACCAATCAGTTTGAAACCATTAGGATGGAAGAGAATGAAACCTTCGTTGAGTTATATGCTAGACTGTGAGATATTGTGAACTTGTCTTTTAACTTGGAAAAGAGAATACCCGAAACCCGAATAATCAAGAAAATCTTAAGGTCCTTACATGAAAGATTTAATTCAAATGTGATAGTTTTGAATTCCTTGGGTACTTTGGACTCTACGAAACTTGAAGAGCTTATAGGGGATCTTCAAACTTATGAGCTCGACATATTTTCCTCTAAGAAGATGAAAAAAGATAATGGAATTGCTTTAAAAACCCGGAAGGAGGAAACACATGTTTTGGATGATGAGTTTGATATCGATTTTCATGATATGGCCATGTTTTCTAAGAAGTTTTCTTAAGTGTAATAAATATAATTTTAAGTATGATGAAAAGAAATTTGATAAGTCTAAGTTTAATAAGGCTTTGAAATTCCCTAAAAATCGTAACGGTAATTTTAAAAGGGGCGAGCTGTATAGATGCTTTGGGTGTGAGGGTTATAGTCACAGGGCAGCTGAGTGTCACAATAAGCTAAGGAAGGAGGGTAAGAAATCGATTGCATATAATTTTATCCTTATTTATAGTGATTCGAAAGAGGAACTCGATTCCCCCATTGAGTGTAACTACACTGCATTCATGGATAGTCATGTAAGCCTTGATGAAAAATCTTCCAATGAAGATAATTCTGAGGCCATTGTTTGAGACTCCTAAGTGAGTGATGGTGGAATGAGTGGATAAAAATAATAAGATGATGAAAAGAAGGTTGAGAGTGAACTTTAAGTTGCCTTTCGTGAGTTGTATGCAGAAATAATGAAATTATTAAAGGCTAACTTAAAGTTAAAAGTTAGGCTGAAATAACGTGGCATAACTAATGATGAGGGCATATTAGTTGAGGATATTAGGGAACGTGATAAGACTCTTAGGGAGAATCTTGCGTTTATTGAGGGGGAGCGAGATAACCTTCAATGTTCGATGGATATTTTGAAGAAGGACTCCCTTATTTTTTATGAGTATCATCGTTTTCTCAAGTCTAGTATTGTGGAGTTAAAAGAGACATTGAGAGACTTGAGTAATTTCAAATTTCATTTGACGTCTAGGTCAAAAAATTTGGATAAGATGTTAGGCACCGTCTGAATCAAGGATGACAATTGTGGTATTGGCTTCAATGATCCAAATGCTTCCGTTACTAAAGCCAACGCCATGCTTTTGAGAGAGTCAATCATTGCTAGGAATATTAGAAAAGGTCAACCTAAGGGTAACATTCCTCGTGTCTATACATTCACATATTATGGTAGGAAAGGTCACCTTAAGAGTTTTTGCTTTGATCTTAGAAATAGTCCAAGAAGTTTAATACTAGAGTCACCAAGGTTCCCCAAACTCGAGAGCGTCATATTTTACCTATGTGGGTTAGGAAATCAAATTTAGAGGCTTTAAATGTTAGACTTATTGATTCTCGAATGCTTGCATATAATACTTCTCATGCTAAATCTAATGGTTGATTGTGTTTTCATATTTACATACGCTAGGTTTTGTACTTCATGTTACATGTGTTTGCTAGTTATATATGGTTTGAGTCTTTTGTAATTTAATTTTCCTTTTGGGGTCTTATTAAAAAAATACAAAAAGATTTTATTTGTCTTTTGAGTTTTGTTTTTATGTGGCGTCTTTTAAAAATATTATTTAAAAACTCGAAAGGATTTTTGGTTTATGTGTACTTTAGTTTTACACATTTTGTGTGGTATATTGGTGTGTTTGAATCCACTTCATTTCATGTTTCCATGTGTTTAAAACAGTTGATTATGATTTTCAATGCTTAGATTGTTCTTAATTAGCTTACATGGAGTAGTTCGAAAATGACTTACTTGATGGATTCACTTTGCACATGTCTTCTCACACACATACATGAGCTCTTTTGGATCGTAACTCCATATGTTATATGAGCTAAGTGAGGTGTTCTTCTAACTATCTTTTAATATACATATTTATTTTATCGGGGTGATTTGTGCATGTAAGAACCATTACTCGTGAGTTTTTGCTTTATTGAAAATATGAGTGTGCACTAGAAAGGGCTACGAAGAAAAAAATCCTCTTTGAGTGCATTGTGCTTGTTTGTTCTTTGAGTTCACGTTCTCTGTCACTTGAGGCTAAATCTTAGTTTAATAAAGGTTTGTGGTCAAATAGAATTCCTTGGAATTTTTTAGTGATTAGGTTATAATTCATTTGTTTCTAGTTCACACCACTTCACTACATTCCATGTGTTTAGACACATCGATAATATGCTAATGTGTAAAATTTTTTTGTTTTGTGTCATGCTGTGGTTGTTTATACCTATATATATATGTGCTTATGTGTCATTGGTATATTTTGAATATTTATATATAGTATCGTTTGTTTTTTAGTCTTTTCATTTGCATTTAATCCATGTTTTCCATGTTCTTTATCTTTAAATCAAATTGGTATATTCATTGTGTATTCTAATTAATATTATTTATTGTATCAATATTGATATTAATTGATCATTGTTTGGATTATTTGTGATTGTTTTACCATGTTATGTTTGTTTCACTTTACACCATTGCATGATATTATTCTTTCTTTCTTAATTTCAATTGGTGTCATATGTTCTCACTTTTAGGGAAAGATATGTTGTATGGGGGAGAAATAGTTTATTATGCATTCTTTCTTTGTCTATTCCTGAACAAAAAGGGGGGAGAAAGGGTATCTTTCACTTTAGTTTTAGGAGGAGATCTTTATCTTCGGGGGAGACGTCTTACCTAGGTGGGTGTATTTAGACATATGGGGAATTTTATTCTTATGAAGTTTATATTGTTATATATTCAATTTTCATTTGAAGGTGTGTTTAAGTGTGAAGGTTTGTAACATGTGGAAAAGTTTACAAGCGTTCAAAGTCACTCAGAGTATGTGTCTGTAAAGTTTGTAATTTTTTCTTTTGGGGTTGGGAATTGAGTCTTTTAGATGAGCTTGACGGCCCATAAGTTTTTATTTTGTATTTTTGTCCTGGAATAGCCAAAGGGGGGATTTGTAAGGACAGTTTTTTGATAAAGTCAATTTGTATGTATATTTTCTTATTCCGTGTTTGGACATAGCCTTTGAGTCATAAGTTAGGACTTGAGTGTGTTGACCTTTCAATCCTATGACGTGTTTGTTTGAAGATGTAGCGGCACAGTTTTAGAGATCGCATTCATCATGTCGTATTTTGTGCCATGTTTTGTCTTTATGTTTCGAGGATTTAGGCATGAATGTGTATATATTTTTATTCTTGGAACTTAATATCGGGTGTCCGCTTTTATTTATAAAAAGTATGAGTTTTTTTTTAAAAAAAATTCAAATAAATATTTTTTTGTTTTTAAGTCGTTCGAACGACTTTATAGTCTTCGTTCGAACGAGTATGTGTTGTTCATTGAAACAATCTTCAAGCGAACATTGAACGAGGTATTAGCAGAACAAATTTTTTTTTAAGCTCGTTAGATGTTGGTTCGAACGAACACTTATTTTCGTTTGAATGAGTCCTCAAAAAATGTGCCACCTTGAACATTGTGTTTTTATATAAAGGGATATTGGCATTAGTTTTTAATATAACTTTCGACGAAAATAGTTTTCCTATACATATCCAAAAACTCCCAAACCCTATTTCACCCAAACTCTTTGAGATCCAAGTTTCATAATCATATATGCTTTGAGATCGTTTTTGTGGGCACTAAGAATTTTATTCTCTTCATCTTGTTGAGAATTGTTTCGTGCGGTGGATTTCATACCCGATTTGCTATTTACACATTGTGGACTGTATATTTGTTGTGTTACGGTGAAGAAGTGGTGCATTTGTATTCCAAATTTGTAGACGGCTGTTGAGCCTTACTGGTGGAGACTGAGGCGTGTGTGGACTCACACACTATGGCAGTTGCACAAGTGGACTCCTATATGTTACCATGTGTAGGTTGAGGAATGAAGAGCGCCAACGCTTGCGAGGGCGTAGAGTGTGTGTTTTAAGTCTAATGTCGTTTCCTTGTAACTTCATACATTGTGAATTTGCATGACTGGGACATCCAAGGTTTTTCCCTTTGTGAGTTTTTCTCGTACATTGGCGTGTTGTGTGTATTGATCTATTTTATTCTGCTATCATCTTAATGCACACTTTAGGAAAAAGTAAAATTAGTCAATTTGTTTTTTCAAAACAATCGGTTTAAAATTGGTGCAAAATTTTATTTGGAGTGATTTTGTTTAAGTTTAATATTTACTTTGAAAAAAATTTAAAAATTACCTTTTGTTTTGACCACTTAATATACCCTTTTAGCACGCTTTCTCAACCCCATTGTGTGGATGATTTGAATGACTAGATTGTGAATAACCGGCTCCTCTTTTCTCATATGAGCAAGTGGGATGACTCGGAATCCGTTTAGGCAGATGTCGCTATTGGTGGGTATTTAGGAGGATAGTGGTATCAGTGTTGACAATTGTGGCCCAACCATCGCCCCCTAGGCTGTAGTGACCTTAATGTCGAATGGGAACCTGACTTTCATGTGCATTGATGAGGGTAATGCCCCAATGGGGTGTATCCAGGCTCTCTCGAGTAAGATGTTGAAGTTGGTCGGGATGTCAAGTACTTGAAACTCATCATCACACTTGATAGGCCTTATTATGAGGGTGAAGATGAGGGTCCCTAGTACTTCCCTATGAGTGTTATCATGGTCTCTGATGGTCGTAGAGGATTGTATGAATTTCTAAGCGGTGTATATGAGACTGGTGGTGGTAGAAGAGGACACACATTGATGGTGGACCCATTGTCTATCAGTACTAGGGGTGCAATCTATCTGCAGGTCTTAGTGGTGATGTGCAGTACGAATCAATGATTATGGTCTTGCATGGGGAGGTATTAATCAGAGAAGTTGATGTGTTGTTGCATGGTGATGGATCCGATGGTAGCTGACATCTCAGTCGGAGTTAGGTCCGTAAGCACATAAGCTTGGGAAATCAGATGGACAGGGGAGGCTCAGTGTTCCCAAGATGTGTCTAACAACTCTCAGATGGTGATGTTAGTTGATACTCACCAAAGTTTCTCTTGGAAGAGGTGGTGTGATAGCTTTTTCGAGGGGGGGGGGGATTTCTCCTTACTGACTGGGTTCGGAGGAGTGGATTGTCAACCTGACTTGGTGAGGAAGTTTTCCTATTTTTCTAAAGAGAGTACATTATAACAATTTTTTATTAGATCATCGGAGAACCAAAGAAAACAAGGACAAAAAAATGTCAAAATTGTTAATTGTTGAAGACAAAAAAGCATAGACATTAGCATTATACTAACTTTCAAGGACAAAAAAATGTTAACTAATTTCAATAAAAGGTATCTCATAAAAACATAAACATTAACATTATATTAACTATCAACTAATTTGAAAAAAATATACATTAACATTATACTAACTATCAATGATAAAAAAATTGTCAATGTTTGTTACCGCATAGAAGAAGCATAAATCATCAAAAGTTAAAGTAAACATATGCCAACTGTCAAAGACAAAATCACCAAAAATCATGAGGTAATTGTCAAAGACAAAATCACAAAATCATTTTAGTTTTTATCATATCTTTGAGGATTTTTTTTTAATTTTAATGGATTTGACAAACATTCGATTTGAAAATATTGATAGCTAACATGTTCTAGATTTGGTATATGAAATGAGTCACCACATTATCAAAACTCAAAACCATGAAAATGGGTGTTCAACTCTATTTGAATATTTAATATATATGCATCTGCTAAAACTGAAAATATCAAATATCAAATTAAATGTTTGAATCATACCCGTGGATGATCGGTGATAGTTTTAGGTGTGCTGGGGGAAAGAGATGGAGGTCTCAGGTGCGTGTGATGGTTAGTGATGGAGGTCTCAGGTGCGATGGTCGGTGATGGTCTTAAGTTCAATTGTCAGAGGAGATGGAGGTCTCAGGTGCACGGGTAGGTGCTCACATTCAGTGTGGTTTAGACAATGGAGGAAATTAAGAGGGAGAGGGAGGGTGATGAAAAAGAAAGGAGGAGGTGGAGGATATTGAAAGGGTCAGTTGGGTGGGTGGTGTGGTCAGTGTGAGCTTGACAAAGAAAGAGAGAGGTGCCTTTTGGGGGGGTAAATGGGACTTAGGATTTTGTTAGCACTTAGCTTATATATATAGGTGGTGAGAAATGAAATTAATATAACTAACAAGATTATTTAAATAAATGTATAAAATAAACGGGACAGGGCAGGCGGGATGGGTCAGGCTTATATATATAAAACCCGAACCCATCCCGTTTTATTAACGTTTTTAAACCCATATCTGCCCCTAATTTTCAAAACGGATTAAGGGTATTTAATTCCTTCTCATTATTTATTTCTCTTATTTATTTAATTGCTTATGTCTCATTATTTTATTAGGTTGCATAATTTGTGTGCTAATTATTTTAAAAATTAGGAACACCCATTTTTTATGGACAACATGGATTATTATTCTGAGACTAGCCTAGATCACCGATTTTCTCCAAAAATTAGTGTTGTGTTTTATTCTTTTCTAAATTGAATTAAATTGGGGTACTTGGAATTTAAAAGTATGAATTAAAATAGAGATCTAGGGATTTTCAATTTTGAAAAATTTAAATTATATTTTTATTTTAAGAAAATTAAAATGAGATCAAGATATATAATTCACACGAGTAAATATTGGAAATTACTAAGGATTTAAAATTCGGTCTTTTAGAATCCAAAAAAAGCTTTATAAAACCCTCAAATTTTTTAAATACTAAGTGGGAGAAGGGTTTCAACATAAACCCCGCGATCTCCATTGATGTTTTAATTAATCAATGATGCAATTGATTCCTCACGTCAGCTAGTCTGACAGATGGACTTAATCGAGGCATAAAGGATAAATTAAAACTCTTAAGTTATAATTCTGAGATATAGAATGTGAGTAAGTTCGATCCCTTCAACGTGGAAGTTCATCACGAGCGTGTTCTATTTCAAAGAATGAATCGATGATACACACTTAGACACTACTTTTGATATCCTTCCCAACGGAGTAACGGTCATTATGAGTGGGACCAAAAGTCACTGGCTATTTAATTATGTAGGACAGAGGATCATGAATGATCCAAGTGCATAATTGAAAGACATAGGTTTATCTAGTTCAGGGTGAATAATTTAGGCTCCCAAAGAGAAATCTCACTTCATAAGGGAACTAGGATGTCAAAAAAGTATAACTTTAAAATGGTGGTGAGGGCGACACTTTAAAAATTAAAACTAAGTTAAATTATCACATGTTAATTTTGAAATAAGTTCTCTTTTCAAAATTTATGATTCTCATATTTCAAAGTGGGACTTTATTTTAACACACTTGTTTTAATCTTAAAGGATAACAAACTTACGGGAATGAACTATATTGACTGAAAAATAAATCTAGACATTTTCCTAGCTATTGAAGACTTTAAGTTTGTCTTGACGGAGACCTGCCCTGCCAAGCCTGAGGAAGGGGAACCCAAAAGGGATATCCAAGTCTACCAGAGGTGGAAAAAGGCTGATCAGATGGCTTGCTACTATTTATTGGCCTCAATGACTAATGTTTTGCAACACCAACATCAACAAATTCCCACTACTTACGAAATGATTCTGAACCTCGGGGATACGTTTAAGGATCATAATTGTGTCACAAGGTTATATTCTATGGAAAGGTTGGTCAGCACCAAGATGCCTGAGGGTACTCCAGTACGAGATCATGTTCTAAAGATGTTGTCCATCTTAGTCCTTTAAATAATTTTCCCTAAACTATTTTATGAAGAAGTTTGATTACTCCTTCGTACAACTACTTAAAGAACTTCAGGTTGCGAATAATATCAATAGGCATAAGGGTGTGGTTCAGGTTGATGAGAAAGGTCCGTCTACTTTTTATCCAAAAGAAGAAGAAGAAGAAGAAGAAGAAGAAGAAGAAGAAGAAATCCAAGTTTTAGGGATAGCCTAAAGTTTTCAAGAAAAAATTTAAGTCACAATGGGGAGGTAAGAAGTCGGTAGGTGGTTGTTACATCTGTAAATAGGAAGGACATTAGAAGAAGCAATGCCCCATCTTCTTAGCAAGGAAGAATGGAAATGGTAATTTCTTCTATATTATTGAGACATGTTTTGTTGTGCAATCTACCGGAACCTAGTATGTAGATTAGGGAGACACTAATCATGTTTGCAATTCTTTACTAGAGTTCTAGGTAATCAGGGAGATCAATGATTGAGAGATGTTCACATTCATGGGCGATCATCATGAGGCAGCAATAGTAGGAGTAAGAAATTTAGTTTTAAATTTTGGTCAAAACAATAAGTAAGTATTGGTAGATTGTTTTTATGTTCCTAATATTATAGGAAATTTGATTTCGATTTCTAACCTTATAATTGGTGGTTATTTAGTTTATTTTAATAAAGGAGTTTTTATCTAAAATGGAAAATCTCTCATATGTTCTGGAACTTTGGAAAACAATCTTTATACTATAAAACTTGTCTTGCCACTGCTATTTAATATTGAATTGAATAACTCAAATGAAAAGAACATAAAGAGAAAGGAACCTTCAAAATTGAACCATACATATATTTTGCACTTACGTTTAGGCCATATCAATCTAAAAAGGATATAAATACTGGTTTCGATGGGCAATTAGGCTCATTGGAAGTGGAGGCACTTCCAGTCTGTGAATCCTTCTTAGAGAGGAAAATGACCAAGAGGTCATTTACGACCAAGGGGTATAAAGCCAAAGATATATTGGAATTGATTCATTCTAATTTATGTGGACTCATGAATATCCGGGAAAGGGGGTGCTTACGAGTATTTCATCACTTTTATAGATGATTACTCAACGTATGGATATGTTTACCTTATGCACCATAAGTCTAAAGCTTTTGATAAGTTCAAAGAGTATAAGCCTGGGGTGGAGCGTAGGCACAATAAACTAATCCATAATTAATGATTTGATCGTGGAGGGGAATACTTCTTAGGAGAGTTTAGGGAACACTTGTCAAGTTTAGGTATTATTTCCTAGTTGCCTAGATCGGGAAATCCTAAGTAAAATAGTGTAGCGAAAAGAAGGAATATGACTCTTTGGGATATGGTTAGGTCCATGATGAGTTGTTCAGACCTACCAGAGTCTTTCGAGGGTTTTACACTAGAGACGAGTACGTATATGTTGAACTTAGTTCCTTATAAATTCGTCTTAATAACTCCATCAGAATTATGGACTAGGCATAAGCCCGGTTTGGGATATATTTGGATATGGGGTTGCCCGACACATGTACTGCGAAAGGAGCCAGGGAAGTTGGAATCAAGGATAGATGTATGTCTCTTTGTGGGTTACGTCACCAATACTACGACCCTAAGGACCGATAAGTGCTTGTTAACACAAATTCTAGTTACTTAGAGGAAGATTATACGATAAGACTAAGAGCAAGATTATCTTGCAAGAGATAAGAGGAAAATATAAAAAAATGCTTTGGGACCACCCGTACAGGGAAAAATACAAGCTCATCATGATAATACACTGCCTAAAAGCAGTGGGAGTATTATCAATGATCAAGATTCATATGTCACTTATACTTTACCAAAAATGGATCCACGTCATAGTGGTAAGGTTAGACATCAACTGGATCGGTTAGTCTATTTAGGAGAGCACTTCGGTGAAGTTCGAAAGGAACACAAACTTTATCTTTAAACCTACCACGAGGCACTCCAATACAAGGATGCCAAGCTTTGGCTAAGGGTTATGGGCACAAATATGGATTCGATATATTCAAATCAAGTATGGGAGCTTGTAGACTTTCTAGATGGGATAAAACCCATACGGTACAAGTGGATCTACAAGAGGAAGAAAGGAGTAGACGGGAAGGTGGAAATCTTTAAGGCACGGCTTGTTGTGAAAGGGTTCACTTAATAAGATAGGATTAATTATAAGGAAAAAATTTCACTGGTAGCCACGATTAAGTCTATGCAGTTCTCTTATCCATTGTTGCACATCTCAGTTTTGATATTTGGAAAATAAATGCTAAGACTCCGTTCTTGAACGAAAATCTTTAAGAGTGAATCTATATGATTTAACCCATGGGATTAATAAAAAATGGCCAACAGAGCGGGGCTTGTAAGCTTAAGGGAATGTTTGAATGAAACTTATGTGTATAAAAAGAATGAGGGAAGTGTGGTGGTATTTCTAGTGTTATACGTGGATGATATTCTTCTAATCGGGAATTATGTGGGTGTATTATCTAGTATAAGAGTGTGTTTGTCTAGCCAGTTCGATAGGAAGTACTTGGAGAAGTCAGTCACATCTTAAGGATCAAGCTTTTGCATGATAAAAAAATTGGATGTTAGGCTTATCCCAAGCCACTTATGTCAACACAGTGCTCACAAGATTTAGCATGTATGATTCTAAGAAAGGTTTTCTCCCTTTAAGGCATGGAATTTCTTTATATCTAAGGATCAGTGTCCTAAGACACTTGATTAAATAAAGATGATAAGGAATATACCTTATGCTTCGATAATAGGCAACCTCATGTATGCTATGGTCTGTACTGAACTGGACATCTGTTAGGATATTTGCAGGGCCAATAGATTCTAGTTTAATCCAGGTGAGGATCATTAAACTAATGGAAATCCCATTCTGAAGTACCTTAAGAGGACTAATGATGATGTGATGGTATACTCAGCAGAGAGCCTAGTACTCATTGGGTGCACTGATTTGGATTTTCAATCAGATATAGACTCAAGTAAATCAACCTCGGGATATGTGTTTATCCAAGGAGGTGGAGCCATAAGTTGGAGGAGTATCAAGCAGTGTTATATTATTGATTCCAACATGGAAGTTGAATATGTTACCGCTTCAGAGGCAGCAAATGAGGTTATTTGGCTCAGAAACTTCCTAAGTGATTTGGGTGTCATTCCTTCAGAGTAGTCACTTATTATACTTTATTGTGATAATATCACATTAAGAGCAAGGACTACTTGAAACTCCTCCAAGGGCTCATAAGAGGACGAAGCACATTGAATGCAAGTATCACCTGATTCGAGAGACCATGCAGAGACGCAGTGTCATTGTAACCAAAATTGCATATAAGGACAACCTATAAGATCCTTTTACAGAGAGCTAATGAGCTAGGACTTTTAACAGTCACGTAGAAGTAATGGGAGTCAAGTGCATGGACACATGGCTTTAAGACTAAGTGGGAGATTATTGGGTTTTATTCATAAAACCATGTGTAAAATATTTTATTATCTATTAATAAAGGATTTTTTATTCATTTTAAAATGAGAATCAAGTTGTGAGAAATCTTTATATTTGTATAAATATATTATTTTAGTAAATGTCGGTCAATAGATCTTAGTAGGAATTCCAGTAATGTGACTTCAGGGTTATCAAAAGGAGATTGGAATTCTGGTTTTAGCACTATTAAAATGTTCACAACCTAGATAGGGACATGACATCCTATTATAACGATTGTGATACAATACTAGTAGTTTATCTCAAACTACGGGGAATTGGTAATGGTTCAAGAAATTATGAGATAGTTCAATAGAGGATTGTGATCGGTGCATACCAGGAATGTATATAGCGGGGAACATGTGAGATTAGAGTCTAAGGGATGTCATAGTTAGACTCAGGATATCTCACATCATTTGCATTATGTGCATAAATTCTTAATCCCGAGAATTTTAAGGATTAAGAGTCTTGTGTAATTATCACTTTGATTTACATGGGTGCGATTCAATATCAGATTGAATCAAATGATCCCCGAGTATTGGGTGATAATTATACAGGTAGGTCTGAGATCTTAATTCGGAGGAATCCGCATCCATAAATACCGAGGATTGCGATGCCCTTTGACTGACTTATAAGTTTGTGTTTCCACCACTAAACCTGAATAGTGGATTATTTATAATCTAATGGATGTAACAAAATAAGTTAAGCCCGAGGTTCAGGGAAATTGATTAGATGTTATCCAACGCCGATGACCAAGAGATTAACTTAACTAAATGGCTATCATAAGCTTAATACGGGGAATCATATTATGAAGTATAATCAACATTAAAAATAAGACCTCATTATGTCTAAGGATTTCTTAGATAATTAAGTTGGAGTGAAGTCATAATTATTTAGTAGAATTAGTTACGATTAAATAAAGAAATGAATCAAATTACAGTATTTGTAATTGGTTATTTCCAAATATTCATTTGAAGCCAGCTTAATTATTTGTCTTGTGTCCCTAGTGTAGTCCGAATTCCCGAGTAGTCCACATTTTTAAGAAACCCACCTTATCCCGTGCCCACCTTTTATACGTGTATATAAAGGTGTTGGAAGGGGCTTAAGTTCATTATTGAACATGTTAGGGTTTAAGAAGTTTAAGATAAAGCACTATTCACATTTTTGTGAAGAACCTAGAGAGAGGATCATTTCTCACTCAAGATGAAGGCTTTTCATCTCAAAAGGTTCCCACACATATACCTAAATTTGGGTAAGATCATACACTAAAAGATTCAAGCTTCAGAAAAGTTTGAGCAAGGTTTTGGAGATCCACAACAAGTCATCCCCATCACCTACATATAATTTTCTCCACATCGGATCACAACCGACTCCACAAATGTATTGTATTCTAAACCCTATGTTTGTTCTTCAAACTTAGTTTCTGTGTCCCACTTTCTACTATTTGATTAATCCAAGTTCTAAGGAATTTTTTTTCATGTATATCGATCCTAGTGATCCTTTATACGAGATACTTGGTTGTAAACTTTCTGCAGTGTAGCCTCGCTTTTATACACGGCGGGTCCAGTGTTCGTGCTCCTCATGTCAGTCAAGATCTTTAAAGTTAGCTCCGTACTCGATCCAAAATTTGTAATCTTAGATGCTGGGATTTTTGAAGGACGTGGATATTTGCTCATGGAGTTCAAGTCCTTATCCAAGGGAGTAGTCCTATTATGTCATCATCTCCTAGATCTAAGGGTTGAGTACGTACTCATATTTAGATGTTGGGGAGGTGTTACCCTTTGTGATCAAGAAATGGTAGAAACAATTCATAATGCCATGCTCAGGGAGGTGGGTGTAGTAAACCTGGTCAGGCTTGGTGGCCGAAGGTCTTGGTGTGGGCTCCGGTTTATAGAAGGTCGTGTTTCTCATGGTGGGGATTAGCCCAAGTTTCTAACCTATTAGTCGAGAATGATTAGTGTCACCTTCAGTGTCTATTATCATGTAGATGGTAGCATGAGGGAGAACTCGAGATTCATTTCCCGTAGGATTAGCCTGGCGATCATTCCTCGTTATTTATTTTACCGGGTATGGAATAGTATATGCGTGACCATGGCTCGTTGGTCTTCATGAAGGATATTCCATATTTATCTTATAAGGATCATGTGTTGGACGTAAGCTATCGGGATAGGGTTAGCCCCTAATTCGGCCTTCCAGGCGGTGTCCTTTTGAGTGATGTAGGACCTAACTCTTTCTTCCTCTTCATACAAAAATTGGTGATGGGTTCAAAATTTCCAATTGATTTGATCATCTGCCCTGAGTTATTTGTCCTGTTCACTCATCTGTGTTAGAGGGCTAGGATATCCGGGCACATGAATTATGGGTCCCTCTTCTGGTGACTAGCAAAAGTGGCACCCCCACTATAACCTATAGAGTTGATAAAAAATGTGTTGGATGTAGTGGGTGAGTGGGCACTGTTGTTAGTTCATGAATCCATGAGGGAGAATAGGTTTGCATGAGGGGTAGATCCTCCCCATCTAGAGGACTAGATTGGTATTGTGAATGAGATATGCTCGGTAGCTTGGAGTCACTTATATCTTAGGCCAATCAGAGAAAGTAGCAGGGTCTATATGGAGTCACTTGTATTATAGGCCAAACACCCAAATTTACTTTTTACAAAATTTTATCTTGATTTAATTAAAATGAACATGCAATGATGATGTGAAGCCAATAAAAAAATTAAATCTCCAAACCAAGCGGGAAGAAGAAATAGAGGAAAAATCACTTTCGGGCAAAACCTTTAATTCAGCAATGTTAAAGAGTTTGGTAGACACTTGACTACTTATATACTACTTAGAGATATACTAAGAATAACGCAGATATGCCTTCAAATTTAAAACATAAAATGATGCAGTCCAGCACTGCCCACAACAAGCAAATCTTGCCCTGGTATACACCGATTAGTCTATAGAATCACAATTCCTTTCTTCTTCATCCATAAAGCCTCGACACCACAAATCAGCAGTAGAAAAAATCTCTACAAGGGTTTAGAACTTTGGATTGTGTTCTTCTTGATTTGAAAAAGTGATCCTTAAAGATACAAGAGGTTTCGATAAAAAAATGGGCCTCGTTAAAATTGTAGGGAAAGTTATTGCAAAGAGATCGGGGTTAACGATTTAGAAAATATTTTATGAAAAATCAAAAACACGCATACTCATTCGAACAAAATCACCTCGTTTGAACGATGTACCTGGTCCCATTTGAACGCTTTCCAACGCAACTTCGAATGACCTTCTAGAATGAACCTAAAAGGCGACGTTTCAGATCTCGTTCAATTGAGGAAACTTCGTTCTAATGATCCTACACAACTCGTTCAACCGACATATTTTCAAAATTCTTTAAAAATCATTTTAAAAATATTTTGAAAACTTTTAAATGCAAACTCTTATAAAAACTACCCCTGGATATTTAAAGCTTTACCAAATCACCTCAAAACTATTCTCGAG
Source organism: Sambucus nigra (assembly GCA_949130495.1). Classification (NCBI taxonomy): domain Eukaryota; kingdom Viridiplantae; phylum Streptophyta; class Magnoliopsida; order Dipsacales; family Adoxaceae; genus Sambucus; species Sambucus nigra. Next base: position 642,027,084 of record OX422208.1, on the reverse strand, counting down.
TAAATTTATGATGGACGATCTTCAATCTTGAAAATATCATCGAAAATTCTTCTCTTCGAAGACTTGGGAATGGTCATGTAGGTGCAGTGGGGTGTAACAGGATAGCTCAAATAAAAATAAAATAAACAATTATAGGTTTTGCTCTGACAAATCTCCCTTTGGTTATTTCAGTACAAAACACAAACCGAATCCAAATTAACCCCTAAGACTAATACAATTAATGCGCTCTCAAATCAAGAAATAGAAATGCATAAATCTATAAGTCTTCAACTGAAAGTCTTCATCTTGTGTGTTCCATGACATCATCATCAAGGCAGAATAACCTACACACATGAGACAAAAGAAATATTGTGACGTGTACGAGTTTAAAGAAAGAATAAACTCCCTTTTAATTTTTTCTCCCACTTTTTGTCCGCAATAAGCAAAGGGTTACAAACTAATCATTGGCATCATGAAAATCCAAAAGAAATAACATCACAAAGATAATCAACTAAGCACATGTAACGAGATTTCAAAGAAGTAACAAACTATTTTTGAAAATTTTCAATTTTCTCAATTATAAAAATAAATATATGTATAAAAAGTACATATAGGTACAAATACATCACACCATGGAATAACACTAAAGTATCCAAATCATGAAAGCAAAATATAATTGTGTGAACATTTTCCATAGGCAAATCAATATAGGCATTCGTAACAGGGTTGCATGAAGTCAATGAGATACTTTTAAATAAAGAACTTAATTTCAACCTTAGGTGTAAGAGTATTGAATTTTAAATGAAATTGACTCAACTTACGCAACATGCTGTGAATTTAAATGCTTATCAAATCAATAATGCCAAACTATTTACTTCTTTTAAAAAGAGTCCGTTGTGCAAATCCATTGATCTTTTAGTTTATAAAACCCTCAAAATATCACATATTTAAGAATTCACTCTTAAATTTTTAAAGATATCATAATGCTAATGACTATCAAAACATCAATAAATAAAATTGGCCTTGGTACTTCTATTTTTGTGTGCCATTAATATTTTAGGCTCTTTTTTGTAAATGATGACATTTAATGCAAAAAGAATTATCTCCTTCGTAGCACCTTTCCATTGCTCAACATAAACAAATTTTTTGAAAAATGAAATCCGAACAATGATTCTTACAAGCACAACTTATCTACATTTGGTTTGTTATTAAACACTATTGAGGTGATAACACCATATTTGACATATTATAAGCAAGCAAAATGTTCTAGAATTCCATTCATGGGTGATAAAAAAAGTCTATCATAAAGAAATTGATCATCAATGAACAACGAAATGCTAACCATGCATTAATAAACACACTAAAGAAATGAAGCCACGTATCAAAACAACATGAAAAAGTCACATGAATGGATGGAATGTAGGGATGATTCGAACATCTTAAATGCACATCCATAAATGGTGAAAATTAAATACCAAAAACTCTTTATCTTTTTCAAAAAATTTATCAAAAATAAAATCTTTTTGGAATTTTTTAAACTTTTTCTTAAAAACCAAAAATCTTTTTTCGACTTTTTCAAGATTTTTCCAAAAGCATAAACAAACATGAAAACAATAGAAATACAATCTAGCACTAGGGAGAAATGATATGAACATGATAATCACCATATACTAAACAAAGTTCCCACCCTCAATCATGGGTCTGGGAGGTGTTCTCAACAGGAATAGGCATCTTTGAAATTACTCAATGAAACTTTGCTAAGTTTTGACCAAAAAATATACTTGATCTTGAAAAACTCTCAAAATCTCTACGATCGTGCGTAGGAACATGAGTAGGAACATGTGTGGGAGTGCATGCGGGAACATGTGTGTGAAATCATGTGGGAGCATATTAGGGAATGCATGTGTGAGAAACTCTCCCTAACTTAAAGCAAAACTACATCTTTATTTGCAATGGGGACAAACATAAACAAGCTTGGGTCTACCTTGATCAAAATACCTAGAACACACTCTCCTTGGTGGGTTAGGTCAAGGTCCATAAGGATCCATAACAAACTTGGGAATCGGTTTGAGTGGAGCATTGAAAGTGGATGCACCATCATAACCTATTTAATGCCTCTTATTAAAACCTAATGAGAAACCAGTGAACATCTTTCTAACCTCCTTATATGTGTCCTCTACAGTGGCCTTGACCTCCCGAGCACGTTTAAGATATTTCTTGAGTTAGGATACATGGGATTCAAGTTTCTTATAAGTCTCCAATAAATCTTAAAGATCTCTCATAAGACTAGCTAGAGTGTTAGTTAAATCGGTCTTCTCCTTCCCAACCACAATCAACTGCTCACACAAAGTAACTTTCAACTTCTCTAGTTGACTCACCGATGCCTTACCCTCTCTAAAACTTTCACCTCCTTCTCTAAATGAAACACCCTAAGAGTCAAACTTTTATTTTTCTTTTAGGTTCTCGAAGACTCTTTGTAAAGTTCGTCATAGGCGCATTGAAGTCCGCCTTCTCCCTCACTCAAATTCTCAGCATCACTCTCACTCTTTCCAGAATGATTCGATAAATTATCGAGGCTATCACGTTTAGAAATGTCCTCATCAGCGTGGGATGAACTGAAAGTACTAATGTCACTGGTCGTAAACACAAGACATGGTTCATGTGGTGATTCATCCCCTAAATCCACCGACTCAATATCATTATCACTAAGAGTGGCTTTGTATGCAACTTTGTCTTTTCCTGTCTCTTTAGCCTAGTGGGACACTCATGACCTTTGTGTCCTTTCCTTTCACATTCAAAACATCTCACTTAATCATTCTCACTAACATTCTTTACCTCATTATCCTTTTTATTTTTCTCAAAGCCTTTGTTTTCTTTTGAAGAATTTTCTTTGGTAAATTTGAAAAAAAAAAATTGAAAATTTTCACAAACAAGGCAAGATCATTAAGCTCAAAATCAAAGTCGCAGTCAAAATCTAAAACCTTTTCTTTATTATTTTTAGGCTTGGATTTTAAATCAATCCATATTTTCTTTTTATTTTTATTTTTGGGGAACATATCGATTTCATAAGTTTGAAGGAATCCTATGAGATCTTCTGACCAAAGCGTATCTAAAATTCCCATTGAATTAAGGACCATGACTTTAGGGATAAAATATGATGGCAGTGATCTTAAAATATTTTTCATAACTCTTGTCTCAGGAATATTCTCAACCAAATTAAATATAGAATTGACTATATCAGATAAACGTGCATCGAACTCACGAAATGTCTCAGATTATAGCATAGTTGTGGTCTAAAACTTTGTGGTGAGATTTTGTAGATTAGAAGCTTTCACAACGTTGGTACCCTCGGGAGTGAGTTAGAGGGTATCCCACTCTTTCTTAGACATAATACACGTCATAATGCGACGAAAATCATCGAAAGTGACTGCACCAGAAATTCTGCTCAAGCCACGAGAGTGAAAATTACCTCATTTAAAATCATCTTTTGTCTAGGCAGTAATAGGTTTAAGACTTTCGACATTGTTGCTAGTCACAGTGGATGGTGTCCACACTCTTTCACAAATAAGCTAGACTCTCTCGTCAATCGACTTCAGTACCGATCTCATTCGAGCTTTCCAATATGCATAATTTGACCCATAAAAAATATGAAGCTTATTATACAAATTATCCATATAATCCCAAATTTAAAGATCACACAACAAATTAGTGTAATCGTCTCGGACACCAATTTGAAAAAGCAGCAGGGGCTATATGGAGTCACTTTTATCTTAGGACAAACACACAAATTCACTTTTTATCAACTTTTATCTTGATTGAATTAAAGTTAACATAAAACGACGATGTGAAGCCAACAAACAAATTAAATCTCCAAACCAAGCAAAAGAAGAAGAAATAGAGGAAAAATCCCTTTCGGGCTAAACCTTTAACTCAAAACTATTAAAGAGTTTAATAAACACTTTACGACTTACAGACTACTTAAAGATCCATTAAGTATAATGCGGATAAGTCTTCAAATCTTCAACAGAAATGATGTAGTCCAGCACCGCCCACAAGAAGCAAATCTTGCCTCGGTATCCACTGATCAGCCTTCGAAATCATAATTCCTTTATTCTTTAGTCATAGAGCCTCGACTCCATAAATCAACAGTAGAGAAAATATTTATAAGGGTTTAGAACTTTGGATTGTGTTCTTATTGATTTGGAAAAGTGATCTTTAAAGATCCAAAAGGTTTGGAGGAAAAAATTATAGAGTTTGATAAAAAAAAAGAACTCTAAAAAGGCTTCTTTAAAAGTCTAATCCCTTATCTCTATTTATAGGAAACTTTATTCCAAAGAGGTAGGGAATGAAGATTTAGAAAATATTTAATGAAAAATCAAAAACACACATACTCATTCGAATGAACTACCACCTTGTTCGAACAATGTACTTGATCTCGTTCGAACGATTTCCAATGAAAGTTTAAATAAAATTCTATAACGAACCCAAAAGGCAACATTATAGATCTCATTTGATCATGGGAACCTCATTATAATGACCCTATGCAACTCATTCGAACGACATGTCAATCTCGTTCTAACGAGTTAGCGAATTTTTCAAAAATTCTTTAAATTTTAAAAACATTTTGAAAACTTTTGAATGAAAACTCTTTTAAAAATGACCCTTGGATATTTAAAGCTTTACCAAACCACCTCATAGCTCTTCTCAGGTAAAGTTGTGACGAACGATCTTCAATCTTGCAAATGTCACCAACGATTTTTCTCTTCGAATACTTGAGAACAGTCATAAAGGTGCAGTGGGGTGTAAAGGGATATGCTAGATAAAAATAAAATGAGCAATTATAAATTTTGCTCTTACCGATTGGACATGTATTATCTCCTCATTTGGAGGTGGGGAACAATCTCGTCGACTAGAGGAGGAGCAACAGATTCGGCTAGCGATGGGCTTAAAAGGCGGTGTGTGGGTACTCAGGGTACTGTTGGTAGGGTTCAAAGTATCATACGGGGAAAATGGTATTTGAAAGTGAGGGGCACCAGTGTTAGCAGGGGAGCCAGTGTTGGGACTAGTGCAGGCAGATCCTAGGAATTAGATGGTGGTGCTTTAACAACCACTGATGGTGGTATAACAGTTTGGGGGATGGGGGGAAACACATTCTCTCCCATTTATATCATAGAAGTGGCCTTTTATGCTAGGCCCAATGCCCTGATTTTAAACTGAATGGTATTCTGTGAGGCAATGATGTTCTCAAGTTGTCTGAAAACCTGGTCTATTATAGTTGGATCTTGATCTTCTTCGATATGGAGCGCACTACGAATCAGACTTAACAATTATGGGTGGGAAGCTTGTTGATGAAAACTAATATGCAACATGGAGCTTGAACTCGGGTTTCGAGGGTAAGAACTTAGTGTGATCTCTCTCCTAATGATAGAAACTATAGAATAATTCAGGGCACTTTAGTTTTGGTTTTTGCAAATAAAAGGACTGACAGAAGGACAATACATAGGGGAGAAGGACTCATATGTGTATGGTTGTAATTTTTTTATCTATTTTAAACCATATGTGGACTGTATTTTTCGTATTTTTTATTTGATAGAATCTTCTGAGGGGGAGAACTGAACAGAGTCCCATTGATTTGGGTAAATAGGGTTGATCTCTCATTTTTCATGCGAGGAAAGACGAAGTGATAGAATGTGGTCTATTATTTTCTCAAAATAAAATATGGGTAGGGGAATCCAACATAAGGGAAATTTGTTTTTGCAATAACTTGTGAATTCATACTATTTATCTTTCACTTAAAATGGGAAAATGTTCGGCCTAGGGGGTTTTGGACTAGCCTTCAACCATCTAAATTTTTTTTAAAAATTTTCATCAAAGTGAATGGCCCGTAAGTATCTGTTCTTTTTTGTACAATAGGGTGTATTCCTAGAGATTTTTTCTATATGCAAATGGGAGATGTGACTCTATGATCGGTGGACTAACTTTACTTACCATGGATCACTATGTATCGGGTTTCTTGGACTGATCAACCTTTGAGTTACGTGTGAAACCACTTTACCCTAGTACCAAATAGATATGGAAGCCAATTCTATATACCCCATTACTAAACAAACTTCGAACGTTCCCTATCACCGGGACTTTGGGATCAAGAGAGAAGTTTCTAGATATACTAGATGAGTGGACAAAAAGAATGAGAGTATCCATTGGTGACTAGCCTTTTTAGGAAGAGACTTTTCAAGAATTATGAACTTCACTCGAAGAAGCAATTTTTCTAAAGTACAAGCTTCCCTCGAGGAGAAGTGAATTTTATGAAATACGAGCCTCTTTTTAGGTCGAGTGAGTTTTTAAAGTACGAACTTCCTCTCGGCTAATAAATTTTGGTCTCGATGGTATAGGGTTTAAATAATGTGAAAATCAAGATTTTGCAATGATATTTATTTTTGCATAATTTGATGTTTAATTTATCGCGAGGTCCTTCGCGCGTATTTATATGTTTGGGAAAATGTATAATGTCATACATGGGTACCTAAGCATGTATCTATATTTTGAAGTACTCTAAGACTAATACCCTTAAAAAGTTATAAAATTCACCTAAAGTAGTCATGCAGGGGAGAGACATTAATCATATTAGGAAGGAGGCATAAAGGTAGTTCAATTCTCTTGATTTAGCCCCAACATAATCATAGGCCTGAGCAATGATGTACCCAGAGGAAACATGTGCATTAACAATGGATACCCAGGAGTGCTTATCTCCCTATCTGTCGCGTCCCCCGGAGGTCGGGTTGTCAGCTTGACGTGGGTCGAGAGGTTAAGACTTTGCCCCTGAATGATATTTGATGCCATATTCAGTTTGAGTCGCATATCCCTGGTTTTAGGCCTAGGCCTAAGTGTTTTTCCATGTGATAAGGGATTTGTTTAGTTTTTTAGAGTCTCCAGTTTGTTTTATACAAAAACAAACAAAAGCTTAGGGTTAGCCCTTTCGGGTTATTCCTAAGGACGATTTAAGTCTGCAGTCAGTCCAAAGATTTTTGTTATGCGGGTTTGGGAATCAAGTAATGAGTGGGGAAGGTATTAGGCAACCCAATCGTTCTTTATGCTTCCTTAATTATATGTTTATTATTACTCTTAACGTCAATTGAATATATTTTAGTTATTTTTGGAACTATTTTAGAGACCTTAGGTTGAGAATTCCTTAAACATAAATTGGTTCTTATGTACGAAATGGTATCAGTGAGAGATGCAAGAACATAATTTCAACCGATGCAGGTACACAAGGGCACTTATTAATGACTTCATGCTTGAATAACGGGTGGCCATTAGTTCGTATGTAAGTGTTCGAGAGAACTCAACTTGGGTAACAGGTGATCGTTAATATGTATAAGGGGGCGAGAAAGCTCGACTTGAGGTAGTTTGATATTTCGTTAGAGGTTTGAGGAGAGATAAAAAGGTAATGTGAGATATGGGTGCATTTTTATTATGAAAACATATCAGGAGATATCTTATCGAGGCTTGTGCTCATGAGAAGGACTCAATATTGTGCCTACGTGCCCAAGAATACTTGGGATATAAACCTACATAGTATGATAATGATTAGTGTATATGTATTTGCACGTTTGTATGGGGTGCGCGAGAGGTCATGAATTTGAGATCATTTGATATCTCATTAGTATTATTATGATAGGGAATATATAAAATAGGTGGAAGATGATTGCATCTCAGTGGGGATACTATATCAAAAGATATAGTATCGAGGTTTGTGCTCATGAGAAGGATTCGGTATTGTGCATATATACTCTTATAGCTACGAGATTAAAGCCTAAGTAGTTTGGGTGTTCACGTGTTCCAACTTGATGTGTGTGAAAGTGTAGGATTTGTCTTGGGAGGCGGATAATCTATCTGTGGGTCAGATGGTAGCTTCGATGGGGGTTCAAAATGGGAGTCAACATGAAGTTACTGATAAACACATCCATCACCTATGGGAAGGTGTTCTTGAACCTTTAGGTTAGTTTGTAGGTTTATTTCTACGTATTCCATGTTTTAAACATCCTTGGCTATGGGGGAAGAGGTATAACTAGGGGGAATTTGGATGGGGGATGGATGCCTCCTTAAGAAATAATATGCTGAGGTATGTATTATGAGGCTTGGAATTTATGAGTTTAGTTTGGTATAGAACCTACGTACCGAAAAAGGCTTGGTATCAAATACAATGTAGTTCCAACAAATGGGACATATTTACGGGTGTAAGCGATAGATACTGAGTATAAAATATATAGCATTACGATCCTTGGCTATGGGGGAAGAGGTATAACTAGGGGGAATTTGGATGGGGGATGGATGCCTCCTTAAGAAATAATATGTTGAGGGATGTATTATGAGGCTTGGGATTTATGAGTTTAGTTTGGAATAGAACCTACGTACCGAAAAAGGCTTGGGATAAAATACAATGTAGTTCCAACAAATGGGACATATTTACGGGTGTAAGCGACGAATACTGAGTATAAAATATATAGAATTACGATACTTATTGAGCTTAGTCCTTAATATAACATATCCATTGTTTTGTATTGATATATTTTTATGTTAAAAGTATGTCTAATAAAAGGCCGATATTTGAGAAGTATTGATATGAAAATACATATGCAGGGTGCCTCCGTGGGGATGGGCTTTGTTTTTTTGGAGAAGCGATGGGAGCACTCGTATTTTAGACTTTGGCTTGTGAAAAGTTTCAGACTGACTCGACTCACTGACACTTCCTTCAGAACGGTTTTAAAAAGTATATTTTCATGTCAGTATTTAGTCATTATGGCATTTGATTAGCATTTTTAACATATGATCATGTGAAGTCAATTAACAAAGGTGTTGGGTTAAAAACTAGGCTTTAAAATATAAACATTCTAAAGTTTATACCCAATCCCCTAAATGGGGGTCGAACGAAAAGAGATAAACAGATGTGGACAGTTTATCACAATATATTTGGGGGTGTTTGATATGAAATTTGGGCAAAGTTTACTTACCCTTGTAGTGCGAACCGAATTTTTCCGAGGGGATTGTCCCCACTTGAGGTGACCGAGGTGGGCAGAGCTCCGTTTAGTCGGGAAGAGTTTCATTTATAAGTGTTAACTTTTGTGGAATGCGTGCAGAAGTTTGCCTCTATTTTGGTTTTATAGACGAATTTTTAAAAGTACGAATCTCTTTCGGGGGAAGTGACTCCGCAAAAGTACGAGCTTTCCTTGAAGGGAAAGTGACTTTTATGAAGTATGAACTTCTTCGGGACTTTTCAGAATGAGCTCTAGTATCTGGGGCACCCGGGATTGAGAAAGTTATAAATTGGATCAACTTGGGTTTTGGGGTGTTTTTGAAAGTTGGTGGGGACCTCCATTTATAGGGTATGATCTAGGTCTTTTTACCGAACATTCAAAGGTCCTGAATGGTTGATTTGAGGTATGTGACACATGGATGGTTGGGAGAAGATTGTATTGGATTATGTAATCATTACCAGGGAGGGGGGGGAGGGGGTGACCAAATGGTAGAAGTCCCATTTAACCAAATTCTTACAAGACCTTGGGGCCTCTAACCGAACGATTAAAGGTCCCCAAAAGATTTTTGGGACCTTTTTGTAATTTGTTATATTTTAACTTGGTCCTTCCAGGTTTTATTTGTGGAGGTTTGGTCCCTTTGGTTTCTCTTCGGGGTAGCTTAACTTTTAGGATTTTGGTGATCCCGAGTTTATTGTATTTTCTCGGACTGGACAAAACAATAGACACCGTGATTGTAAATCGGGGAGTCTATAATAGCGTACTCATCGAACTCTCAGTTGGCCTAATTGACTAGTATACGGTTCTTTGGGGGGGGGGGGGGTTAAAAATAATCGTTGGTGCGAAACTTGTAATAACAAACTAATGACATAGATTTAGGTACAAACGCAGAATGCGATACCAAAATAAGTTATGTTAACTATCGGACTCTCGGTGGCCTAATTGACTAGTATATGCTCATTTGGGGGTGAAAATTGAAAATAACAACCTAACGGTATAAAAATATGTACAAACACAACATGTTAAATCAAAGTAATTTCTCTAAACTAACTGTGTCCTCATCGGACTCTTGGTTGTCTTAATTTACTAATATATGCTTATTTGGGGGGTTAAAAATGGGCATTGCGGGAAGAGAATTGAAAAACATCTAGCAACCTAGATTTAGGTACGAGAACATCAAGCGATACCATAGTAACGTGTTTAAACTAATTGCGTCCATATCAGACTCTCGTTTGGCCTGATTCACTAGCACATGCTTCCATTTATTGTTAAAAATGGGCGTTGGGGGGGGGGGGGGGGGGGAGAAAACTGAAAACAACAATTTAGTGGATTGGATTTAGGTTCAAATGCATCAATCAATACCAAAGTAACTTGTCTAAACTAACCGCGTTCTCATTCCACTCTCGGTTGGCCAAATTGACTAGTATACGCTGCTTTGGGGGGGGGGGGTAAACATTGGCATTGGGGGAGAAAATTAAAAGCAACCACCTATCGGCTTAAATTTAGCTACAAACACATTAAGTGACACAAAATTAACTTGTCTAAATGAACCGCGTCCTCATCGAACTCTCGATTGGCCTAATGGACTAGTATACACTTCTTTTAAGGTTAAAAATGTGTGTTAGTGATGAAAACTTAAAACAATAACCTAAGGGAGTAAGTTTAGGTACAAACACATTAAGGGATACCAAATCAACTTATCTAAACTAATTTCATCGTCATAGGACTCTCGGTTGGCCTAATTGACATGTGTACGCTTCTTTTGGGGTTAATATGGGCGTTGGTGGGGGCAAAAACTGAAAACAACAACCTAACGGTCTTGATTTAGGTCCAAACACATCAAGCGATATAAAAATAAGTTGTCTAAACTAATCACTTCCTCATCGGACTCTCGATTGGCATAATTGACTAGTATATGCTTCTTTTTAGGGTTAAAATGGGCATTTGGGGCTAAAACTTAAAAGAACAACCTAGCGGCATAGAAATAGGTAAAAACACATCAAGTGATACCAAAGCAACTTGTCTAAACTAACCCCCTCCTCATCAGACTCTTGGTTGACTTAATTGACACTATACACTTCTTTTTGGGGTAAAAAAAATGGGCGTTGGGAGGGGCAAAACTGAAAAATAACAACTTAACAATCCAGATTTAGGTACAAACACATCAAACGATACCAAAGTAACTTGACTAAATGAATCGCATCTTATCGTGAGTGTACTAGTTTTATGTTATTTACTCATTTATTCTTACACATTTACTAAGATTTAGTTTGTTCAATAGGGTCTTATTGGTATATAAGATAACTTTTGGTAGAGTGAAGTCGACTTTTGCAAGGAATATCATGAAGACTACTTTTGAAAGAATAATATGCTTAGAACTTCAGTCATATAAGACTTCATTTCAAGTACTATTATGGTTAAAAGCTAGATAGTTTATCTTGTACTAGATTTTGTTTTGGGAATGTTAATGGTTATTAATGAAATATAATTTTGTATCAGTTTAATATCCCCGAAATGTAGTGTCATTCAATTTGACACGAATTATGTTTTGAGTGAAATTTGTGGGGATTGGTTATACATTTCCATTGGTTGAGCACGAGTTTTTACTAGTATATTTATATCTATTTGTTTAATGGGAAATTAACACACACACACACACACACACACACACACACACACATATATATATATATATATATATATATATATATATATATATATATATATATATATATATATATATATATATATATATATATATATATATTGCTAACGGACTTTAACTGCTACAAATAAAAACATTTAAAAATATATGACACTCCCAATCTGTTATAATGTATTTTGTAAAGGTTTTTATCTATTTCAAGTTCTATATATGTAACGGGTAAAAAAGTTACAATTTAGTAAATATGTTACTAATATATCGATTATGTACTAATGCCAAATCCGTTATAAAATAATTGTAATGGTTTTAGTCCCTGATAAATAAATAATTTGTAACATATTTATTTGTTATAAAAATCGTTAGTAAAATAAATGATGCCAAATTTTTAATGAATTTAATCCGTTACAAATATTTTTTGTAATGGTTTATGCATATTACAATTGACATGTTTTCGTGTAGTGTCCCGATGATGTTAATGCCCAAGCTGAGAAGGGCCACAAAGAGGTCATGTTGTATAACTCGCGGGGAGGCAAATATTGGATATTGGTGAATTGTTGTCATTTTAGGAACCTTTTGACATATATTATACAATCACGAAGCATTGTTGTCTAGTAATACCTTTTCAGATGATTGTTTTAGAAAGTATAAGGTCATTCATATGGGATCCTCATTCTCCACCATGGATTTTCTGCACGATTTCTTTAATGTCGACCACTTTTATGCACTACAGGTGAGTACCATTAAAATTCTTTTTGAACAAAGCCTCGTCGCAAATGATGTATTTGGATATGAGTCTCTGTAGAGTTATACAATTTTGTCGAAGTCTTCATCAGTTTTGAGCTCTATATGATAACAATAAGTAAGTTTAGGTTATTTTTGAACTCGTAATGGGACCATTGCAAGTCCCTCGGGCATGCCAACCATAGAGGCCAGTGTTGCCAACGTTTCAGTAATAATGTTATTGGAATGAGAGGTATAATGGAATGTGATATCCTTGATATGTGAGGAGGGATCCTTGAGGTGAGCATAGAAGGATAGAAGTTTTTCGTCTTTAACTTTCCACTTTTTAAGAACTTGTCCTATAATGAGGGTTGAATCCCCTTAGATGTCGATATATTGGATTCCTTTTTTGGCTCAACTTTGAGTCTAATTATGCATGCCTCTTATTCCATCATGTTTTTAGTGCATGTGAAAAATAACTTTCTAGCGATGGGAGTGTGCGAATCATCGGGCACGATCAATAGCATTACATTGCCAGATACCTTCTTGGTGTCTCTTAGTTAAAGAACAACTACCATCGGAGCTAATTGGTGGAATTATATAGAATCTCTTCATCCATAAATTTCATAATCCATACATCAGCCTTATTCAAGGGGTAATCTTATACGTAGTTGAAGATGGCGCTTCCCTTTTATGGCCTTTTGTGTGACATAAACAATGTTGAAATTGGCAAATAGGACTAATCATCAGTCCATGCAACTTGATAAGGCAGGTTTTACCATTAGGTATTTCATGGGATCCAATCGGGACACTAGTTTGATGGGGAATGCGAGCATGTAATGTCAATGTTTCTAGGTGAACCAAACTATGGCGACACACACCTTTTCCAATGCGGTTTAATTCCCCTCATAGCCTACTATCCTTCGATTGACATAGTAAATGGTTTGTCCTTTGCGTGAATTTTTTATGTATCGGGTTATCATAGCCCTAGCATTTATGTCAATGACATCTAGGTATAAGAGGAGAGGTAAGCTAGGTTGTAGTGTCATGAACACTGATGGTTGGGTAAAATAACGTATGAATTTTTTTGAAAGCCTCATGACATTGTTCATTCCAGACTTTGGTCGAATCCTTCCGGAGAAGTTTAAAGATTGGCTCACAAATGGAAGTGAGATGGTTAATGAATCTACAGATATATTAGAGCCTTACCAAGACATGTTTCACCTCCTTTTCGATATAGGATAGTGAAACAGTAAGGATTTCTCTGAGGGTCTACTTCAATTCCATTTTTAAACATAAAGCCTAGGAGTTTTCCTTTGGTAAAACTGAAGGCATACTTATTTTGGGTTGAGGCGAATTTGGTTTTGTCGTAGTCATTAGAAGAATTTCTTCAAGACAGGGATGTGACTTTATCAAGGCTTGGATTTAATGATCATTTTGTCAACATAGAACTCAACGTCTTTGTGTAAAAGAAAAGTTAAGATAGTTATGGACGCTCTTTGGTAATTAGCCTCGACGTTACTAAGATCGAAAGGTATAACTATGTACCCAACTGGTGGTGAAGGTTGTGTTCTCTTAATTATTTTGGTGCATCTTAATCTAGTTATAGCCGGTGAACACATCGACATATGATTTGCGGGCATGGTTGCTAGTGTTATCAATGATCATATCGACATTAGGAAGATGATAGTGATCCTTGGAAAGGCTTTATTTAGATCTTAATATTTTATGCACATGCAGACCTTTCTTTTGTACTTTGGCGCCCGAACTATGTTAGTGATACAAGTCAATTATTCGACCGTGGAAATAAAGCCTATGTTTAGTTATTTCACCACTTTGTCTTTGTCTTTGTCTTTGACTTTGAGGTACCATTCGGGTTCAAGCTTCCTTAGATTTCACTTGACAGGCTTGCATTTTAGATATATAGGGATCTCATTTTATAAAATCTCAAGATCAATATCGAACATGTAACTTTAAGACCATGCGAAGACATCCACAAACCCCTTTAGAAGCTCGTTCAATAGTGATTATTCTTGTTCAGTAAGAGTCGATCCTATTTTGATCTCGCGTGCATCATTAGTATGACTGATATTAATGACAATAGTTTCTTCATCATTAGTTTGAATGCGGTTATGTTATTTAATATTTTTCTTCTTGAGATCAGTTAAGAATTATCCATTCATTAATTTGTCTTCATCAGTTATTTGATTAATGGAATCAATACAAATAATATAAGGCAATGAGATACTCAAAATAAATGTGTATTTCATTAACATTGATGATGCCACATTTAAGTGTTATGGAATTCCAAAGGTTTATAACCCTATCACCTTCACCCGTGCAAGGGAGGAGGTTATAAGGCCTAATAAAGACTTTTTTCTAACCATAATTAAGCCTCAAAGACCATGGTATTTTTTAAATGTGCAGAAAAGGGGAAAGGGAAAAAAGTCCCTCAGTGTAGTAGTGATTTTCAGGTTCCACTTGTATTATGTTCTGCCTAGGGTGCAAGTGAAATGTCGGGTAGGACCCGAGTCTTGGAAAAAGAGGGTACGTAATACAAGACATGGTTTAAATTTGTTTTTTAGACTCGTGAAGAGGGTCCTATTTTAAAAATGAGCGAAAAATATAAAATCAGGTGGTAAAGTGACCTAAAAGTTTGGTAGAGTTTCTCATTGGAACTGACAATCTAGATATGATTGTCCTAAGGTATACATTTATATGAGGGTTATGCAAGGGAGGTCGTGGTTTTCTTTATTTTAAATGACTTTCATAATATACCTTTTTCCTATTCGGGGAAATCATTCATCCGTACGTGTGGAAATAACATTTTATATACCCAAGTGCGTATGAATTGCCTCACTATATACATCGTTGTGATAGTATGTTTGGGAGTGAATTTTATATACTTAGGGTATGTGAACGATTTCTCGTTATATACCTCCCATCGCGAGTTCGGTTATGTGGTATAAAACGGGGAATCCATTCGATATACATCAAGATTACGTGGCCTACAGAAGGTGGGAGCCTATTTCTTAGGTTAACCGTACCCTACAAGACTGAAAACCCATCACAAAGTGACTCTCCAGTAGAGAAAAATGTAGGGCTAAAGCTCAATTTTCATGCAATATTGTGTAAAAATGCATGAATCTTATTAGTATTTTTATGCAAATTAATATGTATACTAAGAGAGATATGCTTGTAGCGGGGGCTTGAAGTTAATCCTGAGATTAGGGATAATCCCCCATTAGCAACAGTATTTGGGATTAAGAAACCGAGGCAGCTCATCATGGCAGCTCAAGCGTGGCAACTCAGCGAGGCAGCTTAGCGTGGCAACTCATACTTTATCTTATTATGTTGCTTAGTCATATTGTATCTTTGTTTATATTGACTATAAGCTATAACGGTTGTAATGATGTAACGAGAATAATAATGAGTTTTAGTGTGAGGTCAAACGGTACTCGCAAGAGACCAGGCTTGGCAGGGCCTGGGAGAGCTTTCATGCTCTATCAAATGACCTCGCCTTGGGAACCTTAGAGGGACTTGGTTTGGAGGATTGATAAGTGAGACACCGTTGGGGCTTGTCCGACCATCTTAGATACACTTGGTAAAACACCAAAAGACCCTTATCGTGGAACCTTGGGCAGAGAAGCTTGGAGTTCCATCGGGCATTGAGTTGTGAGCCAAACAACCCTCTACTTAATGTCACATCCATTTTCGCTGATGTCACTAACCAGCTAGGCAATGTCAGACCTGCACTTGAGTAAACCACCATGGTATTTTGGGTTGTCAGACAGTTGGTGAGCCACTTCTGTGACAATAGCCCCCTGACACACAGTGGTTAGGCAAAAGGCATGTCTTGGCATTTAATGTTTATGGCGCGGAGACAACTAGTGCATCAGGTATTTAATGTTTGTGATATAAAGTATGAGGGATGTCTTTCACAGGCATTAATGGCGGAGTTGCCTCGGGGATGGTGTGGGAGGCTATTTAAGGACCCCAACTACCTCTGGGGAGGGGATGATCTTTTTTGAGAGTTCAAAAGTTATTACTAGAGATAATATACATCAGAGAGGGTTATTACAAACCAGAGAGTTTTACTCACCCACTATTGTTATTTATTACGAAGCTCTTAATACTTGACATAGATTCTTGAGGGTGGTTGGCGTGTTTGGCTGCTTGCCAAGGTGTATCTAGGGTGCTTACTTCTCTCTCCCTCTAGCTAAGTTACTTCTAAGTTCATTACTACCTTCTGAGTTATATACGAGAGATTTGTGAGTTCAAACTGAGTCTATCTTCATTGAGTCATGCTTGTATGTCCTGTGGTTAATCAATAGTGTCGCTATTTAACTTATCATTACTATACTAAAAAAAAGGGTTACTACTCTATCTTATCTAAACTACCCTCTTACATTTGGCGAATCTGCTGGGGAGGAATTCTTCTAAGCAAGGAGTATGGTGCAGGATAACATTAATCGAAGGCTCAACTTTGATGACATTCAACACAATGAAGAACAGGCGGTGAGAGAACTGGAGGCTCTAAGGTATGGAGCCCCTCGAATAGAGGTACCTCCAGTTCAGGGGATGGCAGGCGTTCCAGGGATGACACAAGCTTCCAACAGTGATGGGTTGGAACCAGTCCAGGTGTCACTCCTCATGAATAAGTTTTATGAGTTTTTACAAACTTCGGTAGCTTCAACGGTGTTGGGAGGATTTGAAGCCAACTCCTTCCTAACACCAGGGGCAGCCCCAACGACCCCACCAAGTGCAGGCGTAACGAGAACAGTCCCAGTAAGTATACCCTCTATTGTGAATCCATCAGTGGGAACCTTAGGAGTATCAATAACTCCAACTGTGATGATTGCTCCAGCTGCAGCAGGCACTCAGCCCACGGTCCCGTTCGTTGTTGCCCCAGTAGCATCACCCATGGAGAAAATGAGGAAAGAGATACAAAAAGAGATGCTGAAGGTCATGCAAGCCTCCTCACAATCTGTTGGCGAGGTAGATTCGATTTATGATGACTTTCGAACACCTTACCCCCAGGAATACAACGATGAACCCTATCCAAAAGATTATATTCCTCCTATTTTTGAAAAATACACAGGGAAAGGTAGAAACCCGAAGGAGCACATTAAGCGCTTCGTTGAACACTTGGGGGCGCATTGTAATAATAATAAGCTCAGGTTGAGGGAGTTTTCTAAATCCTTAACCGATAAATTATATACCTGGTATTCTAATTTGGCTCTCAAGAGCATTTCTACATGGGAGCAGATTCATGTTTTGTTCGTCCATAAGTTCGTTCTGGTGGAAGATGAGTTTACTTTGACCCAACTGGGGAGGAAGAAGCAACGGACCAAGGAAGAGGTGGTGTCGTACATTAGAAGGTTCAGGGAAAGGTCCCTCGATTTGAGGGAGGAGTCCAAAGAATCCAAGTTATTGCAGCTCTGTGCGGAGGGGCTACTTCCTGAGTACATCTGTCATCTCATTAATGAGACGCGCGAAGGGACTTTTTTAGCATTCTTAAAAGTAACAAGAAATATCTCCTTGGTGGTGCGACCCAATCTAATTGTGGTTCCCATGATGTTTAGGCAGCCGATACAACCTGTGGGAGGGAGGTCTCAGCCCCCATGGGTAGGGTACACCGAGGGAGCAGAGGGGGGCAAGGCACCAAAGAAGGATAATAAGAGGAAGTTTGGAAGAGACGGGGAGTACCCACCACCATTTCCTTATACAGTGGAGGAGGCTGTCAGCTATTACAACGTAATGGTCCAAGGAGGAATGGTCTACAAACCAAAGGGCATTCCCGTGGAGGAACCCGATTGGGCGACGAGGGAGGATCCCAAATATTACCAGATTCATCGAAAGATCCAATATCTAACCGAGAGATGTTTCATGCTGAGGAGAATCATTGATAAGTATGTGAAGTCAGGGACATTACAAATCCCTCCGCAGAACGTTAACAACAACCCACTCCCAGCACATGGGTCCAATTTGGTGGTGGCATATGACGAGGAAGCAGAGAGAGAAGAACGAAAGCCAACTACGAAGCAGGGAGAGTTTGAAAAAGCTCTGGAAGTTTGTACGCAAGGAATGGCCAATGTAGTACTAACCTAGGAAGAGGCAAGCGCCAAAGACATTGAGGATGTATACAACATTAAAGGTGAGGAAGCAAACCCAGTCTTTGAGTACTGTGCAGTTTCAAAATCCCCAAAGTTCACCTAGTTCTTCGACCAAGTAGGGATACCAAAAGAGAGTAGGTTGAAAATAACTCAGGCAATACTTGACATTACGAGGAAGAATGTAGTCCCTTCGCTGAGATAGAAGGGAGCCATGGCCAAGTTGGTAAGAAGATTTCTGTGAGAAGTAACTTTCAGCGATGCAGATAAGGCTGTAAGATTCCCTCATAATAGGCCATTGTATGTGACCCCCAGCGTCAATAGAATTAGTTTCGCAAAGACTCTTATGGATATGGGAGCTTCCATTAATATTATGCCAATCAACTCTTTTCATGCAGCTAATATTCCAAAGGAAAGATTGGTCCCCATGCCTTTGATCTTCAGGATATGACAACCAGTCTTCTAAATCCATTAGGTACATGAATGTTGGGATCATGATGGGAAATCTGAGTTCCCGTATCAAGTTCCACGTAATAGAGAGTGTAACTTCTTGCCGTTTATTGGTAGGAAGAGTGTCGATGCACAACCAAGGGCTAGTTCCCTCGACGTACCATCAATGTGATAAGGAGAATATCAAGGGAACGGAGGTGAATATTAGGGATACGAAGAAGCCCTTCACTGTCGAGAAAGCTCACTTGGTAGACGTGATATTCTACACAGAGTTGGAGGAGGATGTCTGGGTCCTAACGAGAATAATGGAGGGAGCATGGGTTCCCTTGATCAGAGAAAGGATGGGGCCCTTGAATTATCAGAATAAAGAGGTTACAAGCAGCGCAAGAGTGATGACGGAAGAAGCTCACCAGATGGTCCCTCGGCCACAAAACATCTCGAAGCAGCTCAAAGACAGGATGGGGCCCAGAGTGGATCCGATGGAATATGAGGTCCAATGACAAAGCGTGCTGAGTTGATTCTTAGGAAAAAGAGTGGTTGAGGCTTCTAGAGAGAAGAAGAGGAAGGAAGCTACAACTACCATCAGATAGTGCAAGAAGGTTGTTACCGAAGAAGGAAAGGTGATATATCGATTATAATGGTGTGAACGGGCGACTGAAGAAGCTGACAATGAGGCTGGCCCGATATATGAGTGTTTTTTATGGATCAGTGGGGACAATGTATGGTGATAGACAACTCCAACATACAGGATTTTGTAGAGGAAGTCGTCGAGGAACCAGAATATATGGCGGATCAACAAAAACTGTTGGCACAAGAACTGGAGCGGTTGAACCTGGCGAAAGAAGAGGAGGACCCAAGGCCTATTTTTATCACGAAAGATCTCAATAAGAAGAAATAAGAGGCTTTGGTTAAGTTGATTCAGGAGTTCATAGATGTTTTTGCATGGAAATACACGGAGATGGAAGGACTGGATGAGGAAGTCAACTGCCACAAATTGAACGTAATGCCTTCAGCCATCCCAGTGAAACAAGCAATGAGAACGTATAAACCCGAGCTAGACTTGAAGATTAAGGAAGAAGTCTAACATCTATTAGCGACAGGATTCATCAAACCGATACATCACCCACTTTGGCTGTCTAGCATTATGCCGGTGGGAAAGAAAGATAAAAACCAGATAAGGATCTGTGTTGACTTTAGAGATTTGAACAGAGCTTGCCCCAAAGATGAGTTCCCTCTACCCTCTATCAATAGCTTGATAGATGCAACGGCTCATCATGAGATGCGTAGCTTCATGGATGGGTATATAGGGTACAACCAGATCAAGATGGACCCCATGGATGCAGAAAAAATGGCATTTAGGACCCCGTTGGAAATTTCATGTACAGAGTAATGCCGTTTGGACTTAAGAATCCTGGGGCTACTTACCAGAGAACAATGATGGCCATTTTCCATGACTTATTCCACAAATTTGTGGAATTCTATGTGGATGATTTGGTCATCAAATCAAGGAAGGAGTCCCATCTCGGCGATTTGAGGAAGGTGTTTTCCCGATATAGGAAGTATAAATTGAGGATGAACCCATTGAAGTGCGTCTTTGGAGTAACAAGTGGGAAATTTTTAGGCTTCGTGGTTGATCGGTAAGGGGTGCAGATGGACCAGGACAAGCAGCGAGCGATCTTGGAGATGCCAAGTCCAAGAACGACGAAGGAGATGAAGAGTGTCCTCGGTAAAGTCTCATATCTTAGGAGATTTTTGCCTGGATTAGCTGAGATGACACATTCATTGATGCAACTGTTACGAAGGAACACGAAATTCAAGTGGGAGGAGGTTCACCAGGATTCACTCGATGGGCTAAAGAAGCTGCTCGTTTCATCACAAATCATGGTTTACCCATAGGCAGGAATACCATTGCAGCTATACCTCACATCTACAACGAGGTTCATGGGAGCTTTATTGGCACAGGAGATTGATGGGGGAAGAACGACCGGTCTCTTACCTCAGCAGAATCATACAGGGGCCAGAGGTCAGATATAATAGCTTGGAAAGGCATTGTTTAGCCTTAGTCTTTGTTGCACAAAGGCTTAGACATTATATGTTGTCTTTTACAATTGATATTGTAACTAGATGTAATCCTATTAAGTATTTGATGGCAAGAACTATATTGATTGGTAGGGCACCTAGGTGGTTCCTCGTCCTCTCTGAATATGACTTGAAGTGTGTACTTCCATGCGTAATCAAAAGCCAAGCGTACGCCGATCTGTTGGTAATCTTCCCCTTGGGAACATTTGAGCCACCTAAAGAAAGTATTCCAGGAGATGATTTGTAGGCCAATCACCTATACACAATGGATGAGTAATGCACAATACAGTTTGATGGATCTTTGGCAGAAAAGAAAGGAGAATCAGGGGTTATTCTTTCAAAAGTAAGGGAGGAGATTTGCCTTTCCTATAAATTAGACTTCCCTTATTCTAATAATGAGGCGGAATATGAAGCATTTGTGTTGGGGTTACTAGAGGCTCTTCGAAGGGGGATTCGTTCACTTTGCATCAAAGGTGATTCAAATTTGGTGGTTCAGCAAGTGAATGGAGAGTACACGTTGAAACACATGAGCCTGGCACCATACAGAATAATCATTCAAAGGCTCCTCTACCAGTTCCATCGGACCAAGATCAAGAGACAGCTCAACCTAAACGCTTATGCCACCATTGCCCAGGAGATGGTCATGAGGAACGATACAACTATCGTCGTGATCCAACTAATAACAACTCCTTCGATAGTATAGTCAATTCTATCGATGGATGAGGACACAGACTGGGAGGGAGAGATTAAAGGGCAACTAGAATCTGGGGAAGGAGTGATGGGACTGAGGGAATTATTTTAATACTTCATGAACCAAGGAAACGTTTACTTTAGGAATGCAGGAGGATGATTATTGAGGTATATCGATCCAGAAGAGGCAGAGCAGAGATTGAAGAGAACACATGAAGAGAACTGCGAGACAACTAAGATACCCTCTATCGAAGAATTCAATGAGAGGGGTATTTTTGGCCTAGAATGAAGCAGGACGCGATAGAGCTACAACGAAAGTGTGACAAATGCCAATAATTCTTCGAAGCAGCTGAATGTCATTTCGTGGAAGCTCAACCTGATTGGAGATAATCGTATATTGACTTTATCAAAGATGGAGTTGCCTCAACATAGAAAATTGACTCGATAGGACTTCGGCGAAGTGCCCTGAGATTCTACGTTCAGGAGGGACAACTTTATCAAAGATGCTACTTCAACAGGCCGTTGCGTTACATCATGAAGGAAGAAGCATTCGAAGTCCTCAAACAGGCGCACGCTCCAGCTCACATAGGAGGGGCCAAGTTATATGACCAGTTGATGACGTTGGGATACTATTGGCCAATAATGGAGAAAGATTCTTTTGAGTTCGTTCGAAAGTGTAAGGCTTGCCAAATTCATGGAAATATGATCCATGCCCCATTAGTGGAATTACACTCCCTAGCAATGCCTTATCCTTTTCACACTTGGGCATTTGACCTGGTAGGGGCAATACACCCTTCTTCGAGGGGGAAGATATGGATACTAGTAGAAGCAGAGTGCTTCACAAAGTGGGATGAAGCGATACCACTGAGAAGGGAAACAGCGAGGGTGGTGAGAAACTTCATTAGAGAATACATCATTTGCCATTTTGGGATCACAAAGGTTATCTTTTCAGATAATGGAACCCCTTTCGTTAATTCCGAAGTACTGATGCTCACAGACAAGTATTCCATTATTCATCGTACTTTGACGGCGACATATCCAAAGGGAAATGGTCAGGCCGAAGCAACTAATAAAACTTTGGTTAATATCCTGGCTAAAACGATGGAGGATTTTCCAGGAGCGCGGGATGATAAGATACCAGCTGTATTATGGGCCTATCGAAATACTAAGAGGAAGCCTACAGGGTATACTCTGTTCTCCCTCGTTTATGGAGTTGAGGTAATCCTTATAGTGGAGTTAGAAGTTCCCTATGCTCGATATGTATTGCGAAGTAGCATGCTCCCTCGGAGTAGACATGTCCAGCTGGAATCGTTGGATAAACAAAGAGATAATGCGATGCAACACTTTCGAATGTATACAAAATAATTTTCTAGGGCATATGATAACCTAGTAAGACCGAGGAAGTTCGTGGAAGGAGACCTCGTGTTGAAAGCAGCAGTGAAGCACATCAGAGGGTTGAACCTACCCAAGTTTGCAGCAAATTGGGAGGGAACTTTCATTATAAAAGAAGCTCATAACTCAGGTTATTGCTTAATTTCTAGGAAGGAAGAAGATAACCCATTTAAGATTAACAATAAATGGTTGAAAGTCTATCATGTGTAAGCAATTAGGTTTGGACCACTGATATATCTAGTCGTTGTTATGAATACACAACTTCTTTTTATGATGAGTATGCAAGTTCTTTTTATTATAACTCAAGTGGAGAATTAAAGAATTATAGAACTTCATAATGTACGCAAACAGTTGTAACACAAAGAAATGACATGGAAAACATACATTTTTTCTTTATTCATAAACTTTACGGCATTACAAAATTGGGAGATATTGCCCAAGACTTACATAGAAAGAGGAAAAGAAAATATTTACAACAAATCATTGACCTAAGAGGAACCAAAGATCTGAAGCAGAGAAAAAATCTCCATGAAGGTCCGAAGAAGCTGCCCGAAAAGACTGTTGGGCATTTATAGAAACCTCCAGCCTCATTTGAGCTTGTGTATGCTCGATGAGGAGATTCTCTCGCTTCGACTTTGCCAAGCGCAGAGCTTCTTAGAGGTCCCCCACCTCTTTGTCAACGTCTTTAAGAAGAGGTGATAACTCAGCCAACTTAGCTTCCTCAGCCCGTTAATCCTCCTGATATTTCTGGATCAATTCCCTCTGGCTATCCAGTCATTGGCTCTTCAAAGTTTTCAAATGCGTGATTAGCCAATCAAAACGAAAGCCAACACGACCCAAATCCTTCAGGTGGCCCATAAATTGGTTGAGGAGGGCTTTGGTAATGTTTGAGGTTGGAGTACTGGTAATATCATCCACAACGGTAGCCATGCCCCAAAACCTGTAACTCATCACAGAGATGTTAGAAGGCAGGAAATCCACGGTAAATGTTTCAGGATGGTGGTTTGTGAGCTGCTCAAATACCAAGCGATGGTTGGCAGGCATCTGAGGAGAACGCTGAAGCACCATCAAGGAGAAAGCATGAGGAGCCAAGTCGGGCAGAGGAAGATCACAGTCATATTCGCTCTCAGTAGCAGCACCGATCGTGGAACCTTGATCATTGTGACCGAAGTCTTCTGAAATAACGGGTTCCCAATGAGGTGAGGAGGTAGCGAAAGAACGGGTGGAGAATCCTCCCGAGCAACCTGAGAACAGTTAGAGGAAATAATGAGTTTATGAAAAATCTTAACAAGTGTTTCGTTGTTAAGTCACCTATATAGGTGTAGTTTATGAAAAATCTTGACAAGTGTTTTCATTGTTAAGTCACCGATATAGGTGGAGTTTATGAAAAAATCTTAACAAGTGTTTTCAGTGTTAAGTCACCAATATAGGTGGAGTTTATGAAAAATCTTAACAAGTGTTTTCGTTGTTAAGTCATCGATATAGGTGGAGTTTATGGAAAAATCTTAACAAGTGTTTCGTTGTTAAGTCATTGATATATGTGGAGTTTATGAAAAATCTTAACAAGTGTTTTCGTTGTTAAGTCACCAATATAGGTGGAGTTTATGAAAAATCTTAACAAGTGTTTTCATTGTTAAGTCACCAATATAGGCGGAGTTTATGAAAAAATCTTAACAAGTATTTTCGTTGTTAAATCATCAATATAGGTGGAGTTTATGAGAAATCTTAACAAATGTTTTCGTTGTTAAGTCACCGATATAGGTTGAGTTTATGGAAAAATATTAACAAGTGTTTTAGTTGTTAAGTCACCGATATAGGTGGAGTTTATGAAAAATCTTAACAAGTGTTTTCGTTGTTAAGTCACCAACATGGTAAAGTTTGAAAGGCTGAGAAATGCAGAGAAATTAGCAAAGTACCTCAGCACCGAGAATAGGAGCCACCGTGGAGGCCTCAACGGCGCCCCTAACTGAAGAAGCCTCAATGGTAGGCAAAGCTCCCTCGCCAATAAACGGTATCAAGGCCAACGAAGGAGTTTTGCTGAAAGAACACGAGGAACCTCCAAACGATGCCCCAGCATGGGCAGGCACCGAAGAACCACCACGCGGGGGAACAACATCAACCTTGGCCTTGGAAAGATAAAAACCACTAAGAGTAAAAGGTGGGGTAAGGCTTGGCGAAAGCTACAAATACGAAACCACCACAAGGAGCAAGTACAGGAAAAAGGCAGGAATACATCTAAGTGTTACTTACCCCTGTTATGGCACCAAAAAGGGGAACGGCAGTTATGGGTCTCATCAGCACGGTGGGAAGAAGAAGGTCAGCTAACATGGACGCCATTTCAACCTAAGGCGTCCCAATGCATCAAAAGTTTAATATGTTATACGGAAAGAAAAGATGTGGAAGAGAGAAAAAGATATCAGACCTAACAAGTAGTAGATAATATGTTACCTCGGGGGAACTTTCTGCAGTTGGAACAAGGGGCAGAAGAACCTCGGGCTGAGGTGGTAATTTAGAAGAAGCTAGGGGAGTTATCTCTGATTGGGAAGATATTCCAACAGATTCAACGATAGTACCCCCCGCAGCAGCATCTTTAGCCCGTTGGGAGGACAAACGACGAGACTAGGTAAGACCTGTCATCGAGTAATGGGGAGGAGTAGTATCGGCTTGAGAGACATCGAAACAACCCCCCACAAAATGGCTCACGGGGGAAATGGGCATTTTTTCAACTCCCTGCACCAAAGTTACCAAAGAAATAAGCAGATGCAGCTTGCCTTAAGAAAATGGGAAAAAGAAAAAAACATGCACACATACCTCAGATTTGGAAGGATAATGAGAATATATAACCACTAGTGAAGGTGGATAGGAGGCAGCAACAGAACGAATTGGGGTGGGATGTATCTCGATCGTCCGTTTCTTCTGGGACTTGGTACCCAGAGTTTTCTTCCTCGTGCCCGTTGTACCAGCACCTTGAGGTACCCTAAAAAAATTTCTCCTCTTTGTCATTGGCTCAGTTGGATCAACTATGACCATGGGAAAGGTAGCCTAAGGGGGAAAAATAGGGGCGTGTCGCTGAAACTCTACATTTATTTGTTCTACCTCAGCCTGAACTTGACTTTTCAATTCCTCGACCATTTTTGCAGACATAGGAGGAGGAACAGAAGCAATGGGGAACGCCTCCAAAGGAGCTTGGGCGTGGGACTTAGATTTCGAGGAAGTCCCACCCTTGGACTTCCTGGTCTTTTTGGCTAGTGGCTGGGAAGGCCCTTCTCCAGTAACAACTTCGGTTGAGGGGGCAGGCTGTTTGGAAGTTACAACGGCCTTGGGCTTCGGGGTGGTAGTAGGGATCATCGGGCAATAAGGGAGTAGCTCCTGGAAAAGTTCTTCAATGGTTTTACTCAAAGGAAACTCAACTCCAAGAATGGAGTTCCCCTTGAGATCCAGTTCATAGGCAAAGAAAGAAAGGATTGGGGGATATTGGGAGGAGGGGAATCTGAACATACTCACGAATCCTAGTCAGCTGCACCAAGCGGAACTTGGTGGCATATGAGGTGGATACGTCCCCCTTCCTAGTGGCACTGGGAAGGGTGGCTTGCCCATCGATGGTAGAAGTCACACCAATCACCACTGTGGCAAGATAGAAGGTGCAAGCTTCAGCGAAAGTGGCCCTTGTGTGGATTTGTTAAAACACAGGTCGTGGGGCCCCCTGATCAAACCCAAACTGCCTGCTACATCTATCAGGGTTGTAAGGTTTGGAGGTGTATCCCCATTAAGTATAGGAAGGAAGAAACCCAGGGGTAAATACAAGCACCACGGCCTGTGAAGGATCTTCTACAATCGGGATGAATTTGACCGTGAAGATGTAGAAGGAAAAAAAAGCCCAAGAATGGGTAAAAGTAGATTCGCTGTATGGCCTCATTATAAAAGAGTCAAAACGATCAAAAACTCGCATTATGTCCTTTCGACTCTATTTTTTATAAAAACATAAGAGGTGTGGGGGCTTAATACCTTGGCTCACAGGGAAAGAGATTGACTTGGCGACAATGGCAGGAAAACGAGTGTAAAGAAATCCAGTCAAGATAGTGGTGTTGGCAAAATTGGCCAAGTTATAACGACCCAGTGACCGTGCTATGTTGATATGAGTTTGATCTATTTAGGTGTATAGGGACCATAAGGCAATGGTGGACAGTGGAAGGTTGAAACCCCTGACCAAACAGATGGAAATATTTATGAGATCCCTCCTGGGCTGGTCGTTGGGTTTTCCAGTCAGGAAGAAGCATGAAATAAACATAAGAATCTAGACTGGTAGTTCCAGAGATGTACCTCTACCTTGGCCCGTTGCAGCAGTGACATCCTTCGGGGTTGGAGCTTCAAAAAAATAACTGATGAGGGGGGGGGGGTAAATGTGGCTTTGTTCGAAGAACCAATGCAACTACGAAAAATTTAATCCAGCTCAGCCCGATTAGCTGCCTCTTTGGAATCTAGGGCCTCATCGTGGTATGCAAACTCACCCATGGGCTTAAGCCCAAGTAGCTCGCAGACGTCCCCCAACGTGATGGTAAACTCTCCCCACTTAGCAAAGAACGTGTGAGTTATAACGTTCCATCTGGAAACTAGTACTTGCAGCGCAGCATTATGCTTAGAAAGTATGAACTCCCTAAACTAGTAGGCTCAATAAAGACTAACCTTTGAAAGGGCAGCTGCGTGAGAGCTCTGCATATGTGTGTAACAGGCAGTGAAATGGGCTGGCGACCCCCCAGGTGCCTCGAAATCGATCTGAGAATAGGGGAAGTCACCATGGTCCAATCGAAAATACAGAGTCCCCTCTGGGGGAAGATAACCCCACTTTGACGAATCCTCATCCTCATCACCCAACAATAAAGGGTCATACTTGGCTGAGAAATGTCAAGTCTTACATGCATCAGAGAATTCATCATCTTCGCCAAAGATGGGAGACCGACGGTAGAAGCTTAGTTGCTCTTGATGAGCAGCATTCAGGGCAGTGGCGCTAGGGATAGCAGTGGCAGAATGGGAGCTTGGCTGAGCAGCGGTGGTGGAAACCTTTGATGGTCTTTAAGAAGCCATATTAGAGTGGCGATGAATGAAACATCTTGGTAAGAAGGGCTAGGAACAAAGAGGGAGGAGCACAACCACAGGTGATGGCGTAAAAGATGAGAGAAGGAAGAAAATGAGTAAAGAGCTGGACAATAATGGAGTTTTCCCGCAAAGTTCTCTCTCTAAAAGAAGACGGGAGCTTGAAGAAGATAGAATAAAGAGAAGGGTTTTAAAAAAAGAGACGTTTGAAACTTTTTTTAAGGAACCCGTCTGTTGAGTTTCCCACCACCACACGTGCAAGGCCGCCAGTAATCATTTCAAATGGACACATGGCACTTCGAGAAGTGTTTTGGTAGTAAAAAAGACAGCGCCACATCATTAGTGAAGTGACGCTTGGGGAATGGAAAAGGGTTGCCTTCTTAAGCACGTTTGAGTTTTCATGCCAAATTTTTTGTCAGTCATATCCACTAACTCCTAATGAAGACACTGCCTCAACGGGTCAAAAAAGCTACGATGTCCCCTCGCCACAAGTCGAAAGGTTGTCTAATTGTGACTCGGCTACATCGGGGAGAATTTTTGCTTTTTAAAACATAACGAAACGTTATAGGGGAGAATTTCCTAAGGCCGAATGATATGGGTAGTCCCAACGAAAGAATCACTGCTCACAACTGTACTCCACAAACGACATGAACAGGAGAATTTCACTTACCAATAGTCAAAATGAGTATTTGAGAAGGTTAGCAAGCCTTTCGAGAGAATTTCAAAAAATAAAGTTAGAACGGTTGAAGCTCGGTGTAAGGAAAAAGTGGCGATGTCCCTTCGTCAAAGCCCCAATAAGCCGTAGCGCTTCGGTTCAGGTACATCGTGGAGAATTTTACTTTTTCTTGGAGATTCTAACGCGGTGGTTCTAACGAAGGAAAAGATGCCAGAATTTTTTCACACGGAGAAGGTTTATCAGATTGAGAAGTTTTTGTGCAGACATTTCTTGTGCCAACAACAAATCTCTCCACGAAGTGGAAAATGTAGAGTGGGATTGAAGGTAATCCTAATATTAGGGATAATCCCCCCATTAGCAACATTGTTTGGGATTAAGAAACCGAGGCAGCTCAGCATGGCAGCTCAAGCGTGGCAACTCAGCGAGGCAGCTTAGCGTGGTAACTCATACTTTAGCTTGTTGTGTTTCTTAGTCATATTGTATCTTTGTTTATATTTACTAGAAGCTATAACGGTTGTAATAATGTAACTAGAATAATAATGAGTTTTAATTTGAGGTCAAACGGTACTCGCGAGAGACCAGGCTTGGCAAGGCCTGTGAGAGCTTTCATGCTCTATCGAATTACCTCACCATGGGAACCTTAGAGGGACTTGGTTTGGAGGATTGAGAAGTGAGGTACCGTTGGGGCTTGTCCTACCATCTTAGATACACCTGGTGAAACACCGAAAGACCCTTACCATGGAACCCCCGGCGGAGCAGCTTGGAGTTCCATCGGGCGTTGAGTTATGAGCCAAAATATCCTCTACTTAATGTCACATCCACTTTATCTGATGTCACTAACCAACTAGGCCATGTCAGACCTGCACTTGAGTAAACCACCGTGGTATTTGGGTTATCAGACAGTTGGTGAGCCACTTCTGTGACAACAGCCCCCTGACACACTGTGGTTAGGCAAAAGGCATGTCTTGATTTTTAATGTTTATAACGTGGAGACAACTAGTGCATTAAGTATTTAATGTTTGTGACATAAAGTATGAGGGATGTCTTTCACAGGCATTAATGGCGGAGTTGCCTCGGAGATAGTGTGGGAGGCTATTGAAGGACCCCAACCACTTCTGGGGAGGGGATGATCTTTTTTGAGAGTTCATAAGTTATTACTAGAGATAATATACATCAGAGAGGGTTATTACAAACCAGAGAGTTTTACACACCCACCATTGTCATTTATTACGAAGCTCTTAATACTTAAGAGAGATTCTTGAGGGTGGTTAGTGTGTTTGGTTGCATGCCAAGGGGTATTTAGGGTGCTTACTTCTCTCTCCTTATAGATAAGTTACTTCTATGTTCATTACTACCTTCTGAGTTATATACGAGAGATTTGTGAGTTCAAACTGAGTCTATCTTCATTGAGTCGTGTTTGTATGTCCTGTGGTTAATCAATAGTGTCGCTATTTAACTTATCATTACTATACTCAAAAAACGGGTTACGCCTCCATCTTATCTAAACTACCATATTACAATGCTAAACTACTAAACACAAAGTAAAAGGGAAAGCATGTACAAGTGGCATGCAATTAAGAGCTAATCTATACGAGTGGAGTAAAACATGTGAATATAAGTGAAGTGATGAATATGAATATATACACGTGAAGTGAAGCATGTGATTAAAAGGGATGATATATATGTGATAAACAAGTAAATATGTGCCTTTAAAAAAAACATGAAGGTATACAACTGGTAAGGAGGTAAGAGTGCACATGATATGAAAAGGGATATACATGAATGATATGAAATAAATGACAACATCATCGCATACGGAATATGTAAGTATGTACAAGAAATGAAAAGATAATATAAAAAGAAGTAAATATACACGTGAAAACAAAAAAAAATGTATATATACATGTGTAAAAGATAAAAGGAAATGAATAAATAAAAAATAAAAAATTGGTATAAAGAGAGTATAGTCCTTGGAATGTCCTCGACATGGTCGCCATTGTGGCCATCTTGACCCTACTACGCGTATGGAGCGACGGATCCACGGGGGGCTGTCACATGGCGCTCAAGATGCCTAAAATCCCTCTTATGTTCATATAAGATTTTAGTGAATGTGTGTGTAGATAGAAACTAACCAAATTAAAAATTATTTCCGGAATGAAGGCAATGTTTGCTTTTGATCCAAATTTGGGAAAAAGTTAACCCTATATTCTAAGTGACAAAACGGGGTTTACAAGTTGATTTAACATGAAAATACATGTTCATAAAGCATAAGATAAATAAAAATGCGAAATAGTAAATCATGCACTTGAGACGAGGATTTATTTGATGGTAGAAGACCCTTGCGAGAAAAGCCTCGGACCAAACTGACACCTTCCATTATATAGGTAAAGATTTACGAGAAGGATAAACGACTTACAAACTCGAACCTATCCTAGACTCAATAATGCACAACCTCCACAAGAATCTTTTTCCACCTTCTATCTGGAAGAGCAATCACGGATCTCTCTTCGACCAATTGCCACGTTGCAAGTGTCAACTTTCGTTTATAATATCACGTTTGAACCAAACTCCAAATCTTCTTTATAGTTGAAGAAAATTTTTTATTCAAAAGGAACAAGTGAAAAACTTCTCTTGTAAATATAACTTCATAGTGTGTGAGAGTCATAAAGGTTGATGGAATTTTTATAAGTGTTTGGATGATCAAAATAAACTCACAAATTATTTTAAGATGTAAAAAATATTTAAAGTTTCTCAAGAATAAATTTTGCAAAATTTTTTGTTCAAGTCTTGAGAAGAAGTCATCAAACTTCAAACAACTTTAAAGTAGAATGATAACAGTGGATTTTTCAAAAATACAAAGAAGGTCTTTTCTCTTAAGAAAATATCATTTCTTTGTATTGATAAAACATATAAAACGTTACAAAAAAATCTTAACCTTTTTCAACCTTATTTTATTATGGAGAAGAAAATGAATTAAATAGGAATTTTCAAATTTGTGGACACAATATCTCAAGCCCTATAAGTCATTCTTGTCCACACAAAAATAGGTTACTTCTAAAATACAACAAAATATATGGTTGCAAAAGAGAATAATCACGTTTTACAATGCAATCTTAAGAAAGATTGCCCTGTCGTTGAAGCTTCACTGTAGTGAGGAAATGCGTAGTTGTGGAAAACCTATGGAGAAGCTAGGTCAGGCAAGAAGATGGGTTTTTTGGTAATTTTACAAAAGTACCAGCGAAGATCCTTCACTGCAGCGACTTTGCGGTGTGACGGGTCCTGCCTTTGTCCAGGGTTTTTGAACCCGTATTTACCATCCAAGAGTTTAAAATAATTTGGCATATACTCTAAGTATTTTTTTTTCACAAGCCATAACACTCAAAATACAAACATGGGCAAGAAATTTTTATGAACATAATTTTTCTATAAAGAAAAAGTATATTGCATAGTGCATTTGTTCAAATTATCCAAATCAACTCATGCACAAGTTTCAACACATTTTTCAGTTTAAGAAAATACAATTTTAGTTATGTTAAAACAAGATTTAAACCAAGTCATTCTAATTCCTTTACCTTTATCCTAAAGCGATAATCTCATTGGTTATGGCATGAGGTAGCTCTCGGATGCAGATGAAAAATTCCGATCTTTTAGTCTTGAACATGAAGCTTTCTAGGATAACTTAGACTATGAATCAATGCATTTTGGAATGGAATAAGACAATATAATTGTATGGAGATTTTGAGCATAGGTGTGCTCGTACAATATTTGTTACCCCTTTAGTTCTTCGAAAAACTAAGGATGGCTTATGAACTACAAGGAGAATAGGGGGATGAGCACCTTCAGGGTACAAAAGACATAAATGTCGATCGTCGACATGTGAGGTGTGTGAATGTATAGAAAATAATAGTGAAAGTGATAAAATTAGCTTAACGTGAATAATTAAGTTAAAGGAAAATTGATAAAGTGAATACAAATGTGTGAGACGCCCCGAAATATAAACTTCATTACGGAAAAGTTAGTAGGCACAATGATAAAATGAACTAAACAAATGAGTAAAATGATACAAATATGGAATAAAATAAAGCAAATGAATAAAAATAGACTTGAATCCTAAAAGTAATTTGGGGATGTCTACGTTTCTAAAAAAGGCATCAAAATCCACGGATATCGCGAAACAAGTGAGAGTGGGTCTATGTCATAGTCCAAATTTAGGGTGTATCTTTTTTGTGTTTGAAAAAATAGTCAAATATGAGGAAAGGGTGTAAACTATGATGAAAATACCCCAAATTGGAATATCATTTAAACCTTCTTTTAGGAATTTTTGTGAAAAATAAGTTTGCATATGTATATAATAATAAAATGGTGAAATTAAAGTACTTTTGGAGCCAATAATAGAATATAACAAATGTAATAAGAATGAAGTACTAAAATATTGAAAATAGAAAATGCAAAGAGGGTTTGTACCTTCAATATTCTCAAAATTATGTTTTGGATGTTTTGTTTGCTGAAGTTTGGTATTTGGATGATGGTGGTGGAAGGGTGGTTAATAGTGGAGTAGGGTGATATAAGGTAATTTTAAGAGAATGTTGGGAAAGGAATGTATTGCTAAATTTGAGGTTGTTGTCGCGCTAAAATTGAGAACCTATTTAAGTGAGGTCAGTGTTTCCTTAAATAGGGAAAATCTAAAAGGAGAAAAGATAAGTCTAACCCTAGGGACCCGTCGATTAGCAGGTTGGTCAGACTGTATCACTAAATAACTTCCAACTACCTATAGGAAGGTGAGATGTCTTGCCTGTAAGTTAATTCTATAGAGTTCTATTGTGTTTTCATAATTTTTATCCTGGGTTTGTTTTATGCACAGTGGGGACGCTGAAAAGAGGATTCAAAACTCTATGTTTTTTTAAGAAAATGACTATTGGGTTCAAGATTTGACCAAGTTAAATGCTCCCGAGGAAGGCATTGTTGTTATCCAATTAGGGTTTAAATAAGGACTAAGGATCCTAAAGCGAAGGGACTTTTTTTAGACTTTATAGAAGAGTGATATGTGTCGGGATAGCGTGTCTACAAGTTATAAACTCCAACTTATAAGAAAACATACTATGATTGAAGAGGGAAGGGGTCCAATTGCATGTATTTTCTTTATTTGTAGGAGACAATAGTCATTCCATTATGAAACACATTGCTAGGTTCACTAATCATTTTGGTCTTTATTCGGGATCATGAATTCTTAAAACTAAGATTGTTCCCAAATTATCAAAATTAATGCAATTTTTTCTTGGCTCACCAGTTTTCATTCCAATCCAAAGACAACCTAACAGTAAATAAAAGAGGTGTTTCATGACCAATTATTCCATAGTAAACCTAATGTCTCAATGCTGGATCAACCCATACTAAGTTAGAGGGATAATTAAAAGGCCTCTATGTTCATAAAAAAACTCGAGAGGTTAGGAATAAATGTAAAGTAATCCTTTCAGAAACTACATTTATGAAATTATAAAAAATAGATTGAAGTTTAGGATTAAAAAAAAACTATTCCTCTAAATTCAGTGTGAGAGTGAGTGTTGACGAACTTCAAAAAGTGATGAGTAAACACTTGAAACCATTTACGAAGTTGGTACACCCAAATTAAAATATATTATCGCGATAGTGGTAATTTTTCATTTGATTCCTTTTTAGAATATTTAAATATACAACATATATCTGTGTGACAAATGATTTATTAAGGAAATTAAAAAAAATTATCTTATTAAATCAAATAATGAGAGTAAAATAGAAAAATATAAATCAAATCGAAATGCAAAGGCGTAACGAGGAAAAAAATCCACAACAGGAAAATTCTCAAACCATGTGACGAAAAATAAACTATAGTAGGACTACAAAGTTGGAACTACGTCTTAAGTTATCTTTCCAATAATGATATTTCACATAAAATCTTCCTACACAGAAATGTCATAACATTTGGAACCCGCTTCACAACCACGATGGGTTTTGGTCCTTAATTAATGTAATTGTTGTTAACCAAAAAGAAAAATCTTCTTTGAGTTGGAAATTGAACTTTTTCTAAGTAAAAATGGAACCAAGAGAAAGACATAAGTGTTTTATGTACAACTTCCTAAGACGTGACATGTCCTAAAGGTTTTAGGAAGTAAAGTATTTTAAGAAAAATATTTGGAAATGATTTTGCTCCTCTCTTGAGATTAATCGATGAACTTAAACTAACTTCGGATTTGGATATATGTAAAAAGATGATATACTAAATGAACACACATGATTGAAGGAAAACTCTTAAAAATGTGGACTTAGTAAAAATAAATTTCTCTCTTAAAAATCAAGCTTGCAAAAATGTATCTTATTCAACCTTGTTGAATCACTTTTGTGTATATGTGTCAAGATTCCGCCTAGATAACCTCTAGGACTTAAAAGATAAGAATGTGTTAAGTAGGTAACCCTTTTCCCACTTACACAAATATAATGTAATCAAGTAGAATGATACGGAAAAAAAATAAGTATTGCACTAACTCTAATTTGAACGCTGGATAAGATCTTCTAAAACATCTCTACTCCCAAATTTCATGGCCAGTGAAGCTTTTTTTTTGTCAATGAGAAAAGGCTTTGTAGAAGTGATGCAACACTAATGGAGGTCGCAATATCAGATAAATAAATAGTTTTAGAAAAAAACACGGTCATCGAATGAGGATGATTAAGGCGGTGACAATCTTCACTAAAACGATGCTTAGCAGCCAAGTCGTGAGATAAGTCTAGGAGTAGATTTATAAAAAACATTGTATGATGGACCTCAACCCATTATGAAGCCAATATACTTAAGAAATTTTCTATGTTAATAGAATTGTATGATAAAAGTTATATATATATATATATATATATATATATATATATATATTTAACCAACCCAGCATGTTTCGCAAGGTTTAAACCTATTTTTAAATATGTGAAAATTTAATTTCAATATGTCATAAATGTGAATTATGCTCGTCTATGTCCTTTAACCTAAACTGACATTTCTTAAATATTTGAACGTAAATCATGTCGGGATAAAGATAATGATGTCCCTCTTTGTAGAGACTAAACATTTTTGGTAAAACTGAATAAGACAATCCAACATCATGAGGTTACATAAGTATACTCTACTATTATAATCCAAATTTTTTAGAAAGAGCTAACCCATTCGTCTACACACATTGGCTTCGAATGCAAACCTCTAACCTCATCAATGTCACAAAACTTATAGGGAGAGACCGTAGGATTTATCAACAATGATATCCTCTTTACTAGTCTTGTCCAAAGCAAAGACGAAAGATACAACGTCGTTCAGCTTGACATAGAACTCGTCAAAATTTTCGATCGCATACATGGTAATAAGTTTAAAATGGTTGGTAAGCCATTGAAGCTCGTAGATCGTTTGTAAAATTTTACACACCTCCTAAGACGTCCTACAAATGGATATACGTCTAAACTCACTCGGAGACACGCAACCAAAAATAGCATTGAGTCCCTTTAGCTTCCACGCCCTCTCCTTTAAATCATTGTCATCCCAACTATATCTAATCTTGTTTACTTGGACATCATCAATAATGATTTTGGGATAAGTCCATCCCAAAAGTACACTATTCCATATTCCGTTATCCATAGAGAGTGTGCCTCTCGATGGTAGCTACCCAAATAAAAATTAATTCCCCTAATTTAAGAAAAACGTTTAGTGATTTAATATTATCAAAAGGATTTAACAATCCGAAATCTATGTGATAAAATATTTTACTAGATTTTAGAATCACAAAATATATCTTTTTATTTAAGATAATGATTCTAAAAATGCGAAAAGAGTAAAATAAGCACAAGATCAGAT
Source organism: Sambucus nigra (assembly GCA_949130495.1). Lineage (NCBI taxonomy): Eukaryota > Viridiplantae > Streptophyta > Magnoliopsida > Dipsacales > Adoxaceae > Sambucus > Sambucus nigra. The sequence goes on along the minus strand of OX422208.1, from coordinate 641,990,333 downwards.
GTACAAGGAAAAAAACACTGACGGGAAAAACATCTGGACGATAAGAACAAAAAATGCACCGTGGTAAATATATTACAACTAGAAAACAAAGACTTACAACCAAGGATTTTGAGGCAATACTAAAAGGTTGTGTTGGTGTATTGCAGGGTTATGTTGCTTTAAATCTCAAAAAGAATTTTTCAAGCCAAGGAAGAGAAAGTATTCACTCACGAACAAAATAGTTTAGAAAATAAACATTTTTTTAACACAAAGGTGAGTAAATAAATCTATAAATTTTTCTCAAAGAGAAAACTCAACAAAAATAGCTTGAAGAACTCAAAGAAGAGGAGTGAAAAAATGTGCTCTCAAATATATGAAATGTTTTAATTAGCCAAACTATTTTTTCAAACCTCTCACTCTTGGTTTGGAAGAGTATGGAACACTCAACGATATAGCCATTTGATTTGAAAAGGTTTAAAGGCTCATACACTAGGTGTCATACCCTTATAAAATTAAGTATTAAATGTCTCAGTCACCCAAAATGTTGTACTTGAAACAAAACTAAGAAGATTTTAAAGAAGATCTTGTGCAAAAAGGCACTTTCGGCATTGTCATACATGACTCATAGGAGATTCATTGTAGTAAGGAAATTATTTGTCCTGGCGAACTTAAAGCGATAATATAGGTCACGCGAAAGACCAGAGATTTTGCACAGGGCACAACAGTCCAGCGAATCATTCTCACTACAGTGAAGAAAATCTTCGATGGAGCATCGCTGTGGAAAAAATACAGGTCGTGATAATGTCCAGAGATTTGTCTAGTGTTCCTTATAAAAAAAATTGAAAATATATTTTTTGGCAAACTCTAAGTAAGTTTGTCCCAACTAAGAACATTCACACTTAGAATACACATAAAGATTCAATTTCTTTAAACTTGCCTTAGACAAATAGATAAATTGACAAAACCAAGATTAATTAAAAAGATTTTAAAATTATAAAAATAATTAAACCGAGGTGTGAATCTAAGTCGGTGAAGTCTTATACCTTTTCTTAAGTGGTATACTTGAGGTTCGACATTGAGTGAATCCAGGATGTTGATGAAGCTTGTTGATGCGAGAAATCGAACACAAGTCATACTTATATCATCATATCAAGTACGGAGTAAAAATAAAGTAAGTATAGAGAGAGAAAACACAATATATATAGTGGTTCGGCTATTAAAATGAGCCTACGTCCACTTTGTTGCCCCATTCTCATTATATATATGCATTGCAGTATAAGTTTACGATGCCGTAATAGGCGTATAATGTAGATGAGAGAGGAGAATTTATGTCTATGATGGTTCCGGGAGTGCTGGAGAGATGGCCGTGATGCAGATGAATAGCCCCCAAGCTGTACCGATGGATGTAGAGTGTTTGGCAATGCCTCCACAAGTGTAGTGATCTCGTGACTAGGTATCAGTACAAGAAATAAGCTCGACCCCTATCTCGAGGTGTGGACCTCTTATATATAGGAGGTGTTTGTGTTGTATTATTGCTGTGAATGAGAGGGACTGCGGCCAGCTAAGAGAACAAGCTCGGGCTGCACCCTATAGCACGTAAGTCCGCGATATATACAGGTAAGACCGCAGCCTGTATATGTAAGGCAGCGGTAGCAAGGCTTCGTCCCCCCAAGTCGTAGTGCCAAGAGATAATGATTGGGGCTGCGACTGAGTAATCAGGTCTTCTCTTCTTAAGTTACTGCAGTTATTTAAACGCGATGCTTCATCTTCCCATGGCCTCTTATATAAATGGATCTGGCCGTGGCCTTCATTAAGTTTTCCGGTTCCCTAAGAGCATATCGAGAGAAAAAACCTTATCATAAGTTCCTTTGAGTTTTATGGCGAACCTTAGGTGGTGTCTAGCGGCGGTAGGAGGCTGAGTAACTAATTTCCACAGACGACGCCAGACTGATGATACCAGAAGTGGTATCACTAGGTCAAGATGTATGTAAGCTCAAATCAGACAACAATGGTGTACAAAAGATTTAAATTTATAGACAGAAGGAGATGAGGAAAAGAAAAAGATGATATCAAATATAGGTGATTCGTTCGGAGCCTACGTCCACTGTGAAGTGTGAATGGTGGTTTTCACTATAAGTATGGTACTAATGGCCTGTAAATACAACACTCAAGCTTTTCTCTCTCTTTTGTATATTTTGACAGAGTTCTGATAGGGTTATGAATAATGAGATCCCTTCTCATGGAGAAGATGAAGAGTATATTTAGGACTTGAGGGGTGTAGTGTACCCCTAAGCAGGTGTGGCATGTTCTTAGCCACTGAGGCTGTGCTATTTGTCACTGTCACATGTAGAGGATAATGAAGTATTCCCTCACATGGGGGAATGATTTGGTTGCAATGGTTTCATCCACGTAGGAACTGCATCCCACGTGCACTGTAGCACGCGTCTCCTAAACCACGCGTTCTGCTAGCTGTCGCTATCAACTGCATGGTTCAGACCGAGGTCGAGGCACCATGTGATGAGCTATAAGGTCGAGGTCGAGGCTGACTCACTAAGTGATGAGCTGTGAGGACAAGGATGAGGACGAGGCACCATGTGATGAGCTATGAGGCTGAGGTCGAGGCCAAAGCACCAAGTGATGAGCTATGAGGTCGAGGACGAGATGATAAGTCAGTCTTCTGATAGGACTATTATTGAGGATAAGTTGTATCTGAGTAGGAGCCTCGGCTCCAGTATTATAGACGAGGCCTAGGAGACCTAAGGTCACTGATGGAGTTATGAGTTAACATATAGGCCGAGGATGACCCATCCTCCATCGACCCCCAGACCGAGGCATAACTTTCTCTGTTAGACGGTCTCACATTGGTTGGCCTTGGCCGAGGGGTCCAACTCCAGGACGAGGACATATTTGGTATACGAATCACACCTAGTCCTTAGTCTTTAATGTGGATGGAAGGCTGAGGGATAAAGTGTCTTTAGGCTGAGAAGTTAATGAGACGTCCTTTTATGTGGATGTTGAATGATAACCCTGAGTTATTATTCGGCAATCATTTTATTGAGTTGTGTATTTCCTACTCACGTGGATGAGGCTGAGGGGGCATGAGTCCACTGATGTAACTATCATACTACGTATCTTCAGTCGGCCTTCGTCTTCCATGTGGTGGACGAGGCCGAAGGGACTTGAGTTATAAGACCTCTGATGCTGGAATCCTTAATTGCACTATGAGAGGAGGACGAGGCCCTATGAGGATGGGTGCACGGTCGAGGACGAGGGCACGACCAAATCATTACTTACACAGTGATGGTTTAATATTGATAGGCCTTAGTAGCCGAGGCCGAGGTGACATGAGGTCACTAATGTTGTATGATGATTGTCAAGGTCGGCCATGTCTGAGTGCTATCTAATGAACCATCTATGTACGATTTTTGTATGTGACCAATACCCCTCTTCTTGTAATTCCTTTTTATTGTGTTGGGTGTGCTTGCTTTTATCTTGTGATTGTAGTACCTTCTCATCTTATGCCGATATGAGTGTAACCATAAACTGATTTACCAAGTTAATGGCGTTTCAAGTATGAGATCACTAAGTTAATGATGTTTGTCTCAGATTACCAAGTTAATGATGTTAACTCTCATGTCACCAAGTTAATGATGTTTCAGATATGAGGCCACCAAGTTATTGATGTTAACTCTCATGTCACCAAGTTAATGATGTTTCGAATATGAGGCCACCAAGTTAATGATGTTAACTCTCATGTCACCAAGTTAATGATGTTTCATATATGAGGCCACCAAGTTAATGATGTTAACTCTCATGTCACCAACTTAATGGTGTTTCAGATATGAGTTCACCAAGTTATTGATGTTAACTCTCATGTCACCAAGTTAATGATGTTTGTCTCATATCACCAAGTTATTGATGTTAACTCTCATGTCTCCAAGTTAATGATGTTTCAGATATGAGTCCACCAAGTTAATGATGTTAACTCTCATGTCATCAAGTTAATGATGTTTCAGATATGAGGCTACCAAGTTAATGATGTTTCAGATATAAATAGTTGGGGTCGATGGATCATTTCGAACCAACTCTCACTTGGGGTCGATGAATCATTTCGAACCAAGAGTCCTTTATGTGCGTGTCAAAAGGATATGATAGTGATAACTAATATTTAATACATGTTGTGTGATAAAATGTCTTCCATATGTATAATCTACTAACTTAGGATAGTAGATAATGAGATGGATGGAAAATATCTTAGTAATAATTAAGTAGGGTGATGTAATTATTATAAGAATAAGGATAACAAGAAGTAAGTAAGTTATCTACGTTTATAACATATGAAATATGGATTATTAAAATATCGCGAGTAGGTTATGGGACTTACTGAGGGGGTACATGCAGTGGGATATTCTGATCTAGTTAACTGAGATAATACAACTAGGTGAACTAAGTACTCTCATTAGACATGCGCTATAGAAGAGAGGTGAGGAAGCTCAAGGGAGCGTGCAAAATCTTAATATGTGTAATCAACAACTCAATTGTGATAACTACTTGAAAAATAGTTTAAATGTTTTGAGTACTAACTCTTGCTATGTAAATTTTTTTTAAAACCTTTTAGGTGCCCAGCCACGGGGACACCCAACATGATTTCATTCCAGGGAATTGGGAGCTGCAGCACGTGTGGATGTTGCAGGGATTGTTTAGACATTTCCTCTTTTTCAGTTCTAGCGTATGATCTCAGTTTTAGTATTCTTAGTTGGGACATGTTATCCAATCCTTACTTTTACAGTTATTCTGATTTTGGATTTTGAGTTGGTTTTTCTTGGCCATGGTTTTCGGTAAGACTTTATCAGTATTCAGTTATTGATGCGAATTGTTTTATTATTACTAGAATTGTATCATTTTGTATGGGTTGTTTATTCTGCTTAAGGAAGATAAAATTTGGTACTAGCTGTATTTCACTTAGGTGGTTAGTAACTTAAAAAGCTTTCGGCAGTGATGCTAAGAATGAACCATTTAAGAAACCTGTTTAAATTAAATTAAGGCTTGATTACCCAAGGTTTAATTAGGCGGGGTGTCACAGATGGTATCAGAGCATCAGGTTCTAGTATCCATAGGATCTGTACGGCTTACTGTGTTTCAGCGTAATGTTTGGTTGTATTAGAGCCCTACTATTAGGATTGTTGATTCAATATCCTCTTTTGCGTTATCGTACATCTGCTCTTAAAATTTTATATAAACTGTGTACTTATACAATTTGATCTTATTTCAGATGCCACCGAGGAGGCCGCGAGCGGAGAGGGCTGAAGCCAGGGATGAGGTGAGGGAGGCTCATCAGGAGCCACAGGTGCCGCTACCACCACCCCCACCCGAGTTAATTTTTACTACTCAGGTTGCAGTGATAGTGGCTCAGGCAGTCGAGATAGTGATGAGGGCCATGGAAGCCCATTTTCCTTAGCCCCAAGTACCTCCTCTCGTGGCACCGATAGTTCAGGCCTCAGCAAGGACATTTACTTGGCAGCGAGTCAGAGAGACATTTCAGAAAGGGCATCCATCCGAGTTCCAGGGTAGTACCGATGTAGTGGAGGCATGCAACTGGAAGAAAAATATCCAGCGCCACTTGCGCATGCTAGAGTGCACCGAAGTATAGAAATAAATTCTGGCCACTTTTCGTCTGTCGGGAGCGGCCTTACAGTGGTGGGAGTCAGTTACCACGACCGAGGAAAGGGACACTATGGCAATTTTTGTGTTTTGGGTACAGTTTGACCGCAAGTATTTACCTCCAGCAGTAGAGTCAGAGATGAGGAAGAAATTCAGCGAGGTGGTTCAGGGTGATCGCTCAGTTGCTGATTATGAGGAGGAGTTTACCCGCTTGGCTAACTTTGTGCCAAATGAGGTGAGCGATGAGGAGAGGAAGAAGTTAAAATTTATGGACGGCTTGACCTGGAGAATCAGACAACACTTGATCGGCAATCCGGCGTTGGTAACTTATACAGATGTTGTCAATGCCGCTCTACTACACTATCAGGACCACCGCTTTCATGAGAAGGAAAACAAGATAGGTGATCCTAGCCAACCGGGCAAGGTAGGTGGAAGTAGTGACAGCAGCACACCACAACAATAAACAGTGGGCCAGTTAGGACATGTTTACCGACATGGGAACTCTGCCAAGAAGTTTGAGCATGGGAGGCATCACTTTGACAGACAAGGCCAACAGGGTCCCCAACAGCCAGTTCCTCAGGGCCAACAGGGCCAAGGGAACCAAAGTGGAGGACAACAAGTCCAAGGTCGATAGGGCCAATAGGGCCAAGGTCAGAGGCAGTTTCAGGGCTAGTATTTCACTTATGGCCAGCAGGGTCACAAGAGTAGAAATTGTCCACAGCAAGACAGGGCACAACAAAAGGGTGCCCAACAGGGGTAGCAGGCTCCATTAGCCCCAGCAGCAGCACAGGCCCCGCAGCTAGGCCAGATGCACTAAGAACGTGTGTTCAACGTCCGTGACATTCCATTTCAGATAGAACCTCCAGCACCGCCGGCAGTCGCGGGTATGTTTCCTATTTATGGACTTGAGGGTAGTATTTTGTTTGACACGGGGGTGACGCATTCATTTATTTCCACTAGATTTTCACGACCAACCGGCCTCTTAGTGACAGCTGACACCCATCTTATGTTCATGGAGTTACCGATGGGTAGTGGGTCCCTTATACATTCGATTTGTAAGGGTGTGGACATTATGGTCGGGAGATTGAGTCTAGTGGTGGACCTCCTAGTGCTGGATATGGAGGGATATGACGTCATCCTAGGCATGGATTGGTTGGCGCGTTATAGGGCAATGGTAGATTGCTATGAGAGGACTATCGTGTTTTCCATCTTGGGACAAGAGATGTTCCTTGTGGCAATGCCACTCCCCGAGGGAGGATCGCGCACTCATTTATATTATATTGAGGAGGATACCTCACATGGGGTTGTCGTTTCTCGAGACTCAATCCCAGTTGTGAGGGATTTCGAGGATGTCTTTCAGGAGATACCAGGGTTACCACCCAGCAGGGAGATAGAGTTCGTTATTGACCTAGCGCCGGGAATGAGACCGATTGCCAGAGCACTGTATCGCATGGCGCCTTCGGAGATGCGAGAGCTGAGGGAACAGATTCAGCAGCTCTTAGGACTGGGCTTCATTCGACGGAGTACATTGCCATGGGGTGCGCCGGTGTTATTTGTAAAGAAAAAGGATGGTTCACTTCGTCTGTGTGTAGATTACAGGGAGCTGAACAAAGTGACGATACGTAATAAGTATTCGTTACTGAGGATTGACGACTTGTTTGACCAGTTGAGAGGGGCTGCGTACTTCTCAAAGATCGATTTGAGGTCGGGTTACCACCAATTGCGCATTCGTGAAGAGGATGTACCTAAGACCGCTATCCTGTCGCGGTACGGTTCATACGAGTTCAGGGTAATGCCGTTTGGACTCACTAATGAGCCTGCAGTATTCATTGATCGCATGAACAAGGTATTCAGGGAGTTTTTGGATCAGTTTGTGATTGTATTCATAGACGACATTCTGATTTACTCTCGCATGGAGGAGGAACACACTGAACATTTACGAATGGTTCTACAGACATTACGAGGTCCTCAGTTGTATGCCAAATTTAAGAAGTATGGATTTTGGCTTCGGGAGGTTCAGTTCCTAGGCCACGTTGTATCAAGCAGAGGCATTACTGTAGACCCGAGTAAGGTATCGGTGGTGAGGGAGTGGGGACAACCCACGACACCGACCGAAATTCGCAGTTTCTTGGGGTTGGCCGGTTATTATAGTCGCTTCATCAAGGGATTCTAAAAAATTATCGGACCTTTGACGAACTTGACTCGGAAGGGAGTGCCCTTCGTATGGAGTGACTGTTGTCCGTTAGCGTTTGATGAGCTAAAGGACAAGTTGACATCAGCACTCATTCTTGCCTTGCTTAGGAGAGGAATGGAGTACCGAGTCTATACTGACGCATCCTTACAGGGGTTGGGAGTGTGTTACAGCAGGAAGAGAAAGCTATAGATTATGCTTCCCAAAATATTAAGCCACATGAGAAGAATTACCCCACCCATGACCTCGAGTTGGCAGCGGTCATTTTTGCATTGAGGATATGGAGACACTATCTTCTGGGCGAGTAGTTCACTCTATTCACGGATCATAAGTCACTTCAGTATCTTTTCACTCAGAAGGATCTGAATATGAGGCAAATGAGGTGGCTTGAATTCGTGAAGGACTACCAGTTTGATATACAGTATCATCCTGGTAAGGCTAACGTGGTGGAAGATGCGTTAAGAAGAAGACCTACCGAAGAGTTGGTAAAAATTTATAAGGCGAAGTGGAGTGAACTTCGACACGAGGATGAGATAGCTAGAGCATACATGGCAGTTTTGTCTATCACTCCCGAGAGTGTTATGCGGGTAGTGAGGGCATAGGTTGAGGACCCATTTTGTCAGGACAGAGTACGATAGTTACTGGCTGAGGGGGCAGAGTCCTACTCCATCAGCTCCGAGGGCGGATTACGGTTTAATGGTAGGCTGATAGTACCCGAAGATGATGATTTGAGGTATACTGTAACGACGGAGTCGCACGGGTCAAAATTTTCGGTACATCCAAGTGGGGAAAAAATGTACCAGGATATGCGATGACTATATTGGTGGTCAGGTATGAAACAAGACATTGCAGAATTTATCTCAAGGTGTGTTACATGTCAGCTTGTAAAAGTTGATGATCAGAGACCTTCAGGGATGCTACAACCACTGGAGATTCCCGTGTGAAAGTGGGAGAGTATCTCGATGGATTTTATTACTGGGTTACCAACATCACAAAAGGGTCATGACTCCATATGGGTGATAGTGGATCGGTTGACTAAGGTAGCTCATTTCTTACCGGTTCGTACGGATTATGATACGATGCGGTACGCCCAACTATTCATTTCAGAGATCGTTAAGCTCCATGGAGTTCCTATTAATATTGTGTCTGACAGAGACAAAATATTTGTGTCACATTTCTGGCAGATCTTTCAGGAGGCCATGGGCACCGACTTACGATCGAGTACGGCCTATCACCCACAGATGGACATTCAGACTGAAAGGGTAAACCAGATGTTGGAGGATATGTTGAGGATGTGTGTCCTAGATTTTGGGGGAGGATGGGAGCCATATCTTCCTTTGGTAGAATTTGCATATAATAACTCTTACCAATTCACTATCGGTATGGCTCCATTCGAGGCACTTTATGGGAGGCCTTATCGTTCACCCGCCTGTTGGTTAGAGGTGGGGGATAACAAGCTATTGGGGCCAGAGATGATACAGGAGACTTCCTCCAAAATAGAGTTGATTCGAGGACGTATTCGAATAGCTCAGGATAGGCAGAAGAGTTATGCTGACGCCGATAGGAGACACGTGGAACTAGATGTGGGCGACCAGGTGTTAATTCGGGTATCTCCTATGAAAGGGATTATGAGGTTCGACAAGAAGGGGAAGTTAGCACCGAGATATGTGGGGCTATTTCCTATCATTGAGAGGGTGGGACCAGTAGCTTACAAATTGGGACTCCCTGAGAATCTTCAACGAATACACGATGTATTCCATGTGGCGTCGCTGAAGAAATACAAGAGGAGTGAGAGAGCCTTCTATCACATTCCACTGGAGGAGATCGATTTGCACCCAAATGTCTCATATGAAGAAAGACCCATGGCTATTCTGGATTATAGTGAGCACAAACTACGATCCAAGGTGGTACCCTTAGTGCGAGTACAGTGGGGACATCAAAATATGGACGAGTATACCTGGGAACGGGAGGAGTATATGCGAGAACAATATCCAGAATTATTCACCGCAGGTATTTTCTAATTTCGAGGGTTCCTTTTGTAAGAGGGGAAGTATGTAATACCCCGTAATTCTGCATAGTTAGGAAAATACATTTTTTATTTAAATAACGTGAGTAGAGTAATTTAATGTGATAAAATACATTTTTTTTTAATTACGTGAGTAGAGTAATTTAATGTGATACATTTTAAATTAAATTACGTGAGTAGAGTAATTTAATGTGATGTAATGTTAATAAAAAGTTAGACACTGATTAATATGACGATTAAAAATTTACTAAATGTGAGTAGTAAATTTTAAATGTTGATATGTACGGCCTAGCGATTTATATTGACGTACCTGAGTTATCTCGACCGAGTGTCGCGCATAGACAAAAATTGAAGGTGAGATGAGAAACATATTTTAAGAGACTAAAAAGATAATTTAGAGTCCACAGATGATTCCAAAAGGGTAGAATTAGTCAAAATAGTGTACCCGGGTGTACTAGTTAAGTGCTGGGTCATTTTTGGGCTAAATCGGGATTATTCGAGGTCATTTTGGTCTCTTTACATTTAAAGGTGAGGAGACCTACGAATTAACCCTAAGTCAGATTATAAGAGTTAGAGGCTAGGGTTAGAGAGGAAGGAAATACACCATAGCCATTAGAGAGAAGAGAGAAACAATTTCCTAAGGCAAAAGAAGGAAGGAGGGAGAATTTTAAGGAGATTTCACTACCAACTTGTTGGGAAGGAGGATTGAAGGATAAAAATCATCATTCATCAACAACAATCACGAAATCAGACCCTGTAAAGCATAAGGTAAGTGGTTATTTGCAAAATAAATTGAGTTATAATACCCATACATAAGCTTTATGAAGAACATGGTTTTTATGATATTTTTGGGAGTAAACACTTGATTATGATCCATGATTGCTAGGGATTTCATGTAGAACATTTTTGATCTCCAAATATTCTGATATCATAGAAGACTTGATGATTAAATCGAACTAAAAATATGGACTTATGATGAAAAGATGGAAAGATTGTATTTTTAGGGTTCTTGAATAATAAGAAGATTTTTAGTTAATTTGGACGAAATTCGTAATGATTTTGTTGTTTTAAATCGTTAGTAATCATCCCAGAATATGTAGGAATGATTAGAAATTGTTAGTTTCAAGTATGGTGAATTATCATGGGAGATAGATAAACAAAAATGGTGAAACCCGCATGAAGAAGACGATCTGGGTCTGTCACTGCTTGATCGATCGATCGACCCTTGAATGTCGATCGATCGAGCAGTCGATCGATCGACCCTGACTGTACTTCAGAGAATTTCGTGGAAAAATTTCTTTTCAATTACCGTCACTTAATGGGCACCTTAGTGATGATATTTTACCTATGAGGAAACTTAATAAATACCAGTAGGTGTACCGTGAGATTTCTTCATAAATGATTGAGTGTGAAAAAATTGGAGAAATAGACCGACGGGAAGATAACTGATTGAGTCGTATGTCGGGAATGTGAGAATTTAGTTACGAAAAGAGTGAGAGTAAATTCCAAAAAAATACCAGTAGGTTAAAGATAACTTAATTACTGAATCAAGGGAGGGGTAACTAGGACCCTTAGAGTTGCGTGAATACTCGAATAAATGCGATAGTGAAATAAATCGTAAATTAATGAGTACGGTGAATATAAGTAAAATATATTATGTACGGGCATGATTTGATAGGTCGGGTGTGTACCTACTAAATTATATGAAATTTTGGGTTAAGAGAATTTTACCTAAATTAATTATGTTAGGGTTGATGAGACATTCCGAACTAACATAAAGTTATTATATGTTTGGGGTCGATGTAAAATGCCGAACCAAACCTTAAACTGGTATCGTGATGAAAGAGTTCCGAACCCGAATATGTGTATATATATATATATCTATTAATACTATAAAATGCAAAACAAGGCGTTTATTATGCTTTGCAATTAGCCTATCCACGTGGCACATCTCTATCTATCTATTAAATGCTATAGAAGAGTTAAATATTCCTTTTCATTTAGACTACGTGGTACTCCTTAATTAAAACAACTTATATGTAGTTTCTTTAATATCTTATTAATCTCTCTATTTCCCAATGTCCAACTCTCTCCTCTATCTTGGTCGTTCCTCTTTCCCACGCCTCTATTTCCCAATGTTCACCTCTTCCATCTTTTATATAACTGTAAAATTCCTCACTGCCTCTCCTCACGGCTACTATCCCGACCCAAAAACTGAAGACAAGAACGGCCTTAAACCTATCTACCGGCGAAACTCCAGATCCCCAATCTCTCTCTGACCGACGAAGTTCCTCCATGAAGACCCTCTTGACGTTCTCTTATGATTTTCAAGTACCAGCCCTAATTTGTTTCAATAACATGCTCTATTTTCTTCTGTTAATGAATTACCATGTTATTCGGTTGCGAAAATTGGGGTTTTACAAATATTAGTTTTGTGCCTGATATAAGTTTTTGTTAGTCTGATTTTTGGGTTATCCAGTTGCTGAAATTGGGTTTCACAAATTTGTGTGGGTTTGATTTTGGATCAAATATAAGTTTAAAAAAAAAACTAACACAGTAAATTATTGTGTTAGTTTTGGGGCATGGGAAGCTAAACAAAAATTAAACAATTGTTACCTGATTTTCCAAACCAAATCAGTCACAATCGGATGGCTTTGTAACCTTTGTTTTGGTGTATATCTAAAGTGAAAGGAATATCTTTGGTGTTTGTTGTGATCCACTACATTTATGTTTATTTTACGTTGGTATCAACTTTGTTCAAAATTGTGCTTTCTTACAAATTAGTATATGTTTGTTGAACGATGTTGTCTACACATGGTAGAAATAGCGAATGAGGAGTATCGAGAAAGATATATGTTTGGTTGCAGCTATACATTGTCTAAAATATTTTTTAATGGAAGAATCAAAAGAAATTTTATCGTCCCTTTTTTAGGGATTTCAAGTTTTCTCTTTAATTTCTTTTGATTTTAAACTTCTGCTCTATTGTTAATAATGAATATGAATTGACGTAATATATATATATATATATATATATATATCAAAACAAATAGAATAATTCCTGTTGTTTTGTAATAGCCCGGGAGAAAATAGTGTCTCGTAATCAAAGCCAATAGCGTACATTTATTATGGATTTGGTTAAAGTTATACAAATAAAAAATCATTACATGATTCACATCTACACACGATAATAGAAAGTCTAGATGGCTCACTTTTAATGAATGGTGATTGTAAGGACTTCAATATGCATGCTCAAAATCAATTTTCATGGGGTATAACAATTTTTTAACCTGAAGACTAACGCTGGATTAATGGGCCAAGTTTAGGGAAAAAAATTAAAGGTTGTTTCTTTCTATATTCTCGGTAATTTTTCTTAATAAAAAGACCCTTATATTTACTTTTGAATTTATCTATGTTTCTCATTACCCTTGTGATGCCCACGTCATGTTTAGGTAATGTAATTTTCAAGTGATTTTCTCCATATTTTTTTGTCCATCAAATTTTATCATCGTTGCTTATAATTTTTTAAAAAAGCGACAATATTACTTTATGGATGCAGGTGGAAACGCTAATAGGGAAAAAAATCAAATGGCTCATCAACTTCTTTACTCCATGAAGAGTATATGTCAATTGAAAAGGTATGGGGTAAGCACAATGTAGATCTGCACAATCATTCATCAGTCGTAGACTTAGCAGCTAATTTGTTACAAGGTCTCTTCCACTATGACTTTATGCAATCATTTTTTAGGGAAGGAGTCAAGACCCTCAAGCACCTGAGAACTATTAAGAATGTAATTTGAAGGTGTATTGCATTTACATATTTTTTTGGTTCAATTTTGTTTGTTCGGTACTAGTTGTTTGGTGAGAAAAAGTGCGTATTTATTTGTTATTCTTCCCAGTTCACTCATATTAATGCTCAACTACTTCAGTTTAGTAGCTTTATTTTTTTTAATTCAGTACTGAGAACATGTATTTGGGTTCCAGCTGCTCTAATACATTTTATATAGATTTTTTCTTTCCTTTCTTTTCATTGTTATTATGGGATATTATGTTTTTCATTTATTTGGTGTTTTAACATGTATATCAAAGTAGCTAATTGGCATCCAAATATTGCAATACATGTTGATAATGATATATCTACGCTATACTTATTTTACAGTGTTATGGAGTATCAAGTTTTAATTAATTATTTTTAATTTGTGTTCAACGTACATCCATTAGTTCGATCCGTGTTTTTTTTATCACGTATGTTCAGCACATTGCATCTTGCTTGCGCATCGCGCGGGTTTACAACTAGTATATATAAATAGTTGGGGTCGATGGATCATTCTGAACCAACTCTCACTTGAGGTCGATGAATCATTTCGAACCAAGAGTCATTTATGTGTGTGTCAAAAGGATATGTTAGTGATAACTAATATTTAATACATGTTGTGTGATAAAATGTCTTCCATATGTATAATCTACTGACTTAGGATAGTAGATAATGAGATGGATGGAAAATATCTTAGTAATAATTAATTAGTGTGATGTAATTATTATAAGAATAAGGATAACAATAAGTAAGTAAGTTATCTATGTTTATAACATATGAAATATGGATTATTAAAATACCGCGAGTAGGTTATGGGACTTAGTGAGGGGGTACATGCAGTGGGATATTCTGATCTAGTTATCTGAGGTAGTATAACTAAGTGAACTAAGTACTCTCATTAGACATGCACTATAGAAGAGAGGTGAGGAAGCTCAAGGGAGCGTGAGAAATCTTAATATATGTAATCAATAACTCAATTGTGATAACTACTTGCAAAATATTTTAAATGTTTTGAGTACTAACTCTTGCTATGTAAATTTTTTTAAATACCTTTTAGGTGCCCAGCCACAGGGACACTTAGCATGATTTCATTCTAGGGGAATAGGAGCTGCAACACGTGTGGATGTTGCAGGGATTGTTTAGACGTTTCCTCTTTTTAAGTTCTAGCGCATGATCTCAATTTTAGTATTCTTAGTTGGGACATGTTGTCCAATCCTTACTTTTACAGTTATTCTGATTTTGGATTTTGAGTTGGTTTTTCTTGGCCGTGGTTTTCGGCAAGACTTTATCTGTATTCAGTTATTGATGCGAATTGTTTTATTATTGCTGGAATTGTATAGTTTTGTATGGGTTATTTATTCTGCTTAAGGAAGATAAAATATGGCACTAGCTTAATTTCACTTAGGTGGTTAGTAACTTAAAAAGCTTTCGGCAGTGATGCTAAGAATGAACCATTTATGAAACCTGTTTAAATTAAATTAAGGCTTGATCACCCAAGGTTTAATTAGGCGGGGTGTCACACCGAATCAATGAAGAGGTCGTCTAAAACAAAGGCCTGCAACTCCCACATAAGCTACAGCGCATACAATCCAAATAACCTATGCACGACGCCCCTGTGGTTGGGCACCTGTGCAATATATATATATATATATATATATATATATATATATATATATACACACACAAAAGAGATATAACAAAACGGGTTAGAGATCGATTGTAAAACAGTTTTAAAAATAGTTTAGCAAGTATTTAAAATGCTTACCTGCTAATGCAACAACCATGCTAGTATGAAACACTCTCTTGAGAATTCTCACCTCTCATCTAGTGTGCACGTCTACCATACTACTAAACCTCAAAAGTCTATCTCACTTATTCTCCATAAAGTTTCATCACTTGAAAATAAGGTTATGATATTCACTTTAGAAAATCAATCTCTTCAAGATTTATTACGTTATTTTAGAATAACTCCGTACCGTTATAAAGTTTTCGAATACTTATAGTGAAGTTGAAGAATTTATTCATTACTTAACTACTATTACGTACAGTAGAAAGTTCTCATATAGATATACGTATATATATTAGTTACACGTATAATACATATACTAACGGCACCCCACATAAAATCTATGGTGCAAGGTTTCCATATATAAGTATATATATATATATATATATATATATATATATATATATACCAATCACTCATGTAATATATATATACTATCTACACCCCACATACAATCTATGGTGCTGGCATACCCTGCTATCAAGTCCCCGTATCACTCGTACTAAGGGAAACACTAGTTCGGAATCACTCTCAAACTGTGTTAACACAAAAACACATATAAATGGAGGCAAAGCATAGTTCCAAGTCTCTAAGAGGTCAGCACATACTCTCATGTCTCTTAGGACCGTATAACTATCAATCAGATAGCCTGTACCAAGGAATCTTATGTTCTAGGGTAGAAGTCAATATACCCCATAAAGGCCCAATCGAGATAAGACCATCCCGGCGCGAAAACCTCCGTGATAGCAAGTAGTCCGAGTATGATTTTTTTATACAAATATAATATATGCACAATCACACTGTCATACACACACACACACACACACACACACACACACACACACACACACATCCACATTGCTAAATTAGGTGCGCTCACGACCCATAGTTATAATTATCCGTTATTACACATTTTACTCGATTATTTCGTATAACAGACTCGCTATTTGTATTCTCATTTATTATTCACTTCATACTCACTTCTCCTCTCTTGAAGCATTCTAAGTATAATTTCAGTACGGATTCACTCACTTACGTTCTGGTCTAACTCTCTTACGAGTCCCGATCTTTTTATTAAATATACGCATGATTTCTTATACACATGAATAATTTCTCGTTAACCCAAAATCCCATCCTACACTAAAATGTTACTCAACGAGGTCTACCTAGGCCCTACTGGTCTTCTTTATATCCCAATACACTCCAACAACAACAATCAAGGGTTCCCATACATCTTAATCAGATTAAACTAACGAATGAGAAATATGCAGTTTTTCCAGCAGGGGTCGATCGATCTAAGAAAAGGGGTCGATCGATCGATCGATCGATGCTCTTAGGTCGATCGATCGATTAAGCAGTTCTTGCCCAGAAACTGCAAATTAAACCTACGGGTTTCATCTTCCAATTTCTCCAAAAATGTCATTAACAACTTTAGAATTCTCAAATAACAGTACTAAAAGTTCTATATACATATATACAAGATTTCATACGTGAAACATGTATAAATTCATCAACGATATCGGATTAATGGGGTAAAATTTACATAATCTTTAAGAACCCTAATTTTGAAAGAAATATACATTCCTCTAATTATTTCCCAGATTTCTTGTTTCTAAACTCATAATAATTTGTTGGTAATCCTCTACATATGATGGGTATATCCAGAATATGTTGAATCTCTCTAAACATGCGATTTAAAGTCTCTAAATTAACAATTTCTTTCGTAATACATGATCTTGGTAATCCTAAACTAACATGGGTGAGGCATTAACCAAAAACAAAGCAAGATAGATACTTGCCTGAAATTCAAGGTTCTGATTTCGTGGATGAAATAGTATGGTTGCGTTCCTCGTCGCGCGATCTACGTTTTGGTGGTGGTGGCGGTGCAAACGGGTGAGTCCTTGGCCTTGAGTTGCTTGGAAAGCTCTTCAACTCCTTCTCTAATGGACGTTCTTTGATTTTGTGTTTGCTAACCCTAAGAGACAACTCCAAATGGCTGATATAACCTAATTAAATTCGTGGGTTTAATTACCTAAAAATACAAGATGTCTATAATACCCTCCCGGGATGTTAATTAGACCTAAAAACGCCCTGAGACCCAAACTAAACCCCCCGGGTACACTTTTCTGACTATCTCAACCCTACCGGACACATTGGCGCACTCGAAATGACCATACGGGCAACTTATAATTTATTCACTTAATATAATAATAATTTAGTCCTAACACGACACAGGCGCGTCCCGACTTAAATTTTCATAATTGCCATTTTATTCACTCGTGACAATTTTAATAAAATCAATCTTACATATTACTTTACTCATCTAGTAATATTCAACAAATTTCCAATAATTACTAACTCTCGTCACGCTAGTAAATATTTAAAACATATTTCCGGATTAATATTAAATTACTTCACCTCAACTAAATTTAATAAAATCCTAAATTTAAAAGCCATAAAAATACGGGGTATTACATACTTCCCCCTAATAACGGAATTTCATTTCGGAATTCGGAAAAATAAGGCCTACTTGGTAAAACGAATTTTGGATACCTTAACAGTACGCAACCTATCCACATAGTAAGGCACTTAATCACTATAGCCCCCGCCTCACAGCAAGCTTGTTTAACACTCTTCATTAAAGATACTTCACATTGTGCTCCTATCCGACAACATTCGCATAAGACACGCATATACACTATTAATTCCCACTATTTCAATATCATTGGGAGGCGCACCTCACTACATGACAACTATTCGGATTAATCTAAACACAAAACTCCCATTCTGAGAGAAACCATACGAATATCTGACCACTCTTGTTCGCCTAAAATAGTCATGGAATTCCACCATAGTCATCGGATTATTCTCGACTGATCCAAAATTTTGATTATCCGCTCACCTCTAAACATACGCAGAGGGAGAATAATTAAGGTTTTTCCACACCAAAACTTCAATAAGAACCTCATTCACGACAGACAGGTACGAGTGTTTCCACGGAACTCTACCATTAGGTAATATCCTCCCCCAATTACCGTACTACTCCACTTGCTAGCTATAACCATTGTGAAAAAATGACACGATCACAATGAATCCAAAATTTACTTTCATTTCTCCACTAATGGTTAATCACCAAATTCCTACTCCCCGAATTATGGGTGGTACAACCTGCTCACTCGAAGTGTTATCCCCGCTGCTTTCTAAAATTCCATATTGAAGAAGGGATTCGAAAGTCTCATCTGAAGGAGAACGATTATGTACCGACGCGATTCTTCATTTGAAGGGAAGACTGGGGCATACTAGTAAATATTGTAAATCACCCCAAAGGAATATCAATCACTTCCTTCTTGGGCGACTTGTTACACATGTTCGAATGAAACCTTGATCTTGCCTTGAGGTTGGTAACCCATCAAAAAGACTTTACCGACTTTACTAGCCTCCTCCATCATGGGAATTGTCGATAGCCACCAAATTCTCTGGTTGATCGTCTTATTCCAGTCCATCTATATCTATGAGTGGTGCCCGCGGAGACTACTCACTATGTCCCGCTCAACATCGACTTTCCTTGAAATGTCTCACATTAAGCGACACTTAATACTCCCCTTCCTTCCTTGGTGTACATCAAAATTTTTGACCCGTGCACTTTTCTCCACGATGCGCACTTCTGGATATTTTATACCATACTAACATTATCACTCTTTGTACGCACAACTCGCTCTTAACATTTGAATAATTACGACTTTATCCCTAGTGTTCTCCATATATTTAAATTCTACCCTTCTCAAGGAATACCCCTTTGTAAACGGCTTCCCACAGCCTTCCAATCAGATTCGGTGTGCTACTCTGATTGCACACGTATATATGGATTTTATCATCTTTCACTTAGTTCTTAATCCACTCTACCACTTTCACTTTGTTATGTTAGTCCCATAAACATATATTCCACACGTCTATTCCCACGTCCCTTCAAATCGGACGATTTTTAACATCAACTAACTAGGATGTCTACACACCCTATAAACCGTGCATACTAGCGTAAGCATCATAAACGCTTCACACCTAATAACCAATTCTTTATTTTCCTAGTTCTCACAACGTGATTGCAACACTTGGGTACTCTCACTCACCCCAGAAATCAAAATTCTAAATCTTCCTTATCATCGTTCCACCCCTCAACTCGTGGTGGTAAAACAAAACTTTCAATGCTTTCTTACCACGCAATTGGCTCCATTGGCCTTAAATCATAATGCAACTACCAACTTACAGATATAATTACCTTCCCCTATTACGACCGAGGTATCAAACTCATGGACTAATGACCGAACATATCCCTATTTCCAACCTTACGCTAAGTTTCATGCGTGGGATGTCTCGCAAAGCGAAATCCAAACAAGGAAACCCCCCGATACACTACTACCTAACATTGTCGGTTATCGAAATCTATTAGGCCCTCCGTCCACAATATGTACCCCTTTACTCCGTCTCTTGACAGAAAAGTTACATCTCCTCCGAAAATTACACTTAACAAAGAACATTTTGCCAATTGCACTATCGTACAGTATTGGTGGTGATTGCATTCCATAAACCTCGAATACATATAATCAGGATTCTCGAAATCCCTTTCCCCAATCAAAGAGGTATAAATCTTAACTCCCACATCTCTAAAGGATAGATAAAAGAATGCACTCTTTCTATCACCAAGTCCTGAGCGCTAAACATAATACTCAGTTAAATATTTTTGCTCAGCCGTAAACCCAATACATACTGAATCATAACAACAAAGTACCTACACACACCGGTATCGAATATCTCGATCCCACTATCCCCTCCGAAGTCTCTAGGATAGATAATATAAGTGCGAGTCCAACTCTCTTACAGGTGAGGCCTCGCCAGAACAAAACATGCTAATGCAATCACTCCGATAGCCTTGCAATAACTGCCTACTATCGTACTGACCGTTTCTATAAAGTTATAATCAATACCATATTATACTCGTATATCACATCACTAAAATGAGTGATCTCAATAAAGTATATAACACTATTAATATACTCATTTATCCTCCGCGGATAGCACTAAGAAAAATCCCGCTACACTAGGGAAAAATATTCACATAATAATATCGTTTGTAGTTATACGCATTAAACTCGTCTCACATGCTAATCTAGAAATGAACAAAATATAATGACTCACTCATGTCACAAAAACACGCCTCATCCTCTGAGGATAAAACTTACACTTCTACCTTTCCAATCATCTTGACTGCACAAAGGGTCTCCGGACGTAACACACCTGCCCAAACCAAAACAAAAACTACTTTAATCGTTGTCTTTTACTAGGCACCATACTCTTATCCCTTTACTCACTTTGGGAAAACATTGACGCGTGCGATTTCACTCTCCACAAAATACCTCTACACATAATCCACTTATCACCTGTCATACCAACCATATTAGGATTGTCCTTCTCTCGGACTTTCGTAGGCTCAATTCATGTTGGCTACCCCCCGTTGTTCCCTTAGCCTTGTTGGCCCTAAAGAACATGCTACTAGCTACAATAGTCCTTACTGAATTGGCCATCGCTTTGGTAAGAATTCAGCTATTCGAATTATTTAAATGGGTCCCCTGACGTGTATCCCCACCCCCTTGTGGTGCTACACTACCATTGTTGCATCCAGTCTTATTCTTGACTAACTTCTTCGATTCTTTTAGCTTCCCACATAAAGAAGCATTATCATCTCCATTGTCAAATCAAGACATTGTCAACCTCTGAATCGACCTTCCAGCATAATTTCCTTATAAGTGTTATTAACTATATTTACGAGTCGATCTCCCACTTGGAGTCCTTTCCTCCATTTGTATCTACATCTTCCGATACAAAATTCGCTAACGGTTTAGATTCATATTCACAAATGGACCTCTGTCAGGTCCTCCTGTGATGAGTTCAGAACTACGTTCACTTCTTATCCTGAACATCTGATGAAGGAACATGCGGTCACACTGTACCTAAGATTCTCCTATAGGCATAGCATTCCATTTCTAAAAGTAGTGGATGACTCCCACCATGATAACTTTGTTTCGACATGTCAAGAAAATTTGTTTCCAAATTTTCACTTCCAGTTAGCCACACTCCGTCCTATGTCCAAGCCTTTGGATACTTTACCTCCTTGGGCTAACACACACAATTTTCGCATTTCTAGAATTTCCACTCACAGTTCTCTACAATGCTTCGTCTGACTTTTTCCCGTCGTTCCACGTTGGGTAAGTCTACTCTTGCACCTCTTTTAACTATAGCAGCACTTGGAAATCATAGGCTGTGCCCTAGTCGCCTTTACGCTCTTGGTTTTTCATGCCATAATAGGGGTGACCTTGATTACGGTTATCATCCTCGAATATGCTTTACAACCTCAAGTAAGCCTTGCCTACCGTTATCCGTACAATGGCCCTTGTCTGCTATATTTCATTGTTCGAACATGCCCGAACGTAAATAAGATTCACTAATGTACATATGTTATAGCAGGAGAATGGAATCTCACCATTGAAAACAACAATCCTAAACACATGGCTCTATATCAAACAAAGTAAAGCTGGAAGCATAACAAGCCGTACAGATCCTAAGGACACTAGAACCTGATGCTCTGTTACCACCTGTGACACCCCGCCTAATTAAATACCGGGCGATCAATCCTTTATTAAATTAAAATCAAGGTGAACAGTTGGTTCATTCTTAGCATCACTGTCACAAAATAAAATTTACCAATTTAAACACCCTAAATAATTAAGCTAAGTGTCAAACAATTTAAAACTTTATTTCCATATTCATTAAATTTCAAATTTGAAAACCTTTTAAACAACCAACAGTTTAAGAATCACATAAGCGCTACGGATAACAATCAACACAAAAGAATTAATCCATCTAGATTAACCATTCCACAATTTAAACTACATATGAAATCATCCTGACAAGAGTTAATACCCAAAGAGTACCGAATACTGAAAATAAATGAACATACATCTCTGACAAATCTACACTGAATGGAGAAATGGGCGGCACATGCCCTAACTATGAAGAACTATACAAGAACCAAATTAATGAAGAGGTCGTCTAAAATAAAGGCTTGCAACTACCACATAAGATACAGCGCGTCCAATCCAAAGAACCTATGCATGACGCCCCTGTGGTTGGGCACTTGTGTAATATACATATATATATATATATATATACAAAAGAGAGATAAAAAACGGGTCAGAGGCCGAATGTAAAACAGTTTTGAAAATAGTTTAGCAAGTATTAAAAATGCTTACCTGCTAATGCAACAACCATGCTAGTATACGACACTCTCTTGACAATTATCACCTCTCATCTAGTGTTCACGTCTACCGTACTACTAAACCTAAAAAGTCTATCTCACTTATTCTCCATAAATTTTAATCACTTGAAAATAAGGTTATGATATTCACTTTAGAAAATTAATATCTTCAAGATTTATTACGTTATCTAGAATAACTCCGAACCGTTATAAAGTTTTCGAATACTTATAGTGAAGTTGAAGAATTTATTCATTACTTAACTACTATTACGTACAGCAGAAAGTTCTCATATAGATATACGTATATATATTAGTTACACATATAATATATATACTAACGGCACCCCACATAAAATATATGGTGCAAGGTTTCCATATATAAGTATATATATATATATATACCAATCGCTCTTGTAATATATATATATATATACTATATGCACCCCACATACAATCTATGGTGCTGGCATACTCTGCTATCAAGTCC
Source organism: Sambucus nigra (assembly GCA_949130495.1). Classification (NCBI taxonomy): domain Eukaryota; kingdom Viridiplantae; phylum Streptophyta; class Magnoliopsida; order Dipsacales; family Adoxaceae; genus Sambucus; species Sambucus nigra. The sequence goes on along the minus strand of OX422208.1, from coordinate 641,967,083 downwards.
CTGTATCACTCATACTAAGGGAAACACTAGTTCGGAATCACTCTCGAACTGTGTAAACACAAAAACACATATAAATGGAGGCGAAGCATAGTTCCAAGTCTCTAAGAGGTCAGCACATACTCTTACGTCTCTTAGGACTGTTTGACTATCAATCAAATAGCCTGTACCATGGAATCCTATATTCTAGAGTACAAGTCAATATCCCCCATAAAGGCCCAATCGAGATAAGACCATCCCGACGCGAAAACCCCCGTGATAGCAAGTATCCCGAGTATGATTTTTTTATATAGATATAATATGCATAATCACACAGTCATATATATACACACACACACACACACACACACACACACACATTCACATTGCTAAATTAGGTGCGTTCACGACCCATAATTATAATTATCCGTTATTACACATTTTACTCGATTATTTCGTATAACAGACTCGTTATTTGTATTCTCATTTATTATTCACTTCATACTCACTTCTCGTCTCTCTAAGCATTGTAAGTATAATTTCAGTATGCATTCACTCACTTACGTTTTGGTCTAACTCTCTTACGAGTCCCGATCTTTTTATTAAATATACGCATGATTTCTTATACACATGAATAATTTCTCGTTAACCCAAAATCACATCCTACACTAAAATGTTACTCATTGGGGTCTACCTAGGCCCTACTGGTCTTCTCCACATCCCAATTTACTCCAACAACAACAATCAAGGGTTCCCATACATCTTAATAGGATTAAACTAACGAATGTGAAATATGTAGTTTTCCAGGAGGGGTCGATCGATCGAAGAAAAGGGGTCGATCGATCGATCAGTCGATCAATCGATGCTCTTAGGTCGATCGATCTATCAAGTAGTTCTTGCCCATAAACTGTAAATTAAACCTACGGGTTTCATCTTCCAATTTCTCCAAAAATGTCATTAACAACTCTAGAATTCTCAAATAACAATACTAAAAGTTCTATATACATATATACAAGATTTCATACGTGAAACATGTATAAATTCATCAACGATATTGGATTAATGGGGTAAAATTGACATAATATTTAAGAACCCTAATTTTGAAAGAAATATACATTCCTCTAATTATTTTCCAGATTTCTTGTTTCTAAACTCATAATAATTTGCTGGTAATCCTCTACATATGATGGGTATATCCAGAATATGTTGAATCTCTCTAAACATGCGATTTAAAGTCTCTAAATTAACAATTTCTTTCATAATACATGATCTTGGTAATCCTAAACTAACATGGGTGAGGCATTAACCAAAAACAAATCAAGATAGATAGTTGCCTGAAATTCAAGGTTCTGATTTCGTGGATGAAATGGTATGGTTGCGTTCCTCGTCGCGCAATCTACGTTTTGGTGGTGGTGGCGGTGCAAAACAAGTCCAAAGAATCTACAAAACAAATTAGTACCGAGAATAGAAAAAATAAATAACAAAAATTTAACTAATTACACTAGCTAAATTAGAAAGGAAAAGAAAAAATTAATAGGTAGAATAAAAAGCTAACTATATACAACCTACTATTTTGGCTTCACACTAACTGTACACTAGAAGTATAAATAGTTGAGGGTCCACCTTGAAAACAATTTGTCTTTGGAGGATAACCGGTGTACCCTCACATACAAGCATGCCCTCCGAAAAATATGAATTTCGTTTAAACAACGGAAGGCATGTGTAAGGCGTAAGAAAGGAACCATCGCCAATTAAAATTTTTGGAGGGACGATGGGGGTTTTGGATTAAATGGGTGACAAAAACATGTGGGGACCGAGAAAAGCCAAATATCCTCCCAAGGATTTTGAAATTGGAATGGGAGGCGGCGCACACAAAGGCAAAGATGCGATCGTGGAAGGCGACTCGAGCAAGTACTCCTCATCGACGAAAAGGTTTAAAACATTAAAGTTCGAAACCGAATCATCGGATACTTGTGACGGTGTGATAATAGAGGATGAAAATGGGGATAAAAGAAATTCAAACTCATGATATGAATCATCATCACATGAAGATTGAGTTTCAAAGGAAATAATATCATTCTCAATGAAATGTTCTTCTCTGGGAGCTAAAGAAGAAATCATTTCAGTGCAAATAGATATTACGTCATTTTCATCCTCACTTTCACTATCTATTATGCAATGGGAAAAGTCTAGAATGGTTTGTTCCAAAATAGGCACGAGTACCTCATTTGGTTCAAAACATTCTTTGACTTCGAAAGTCTCAGAAGCAAAATCGTCGTCGGATTCAAATAATAAATCCAATTCATGTTCCCAAAAATAATTTTCTTCCCGATAACGATTTTCTATTTTCTCATTCTCATACATACGCAAGCCCTCACCGAATGTCATGGGTTGAGGTGCGGATCCATGAAAATGAGAACTTTGAAAATTACCATCGGACTTAAACGAAAACTCATTATTATAGGAATTTTGAAAACTATTGCAATTCGTTTCAAAATTCCTACTATAAGGAGTTAAAGACCCAAAATCATTATCATCATCATCAAAATTCCAATAACCTAAGTTTTGACTTTCGTTATACTCGCCCAAAGTCATATTTGAATTTGTTATACTTTGGGATTATAAGTATTCACTGAAAGTCATAGGTTTGCGAGAATTTTGAGAATTATGACAATGATTACCGAAAGAATTGGAATAAGACGTGCTTACCCCAAAAATGGCTCGAAATGGCAAATTCCACAAAGTTAGTGAGCGTGGAAAAAATTCAAGCGTTTCTAAGTGATCAAATGTGGAAGTCATGCAAAAAGGTTAGTAAATAATACAAATAGAAAGGAAATACTACGAAATACTAAATCAAATAAAGTCTAAAATAAACTGGTCCCCGGCAACGGCGCCATTTTGATTACGCATAAAAAGTGTGCTCGTGTAAGTGCACAGTCGTTGTTTTCATTTCACCGCGATAATACAAAAGCCTAAGTTACTACTACACTCAGCTGCTGAGTATAGCGGTAAGTCGGGTATCGAAAGATCCACTGAGGCGAGTTGCTAGAATTTAAGTGATTTAGTACTTCCAAATAAAAGGGAAAACGGTTATTTCAAACTAAAAAGGAAAAGATGCATATAAGGAAATGATTAATCTATGCGAGGGTATTGAAACTAGATTAACAAAGCGAGTAAAACTAGAGGTTGCGTCGAATATCCCTCACCCGAGTTAATTTGTATAAAATGGTTACATGGGTCGACGAGTTTTACAAATGCATCTCGTTTTGACAGTTAATTAAATCAAGGGTTGTCACGCCCCTAAATCCGCATAAAAGCCTAATAATATTTTGGCATCAACAAATATCTCGAAAATTGCGCACGAAAGGTCGTAAACACGGGACATACATGATATTCCTCTTCAAATCTCCTAGGCACAATAACTAGGACAACGCACCTGAAATATAACCGCAAACACTATCACTAAAGCCAAGCAACGCGTTAACCCGAGTGAGTTCCATTCGAACACAACCTAATATAAATTAGCTAGAAAGCATGATAAAAATGCGGTAAATGGAAAGTGGTAAATAAAAGCGGTAAATTTACACTAGAAAGCAAGGAAATAAAGCATGTAAACTAATTAACAAAGCATGTAAAATTAATTAACAAAGCAAGAATTAATGGAAAACTACTATATTAATGGAGAGGATGAATGAATAGTCAACTTACAAACCCAAAAGTGTGTCAATCCAAAAAGGAATGAAGAAGAACTAACCAAAATCACCCAAACCCTAAGCTATTCTAAGATAAACTCTATCCTAAAGCTTGATATTTGATTATTACAATAAAATTTGGTTATTATAGTAAGTTGGAATAAGTAAAGAAAAGAAAAGGAAAAAGAAAAGAAAAGGCAAAATATATCCTGGAAATAGGGGATCGATCGATCGACCCCTTTGATCGATCGATCAATGGGGAACAAAATATCCCACTGTCGAGAAGGATTGATCGATCGACCCTAAATCATTGATCGATTGATCAAGCAGGTCACAACACACTGCATTGCTGTTTTGGGCTGCTTGGATTTCCCGTCCGCTGAAACTCCAGTAACTTCTTTGTTCTGAATAGGAATCGCGCACCGTTCGCGGCCACACAATGCTTGTGAGGAGGGGTACAACTTCCTTAAAGATATTGGGCCAGGTGACCAATCCGTGAAATGACTAAATTGCCCTTGAACGTGCGATCGTGTACGAAAATCGAGCAGAATGCGTCCGAACTTCACACTTAGCATCCAATTACCTACAAAAGCTCAATTAACCCCTACAAAACATGTTAACATAGGTTGTGTGGTTAACGAGCATAAATATAGGGAATAAGATACCTGAGGGGGCTAAAATGCGTATGTTCGGAGGATGAAATACGCAATATTTGCGTATCATCACTATGATTCAAGGGTTCGGGCATATTAGGAAAATGATTAACAAAATGAACAGACACAAATGAATGGATAGAACCAGGATCTATTAAAACTTGAAAAGGTTGGGCACATATAGAAAGTGTACCTGACACTACTGTGTTAGAAGCTTGTGTATCAGAAAGTGAAAAAACTCTACCCTGTCTGCCTTAGTCCTTATTTTCTCCTAAAGGTTGTATCGGAATCCTTGCTGGGGTTAGGCAGTCTTTTATCTGATGTCCTTTTTGTCCATATTTAAAACAAACTCCCGTATCCTTATAACAAGGCCATCCTCCTTGCATCTTCCCACACCGCTGACATATCTTATTATTAAACTGTTTGTTATCACTAGCTCTCACAACATTGGATGTACTCCTAAAATTATTTCTATTATTTGGGCTCTTCCATATTTGTTCCCCAAACTTGCTCTTACCATCTCTAATTCGATTGTACGCCTCGCCATCCCTTTCGGTTATCGTAGCCCTAGCCACAATGTCATTATACGATGGTAAATTTAGGATGGAAATTCGACTATGAATACCCAACCTTAACCGACGTTCAAACTTTTTGGCTTTTAAAACATCAGTTATCACAACATAAGGTGCAAAACAAGATAACTCCATAAACTTGGCCTCATATTGACTAACCATCATATTCGCTTGCACTAGACTCATGAACTCAACTGCAATTTCATCCTTTATCATTTCAGGGAAATATTTCTCATAAAAGATCACCAAGAAGTCATTCCAACCTATGTAAGTATTTTTCTCCTCATGTATTCTCTTAGTCATTCTCCACCAATGTTCGGCTTCACCTTCTAACATAAATGTTGCAAATGAAACCCTTTGTTCATCGGTACACTTAATAACATCGAGCATCTTTTCCATTTGCATCACCCAACTTTATGCTTTAGTGGGGTTAGGAGTACCTTCAAAAGAAGGCGGACTCAATTTCTTGAACTGTTCAATAGTACAACTAGTTAGTTCAAGATTCCTTGGTGCTCCATGATTCACCCGATGCTACATAATGTTTGTTAGACTCTCAATGGACTTGTATACACCTTCCAGTCATTGCATACTTGAACCACTAGTTCCCACAGTTGATCTTGTCTTGGTCATTTTCTACAGTCATGGCCAAACATAAAAAGTATTATACTATATCAAAATTTCAAATGAGAAGGACAATTATATATAAACAATTATACGTATACTGTAAGACATATGGAGGGTTATCATATAGGTTGGATATTTAATCTTATATCCTATGTATGGAAACTTAAAATCGATAACGTTGAAAACTTATGTTCAGTAGGCAATGGGTTCATAACCTACGCTCTAATACCACCTCGGTCACAACCCCGACCCAAAATATTAGTAGGGAACGAGTGTCTTGATATGCCACCAAGGCAACATATATTCTGACTTAAATTGTTTCCTTAAATAAGTGCAGCAAAAATACAATCATATGGTTATGAATCGTAAAATACTGAAAGTAAAGAAATTACGTCATCAGAGCTTTCTAAAGGAAATTTCATTTATATTAAAAGTAACGATGAATTACAGCTTAAGAAAAAATTTAAAAACTTATTGCAAGAGATCCAGACACGCTATAGATGATAAAACAAACATAATAACAAAAAGAGATCTAAAAGATAAATCTTCAACGTAGTCCTTGTGTATCTCTCCACGATTCTACTTATTTCCTAATAAATGGTTATTTATACAACATCAATTAAAACCGAGTGAGATTTAATCTCCGGACATTCCAGGGTTTCTCAGAAAATTGATACCTATTCAATTTAGAACAAAAGGCATATATGTATAGAGACAAGAATTTGCAGTAGTATATATAAAGTAATTAACAATAAATATTTTCAGAATAAACAATTCAGAATAGATAAAATAATTGAGCAACATGTCAATTATTCAATTTTATTTTAATGGCCATGTACGCTCTAATATCCATATAAACAGATGGTGTTACCAAATATTTCCACCCGACAACAACACAGATAGAAAATCATGATCTCTGAAACAACGCCTTATTTAGGGCATACCGGCGATAAACTATCTGGGAAGGTACTACCGAAATATTTCCACCCGGTAGTTAAGGCCAACATAGTAAGAGAGTTTCCATAGTCCGAATCAATAATTTCAGAATTCAAATAAGATGTTTATATCGAGAGATATACACATATAACAAACGACGGAATCATCGGTATCCGATGAATTTGAGAATAAAATCATTTCACAAAATATATGTGGTTTGCATAATATCATATAATCAAAATACACAAGGAATGTCAGAAAGTACTCACCTAAAAAAGAAGTATGAAGTTACATATATATCGGGTCTTGGATCACTAAGACGAAACTTCTTCTTAAACTTCCTTACAATTTCTCTCACTATTTATTTTTGAACTTTTGGATTAATTTCGTATAAGAACTGATCCTAAGGCCTCTATTTATATTTTTTCAAAGTTATTGGGGGTGTTGACATGTGTTTCGTTGACTAAGAGTTCATTTTGGTGAGTCGGCATTAGCGTGTCGCGTAATAGGGATGTCTTGCAGTCTTAATTCACCGAACGATGACACGTGCATTGGATTTCTATAATATCATGACATGTGTTTTGTCCTTTCCTTTAAAGGCGATACGTGTGCGGTGGAGGTGTCAAAACCAAGCACGAGGTGTCAAGTAATTGAGGGCATAGCATTTTAGACATGTACGGTATTTTAGTAATTTTACACCATACATTTTCAATATTTCTTAGAGGTGCTTGAAAAAAAATTATTTAAAAAATATTCCTTTTTATATTTTTATTTTAGTCCCTGAAACTTTCTTTATTTAAAATCAAGTCCCTAAAGTATCATAAATTTATATTTTCTACCCCAAAACTTATCATTTAGCTTAGGATATGCCATAAGACTTTGATTTAATCCCTTTTGATGAAAAAAGGGGTTATTTCAAAGTGTTTAAGTCGGCCATGCCCGCCTCCCTTCCAACCAATCAAAATATAACACATGGTGTGATAATAAGACAAAATACGGATTAAAAGATGGATAAATTTGCCCTTATTTCGTAATTTCGATATAACTTATTGATCGGACCTCCGTTTAACACACCATTTGTTGTGTTACAAACCTAATTCATATATCTACAAATTTTTAGTTTTTACCTTAAGTCAATTGTTATAACACACCATTTTTTATATTATAATGTCTTCAATTGAAACCTAAATGCATATTCAATTTCAATATCATTAGGAGTAATGAGTATTATACCTGCTCCACTTCCACTCGAATAAGATGATCTATCCACATAGAAATTCCACAACGGGATATCACTGCTGAAGTTTTCTGTTGATAGAAATCCATGGTGGAATATATTCTTACTCTCCTCTACATACTTCTGAGCCATTTCTTGTGTTCTAGATGATTCAGGTTGATCGGATGCAACTTTAGCTTGCTTTTGAACTGAGATTTCTTTCTCAAAAGGCTGCTCGGCAATCAAGTTTTGTTGGTTGGTAACCTTTGGATAAGTGAACTCTGCAATGAAATCCGCTAAAGCTTGGCCTTTCAATGAGGATTTTGGTTCATGGACGATGTCATATTCCCCCAGTTCAATCGTTGAGTACATCAATCTTCATGACTTTTCAAGTTTGTGGAGCGATTTCCGAAGAGGTAGATCAGTATACACAATTATTGTATGTGTTTGAAAATAGGGCTTCATGCGCCTAGAGGCCTCAATGAGTGCTAGGACTAACTTTTCCAATCGTGGATACCTGATATCAGCTCCTCTGAATGCCTGCTAGTGTAGTAAACTGCTTTTTGGATCCCATTATCCAATCTAACCAATGCTGAGCTAACTACAAGTTCAGAAATAACCAGGTAAAAGTATAATTTCTCTCCCAAAACTAGTCGGGATAACAAAGGTGGTGACCCCAGATACTTCTTCAACTCTTGGAATGCCTCTTCACATTTTGCATTCCACTCAAAAGTTTTCCTCATCACCTTGAAGAATGGCAAGCATCTATTCGTTGCTCGATAAGCAAATTTGTTTAAAGCTTCCACTCTACCAACAAGTCTTTATACATCTTTCTTGCAAACCGATGACTGCATCTATATCAAAGATTTTATTTTTGTTGGATTAGCTTCAATTCCCCTTTGATTAACTATGAAGTTGAGGAACATTCCTTCCTGTACTTCGAACACATACCTGGTCGGGTTCAACTTCATCTGATGCTTTTCCAACTAATGAAAAGTCTGACTGAGGTCCCTGATGTGCTCATAAGCCTTCTCTCTTTTGTTAACATATCATACACATAAAACTCCATATTCTTTCCTATCATCTCTTCAAATACTTTATCCACCAACCTATGGTACGTCGCTCCAGCATTTTTAAGCACAAGGGGCATTACGTTGTAGTAATAAGTTCCTTAGTTTGTGATGAAAGTTGTGCTATTCCTATCTTCTGGTTTCATTTTTATCGGGTTATACCCAGAATAAGCATCCATGAAGCTTAAAAGCTCATGTCGAAACGTAGCATCCACTAATTGATCAATTCTAGGCAGGGGAAAGTGGTCTTTTGGACATGCCTTATTCAAATCAATAAAATCCGCGCACATCCTCCACTTATCGTTTTTCTTTTTTACCATCACAATATTGGAAAACCAGGATGGATAATAAACATCTTCATTAAAATGGGCTTTTTAAAGTTTCTCCACCTCTTCTTGAATAACTTGATTCTTTTTCGGACTAAAAACCCTACGTCTCTGCTTGATCGACTTGGCATCCTCATTGATGTTGAGCTCATGACAAAGGAAGTTGGGGTCAATCCCCAGCATATCCTCGTGGCTCTAAGAAAATAGATTCTTCTGTCGTCTTAAGAACGTATTCAATTCCTATTTAAGGATTGGATCTAGTATTGAGTCGATCTGCGTAATCCTCTATGGCTTATCATCGTCCAAGATAATGCTTTCAGTAGCTTCCATAATCTGCCCTTTGACTAACTCTGTCTCATCTGGAGGATCTAAAGTTTTAACTTCAGATTCGTTGTTGGGCTCAGTGGTATCTACCTGATAAGTGATGGTCATTTTCTTCAACTCAATCAAGTCTTCTTTCTTGGCCGAATAATAACACTCTTTGGCCACCTTTTGATCTCTTTTCACAACACCTACCCCAAAATGGGTTGGGAACTTCAAAAGACTGTCGATAATACAACTTCAAACTTCTTTAATCCTACTCTACCGAGGATCACATTATAGGCAGATTGAACGTATTTTATCCATCATAAAAAGCATATTTTCCTAGTATGGCTTGCCGACAAAGTGTCGAACAACACCTCTAGCTTGATTGTTCCGAGTGTGTAAACTTTTTCACCTAAAAAACCTATTAATGGTTTATGGTAAGGTTCCAATTGGTTGAGTTTCAAATTTAGACTCTGAAAGCATGGGTAAAACATGATATCAGTCGAGCTCCCATTATCAATCAAAACCCTGGCAATAACGGCGTCTTAGATTCTGAACTTGACAATCAATAGATCATCATCGGGATACAGTACCCCCGAGAGGTCGTTCTTGGAAAAGTCGATTACCAGTTTGTCTTTATTGACCTTCCTAAGTCGATCATCTTCATTTAGATTGATTCTCCGGATATAAGAACATGCATGTGCCTCATTCAGGTAGGACTTTATCTCGATAATGTAATCTCCTCCATCTGCATCGCCACCTATAATTACATGAAAATAAAATAAACCAAAATTAATGATAACTACCTCTCGTTCTGGTTGCTTAGGTTTCTTTGGCAGGTCAGGATCATTTACATAACCATCTTCATGGTTTCTCTTCCTGTCATCTCCGGGCTTGCATGGAGAATTTAACCTCCACCTTGTTTCTCTGCCTTCTCACTGATCAACAAACTTGTTCAATTTTCCTTGGCGAATAAGAGATTACGTTTCATTCTTCAAAGCGATATAGTTATTTGTTGTATGGACATGATCCTTATGGAATTCATAATATTTTGATTTGTTCCTCTATTAGGAGGTTTCCTCAACCTCTCGGGCCATTACAAGTCCTTATTGTGTTTGATTTCCTTAAGGATATGGTGAATGCTGACAGTCAATGGAATATACGTTTCATACTTTTTGAGCTTATCATCCTTCTTTAGTTTCTGCTCCTTCTTATTAGGATTAATGGTTGGACTCTGTTTTGTGACCATCGCTTCCTCAACATTAATTATTTTTCTCGCCTTAGCCATGAGCTCGGTCATGGTTTTAAGAGGATCTTTGGCTAGAGCATAATATAATTTCTCGGGAAGTAATCCACTCATGAGAGCAGTGATGGTTATTTTCTCCTCATAATCAACCACTTCCAATTTCTCGTTATTAAAATGAGTGATGTACTCCCTGGTTGTTTCCCCTACTCACTGCCTCACACTCAAGATATGGGTTGTCCTCTTTATTGGCTTGGCCCTGAAAAAGAAATTACTGATAAATTACTCGGCAAGCTGGTTAAAGTTGACAATTTGTCCTAGAGGTAAATTATTGTACCATATCTAGGCAGAACCTGTAATGGTACTGGAGAATGCTCTACATCTCATCTCATTGGGGACTAAATAAATGTCAGATGCATATTGATATTGCTCAGTGTGAAAAATTGGATCAGTTTTGCCATCATATTTGGGGGTGACTACAGGAGTTTTAAACTTAAATGGAGTTAGAAAATCCACAGTCGCCTGAATAAAGGGGGATCCTTTAATGAAATTTATCTGCAAGGGATTCTTTGCTTTTTCCATTTCTCCCAGCCAATATTCCAATCACTGGATTGATCCTTTCCAAGATGGATTGCCTACATTAGTTTTATGTGAAGAAGTTCGACTGTCCCGAACATGTGTTTATATCGAGGTCTTTTCCAGAGAAGTCTGATCGGCATGTACAGATCATCGGACGCTTGATCTTGACCTGACTGAGGCTTCACATTGGTTGGCTGGATGTTGTGTAGTTCTGGAAAATACTCTAGGAGGGTTCCTATTGTTCAGGGTCCCAAACGAACAAAAGACGAATATCTACTCAATCTTTCCAGGACGCTTAGCCTTTTAGGTGAGAAGGAATGGCCATTATAGAACTCTAAGGATCTAATTGATGAACTGACTCCTGGGTGATAAGTCCTATCATGAGATGATCTGGAATAACTATGTCTGCTATGATTAGGAGTTCGAAGTCGCATTTCTTTCCTTGGTGAAGGAATTTATTGCTGCCTGGATAAGGTTGAATATCTGGCTTGTATTGATTTTTCCAATTGTTTCATTATTTCTTGCATAACATCTTTAACCCTAAGAAAACTGGAAAGTATCCATTTAGGTCGGCTGCCATAGGTGGAGCGGATGGAACGTTTGGATTGCCTTCGTTTTTGGCACTGGGCTCTTCATCATTCATTTTTCCTTGAATAAGGATATACGATATTGAGAACGATAATTAGAAACACGTTACGACATACGATGACAATCTTTTTATGATAAAAAATGGACTAGATCCAATTTTCTAATCTCATATAAAATATATGATTGCAATGAAATAAATAAATAAAAGACAAAGAGTTTTAAATTTGTTCGGCTGTGTAAGAAAGCCTACGTTCACTGTTATTGTATCGATTTCAGTGATTACAGAAAGCTAGGTACTCTTGTTAACAAGAATATCCTAGAATATGTTCTATCTTGTCTTCGATGAAAGGAATACGATGTATTTATAGTGACCTAGAGATCAAGGGTTGGAATTTATTTATACATTTAAGCATTTACACCCATACATAATGAATGTTTTGTTGGTGTCATGAACCACGCGCGGTAATACCCTTGGTTGTACTTCCCATGGGGTGGCTTTTCATCTACGTTAATGGTCTGCATTCTTCATGTTGATCGTCATGCCTAGCGAGCTACTGTCTACTGATTGGGTTTTCTGCCACGTAGGAAGACATATGTACACTTTTAATTGATCCACGTAGGTAGATAATTTTTGGTATCAACAATTCATATCCATCTTCTTGATCGTGTGAACATGAAAGGTCTTGATGGTTGGAATGGAATACACCATACACAATGTAAACTAGGAACTAGGGACAAGATGGAAAATATGTTCTTAGAGATGTAATTAAGATGAATCTTAATCACTACATAATTCTTCCAATAACATAAACCAATATATTCAATGTTTAACATGCATCTCACTTTAAATAGAGATGCATTGACCTTCTCACACAATAAATATACTCCTATTGTCTTATTTTCGTATTGTAACACCTGTATACTCAAACTAAGCAAACTGAATCGATGAATACCTAAATTTATCCTTATGTCCCTTATAAATTACTCAAATATAAAAACATCCCCCAAAAAGTTGATACTATATTACCAACCCTAGAACTTTTCTAAATTTTCCCAATACCCGCTAATGTTATAAAATGACCAAATTCCCCTGAACTTTTAAAAGAAGTATAATTTAAACAATAATTCACCCATAGACCCTAAATTTATACCAAATTGAAACTCTAGAATTCAACTAATTAAAATTTATAACCCTAACCCTTGTACTTTCATGAATTTACACAAATACCCCAAAAATATGAAAACAAAAATTTATATATAATACCCAATAAATACAAAACTTTTCTTTCATGGACCAAAATCAAAACCTTAGTATTTACACTTCTCCCCCTGCCAAGCAGGCTCCACCGAGGTAGAAGAAGGCAAAATCACATGGCTACACCATGTGACCATGTGAATTTAAATTCCTAATAACTCTATCTTCTTGATTCTAGGGAGAAACCACCTCCCATTTACACAAATAAACTTCCTCCAACCTCAATTATAAACCCCCCACAACTGTTAGCAACAAAACCCACATCTTCAACCTATCCAAAGTTAAAAATTGTTCCTCTAAACTACTAACCTATCATTTTATGTACCAATTCTTGTTTTTTCAAGTCGAATTGTTTTTTGCACCATTATTATGTCCAAACCAATAAAAAACATAAAGTTCTTATGTGTATAGAACAGTGTATGTTCGAAGAAATTTTAAAAAAACTCCATTAAAGCTTGAGCTTTAATGGTGAAACTCAATTCTTTGACTTTGAACTAGTTTTAAAGTGACGAATAAGTTTCTTGTGAGCCCATGAGCTCAAATGTAGTGGCCATTTTAAAAAATATATAAACTTTGAACCCCAATTTCTCCAAAGTGTTTTTAAATTACAGAAACGAAAAATACAAAATTCTCCTTAATCAGAGTGCTTAAATCCTTCAAACCAAAGACAAACTATTATTTAGAATATAATAAACCCAACCACAACATTAAAACCCATTTCCATATCAAGTAAAGCCACAAATGTTTGGTCAAAATTTTCAAAAAACACAGTGTTTGAAACTCGATGAATTCTGAACCTCAATCCATGAAACTTATATATTTGGATTGCTGCGAAAAATTAGGTTGGATTTGTTTAGGAATCATCTCAAATGGTTTTGAAAATAAAAAATTATTCAAGGTCAAAGTTTTTTCAAAACCTAGGTCAACTGTCAAGAGGTTGAAGATGAAATTTTCAACCAGAAACCTTGACCAAGCGTATGAGGGCGTGTGTCCAATAAAAAAAATTCTTTTTTTTCCCAATATTTTTATTAAATTTTTCTAGTCAAAATGGTATAAGGTAAGGTAGTGTTTGGTCAATATTAGCTCAAGTTATAGAAAAAGAAGGTTTTAGATTTAAAACTATTTTTTGATATTTACAAATTAACCCCTTATGGTTTTTTCAAGTTATGAGTTTTGACCCCAACATTTTAATACATATAATCTTATAAAATTTGAACCAAAAAGTATTTGGCACTGTCTTTTAAATATAATCCTAAGTCTAATATTTAAGCCCTAAGATAATTTTTAATTAGCGCCTAAACTTTAATAAAAATAGTTTTTCCATTTATTTTCCTAACAGACCTTATTATTAATTACACTTACTCACAAAAATATTGATTAAGAGATAATCAAGTACCAGACCCTTCCGATCTCAACTTTAATTCTAACTAAGTCGTTTTACTCCATATACAAGTAGGTTTTACTCTTTCGATAGTAAATTTCAGCGTATTTGTTATACTGTTATTGATATCACATTGTGATAGCCCTAAACTATTCCTGGTATATGTATGTTATAATACTACCATACTATTTATGTTATTATACATCTGTGATGATTAATTATGGATCATTTTCATCAATTTTAACCCATCTCATCTAATAACTGATGTCATGAAATCATTGTAATGATTGAATCAATTCACCCTGTACCTATGTGAAAATTATTCTTGTAGAAGCATTAGTATTAACTGGGGAGTAGACTGTCGTGTTATCCCATGGAATTTTTGTACTTGGAATAAGGTCTGAGATGTTTGAGAGCCTGGATTTATCTCTACATATGTATGAGTACAGCTTTAATAGTGTTCCTAGACGGTTACTTTTCCCCAAAAGTTTTGGATTGACATTAATATTTAGTTATACTGATTATGCTATTTATTTCTATACCACTTAATAAGTTGGTAAGTATGAGATTATCAGTTTAAATTCCTTGACTTTCTTGCTATAAAAAATTGTACTTATGATTTGGTAGAAAACAATTAACTTTATACACACTCCATGCTTCTATCTACACATAATTTGTTATAGAACTGTTAAAGCTGCTTAGCATATTTGTGCCAATTCTTTTTTTCCTTCAAATGTTCCAGGAAAAAGAGGATAAGTTCCCCTCCATTTTTATGATACGCACGAACCACTTGTTTTCTTATATAACTTATGGAGGGAGATTAAAGAATATGGGAACGAGACGTGGTGGTTTTCAATAACCTACGTTGTTTTCTAGTTATGGAAATAATATGTAATAGCAGTAATTCACCCCTATGGTGGTAGTACAATAAATATGCGATTATATCGAATGAATAAAGTTATGTTTTCTGCCTTAATTTAGTTCATTGTTTTGTTACTATCTTGTACATTCATACCAAAAAAGAGGGTGTGACATGTTGGTATCAGAGCGTGTTCCTAAAAATACGTCGGGTTAGATTCCTATACGTGAAAAATTTCGCATAGCATATTAGTTATTTTACACTTTTCATAACTTCTTTACCTTTACTATATAATAAATCAATTTTGCAGCATGGATACTTAGGATTCACTAATTTTTTGTTTCAATATCACACCCAATAATCGGTGGGAAACTACGATCCGAGAATAAGCTATTATAAGACTTAGTACCATGATTAGGGAAGTAGACGAGGACTAGATCACTTTCAGTAGCCCCGTGAAACATATAGTATTAACTAATCGTGTTTTTGGAGAAGCTCGAGTAACGCTAAAAATGCGTGACTATGTCGATGATCCAATTATCCTATAGGAAGATATCAATCTTGCCTTGGCCAATACTCAACGGCCTCCTCTACTTCACCCCGAGGCTACTTCAAATGGCGAACTCATAAAAATTTCCTCAGAATGCCCTAGTGATTCTACCGATGATGATCTTCCCAAACCTAATTTTGACGTCGTTCTTGACACTGACCCGTCTGAGACTCATACAACAACTCCGAATTAGGAATAAAATCCAAAGACTATCCCCTCCTAGTTGTAAAATAGTGAATAAAGTAGTTATATATATTGTTACAAGACTATTAATTAGGGAGATAAATGACTCGAGACTTCACATGAAGCTAGAATATGTAGGTTGTATTGTAAAATACTATGTTAACTTTCCTGTATAATATACCTAAAGTTATTTCTATATGCTCTTTTTAGAATTAGTCTTACACATTTTATTATGCAACTATTATATTATGCTGTAGGACCAGAACTCAAACTGAGCAGACCCACACTCAAGAAATTATGAAATGCCTTCAAGATTTAACATCTTTAGCTTGACATCAGCAAGTACCACGCCTAGTTCCAGAAGAAATTTTAGATAAAGCACATCAAATGAATGCTCTTAAGGAAATTCTGGTGCTAGTGAAGCTGAAAAATGGATGCATAAGATCACAAAATATTCAACGGGGTAGGAATCGTTGCAAATATTTGAGTAACTTTGGCATCCTACATATTTAAAGGTGAAGTCAATTTCTTGTGGCAAGCTGTAGCCCGAAGTTGCAATGTATCCACTCTTATCTGGGAATAATTTGAAGAAATTTTCTTCAAAAGTACTTTTTCAAAATCGAAAGAAACCAGCTGACCGTTAATTTTTTGGGATTACAACAAACAAATATGTCTGTGGCTCAGTATGAAGCCATGCTTACTGAATTGTACCGTTATGCACTCGAGTATATGGATACTAAGATAAATAAGTGTAAGCAGTTTGAAAGAGGATTATACCCAAGGATCAAAACTTTCGTTACCCCTTTGCAAATTCGAGACTTTTCCTAACTCATTGAAGTCTCTTCAATTGTCGAACAAAATTTCCCATCAAAAGGATATATGTGTTCACCTCACCCTATTAATAGGAATAATGACATTGTTATAACTTTACCCAGACCTCAACCACGACCTTATCCAAATCCCAATGCACAAGTTGACTCCCGAATTCTCCATAGTACCACCTATGCCTTAATTTACTTCCACGAATGCCAGGAATTAGGACATATCCACCCCAATGCACTAAATTGAATCCCTCTATAATTCGACATCAACCAGGTAATCCCTTGAGAATTCAAGAAACCTCTCCTTTCTAAACTCGCGTAAGCCTAACAACATCAGGAAACCTGAGCTAGTCCCCCGTCGTGGAAAGAATTGTGAGATATTCCCTATATGAAATTCACATGATGTGATAAAAGGTGCAATACTCTTTGTAATTTCCTCACTCGTATTTTATTTGATTCTGGTTCAACTCATTATTCGTTAGCCTTAAATTAGCTGAATTTTTACAAGTTTTTCCTACATTTTTAACTATTCCCTTGGCAATAGAATTACCTACCGATGAAATTAATACACCTACCCAAGGATATGATAATTATAAAATTTAGCTAGGTCTAGGTACGCTATTTGTGAACTTAATAATCTTAGATATATGCAGATTCGATAACATTATCAGAATGGATGTATTGTCAAAACATCACACTTATATCGATTGAAATTCAAAAAGAATATATTTTCGAGACCAAGAGAGTCATTCTTTTATTTTTCGAGGAACCGGTCATTACGAACCTTCAACATCCTAATGATAAAATTCCTTTTCTTCCTTAATTCTTAGAACTTTGGAACAATATGATGATGTTTTTCTAGAAGAATTTCCAGGTATACCCATTTCTCAAGAAATATAATTTACTATCAATCTCTACCTAAATACTTCTTCTATTTTGATACCTTTGCATCAAATGGCTCCTTTAAAACTCCATGAACTTTGTACCTAATTGGATGATCTACTCAAAAAATGTTTTATTCACCTTAGTTCACCCCCTTGGGGAGCACCCGAGTTATTTGTGAAAAAGAATGATGGAAGATTTAGATTATGCATAGATTACCGTAAGTTGAATTCAGAGACAATTAAGAATAGATATCCTCTACCTAGAATTGGAGATTTATTCGATCAACTTAGAGGTGCGAGAGTTTTTTTCCAAAATAGATTTACGATCTGGTTACCATTAATTACGAGTAAGAGAAGAAGACATTCCAAAGACTACTTTTCGAACTCGTTATGAACATTTCAAATTTACTGTAATGTCTTTGAATTAACTAATGCCCCCGTAGCTTTCATGAATTTTATACATCGAATCTTTAGGCCTTTCCTTGATCAGTTTTTTATCATATTCATTGATGACATCCTCATTTATTCCCGAAGTCATGTAGAGCATGCCAACACTTAAAAACTGTATTAGGCACCTTGAGGAATCATAGACTGGATGCCAAGAAAAGCAATTGTGATTTCTCAATGAAGGAAGTAAAATTCCTGGGACATGTGATTTCTGAAAGTGGAATCCAAGTCAATCTAGCTAAAATTGCAGCCATTTTTGAATGGAAGAACCCCCCAATATCACTGAGATAAAGATTTTTCTCAGATTAATAGGTTATTATCTTCGCTTCGTAGAAGAATTTTCCCAAATCGCTTTCCCATTACTAAATCTAACTAGGAAGGAAATAACATTTGTATGGACTATTGAGCGTGAATAAGAATTCCAAATCTTAATGGGTAAATTAACTATAACCCCTGTCATAACCATTCCTTATAGTAATGTAAGTTGTGATGTATACACTGATGCCTCGTTGCAATGTCTAGGTTGTGTCTTGATGCAAAAAGGACAAGTAGTGGAGTATGGATCTTGATAACTCAAAATTCATGAATATAATTATCTTGTGCATGATCTTGAGTTAGCAATTGTGGCCTTGCCTTAAAGATATGGTGTTGTTACCTATACGGTGAAAAATTTCAATTCTTTTCAGATCATAAAAGCTTAAAATAAATCTTCACTCAAAAGGATATGAATTTAAGATAAAGACGTTGGATGGAATTTTTGGAAGATTATAGGAGGTTCAAGTTAGACTAGCACCCGGGAGAAGGCAATGTTGTAGCAGACGCTTTAAATTGTAACCCTATTGGTAGACTTCAAACCTTAATCTCCTATGATATTGATGCTACCATAGAGAAGTATGATATTCAACCAACCCCACCGTTCTTAAAATTCGTCAACATAATTGCCTATCTAGACCTGAGAAAGAAAATTCTAGCACATCAACCCTAAGATCCCTTCGTGATGAAAAAATGAGCCCAAAATAGAACTCGATAAGCAGTCTTATGATTTAGAAATAGATTGTATGTGCTCTGTGAATCATCCTTACGAGAAGAAGTGTTGTAAAAAGCTCATCGTTCTAAATTCATGATATACATCAGAAGCTCCAAAATGTATCATGTATTGAGGAAACAATATTGGTAGGCAAATTTGAGGAATGACATTAAGAACTTTGTAAGAAGATGTCTAACTTAACAGCAAGTAAAGATAGAACACCAGTGTCCTGGTGGACTACTCCAACCTCTTTCGATTTCGAAATGGAAATGGGATTATATCACCATGGATTTTATTAGTGGACTAGCTCATACATCCAAAAAATACACTCTATTTGGGTGATAGTAGATCGACTCACAAAATATTCCCATTTTCTTTGAGTAAAAACTGTAGACTCCTTCTAGAAACTTAGTAAACTCTACCTTCAAGAAATTATCTGACTACATGGAATTCCTCTATCCATAGTATCAGATCAAGATTCTCATTTTATAGGTAGATTTTGGCAACCACAATGAGTACTAAACTTCATTTGAGTACTGCATTTCATCCCCAGACTGACGAACAATCCAAACGCACTATTCAAACATTAGAAGATATGTTACGAGCTTGCGCTTTAGATATGCCCAACAATTGGAGTGAGCACTTATCGTTAATTGAGATTTTATATAATAACCGTTACCAGTCAAGTATCAAAGCTTCCCCATTTGAAGCCTTTTATGAAAGACCATGTCAATCACCAAGATGTGGATCGAGTCAGGAAATAGCAAGCAATTTGGTCCCGAAATAATCTAAAAAATGATCGAGAAGATACAACAAATCAGAGAAAGACTCAAGACAGCCCAAGACCGATAAAAGAATTATGCAGATCATCGCCAAAAGCCATTAGAATTTCAAATTTCCTATTGGGTATTTCTGAAAGTTTCTACTCGAAATGGAATTCTACGTTTTGAGAAGAAAGGAAAATTAGCGCTAAGATATATTGGACCCTTTAGTATTATCAAATGTATTAGCTCTGTGGCCTATCAATTAGAATTACTGCAAAATTATTTAATATTCATAATGTGTTCCATGTATCCCAGTTAAGTCGGTATATTCTAGACCCAACCTCACCATGAATTTGAGGAACACCATATTCATATTTAAGACCGTCAGGTGAAAGTCCTAAGAAAGAAAAAAATTCTCTTAGTAAAGACACTTTGGGAACATCAAAATCAGCAAGAAGCCACATGAGAACCAAAACAAGCAATGAAAGAACAATACCCTGAGCTTTTTCTAAGTTCAATTCGAGGACGAATTTCTTTTTAGGTAGGTAGATTGTAAAACCCGTACAATCAAACCAACCAAACTGAATCTATGAATACCTAAATTTCCCTTTGTCTTCCTTATAAAATACTCGAATCCAAAAATATCCTCAATAAATTTGGTACTAAATTACCAACCCTACAACTTTGCTAAATTTTCCAAGTACCCCCTGAAGTAATAAAATGACCAAAATACCCCTAAACTTTTAAAAGAAGTGTAATTTAACCTATATTTCACCCCTAGACCCAAAATTTATACCAAATTGAACCTCTATACTTCAATTAATTATAATTTACAACCCTAACCTTTGGACTTCCATGAATTTACACAAATACACCAAAAATATGAAAACAAAAATATATATTTAATACCAAAAAGTACAAAACTTTTCTTTCAAGGACCAAAATCAAAACCTTAGTATTTACACTTCTCCCTCCACCAAGTCAGCCTCCATCAGGGAATAAGAAGGAAAAATCACATGGATACACCATGTGACCATGTGAATTTAAACTCCCCGTAACCACCTCCCATTTACACCAATAAACTTCCCCAAACCTTAATTATAAACCCCTTACAACTGTAAGCAACAAAACCCACCTCTTCAACCTGCCCAAAGATAAAAAAATTCTTCCAAACTAGTAACATGTCATTTTATGTACCGATTCTTGTTTTTCCAATTCCAAATGTTTTCTTCACCATTATTATGTCCAAACCAATCAAAAACACAAAGTTCTTATGTGTAGAACAGTGTTTGTTTGAAGAAATTTTCAAAAAAACTCCATTAAAGCTTGAGCTTTAATCCTGAAACTCAATTCTTTGACTCTAAACTAGTTTCAAAGTGAGTAATGAGTTTCTGATGAGCCCTAGACCACAAATTCAGTGGCCATTTTTGCAAACTTATAAGCTTTGAACCCCAATTTCTCAAAAGTGTTTTTCAGTTACAAAAATTGAAAATCCAAAATCTCCTTAACCAGAGTACCTCAACCCTTCAAACCAAAGCCAAAATCTTCCTTAGAATGGAAGAAATCTAGCCATAACATTAAAACCCATTGCCATATCCTATGAAGCCACTAATGTTTGGTCAAATTTTCAAAAAACACATAATATTTGAAACTCGATGAATACTAAACCTTAATCCATGAAACTTATATATTTGGATTCCTTTTGAAAAATTAGGTCGGATTGGTTCAGGAATCATCTCAAATGGTTTAGAAAATCATAAGTTATGCAAGCTCAAAGGTTTTTCAAAACCTAGGTCAACTGTCGAGAGGTTAAAGATGAACTTTTCAACTAGAAACATTAACCAAGTGCGTGAGGGCACTTGGCCAATAAAAAATTTCTTATTTTTTCCAATATTTTTATTAAATTTTTTGGTCAAAAAGGTATAAGGTAAGGCAATGTTTGGTCAATCCTAGCTCAAGTTATAGAAAAACAAGATTTTAGGTTAAGGCTTTTTTTCGATATTTACAAATTAGACTCTTATGGTTTTTTCAAGTTATGAGTTTTGACCCCAACTTTTTCCTACATATACTCTTATATATTTTGAATCAAAAAGTCTCTTGCACTATCTTTTAAATATAATACTAAGTCTAATATTTTTAAGCCCTAAGATAATTATCAATTAGCCCCTAAACTTTAATAAACATAGTTTTTCTATTTATTTTCCTATCAGACATTATTATCAATTACACTTACTCACAAAAATATTTATTTAAAGATAATCAAGTACCAGACCCTTTAGATCTCAACTTCATTCCTAACTAAGCCGCTTTACTCAACATACAAGTAGGTTTTACTCTTCGATTAAATTTCAGCACTTCAATCCTAACTAAGTCGCTCTACTCAACATACAACCAAGTTTTACCCTTCGATTAAATTTCAGTGTAGTTGTTATATAGCTATTGATATCACATTGTGAGAGCCCAAAACTATTCCTAGTATGTATATGTTATAATACTACCATATTATTTATGTTGTTATACATCTATAGCATTTAATTATGGATCGATTGGGTCAATTTTAACCCCTCTCATCTAATAACTGATGTCATAAAATCATTGTAATGATTAAATCAGTTCACCCTGCACCTTTGATCACACTATACCAAATCTGTCGAATTGTCACGGTCATTGACCTTGACAAGTTGGACTTATCAAGGTCAATGACCGTGACAATTATGGGGGTGACAAATTTTTTTGTCACAGACTTGTCACGGTCAATGACCGTGACAAGTTCGTTATAATTATCATGGTCATGCCACGGGCCTTGACCGTGACAAGCTTTGTCATGATTAAGAACCGTGAAAAACGCGTGACAATGTTTAAAAAGTTATCACAGTCAATGACCGTGACAATTCTGGGCAGAATTGAAAAAAAATCTGCTTGGCAGTATGGCCACTGCCACTGCCTAGCAGTATATATGTACCTGTTATAGCAATGTTGTACCTGTTCAAACATTATATATCCAGATAAAATAGAGATAGTGCAAATATACATTCAAAATAGAAACAATCCCGTACCTGTTCAAAACTTTGGCATTCTCCATAAAGTACCTCAACTGTTCAACTCCATTGTTCGACCCCATTCCCATAATTTCGATTGTCTTTAGGTGTGATCTCAAACAATCAGGTACATACCATTCCAACAAAATGAAAAACCCTAGTATAAGAAGAAACAACATCACCATCAATTATCTCAAATCTACAAACTATTTAGGTGGAAGTGATGTTATGAACCCTTGACGTACCTCAAAGATATGAACCTCTAAAAGAGGAAAACTTTTGAGAAAATCTAGCACCAATTTCCAGTTCCAGTTCCACTATAAGAATCAGCCACTGCACAAGAGTGTAGTGCCACCCAACAAGCAAATATTCATAAAAATCAAAATCGAAATTGAAATTGAAATTTAAATTTAAATATTCATATAAATATAAATACATTACCTGTAGTTACACCCAAACAACTAACTTGAGCTCATATGGCACCTCTTTCCAACTAATGTACCTCGAGAAATCGTGTCAAATATAATTCCCTTCATATCTGAACACTAAGAAATGCAATAATCCTATGGAGTTATGCTCTGCAAATTCCTTCCAACCGTTGTGTAGCCAAACATCACCAGTTGAAGTTATCAATTCCACTTTCCATATTTTCCCATGGTTTGCTAGAGGTTCCAAGTGGTGGGGTATGCAAAGTGTAATTGAAAACTTCGACTGGTGATGTTTGGCTACACAACGGTTGAAAGGAATTTGTAGAGCATCACTCCATAGGATTATGACATTTTTAGTGTTCAGATATAAAGGATATACGAAGAGATTCAGTCTCCTCTCCACAAATAGGACACCCCAAATAACTATGTACTAATCACCTATTAAAGGTAAGAAGCGTATATTCATGGATTAGTATAAACAAAACTTAAATTTCAAATTCAAATTCAATTTATAATAGAAAATTCCTCCAAAAATAAAACTTTAAGCCACTAAGAATATTATACAGAAATTATGCAATCCCAAACTGTCCAAACGCATTGGAATATTTCGGTACAAATTATAATATTTATTACAAATTGAAAAATGATTTAAAATTCGGGTTATCATAAAAAATGGATTGATATTCGGTAGGAGCAGCCAAGTCATCCACACTACTATTTAGACGTTTTGGCGCATGTTGGACAATTGACCACGACTCGTTGTTGATATACTCCGAGTAAAAGACTTGGTTAACCTTTTGAAATGCACAAACAAACGGCTCATCGCTTAAGTGGTCGTTGCTCTTCAACTTGGACAAGTCAACCATGATCAAATTGATGGCAGGATCAACTTTACAAGCATTTTTATCCTCAAGTCTTACCCAGTCACAGTAAAATACAACCTCTTTGAAGCTTATATAATCCAATTCAAATATATTTCGGATTACACCATAGTAAGTCATTTTAGCTTTAACGAGGTTTTTATCTTTTGTGCTCGCTCGAAAGAAAGTAAGAGCCTTGTTGCTTTTCTCATACACTTTAGCGTAAAAAATGTAACCATTCAATCGATACTTTTTATACTCTTGTGCCACGAGCAAGGGTCCAGTGGCTAGATGAGCAAGCCTTGATGTCGCATCACCCATCTTTAAGAGCTGAGAATATAGATAAATTAATTATATTAGTTATAAAATTTGAGTGTAATGTAACGTTATATAAAATTTGAGTGTAATATAACGTAATAAGCCCTTCACCCATTTCAAAATTCCTATCACGCTATTTCCAGACAAACCGCACTGCGTCTTCAAACTATGCAAACCAACCATGGCATGTAAAGTTGTTTGATCTTTCTCACAGCCAGAGTATAACGGTTGGGTCGCCTTAAATTTTAAAATTTGGTAGTCATCGTTAAGTTTTATCGTGATATCTTCACGAGCACTTAAACCTTCTACATCATCAGTAACCTCATTCTCCTCTGCTTCATAAAATCCGTACGCATCATCAACTAAATCCTCTAACATATTATGATCTAAGTCATCCCCTTCTACATCTATCCTACTTATTGATGGTTGTTGTGAAGGTTGGTCGGGTACAAAAGGAACTTTCAATTCACCGTGAAAACTCTAAAATCGATAACTATCTTGCATACCCGATCTTAACAAAAATAGTTCAACTGTTTTCCACTCAAACACCTTACCATTCTTACACCTAGCACACGGACACGGAAACTCTTCATCATTATGACATCTCTTTGCATATTTCACAAATTCATTAGCACCTCTACGAAACACATCCCCCATTCTATTTGTCTCACCCATCCACTCTTTGTATTTCGGATATCCCATCACAGCTACCACAACTAATCACCTATTAAAGGTACGAAGCGTATATTCATGGATTAGTATAAACAAAACTTAGATTTATAGTATGTTTCATTTAATTATGTCTTATTTATATTCAAATTCAATTTATAATAGAAATTTCTATTTCCTCCATTCCCTCTAAAGGGTGAGTGGTCCTATCCCATTCAAGACTGCATTTTTCTGTAATATACTTAACAACTCATGCACATTGTTATAATTTGAAAAAAATTCGGTAGCATATCCCCATAGTTCTCCAAGTACACGACGTAGATTGGCAAGTGTGAGTATTATTTCAGTTGATCAATTGAAATAACAGTCACACTTGTCAATCTAGTATGTACCCAGAGAACATTAGGATATGACTGCAGAACTTCCTTCAAAAGTAACAACTTTAAGACACTAAGAATATTATATAGAAATTATGCAGTCCCAAACTGTCCAAACGGGACAATTCGAGAGATCTCATTACATGGGTAATGACTCTCGAACGGGTCTAAGGGCTATTGAATGCGTACCCATAAGAACTAGAAGGCTAGTATCTATGCGCACTATATTTAATTTTAAGTATGTTTAATTTAATTATCATACTATATATATATTGTTCGATATAAAAAGTAATTTTCAAAAAAAGTTGAAAAATCCCACCCCACATGGGCAATAATCCAGTGGTCATGCCACTTTTAAAATTAACCAACCCAACATCGATCCACTATCATCCAACAGTAATGTCAACAACAAATGTGTATCCCATACTCCTTCTAATTCATCTACTCAATAAATTATTTTCATCAACTAAACTAACAATTAAAGTATACAATTATTAATTTACTAATTTACAATGAGGGACAATACTACTTTCATAATTAATCATCTATTAATTTACTTATTTACAATGAGGGACAATCAATCAATTCATTTACAAGGGACATTATGCAAAAACACGCACACTATACACACATATACACACATGCACACATACACACACACACGCAACCCCCCACCCCTACCCCCCATCCCTGCCCCTACCCCCAACCCTAGCCCACCCCCTCCCCCTCCCCACCCCCACCCACCACACATATGCCCCACCCCTTACCCCCACCCTGCCCCCTCCCCCTCCCCACCCACTACCCACCACACATGCACACACACATGTACACACACACACGCACATATATACACACACATATATATATACACACACACATATATATAAATGGAAGAGAGAGAGAGAGAGAGAGAGAGATAGAGAGAGAGAGAGAAAAGTACCTGAAAGTAGAAAGAGAGATCAGCATAGAGAGAGAGAGAGAGAGAAAAAAGAAGGGAAGAAACGACGGGGGAAAAAAGAAAGGGAAAGAGTTTTTTTGCTGCGACATTTATCACAGTCGTGTCAGGGTCATTGATGGTGATAATATTATAAGTATTGTCACGGTCAATGACCGTGACAAGTCCGTGATAAATATAATTGCCACAGACTTGTCACGGCCTTGTGACGATCAATGACCATGACACAAAACGAGTGTATGTTGTCATGGTCATTGACCGTGACAAGGCTAAGCACTGGAAGGGTGACAATTTACCCATTTTGGTGTAGTGGCAAATTATTCTTATTGAAGTATCAGTATTAACTATGGAGTAGACTGTCGTGTTATCCCATAGAGTTTTTCTACTTGGTCTAAGGTCTCAGATGTTTGAGAACCTGTATTTATCGCTACATACGTATGAGTGTCGCTTTAATAGTGTGTCTAGTCGGTTACTCTTTCCCAAAGGTTTTGGGTTGACATTAATATTTGGTTATACTGATTACGCTTTATTTTTTTCTATACCACTTAGTAAGCTAGTAATTATGAGATTATCAGTTTAAATTCCTTAACTTTCTTATTATACAAGTTATACATGTGCTTTGGTAGCAAACAATTAACTCTATATACACTCCGTATTTTTATCTACATATAATTTGTTATAAAACTGGTAAGATCTTCTTAGCATCTTTGTACTAATTTTTTTTTCCTCCAAATGTTCCAGGAAAAAAAGAATAAGTCCCCTTCCCTTTTTGTGATACGCACGGACCACATGTTTGCTTATATAACTATATGAAAAGAGATTAAAGAAGATGGGATCAAGATGTGGTGGTTTTCAATGACCTACATTGTTTTCCAGTATGAGAAATAATATGTGATATCAGTAATTCACCCCTATGGTAGTAGTACAATAAATGTGTGACTAAATCTAATGAATGAAGTTTTGTTTTTTTCTTTAAATTTAGTTCATTGCTTTGTTACTATCCTGTACATCATACCTAAAAACAGAGTGTAATGCATATAAAGTATTTCATGATGACCCATTATAACCCCACCCCACCCCCCAATTTAATCTTATTCCCCTTTTTGCCATGGAGTTGACATAAGATTTATAATTAAATTACGAAAGAGATTAATTATGAAAATAATGATTTTTTTTATAAGAAATTGACATAAATAGAGTATATACATAATAAATGAATCCCAACACACTACAACATGTATAACATAATGAGATAAAAGGGCTAAACATGAATATAAACTATTACTATTTATTTAAATCATCACAAATATCTGATATATGTGTAAACACCTATCAAATATATAAATATCATCCCAAAATCAATTTGTAACAAGCAAAGCTACACAACATCCAACACGTATCAACTAAAGATAAACATAAAAAATGTAACGACTGAAGGTAAAGACAACTAAAGTTTATTAACAACCAACCAAAAAGACACCAAATAAGTTTTAGGAATACACAACACATATACCAAAATAAAGCAATTTATATCCTATCTCAAACAAATTCCACATCCTAACCAAACAATATTAATTATTAGTCACTACTTAAAACCTAGTTGGCGAGCAGTTGAAGTGCCTGCCATGTTCTTATATTATTTATCATTCTCCTCCTTATTCTTCTCTATTGTCTCCCTTCTCCACATCCTTTATCTCCCCATACTCATGTTAAAAGCAAGGGCAGAGCTAGGGGTGGGTAAACCTGGGTTGTTGCCCACCCCACCCCCAAAACATGAAAAGTCTTAATAGGAATTCTCCAGCTCAACACACTTGATTTTGAACATTATCCCACCCCATCTCAGCACACTCATTTTCTTTTTTTATTCTCTTTCTTATTCTTTCTCTTTGTGAATCTATGGTTTTACCACAAACACAAGGCCAAAGTGGTAGAGTACATCCACATGAATATATGATCAAACGTCACACAAAGGCCATTGAATCATTACACCAAATCATGTTATTAAGCTACTATGTTGCAACCTTTGTTTGCTTTGTTGCATGATTAAATTTTGTGTTTGCCCGTTCTTTCTACAACATTGTCATCAATTTGTCAACCAGCTTTTGCTACGAGTATATTAAATACAATTCTAGAAGATGTTGCAAATTATTTTATATTTGCAACGGTGGTGCAAAAAATGATAAATTGATTTTTCACATATTTGAAATTACATGTTTTTCATTTAAATTTTAGAATAAATGAACATGTTGGAATTATGCAACTATGAAAAAAGTAGTGAATAAGAATAAATGTCAAATACGCAAAATTAAATTTCACCACTTTAATTTTGAACGCGTTAAAATTTTTTCACCTTGAACCAAATACGTAATAGACAAATTTGTTACAAAGTTATCATGATAATTATCCCACCCTTATATAATATCCTGGCTCTGCCCTTGGTTAAAAGTAACATACTTCAAATGCAAAATCATGAACATCCTTTCTCAAGGATGTCATGTCTAAAGTGAGGGAGGAATCATAGCCATTATGCAACTTTAAGATCCTCTCATAATTCTCTATGACCGATTATGAAGTTTTAGTGTCAATTGATTTTTATACTCAAATAAGTTTAGCCAAAAAATTGGATACGGTGCAAAACTATTGGGAATGTATAAGCTGGAAGGTAGTTTCATGGACTTTGGTGAGAGAATAAGAGACTGATGAAGAATGGGATGCACTTGGGGCTCAAGTGGAAGAGTTGGGGGTTAATCTAAAAGAGCCAGGAACATCGAGTGCATGAGATGGAAATGTGTATTGAACAAGAGCATCATTGTGTCGCGGTGAAGGGTGTCTTAAAGCGAATAAGGCTTAGGATGATTATTTCCTCAACCCAAAACAATGGACCTTTGTCACATTTTGGTTCTTCACCCTAAAAAATATAAAAATTCTCTACACCTAATGACTAAAAAATAAAATGACCATATGACAAAGTTGCTCTTTTTGCTTCTTTACTTATCTCAGATGATCTCATCTTATCGTATATGAAATACCCTAATTTCATAATCACACGTGTCCTAATGGCATGACATAATTTAGCGTAAAAGTCACGATGGTGGGTATGATGAGAGTTTATGTGGAGTGTTGTCGCACTGGTATAAGTGTATATGTGGTTGTTCATAAGCATCAACTAATAGTGCTCCATTATGGTACCCAAAGACATTATTATCTCTACTCTTATCAAGGTGACAGTAAATAAAGTCACTAAGGTCTCTTTATCACCCAAAGGAGTATATATATAAAATTCAATAACATGGTCTAGGACACCTTGTCTCCATTGCTACCTTGTCGACCTATCTTTGACTAACCATAGCATGAGAATGTTGTAAATTGGAAATCATGTCACATAAGATAATTTCAATCAATGTTAGGCTCCCAGTGACCTTTTCGCTTCTTGAACTTGGTTAGGAATGCATCTCGACATGGTATGATCTAAATGATTTAGTAAAGGTGGTTCAAGATCAGTTCGATAACATTTCGAGCATCGAGCATCTATTGTATGTCATATAGATTTTCAAGCAAAGGGTCTTATTTTGTTCTAATCCCAAAATAAACAAACTAATGAAAGGAATGTGTTGATCGTTGTTTTGTAGATGATTTAATTTGGTTTGTATAGCTTCTAGCTGATGGTTAACTATTATCTATGAAGAATACTTTGAAGGAAGGTTTTTATGTCTCTTCCATGGCTGTTGAAAGTTTGAAGATGTCGTTTTTGTTATACAAAACTGTTTTAGAAGTCATAAATAGGATATAAACTAACATATTATATTATGAATTAAAATAGTTTTAACATGATTTCCAAGATGTTTATTCTTCATGCAATTACTACTTTGAATATTTTATATAACCATAATTCGAATACGAAACCTTTTCCATTCCTAGGGTTATATATAGTTATTGAATATATCTAAAATTATGACTTGAATTCTCCAAAATACTGCTCCAAAATTCTTCAAGAAATAGCCCAGAATGCTCCCTTTATATGCGCCCATAATTATGAGAAAATATAAAAAAGATGAATTTAGGATTTTTTCTTCAACCTTAGATATTTGTGTGTTCTGAGGTAATCCTAGATTGATCAAGGCAACTCAATAAATAAGAGGACGAGGGACGAAATTCCTTGATCAATAATGCCCTAGTTTTGAGCCTCCACCATCCATCAAGTGGCATAAAAATAGGAATCAACCAAATCTCTTAAGAATTAGTATTTATCACACGCATAATTAAAATTTTGACTTATTAAGACCACATTAATGGGATATACTTAATTTTGTATTTTAATATAATTTAAATTAAAATATTAATTTCAAACAATCTCCCACTTGGTCCTAATAAGTATATCCTCATAATTTGTTTAGGCAACATCTGGTACACAATAAGCGATAAATATAATTTGCCATAGTTAAATGATTCACGGATGTGAGTCATGATGGTTTCATGTTATTCAAGAGCACGGTTCCTTTCATGTACTACAACACCAATATTTCATTTAACTAGGCTTACAACACGGGGTGTCATAATGGACTCATAATGTCCTTTTGAATAAAGCACTATTTATGTTACACAATAGGTCATAATTATTTTCCTGCATTCATTAAAGGTGAAAATGATAGAAATCAGAAACATTTTTATTGAATTCAATTAATAGTGTCAAATAACTAATCTAAAAATAATCATAGTCAAACTAATCATGACATATCTCTTTGACATGTTTCATGAAGGTCTTCGGAGATAGTCCTTTTGTAAGAGGATCTGTTATGTTATCACTCGTACTAATGTGATCAATTTACACTCGTTGTTTCTAAACTTCTTCTTTCACTAATAGGTATTTCATCTCGATATGCTTAGCTACCTTAGTATACCTATCATTCTTAAAAAAAATACTGCTACAACATTATCATAATAAATTCTCAGTGGCTCAAATATTGACCCCATGATTTTAACTCCTGAAAGAAATTTTTGCAACCATAATCCATGATTTGTAGCTTCGAAGCAAGTTACAAATTCATCTTCTATAGTAAACGTTATAATAACACTCTGGTTAGCACTTTTTCATGAGGCGGACCCTCTAGCAAGGAGGAAGACATAACTCGAGGTGCTCTTCCTACTGTCAAGGCATCCTCCAAATCTGAGTCTGAGTAACCAACCACTTCAAAGTGATCAGTTTTCTTATATGTGAGCATATAATCCTTGGTCCCTTGTAGTTACCTCAGCATTTTCTTCGTAGCTTTCTAATGATAATTCCCCGAATTGCTTTGATGTTTACCCAACATCCTAACGACAAAACTAATATCTGGTATAATGCAGACTTGCGCATACAACAAGCTCCCTATGAGCGAAGCATAAGGCACGCCCTTCATGTAATCCCTTTCCAAATCACTTCATGGGCATTAACTTAAACTGAACTTATCCCCTTTTCGAAGTGGAATGGTAATGGGTTTGCAACTTTGTATGCTATACCTTTCTAAAACTTTGTTAATGTAAGCTTTCACCCAATGTTCCTCGTGATCTATCTTGAGATATTTCTATCCCGATAACGAAGGATGCCTTACCCATATCTTTCATTTTAAATTTTTCAAAAAGGTAATATCTTTCATTTTAAATTTTTCAAAAAGGTATTCCTTCATTTCATTTAATAAACTAAGGTCACTGCTATAAATAAGCAAGTCGTCAATATATGGCACCAAAAATACTAACGTACTCCCACTGATCTTCTGGTATATACAACGATCAACGGTCTTTTTCTTAAATCCAAAGGAGGTAATAGTATTATGGAATTTAAGTGAAGCTACGTGTGATAAAGATTCGATTAGATTCACAAATTCCAATCACAAACTTATTAAGTAGTGTCAAATTATGAATCAAATTAATTCAGCCCTCAAAATCAACTAGCTACGTGCATGCATGTAGGGCTGTAAACGGATCGGGTCTGGATCGGGTAAAGGTATATCCAGATCCGATTCGAGTATATTTTTAACGGATCGGGTCTTACCCGATTACCCATCGGATCTACGCTAATGGATCCAGACCCGGATCCATTAAAGACCCGAAGACCCAATCCGAGACCCGACAACTATAGCAGTTGACCTTTAAACATTTGACCATTTAAACACCCTTTTACAGTAAAGGTTTTAAATTAACCAAAGTCTAAACATTTGCTAACATTTTAACATTCAAAAGGCTTTAAAAATGTTTGAGATTTGCCAACTTTCTAACAGCTAAAGATTTGCCAACTTTCTTCTAACA
Source organism: Sambucus nigra (assembly GCA_949130495.1). NCBI lineage: Eukaryota > Viridiplantae > Streptophyta > Magnoliopsida > Dipsacales > Adoxaceae > Sambucus > Sambucus nigra. Next base: position 641,934,204 of record OX422208.1, on the reverse strand, counting down.
GTTTAACATTTTGACATTTTATAACAGTTAACATTTTGACATTCAAAATCTTTAAAAGTGTTTGAGATTTGCCAAATTTCTAACAGTTAAAGATTTTCCAACTTTCTAACATTTGCCAACTTTCTAACAGTTAAACATTTTGACATTACAGTTAAACATTTTAACATTTCTATGCCAGCAATACTAGATAACCAACATCAATAAAAATACAATATTAGCAGCCTAATATTTTCAGTCCAAAGTCTCATCCAAATACAATACTCAACTAACATCAAATTAAATATCCGAGAACAATATTACATTGTTTCTTAAATAACATAAACACACGACAAACTTGAAATTTCAGCAACTACTAACTAAGACAAGCAACAGGGCAACAACTTCATTTAGGTGGTGGAGGCGGCATCAACGTGTCATTGTCTTCAATTTCTGAAAAGGAAAACAGTGTAACATTATTAGTAAATCAATAAATACAACGGAGTAGATTATATATAAAGCATAAATATCATTAGTAAATCAAAAAATAAAAAAGAATAAACTACATACTTGTCTTTTTCTTTGATTCAATCCAATCGGCGGTAGTCACCAAAGCCTCCACAATATCGGGACGCAATGAGGCACGTGTCTCATCAAGCACTCTTCCTCCCGTGCTAAATGCCGACTCGGATGCAACGGTTGTAGCGGGAACGACTAGGATATCACGAGCCATCTTCGCTAAAATTGGTAGCCTTGGACTATTTACATTCCACCAATTCAAGATATTAAAATTCTCCTTCCTTGGAAATACCGGTTCCTCCAAATATTGTTCCACTTTCGACTTTTGATACGCATGCAAATTTGAAGAACGGGTTTGAACATACCATTTATCAAAGTCATCATCCACATCCATGTTAGAAGAGGCTAAAGAACTAGTACTAGAATTTCCATCATCAACATCACAAGCAAGGATATCCAAGGAATTAGAAGAATCACCACCATACTCATGAAACAATTCAACAAAGCGACTACGAACTCTTTCTATGTAAACACTAGATGCACTCCCATAAATCCTGTCATAATAGTAACTCACATAATCCATCTTGTATCTAGGTTCAAGGACAATAGAAGTTGCAAGCACCAAACAACTTTCATCCCAATATTTTTTAAACTTCTCTTTCATTGGACCAAGCATCAACCGAATACATTTATGCTCACTATTCTCCCAATCCAATAAACAAAGCTGAATTTTACAAACATATCCAAAGAAAACATTTGATGTAGGGAAGTTGGTGCCACTAAAATGCCTAGTTGCATCATAAAAAACACTCAAACAATTCATCACCAAACTTGCGATTCTCCACTCTTCATTAGATGAATTATGCTTGTAGTTCCTATCAATTTCATTCAAGCGACTAAATGCTCCTTTCAAAGCTAAGGCTGCCTCAAGCATTAAAGAGGTAGAAATCCACCTATTTTGGACATCCATAGGCACTTTCTTCCTAAATTTCAACTTAACTTGATTGCATGCACTATCAAACTTTTGTTTTCCAAAGGGAGATTTGTTTAAGTATCTTACGGTGTCTCGAATTTTATTTAAAAGCCCTCCAATCTCCTTTAATCCATCTTGTGCAATCAAGTTAAGTATGTGTGCACTACATCGCACATGAAATGCATCACCACCTAAAGGAAACAAAGCTTTATCACAAAGACAATTTTTCAAGTTCCTAACCATGACATCATTTGATCCCGCATTATCCACCACCATTGAAAACAATTTTTTATCTATGTTCCACTCTAAAACCATATCAGAGATAAACCTAAAAAGTGTTTCACCGTCATGAGGATAATCAAGGCATCGATAATTAAGGATCTTCTTTTTTAAATTCCAATCATCATCAATATAATGTGCAGTGAGACATGCATATGCAATGTTTTGATGATCACTAGTCCACAAATCATTAGTCAATGTGATCCTACAATTGAGTTCATCTAAAACGTTATAAATTCTATCATTCTCCTCTTGATAAACAGACATGATATCCGACCTAATTGTGTTTCGAGATACAAGCTTGAAATCAGGATTAAGACCCTTAACAAATACCTCAAAATACTCGTGATCAACCATTGCAAAGGGGTAATTATGTTTTATGATCATGATTGCAAGATCCTTTCTACTTCTCTATTGACTGAATTTTTAGTTTTCAAGCTTCATGTTACCATCCGCATCTCTTTTTGTAGCACCCAAAATTTGTTGTTTTATATCCCTTTGAAATTTTCCTTTACATGTATTTGTTAAGTGTTTTCGCAAGTGACTTGTTCCCTTACTACTATCCCCTACAAAGTTTTTTTTTGCAGTGATTGCACCTAGCAAGATCTTCACCATTAGGAGATTTAATTTTGGTAAAATCATTCCATACCGTAGATGTTTTTCGCCGCTCCTGTTTGAGTTGAGCCTCAACGCTAGTTGCATCTTCTTTGTTTTCCTCCCCACCGGATTGAAAATCAGAACTGCCACCAACACATGCAGGATCCGTGGATGACATGCTTATGTCTATGAAAAAAGGAACACAAAAATTAAATTCAGCCCAAAACAGAGATGGTGTAAAAATTAAACTGAAAAATTACACCGAAAAACAGAGATGGTGTAAAAATTACACTAATAAATTACACTTAGAAAATAAACTAAGATACTGAAAAAATTACACTGAAAAAATTACACTTAGATAATAAACTAAGATTGTGTAAAAATTACACTGAAAGAATTACACCTAAAAAATAAACTAAGATTGTGTAAAAATTACACTGAAAATATTAAACTGAAAAAATTACACTTAAAAAATAAACTAAGATTGTAAAAAAATTACACTTAGATAATAACCTAAGATGGTGTAAAAATTAACCGTACTAAAAAGGATCACACAGAAAAAAAAATTGTTCTTAACTGAGATGGATTGGAATTTTGTTCTTCACTAATACCAAGCATATTATAACTGAGATGGATTAAAATTGTTCTTAAGTTAGATAATAATTTTGTTCTCATGAAAAGCATCAAACAGAAAAAAAAATAAGCAGGAGAAATCAATTAAAACAGGAGAAATCGAGATCTAACCGCGGCGTGAGAGATGATGTTGTTGAACAGCGACGTCGAGACGAGAACAGCGGCGGTGAGAACAACCCTAGCTTGAGATGTTGTTGTTGTAAGAGGCGCCGACCGAGATGTTGTTATTGTTGAAGTAGGAGCGTGCGTGAGAGAAGAAGTCTTGAAGATGAAGTCTTGAGTTGAGCCCTAGCTTGAGAGATGAAGTCTTGAAGATGGAGTTGAGCCCTAGTCTTGAAGAAGAGAGAAGCTGCGCCGAAATCAGGAAATCAGGAATGAGATTAGATGGGTTTTTTTTAGGGTTAGTATATATATATATAGTCCGGAAAAAAAATGTAAAATAATTAATATAAAGTCTTACATATAATTATATAAATATATATATAAAAACATATATATAATATTATATATATATACATATTTATTATATTATATATATAAATAATCGGGTCGGGTCCTTAACGGATCGGAGTCATGTATATCCAGACCCGGTCCATTAACTAATTGGGTAATTGGGTAATCGGGTGTATAAATTTTGCTCAGATCCGTTAAATCGGATTGGGTTCGGGTCGGATCCAGGTCTAGATTCGATCCATTGACAGCCCTACATGCATGTGTCAAACCAGCATACATAAAATATGCGACACAAAGTTCAGGAAAAATCCCCTTAGGGCAAAACCTTTTATTTCACTATAATTTGTAAATCACAACTTCCGTGGATTACAATGAAATACAGTTATTTGACACACGAATACCCGCATGTGCCGGTCGACATCATCAACAATGAATTATGCACAGCAATCCACAAGAACCGCGATCTTCTCTTCAGTAAAGATCCACACGCAGTGAACGTCAATCACACGCAACCATATGATGTTGAAATCCAATCCACAAATGTATGAACACCAACAAGATGTGTTCTCGAACTCCAAAACAAGTCACATGAACAATTGGGACTTTTGTGAATGGAAAACAAAAGAGCTTAAACTCTAAAAGAAGAAGCAAAAAGGTTCTTCTGATTTTGAATTTTTTGCAGAATGTGAAAACGTACAAACTTCTTATGGAAAACGGAGTTGAAAAGACCCTTTTATAGAAAACTTAAGGTCGTGGGCCGTAATCACAAAACTATTTAATTCTTGTCAATTTATGAATCAAATTAATTCATCCCTCAAAATCAACTAGCTACGTGCGTGCATGTGTCAAATTAACATAAATAAAATATGCAACATAAAGTTAAGGAAAAATCCCCTCGGGGAAAAACCTTTTATTTCACTATAATTTGCAAATCGCAACTTTCACGGATTATAATGAAATACAGTTGTTTGACACACGAATATCCGCAGGCGTCGATCGACGTCGTCAGCAATGAATTATGCGCAGCAATCCACAAGAATCGTAGTCCTCTCTTCAACAAAGATTCACACGCAGAGAACCTCAATGACACGCAACCATATGATGTTGAAATCCATTCCACAAATGTATGAACACCAGCGAGATATGTTCTCAAACTCCAAAACAATTCACATGAACAATTGGGACCTTTGTGAAATGAAAACAAAAGAGATTAAACTCTAAAAGAAGAAGCCAAAAGGTTCTGCTGATTTCGCATTATTTGCAGAATGTAAAAACGTACAGACTTCTTATGGAAAACGGAGCTAAAAAGACCCTTTTATAAAAAACTTAAGGCGATGGGTCGTTCGAGCGAGACACGATGTCGTTTGAAGTATCGCGCAACACACGATGTCGTTTGAATGAGAGTAAAATATTTTTCTTTTTCTTTGTCTCAATAATTGCACCACCTCAAACACTCCGAAAAATATATTTTTTGACGAAAACCATTTAAAGCTCCGCTCCAACACTTAGAAAATATTTTATGAAAAATATTCCAATATCGTAATTAAATTATTAAGGAATTAAAAATATAAATTTACCAAATTTATTTCGCAGAGGCTTGATTGTTGATGAAGCTTGACATTCGGACCGTCTTGTTGCGTATTTGATCTTAAACATCTTCAACGGTTGTAGCAGTATACGACATACTTAATTGTGACGGACTATGTCCTTACAAATTTTCCCCTATGTCTATGCCGGTACAAAATAAAAACTATCAAAATTATCAATCTAAAAAATGACCTATACAAATCTACACTCCCATAAACTCAAAAGTGGAAAGATAAAATGTCAAGTCTTCAAACTTTTCTTCAACAATCAAATCCTCAAAACTTCAAGCTTTTCTCATCAGGGTGTGCAACGTAATGATCTTCAATTGTACCTACACACATGAGATAAAGTAAATACCTCATGACATATCAGGTTTGAAATGATATAAACATGAAAGCATAATCAATTCTTCCCCATACTTAAACTCCCCCATAAAATCATAATCCGTTTTTCCCTTTTTTATTTGTTCGAAATAAATAAGGAAAAGAATAAACTGAATAAATCAAATTGGGGTGTCACGGTAAACAAGGCAAACATACTATTTTGATTTTTCAGATTTTTCATACAAAAATGTAAAAATGATGTTATACACCATGAATTTACCCTGAGATAGCCAAATCATGTAAACAGAATGAATGGGTGTGAACAAATTCGATAGGAAAATCGACTCAATCATGACATGTCTGCACGATGCATAAGTGTACTCCTAACGAATGAACATTAAAATTGTCCTTAGGTGTAAAATTATTGAATTTAGATGACATAGTCTTAATCATATCAACAAATCAAAGTATAAATGATTTCCACACCAATAACGTCCAAAACTATGTAATGTTTTTTCACGACTTTCAAGGACGTGCAAACCATTTTAAATTCCATCCAAACTCCCTCATTAAAAGATAATGATTTTTATTTTTCTTATGAGGTGATGAAACTAAAACCTGTTGGCCCTTTTTGGCATAATTTTCTTTTTATTGCCTTTCAATTTTTTTGGGCTCTTTTAAACCTCATTGGACCCTGGATAATTTTTAATTTCTCACCTTTTTAGGTCCTTTTTAAACGGTGTCTTTATCGTAAAGGAAAAATAAGTACCTTTCACAGCCCTTTTCCGTTTTTCAAAATAAATCACACAAACTCACAAATGGTTTATAACATGCACTACTTTCTTGTCAAGTTTTATCGCATTTGGTTCATTGTATAGACATAATTGAGATGGAAACATTCAACCAACATGTGATAGATAAGCACAAAAGTCAAACAAATTCGTGCATGTGTGCAATAAAGGACAAATAAGTAAAAATGTAGGTAGAAACACTATATATCATCTCAAAGACTCCAAACTTTGTAAATCACAAGAATGACACAACATATTGTCTCAAAACACTATCAAATAGTCACATGGATATGGAATGATGTTGTGACTTGGTCATCCTAAATGTCCTTTCATATATGGTGTAAACAAAATACAAAAAAAATTGGATTTTTTTTCAAAATTTTTATCAAAACAAACGAAAATCTTTTTGTATTTTTCGAATATGACCCCCCCCCCCCCCCCAAAAAAAAAAATATATGAATGGACATACAAAAAGAATACATGTCATAACACTAGCAAACTTATATCATGAATTACAACTAGTGTATGACAAACAAATAAACACAATCATCTATATGATATAGAAAGAGAAGATTCATGTGCAAGCAACCGAAAATCAACTAGTCTAATATCTAGTTCCTAACCCAAATAGGTGTGCAATGACACATGGGGGTTACGGGAACTAAGGGAACACTAGACTTAAACTTCCTAGGACCTTTTCGAAGATCAAAACAAAAATGTCCAAGGTGACCTTTCATACCACAATGTGAACATGTGTAAACGGGTGGAATGACACCTTTGGATTGACCTTTTCTAACGTCCTTGGAAATGACCCTCTAAAATAAATTATGGTTTTATCTTTAACATTCGAAGCATGAGAACAAGACGAGCCATTACCATCACTACACAAACTACTTGAGTCTTTAAAATCATTTTTCAACTTCAAAAGTTTAGGCTCAAGCAAAGAATTAAACTCTTCTAATTTGAGGAACTCCTTTTTCAAATCATCAATCAAACCTAAACAGTTATCTCGCTCACTCTCAGTTAAAATATATTTATCCCTAAGAGTCTTTTCATGTGTCGTAACATGATTAATTTAACTATTATCCTCAATGGCATAAATAGGAGCCCCAAAATTTTTAAAGCCCTCCAACTCTTTTTCTAAAACTAGGACTCTATCATCACTCTCCTTTTTGGACAATTTTAAAGCATTAAAGTCCTGTTCCAAAGAAACAAATTTTTCACGATAAAAATCTCCTTGATTTTGAATCGTTTGCAAAAGATCCATTGCGTATTTAAAACGAGAATTTTCTTTTTCCAAAACTTTAATTCTTTTCACAAACGTCAAATTCAAAATATTTAAATTGTTAAAACTTTGACTTGTGTCAATGGGTGGGGGCATCCAATTACATAAGTGTTCCATTGGAAAAGTTACGATTTTTCACAAAACAGATTTTTTTCCAGAAAATCAATATCACACAATTTTTACGAAAAATAGGAATTCACAATAAATTAGTGAAACCTTCTCTCATACGAATTTTTTAAACCTACGTGTGATAAAGATTCGAATAGATTCGCAAATTTCAATCACAAACTTATTTAATTAGTCTCAATTTATGAATCAAATTAATTCATCCCTCAAAATCAACTAGCTACGTATGTGCATGTGTCAAACCAATATAAATAAAATATGCGATTCAAAGTTCAGGAAAAATACCCTCCGGGCAAAACCTTTTATTTCACTATAATTTGTAAATCGCAACTTACACGGATTACAATGAAATACAGTTGTTTGACACACAAATACCTACAGGCGTAGAGCAGCATCATCAGCAATGAATTATGCACAGCAATCCACAAGAACTGCAGTCCTCTCTTTAGAAAAGATCCACACGCAATGAACCTCAATGACACACAACCATATAATGTTTAAATCCACTCCATAAATGTATGAACACTCCAAAAAATATATTTTTTGATGAAAAACATTTAAAGCTCCGCTCCAACACTTAGAAAATATTTTTTGAAAAATATCCCAATATCGTAAGTGAATTATTAAGGAATTAAAAATATAACTTTACCAAATTCATTTAGTGGAGGCTTGATTGTTGATGAAGTTTGACATTCAGACTGTCTTGTTTCGTATTTGATCTTGAACATCTTCGACGGTTATAGCGGTATAGGACATACTTAATTGTGATGGACTATGTCCTTACATTAAGGTACCATTGACGGAAAGCTTGTTTCAGACCATATATTGACTTTTTTAACATACATGCCATGTTTTCCTTTCCTTTCTTTATGAAGCCTTGTGGATGTGTCACGTAGACTTCCTCTTATAAACTCCCATTTAGAAAAGCTACTTTCACATCTATTTGGTGCAACTCTAAATCATAATGATCCAACAATGCTAATATGATTCTTAAAGAGTCCTTTAAAATCGGAGTGGAGGTCTCATTATAATCAACGCCTTCTTGTTGATTAAAACCTTTGGCAGTAGGTCTAGCTTTATGTCGTTTGATATTTCCTTCCAAGTCAAGTTTGGTCTTAAAGATCCCTTTGCATCTGACTTATTTTTGTCCTTATGGAAATTTTACTAACTCCCAAACTTTGTTGTCATTCATAGATTCTATTTCTTCATTCATGGCATTAATCCATTTATCATAATCATCACTATTAACAGTTTCTTCATAAGAAACTAGATCATTAATATCTCCTACATTAAATTCATCCTCTTGTAAGAACACCACATAATCATCCAAAATTTTCGATCTCCTTTCTCTTTGAGATCTTAATGGCACTTCCTGCAGCACTTCAACAGGTTCATTGGTTATAGTCTCATTATGTGTTTGTTCAGGTGGTTGATCATTCATTTATTATTCATTGTCATTGATTGGGTCAATGACCGGTTCATTACTCGATTCATTGATTGGCTCAATGACAATGTTAGGAACAACAGGTACGTTATGAAGGTATAGGAATTTTTACACTGACTTCTTGAATGATTACTTCCCTTTCTCTTTCACTCCCACTGACTTCATCATATTTAATGAATTTCGCGTTTCTAGTTTTTATTACTCTAGTTGTAAAAATTTAGACAATATAATTTATATCCCATTGACTTCTTTGGATACTCAATAAAATGACAAAATAATGTCCTAGGATCCAATTTCTTTTCTTGAGGGTTATAAATTCTAGCTTTCGCTGGGCAACCCCATACACGTAAATATCTTAAATTAGGTTTCTATCCTTTCCACAATTAGAAAGGAGTTTTTAAAACTGACTTACTAGGAACCCAATTTAAGATGTGTACAGTGGTCATAAGAGCATGTGTCCATAAAAATATAGGCAATTTAGTCCTACTTATCAAACTTCTAACTATTTCTATAAGGGTACTATTACGCCTTTCAGCTACACCATTCTGCCAAGGTGATCCTGACATTGTCTGTTGGGCACAAATACCTAATTTTTCTAGGAGTTTAGCAAAAAGTCCAAGGCGTTGCCCTGACTCATCATATCTTCTATAAAATTCACCACCTCTATCGGACCTAATAATTTTTACTTTTTTCCTAATTGTGTTTCAATATCAGTTGTGTATATTTCAACGGCATTTACAGATTAAAATTTATTATACAATACGTACAAAATGCAATAACGTGAAAATAATCAATAAAGGTAATAAACTATTTTTCTCCACCAATAGATGGAACATAAAAATGTCCACATATGTCTGTATGTATTATTTCAAGTAGATGGGTTATGGTTCCTTTCTTTGTGTGTTTGGTATGTTTGCCTTTAATACAGTCCACACATACATCATAATCGGCCCAATCTAAGTTATGGAGAATTTGAAGTTTAATAAGTCCTTCAATTCTTAGCCTGAATATGTGCCCCAACTGTTTATGACACAAATAAGCGGATTTTTCATTATTCAGTGTACGTTCCATACCAACATTGTGATGCAGGGCTACTAAGATTTTAGAATAATTCTTTTCAAGATTAAATTGATATAATCCATCCATTAAAAATCTAGAACCAACATTAATAAATTTTTTTAATCAATCCAAAGTTGTTATTTTTAAATTCAACTACAAAACTATCAAGAGCAAGTTTAGAAACTGAAACCAAATTCCTAGAAATTGAGGGAATACAAAGTATTTCTTGCTAATCTAATTGAAAACCAGAATTTTAAATCAAGATAAAGACTCCAACAACATCTACTTTAGACTTCGCTCGTTGCCCATGCAAAGAAAAGAATCACTTGGGTTTATTTTACAGGTTGTAATGAATCCTTGCATCGAATTAGAAACATGGCACATAAACCAGAGTCAGTCCATAAAGTATTAGAAGGAACATCATTAATGTTTGATTCGAAAGATACAAAAGTAATAGGCTAACCCTTTTTCTCGAACCATACCTTGCATTTACGAAAATCTTTCTCGAAATGGCCCTTTTTTTTTACAGAAATGATATTTGTCATTATTTTCCTTCTTTATAGCAGATGATGAAAGTTAAGCTTGATGAGACGGTCCAGGACCTTTCTTAATTACCTTTCCTGTCTTCTTCTTAAAATCATCACCTTTGACCATCAAATTAGCCACCTACCTATTAAACACATGACCATTATGTTTCTTCAGCCTATTTTTCTCCTATACCATCATGCTTTGCAAATAATTTATATTCCACTTGTCTTTGATAGTGTTGTAATTGATTTAATTAGGCCCATACTCAGGAGGTGGGGAGTTTAGGATGAATAGGACGAGAAAAGACTCGTCCACAGTCATGTCTAAAACTCAAAGTTTAGCAGCTAGATTAATCATTTCAATAATATGCTCATTCATGCTTTGAGTACCATCAAACCTCATGGTAGTTAAATCAGCCATTAATTTCTCAGCTAGGGATTTATCAACAGTGCGAAAGCATTCTTTTATGTTATTCAGATACTGTTTAGCTTTTGTCATTTCAAGTAGGAAGGTCTTTATGTTAGTAGCCATGCACATTCGCATAAACATAAGGGCCAACCTGTTGGATCTAGACCATGCTTCATGGACGATAATTTTATTATCACTACTGTTATCAGTTATAGCAACGGGTTCATAACACATAATTACCATTTCCAGGTCTAGAACCCCGAGACTAAACTCAATTTTCTCATTCTATTCAGAAAAGTTTATTCCTTTAAATTTTGAATAAGCTTTATCATGGGAATAAAGGTTGAGGGGAAACGCAATATAATAACAATGTTTACTTTTTAATTTTTTTACACATAACAAGAATTTGCAAGGGTTTAATATTGAATTATTGGCTTGATATAATTTGGTGTATTGCTTAAATAATCTCAACATTATGGAATCTGTATTAGTCATCATGTACTATTGACCTTACAAAGCTATACTACCCTTAAATTTCATTACCCATGGTCCTATAATTTTGGCATTTGTGTTTGTTGCCACAAATTTTCATAATATGATTTTATGAACTTAATGTTAACTATTCAGTATTCACAAAACATGTCTGAAGTTGTTTAATTCAGATTTTAGCATCTGTTTTGCCTCCATTTAATTTTATAAAAAAAATTAGAATTAACAAAATAACTATAAGTATAATATTCTCATATACAGTCTCAACCAGTGTTTAGATTTTGACTTAATCTTAAATGATTATTTACTTATAAGTCTTAACAAAAATACATTTAATATTCATTAATGCCAATTATGTTTTGTGTTTTATAATTACATAATCACGCATGAACATTAAATGGCTATCCCAGAAGAAAACAACTCAGGTGGTGAATTCTGCCAAAAATGGAAAATTTGAGTTATCACCGTAGAATTGAAGTAAATCATTCCAGTACATCAAAACATTTTGCGAAACATTAAAATTATTTTTCTATCGAAAGTTATAAGCCCTTATATTATTATTACCAAAAACGGTAAAAATGGAGTTTTGGGGCCCTTAACAGCCTCAGATCACTGAAAAACATGCTACATCACAACCAAAGGTGGTGATATTTGATCCTTGGCATGTTTCCAGTCAACCCATCAAATTTCAAGTCAATCGGACATCGAAATTTTGAAAAACCCTATTCATTGCGGAAAAAAATTCTAGGCTAAAACTGTTTTGGAACTAAATCTTAGTTTTCACCCAAATAATTTTAAAAATAGGTATATTTTCATAACATAATCATTATAAGAGTTTTTTATAATGCTTTAGAGACATGAAATGGTGAACCATTAATGGGACAAATTGGGGTTGCGGTAATTTAAAGGGACTGTAATTAAGGGACTATAATCACTTAAATAGAGATTGTTCTTCGCGGAATAAGAACTGTTCTACATACATTTTTGGACTGGTTTTTACACATATTTAAGAACTAAAAAATTAGAAGCACTAATGACATATATTAGTTTCGTAATAGTCCTAAAAACAATCCTATATAAGCTCTAAAATGTTGCCTTTCATGAGTTCTAAATTCTACATTTTATGAGTTTTACATTCTGCAATTTTCATGAGTTTTAATATGTTATGTTTCATGAGTCTATAATGTTATTTCATAATCTCATATTTTCAGAATTTCGAGCATACTTCAATCCTTACTGTTATAAGCAAAAATTCGTATATGAATAACATGACATTATAAACCTTATACTCTGATACCACATGTTATATAAGACTGTTTTAGAAGTCATAAATAGGATATAAACTAACATGTTATATAATGAATTGAAACATTTTTAACATGATTTCCAGGATGTTTATTCTTCATGCAATTACTACTTTTAATATGCTATATAGTTCTTGAATATATCTAAAATTATGACTTGAATGCTCCAAAATGCTACTCCTAAATGCTTCAAGAAATATCCCAGAATGCTCCCTTTATGTGTGCCCAGAATTATGAGAAAATCTGAAAAAGATGAATTTTGAAATTTCTCTTCCACCTTAGATATTTGTGTGTTATAAAGGTCAAAATTTCTCTTCCTTGAATATGAAAAAGTAAGAGGGTCGAAATTCCTTGGTCAATAATGCCCTAGTTTTGAGCCTCCACCATCCATCAAATGGCATAAAAATAGGAACCAACCCAATCTCTTAAGAATTAGTATTTATCACATGCCTAATTAAATATATGACTTATTAAGACCACATTAATGGAAAATACTTAATTTCAGATTTTAATATAATTCAAATTAAAATATTAATTTTCAACAATTTTATCTCTCTAATGTGGCTTTTACTTTAGGTTGGAAAATTCGAGATTACAATGTGGGGCCTGAGATAAGTTCAGAGTCTGTTGAATTGTGATTGGTTGGATTATAGGTGGATTACAGAAGTCTTTAGGTAGGTTGAGGTGTTGACACATTGCTTTTTCATTCAAGTTGGATTGTATTGGCCTAGTTTTTTGTTTAGTTTTTTTATGATTTATAATGGGCTAGCTTTGAATTAGTTATCATGGGCTTGAGGTTGGATAGATTTATTTTGTTTTGTTTTGTGTTTATGGTTTTTTGGGCAGAGTTGTGTAGTGTTGTATTAGGTTTGGGCTTGTTTGTATTTTATTGACTTTGGCTTTTTTTCTTAATTAATTCACATTTCACCAAAAAAAAATTAATGAAAGTAAGTTAACCCAAAATGTGAGTATAGTCTCAAAAATAAGGTGCAGCACACCAATTTTATTATATACTCATCAAGACCACTCTAAATAAAAATAACTCAGATTCAATTAGTGTGTGTGTGTGTGTGTGTATATATATATATATATATATATATATATATATATATATATATATATATATATATGTGTGTGTGTGTGTGTGTGTGTGTGTGTGTGATCAAAAGCATGAAAACTACCCTAAATATGAAATCTAGTTTCAAGAAAATAAAAAAAACATCCTTCATAGATAAACCCACAAATAATTCAAAATCAAAGAAGTTCAATAACTAATCCAACAAACCCTATCCAAAATTAATCAAAAAATGGAAAATAGGCTTACCAATTTAGAGCATAAAAAATGGAAGGGTTAAGTCGAAAATCTCCAAGCTAAATCGCCAACCCAATAAAATTCCAAATTGCATTGTTTGGAAAGAGAGGAGATAAAATAATGGATTAGAATGAAAAAGAAAGAATGCTATATACCATGTGTTTCACTAGAGTAAACAACTTTAATATTTGCATATCATTTTCTTCAGTTAAGGTTACCTTCATTGGTCACGATCCGATGCTCCAAAAACCTAAGGGTTCCTCTATAAGATTCGTCGAAAGAAGGTGAGTGGGCGGATAGAAAAGCGTAGTCGATGAACAACAAATTATAACTTCTCAATTTATCAACAAAAGACAAATCAAGGTATAACCAATGCATTTATTTACAATAAGATACATGGTTAAAAACATTTTGATTAGTTTTTAAGGTTTATGGTTCTACAACCTAATCTATATAAAGAATGAAGTAGCATTCATAGGCTTCTGACATATTTAAGAACAAAGTAAACATGAGTGGAGTTGAAAATATTTTTCAACTTCTAAAGTTAGGTTGTAAAATATTATTTAAATTGTAGTTGGGTTGTAAAAATATTTTCGTTAACTTCTAAAGTCGTGTTTGAGTGGAGTTGTATCGAAAATTTAAAGTCGGGTTGCTTCTAGACAACGCTTTATTGCAAAGCTATCATTTACCCAAGTGTGTCATTTCCTTTACTACAATTTTTTTATTGCTCCATAATTATTTAACTTGCATGAAGTTTTGCATATTTTGTTTACGAGCATAGAATGGTAATGTTCTAAAGTTATTATTATTTTTATCATACGTAGAGGTGCGCTTGTGTTATTTCAGCGTATTTGTGACTTTAGTTTAACACCATTATTTAGTGTCTTAATTTGTAAGAGTATTACTTAATTAACTAATTAATTGATTAATTAATCCTTTTTTCTCTACTATTTCCAGTGCCCAAGTCTAGATGTGAAATGAGGTGGGTTAGTGTCAGGTTGATAGACGAATGTAAAATTTACGTCAAATCTTGATGATGAATTCTCTAGCCAAAAGAATAAACGCTAATAAAAATAACATACATAAAATTAAATTCGGCACGTGGAATTTAGGAACACTAACTGGTAAGTGTAAAGAACATATGGATACCTTAAAATGGAGAAAAATCAACATGGCATGCCTACAACAAATTAAATGGAAGGATGAAAAGGCTAGAGAGATAGAAGAATTTATAAACTATTTTATTTAGGAGGGATAAATAATCGTAGAAATGGGGTAGGTATTGTTGTTGATCACTATATGAAAGATAAAGTGCTGGATATTAAAATATAGGGAGATAGATTAATGCACATGATAACATATTTTTATGAGGTGACTTAAAGGGACATATAGGAGTATAACGTGACGGTTATCCAAAGATACACGAAGGTTGTGGTTTTGGTAAGAGAAATGACGAAGGGGAAACTCTCTTAAAATTTGTTAAGGCATACGATCTAGCATTAACAAACACATTTTTTATAAATAGGGAAGAACATTTAAAAGCGAAGAGAGTAAAATTCAAATATGTTATTGCTTACTTAGAAGAGAAGAGACTTGAACACATGCAAAGACTGTAAAGTTATACCAGGTGAAATCTTAACAAATAAACATCGCCTATTAGTAATAGATTTAACCATTAAAGGATTTAAGTAACGAGAAGAGAAAATAGGTTGTCAAAATATAAAATGGAAGGATTTAAAAGGATTGTAAAGAGTTAGATTTTAGGCAGAAGTTCCTATTAAACATAAAGTGGAATTGGGACGACAATGTTAACAACATTTGGTCAAGAACAAAGAATGATATTGAGAAAATAGGTACGAAAATTTTAGGTGAGACTAAAGGAAAAAGCTTCATTGAAAAAGAGACTTAATGGTGGAATGAGGAAGTGCAAAAGATAATACAAAATAAATGAGTAAGTTTTAAAGAGTGGCAAAAGAGTAAAAATCAAGAAGATTTAGAAAGGTATAAGAAGATAAAAAGTCAAGTAAAAAATATTATTATAAATGCGCAACAAATTTAACTAGATCATATTTATAGTAAATTAAGTACCAAGAAAAGTGAAAAGGAGATATATAAATTGGCAAAGAATATATATAGAATGATAAGGGATATGGATCCAGTTAAGTGTATTAAAGACATAAATTGAAATATATTAATTAACGATAAAGAAATTCTAGATAGATGGGAAGAGTATTTTCAAGAATTATTGAATGATGAATATACCAAAAAAGATGTCGAGAACATAGAACCGAATATAGGGATATTATGTCCGATTACTGTAAACGAAGTAGATATATTGATACGAAAAATGGGAAGGAATAAGGCAGTTGGCCCGAATAAAATACCCATAGAGGTATGGAGGACCCTTGAAAGTATATGGGTAGAATGATTAACTTGTTTATTTAATAAAATTTTAAAAAAAGGAAACGTGTCAGATGAGTGGTGTAATACCCCGTAATTTTAAATGACTTTTAAAATGGGTTATATTTTAAATTAATGGATTAATTAGATTTTATTATTAATTAATTCATTCGGGATTTTATCCGGACGGTGGATATTAAAATGGATGATTCTGAATATTACTTAAAGGTATTTGGGTAATATATGAATGTGATGTCATTGATATGACTGTATGATTTAAATTCGATAATTTATATTTTTAGTCAGACGCGGTATGGGACGTGTCGGGACTAGTTTATTAAATTAAAAAGGAAATTTATTTTCTATCGATCTAATAGTCATTTCGACTGCGTCGTTGCGTCCGTAAGGTTCGAAATAGTCAGAAAAGTCTATTTGAATGTTAATTTTGAGTCTCGGGTCATTTGGGAATGAATAGACAACCCGAAAGGGCATTTTGGTCATTTTTCTAGGGGGGATGAATAGTGATTTTGGATTTGGAACTATTATAAGAATTGGTAGATTAAGTGTATGAGGGTTATTCATATCCTCTTCACAAATAAGAGCAGCCATCTTCCTAGAGAGAGTGTAAGAGTGCTTGGGAAGGGAAAAGCCAACTTGGGAAGGAGAAGAACAAGAACCAAGGTTCACCACCACCAACCACCACCGGAGTTTGACCGGAGAAGGGACAACCAACTGAGATCTACTACACCAAAGGATCGGACCTACAAGAAAGACAAGTGTTTGATAATGGCAATTTAAGTTTGTATATTGTCCATGTTAGAATAGTATGAAAAAAGAAGATTATTCATGTTTGGAAGTAATAATGGAATGATTAAATGGATTTCTGGAAACTGAAATGACATAGTAATTTAACTCATGTTTTAGGATGAATATAATCCACGAAATAGTCATGAATCTGTTGAAGAAACTATGAAAACCATTGATGTGTTCTTGAAGATGATATGTTGATAAATTTCTGGAAATAAGGAGATAAACATGCTTTTTAATCCAATCCCTTGATGATTCTAGGATGTTTAGAGTACTGGAAATCGTTCATATATGTTGGGATATAATGTAGTAATAATTATAACTCATTATGGAGGTTAATATGAAGGTTTGAATGAGTAAAAATGGTGAAACCCATAGTTGCTGAAATGCAGAAAAAAACCAGGCTTGGACCTGAGTGATCGATCGATCGACCCCTACATTCGATCGAACGACCTCCCCAGATTATGTAAAGTTGTTTCTTTTTAAATGTTGGTTCTTATCCCAAAACTTTCTTAGATCTTTGGTGATTATTATTTGTAGATTATGGGACCTAGAAAATATCAGTAAACCCTTGATAAGATTTGAATTAATTTGATTTGAATTCGAGTGATTTAAATGATGAAAATTATATTGAATGGAATTTCGGTTGCTAGATTCATTTGTTAAATTACAAATGGGGATGTATGAGGATTTAAGATAGGACCAGTAGGGGTGATTGAATATAACACCTGGGTATCCTTAAGTTTACAAGAGGGTTTAATCCTAAGTGAAAGAATATGGGTTTATAAGAGATTTGAAACTATCGGTTTTAACCTTAATTAAAAGGAGAACTAAACTCGTAGTAGTTCGGGAGAAATAATGTTATGGACCAGTAGGATATTAGTGATTTCTTACTGAATATAAGATGAGGAAAATCCTATTTGAATCTTGTGAGATGGGAGTTTAGAACATATTTGATTGAAAGAGGTTATGAGGTTATCCCGATCGCATAGTTAAAGTTTTCGGACCTCCTCGATCGACAAAGTTAAGTAGTAGTGTATTGGATGGGTTCCTTGTTTGGATTTAGCTTTGCGAGACGCTCCGCGCATGAACCTTAACGACGTCGGGAGTGGAGAGATGTTATAGGATGCGAGGATAATTAAATTATGAAGTAAACTTATGATATTTTAATACGTGGAATTAAAAAGAGATATAATGCTACGTGTGGGAAATATCTTAGGGTAGTGATAATTACCTTATTGATATTATATTATAGGTATGATAATACCTATTTGATTGATTGATGATTTATGTGTATGAAATACCTAGCTTCCTTGGTATCGGGGGGAGGTTTGCGCATGAGGGCAGTCATATCCTGATGAATCCATGGGATCTTTGATTTGTCGCTCGAGAACATAGGTCTATGAAAGACTTATCGGGGAGTTGATAAGTCCGCTGACTGTGTGTAAGTAGGTATGTGCGTGACCCATGGATACGAGAACTATGTTCGCCTCCAATTTGTTTGTTGTTGTTTGTGGTTCGTGGAATCTTATCGAACCTGTAGTCCCCTATTCGGCGACCTGCGATGATGGGACATGATAGCAGAGTAATGCATTGCACCACAGCTGCGATTCGGGGTGCCGTATTATATATGAATATATATATAATAGATTAAATGGTTACATGGATATATTGTGGTTAAATATATCTACGGTGATAATTGTAGATAGCGATGAATAGAAAAAGATAATTGAATTAAGTTAATGAATGTTTATGCTTATTGATTTGAAAAGCTTCACTCATGTTAATGAGAAACGATTCATGTTAATGAGTAATGATTCATGTTAATGAGAAACTAATCATATAAAGAAGAGATGTAAATGAATAATAATGTTACGTATGGTATGGGACATACGGGAATTATGATATGGGAATGGAATTTATAATATGGAGACTAGAAAAGAGGAACCATTAATTAGGAGGTTAATAGGAAATGTTAAGTGTGCACTCTAGTTGAGAGGTGAGAATTGCAAGTGATAGTTGGATCTAACATGTACATAATAAATGCTTTATGGCACTTGTTAAATACTTGTTGTTTTTACAATAATCTACACATTCGGGCTCTGACCCGTTTCCTTGCATATTTTCTCTTCTATTGTATCTCTATATCAGGTGTCCAGCAACATGGACGCCAACCATAGTGGATTGTGACGAGCTATGGAGCTATGGAATTTTTTCTTAGACGCTTATCATCTTTTTGATTCACAGTATTCTTACATAGGGCATGTCACCCAAAGGATTCAGTTATCTTTTCTGTCGGAGTTAAATACTATTGTATTTGTGTCTTTTTAATACATTTAACATTGTTGGGATTATTGTAAAGGATTTATATTATTTGGGAATGTTTATTCCAGTTGCATTTAAATTCTTTTGAGTTATTTATCGTGTTATCTGTGTTGTAGAATAAATGTGTTATGTTATTCTTAAACTGGAAATGGATTTTGTTAAATTAAAATTTGAAAAGTTTTTAACACCAGCTTAATTGAGTTTTTGGGTGAGTTGTAAATGTTTTCGACAGTGATGCTAATAATGTGCCAACTGTATATTCTGTTTTAATTTGGTATGGGACTAGCCACCCGGTATTTAATTAGGCGGGGTGTTACAGGTAGTATCAGAGCATCAGGTTCTAGTGTCCTTTAGGATCTATACGGCTTATTGTGTCTTCAGCTTAGCGTTCTTTGATGTAGAGCCCTATGAGTAGGATTATGGCTTTTCTATTTATGCTTATGATCTTCAGCTAGTTTGAGATATCAAATATTGATAGTGTTCTCTCGTTTCAGATGCCTCCTCGACGTGCACCTCAGCCCGCCCCAGCTCAGGGTACAATGACTGCAGCCGAAGTTGCTGCAATTGTCGCTCAGTCAGTCAATGTTGCTGTAGCTGCTGTTCAGCAGGCTTCCGCACCGGCACCGGTTGTGCCACTGGCTCAAGGGCAAGTGTTTCCTACTGCATGGGAACGAGCGAGGGATGCCTTTCAGAAATCGCACCCACCTGAGTTTCAGGGAGGATCAGATGTTGTGACTGCTAGACAATGGAAGAAAGATATCCAACGGCACTTGAGAATGATCGAATAATCTGAGGTTCAACGTCAAATACTAGCCACATTCAAGCTAGTAGGGGCAGCTTTGCAATGGTGGGAAGCTACGACCACTATGGAGGAGAGGGACACAATGACTATCCAAGACTTTTGGATACGATTTGATGGGAAGTGTTTTCCTTCTGCCATCCAGACAGAGATGAGGCGGAAGCTACTTGATTTGAAACAGGGAGAGAAAACTGTGGCGGAATATGAGGAAGAGTTTACGAGATTAACTAATTTGGTACCAGCTGAATGACCTACTGAGGAGAGGAGAGTCCTAATGTTCACTGATGGGTTGAACTATAAAATTCGCCAACATTTATTGGAAAATCTTTCACTACGTACGTATGCAGATGTTCTTAATGCTGCAATGCTCCACTGCCAAGATAACCGCTTCCATAATCAGGGTGTCAAGCGGGGGTTTGGGTCAGGCCTGCAAGGCAAGACTATTGGGGGCAGTTCTAGTGGGACTTAGCCAGGGCAGAGTCATCAGCGTCAGAGTGAGCAGGGTTCCCAGAGAGGGGACTATGCTAAGCGTTTGCGATCTGGAGATTCTCGATTTGACGATAGAGGTGTTGGGCAAGGACAACTGGGCCATTAGGGCCAGAAACAGGCTCATCAGGGCCAAGGGAAGGGAGGTAATGGCCAGTAGGTTCGGGGTCAACAGGGGCAAGGTGGTGGAAAGTTTGCGTGAAAATGTTTCGTGTGTGGCAAGTATGGCCATAAACGTTAAGATTGCCCTGAGAAAGAAAAATTCCCTCAGCAAAAACATGCTCGACAGGAGCCACAGGTAACAGTGTTTCCACCAACTGCTCTTCTAACTCCAGCTCCGGTGCTAGCACTACCTCCCATTCTAGCAGCACCCGCGCAGCAGGGTCATTACGGGCGTGTATATAACGTCCATCAGGCAGTAAATCAACAACAACCACCTGCGAATGAGGGTATGTTTTCTATCTAAGGATTATGAATCGTATATTAATTTTGTTATGATTAATGTTGTGTGGGCAAAAGGGTTGCTAAACTTAGCCTATAGCACTGTTAATTATGTAGACTCACTGAGGGGTGTGGGACACCTTTATATTACATGTTATCACGTGGGTTTGATTTGTATCATGGGATTACTTACCTTGAGCATGTCCGAGTGTGATTTGACTATCGGCGTGCATTGACTTGTGGTATATGAGAGCATATGTCTGCATCTTGTCTTCTTTAAAAGAGTAGATGCGTAGACCCTATTTGAAATTGATAAAAACGAAATTTTTGTTTTAAAATCGATAAACCTGATATTTTTTTCAACCAAAAATTTTATATATTATTGACTAAGGACCTTAGGAGTTTCGATGACCGATTACTTTAGGAAGTAGTGTATCGGGGTGGTTCCATGTTTGGATTTCGCTTGTGAGACACCCCACGCATGAAACTAATAACCGTTGGGAGTCGAAATAAGTTAGGTCTTTGGGAAACGAGTTTATAACCTTTGCAAAAACTTTTAATATTGAAAGCGGTACGAGAGGGTGTATGGGCGCCCTGGATGATTGGATTGTAGTATTTTTCATAATTGTGAAAAAGGTAAGTAAATTGAGACTTCATGATTTATTTGTTCAATACGAGAGGATCATTTTTCCTAAAGTTTATCACGAGGACGGTATAGGGAAGCTTAGGTAAAGTTTAAAAATTCAATTCAGTTGAAACTATATGGTGAGGCTTGGCGTATAACATCGATAGGGATTTTGTTAATGTACTGTATGGGCGGTACATCTTGGATTTCTTGCGATGTGAGATTTATACTCGGAGTTGACCTTACCGGTATGACTTCTATTCCTGAATTTCGGGATGAAATTCTGTTATAAGGGGGGAAGTATGTAATACCCCATAATTTTAAATGACTTTTAAAAAGGGTTATATTTTAAATTAATGGATTAATTAGATTTTATTATTAATTAATTCATTCGGGATTTTATCCGGACGGTGGATATTAAAATGGATGATTCTGAATATTACTTAAAGGTATTTAGGTAATATATGAATGTGATGTCATTGATATGACTGTATGATATAAATTCGATAATTTATATTTTTAGTCAGACGCTGTATGGGACGTGTCGAGCCTAGTCTATTAAATTAAAAAGGAAATTCATTTTCTATAGATCTAATAGTCATTTCGACTGCGTCGTTGCATCCGAAAGGTTCTAAATAGTCAGAAAAGTCTATTTGGATGTTAATTTTGAGTCTCGGGTCATTTGGGAATGAATAGACAACCCGAAAGGGCATTTTGGTCATTTTTCTAGGGAGGATGAATAGTGATTTCGGATTTGGAACTATTATAAGTATTGGTAGATTAATGTATGGGGGTTATTCATCTCCTCTTCACAAATAAGAGCAGACATCTTCCTAGAGAGAGTGTAAGAGTGCTTGGGAAGGCAAAAGCCAACTTGGGAAGGAGAAGAACAAGAACAAAGGTTCACCACCACCAACCACCACCGGAGTTTGACCGGAGAAGGGACAACCAACTGAGATATACTACACCAAAGGATCAGACCTACAATAAAGGCAAGTGTTTGATAATGGCAATTTAAGTTTGTATATTGTCCATGTTAGAATAGTATGAAAAGAGAAGATTATTCATGTTTGGAAGAAATAATGGAATGATTAAATGGATTTCTGGAAACTGAAGTGATATAGAAATTTAACTCATGTTTTAGGATGAATATAATCCACGAAATAGTCATGAATCTGTTGAAGAAACTATGAAAACCATTGATGTGTTCTTGAAGATGATATGTTGATAAATTTTTGGAAATAAGGAGATAAACATGCTTTTTAATCCAATCCCTTGATGATTCTAGGATGTTTAGAGTACTGGAAATCGTTCATATATGTTGACGTATCATGTAGTAATAATTATAACTCATTTTGGAGGTTAATATAAAGGTTTGAATGAGTAAAAATGGTGAAACCCGTAGTTGCTGAAATGCAGAAAAAAACCAGGCTTGGACCTGAGTGATCGATCGATCGACCCCTACATTCGATCGATCGACCTCCCCAGATTGTGTAAAGTTGTTTCTTTTTAAATGTTGATTCTTATCCCAAAACTTTTGTGGATCTTTGGTGATTATTATTTGGAGATTATGGGACCTAAAAAATATCAGTAAACCCTTGATAAGATTTGAATTAATTTGATTTGGATTCGAGTGATTTAAATGATGAAAATTATATTGAATGGAATTTCGGTTGCTAGATTCATTTGTTAAATTACAAATGGGGATGTATGAGGATTTAAGATAGGACCAGTAGGGGTGATTGAATATAACACCTGGGTATCCTTAAGTTTACAAGAGGGTTTAATCCTAAGTGAAAGAATATGGGTTTATAAGAGATTTGAAACTATCGGTTTTAACCTTAATTAAAAGGAGAACTAAACTCGTAGTAGATCGGGAGAAATAATGTTATGGACCAGTAGGATATTAGTGATTTCTTACTGAATATAAGATGAGGAAAATCCTATTTGAATCTTGTGAGATGGGAGTTTAGAACACATTTGATTGAAAGAGGGTATGAGGTTATCCCGATCGCATAGTTAAAGTTTTCGGACCTCCTCGATCGACAAAGTTAAGTAGTAGTGTATTGGAGGGGTTCCTTGTTTGGATTTCGCTTTGCGAGACGCTCCGCGCATGAACCTTAACGACGTCGGGAGTGGAGAGATGTTATAGGATGCGAGGATAATTAAATTATGAAGTAAAGTTATGATATTTTAATACGTGGAATTTAAAAGAGATATAACGCTACGTATGGGAAATATCTTAGGGTAGTGATAATTACCTTATTGATATTATATTATAGGTATGATAATACCTATTTGATTGATTGATGATTTATGTGTATGACATACCTAGCTTACTTGCTATCGGGGGGTGGTTTGCGCGTGAGGGCAGTCATATCCTGATGAATCCATGGGATCTTTGATTTGTCGCTCGAGAACATAGGTCTATGAAAGACTTATCGGGGAGTTGATAAGTCCGCTGACTGTGGGTACGTAGGTATGTGCGTGACCCATGGATACGAGAACTATGTTCTCCTCCAATTTGTTTGTTGTTGTTTGTGGTTCGTGGAATCTTACCGAACCTGTAGTCCCCTATTCGACGACCTGCGATGATGGGACATGATAGCAGAGTAACGCATTACACCACAGCTGTGATTCGGGGTGCTGTATTATATATGAATATATATATAATTAATTAAATGGTTACATGGATATATTTTGGTTAAATCTATCTACGGTGATAATTGTAGATAACGGTGAATAGAGAAAGATAATGGAATTAAGTTAATGAATGTTTATGCTTATAGAATTGAAAAGCTTCACTCATGTTAATGAGAAACGATTCATATTAATGAGTAATGATTCATGTTAATGAGAAACTAATCATATAAAGAAGAGATGTAAATGAATAATAATGTGACGTATGGTATGGGACATACGGGGATTATGATATGGGAATGGAATTTATAATATGGAGACTAGAAAAGAGGAACCATTAACAAGGAGGTTAATAGGAAATGTTAAGTGTGCACTATAGTTGAGAGGTGAGAATTGCAAGTGAGAGTTGGATCTAACATGTACGTAATAAATACTTTATTGCACTTGTTAAATACTTGCTGTTTTTAAAATAATCTACACATTCGGGCTCTGACCCGTTTCCTTGCATATTTTCTCTTCTATTGTATCTCTATATCAGGTGCCAGCAACAGGGACGCCAACCATAGTGGATTGTGACGAGCTATGGAGCTATGGAAGTTTTGCTTAGACGCTTATCATCTTTTTGATTCACAGTATTCTTATATAGGGCATGTCGCCCAAAGGATTCAGTTATCTTTTCTGTCGGAGTTAAATACTATTTTATTTGTGTCCTTTTAATACATTTAACATTGTTGGGATTATTGTAAAGGATTTATATTATTTGGGAATGTTTATTCCAGTTGCATTTAAATTCTTTTGAGTTATTTATTGTGTTATCTATGTTTTAGATTAAATGTGTTGTGTTATTCTTAAACTGGAAATGGATTTTGTTAAATTAAAATTTGGAAAGTTTTTAACACCAGCTTAATTGAGTTTTTGGGTGTGTTGTAAATGTTTTCGACAGTGATGCTAAGATTGTGCCAACTGTATATTCTGTTTTAATTTTGTATGGGACTGGCCACCCGGTATTTAATTAGGCGGGGTGTTACAGGTGGTATCAGAGCATCAGGTTCTAGTGTCCTTTAGGACCTGTATGGCTTATTGTGTCTTCAGCTTAGCGTTCTTTGATGTAGAGCCCTATGAGTAGGATTATTGCTTTTCTATTTACGCTTACGAGCTTCAGCTAGTTTGAGATATCAAATACTGATAGTGTTCTCTCGTTTCAGATGCCTCCTCGACGTGCACCTCAGCCCACCCCAGCTCAGGGTACAGTGACTGCAGCCGAAGTTGCTGCAATTGTCGCTCAGACAGTCAATGCTGCTGTAGCTGCTGTTCAACAGGCTTTCGCACCGGCACCGATTGTACCACCCGCTCAAGGGAAAGTGTTTCCTACTGCATGGGAACGAGCGAGGGATGCCTTTCAGAAAGCGCACCCACCTGAGTTTCAGGGAGGATCAGATGTTGTGACTTCTAGCCAATGGAAGAAAGATATCCAATGCCACTTGAGAATGATCGAATGCACTGAGGTTCAACGTCAAATACTAGCCACATTCAAGCTAGTAGGGGCAGCTTTGCAATGGTGGGAAGCTACGACCACTATGGAGGAGAGGGACACAATGACTATCCAAGACTTTTGGATACGGTTTGATGGGAAGTATTTTCCTTCTGCCATCCAGACAGAGATGAGGCGGAAGCTACTTGATTTGAAATAGGGAGAGAAAACTGTGGCGGAATATGAGGAAGAGTTTACGAGATTAACTAATTTGGTACCAGCTGAAGTACCTATTGAGGAGAGGAGAGTCCTAATGTTCACTGATGGGTTGAACTATAAAATTCGCCAACATTTATTGGGAAATCTTTCACTACGTACGTATGCAGATGTTCTTAATGCTGCACTGCTCCACTGCCAAGATAACCGCTTCCATAATCAGGGTGTCAAGCGGGGGTTTAGGTCAGGCCTGCAAGGCAAGACTATTGGGGGCAGTTCTAGTGGGACTTAGCCAGGGCAGAGTCATCAGCGTCTGAGTGAGAAGGGTTCCTAGACAGGGGACTATGCTAAGCATTTGCGATCTGGAGATTCTCGATTTGAGGATAGAGGTGTTGGGCGAGGACAACAGGGCCATCAGGGCCAGAAACAGGCTCATCAGGGCCAAGGGAAGGGAGGTAATGGCCAGTAGGTTCGGGGTCAATAGGCGCAAGGTGGTGGAAAGTTTGCGGGAAAATGTTTCGTGTGTGGAAAGTATGGCCATAAACGTTAAGATTGTCCTGAGAAAGACATATTCCCTCAGCAACAACATGCTCGACAGGAGCCACAGGTACCAGTGTTTCCACCAGCTGTTCTTCCAGCTCCAGCTCTGGTTCTAGCACTACCTCCCATTCCAGCAGCACCCGAGTAGAAGGGTCAGTACGGGCGTGTATATAACGTCCATCAGGCAGTAAATCAACAACCACCACCCGCGAATGAGGGTATGTTTTATATCTAAGGATTATGAATCGTATATTGATTTTGTTATGATTAATGTTGTGTGGGCAAAAGGGTTGCTAAACTTAGCCTATAGCACTGTTAATTATGTAGACTCACTGAGGGGTGTGGGACACCTGTATATTACATGTTATCACGTGGGTTTGATTTTTATCATGGGATTACTTACCTTGAGCATGTCCGAGTGTGATTTGACTATCGGCGTGCATTGACTTGTGGTATATGAGAGCATATGTCTGCATCTTATCTTCTATAAAAGAGTAGATGCGTAGACCCTATTTGAAATCGATAAAAACCAAATTTTTGTGTTAAAATCGATAAACTTGATATTTTTTTCAACCAAAATTTTTATATATTATTGACTAAGGACCTTAGGAGTTTCGATGACCGACTACTTTAGGAAGTGGTGTATCGGGGTGGTTCCTTGTTTGGATTTCGCTTGCGAGACACCCCACGCATGAAACTAATAACCGTTGGGAGTTGAAATAAGTTAGGTCTTTGGGAAACGATTTTATAACCTTTGCGAAAACTTTTAATATTGAAAGCGGTACGAGAGGGTGTATGGGCACCCTGGATGATTGGATTGTAGTATTTTTCATAATTGTGAAAAAGGTAAGTAAATTGAGACTTCAGGATTTATTTGTTCAATACGAGAGGATCATTTTTCCTAAAGTTTATCACGAGGACGGTATAGGGAAGCTTAGGTAAAGTTTAAAAATTCAATTCAGTTGAAACTATATGGTGAGGCTTGGCGTATAACATCGATATGGATTTTGTTAATGTACTGTATGGGCGTTACATCTTGGATTTCTTGCGATGTGAGATTTATACTCGGAGTTGACCTTATCGGTATGACTTATATTCCTAAATTTCGGGACGAAATTCTGTTATAAGGGGGGAAGTATGTAATACCCCGTAATTTTAAATGACTTTTAAAATGGGTTATATTTTAAATTAATGGATTAATTAGATTTTATTATTAATTAATTCATTCGAGATTTTATCCGGACGGTGGATATTAAAATTGATGATTCTGAATATTACTTAAAGGTATTTAGGTAATATATGAATGTGATGTCACTGATATGACTGTATGATTTAAATTCGATAATTTATATTTTTAGTCAGACGTGGTATGGGATGTGTCGGGACTAGTTTATTAAATTAAAAAGGAAATTTATTTTCTATCGATCTAATAGTCATTTCGACTGCGTTGTTGCGTATGGAAGGTTCGAAATAGTTAGAAAAGTCTATTTGGATGTTAATTTTGAGTCTCGGGTCATTTGGGAATGAATAGACAACCCGAAAGGGCATTTTGGTCATTTTTCTAGGGGGGATGAATAGTGATTTCGGATTTGGAACTATTATAAGTATTGGTAGATTAAGTGTATGGGGGTTATTCATCTCCTCTTCACAAATAAGATCAGCCATCTTCCTAGAGAGAGTGTAAGAGTGCTTGGGAAGGGAAAAGCCAACTTGGGAAGGAGAAGAACAAGAACCAAGGTTCACCACCACCAACCACCACCGGAGTTTGACCGGAGAAGGGACAACCAATTGAGATCTACTACACCAAAGGATCAGACCTACAAGAAAGGCAAGTGTTTGATAATGGCAATTTAAGTTTGTATATTGTCCATGTTAAAATAATATGAAAAGAGAAGATTATTCATGTTTGGAAGAAATAATGGAATGATTAAATGGATTTCTGGAAACTGAAATGATATAGGAATTTAACTCATGTTTTAGGATGAATATAATCCACGAAATAGTCATGAATCTGTTGAAGAAACTATGAAAACCATTGATGTGTTCTAGAAGATGATATGTTGATAAATTTCTGGAAATAAGGAGATAAACATACTTTTTAATCCAATCCCTTGATGATTCTAGGATGTTTAGAGTACTGGAAATCGTTCATATATGTTGGCATATCATGTAGTAATAATTATAACTCATTTTGGAGGTTAATATGAAGGTTTGAATGAGTAAAAATGGTGAAACCCGTAGTTGCTGAAATGCAGAAAAAACCAGGCTTGGACCTGAGTGATCGATCGATCGACCCCTACATTCGATCGATCGACCTCCCCAGATTATGTAAAGTTGTTTCTTTTTAAATGTTGATTCTTATCCCAAACCTTTTGTGGATCTTTGGTGATTATTATTTGGAGATTATGGGACCTAGAAAATATCAGTAAACCCTTGATAAGATTTGAATTAATTTGATTTGGATTCGAGTGAGTTAAATGATGAAAATTATATTGAATGGAATTTCGGTTGCTAGATTCATTTGTTAAATTTCAAATGGGTATGTATGAGGATTTAATATAGGACCAGTAGGGGTGATTGAATATAACACCTGGGTATCCTTAAGTTTACAAGAGGGTTTAATCCTAAGTGAAAGAATATGGGTTTATAAGAGATTTAAAACTATCGGTTTTAACCTTAATTAAAAGGAGAACTAAACTCGTAGTAGTTCGGGAGAAATAATGTTATGGAACAGTATGATATTAGTGATTTCTTACTGAATATAAGATGAGGAAAATCCTATTTGAATATTGTGAGATGGGAGTTTAGAACACATTTTATTAAAAGAGGGTATGAGGTTATCCCGATCGCATAGTTAAAGTTTTCGGACCTCCTCGATCGACAAAGTTAAGTAGTATTGTATTGGAGGGGTTCCTTGTTTGGATTTCGCTTTGCGAGACGCTTCGCGCATGAACCTTAACGACGTCGGGAGTGGAGAGATGTTATAGGATGCGAGGATAATTAAATTATGAAGTAAAGTTCTGATATTTTAATACGTGGAATTTAAAAGAGATATAATGCTACGTATGGGAAATATCTTAGGGTAGTGATAATTAACTTATTGATATTATATTATAGGTATGATAATACCTATTTGATTGATTGATGATTTATGTGTATGACATACCTAGCTTACTTGCTATCGGGGGGAGGTTTGCGCGTGAGGGCAGTCATATCCTGATGAATCCATGGGATCTTTGATTTGTCGCTCGAGAACATAGGTCAATGAAAGACTTATCGGGGAGTTGATAAGTCCGCTGACTGTGGGTACGTAGGTATGTGCGTGACCCATGGATACGAGAACTATGTTCGCCTCCAATTTGTTTGTTGTTGTTTGTGGTTCGTGGAATCTTACCGAACCTGTAGTCCCCTATTCGGCGACCTGCGATGATGGGACATGATAGTAGAGTAATGCATTTCACCACAGCTGTGATTCGAGGTGCCGTATTATATATGAATATATATATAATAGATTAAATGGTTACATGGATATATTGTGGTTAAATCTATCTACGGTGGTAATTGTAGATAACGGTGAATAAAGAAAGATAATGGAATTAAGTTAATGAATGTTTATGCTTATAGAATTGAAAAGCTTCACTCATGTTAATGAGAAACGATTCATATTAATGAGTAATGATTCACTTTAATGAGAAACTAATCATATAAAGAAGAGATGTAAATGAATAATAATGTGACGTATGGTATGGGACATACGGGGATTATGATATGGGAATGAAATTTATAATATGGAGACTAGAAAAGGGAAACCATTAACTAGGAGGTTAATAGGAAACGTTAAGTGTGCACTCTAGTTGAGAGGTGAAAATTGCAAGTGAGAGTTGGATCTAACATGTACATAATAAATGCTTTATTGCACTTGTTAAATACTTGCTGTTTTTAAAATAATCTACACATTCGGCCTCTGACCCGTTTCCTTGCATATTTTCTCTTCTATTGTATCTATATATCAGGTGTCCAGCAATAGGGACGCCAACCATAGTGGATTGTGACGAGCTATGGAGCTATGGAAGTTTTGCTTAGACGCTTATCATCTTTTTGATTCACAGTATTCTTACATAGGGCATGTCGCCCAAAGGATTCAGTTATCTTTTCTGTCGGAGTTAAATACTATTGTATTTGTGTCTTTTTAATACATTTAACATTGTTGGGATTATTGTAAAGGATTTATATTATTTGGGAATGTTTATTCCAGTTGCATTTAAATTCTTTTGAGTTATTTATCGTGTTATCTGTGTTGTAGAATAAATGTGTTATGTTATTCTTAAACTGGAAATGGATTTTGTTAAATTAAAATTTGAAAAGTTTTTAACACCAGCTTAATTGAGTTTTTGGGTGAGTTGTAAATGTTTTCGACAGTGATGCTAAGAATGTGCCAACTGTATATTCTGTTTTAATTTGGTATGGGACTGGCCACCCGGTATTTAATTAGGCGGGGTGTTACAAGTGGTGGAAAAGCACCATAATACCTTTGTATGAAAATAAAGAGGTATACAAAACTACGGTAATTATAGAGGAATCAAACTAATGAATCACACTATGAAATTATGGGAGAAGGTTATAGATCAAAGATTAAGAAATGGGTCAACTATTTCAGACAACCGATTTGGGTTTATGCCTAGGCGATACACCACATAACTTATTTACTTATTAAGACAGTTAATGGAGAAATGTAGAAGTAAGAGTAAAAATTTACACATTGTCTTTATATATCTATAAAAGGCATATGATAGAGTACCTAAGGACATAATATGGTGGGCTTTAAGGAGGAAAATAATCCCTATGAGTTATATTAAAGTTATTGAAGATATTTATGATAACACAAAGATTAGAGTAAGAACTATTTATGGAGAAACTAATGATTTCATGATTAAAGTGGGTCTAAATTAAGGATCGACCTGAAGTTCTTACTTATTTGCCATAATGTTGGATGAGATTACTAAGAACATACAAGACGATGTCCTATGGTATATGTTGTTTATGGATGATATAGTTTTAGTAGACACTTCAAATGAGGCCTTAGCGATGAGAGTAGATACTTGGAGAAATTCCTTAGAGTCTAAGGGGCTAAAAATAAGTAAAAATAAAACTGAATTTATATAATGTAAATTTAATAATGAGGCGTCTGATAGCATAATGTTAAAGACTGAAGAAAGAGTGATAATACCAAACTAATAAATTTCGTTATTTAGGTCCAGTGATACAAATGAATGGGGATATTGATGAGGATGTTACAAGTAAAATATCAACTCTTTGGATGAAATGGAGACAAGCAAGTGGAGTGTTATGCGACAAAAGGATAACTAATAAATTAAAAAAAAATTATAAAACAGTTGTTAGACCAGCGACTCTTTATGGAGAGAAATGTTGGGCTTTAAAGAAAAAAAATGAACAAAATCAAAATGTTATTGAGATGAGAATGCTCTAATGGATGATAGGATTTACTAGAAAGGAGAAGATTAAAAACCATTATATGAGATAAACGTTAGGAGTATCTCTCATTAGCGATAAATTAAGAGAAAGTAGACTTAGATGGTACGGACATGTGTTGCGTAGACCAATAGATGCACCTATAAGACGAGGAAGACTATTGAAAGTAGATGGTAAAAGACAAAGGGGTCGCCCTAAGCTATCGTGGGTTGAAATTATTAGGAAAGATCTCAAGGCATTAAACTTGAATGATAATATTGCTTATAATAGATTAGAATGGAGAAGGAGAAACCATGTGGCCGACCCCATGTGATGAGATTAAGGCAAGGATGATGATGATGATGAAGAAGCATAAGTCAACTCACTTCACTATATCTTTTTATTTATGAAATGCTCAAGAATATAAACTGTGTAAAGTGCATAGAGTAATGACCGATACTCTATATTGATCATGCTTAATAATTCTAAGACTTTAGAGGTATTAAATTATAAATCGAGAGTATATAATCATAAACAAAATCGAGATGCGAATATTATATATAAGTGTTCGTACATTAAATTAGCAATTGGGAAAATGACATACAAGAATATAAATGTTTTGTACCAAGATTTAAAATGAACGATGATATGTATAAACTATTATCACTTAGAGCAAGATGCATTGATGAATGAGATAAAAATTATACGAGTCCTGGGTACATCAAGGCACTACTCTATCTAGTGGACATTGAGGGAGACGACGTGGGAGACATTATGGTGTATTTTTCTATTATACACAAGATATATTTCCTAATCCATATTTGACTCGCATAAGGCGTCTTGGGTTTGGGCTGAAGGTTGGCATATTTTGATTATCTTTTACCTTCTTGTTGTAAAAAGGATTCGTATGTTTTCCTATCTTATTTAGTTTATTATTCATTAAATTCCTATACTTCCTAGAATTTTGTAAAGGGCTTGCTGAATTAAGCAAAGTGTAAAATTTGTGTAAAGAACCAAATCTATAGCAATGGTCACGTTTATAATTTCTTAATTTAGTCATATGAGAATTCACTATAGGAACAAATCATCAAATGTTGAATTTTCTTCAACTTGAAATAAAATATTTGAAATGACATTTCTTATGAAAATAAGATCAAACATTATGTTTTTAGGTCTTCCTTAAATTGAATGGTTGATATTCATTCACAAAATGGAAGGTAAAACTTTGTTCTCCTTCAAATGATCAACAACATGTTGGATTTTTTTGAGAACATTCTCAAATTGTGTTGTTTCATTTTACGATGAAACTTTGACACAAATCGTTTCACCTCTAGGATATTTTTGTTTTCAAGAATCCAAGTCCTTTCAATATGTTAATTTTCTGTAAAAGTTTAACATTTGATTATTTATGACTTTGAAACTCTTTTTTGAAATTATACAAAGACATGGTCAAATCATATCCTTTTTTCCAAGATGGACTTACAACCATCCTCTCTTCTGGCAATTTTCAAATCTTTTTATCAAATCATCAAAATAAATCTAGGAATTAATCAAAACAAAAATCAATGGACTTAATCCTTGGAAGAGGGAATGTCTAGGTGTTTATAAGGCTTGAAAAAATACATTTTTCTTTCTTTAAAATATAAGCTCATTTGAAATTTTAATTTTCTCATTTTAGTGGGTTTGATGTTTTTAAGTAAAATGTTCCTTTCAATGGATAACTAAGAATATGTATGATATTTATTATTCTCCATATAACTTTCTTCTCGAGATTTTTTCAATTGGGACTTTAAAATCACATTTGATTTCAATAACCTATTAAAATCTTTAAAAAGTTCATCATATGAAGCTTTAAATTCTCTTATTCCCTTTCACTATTTTCCATATAAGTCATTCGATCATTATAAAGAGATTAATTTACAATATCAAATGGGATCATAAGTCTGGTAAAAGCATGACTATCA
The DNA here is from genome assembly GCA_949130495.1 of Sambucus nigra. Lineage (NCBI taxonomy): Eukaryota > Viridiplantae > Streptophyta > Magnoliopsida > Dipsacales > Adoxaceae > Sambucus > Sambucus nigra. The sequence continues at coordinate 641,899,935 of OX422208.1, read as the reverse complement.
TAAGGACCAATCAAAACACGAATTTGAGCACACATGGTCAACTAAATTTCAACACGCAACAAGATCTTCATATAAATGATTAAACTACAATAATGGGGAATAACTCTTATACCAGTTGAGAGGATGTGTTAATGGACTTTGCCAACCCAAACAATCCATTTACACAAGTTTAAAAGGGGTTTTCAATTTATGAAACTTTAATTTTAGTATGGCAAAACAAATGAGATATATTCATTTAAATCCTTTACTTTAAACCTATGGTGTAATTCCCAAAGGATGTGAATGGTGTCAGGATGATGTTCGGTGAATGATTTTTCAATATCTAGCTTTTCATAAGAACTTCATGGACTAGACTTAAAGAATGTTTTGGTTAAACAACAAAAGAAAATCCGACATGTGGTCACATGCGTATATTATACTCTTGCATAGTGATTTAGTTAATTTGAGTACAGAAGTCTCTAAACATGAATCCTTGCTAGATAAATCGTGGGAAATAAATCATTCATTTTTTAAAAATATTTAATACAAGAATTCAAATCTGGAAACGTATTTTGCATAAATCATAGGGCAACCCCCTCTCATTTGTTAAGGTTTAATTAAAAGAGAGGTAGTTGTTGAAAACTTTTTTAGATGGAAAATTTCCATGTGACATTTCTGAGGTTGATGAAACTTTCCATTAATTTTTGAATCTAAAACGAGTAAGTTGCCTAATGAAGTTACTTTACCTAAAAAGAAGAGTTAAAGGACAAGAAATATTATAAATGGAATAACTGTCCGTCGCATTCAACTAATGCTCATTATTTTTCAAGATAAGATATAATACTTAACATGGTAAAAAGACTTGGATTCCTAAACTAATAGTCCAGCATAATAGGAATTAATAAGAATCGTGTATCATTTTTTAGTGAAACTAACATAGATGTACGAGACATAAACACGAAGGATTGTGACATTGACACGACAAGGAGGGGAAAAAAGGAGATATACCAAATCGGATTCCTAAATCTAAAAATATGGGAGGAACGTGTCATGTATGTGGGAGACCTTATGTTTCATAAATAAAGCAAAGTTTGAATTTAAAAGGTTCAAACTTTTTCCCAATGTCGAAATTCTATCAAGATTTTTTGGTATTGAAGTTTAGAAAATATACACCAATGATCTAAGATTCATTATGTTTTATAAATAAAACAAAGCTTGATATCTAGAGAATTAGATTTAGGGTTTGATCACCATACCTTTGCGGATCTTCTAGATGATTAAATAAATGAGACAAGACTCGATGAATAAAATGTAAAACCATCCTAGATCGTCTGGTATATAATTCAACAAAGAAACTGCTACATGTGGACACCGATCTTGAGAAGGATTTTAAAGAACCTTGAGATAATATCATCTCCTTATTCTTCTCCCCCTCTCCCTCACGAATTTTATTTATCTTCTACCAAGATCAAGACACCCCTATCTCATTTTTGTCATGTATGAGGGAACTCCTCCTCATGTTCCTTTATATAAGATCATGAGTCTAGCTAAAGACCTTTTCGAAAATTTGAAAGAGTTAGGGTTTACTTCTATAATTAGGACTACATTGGGGACCTAAGGCAAGTAATTAAACTGGCTTCCAAACTAGAAATATGAAATCCCAAATTAACCTCCGTAATTTATTTCCTTTTCTATTTAGTTGTAATTAATTCCAATAAATAATTACAACTGCACTATAATTTCATTATCTGAAAATCAATCAAATAAAGAGGTCTTATTTCAAATTTGGATAACACATAATATGATACCCCGCGTTAAGTTACCAATACCCACTTAATGAAATTTAATTTATCGTTAATCGAATTTCACTAATATCTTATATTTCTTAATTCTCAAACTTAACTTATTTGATACTCTACCGAATTATAAAATAATCCACTTATCAGATTTATTGGTAGAATCAAGACTTATAAGTTTATCAAAGGGGTATTAAAATTCAAAATATCTATCCTAGATGTGAATTCCTCCAGGACAAGATCTCAAACATATTCACATACTGACTGCCCAACTCAAAGGACCCATCAGCAAATAAAAAGAATGACTATGTGAATATTTTGATCCTTATATCCCTCGAGATAAGAATCTATGAACCCTTTGCAAATCCCGAGATTTTGTAAGTTTAATTTAGTCAACACCTAGACTAGAATTTCACATTTAATCATGTCTAATACACTCTTGGTGTACCCTATAATATTCCTTTAACTATCAAATAAGTTTTCGAACCATCGGACAGGTTCCCGTAGTCAAGATATTGTGATTTTTCAATCATATTAGAACCACAATTCTGATCTTCAGTCATTGAGCCTAACTCAATTCACCCAAATTAATACTAAGTATAATTGATCGATATATACAATATATTTATAAATAAATATAAGGCATTCCCACAAACATGATCAGTATTTCAAATGATCTTGGGACAATCTTTTATTAATAAATAATAAACATCATAAAATAAAGTTTTAAAAATAAAATCCAACAAAATGTCCACTTGAGGATGAATCAATAATTTCCCATACTGCACCATTTATGGCGAACATTGGCAAAGGACATTTTAGAGGTCATGTATACCAAAATGCATTCTCATAAATTCCCCATTCCATCCTCTTGAGCCATGCCTTTCTACTCGGGTTGTATAAACCAGGAGTAAAATCTAACCAAATCCACCACTAATAAAATTTTAGGGTTAGAAGGCCATCAATGGCTAAAATATAAGAGTTCAGGTGAATTATACAAACCTTAGGATGAATTATCCACCTCAAAGGACATAACAAATTTACCCTTAGTAAAAGGTTACTAGATTAATTTGCATGGTAGGAACCAAAATTGTCCACAAAACGCAGGACACGCACCTCAAAAAGAATATTAAACCTAATTTGATTCACACGTAGATAATTAGGATCAATGAATGGACATATGTGAGGAGTCAAAAGGCATAGAAACCTAAGTTTGTCATCCCAAGAAATTTATAGTGAAAGATCCATGGGGTATACAGGATGTTGCAAGAAGCTTAACCATGGAGTAGTGAAGCTTTGAAAGGAAAAAATAAGTCCAGTGAAATGTCTCAATAAGGCAGACTTCAAAGGCAAAAGAGTTGGTCCAATGTTTGGCTTATCTGATATATCCGATAAAAGGAGAAGAAGTCCCATATATGGGGAATAATAACGGGATGGATAACAAGGTCAAAGAACTGGAGGGAACTCTAAATCAAAAGGAATATGAGTCAAATGTAAGTGTTGTTGAGATGAGTGAGGATGGTTTCCTTCTTAACCAATATAACTTTGATGTGATCATTATCGCATTACATTTATTCTTTCACTCCGTTAATATATGATTCGGATTATTCTTGAGATCATTAGATAGTCGTAGATGCTAACTTGGACATGATTTGTCTTAGGATACTTAGTTTGTCCCTTACTAAGTCATTTGGGATCTCATACCTTCCATATTCCTTGATTGCTCGAGTTAGGAGCTGAGGAGTCTCTGAAGGCCACGAACTATTTTTTTAGTTAGAGGGTTGAGACCTTTGTAGTAATAAGTTTGAGTTTAGATGTTGTAATTGTATCCACATTTTTAGGTCGATGTAATTTAGTTGTATTTCTTTTTTATGTATATAAGAATTGTGTTTAGACTTATATGTATATCTTTTTTTAGGCATATATGTTTTTGTTTTTTCGAGTTGCGTTCATGTTGATTAAAAGTTTATGGATATGTATATGCTCATGTATGTGCTAGTAAGTTTGCCCTTCATTTACTCAAATCTAGTTAAATATGTGGGTGTTTGGTGAGACAGTCATGCCACGGCCTGGTGGGGTTGAGGTGATTTTCCAATATTTTTTAAAATGTTACAGGCATATATATATATATATAGAGAGAGAGAGAGAGAGAGAGAGAGCGGTTCTCATGCATACCCCAGTTTGCATACCGCTGGCGCGGACCAATTTTGATAAAATAGTAAAAAAAATATTTTTGATGTAATTTTTTTTTTATAGTTTCTAAACATTTCAATAGGACCATAAAAAAAAATTCAACTCAAAATGAATTTTTTTGCTATTTTAAAAAAATCGGTCAAACTTTGTCAGTTTTTAACAACTTAAAAACAACTTAAAAACTGACAAAGTTTGACCGATTTTTTTAAAATAGCAAAAAAAATCATTTTGAGTTGAATTTTTTTTTATGGTCCTATTGAAATGTTTAGAAACTATAAAAAAAAAAATCAGCCCGAAATTATTTTTTTTACTATTTTAAAAAAATGGTCCGCACGGAGGGTATGCAAACTGGGTATGCATGAGATCCTTTCTGTATATATATATATATATATATATATATATATATATATATATATATATATATATATATATATATAGAGAGAGAGAGAGAGAGAGAGAGAGAGAGAGAGAGAGAGAGCGGTTCTCATGCATACCCCAGTTTGCATACCGCTGGCGCGGACCAATTTTGATAAAATAGTAAAAAAAATATTTTTGATGTAATTTTTTTTTTTATAGTTTCTAAACATTTCAATAGGACCATAAAAAAAAATTCAACTCAAAATGAATTTTTTTGCTATTTTAAAAAAATCGGTCAAACTTTGTCAGTTTTTAACAACTTAAAAACACCTTAAAAACTGACAAAGTTTGACCGATTTTTTTAAAATTGCAAAAAAATTCATTTTGAGTTGATTTTTTTTTTATGGTCCTATTGAAATGTTTAGAAACTATAAAAAAAAATCAGCCCGAAATTAGTTTTTTTACTATTTTAAAAAAATGGTCCGCACGGAGGGTATGCAAACTGGGTATGCATGAGATCCTTTCTGTATATATATATATATATATATATATATATATATATATATATATATATATATATGTGTGTGTGTGTGTGTGTGTGTGTGTGTGTGAGAGAGAGAGAGAGAGAGAGAGAGAGAGAGATTTTGTGTGTGGTGGGAGGGGTGAGGGTTGAATTAATTTTAATTTAAAATGATTTTTCTTTGCGGTATTAGTTAGTAAATTCTTTGAAATTCTACTTATACATGATCACACCAAGCAATAATCTTGTTGGTACCTTAAACCCACAAAGTTTTCAATTAATTAAAGATAAGTTCAAACAATAATACAGTTATAGTGATGAATACCGATACAGTTACATTAAATACATTTGTATCAACATTCATCATTCTCACTCTATCTACATTAATAAATACAATTATATCCATATTCATTAGTGCAAATACATTTGTATCTATAATGATATTTGTAACACACGTGGACTTATTGAAAAGTCTATAAAACACGTGTCCTTCGCATGGATTACCACAGAGTTAAGGAAATTTTCACCACCGTCCCTGTTTTCTAGATTGTTAATATTCTTTGATTTTTAAGGCTTTCAAATTATTTTTCTTTTAAAATGACGTGTGATAGTTAATTTGAACACGTGGTTAACAATTTGTCGTCAAAGTGTAATTAAAGTTTGCATCTGTATTAAAGTCTACTCTTGACAATTAGAGACATGTTACGAGTTAAAAAAAAATTGATCAATATAGTAAAAAATTAGCTTCAGCCTAGTGTCAGAATGTGTTTATGAGGACATGTGTATATTTTGAGCTCTTTTAACAAAGAAACTTATATATTCTAATTACTAAGCTATTTCAGGATTACATATTTGTGTCAATCCACAAATCAAATTCACTTGGTTCTACAAACAAAACAGAAGTAAGAATGAAAGAACATAAAGTAATAGCTGCAGGCACATATAGCTTCCTGCCATCTGTCATGAATGAGTTGTGGATGAATTTCTGTAAACCTTAATAATGTCAAATCTCTTGATTCAACTTCTTTAATATGTCAAGGCCAATGGTTAAAGCTGATGTAGAGTTTAGAGATGCCTTCAATATGTTCAAGGCCTGCATCATCAATAAATAAATAAATGTCATGGAAATTAGGATATATAATATATCTAGGGAGTTTTGGGGAAAAATCCTCATAATTGTCAAAGTGTATAAAAATAGGACACTCCAAATAATTTTATAAATTTAGTCCTGTACTTACAACATGAAAAATGGTGAAAAATAGTGCCGCTGGTGCGGACCAAAAAAATGAACTCCTAACTTTAAAAGAACCGCACAAATAAATGTTATTGTACCGCAACGACTAAATTTATAAACTTGAAAACTATTGTCCTAAAAATCCAAATATAGGAAGGAACATAGCCTTTACCTTACTTCTCTAATATATCTATCACTGAATTTACTCATAAGTTATTGTATTACCTCCTCTCTGCCAATACTGAAAACCTGTCCCTCGACATCACCCAGGGGAATATTTAACTGTCTGAGAATGGAAATGCCGGAAATAGACGACAGCAGTGTCACCACCAAATCGTCTGTCACCATAAACAATACTGTTGCCCTTACAAATCCTCTTTGGATATTTGGGTCTTTACAGGTCAACAAGGAACATCCTTCCCCATAATCAATGTATTTATGAGACAACATAAGATGGCCGCTATAATCGGCAGACCTATAATCCCTATGAGCGTAGCAATAAAAATGAGCCTTGGGTTGATTAAGGGGGAGTATATGATTCTTGTACAGGTATTCCGGAACCAGCCTAGGGCGCTGTAATATGTCCTTGAGAGTATGTGAAATCATGTATCTGCCTACGCTCAAACTTGATACGCTTTTGTACAAATTATCTACACTCCCTGGAAAATTAAAATCGCTTCCACTAAGGAGGGATACCACGCTTCCCAATGGGATGATAAGGAAGCTGAAGAGGAAGTTAATAAAATCTTCCTCGGCTTCAGCAAACAACACCTTGCTATTTGATTTCTGCACCATTACTTTCACAGTCATCTTCTTAAATTTGGGGATTGCCTCAAAACCCATCTTTTGTGGAGCTGAAATATCTGGATACGACTTCACTGTGTTTAAGATGATGGGTTCTTTACGGAAAAACAAATCTGTTAATGGAGTTCTGGAGAATAGTGACAACTTGAGCACATTTAAAATCTGCAGCAAAAATTCCAATTACCAAGGAATCCAGAACTTAATTGGGCAGAATTATGTAAACAACTTCAAGTATCAACAATAACTTGTTATACCTCTTTGAATCCAACGTTCAACGTGTATTCTCCAAGCATACTCATTTCTCAGATTCCGTGATCATTGAGTAGTCCAAGGCTTGAAATGGGTACATTAGGCATCACACGCAGATCATCACTGATAACAAAAGTAGTACTTTGAATAGCAAAAACTCCACCAGCATCATTACCCATCTTAGTATTTGAATCCCCTAGGCCAATCTCTCTAGTCATCAACTAACCACAATAGCATCTGGTAGTGTTGTTAGTACTCACATAGGCACTCTTATCTACAGTACAGTCCCAACATTCACATATGAAGTATTTGATGGGCTCAGTATCATCTATATTCAGTTTAAGTTTAGCACGCTGAGCTGCCGATGGATATCTTGGATTAAGCAGCATATCCTTGCATTTTTCTATCCAGAAATAATTTGGGTGAAGATTTTCCATGCCTTCAAATAAAGTGTTCAAGCTTCCGATTGCCTGTGGCTGTGAATTGAAATGTCTGTCCAAGAGTCTGACCATTTTCCCCATTGGCAATGTGAGGAAACTTAATAAAATGTCAATAAAATCATTATCAGCTTCAGCAAACACTGCTTTCATTTTCTCCTTGTCAACCCAAATTCTCAAGGGAAATTTGGTTTCTTCTGTGGTATCCATAGTACCTTATGCTGCTCAACAAACAAACGAAAGTGGAAGCATAGATCAAAATTTCATATTTACCAATTCAATCATACTGTATTTACCCTAAAAAATTGTACAACAAAATAAGAAGGTCAAATAAACCAAGTTAACAAATCTCTTTGAAACAAAACTCTAACATTACCTGTTGAACAAATCAACCGCTAAATGAACTGCTAAAAATCAATGAATGTGCCTATGTAATCCCACTTAATTCACTTCCACTAATCCTAAGTTTTGTAACTAACTCTATACTCCCTCTCACAAATTATGAGTCTGTTTTGAAAGTCACTTTTTTTTTAAGAAAACATCAACTTCAATGTAATCAGCAAACAAAATTTAAACATAAATGATTTTGTAAAATTGGTACATCGATTAAGCAAATGGATAATTACTCGGGCATTACAAAAAGGGAACATATGGGTCCTAATTTGGGATGGAGAGAGGATTAATTAGCATTTAGCGAAGTATGGGTACCAGAAGCAAATCCAACAAGAAAGATGACAATAGGAAGAAGAAAGGGGAGTAGGCATAAATATTTACACACCAACACTCTGTTACAAATATAATAATATAAAAATTCTTCACTTGATTCAGTTTAGTATAAATTTAACAGCACAGAATACTAAAATCGAACACCCTAGTATCGGAGTTTCTAGACAAGTTCACAAAATCTTCAGTTTTCAAGGTTAATCAGCAAATTAATACTCAACATGAGCAAAGTAACATTATATGTAAATCAGTACAGATTATATCATGACTAATAGCATCTTCTACATCATATCAGCAAGAATAACAGAACACCAAATTTTGATGACTACCATTAGCAACAGATGAAAAGCAAAGATTGGAAATTAGGCAAAACTCTAATTTAACAAAAAAAAATGTATTATATACGCTTAATTGACCTATCAAGTTAAACCAGATATTGTTGACACACATTGCATGAATAGTTTCTCCTTGTGCTTATATCAAATTATATTCACCTCAAAGTGCTTTGTCTAAAGATATCCTTTAAAGCATTCATGTTTTTGCTCCACAGGGGATCTTTAATGACTGAAGGAGGTGAGCAACCTTTTGCTCACATGGTTTACAACTAAACATTTTGCATCTGATACTTTCTCGGTACACAATTTATAAATTCTTACAACACCTCTAAAACCTAATAAGACGACCATCTCCAGACGTGATGGGAGAAATGCCTTGTCACGTAGGATGAATTTGCATTTTGGAAAAATGTTAGCATGCAAATTCAAGATATCTCCATACTTGTCCAAAACCGTTCCCACGCGTACAAGACAAAAATAACAAAAACAGATGAAAGTGATACTTCAATAAGGTTTCTCATGACAAAATTTTGGCGTATTGGCATGGAGAATGGCTGGGCAAACAAGCATATTGGCAGCTATTTTGCATGCCAGTATAGGAAAAGATGTTCATTTTGGCATTGTGCAATGACGGTTGGAGATGGCAAAATATCATTTTCCAACATGCATTTTGCATGATGTCTTGGATATTGGTCTAAAAGGTGAATAAAATATGTGGAGCGTTCGACTTACACTGGTAACTAAGAAAAGTTTACACCTTCAATAACTTTTTGTGTTATGTATAATTCAATAAACCATCCGTTGGATTTGACATACTCGCTAATTGTTGCCTATAATAAGGATGCAAAATATCACGTTAATTGGATAAGCTCGCATTTTTCGAATTTCAATTACTTTTAAGTTGAAGTTTAAATCATATAATCATGATGAGACTCCTCTTAATACCCGATTAATATGATTTTTCACATGCACATTTAAGGTCAAATTGTTATTAAATCCAACTGTTTATCGAATTATGCGTTACACAAAAAGTTATTAAAAGGTGTAAAACTTCTTATAGTTTACACCGGCCTAAGTTAAACCCTCCTCATAAAATATACACCCTCATACATCAAGCCAAAAATCATTAAACTATCCAAGGTGTGTCCTGGTACAAAATCACTGTTTTTTTTAGTGTGTGTGCTTTGATCAGTGCCAATTATTTTGTGTGTCAATCAGGAAACAATAACTAAAGATAAAATAGGTGTATGAGCACTGGAATCCTGACTATTAAAACTAATCATGAAGACGAACTAGAAACAAAAATTTGACACGTCCTATTTTATACATAAAAGAGAACGAGAATAACATCGCACCGCGATTAACTTTTTTTTGCATAAAATGTTGGTAGGCTCTCATTTATTTCTCTGCTATCTAAAAATGTCCCTTAAACCAAATACTATCACTTAGACACTTTTATTGCGCTAAAGCAAGACTATCTCTAGCGACCAAGACGATAAAACTCACTCGGAAATTTTATCAAACACTTGGTGTGCGAAAAACACCCAAGACTTTGTTTCATATATGAACTAGTGTGCAAACTCTCAATCAAATCAACCAAGCATCAATGAAGAGACAATAAGAACATACAAACAATCATCAAAGCAAAACAACAATGATATACTGTGGTTCACCCAAATTTGGACTACATCCACCAAGGAGGATTTCTTCATCCAAAGATTATACACACACACAATTTATCTCTCTTAGAAAGTCACTCACAACCTCACAAGAACTCACATCTCAAATGGAGTTCTACCTCTCTTTAGCTATGATAACTCTCAAAATAGCTCTTCAACTTGTCATCTTCCAAAAGCTAGAAATAACACTTGTATTTATAGATTTGAGTCAAAATAACAAATTTATAAAAAAACCAAAACTGAAAAATAGAAGAGTCAAAACCAACAACTTTTACCCTTGAGTTATCCAAAAATCCTTAATATGTATCTCATAGAATCAAAATAAGGCTGGCTTTCTTTGGTACATCCTTATCTTTTCCAATGTTTTGTCACATTATTTGTCGCCTGCGGGTGTTTTTGATTAAGTTATCCGAATAATTGGAAGCCTCTGAATTATTTCAACGGAAAAAAAAAACTTCCTTTAACTACGTGTTTTGTAGCAAAGTCTTAAAAAGTCCATTAAACAGCATTGAACAGTCTTTACAACAAAATACAGTAGTTCAATAGTGTTTTTTTAAACAGAGTGTTATTTATTTCATTTTTTTTAATAAAACAGTGTCTTTACAAAAAAAATATGTAGTTCAATGAAGTTCTATTAAAGAAACAGAGGTTATTTGCAAACGATATAAATTGTGGGTTATTGTTTGCACTCCTTTTTTAGTATCTAACATTTAATATGCTTTTGAATTTCATTAGCTTAAACTTCACATATGTAAAAAAAAAATCCACAACTGTAGGAACTCATTTATACAAACAAGGGTGCAGTATAATCGAGGTCGGGTTAGTTGTAGAAAAAGAACGTTTCGGGATACTGGCTAGCCTCTGCTCTTCTACTATTTAGATGCGATGAGTCTTATGAATCGTTCTTTTATTACTTAATTTCTTTCTTTCTTCTTTCTTTATCCTCGTATGATACTATTCTTATAAGTAGGGATGACAATTTTAGAAAACGACACGAAAAAACGACACGGAACGATACGAAATTGATCCGAAATTGACACGATATTTTGTATTCGTGTCGTGTTTTTTTTACTCGAAGTCACGTCGTGTCGTGTTCGTATCTTAATTATGAGTCGTGTTATCGTATTATCGTGTTTTTTACGCTTGAAATTTAAGAAATTATGGTTGTCGTGTCCTGTCGTGCCGTGTTATTTTTTATTCGGATCGTGTTCGTGTCAGCTAAAAAAAATACGAATTCGTGTCGTGTCGTGTCGTGTCGTGTTCGTGTCCGAAAAAACCTTGTCGTGTCATGTCGTGTCGTGCCGAAAAACGACCTGTTGACCCGAATTGCCACCCCTACTTATAACCCTCGTGACCTGCATTAGTTTGATGTAATGGGTCTTTTGAGAAATATGGTTAACTCAATATTAAATGACCATTTACGGATGGAGGCCTGTCAACGGGTCGGAATCGGGTCGGATTTAGAGAGATTCAGATCTGTGTAATCGGGTCTTCATCGGGCGGGTCTACAATATTGGATCCAGACCCGGATCCGTTCGGATCTTCTGGTCTCGGGTTCGGGTCTAGCCAAATATATACATTTATTTTATATTATCCCCCTTCTTTATTTTTTAATCTTCAATTAAAATATTTTGTAATGTATTATAGAATATTATTAATATAAATAAAACATATATTATTTATATTTATTATATCCATAAATATATATTTATATATATATTACTTACATGTTAAATTGATAAGATATATTTATAAATATATATAAATTTATAGTATATGTATATATATTTAAAAAATAATAATGTACAATTCGGATCGGGTCTTCGGGTCCGGATCTTGAATAAGATCCAGATCCTACCCGTTTAATAAACGGGTATTCGGGACTCGGGCCAAAAAAATATGCTCAGACCCTATTATACGGAACGGGTCCGGGTCGGGTCTAAACCCGACCCATTGACAGGCCTAGAGGGAGTACAGTAATTAGTATGCACACGTAGTTTCATTATTTACTTATGCATCCGGTCGAGTTATACGTTTATTATGTTCCTATGTTGACCTAAAGTTGGAGTGCTAACGCCATTGATGAGATCTTATGCAAAATGTCAAAATGATATTTTGCACAATGGTTCTAGGTTAGCAAAGGATTAACATCAAGTTTGGGATATGTTAGTATTTTACCGACATATATGACTTGTCGAATGAGGTATATAGGAGTCCCTAGACCGTCATTCCATCAGCTGGGCGAGACCTTGCCATGGCAAGAATGTTTTTTATTTAATCTTCCCCCCTTCTCCATATTTATTTTCTCATTGGTACCGCAGCATTTGGATATATATATATATATATATATATATATATGCAATTTAATTGTAATTAACATACATATAAAGAGTATATATGTAGGCATAAATAAAACGGGGCGGGACGGGGCGGGACAGTTTTATTCAAACAAACTCCTAACCCGTCCTATTTAATAAACGTATTTTTTTTAAAACCCATAACCACTCCTAATTCACTAATCGGGTTTTAAAACCCCCTACAGGTCGGGTTAAATTGTCATCCCTAGGGTAGAGTCACCTGAGCAACAATCCAAATGGTACAAGTGTCTTGATTTGCCTTATCATCTGCAGCCCCCGTCATATTTTGGTGTTTCATTTTGCCATTTAGATATTTAAACCCATCAAAATGAGATGTTATGGGATAGTGTTTGCAGCAAAATAATGTTCTTTAACCCATTTGAAGGGATATCAAATACATTTTCTATTACAATAAATTATTAGAGTCTTCATATATATTTTTATACCAGAGAAAAAAGATATAAACACATATCGAATATAAAGCTACACGTGCCTTGCACCTGTGTTTTACCCACTAGTATAACAAAAGTCCTGGAGGACTCCAAATTATGTTGATGACCCTAACATTTGGTAAATTATCAAGCACCGTCTAATGTGGGTGGATAGTTCCACCTCTTGTACCATTTGGCCCTAAAGTTTTAGCTTGCAAATGACATATACATTTATAGAAAATCAAACATATATGCAGCCAATAGTAATCAAAACTTGGTAAGATATGCTGCTTTAAAGACTATTAAAAGAGAAAATCCAGTGAACAAGGTTTCCGCCATTGCAGAGTACTACGGGAGTAATGTACGCAGCCTTGTCCCTACATATGCAGAGAGGCTGATTTAAAGACTGCTAAACTACATATAAGGACAATAATTCATATAAACACACATAGGTCCCAGTATATGCCATTATAATGTAATCAACATAAGATTTCACAATCATAAGAATAAAACTAAAGTAAACAGGTAACCTTAAATGTTTGAAACAAATTCTCAAGCAAATCTCAACCTATCAACTGCGCCTTGTCTTGTAAGCTCTACAACATGTATTAGAGTTTGTATATCTACCTGACTCAGGTTAAAAAAAAATAGAAAATTATTAAATACAAGCAGGAAAATATTGAAAATGATACTTTGAGCATAGGAATCTGACAACAAAAGGCTTCTGGGCTAGGTAATGACTAATGAATCGTTTAAATTAAACCAAATGTTTCTTGATATAGAAATTTTAAAAAAATGCGATTGACACAGTGCAGGCTTTGATTAAAAACAAACTAACATCTTCTCACTAAATACAAGAGATTTGAATGATCGCACATAAAAAAGGATAATGAAATTTAAGGGCGATTCCATACAAGCTCCAAGTAAAACCGCGAAAATGAGTGTTCGAGAGCTTAAGAGAAAATTGGAGGGATCGTGGAATTTCTTAAAACAGAACCTCGTTTTATCCTACAAAAATAAATTAATAGTACGTATGGCCCTATAACTATCTACAAAGCTCAAATTAACCCATTTTAACTTTTATATTGTTTCAAGGCTCTTAAAGTATTCGGTTTTTGTTGTAAGATATGTATTTGTTGCGCTAAAACAGTCCCATGTTAAGCAACCAAGATCATAAAACTCACTTCGAAATTTTACCAAGTACTTGATGTGCGAAAAACACCCAAGATCTTATTCCTAATGAAAACCAAGTGTGCAAACTCAAAACGAATCCAACCAACAATCAACAAGTAGGATAACAAGAACACACAAGCAATCAAAGCAAAGAAATGAATAAAATATAACGTGGTTCACCCAAACAAGGGTTACATCCACAATGGTATGTTTTCTTCTTTCATTGATAAATTGAGGAACCACAAGGTTACACACTCACACTATTTATCTCTCCAAGAAATTCACTCACAACCAAGCACAAGAACTAATCTTAAACAAGAAGCTCTCACTCACTTTTCTCTTTGAAAACTCACAAAATTCTAAACTCTAAAGTTGAAAAATAGCACTGCCTTAAAAATAGAAAATAGGCTTCTATTTATAGATTTTCCTCAAAGTGGCAATTTTGTAAATATCGGGAAAAAAAATATTTTTCTCCCAAAACAGTCGTGAACCAAAGGGAAGCCACCGGAGAGCCAAAATACACTACAATATATTTAATAGATGTCAAGTTATATTACACAGTTAATAATGGATTTTTTTGAGGGTTTTGGACTCATCAAAAGGCTCAACATTAGGCATCTTCCACTTGGGGGAAAAGTATAATGTTAAACATCATTAGAGAAAAGGGGACGATGTATACTTGAGAGCCAACTTTATGGTATTAAAACTCTTGTATTGGTTGCGAAAATTTCTCAACCTGTCTTGCATCTTTTTAATTTCATTGTCCTGGAGTCTTGCCACACTAGAACCTTCGTGAGACTGATCACCAAGGAATGATAAAGCGATCCCTGGCGGGGATATGAGTTAATGAACTATGTCTCGTTGTGTTCTCGTCCAACAGGTTCTTCTACCACTAAAGGAATGGTAAGCCTTCGGAAAATGTCATTCAACTGATCTTGGAGATTTGATTCTAGCGTGACTCTACGTCTTTTGAGGAGCGAGTCAATTTGACATTTTTGTATACTTGAATTTTTTATTCAAGAAACAATCGTTTACACAGACGGTGCCAACTGATGGTGCAATTTTTTTTTCAAGATCTCAACTCCAACAAGTGCCCCTCACAAGACCTAAAACTATATAGTGGTAAGGTGTGTCAAGCTGAAATACAAGTATATAGAGTGGTTAATATCCTCTGTTGAGGATCATATATCTATTATGAATAATGTTACATTTGTGTTAAGTTATAAATGATAATATTACCGAATAAAGACTTCTTAGGCTTTGGCTAAGCAAGTCTAAGATTTCTTTGTCACGAGTCAAATAGCCAGTTTGGAGTAACTAATGGACTCCTCAAAGGGTTTCTTAGACTATTTTAGGACTCGGCAGAAAATACAAGTAGGGGAGGGTGGAAGTTGTCCAATTCCTCTTGAATCTCTAGTTAATAATGGGTCAACTAATGTTAAATGATAAACAATTATGATCTAAAGATTCTCTAGTTTTTCTTGTAAGGACATAATTTTATAAATGCCCGGGTAGAATCTAGGAATTTTCTATTTGTCCTAGATCACAGTATGTATGTCCTATACTGCTACTTTCAGCACGTCAACATGATCATCCACGATGACCTTCATCCGAATCCATGTATCCACCATCTTCACACGTGCATCATGCTTCATGCGACGTGCTTCTTAACTCATTCCCACTACTCCACTACGCATTATAGGTAAAATGATTTATTTGAGTTGTTTATATTTGCATAAATATTTTGGAATTTTTTAGAAAATATTTTTTGAAGTTTGAATTATTTTTTACCAAAAGCATAAATTTTTCTAAGTGTAGAAGCGAACTGTTCTCGGTCGACGAGCTCGTTCAAACGACATCACACTGTCGTTCGAGCGATATAAGCATGTCGCGCGATCTCATTCGAGAGACACGTGTCCTTCGTTTGAGCGACATGCCTATGTCGTTCGAGCGTTGTCGCCGCTTCGATTTTCGTATAAATATATGGGTTTATTCTACACGTTTTTCAAGTCTTTTTCACATACGATTTCTGCATTTTACATCCCAAAAAATAGACTTCATGTTTTAAGGTTTCATGCCTTCTTTATTCACATAAACACTCCCATATATATATATGTGAATCTTTAAACCTTCAAGATGATCATTTTTACTCATCTGGAGTAACTTGTGGAGAAGCCGTCTCTTTTTCATTGCTGCCCATCTGGAGTTCTTGCAAGAGATTCTAACCGACGATATCAGAACCGACACCTGAGGGTATTTCATATATCACTCTTGTTTTCATTATAACCCGTGTAATCCGTTCATTACAAATTTTAGTGAAAATAAAAATGTTTTGCTCCTTTGGGGGATTTTTCCTCATTTGCGTGTTTATTTGTGATTGAATATTCTTACATGATCATATCATCTTCAATCACACCTAGATGCATGTTTTAGGATTTAATTGAAAAAAATGAGTTTAATTAAATAATTTCTTTGTTTGAACAAAAGCGCACTCTTCAAATTGGTATCAGAGCCAATTACACAATTATACCGTATAATTTTCCGCAAAACTTTTCTAAGATATCAATTTTCTGAAAAATTGATTTTTGAAACAGGGCGTGTTCAATATGGAGAAATTATATAATAAAATGCCAATTTTTTATGGGACAAATTATGCTTACTAGAAAGTCCGCATGAAATCTGCTTTAAAAGCCATTGATGAAAGAGTTTGGATTTTAGTTGAAAGAGGGTAGACACCTCCCTCCATCACTGTTGACAACGTGACTAATTTAAAATCTGTGACTGCATGAACTGAAGAAGAATTTAAATAGTCATCTTTTAATTTTAAGGGTTTAAGTGCTATTTCTGGATTCGTCACACTTGACGAGTTCCGGCGGATAATGATGTGTACCACGTCAAAATAGGCATGGGATGTTTTATAACTTACCCATGAAGGAACTAATGTTGTGAAAGCGTCTAAACTGCAAAATTTAACAACTCAATTTGAAAGTATCACCATGCTTGAGTCTGAATGTTTTGATGAATTTTATGCTAGGTTATCTGATATTGTAAACACTAGCTTTAATCTTGGTGAACACATTCCTAATGTTAGAGTTGTTAAAAAGATTCTAAGATCATTGCCTAAGCGTTTTATCCCTAAAGTCACTGTGCTAAATTCTATGGGTAATGTAAACACGCTTAAATAGAGGAATTGATTGGAGACTTAAAAACCTTTGAAATTGACATGTTTCCTAAGTCTGTTAAACCAAAAGATAAGGGAATTTCACTTAATGCCCAAGAGAGGAAGAGTGAGGGATCGATAAGAAAGAGAGTAAAGTCATCTAGAAAAAGGGAGAAAGAAACGCTAGATTTTGAGTGTGAACTTGATTTAGATGATTTGGCCTTGTTTGCAAAAAATTTCAAGAAAATTTTCAATTTCAAGAAAAATGACAATTTCAAAGATAAAAATAATTTTGAGAAGAAAAATGAAAAATATTTAAAGACCCTCCTAAGAAAGAAAGTGAGAGATGTTATGAGTGCGACGGTAAGGGTCATAGAGCTTTTGAGTGTGCTACTAGACTGAACAGACTTGCCAAAGAAAAGGGTAAAGCTGTCCTTAATGCTACCCTTAGTGACGACAGTGAGGTCAAGTCGGTGGACTCTGGAGATGATTCACCGCATGAGTGTAACTTCACCGCATTCATGGCTAGTCATGTGAGTAACTCTAGTGCTCCTCACGATGATGAGGATGCATCTTCACAGGGACACCTCGACAGTGAGAACGAAGAGAGTGAGGGGGAGGATGCTACAACTGAGAGCGAGAGTGAGCTTCAACGTGCCTATGCTGAGTTATATTCTGAGTCATTTAAAACCAAAAAACATAACAAAGTGTTAGTTCTTAGGATCACCGCTTTAGAGGGAGATTTAGTAAAAGCGAGAGAGATAGAGTCCTATACCTGCACTACCTTGAGAGAGAGAGAGTCTGCCTGTGTTGAGAGAGAAAGTCTTAGTTTAGAGAAAGAGAGAGACTGTTTGGAGAGAGAGAGAGAGTTGTTGTGAGAATGAAAAAGAGAGAAAATAAAAACTTGAGAAGATAGTATGTTTTGAGTGAAAGGGGAAAGGGCACAAGAAAGTTGAGTGTCCCACTAGACTTAGGAGAGAGGGCAAAAAATTTTCCATGCCCGCTACCCTAAGCGATAGTGAGGATGAGAATGGAGATGAAAGTGTGATCCGAGAAGCTTTTAAAAAGTTGTTTATTGAGACCATGAAAACAAAAGGGTCAAATAAGAACCTAGGTCTTCGAATTTATGAGTTGGAGGAAGAGAATGATGAGCTAAAAAGGGAAAAATATGACTTGACCAATACGGTGTCTAGTCTGACGACATGTGTATCCCATCTCGAGGATGATCTCGAACAAGCATGGGAGGTCCAAATCTCATTAGAGAATGTATCTGAGAAGGTTGATAAGATGGTTCCCTATCCTGTTTTGAATGATGTAGAAAAGGGTCATGACGGTGCATTCATTACTTTTAATGCGCTCGAGCCTATCTCCATTTTGGTGAGTAAGTCTCATGGGTATCCGTCTAGGAAAGCTCATCCCAAAATTCTTAAAAAATTAATTCCTAGATCGATTTATGTTTGCTCCCAATGTAAGAAGCGAGGACACCTTAGGGAGTTTTGTTCTAAGTTGGGTTTTATGCCATATGATGCCACTTCACATATTCACGCACATGCACCCACTCATGATACTTTACTTGCACATAATGATAGAGAGTTTGCTCATATTCACGAACAAGTGAAGTTTTTGGTCAAGACTACACATGATCTAATGGAGTTGGTTCAAAAGATGTCACCATCTTTGGAAACTCCATCACACTTTCCGGTTGAGGTCTTGACATGGATACTAGCATAGGCTGTTATTCATGATGTCTCTTTTGCCTATTGCTAGCATGTACAATTAGTTTATCTTATTTTTGCTTCTTATATTTTTTTGAAAAATCCAAAAAGATTTTTCGTTTTATAAAATTTTTAGAAAAGCACAAAAAGATTTTTGTATTTTATTTACACCTTTTGTGGACGATCATTTAAGATAGCCGAGTCATACCTTCACTTCCATTATCTATGTGACTGTTTGATAGTGATTTGAGACGCTACATCATTGCATCCATGTGCTTTACATTGTTTGGAGTCTTTGAGCTGTGATTAATGATATCTTTCTACATATTTGGCTCCTCGTTTTAATACCCCGTAATTTTATGGCTTTTAATTATGAGATTTATTAAATAAAATTACTTTTAATTATGGAATTAATTAAATTAATTTGGGATAATTAATTAGAAATTAATTCGGATTTAAATAACTAGAGAGACGAGAGTTAGTATTTAAATATGGTGATAATGCTGAATATTACTGAGTGATTATGGTAATATGTGATTATTGAATTAATTAAAATTGTCGTGAGCTAAAAAATAAGACAGTTTCGGAAATTAAGTTGGAACACGTGTATCAGTCGTGTCAAAACCAAATTTAATGGATTTAAAAGTATTTTATTTTTATGACATCTGTATGACCATTTTGAGTGCGCCAACGTGTCCGGGACAGTCGAAATAGTCAGAAAATACTAACCGGAGGTTTAGTTTGGGTCCCGGGGCATTTTTAGGCCTAACCGACAACCCGGGAGGGTATTTTAGTCATTCCTATTTTTGGTGAAGAGAGACCTACGAAATTTATGTTTTAATTATCAGCCAACACTTGAGTCCCTTAGGGTTTTCACAACCAAAAAGAATCATGGCAGTTAGAGAGGAAGAGAGGAGAAGTTCCAAGGGTACACCACACACCACCACCGTCGCCGGATTTGTGACCGGAAAGAGAGGGAGAACCAACCTATAGCGTCATCAACGGATCAGAATCTTTATTTTTCCAGGCAAGTGATTTATCTTGCAACGATTCAAGGCATATATTTTACATGATAGTGTATATTTGAAGATTTATCATGAATAATGAAATAAATTGTGAAATGGGAGAATTAAACATTTAATCCCAGTAGGATTGCATGTAGTTAAAACTTCTGGCCATATATTAGATACGAAATCATGCTTCACGTGTGGGGAATTATGAAATTTAATCAGAATTTATGATGTTCTTGAAGAAATTTGGAAGAACTAGGTTTAGAGGAATAATTATGACTTTTGATCCAAGAAACTGTTGATTGAGGATAATTTAATGACTCTAAAAATGTTAGAAATTATGTAAACATGTTGGTATGATGATTAGTATACTTGGTAGAGAGTTTTGGACATTGAAATGAAGAATTAGAGGTGTAAAAAGAGGAAACCCGTAACTGTTTAAGGAAATTCTGGGCAAATACCTGCTTGATCGATTGATCGACTCAAGAATGTCGATCGATCGACCCCTTTTCTTCGATCGATCGACCCCTTCTGGTTTTTGGTAATTGTTTTCCTTTAAGGTTTAGCCTGTATTGATTCTTAGGGTGATTAATATAATATGGTGGGACTTAGTTAAGGTCAGTAGGGTCTAAGTTATTTCCTAAAAAATATTATAACTTATGGGATTGAACGTTATAATTACGAGAGGTTATTGAGTGAGGACAGTTTGAGATCTTTCGATTTGGGACTGAAAGTGGAATGAAAGATAATGTAAGGGTATGAAAACTAGCAGAGGGATTTTGTATTTGCTGAGATAACCTTAGGAACAAATGGGAGACCCAGTAATCATTTGGGATAGGTTTAGGAACTCAAATTGATACGACGAGAGAGTTATCAAGTTAAATATATATTACGTATGATGTTCGGGATAAACTTGCTAGTTACGAGACTTACTATATGGAATGTGTGAATAACCATATTGAAATATGTTTACTTAGGTTGTGTGAATGCCTAATTTATGGATTTCTTATGTGTATGACATACCTACCATACTTGCTATCACGGGAGGTCGATTTTCGCAAAAAGGACCATCTTATCTTGTGTGCCTTCGGGGGGATTTAGATTGGTACGTTAAGGATATAGAATTGTGAATGACTTATTGGTGAGTTGATAAGTCAGCTGACCTTGGGAGGGTAGGTATGTGCTTGACGCATGGGTGTGTGAACTATGTTCACCTCCAATATGTGTGATTTGTATTGAGACGGTTCCTGAGTGATTCAGAACGCATGATCCTTATGTACGTGATGTACATGGATTTGATAGCAGAGTATGCGTGCATTGCATCTTAGCCTAGGGGTGCCTTATATGTATATATGTATTGAGAGTGATTTATATATATACTTGTGACTGGTTCACTGTTGCTTAGTAGATGTGATTAACTAAGATTTTGTAATGGACTAAGAATGTGAGAATGAAATTAACACTTGAGATAAGTAATTTAATGAATGTGAGTATGGGTTATGAATATAACTTGTTTGGTTCTTACGAGTAGATACCCTATGATAGAATGCGAAAGCAGGAGTGGTACAGACTATTTAGTTAGCGGCATAACTAGGATGGGTTAAGGGAATTCGTTAGGCGTGCACATTAGTTGAGAGGTGAGAAACTCATGTGAGAGTACGCAACTAACATGTTTATAATATGTGTTTTTTAATTGTAATTTAAACACTTGATGAACTTTTAAACTGTTTTCACCTTGGGCTCTGACCTGTTTTCCTCCAAATCTATTTTGTTTTGTAAAAACATTTTAGGTGCCCAGCCACAGGGACGCCAAGCGTAGGAGTTCCATTCTGATGACGTGTTGTAGTTGCTGTAGAAGCTAAATGATCTCATTATTAGACGCCCCACATTTATTCTTGATTCCTCCAGGGTTATTCATATTAGTTAGGGCACGGTGCCTAATTCTTATCTAGAGATTGTAGATGTAAACTTTCTTTATTTCAGATGTTGGTTTAATCAGACTCTTGTATCGGGATTTTATTTACTTTGGTATTATTATTATTGGAGTGTTTACTTCAGACTCAGCTTATTTTATTCCGTTGGTTACTTACATGAGATTTTTTATGCAATTAATGGTTGTTGATTTAATTACTTGGTTAATGTTAACTTAATTAATAAAATTTGGCATCTCTCTTTTTAAATATTAGGTGGCTAGTAATAAATTAAATGTTTTCGACAGTGATACTAAGACTGAACCAACTTGATATTCTGTATTAATTTCATAAAGGAGTATTTACCCGATATTTAATTAGACGGGGTGTCACAGGTGGTATCAGAGCATCAGGTTCTAGTGTCCTTTAGGATCTGTGCGACTTATTATGCTTCAAGTGTAGCTTTCTTTGATATAGAGCCCTATGTTTTGGATTGTTGATTTCTTTGGTGAGGTTTCGTTCTCCTGATATAATGTATATGATAGTGAATCTTATTTGCATTCAGGTGTGTTCGTGTGCCGAACGATGCAGTATGTCAGGCGAGGAAAGTTGGGCAAACAGCTTAAGGCAAAGCTCAGTTGAGGTTATATGGTATATTCAAGAATGATGACCGTAATTGAGGTCACCCCTATTATGGCACAGAAGGCCAGAACGGTAAAGACGGTTAAGGCACAACATATGACTTCCAGGAACCATTATAGTAAAAAATGGGGTAAAATTTGACTCACCCAGCAAGGATGGAATGGGAGAGAGAGGCAGATGAAACATTGAAGAGAACTAGGAGTGAAAGTTCTAGAAATGCGGAAATGGCATGTGTTAGCCAACGAAAGTAAAATATCCAAAGGCTTGGGAATATGTCAGAATATGGCTAATCGGGAATATAAATTTAGGGTAAATTTTTTCTTGGCTCGTGAGAGCAGAGTTACAATGGTGAGAGGCAACCACCACACTTAGAAGTGGAATGTTTGATTAAGAGAAGGCGCATAGATATGGTTTGACCATGAGTTTCTTCATTAGATGTTTAGGATAAGATGGGACGTTGTTCTGAACTCACACAAGAGGGTTGGACAGAGGTTACTTTATGAAAATAAATTTAATTAATTAGCGAACCTTACACCGGATGAAGTAGGTGCAATGGAGAAGAGGACATAAAAAGAGGAAAAATTTACTTATAAGAAGAATTGTTAGCACTTCTAGGGAATTCTGCTTGGATGATCAATGCAGATGGTAACAATGATGTGTTTGGTTAATATAGAGGTAAACGATTTCTTGTGTGGGGAGATACAAGAATCTATAAATTTAGATAGAGTAAGACTGGGGAAAACGGTGTTGAAAAAGCACCACAAGGGGGAGACCCATCAGGGGACCCATTTAAATGATTCGAATAGCTGAATTGTTACCGAGCGATGGTGATTTCAGTAATAGTTGTCGAATCCAGTAGCGTGTTCCTTAGGGTTATCAAAGCTAATGGAACAACAGAGGTAGTCATCAGAGTCGAGACTACCAACGTCTGAGAGAAGGACAACCCTAACATGGTTAGTGCGGCCGGAGATAAGTGGAGTATGTGTAGAGGTATTTTGTGGGGAGTGAAACCCGTGCGTTGATTTTTTTTTCCCGAAGCAAGTATAAGGATAAGGGTATGGTGCTTAGCAAGGGCAATAGTTATTAAAATTTTCGGTTTTGTACGGACATGTAGGTTAAGTCCAGGAACCATTTGAGCAGCCAGTGCGATTGGCAAGATAGAAGTATGAGTTATATCCTCAGGTGATGTTGCGTATTGTATGTGTCATGAACGAGTTACTACATTTTTATTACTATATTCGTATGAGAGTCAAGTTTAGTGCGTATATCGACAATATTATTATTTATATGAATATTTTCTCTGGTATAGTGGGGTTACCTTTAGTGTTATCCGAGGAGGATGAATGGGTGTATCGATAGTGGTATATACCTTATTGAAATTTCTCGTTTTAGTGCTGTGTTATACGAGTATGATGTTATCCTAATTGTGGTTTTATAATATGCTTAAACCGATAGTGTGCGAATATTGCAAGTCTATCAGGGTGACTACCTTGGTGTAGAATATTTTGTTATGGTGAGGCCCCATCTGCGAGAGGGCCGGGCTCGCATTTATGTATTTATATATATATATATATATATATATATATATATATATATATATATATATACGTATTGTTGAGACTTCGAGAAGTATAATGGTCTCGAATATTTATTCCCGATATGCGTAGAGACTTTATTGATATAAATCGGAGTGTATTTGGTTTACTGTTCAGTGGAAAGATTTAGTTGGTTATTATAATTAACGCTCAAGATGTGGTAATAACAAGAGTGCATTGTTATATCACCTTTTAGAGACTTGGAAGTTAATACTCATAGTTGTATGTCTGCGAACAGGATTTTGAGAACCCCGATTATATTTGCGTGATGTTTATGGAATGTGATTACCATCAATGTTATGAGACTGTGTCTTTCGGAAGAAGTTCCTTGTTTAAGTGTAATTATGGAAGGAGATGTAACTTTATTGTCAAGAGACGAAAATATAGGGGTACATGTTATGGACTGAAGGTCTAACAGATTCCGATGACGAACAATTCTAGGAAGTAGTGTATCGGGGGGGTCCTTATTTGGATTTCGCTTTGCGAGACATCCCACGCATGAAACCTAGCGTAAGGTTAGTAGTAAGGAGATGTTTGGCCATTCGTCCATGATGTGGTCACCTCGATCAGTAGGGAAGTATGTAGTTATAATTGCAAGTTAAAGGGGGTAAATTACGATATAAGGTCAGTAGAGCCGGTTGTGTGGTGAGGAAGTACTGATAAGTTGTTTTATTATTGGGGGGTTGAAGGATGAAATGATGTTTAGGAGGATTTAGAATTTCAAATTAGGGGGTGATTGAGAACACCCAAGTGGTATAGCCACGTTGCAAATGCAGGGACAATAAAGAGTTTGGAGTACTTATGAAGCGTATGTGATGTTTAAACCCGTATCCATGGGTTATAAGGGGTGTAGACATCCTGGTTTGCTGATGTGTTAATCGCCGAAAGAAGAGACATAAAGATGAGTGAGATTTATACTTGTGAAACTGATATTGCAAAATAGTAGTGGTAAAGGGGATTAAGCATCGTAAGAAGGACGACAATTTATAGATTCATGTGCAATCAGAGTAGCACGTCCAAAATTGGTTGAAGGCAGTGGAAAACCATTTAAAAAGGGGGTATCCCTTGAGAAGATAATTATTTAATTATTATGGACAATTTGGACCGGAGTTCCACCTAATCGAACGTTGAGGGTGGATAACGCGTGAATAGATTAAGGATGTTAATAAGGTATAAAGACCCTAGATGTGCACAACATGGTGAAAAGTGCACGGGTAAGAAATTTTGGTATACGCTGAGGAAAGTAGAGGTTATTAAGTACCATTCAATGGAAGGAGTTAGACATGAAAGTCGGTGTTGAAAGGGGTATAGTAAGTAGTAGATCGGTTGGAGTAAGGGTAACAACCAGAAACTTGGTGTCGAGCCGATGATTCCAGTAGCTGAAGATTTAAGTTGGTAAATTTCTTTGATGGGTTGCAATCATAAAGATAAGTAACGAGTTCCTTCGAATGTGTGGAACGGGTTACCAAGAAGGAAAGAAATTGTTATACCCTTAGGTGATTTACACTTTTAGATAATGACCGCGCCGGTATGTGGCCTTAACCAGTATTAGTCCGAACTAGGATGAGATACCCGAAACCCACCTTCAATATGGGGTATAAGGACGTAGGGGGAAAAGTTTCATTTTGAGAAATTTGTATCACCTAAAGCCCCAGGAATAGGCGCAAGGTGATTGACGACTGGTGGAACTGTATGAAAGTAATTTTAGATTCATTGCGATTATTTCATTTCTAGTAAATGAAGTATAATATGGTAATGGGGAGAGGATATTACCTAATTAGAAAGTTGTGAGAAAGCACCCATTCCTATTTATAGTGGACAAGGTGCTTATTGAGGTTTGTGTGGATAAACCTTACTATCCTCCCTCTGGATGCTTAGAGGTGAACAGATTATCTGAGTTTTTGATCAGTCAGAAGTTGGAGTCCGATGACTCTATTGGGTTAATCACCAACCGTCTGAAGTGGCTTTCCCTTGTGTAAAATTCACAACACTGGGAACAGAGATTAAAATAACGGACAAGAGTAGTATGATGTTCTATGGTTGCTCCCAGGAGGGGAGTTTTGTGTTTAAATAAATGCGGGAGTTGATACGAAGTGAGGTGCAAACTCAAAATAATATTGAGATAATGCGGCCAATGATGTATATGCAATTCTTATTCGAATGTTGTTTAGTAAAAGCTCAACGTGAGGTGCATTTATTGAAGTGTAACCCTATAACTGATAAAGTGTCAAGAGTGTTCAACAAGCTTATTGTGAAGCGAGGGCTGTAGTGATTAAGCATTTCTTTATATTTTATTTTGGGTACTGGAGGATACCTAAATTTTTTCAAGGTATACCTACTTTTCTGAATTTCGGGATGAAATTCCGTTATTAGGGGGGAGTATGTAATACCCCGTAATTTTATGGCTTTTAATTATGAGATTTATTAAATGAAATTGCTTTTAATTGTGGTATTAATTAAATTAATTTGGGATAATTAATTGGAAATTAATTCGTATTTAAATAACTTGCGAGATGAGAGTTAGTATTTAAATATGATGATAATGTTGTATATTACTGAGTGATTATGATAATATGTGATTATTGAATTTATTAAAATTATCGTGAGTTGAAAATAAGACAGTTTCAAAAATTAAGTTGGGACGCGCGTGTCAGTCATGTCAAGACCAAATTTAAAAGTATTTTATATTTATGACATCCGTATGACCATTCTGAGTGAGCCGACATGTCCGTAAGGGTCGAGATATTCAGAAAATACTAGCCGGGGGTTTAGTTTGGGTCTCGGGGCATTTTTAGGCCTAATCGGCAACCCGGGAGGGTATTTTAGTCATTCCTATGTTTGGTGAATAGGGACCTACGAAATTTAGGATTTAATTATCATCACAACCAAAAAGAATCATGGCAGTTAGATAGGAAGAGAGGAGAAGTTCCAAGGGTACACCACACACCACCACCGTCGCCGGATTTGTGACTGGAAAGAGAGGGAGAACCAACCTATAGCGTCATCAATGGATCAGAATCTTTATTTTTCCAGGCAAGTGATTTATCTTGCAACGATTCAAAGCATATATTTTATATGATAGTGTATATTTGAAGATTTATCATGAACAATGAAATAAATTATGAAATGGGAGAATTAAACATTTAATCCGGGTACGATTGCATGCAGTTAAAACTTCTAGCCATATATTAGATACGAAATCATGCTCCACGTGTAGGGAATTACGAAATTTAATTAGAATTTATGATGTTCTTGAATAAATATGGAAGAACTAGGTTTTGAGGAATAATTATGACTTTTGATCCAAAAACTGTTGATTGAGGATAATTTAATGACTCTAAAAATGTTAGAAATTTTGTAAAGATGTTGGTATGATGATTAGTATACTTGGTTGAGAGTTTTGGACGTTGAAATGAAGAATTAGAGGTGTAGAAAGAGGAAACCCGTAACTGTTTAATGAAATTCTGGGAAAATACCTGCTTGATCGATCGATCGACTTAAGAATGTCGATCGATCGATCGACCCCTTCTAATTTTTGGTAATTGTTTCCTTTAAGGTTTAATGAATATTCCAAAGCCGGTATTGATTATTAGGGTGATTAATATAATATGGTGGGACTTAGTTAAGCTCAGTAGGATCTTAGTTATTACCCGAAAAATATTATAACTTATGGGATTGAACGTTATAATTAAGAGCGGTTATCGAGTGAGGACGATTTGAAATCTTTCAATTTGGGACTGAAAGTGGAATGAAAGTTAATGTAAGTGTATGAACACTAGCAGAGGGATTTTATATTTTTTGAGATAACCTTAGGAACAAATGGGAGACCTAGTAATCATTTGGGATAGGTTTAGGAACTCAAATTGATACGACGAGAGTGTTATCAAGTTAAATATATATTACATATGATGTTCGGGATAAAATTGCTATGTACGAGACTTACTATATGGAATGTGTGAATAACTATATTGAAATATGTTTACTTATGTTGTGTGAATGCCTAATGTTTGGATTTCTTATGTGTATGACATACCTACCATACTTTCTATCACGGGAGGTCGGTTTTCTGGAACAGGACCATCTTATCTTGTGTGCCTTCGAGGGGATTTAGATTGGTACCTTAAGGACATAGGACTGTGAATGACTTATTGGTGAGTTGATAAGTCAGCTGACCTTGGGAGCGTAGGTATGTACGTGACCCATGGGTATATGAACTATGATCGCCTCCAATATGTGTGATTTGTATTGAGACGTTTCTTAAATGATTCGAAACATGTGATCCTTACGTACATGATGTACATGGATTTGATAACAGAGTATGCGTGCACCTCAGCTTAGCCTAGGGGTGACTTATATGTATATATGTACTGAGAGTGATTTATATATATACTTGTGATTGGTTCACTATTGCTTAGTAGATGTGATTAACTAAGATTTTGTAATGGACTGAGAATGTGAGAATGAAATTAACACTTGAGATAAGTAATTTAATGAATGTGAGTATGGGTTATGATTATAACTTGTTTGGTTCTTACGAGTAGATACTCTATGATAGAATGCGAAAGCAGGAGTGGTACAGACTATTTAGTGAGCTGCATAACTAGGATGGGTTAAGGGAATACGTTAGGCGTGCACATTAGTTTAGAGGTGAGAAACTCATGTGAGAGTACGCAACTAACATGTTTATAATATGTGTTGTTTAATTGTAATTTAAACACTTGCTGAACTTTTAAACTGTCTCCACCTCAGGATCTGACCCGTTTTCCTCCAAATCTCACTACACCAAATCTGCCCATTTGTCAAGGTCATTGACCTTGACAAATCCACCTTGTCAAGTTCCATGACCGTGACATTTCGAGGCGAGATAACTTTTTTTGTCACGGTCGTGTCACGGTCATTGACCTTGACACAAAACTCGCGTTTTATGTCACGGTCGTGTCAAGGCCAATGACCGTGACACGTTTGTCACGGTCATTGACCGTGACAAAGCCGTGACCCTTAGTAAAAAAATTGTCACGGTCATTGACCGTGACAATTCTGGGCAGAATTTAAAAAAAATCTGCTGGGCAGTATGGCCACTGCCACTGCCCAGCAGTATATTTATACCTGTTATAGCAACGTTGTACCTGTTCCAAACATCATATATCCGAACAAACTAAAGATAATGCAAATATATATTCAAATAAGAAACTGTTTAAAAAGAAACAACATCACCATCATTTTATCTCAAATCTACAAACTATTTGAATGGAAAAGAGATTTTGTATCGCGACGCTCGGGAACACCTCCTTATCCTTCCCTTCTCGTCCGAATAGCCACATAAGTATAGAGCATATGTGGCCTACCCTTAGGGCCACTCCCTGTCCCCTGAATTGAAATAAAGTAAAATTAGTATCCGCCCCTCAAATATAGATAAATATAAATCATAATTGAAATCGAAATCGACATATAAATATAAATACATTACCTATAGTGTCACTCAAACAGCTAACTTGAGCTCATATGGCACCTCCTTCCAACTAATGTACCCCGGGCAATCGTGTCAATTATAATTCTCTTCTTATCTAAACACTACGAAATACCATAATCCTATGGAGTTATGTGTTGCAAATTCCTTCCAACCGTTGTGTAGCAAAAAATCAGCAGTTGAAGTTGTCAATTACACCTTTCAATGGTCTCCCATGTTTTGCTAGAAGTTCCAAGTGATGGGGTATGGAAAGTGGAATTGACAACTTCAACTGGTGATGTTTGGTTACATAACGGTTGGGAGGAATTTGCAGAGCATCGCTCCATAGGATTATGGCATTTCTTAGTATTCGGATAGACAAAGAGATTCAGTCTCCTCTCCACAAATAGGACACCCCAAATAACTATGTACTAATCCCCTATTAAAGGTAAGAAGCGTATATTCATGGATTAGTATAAACAAAGCTTAGATGTAGTTGTAATATTTATGTATTAATCTTCTCTCCACACACGCACACTACACAAGAGTGAAAATGATAAAGTGCAGATCAAGTAAAAGCATTAAAAATGGATGTTTCGGTACAAATTAAAATATTTATTACAAATTGAAAAATTGTTTCAAATTTGGGTTATCATAAAAAATGGATTGATATTCGGTAGGAGCAGCCAAGTCATCCACACTACTATTTAGATGCCTTGGCGCGTGTTGGACAATTGACCATGGCTCGTTGTTGATATACTCCGAGTAAAACACTTGCTTAACCTTTTAAAATGCACAAACAAACAGCTCATCGCTCACGTGGTCGTTGCTCTTCAACTTGGACAAGTCAACCATGATCAAATTGGTGAGAGGATCAACTTTACAAGCATTTTTATCCTCAACTCTTACCCATTCACAGTAAAATACAACCTCTTTGAACGTTATATAATCCAATTCAAATATATTTTCGATTACACCATAGTAAGTCATTTCAGCTTCAACGAGGTTTTTATCTTTTGCGCTCGCTCGAAAGAAAGTAAGAGCCTTATATAAAATTCCTGAGTTCTGTACATTTGTACTTTCCTCGTACACTTTATCGCCGAAAATGTAACCGTTCAATCGATACTTTTTGTACTCTTGTGCCACGAACAAGGGTCCAGTGGCTAGACGAGCAAGCCTTGATGTCGCATCACCCATCTTTAGGAGCTGAGAATATAGATAAATTAATTATATTAGTGGTAAAATTTGAGTGTAATGTAATGTTATATAACGACTGTTTTCATTATAATTACTTCTTGTGTCAACCATAGCCTAAATTCGCTGTCTGATTGTACCACTGTTTTTCGTCTTTTATTGTTCTCACAGGCTTCATATTTACTGTATATTACAAAATTAATCACGTATAAAATAATCTAAAATAATGTTAAACATTATAATATTTGAAACTTACTTTTTCCATTCTTCGACATCTTCATGTGTGTCAAATAGATAACGAGCTACTTGTTCATGTTGCAAACTCGTTAATTTCACTCGTTTTCCCATCACATTACCACCAACA
This sequence comes from Sambucus nigra, assembly GCA_949130495.1. Taxonomy (NCBI): domain Eukaryota; kingdom Viridiplantae; phylum Streptophyta; class Magnoliopsida; order Dipsacales; family Adoxaceae; genus Sambucus; species Sambucus nigra. The sequence continues at coordinate 641,868,632 of OX422208.1, read as the reverse complement.
TCGAGGAATTCATCAGTGTCATCAACGCTGGTCGAGTCAGTCATATATTCCCGAGTATATATTGATGACTCCACGATGATGTATTCCTCTGCAATTGATCCTGCAATATATCGCGTATTCTTGACGTAATCTTTAAAAACTTTCATCAATCTTTCAGACGGATACATCCACCGATATCTAACTGGACCACAAAGAAGTTCCTCGTCGCATAGGTGTACCAACAAGTGAACACTTATGTCAAAGAATGCTGGGGGAAAGTACTTCTCCAATACACAAATCTCTTCATTCACAGCCAATTTTGCGGCCACTATGTGTTCTCGATTCACTAGCTTCTCACACAAGAGGGAGAAGGTAATACTAATTTGCATAATATCCCTACGCAAATCCTTGTGCTTGGAGAAACAGTGCTTAAACAATAGAGGAACCAATTGCATGATCACATGCCAATCGTGGGACTTACACTTATGTAAATCATGAGTAACATAATTCACAATCCTTTGCAAGTTGGACGAAAAAGTAGATGGGCCCTTCAAATTATATATTGTGTCTAGAAGCACCTTCCTTTCCTCACTCGTCAAAGTAAACGCACCAGGGGGAATTATTGTCCTTCCCCTACTATCTTCTTTCAACCATAGTTGTGGTTTAAGTTTTAACGTTTTAAGGTCTTTTCGTGCATTTTCTCCATCCTTAGAATGACTCCCCCCAAGGCAAGTACCCACAATATGTTTATCGAAGTTCTTCTCTGCATGCATCACATCCAATACATGGCGCACCAAGTTTTTCTTCCAATAAGGCAAGTCAAATAAAATTGACCTCTGAGACCATGCCTTTCTTATCTCAGTTTCATTCCCAGTTGGGGTCTTCTTATGCTTGACATTCTTAAATTTGGGATTCTTACCTGGCATATTTGGGCCACATTCAGAAGATTTACTTTCAATTTTTGAACCCGAAAGTTGTCTCGGCGGTAGCCTATGTTCAACTCCGCCCAATAAAAAATTGGAACCTTTCTCAAATCTGAAACTATGAGCTGGGGGTAAAAACCTCCTGTGGCAATGGTATACATTTTTTAAGCTAGAGGATAGACGAAGAGATTCAGTCTCCTCTCCATAAATAGGACACCCCAAATAACCATGTACTACACATCCGAATAATGTCCCATAAGCTGGAAAATCATGAATTGCCCACATCAACATAGCTTTCAGCGTAAACTCTTCTTTTATAAAAGAGTCAAATGATTGCACACCCTCTTCCCACAACTAATTTAACTCTTCTACCAAAGGAGCCAGGTAGATATCAATGTCTTCACTTGGTGCCTTTGGCCCAGATATCAATAAAGCCATCATCAAAAATTCAAGTCTCATACACTGTGAAGGAGGGAGGTTGAGTGGGGCTAGGATCACTGGCCATACACTCTGATTGGTGCTTAGATTTCCAAATGGATTGAAACCATCTGTTGATATAGCCAAACGAATGTTGCGTTGTTCTCGAGAAAAATCGAGATACTCATAATTCATCCTCCGCCAGGCAGTAGAATCAATAGGATAACACATGATATTACCCCCTACTTCTGCCCTAGCATGCCAAGTCATTGCCTCTGCAATCCATGGTACTGTGAAAAATCGCTTTAATCTAGGCCCAACGGGAAAATATTTCAATACTTTTTGAGGCACTTTTGAGCTTGTGCCTTCCTTACTAGTAGATTGGACATATCTAGGTTCATCGCATACCGGACAACGATCGAGATTTTCATACTCCTTTCGGTATAGTATGCAGTCATACACACAAGCATGAATCGATTTATACTTCATTCCCAAACCTTTCAAACTGTTCTTCATAACAGGATAGCTATTTGGAAGTGTATTCACCTTGGGTAATAAGCCCTTCACCCATTTCAGAATTCCCATCACGCTATTGCCAGACAAACCGTACTGCGTCTTCAAACTGTGCAAACCAACCATGGCATGTAAAGTTATTTGATCTTTCTCACAGCCAGAGTACAACGGTTGGGTCGCCTTAAATTTTAAACTTTGGTAGTCATCGTCAAGTTTTATCGTGCTATCTTCACGAGCACTTGAATCTTCTACATCATCAGTAACCTCATTCTTCTCAGCTTCATAAACTCCGTACGCATCATCAACTAAATCCTCTAACATATTATGATGTACGTCGTCCCATTCTTCATCTATTCTACTTTTTGAAGGTTGTTGTGAAGGTTGGTCGGGGACAAAAGGAACTTTCAATTCACCGTGAAAACTCCAAAATCGATAACTATCTTGCATACCCGATCTTAGCAAATGTAGTTCAACTTTTTTCCACTCAAACACCTTACCATTCTTACACCTAGAACACGAACACGGAAACTCTTCATCATTACGACATCTCTTTGCATATTTCACAAATTCGTTAGCACCTCTGCGAAACACATCCCCCATTCTATTAGTCTCACCCATCCACTCTTTGTATTTCGGATACCCCATCACAACTACCACAACTAAACACCTATTAAAGGTAAACAAAACTTAGATTTATAGTATGTTTAATTATCCTATTAAAGGGTAAGTGGTCCTATCCCATTCAAGAATGCATTTTTCTGTAATATACTTAACAGCTCATGCACATTGTTACGATTTGAAAACAATTCGACAGCATATCCCCTTAGTTCTCCAAGTACACGACGTAGATTGGCAGGTGTGAGTGTTATTTCAATTGGTCAATTAAAATAACAGTCACACTTGTCAATCTAGTATGTACCCAGAGAACATTAAGATACGACTGCAGAACTTCCTCCAAAAGTAACAACTTTAAGCCAATAAGAATATTATACAAAAATTATACAGTCTCAAACTGTCCAAACGGGACAATTTGAGAGATCTCATTACAGGGGTAATGACTCTCGAACGGGTCTAAGGGCTATTGAATGCGTACGCATAAGAACTAGAATGCTAGTATCTATGCGCACTATATTAAATTTCAAGTATGTTTCATATAATGGGTTAATTCAAATACAAAAATAAATTCATGGGTTAATTCAAATACAAAAATAAATTCATGTATTGACCACATACACACACACACTATCTAAGCTGTTCTATAGGAAAAATAAATTCATGTATTAGCCTAATTAGATTATAAGGTTATCTCAATTTATATTTTTCTTTTTCTATCTAATAATTTTCAACGTAAGAGCACAGTACATAACGTATGTGTAAGTTCCGTCAATACCATTTCGTTTCAATTTTGTAATATTATGTTTTTTCCAAATATTTTAAAAGTTATTAAATGGGTGCCCCACCCCCACCCCACCCCCTGCCCCCCTCCCCCCGCCACACACACGCACACCTACGCACCTACGCACACACACACACACACACACACACACACACACACACCACCCCCACCCACTCCCCCCACCACGATCGTGACAACTACATATATTATTTATCAATAAAATTATGACATGAGATAATTATAATTGGAGCATAAATTTCATTATCATAAAGGGATAAATCCAACCAAGTACAGAGATTCTACAAATTAAAGTGAGAATTAAAGTTAAGAATTTCTAACAACATGCATGTATATGGATTCTAACAAATGATATTCCTAAAAACATAAAATTGGCAACATTTTGTGAATTTACTAAACTTTATATAATATAATCAAATTCTGTTAAAAAATTATCTAGGGTTTTACCTAATTGAATTAATTTCATGAATAAAATTATTATCAATTTAAATGAAAATATCAATTATTATCCAATATTTTTGAATGAAATATTTATTTTGAATGAGTCACACACACGCACACCTACGCACACACACACACACCCCACCCCACCCCACCCCTGCCCCCCTCCACCACCCCCTCCCCCACCACACACCACACACCACACACACACACCCCACCCCACCCCCTGCCCCCCTCCACCACCCCAAATGGTAGAATAATGTTCTCTGGATCCAACTGTGAGAGGAAGAGTGATATACCCCATTGAGTAGGACCATTCTCTATTAAAATCAATTATGGGAGTTGTGATGGGTAGCATGTCCTTCATGGTGAGCCCCATAGATTTCAATCTGTATAAGAACAAAATTTCAACTGAGCTCCCACTGTCATTTAATACTCTTCTCATATTTTTATTAACGATAATGTTCGTGATAACCAATAGGTCATCGTGTAGAAGGGGAACCATTTTTAGGTCATTATTTGGGAAGATCAGAACTGGATCCTCCTTTGGTGACTTGTTCTGGAAATATACACTGTTGATTTAAGCCCATTCTTCTTGTATTATCTTAAGAAGAGTCTATCTTATGGCGAAATAAGGTCCCCTACAAATCCTCTTGAGATAGTATTTATTTCATCTTATTTTTTATTATTTCACTAGATTTTCTAGCATCTTTAGTGACAAATTCCTTGAAATATCCCGTTTGATTACTTCTTTGAGGAAAAAAAAATCACTAGTGTTGTGCCCATAATCCTTATGGAACTAAAATTACTTTTATTTGCCTATCCTATTCTCTGGAGCCCTCGTAGATTTGGGTAGAGGAAAAATATAACTCCATAGCTGATAAGACATCCTCTATGATATTTATCAGAGGGGGTAAAATATTTTGCTTCACTAGGTCCATTATTCTTTCCTCCATTCTTCTTTTTCTTTACCTTCAAGTCCTCGATGGATTCCTCTAGGCTTTAAAAGAGATTTATCTTTCCCCCTTATTGAGGGAGGGTTTTCGTACGCCTGGTATTAAAATCATCCTCCATATTTATATATTTTTGTATCTTTCTATAATAGCTCATTTATGGAACGAGGGGATGTCTTGGTAAAATATCCTAGTAAATCTTTCAAAGTAAGGCTTGAGGAAAAAAGGCCACACAAATGGTCTAAGTTTGTTCATTGACCTACATGGATTCTTGGTTGAACTTTTTTGTATATTCCCTAAGAGTTTCTCCCGAATTCTACCTAAAATGGAATAAATAAGTGAATGGCTTCCTTATATTTTGAGATCTGATAAAGTGGTCGATAAAAGATCTTGCATTTTAGTGAATCACCCAATGGTCTCTTATTTGATCTTAGCAAACTATTACCTAGTTGTCCCTCTCAGAGTGGTGGGAAAATCTCAACACAAAACCTCACATGGGGTATCCTGGAGTGGCACGAGAGACCTATAAGTCTCCAAATGGTCAATGGGGTCTTTAAACCCATCGGATGGATAAATATTAGGCATATTCCACTTAGGGGGAAGAGTGTAATGTTGAACTTCATTGGAGAAAGGGGACTGAGTATTCTAGAGAGACAAATCTGTGGTTATGGGAGTTTGTATCTTGTGTTAGTTGAGGAAATTCCCCAATTTGTCTTGCATCTTTTTTATTTCATTATCCTAGGTTCATGACACCCTAAAACATTTGTGAGACTGATCGTCGAGGAGTGATAAGCGGTATCTGATGGGGATGCGAGTGACTAACCTCTAAGGGATTTGGGCCACATCTTCATGGTTATTTTCTCTATCTTATCGAGGGGCATGGTTTTCCCCTGCCTTATTGTGTTCTTGTCAAAAAGGTTCCTTTACCACTAGAGGTATGGGAAGCCTCTATAAAATGTCATTTAACTGATCCTCGAGATTTTATTTTAGCGTGACTCTACGTATTTGAAGGAGAGAGAAAATTTGGCCTTCATGGTCGTCTTAGTAAAAATGACACTTATTTCAAAAAAAAATTATTCAAGGAACAATCGTTCCGATAGACGGTGCCAAACTGACGGTGTTAGAATTGTTTTTGTAGACCTCGTCTATAATAAATGCTCCTCACATGATCTTAAATTAGGTAAATATTAAAGACAATAATATAGAGTGGTTCAGAACTTTTTCTGAGGATCCTATGTTCATTATGAACAAATTTACATTTTGTATTAAGTTGTAAATGAGATTATTATAGAGTATATACTCCATAGGCTTTAGTCAAGAAGTTAGGGTTCTGAGGTTTTTGTCACTAGACGAAGATCTAATTGGGAGTAAGTGATGGAGTCCTCAAGGGGTTGTTTAGCCTTGTTTAGGACTCGACATAAAATACAAGTATGGGGGATGAAAGTGGTCCAATGCTTATTGAACTTGTAGACAATAATGTGTCAACTAATAGTAAATGATAAAATAAACTAGGATAAAGAGTTTATCTAGTTGATCTGGTAGTTGCACAGTGGCTTTTAGATGTCTTTAACCTTCCCTAAGTCTCCAATATATAGGCAATTGTTAGAATGGGCATTAGTGGACTCCAATGGCATGGGAGGAGTGGCCATGAGATCTGACGGTTATAATAACATGGTAGAATGTTTCTTAAAGGATTGAATGTGGTGCAAGGAAGTTGATATTAACATTAAAATAGGATTAGATCATTCAATACAAGTGGTAACAAGTGGTGTCGGTATACGGGACAGTGTATGTACCTTCTACCTTCCTGTTAAAGAAGTTGTTGGAGCTTTATTGGACGTATAAGGTATCCTGAGGTCGTTATGAACATTTTGGGATAGTCCGAGCTTAAATGTGGAGTTTCTCATTAAGGAAGAAGAAAGAAACAAGTCAACGAGCAACATTAATTAGTCGAAGGTCTGTCGGACTCGTATGAGGCTTGACGTTGTTCATTTCAAGATCCCTCAGCCTAGTTTACAAGGTTTTGATGTATAAATGAGTACTTGGTAATACTAAGAGTGTTGTTGTGGTCCTCGACCCTTTCAAGGATCTTTTATTGGGGCAACGATTGTCACTAAGGACTAGAAACCACCTAGCGGAGGTCTCTATTATGTCTTGGGACCTTATTCTATGTAAGGGTGAAGTTAGAGGAGGTAGGGGTATATACGGAGGGTGGTTAAAACAAATGTCAATTTTTAATTTTTTTCAAATTAAATATAAAACTTAAACATAATTAACCAAAATTTAAACTTAGCACCAATTTTAAACCGATTGTTGTGATAAACGATTTACCAAATTTTACCTTATCCTAAAACATGCATCTAGGTCTGAACAATAATAAAATAATGCAACAAATCACAACAAGCCGATATAAAAGGAAAATCCACAATGAAAAATACATAGGACGGCCTATCCATGTAAATTTTACTATATTTGGAATTACAAAGGACACAACAAAATACTTACACAACCGACTCGATGCCCTAGCAAGCCTTGATTCTCTTCGTTCCTCAACCTTCACCCTAGAGACATGCAAGAGTCCACCCACGATGCTGTCATAACGTGTGAGTCCACACACGCCTCGATATCCACCGATCCAAACTCATCAACCATTTACGAATATGGAACACGGATGCACCACTTCTTCACCACAACACCACAAACACAAGGTTCATTGTGTTTAAACATTAAACAATTGATAAGGCTTAGCAACTAAGTATAGGATCCACTGCATGGAAATTTTCTCTATCAATATGATGAGATTAACAAACTATGGTGCCAACAGACACGATCATAAAGAATGTAAAATTGGAACTTGGATCTCAAAAAGTTTGGGTAAAATAGGGTTTGGGAGCTTTGGGATATGTATAAGAAAATGAATTTTGCCAAAATTCTAGTTATGCTTATTTTGACATGACACCATTGATTTGAAGAATGATCAATATTCTAGGCTTGTGTGCATTGTGCTTGTTTTGTTCAATAAGTTCACCTTCATTTGTCACTTGAGGCTAAAATCTTAGTTTGATAAAGTTTTACGGTCAATTACAACTTTTTGGACATATTTGAGTGTTTGGGTCATAATTCATTTGTATCTAGTTCATACCCATTTATAACATCCCACATGTTTAGATACATCGATACTATGCTAGCGTGTAAGGCTTATGTGTTTTGTTTTTTGGTCGTTTATACCTATATATGTGTATCAATTTTTTTAGTATATTTTGCATATATTATATATGGTGTTGTATGTTGTATTTGTAAGATTTGTTTTTGATAAAAAGATGAAATTTTTTAAAAATAGTTATTTTTGATGGCCTTTGAGACTATCATTACACATGCTTAATTTATATATTTTCGTGATGATATATTCTAAGTGATGCTTTGTATTCCATGATTGAGTTTTACTCCTTTATCTATTATGGACAAAAAGGGGGAGAACATATTACAGGTGTTTATGTTTGATTAAAACTCGATGCATCACGGGGTATATATGTTTTTATCTCAAGTGTGTAGGTACTTAAAAAGGAATTCAAGACACATATAATGAAGAAAAAATTTGTGGAAGGGAAGAAGAAGAAGTTTGAAGACAAAGAGACTTATGCCATTCCGTTCTAGGGTTAGGAAGGGTGTTAGCTTTATTTTATCATTCATAGAGTTTTATTGATGTAATTTGGATTTTGGATAGGTTCATTTATTTTTGTACTGGAATAGCCGAAGGGGGAGATTTGTAAGAGCAAATTTTTTTATATTGCTCATAGTATAGGCTTTGTATTGTTTTAGGCTAGTTTGGCATATTTAGTTACAAACTTTATTTTTGAGATGTTTACTTTTATTAAAAAATGAAAAAAAAAATTTAAAGAGAATTTTTTTATTATTTTAAACCTTGTTCAAACGAGAATGAAATTTCGTTAGAAGCGTCGTTTGAAGTTTTAATCTAAGACCATCAATAAAGGGCTTACTCTTTTGACTAGTAAGAAGGTCGTTTAAAGCCTGTTCAAATGAGAATGCCTTCTCGTTCTAAATAGACTTTGTTTCATTTTAACGAGTTGTTTTACTCTTTCAAATGAGCCTTAAAATTTTTTAGAATGAGCCTTGAGATTCGTTTAAACTAGTCGCTACCTCAAAAATTATGAAAGTCATATAAATACCCGTTTCGTGTTCAGATTATTTAAGACTTTTGCTAGATCATTTTCTAGATATCTTTTACAAAAGTTCTTCTTTGTTTAGTATTCAAAAATACTTTAGTTCACAACATACATCCTAAAAATTGTTTTTGTGAATTCGTTTAAAACCCTAAACTGTTTTAGTATCTTGCATACACCTTTGTGGAGAAGGTATCTTCATGGCTGACCATTGTGATTCTTGAGGAAACTCACTGCTGAAGATAAAGGATAATCGGTGGATACTAGGGGTGGCCATGGTCCGAGCCGTGTCGGGCTCGAATTGGGATATTAAAAGTTTGAGCTATCCCAAGCCTGCTCAGGCCCGAGTCGGGCCTCATTGTATAATCCCAAGCCTGCCCAAATTCGAAAGCTTCTTGCCCAGGCCCGTTGCTGAGGCCCGGACACTGATATTTTTTTTACCTATATTTTATGTTTTAGAAAATTTATGACATATTTTATTGTTTAGCAAATTTATTTTAAATGTACTCTTAAGACTAAAAGTAAATAAAACCTAAAATTGATATATTTAAATGTTCCCCATTTATATTTTTTTATAAATTTTAACCTTAAAGGAATAAAAACTAAACTACTAATAATATATATATATATATATATATATATATATATATATATATATATATATATATATATATATATATATAATCAATATTATATTTAATTCTCGGGCCTCGGGTCGGGCCAAGCTCAAGCGGGCCTAAGATTACATGCCCAAACCACCTAGAAAAAGGTTGGGCCTATAAAATTTTGCCAAGCCCGCTTAGCGGGCCTGTTTACCTTTCCGAAGCCTTATTTTTTTTGAGCGAGCTTGGCGGGCCTTGGGCCTATGGCCACCCCTAGTGGATACTGAGCATGGAAAGCTGCTTGTGGACTGCTTAGTGGTTTTCTTTAGAGAATTTACGAAGGCTAGCATGTTATGTTTGTCGTGCATATCAAGTAGTTTTTAAGTCGATGGTCTTGTAATATTTCTAAAGTATTGAATAAAAGGTTTTTCCCGAAAATGATTTTTCCTGAAACTTTTCCTTTTTTGAGTGGTTGGTTTGCTTTATTTATTTTTATCAAATAAATGTATGTTTTGGATTAAAAGATCAAATTGATTAGGATAAAAGTTAGAATTTTTATTTGTAACCATCCTTGCCGAGCACGTTTAGTTTTGAATTCTCAAAGTGGCATTAGATCCTACTACTCGTACAAGTGGTGTAAGAGCATATTTAAGTCTTTTACAATTGATTTAGAGAGTCTTGGTCGATTCTGTGGACCTTGGTCAATTCTGTAGACCTAAAGAGTTACAATGATCGATTTAGAGGGTCAAGGTCAATTCCTCGGACCTAAAGAGTTGTGATGATCGATTTAAAGGGTTGAGATCGATTATGTGTAAGAGTTAAGATGAACGATTAAGAGGGTCTAGGTCGATTCTACTGACCTAGGTCAATTCTATGGACCTAAGAGTTGCGATGACCGATTCATAAGGCCGAGGTCGATTCTACAGACCTAGGTTAATCATGGGGACCAAAAGAGTTGAGATTATCATTTCAGAGGGTTGAGGTCGATTTTACAGACCTATAGAGTTGAGATGACCAATTTAGAGGGTCACGATTGATTTTACAGACCTAGGTCAATTATGAGGACCGAAAGAGTTGAGATAATCAGTTTAGAAGGTCGATGTTGAATCTCCGGACCTAAGGAGTTAATGATGGTGGCGTTCTTCAATTATGACTCATTTGGGAGGGTTTTGGTATTGCGAATGCTGACACACTTTGATTTTAATCCCACTGGGGAGTTTTTTTAGTGTCGATTCTGCGAGTTCTTTCCCACCTTTTGCTGGAGTATGCTAGTGATGTAAGTGCTGGCGCACTTTGATTTTGGTTCTGCGTGGAAGTGTTCTGATGATGAGATATTCGTAAGAGGTTTGTTACTTATTAATGAGTTTCCTCAGAGCCATGATGCACTCGACATTACAAGGATTTTATAGGAATTTTTGTGAATTTTCTGCGCAATTTTTTGAATTTTTTGGAATTTTTGTGACGAAAGTTTGAGGGGACTGCTGATAGGCATAGTCACAGGGGTGTCTATCGGCATAGGTCACGGACTCCTGGGCTTCTCGGGGGAGGCAAAGGGTCATTTTCGACAGGCAAGTCTAAGGGACTGTCAATCGGCATACCCCTTAGTCCTTTATAAAAGGGGGTGGCCCTCCTCATTTTTCCACACCATTACTCGAGTGAATCTCTTCCTTTCTTTGTCTAGTAATAAATTTCGAGCCCATATCTTTGAAATAACTCATGAAGGGTGCAGTGGACAATGCTTGGATGGCCACTGATGACTGGTCATGTTTGGGATAGCGTCAGGCATATGCGATATTACTAAGGAGTGAGAATGTCTACGTTAGATTTGAGCCCATTCTTGATAATAGGATTCTGTTGATGAGCCAGCGAACCACCACTTTGCGAGGGTAAAGAAATCAAATGGCTATGTAAGTGCTTTTATTTTTATTTTTATTTTCATTCTTTTTGTCTTCTTTTTCTTCTTATCCTTGGGATGCTAAAGGGCTTTCTCAATTTTTTTGAATGTCGACATTGCTTCTTTGAGTATTCACTCTCGTGGTTCGACGGGGATTAAGAAAGTGTGGGAAAATCTTCCCTCGACGCTGAAGTTGATGGTAACGGGGGCTTTGGATGAGACATAATGTTCTATAGTGGTACTGTGTGCCCTGGGCGAGAGATGGTGGGAAACCACCCATACATTCCATTTGGGTGTTGGGTAGATAACGATTACGCCTCTGGATGTTCATTAGTTGACAGGGGTAGAGTGTGAGGCCCAGTAGATAGTGGTAGATCATACCTTCCATGTTTCTGAGGTTACAGTTTGGGCTACTTTAGAAGACATCGAGAGGATTGTATCTTGGGATACTATCCGCATATCGATGTTGAAGGACACCTTACTTTTTATGAAGATAGATGAAATTTAAGGGTGGTAGGTGAGGCATGTATCCTTCTTGTTTATTTTGCTTTTTATTATGAGGATTTGTGGCGAGGACAAGTGGTGATGTCATCCATTTGTGGTTTCTTACCTTATTGAGGTATTCTCAAATATCCACCCGTATGACTAGGGGAGCTTTACGTTAATGCCCCTTTATTCTCCTCTTGATGCTTTCAGTCGGTATTGTCGATAGGCTTTTATGGGTCCCACGTATCTTTTGGAGGTAATCTTTAGATTCATCATTCTCTTATTTTCTTATTGTTCTTCCATTTTTATTCTTTTTGACATCCTGTATTACTTTCTACAGACATGGTTCTATGAGGTGATTTGGCACAATGTTGGTTTAATATCCTTAAAAGTGAGTGAGACGACTAATTTTGCAAGGATGTATAGGTGGAGGAAGTCGAACAAGAAATCAAACCAGTCCTTGGTTCAGACGATTGTTCAGGCGGCGTTGAATGCATTTATGAGCGGCCAGGTAAGGCTCTGGTTTCCATCTTTTCTGTGGATTTAATACTTTATCTGCACTCGGTAGATGACTAACATTTGCTTGGGAAATAAGTGACATTCTACCCTAGGCATTTGTCCTCGAGGGCTGCAGGGATTACGAGCATGCACGCCTAGATGCGTATGTTGTTGTCACATGAATTCAGGTACGTCTAGTACCTAGGGGAGAGGGTTGTGAGGTAGTTGATAGAGGGTGAGGTGGAGGCCCTACCATCAGCACCCTTTGAGTTCATGAGGCGGGTGAAGGAGATATCGAACGAGGTAGGGGAAATGGCGATAGAGGGCGAACCCTATATTCCCTTTATGAATATAATGGTAGGCTATGATTATCTAGAATTTTTAACTAGTTGGTTGATGCCGTCATCTATCTATGACGTGGATGGTATGCCTTCACCAGCAGCAGGATTAGGGAGAGGTACTAGTGTCCAGTGGCATCAGCCCATAGCATGGAGGGTAGTGTAGTGGAAATAGAGGAGGTTCATTTTTAGCACATTTCCATCCCATACAACTATATCCGGGTGGGTGGTGGGCAGGTGGTCTTAGTGCCTCATCGCCCTTAGGCGTAGATAGACGGTTTTGCGGGTCTTCCTGAGTAAGTTCTTCGGAGAGATGTATGAATTTTTTTTCTATTTCATATTTCTTCTTTGGGCTTTCCTCCTCTTTAACTAACTTACTCGATTTTTGTGGGTTGGTTCTTCTGCAACCTGTTCGTGTGTCGACATCCTACCTTTGGGACATTCGAGATTGGATGGTATAGGTTTTCGACTATGTGAGGAAATCGTCAAGGTCATGAATGGTGCAATCGTACACCTCGGAGGAGAGCTCCGGTTAGGGGAGTGGGGGATCTACCGTACGTCGATAGGGTAAACGCATTCGTTAAGGCACTTGATATGGTAGTTTAGTAGTTAGTTGAGTTTTTTGGAAGGTTCTGTCTGCATCCTGATTTATTCTAATTTTTTCTTCCTTTTTTTTGCGTTTCTTGATCTCTTTGTACCAGGAAAAATGTAACCATTTTGACTAGTATATACAATATTCACTTTTCATCATTTTTTATTTATCTTGGATTAAATGACCTAGCCTACATGAACTTTAGTTTTCTAGGTGAGGTTTTATTTGTTGTAAATATAAGATTGAGTAAATAACCAAAAGAGCTTTTAACTAGCTTGTTGATTGTTTTTACAAAGGAGAGTTTTTATTTTGGAATGATATATATACAAATGAGGCAGGTAGAAAAATTCTAAAAAATAGGGGGTGTCGATCAACATACCCCTTAGCCTTCCTATCGGTATATAGGTCAAGTCCATATCACTTTCATGCTTTATTACACTTCTTCTGTACTTAAGAGTACTTAGGAACAGGGTTCATGGCAGCAGATAGGGCTTCTTGTATTTTATGGGTTCTTTTGGGTATAAAAAGGGACCTAGAGTTTTTTTTTCATTATAATAATTCAATCTTCTCTCTTTTAACTTTCTTCTTTCCTTTGAAATGATATTTTCCATAACTGAAACATTCGCAACTTATCTCGAAGATTTGGAGGCCATGTGCCTCTATAATATCAACTATGAAGCTTTTAACATACGCCATGTCTCGTTATGGCGTAACCGTCCTCTAGCTTGGAATCTCTTTGAAGCGACGCTGTAATTTTGGTATCCCGAAGAACATGTTTTTAGCTTTGGTTTGCACAAAGTATGCCCCATTAATGAGAAGTTATCTATGATGTTGGGTGTCAACCCAACTATCATGACAGCCATGTCGGACTTGTCCCATTCCCCTAGGGTATTATTAGCCAAGTTTCTCAACATCTCCCCCTGGGTCACCTGACCACTAGTGCACGAAGGAAGCATTATTCTCCTAGTGGCATTAAATTCGGTTTTTCGAAAAGATTATACTGATAATGGCTTTGTTTGTACTATATCCCTAGGATTGACTTCTAGACTGCTCTTGATGATCGTTGGAATGACGACTGACCTTCAGGTGACACGATAGTGTTGTGGATGTCTTATCACTATAATCAGGCTGTTGTCATACTCGTAGAGACTTTGAATGGACTAGGTGGATGGAAAGAAGGACTGTATAATTTTTATGAGAGATGTGATGTTGTTCATGTGGTTGACTAAGAGACTGCACCTAGCGGCCCCTCCGGAGTATCCTCTGATGGGTGTTCCTAATTTTGTTTCCCGATTGTTGATACCGATAATATATTATGGATAAAATGAAGGTATGAAGATGATGATTGAAGATGAAGTGGTGATCACATCAAACACATAAGCAATTTAATCAAGCAAATAAGAGACAATGATTTTTAAATTGGTTCGGCTATAAGGAGAAGCCTACGTCCACTGTTATTTTATTTCCAGTAGTTTATAATAGCATAATATGGTGTAGTGAGAGAGATGCGTAGAGAACTGCTTGCTTATTTAGATTGTATCTCCTCCTCCTTTGGCTAAGGGAAGGCATGTTTTATAGTGATGGGAGTCCAAGAGATATAATATCTTTATATATTCAGACATTTATATCTATGTACAATGAATATGACTGTTGGTCTTCTAGGGTGGTTGGTCTTCTTTGAGTTAGTTGGTATGCCGTGAGTTGGTTAGTATGCCGACCAAATCTCCTCGGGTGCCGAACAAATCTCCTCTGATGCTAATCAAGTCTCCTCGGGTGCCGAGCAAGTATAAATATTGCCGCATAGGATGACATGTGTCCATTTCTTATTGGTCCACGTAGTTGAATAATTTTTGCGTTAACAGAAGCCCTCGATGCTCCATGCTTGATGGTTTGCTGAAAGGATGGAGTATTTATTCTACAAAGTTGTTCGGTGCTCGTGCATAATGAAATTACTGATATGCCTTCTTGATTTGTTCAACATAAAGTGCACTCTATTCTGGTCAACAGATGATTCAGGCTAATTGATGGTTGCCTTAGAGCTAATCTTTCTTGTAAGGAACTCTGTTCGTCAAGCGAACGTGTTCTATGTATCACCCCCGGGAATCTAGATGGAGTAACTTCATAGTTTGAATCTTATGGCTTGTCATAATCTTCAAGTGGGTTAATCGACTAGTTAGCCGACCAACTGAGTGCTGACTGTACGTATTTTATTTTTCTGATTTCTACTCCTCTGAGGCTTTGCTGATGTAACATGCTAGATTTTGAACCCAATTCTTCAATATGATTAGTGACAAGCTAGTAACGGAGTACAACTTCTTCTTCAGTGTTGGTCGGGACAGTGGTAGTGAAGATATCAGTGCTGTAGATGCTGAATCTGAATCCTGAACTTCAATAGCATGTGCATAATAACTCATGGATAATGATTGGCTAGTGATCTCTCTTATTCTGTTATAATTTGGAGCTGCATCTGATGCTCGACTGATGTTTCATGATATTATCAAACCATGCCACTGAAATAATTAATTATGTAGTAAAGCCCCCAAATGTGGAACATGAACTCTGAATGCTTTATTGGCCTTGAAGTATACTGGTCTTGCTAGAAAAGATAAGGCCGAGAGACTATTCCTTGAAATAACTTCCCGTGAGCTTTGCATGTTGCGTTTCCATACTATCCTGATGTAGCCATAGCAATAGTTTGATGTTCTTGCCGACCAAGTAATTTTGGTCGAGTAAAAATGCTTTCAACATATAGTCCAATTAGAAATGTGATGGCATTCCAATTAGGAATGTGATATATTCCAACTAGGAATCTGTGGGCATTTGGTTAACAATGTGATATATTACATTTAGGAATCTGATTCTAGTATCTGCCATTGATCGGCGTATGTGGATCCCAGTTGGGCTTAGGAGACTGGATAATAATGATGATGCCCGAGCATTTGTCAGGACTTGATAGAATGATCTAATAATAAGAATGATTGAGAATAATATATAATTTACATCTAATATCCATGCTAGTGAGATATCCATATCCATAATAAAAGCGCTAAGAAATCCAGATAAATAATAAGAGTGTCGACCATCTACTGGGATTTAATAAGAAATCCAGTTAATAAGAATGTCGACCATCTGCTGGGATTAATAAGAAATCCAGATAATAAGAGTGCTTACTATATGTCGGGCTTAATAAGAAATCCAGATAATAAGATTGCCGACCATCTGTTGGGCTTAATACGGAATCCAGTTAATAAGAATGCCTACCATCTGTCGGGCTTAATAAGAAATATAGATAATACGAGTTCCAACCATCTATCAGGCTTAATAAGAAATCCAGATAAATAATAAGGAAGGGATCGATTGATCCTACATTGTTAGAGAATAGTATATTTCTAGGGCATCCTTCAAACAATAATATATAATCATGAAATTTATCTTCGATTAATCTCTATATATGAATTGATGATTTGTCAATTTTTGTTTGTCTTAGTTTTCCTAGGCAATGGAATATTGATCCCATGCCCCTGCCTAGTTGTAGAGATCTTTTAATCACCTATAAGTGCCTAAGCAATGGAATATTTATCCCATGTTCTTGCTTATTTTAAGTGCCTGGGTAATAGAATATTGATCCCATGCTCCTGCCTAGTTTAAGTGTCTAGGCAATAGAATATTGATCCCATGCTCCTGCCTAGTTGTAATAATCTTATCTAGATTGCCCTGGTGCCCATGCAGTGGATATGTTACCCAACTTCTTTCCCAGTTTTAGATTCCCCTTGGGGTCACCCATCATCAAGCAGGACTTGCCTTGCTCAATTGTTTTGCCAACATTGTTGGAATTTTTGTTGACGCTGACCAATATTTTGCTAGCGGTTGCTGATGTCGACCAACTTTTAGTTGGTAGTTGTTGAATATATATATAAAGAGAAGAATCCCCCGACCAACTGTCCGTTGGAGATATAATAAATGCTCCAGATCTCCTTTGAGCTGAATATATGATAATAAGTATTTCGCCGAGCTTCATGCTGAGATGAATATAAAATATGCATTATCATTTGAGAGAAGGATTCTTGCGCGATCATATATATCAGAGTATTAAGAATAATAATAGCACCTGACTGATATGTCGAGGCAAAATTGTATAGTGCCGAGCAATAATAATAGTTTTCAGAAGTTTAAGATTGTGGTCGAGCTTTCGTCGAGATTGAGTCTTGGACCTGTGGAATTTAATAAGTTGTCCGAGCACCTGTTGAGACTAAATAAAATAGTTATTATCTTATTCATCCAAACAATATATGATGTGTATTAGCTTAGACATAAGGCAATAAAAATTTCAAAATATGAAATAATATATTTTGTGCCAAATGTGTGTCATATGAGCAGATTTTTTATCAAATAGATGTCATAAGCAACACATAATTGTTTAATCTAGAATTTTTTGTAAAGTTATTTAAACTCCAAAAAAAAATTAGGTAGAAGCTGATTTTTAAAAAATATTTCAGCATAAACATGTGAAATATAGGGAGTTTTTAAGAAATAAAAAACTTTTGACACCAAATGATGATTTTAGTAAAGTCAAAAAAGTTTGACACCCAGGATTGTCAAAGTAATTGTGTCCACTTTTTCTTCCTGGTTGTCGAATAACACATCTGAAACAAGGATCCTCCAAGATTTTATTTCTGTTTCGGTCGATCAGTGTTGATGGTCTGAGAGTGATACTCCTCTGCATTTGGTACTATACTCCAGTGATTGTTAACCGGTGAAGAGTGCACTGGTGAAGTTAAAATGATCTGGTGAAGGTGCCAACCACAAAAACACACCGACGATTAGGTAATAATAATGAAAAACTAGTTCAGTGTTTTAGCTTTGCTACCGACTAAAACCCAATGATGGCAACGAGTATTATAATGTGATGATCAACGGTCCGACCCCATAATAGACCTGCCGACCAGTGTCACTGACCACCATCGATGAAATTTTCTTCTTTTCATATGAGCTTCGACCAACAATAGACGATCTGGGTCTATGACCGACCAACAATGGTTGTGCTGACCAACAAATTGTAGGTCGGGAGATCCCTTAATCTGTGCGATATCTTTGCATTGTGCAACTGTTGAATCGCCGACCAAGAAAATAGGTGTGCTAATGAGGACAGTTGATGAGGTATTTTGCTTTTGTTTTCCACAAAATGGAAATTGGTGTCAAACGTTGGTGGGCCTGTTAGTGGGCTGAGATCTCTGGTCGGCTGTTGTGTTCTTTGTTGATGGTTGAAATCGGTGAACCCATGAAAATGCGTCGGGCATTATTGTCGACCAGAGCTAAGGTTCATAGGCGATATCCCTATGGACAATGATCGCCGACCAATAAGTATTAACAGGTTCGCCGACCTATGCGAAGATCAAGAAAAAAAGGTCTAGCATGTTACCGACCAATAAAGAGATTCCGTCCACCAGTATAAACTTCTCTATCATAATTCACCATAACTGTTCAAATTATTTTTGTTGTTTTGTTGCAACCGATGATAGTCATTGGTAAGGATTTATCAGCAGTGGGTTGCAGTCTGACCAAGAAGTAGCTATCCGGCGATAATTTTTCTTCAGCAGTGAACATAAGATGGAATTGAGATCGGCCAGACTTGAAAAATAATGAATTTTTCTTTAACCGGTACTGGGTTCAGAATGGATCACCATCCTTGCCATTGTGATCTTCAATGTAAATAAGGCTTGGTGCTGCTACCATAATCGGATAATTTTTTTTTTTATCACAGATAGAATTTGGAATCTCATATGATTTGAGGTAGTCAAACAGTTTCAACAGTGTTAAAGAACATTTGAAATAGATGGACCAATTTATTGCTGTAGAATGTGAAGTCGAAAGGGCTGATTTCACATTTATTGTTGATAAAAATTAATCTAACTCATAGAGAACGAATATTAAGGAGAGATCCAGATCTGGCATCTCCGATTGAGATTTTTTTTTTGTTAAAACTAAAATTCCCCATTTTCGATTCCTTACAATCAGTAGAAAATCATATGATGTATTGGCAGAACCATTTGAATGTTTATCTTCAGGTCAGAAAATTTTATATATGAGAACATATAGGTATCATTACCCAGTAAAATTGATGTAACCCAATAACATGTTTACTCAGTAAATTTTTTAGAGACTCCATATCTTTAGGGAGATAGTTGATTAAGAGGTATTGATGATAAAAGTGGTAAAAAATCAGCACTTTATGCAGACTTTCAGATCATTAAAATTGAACGTGAGATTCCTGAACAAATATATCAGAATCTTATATTGATAAACGATGTATATATGAACATATAATTATTTAGGCATATATGTATAGAGAAAGAAAACTTAGCTTTTGAATATGATCTTCGTTTCTTCTAATAAGAAGGAAAGAATTCTTGTGTCGAATTCTCACAAATGACGCCAATCTATTGATGACTAGAAATAGCATCCATGATATCTTATCGGCATCAACAACAGATAAAATGAAGGTATGAAGATGATGATTGAAGATGAAGTGGTGATCACATCAAACACATAAGCAATTCAATCAAGCAAATAAGAGACAACCATTTTTAAAGTGGTTTGGCTATAAGGAGAATCCTACTTCCACTGTTATTTTATTCCCAGGGGTTTATAATAGCATAATATGGTGTAGAGAGAGAGGTGCGTAGAGAATTGCTTACTTGTTCAGATTGTATGTCCTCCCCCTTTGGCTAAGGGAAGGCATGAATTTATAGTGATGGCAGTCCAAGAGATATAATGCCTTTATATATTCAGACATTTATATCTATGTACAATGAATATGACTATTGGTCTTCTAGGGTGGTTGGTTTTCCTTGAGTTGGTTGGTATGCCGTGAGTTGGTTGGTATGCCGACCAACTCTCCTCGGTTATTGAGCATATTTCCTCGGGAACCAAGCAAGTATAAATATTACCACGTAGGATGACAGGTGTCCATTTCTTATTGGTCCGCGTAGTTGGAGAATTTTTTCTTTAACACCGATATTTCTTCAATTTGATCCAATCTATGAATAATTGAGTGAATTGGCTCATAGATCATGGGGCCAGGAGTCTTCGCTGGTCCATACCATGGTGGGTAATCTGCAGCCTATTCTCTAATTGGGTGATTATCGCTATGTACGATTTGTGGGCCTTCGCCAGATTTTTTTCTATTTTTATGGCGACTTTTGTGCCAAGTGGAAGATTATTCCTTCATGTATAACTAACTTCTTTCCCATGGAGGGCCTGACTGAGTCACTAAGAATCATTTTGGGGCTTTTACGGCAGCGCCGTCAACCGTCTACCCATCCGCCTCAGTATGTTGAGGAGGTTAAGTTCATATCCGAAGAATATAAAAGTGGGTGGTTATGAAGATTTTTTCAAAGAGATTGGACAAATGAGGCTTCTAATGTTTGACACCTTGGAGAAAGGTGTCGTGGTCTCATCCAACTTGATTAAGACATATCGCTGCATGGAGCGGATATGGAATTGTAACCAGGATTGGATTCTTGGGGTCCTTCGAGGATAGAAAATGATGATGAGGCAGGTCCATCCGGTAGCTAAAAGAAGGTCTTGAGTATTAAGTGGTGTTAATAATACGTAGGTTTGTTGTGTAGGTTTTGAGGTGTTTGTTTTGTGAATCTCATAGGAGTGGTGTTTGCTTTCATTCCTATTGTTGATGTTTCATGTAATTTTCGTCCTCTGTTTTTTAATAAAAGATAATGATAATTTTGACGCATTTTGTCATGCCTTTGATGGATTATTTTCTTTGAATTATCTATACCGATCATAGAGGAATACATAATCCTTTTGTTCATTTAATGATGAGGGAGACTATCATTCTGGAAGGGGGAAAATAATAGCATGTTGTGAAAAAGAAAGGACCGTGCCCATGGGTATCTTATTGACTACCTATATACCTCTATAAGGTTTGAAAATTGTGTGCTTCTCTTTTTAAATTTTTTTTTTTAGGTAAGATCAAGTCCTATGTAGTTTTTAGTAGAGGGGGATGATATATTTTTTTTTAAATAATATGGAGGTGAGAAAAGTCGTAGCACGACGAGAATTCGGACTGGGGGTAAAATTTCTTAAGACGGTCCAAATTGACTGGATGCGTCATCTCCTCTCCATCGAGATCTACGAGAATAGCGACGCCACCTAACAGGATTTTCTTTACAATGTAGGGGCCACTCTAGCTAGACTTGAACTTTCCTCTTGGATCCTAGACGAGTTTTATGATTTTCTTGAGGGAAAAATCTCCTTCTTGGACACCGCGATCATTGATATTTTTATTGAATGATCACATAATACGGTGATGGTACCCTTATATATGATTTAGGTCTTTCAACCTACTTTTCATCTAAGAGCACAAGTTCATCGTAAAGGTTTTGCATCCAATCATCTTCACTAACTTGAGTTTGAGCATAACGTGTAGGGAAAGTATTTCAAGTTTGACAGGTAGGGCCACTTCCATGCCATATACCATAGAGTAGGGAGTATCCCCAGTGGGTGTTCTGATGGAGGTACGGTAGCCCCAGATGGAATATGGGATCCTATCAGCCCAGTCTCTACAGCTTTCTGTCATCTTGCTAATAATGGTTTTGAGGATTTTATTGGAGGATTCGACAGCCCCATTGGTTTATGTTCAGTAAGGAGAGGATTGTTCCGTTGGATACTGTATTTATCAACTAGTTATATGACCTCAACTTCGAAATAGAGACCATCGTTTAATACCAGCTCGTGAGGAAATCCATAATGACAAATGATATTCTTTATGATGTATTTAGCTATATTCTTTGCATTCAACACCGCGTATGACTCGGCTTTGACCTATTTTATGAAGTACTTAATAGGGACTAGGATGAATTCATGCCAGTTTCAAGCCTTGGGAGTGACTTTCATGACGATGTCTTTTACCCAAGTGGAGAAGGGCCAGGGAGAAATCATGTTATACAACTCTCGAGGAGGCAAGTGCTGAAGGTTGCCAAATCACTGGAATTTGAGGCATCTTCTGACGTAAGCAGCGCAGTCTTGAGCCATGTTGGTCTAGTATTATCCTAGACGAATGATCTTCTTGGCAAGCATATGGACATTTATCATGGTCCCAGATTCCCCATTGTGGATCTTCTACATCATGTCTTTAATCCCAACCCCTGTTATGTAATGCAAGTGGGCTTCGTCAATTTTTTTTAAGAGTGCCTTATCATAAATAATATCCTAAGTAGACAACCTATGAACGGTGTACGATTTTTCTTGTCAGCGTCTCATGATACCTACCATGCTCGAGGAGGCGCCAAATATCATAATACCATAGTCCTTCCATGTCTAGATCTTCTTCTGTAACGAGCTCAATGTGCTAGGAGTGAGTGGGTGCAACTTTTTTCTTGACTAGAAAGGGGACCATTGTTATCCCGGTGGCCATATCGACCATAAAGGCTAGGGTTTCTAGTGCATTGCCTAGGCTTTTCCTTAAGCGAAGGAGGTAGTGGAAGGTGACATCTTCTAATTGGGCGGCGAGCTCTTCTAGGTGAGGGTGGAAGGGTTGGATCTTCTCGTCTCTGACTTTCCGTTTCCTGAGGATCTGCCATACCATGATGGTTGAGTCTCCATTGACATCCATACGCTTGATTCTTCTCTCGAGGGAGATCTTAAGAACTACGTTACATGCTTCGTATTTCGTCATATTGTTAGTGAAAAGGGAACTTTAATTTGATAGCAATGGGAGTGTGAGAATCATCGGGGGTGATCAAAAGTATCCTAATACCAAATCCTTTCTTGTTATAGGCTCCGTCGAAGAAGATCTTCCATCTGAGATCCTCATGAGAGGAGCAGAGGATGTCTTCATTTGGGAATTTAAAAATCCAAACCTTAGTTGCTTCCGTGGGATTATCGGTAAGGTAATCAAAAATGGCTCCTCCCTTTATAGCCTTCTGCGTGACATATGTGATGCCAAATTCTACCAGCAACATCAGCCAGCGAGCCATGCATCTAGACAGGGTGGGATTCTCCAATAAGTATTTTATTGGATCCATTAGAAACACTAGTTTGATAAGAAATGTAAGTATATAGTGTCAGAGCATCCGTGTGGCCCAGACTAAGGTGACATATGCCTTATCTAATGCAGTGTAGTTTACCTCATACCTAGATAGTCTTCGACTAGCATAGTAGATTGATCTCTCCTTACGAGAATTTTTGGTGAATTGGGACAACATAACCCCTGATGTGGTGTCGATAAAAATTAAGTATAGGAGGAGGGGGAGACTTTATTGCCAAGGCATGAGTACCGGAGGTCAAGTGTGGCATTTTTTTATCTAATCGAAGGCTTACTGACATGCCTTGTTCTAGACTTTAGTTGTATCCTTCTGGAGAAGCTTAAAAACGGGCTCGTAAATAGAGGTCAGTTGGCTGATGAACCGACTAATATATTAGAGATTACTCGGGAATCCACGCACTTCCTTCCTCGTCTGGGGTGGTGGCATCTCGAGTATTTCTTTTAGTTTGGCAGGGTCTGCCTCAATACCCTTTTCACTGACCATGAAGCTGAGGAGTTTACCCTTCATAACACTATTAACATATTTTTATGGGTTGAGTCGCATCTGGTGTTATCGTAATCGCTCGAAGAATTTCCTCAGGCAAGAATGTGACCTTCCTGAGTCTTGGACTTTATGATCATATTAACACATAAAATTTGGCTTCCTTCTAGATAAGATTATGAAGAATGGTTGTAGCGACCCTTTTGTAGGTAGCCTCGACATTCTTGAGACCGAATGACATGACTGTATAGTAGACGTTTCCCCACGGGGTGACGAAGGCATTCATTTCCTGATGGTCAAGATGCACCTTAATCTGATTATACTCGGTAAAACCATCGATAAATGACTGAAGGGCATGACTATAAGTGTTATCGATGATCATGTCGATATTAGAAATAGGATATTTATCCTTTGGGGATGCCTTGTTCAAATCTCATATGGACTTTTCCTCTCTATTTCTGCATAGGGACAATGTTTGCAAGCCATTTAAGATATTGGACCATGCAAATGAAACCTACATTCAATTGTTTCACCAATTTGTCTTGGACTTTTAGGGACAGCTCTTCTAGATCTTTCTTAAATTTTACTAGACATGTTTTCTTTCTCGGAAGGTGGGGATCTCGTGTTGTTCTATTTTCGGGTCAATGCCAGGCATGTCATCATAGGACCATGCGAAGATGTCTATAAACTCTTTAAAAAGATCTTCGAATTATGATCTCTCATGCTCATTGAGGGTCGACCCTATCCTAATCTCACGTCGGTGGCTATTAGAATCGAGATTGATAATAACAGTTTTGTCATCATTAGTTTGAATGAGATTATATTGCTCTGTTTTTTCTTATTGAGATCAGCTAAGTATTGTTCATTTATTAAATCATCTTTATTAATCATATGATTGAAATCTAGGCAATTAATGTAAGGCACAACAAGATACTTGACGTCATCATTCATTTCATTGAAAACATTTTCAGGAAATATAATGGTGATAACCTCATCAAAGGAGGCCTCATTCACAGTTACACCATGAATGGAAGAAAAAGCAGTAAATTCAGGTGTTTCTTTGAGAGGATGAGAAACAAGGTTTGGATTGACTTGTGAAGGCTTGAGGAGTGTGGCATTCCAGTTAAGGAGTGGTGCATCAGCAGTGGTGATCTTCTTGCATGGGTCAGACGAGTTGGATTTTAGGTAGATCATGCAGAGATCCAACCACAGTTTATGCAGGTCAAACGACTCATCGGTATCAGTGCCCATGAAATTCTTGGGGCTTTCCACAACTTTTACTGTTAGAGGCTCCACCTTAAGCTTTTGCCCTTCATCCCAAACGACTCTATCTTTAAAGTAGATCTTTGTAAGGACACAAATTTCCAATTGAGTCCATATATAGTTTTGGCTCAATTCCGGACAAAAACATTTATTCATAGGATAATATTTAAATTGTAATATTCTCAAGCCTATGAAGTGTGTGTTGAAGACGTAGCGACAAAGAGTATAAAGCTTCATCAAAATGCCGATTTGTGTGCCTCGTTTCTACGTCATCAATCATAGTTCCATGCTCCCAAGGTATGAATGCAATTATATATATATAGGAGCTTGGAACAAAGGTTATTGGGTGTTAGGTTTTATAAAAACTGCGTTTTGTTTTAAGAAAGAAATTATATAAAACTTTAAAATAAGTTCATAAAGTTTTCTGGGCCAAAATCGTATTTTTCAATCTTTCTGGTCGTTCGTTAGATATGTCGTTCGAACGAGTTTTTCATTCGAACCAGATGTCGTTCGAACGAACCTGCCAATGAGTTCCCACTAAGGCATACTGGTCTGTCGTTAGAAATCTCGTTCGAACGAGACTTCGTTCTAACGAAATGTCGTTCGAACGAGCTGTCAGGCGGGAACAGTTTTTTGGCAGTTTTTGGTAGTTTTTCACCCACTTCCCCACTTGGTTTTTAACCAACTTTTACTGACTTTAATATGTGCGGGAATCACATTTTCCAAACCAACATTTCCATAACTTTTCCAACTTAGTTTATCTCTTAGAGAGAGTTTGAGAGCAAAAATGGTTTAGGAAAATGTTTATGTTTTGAGTGTTAATTTTTCAAAGGGAAAATCCTTCACACTCTAGTTTACACCCAATTGTGTTTAGTCCAAGTTCTTAACTACATATTAAATTGCTTGGAGTTTGGCACCGGTTTATCTCTACCAAATTCAAGAAGAGAAGTTTTGGTTTGCTTCTACATCCATCAAAGAAGAAGACATTTTTGTTGTAATTCTACCCACTTGGAGAAAGGCTCCATGTACGGGTGACGGTGACCATAGAAAGCCCCATCGGTGGATTCCGAGATCGCGGTAGTGTTCCGAGGTTGTCAGCTAGGAAGAGGTGTCTACGAGAAGAAGCGTCGAGGCTTGAGAGGGATCGAGTCAGTCGTTGTAAGTCTATCTGTCTTGTAATTGTAATTCCGTATCTAGTGGACTTGTGGCTAGGGCCGTCCGAGGTTGTTTTCCGTCTTGGGTTTTTCCTCGTACATCGCGGCGTAGTGTGATAATGTTTATTTTATCTTGCTTAATAACGTAGAACGCATGCTTAGCAGAACTCAAGATAAAATTCGGTTTAATCTATCACACTCATTTAATTTGGACTTTAATTAAATATTGGCCGTTGTTTATTTGTGAACCATCATTCAACGCTTCCGCATCATTTATTGAATTTTATATAAAAGGAAATTACTCTACGCTTTCAAATTGGTATCAGAGACAAAGCGATAAATTATTTCGTTAACGATCTTTTTAAATAATCTTTTGGCTAAAATGGATTTTTCCCCATTTTCAAAATTTTCTATTTTCGATGGTTCAAACTACGCGTATTGGAAAGCGCGAATGAGATCGGCACTAAAATCTATCGACGAGAGAGTTTGGATGTCCGTTGTTACCGGGTACTCCCCACCAACTTACTTAGTTGAAAATGAACGTGTTATCAATCCCGCCGATAGATGGACTGAAAATGAGTTTAAACTTGCTAACTTTAATTCCCGAGGTTTAAATGCCTTATTTAGCGCTGTTGCACCGGATGAATTCCGACGTATTATG
Source organism: Sambucus nigra (assembly GCA_949130495.1). Taxonomy (NCBI): domain Eukaryota; kingdom Viridiplantae; phylum Streptophyta; class Magnoliopsida; order Dipsacales; family Adoxaceae; genus Sambucus; species Sambucus nigra. The sequence goes on along the minus strand of OX422208.1, from coordinate 641,841,779 downwards.
ACGTGTGGAACTGCTAAAGAAGCTTGGGATATTTTACAATTAACTCATGAAGGAACTAGTGTCGTTAAAGCTTCAAAACTCCAAAACCTCACCACTCAATTTGAAACTATAAAAATGGATGAAAAAGAAACTTTTGATAAATTTTATGCTAGACTTTATGATATTGTTAATTCATCTTTTAACTTGGGAGAGAAAATACCTGACGACCGTGTTGTAAAGAAAATTTTAAGGTCCCTACCCGATAGATTTATTCCTAAAGTGACCGTTTTAAATTCTTTACCCACTTTAGCCTCTACGAAATTAGAAGAGCTTGTAGGTGATTTACAAACCTATGAACTAGATATGTTTCCCTCTAAAAATGAAAAGAAAATTGAAAAGGATGTTGCTTTAAAAGCCCGAAAAGAGGTCAAACAAGTAGTAGAGAGTGATAGTGAAAGTGACTCGGAAGACATGGCTTTGTTTGCTCGTAAATTTAGAAAATTTCTTAAATTTAACAAAGATAAATTTAAAAATGATTTTAAGAAATTTGATACTTCTAAACATGATAAAAGCGAGAAGATTTCTAAAGCCGAGAAGATCCCTAAACCTAGCAATGAAAATTTAGATAGGGACGAGTCTGATAAGTGTTTTGGTTGTGAAGGTTATGGCCATAGGGCTTATGAGTGCCCCACTAAACTAAGGAAATATGGTAAGCGACCCATTTCATATAATGCAACCCTTAGTGATAGTGATAAGGAAGAGAAGCCCGATTCCCCCACTAAGAAAATTTTTGTGGCTTTTATGGCTACATGTGAGTGATAGTGAGAACTCATCGATTGATGAAACAATAGCACATGCCACTTCCAAGGTCATTGTACATGATTCTCTTATTTTTGATGATAGTGAGAGTGAAGACGAAAGAGAGAGTGAAAATGAAGATGAGGTTGATATGAGTGAACTTCAAAATGCTTTTCAAGAATTGTATACCGAATCTATTAAATTGAAAAGAGCTAATTTGAAGTTAGAAGCTAGTTTAAGAGAGAGTGTCAAGGTCGTTGATGAAAATGATTTAATAGAAGACCTTAGGACACGTGAGAGTACTCTTCGAGAGAAGCTAGAATACGTAGAAGGTGAAAGAGATAGCCTTAGGGGTTTAATGGAATCCTTGAAAAAGGAGCTTCTTGCTTTTGAAGAGCGAAATGATTTATTAGAGTCTAACATTTTAGAATTACAAGATAAATTAAAAGACTCTAGTAATGTCAAATTTGATTTGGCGTGTCGTTCGAAAAAACTAGATAAAATGTTAGGAACGGTCCAAATTAAAAATGACACTTGTGGTTTAGACTCAATACTTGTAATGAATTTACTCATAATGTCAAAACCACTGTTTTAGGAGAATCTACTAGGAATGCATTTAATGATCACTCCTTAGGTCAATCTTTTCGACATGCTCTTGCTTGTACACATTGTGGTCGAAAAGGTCATCTTAGGAAATTTTGTTTTGATCTTAAACGAATTTCTAGAAAATCCCATAGTAATGTAACCGCGGTAGTGAAAGTTCCTACACCCCAAGATAGTCATTCTCCATTCATTTGGGTTAAGAAATCCAACTTGGTTGCCTTGCAAAATAGGGTTGTTGATTCTCATTTACTTTCACATGCTTCCTCCCTTGCTAAATCTAAAGGATGAATGTGTTAGTATTTGCATACTTTAGTTTTTGTACTTCATGGTATATTCACATGCTAAAATGTATGCTTGTTTAGTCATTTTCTAGTCATTGCATTATTTCATATCACATACTAGATATTTTGACTTGTTTATCTTTTTGTATTATATTTTTGCTTGAATTGACTAAATAATATAAAAAGATTTTTGTTTATCATTTGTGTTTTATTTATTTCATTTAAGCTTAATGAAAAATACAAATGATTTTTGTTTGTCCTTTTGAGTAAATATCTATTTTTGATTAAAAATGTTAAAAACTCAAAAAGATTTTTTTGTGTGTATTTTAGTTTGACACACTTTAAGTGGCATATATTTGTGTTTGAATCCCATCTTTTAGGCTCCCACGTGGCTAGAACTTTTGGTTTAGATTTTCAATCCTTAAAATGTTCTTTACCATGCTTTATATGGAGTAGTTGGATTTTGTATTGATTAAATGGATTCTATTTTTATATGCCTCTATTCACACATGCACGACCTCTTTTGAAATCTTAATGTCACATGTTATATTTGAGCTTTTTGAGGTGTTCTCCTACCAATCTAGTCATCTACATATCTATGACCTAGGAGGACTAGTGCATGTCAAAATCCGTTGCATGTGAGATTTGTGTGAAAATGAAAACATGATAAATAAATATGCACGGGGAAGGGCTCCGAAAGGACTAAGTGATCCTTTGCGATAGTAAGCCACCGTTTATTGGATCTAAAAGAAATACGTGATCCAAAGGCCTAAAAACAGAATATTTGGCATTAAAAAGACATCAATTGCCATGGCCTATGTTTGTTTGATATATTCATTCACAAGCAAATGAATATATATGCTTATTGAGGGAGAATTGGATGGTATATCAACGGTTTGCACAATGTCCATTTATCCTAGTTGTCTTTAATGTCATGACTCTATTTGGTTTGTAGAATCATCATCATGCTAGGCTTGTATGCATTGTGTATGTTTCTTCATTGAGTTCAATCTTTATATTGTCACATGAGGTTATATTTAAATGTGATAAAGTTTGCAATCAAATGAGAACTCCGTGAATGTCTATTAAGTGTTTGGGTCTAAATTTAATTGTTGCTAGTTCACACCCCTACACTTTCGTTTCCATATGACACATTTTTGCCATACGAGTGTGCAAACTTATTGTATTTTGTGTTATATGTGTGTTTATATATATATATATGCAAGTACTCTATTGGTATATTTCTAATGTATATATATATGATATTTGTTTGTCTTTGCCTTGCTTTTATTGCCCATATGCTTTCATGTCTTATCACTTTAAGCTACAACATGCTGTTTATTAGTTCTTTATCCTTTGCCTATTCCTGAACAAAAAGGGGGAGAATGATGAAAATGATGATAGGGGGAGAAATGGTATCTAATCCTATTATTATCGTATCTTAGTTTGGGGGAGAATTATCTTAGGGGGAGACGTCTTTCTAAGTAGGTCATGTGTTTGATAAAGGGGAGAATTAATTTAGGGGGAGTAATTAATTAATTGCATTTAATACTTTGATATTCCCTATGCATTTGATGAGTTTGCTTAAGTGTGCAGGAATTCTTCTAAAGCGGCATCTGCCAATGGTAAAGCGTTTGATCCTTGGGTTGAGTCAAGTTCGGGTGGGTTATGTTTTGAGTCTAGTGAGCTTGACGACCCTTTAGGATTTTTGTTTGGTTTTTATCCCGGAATAGCCAAAGGGGGCGATTTGTAAGGACACAAATTTCCAATTGAGTTCATATATAGTTTTGGCTCAATTCCGGACAAAAACATTTATTCATAGGATAATATTTAAATTGTAATATTCTCAAGCCTATGAAGTGTGTGTTGAAGACGTATCGGCAAAGAGGATAAAGCTTCATCAAAATGCCGGTTTGTGTGCCTCGTTTCTACGTCATCAATCATAGTTCCATGCTCCCAAGGTATGAATGCAATTATATATATATATAGGACCTTGGAACAAAGGTTATTGGGTTTTAGGTTTTATAAAAACTGCGTTTTGTTTTAAGAAAGAAATTATATAAAACTTTAAAATAAGTTCATAAAGTTTTCTGGGCCAAAATCGTATTTTTCAATCTTTCTGGTCGTCCGTTAGATATGTCGTTCGAACGAGTTTTTCGTTCGAACCAGATGTCATTCGAACGAACCTTCCAACGAGTTCCCACTAAGGCATACTGGTCTATCGTTAGAAATCTCGTTCGAACGAGACTTCGTTCGAACAAAATGTCGTTCGAACGAGCTGTCAGGCGGGAACAGTTTTTTGGCAGTTTTTGGTAGCTTTTCACCCACTTCCCCACTTGTTTTTTAACCAACTTTTACTGACTTTAATATGTGCGGGAATCACATTTTCCAAACCAACATTTCCATAACTTTTCCAACTTAGTTTATCTCTTAGAGAGAGTTTGAGAGCAAAAATGGTTTAGGAAAATGTTCATTTTTTGAATGTTAATTTTTCAAAGAGAAAATCCTTCACACTCTAGTTTACACCCAATTGTGTTTAGTCCAAGTTCTTAACTACATATTAAATTTCTTGGAGTTTGGCACCGGTTTATCTCTACCAAATTCAAGAAGAGAAGTTTTGGTTTGCTTCTACATCCATCAAAGAAGAAGACATTTTTGTTGTAATTCTACCCACTTGGAGAAAGGCTCCATGTACGGGTGACGGTGACCATAGAAAGCCCCATCGGTGGATTTCGAGATCGCGATAGTGTTTCGAGGTTGTCAGCTAGGAAGAGGTGTCTACGAGAAGAAGCGTCGAGGCTTGAGAGGGATCGAGTCAGTCGTTGTAAGTCTATCTGTCTTGTAATTGTAATTCCGTATCTAGTGGACTTGTGGCTAGGGCCGTCCGAGGTTGTTTTCTGTCTTGGGTTTTTCCTCGTACATCGCGGCGTAGTGTGATAATGTTTATTTTATCTTGCTTAATAACGTAGAACGCATGCTTAGCAGAACTCAAGATAAAATTCGGTTTAATCTATCACACTCATTTAATTTGGACTTTAATTAAATATTGGCCGTTGTTTATTTGTGAACCATCATTCAACGCTTCCGCATCATTTATTGAATTTTATATAAAAGGAAATTAATCTACGCTTTCAAGCTTCCACCCTGTTTTCATCTTTTTCTCCACGGGGTCATACCATGGTTTGGGGAATTTGCAAAAGGAGAAGTCTTCGCCTTTTTTAACAAACCTCCCATTCAGGGAGTCTCTTGAGGTTTTATTTCCATTTTTTAAGATTTTCTTCTAGTATGGCCGACGAAGTGTTTTGAGTTCAGCCGGTGATAGTTGGTGGCCTAGGCCGCAAGGGGGAAGGTTCCTTCAGGATTATCGGCTCGAGGATTCCTTATTGGCGTCGAACCAGCCCTATTCCGGGCATAAAGTGCATGTTTTTGTACATTTGAATTTTGTTAACATTTTCATGAGGGTTGTGCTCTCGACACTCTTAGTACTTGAAGTTATCCCTAGTTGGGATGGGAAGTGGATCGATAAGCCTAAGAGGAACATGTCGTTAACCCCAGGCTGTATTTCTAATACTGGGTTTCTTGTGCTGATACCATCTATCCTCGAGAATGGTTTAATCATTGGCAAAGAACCATAATTTATGGTGGAAATAATAAGATACATCCTAGATATTGTGAAGACAAGGGTACCCAAGGAGCAAGTTAAAGCGGCAGGTATGTCAATGAATTTGGATTCAATTAGAGGGAAAATAGGGCTATCCCCTAGTGTAAGTTTTATGGAGCCCATAACCTCCCGATGAGTATTGTCATACGCGTGCACAACGTCAGAAGTTGGAGTAAGGTCACTGAGAGCAGACCCATTATCCACAAGAGCTAATGGAATTTTCTTCCTCATGACTTCAACAGAGATATTGAGGGTTTAGTAGTCATCAGGATCGATCTTTGGAGTTTCTTCTTCGGAGAAAGAGAGGATCCTTATTGTAGTTAGAGATCCCATCATATGCACAACTTCTTTAAGAGTGGTAGTGGGAGGAACCGTGGTATCATGAGGAGTTTTATGAGAGAATTTATGAGTAGTTTGGAGGATAATAAAATCCCCCACAGAGTGATATTGGCCTGAGTCTTTTTGAGTTAGTTAATGATCCTACTTTCTTCAACTGTCATTTTCAGCATTGGGAGTTCCTCAACAACTCCTTTTCCTTTATTTATTCCTGCTGATGGAGGAATTAGATATTTATGGTATCTCTTAGATCGAGTCATGTGATTTATAGAGGCAGGGAAGAATAGGAACCCCGTATCTTCATCTACCTCGGGTGACATGGATATCTTGTTGACCCCTCTTAGCAATTCCTCAAAAGAAATCATTTCGCATAAAGAGGCAACTGAGTTGGCCTCCCTACTAATTAATTCAGCATATAAGCTGTCAAAATTGTCCCTCACCGAGTGGTAATGATGTCATATTTCCATGAAAAGTCAATACATTCCACAACCTCTATGGCCTTATCATACAAATCTTGCCATTTAGCAAGGAAGTGTTCAAAGGAAGGCACTAGACACCCCTGGAATTTCAAAACCTTGAGTAGTTTGGAGATAGTGCATACTTATCACTTCTTGATAAATAGATCAAACATAACCTGCATAATTTCATCTAACTGAACTCTTTTGTGGGTACGAGCCATTCATCAGATTGTCGAGCCCACTTTTAGGATCCCATGAATAAGGAACCGATCTTTTTGCATTTGATGGTCATCTATGAGGGAAATTTTAGCCCAAATTCCTAAAGATGGTCTAAAACCGCGAGTACTTGCATGCCTCCCTCTTCTGAACGGGTACAAACGGTAATACAGGCTCTGATAAGGAGTAATAGAGCTTGGTCGACAGGATTCTCATGATGTAGGGGAAAGGAAAGACATATTTTGAGGGGTTTAGGTGAGATAGGAGAGAGACCAGGTGTTTCGATGGGCTTGATTCTAGTTGAAGGTTCGAATTATGGGTTTTCTTCTTAGAGCATGGTATTCACCCTGATCCGATATGCTGGAAGAGGACTCTGAGTGGTATTGGGCTTTCAATTTGCTAGTTCGTCAATAATCCCATGTATATAAGGTTTTGGATAACATTACTTAGGTGGAAATCCTGATCAGTGGTGTGTTCGGTAATTTAGTAGAAGTTGCAATGGGCGTCATGCTTGAAATTTTGAGGAAAGGGATCTGGCAATGGTCAGGTTTACAAAGTTTTAATGAGGTTTTTTTTAAGAAGGTCTTAATACACTTTTGACAAAGGTAATGACGTTCGTTCTATTACTTTTTTACTAAGTTAAGATGATTTTTGGGTGTCTAAGAGGTAGCAGGCTATTATTAATGGTTGAGGCTGAGGTGCTGGTTGGCTTATCATACTTTTGAGGTGTAAACTGCCCAGTTTATCTTTTTGGTTCAAATTTAGCTTTCTAATTTGTTACCCATTCTTCAATTTCTACCCTAGTCTTCTGTAAGGATCTGAAATGAGGGTAGTACTGGCCTCCCATTGAAGCTCAGACATGGGGCAAGTAATTCTTCTTTATGATTCTTATATTCTCTACCTTTAACGGTTGGTTTGTAATAATAGCTGATTTCTCTCTCCACCTTCCAATAAAGCTGCTAACTGATTCACCTAAGTTTTGCATGAGTAGTTTCAAGTCTCGACGGGAAACTTCTAGCTCTTTATTATATTCGTACTCAGTAATGAACTATCGAGCTACATCTTCCCTACTACAAATTCTAGATTCTTGGAGAAATAAGAACACTACACAAAATCTGCACTATTGTCACGGTCATTGACCTTGACAAGTTTGACTTGTCAAGGTCAATGATTGTGACAATTCAGGGAGAGATAACTTTTTTTGTCACGGACGTGTCACGGTCATTGATCGTGACAAGTTCATTAGAAATGTCACGGTCGTGTCACGGGCCATGACCGTGACACGTTTAGTCACGGTTAATAACCGTGACAAAGCCTTGAACCTTTTAAAAAAAAATTGTTACGGTCATTGACCGTGACAATTCTGGGCAGAATTGAAAAAAAAACTGTTGGGCAGTATGGCCACTGCCCAGCTGTATATTTGTAGAAAGTTATATTAATGTTGTACCTATTCAAATATCATATATCCAAATAAACTAGAGATAACGCAAATATACATTCAAAATAGAAACTATTTAAGAAGAAAACAACATCACCATCAATTATCTCAAATGTACAAACTATTTAACTGGAAAAGAGATTTTTTACCGCGATGCTCGTGGATACCTCCTTATCCTTACCTTCTCGTCCGAATAGCCACATAAGTATCGAGTATATGTGGCCTACCCTCAAGGCCACTCCCTGTCCCCTGAAATAAAATAAAGTAAAATTAGTATTCGCCCCGCAAATATAGATAAATATAAATCAAAATTGAAATTGAAATCGAAATTGACATATAAATATAAATACATTACCTGTAGTGTCACCCAAACAGCTAACTTGAGCTTATGTGGCACCTCCTTCCAACTAATGTACCCTGGGCAATCGTGTCAAATATAATTCCCTTCATATCTGAACACTAAGAAATGCCATAATCCTATGGAGTTATGCGCTGCAATTTCCTTCCAACCGTTGTGTAGCCAAAAATCAGCAGTTGAAGTTGTTAATTCCCCCTTTCAATGGTCTCCCATGTTTTTCTAGAGGTTCCAAGTGGTGGGGTATGGAAAGTGGAATTGATAACTTCAACTGGTGATGTTTGGCTACATAACGGTTGGGAGGAATTTGCAGAGCATAACTCCATAGAATTTTGGCATTTCTTAGTGTTCGAATAGACGAAGAGATTCAGTCTCCTCTCCACAAATAGGACACTCCAAATAACTATGTACTAATCACCTATTAAAGGTAAGAAGCGTATATTCATGGATTAGTATAAACAAAACTTACATGTAGTTGGAATATTTATGTATTAATCTCCTCTCCACACACGCACACTACACAAGAGTGAAAACGATAAAGTGCAAATCAATTAAAAGCATTCAAAATGGATGTTTCGGTACAAATTGAAATATTTATTACAAATTGAAAAATTGTTTCAAATTCGGGTTATCATTAAAAATGGATTGATATTCGGTAGGAGCATCCAAGTCATCCACACTACTATTTAGACGCCTTGGAGCGTATTGGAAAATTGACCACGGCTCGTTGTTGATATACTCCGAATAAAACACTTGCTTAACCTTTTGAAATGCAGAAACAAACGACTCATCGCTCACGTGGTCGTTGCTCTTCAACTTGGACAAGTCAACCATGATCAAATTGGTGACAGGATCAACATTACAAGCATTTTTATCCTCAACTCTTACCCAGTCACAGTAAAATACAACCTCTTTGAATCTTATATAATCCAATTCAAATATATTTTGGATTACACCATAGTTAGTCATTTCAGCTTCAACGAGGTTTTTATCTTTTGCGCTCGCTCGAAAGATAGTAAGAGCTTTGTATGAAATTCCCAAGTTCTGTACATTTGTAATTTCCTCGTACACTTTAGCGCCGAAAATGTAACCGTTCAATCGATACTTTTTATACTCTTGTACCACGAACAAGGGTACAGTGGCTAGACGAGCAAGCCTTGATGTCACATCACCCGTCTTTAGGAGCTGAGAGTATAGATAAATTAATTATATTAGTGGTAAAATTTGAGTGTAATGTAATGTTATATAACGACTATTTTCATTATAATTACCTCTTATGTCAACCACAACCTAAATTCGCTGTCTGATTGTACCATTATTTTTCATCTTTTATTGTTCTCACATGCTTCATATTTTCTGCATATTACAAAATTAATCATGTATAAAATAATCTAAAATAATGTTAAACATTATAATAATCGAAACTTACTTTTTCCATTCTTCGACATCTTCATGTGTGTCAAATAGATAATGAGCTACTTCTTCATGTTGCAAACTCGTTAATTTCACTCGTTTTCCCATCACATGACCACCATCATTGACGAATTCATCGGTGTCATCAACGCTGGTCGAGTCAGGCATATATTCCTGAGAATATATTGTTGACTCCACGATGATGTATTCCTCTGTAATTGATCTTGCAATGTATCCCGTATTCTTGACGTAATCTTTAAAAACTTTCATTAATCTTTCAAACGGATACATCCACCGGTATCTAACTAGACCACAAAGAAGTGCCTCGTCACATAGGTGTACCGACAAGTGAACACTTATGTCAAAGAATGTTGGGGGAAAGTACTTCTCCAATACACAATCGCTTCGATCACAGCCAATTTTGCGGCCACTATGTGTTCTCGATTCACTAGCTTCTCACATAAGAGGGAGAAGGTAATACTAATTTGCATAATAGACCTATGCAAATCCTTGTGCTTGGATAAACAGTGCTTAAACAATAGAGGAACCAATTGCATGATCACATGCCAATCGTGGGACATACACTTATGTTAATCATGAGTAGCATAATTCACAATCCTTTGCAAGTTGGACGAAAAAGTAGATGGGCCCTTCAAATTATATATTGTGTCTAAAAGCACCTTCCTTTCCCCGCTTGTCAAAGTAAACGCACCAGGGAGAATTATTGTCCTTCCCCTACTATCTTCTTTCAACCATAGTTGTGGCTTAAGTTTTAACGATTTAAGGTCTTTTAGTGCATTTTCTCCATCCTTCGAATGACTCCCCCCAAGGCAAGTAACCAAAATATGTTCAGCGAAGTTCTTCTCTGCAGGCATCACATCCAATACATGGCGCACCGGGTTATTCTTCCAATAAGGCAAGTCAAATAAAATTGACCTCCGAGACCATGCCTTTCTTATCTCAGTTTCATTCCCAGTTGGGGTCTTCTTATGCTTGACATTCTTAAATTTGGGATTCTTACCTGGCATATTAGGGCCACATTCAGAAGATTTACTTTCAATTTCTGAACTCGAAAGTTGTCTCGGCGGTAGCCTATGTTCAACTCCGCCTAATAAAAAATTGGAACCTTTCTTAGATCTGAAACTATTAGCTGGGGGTAAAAACCTCCTATGGCGATGGTATACATTTTTTAAGCTAGAGGATAGATGAAGAGGTTCATTCTCCTCTTCACAAATAGGACACCCCAAATAACCATGTACTACACAACCGGATAATGTCCCATAAGCGGGAAAATCATGAATTGCCCACATCAACATAGCTTTCAACGTAAACTCTTCTTTTCTAAAAGATTCAAATAATTTCACACCCTCTTCCCACAACTCATTTAATTATTCTACCAAAGGAGCCAGGTAGACGTCAATGTCATCACTTGGTGCCTTTGGCCCAGGTATCAACAAATCCATCATCGAAAATTCAGGTCTCATACACTGTGAAGGAGGGAGGTTGAGTGGGGCTAGGATCACTGGCCATACACTCTGATTGGTGCTTAGATTTCCAAATGGATTGAAACCATCTGTTGATATAGCCAAATGAATGTTGCTTTGTTCTTGAGCAAAATCTAGATACTCAAAATTCATCCTCCTCCAGGCAGTAGAATCAATAGGATGACGCATGATATTACCCCTACTTCTGCCCTAGCATGCCAAGTCATTGCCTCTGCAATACATGTTACTGTGAAAAATCGCTTTAATCTAGGCCCAACGGGAAAATATTTCAATACTTTTTGAGGCACTTTTGAGCTTGTTCCTTCCTTACTAGTAGATTGGACATATCTAGGTTCATCGCATACCGGACAACGATCGATATTTTCATACTCCTTTCGGTATAGTATGCAGTTATACACACAAGCATGAATTGATTTATACTTCATTCCTAAACCTTTCAAACTGTTCTTCATAACAGGATAGTTATTTGGAAGTGTATTCACCTTATGTAATAAGCCCTTCACCCATTTCAGAATTCCCGTCACGCTATCGCCAGACAAACCGTATGCTTATTCAAACTGTGCAAACTAACCATGGCATGTAAAGTTGTTTGATCTTTCTCACAACCAGAGTATAACGGTTGGGTCACCTTAAATTTTAAACTTTGGTAGTCATCGTCAAGTTTTATCGTGTTATCTTCACGAGCACTTGAATCTTCTACATCATCAGTAACCTCATTCTCCCCTGCTTCATAAACTCCGTACGCATCATCAACTAAATCCTCTAATATATTATGATCTATGTCGTCCCCTTCTACATCTATTCTACTTGTTGAAGGTTGTTGTGAAGGTTAGTCGAGGACAAAAGGAACTTTCAATTCACCGTTAAAACTCTAAAATCGATAACTATCTTGCATACCCAATCTTAAGAAATGTAGTTCAACTGTTTTCCACTCAAACACCTTACCATTCTTACACCTAGAACACGGACACGGAAACTCTTCATCATTATGGCATTTCTTTGCATATTTCACAAATTCGTTAGCACCTCTGTGAAACACATTCCCCATTCTATTAGTCTCACCCATCCACTCATTGTATTTCGGATATCCCATCACAGCTACCACAACTAAACACCTATTAAAGGTAAACAAAACTTAGATTTATAGTATGTTTTATTTAATTATCCCATCATTTAATTATCCTATTAAAGGGTGAGTGGTTCTATCCCATTCAAGACCGCATTTTTCTGTAATATACTTAACATCTCATGCACATTGTTACGATTTGAAAAAAATTCGACAGCATATCCCCATAGTTATCCAAGTACACGACGTAGATTGGCAGGTTTGAGTGTTATTTCAGTTGATCAATTGAAATAACAGTCACACTTGTCAATCTGGTATGTACCCAGAGAACATTAAGATACGACTGCAGAATTTCCTCCAAAAGTAACAACTTTAAGCCAATAAGAACATTATAGAGAAATTAAACAGTCTCAAACGGGACAATTCGAGAGATCTCATTACAGGGGTAATGACTCTCGAACGGGTCTGAGGGATATTGAATGCGTACGCATAAGAACTAGAAGTCTAGTATCTATGCGCACTATATTTAATTTCAAGTATGTTTCATTTAATTATCATACTATATATATATTGTTCAATATACAAAGTAATTTTCAAAAAAAGTTGAAAAATACCACCCCCATATGGACAATAATCCAGTGGTCATGCCACTTTTAAAACTAACCAACCAAACATTTACTAAACAAAATAATCCAACAGTAATATCAACAACAAATGTGTATCCCGTACTCCTTCTAATTCATCTACTCAACTAATTCATTTCATCAATTAAGCTAACAATTAACGTATACAATTATTAATTTACTAATTTACACTGAGGGGCAATCCTACTTTCATATGAAATGGGCACTAATTATTAATTTACTTTCATCTAAAACTGTTTCATTTATTAATTATATTTACTGGATGTAATTATAGAATCTATGGATGGATTCAATTTAATCTTACTATGTGAATATTTTTATCTACAATGAGTTAACCTTGAAACAATATATATTATCTCATATAATCATCAAAACACAATATTAAGAGAATTACAATGGTACCTTGCCTTACCCCCCCCCCCCCCCCCCCCACACACACACACAAACAAATTGACAAATTCATGGGTTATTTCCAACATCAAATACACCTAACAAACATACACAAAAATATATTCACGAGTTAGTTTCAACAAAAGTGCAAAAAATTCAAGAACCCATATATATAGAAATACAAAAATAAATAACTCGTGAATTTGTCAATTTGTTTGACAAATTCATGGGTTAATTCAAATATAAAAATAAATTCATGGGTTAATTCAAATACAAAAATAAATTGACAAATTTATGAGTTATTTCCAACATATAAACATCATATAAAGATAAAAAAAAACACCACACATATACAAATAACTCGTGAATATACCCCCCCCCCCCTTAACCACCCCCACCCCCACCCTGCCCCACCCCCCACACACGCACACATGTGGGCATAGTCTATATAGTTACCTAAGATCTTAACTTGGTCGAACCTTCTAGAAATCAAACAAAGGTCTTATTTTACCTTGTTCAATTCTTCTTCCTTAAGATCAATAGGCACTAGTATATTACCCCCGACTGTGCATGATTAGATATCGGCAGTTGAGCTAGAGGTGGCCCATTGGCAGGCGGGGCATGTGGGGCATGATGGTATTCTTTTGGCACCCACACTAGTTTGGGAGCTGGAAGACCCATAACACAAGGAAAAAGGATTGGGGGTTTGGGAGCCTCGGGATTTTGAACTCGATGTCGTTGCATTTCCTAAACTTATGCTTAAAAGTTATTGATCTTAGCACTAAGCTTGGCAAGTACTACCATCAATTCAGGTTGGGCATTTGCGGTCTTGCCATTGTTCTCCATAAAAAGCATTTGAAGGGATTGCTTGAATTATGTAAAAGTAGTAGAGGAAGTAGTGAAGCTGCAGGGTGACTTGATAGAAGACTTGAGTCAATAGGGAGTCAAGCCAAGATTAGGGTATACGATCGCACCTGAGAGGAAAAAAATGATTTTTGCATTTATTTTGAGGGTGAGAGGAATATTTTTGGTGTATATATATATATATATGTTTTTTTTCTCCTTTCTTTTGAAAAAGGGAAGAAGAAAATCTTCATCATGGTAATTATTATTAGGTTTCATTTATATTATGTTCTACCTAGAGTGCAAGAAAAATGCTGAATAGGACCTGAGTCTGGGAAAAAATAGGGTATGCGATACAAGATACAGTTTGAGTCGTTTCCTAGACTCACAAATAGGGTCTTATTTTAAAAATGGGTGAAATGGCGCAAAAATTTTAGGTGGTAAGACGACCCAAAATTTTTACATAGTTTCACGTTGAAACTGACAGACTAGGCTTGAGTGTCCTATGGTAAATGCCTATATGAGGTTGATGAATTGGTGGGTTAGTGGAAAGCTTACCCCCTTTAACATGTCTTCCATGATATACCTCTTACCTATAAGGGCAATCACTCATCGGTACGTGTGGAAAAGCCATTTGATATACATGATTGTATATGAATTGCCTCACGATATACCTCCTGGAGATGGTATGTGTGAGAGCGAATTCGATATAATCGACATATATGAATAAGTTCCCTACTATATACCTCATGTCGTGAGTTCAGTCAAGAAGTATGATGCGGGGGAAATCGTTTGATATACATCGAAGAAACTAGGACAATGGACGGTGGGAATCATATCGGTTTGGTTAACTACATCTCGCAGAACTGACACCCATCACGAAGTGACCTCCCAGTACGGGACAAAATTTTGTATAGTATTATAATGCTCAAGCTGTATAGTGTGCAAGATTTCATTACTCTTAATTAGCATATTATGGAGGCATTTATGTAAGCTAAGCGAGAGAAATATTATCACTATTGGGGAGAGCATAAAATATACAAGTAGCATGGAATAAGGGGATAAACATAGAGAGTAAAACTCGCAAGTATGTACATGAAGCATGGAGACTATACAAAGCATGTTGATAGATACAAAATGTAAGACATGTGAATATACACAAATGAATAGGAAATATATGCAAAGTGAGAGTGAATATGTGTGAGTGAAGAAAGTGTGTGAATATGTACAAGTGAGGGAAATGTGGAAGTGTGTGCTAGTGAGACTAAGTATGGATATCTATAAGGGTTATGTGAAACATATGAGTAAGCGTGAAGTTATATACAGGTGAGAAGAAGATGATAATGTGTGCTAGTGTGACTAAGCATGGATATTTATAAGTGATGTGGATCACATGCAAGTGTGGGTAAGGGGAGTGAGGCATGGTGATTGTACAAAAGTGAGTAAAGCGTGAAGCATGTGAGAGGAAGATGGTATATGTATATGTGACAAGAAAAGGGCATAGTAGAGAGAGGGATATAAACATCACGATATGAGAAAGACATATATACAACATGTAAGTATGAGAGTAAGAAGAATATACAAGTGGAGGCATATGTACTCATGTAAAGAAATATAGAGAAATGGAAATAACCCACGTGAAATAGAGTCTAGTCCTCTAAAAAAATCCCTAGCGGAGTCTTACTATGGCCATATGGGGCGGCTTTCTCCGGCGCGGGCTGGGCCTAAAATGGGAGGGAGAGAAAATGGAGAAATTTCTCTCTTCGTGCACGTGGGGATTTGAGGATAGGAATCCTCTTTCTACCACTCGTGCGATCTTTGTGGACTGCCGCAGATATAAATCAGTCGTCGTCAAAAGGGGAGGAAAATGTGAAAAATGGAGTTGACAACCTATTTTTCTGAAAACATGTAAAGGAATGTAGCTGTCCTGAGAGAACGAAATTAAAAGAAAAATTGATGCATACGAAACCAAATGAGTCGAGGCTCTGGGGACTATGTTACGGGATGGGAAGGTATTAGGCACCCATTTTGCCCTTTTGGTCTCTCATGGGATATAATAGTATTCTCCTTTTTTCATGTGTAGAATGTGTGCGATGTGAAAATAAGCAAGAAAAAAGGAATTATCCTACTCACGTAAAGGAGAGGACGAAGATGAGTC
Source organism: Sambucus nigra (assembly GCA_949130495.1). NCBI lineage: Eukaryota > Viridiplantae > Streptophyta > Magnoliopsida > Dipsacales > Adoxaceae > Sambucus > Sambucus nigra. Next base: position 641,825,635 of record OX422208.1, on the reverse strand, counting down.
ATCCTAAGAAGTATACAAAAGAAATGAAAATAATAGAAAATATGATGTTAGTTCCCACCGAATCACAATTCACTATGAGAAAATGAATGTGCATGTCGGGTGGGAACACCAATATGTAGCCACGATAATACGCGCAATAATACTAAATATGGAGTATAAACAAAGTAACACAATGAACAAAATATGACTCGAATCCCGATAATGACTCAGGACGCCTATGTAGACATAATAGGCATCAAAGTCCAAGTAGTTAGACACATCACAAGGGTGGGGTTTAACCCATAGACCCAAATTTATGACTCCTCTTTAATTATTTTTGAAGAAAACGTGCTCAAGTGTAAAAGTATATAAAAAATTAGGAAAATATACAGTTGGAGTTTATAGGTAAAGCCTTTTTTTGTCTTTTTCTCGAAAATATATTATGTGAATACGAGTAATAAAAAAGGATATTAGCTGATGTGAAATAATGGAGTATGAGTAAAAGATATCAAAAATGGAAACAAAGTAAGTAAACAACACTAAATAAATTAATTATAAAAGAGTATAAGTAGACCTCCTATATGAATTTGCTAATAATGTTTGGACAAGAGTAGACTGATTTTAGGGTGGTGGAATGGTGGTGAAGTAGGGAGTGAGGTAAGTGCAAAATGTGGTACGAAAGTGAGGTAAGAAAGGTGAAATGAATATTAGAAATTTGGGTTTTTTGGAATGACGATGCACTAATTTTGAGGGAATGATTATGATTTCTCCCCCCTGGGATCCTTGGGAATGAGGTCATGGCCTCCTTAAATAGTAAGAATTAGGGTTTCAGGGGGTGTCGATCGGCATAACACTTGGCCTACCTATCGGCATACCCATGGCTTGCTAGTAAAGTAAAGTACGCCCCTATCTATATTAGGAGGTTCGGGGTGCCTATAGGTGTTACACCTTGAGATTGTTGAGCCGTAAAAATCTTTGATAAATTAAATTTTTGAAAAAATATTTTTTTGGATTCTGTTTAATTTTGGTGTGTAAAAATGTGGTCTTTATATATAAAAATAAGGTTTTAAGGGGAATTTAAATTGGGATTAAAATTTGGAAATTATAACTTTTTGTATAAAAATTAGTGAGGATCCGACCTAAGGAAAAAAATATTTAACTGTCAGATCTAGCTTAAATTTTTTGGTCAGCTCTATTTCACCTTAAGCTACTACGCGTCCCATTTTCTGCCAATTCTAACGGTCCAATCATCCGCTTTTTTTAGTGTTTTTACTTGATTAGGATTCAAACTCTTTTTGGTATATAAACATAAAGTGATGGGTTTAGGACTTTTAAAACACATTTTAACCTTCTCAAAAATCAGTAGCCTCCTATAATTTCATTTTCTTTCATCTACAAAACCTAAACTCCATTGAACACAACTTTCAATCCAAGTTTTTAAGATTTAAATCAACTTTTCTCAAGATTATTCAAGAACGATTCTTTATCAATTTTTCAAGAGGAATGCAACCACCTAAGAAGAATTTGCAATCGACGTTTTGTCATGCAGGAATCCTTCTATTCTCTCTCTTTAGGATTATATATTTTAAGTGTCGCCTAAACCTTAATTCATGTGTTTTTCTTAAAATAAATTAGCAACCTAATTAAGGAAAAGTGAAAACTAATTCGGGATTATTTTTCTTAAAAATCTTAATATGATATAATACTTATAACCCTTGTGTTCTTAGAGTAGATGTTGGATTTTGGGTAAATAGGTGTAGGTTGGCATGTATAAACCGTGGAATTATATTAAAAGTAAAATGAGACTTGGGCAATCACATAGAATTATGTAGGGTTGATAAAAGTTAATATTGTTTAGCGCGCCATAAACTCGCATTTTGATTGAAAATCGTAATTGTCAAATAAAATAAATTGGGCTAATTATGTCGACAACTTGAACGAATTAAATTACATTAGTTGTAACGACATGTGAAATTTGTGTGATTATTGATATATTGGAATGTGTGAATTATTGTGTTAGTTATTTTTATCATCACAGGGATGACGGGATTTTGGGTATTATGCTCTCTACTAAATTTTAGGAATACTTGCTAGGTGTGGGACTAGTAGGTAGGTCTTAGTTGCGGGTAACAGTTTTTAGGTATGAGACTAGTTAGTGTAGATTTTTACAAATGGGATATTATGGGGTGGGGCTGATTTTGGTTTAGTTCCGTTGATTTGTTTAGCCTAGGCACGAGACAAGGGAGAGATTAAATATAGAAATTTATCTTATGAAATAGGATATGACACGGTTGTGTTTTGGATACCTCTAGGTATGGGACTAGGGTAGGTTTGAAGTTTATGCTCTATAATAGGGTGGGGCTAAAATAAAATGATAAGAATATGAGATGATGAGAAGATAGGAAATTGAAAATTAATGCCTAAGATAGTAAAAGTGTATTAAAATGAATTGGCATCATTAATAAGTGCAGGACTGACAATTAAACGGGTAGACTGGCTATTGCGACTGTGGGTGTGTGACAGCGTAATTAGTGCAGGGCTAACAGTTAAACGGGTTGGATGGATAAAATGATGTGTTGTGCATGGAACCCCAAAAATAAGTGCAGGGCTAAGAGAATACGGGCCGACTGGCTATTACGGGGGGAATGTGTGGTGTAAAATTTAAGACGGGCCCGAATAAGTGCAGGATGTATAGTAGGGTTGGCTGGCTATGACGGCACCGTAATGATAATAATATGATAAATCAATTCAAATGAAGAGACTTTATGCGGGAGTCCTGTGACTGATATTAATTTTGGATAAGAATAATAATTGGGTTAATTGAATTAAATTAGATGAATAGCTTTTGATGAAGTCAAGAATTGGAAATGAAACTTGGGGTAGCATAACTACGTGATTAGGTGTTCGCAGTTTATTTTACTCTCTGGTTAATATATCTCATGTAAATTTAAAATACTATATCGTGATGTTTATTATGTGTAATGCTGCTATCTGGGTTCACGGGCCCTAATTGGGGAGAGTAGATTGGATTCATACGACGGCTCTGACCCATTGCGTTGACTAACATTTCTGATTTAGCGCTGGGGTAGCTACATAGGAGTTATTGGAGATCTCTTGGAGGTGGAGCTGGAGTTTATTTATTTTAGATGTTGTAGTAGTTAGATTTATTTCCTTTCCGTCGCAATTTATTATGAGACTCTTATTATGGATTTGGTGGGCCAATCGGTTCCATAGTTGTTTACGATTTATTCAAATATTTGTAGTTGGATCATTTTATTCGAGTTTATCATTATTGGAGATTGGAATTATTTTTGGAGATTAGCATGGTGATGGATTTATTATTGCTCGAATAGTCATTATTTATTGGGATCAATTTAATTATTATCTTGCAGAATGAATTTTTATATATCTCATACCTGTCACATGCTAATACTAATATTTTATTTAGTGACGCCCGACGTAGTTTGGCGGCAGAGGCTGGCCACCTCGCTTGTCAGATTGCACAGGGTGTTATAATAGGCAGTCCGAAGAGGACTTTTTCGAAAAAATGGACATAAAATCCAAACTTTATGTCCAAATCGTTCACGATTAGGACCGTTAGAAAAGGTATTCAGAGCACTGTGAAGATCCATTGAGCCACTCCCAGGATCAAGACTTGACTAAAGTCAAACAGGGCTTGGAAGCGCCCACTAGCCTCTAAACGGGGATTCTCGTAGTAAAAAGGCAAGTACGTACAAACTATAAGGCCGATTCACGCTGGTATGGACTGTTGGAAAGGGGATTAGAGTCATTTGATAATGAAATGAGATTCAATCAAGTTGGAGAGTTAACAAAAGTTTAAAAAGTCTTGAGAGCACCAGGTGGCCTTTAGACCAGGTTTTAGAGTAAAAAAGGTGAGTACGCACGAACCACGAGGACGATTCATGCATGGTATGGACCATTAGAAAGGGTAAAACCCTATGAAAGTGAAATGAGATTTTCTCAAGTTAGATAGAAGAAAAAAGTCAAATGGGCCACGAGAGCGCCTGGTGGCCTCTAAATTAGGGGTTGGAGTAAAAATGTGAGTACGCTCGAACCGTGAGGCCGATTCGTGCATGATATGGATGGTTGGAAAGGTGATTCCGAGACCTATGAGATTGCAAAGAGATTATCTCAAGTTAAAGAGTTGAATAAAGTTAAATAGGGTATGGGAGTGCCCGATGGCCTCTAAACTGGGGTTTGGAGCAAGATCTAGGGTCTTATGGTGGGAGGAGAAGTGTTAGGGACCTATGGAGGTAATTAGAGGATACTTGTATGGGGTGACTATAATCATAACATATAGTTTTTTTATATATTGGGTCTGAATTAATATCTTGGGTTGCCTACAGATCTCGAATTCAAAGACAATGGGGTGTTTATTTTTTAATGTCTACGATAAAAATATGGCAGGGAATCAGGTCCAGGTAGTTATCTTGAATTGAAAAATTGGGGTCTCTAAGGGTTTTAGGTGACTTGAAGTGAAAGGTCGGCGGCTCAAGTGGAACTTTTAATGTAGGGTTAGGAATGTGTATGGTTCTGAATAGTCTTGCCTTCCCATTACGGCCGATTGTTTTTATGGTAAATATGCGTATTCCTTTTCACTATAGGCTAGTTTAAGGAAAAAATATCTACAATCAGTCAAGATTATAGGGTTGAGAAAATATGACTCCATCGAGATCGACTGAGGTAGCCACCCCATCGAAGTTTATATCGTTGACAAGGTGGGGTCCTCCCCAGTTGGATGCGAATTTTCTTCCAGGAGTCCGGGAAGGGTTGAGATTTTCTTTAGGGCTAGATCGCTCTCTTCTATGTTTCGCTATATTGACCCTCTTATTGAATGCTCGGACGATATGCTTATAGTATTGTGTATTTTTATGCATATTATATAATTAATTAAATTATGGAAATTAATTATGTGCACTTGTTATGACTAAAGATGTCAGCATTTATATTGTTACGTGTTATCTGAGTTGGATTTGGATTTGGATTCAATACACGATCATTAATTAATTAATTTACTTAAAATTCATATTAATATCGAAAAATTGTTAAATAACTGAGTTGCTAGTTATTTATTTTGTGTATAATTTTTAATTGGCTTTTGGGATGCATAAAATTTATGTTTATAGTTTATAATGATGGCTTAAAGTCCTATTGGGTTATTATACGGCTTGGGCAAGGTTTTAATTCACTTATAGGTTTTTGAGATCTTTTAGGTGAGGCCCATTTAGGGCTCAAACCCAATTTCGATATTAAAGGGTTGTAAGAGGTCATTAGAATATCATTTTACTACAAACACAATGGGGAACCACTAGAGGGGCTAAAGAGTGAAAGCACCAAGAAGAAAGTAGGATTGGAGGGATTTATGGATTGATTTCTCAATCCATACGATAAGTTCTATATATGACTTGATTATGATTGTATGTGTGTTAATATTATATTTACTCATTGAAATTTAAATCATATTGTGTAAATATGATTTTTGATAATTAATTAGTTAATTTTCATAATTAACTTAATCTAAATGTTAATTAGGTTGATTTCCCATTCAAATTGATAAATTTCTTCATGAACTTGGATCAAAATAAATAGATGATGAGTTAAATCTATTTTATAGTGTTAATCATATAAAAACACTATATTTAATTGGATCAATCCATTTAAATTGGTAGAATTGGATACATCTAGGGTTCTGGAATAGAAATTGGTTTTTTCTTTAAATCTTGGTGTAGACTTGGAATTTGATAATGGAAATAAGTTCCAACTATGAGAATGATGTGTTTTTATCATTTGAATGTTGGTTGAGTTCTTGGATTCATTAATGGAGGTTGGAAAAGAAAAATGGGGGTTGAAGATGAAGAATCCCGTAATAAGAAGAATTGGGGTTGTTCTGAGTTGATCAATCAATCGACACTAAGACATCGATCGATTGACACTAGAAGGTTTTGCCTAGATTAGATGTTTGCTTTTTTGGTTGTATTTTTGGGTTTTGGGACTTAGGGTTAGGTTATTTGGCCTTTAGTTTTCCTATATTTATAGAATGGATATGAATTCTAATGAGGTGACATTTTGAGGATAGGTCCTTGGGGTTATTAGAATAATTGTGAAATTATTGGTTTAAAAAAGGGATTATGCTAGGTGTATGACCTCAACTTACAAACCCAAGAGTAGATTGTCATAGGAATTGGGAAGTTATAGAGGAATGTGATGTCGACTGGGATGTGGGGGAGACATTGTGATGGTTATGTTGGGTTATATCCTTTGGGTGAGATTAGAAATTTGGTTTAAACCTCAAAGGAAGGGTAGTTATCATAGTCAATGGTTTTATATAAATTAGGTGTGGATTGGTACCTATACACGATGCATTGGGAGATTGGAATTAGGCTAATTGAGATTGAATATAGTCGATATATGGATTCGAGAGTATGGTAGGATGAGATTATGCCTAGATTTAGGAACCAGGGAGATTAGGTTTAAAGTATTATGGGATGAATATAAGGTTAAATATGTGTTATACCTTTTCATGATAGCAATGGTGGAATGACCCGGTAATGTTAGGGTCGGATTTATCTTAACCCATTTGGGAGGGTTATGGATGTGTTTTCTTTAACCCGTTAGTTAAGGTTATGGTTCCTGGCATGTTTTATGTGCAATTAGGGGTGGTAAACGGACGGATACAGATCGGATACCATGTTTTTCATATCCGTATCCGCTATCTGAATGTACTATCCACATTCGTATCCATATCCGTCGGATATTTAAATCAACTATCCATATCCGTATCCGCTCGGATACCTCGGATTCGGATAATATCCGTATCCATTTACATTAGCCATCGCAAAAAATTACTATTAAAATATCCAATCTAATGAAATCCAATCCAAATAAATATATAACAAAATTATTGCCTTCTAACATCAACAATTATTGATTCCACAATAATAGTATCCTTCCATAATGATAATATGGCTTAAAGTCATCCATACTTAACAACCATATAAGCTAAAGTCATCCAAAAAAATAACAGTCACATTCCATGACAGTAGAAATAAATATGTACCTTTTAGATTAAATCAAATTTATTAAGAATGATAACCTCAGGGACCTTTTGTCTTAAAACATACTTATATTTTTATTTTAATAAGTATACATTTTTATTTTGTATATAATATATCTGTTCGTAACTTCAGTTCTCATCACAATCAAAATCATCTCTTTACTTTTTTGTTTCTCTCTTACATTTTTTTGTGCTTCTCTCTTATATTTATTTATAATTAAGGAAACTAACTAACAACCACATGAGGGTTTATTTTATCTTGTTTTGTACGAAAGAGAAATGAAATAAAGTTAGTTAGTTTTTTAGTGGAGTATGTGTTCTTTAATGGGTGTATGTTGTGTATGATAGGGTGTATTGTAACTTTAGTGTAACTCCATGATAATATACCCAATAAAATAATAATACATGACATTTTATAATATACTCAATAAAATAATAACTTTAGGGTGTTTTTATTTTGAGTGGAGTATGTGTTTATTTTGTTTTAGGGAATGAACGATTAAGGTTTTTTTTAAATATTATTTTATTAGTAATACTAATACTAATATTATTAGTAATATTTTAAACATATACTTGACGGATACGGATATCCGATAAAACGGATATCCGATAAAATGGATACTCCGCATCGGATACGGATTATCCGTGTCGGATATTAGTACTATCCGTATCCGTATCCATTTTCTCGGATATTTTTATAGAGTATCCATATTCGTATCCGTTTCTATATTTTCAGATAAATATCCGCAAATTCGGATTCGGATATCGGACGGATGCGGATTTTCGAATATCCGTTTACAGCCCTATGTGCAATGCATACCACGTGTGAGTTCTCGTTGGCACGCTTAATATAGGGATTCCATGAGGGGGCACATGCGATGTGGACTATGTTAGTACCCCGGTGAGTATACTGGATCTTCTTTGGTCATATTTTACCCCTGGGTCACATGTTTAGGTATCACGGTCGAGATGGTATTCGGGGATATTTTTATCATAAGTCTTGGGTATGGTAGGATTTATGATTGATGGGTAGACATGTTTTTTTAAATATTCCATAATGACGTCTTAGGTTGTGACACCCCAACTAATTAAATACTAGGTAGCTACTCCTTTATTCAAATTAATACAAAATGTCGAGTTGGTTTAGTTCATAACATCACTGTCGAAAAATATTTTAGCAATTACTAGCCACCTAATATTTAAAAAGTAGGTTGTCAATTTTAATTAAATTAGATTAACATACAACCAAATTAAATTATGAAATACTAATACCACAACCACATCACAGTCACAATAGAATAACAGTGGAATAAAATGAATCTGGAGGAATACTCCTCTAAATAATCCGATTACTGAATAAAACCAAATACAAAGTCTGAATCACTAATTAATTAAATCCAAAACTGAAATAAACTGAATAAATAAGCCGTCTTTAAGAAAGAAGGGGCGACATGCCCTACATGTGAATAACTCTGGAATGACGTCAAAGTGGAAAGTGGAGGCATCTACTATCGAGGTCCTGTAACTTCCACAGCAGCTACAGCACGTCACTGGAATGGAACTTCTAAGCTTGGTGTCCTTGTGGCTGGGCACCTAAAAGGTTTTACAAGAAAATAGATTTGAAAGCAAATGGGTCAGAGCCCGATTGTGAAAACAATTTAAAATATAGCAAGTGTTTTAATAACATTAACACAGTGAATATAAAATACATGATAGTGCGTGAACTCACATGAGTTCCTCACCTCTCAACTAATTGTGCACGCCTAACGTACCCGTACCCGTTCTAGTTATTCTACTATCTATCTAGTCCATCGATAACCAGACATTACTTTACGATTCAAAGTTCAACTTCTGACATCTTAATATAAACTGAGAGTTTTACTTATATTATTCAGAATTAGTTATAATAATTACTAAGAATTGTTCCATTTTTAACTTTACTAAAAATGTTACAATTATTCACGCTTACACTATAATAAACAGTCCATTCCAATTATCAGTATATTAATCTCACCAAAAATATACAATAATGGCACCCCAAGGCTAAGCTGCGGTGCACACATACTCTGCTATCCAATCCCGGTACGTCACGTACATAAGGACTACGTCTTCCGAACCTCTCAGGAAACGTTTCAATAAGCAACAATTACACATAATGGAGGCGAACATAGATCACATACCCATGGATCACGCACATACCTACGCTCCCATGGTCAGCTGACTTATTAACTAACCAATAAGTCTTTCTCTGACCTATGTCCTTAAGGTACCAATCTAAATACCCACGTAGGCACACAAAGATTAGATGGCCCTTATCGAAAGTTGACCTCCCGTGATAGAAAGTATGGTAGGTATGTTATACACATATAAGTTCATATATTAAGCATTCACACATCTTTGATATCTTATAATAATGATAGAGGTATATTTTATATTCCTATACCGTCATTAAATGTTGTGCATTTACAAGTCCCCGGATAATATACAATATAGATCGTCAACACTTCTCACGTCGCAAATTCAAGTACTTACACCCTAACCCATAGAAGTCACCAGGTCTTTTATATATTTCCAAGTTTTAATACTCAACGTAATCCAATCCAACAACTATACCCACTAATCAACAAAGGGAAAATAACCCTTAATTAAATAAGCCTACGTAAAGTTTGAAACTACAATCGGGCCGAAAAAGTCTATACTGTAAACTCGTTACAAGTCTCTAAAAACTCGTTCGAACGAGGTCGTTCGAACGAATGGTTTCGAACGAACTATGAAATCGTTAGAAGGGGTACTGGAATCTCGTTAGAAGCTCGTTCGAACGAGGTCGTTCAAACGACCTGGGTTGGTCTTCTAACGAGATGGCAGAGAACCCCCATAATTTTTCCAACTTCATTTTTCACCAAATTCCTTTCTGCAAATTCATCTTAAGTTCATACTAATTATGTTTTTGTATTTTTTAACCTACTCTAAGTCACCCTAGGTCACTTATTAACATATTTTTGGGGCCAATTCTTATTAATCAACATGTAATCACCATAAATCCCCAAATCTTGCCCCAAATCCTATGAACATGAACCCATAATTTTATTGCACCTAAATGCTCATCATTAATCAGTTTTTAAATCATCAAAGTTAAGTTTTGGGTACCAATTTCGTCCATAATCATTCTACATGAAATCCCTAACCAAAATCAAGAGTTTCTACAACAATCCCATTAGGTTTTCATCAAAACTTTCGAGGCATTTATTAGTTTCTACACTAAACATGGAGGAAACATTCATTGAAATTAATGAAACTAAACCACTTGCCTTAGGTTTGCTGTGTTGAATCGTTGTTGGTGATTATAAGCTGATTTTCTCCTCTTTCTTGTCATAAATCCTTCAAAAATGGTGGTGATGGTGATGGTTTTGGTTTGGAACCTCTTTTAACCTCTCTCTAACTTCTCTTAAAACCCCCGTAGCCCACTCTCTTGCCTTTGGCTGATAATGGACTTAGTGACTTCTCTAATAATATAAAATTAAACTATAAAATTCGTGGGTTTTAATTCCTCAATTTTTAAAACTACCAAAATACCCTTCTGGGTTGCCGGTTTGGCCTAAAAATGCCCCGGGACCAAAACTAAACCCCCGGCTAGTGTTTTTTGACTATTTCGACCCTTTCAGACACGTTGGAGCACTCAAAATGACCGTTCGGCTGATAAAAATATAAATTACTTTTTAATTTAATCAAATTCATTCCTGACGCGACTGACACGTGCGTCCCAGCTTAATTTCCCAAATTATCGTATTTCTGACTCGTGATAATTTTTAATATTTTCAATACTCATATATTACCATATATACTCAGTAATATTTAATTTTAACATCATAATCAAATACCAACTCACATCTCGCAGGTATTTACCTCCGGATTAATTTCCAATTAATTCTCATTTAATTCAATTAATCCATTAAATAAAAATCAATAAAATTACGGGGTATTACATACTTCCCCCCTAATAACAGAATTTCATCCCGAAATTTAGAACTAAGGAGTACCTGGAAAAAATAACTCTGGATAACGCTCACGCATCTCATCCTCGTGCTCCCATGTGAACTCCCTGACATTATGATGTCGTCACTGAACACGTACTAATGGTACTATCTTCGACCTCAGTTTCCTCTCGATGTGGTCCAGAATAGCAATCGACCCCTCCTCATAGGAACTATCGGGCTGTAGATCGATGTCCTCTAAAGAAATGTGAGTATCGGACAAATCATCCCTAAGATATCTCCTTAGCGAGAAAATATGGAACACGTCATGAATCATATGCAAGTGATCCGGTAACCCAAGTTTATATGTTACAGGCCCAATCCGCTCGATGATAGGAAATGGCTCCACATATCTTGGTGCCAGTTTCCCCTTCTTCCCAAAACGCATAATCCCCTTTATCGGAGATACCCTGAGTAGCACCTGGTCCCCCACTTTAAACTCTCTGAAGAACCTCTAGGCATCGGCATAACTCTTTTGTCGATCCTGAGCTACCTGAATACGGCTCTGTGTCATCTCTATCTTTACCGAAGTATCCTGAATCACTTCCAGCCCAAGGAGTTTGTTATCCCCCACTTCTAACCAACATGCTGGGGAACGACAAGGTCTACCATACAACGCCTCGAATGGAGCCATGCCAATGGTGAACTGGTAGGAGTTATTATAAGCAAATTCCACGAGTGGAAGGTACTGCTCCCAACCACCTCCAAAGTCTAGGATGCACATACGCAACATGTCCTCCAACATCTGGTTCGTCCGCTCGATTTGCCCATATGTCTGCAGGTGATACGCCGTACTCAGCCGAAACTCCATACCCATGGCCCCCTGGAAACTCTCTCAAAATTGTGAAACAAATATCTTGTCTCGATCAGACACGATATTGAGAGGCACCCCATGAAGTCTCACTATTTTCGCTATGAAAATCTGGGCATACTGTCCCGAAGTGTAGTCTGTCCGGGCTGGCAAAAAATGAGCAACTTTGGTCAACCTATCCAAGATTACCCATATGGAGTCGTGACCCCTCTGTGACGTAGGTAACCCCATGATGAAATCCATTGAAATGCTCTCCCATTTCCACATAGGGACCTCCAATGGTTGTAGAAGTCATGTCGGTCTCTAATGGTCCACCTTTACTAGCTGACAAGTGGTACATTTAGAAACGAACTCGACAATATCTCTCTTCATCCCGCTCCACTAGTATTGTCGCCTCATGTCCTGGTACATCTTATCCCCGTCAGGATGTACTGCGAATCGCGAACCGTGTGACTCTGACATTACTTTGTTCCATAGGTCTTCCCCTTTCGGAACGATCGATCTCCCATTGAAGCGTAAGCCCCCGTCTGAACTAACGGTATATGACTCGGCTCCCTCTGCTAGTAATCGAACTATATGCTCCTAACAGAACAAGTATTTTTCCTGGGCCTGTATCACTCTCATAAAAATCTGAGGCGTAACAATCATCACAGACATGAATGATCGGGCCACTGCATCTTGGTTTTCCAACGCCTTCCACTTTTATCTCCACACTTCGGCCACCTCACCTACTGGCCTACAGCTCAACGCGTTTGCTACCACATTAGCCTTTCCTGGGTGATATTGGATATCGAACTGATAATCCTTCATGAACTCAAGCCACCGACGTTGACGCATATTAAGTTCCTTTTGCGTGAAGAGGTACTGTAGAGACTTATGGTCCGTGAACAAACAAAATTTCTCCCCCAGGAGATAGTGTCTCCAAATCCGAAGAGCAAATACGACTGCCGCTAACTCCAAGTCATGGGTGGGGTACTTCTTCTCGTGAGGCTTAAGCTTACGGGAAGCATAAGCTATAGACTAACTCTCCTATTGCAGTACACCTCCAAGTCCTTGTAAGGACGCATCGGTATAGACTAGATACTTAACTCCTGATCTGGACAATGCTAACACTGGCGCTGAAGTCAACTTGTCTTTCAACTCATCGAATGCCAACTTACAGGCATCATTCCAGATGAACGGCACACCTTTGCGGGTCAGATCTGTCAAAGGGCCCGCTATCTTAGAGAAACCCCGAATAAACCTCCTGTAGTATCCATCTAGGACCAAGAAACTATGTATTTCAGTTGGTGTCGTGGGCCGTCCCTACTCTCTCACCGCTGATACCTTCCCCGGATCAACTGATATTCCCCTGTCTGAAATGATATGCCCCAAAAACTGTACCTCCTTCAGCCAAAATCCACACCTCTCATATTTTGCATATAACTCGTTCTGACTTAGCGTCTGCAAAATCTTTCTCAAGTGCTCGGCATGATCCTCCTCTGTCTGGGAGTAAACTAGAATGTCATTAATTAAGATGATGACGAACTGGTCTAGGAACTCTCTGAACACCGTATTCATCAAGTCCATAAACACGGCTGGAGCGTTGGTTAGGCCAAAAGGCATAACCCAAAACTCGTAGGAACCATATCTCGTCAAGAAGGCAGTCTTCGCGACGTCCTGCTCCATGATACTCAACTGATGGTTTCCTGATCGCAAGTCAATCTTTGAGAAGAAGGCCGCTCCTCTCAATTGGTCGAATAAGTCATCGATTCGCAGCAACAGATATTTGTTCCGTATCGTGACTTTTTTCAACTCCCGGTAATCTACACATAACCTCAACAATCCATCTTTCTTCTTCACGAATAACACAGGGGAACCCCACGGTGAAGTACTCGTATGAATAAACCCCTGACCCAATAACTGCTCTATCTAATCCCATAACTCCCTCATCTCTGCTGGAGCCATACGGTAAGGTGCGCGGGCTATTGGCCGAGTGACCGGCATTAAATCGATAACGAAGTCTATCTCCCTACTAGGCGATAATCCTGGAATATCTTGAAATACATCAGCGATCTCACTTATAACGGGAATCGAATCGAGTGGTATTACCACTTCCTTAGAGGTCTCCTCCTCTATATAATACAAGTGCGTGGACGATCCTCCCTCAGGACGAGGCATCACCACTAAGAACATCTCCTACCCGGGTATGGCAAAAATAATACTCCTGCTGAAATAATCAATCATGGATCGATACGCAACTAGCCAATCCATACCAATAATCGCACCATACTCCATCATCTCTAATACTAACATATCAACAGGTAAAGTAAATCTCCCGATCTCTATACCCACACCTCTACAAATAAGAGAAATCATGGAAACCCTACTCAACGGTAAATCTACGCAAGTAATCGTGCTCTCTGTAGTGTCTAATAACCCTATAATGCGTGCAAATCTCATGGCAATGAAACAGTGTGTAGCTCTCATATCAAATAAAATATGCCCTATAGTCCCCGGAATAGAGAAGATACCCTCAATAGCAGGTGGATCCTATGGGACTGCGTCCTGCTGGAGCCGATAGACTCACCCGTACTGAAGCTGCCCTGCTAAACTGGGACTGCTAGGATGGGTGGCAAAGCTGGCATCTGCGGTGGTGCTGGGAGGGCGGCGAGAAACATAGGTCTCTGGGGCTCATATCGGGCACCCTGTTGCTGCTGTTGTGGGTCCCTGCCCTTATCAGGACACTCCTGACGCTTATGGCCAATCTTGCCACAAATAAAACATTTCCCCAAAAAGTTTCCCCATCTTTGACCCTGCTGCTTACATCCTTGATGATCGTTGACATTCTTCCACTGACCATGTTGGCCTTGCTGAAACTGTTGTTGTTGGTTGTGCTGGCCGTGTTGACCCTGATGGCCATGCTGATCCTTCTCGCCATGACGAAAACCTCCCTGTCCATTTTTGAAACCTTCAGATCTAAATCTCTTAGAATCCCCCAGCTGGGAACTCTGATCACCATGCCTGTGCTAACCCTGAACTGATTATGCCCCACTGGCACCATTTCTCCTTGTCCTGCCCTGCTAGCTGGACTCTCCTGATCTCTTACCCTCTGACAAGTGGAAGCGTTGGTCCTGGAAGTGAAGCAGTGTTGCATTAACCACATCAGAATAAGTGGCCAACGAGAGATTTCCCAGTAAATGCTGACGGATCCTCCAAGTCAACCCATCCATGAACTTCTGTATTTTCTTCTCCTCTGTCGAAATCTCATCGGGAATGATAATCAAAAGATTTGTAAACTCGATCTCATATTTAGCTACTGCCCTATCCTCTTACTTGAGGTTCATCAATTTCCTCCTCATCTCAGTGTGAACAGCTGAAGGAAAATACTTGCGGTCAAACCGCACCCAGAACTCCTGAATAGTAAGAACATACCTCTCCTCCGCGATGGTAATAGACTCCCACCACTGCAATATTGACCCTACCAGCTTAAAAGCAGCCAGTATCTGCCTCTATACATCCGTACACTCGTACATCCTTAAGTGTCTTTGGATGTTCTTCTTCCACTGACTGGACACAACGACGTCGGAGCTACCTGCAAACGCCGAAGGGTGTGCCTTCTGAAAAGCATCACGAACACGTTTCCAAGCAGACGGGAATGTATGAGCCTGTACTGGTGCTACTACCGACACCTGAGGCGGTGCCTGCTACACAACTACTAAAGCGACATTGATCACTTGAGCCACAATAGCGACAACCTCTACGGCAGTCATGGTACCCTGAACTGGTGCAGGCTGTGGATCGGGCTGAGCATTCCTGGGAACTCGATGTGCACGTCATGGAGGCATCTGAAATGAGAGTGAAGTCTTATAAGTTCACAGTTATTATCTCAAAATAGCTGAAGAACAAAACATACACAAAAGATTACAACAATCCTAAAATATAGGGCTCTATATCAAAGAACGCTACGCGGAAACATAACAAGCCGTACAGATCCTAAGGACACTAGAACCTGATGCTCTGATACCACCTGTGACACCCCGACTAATTAAATACCGGGTAGATACTCCTTTATTCAAATTAATATAAAATGTCAAGTTGGTTCAGTTCATAACATCACTGTTGAAAAACATTTTAGCAATTACTAGCCACCTAATATTTAAAAAGTGAGTTGTCAATTTTAATTAAATTAGATTAACATACAACCAAATTAAATTATGAAATACTAATATCACAACCACATCACAGTCACCATAGAATATCAATGGAATAAAATGAATCTGGAGGAATATTCCTGTGAATAATCCGATTACTGAATAAAACCAAATACAAAGTCTGAATCACTAATTAATTAAATCCAAAACTAAAATAAACTGAATAAATAAGCTGTCTCTAAGAAAGAAGGGGCGACATGCCCTACATATGAATAACTCTGGAATGAGGTCAAAGTGGAAAGTGGAGGCGTCTACTATTGAGGTCCTATAACTTCCACAGCAGCTACAACACGTCACTGGAATGGAACTTCTAAGCTTGGAGTCCTTGTGGCTGGGCACCTAAAAGGTTTTACATGAAAATAGATTTGAAAGAAAACGGGTCAGATCCCGATTGTGAAAACAGTTTAAAATATAGCAAGTGTTTTAATAACATTAACACAATGAATATAAAATACATGATAGTGCGTGCACTCACATGAGTTCCTCACCTCTCAACTAATTGTGCACGCCTAACGTACCCGTACCCGTTCTAGTTATTCTACTATCTAACTATTCCATCCATAACCTGACATTACTTTACGATTCAAAGTTCAACTTCTGACATCTTAATATAAACTGAGAGTCTTACTTATATTATTCAAAATTAGTTATAATAATTACTAAGAATTGTTCCATTTTTAACTCTACTAAAAATGTTACAATTATTCACGCTTACACTATAAGAAACAGTCCATTCCAATTATCAGTATATTAATCTCACCATAAATATACAATAATGGCACCCCAAGGCTAAGCTGCGGTGCACACATACTCTGCTATCGAATCCCGATACATCACATACATAAGGACTTCGTATTCCGAATCTCGTAGGAAACGTTTCAATAAGCAACAATTACACATAAGGGAGGCGAACATAGATCACATACCCATGGATCATGCACATACCTACGCTCTCCCATGGTCAGCTGACTTATTAACTCATCAATAATTCATTCTCTAACCTATGTCCTTGAGGTACCAATCTAAATCCCCCCGTAGGCACACAAAGATTAGATGGCCCTGATCAAAAGCCGACCTTTCGTGATAGCAAGTATGGTAGGTATGTTATAAAAATATAAGTCCATATGCTAAGCATTCACACATCTTTGATATATTATAATAATGATAGAGGTATATTTTATATTCCTGTACCGTCATTAAATGTTGTGCATTTACAAGTCCCCAGATAATATACAATATAGATCGTCAACACTTCTCACGTAGCAAATTCAAGTACTTACACCCTAACCCATAGAAGTCACCAGGTCTTTTATATAATTCCAATTTTTAATCCTCAACGTACTCCAATCCCATAACTATACCCACTAATCAACAAGGAGAAAATAACCCAAAATTAAATAAGCCTACGAAAAGTTCGAAACTACAATCGGACCAAAAAAGACTATACTATAAACTCGTTACAAGTCACTGAAATCTTGTTCGAACGAATGGCTTCGAATGAACTATGAAATCATTAGAAGGGGTACTGGAATCTCGTTAGAAGCTCATTCGAACGCGGTCGTTCAAACGACCTGGGTTGGTCTTCTAACGAGATGGCAGAGAACTCCCAAAATTTTTCCAACTTCGTTTTTCACTAAATTCCTTTCTCCAAATCCATCTTAAGTTCATACTAATTACGTTTTTGTGTTTTTTAACCTACTCTAAGTCACCCTAGGTCACTTCTTAACATATTTTTGGGGCCAATTCTTATTAATCAACATGTAATCACCATAAATCCCCAAATCTTGCCCCTAACCCTATGAACATGAACCCATAATTTTATTGCACCTAAATGCTCATCATTAATCCATTTTTAAATCATCAAAGTTAAGTTTTGGGTACCAATTTCATCCATAATCATTCTACATGAAATCCCTAACCAAAATCAAGAGTTTCTACAACAATCCCATTAGGTTTTCATCAAAACTTTCGAGGCATATATTTGTTTCTACACTAAACATGGAGGAAACATTAATTTAAATTAATGCAACTAAACCACTTGCCTTAGGTTTGCTATGCTGAATCGTTTTTGGTGATTATAAGCTAATTTTCTCCTCTTTCTTGTCACAAATCCTTCCAAAATGGTGGTGATGGTGATGGTTTTGGTTTGGAACCTGTTTTAACCTCTCTCTAACTTCTCTCAAAACCCCCGTAGCCCACTCTCTTTCCTTTGGATAATAATGGCCTTAGTGGCTTCTCTAAAATATACAATTAAACTCTAAAATTCGTGGGTTTTAATTCCTCAATTTTTAAAATTACCAAAATACCCTTATGGGTTACATGTTTGGCCTAAAAATGCCCCGGGACCAAAACTAAACCCCCGGCTAGTGTTTTTTTACTATTTCGACCCTTCCGGACACATTGGGGTACTCAAAATGACCATTTGGATGATAAAAATATAAATTACTTACACGTGCATCCCAGCTTAATTTCCCAAATTGTCGTATTTCTGACTCGCGACAATTTTAATATTTTCAATACTCGTATATTATCATATATACTCAGTAATATTTAATTTTAACATCATAATCAAATACCAACTCACATCTCGCTAGTATTTACCTCCGGATTAATTTCCAATTAATTCTCATTTAATTCAATTAATCCATTAAATAAAAATCAATAAAATTACCGGGTATTACATAGGTATGGGACAACCTAAGACTATACTAGTACGTGCGAGAGATCCTCAAAGGCAATAAGAGTAGGACTTCGTTACATGTAAGCGTGAGAGATGATCATTTATTTGTACATATAAGGGTGTACCTTTATATTGATATTAGACAGGAGTAGAGTCTATCTACTAACCTATGTGATTATGGTGTGGCAGTACTAATGTTCATTGTGTACCGATTTATGTGTTATACTAGACGTATATGACCATAGTAGGGATGTGTACTTGCATACTTATGATATGGATTTGGGTATTACATATACTAGAGATGTGTATATTGTTTTTTTGGCATGAGATAGTGAAATGTGTATAGATTTGAGATATTGGCCTATTAGTGGTATCGTGATTATTTTGTGAGAAGTACCTTAAGGTTTGAGACCTTAGTGAATTATGTGACTTCTATTGAAAGAGATTAATCTATTATAGTTAATAGTAGAGATTAAAGAATGTATTGTAAGACTTTAATCACATGGGCTACACATGGATTCGGGATTTAGAACCGCATGATATTTTAGGTTATTAGGCTGGGTAACTAATAATTGAAAATATGTTAAAACACGAGAGGAAAATGTGTAGTTATAATGTAACCCGAATTCAATTGTAATCCTATTCTATATAGGATTGTTGTTTACATTTTCTTTTAAAAATTATTTTTACAGGGAGTTATTGTGGTTGTTCCTGTAGACTCAGGTTCGTTGTAGGAGCATATCTATAGACATTACATTTTTCACTCTTAGGATTGTAGGAGTCAAGTAAGTGTAGATCATTAATTTTATTGTATTCTTTCATTCCCTATATGGTTGTACATGTATAATTATATTCAGAGTTGGGCCTTTGTATGGTATATTTAATATTAAGAGTTGGACTTTTGTTGTATTAACAGTGATTGGTATTAAAGTTTATTTTGTGTTGATTAGGTATTTTATTATCTTTTCATTGTTCATTAGGTTTTGATTATTTCTTATAATGAGAAAATTACCAAAAAAAATTATTCTTGTGATTTTTATACTAGACCTGATCAATCTATTTATGGATTTTGTGGGGTGTCATATTTATTTTTAGAGCATTCCAGGTTCTAGTTTCTTAGGGATATGGAGTGCATCCATCATTTTTCTGTGTTGCATTTTTTGCCATATTAGGGTGGATTCTTGTTATGGGTTGCTATGCTTAGTCTCGGGGGGAGTTCAGTAACACTTGTTTATGTACAAATATGAGTACATAATAGGGGATTACGGTCACATATAGGTGTCACCGATAGTCCGAGGTTCCTCTAATTTTTGTTAGATACGTGTTGAGTTATCACCTATGTGAGAGATAAATTTTTTCCTTAGAGATTGACACTAGCTTTGAGTCAGCTGCGAGAGGATTTACATGGGATTTACTTTGTTATAGATGCTTCAGGGTCGTGATAATAAACATCATAATTTTTTTTGAGCCAATTGAGAATTTGTGGATGACGGTACTTTGAGGGAGATCCAAAAGAGGGATGGTTCACTAAGTGGATGTGCTAACCACCAGGAGAAGGATAAGGTCAATAAATGGGATGAAAGCTACTTTTACGTATTTATGACCTATCGAAACAGTGGAGAAAAGTGTTTCCTCCTAATTATTTAAATGGGATATATTTTTCATTATTTGTGAAATTAAGAGGAGGATATCCCGAAGGCATCTTTCTAGCACAATATGGAAAGGGCACGTCATTAGTGGATTCTGATCGTACAAAGGGGTAGTTCGCTATAATTTTCAACGATATTTTAATGAAGAGGGAATGGTACAATAGTGGTGTTCAATACATCCAAATATGTAATTAGGTGTGGTTTATGCCCAACACTAAAGTTTATTTGGAGTAGGGTATTCAAATAGTATTGGGAATAAGTTTGTTTCTCCATTCGATGATCGAAGAGGATTACATTTATTAGGACCTTTTCCAGAAGGGGGTTCAAACTACGAGGGGTAGCGTTGACTAAGGCACTTGTTTGATGATTCACCATGGATTCTAGAGACGATTAGAAGTACGAGCGTATAAGAGATTATTCGTTTAATTGTTATGAGGTCCCGGAGAGGGCATAGGATAATTTGTGTCCATTAGGGTTGATTGACCATGCTAATTTGAGCTATGAGTTAGGAAGCTATTAGTGTGTGGGTTTGGGGGAATACCTTAAAGGATAAGGTGTCACTAGTCGATCATGTGAAATTTGGCAAAATCGACTAAGGAATTTGAGAATAAGTGGGGGTGTGTTTGGAACGTCAAGCATATTGTGGAAACTGTGGAATTCGGGTTCTAATAGAGAGTAGGAAACTCGATGGCCAGTTTCTTTAGAAGTCATAAATAGGGAGAGGCCAATGTTATTTGACCTCACCTTATCACCGTTAGTGTGCATGATATTTTTGGGTACAGGATTAAAAGAGTTCTTAAGGGACTAGTTGGTGTTCAACTATTAAACTAATTGATTTTGAGTATAACCAGAAGCAATTTATGACGAAAGATACCTAGTTATGTATTAGTACGTAGAGGATAGAATCAATTATAATTGTGGGAGGACGCTATGGGTGAGACATTTTTAGATTTTCGACCAAGAATATAATGAATTCAAGTTTTGAGGAAAAAATTCCTTGTTTAAAGGGGGTGGAATGTAATACCACGTATTTTTATGCATATTATTTAATTAATTAAATTGTGAAAATTAATTACGTTTCTTGTTTTGATTAAATATGTCACCGTTTTTATTGATATGTATTATTTAAGTTGGATTTGAATTTGGATTTAAGACACGATGATTAATTGATTGGATTAATTTATATTCAAACTAGTATCGGGAAATTATAAAATAACTGAGTTGTTAGTTATTTGTTTTGTGGTTTTAACACGAGTAAATTTACGCTTATAGTTTAAAACGATGGTTTAAAGGCCTATTGGGTTATTATAAGGCTTGGACAAGGTTTTAAGTGAATTGGAGTTGTTTTGGGACTTTTTGAGGTGAGGCCCATTTGTGTCCTGGACAGAATTTTGGGATTAAAGGGTTGTAAGAGGTCATTAAGGATTAATTTTATTACAAATACAATAGGTAAGCACTATAGGGGATAGAGAGAGAAATCACAAAGAGTAAAGGAGGATTTGGGAGATTTAGGGATTCATTTCCTAATCAATCCATAATGCAAGTTCTATATAGGATATGATTATGATTGTATGCGTGTTAATATTGTATCTACTCATTCCAAATCTAAATCATATTGTGTGAATATGATTTTTGATAATTAATTA
This sequence comes from Sambucus nigra, assembly GCA_949130495.1. Classification (NCBI taxonomy): domain Eukaryota; kingdom Viridiplantae; phylum Streptophyta; class Magnoliopsida; order Dipsacales; family Adoxaceae; genus Sambucus; species Sambucus nigra. The sequence goes on along the minus strand of OX422208.1, from coordinate 641,803,571 downwards.
GTTAATTTTTGTAATTAACCTAATTCAGATGTTAATTAGGATCATTTCCCATTCATAATAATTGATTTCTATATGAACTTGGATCAAAACAAATAGATGATGATTTGAATATGTTTTATATTGTTAATCATACAAAAAACCCATGTTTAATAAAATCAATCCATGGAAATTGGTAGAATTGGATATATCTAGGGTTCTTGAATAGAAATTGGGTTTTTTCTTTAAATCTCGATGTAGGTTTGAAATTTGATGATGAAAATAGGTTCCAATTGTCTTGATGATGTGTTTTTATCATTTCTATGTTATTTGAATGCTTAGATGAAGATTAGGTTCATTAATGGAGGTTGGAGATAGAAAAATGTGGGTTAAATATGAAGAATCTTGTAACACAAAAAATTGGGGTTGTTCTGAGTTGATTGATCGATCGAAACTTGGTCATCGATCGATCGAAAATAGCAGGTTCTGCTTAGTTTAGGATTTTGCTGCTTTGGATGGATTATAAGGTTTGGGTACTTAGTGTTAGGTTATTTGACCTTAAATGTCCCTATACTTATAGAATGGATATGAATGTTGATGATGTGAGATTGTGAGGTTAGTTCCTTGGGTTTATTGGAATAATAGCAAAATTGTTGGCTTAAAAAGGGGATTATGCTAGCTGTAGGACCGCGCCTTATAAAACCAAGAGGATATTGGGATGTGATTAGGAATTAGGAAGCTACAGAGGAATAGGATATTGACCAGGATATTGGGGAGACTTTGTGATGGTCATATTGGGTTATATCCTTTGGGTGAGATTAGGAATTCGGTTAAAAAAAAGCTAAGGAAGGGTAGTGATCATAGTCGATGGTTTTATATAAATTAGGCGTGGGTTGATACCTAGACTTGATGCCTTGGGAGATTGTATTAGGGCTAATTGAGATTGAATATAATCGATATATGGATTATAGGGTATGGTTGGATGGGACTATACCTAGATTTAGGAACCTGAGAGGTTAGGTTTAATGTAATATGGTATGAATACAAGGTTAAAGATGTATTGTACCTTTTTATGATAGCGATGCTGGAATGACCTGGTAGTGTTAGGGTCAGTATGTGTATGTGATTTATCTTAACCCATTTTGTGAGGGTGATGTATGTGTTGTCTTTAACTCATTAGTTAAGGTTATGGTTACTGGCATGTTTTATGTACAATGCATACCATGTGTAAGTTCTCATTGGCAGGAGTACTAGAAGGGATTCCATGAGGGGGCACGTGTGACGCGGACTGTGTAGGTACCCCAGTGAGTAAACTGGATTTTCCTTGGTTATATTTTACCCCTGGGTCATACGCTTTGGTACTCATGATTGAGATAGTATTTGGGGATATTTCTTTCACATGTCTTGGGTACGGTAGGATTTATAACTGATCGGTAGACGTGGCGATTTATCCTTTGCTGTGATGAGGTCTTAAATTTGAGATAACCTTAGATTATACTAGTACATGCGAGATATCCTCAAAGGCAATAAGATTAGGCCTCCGTTATGTATGGGTACGAAAGATGATAATTTAAATGTAGATGCTCGGGGTTGTACTTTGGTATGGATGTTATATGTGAGTAAAGACTTTCTCTTAACCTATGTGATTATTGTGTGGCGGTACTAGAGATAGTTGTATCAGTTTGTGTGTTATACTAGATATATATGACCTATATAGTAGGAATGTTTACTTGTATACGTATGATATGGAATGGGTATTACAGATACGAGAGATGTGTATATTATTTTACTAGCATGAGATCGTCAAATGCGTATATATTTGAGATATGAGTCTGTTAGTGGTATCATGGTTATTTTGTGAGAAGTACCTTAAGGTTTGAGACATTAGTATGTTATGTGACTTTTATTGAAAGATATTAACCTATTATAGTTAGCAGCAAATATTAAAGAATGATGTTGTAAGACTTTAATTACATGGGTTACATTAGAGTTAACTTAAAATGTGTTAAAACATGGGAGGAACATATGTAGTTATAATGTTGCCCAAATTTAATTATATTCGTATTCTACATATGCTGGCTATTTACGTTTTCTTTCAAAAACTATTTGTACAAATCCTTATTATGCTAGTTCCTGTATATGCATGTTCGTTGGAGGAACATCTCTAGCGAAGTCCTATTTCTTACTCCTAGGATTGTAGCAGTTGAGCAAATATATCTCATTCTTTTTATTGTATTATTTTATTCTCAGTCTGGTTGTATGTGTATAATTATATTCAAAGTTGGACTTTATATTGTCATATTTTATATTGGGAGTTTGACTAATGTTGTATTGGTAGTGATTGGTATCAGAGTTGGTTTTGTGTTGATTCAATATTTTATTATCTTGTTATTTTTCATTTGGTTTTGATTATTTCTTATGGTGAGAATGTATGAGGGAAAAATCCACTAGTCGAAAAAACTTCGGGCGGATAAGAACTACAAATGCACTATGACGGTGTTTTACAACTAGAAGAAATAGTCTTACAACCTCATGACATTACAACCGAATAGGCACTCTTTCCCACCATCTTCTCCGTAGATAACGCAACAACTAGAGTACACTACACAATCGCGATCGGTTTTGGTCCACAACAAATGTCTTTGAATCCTCTGGCTAAATCAATCTTCTTTAATGTAGAATCACGTTTCTTCATTTAAAGTTTAAATAATAACTTTGTTCCGGGATGAAACCTTCAAGCAACCAAAATGATACACTTAGTATTTTTTAGCGAATCCTATAGATATATGTATTGGATTATTTGGTGCTCTGAATCTCAAAAATGAGTTTTTCTAAGCCAAAGAAGAGAAAATATTTTCTCACCAATAAAGATTAGATTTGAATGCAAGATTTGTAAATATAGATCTATTAGAAAAAATGGCTTGTAAGAACTCAAAGAAGAGGAGTGAAAAAATGTGTCTCCAATATATCAAATGTTTTGATCAGTAAAAATATTTTTTTCAAAGCTCTCACTATTGGTTTGAAAGAGAAGAAATCACCTTAACTTATAGACTTTCAATTTTAAAATTGTTTAAAGGTTCAAGCCCCATGTGTCATGCCCCTAAGGTGTCAAATAGTCGCATTACGATCTAAGTCGACCCAAAAGTAATCCTTGAAACACTAACCAATAAGATCTTAAAGAAATATCTTTAACAAAAAGTAACTTTTGGCGCCAGTCAGACTCGTTTGGCTCTAAGGTCGCTACAACAGGCTATTGCGTCACTACGGTGAAACTGAGGTGATCTAGGTCGTGCACCTATTTAGAATTTTTGCATGGGACATAAGCGACCAGTGAGGTAGTATCATTGTAGTGAGGATACCATCGTTGTCGCGGAACTGTATTAGAGCAAGTTGCACCTTTGTTCAAAGATTTTGAAATGTGAACAAAAAGTGCCAGTGACAAGTTTTACTGTAGCGAGGCAAGCAATCGTTGTGGCGAAGTAGGTTGCGCATGTGTCTAGATTTTGTTAGTTTTCCTTTAAAAGATTTTTTCTTAAAATACATTTTGTGCTAAACTCAAAGTATGTTTGTTTCTCGCATGAAAATACATTCTTTAAATATGCAAAGAAATGCAATTCTTTAAAAAAATATATTAGTCTATAAGAAAAGTTTATTTTCATGTGTATGTAATAGAATTAAAAACCCAACATTAATTAAAAAGATTTTTTTCATTCCATAAAACAGATTAACTAAGGTGAATCTAACTCCACTAAGTCTTATATCTGTTCCTAAACAGTATGCTTGAGGTTCGGTATTGAGTGAATCTGGTTCATTGATGAATCTTTCCGGTGATCTCTTGGATGAATACTCAAACATGCTTAGGTCAAGGAATTTTGAAAATCTATCCTATATATCACATTGAGCATACTATACTGTTATAATTTCCCCCTTTTTGGAATTTTAAGATGAAACATAAAAAGGAAAAATTATATGCAAATAAAGGAAATTCAACCATTTTATGACTCGCCTAGCTAAGGGAATATACAAAAATAGAAAATTTTATTTATTGAAAGTAACTAATCACTGCAAGAAACACAATCCATCTTTAAGGAGATCTTGTTCAAACTTTCCCATCACACACTAGCAAACTCATCAAAGTACCAATGTGAAGAAATAAGACAAGGAAATGTGATAGACATGAACACGTGAATATAGTATTGTGAACATGAACACCATATTTATCTAAAATATCTCCCCCTCAATTATACAATTCATCTCAACAAATATGATATATCAATAAATAATTTTAAGCAACCTAATATGCCAAGATAACCATACTCCCCCTATCTACAAACTTATCTCCCTTTTTATCATGAAAAGTGAAAAAAGGAAAGAACTAAGAACATAAAAGGATTAAGTTTGCAAAGCATTTCAATAGAGTAAAACATGCTAATGAAACCAACCAATATAGAAGAATGATATAGTGAGTGAATAATCAATATGTTAGTCTAGGCAAGATATAATCATGAGAGTAAATGCCTAAGATCAACAAGTTAAACTATACATGGGAAGACAAAATATATCACACAAAGATATATAAAATGCCAAGATACGATAATCATCTCAAAAAATTTAAGAGTTTATAGGGATTTACAATGAATATAATCAATACGAAAAAAAATTCAAATAACTCTAAACTAAATCCACAACAAATTACATCACTTCTTCATCCTTTTTATCATCCCAAAGACACACGAATTAATAAGTTCATTATTTTCATTTTACAAGGCGTCCCTAAAATTTTGAGCATGCGTATCAAACTGTTGTTGAGTTTCATAATAGAAAGAATAGTCCATCAAACCAAATGATGGAAGAAAACTAGAACCTAGTTGAGTAGTTATCCAAGAGACAATGGAATTTGACCCATTTTTAGTTAGAAGGCGCGAACTATATACTCTAGATGTAAGACAAGTAGGTGGTGGAGGTACGACATGCCATAGTATAGTGGGGTTATCATGGTCACTAAGTTGAGAAATTGGCTTACAAATAAAAATAAATAGTCAATGTAGACATCAACGTTTCCTCAACTTCACTCGAAAGCAAAGGAAATCCATATTTCAAAAGCACAAAAATCTATGATATATAGAAATAAAGTCGAGGGATCCTATACTAAACTATGAGTAAACAAACCCCCAAAATATAAACCATGGGCTATACACACTAAAATCCACTCAATAGACTCAATCTAAACTCAAGACAAGTCAAAATTAGTCAATCATAGAAAATATCTCATTAAAATCCATCTAAGCAACTATCATCAAGCCGTAACATTAAAAAGAATTAAATAATAAAATCTATGGAACAAAAACTTACTAAGATGATGATTAATCCACTAGAGAGAGGTAAAAACAACCTAAAAGACTCCTAAGATGAAAAGGGAGGAAGGGAAGGGGGTTTCGTTAGAGGGTGAAAGAGGTTTTTAGAGAACAAATAAAAATGGTTAAAACATCCTAATTTGGGGTTTTATCATTCCCAGGCCCCGTAGCTACAGCGAGAAGGTTCCTGCACGCTAAAAATGGTGCAAATACAACACATACTCAAAAGGGAATACACAAATGGGTTCTTAGATATAATGCAGCTACATTTTAATCACTAAACACTATTTTGAATGATCAAACAGGCTTCTGATGATCATACAATAGTTTTTGGTTATGTCAAATACTCTACAACAAGAATGGTTTTAGCATTCAATATCCTAAGTTCAAAATTAAATCCATAAAAGATAGAGTGATTCCAATGACATAACACGTGATATAGAGTGAATAAAATGAACATTAACGCGTAAAATCAAATAATGAAGATCAAATTTTGAACTCACTTTTGATTTTTTTTTACATTATGCAATAAAGACAAAGCCTCATTTTCTTCTTGAAAACAAATAAAATTTTCAATTATCACATTTCTCGCCTCAAATAGCAATTTATGATTATTTTTTTTAATCTCATATCCTTGATGTTACTCAATTTTAGGATAGATAAATATCTTTTAGACATCGCTTTTGATAAAATTTTGCATGTGACTGCTTTCGTCATACATTATAAAGGGTGGGAAACTATTTTTGATTTTTCAAAGGTAGTTCTTGAAGATCTTATACTCTTGACTCACTTGAGTCTATATTGTATAAGATTTCATCTAGTTTGGAAATTAAAACAAAATTATGTCTATCCTAGAAACCAAAGAACCTCAGAGATTGGATTGCTATTTCATTCATTTATCTTGTAGTGATCAAGACCAAATTACCAACACTTACACACAATAGAATTCATCATATACATGTCATATTGCATATTAATGTGTGCACATATGTTGAGTATGTTTAAATCCCTAAATTTGATTTTTAAATATTTTTTTGGGATTTTGTAAACATTTTTTAATAAAGGTTTTATTAATTAAAACATAGTTTTAAAAGTTTGAGGGTTCAATCTACAATTATGGTTAAAGGGTTTATTGGCTTAAAGTTGGTTTGGGTAGAAACCAAAAGCGGCAGAGAATTCAGGGTGTGGTTGTAATTACTTTTAGACGCGCGTTTTATATCGCCTTACTGATCAACACCTGAAACTTGCTGATTGGTGCATTTTGTGTTTCTTTACTGAGTATATAAACGCGTATGCTTACAACCGTTGGATCAAACCTCATGCTTTCTTTGGTAATCCCTGTGTATCCCTCCTGAACCAATCATGTGGATTTTAATCACCGCATGCTGTGAGCCCTTGGATTTAAGTCAATCCAGCTTGACTCAATCCTGACCCTTATTTTTGAACCTGCTTCTCGATCCTTCTCTTCGTCCTATAAAAGGGACCCTCCTCTTAATCATCTAAAACTTTTGGACAGTTCATTCCAGAGAGAAAACAGAAAGAGAGAGTAGAGAGAAGAGCGAGAAGAGAGAGAAGAGAGAAAACAGAAAGAGAGAGAGAGAGTTAGAAACCCTAACCCCTGTTCGTCAATCCTCTTTCAAACTAAACACTTCTCTAAAACTCCTACATATCCAAAACACTACCCTGAGTGTTCTTGAGTTTTTGAGAGATATTTGTGTTGCTGTAACCTCTAGTTCGTTAGATCTTGTTTCCAACTTAAACTGTTTACTTAGATCTATTTTCTTCTTCATAGAAATTTCAGATCTATGTACTTCATGTTACATCACACTTAGATTTACATGGTTTATTTCTCATCTTGAGAAATATATTGTTGATTATTTTCTGAAAATCGTTTTTATCTTTAAATCAACAATAAATGTTTTCAGTTTCTAGTTCTCTTAAAACTAAACCTTTGACCTAGTTTGGAATCACACTTGGAGGTTTTCAATCTCGAAAATCTTTTCAAAACTCTGAGATTGATTAAGATCTTGACTGTCTTCTAAGCAAGATATCTGTGGATTCTGGGATTGATTTAAAGGTAAAAAAGGTTCAAAGTTTTGTGAGAAGAGAGAAAAAGAAAAATCACTGCATATAGCCTTATATGTAATTTTCTAGGACTATTTGTACTTAATAAGTGTGAGTGTGTGCATGCATGTGTTAGAGAGCACCTCCACAAACACTTTCACCCTACAACATGAAAAGTGTTGGTAATAAGATCTTGTGAACACGAGTCGACGTAAAGTGCTGGAACAAATCAGAAGTTAACAAACTGGGAGAATAACATCTACAATCAGAACTGCAGAGAAGTTATAAGGACACTAGAGGGTACATTCCTAAACTTATATAGGTCTGAGTTGTATGCATGTTAGTTATATAGTTTGTAACTGGTAAATTTGTTTTAGTGGATTTTTTTAATTTTACTCTGTAGAGGGAGTCGTGGATGTTTCCTCAGTTGGTGGGGTTTTACCACGTAAAAAATCGTGAACTTAATCTTTCTGCATCTCCTTATCTCATTCTTGGTTGTGCTGAGTTTAAAGTTTATTTAAACTGTTTTATAAACCGGTTAGTCAAATCTTGAATAGATCTCGTACATACTATTTTATTAAACACATCTTGTGTTCGATAGGTTTGATTTTTAAGAAAAGAGTTTGTTCAAAAAACATCTCGGAGTTACTTAAATAGTTTATTTTTAATAAATGGCTTTAGTAACATATTTTCAGTTCTCTCGACCCAAAGTTGCAAACCTTACCAAATTATCACTCATGATCTCGAACATATATATTTTCAACTCTAACCATGATGATATAAACTATCATTTATAAAAGGATTAACAATGATACCATTTCATCAAAACGTCACATACAACTTTTAATTTCTGAAAGAAGTAGAAAACAAATCCATTCATTATAACTTTTATGGAAATTCTCAAGTTTATGGTGTAGTGTAAAAGTTCATGAGTTATGACTAATACTATAAATAGAAAGCTCAATTTACCAAGGCAATTTAAGATATAAAGTTAATTCAAAGAGTACTAAAAGCCATAAATAACCATTAGTACAATAACTAAGCATGTAGGGTTGCATTTAAGTTCATGGGATAAAATAATACTTAACAAGTATAGAAGACCAATATTTTACAAGGACAAGCATCTAAAGATATGAACACACCAAAGATCATGAAGAAAGAAATAGAAGTAGGTATAGAGAGAAATTAAGATTCCTATCCATAAAGAGTAAACCAGGTACTCTAAGACACCTAAACCAAAAGAATCATATTTTTTTTTAACAAGGACCAAGCCTTGGCAAGTTTTTCTAGGGATTCTAGTTCTCCTCTACCAATAGCTTCTTTTGGAACCCTACCCGGATCAATTCTTAAAGAGTTGGTTCTCGAAAGCAAACTAGGAAGTATGGGAGATCAAATTTTTTTCCTTTCCCCTTTCCTTTGGAAGAAACCTTTTGATGGTCTTTCACCTTCTTCTTCCCATTCCTATAGACTTTTCTACCCTTTTCAAACTCACCTAAATGTGATGCGGGTTGAAGTAAAAGAAAAAACTCCATCAGGTGTCCCAACTTATGACAATGCTGTAATACCCCGTACTTTTGACTATATTTACTTTTGTGATTAATTAATTAAATGTGAATTAATTGGGAATTAATCAGGATAAAATACTAGCGAGATGTGAGTTGGTATTTGACTATATTGAGCATATATGATGTTATATGAATATTGAATTATGAAATTTGTCGTGAGATTGATATACGGCAATTTGGTTATTTTATTAGAACGCGTGTGACAGTCACGTCGGGATATAAATATTTTAATTATAAAAGTGAATTTAAATTCTATTAATCGTATGGTCGATTTGAGTGCGCCAATGCATCCGGAAGGGTCGAGATAGTCAGAAAACACTAGCCAGGGGTTTAGTTTGGGTCCCGGGGTATTTTTAGGCCATACCGGCAACATAAAGGGTATTTTAGTAATTTTGTATTTTTGGAGAATTAAAAGTGACGAAAATTTAGAGTTTTAATCTGATTGGGAATTGACCCACTAAGCCACTAACCAACCCATATTAACCCAATAAGCTATGGGAGTTATCAAATTAGGTTTCCAACTTTCCCAAAGAAAAACCCTAGCCACCATAGCCACCTTTGGAGAAGAAGCTTGGAGAAAGAGAGGAGAAGGAATTCTGCAGAAATCTTTACAAAATCAACACCAAAATCGGAGATCGAATCAAGGCAAGTTATTTAAATTACATTCTTTATGCAGTAAATATTTCTTCCATGTTAGAAATCTTAATTATCATCCTTGTTTGAGAGATAAAGGAAAACCCATGAAATTGGAAGTTATTAGTTTAATTTCGGGAATAGGTTTGCATGTAGAAATGTTATTGGAAGATTGAATTAAGAAATTACATGTTTATGAGATGTAAAAACGGTTTTAATTCGGAGAATTGATGATGATAGAAATCTAGGGTTCATGTTCTTGAAAAATTGGGGAAAAGTGTAGAAACTTGTAATTTAATGATGTTTAGGATGTATTAATTCCTTAAAAGATGTTAGTATATGACCTTAGTATGTTTTAGGATGATTGGAGACCTTAAAACATTGATTGGACGAATTTTGGTTGAGACTTGAGGTGTTAAAAATGGTGAAAAAACGTAACTAAGAAATTCTGGGCCGAAACTGGTCCCTCGTTAGAAGACCTTCCCAGGTCGTTCGAACGAGCTCGTTCGAACGAGCTTCTAATGAGTTGAACAGTCGCTTCTAACGAGGGGAGACTTCGTTCGATACCTTCGTTCGAACGAACTGTATTTCGTTCGATACATTCGTTCGAACGAGATGTCGTTAGAAGGTACAGTTCGTTCGAACGAACTGGAATCTCGTTCGAACAGCCTCGTTCGAACGAGACTTCTAACGAGCTGGCAGTTTAGGCCTTTTTGGCCTGTTTTGATTTTGGGAGTCCCGTGATCTTATTCGAGGATATAGATAACCATCCTTTGATGATGTATTGATAGGTTTGGGACGTTTGTGTTATTTTGAGGAGTAAATTATATATGAGCGATTTAAATTAAAGGGATAGTTGGGTTGAGACGTGAGTGACTACTACGACGTGAGAATAAATTAGGGCGTGTATGATTATAAATCGAAAACGTATAAAGTGTGTAAATTATATATTGGTACTAGAATGAGAATAGTACTACAATTAAACTACGGGATTACTAAGACGTGTGTTTACTTAGTATTGGTATATGAATTGTGTGTATGACATACCTACCATACTTGCTATCACGGGAGGTTTGCGTTCGCTTAGGGCCCTCTAATCCTCGTGTTGCCCGGATTTAGACTGGTTACCTTGATGAACATAGGTCATAGAAAGACTTATTAGGATATTAATAAGTCCGCTGATCGTGGGAACGTAGGTATGTGCGTGACCCATGTGATGTGACTGTGTTCGCCTCCATTATTTGTGATGTTGTTATCTGTGATCTATTCCTGAGAGATTCGGAATATGTAATCCTTATGTACGTGATGTACCGGGATGGATAGCAGAGTATGTGTGCACCGCAGCTTAGTTCTCGGGGTGCTTGTATTGTATATTTATGATGTGAATAATATACATTTAATTAATGGGAACCTTCATGTAAATGTTGTGAATATAATTACGGTACTGTTTCGAGAAAAACATAACGGGTTAGCTGATAGAGTAATATATTGCATATTGAACATCTGAGTTTACGTTAAACCCCTATTTAATTACGAGCGTTATAATGTTAATAGAACCGAGTAATAAGGGTAGGACCTATGGCAGTCTAGCTAGATATGATGTCACTTAGCTAGTGGTTTGGGTCGTTGTAGATGGGTACTTACGTTAGGAGTGCACAGTTAGACGAGAGGTGAGAATATCATGTGAGTGCACGTCCTAACATGTACTTTGCATTTAATGTTTTAAATGTTTTTAAAGAACTTGCAGGTTTTTAAAATATCTCCACATTCGGGCTCTGACCCGTTTGCTTTCAAATCTATTTTTCTTGTAAAACCATTTTAGGTGCCCATCCACAAGGACACCATGCATAGGATACTCATTCAGGTGACGAGCTGTAGCTGTTTGTGGAAGCTACAGGGATTTTCTTGTAGACGCTTCTATCATTTGGATTCCAGAGTCATTATCTATCAGTTGTAGGGCATGTTGCCCATTTCTATTAGAGACATCTTTCCATTACAGTTTTCAGACTTTGGCATGTATGGATTTAGTATTCAGTTGTGGGATTGTAGTGAGGAGTTTTCCTTCAGACTTTATTTACGTTATGTGATTGTTATTCCATTTATTTCTTTATGGTGAATGGTGTTATTATTCTTTACACTTGTTGCATGTTAATCAGACTTAAATTAAAATTTGGCAACTTACTTTTTTAAATACTAGGTGGTTAGTAATCATTAAAATGTTTTCGACGGTGATGCTATTAACTGGACCAACTTGGCATTTGGAATTAATTTAATAAAGGAGTAGCTACCCGGTATTTAATTAGTCGGGGTGTCACAAATGCGTGCACCTAAGGGGATGTGGGTCGACGAGGCACCTGAGTTATTACTTCTTAAGTATAAAAAAAATCTCCTTCACCCATTAAAGATGGAAAAATGGATTGGTATGCTATGAAATATAAGTTAGACATAGAACCACTTCCAAAACCGAGTCCTCGTTTATCTGTGGTGGGAAACTTGGCACCAAAAATTATCTTATTAAACTTTTGAGACCTACTTGCCATTTTCATTTTAAAAGTGGTCGCGGATCATAGTTTGGTCTTAAGAAAAGAGATTTGGTTATCTAAGATCATTCTTGAGTTTTCACACTCATGCAGGGACATCCTAAGGAACTCAATCTAATTGTGTAGAAAGTCAATGGAACATTTCTCAAAATGTGGTGCATTACTCACCACGTGTGGAGCAAGAAAATCACTTACACCACTCTCACACTCCATAGCCATTTGGTTCTCGGCATTGGCTAATTTGGTGGAGAGTTCCATATTATGCCTTTCTGGGTCTATGGATTCCCCTTAAAGCCTAACATAGTCCGCTTGGTGATCATTTTCCACTTCTTCATCAATAGTTCTCAAGGATGATCTTGGAATATGTAATACCCTGTACTTTTATGGGTAATTAAATTACATGAGTATGTGTAATTTAATAATTTAAGGATTTAAAGTATATAAGATGGACTGATTATATTTCATGTCACAAGTAAATAACAACGACATGTGATATTATTTTATGCGGAAAATGAGTGTGGAGATATGTTGGGTTAAGACATGATTTTTTTATAAGTGATTCAGATGGAGATTTCAGGTGCACGGTCGGTATCAGAGGGGCCGAGATAGTTAAAATAGAGTACCCCGATGTAGTGTTTGGATTCTGGGGACATTTTGGATCAGTAAGGACTCGCATTTGTGTATACGAGTCAATTTTGGGTTTAATAAGGGATAAACCCTTATTTGTCTCTTATAAGAGCATGAGAGAAAGAAAGAAAAGAAGGAAGAAAAAACTGGGAGAAAAGAGGAGCTCGGGCCAACTCTGGCGAATTCTTGACACGAGATCGGTGGATTTATCCAACTAGGAAAGTGTTTAACTTTCTTTAACTATTAAGTGTGCTTATTTTTCATGTCATAATTGGTGAGAAAATTATGAATTTTTGGTTTGGGATTCTTGGATCAAAAATGGGTTTTGAGAATTGATTTTATATTAATTATTGTGATATAAGCTCTATCTGAAATCCAGACTAAAATCCATGTTAATGGTGTAAATTTTAGTTAGAAATTGGAGGAGTTGCATAAATAAGAATTAGGGTTTAAATTCTTATAAATGGATGAATCCCAAGAAATTAAAGGGTCGTATTGATGGTAGATAAGTCTGTAGATGTTTTTATTAATGGTTTGGGAGATTAGGAACCATAAGTTTGGGGTTGGATAAGAGTTTGTGTAAATTTTGTCGAAAGCAGAGAAATCTGGGCCGATCGGACCGGTTCATTTTTCTTGGTAAACGGTTTGGTCCGATGACCGGGCCGGTTCGATTTTTGAAGACACCGGATCGATTCGGCCATTAAAGGTTTTTGTTGAACTTTAGGAAGTGAACCGTTTCGTTTTTCCTAGAAACCGATTCGGTCCGATTCTATTAGAAAATCCAAAAAGTTTTCTTGGCCTAAAAAGGATTAGAGATAAATTCCTTTGGAGAAAAATGTTAGGGGATCCTAAATATAGTGTAAGGACCTCTAGGAGTTTAGATGAGAGATGTGTGACCCTTAGGATTTATGTAAATAAAATCTGGGAGGTGATTTGAAAGAGTGTTTTGGGGTGAGTGACACTCGATAAATTAATTCGACGAATATATATATATATATATTACGCATGTAAGATATATATGCCGATTATATGAGAAATAATCCGAATGTGCGAGTATGATGAATTTAGAATTTTAGTAAGTCGTGATTATCTAATATTGGAAAGAAATAAAAGGTGAGATCCTATCATAGTGAGTGAATACGTACTATATGAATATAAGTTGTGTGTACCCATATAAATTAATACGAATTGGTATCTTTGAATTTTAGGCTAATGCCAAGTGAGATAGGCATGGATAGCCAGATTGATGATACATATATACGAGTATAGATACAATATATATATGACATGATTATGAATAAATATGTGTGTGAATGACATATTTATGTGAAGCATACCCCCCCCTCTAGTGCTATCATGGAAAGTTGTGAGATATGGGTGAATCATCTGGCTTGAGGAGCAGGTGAGTATATTCCCAAGGTCATAGCGTCCATTATTTATTTGGGTGATTTATTAGGAGTGAGACGAGGTGGGTATCTTTTATTCTCATTACTATTGAGGAACTATGACCACTTCCCATACGTTTGAGATTTGGGTTTTTACAAGAGCGGAATAAGAGATTCCGACTGTTGGCTCCCGAATTTGGTAATGTGAGTTATGCCCCAGAAGATGATAGCACTATTGTAATTATATCCATGAGTTTTGACTCTGAGGGATGGATTTATACTTATATAGTGTGTGTTGTATAAATATTGATATACTTTATGTGTATAGTATGTTATATACATATACATATATATGATATGTGAAAACATATATATATATATATACACATAGACAAAGATAAAGAATGTAGTTTATATACACTAGAGGTGTATAGTATATTATATATATGAGATGAGAATATATATATGGACTAAAACAAGAAACGAAATGTGAGTAATTTCTGATATCCGGGAGTATGAAATCCGGAATATAAAATGTAAAATACTTATATAAATGTAAGAATATTATATACAAAATAATAACCCTAAAATGAGAGTGGGGTAATACTGGTGAAGGTTATTTAAAATTAACGATTATATATGAAGCGAGAAATTATATGGTATAAGATTGGGCGACTTTGGAGTTTCAAGGTGCTAGTTAGGTTGGGTAGCTAACTAAGGTGTTTTAAAATACATGCGTTAGGTGTGAACTGTTAGGTGAGAAGTGAGGGGTATCTCATGTCAGTGTGACACCAATTTAAATATGAAGAGTATCATATTTTACATATTAAAGTAAATTAAGCCCTTGCTAAAATATTTTTTAAAACCTCGGGCTCTGACCCGTATCTATTTTATTTTTCTTCTTCTTTGTATACTTTTTAGGTGTCTAGACATAGAAACGCCTGGATGACTAATTCTTTCGAGTCAGATATTGTTGCCGCAGATGTGGATGTGGACAGGAGGTTATTTTAGACACTTCCTTCTTTGTGATCTAGATAGGAGGTACTGTAGTGATAATCAGGCATGTTGCCCAACTAATGTCATTTATTTTTATTTACAGCGATTTTATTTTACGCGCATTCGATATGGTTGTATATATGTTTATCGAGAGTTATCAGTTATTTATTTATTTATTTAATAATTCCATTTGTTGATTTTATTTCCGCGTGAATGGTTTTAATTGTACTTTTAGTTTAAAAATATTAGAAAGTTTAAAATTTGATGTCGGGCCTAATAATTTATTAGAAATTATATTGGTTTTTCGACAGTGATGCTGAGAATGAAACCACATGAGATTCCGATTTAATTTGATATAGGACTGATCACCCGGTATTTTAATTAGGCGGGGTGTCACAGAATAGTCACTTTTTTACTAGACGAAAGATGAACATCAAAATATTCTAAATCATCAAGTTTCTCTGTTGCCATAAATGCAGCACAATTGCATTCTTGGGATTTATCTTCGGAGTTCGAGTAATTATCATTAAAAGTGCCTTGATAAGCATTTTTTTCAGCATCACGACCTATAATTGAGGGACATGGATACGAAATATGCCCTTGACCGCCACACATAAAGAACGCGAGGGTACTTGGAGATTTATCTTTCTTTTATCCATTTCCATGACCAATCTTAAGTCTAGGTGGATATTTTTTGGGTGCAACGGCAGACTGAAATATTTTTTTCCACTTCTTGGCAAACTTAGTGAGAAATGACATATCATCCTCCCTAATATTATGGGAACTAGAATCGAGAGACGCCTTTTTAGCCATAAAATCTAGGTTTTTCTCCTTTCTTTTAGGAGGCACTCCTTGACAATAAGATAAATTTTTGTCATAGGTTTGGAGAGAGTCAACTAATTCTTTTACACGCATTGGTTTCAAAAGAACGTCCCTAACCTTTTTAAAGAAATCAACTTTGCCACAAAACTTAGGGGAAAGAGAACGTATGATTTTATTCTCTTTTACAGTATTCCCCCAAAGAAAACACAGAGGTAACTATGTTGTTCATCTCATAAAACTCGTAAAATGTTTCATTCTTTTTCATAGTAAGAAGATATAAATGATAGGTAAGTCGTTGAAGCTTGGAATGATACACGGCGGAGGTGCCTTCGTAGGTCATTTATAAAACATCATATGCCTCCTTAGAAATTTGTTATATGGATATACGTCTAAATTCACTTGAGAATATGAAACTAAAAATATCTTTAAGTCCCTTTATAATCCATTCACTCTCCTTTAAATCGTTATCATCGTAACTAGAACTAATCTTATCACCTTAGAGGTCATCAACAATGGTTTTGGGATAAGTCCATCTTACAATAACACTATTCCAAATGTGATCGTCCATAGATGTTAAATGTGCTGTCATACGGGCTTTCTAATAGGAATAATTTCTACTATCAAATGGAGGAGGTCTAAGGGTTGAACTTCCAAAAATTACGCAAAAAAAAATATCTATCCCTAGGCTTTTACACCTAAAACTTGGAGACCTACTCGGGTACCAGTTGGAAGTGTGCCTCTCGATGGTAGCTACCCCAATAAAAATTAATTCCCAAAATTTAAGAAAAAGATTTGTTGATTTATCATTACAAATCCAAAAGTCTTCGTGACAAATTATTTTACTAATTCTTAGAATCCCTCAAGTTTTATCTTCCTACTTAAGATAATGATTCTAATATCTACAAAAAGAGTAAAATAAGAACGAGACTTGATGTACGAGGGAAGAACTTACTGATGGAAAAAATCTCGGGTCGATAAGAATGAAAAATTCACTATGCGAGAGTTTTACAACTAGAAGAATTAGACTTACAAACTCATGACTCTACAATCGAATAGACAATCATTCCCATCATATTATTCATATAGAGTGCTAACAGCTAGAGTGTGCTACACAATGTCGAATGGTTTTGGTTTGCAAATAATATCTTCAAATCCTCTGTCCAAATAAATCTTCTTCAAAGTAGAATTAAATTTCTTCATCTAAATTTTGAAGAATATCTTTGTTCTGGGACGGAACCTTAAAGAAACCAAAATGCTACACCTAGGATTTTTTAGGGAACCCTATAGACATTTGTGTGGGGGTGTTTATTTGCAAAGGTTGTGGTGCTTTAAATCTTAAAGATGAGTTTTTCCAAACCAAGGAAGAGAAAAAATTTACTCACAAATGAATATTAGATTTGAATACAAGATGAGTAAAGATACCTCTATTGGAAATAATGGCTTGTAAGAACTCAAAGAAGAAGATGGAAAAAATTTGCATTAAAATATATTAAATGTTTTGATGAATAAGAATATTTTTTCAAATTTTTCACAATTGGTCTAAAAGAGAAGACAACACCTGAACTTATATCCTTTTAATTTTGAAAATGTTTAAAGATCCAAATGCTAGGTGTCATTCTCCTAAGGTGTCAAGTATTCACATCAGAGTTTAAGTCACTCAAAACGTTATTCTTGACTAGGGCTATGCATGGGTCAATTGGTTTGATTTTAGATGATGCTTTCCATTTGAACCAACTTAGTCGGTTTGGGGACATGAAAAATCGAGGGCCGAACTAAGAAAAAATCATGTCGGTTCTGTCCATATAAGTTTCGTTCAATTATTGGTTTTATAAACAGTAACAAAATTTATGGATAAGAGAGGGAAGACTGAACAGATTCACCAGTTGCATATTTTCTCTTTGATTCAACCGTGGGTGAACAATCAATCTTTGTTTACCTTCTATTATTGATTATTTGAGTGTTGAATATTGTATTTTGTTTGAATCCATTTGATTTCGTTTGATTTACAGTGCACAACACTAATTTATGGAGGAAGGTGAGAAAGGGACGCCTTAACAGAAAGAGAAAAAAAGATGAGAGTTGTAGGGAGAGACGAGAGAATTGTGTGAGAGAGTTGAGAGAATCTCAAGCGGAGTGAGAGATTAAGAGACTGAACATATGTTATATAATATTTTTGTAAGTTTTTACAAGTCGGTTGGCTTCATGTGATCTTTTTTTTAAAAGTTCAAACCACCTGCTAAATTGGGCCTCTCAGTCTTCATAAGGTTCCATCCGTCGGTAGAACTAGGCATGAAAAATCTATCAGTTTTGTGTCAGTTCAAGACGATTTTGATATGTTCGTCAGGTGACCAGTTTTGTTTCACAACCCTATGCTTAATGCACTAACCAAGAAGATCTTAAAGAAAGATCTTGTGTAAAAAGTTTCTTTCCGATATAGTCGGACTCATTTTTCTACAAGGTCGCTGTAACGGACTTTTTCATCACCTCGGTGAATCTGAGGTGATCCATGACACACCTATTCAAACGTTTTGCACAAGACATAAGCGACCAGTGAGATTAAGTCACTTCAGCGAGGAGACCATTGTTATGGCGGAACTGTGGCAGAGAAAATCTCACCTTTATTTAAAGATTTTTAAAATGTGATCAAAAAGTGTCAGCGATAATTTTTACCGCAGCAAAGTGAGCCATCATTGCGAAAAAACTGAGGCGAAGGAGGTCGTGCATGTATTAAGATTTTGTCTAGTTTTCCTTTGGAAGATATTTTTTAAAAATTCATATTGAGGCAAACTTCAAGTACGTTTGTTTCTCATATGAACATATATTCGAAATACACAAAGAAATGCAATACTTTATAAAATATATTTTTCTTTATGAAAACTATATTTGCATATGTATTTGACTAAATTACAAAACCAAGGTTAATTATAAAGATTTTCTTTCATTTTATAAAACAAATTAACCAAGGTGAATCTTTATCCGCTAAGTCTTATAATTTTTCCTAATTGGCATGCTTGGGGTTCGATAATGAGTGAATACAGTTCGTTGATGAAGCATTCCGGTGACCTCTTGTACGGAGACTAAAACATGTTTAGGTCATGGAATTCAAACAATCTATCCTATGGAGCACATCTAGTATACTATATTGTTATAGTCTTTGTCATCTTGTTGATGATGTCCTTGTCATTTTTGTTAGCAATTTCGACTGCTCAATTAGTTTAAGGTCTTCACGGGGATGACTTATGCCGATTAATCCCGTACTTGTGTAATAGGTTTGAGACCTCTTTCTCGAAGTAATTCCTGTTGTCTGACCCTAACTTGTGGGGTACACCGAAACGACAGATGGTCTAACATATTGTTAAAGATTGAAGAAAAAGTGATAAACCAAACTAATAAAGTTTGTTATCTAGGTTCAATGTTATAAAGTAATGGGGATATTGATGTGGATGTTACGGGTAGAATATCAACTCGTTGGATGAAATGAAGACAAGCGAGTGGGGTGTTATGCGATAAGAGGATAACTAATAAATTAAAAGATTTTTTTTATAGAATAGTTGTTAGGCTAGAGACCTTGTATGGAGCGGAGTGTTGGGAGTTAAAGAAAAAACATGAACAAAGTCTCCATGTTAGTGAGATGAGGATGCTCCGGTGGATGATAGGAATTACTAGAAAGGATAAAATTAAAAATCAATACGCGAGAGAAAAGTTAGGAGTAGTGTAAAAAACGCAAGAGTTTATGGATCCCCGGATTTTAAACAATCTTCAATTAAAATCACAAACATGTAATTTCCTTTATATTTATAAACTCAAGTTGATATGCGGAAGCGTTATAAAGGAGGTGATGGTTCAACAAAAGAACAACAACAGTTTTAATTAATCTCAAGTCCTAGAATTTGCCTAAGTCATGATTATTCATTTAACAAAGTTAGGCCAAACCAAATTAATGCAAGTGACTTGAATTACACAATTTTACCCAATATTTAATTTAAGTTCCAAATTAAATATAGTGTGATAATTAAACCGGTTTTATCTTGAATTAATCTAGCATGCGTTCTAAGTGATATAGAGCAAGATAAAATAAACAGTCACACTACACCGCGATGTACGAGGAAAAACCCACTAATGGGAAAAAACCTCGGGACGGCCCTAGCCTCAAATCCACTAAAAATGGTATTACAAAATACAAGACAAAAGACTTACTTCCTAAACTCGAACCCTCTCAAGCCGTGACGCTTCTTCTTGTATTGACCTCCAATTAGCGGATAACCAACGGAGCTCCACCGTGGTCTCGGAATACACCGATAGGACTTTAAACGGACACCGTCACCCGAACATGGAGCCTTTCTCCAAACGGGTAGAATATCACCAAAAGTCTTCTTTGTGATGGGGTGTAGAAGCAAACCCGAAACGTCTCTTGAATTCGGTAGAGAAAACCGGTGCCAAAAACTCCAAGTAAAGATATGTATATATGGAACTTGGATAAACAACTATTGGGTGTAAACTAGAGTGTGTATGAATTTTTCTTTAGAAATTGACACTCAAAACATGAACATTTTCCCTAAAAAGATTAGCTCTCAAACTCTCTCTAAGAGATGGATATGAAATGGAAAAGTTGTCTTGGAAAATGTGTTTCCCGCACATAATAAAGTATGTAAAAGTTGGTTAAAAACCAAGTGGGGAAAGTGGGAGAAAACTGCAAAAAACTGCTCAAAACTGTTCCCGCCCTGGCGTCTCGTTCGAACGAACTTGACTCTCGTTCGAACGAGACTTCTAACGAGCGACCAGCCTGGGCTCGTTAGAATCTCGTTAGATATCTCGTTAGAACGAAAAACTCGTTCGAACGACATATCGAACGAATGACCAGGTCGTTGGCAAACTCGTTCGAACGAACTTGGTTCGAACGACAAAACTCGTTCGAACGAAACTTGGTTCGAACGAAAAAACTCGTTCGAACGAAACTTCTAACGAACGACCAGAAAGTTTGTAAAATTCGATTTTTGGCCCAGAAACTTTTATAAACTTTTATATACTTAATTTAAAGTTTCAATTTGATTCTTTCTGAAAATAAAATGCAGTTTTTATTTCTCCTAACACCCAATACATAATGTTCCAAACTCCTATATAAATATAATTACATTCATACCTTGGGAGCATGGAACCTTAGTTGATGACGTACAAACGAGGCACATAAACTACGGCATGTTGATGATGCTTTATACGCTTTGCCGCTACGTCTTCAACAAACACTTCATAGGTCTTGAATATTACAATTAAATAAAATCCTATGAATAAATGTTTTTGTCCGGAATTGAGCCAAAACTATATATGGACTCAATTGGAAATTTGTGTCCTTACAAATCTCCCCCTTTGGATATTCCGGGACAAAAACTAAACAAAAATCCTAAAGGGCCGTCAAGCTCTACTAGACTCAAACCATAACCCGCCCAATCTTGACTCAACCCAAGGATTAAACTCTTTGCCATAGAAAGATGCCGCTTTATAATAATTCCTGCACACTTAAGCAAACCATCAAATGCATAAAGAATATCAAAATATTAAATGCAATTAATTAATTACTCCCCCTAAATTAATTCTCCCTTTAGATATAAACACACACATTACACAAAATACAATAAGTTTGCACACTCGTATGGCAAAAATGTGTCATATGGAAACGGAAGTGTAGGGGTGTGAACAAGCAACAATTAAATTTAGACCCAAACACTTAAGAAACGTTCACGGAGTTCTCATTTGATTGCAAACTTCATCACAGTTAAATATAACCTCATGTGACAATATAAAGATTGAACTCAATGAACAAACATACACAATGCATACAAGCCTAGCATGATGGTGATTCTACAAACCAAATAGAGTCATGACATTAAAGACAACTAGGATAAACGGACATTGTGCAAACCGTTGATATACCATCCAATTCTCCCTCAATAAGCATATATATTCTTTTGTTTTTGAATGAATATATCAAACAAACATAGGCCTTGGCAATTGCTTTCTTTGAATGCCAAATATTCTGTTTTTAGGCCTTTGGATCACGTATTTCTTTTAGATCCAATCAACGGTGGCTTACTATCGCAAAGGATTTAATTCATCCTTTCGGAGCCCTTCCCCGTGCATATATGAATTTATCATGTTTTCATTTTTCACACAAATCTCACATGCAACGGATTTTGACATGCACTAGTCCTCCTAGGTCATAGATATGTAGATGACTAGATTGATAGGAGAACACCTCAAAAAGCTCAAATATAACATGTGACATTAAGATTTCAAAAGAGCTCGTGCATGTGTGAATAGAGGCATATAGAAATAGAATCCATTTAAACAATACAAAATCCAACTACTCCATATAAAACATGGTAAAGAACATTTTAAGGATTGAAAATCTAAACCAAAAGTTCTAGCCACATGGAAGCGTAAACGATAGGATTCAAACACAAATATATGCCACATAAAGTGTGTCAAACAAAAATACACACAAAAACAAAATCTTTTTGAGTTTTTAACATTTTTAATCAAAAATAAATATTTACTCAAAAGGACAAACAAAAATCATTTGTATTTTTCATTAAGCTTAAATAAAATAAATAAAATACAAATGATAAACAAAAATCTTTTTATATTATGCAGTCGATTCAAACACAAAATATAATACAAAAAGATAAACAAGTCATAATTTCTAGCATGTGATATGAAATAAGGCAATGACTAGAAAATGACTAAACAAGCATACAATTAGCATATGAATATGGCATGAAGTACAATCGCTAAAGTATGCAAACACTAACACATTTATCCTTTAGATTTAGCAAAGGAGGAAGAATGTGAAAGTAAATGAGAATCAAAATCCCTATTTTGTAAGGCAACCAAGTCGGATTTCCTAACCCAAATAAATGAAGAATTACTATCTTGGGGTGTAGGAACATTAGCTATCGTGGTTACTTTACTATGGGATTTTCTAGGAATTCGTTTAAGGTCTAAAAAAAATTGCCTAAGATGACCTTTTCGACCACAATGTGTACAAGTAAGAACATGTCGAAAAGATTTATCTAAGGATTGATCATTAAATTCATTCCTAGAAGATTCTCCTAAAACATTGGTTTTGACTTTAGGGTTAAATTCATTAAAAGTATTGAAGCCTAAACCAAAAGTGTCATTTTTAATTTGGACCGTTCCTAACATTTTATCAAGTTTTTTCGAACGACATTCCAAATCAAATTTGACATTACTAGAATCTTTTAATTTATTTTCCAATTCTACAATGTTAGATTCTAGTAAAAAATTACGCTCTTCAAAAGCAAGAAGCTCCTTTTTCAAGGATTCCATTAAACCCCTAAGGCTATCTCTCTCGCCTTCTACGTATTCTAGCTTCTCTCGAAGAGACCTCTCTTGTGTCCTAAGGTCTTCTATTAAGGCACTTTCATCAACGACCTTGACACTCTTTCTTAAACACGCTTCTAACTTCAAATTAGTTCTTTTCAAATTAATAGATTCTTTATATAATTCATGAAAAGCATTTTGAAGTTCACTCTCATCAACCTCTTCTTCATATTCACTCTCTTTTTCTTCTTCACTCTCACTATCATCAAAAATAAGAGAATCATGTACAATGACCTTGGAAGTGGCATGTGCTATAATTTCATCATTCGATGAGTTCTCATTATCACTCACATGTCTAGCCATAAAAGCAACAAAATTTTTCTTAGTTGGAGAATCGGTCTTTTCTTCCTTATCACTATCACTAAGGGTTGCATTATATGAAACGGGTCGTTTACCCTCTTTCCTTAGTTTAGTGGGGCACTCAAAAGCCCTATGGCCATAACCTTCACAACCAAAACATTTATTAGACTCGTCCCTATCTAAATTTTCATTACTAGGTTTAGGGATAGATTCGGCTTTAGAAAACTTCTCGCTTTTATCATGTTTAGAAGTATCAAATTTCTTAAAATCATTTTTATCTTTATCTTTGTTAAATTTAAGAAATTTTCTAAATTTACGAGCAAACAAAGCCATATCTTCCGAGTCACTATCACTATCGCTCTCTACAACTTGTTTAACCTCTTTCCGGGCTTTTAAAGCAACGCCCTTTTCAATTTTCATATCATTTTTAGAGGGAAACATATCTAGTTCATAGGTTTGTAAATCACCTACAAGCTCTTCTAATTTTGTAGAGGCTAAAGTGGGTAAAGAATTTAAAACGGTCACCTTAGGAATAAATCTATCGGGTAGGGACCTTAAAATTTTCTTTACAACACGGTCGTCAGGTATTTTCTCTCCCAAGTTAAAGGATGAATTAACAATATCTGAAAGTCTAGCATAAAATTTATCAAAAGTTTCTTTTTCATCCATTTTGATAGTTTCAAATTGAGTGGTGAGGTTTTGAAGTTTAGAAGCTTTAACGACACTAGTTCCTTCATGAGTTATTTGTAAAATATCCCAAGCTTCTTTAGCGGTTTCACACGTCATAATACGTCGGAATTCATCCGGTGCAACAGCGCTAAATAAGGCATTTAAACCACGGGAATTAAAGTTGGCAAGTTTAAACTCATTTTCAGTCCATCTATCGACGGGTTTTAAAACACGTTCATTTTCAATAAGATGAGTTGGTGGGGAATACCCGTTAATAACAGACATCCAAACTCTCTCGTCGATAGATTTTAGTGCCGATCTCATTCGCGCTTTCCAATACGCGTAGTTAGAACCATCAAAAATAGGAAATTTTGAAAATGGAGAAAAATCCATTTTAGTAAAAAATTAAGGATCTTTAACGAAATAATTTATCGTTTTTGGCTCTGATACCAATTTGTAAAAAACGCAAGAGTTTATGGATCCCCGGATTTTAAACAATCTTCAATTAAAATCACAAACATGTAATTTCCTTTATATTTATAAACTCAAGTTGATATGCGGAAGCGTTATAAAGGAGGTGATGGTTCAACAAAAGAACAACAACAGTTTTAATTAATCTCAAGTCCTAGAATTTGCCTAAGTCATGATTATTCATTTAACAAAGTTAGGCCAAACCAAATTAATGCAAGTGACTTGAATTACACAATTTTACCCAATATTTAATTTAAGTTCCAAATTAAATATAGTGTGATAATTAAACCGATTTTATCTTGAATTAATCTAGCATGCGTTCTAAGTGATATAGAGCAAGATAAAATAAACAGTCACACTACACCGCGATGTACGAGGAAAAACCCACTAATGGGAAAAAACCTCGGGACGGCCCTAGCCTCAAATCCACTAAAAATGGTATTACAAAATACAAGACAAAAGACTTACTTCCTAAACTCGAACCCTCTCAAGCCGTGACGCTTCTTCTTGTATTGACCTCCAATTAGCGGATAACCAACGGAGCTCCACCGTGGTCTCGGAATACACCGATAGGACTTTAAACGGACACCGTCACTCGAACATGGAGCCTTTCTCCAAACGGGTAGAATATCACCAAAAGTCTTCTTTGTGATGGGGTGTAGAAGCAAACCCGAAACGTCTCTTGAATTCGGTAGAGAAAACCGGTGCCAAAAACTCCAAGTAAAGATATGTATATATGGAACTTGGATAAACAACTATTGGGTGTAAACTAGAGTGTGTATGAATTTTTCTTTAGAAATTGACACTCAAAACATGAACATTTTCCCTAAAAAGATTAGCTCTCAAACTCTCTCTAAGAGATGGATATGAAATGGAAAAGTTGTCTTGGAAAATGTGTTTCCCGTACATAATAAAGTATGTAAAAGTTGGTTAAAAACCAAGTGGGGAAAGTGGGAGAAAACTGCAAAAAACTGCTCAAAACTGTTCCCGCCCTGGCGTCTCGTTCGAACGAACTTGACTCTCGTTCGAACGAGACTTCTAACGAGCGACCAGCCTGGGCTCGTTAGAATCTCGTTAGATATCTCGTTAGAACGAAAAACTCGATCGGATGACATATCGAACGAATGACCAGGTCGTTGGCAAACTCGTTCGAACGAACTTGGTTCGAACGACAAAACTCGTTCGAACGAAACTTGGTTCGAACGAAAAAACTCGTTCGAACGAAACTTCTAACGAACGACCAGAAAGTTTGTAAAATTCGATTTTTGGCCCAGAAACTTTTATAAACTTTTATATACTTAATTTAAAGTTTCAATTTGATTCTTTCTGAAAATAAAATGCAGTTTTTATTTCTCCTAACACCCAATACATAATGTTCCAAACTCCTATATAAATATAATTACATTCATACCTTGGGAGCATGGAACCTTAGTTGATGACGTACAAACGAGGCACATAAACTACTGTATGTTGATGATGCTTTATACTCTTTGCCGCTATGTCTTCAACAAACACTTCATAGGTCTTGAATATTACAATTAAATAAAATCCTATGAATAAATGTTTTTGTCCGGAATTGAGCCAAAACTATATATGGACTCAATTGGAAATTTGTGTCCTTACAAGTAGCTCCCATTAGCGATAAATTAAGAGAAAGTAGACTTAGGTGGTACGAACATGTGTTGTGTAGACCAGTAGATGCCTTTATAAAAAGAGGAAGATTTTTGAAAATGGAGGGTAAAAGAAAAAGAGGCCGCCCTAAGAGATCGTGGGAGGAAATTATTAGGAGAGACCTTAAGGAATTAAACTTGAATAATAATAATGCATATAATAGATTAGAATGGACAAGGAGAATCCATTTGGCAGCCCATATGACGAGATTAAGGCAAGGATGATGATGATTTAGCTTCAAACCATTTTCTAAAATAGTTAATTGTGATGAGGATAAAATTGTGTCCATTGTAGGCCTTAGGGGACCTTCCCTATGATGTCTATCCCCGAAGTTGAAAAAGGTTAGGGTGAGTTCATGCAGTAGAGCTCTCGGGGATGTAGATGTTACCATGGGGCATAACGTTGGCATTTGAGGCACCTCTTGATGTAATCCATGCGATCCTTTTGCATGGTGGTCTTGCCTGAGGATTTTCCTGGAGTGGGTATGTACGTTCATATGTGAGCCACATTTTTCACTATGGATTTTGTCCATTATTTCGAGGGTTTCACCTTATATTATGCATCGTGGGCCACAATTTTCACTATGGATTTTGTCCATGATTTCGAGGGTTTCACCTTATATCATGCATTGTAAGTATATTGCATTGAACCCTATTTTATATAGTTGATTCCCAAAGATGATGAATTGGGATGTCAATGGTCTCAGGGTAATTTGGTCATTCAGGGAATCCCCGAGAGGGTAGTGACTCTTGTTGAGAAAGTTTCATATGTCATAGTACCATATTATAGGTCTTACTAACGTTTTCTTTGACAAAGTCGACCTTAAAGAAGTAAGAAGGGGTGTTTCGGCTTGTCACGGTAAACATGATTTCCGTAGTTCCTTGTGGAATGTTTATTATGGGGTCTAGGATGGAAAGGTCATCAAAGAAGTTGGTTTTAGCCCTTGGGAGGAAGTTAAATTCGAGATGCTCAAATAACAAGGCTACCTTTTCTAAGTACTCATGGTATAATTGTAGTCGGTTATCTCGGATTCTTTATCTAGGGAGAATAATGACTTGGACCTGGCTTTCTATTCATCTTTCTCTAGGAAGAGAAAAAGGTTAGTCAATGATGTGGGGTTGGAGGGAGGTTGTACTGGATCTGAGGCCATCCCTTTGGATTAATCCAGGGTGGGAATCATAACCCTAAATGTTTAATTATTAATTATTTAACAGAAATCTTTTAAAATTTATAGTATGTTTCATTTCTGTCTTATTTATATTCAATAGAATCACAACCATAAATGTTAGAAATGCCTAAGGCCAACCAACTCAATGGTCATCTAAATATTCAAATCCACCAGTCATGAACAATTAAATAATCCCAAACAACAATTAAAATAATATTGCAAAATATAAGAAATGCCTAGGGCCAACCAACTCAATGTCCATCTAAATGTTCAAATCCACCGGTCAACAACAATTTAAGAATATCAAACAATAATTCAAATAATAATGCGAAATATTAGAAATGCCTAGAGCCAACCAACTCAATGGCCATCTAAATGTTTAAATCCACTAATCAACAACTTATGTAGTGAACGTGAGAATATAAAAAGCATTATATCATGTTACAGTACCGTTGTGTCATGCATTCATATGAGAATACATGCATGCATGTACCCCCCAAAGTATGCTTTATATAACAAGTAACGATGGTGAAAAGGTAATAAGTAATCACATAGAAGTTAATTTAGTATAAATTTACACCTTCCTAGATTATAGTAAGGAGAACCGTAATAGATAGCCATTGGCTCATATTTCACTCACATATTTGTCATCATCTTATTTTGATAGCAAATAGGTGCATGAAATAGGAGCCAATGGCTATCTATTGCGGTTCTCGTTACTATAATCTAGGCATGTGTAAATTTACACTAAATCAACTTCTATATGATTACTTATTAGCTTTTCACCCTCGTTACTTGTTATATAACACTTGCTTTGGGGGTGCATGCATGCATATATTCTCATGTGAATGCATGACATGACGAAACTATAACATGATATAATTTTTATATTTTTACCCTCATAAAAAAATCAAGTATTCCTCATAAAACAAAAATCAGCAGCACTCAGTCATCACATAAATCAATACCCAATTTTAATCGTAGCAAAAATCAGGGTTAATGTGAGTATATAAAAATTTATGAGCAAGATCGTGGTAACAGTTGTCAAGGTTGACTATGACAAGTCTATGACAATATTACTTATCACGGTTAAAGACCATGACAACGGTTATCACGATCTTATCACGGTCAAAGACCGTGATAAAAAACACATATTGTTTATCACGATTTTTGATCGTGACAACCTTGGCCAGGTGAAGAGTGACATTTTTTACAATTTAGTGTAGTGCTAGACGGGTTGAAGTATGGGGATATCTCATGGGAGAGCAATGAGAAGTTGGAGAGTTACTTTTCAAAGGATGAGGTTGATTTAGTAATGAAGTCCATGATAGGGGACAAGGATTTAGGTCCAGATGGATTCACGATGGCCATTCAAATCCTTAAGGACATGTTGCGAGCACGCACATTGGGCTCTTAAGGTAGTTGGGTGGAATACCTACCACAAGCTAAGTTCGTCTACACTAATAACTACCATGATAACATTGGAATGGAACCTTTTGAGGCATTATATGGGAGGCCTAGTCACTCACCAATTCGTTGGGAAGAAGCTTGTGAGAAACATATCATCGGGATTGAACTAATCCAAGAAATGACCCAAAAAATACAAATTATTCATCAACGACTTGGAATAGCACAAAGCCGAAAGAATACTACGCTAAAAAATGTAGGAGACCTTTAGATTTTGACAAGGAGGATCATGTTTTCCCTCAGGTGAAGCCTAGGCCGAGAGTTAGTCTCTTTGCTAAGAAAGGAAAGTTGACACTATGATACATAGGACCCTTTGAGATCCTGGATAGGATAGGTTAGTATCATACCACCTAACTCTTTCACCTCAGCGATCTAATGTTCAAAACTTGTTTAATATTTTGATTATATAGAAGTACATCCCAGATCACTCGTACACCATCCTCTGGGACTATAACGATCTTCCAGAAGATGCTTCATTTGAGACTCAACTTCAATAACGCATCTTACGCAAAAAGACTATCCATGTCGTAAAGGTTATTTGGGAAAACCACGAGATTGAGAGGGAGACTTGGGAGATTGAATCAAATATGTGTGAGAAATACCAGAGTTTCTATCTTTAAAGGTTTGGTAGTTGGTTCAAATTTCGAGGGCAAACTTATCTAAGTAGTGAAGAATGTAATAACCCAAATTTTTAATAACCGTAAAAGTATTGTATTTTATGAGGTCCCGTTACTGTTGTGCATTGGTGACATTAATTGGGTTAATTTATTAAATATTGGATTTATAGAGGGCATCATTAAGGATTTTTTTTATTAAGTTTAGTAATAAACCAAATTTAGAATTTAAATTAAAAAGGAATATTTGAGTGTTAACTCTATGGTGATTTTAAGGACATCCAAGGGACATAAATGTCTTTACTATCCTAACATTCTAGTGAGAATGGCATTGGAAACAAAACAATAAGTCATCAGTCACTTCTTATTAATGTTTGCATAAGGAAAAGAGATAACGTGGGTGAGGGCTGCGATAACAGTGCACTCCACGGCAACCACCACTTGAGGCCCGTTATCGCGGATAAAATATACCACGACCGAAGCTTGAAGCCTGCGTTCGCAACGTTATACACGGGTTTGAGAAGATTCCTCAAGATTTTTTAATTTTCAGAAGGGCTATTTCAATTGCATACTCTATAGAGTGTTTTGGTGCCCACACGATAATGGTTTCTTCATTTTCTCTTAGTACTTTTACCTCACAATGTGAGGAATCTAGACAGAACAAAAGCTTCCGTACATCTTTTTACTCACAATTAATTTGACCCAAATAGTGTGCTATTAGCTTAAGATTGGTTCACTTTCAATTTATCACTTACACTATGTTATTTCCCTTTTTAAAGCATACAACCATTTTTCAAACAACACAGAAAACAACCTTCTTCAAGTATAAGTAATACCAGCTCCCTCGCGATATTTCAACATAACATGCACTCCGAAAATGCCAGAAAGTGTGATGAAAAAGATGCTCTTTATTAAAATAACATAGTAAGAGAGTAAAAAATTTGTTGGATTATTTTTAAAGAATGGATAAGGATACGAGAAGTGTTAATCAAGTCCCCGAAGGATTTTCTGGTACATTAATCCCACATTTACTTCAAGGGTTTTCTCCATTTGAGGTAGGGGTTATATGACCTAAATTCTGAAATAAAAAATACAGAATGCCACACACACACACACCTTAAATTCTCATATTACCTATATGTATTTTATTGTTATTTTTATGAGAAACAAGTTAGAATTTTCATAAATGTCAAAGTATGTGTTAGGTATTTTAGACAGCCTACATGACTATAAGAATGTTTGTTTTGAAGAAATTATTATTGTGATGATCTCAAGTTGTGTTGCATTACCAAGACTGGTTAAACTTAATAATGGTATAAATGAGGAAAATGTCGTGTAATACTTTGCAAGGGTTGGATGAAAATACTAAAGGATCATGGGTGGAATAACACAATCTTTATCCAAAGTGTGAATTATTATAGTTGAGTGAAATTATTAAGTGTAAACTCGTTAATCTTATAAAAAACCCATA
Organism: Sambucus nigra; assembly: GCA_949130495.1. Taxonomy (NCBI): domain Eukaryota; kingdom Viridiplantae; phylum Streptophyta; class Magnoliopsida; order Dipsacales; family Adoxaceae; genus Sambucus; species Sambucus nigra. The sequence goes on along the minus strand of OX422208.1, from coordinate 641,772,380 downwards.
AAATTCTGAATATTACAAAATAACCACCCAAAGTTATAAATATTACAAAACATTTTCCAAAACTATAAGTATTATAAAATAGCCCCTAAGTTTCATGAATTTTAAAACAACCCCCAAAACTCATAAATATTGCAAATAACCTTTAAACTTATAAATATTAAGGACTAGACCTCGACTTTGTGAAAGTTATAAAACAGCCCAGATTTAGAAATTATAAAATGGCCATTAAGACTTGTGTTAAATGACCTTGAGCCCAAAAACTTAAAAGATATATGCTAACACATAACGAATGAGTAAAGTGCGAATAATGTACTTCGTTTGGTTTTGGCCCCATCGGTCGTGTGGGAAAGGTAAAAGAATAAAAACGATACTAAAAGGGTAAAAAGAGAAATATTTGGAGTTAATGGAAAATTTGAAAAAGGCTTAAATCCACAGGTTCGACAGATATCGCTTTGACCCAAAACCACTGCGCATGAGTGCAACCCACGACATTTATTGTGGATGGTTTAAGCGCGTGAAAATAAATTTGATTGAGTAACCCGGGAGTAAGAATAAAAATATAAGAGCTTGGAAATCATAATAAAAAAGAATTAAATAAGATGATAAGAAATGGGGATTCATGTAAGAGTTAGATTATAATAATTATAGCATGTGTTCAACACATAGCCAATTGTGGATTACCATGTATCATAATTGCATTTGAAAGACTTGTAAATTAAATGATTTCAGAATTAAAATGAATGGTATATGTATATATATTCCTTGTTTTCCTTCTTTGATACCCCTCGCCCCCAGGTACTTCAGGTAAGTGCACTGAGAAAGAAAAGGAGAAGATTTGATTTTCGAGTCACACCGCATTGGTGGTCGCCCCTGTCACTTTTGTTGCGCTTTAATTTAATGTGATCAAATATGTAATTATTTAGATTAAATTAACTATTGCCTTAATTAGTCGTATCCACCAAATCTTTTCTAAAATTAAATAACTTAACAACTAAAATAGAATGCAAGTGGTCATGATTTTAACAAACAAATACAAAGGTGAATTCATAATCGTAACATGTGATTTTGGTTAAGAGTGCTAAATGAGAATCTCACCCACCCTTAAACAAAACAACCTAATGGTCATGTGAAAGGACCAAAGGGTACTTGCTAACGTGTATTAGGCTATAAAAACTCTTTTAACTCTTTGATATAAAATCTATTAAATTTTATAAAATAAAATATTCATGCACACTAGTAAGTAAAAGTGGTGATGCTAGAAATAAATATACCCTTTAAGAATGAGATGAGGTAAAGTGGAAAGAACACAATATTTATTCTCGAGGAAATCACCGAAATGGAAAACCCCGTGTACATTAGTCCCAGGACAACTCGCACACCCAAGTCCACTATTACCAATGTTTAAGTACATATTACTATAATACCAGTGTAAATGAAATACTTTGTCCAATATAAACCAGTACGCTATGACAAAAAAAAATAACCCCACAACAATCTGAATCTAACTAAACAACCCAGGTAATGGTAACTTGGAATACACACACAACTACACATACAACAACAGAGTCTCCGTGAAGTTGAACAAACCATAAATGAATAGTAATAAGATGAGATTATATTAATCAGTACAAAAAGAATGATTAATTACTAAGTCACATGACACATGCAAGGTCTTCCTTAATAATTAATATTCAAGTAAAGATTAATCCTAAAACGAATAAGTTAATATAAATTTCCACAAAGAAATTAGGAAATAAAATTCCAAAAATTGTGTCACACAAACTGAAATAAAATAACCTCACACGAAATAGAATATGAATAAATAAAACAGGTGTTATGTTACAAATATTAAGTACAAGTTAAATGAGCAAAAGATAAAGCGTGTAGCACTTAACTCTTATAAATAGGACTGATTAAACTAAAATAAGATAAAATAAATAAAGATATGATTTAAAGTTTACACACTGATTAAATTCAACTAAACAAAATGAACACACAAAAATGTTCAACTTAAAGGATATAAACAGTTAGGAGCAAAAAATCAGATTATCTTTTAATCCCAAATAATTAAGTTAAATCAGATTTAAATAAAAGGAATTTTAATAAAACAAAATGCGTGACACAAAAAGAGAACTTAACTTAAGTTTAGATTTATATTAACAATGTTAAGTCTAGTTAATAAAAGCACACATATTTAATAAAAAAAATGTGTGACACAAAAACAGAACTTAACTTAAGTTTAGATTTATATTAACAATGTTAAGTCTAGTTAATAAAAGCACACAGATTTATCTCAACTTATAAATCCCAGCGTAGTACCAAGCACTAAATCAAACACTTAATTTGTTAAACCTATTTAAGCAAAGCAACAAAAAAACTTCTAACAGCAAAAACGTTAAACAGGGATTAAAACAAAACTTAAATTTTTTTTTTTGGCTAAACGGTTACGATTAAAATTTGATCTAAAAAATTTCAGTTTGGGTAAAAAAAAGATCAAAAGTTAGAGATAAAAAAAATAAGATCTCACACACCAGATGAAACAAAACACGGCAAAAAAAAAAACTGCTACGTTTTATTAAACTTATATGTATATATATGAAGAGGGTAAAGTAAATCAAGAAGTATATATATACGGATCTGCTATTATATATATAGATATACTATTATGACAATACTTCTAGATTTACTTTACCCCCTTCATATATATATATATATATATATATATATATATATATATATATATATATATATATATATGAAGAAAATAAAGTAAATCTTATAAACAAGCCAATCGATTTTTGAAGAAAAGAAAATTTTCAAGAGCTCCTAAGCTATTGTACAAAAACTCCAATAGCAAACATCCACCAACAAACACACCTCCTCAAACGAGCTTTTAAAAACCACCCAAACCATGAGTCTTCAAAGAAACCAAACAACCCAATACAAGTAGCCCAAAACTAAATCCGAAAACAAACACCAAAGATTAAATCCTAAAAAACGATCTCCAAACAAAAACGTGGTAAGACCAAACCCCAAACTCAAAGACTCTCAAATTAGTATATATAATCTTTGTGCAGGAGTGTAGAGAAAATCTACTCAAAAATCTCTCAATAGGTACAGATTATTAGAGAGAAAACGAATGGAAATTTAGAGAGAGAAAGAGGGTAAATGTGGGCAACTCTCAAGGGAAAGAAAGAAGATATAAAAACCCAATGTCCAAGAGAACAACTGTAGAATATAAACCCCCAAAACAGAACCCTGGTCCTATTGAAATACCTTTAAAGAATACGTGTATAAACATGAAATACCAGCCAAGGCTGAGGGTATAAATGGGACAGTAAAACATCAAGGGCACATGCGTAAACTCTTATAGGAATAGTAGGGACACAATCGTAAGATATGGGAAGACAGAACAGTCAACACTACACCAAAATGGGAGATTTGTGAGTGTTGTTAGCAGTCACAATTGACCTTTATAACTACTATTTATCGTAATAATTTAGGGGGTGATACAAGCAAAATTATAACTCCTAACAGCAGTCACAAATTTTTATAACCCCTATGGGATTATGACTGGTGACCCCAATTTGTAACTGCTCTCACCAGTCACGAATATTAGATTCGTAACTGCTGACAGCAGTTACGAATTTTATATTTGTGACTACTGTTAGCCGTTACAAAATTGATAGTAGTAACAAATTTGTGACTGCTATTAGTAGTTACAAAATTGAATTTGTTAAATGTGGTAATAGCTATTACAAATATCTTTATATTTTCACAAAATGATGAAATAATGAAAGTAAAATAAATATCATGATAACAAATCTAAAAATTTTGACAACATTTCATTTATATTTTTCATATTCCAAATATCCAGTACACATAAAACTTGTTTAAACTTAATTTAACATCAAACAACCCCTTCGTGGGCGCCAAGTACAAAGTGAACATAGAATAAAAAATAAACTAAAAAATAACGACACAACACTTTGATGACATGAAATGTCATGAACATGTAACAAATCATTTTAAATCTATACCAGGAGTCACCACGTGGTGGATACGCTTCGTGAAGTCTAGGTATATTAGCCGTGGGGGGTATTAATGCGGTGACATCCTCCCTCGTGTACTCGGAGTACGCCTATTGAGAAAGTTCAATGGACTCAAATTTTGTGAATATGGCATCTCGGTATCAATTGACTTGTGCTTGTGTTTCTTGCCACGAAGTGTAAACACCTGGATTTAGGCCTCTGAATACTACGTATGCCAGGTATGCCATGTGTATGCCTGAAAATAATAAAATGTAACTATGTTAGTTACAATAAAGAATGTGGGGAACAATATCAAAAAAATATATAAAAACAGATCAAATAAAATAACTCTCCCTCCCTAAGCTCTGCATAACACTCCAGTGTCACTTTCAAACTCATTATACAATAATGAGCATATCAAAGATTCGAAAACACCAAAACGAAAACTTAACCCATGCTCACATGTTCTATATAAAATCATACTTTATGAAAATCTAGTTAAAATAAAATTGACAATGCAGATTAATCTATGTAGTATTCAGCTACAACATAAATGTCAAAATGCTTGCAATTGTGCCCCCACACTTTTCATTCATTACTTTATAATGTAAATTCAAATTTATGATAAATTAGAAACCATGTACAAACAATAGCAAGGATTTAATTGATGCTATTGAGTAGTGTATCTAATTATCCATAAGATGAAAAAGAAACATATGGTTCCCCTGATGGGGGTAATATCAACAAAGAAGTAAAATTAAAGAATCCAGGAAAAAATGGAATGTGGTCCTCTCTCGATAACAAAAAATACTGAATTTTCCATTAATAAGAAGATAATATCCAAATTTTATACATTACTGTGAGCGCAGAAAGAGGTATAGGGGGGCATTTAAGCTATATCTGAGCACACATATATATAGAGAAAACAAAGAGAGATAGAGAACCATCATGAAATGCAGACCAACCACATTTTATGCACTGCTCACTCTAGGTGATTTCTATTCAAAGACAACCTGATTAATCATTATTTGATGCCCACACTTGTTTCCAATCTGATTTGATCGACTGATCCACATTATGAATTTTAGGCCTAGGGGATAAACTCATATCATTCAACAATTCTAAATTAATTGGCACCTTACTCAGCTTTTAAATATCATCCAAATCTATTCTTGTAGTTTCAATATCCAGGTCTATCAGCTTTGGAATTTCACTATCTCTTTGAGGAAAGCAAAACTTCATATCAAATTACGACTCCTACGCGACAGAAATACCAGAGTTATAGTTCCACCTTCTGATTATTTTGCGGAGGATTTTATTGGGAGAAATTGGAGTCTTATGCGAAAACCTATCGATATGGATTATTTTAAAAAACATGATAATCAAAAGAAATTCCAGGTATCCATTGTTGAAAATCATGGAATATGCAGTAATACTAGATGTAGAATGATTAATAGGATAGTGGCTTCAAGTTTATCCTTACGAGAAATATAAATAATGGATGAAACTATCAGACCTAAAGTTATTGAGAGAAGAAAGAGGGAGGAGGAATTGAGAAAGGTTGCATAGGAAGGTAATAATGATAAGGAAGATATAGGTATGAGAAGTAGGGAGAATATTGATCAAATCGATGAAACTCAAATGGAAATCTATTTCATTAAAGACAAGCCAAATTTGATAGATAAAGGGAAAGAGAAAATGTATGATTTGAAAGAAAACAATAATGTCAATATGATGGAGAGAGGTAGATCATTGGAAAATACTGCAACTCCTAATAGAGACAGTATGACTGAAAGTAAACATCATATTGTCCATACTGTTAACGATAATGAAGGCAACAAATGTATTAGAATTGAGGAAAATAAAGTAAAAGCATAAATTGAAAGATGAAAGAATTCCATAGTTGCATATATCTTGGGAACTAGGGGTTTCTTATGGATCTTTGAAGGGTTATATGCAGAGAAAGTGGAATAAATTTGGTAGACATGATGCATTTTTGCTGAAATCAAGAGTATTCATTCTTTTTATTGATAGCGCTGAAGCTCATTCACAGATTATGGAATAAGGTTCATGGTCTTTTGATAATATACCCTTAATAGTCAAACCATGGAATCCCAGAGTTAGTCTTAAAAAGGAGGGCTTATATAATGTGCCAATTTGGATAAGCACATTATATAAGGAGAATTGAGAAAACAGTGTGCTGAATATGAATGTCTGCCAGTCTTATAAGAAATGCTGAGTGTTTGGTCACAAGGAGGAAAATTGCAAGAATATTGCTAAAATAAGTCAAGTTTTTGGATGAAAGTTTGAGAAAAGGTGAAGATGACTCTAGAGGGAAATGTAACTAATGCTGATCAGAGTATTACTCTTTCTGTGGAGGAGGAATTAAAGAAAAATCTTGAGGTTATAAGCTCTTTAAGTTAAGTAACTGCATACAAGGGAAATATTGTGGTATGGGAAGCAAAGGAGAATAAAATTGAGATAAGTGAAACTATTGTGGACTGTATTAATTTAAAGATATATGATAAAGTTAAAGAGACCCCAATTACTCTGGTAAAAAATTATAATATCCTCTAGAATATGGAAGAAAATGAAAGCATCCTTGACACTGAGGAAGGAGCTAATGATAAAATAAGGGAAGCTATGATAGCTACTACTGAAGACAATCAGAAAATTATATGAAGTAATGGTATTTCTGATTCTGGGAAAAAGAAATAAAATAGTCTAAACACCCGACTATCAGTTATTTTAAAAAATAATTGAGCAAAGCTTCAGTTATTTAAAAAAATAATGGAACAGAAGATACACAAGTATAAGGAAAAAAAGAAAATTGAGCAATTTAAAGACCTGACTGTCAGTCCTCTCAGTAAGGTAAATGCTATTGATAGCGACTTCAAAGTTTAATTTCAAGATAAGAAGAAGGCAAATACAATGTTTAGAAGATACACTAGATCTTATTCTAAAGGTATCCATAAATTTCACGCACCTCAGTCCAAATGTTAAGTTTCATTGTATGGAATATCCGAGGAGCAGCGAAGAAGTTAGCTAGAGATGACAGTGGGCTTAGAGACTTGCACTATATATACATTCTATCATTCAATAATGCACCAAGTATTCCACAATATTTCCATCCCAATAAATATATAGAATAAGATATGCAGCATGATCAAACATTTGTGTCTATCCATTAACCAGACTCTAAAATAAACTTCTATAAAAAAAAAGGCACAACTGATATTTGAGGATTTTAATTTTTTCCTATCCGTGGAAGTCTTTGTTATGAGAATTTTACACTAACAAGTTTGATTTGATAGAATTTAGGGAACATTAAACTTATGTAGCAAGGGGTGGGTATTAATACTAAACTTAAATATACAAACCAGAGTACAATTCTAAAACCTAAAAGCATAACTTCAGGGTTAAAAAGTTACCTAACCTGAGCTATATTTGGAATCTGTAAGCTGTTGAATGTAAGCTGCTGAATGACTCTTAACTCTGTTCAGTAGTGAAATCCTCAAAATATGAGTACAATAGATCTTGGGAATATATAGCCATAGTTGATGATCTATTGAAGTGAATAATTTGAAATTAGGAAGTGAAGCGTAAGGCTAAGAGGAGCAACTCCACATAAAGACCATCCAACATTAAAGTAGATATTAATTGTGAGAAGGTGAAATCTTAAACACTAACTCTCTTTAAAAACAACAAATAGACAACAAATTTGTTTCATAACCAATAGATCCCCCACAATCTTTCACAATCACTCTTTAAAAGTTCTTACAATTCTTTAGCAACCTAGAAATATAAGCCCAAGGATCTTATATACATTATTAGAACTAGTTAGTTCTAAGTTGTATATACCTACTAATTGTCTAACAGAGACTGGATACATTCAAAACATATTACTAATTGATTCAAAACAGATTATTAATATTCAAAATTGAGTTCAAATACTACTAATTGTTCACTTTGATAATTTGTTCAAATTTCTCAAGACAAATTACTTTGGGAAAGACAAAGCAACAGCCAAACCACCCAAGATTTCTCGACAATCTTAATAGTGTCCGCCCCATGACTTCGACAATACAACGAATGATTCTCTTCTCCTGGCTCAACACTACTAACGTAAACCTTACGTTCAAATATCAGCAATTGATGGCCATGCACCACCGTTTTAGTAGCAGCTGGAGCAATAACTCGCCCACTTGCAATCTTCCTTTGATTTAAAAAATCTAATAAATCGACATATGGATCATGTGGAGGATCAGTTAAATCTCCAAAGTCTGGCTCAGTTGAATCTCCAAAGTTTGGTTCAGTTGACGGGGGGGGGGGGGGGGGGGAGGGGGGAGTGTAATCGCGGGGACTTGGATACGGAACTGGAGTGTAATTGCGAGTACTTGGATGTGGGACAGGAGTATAATTGCGAGGACTTGGATGCAAGATAGGAGTGTAATTGTGAGGACTTGGATTTGGTATTTTGATTCCATTCGATTCAAAAGAACCTAAAAGCATGGTAACAGATGATTTGATAAATGTTATATCCTCATCATGTTTTTCTTCTCGTGTCTTTGCTCTAGTCAATTGTGATACTATAGGATAAATTTCCTTAAGTTTAAATTTTGGACACGGGTCCAACACCATGAGTCGCTCCTAGTGTCTTTTCCCCTAAAGGCAGTCAATGCATCTATATCAATATTGTTTTGGCTTAAAGAACCTTGACTACTTCTCAACTCACCCAATTTTTGTTGCAAAATTATTTATGAATCGATTAAAATGATTGAACGACTAAACTTGAAGGAATTTAATTATTAAAATCGAGATTACAAAACTCACCACATCATCAGCTACTTTGGGTGAAACTCCCCAGTTTTTTGCGTACGACTTTCGAGATACACTTCCGAACGATCAACATGTCGTTTATTTTTAAGCACCTACAAATTAATTTTCCATTAACTATTTGGGCAAGACATATAATATATATACACATTAAAATAAGAAGGGGTGTATACCATCTACTCCTCTAATGTGTTTAATAGTTTCTTTAATTCTGGGTTGTCATCTAGAATAGACTGAATCTCTATAGGTGCCTCTATGTCGTCTACCGATGTAGTCAAGTGCTTAGGAGAATGTAAAACAACAGACCATGGATCATTGTTGGGGATATTTTTATAAAACACTTGCTTTAAGTTTTGGAATGCACAAATGAATGTCTCATCATTCACATTATCTTTACTCTTCAACTTGGCCAAATCAACCTTCACCATGTGGGTGTCAGGGTCAACCATACATGCATTCTTGTCCTCCACTCTCACCCAATCACAGTAAAATATAGGTATGCTGAAAGATACATAATCTAATAGGACAATTTGTTTTATAATCCCATAATACGTCATCTCAGCTTCTATCAAGTTTTTATCTTTCGCGCTTGCCTTGGAATGAGTTAATGCTTTATATAAAATGCCGCTATTTTGTTTCCCAATGAGTTTTAGCTCGTGTGTGCTTGAAGAGAACACAAAACCATTGACACGATATTGTCCAAACTCCTTGGCTATAAAACTAGGCTCATTTGCTAGCCGTACAAGCCTCGGCGATACTTCACTAGATTTCAATAACTGAATCCAATAAAGTATTTGCATTGTGAATATGTTGTAAAGACAGTAAATAAAAGTGAGGTATTACTGTAGTCACCTCGGAAGCTACCCAATGCCTAAAGTCATTTTCTGCGCTCGCACCTCCCTTCCTCCTCTTGGCACGCCCGCACTCATTATAGTGCCTAGGTTAAAACACTTAAAATATTAATTTCTAATGAATATAACATCGAACATATTACATTAAACTCACATTTTCCATTTATCTATGTCTTCATGCGTCTCAAATACATATCGAGCCACCTGGTTATATTGTGTACTTATTAGCTTCACTACCTTACCTTTCCCCAGGGCCTCCTTATCCACACTTTTCTAATTAATCAATAAAGCGTTCACGACATCCAATATTTAGGTTAGGCATATATTCCTTTGCATACAAGGAAGCCTCTTCCATAATGTACTCCTCAACAATGGACCCCTCAATGTACCGTGTATTCTTAACGTAATCTTTAAAAGTTTTCATTAATCGTTCGAATGGATACATCTATCGGTACCTTACTAGTCACATAAAAGTGCTTCATCGCACAAATGCACTAAAAGGTGGATGCTTATGTCAAAGAATTAGGGAGTAAAGTACTTCTCCAAAACACATGTAGCCTCGACCAAAGTTTCTTTCGCTGCCATTATGTGCGTCTTATTGATAGCTTTCTCGCATAATAGGGAGAAACATAAGATAATTTATAGAATGTCCCTTCGAAGATCCTTGTGTTCCAAAAAACAGTGTCCGAACAACAGAGGGAAAAGTTGCATTATCACATGCCAATCGTAAGACTTTCACTTTTTGAAATCTTTTGTTGCGTCGCAAACAGTCCTGCGTAAGTTGGATGAGAAATTAAAAGTGACCTTCAAGCCCTTTAATGTTTCTAAGAACATAATTCTTCCTTCAATGCTCAAAGTATAAGATGCAACTGGCATATGCTTTTTTCCAGTGTTTGGATCTTCTTTCAACCATAATGATCTTCTAATCTTCAAAACACGAAGATCTTCATGGGCTTTTTCTCCATCCTTGGAATGAGAACCACTAATGCATGTGCCTACGAGATGTTCAATAATATTTTTCTCAGTGTGCATTATGTCTATCACATCTCGCATATGATGTTTCTTCAAGTATGGCAAATCAAACAATTTAATCTCCTCGACCACGTCGTTTTCACATCAACATCCTTTCTTTTACGCTTTTAGGCCAAAACTATAGGGTGTTTCCCCCTCAACTTTTGATCAGCCTTTAATGACCTTACTTTAATTTCCAAACCAGAAAGTCTTGGTGGAGGTGGACGTGTCTCGGTGCCTTATGGGAGAAAATTACTTCGTATTGACCTGAATTTGTGACTTTGGGGCAGAAATCTCCGATGACTATGATAAAAAAAGTTTATCTCTTTTCTTAACCCAACTGACTTCAGTCTCCTCTCCAAATATAGGACAACCTAGGTAACCATGTACATTGCACCCAGATAAGGTCCCACAAGCAGGAAAATCATGAATTGCCCATATCAACATAGCTCTCAAAGTGAATTACTCCTTTTTGTACGAGTCGAACGCTCTCACAGCATAACTCATTCAATTCATCTATTGGTGGTGCTAAGAAAACATCAATGTCACTATCCGGTGCTTTTGGACCTGGTATCAACAACGACAAAATTGAAAACTCCTTTCTCATGCACAACGACGGGGGCAAATTTAAAGGCGCCGTAAACACAGGCCATATACTTTTATCTTTGCTCAATTTACCAAACGGGTTAAACCTATCGGTTGATATTCCTAGGCAAACGTTGTGTATTTCTTTAGCAAAGTTCGCGTATCTCTGATTTACATATTTCAACACAGATGAATCAATCGGATGTCGCATGAGATTATCACCCACCTCCGCTCGACCATGCCAAGTCATTGCCTCTACTATCCAAGGTATAGTGTAAAGTCTCTTCAATCGAGGACCTAAAGGGAAATACTTTAACACCTTCTTAGGTATTTGTGTATCTACTTTCAATAAATGTTTATTATTTACTATCATCTTTTGTTCATATCTAGGTTCCTTACATACAGTACATGCTTGTTTGCCCTTGTGCTCCTTATAGTATAAAATGCAGTCATACTTGTAGCAATGAATTGATTTGTATTTCATACCCAAACCTTTCAAATTACCCTTCATGATCGGATAATTGACTGGCAGTGTATTTTCTTTGGGGAGAAAATCTTTTTTTCAGAGGAGTATTGCTGTCACACTTTTTTTTGACAAGCCAAATTTGCTCTTTCAGTTGTGCAACCCAACCATGGCATCTAACATTGTGTGGTAGGGGTTTGAGTTATGGTATAATGGTGTTGTGACTGCTGCTTTTAATCGTATATATTCCCTAACTTGGTCCGTATCGTTGCCAACATGATCCTCACAACCTAAATCATTCCCTCTACTATCTTATGCTGCGTGAACTTCGTACGTATCATTTATGAGATCGTTTAACCTAGCATGTACTAACGGGTCACCATTTGTGTGAATGGTTTCATTGACAAGTATTTCTTCTAGAATATACTTAAATTCCCTCTTCCCGTGGAAATGCCAAAACGTGTAGTCAACTTGCATACCCCAATGAAACAAATGTACTTTTACATCAACCCCTTTCAAACGTTTACCATTTTTACAACACTTGCACGGGCATGGGATAATATCAGTTTCGAGATTCTTCATTGCATAATTCATAAAGTTTTTAACCCCATTAATGTATACTTGCCCCACTCTACAACTTTCACCCATCCACTCTTTATATTGTGGAAACCCCATTAATTCTACAATACAAACAAATAGAAACTCAGTAAATTACAAAACTAAATGAAGTTTATGTTAGTTGTATTGATGGTGAATGAAATAATTTATTTCGTTATGACTTATGATGACACATTGTCAGTTTTATTATGATTTGAGATGACGATGAACTAATTATATCTTCGTTGACATTGATTGTGTATATTTTTAAAATGATTGTGATGATAGTTTGTTTTTACTGTTTTATTAGTATTTTTTTAATTTTAATTTTTTTATTTCTCAAAACAATGCTATAGCATCATTCTGCCTCGAGGATACAGCCTCGCCTAGTATGGAGAAAATGCTTGAGGCCACTTTTAGCTATTAAAGACCAATTTTTTAAAAATAGTAAAAAAAATATTTTTAGCTGATATTTAGAACATAATCTCTGGCCTATCATTGCATTAATACTCACAGGAAAACCCGACCGAGCACAAAACTTCGAAATTTCACTGAGCACAAAACAATGATTATTTAATTAATTTTTAGATAAAATAAATATGAATAATATAAAGTGATTATTGAAAAAAATCTAACATATTCCCAAACAAGATAATATTCGAAAAATGAAAGAGGTTAAACAATGTGTAGATATACTCACAACAAAACAATCAGATTTAACGATATGTAGATATACTCACAACAAAACAAGTAAACAATGCAAGGCTCATAAATCAACGATTTCTAAATCAGATTTTGAAATCGTTAAATCAACAACATTAATTATTAAATGCATATGAAAATTTTGACCTAACGAAGCATATGAAATTATTAATAATGAAGCATATGAAATATTAACGAAGCAACGTTCAAAACACAAAACAATGTGTAGATATACTCACCGAGCACAAAACTTCACCGAGCACAAAACTTCACCGCAACATAAGAATGTGTATAGATGAAGGAGAGAGGGGCGGGAGTGTGAGAGGAGAGAGAATAGGGAAATAAAAGTTGGGTAAAAAATTTTTTGACTGTCAATAGTGGTTACAAACCACATATTAGGCCAAAATTTGTGACTGCTAGAAGCGGTTACAAATTTATAACTGTCTCTGGCAGTCACACATTTAGTATTAGACCAAAGTTTGTGACTGCTCGTAAGAGTCATAACGTAGTCCTACTGATAAATTTGTGACTGCTTGTGACAGTTATAAATTTATGACTACTTATAGGAGTCATAAATTAATTATATGGTAACATTTGTGACTACCATTAGCGGTGACAAACTAATTGACTCAAATTTTTTATTCCCATTGATTTTATCACCCCTAATGGGAGTTACAAATAATTTTGTGACTGCTCCCGGGAGTGACAAGTTTGTCACCTCTATTGGCAGTCACAAAAAGACAGTCACAAAATTAGCATTTTAGTGTAGTGCAAAACCATTGCAGGATCGACCCAAAATCGTGTCAAACATGTAAAAATAAATGCCCCAAAGTTGTCCTCAACACACAAAAACGACACCCAAAGAAAATGATAGCTGCCATTTCAATTTGGGGAAAAACAAGTTTAAAATAAACAAATGTTATGTTATTCAAATGTTTGTTCATCCCATATAAAATCCAGAAAAATAATATCATAAAAAAATAAAAATTATGAAAATAAAAATAGAGCAAATAAATAGAGGCACTATAAAATTAATAAAAAAATATGATTTAAGATATATAAAAAATATATTTTAATAAAAAAAATAAATGAAGGAGCATATAAAAAATTGTTTGTTTCAAAATTGAGCCAACACAAGAAAGAATTAGATTTTCAATCCCCCCTTTGGCTAATTTTGAGACAAACTAAACTGAGACTCAAAAATAAGAAACGACACAAATTACATAACTCAACTATACACATGAGTCCTAAAAATAAAAGATTACATTACTCAACTAATAATAAGAGTCCTAACAAAATAGAAGAGTACATAACTCAACTAACAACCTGCAATCCTAAAAGAAATAGAAGAGTACATAACTCAACTAACAACAAGAATTCCTAAAAGACTCGAACAAAATATAAATATGATACAATAAAAGAGTCTCAAATTCTCCCCCTGTTTGTTTCAAAGGGACAAAGGGTAGGGACGAATCCTACTAAATAAAGTTAGTACAAAAAATGATCAAATAAAATGTACTAACAAACAAACTAAAACAAACTAGTTTGAAACATTGGAATAATCCTTTTGACAACCTAAATCATCTTTCTTAGTCCACTTAGATTTAACAATAGGAAAAGCTTTCTTAAAATGGGCAAAATTAAAGTTTGATTGGGAACAATTCTTAACAAAATCAGACTATAAAGGGATTCTCGGCATATTCTTAACACCACTTTGTTGTCTACTTAAACGCTTAAAGAAAAATTGTCCCAAATGACCTATTTTAAGACAAAAGTTTCACTTAAACACATGCCTATCATTGAATTTAGCATTAACAGGAGAGTTCATATGTTTAACATTTTCAGATTTTCTAGTTAAATTCAACTGCTTAAAGCAAAACTGTTTCAAATGTCCAAATTTGGAACAAAAATTACACTAAAAAGTCTTTGTTTCAGCACATTTGACATTATTACACTTAGTGTGCAGTTTCCATAATAAAAATTTATGGTTGCATTTAACCTTTTATGACAAAACTTCTCTAAATGTCCCCTTTTTAGAACAAAAACTACACTGGAAAGCACGTTTAATAGCATGTTTATTTCTAACATTTTCGATTTTCCTAAACTTCCTTATGTTTGCTTTATGTTGTCCTAATCTTTTAAAGCAATATTTCTCTAAATGTCCAGTTTTAGAATAAAAATCACATTTAAGAACAGGCTTGACAGTTTTAAAATTCCTAAAATTTGAATTTGCCTAAATCAGATTTATTTTGTCCTAACTTCTTAAAACATTTTTTTTTAAATGTCCCGATTTATGACAAAAATTACATGCAAATACTGGGTTAACAAATGCAGTACCACAATCCTCAAATTCAGCATCTTTATAACTTAGTTTAATTTATGCTGAATCAGGACATTCTTTACTACAACTAAAAAAATTTGTTACATCAAATTACTTTCCTTCAAATCATAGTCCATTTGTAGATTGGTCATAAATCAGATTCTTATTAATAGTTTTTACGGCATCACCGGAACTCCAATAACCTTTTCTTTTTCAAATCCCTCTCTAATTCTATTCGACACTCGTCATATTTATTTAAAACAGCTTTAAGCTCAATTTGAGATTCATCAAATTTTTAAAAAAAAATCCTTGTTTTTAGTTTCAATAGTGTGATTAAGTTAAGTTAACATGACAATTCTTTTCTCTAAAAATGAAACATCATTTTCAAGTTCACCAACATAAAATTCAGATTCTTTAGTTATTGACTTGATTCGATTGTTTAAAATGTCATTTTTAGCCATCAACTTATAATTAATTTGGCTTAAATCGGTGTAGTCCTCAATTGTGTTATCAAAAGATTTATTACTCACACAATCTTCTAAATTCGTACTCAGCACCCTTTTAAAATGACAAAATTGTCTATATTTTCAGATTTATCAACATCATAAAAAATACTATCAATATTAGATATGAATGTTGTGAATGTAGGATTATTTTGAGCAGGTGTGGTATGAGATAAATTCAAAGTCTAAATCAGAATTATCTACACATAAATCAGAATTATCAAAACTAGTAGATAAACAGTCAAAAATATCCTCAACCTTAAAGACACAACGAGAAGTAAAAGCAACTAAATTATAACAACAATCTAGGTTATCACAATCAGAAACAACATCCAACAATTTAGATACATGAGTAGAAGATTTAGGGATGTTCCAAGTCTCTAAAGATGTGGTGCAAGCTGAAATATCTTTAACTTTGGTTGCACCTATCGCTTGGCAAATGGCATTATCGCTTTTGACGTCATATTGTGAATAAAGCTTTGCCTCTTTAAAATATTCATAAAGGAATTTTCTAGAAGAAAAATCAGCATCACCATTTGGAATTCTCATTTCAAAAAAATAAATTATAAAATATAAAAAATAGATTTTAAAAAGAGTTTAGGATCTTTGCGGAATAAAAACTTTTATAAAGTCAATCCTAAAGCTCTGATACCACTTGAAACAACCTAATGGTCACGCGAAAGGACCAAAGGGTACTTGCTAACGTGTATTAGGTTATAAAAACTCTTTTAACTCTTTGATATAAAATCTATTAAATTTTATAAATTAAAATACATTCACGCACACTAGTAAGTAAAAGTGGTGATTCTAGAAATAAAAATACCCTTTAAGAATGAGATGAGGTAAAGTGGAAAGAACACAATATTTGTTCTCGAGAAAACCACCGAAAGGAAATCCCCGTTTCCTTTAGTCCTAGGACAACTCACACACCCAAGTCCACTATTACCAATGTTTAACTACAGATTACAACAATATCAATGTTATAACCCTTATTTTTGAATCATTGTTTTTATAAAAAATTTCCATGTGAGGTAATTATATAAAATGATGGAAGTTGGAGTAAATATTATATTAAGTGACTTAAAAGATAATTTTTACTAAATGTTGCGTATTTACTGTTAAGAAAAATGTAAATAACATTATGTTATGTTTTATTGCGTCGTTGTGCTTTAAACGACAGTTACAGTTTAAGATGATGTTGGAGCTTGAAATAATTTATGTTATTATGAATGCCAATTTAGAGGCCGCGATTAGTCCTAAAATTATTGAGATAGTCAAAATAAGTGTCATATTGTATTTTTGGGTTCCGGGCACTTTTGACAGGTTACGGCTTAATTATGTAGTTACGAGTCATTTTAATGGTATACTAACATTTAAAGAGGGAATTTAGTGTTAAATAAATGTTTAAGTCTTCTAACCTTCATTTTTCCCAATTACATACTTTCTAAACCTAGAGAGAAAGAGAGAGAAAGAGAATTTGGGGAAAAAGAAGAGAAAAAAGGAGAAGAGAAGAAATTGAGCTTGATCTTGCATCTATCGGAAGACAATCCGAGATTTCAGCCTTAAGGCAAGTTTTTACTTGCAAATATATGATTTCATGTGGATAAATTGTAATGATAGTTGTGTATTTGGAAGAATTGAGCAAATAGTAGGTTTTGATGAGTTTTAGAGTTTAACCCTTAGGTTTTGTAGTTGGTATGAATTAAGTTGGTTATATTGGCTTATTGTTGTGTAGTATTGTTGTGGTTTTGATGTTGGTTGAGGAAAATGAAGGAGGTGAAAGAATAGGGGGTTAGGTATTTCGGGTTTGGTGCTTTAGAAGAAAGTTTAGCTGTGGGTCTGATAGGCGTGGTCGACCGCGATCCAAAGCTCGGTCAACCGGGCCATAAGGGTAAGGCCTACTGCTTTCTTCGATAGTTATAATTTTAAAGCGTGGTCGACCGGGCCTCTAATTTGAGCTTACTGCATTCCTTCTTAGTCAAAACTTCATAGGCGCGGTCGACCACGGTCCAACGCCCGGTCGACCGATCCCCTATTTTTCTCCCCAAATCCTTATTTTTTCTCCCGCTTCTTTCTTTTAGGATAGGGACCTAGGAACCTTCTTGAATGAAGTAAAACTAAAGTTTTAGAGTCTAGTAGCGAGGTATTCAAGAACTTAAATCTGAAACGAGAGTTGGGGCTTAGACCGGGAATTAATTTAGTTAGTTGTTAGAGGAAGGTAAGGGGTCTCATTTAAATAATATGCTAGTCTAAGTCTAGGGGGAATATAGTTCACTCGAATTGTGGACTTCTAGAATTGAGTTGAAGTAATATCATGCATTATGATTTAAAGGATTATCTTTAATTCATGGAAACTATTATGGAGATGAATAAAACGTTGAGGTTCATAATTATGACATGAAAAGCATATGGCTCCGGATAAAATGTAATGTACCTTATAAATTAGCATATTGTATGAATGATGAATTGTATATACATACCTCTCTAAATGCTATCATAAGGGAAGTTACGTGTATGAGGTGAAGTCCCTTGGCTAGTGAATGCAGGGTGAATATAGTCCTTAGCCATAGGATCGGTTGTTATATATTGTGTTGTTATTTTTCGAAGTGAGGTAATTTCGGGTATGGTTATGACTCACTATCGAAGGTATATGGACGCTTCCCAGCGTCACACAATTTAGGATGCCCAGGTTGTCTAGATGATAGGCCTTGCAAGATGATAGCTATTTAGGGGCGCATTCAGTGGGGTGACTCCTGGAAGGATGGTCTTAGAATCGTTATATGTTGTGATTATAACTATTCCTATGAAAGTGGTATTTTATAAACGGTGAATCATTTTATGAAGTACACTGTTTTGAAATAAGTTCCAAGGGAGGAATAGACTTGTACAATCATAATAAGCATAATTGAAATGGAATCTTATCAATTGACATTGAATTATATTTCGTGCATAAATGAATATTTATCATTGCATTTGATATTGCACTAGATTGTGCATTTAGATTGAGACGTGATTATTATTATTATTATTATTATTATTATTATTATTATTATTGTTGTTGTTGTTGTTGTTGTTGTTGTTGTTGTTGTTGTTGTTGTTGTTGTTGTTAATTGTGGAGAGCGAGTTAAGCTGATTTATGATGATTGATATTAATAATTGTCACGCATTTTATCCAAATGGTGATCATATCAAACTCGGGCCCTGACCCATTTATATCTCTTATTTTTTGCATGAATTCTCTTCCCGCCTAGGTGTTCCGTCGCAAGGACGCCCGTAATGACCCTTCCATCCCAGTTGTCACGGAGCTATAGCATTTTGCGGATGTTGTAGGATACTTATTATAAACGCTTCTATCTTTTTGTACTCTAGCTATGATCAGTTTACACATTCGGGTGTGTTGCCCAAGTTTTTGTACTTGTTAAATATATTGTGATATTCATTTTAATACTCGGTGTAACCTCCTTGTAATGGCCTGTTAACCGACAGCCTATTCGGTTATTATATGGTGAATGCATGTATAGTCACTTGTTTGTATTACTTTCCACCATTTTTATTGGATTGTCTAAAAGATTTTCTTTAAACTTCAAACTTATTTGACATCCGTTTTCTAAAATAATTGGTGGTTATTTCGTATATTTATTTTAACGACAGTGATGCTAAGAATGGACCATCTATGATTCCTGTATTAATTAGAATATCGGGTTGGCCACTCTTATTTTAATAAGCGGCGTGTCACAGTTTAGCCAATACAAACCAGTACACCAAGGCACAAACTAAACAACCTCATAATAATGTAAATCTAACTAAACAACCCAGGTAGTGGTAACTTGGAACACACACAATTACACACTCAACACGAGAGTCCCCATGAAGTAGTGCACAACACAAATGAATAGTAATGAGATGATATTGAATTAATCAGTACAAAAAGAATGATTAACTGTTAAGTCACAAGACACATATGCAAGGTCTTCCTTAATAATTAATATTCATGTAAAGACTAATCCTAAAAACAATTCAGTTAATATAAATGTCCACAAACAAATTAGGAAATAAAATTCTAGAAATTGTCACACAAACTAAAATAAAATAACCTAACACCAAATATAATATGAATAAATAAAACAGGTATTATGTTACAAATATCAAGTCCAAGTAAAATGAGCAAAAGATAAAGCATGTAGCACTTAGCTCATATAAATAGGACAAATTAAACTAAACTAAACTTAAATAAATAAAGATATGATTTAAAGTTCACACACCAATTAAACCCAACTAAATAAAATGAACACACAAAAATGTTCAACTTAGAAGATATAAACAGTTAGGAACAAAAATCAGATTATCTTTTAATCCCAAACAATTAAGTTAAATTAGATTTAAATAAAAGGAATTTTAATAAAAAAAAGTGTGACACAAAAACAAAACTTAACTTAAGTTTAGATTTATATTAACAATGTTAAGTCTAGTTAACAAAAGCACACAAATTTATCTTAAAGGAAAGGTACAAAATATTCACTCAGTTTATAAATCCCAACATAGATCCAAGCACTAAATCAAACGGTTAGTCTGTTAAACTGATTTAAGCAAAGCAACAAAAAAAAATTCTAACAGCAACAAACGTTAAACAAGGATTAAAACAAAACTTCGAAGATTTTTGAAATTTGATCTAACAAATTTCAGTTTGGGTAAAACAAAGATCAAAAGTTACAAATAAAGAAAATAAGATCTCACACACCAGATGAAAGAAAACACGGCAAAAAAAAAAAAAAAAAAAAAAAAAAAAAAAAAAAAACTGCTACATTTTCTTAAACTTATATCTATGTATATGTCATTGTTATAACATTATATATATATATATATATATATATATATATATATATATATATATGTGTGTGTGTGTGTGTGTGTGTGTGTGTGTGTGAAGAGGGTGAAGTAATCTTACAAACAAGCCAATCGATTTTTGAAGAAAAGAAAAAATTTCAAGAGCTCCCAAGCTATTGTATGAAAACTCCAATAGAAAACATCCACCAACAAACACACCTCCTCAAATGAGCTTAAAACCCCCCAAAATCGTGAGTCTTCAAAGAAACCAAAGCAACCCAATACAAGTAGCCCAAAACTAAATGCGACAGCAAACACCAAAGATTAAAGCCTAAAAACGATCTCCAAACAAAAACGTGATAAGACCAAACCCCAAACACAAAGACTCTCAAATTAGTATATATGATCTTTGTGCAGGAGTATAAACAAAATCTACTCACAAATCTCTCAACAAGTACAAATTATTAGAGAGAAAACGGATGGAAATTTAGAGAGACAAAGAGGGTAAATGTCGGTAGCTCTCAAGAGAAGAAAGAAGATATCAAAACCCTAATGTCCAAAGAGAACACCCATAGAATATAAAGCCCCCAAAACATAACCTTGGTCCGATTGAAATACCCTTAAAGAATACATGTATAAACGTAAGAGACCAACCAAAGCTGAAGGTAGAAATGGGACAGCAAAACATCAAGGGTACATGAGGAAACTCTTATAGGAACAGTAGGGGCACAATCGTAAGACATGGGGAGACATAACGGTCAAAACCATCAAGTAATTGGAGACCCAAATCATGTCAAACACATCGAAATAAATGTCCCAAGTGCTGTCCTCAACACACAAAAACAACGCTCAAAGAAACTGAAAGTTGTCGTTTCAATTTCGGGAAAAAAACAAGTTTAAAATAAACAAATGTTATGTTTATTTAAATGTTTGTTCGTCCCATATAAAATCCAGAAAAATAATATCATAAAAAAATAAAAATTATGAAAATAAAAATAGAGCAAATAAATAGAGGCACTATAAAATTAATAAAAAATATGATTTAAGATATATATAAAAATAGATTTTAAACAAACAAAAAAAATTGTAGGAGCATATAAAAAATTGTTTATTTCAAAATTGAACCAACGTAAGAAGAATTAGATTTTCATTAAAGGACTTATTTCCCCTAACACCTCGATGTCATCGTGGGCCAGTTCAAACGGATAACCCAAATTCGGGTCAGGGCGTTACAAGTGGTGTTATTGTACTAAAATAATTACAATTTACAAATCTTTATTATTGTGCCACATCATTTCATTGATGAGTTGAGACGCATAGCATTACTTTTTATTAATTGGTGGAAGTAGATAATTCAATTCCCATAAACTTAAATATAACTTTAAAGGGGTGGAAGAAAAAAAATAATTATAAAGTGATAACAATTAAACTAAAAATATAATTATACATTAAAGTTCTCTCTAATTTATCACTAGATGTCATGATGGTATTAGATACACCAAGGTTTAAATGTATTATCATTAGAGTAATTCTAGACTGACACATAATTCAAATACATTTTAATAAATACATTAACGTGTCTTGTCTACATTGATTAATGTTTGGAGTCCACTCATTATCATTCAAAACACCAACCAATACAGACACAACATCCCAATGTATCTATCAAAATGAGTCCGAATCCTATTTCCGTCCAATATTACCCTTATTATTAGTTACCATTACTCATTTCTTTTATTAAGAAGTCAACGCCTATGTTGGAACCACACAAGTTATCTCGCTCTGGCGCATATGCATGTCCATAATAAGGGGACGAAATTGAGGAACTCTTGTGGAGAAAAATAAAGACATCAATAAATGGATCAAATGATGAGCAAAAGAATGGAAAGAGGAACAAATGGTGCTTGTAAACTAATCTACTGCGCACGTACCTAGAACACCAAAAACATGTCATTTTTAGAGAAATGAAAGGAAAAACTAGAAGTAAAAAACATGGCAAGAGTTCATAATCACTTTACTTAGGCTTGACTAAGATGATCAATCATATCGCTCATTAATTAGTGACTTTTATTATTTTCAATCTGTTCATTCATTTCTGAAGGCCGTGTTACTTCCCAAAAAATTGGCTGGAAGGACAATGCAGTGCCTTTTGCAATTGTGCAATTTCATTTTGGAAGCTGACAATATTATTTTCATCATTCATAACGCTTAGAATGTATATCATTCATATGATGATTAAGGAATTGTTTTTACAATCTAAATGATCTCTCAAAGAGATTTCCGTATTCATCACGTCCGCAACTACTGCATACATTCCCGGAATGGCTCAACTAAGTCCGACCGAATCCTTTGGACCAGCACCTCAATGGGGGAGATTTGAAACAGGACACGGATCCTCTACTGAACGGACATACCATTTACGTGTGTAAACTGTACAGTTAAGAGAATTTGAATAAACATTATATTCTGAAGTAAAATTTAATGGTAGCCTCTACCTTGGACAGCAGTATGAAATACTGGATTACCAATGGCAGATAATTGTAGCTTAACGGGTTTTGGCTAATCAATACTGCAAAAACTTTGTTTTTATCCTAGGATCAATATATGCATTGGTATTAGGACAATTGTGCTAACTTTGAGGTCTTCTAATAAAGTACTTAATATACTCTAATTGCTAAGCGATTTCAGGACTGTAGTCATATCATATACAAGATTCAGAAATAAAATTTTCAAAATTAAGGCTGAAAATGCTAATTAGTCTGCTGCCCTCCATGAGTTATGAATGAACTTGAGTAAACCTTAGTAGTGTCAGTTTTCTTGCTTCACCTTCTTTAAGATGGAGGTGAGGCCACCAGTTAAAGCTGATGCAGAGTTTATAGATGCCTTCAGTATGTTCAGGGCCTGCATCATTAACAAATTAAATACAGTGTTATATGGAAATTAGGATATATATATATATATAATATCTTCTACTAGATTGACTCGCAGAGCAATTTTTATACCTGTTCCATGCCAATGGTGACCACATGTTCCTCAACATCACTAAACTGAATTTTCAATTGGTTGAGAAAGGAAATGGTGGAGATAGATGACATTGGTGTCACCACCAAATCGTCTGTCACTGTAAACGATGTTGGCCCCCTTACGAATCCCCCTTTAACCTTTGGATCTATAAAGTTCACCCGATAATAATTGTATCCTTTAGATGAAGTGAGATAGCCACTATACTGGTCAGAAGTTTTAGTGGTGTAGTAATACAAATTAGTCCTTGATTCTAAAACAGGAAATATCAGATTCTTGCTCTGATATTTTGGGGCGAGTCGAGGGTGATGTAACATGTCCTTGAGAGCCTGTGATTTCAAACATCTGCCTACACTCAAATTTGATATGCTTTTGTGCAAGTTTTCCATACAACCCAGAGAACTGTTTTTACTTAATAGGGTTACCACACTTCCTAATGGGATGGCAAGGAAGCTGAAGAGGAAGTCAATAAAATCTTCCTCAGCTTGAGCAAACAATGCCTTGTTATTTGACCTTTGCACCAGAACTTTAAGAGTCATCTTCTTAGAATTACCCTTCTGATGTTGAGCTGAGACACCAATGTTGGACTTCACTATGTCTGAAATGATGGGTTCTTTACCTAAAAAAAGATCCGTTAAGGGGGTCCTGGAGAATAACGACAACTTGAGCAGATCCAAAATCTGAAACAAAAATGAGAATTAACCAGGAATCCAGAACTTAATGGGGGATAAAGATATTTTAAACATTTAAATATTGACAATAATTCATTATACCTCTTTGAAGCCAATATCCAAATTTATTTCTTCAAGGAACCTCATGTCTCTAATTCCGAGATCATTGAGCAGTTCAAGGCTTGAACTTGGCAAATTAGGCATTACCCGCAGATCATCACAGATAATAAAAGTAGTACTTTCAATAGCAAAAACTCCACCCATGTCATCAGATTCCTCATCCAGATTATTATTATCATTTGAATTGTGTAGGCCTATCTCTCTAGTCATCAACATACCACAATTGCATCTTGTAGTGTTGTAAAGGCTCAGATAAGTGCTGCCCTTTTGAGTACAGTCCCTGTTTTCACATATGAAGTATTTGGTGGGCTCAGCATCATGTATATTCAGTTTAAGTTTACAACACTGAGCTGCCGACGAATTTCTTGGATTAAGCAGCATATCCCTACATTGTTCTGTCCAGAAATAATTTTGGTTAAGGTTTGCCATGCCTTCATATAAAGTGCTCAAGCTTCCAATTGTCAGCGGCTGTGTATTGGAATGCTGGCCCAATAGTCTGACTATTGTCCCCATTGGCAATGTGAGGAAGCTGAATAGAATGTCAGCAAAGTAACTGTTTGCCTCAGCAAAAATCACTCTCTCTTTCTCTTTATCTACCAAAATTCTCAAGGGAATCTTCGTTTCTTCTGTGGTTGCCATAGTACTTATGCTACAAACCTGCAAGAACAACCAATTGAAAAAAAAGAAAAGCTTATCAATAAACATTCAAAGTGGATGAATAGAAAAGAATTCACATTTACCTATCCAATTGTATATAATTACCCAAAAAATTTACCAACAAAGCAAGAGAGCAGAATAGATCTATCAACAAAGCAAGAATAATGAACCAAATGTGTTTTTTAGATATAAATATAAAAAAGGGTAAATTAGGGTAAAGCCCCCTGAACTATAGTGGTTCTACGCATCACCCCCTAATCTAAAAAACCCAACAAAATCCGTTAATTGTCATGGTTGAATAGTGATCACTAACACATTTTAGTTAAATTCAATAATTTTTACGCACAACATCGAGTTTATATCAAATTTTTTTATGAAAACATGTTAATTGTTGAAGGGAACTTTGACGATTTTTAGATTAGGTGGTGATTTGTAAAATCACCCTAGTGCTGAGGGGTTTACTTTGTAATTTCCCTAAAAATAATGGAAACCACCAAAAACAAGGGGTTTGCATGATTGAGACAGTTTGTTTGTCAAGAAAGTTAAGCGAGAAAATGATTCTCGAAAAAAGTGAAGGAAATTGAAGTAAAGGAAAATGAATGTTACTTTCTTGTGTCTGTTTGGTTAAGAGAAAGAAAATTACAAGAAAATTATAAATAAAAACTAAAAAATTATATACATACAGAATTATATAGTTATAACTTTACATAAAAACAGTATAATATATTTTCTTAATTAAATTATTAAAAATTGTGATTTATACAATAAACATTCATTTAAATCAATCACTTCTAAATATAAAATAAAAATTACGAATATTTAATTCTTAAAAATATCAATAAATAATGTATTATTATGAATACTTATTGATAAATATTTTAGTACTAGTTGTAACAACAACAACGACTACAACAACGACGACAACAGCAACAACAATAATAGCAAGGAAAGTACTCTTAGGTCCCTCACAAACAAATTTTAAACACTAAAATTTTTTTAATAAATTTTAAACACTTAGGTCTACTAATTCTCTTCTTGTAGAAGTCCACGCTAGTGACATAATAAGTGATCCTAATAGTAAATTATCATTAAATGTTTAAAAATTATTACCAATGGACCTATTTGTAAATTGCTCTAATAATAATAATAATAATAATAATAATAATAAAATAGTAATAATAATTTACATGGTACAATACCAAGTTTCATTGAACTTTCAGTAAAATCCTAGGTATTTGTTAGGATGTGTTTCGTGGAAAAAAAAATTTTCCAGAAAAATTTAAAGTTTATTTTTCCATAACTTTTCTACTAACCAAACACAATAAAATATGCATAAAATTTTCAAATTCATTTTTTCTCTCCTTTCCTGACATGCAAATGCACCCTAGAAGATTTAACCGAACAAAGGCCTAACATATTTCCATGATTGAACGAAACAATACAAAGAATTTCATAAGAAATCAGTTAAAAAAAAAAAAAACCTAAGTAAAACTACAACCTCAAAAATGAAACACTAACTGGGAAGGTTTTGTTAAAAACAAATCAGTGACATAACACCAAACAGAACAAAATCGAAATGATATTACATGTATTTAGGATATTACATACGAAATCAAAAGGTAAGAAAGATGAAGTTACGATATTACGAGTATTTCCGGCAGAGATAGAGAGAGAATAATGTTCTCAACAAAGAGAATGTGAAAGGGAGGAAAATATATCGGCTGGAATTAGACGTACAAGGATATAAA
Organism: Sambucus nigra; assembly: GCA_949130495.1. Classification (NCBI taxonomy): domain Eukaryota; kingdom Viridiplantae; phylum Streptophyta; class Magnoliopsida; order Dipsacales; family Adoxaceae; genus Sambucus; species Sambucus nigra. Next base: position 641,745,440 of record OX422208.1, on the reverse strand, counting down.
TACGAAGGGGGGAGAAAAAAGGGATTTTTGTATCTCTATCTCTATATTTCTATATATTATAAAATGTAAAACAATACATTTATGAGCATTTAAGACTTCTCCTCATTGAGAATATTCACGTGTCACTCTATATTTTATATTTCTATAAAATACTATACAAGCAATTTAATATATGTATTGAACTATTGAGTTTTCTCTTTCTCTCCTTCCATTTAATCCAACTACGAAACTAAGTCAAAAGCAATTAAAAAACAATTTATATAATAACGTTGAAAAATACTGTTTTTTTAACGTTTTTAACATTTTATATGAAAACTCTTCATATAAAAAGTTGTTTTTAATAGTTGATAAAAACTTCTTTCTAAACATTTTTGATGTCTTTTTTTATAAAAAAAAATTGATTTTATAAAAAACAGTTAAAAAGAGTTTATTAGAAAACTTTTTGATGTTTATAACTATTTAAAAAAAAAAGGTTTTTGTATAAGCAATTTTTTAACGTATATAAAAAACAGTAAAAAAATAGTGTTTTTTTAACCTTTTTAAAAAACAGTGTTTTTAACAAAAAGTGTTTTTATATAAACTATAAGAGTTTTTCTCTCTCTTATTCTTATTTTCTCTCTTTTTTGGATTATTTTTTTAACACTTTTTTTAAACGTTAAAAAAAAATGTTTTTTATAAACATCAAAAAACAATTTATATAAAATCAATGTTTTTAAAAAAAATCAGTTTATAATCGTTAAACGGTTTTTTTATAAACAATTTTTTCTACTTTTTTTATAAAATTATTTTTTTACGTAAAACATTCAAAAACAGTTGATATAAAAATGTTAAAAATACTATTTTTTATAAATGTTAAAAAACTGTTTATATAAACCACTATTTTTTTAAGGAAAAAACACTGTTTTTAAAAAACGTTACAAAACACTGAATTTTTAACTGTTTTTTATAAACATTCAAACAGTTTTATAATTCTCTTTAAAAAATGTTGTTTTTATATAAACCATTTTTTAATATTTTTTTAAAAGAGTTCTTTTTTTTTAAGAACAATGTTTTTACATAATTTTTTTTAACGTTTATACAAAAAACTGTTAAAAAAACAGTGTTTTTAATGTTTTTATACTAAGTGTTTTTTACGTTTTTAATTTATTCATATAAAGAATTGGTTTTATGAAAAAAGTTGAAAACAATTTACAAAAAAACTTTTGACATTCATAAACTGTTTTTTATAAGATTGTTTTTATATAAAGTTTTTTCAACGTTTATAAAAACAGTTAAAAACAATATTTTTTAATGTTTGTAAAAAAAAGTGCTAAAAAAAGTTTCTAAAAAAAACTTTTGATTTTGTAAAACTTTTTTATTTAAAAAAAAATACTTAATAAAAAAAGTGTATAAAACTTTTTCATTTTATAAAACTTTCTCATTTTATAAAAAAGTGTTAGTAAAAAAAGTTTTACTATTTAAAACAATAAAATATAATGTAAATTTTGTTTTAATACACTAATAAATTCTTATACTAATGGGTAAAATAGTCTTTTTGATTGAAAAATGAGTCAACTGACCATCAAACTAGCTAACTAACGTTTTTTGTCGATTTTGAATTCCAAACGAGTAGAATTTTAACAAATGAAATAAAACTCTAAATAACTATTGGACCCCAAATAGTAAAAAATCGTTACAAAATTGACAAGGAGTCATAGAATAGACTGTGATTTTGTTTAAGTAGAATGTGTTATGTGAAGATTGAAATAGTATTTTTCTTAAGATAATTTCGATTGAATCTTTATATAGAAATGTGAGTTTAATTAGTTAGAAGCATATGATGTGAATTTAGTTAGTTAGAATCATGTGGTGTATGTTACTATATTTTAAAGGAAGTGAGGTATACTTTCATGTTTAATAACATTGTTTTTTAAATAAAATATATAATATTTCTTTTTTGATTTTTCTCTTTTTATATTGTGATTGCACAATTATTTTTGTGCTTTGTTATAAGGTTTGATATTTTTATTTTGACTCATTTTCAGATTTTTTTATACAAATTATACCCTTTATGCTTTATTGTCTTAACACACAAGTTCTAATTGTTTGTCATTTCTGTCTATCATATCCATGATACTATTCATTATATTTTTTAAAAATAAGGTGTTAAAGTATAATTTATGTAAAGTTGATTAAGTGCCTAAGTAAAATATTTTGAAATATATATATATATATATATATATATATATATATATATATATATATATATATATATATATATATATGATAGTAATTATCGTGATTATATATGAGTGTCCATTTTCTCTCCATCTATTATTAATTAATACTTATATAATGTGTCAAATAGACATAAAAATATAATTATGTCTTAAATAAAAAAAGTATATCGGTGTTTAGTGTATACTAATCATAGAACTACCATCTGTACTAAAAAATATAAATATATAGTTAATTTGTAATTTTAAAATAAAGGCATGTTCATATGTCCCAAATTTTTTATTCATTTTTTCATCTCATATTAACATTAGTTTAAATGTAATGATAATATTATTTATGTGGCATATATTTTACGAATAAAATTATACTACGCTCGCGCATCGCGCGGGGTTTAAAACTAGTTATTTATAATAATTTATTTGTCATCATTCTCACATTTAAATTTTTTAATTTTTGGTCATGGAACAAAATATCATTACCTACAAAAAGAATGATGGGTAGTTACAGAAAAGTTATAGACGATTTTGGGTGATTATGACACTTTTTACAATTTTAAAAACACATGGGATTCAAGCGTAAAAACATCTTTGTAGATGGGACTAACACAAAAAAAAACTCTCGAGAAAAAGAGAGAACAAAAGGAGTCCAACTCTTTATTAATGTCATATTATTGTATATTATTAAAGTTGACAGCAAAATTAGACATCAGGTGTCGACATCTATCGCTTTTAAAAAAAATATACGTGTACAATTTTAATGACTCAAATTAAGTTAATCCCTTAAATCCTTTTGTATTCTACATAATAACAAATTTAGAATACTTTAATTCAAAACTTTTCGTATTCTAATTATAGTATATATAACTAAAGTTGATAGCGAAATCGGGTGTCGATATTTGTCGCTTTCACAAAAAGACGCGTGTACAATTTTAATGACTCAAATTAAGTTAATCCCTTAAATCCTTTTGTATTCCACATAATTAAAAATTTAGAATACTTTAATTCAAAACTTTTCACATTCTAATTGTAGTATATAATTAAAGTTGACAGCGAAATCAAGTGTCGATATTTGTCGCTTCCATAAGAAGACACGTTTACAATTTTAATGACTCAAATTAAGTTAATCCTTTTGTATTCCACATAATTACAAATTTAGAATACTTTAATTCAAAACTTTTGACATTCTAATTCACCTCTACAAATTCATGACTCTTCAAATGACACCTCCCTCTCATCTCTCTTTCCAAGAAAACCCTATTCCCAAGCCAGCATAACATACGAAGAAAAAATGAACTATTAAATATATCATGTATATATGTAAAGTTGTCTATACTGTATGCATTGTAAATAATGAACTATTAACATGTGATATGATCTCTATATGACGATAAAATCGTGTTGATGCATTTGTATAACCTTCAAAGTTTCTTGTTCATATGTCAAATTGTACATTGCCCAATATTAAAACTTATGACATGCAAATAAATTTGGAAAATATATTTTTTAGGCATAAGAAAATGTTAAAGTAATGATTATATAAGGTTTAAAAACATCAATATCTAGAGATCAACATTATTTATAACAATATTAATAATGGAAAAAATTATTTGCCAATTAAGAATGTTTTTTTTCCAATAAAAAAATAGATTATATTTTGAAGTATTGGTCAAACGAAATTTAGAAATAAAAACAATAAATGTCATTTTTTTTCTAACAAGTATGATTCCACACAGAGATGTCCTTAGAATAATTAGAGCATAAGGAACTATATGCAAGCTATATGAAAACTGGATCATAACAGGTGGTTTGCTAAGAACCAATCCAACTAACGACCTGCAAATAACTTCTTACAATGAAAACCTAGAAAAATGCAACAAAAACCTATTTTGAAAGCCCAAAATTGGAGTAGTCATTTACAATGAAAGCCTGAAACGTGAAAATTGGAGTGGAACCACTTGTGCTAAAATTGGTCCATGTAAAACCAAAAATGAAAAACCTGAGAATGAAAAAAAAATACTTGACGAAAAACACATACCTTAAAGAGTGAAATTTGGGTGGTGATATATATATGTACAAAGTCCAGATGTATTGTTAAGAGTATAAAATGTTTATAGGCATTTTTGGGAAAATGGGCATTGGAGTGGAGGTGGAGGGTATTTAACATGAAGAGGGAGCATCTGGATTTTTAAGAGTTATAGTAAATCGTGGTAGAATACAAAAGAGCTAAAGAATGCAAAGAAATATGGAGCATGACTTAGTAAATCCATTACAAAGAAAGGGGTGGGTGTAAAGACGATGAATGGGGCATTTGCAAATTAATGAGAGAGAAAATAGACTGAATGGATTTTTGGGTAGAGATATTTAGACATGGAAGATGAAGAGAAAAATAAACGTAATAACAGATAGGAAATACTGTAATCTATATGGGAAGTTGGACGGGTATAGAAAAGAGAGAATTTTAAGGAGGTGATTAATTAAACACGACACGTGTCACTCTAAGGTTTATAATAAAGATTTTAGACTATAATTTTATATATATACGTAGACTAGTATGTAGTCCACGCGATGGGAGAAGCGTTTTATAATTTATTTACAATGTATTATGCATAGTAAATGTTATTAAAATTAAACTCAAACGAAAATGACCTACAATCATTGAATGAATTTAATTGTTGGTTGATTAACAAATTCAAAAGAAATTATTGTTACTCCTTCAAATTTATAAAATAAAAACTTTAATAATTATCATGTGCGATTCGTATGTTCATATGAACTATAGAATATATACTTAGATAAAGAGAAAGTCTACTCACTACAATAATTGTCTGCTCAATTTACAAATTTATATAGGTAGTAAAGTAAAAATATGTCGCCATTTTCATCCCTGAACTCGAACTGTTTTAATTTTTCCCACCAGATATTGAAATGGGTAAGTCTTCGTATCAAACTAATTCATATTTATTAATGGTTGAGTGTACATTGATAGGTGACACAAACTTGGTTATGTAAGTGAAGTGTACACAATCAACCTATATTATTCTTTTTTGGAGTACATAGGAATATGAATTACAATGTACGTTATCCTGCTATTATGTGGAAGTGAATCTTATACAAGTTCAGTTGAGTTTCAAACGGTCGAATAGGAGAAGGACGAGAAACGAGGGTCGTTAGGACTACAAGAGGAGAGGCTCAACCAGAGCCATAGACTTTTCTGAAAATCGTGGCCGCAGTAAAAGTCACCACTATTATTCCCCGGGCAGATAATATTGTGCTGATCTCTAGAATATAATAGTTTACCCAAGTACTGCCACAGTAGATGGTGACACCAATTCAGGTTCTCTAGTATAGTCGGTGTTGATACCAAATTTAATCTGCTGACATGGACCAATCATATGAAGACACGTGTCTATCTACATGGCAACAACAAACACTTCCGAGGAACCCACGCGCTCCGAGGAACAAGACTACAACGAGGAAGACTAGTTCCCCGAGGAACTCACAAGCTCCGAGGAATAATGCCTTTCCGAGTAACTCTTGAGTACTGAGAAGCTTAGGCGGTCCGAGCAACTCAGACGGTCCGAGCTTCATCTCGAACAAAGTATTAATAGCTGGATAACCAACAGTTCAACTGATTCATTAAATGCTTATCATTCAGACGCACACGCAAAAAAGGGGATTGAATGTATTACCCTTTCACATTTATAGCATTTAATGTATTACCCTTTCACATTACAGCCTCAGGGCTATAAATACATTATACAATCCTCATTGTAAAGGGACCCAAATCCAAAATCTAGGATCGAGAGAGGAATTTCTTGAGAGAATTTGTAATCAAGAATTCCTAACATTCAGCAATAACACAACAGTGGACGTAGGCCATTCTTATAAGGCTGAAACACTTTAAAATCTTTTGTCTCATTTATTTATCTGTGATTGAATTATTAGAGTGATCTAATTTTTTACATCAACAGATTGGCGCCGTCTGTGGGAAACGACTGATAATATCGTTTTTCATAAAAAACAATCCATTACTAATGGCTGATATTCCTGAATCCAGCAATCGAAACGCTGGAACCCCTCCAAATCCATCTGCTCCACCAATTATTCTAGATCTGACTGGAATAATGGCAGATCTGGCTCAGGGCCAGACCGTCATGCAAGAAACAATGCGACAACTCATCCAAACCCTCCATGGCGGTGCATCAGCCCATTTTGGACCACGAAGCATTCAAAGAAAAACCCGTGTGCCTTATTCGCATACTAAGCGTACTAATTCATATCGCAATGAGGAATCTGAAGATTTTTCTTATCAACCTGGACGAACTTCGTCAGTGCGAGCCACAGATACTGAACAACGTGTCACCCTCTCCCTAGAAAGGACCAGCGCATTGGAAAGATTAAGTAGGGTTTCTCCTTTCGACCGATTAGGCCCTAGGAGGAACAAAAGTCCTCTTAATACAGCGTCGAGGAGCTTTCGACGACCATCAGATTTAAGGGAAGGATCTGCCCAGTCGCGACCAGCTGCTCGTCAAGATAGATCCTATGACCGACCAGCTGCTCGTCAAGATAAATCCCAGGAAGCCACTTCAACGCGATCAGTTGCTCGAACCAATAGGCCCGAGGAAGGAAATGATGCATGGAAAGGATCTATTCAGAGGCTAGAGGATAGATTAGGGTAAATGGCTAAGGCCAAGAACCCTCTACAACGAACCTTTATTCGAGGAACACCTTTTGTCCAGGACATTGTTGATTTTCCCAACACCATCAAAGTTCAAAGCACCTGTTGTAACTCCCAAGTATGATGGGAAGACTGACCCTGTCCTTCATATAGAATAATACCAAGCTACTGCCGACATCTATGCTGTCCCAGATGAGATGAGATGCAGAGCATTCTCGGGAACACTTACCGAATCTGCTCAAATATGGTATAATAATCTTCCTCGGGGTAAGATTTCAACTTTTCTTCAACTGGCCGAGTTATTCATTGGGAACTTCTGCTTTGGAGCAAAGCCAATTAAACGAGTAGCACACTTGTTAAGTGTTAGAAAAAAAAGCTGGTGAGAGTATCAGAGATTATATAACTCGTTTTAATAACGAGAAACTCGAAGTCATTGATTATGAGGATAAGACAGCGATTACTGCTTTGATGAGTGGACTACTGCCAAAAAAGTTGTACTATACTTTAGCCAAAGATCCACCTCGAACCATGTCGGACCTGATGGGAAAAGCGTCCAAGATTATGAATGCCGAGGAGGCTATGTCTGCGAAGAAGAATATGGACTCCAAAGAAACCAAGGTGGAAGGTGACAAAGCTAAGAAGAAAAAACATAAGAACAATGGTGGTGACAAACAATCCAAAAATAGGTCGTCATGGGAGGTCTTGAGGAAATTTGATAATTACACACCTTTGAAGGCAAATATCAACCACGTCCTGGAAGAAATTAAGAACAGCGAGGAGTTAAACTGGCCAAAGAAAATAAAAGCAGACCCTGACACGAGGAATAGGGAAAAATATTGCGAGTTCCACAAGAATCATGACCATATGACCAAAAATTTCATAGCTCTTCAGAATGAGATTGAAACACTCATCCGACGAGGAAAGCTAATAAAGTATGTTGATCGAGGAGGCGAAAGAAGAAACAACGATCGAACTAGAGAGAGGTCTAGATCTCCTCATCGAGTAGAGGAGAATAAGAAGAGAAACCATGAAGTTGATCCAGAGGATGACCCCGATCTTCCCAAGAAACCAAGTCAGCCAGAACGAGAGGTATTTTTAATACGCTTTGGGTCATTTGATTGTAATGTTATTACAGGAGGAGATGCAGGAGGAGGAGACCTTACCGCAGAAAGAAAAGCTTACCTCGGTGAGGCTCAAGCTTGCTCGTACATTCAGCGAATAAATCTAGCTGAGGAAGATCGCCCGAGAAAGGTGAACAATGAGAAATTGGTCATTGGTTTTTCAAAAAATGACCTCGCAGGTGTTTTATATCCTTATGATGACCCGCTGGTGATCAAAATGAGAATGAAGGAGGTCATAATTTCAAGAGTACTGGTCGACAATGGTAGCTCGGCAGACATCATGTTCTACTCGTGCTTCGATAGTTTAAATCTAAAGCTATCTCAACTGGAGCCTTACCACATACCCCTCATTGATTTTGCTGGCGAGAAAGTATTTTCACTTGGGACGATCAAGTTGGATATATTCATTGGTACGTGTCCTGCTTGTCGAACAAAAAGAATACGTTTCTTCGTGATGGATAAGAATGTCCAATCATCGTACAATATCATCATGGGAAGAGTAGGACTAAAGAAGTTTGAGGTTGTACCATCTACAGTGCATCAGTGCCTAAAATTTCCAACAAACTTTAGAGTGGGAGTTGTAAAAGGTGATCAGAAAGTAGCTCGGGAATGCTATTATTCATCAGCCGAGCAAGAAGAACTGGAAGAATCAAAGAAAAAGACTACTACCTATCAAGTGGATGAAGGTGCAGAAATTGAAACATTGGATCCTCGAGATGAGTCGCAACTCGTGAAGGGTCAAGTGGTGGAAACTACTGAAAACATCATTCTGGACGACGAGCACCCTGAGCGAACTACTCAAATAGGTTCATCATTGGAAGCCTCATTAAAATAGGAATTGATAACTTTCCTTAGAAGCAGAAGACAAACCTTTGCGTGGAGTCATAAAGATATGCCTAGGATAGACCCAAACTTCTTATGTCATGAGCTCAATGTGAATAAGGAGATCAAGCCTGTAAAGCAGAGAAGAAGAGTATTCAGTCCCGAGAATAATCAAGCTATACAGGAGGAAGTCGAGAAGCTCCAAAAAGCTTGTTTCATTGAAGATGTTAAATATCCAGATTGGTTAGCTAATGTGGTGATGGTAAAGAAGAAGAACAACAAGTGGAGGATGTTTGTAGACTTCACCGACCTCTACAAAGCATGCCAAAAGGATCACTTTCCACTGCCCCGAATTGATCAACTAGTCGATGCTACCTCGGGACATGAGCTGCTAAGCTTCATGGATGCTTATTCTGGCTACAATCAGATTAAAATGAAACCTGAAGACAGGGGGAGTACTTCTTTCATTACCCCTAGGGGAACTTATTGTTATAATGTTATGCCTTTTGGTTTGAAAAATGCAGGTGCGACATATCAGCGACTAATGAACAAAGTCTTTGCTGAGCAAATAAGTTGCAATATGGAAGTCTATGTTGACGATATGCTGACGAAAAGTAAGAAAGTTGGCGATCATCTAGTTGATTTAAGTCAAACTTTTGATCAACTAGATAAATATCAAATGAAGCTGAACCCGACGAAGTGCATATTTGGAGTACGAGAAGGCATGTTCCTCGGGTACATTGTCAATCAACGAGGCATTGAGGAAAATCCTGAAAAGATCAAAGCTCTATTAGGGATGCGATCTCCAACGACGAAGAAGGAAGTACAGAGTCTTATAGGACGAGTAGCAGCACTCAACAGATTTATGTCACGAGCAACTGATAGATGTCTCCCATTCTTCAAGACACTCAGAAAGACTTTCGAGTGGAATGATGAATGTGAGAAGGCTTTTCAAGACTTGAAGAAATACTTGGGAGCACCTCCACTGTTGTCCAGGCCGGTGATGGGAGAAAAATTGTATTTGTACCTTGTAGTGTCCGAGAATGCAGTTAGCTCGGCGTTGATCAGAGTAGAGAATGGAGTACAAAAGCCAATTTACTACACAAGTAAGGCCTTCCGAGGAGCAGAAATCAGATATCCAAGGATGGAGAAATTGGTACTGGCGCTGATTGAGGCGAGTAGGAGAATGAGGCCATACTTCCAGGCTCATACTATAGTAGTATATACTGATATGCCATTGAGGCAAGCCCTGCATAAGCCAGAAAAATCAGGAAGATTGATGCACTGGGCAATAGAGCTCGGTGAATATGATATAGTCTATGAACCCAGATCATCGCTTAAAGGGAAGGCTGTAGCAGATTTTATAGCGGAGTTCACCTATCCTGATAGCGCCGAGGAACAAAAGTTGCTCGCTGATCAACCTATGGATGTTATAGGATAAACAAACACTAGCTCAGACCAACTCCGGTTGGTAAAAAGGCAAGTGGATGTTACAAGATCATTGAATTCGAGCTCAGACCAACTCCGGTTGGTAAAAGGGAAAGAAGAAATTATCGACGAAGAGCAAGAAAAATCCGAGGAGGAAAGGAAGCAGCAAATATTTCACCGAGGAACTCTGACTGATCAGAAATTCGAAGACGAGTTACCTATATGGAGGCTATATGTAGATGGTTCATCTTGTACTACAGGATGTGGCGCGGGGATAGTTTTGAGCACTCCGGACGAGGTCGACATGGAATACGCCTTGCGTTTCCAATTCAAAGCTTCCAATAATGAGGCTGAGTATGAGGCCATGATTGCAGTTCTTAGTTTGGAAAAAATTATGGAGGCGCAACAGGTTATTGTCTTCAGTGATTCTCAATTGATTGTAAATCAAATGTTGGGAGTATATGCAGTCAAAGGAGAATTAATGATCAGATATCATGCAAAGGCAAAGGAGCTGGTATAAGAATTTATTGTTATTCAGCTAGTCAGAATACCGAGAATGGAGAATACGAGAGCAGACGCCCTAGCTCGACTAGCATCAGCTACTCGCATCGAGCTACGACGAACGATCCCAGTTGAAGTGTTACCTGGTCGGAGCATAGATGAAGATCTGACGATGAACTTTATCACCCTTGATTTAGGACCATCTTGGATGGATTCCATCAGGGCGTATATCGGGGAGGGAGAATTACCAATTGACAAGCTCGTTGCCAAAAAATTGAAGTTTAAAGCTGCTCGGTATGTATTAACTAATGGTGTTTTGTATAGACGAGGAATTATGGCAGGTTTACAGAGATGTGTACACCCCTCCGAGGTGAAAGAATTAATTGAAGAGATCCACGAAGGGTCTTGTGGAGCACATATAGCAGGTCGAACGCTTTTACAAAGGGTAATGACGCAAGGATACTACTGGGCGACGATGAGGGCTGATTGTATAGCCTACGCCAAGAAGTGTGACAAGTGCCAGCGCTTTTCCTCCATCCGAAGAACTCCACAAGCATTGTTGACACCCATAACTTCCCCTTGGCCATTTTCCATGTGGGGAATTGACTTGGTTGGGCCACTACCAACGACCCGAGGAAGATTCAAATACCTCGTCGTCGCAGTAGATTATTTTACTAAGTGGGTAAAAGTTGTGCCACTCATTGATATGATTTACGAGAAGGTGTACCAATTTGTTTGGAAGAACATCATTTGTCGATATGGTCTTCCCCATGCTTTCATCACAGACCATGGAACACAATTTAATAACGAGGAGTTCGCGACCTATTGTCATCAATCAAATATTTTGAAGGTCCACTCAGTACCAGGCCATCCTTAAAGCAATGGACAAACTGAAGTAACAAACAGAACGCTGCTGAATGGTTTGAAGAAAATACTGGATGATGCGAAAGAAAATTGGATCAACGAGCTACAATCAGTACTTTGGGATTACCGAACTACTCCCCGAGTAGCAATAGGAGAATCACCATATATGCTGGCATTTGGAAGTGAAGCTGTTATACCTGCCGAGTTGGGCCTCCCAACACACAGGGTACTGAATTTCAATTCCCCTGTCAGCAACTTAATGAGAAGACTGGATTTAGACACGCTCGAGGAAGTTAGAGAAGAAGCAGCCATTAGAAATGCTGCTTACCAGCAGCGAAAAGCTTTGTTCTACAACAAAGGGTAAAGAAGTGCGACCTGAAAGAAGGAGACTATGTGCTGAAGAAAGTAATTTAAAAGCACAATAAGCTGGAAGCAAACTGGCATGGACCATACCGAGTTACAGAAGTTGTTCGACCAGGAACTTATCGAATAGCAACTCTAGAGGGGGAGGAGTTCAAGAACGCATGGAACGTAGAGCACCTGCACAAGTATTATCAGTGATGTATATGTAATACAGTTCCATTAGTATGAATAAAATGAAGATATTCTACCAAAGTCTCTCCTTTTTATTGAGAATTTTTCGGGGAATACTAGTGCTACACACTACTCGGCAAAACTCGACAAAGCTCAGATTGCTCAGCAAAATATTCCTAAAAATGCCAACCTGTTTGGCTAGGAAACAAGATATTCCTAAAAATGCCAACCTCGATTGGTTAGGAAACAAAATATTCCTAAAAATGCCAACCTGTTTGGCTAGGAAACAAAATATTCCTAAAAATGCCAACCTGTTTGGCTAGGAAACAAAATATTCCTAAAAATGCCAACCTGTTTGGCTAGGAAACATGATATTCCTAAAAATGCCAACCTCGGTTGGTTAGGAAACAAAATATTCCTAAAAATTCCAACCTCGGTTGGTTAGGAAACAAAATCTTCCTAAAAATGCCAACCTGTTTGGCTAGGAAACAAAATATTCCTAAAAATGCCAACCTGTTTGGCTAGGAAACAAGCTATTCCTAAAAATGCCAGCTTATGTTGGTTAGGAAGTACAAATATTCTCGAAAATGCCAACTTATGTTGGTCGGGAAGCAAAAATATTCTCGAAATGCCAACTTATGTTGGTCGGGAGGTAAGATTATTCCAGAAATCAATAAAAGTCTACTAACTATGGCTGGTCAGGGATAAAAACTCACCAACTGTAGTTGGTGGACAAGGAAAATTTACCGACCTTGGTTGGTCGGAAACATTTTATGGGTAAAATTATTTCAAAAAGACTAACTATGGCTGGTCGGGGATAAAAACCCACCAACTGTAGTTGGTGGACAAGGAAAATTTACCGACCTTGGTTGGTCGGAAATATTTTATGGGTAAAATTATTTCAAAAAGACTAACTATGGCTGGTCGGGGATAAAAACCCACTAACTGTAGTTGGTCGACATGGAGAATCTAACAACCTTGGTTGGTTGGAAACATTTTAAACAACACTTTTATACTCATTACTTTATTATTAAGTGATCGAGCAACAATATTGATACTTGTAACTTTTTAATTGTTACTAAGTTGGTTGACAAACAACATAATATTGTTATTTTTGTTAAATATGCACAAATATAAAGTGTTTGATAATTACAAGACAATAGCAAATTTTGCAAACAAAAATGAAAGTCTTTCATTGAATTCAAAATAAATTACATTGATAATAAAATGAAAGTACATTGATATTGAAATGCCAACTAACTATTACATCAAAAATTCCTATTCTACTGGTCTCTTCCCCTCTGCTTTTGACACAAGTTCCTCGCCAGCAGGCGGATCATTTAAAGACAGAGGAGAATTTATGAAATTAAGATCTTTCAACATCCTTGTATTCATCACGGATGGTCGATCTAAAAGATGCTCGGGACGAGATACCTCGATTTGAGAATGTAAATTGTAGTCATCGAGATACTTTGAAATTAAGCTCCGAGGAATGGCCCGAGCAGGGATCATATCCATGTCCAAATTGTATGGTGGCACAGGCAAGTCGAGCAACCCGGGATCATGGTAGTCCCACAGATAATTACCTTGTTCGAGCTTCAACACACCTAAGGCATTCAGCCAGCCTTGCTTATAGCCCTCATTGTTGGAATTCTGGATACTATCGTCCAAGTGGTATAGCGCTTCATTATATCCATCCATCCAGAACTCCCTGGGTTGTTTGTGGAATTGATATGTTAGCCTTTCTAGCTGCTCGTGGAGATTCTTGATAAAAAGCTCCTTATTCTCCAAGACTGACTTCTGTGCAGAGAGCTATTTTTCCAGGTCCCTAATCTTCTTTGACATATTAGACAACGCCTGGTTCTTCGCCATTAGTTGGAAGGCCTGGTTCTCTAAGGCAGACTGAGTCCTCTGTTCCTCGATAAGAACCCGAGCTGCTCTTGCTCGTCCCCGAGGAGCTCTTGCTCGTCCCCGAGAAGATGTGGAAGGGCCCGACCTCTTCAAGGTGTCCAACTCTTCCCTTAACTTGGCGTTCTCAACCTCTAAGAACGAAAATCCCTCGTCGGTCACTGGGATCAAGGCACTAGAAGTGGAAGCTGCAGACTTTAATTGTGACAGCTCCTTTTGCAGGTTGTTGTTTTCCTTTTCCAGCAACTCAACAATCTGTCTACATTCTTTGACCTCACCTCTCAAGGTTCTCTCCCTTAAATCGTACCCAGCAAAAAGCTTCTCTTAGCCCTTATCGGCAATGATCTGCTGGTACTTCTTCTCGTACCCCTCATGCAACAAGGCAGTGGATTCTTTGTATTGAAGCTGAAGGTCTTCGAGGGTGCCTTGAAGATCCTCAATCATTTCATAATAGGCAATGTTATTGGCTACAACCCGATCAAGCAGACACTTCAGATATTGATATGCTTCCACTGCCTGTTCTGAAGCATCATGACCAAGTATGTCGACAGCTTGTGCAGCACTCAGGTCTGTGTGACCAGCCTTAAAGTACTCATTACATTATCGCAAAAACTTTGTATCATGGGCAGATAGCAGTTCCATCCTAGCCAGAAACTAGCAGAGAAAGAAGAGCAATCATCAATAAGAAGAATAAGCAGGGTATGAATGAAAGATAGACAACAGTATGCAAAAAAGTTCAAGTTTTATTAGATAATAGTTCGGAGTTACATCTTCTGGGTTACATTTGATAAAGAGAAACAAAATAAAGAGAAACCCGAACAACACTACACCTTTTCCTTATCTCCCAAAACCTTCTCGGGAGGTTGGGATGAAGAGGTAGGTTGCTCGGAGGGAAGGGATAGTTTCTTGGGGAGAGTAGGCAGTTGCTCGGAGGAAGAAACGACTTGCTACCTTTCCTCGTCAGCAGGCGGGATGTCTAGGGCATGATCTCCCATCACCATCGAAGACTCTTCCGAGGTAGCTTCGTCCTCTTCTAACTCTTCTGGAGTTGGAGGGGGACCAGGGATATGTCTTTGGAAGAGCTCGGAAGACTCGTCGACCTTCATCTCCTGAAGGGCAGCAACCCATCCATCCCTAAAGTATTTGAGACTGCCATAGTCCACTTGTGACACCATGGCAGCCAACCCCTTGTTCCACCCCTTGTCCCAGCCAGAGCTGAAGGACTTCTTCACAGCTATCTTCCTCTTCAATTTCTCTGAGGAGAGCTTCTCGGACAGCAGGTTCTCAGCAACCTTCAATTTATTTTATGTTTCCTCCTTCTGCCGACCTACTTCCCGAAGTTGAGCCAACTCCTCCTCGGCATCTTTGAGTTTATCTTCAAACTCTCCAGCAGTTTTGAGCCTCTCCTCAAGCTCCTTATTTGCCATCTCTAGGGCATTTATTCTCTTCTCCAACTCCTTATAGGCATCAATAGCCCGAGCTTTTTCTTGCTCTGAAGAAGCAAACTTCTTCTCCCAGACAGCTTTGTCATCAGCATATTTCTGGCGAGAATCTGCCAGAGACTTGGTAGCTTCTTCCAGAGCTCCCTCCACACTGGACGAGGAGGCAAGAAGCCTTAATCGCTTCATCCTTCTTCAGGATTATATTGAAGCAGCTCGTCAACTGTGAATAGAAAAAGAAAGCAAGTTAGAAACAGAAATGACAAAGGAAATGTAAAAAATTCAAAGTAAAGAGACTTACAGAAGCAAGGTGATGAGAAGCTAGTGAGGTGACCATGTCCCGAGTAAGGTTTTCTTCAGTACCTTGGACCTCGGGAATGATCTAGGACTTTACTGAGCTCATGGAAGAGCTCAGGGGAATAAAAGTGGGAACTCCAGCCCCAACAGCTGGGGGCTGAGTAATGGTGTCAGCCAAATTGACCGAGGAGCTCTTCTTCAGCCTCCTCGGGGGAACAGGTACAGATTCAACCAAGGAAGAACCTTTGGTCGGTGATATCACAATCACCTCTCCAGGAGCAGCAGAGCTGCTCGGAGCCACTGCGGGCTTCTCGGCAACTTTAACAGGAGCAGCTGGAGGAGCTGCATCAGTCTTCTTTGTCCCCTCCCTTGGGACATCAATCCTATTCCGTTTTGCCTCCCCAGAGTCGGAGGCAGTTTTCTCAAACAGGGTAGGAGGTCTTCTCTTCTTCATCCTTTCACTTAACAGAATATGGGATTCAGGCGATGAGCTAGTGGAAGCTGGTACTGGCTCTGATTCACTTATCACTGGACGAGCAGTGAAAGAAGTGGTGTAGCTCTTGTACTGGAGCAGATATGAAGCCGACCTAATGTACTCGTCGGTAACACTTTGATGCAGACTCCAGATAAGTTTCAAATGCCTTATATTGACATTTGCATCTTTAGGGCACTTTCTCTTGCTATCAACTGCAAATAAATAAACACTGTTATCAGTGGCACATTTTATCAAACACAAAAGAAACATGATTTCAAAATAAATAAAATAAAATAAAAATAACCTGTCCCATTGCCATAAGGAGGGCATCTGGGACCCTGGTAAACCTCATCTCCAGCTAATGGAGGGTGTTGCCAATTTTTTATGACAGCCCCGTGTTCAAAATAATCCCTATTGGCATCAGGGAGATTGACTACTAAGGCTCTATTTAAAAATCTAGTTTTTAAATAAAAAATATTATCATTAACTACCCATCTATAGCAGTACATAATTTCTGGAATTCCTATTCGAGTTCCATGAATTTGATTTAACCTATGCACCCCGTTAACTATTCTCCATGTGTTGGGGGCTATTCGTGCAGGAACAACGTCAAAGTACTGACAAAATTCCAAACACAAGGGATTTGGTGGAAAAGAAAATCCACACTCAGCAAAAAAGAGACTGGGAAACCAATGTCCCTCAGCCAAATGGAAGTAATTAGAAGGCTCAGAAAGTTCTTCCAAAACAACCCATGAGGGAATGGAGAAATCAGAACGAAACTTCTCAAGAGACTCAACAGGGTAAACCATGGTGAATAAAGAAATGAAGAAGAAGGAATAAGATCTTACAGGAAAAGAATGGATCTGCTGACAACGAAAGACGAAAAAGATGAACGCACAAGAGAGTAGAAAGAGACGACGTAAAACTCGAAGATAAAAATTTGAAAGGTAGAAGACGATGGGAGTGTCTGTGAAGTTTAAATACCTTACCTTGGGAAATGGTGAAGTAATGATTACAAAAAAAGGATGATTACGTTACCGACGGCTAAAAAGATGAAAAGTGGCGCGGGAATCAGAGCGGGCAACAGCGCCTAAAAAGATGAAAAGTGACGCGGGAATCAAAGCACGCAGAAAAGTCCGAAAAAGCATGATTCTATGAATTGGGAAGGAGAAATAAATACAAGGGAAACTCTCCTAAAAATCAGGAAGACTATTTAAAGCTACCATATTCCGAGAAAGAATGTTCCGTACTCCTCAAATTTCGAACTATGAAACATTGGGGGCTTCTATTGATACCAAGTTTAATCTGCTGATATGGACCAATCATATGAAGACACGTGGCTATCTACATGGAAACAACAAATACTTCTGAGGAACCCACTCGCTCCGAGGAACAAGACTACAACGAGGAAGACTAGTTCCCCGAGGAACTCACAAGCTCCGAGGAACAATGCCTTTCCGAGGAACTCTTGAGTACCGAGAAGCTTAGGCGGTCCGAGCAACTCAGGCGGTCCGAGATGCATCTCGAACAAAGCATTAATAGCTAGATAACCAACAATTCAACTGATTCATTAAATGCTTATCATTCAGACGCACACGCAAAAAAGGGGATTAAATGTATTACCCTTTCACATGTATATCATTTAATGTATTACCCTTTCACATTACAGCCTCAGGGCTATAAATACATTATACAATCCTCATTGTAAAGGGACCCGAATCCAAACTCTGGGATCGAGAGAGGAATTTCTTGAGAGAATTTGTAATCAAGAATTCCTAACACTCAACAATAACACAACAGTGGACGTAGGCCATTCTTATAAGGCGGAACCACTTTAAAATCTTTTGTCTCATTTATTTATCTGTGATTGAATTATTAGAGTGATCTAATTTTTTACATCAATAGTCGGTATGGGAGAGAGTTGGAAGGGATTTTCACAAGAGCCATCCGCAAGACTTTAAAAAAGTGCGAACATGTATTAACTAGCCAATGGAAGGAGGACATCGAAAGGAATTTGCGTATGATGTAGTGCAGTGGCACTCGGGTAACCTTTAGTAAGTAATGTCAGTTAATCACATTTAATACCGACAAGCTTACTCGAGTAACCTTGCCGCAATATAAATAGACTAACCAAACAGTTTACACGGACGGCAATCTAAATATAGAATTGTTGTTGGATTTCCCTCATACACGAGAGGTTCTGTGAGAACATTGATTGTCTGAACTT
The DNA here is from genome assembly GCA_949130495.1 of Sambucus nigra. Classification (NCBI taxonomy): domain Eukaryota; kingdom Viridiplantae; phylum Streptophyta; class Magnoliopsida; order Dipsacales; family Adoxaceae; genus Sambucus; species Sambucus nigra. The sequence goes on along the minus strand of OX422208.1, from coordinate 641,726,930 downwards.
TCCGCCCACACCCATTAATGTCCTTATTATTAAGCATTAACTAAGCTTGAGGTTCCTGCCTTGCCTTTATTGTGAAAAGAGTGCTTGCTCTTTTTCCCTCCGACCAAGTCACTTGTTGGTCCCACTTATTTATTGTATTCACAGTGCATTTATGGTGTAAAGATCTCATTTAATACTAGCTTGAGTGTTGAATGTTATTGTATTTCTTGCCCTCATTTATTATCATTATTAAATACTGTCATGAGCATTAATCTCGATCTTGATAAGGGGTTACGCCTTGATTGATACTAACTGTATTCTAAGAATCCACATCTTACAGGAGGAGAATAGGGTCCTTAAGTTTGATGATGGACGTGTGGAAAGGATACGCAAAATTTATGCGAATTTAGCTTGAATGACTGGTATTGATGTCGTTAATACCGTACTTTTATAATGGTAATATCAATGCTTCCATGTGAAGGTTGCCAAGAGAGTGGGAAAGTCTAGCCAATAGAGTAAAACTGGATATATTGATGTTATAGGACACCACTAGAGAATTACTCGATAGGGAGACTCGTTAAATCAAAGGAATTCCAACCAAGTGACTATGGATTTAGACAAGTCCATCAAGGCCAGTAATGCATTCCACCGGTCCAACAGAGCCAAGGGAACAACATGGGTATCCATCGGGGCCGAGGCTACCAATGCCAGAGATAAGGAAACCCTGACATGTCCATCAGGGCCAGAGCCAAGGGAATTACGTAGGGAGGTGTTTTTCTACGGAGAGCAGGACCACATGCATTAATCTTGACCATAGAGAGTTTAAGGGTACAAGAGCAGGGCGCCAAACAAGGGCATCAATTAAAATAATTTTTGGAACAGTTCAGACATGAATATTACGTATAAGAACCATTTAAACTGCCAGAGACATTGGCAATTGAAAGTATAAATTTTATCGATGGGCAGATGGGATAGTTTCGATGTGATGCGAGTTCATCATAGTATTTGGGTTAGCACTAGATTCGCGCAAGACACAGGTAGTTGTTGTATCATTCGTATCACTATTGCATGTATATAATTATCGTTGGGTAGCGGAACTCTCTTTAGTTCCATCTACAGGGTAGCGGGTGTGGACACTGAGAGGATATATTTTTTTTTATAGATTTGCTCGTTTTAAAGAGATGTTATATGAATATGATGTTATCTTGGGTATGGACTAATTAACGATGGAGAGTGATGGTGGATTGTTATAGTAAGTCTATCGTGTTAGTTGTTCCAGGGAAGAATGTGTTGTTTTTACAATAATTCACCTGAAAGAGGTCAACATGTCTATCTATTATATTGAAATGGAGACTTTGAAAAATATTGTTGCCTCGTTATATATATATATATATATATATATATATATATATATATATATATATATATATATATATATATACGGGCATATTGAATTAAAATGTGAAATTAATAACAAGGGAAAGTTATTGGAAATGGTTCAATAAATTATAATTGAGAATTATAATGATTAGCGAACATGAAATCTAAATAAATAAATAACGCAGGATGGGATAGCGTATAGAGTTTAAGGATACTTGAGAACTACTTAGGCGAGTAGCATAACTAGGTGATTAAAATCCACACGTTAGTTGCGCACTTTAGATGAGAGGTAAGTAGTGTTTCATGAGAGAGTGCGGTACCAATTTGAATATGAGTAAATAAATAAATAACGCGGGATGGGATAGCGTATAGAATTTAAGGATACTTGGGAACTAGTTAAGCGAGTAGCATAACCAGGTGAATAAAATCCATACGTTAGGTGAGCACTTTGGATGAGAGGTGAGTAGTGTCTCATGAGAGAGTGAAGTACCAATTTGAATATGAGTAAATGAATATACATTTATTTATTACTTTTAATTAAGTTAAAATATTTTCAAATGGATTTAGGCTCTGACCCGTGTCAAAATATATTTTCAAAGCCTTTTAGGTGTCCAGCCACAGGGACACCAAGAGTGGTCATCTTCCCAGGTACTAAAGCTGAGACAACTGTGGATTATTGCAGGATTCTTGTTTATCCGTTTCTATTCCTATATTCTAGTTCAGGACTATTTTCTATATTCAGGAATGTTGACTAAGTCAGACGATTTATCTCAGTTTATGCTTTATTTCATTATGATATTATTGTATGGAGGATTTTTCCAATGGTTTGCTTAGAATATTTTGTCATGTAATAAATTGCAGTTTGGATTTATTTGTGGATGTGGATTTTATTTATATTGCTTAGATGAGATGTGATTGTTTATTATATTTGTGTGTCAAGTTAGTAAAGATTAAGATTGACAGATGTCTTAATTTAATAATATGTGGTTAGTAATTCAATTGGTTCGATGGTGATACTAAGAATGAGCCAATGAGAACCCTGTTTTATTTTAGTAGAGGGATGGCCACCCGTTATTCTAATAAGCGGGGTGTCACATATTCATTTTAGAGAAATAATTAAAGAAGGAGGGTCATCATTATTGGTATTGTTTAGCACTTAAAACATTGGATACAAAAGAAAAACACACTGAATTAACACGCTGGAAAACCACTAACTCATTAGGCTAAGTTGCTTTGTTGCAGCTTTTCCTTAGACCACAAGCACCAACTCGAGCACCATGGGTTCAACCTTCTAAATTTGCATCATTCCAGCCTGTTGTGGGGCTGTTGATGTGAACTATATTACCAAACCGATGCATGGGTTTACCATTTGGGTTGTGTTGCAATCGTATGAATCCCCGGTAAAGAATAAATAGTTAAAATAAGGAATGGTGTGCATGGTGGGTGGAGAGAAGCCGCCATGGTAGAAAATTTGGGCAGAGAACTTGCTTTTATATAAATTGCGTAACCACTGTATGAAGCAAGATAAAAAGATATCACACTTCAGAAGGCCTCTCACTATGAAGTCTAAACGGCAAAAAATTAAGAAGTAAAGTTGAATCGGTTCTTTAAGATATATATATATATATATATATATATATATATAGAGAGAGAGAGAGAGAGAGAGAGAGAATTGGGGGGGGGGGGGGGGGACCTTCCACTTGGAGTAGCTGAAAATGAGAGAGAATTAATTCAAGTCTTTCGTTTTGTAATATTAACATAGATTGATTTATTTGTTATCAATATTTCTTAACATTATCATATTGCAATTTTATTCTCATTATAACATTAGTAGTTCTTGTAGCCAAAATATGTCTTTAGGTATCTAGTGGACACGTATCATGAGAATATGTTCAAGTGCACATTAAATGCACCGATCTTTGAATATAGCCTCAGCCATATAGAACATAAGCGTCGCGAATATTACACCTCGACCTGTTACTCACATAAAAGGTCGTGGAGTTTACAACTCATCCTAAGGCGTGCTATTTGTCCACCTTCTAGAAAGATTCGACCGTATCCACAAGCACGCGAACAATGCATGCGACTCACCAACCAACTTTTATAAATGGATGAGACATTTCCTCGTTTGGCAAGCAACCCTTGAGTAATAAAACTCTGTCAAATTTTCTTTATTGTCTCTCTACATTGAAAAATAGATCTAGTAACCCTCTCATCAGTGCCCAGAAGACAAGAATCGCGACCTCCCATTGTTTTGAACCGTAGGGCCTTAGCCTCAACTTCCCAAAAGTATGTAACTCTACCCTTTTTGCCTATTGATAATCATTTTTATACATTAGAGGCTCAATTATGTACATTTATGCATAAATATAATGAGAGATGAGACACTAAAGTGGGCCTAGGCTCTTTTATAGCCGAACCACTCTAAATCTTGTGTTGTTCTCCTTCATACCCCATACTTTCTACTTTTTTTACTCTTTAACTGTTGAATATAGCTTAGATGACATGAACAAGATTACTAGGTATATTTTATGCATCAACAAACTTGCGTCATTTGTGGAAACAAAGTGTTCTACCAATTTTTTCATAAATGGGTCAAGGATGCCTCACTTTATCCATAAGGATCCGTGGATCTTCATCTTATGGGTAAAATGATAAGGCTAAACTAAAGCATTAATAGAAACCCTAGTTAGAGTTCATAACAATTTCAAATTTATTTTGTCTCAACTTTGGAAAATGATTTTTTTCCAAATTTGTATTTCCCAAGAATATCCCCTGTTAAAATTTAGAGAAATGCTTAGAAAGCCACGACCTCAGATCGAAAGGACAATAGACTAGGGATGAGTAATTCTTTATTTTCTCACAATTAAGATACATTAGAACCTAGATCATTCATAATTAATTTTATGGCTATCCTTATTTGCATTAAATTACTAGGGATGTCCAAGTTTGACCCTCCAAAGGCTTTTTAGCCTGGTGATTGGGGTAGAAACTTCATCTAGACTAGATCCGAGCCATTATTCGTCATTCTTATCTGTGATGACTTAAGGGTACGTGACTTGTCAATTAGTATGACTAGGTTGTGGCTTAGTGGTCACTCATATTTATAGGTTGAAGCCTCAATTTTAACATGATTAACTCTTTAATAATAACTTCTTCTTGAACCTATGATGCCCTAAATTTCCTAAAAGACCGCAGAATATATACTATGCCTCTTGGGGGTAAAATATCATAAGTCTATGTCCAATGATTGATAACTAGTGGACAATTACTAAAACGTATTTGACCTTAGGGGTTGGTAAAATCAACCTGGATAGGTAAAGATGATTTATTAATTTTACGTCTCTGGGATTACCATTTTTCCTAAGGCATGTTTGAACCAAAGTGTTCGGGAGGAATCTCCCTCTAAGAAAATCGTGTTAGATCATGCTTCACGTGGAGTTCCTTGTGAAAGAAAATAGACAATGACCTCAGCTTTTTTAGCTTACAGGTTATGACCTTAATGGGAGTCAGTCTGCCCTATGATATTGTCTTAACTACGTTATGGTTATGCCCTTTTATGATTATTGGTTTACTTACTCTATTTAATTTTATTTCATCTAAAAAAATAAATATTTCTAAGAACTAACTATTTAAAATAGTAAAGTCCATGGAAGGCAGCTCAGGAAGCCAGCAAACATATGACATTATGCACCTCAGGCTTGCATTCACCATCTCCACGAGGGGAAGTCCACCTTCAAGGTCAGGTCAATCTCTTCATCTAGAGGATTATGATGTTGGAGTCCGTGGCCTTTAGAAACATAATAAAGGTCGAGGTCCCAAAAGATAAACTAAAGGTGAAAGAAATGAAGACTAAGAAGAAGAACGGGGCCCATACTGCACTTTTGTTTGAATAACTCACTTCACTGAAAACTAAGACGAACAGAAGAAAGGCATGGAAGTGGTGTGAGTTCCATGACCATGGCCACACAACCAATAACTCCGTAAAACTGAAGAATGAAGTTGAAAGGTTGATTAAGCATGGGATGTTGAGGAGGTTCACTAAGGTCATGGCCTGGAATTAAACACCTGAAGAGATTACAACCCAAGAGAGATTTGAAAGAGAATTTTTATCATAGTACATTTTGCAGTTACTACAAGGCCACATATAGGCTAGAATACCCATTTTATACTCCTTAAATGTTTTGAATTAATGAAAAATTTCATATTATCTCTTTTTCTCTATATTTTTTTTCCAAATCTTCATTAATCTTCCACTAATAAAAAATAGCTCTAGACAAAAGTAAGGGCTGAGGACTAGAAGGCCACAGAAGAGGGTTTCGGACATCAAACTACTATGGCCTAATATGGTAGAATGAAATCACATGGTCGGAGATCCATTATATATCCCATCTTAAGAGATTATTTTGGGTTCACATCTAAGGGAAACCTCTTGCTAATAGGATAGGCAGAATAATCTAAAATGTGAAGTTAGCTTCATCTCAGACAACAAATCCCACATCATAAGAATAGGACCTCGGTCTAAAGATCAGTCTTAGCACCGCACGGAGATCCTTAAGACAATAACCTTATGTTAGTGGATCTCAATGTGGATAATCAATGTATGCAACCACCCTGATTGGAGTGAGTCTCTAATGAAAGAGACTAAGGGAAAATCCGTATAACACACATCTACTTTGAAAAGAACTAAGAACCCGCATAAGGGACAATAAAGGAAGGTTTAGGGTCTAAAGGTGGGAGAAGTCATTTATCTTTGACTGTAAATGATGCGACTAAGAACGTGTCTCAGAAGTGCATACTCTCTAGGCTCAAGTGCAAGCCTTTCGCTCAAGTAATATCCGATCAGTCGGGTATCGATCGTCAGGGACATAGGACAATGGAAATGTAACGACGTTGAATAGACAAAGAAATCCTAACTCTGACTCTAAAAATAAAGGAAAAGATGATTTGTTTTGAGAATTGGCTACAACTAAATGCAATTTTGAAATTATGAAATTACCTAAAATACTGATGATGACTAAACTAAAACTTGAACTATATGATGAGAAAAACAGGACGGGAATACAATCCCTCAACCCTAGTGTATTGCTGGTATAAAACTAATCGTAAATTTAAGTGATTAGTTTGACCCATAATTTAGTACTCCCAAGCATTACGTATATGAGGTTCAAGCCCGCACCATACTTAATCATAGGACGAGTAAATCGTTATTTTGATAGTTACATTTGAATTGCATTCTGAAGCATCCCGATTACCCTAAAGCAAACGAGATCCAAAGATCTAAAATTATCGCGTTTCTACGCAATATGATCATAATAAATCATTAAATTTAGAGGATTAATTTTATACACATGCAACTACCACATCAGGTTGAGTTCATGCATCCCAACCTTAGAAATCTTGCCTAACATGGTGAAATTAATGAAAACTACATTATCTACGTTGCATGAACTCATAATTTCTTGGAAAGAGAGATGAAATATGAGAAATAATAATAAAAGTGCTGGAAATAAAAGTTACCAAGATTGAAGAACAAGAACATGCAAGAAGAAATCAAAGGTTGAAGAAAAACTTGAAAACCTCTTGAATTAAAGGTGAAAAATACGTAAATTCTTCTCCTAGATGTTCTCACTTGTTATGGAGCTTTTACATGAATGAAATCTTTATAAAAATAGTCCTAATGACTAAATAAATAGGCTAGAGGTCATTTAGAAGAGTCCCCAAAACATAAAACTCTTTTGACTAAAAGATAAGCACAAAATAAAAATTCCATATCTGGCAATTTGTCACACTTAGAAAGCGTGACTAATTTTGTAACGGATATGGAGCGTGACTAATTTTGTAACGGGTCTGGAGCGTGACTAATGACCGGATCGGTTCTTTTAATTTTCATCAACTTCGATCCGTCTTCAGTCCAGGGTTCACTGGAACTTGTTATTTCGGATCGGTCCGATCTAGATCAGTTCGATTTTTCTTTGACTGCTCATAACTTTCACACCCGGACTCCGATTGAGGTGCCGTTTTTTCAAGTATTCTTGTAATTGAAAGATGTTGAACTTTACAGTTAGCCCCACCTCCGAAATAAGGCTGAAAAATTATGAAAATACCCTTTAACTCCCCGTTTCTTGATTTTCTTTGACTGTTTTGAGTTCTCTTTGGCACTAACTTGTATGAAATACCTGTAAAACACATAAGAGATATACAAAATAAGAAATACTTGCCAAAAGGGTTAGTACCATAAATATGAGACAAATCCAAGCTATTTACACCGCACGGGATCATAAAAATACCGAAATTAAGGGGATAAATGTGAAGAATTTATGCCTAATCAAACCCCCTAACTTAAAACTTTGCACGTACCGAGCAATGTAAAAGGATGAGAGTATGATTTAAAGACCCTTCAAAAACTTTTATTGGGATAGAATACCTCTTTTACGGGAAAGCGATTGCATTTAGCGTATGCAACAAGCCTTTAAACCCCTAGGTTACCCTAGTAGGACGAGTTGTGTCTCGTGAGGGTTTGCAGCGAAGATACCCACAAAATTCGACTCAAAGAAAACTCAAAATATGCAAAAATTGTGTAATTCAAACTTTTTCAGAAAATAGTCATCATCAATTCACGTTAAAGAGTCTCAAATCATAGTGCGTGTGTGCGAAGCCAAAAATCGAACTGCTAACTTCCACCAATTGATCACTACGTTACTTATCCGAAAATTCATTTTGATTTCAAAATCTCACGGAATGCTCTCTTAAACGAATCACTCGGAATGTGGCTATTCTCTCGGTATGCATGATTTATAAGATTAAATGTAGTGGAACCAAATTCACGCATATAAGTAGAAAGATGGAAATTTATAGTAACCGGATCTCATCTTTGGATTACGGATATAGAAAATGGGAACATTGCCTCTAATTAGTATCTTTGATCTCTTTTATTATCTTTTTGTGTTTTTGCTCTTCATCCGGTACAATTTCGCAATTTTTGACTCGGTTAGGACTTTTTCGGGCTAAGGGTGTATTGGGTAAAATGAGAATGATACGGGAAATCTCGAATTGGAAAGTTTTCTTATGATGTTCGTTAGTGCATTTTCGGGCTTTTGCTCAATTTTTTTCTTTTTCTATTTTTTTTCTATTTTTCACTCTTTTATTTTCTTGCTATTTTTGTTGAGCATAGCTATTTTTTTTCTTGCCCCTTTTTTCTGCACTTTTCAGACTTAATTTATGGGATTGTCCCCTTTTCACAATTTCGGACTAGTTGGGGTTTTTTGAGTTGTCAAACGAAAGGGAAAAATTTATTTGGCTCAATTTGGGTTACAAAAGGGATAATTTTTCGCTACTTTTTCTGGCCAATATTTTTGGGTGACAAACGAATGCCTACTTCATTGTCCAAAATACTAATTACGTTATCATATGCGTTTCGAGATGAATTAAGTTTAGAGATCTATTTTGGCACATTTTTCAAAGCAATATCACAAACATTTTTCATAACCGATCAAAATGAAAGGATTTAGATCCTCGACGACTTTTAGACGCTGAAAAGAACTTTGAGTTAACAATTAACTCGGATTGATTTATAAATTTCACTGAGATGAAAGGCTCAAATCTCACCGGGGTTGTTAATCTCCACATTTATTCGTTAAGTAGCCTACGTTCACTCAATTTTCATCTTTGGTCAATTTAGGCTTTGTGTATTTTGAATTTTACAACTTGAGACTTTAAACCGACTTTTAATGATATTTTCGAACAATTTGAATTCCAGTTTTTATTTATTTTGAACAAAAAAATATTTTGGGGTTTTTTCAAAAAAAATTAATTTTTTTGGAAATTTCAGGGCATTTTTGAAAATTTGTAAAGTTTTAGAAAGACGCACTTGTCACCCCCTAACTTAGACTTTTGCATTGTCCTCACGCAAAAGGACTAAAATCTAACTCAGAGCGAATTAATAGTGCGAGAAAATAAAATAAACAAATTATTAAAATGCAACAAGGCACTATATGTCACCAACACAAGACTCAAAAATACAAAAATCACCCCATACGCGTCGGGGGTGCGACGACCTATCTCTCGCTCCTACCAACTCAACCGATCCCACTCATGGGATCTGATGCTCTCCTCATTTCTCCCATCCTAGGATTATAAACCAATAATCAGAATAAGTTGGGACCTCACCCACAGATAAAGGAAAGGCCGGGAGGCTCGTCGTGACTAATCGGAAAGGGATCCTCATGATGTTGACTCAAAGCATGGCATATGTGCCCTGACTCGGAGGGAAAACCTAGGTTTCTTTCAATTTTTAGGATGCATGGGTCGGGCTCTAAGTCGGACGAAACACAGCTTTTTTCATTAATCGGTTCCGGGACCTCAAGTGGTATGGGTGGATGATCACAACGAAGGAATTCATTAATTTTTTCTTTCCATTCACTTTCGTCTAAATGACTACAAGAGTCCAATAGGGATTGGACTTCAATAGTAAGGCTTTCATCCACCTGCCCAAACTCTTTTTCAAAATCTTCCATGCTCACGTCCCCTAGCTCTCTCTATCGAGTAGTGCCTATGTCCTCCCTTACTTTCTTGATCTCTAACTCCACTATTTTTCTCTCTTCTAACCCCTCTATCCCTCTCTCAATCGTGGTCACTATACACATCTCCCCCGATTTTCTCTCATCGTCACAACTACCGCTATTAGTTGATGAAATAAGGCACACCCCTAACGGCTCTCTCTTGTGGGTCTTCCCATGCTTGTGTGCTGCTCCTAAAAGATCCGTCTCCCACGGTTCTCTTTCGTCACCCTCGTTCTTGATATTATTAAAAATATTTGTATTGAGGGTCATGTTCCCAAATTTTAATTGCATCCGCCCATTCTGAGTATTGATAAGTGCATTAGCCGTAGCTAAGAATGAGCGACCAAGGATAATGGGAACATGATTGCTTGGGAGAATGGAGGGTTCCTCGTCCCAAATGACAAAGTCCACTGGGAAGTATAAAGTGTCTATTTGGACAATCACATCCTCAACGATTCCCCGAGGCATCTTCACAGAGCGATCCGTGAACTGGAGAGTCATATTTGTGGGCTTGAGGGCTCCCAAATCGAGTTTCTTGTAAATGGAATAGGGTAGAATGTTAGCACTCGCTCCTAAATCTATTAGCGCCCTTTCGATTCGGTTCTTCCCTATGATGCATGAAATGGTGGGTGCACCTGGATCTTTATACTTTAATGGAAGGTCACTCGATAAAACTGAACTGAAATTCTGGGCCAAAAATACATTCTTATTTACCTTTAGCTTGCGTTTCACCGTGAGTAAGTCCTTAATGAACTTAGCGTACGCGGGAATTTTCTGTATGGTCTCGAGAAAAGGTAAATTAATCTTTACCTTCTTGAGAAAATCCAACACATCATCCCGAAAAGTCTCTTTGGAGTGCGGGACAAACCATTGAGGGTATGGGGAAGCGGTAGGGGGTTTCACCATGACCTTGGGTCCGCTAGTGTTTTTTTTCATCACTCTCAATCGAAGGGTCATCTTTGACCTCTTTCGTGCCAGGTGAAACTTCCTTATTTTTAGGTACATCTTATGGGGAAGGTGACAAATCAACTACTCTCCCACTACCTAGAGTGGTAATTGCGCTACATTGCTCCGGATGGTCATGGGGTGTGGAGCTAACACTAGTTTGACCTTGGGGAGGTCTTTGACCCTGGTCAGGAAACTTGCCCTTCTCTTGGATACTTAACGAGGATTGAATTTTTGAAATAGTCGCAATCATGTCACTGATCAGGCGATCATATCTAGCATTGGCTGCATTCTGGTTATTGATAAATTGGTTTATCCTATCCTCGAGATTTCTCCGCAGTGGAGTGATATATGGCCCTGGAGGTGGTGGTGCTTGCACATGTCCTTGCATGTGTGGTGCTTGTTAGAAGTACAATGGTGGAGGATGGGCAACATGTGAATTAGGATTCATTGCTACATTTTTGTTGCCCATAGTTAAAACAAGTATGGTTTTTCCACTAAGGGTTGTAAGAATTCCCGTGGGGTGCACCGAAATCACCCTTGAATCCTCCTATACCACTCACTTGATCTTAAAGCATAGCTTTGTAGGCGGGTATCGTCGGGAATTCCTTTGTTGAATGTCCCGCCTCATAAATAGAACATACCCTTTCAATGGGGTTTGGTATGGATCCAGTTGGTCCTCTTCCATATACCTCACGTAGGTCTCGCAGTCCTTTCTCAAGTACTTCTAGTCGACTATTCATCATAGAATTCTTTTCTACGTGAAATAGGCCGGATGTCAATGGAGTGGTGGTCACTTGACGATTTTGATTTTTATTTTGAGCATTAGAGTCAGATATATCCCAAGATTGGGTAGTCTCAGCGACATACCTCAGGTGAAGCTCAGCATCGTGGGCGTCTAAATCGACAAACGGACCACTACCCATGGTTTCAACGAGTTGCTTGGAATTAATGTTCAACCCATTATGGAAAAAAGAAATGATTTTTCGTTTATCAAATCCATGGTGGGGGCATGAAGTAACTAACTCATTGAAACGCTCATAGCATCGATCGAACGACTCATTTTCTAATTGTCGAAAAGTTTGAATTTGAGCCTTGATGGAGTTCGTTCGATGTTGAGGAAAGAATTTCTTGAGAAATTTAGATTGCAACTCATTCCAGGATGCAATCGAGCTTGGAGGTAAAGACCATAGCCAGGTCTTAGCTTTATCTTTTAGCGAGAATGGGAAGAGTTTGAGGCGGATTACCTCTTGTGTGTAAGTTTGATCATTAAGGGTTTCACACACATCCTCAAACTCCCTGATGTGGAGATATGGCTTTTCAGAATCCGTACCATGGTAGTGGTGGAGCATGTGGATCATCCCATTTTTAAAATGAAATTTCCCTGCATTATACGGGAGTATAATGCATCTCGGAGTGACAGTGCACTCGGGATATAAGATTTCTCTCAAAGGTCGGTATGGGGCTTCTTTCCCACCGGAGGCTGCACTACCATGTTGTGACATGTCTCTTTCTCTTAACAAATCGGTGTCCTCACTTGGTATGCTCGGGGCGTGCTCTGAAGTGTGTCCTAAGAGGGAAAATGGAGTGTTATTTTCGATTGAATGTGACGTTGTGTGAGGTGGAACCTAGAATTGTGGATCGTTAGGAGTGTGAGGGCTATCAGGGTTGTATTCACCTATCGGGTTTTTGTGAATGCAGATTAGAGTATTATGGGGAGTTGGAGTGAGTTCAATATTTTGCATTAACGAGCTTATGAGAGATGATGATGAATATTTTTGTGATTTTTTTTTCAACATTTTATATGTTTTTGGATTTTTGGAAATTTTTGGTCAAAGTTTGAGATTGACTTAATCTAATACTAAGTCTACCTAATTCCCCGGTAACTGCGCCAAAAACTTGACGCGACTAAGAATGTGTCTCAGAAGTTCGTACTCTCTAGGCTCAAGTGCAAGCCTTTCGCTCAAGTAATATCCGATCAGTCGGGTATCGATCGTTAGGGACATAGGACATTAGAATTGTAACAACGTTGAATAGACGAAGAAATCCTAACTCTAACTCTAAAAAGAAACGAAAAGATGATTTGTTTTAAGATTTGGCTATAACTAAATGAAAATTTGAAATTATGAAAGAAATGCAACTATTCTAAATTACCTAAAATACTAATGATGATTAAACTAAAACTTGAACTATATGATGAGGAAAATAGGACGGGAATACAATCGATCAATCCTAGTGTATTGCCGGTATAAAACTAATCATAAATTTAAGTGATTAATTTGACCCAGAATTTAGTACTCCCAAGCATTACGTATATGAGGTTCAAGCCCGCACCATACTTAATAAGAGGACGAGTAAATCGGTATTGCGATAGTTACATTCGAATTGCATTATGAAGCATCCCGATTACCCTGAAGCAAACGAGATCCAAAGATATAATTCTACACAATACGATCATAATAAATCATTAAATTTAGAGGATTAATTTTATACACATGAAACTATCACATCAGGTTTAGTTCATGCATCCTAACCTTAGAAATCTAGCATAACATGGTGAAATTAATGAAAACTACATTATCTACGTTGCATGAACTCATAATTGCTTGGAAAGAGAGATGAAATATGATAAATAATAATAAAAGTGCTGGAAATAAAAGTTACCAAGATTGAAGAACAAGAACATGCAAGAAGAAATCAAAGGTTGAAGAAAAACTTGAAAACCTCTTGAATTAAAGGTGAAAAATATGTAAATTCTTCTCCTAGATGTTCCCACTTGTTATGGAGCTTTTACATGAATGAAATCTTTATAAAAAGAGTCCTAATGACTAAGTATATAGGCTAAAGGTCGTTTAGAAGAGTTCCCAAAACATAAAACTCTTTTGGCCAAAAGATAAGCACAAAATAAAATTCCCGTATCTGGTAATTTATCACACTTATAAAGCGCTAATTTTGTAACGGATCTTGAGCGTGACTAATGACCGGATCAGTTCTTTTAATTTTCATCAACTTCAATCTGTCTTCAGTCTGGGGTTCATTGGAACTTGGTATTTCGGATCGGTCTGATTTTTCTTTGACTTTTTCTTCCATCTTTGACTGCTCATAACTTTCACACTGGGACTCCGATCGAGGTGCCGTTTTTTCCAGTGTTCTTGTAATTGAAATATCTTCAACTCTCTAGTTGGCCCCACCTCCGGAATAAGGCTGTAAAATTATGAAAATGCCCTTTAACTCCCCGTTTCTTGATTTTCTTTCTCTATTTTGAGTTCTCTTTGGCACTAACTTGTATGAAATACCTGTAAAACACATAAGAGATAAAAAAAATATGAAATACTTGCCAAAAAGGGTTAGTACCATAAATATGAGACAAATCCAAGCTATTTAGACCGCACGGAATCATAAAAATACTGAAATTAAAGGGATAATTGTGAAGAATTTATGCCTAATCAGTAAACCTTTTCTAAAGCATACTTTTATAGCTAGAGGAAAAATAAACATCAAGGATAATTTGGACCATAAAATACTATCCTAGATTCCTTGAAAGGGGATAGAATAGGCTTATCTTATTGCAGTTATTTTGTCATGGATATATATGGTAATATGATATGCACAAAGTCTTGGGAGAGTAATGTCCCACATCTCGTGGAGTTTTGGTTCAAAGAATTTTAGCATGGCAATGTACCAATATTGCGGCACACATCAGAAAGTTATCAGACATGACATGACATAACATCAAATACTAGTATACATAATTCATATAAAGATGCCATAGAATGTAAAAGAAAAGACGTGAAAGACAAAAATTCATTCTATTAATCGCAAAGAAATCATTACACATGAAGTCAAAGATTACAAAAAAGAAAGTAAAAAAAAAAATGAAATACGCGACATTTTCTCAAGCGGTTGTGTCCTCTCCATCTTAGTTATCTCCTTTAAGAGTAGTCTTAGTCTTTTCATCATCAGGTCGTGACCAACTCCCTTTAGCGTCTCTCCTCAGCCTCACACTCAGTGTTCTCAGGGTTATTGAATCGTTTGTTGAAGATAACATCATTGGCATTAAGAAAATTATTGGAAACCCTCAACCTCATCTCTTTATATCCGCAGATATATGCTTTGTTTTATCCCAGCTAATAATCTGTGGCGGTTCTAAATTTGGCCATGGCCTTCTTTTCAACTAGGTATTCATCATTGGACTTTTAAGAGTCGTGGCTTGTTCCTATTCAACATTCTTCGTAGGCTCAACATGGATATTGTCTATGAAGGAAAGATGGACTTAGAGATCTACAATATTTTGAGAATTCTCTATGGCCGTCATCTCAGTGTTGGAGATTTTTTTCTTAGAAATTCTGAGGGGTTTCATGATCTTATTCAATTTTTTCTCAGCAAAATACTTGACCTTCTCTATAACTTCCAAACTAGTCGTTTACTCTTACTTGCCAATCTCAAAGGATGCGACATGTGACTTCTTACCTGCTCAAAAGAAGTCTTATGGTTGTCTTTAACCTTAGCCTTATTGGCACCCTTCACAACCTGTAACTGTTGGAGGACCTTTTCATAATTATTCCTCTGACTGATGGAGGCTTCAATAACCCAAAGAAAAGAAATTCAAGAAACATGGGCAGAAATACAAATGAAAGTTGAATATAAAAGGTCAAAAACGAAAGAAATTTACTTAAAAAAAAATTGAGTTGGTGATTCTCCAGGTCCTCAGCATTAAATTCCTCCATACGTTCAATCTCTGGAGTGTGGATAATCTCCTTCATTTTGGAGACTGCGGTTCTCTCTGCGCCCTAGGAGAGTTTGGGTTCAGAGGCCTAAGTTGTGGCCTACGTTGCGGCACCCCGTGAACGACCACTCTACTTATAAGAGTGATTGGGGTGGGGGTCAAACAAGGAGATTTGACGTGAACTACATGTCAATGGCTAAGAAGAAATACCAAACCTTTATTTTCAAGAGAGAATAAAATGGTTTCTTATATTTTAAAATGGAGAAGTTCCCTCAAATGAAGATTGCACGAGTATTTAAAGGGAGGAGAAGCTTAGGCTCCAAGCTAATGCAGTGTTACTCCATCAACGCAAATGAAGCTTTCTCTCTCCAAAAAGAATAATCTAAAAAAAATGAGGCACCTTTATTTCCGCATCATTCCCCTGATATTATTATTATTATTATTATTGTTGTTGTTGTTGTTGTTGTTGTTGTTGTTGTTGTTGTTGTTGTTGTTGTTGTTGTTGTTGTTGTTGTTGTTGTTGTTGTTGTTGTTGTTGTTGTTGTTAATAGCAGCAGCAGCAACAGTAGCAACAACAACAATAGGAGGAGGAGGAGGAGGAGGAGGAGGAGAAGAAGTAGCAGAAGGAGGAGGAGGAGGAGGAGTAGTAGTAGCAGTAGTAGTAGTATTGTTATTATTATTGTTACCATTTCAAAAATAAAGGGGCATTCGGCCCGATTATGTCCATACTTTGTCATTCATGTGTAAAATAAAAGACAAACACAACATATACTAAAATAAACCCTCAAAAGGGAGATATCCTTATTTTTATACATCTATGTATGAAACGAGAATCCTCATACAAAACACAAATGCATATAGGATTCCTTGTGTTTCTCATAAAGGAACATACTACCTATATGTGTAGTGTCCAAATATCATAAAACTGCAAACAATTTTTTTTTTTAGGAGTTTACAAAAAATACCACCTAAAATACCAACCAAAAAACATCATCACCACCATAATATCCGGCATAAGACCTATTTCCACAATGACCACCAGTACAACTCCCATCCACAGCTCCTGAACTTGGCATCCTAGCCCTAACACCCAATGCGAACACTCCGTCCAGGTAAAGACAAACCAACCGAACCTAAGACCAAGAACATTGATAGCCAAAGATAATATGTGTTAGCATATATGTGTTAGCATCCTTGACAACCTCCACGGTCAATTGGCATAAAGACAAATGGGCTGATGTTGATGATTCATCATCTCCCACTACTGGGAAGCATCAACCAGTGCTTGCTGAAAGTTTACAAAAAACATAAAATCAATCAAAACTTAAAAAGAAGGCATTCGAATAAAGGGACTACGAAAAAACTCACTTCATTTGCAAAGAGGGTGGGATCCAAAGACGATGCCAACATGCCATCAGTCGATTGGTAGAAGGACTTTCAGAGAAATCGATCCTAGCCAACATATGGTACCCTATCTAAAACCAAAGGCCCTCATTCTTATGCTAAAAAGCATAAGGACCCTCCTAGTTTTCTATAAATAGAGGCCTTCACCTCTCATATCAAGCACTTCAAAAATCATCGAGAGCCTAAAAACTCGACATTTGGTTTTCTAACTTTCTTCTCCCCTGAGTATCCGACATAACCGATATTTTTATGAAAGTCTCAAGGAAGCTGATACTTCAAATAGGTTTATTTCCCCTAAAAATAAAAGCTCGTACTTTCGCGAAGTGTCCCCAAAAGAGTCAAACATAGGCATAAATTCCATAAAACCAAACACTTATAGCCAAAGCTCTACCCAACTGAGGACATAAAAAATGCAAAACTCAACACTTCTAGAGGAAGCTTTATCCGACTGAAAAACACCAGAAAAGGGGACACTCCCCCAATAAAAAAGTCAACTTTTGCTGCAAGGGTAAAGAAGCTTTGCCTAAAATTCGGGGAAATACCATACGTATATGTAATGTAATAAATTGTACATATATGTTTACATTTTATAACCTGCCCCCTATTTAGGGGTTCGAGTATGCAGTTTATAACATTTATATTTCAAAGCCCTGGTTTTTAATCTAGCAACAATGTTAATTAACTTGACATACTCTTGTGTTAAAATAATTCTAATCAAATGCCGCAACGAAAATTACGAAACATGAAAACATACTTTTCAA
This sequence comes from Sambucus nigra, assembly GCA_949130495.1. Classification (NCBI taxonomy): domain Eukaryota; kingdom Viridiplantae; phylum Streptophyta; class Magnoliopsida; order Dipsacales; family Adoxaceae; genus Sambucus; species Sambucus nigra. Next base: position 641,709,174 of record OX422208.1, on the reverse strand, counting down.
AATTATTCTGAGGATGAGCCGAGTTAGTTTGAAACCTTGCATCGAGCCAATGCCTAAAATCCGACTACTCTTACCACTTCTCCAAACGAATAAAGCCTGTCCATGCGACGACACTCGAATATGTGTTTTCATATATAAATACTCGTCAAATGCCGGCCTTTGATTATATATTATTTTAACATATAAATATATCAATCCAATACAACGGAAATGTTATATTAAGGAATATGCTCCCTAAATACCGTGATGTTATATATTGTATACCTGGTATCCCATCGCCTGCACCTATAAATATGCCTCGTTTATTGGAACTGCATTATCCTTGATCCCAACTCTCCTTGGGTACTTAGGCGTTATACCGAACCAGATTTGTGAAGCCCAACCCTCATAATACATCTATTAGTGTACTATTCCTTAGGGATGCCTCCATCCCAAATACAATCCCCCTAAATATAATCCAAACACCCCTATATATTCCCAAACTCCATTATTATAATTATATTGGATTTGATCCCAAGTCTCCTTGGGTACGTAGGCGCTATAGCAAAACATACTCATGAATCCCAAGCCTCATAATATGTGTAAGAACCGGGAATTTCTGCAAACCCTAACCTACCTACGACCTTGATTTAAACCCTCATAAGGTGTGTAAAAAAAAAATTCTTCTAAAGACGAAAGAAACAATGCTTAAAAACCCACAACTTTGTCAAATTAATTTAGACCCCCTGAAGTTTAAAGGAAATTACAAAAGAGCCCATGAAATTGTGACACCCCGCCTAATTAATCCTGGGTGATCAGTCCTAAATCAAGTTAGAAAAGGTTTCTCAGTTGGTCCATTCTTAGCATCACTGTCGTCTTTTTAATTACTAACCACCTAAGTGAGAAAAGTAGACTGGTGCCAATTTTTATCTTTCAATTAATTAAATAAAACTCATGCGGAACATAAAATAATACACAATCACAGTTGATTAAAATAACCATCCACAAATAAAACACCTAACCGAATAAACCATCGGTCCAAATATCCAATACAAGTAAATATCAAAAAAACATCTCAACAAGTCTAATACTGATAAATGAACTGTGAGCGACAAGCTCAGATAACTACTAGAGAGTCTCTACACGAATGAAAGAAGGAGGCGTCTATCAAAACCCCGCAACATCCACATGTGCTGCAGCAAAGGATACCTGGAATAGAGTCAAGCTTGGCGCCCTTGTGGTTGGACACCTAAAAGATTTTTAAAAGAATTTTATAGCAAGGGTTAGTACCCAAAAACATTTGAAAACATTTAACAAATGATTAACTTGCAGTAATAAATAAATATGCATGCTCTTCATATTTTAGTTAGTGCCGCACTCTCTTGAGGACTTCCTCACCCCTCCTTTAATGTGCACTACTAACGCTTCAATTTAATTTACTAGGTCCTACGCTCCTGACCCAATGCTTATTTTAACCCTTGAATTTTACCTACTCTAACCGAGTATGCCTTAATTCATGATTTTTAAGTTATTACAAACGTCAAACTTAATTAAATCATTACTCCTTTTAATTTCATATAATATTCACACCTATTAAGCACATAATACATTTTCCACTATGTATTAATTATCCCATATATAATTATTTACCTAATTATATATTTAATCATATTACAGTATTCACAAACATACTGAAATAACATTTAATACAAACTTTCTACCGAGTAAAAATACTCACAAAATATAAATTTTCCCAAGTGCTATCCCACTAGGTGTATTCACGTAACCTAGTTATCCAAGTTAGATTCGCTCACTAACTTAGTTTAACATACGAATTGGAGGCGATCATATTCCTTCCCTGAAAGTGAGATGCCCCTCACCCATATAATGGACGCTATGACCTGGAATTATACTCGCCCTACTCCTCAAGCTAGGGGATTCATCCATTGCGCGCAACCTCCCCCTATAGCACTTAGGGTACATACTAATAATATTCAATCACTGATATTAATGCACTCACACTATATATATATACTACCACACTCCTTATATATATATATAAAACCTCCCGGCTACACTATGTACAAAACCCATAATATATATATGGTTCAACTCTAATTATTAATTAATTCGCACATTAATGAATTAAGTCACCTTTGGTGTCGCCCCCACCATAAAATTGAACTTACTCTCGAAGTCCGAATTACCCTCATCCGAGTCTAACTTCTCGACTTCCGAATTATTTAGCCTTTACCTAAATAAGATTGATCACTCGGTATTCCTCAACCGTTATTCTCGGACTTGTTCACTACATCTATATTTAATTCTTCCGAACACCTTCCCAAAAATTCAACCTTAGTGTGTCACACCTAATTTCTCCAAAACCCAACAATTTTAAATTATGATGTCACACTAAGTCGTCTCCAAATTCTAATTAATTTTATTCACCATTAATTAGATTTAAAACCCATGTATAAATTTCTCACCAAATTAATTCATGGAAAAAGATTAAATTAAATTTTCTTTATATAAAATAAACTGGGCGAACTGTCAAAATCTGCCGACCTTCGATCGATCGACCCCAGACCTTCAATCGATCGATCGAGCAGGTCTTCGTCTTCTTCGCGAAGACAGATTCAGCCATGGACGATTTTTCCCAAACCCTAGTTTTCTCTACCAGCAACCTTAAGCCCTCTTAACATCAATACATGTTAGAAACCTTATTAGGGACCTCCAGAATGTCCACCAACATCATTAATTCGTCCATTAACTACAATATCTGAATTTGGGGGAAATATCCATCTTTAATTCCTTACCTATTTACATCCCAAATCCCTTCACCAAATTCATTTCTAATTATCCAGATATCATCCTACCAGATATGTATCAATTTATAATATCATATTTCTACAAGAATCCTCATTCAAATTCGTAAATCAGATTATTATTTTTCAAAACCTCATGTTTATGCCATGAACACCCAAAACGAATTTTGATCAAACACATCACATGAATATGAATTTCAAAACAGATTCAATACTATTGCAAGTTATCCGCTGGCCTTAGGTTTCGTAGTGTCTGATTCGGAGATTAATTTCCAAGGTTGAAGACGATCCTTGTTGGCTCTCTAGTGATCCCAAAGCTGCCCTGAACTACTATTAGGGTTCCTTAATACACTTAGCCTTTTCTAAAACTCTATCAGCCGTTTTATTATTCCTCCCAATTCGTTAATTTACCTAATCCCATTTTTTGCATAATGGGCCAAGCCCAAGTGACCCAAATGCCCCCGTGTGGGCCCGACCATGTCTAAAAATGCCCCGTGACTCGTTTACTACCCCCGAGTACATTTTTCCGACTATCTCGGCCCATCCGGACTCAACCGTACACTCAGAATTGGCATCAGAATTAATTTATAAAAATATTTATGCCCTCACCCCTTTAGTCTATACCGACTCCTGGTTGAGATAAGTGCATACCCTGTCATTAATACTCGAAATGACTTAAATAAATAATTACTATTCACTTAGTAAATAACTTCCCGTAAATATTAAGCATTTACTTCTCGATTAATATTTAAATAAAATTTCCCTAATTAATTCAATTAAATTACGACTCACAAGTAATTTTCAATTCCCGAATTAATTAAATATTTAATGCATGAAAAATGCAGGGTGTTACATACTCCCCCCCTTACAAAGGAATTTTATCCCCGAAATTAGGTCATACTTGTGATGAAAAGCTCTGGATAATGCTCCCGCATATCCTCCTCCCGCTCCCAGGTAGACTCATCAATGTTATGATAACCCCACTGTACTCTAACTAGTGGAACAACCTTGGATCGTAATTTTCGCTCGCTACAGTCTAGGATAGCCACCGACCTCTCCTCATATGAGATGTCTAGCTGTAAATCAATTTCTTCGAGTGGAATGTGCCAGAAGACCCTCTCACTCCGGCGATATTTCTTCAGCGATGCTACATGGAACACGTCGTGTATCCGCTGAAGATGCTCCGGTAATCCCAGCATGTAGGCTACAAGCCCCACCCTCTCGATAATAGGGAAAGGTCCCACATACCTCGGTGCTAGCTTACCCTTCTTGCCGAACCTCATCACCCCTTTCATGGGGGACACCCTGACCAATACCTGATCCCCAACCTCTAACTCCACGTGTCTCCGTGAAGCATCAGCATAACTTTTTTGCCTATCCTGAGCTATCCGAATCCTCCCTCGGATCAGCTCTATCTTGGAAGATGTCTCCTGAATAATCTCCGGCCCCAACAGTTTATTGTCCCCCACCTCTAACCAACAAGCGGGTGAACGACAAGGTCTCCCGTATAATGCCTCGAATGGTGCCATGCCGATCGTCAATTGGTAAGAGTTATTATACGCAAACTCTACCAGAGGAAGATATTTCTCCCAACCTCCCCCAAAGTCTAGTATACACATTCTGAGCATATCTTCCAACATCTGATTGGCTCTCTCGGTCTGCCCATCAGTCTGTGGGTGATAGGTTGTACTCAAACATAACTCCGTGCCCATGGCCTCCTGAAAACTCTCCCAAAAATGGGCCACAAAGATCTTGTCCCTATCTGACACAATATTAATCGGTAGCCCATATAGTTTAACAATCTCCGTTATGAATAGCTGTGCATAACGCATCGTCTCAAAGTCTGTGCGAACCAGTAGGAAGTGGGCCACTTTGGTCAACCAATCCACAATAACCCAATGGAATCGTGACCCTTCTGTGATGTCGGTAACCGTGTAATGAAGTCCATAGAGATTCTCTCCCACTTCCACACAGGAATTTCAAGTGGCTGTAGCATCTCTGATGGTCTCTGATGGTCAACTTTCACAAGCTGACACGTGGCACATTTCGAAACAAATTCTGCTATGTCCCGTTTCATCCCTGCCCACCAATACTGCCTCCTCATATCTTGATACATCTTATCCCCACCGGGATGTACCGCGAATCTCGACCCATGAGACTCTGTCATAACAGCGTGCCTCAATTCCGCATCCTCTGGCACAATCAACCTTCCATTATGGCGTAAGCCTCCCTCCGAGCTGATCGAGTAGCCCTCTGCTCCCTCAGCTAGCAACTGGCTCACCCTATCCCGACTGGTCTGATCCTCTGCATGAGCCCTCACAACCCGCATAATGATCTCGGGTGTGATGGATAATGCTGACATGCAAGCCCTGGTTACATCATCCTCGTATCGAAGTTCTCTCCACTTCGCTTTCCATACTTCTGATCTTTCCCCAGTCGGTCTCCGACTCAATGCATCTGCCACCACATTAGCCTTACCAGGATGATATTGAATATCAAACTGATAGTCTTTCATGAATTATAGCCATCTCCTCTGTCTTATATTCAAATCCTTCTGAGTGAAGAGATACTAAAGTGATTTGTGATCCGTGAATAGCGTGAACTGCTCCCCTAGGAGATAATGTCTCCATATCCTCAAAGAAAAAACGACTGCTGCTAACTCCAGGTCGTGAGTGGGGTAATTCCTCTCGTGGGGATTTAGCTTCCTGGATGCATAAGCTATATCCCTTTCCTCCTGCTGAAGCACACCCCCAAGTCCCTGTAAGGATGCGTCAGTGTAAACCCGATACTCTAATCCTCCTTTCGGCAATGCAAGCACGGGTGCAGATGTCAACTTTTACTTTAACTCGTCGAAGGCTAATTGACAGTGATCATTCCAAGTGAAAGCTACCCCTTTCTGGGTAAGATTCGTCAAAGGTCCCACAATCTTTGAGAATCCTTTGATGAACCGCCTGTAATAACCGGCCAACCCGTAAAAATTGTGCACTTCTGTCGGTGTTGTGGGCTGTCCCCACTCCCTCACCGCCGATACTTTACTTGGATCCACCGCAATACCCCGGTCTAACACCACGTGGCCAAGGAACTAGACCTCCCATAGCCAAAATCCACACTTATCAAATTTGGCATAGAATTGGTGATCCCGTAATGTCTGTAACACTATATGCAGGTGCTCTGCGTGCTCCTCCTCGGTACGCGAGTAGATCATGATGTCATCAATGAACACGATAATGAACTGATCGAGAAACTCCCTGAATACTCTGTTCATGAGTTCTATGAACACTGCTGGTGCATTGGTGAGTCCGAATGGCATCACCCTGAACTCGTAAGACCCATACCGCGATAGGAAAGCGGTCTTCGGAACATCTTCCTCTCGGATACGTAGTTGATGATATCCTGACCTTAAGTCGACCTTAGAGAAATAAGCTGCCCCTCTCAACTGGTCAAATAGGTCGTCAATCCTAGGCAACGGATACTTATTCCGTATCGTGGCCTTATTCAACTCTCTATAGTCCACGCATAACCGTAGTGAGCCATATCGCTTTTTCACAAATAACACCGGTGCACCCCACGGAGATGTACTCCGTCATATGAAACCGTGACCCAGAAGCTACTGAATCTTCTCCCTCAGCTCACGCATCTCTGAAGGGGCCATACGGTATGGGGCCCGAGCAATTGGCCTCGTCCCCGGTGCTAAATCGATCACAAATTCGATTTCCCTGCTAGGTGGGAACCCTGGTATCTCCTGAAACACATCCTCAAAGTCTCTCACCACTGGGATTGAATCCAATGGAATAGCCACCTCCTGTGAGGTTTCCTCCTCAATGTAATACAAGTGTGTGCGTGACCCTCCCTCGGGTAGTGGCATTGCTATTAAGAATATCTCCTGCCCTGGAATGGAGAACACGATAGTCCTCTCGTAGCAATCCACCGTTGCCCGATAACCTGCCAACCAATCCATACCGAAGATGACATCGTACCCCTCCATATCTAACACTAGTAGGTCCGCTGATAAAATAAGTCTCCCGATCAAAATGTCCACACCCTGACAAATCGAGTGAATCATATCCCCGCTGCCAACTGGTGACTCTACACACATCCTAAGACCTCCCGCGGTCTCTAGTAGTCCGGCCCGTTTAGTAAAATTTAATTTAATGAATGAATGTGATGATCCCGTATCAAAGAGAATACTACCCTCATAACCATGAATGAGAAACATACCCTCAAATGCTGGCGGTGCTTGCTGCGCCGGGGGATTAGGAACATCCCGGACGTTATACACACGTTCCTAGTGCATCTGCCCCTGCTGAGGTGGGGCGGCTGGGGCTGGTGCTGCTGGTGGTAATTGCCCCCGTTGCCCCTGTTGGGCCTCCTGCTATTGACCTTTGCCCCTCTGTGGGCATTCCCTCTTGAAATGTCCTGGTTGGCCACACACAAAATAGCGTCTCTGACCATCCCCCTGTCGTTGGCCCTTTTGGCTCTGACGCGGCTGGCCCTGGCCCTGCTGGCCTCCCCCATTGTTCCTTTGGCCCTGAGGAACCTGCTGCTACTGATTTGGGCCCGGCTGCCCCTGCCTGAATCCCTGTCCTCCCTGTCGGAAACCACCAGGCTTAAACTTCTTAGCCTGATTCCCTTGCCGACTACCCGCCTGTTGCTGAGCACCACTTGTGTCACTACTAGTAACAGCCTTGCCCTGTTGGCTCGGCTCCCCTGTTCGCTTGCTCCCCTTCGCATGGAAGCGATGGTCCTGGCAGTGTACAAGTGCGGCATTAACGACATCTGTATACGTTACTAACGCCGTATTCCCAATCAAGTGTTGCCTGATTTGCCAGGCTAAACCGTCCATAAACCTTGATTTCTTCCGCTCCTCATCGCTCACCTCATTTGGCACAAAGTTTGCCAAACGGGTGAACTCTTCCTCGTAGTCTGCCACTGATCAGTCACCCTGAACTAAATCACTGAATTTCTTCCTCATCTCAGTCTCTACTGCTGGGGGAAAGTATTTGCGATCGAACCGCACCCAAAACTCTGCTATCGGCATCAAGTCTCGCTCCCCGGCGGTGGTAACTGACTCCCACCACTGTAAGGCTGCCCCTGATAGACGAAAGGTAGCAAGCATCTGCTTCTGTACCTCGGTACACTCTAGCATGCGCAGATGGCGCTTAATGTTCTTCTTCCAGTCACAATCCTCTATCACATCTGTACTACCCCGGAACTCAGGTGGGTGACCCTTCTGAAAGGTCTCCCTAACTCAATGCCAAGATGGTGGTCCCACTGGACCCTGAACTGCTGGTGCCACTGGAGGCGGTGCCTGGGGCTGTGGAAAGTGAGCTACCATAGCTCTCATTGCTGTTTTGACCGCCTGGGCCACTATCACTGCCACCTGAGTAGTGGAATCTGTGACACCCCGCCTAATTAATCCCGGGTGATCAGTCCTAAATCAAGTTAGAAAAGGTTTCTCAGTTGGTGCATTCTTAGCATCACTGTTGTCTTTTTAATTACTAACCACCTAAGTGAGAAAAGTAGACTGGTGCCAATTTTTATCTTTCAATTAATTAAATAAAACTCATGCGGAACATAAAATAATACACAATCACAGTTGATTAAAATAACCATCCACAAATAAAACACCTAACCGAATAAACCATCGGTCCAAATATCCAATACAAGTAAATATCAGAAAAACATCTCAACAAGTCTAATACTGATAAATGAACTATGAGCGACAAGCTCGGATAACTACTAGAGAGTCTCTACACGAATGAAAGAAGGAGGCATCTATCAAAACCCCGTAACATCCACATGTGCTGCAGCAAAGGATACCTGGAATAGAGTCAAGCTTGGCGCCCTTGTGGTTGGACACCAAAAAGGTTTTTAAAAGAATTTTATAGCAAGGGTTAGTACCCAAAAACATTTGAAAACATTTAACAAATGATTAACTTGCAGTAATAAATAAATATGCATGCTCTTCATATTTTAGTTAGTGCCGCACTCTCTTGAGGACTTCCTCACCCCTCCTTTAATGTGCACTACTAACGCTTCAATTTAATTTACTAGGTCCTACGCTCCTGACCCAATGCTTATTTTAACCCTTGAATTTTACCTACTCTAACCGAGTATGCCTTAATTCATGATTTTTAAGTTATTACAAACGTCAAACTTAATTAAATCATTACTCCTTTTAATTTCATATAATATTCACACCTGTTATGCACATAATACATTTTCCAGTATTAATTATCCCATATAAAATCATTTACCTAATTATATATTTAATCATATTACAATATTCACAAACATACTGAAATAACATTTAATACAAACTTTCGACCGAGTAAAAATACTCACAAAATATAAATTTTCCCAAGTGCTATCCCACTAGGTGTATTCACGTAACCTAGTTATCCAAGTTAGATTCGCTCACTAACTTAGTTTAACATACGAGTTGGAGGCGGTCATATTCCTTCCCTGAAAGTGAGATGCCCCTCACCCATATAATGGACGCTATGACCTGGAATTATAATCGCCCTACTCCTCAAGCTAGGGGATTCATCCACTGCGTGCAACCTCCCCCTATAGCACTTAGGGTACATACTAATAATATTCAATCACTGATATTAATGCACTCACACTATATATATACTACAACACTCCGTATATATATATATATATATATATATATATATATATATATATATATATATATATAAAACGTCCCGGCTAAACCATGTACAAAACCCATAACATAATCCCATTTGATTTATTTAGAGTTTATGGTCCAACTCTAATTATTAATTAATTCGCACATTAATTAATTAAGTCACCTTTGGTGTCGCCCCCACAATAAAATTGAACTTACTCTCGAAGTCCGAATTACCCTCACCCGAGTCTAACTTCTCGACTTCCGAATTATTTAGCCTTTACCTAAATAAGATTGATCACTCGGTATTCCTCAACCGTTATTCCCGGACTTGTTCACTACATCTATATTTAATTCTTCCGAACACCTTCCCAAAAATTCAACCTTAGTGTGTCACACCTAATTTCTCCAAAACCCAACAATTTTAAATTATGATGTCACACTAAGTCGTCTCCAAATTCTAATTAATTTTATTCACCATTAATTAGATTTAAAACCCATGTATAAATTTCTCACCAAATTAATTCATGGAAAAAGATTAAATTAAATTTTATTTATATAAACTAAACTGGGCGAACTGTCAAAATCTTCCGACCTTCGATCGATCGACCCCAGACCTTCGATCGATCGATCGAGCATGTCTTCGTCTTCTTCACGAAGACAGATTCATCCATGGATGATTTTTCCCAAACCCTAGTTTTCTCTACCAGCCACCTTAAGCCCTCTTAACATCAATACATGTTAGAAACCTTATTAGGGACCTCCAGAATGTCCACCAACATCATTAATTCATCCATTAACTACAATATCTGAATTTGGGGGAAATATCCATCTTTAATTCCTTACCCATTTACATCCCAAATCCCTTCACCAAATTCGTTTCTAATTATCCAGATATCATCCTACCAGATATGTATCAATTTATAATATCAGATTTCTACAAGAATCCTCATTCAAATTCGTAAATCAGATTATTATTTTTCAAAACCTCATGTTTATGCCATGAACACCCAAAACGAATTTTGATCAAACACATCACATAAATATGAATTTCAAAACAGATTCAATACTATTGCAAGTTATCCACTTGCCTTAGGTTTCGTAGTGTCTGATTCGGAGATGAATTTCCAAGGTTGAAGACGATCCTTGTTGGCTCTCGAGTGATACCAAAGCTGCCCTTAACTGCTATTAGGGTTCCTTAATACACTTAGACTTTTCTAAAACTCTATCAACCGTTTTATTATTCCTCCCAATTCATTAATTTACCTAATCCCATTTTTTGCCTAATGGGCCAAGCCCAAGTGACCCAAATGCCCCCGTGTGGGCCCGACTATGTCTAAAAACGCCCCGTGACCCGTTTACTATCCCCGGGTACACTTTTCCGACTATCTCAGCCATCCGGACTCAACCGTACACTCAGAATTGGCATCCAAATTAATTTATAAAAATATTTGTCCACTCACCCCTTTAGTCTATATCGACTCACGGTTGAGATAAGTGCATACCCTGTCATTAATACTAGAAATGACTTAAATAAATAATTACTATTCACTTAGTAAATAACTTCCCGTAAATATTAACCATTTACTCCTCGATTAATATTTAAATAAAATTTCCCTAATTAATTCAATTAAATTACGACTCACAAGTAATTTTCAATTCCCGAATTAATTAAATATTTAATGCATGAAAAATGCGGGGTGTTACAGAAATGTTAAGTAAGATAACTTGCGATATATTTAGCCCCTAAACCCTAACCATTAATCAAATTAATCCTTTAGACATCAATTAACATAAAAGTTTAGTTTTAACCCCAAAAACTTTCTAAAATTACCAAAAGACCCCTATACTTTGCAAAAAAAAGTGTATTTTAGGGATATAAAAGCAAATATACGAAGAATAAAGGACTAAATTCAAAACCTTCGCAAATTATACTTCAACCCCTGTCCACATGCTACCCCACATCAGCATAAGAAGTTCAAAACCACATGAAAACCCCCATGAACCCATGTTCACCCCATTTACTCATAACAAAAACCTCACCTAAACTAGTTCAATCCACCTCTCTTTAACTCCAATCAAATCCTCTCATGAAGTAATATAAATACCCCTCGACCCAAGAAGTAAAAACTCACCCCATAGTTAAGTTTCAAATCTCCAAATTTCTTTCAATTCAAGTTTTTGATCATTTTATGCTTCATTTTCAGTTCTAGTAGTTTTATGTATAGTTAATATAGATAGAACACTCATAATATGCAAGCATTTACGTGTAGAATGTCCTAGGACAGTAAAAACTAGTAGGAACACCATTAAAGCTTGAGCTTTAATGGTGAAACTTGATATATTGCCTTAAACTTTGATTTGAAGCCATGTATACCTTCATTATAACCTAAGGATCTCGATTGTAATGGCTAAATGCCACGAATTTTCATGTAGAGCTCAAATCAATCAAAAGTGTTTTTTGAACTCAAAACCTAAAAATTCAAAATTCTCCATGTACAATCCATTTTAATTCTTAAAATCAAAACCAAACTACTCCCATAATTGAAGAAACCAAGCCCAATTACTAAGAGACCTTGCTATACTCTAGAAATCCATGAAGATCATGTCAAATTTTCATAAAGAAACACAGTTTTAGAACTTGAGTTATATTGAATGTCAATCTATAACACTTATATATTTGGATTCCTCATGAAAATTAGGTTAAGTTTGTGAAGGAATCATCTCAAATGGCATAGAAAATAAGGGGAAAACCTCAGTCAAAAACTGAAACCCTAAAAAGTCAAAATTAAGAGGTTGAAGATGAAGACTTTCTTCAGAAACCTCGATCACACGTGTGAGGCTGCGTGGCCAATTAGGAAATTCTGATTTTTTTTCTCAAAATTTTTATTAAAATTTTCTAATCAAAATTGTATAAGATAAGACCACATTTGGATATTCCTAGCTCAAGTTATGCAAAAACAAGCTTTTTACCTAAAGAAACTTTTCCAAAACTACAAACTAACCCCTATCAACTTTTCCAACTTATGAGCTTGATACCTAAACTTTGCCCATACATACATCAAACTATTTTAAGATAAAAACTCTCTTACAACAAAGTACAATAATGAGCTTAAGTTCAATATTTTAAAGCCCCACAATAATTAAAAATAAGCCCCGAAAATTTAAAAAAAAGACAGTTTTAATACAAAACTGGCTGATTAAACCCCAAATACTTATATACCACATTGGATAATAGAAGATCAAGCCACAGTTCTTCCAAATGTCCCAGTGTGATACCAAGCCAACTAAATACCAAGCAAGTAGATTTTTCCTACCTTTTCAGTATTATACTTTGGGTATTTGAAATACTGTTATTGATATCACTATGTGATAGCCCCATTTACTCTTAGTATATACAGGTTATATATTTCAGTATTTGAATTTATCACTAGTATTTAAACTTAAGGATCAATTTTGACCCTTCTCATTTAATAAATGATATCATACACCGTATTGATTCAGTTCACCCTATAACTTTGTGCCATTTTTACTATAAGCATCAGTATTAACTAGGAAGTAGACTGATAAGTTATCCCATGATACTTTGTACTTCTCCTACTAGTCTCAGATGATTAAGAGCCATGATTATTGCTATATACATATGAGTGTCACTTTAATTGTGTGCATATAATGTTAATTTTTCCCAAAAGTTTTGGGTTGACTGATTATTTTTATAAGTTAACTGATGTCTTAACTACTTTTAAAACCTTTAGTGAACTAGTAAGAATGCGATGATTAGTTCAAAACTATTTGACTTTATTTACATTATCCTAACTGAAATACTAATGAACTGTATTTCTTAAACGGACTAATAACTATAAAATTGTAAGTTCCAACATTTTGATGTTTTTATAACCTGATAAAAATGGAATTATCAACTTATTATTGTCAACGTTTTAAACACTGATTCTACACACACTCCAAATCTCATTTATATTTATATCATTATTATAGAACTGGTAAAATATGCTTAGCATATTTGTGCTAATTCCTTCCTTCTCCAGATTCGCCAGGAGACAGAAAATAGTATATCTTACCTATTAGAGACATAAATTGGTCACCTATTTGCGTTTGTGACCGTATGGGAGAAGATTAAACCATATGGGAGCAAAGAGCGGAGCTTTTCAATTTTCTATATTTTCATGTGTACTAAAAATGTGTAACTCACCCTTGCGGTGGTTCAACCCTATGTAAACATATTAATAATGAATAAAGTTATGTTATTCTGTCTTAGCTTTAATTCATTGCTTTATGTGTACTTCTTGTTCATTCATACCAAAAGGCAGGGAGTGATAAGTTGGTGTCAAAGCATGTTTTAAATCTAAAACATATCGTCGGGTTAGAATTCTATGCAGGAAATAAATAAGATATTAGTTATTTGATATTTTTGTAACTTCTTTTATTACAATTATTATATGGTAAACCCATTTTACAGTATGAATGCATGGGATACATTCTTGTTTAATATAGATCTCGAGTAAGATAACAGATGGGAAATACGTGTAAGAGAAGAGGCTTTGGCTTGGTTAAGAGAAATGATTCATGGAGTTGAAGAAGACTGGGTAGGGTCAAGTAATTACATTAAAAGGATGGTGCTAACCAACAAAGTGTTGGGTGAGATGCAGGTAATGTGAAAAGTGGATGATTTTGCCAATGATCCAGTCATACTTTAAGAAGCTATAAATTTGGCACTTGTAGATGAACTGCTAGCTCCATCAATGTACCCTGAAGCGACAACTAATGGTGAAATACATGGAGGATATTCTTCCATCACCACAGGTGAATCGACTAACGACGCGGACCAATGAGATTATCTATTCAACCCAGAGTCTACATCTAGTGACGAAGTAGTCGTTCCTACTTAAAATAATCTAACCTTAAAAGTTATTTTAAATGCTGTAGAATATAACTTTAGCAGCACTGATATGGGTTATAATGTATAATAATATTGTAACATATAACTTTATGTGAAATATAGTAGGCTTGTTACTTCAGTTTTGTTTTTAACTTTTGTTATTTAAACTATTCTATTTTAGGATGGTTTGTACTTGAACCCCTCTGCTGGAACTCAACCCGAACAGCCTCGGAATGAAGGAATCAGACGGTGTCTCTAGGAACTTACTACATTAGCCCGACAGTAATAGATTACTCATTCTACTCCTCGGGATGTTTTCAAAGAAATTAGTAGAATGAATGCTCTTAAGGAATTTCTAAAACAACGACCCCCATCTTTTCTTGCAAAGCCAGGTGATAATAAAGCTGAGAAATGGATGCGCCAAATTATGAAAATTCTTAATGGAGTAGGTATAGATAATAATCTTCGAATAACGTTAGCCACTTATATGTTTGAAGCTGAAGCCGATTTCTAGTGGCAAGCAATGTCGCGCAATCAAAATGTTGCTAATTTTAACAATTTGAGGAGACTTTTTTCAAAAAGTATTTTCCCGAGACTGAGAGAGACCAACAAAACGTTGATTTCTTAAAATTGCAACAAGATAACCTCTCAGTACCCCAATACGAGGCTAAGTTTACCGAACTATCTCGCTATGCCCTAAAATATGTGGATACTGAGATAAATAAATGTAAGAAGTTTGAAAGAGGATGATATTCGAGAATTAATAATCCAATCGCTCCATTAGAAATTCATGACAACTCTCAGTCAATTGACGTTGCGGCCATTGTGGAACTCAATTATTCTACCATATCCGATATTCACCCCCAACTATCAGAAATAACCATGTCATCAGAACTCCATCTCATTCTAGACCTCATCTATATGCGAACTCGAGTGGAAAATCTTATTCCCAGATCCATTATAACACAACCCATTCTGAAATCTGTTGTCACGAATGTCGTGAAGTAGGACATATTCGGCCCAATGTCTTAAGATAAAGTCAGCTCCAATCCGTTGCCAACCAAATAAACCCTCACAAAATCCAAAATTCCATTATGTTCCAAATCACTCTAAGCCAAATCAGAGAGTTAAGCCAATTCCGATTCGTGGGAGGAATTATGCTATACGAACTATGCAAAAGGCGCATGACGTGATAAGAGGTATGATTATCTTTAAACATGTTCGTACACATATTTTATTTGATACGGAATATACGCATTCCTTTATTAGTCTTAGACTAGATAAATTAATACAATTATCTCCCACATCTTTAACTAGTCCAATGGATATTTAATTACCAATAGGTGAAATCAATACACTAACACAAGGTTATAGAAGTTATAAAATTCAGCTTGATCTAGAAACTATCTTTTTAACTTGATAATCCTAGATGTTTGCAGTGTTGATATTATTATAAGAATGGATGTATTATCTAAACATCACGCTTATATCAATTATCAAGCTAAGAAAATTCATTTTTAAAATGGAAATAATTATTTTTTTATGTTTCAAGGATCAGGTCCATCAGAACCTTCAAATTTCAAAATCTATTGGAATAATTTGAAGATGATTTTCCCAAGGATTTACCAGGATTACTCCGTCTCAGAGAAATTGAGTTTATTATCAATATTTATCCTAATACACTTCCTATTTCGATACCTCCATATCGAATAGGTCCTTTAGAACTTCGAGAACTTCATACCCAATTAGATGATCTTTAGACAATGCATAGATTATCGTAAACTGAATTCCGTAACTATTAAGAATAATTATCCTTTATTCCGAATAGGAGATATGTTTGATCAACTTAGGGAGAAAGGGTCTTTTCTAAAATATACTTATGATCAGGTTATCATCATTTATGCGTTAGAGAAGAAGACATTCCGAAAACTACTTTTTAAACTCGTTACGGATAATTTGAATTTATTGTAATGTCATTTGGTTTAACCAATGCCCCAGCAGCTCCACTTATCACACACACCTCCACTTAGGTGTCACTAACACACACCTCCACTTATCACACTTGTATATATCCATGCTCACTCACACTTGTCACACAACACTTGTAGTTGATCCATGCTCAGGTTCACTGTCACACACACTTGTAGATATTCACACATATCCATGCTTACTGTAATCTTCATGTTCCATGTTAGATTTAGGTTTTTATACTTATACATTCTCCCTTGTTTATTATAATGCTCATCATGCCAACTAAAGATACTTTCTCCATAATATGGTAATCAATAATCATGCATTTTGCACACTACATCACCAAAGAGCATAGCTATTGACCAAATTTTATCCCGTAACTAGGGGTCACTCCGTGATGGGCGTTGGTCCGGTAAGTCATCTAAGCGATACGAATATCACCTTCCATTGGCCAAGTACCTTCGATGTATATCGAACGGTCCCCCTTCTTCGTACCACTTGACCAAAGTCATGACGAGAGGTATATCACAGGGAATTCGTTCACATACGTCGAGTATATCGATTTTTCTCTCACACGTACTGTCCCCGTGAGATATATAGTGAGGTAATTCATGTACACTCTGGTAAATCAAATGGCTTGTCCATGCGTACCGATTACCCTCAAAAGTAAGACGTATATCGTGGAAGTCATGCCAAAAGGGGAAACCCTTCGAATTAACCCAACAGTTTCATACCCTAATATAGGCATCAAACCTAGGGCACTCCTATTTAGTTTGTCGGTTTCTACCCGAAACTCTTTCGAAATAACGGGTTGGAATTCCACCCAAATTTTCGTGTAATTTTGTCTTTCTAAAATGGGACCCTATCCACGATCCTGGCAACAAGATCAACCTTGTTTTTACATATTTTTCAAACCCAATTTTCCCAGGATCAGGTCCCGTTCAGCATTTCTTTTTGCATTTAGGTAAACCTAATACAAGTGAGAACATAAAAAACATAATTGTTGATACAAAAAATTATCCCGCTACATAGACCATTCATGTATGAATACGTGTTATCCATCTGTGCACTAATCCAAGTCACCAAAGGTGAGTCACCGACCAACTAAAGGAATGTTGACCAACAGGTTGAAGAAGCCCAACCAATACCAGGAAGACTGACCAACAATGACAGTAAATCGCTAATAGTTGTATACATTATCAACATTGTATAGATGTAAATGCCTATGTTATAAAGGCATTCCATCCTTTAATATTTTAACTCTGGTACACCCTCAAGGGGCTATAAATACATTGTAAACCCTACAACCAAGGGACATGAAAAACAAAACAAGAGGAAACTGAATAATCCCAAAGCAATACACAACAGTGGACGTAGGCTTTTATTTTAGCCGAACCACTTTAAAAATTCTTTGTCTCTTTTATTCATTTTTATCTGTGATCAATTAATTAGGTCCATCTATTTTTTGCATCAACAGATTAGTGTCGTATGTGTGAATGTATTTCTAATCATTCTCATCCATTCAAACGCCTAAATGGCTGATATTCCTGAATTAAGTCTCTAGAATAATGGCATTCCGCCTATTCCTTCTACCCCACCAGAAGTAAATGAATTGACTGGAATTCTGGTCAGTCTTGTAAGAGGCCAAAAGGCTATGCATGACACTATCAGGCAACTCGTGAAAACTCTTCAAGAAGGAGCACCTGCTCTGTCTGCCCATAGAAATATGCCACCACCATCATCAATAGGTGACATACGAAGTCAGTCAAGAACTACAAGGGATACATCGTATTGTCTAAGGTCAAATTCACTATCCAGGGCGTCAGAATCTTTCAATACATAGTCCTACTCTATAGAAAGGCTAAGCCTTAAAAAGGATAAGTCATGCTTCTCCCTTTGATCGTCTGGGACCCAGGAGGAATAGGGCAATGTCAAAAAATACTCGATGACCATCTGATCGAAGGGAAGGCTCTGTCGAGTCTATATTAGACGCCCGATGAACTGCTCAGGCCGAGTAATAATCCCAATGGGAGAGTTCAGCGAATAACAAAATAGCAATGCATAGGTATGATACTGGTAACAACGCTTGGAAAGGTTCTATCCAAAGATTGTAAGACATGCAATGAGAGATGGATAAGGCCAAAAACCCACTACAAAGAAACTTTATAAAATGATCTCCCTGCGTACAAGCAATTTTGGATTTCCCCATTCCAGCAAATTTCAAAGCTCCAGAGGCTACACCCAAATATGATGGGAAAGCTGATACAGTCCTCCATATATAAAATACCAAGTTACTACTGATATTTATACAGTTGCCGATAAAATGAGATGTAGAGCATTCTTTGGAACAATTACTGAATCTTCCCAAATCTGGTACAACAGCCTTCCTCGGGGATAGATTTCTAACTTCAATCAGTTGGCCGAGATATTTATTAGAAACTTTTATTTTAGGGCCAAGCCTGTAAAAAGGGTGGCACATTTGCGTAGTGTACGAAAGAAGGAAGGAGAGAGCATTGAGGACTACATCACTTGTTTCAATAATGAGAAGTTAGAGGTCGTGGATTATGAGGAGAAAACTGCTATAACAACCCTTATGAGTATATTTCTCCCTGAGAAGCTCTATTATACACTTACTAAAGATCCCCCAAAGACCATGGCAGAATTGATGGCGGCCAAAGTAGCCAAAATCATGAATACCGAGGAAGCGATGGCAGCCAAGAGGAGCCCAGGAGTAAAAGTTATAGGCAAAAATGATAAGAAAGATCACAAAGATTCCAAGGAGAACAAGATTAAGAAGTATCACAACTACACTCCACTCACTATGGACATTCATCATGTCCTAGAGCAGATCAAACACAACAAATATGTGCATTGGCCTAATAAGTTGAGGAGTTCCCCTACAAAGAGGGATAAAACTGAGTATTGTGATGTCCATAGAGACCAGGGTCACACGATGAATCATTGCATTGCCCTTAAAAATGATATTAAAATTCTCATCTGAAGAGGAAAATTGAATCAGTTTATTAATCGGCAGACCAATAAAGGAGCTCAGCACAGATCAAATTCTCCTTACAGACCTAGAGAGGAGAAGAAGAGGTCTCATGAAGATGACCAGGATGATGATCCCGACTTACCCAAAAAGCCACGACAACCGGAACGTGAGGTATTCATACTTAGTTTTGGTTATTTTGATTACCAAATGTCTACAGGTGGAGATGCATGGGGAGGAGATCATACTACAGAGCGAAAAGCTTATCTCAATGAGGCTCAAGCTTGTTCGTACATACACAGGATTAATCTTGTCGAGGAAGACAAACCAATGAAGGTTAATAAAGATAAGATGGTAATAGGATTTTTTTTAAATGATCTATCAGGAGTAATGTACCACGATGACGATCCTTTGGTAATTAAGATCAGCAAGGAAGATATCATTATCTCTAGAGTGTTAGTAGATACTGGCAGATCGCCAGATATCATGTTATATCCTTGTTTCAGCAGCTTAAGCTTTAAGCTTAGCCAGTTAGAGCCCTATCATCAACCACTAATAGATTTTGTAGGTGACAAAGTCTTTCCTTTAGGAACCATTAAGGTGGAAGTAATGATTGGTACATGACCAGCCAGCGGAACAGAAAAAATTCATTTCTTTGTAATGGATAAAAACATCCATTGAGCTTACAATATAATTATAAGAAGAGTTGGGCTAAAGAAGTATTAGGAAATTCCTTATACTTTTCATAAATTCTTGAAATTCCCAATCAACTTTGGCATAGGAGTTGTGAAGGGCGATCGGAAAGTATCTCAGGAATGCTAATGCTCATCCGCCGAGCAGGAAGATCTGGAGGAAATAAAGAGGAAAACAACCACTTACCAAGTGGATACCTCTTAACTTGATGAAGAATATAAAGTTGAAACCTTATACCCAAGGGAGGAAACAAAGCTGGTAAAGGGCCAGATTGTAGAGGCAACATAAAGCATTATGTTAGATGATGACAAACTAGAGCACGCTACTCAAATTATAACAACGCTGGATTATGTTCTTAAACAGGAGCTAGTGAGCTTCCTTAGAAAAATAAAACATTTTTTTGCTTGGAGTCACGAAGATATGCCAGGGATTGATCCTATATTACTTTTCCATGAACTCAATGTTAATAAAGAAATCATGCCAGTAAAGTAAAGGCGAAGAGTGTTCGGCCCCGAGAAGAACCAAGCCATACAGGAGGAAGTTGAAAAAATTCAGAAAGAATCCTTCATCGATAAGGTGAAATATCCATATTGATTGGCCAATGTAGTTCGGGTCAATAAGAAAAATAACAAGTGGAGGATGTGCGTAGATTTCACAGATCTTAATAAAGCATGCCCAAAGGATCACTTTCCTTTTCCCCGAATAGATCATCTTATGGACGCTACCTCAGGACATGAGTTACTCAGCTTTATGGATGATTATTGTGGTCATAATCATATCAAAATGAAGCCTGAAGACAGGGAGAGCACTTATTTCTTTAGTCCCTGAGGAACTTACTGTTATAATGTTATGCCTTTTGGTTTGAAAAATGCAGGTGCTACATATTAAAGGCTGGTGAACAAGATCTTTGAGGAGAAAATAGGCAAAAACATAAAAGTATACATGGATGATATGCTTACAAAGAGAAAAAAAAGCGTCTGACCATATTACCGACCTCAGCCAGACTTTTGATTAACTTGAGAAGAACCAGATGAGATTAAACCTGACCAAATGCGTCTTTAGATTACATGAAGGAATGTTCCTTAGGTATATAGTAAATCAATATGGAATTGAAGCAAACCCAGAAAAGATTAAGGCGTTACTTGAGATACAGTCCCTGACTTGCAAGAAAGATATGCAAAGGCTAACCGGGCGAGTAGCAGCTCTGAACGAGTTTATGTCCCGAGCGACAGATAGCTGCCTACCATTTTTCAAAATACTCAGAAAGTGTTTTGAATGGAACAAAGAATGTGAGAAAGCTTTTCTGGGGTTGAAGAAGTATTTGGGGTCACCTTCACTACGTTCCCGACCAATTATGAGGGAAAATTGTAGCTGTACGTAGTTGCATCTGAATCAGCCGTGAGCTCTGCTTTGATCCGAGAGGAGAATGGAGTTCAAAAGCATATTTACTACGCTAGTAAAGATTTTCAAGGAGCAGAAGTCAGGTACCATCACATAGAATAGTTGACACTGGCATTGATTGAAGCGTCTAGGTGCATGAAGCGCTATTTTCAAGCCCATATGATAATAGTGTACACCGATATGCCACTAAGGCAGGCTTTGCACAAGCTAGAGAAGTCTGGAAGATTAATGTATTAGGAAGGGGAATTGGGGGAGTATGACATTATCTTTGAACCAAGGTCTTCTCCAAAAGGCTAAGCCGTAGCAGATTTCATAGCTGAATTAACTTACCCCGAGGTTCCCATGCAACAAAATCAGCAGGCCGAGCAAGGATCAGGAGAAAATAAAGTGAAAGAGGTTGTTGAGAGTCAAGATCCCGAAGAACTTTTATAAGAAGAGGCCATTTCCGACCAACCATATTTCTCTTTTCGAACACTAGAGATGTAAAAAAAGCATGAGGAAACAAGGAGAAAAACATTCCGCTATGGTATTTTGACAAACTAATCATTTGAAAACAATATCCCATTATGGAACTTGTAAGTTGATGGGTTATCTTGTGCAATAGGAAGTGGATCAAGTATAATACCGAGCAATACGAAGACTCAAATAACAAAGCAGAATATAAAGCTCTCATTGTGGGCTTAAGTCTATCCAAATCACTAAATGTCGAGCAAGTTGTGGCACATAGTGATTCTTAATTGGTAGTAAATAAAATCTTGACCTTGTATGGAGGTAAAGGCGAACTGACAGCCAGATACTTATTTAAAGTAATGGAGGTCATAGCAAAATTACCAGTTCTTCTGATGAATAGCATTCTAAGAGTGGAAAATGCCTGGGTAGATGCTCTTGCTCGGCTAGCTTCAGCTACCAGAGTTGAACTCTGAAGAACTATTGCTATTGAGATTTTAGCCAATAGGAGTATAGATGAGGATTTGATGATCAATTTTATCGCTGTAGACATAGGGCCATTTTGGATGGGTTCCACCAGAGCATATATCGAAGAAGGAACTTTGCTAGAAAACATAGTTAAAGCCAAAAAGATGAAGTATAAAGCTGCTAGATATATGCTGGATAAAGGATTTTTATATAGGAGAGGATTGACAGTCAATTTGCAGCGTTGCATTCATCCATCAGAGGTTCCAGACCTAATTCAATAAGTACATGAAGGATCTTGTGGAGCTCACATAACAGGAAGAGCAGTTCTGCAATGAATAAGTGTGCAAGGATACTGCTGGCCAATTATGCGAGCGGATTATGCAGCTTTTGCTAAAAGGTGTCACAAGTGCCAAAGGTATTCCATTATTCGCAAGACTCCACAGGCTGCTCTCACCCCCAATCACTTCACCTTGGCCATTTTCCATGTGGGGTATAGACTTGGTCGTGCCATTATCGACCACCCGAGGAAGATTTAAGTACTTGGTTGTTGCAGTGGACTACTTTACAAAGTGGGTGGAGGCAGAGCCATTAATAGACATGCCTTTTGAGAAGTTTTGCAAGTTCATTTGGAAGAACATCATTTGCAGATATGGAATGCCTTATTCTTTCATCACCGACCATGGAACACAGTTTGACAACGCTTATTATTCTCAGTCCAATATTCAAAAATTTCATTCTGCTCCAGGTCACCCTCGGAGTAATGGGTAAACTGAGGTTACAAATAGAACACTCTTAAATGGGTTGAAGGAAAGGCTTAATAATGCAAAGGGAAACTAGATCAACGAGCTACACTTTTTTTTGTTGGCGTACTGAACAATCCCGAGGACTACAATTGGAGAATCCCCATACATGTTAGCATTTCGGACTGAAGCAGTCATACCTGCAGAGTTGGGTCTTCCATCCCATTGAGTTTTAAATTTTAACTCTCCTGTGAGTGATTTGATGCGAAGATTGGATTTGTATATGTTGGAAGAAGTGTGAGAAGACGCTTCTCTGAGTAATGATTCTTACCAGCAGCACACAACTTAATTTTATAATAAAAGGATGAAGCCGACCAACTTAAAGGAAGGATATTATGTGCTAAAGAAGTTTCTCTAGAAAAATAATGAACTTGAAGCTAATTGGCATGGTCCCTATCGTATTTCAGCAGTCATCCGACTTGGAACTTATAGAATTGAGACTTTGGAGGGGGAAGAATTTAAGAATCCGTGGCATGCTGAGCATCTTAGAAAATATTACCATTAATATAGTCAATTGTACTCAGTTAAATATCAACTTTTAGTATAAATAAAATGATCTTTCCTCCAATTTCTATTTTTACAAAAAAAATTGGGAGTACTAGTGCTATGCACTACCTACCTACCTATATACTTGATCTTGAATAGGTTTAAAAATTGCAGAAAAACTTCAAAATGTTGCTCGGCACAAGAGTATTCTCCAAAATCAAAACTTAATCGAAAGCATACCAAATAGGTTATTATGACCTCAAGATGGTCAACAAGTATAAGGATAAAAACAAGATCTTTATCCTACTGGGAAAAGTGCAGGAAGAACGTTGGGAAGATTCCTCAACAGGAATGTAGTCATATATTCCACATACGCCTGGTCACACCACTGGTAACTAATACAGAACACCTAAGCACTTACGTGTGTTAGTAAAACCTTTGGAGACACATGGGTAACTAGCTCTAAATTTGGATTCTAATCTAAATATTCTAGTAGAACCTATGTATTCATTGGTAATTGATACTAAATTTAGATTTTAATATAAGTGTGTCAATAGAAATAATGAAATAGAAGAAACCATTCACAAATTCTCATCAACAAGATAAATTAATCAAATGCTTTTTCATTCATTTGAATAATGATTACATAATTATGTTTATAAAAGAAATACAGGATATTATTCTAAAGGGCGTTTCCCCTCAGCTTTGGAAACTGGATCCATATCAGCTGGAGGATCATCTAAAGTATAAGGAGAATTGATGAAATTAAAGTCTTAAAGAATTCTCCTATTTCTACTGCTTGGTCGATATACCAAATGAGGAGGTCGAATGATTTCCAGCTCATCGTCCAACCCATAGTCTCCCAGATATTTAAAAATCAGGGCCTGGGGAATTTTGGTGGAAGGAATCCAGTTAACCTCCAATATAAAGGGAGGATATTCAAGGTCTAACAACCCAGGATCATACCATTTCTAGAAAGGACTATTTTGTTCTACCTTCAGTACTGTCAGACAATTAGTCTAACCCCATTTGTAGCCTTCAATCTGGGCCTGCTTAAACCTAGCATCAAAATGCCCCAAAGATTCATTATACCCTTCCATCGAGATCTCTCTAGGTTTTTTGTGAAACTGGAAGGTCAGCCTCTTAACTTTATAATGCAATTTCTTTAGTACTCCATCCTTAGCTTGTGAATCAGAAGACTGAGTGGCAAGTTGCTCGTATTGAGTTTAAAGCTTCTAGGACATTTTCGTAAGGGCTTGATTATTGTTCTTCAGCTGGGTATCTTGATTAGTAAGAGTTTGTTGAGTCCTAGCCTCATTTTTGGTACCTCGACCAGGTCTAATTCTTGCTCGGGAAGAATATCCAGACTTAGTCTTTTTCAGTGCTTCTAATTATTCCATTAACCTGGCATTTTCAGCATGCAAGAAAGAATTACCTTCGTCAATAGTAGCAATAGTGGTAAAATAAGACTTCATGGCATTTAAATCATCTCTTATATTATTAATCTCCTCCTCCAACAGTTTGGCAATGGTTGTGGCTTCCTCCGCTTCATGGTTGAGCAAAAATTCTTGTCTTCGAAGGAGAGAAGTAAATTTTTCCAAATTTTATTCAAAGCCCCAACCTTCACTCAAGGCCTTGTACTTCTTCTCATAGTCAGCATGTAAAAGATCATTGGCCTCCTTATGGTCCTCCTACAACTCTTCAATCATTTCATAGTAGGCAACATTATTGGCCACTGCTCGATCAAAAAGGCATTTCAGATGAAGATAGGCATCCTTGGCTTTCTCAGATGCACCTTCCCCGAGCAATTTCAAAAGATATTACTCTGTCAAGATAGATGACCATCTTTAAAAAGTTCGTTGCATCTTTTGAGTAGCTCGGAGTCAGTAGAAGATAATTGTTCCAATTTATCCATGAACTATTAAGAGCAAGAAGAATATCCAATCAACAAACAGTGTGAAAAGTATGGAGAAAAGGCAGGTAAAAGAAGAATAAGAAGGTTTCTTTTCATTGATAAATTATTAACTACAAATACATCAGCAAAAAGAAAAGAAAATTTATAAGTATAAAAGAAATAAAAATTGCTCAAACAGATCTACACCTTCTTCATGTCTGGCGTAGGCTCAGCAGAAGTAGAGGCAGGAATAGGCAGAGATGGATAGCTGATAGTTGGAGGAGCAGAAGTGCCGATAGTTTAGTGTTGGTTGGTATAATTTATCGTCATCGGTGATTCACTTAAACCCCCATTATCCTCAATCTCCTCATCCATGTTAGAAGGAGCTCCTAGGTCATGTCTGAGGAAGAGTTTAGAATCTTAAGGGGTGTGGACCTCCACCAAAGCTATCGACTAACCATCCTTAAATCATTTCTTTTTTGCAAATTCAATTTGCAAAGAATCAGCCCCGATGGCTTTGTCCCAGCCCTTGTTGAAGCCAGCCTCCCTGGCCTTAGCTCTTTTCACTTTCTCAACAATAAACTGAGCCTTATCAGCGTCTAAATCCTTCTGCGACTTGTTAATCTTAGCTCTTTCAGCTTCCAAGTCTTTTTGTAGATCAGTAACTTGGCCCCGAGCAGCCACTGCATCTTCTTCTACAACTTTTATTTTCTCCTCCCAATTTTTATGCTCATTGGACAATGCATGTTAGGAATCAAGCAATGACTTCTTAACCTCATCAAAAGCTTCTTCAACCTCATGAGAAGAAGAATGCAAATCATCATACTTCTCCAACATGTTGTTGAAGTCAATAAGAAACTGCAAAAAGAAAACAAGGCGAGTTAATATAAAAAATATCAAACAAATAAAGAACAAAGGAAAAGAAAATTACCAGAGCTAGGCTTTGAGCAACCCTTTTAGAACTCTTTGGTTGGGGCAGTGTAGTTGTAGCACCCCTATGGTCTGGCAATATCCAGACTTTATTAATTGTGTAGCCAAACCAGGGCCAAGAGCCACTGGTGAGCCAAAAACAGATAAATCAACCAACTCTTGGTGGTCGGTGTTAGTTGAAGACCCTTCTTCCAGCCTAGAAGTAAATCCTTTTTTCAGCCTCTTAAGGTGGCTTTCATCATCTTTCTCAGCTGGGAGCTTCTTTCCAACATCCCCCTTATTAGATGGGGGCTTCTTGCCAATATCCTCCTTATTAGATAAGGGCTTCTTCTAATAATCCTCCTTAATTTTGGCTCTATCACCAGCTTATTTGGAGGAGCCAGTAGCAGCTATGTCACCCAATATATTGGGAAACTTCCTCTTCCCCATGGTAGCAGCAAGAGGTAAGTCTGAATCTAAAGAAGAAGAAACAAGAGTAGATTCACCACTGCCAGATGCAGTAGCAGAGGATGTGGAGATGGGGTCTTAGTCAAGGTTGATTAAAGGAGAGGGAGCAGCTATAATTAGGCAAGAAACAAAGGAGGTGATGGTGTTCTTATACTACAATAAGTATGAGGCTGATCTAGTATGCTCTTACCCAACTTTGTGATGAATGCCCCAGATAAACTAAAACTCTAGGTTGATATCACTCTCCTTGGGACACTTTCTCTTTCGATCAACTGCAATCAAAATTAACAAAGTATACATCAGTATTAGCATTTAGTAGAATATGTAAAGAAAGGCAAATAAACAAATGCAACCTATATCATTACCACTTGGTGGGCACCTAGGCCCCTGTTACTCTGCATTCCCAGTCAAAGGAGCATGTTGCCAATTTTTAACAATTACTCCATGCTCGAAGTAATCTCTACTGGAGTCAGGAAGGTTAACTGCTAATGTTTTGTTCACAACCCTAGTTTTCAAATAGAAAGTGGTATAAATGGTTACCCACTTATAGGAAAACATAATTTTTGGGATCCCTAGATGAGTCCCATGGGGTTGGTTTAATCTATATACTCCATTAACTACTCTCCAAGTATTTGGGGATACCCTAGCTAACAATGTTAAAATATTGGCAAAACTCAAGACAAAATGGGTTTGGGGGAAAGGTAAACCCACATTCATCAATAAAAATGGAGGGAAACCAATGACCCTCAGCTGATGAAAAAAGATTAGTGGGAAAACAGGTATGTTCTAGTTCTACCCATGAAGGGATATTCCATTAATTTCTCAATTCATCAAGAGAAGTAACAGGATAAACCATGATGATGAAGAAAAGGAGAAAAGAAAAGATTCTTACATAATTTAAGGATTCAGCAAGAACTAAAGAACAGAGAACGATCGCACAAGAGAGAGAGAGAGAGCTTGAAGCCACAAGGGCGAAAAAACCCAGAAAGTTTGAGGTAAGAGACAATCGTGATTTTTCTCACCTTTATAAGTTGCCTCAAAAATTGGAAATGTAATGATTAAAAGGAAACGCCGATTGAACTGTTAGCGGCTAAAGATAAAAAAGACATATTTACCCAAAAATGATTCGCTAAAGTTGTGGATAATTACAAAAATACCATCCACATTATGTGTCGATAGTTAAAATTCATTAAAATTACAAGTATTGGAAGTCGGTAACCAACCAAGCCTCAAAATTTTTGCCCGATCAACTTTAAGAGCCCAATGTTCCATACTCTTGTAAAAACCTCAAGCATGAAATATTGGGGGCTTTTGTTGATACCAAAAATTATCCTGCTACGTGAACCATTCATGTATGAACACGTGTTATCCATCTGGGCATTAATACAAGTCAGCAAGGGCGAGTCACCGACCAACTGAAGGAATGTTGACCAATAGGTTAAAGAAGCCCGACCAACACCAGGAAGACTGACCAACAATGATAATAAATCGCTAATAGTTGTATACATTATTAACATTGTACATATGTAAATGCCTATATTATAAAGGCATTCCATCCTTTAATATTTCAACTCTGGTACACCCTCAAGTTTCTATAAATATATTATAGACCCTACATACAAGGGACATGAAAAGCGAAACAAGAGGCAATTAAATAAGCCTAAAGCAATACACAACAGTGGATGTAGGCTTTTCTTTTAGTCGAACCACTTTAAAAAAAATTATCTCTTTTATTCATTTTTATCTGTGATCAATTAATTAGGCCAGTCCAGTTTTTTGCATCAACAATAACAATAATCATGCAGAGAACCTTCTCTTATTTTTCCTCATTTCTTTACCAAAAGTGTCAAAAATATTTTTCCCTCTTTCATCAAAATACCAAAAGAATTTTCCCTTCCTTATACCAAAAATATTTTTCCTCCTTTTTTACCCAAAAATATTTTGTCCTCCTCTTTTCCAAAAAATTTCAAAAACATTTTCCTCCTATAATAAAAGTCTTTCCCTCCTCTCTTTTAAAAATGAATTGGGATTTTTCTCCTTCTCAGGTTAATCGCATACCCGACCCTTAGCCTGGATCCCTATTGGCTTTGGTCTTCCGTCGATTCACCTCGAGGCGTCGTCAGTTCCCTTGCTACTTCCTCCGAGTACGAAATCCAACTTCATCCTCTTTCCATGAAGAAGATAGACCAAATATCGAATGTGTAGCCAAATTTAATGAGAGTTCTAGCCCAACTCACTACCAAGATTGATAACCTTCAAATCGAGGTTCATGAGATATAACGAAATTGGGTCCCTATTCTCAAAGAGCCCGAGGTCCTCTTCCCTCATGCTATGGGTATGCCCACACTCGAGCCTATTTGTGTGCTGGGGGAATATCAGCACGCTCCACGTGCCCCTCCTGATAATGGGACACCGCTAGCTCATCTCCCCATGTCGAATCTTGCCCAGCCACGGGCTAACCTACCCGTAACGGTTGATTCGAAGGAAAAATAATTGAATAAGGTCAAAGAGGACCTCAAGATGTTGACCAAGAACTTTTATTAAGTCCTAATCTCTAGGAATTACCTGGCTTACACCCATATATCTCCCTATCCTAAAGCCAGGTTGTTGGAAAAGTTTAAAATGCCTAACATTGAGAAGATATAAGGTAGTGGACCCCCAATTGTTCATATTCAAAAATACTATCGAGCCATGACTCTCCTAGGGGCCTCCGAGGAAATAATGGCCCAAATATTCCAATAGGCTTTGAAAGATAGCGCTCTTTGTTGGTCCTTATCTCTCAAGGAATCCAGGATCTGCAGTTAGGAGGATGTTGCCCGTGAATTCATGTCACAGTACAAGTATAATAAAGAATTGGAGGTTACCCTCCTTGATTTAGAACTTCTTAAAGAGAACCCTGGTGAATCTGTCAGTAACTTCATAGAAATGTGGAGAGAAAAAGATGCCACCATGACCAACCGGCCTTCCGATGAAGAGCAAGTCAGTATTATGAAAAAGAACTTCTTACCCCATATTCGAGCGGCAATGGGAGGATAATACTACCCTCATTTTTTAGCCCTCTGAGAAGCAGGAGTAGAGATCAAAGAAAGTCTTGCCAAGTCAGAAGTTGAACCGAAGAAAGTATTCAGATGGTTCACTCCCAGGAAGTATGAGAAGCCTGTTAATACCGTAGTTTTAACCATAAATAACATCTCCAACCTACCACTTCATGGGCGCTAGTAAGCCTCCCTAACTTAGTCAGAAAGGAATACACCAAACTTCATGCTCCCCTCTCTAAAGTTTACCAAGCCCTTTCAAGCCAAAATATTATCAAGACATTGGACCCTTGTCCATTACCAAACCCACTTCCTAAAAATTTCAAACCGGATTCCCTTTGCGACTTTCACCAAAGTGTTGTCCACAATACTAATCAATGCTTTCACCTCCGAAGTGTAATCCAAGTTTTGATTGACCGGGGTATCATTTTACCACCAACCAATCCTAAACCAAACACTACCCAAAATCCACTCCCAAATCATACAAATAAGAAGACTCAAAATTTGATCCATCTACCCAGATTGTACCCAGTAAATCACCCATCACACCCATATATTCACCTAAACCCCTCCAAGTTTAACCATATTTTCTCCTACATCCTACCAGTTTTGTCAATCAGGCTTTGTCACTTCTTACTAGAGCATGCATTATTGTTTGTACCCATTCTGGAGGGAAAGACATGGAATAATCAGTAGTATTGAACCAGCTTCTAGAGTTCAGGATGAAATTGCCCTCTAAAATGACCATTAATTTCCAGAAACCCGGTATGATGTTCTTGGAAGCTTGAAAATGGGCTCGAGAGTCAGATAATTGGGTGGTACCTATCGACGAAGTCAATTTGTATGATGTCATTTAAATCATAGCATAATTATTCTAAATGACCAGTGAAATTTATAGTATGTTCGAGATACATGATGCTTTAAAACTATAAGGGCACCTAGTCCCTTCATTTCTACATCTCCTCGTTGAATGGGAGGATCTATACGAAGAGGTCGTTGAGGTTGTAGAGTGTATTATCGTTTTATGGAAAGATGATGTCATTACCACCGAATAGGGAGATGAATTCGATAGTTCAGACGAAGAGCAAAGTCCAGACAAGACCCAATAGTCAACATATATGGAATGATATCTGTTGATATAAAAAACTACACTAGATCTAATTCTTTAATCACAGATAAAATATGTGAATAAAAAGAGCACAACATAAGATTTTAAAGTGGTTTGGCAATGTATCAAGGCCTATGTCCACTGTTCTCATATTAATCATTACAATAGCTGACTTGCTTGTGTTCTTGCCTTTGATGGCTGAGGTACAATGTATTTATAATGACCCGGAGGCCAAGGGTTGGAATGTCAAGGGATGGAATTCATTTATATTTAATCATTTACATCCTTACATAATGTATATGACAATTATTTATACAAACTGTAGCTCTTGATATGTTGACCCTTTACTGATCTTATTGGCCAGCTTTCTCAATACTTGGTCAGCATTCCTTGTTAGGTTGTTACCAGCTGACTGGGATTAAGGCCACGTAAGAGAACAAATGCTTATTTCTGATTGGTTCATGTAGATTGACAATTTTTGTCTCAATAGAAGCACGTAGTGTTCTATGCTTGATGCTTGCATGAAAGTACAGAGCATTTGCTCCAAGGTATAGCTCGGACTATTTTCATAATACTTGGTTGGCAGCTGACTTACCACACTTATGAAATTTGACTGGTACTTTTTGAAAATGACATTTTGTAAATAATTTGAATTTTGACGAACCGCCCAAGGGTAAATGAGTATTTTTCATTATCTGATTTGGGAAGTCGTCGAAACGTTAATCGTTGGTACGTTTAATCATTGCATTCGCTATTTTTTAGGCCACCTATAAAAGGCGATGAATTTTCCCGGTTTGGCTTTACCCCTAAACTTTCGAACTGTAGCAGCTATCTTTGAACTCTTGAGTGATTGCTTGCTGTCGTTCTTCATCTCTTTTGACAGTTCTTGCCGAATCTTTAAGTTTTTGTAAGAAGTTTTTCTTTTTTCTTCTTCTTGAATCATGGTTTATAAAGTGCATATTGATTCTCTAGAAGAATTTAGGAGGGAATGGAATATACCATATTTGGTGGATTTAGAGTTTTCCAGTCCTCCTGTTGATGTCTTCTCTTTGTTTGAGGGTCATTGGATTCCATCCTTGTTCATAGTTGACTGCGGCTTTTCTTTTCACCTAAATCATTTTTGCTCATAATTTTGTCCATATTTTGATGTTGTACCTGCTAGAGTAGCCCCCAATACTTGGAGGATAATTAATGGGATCCATAAGCTTAACCAAATTCATGGGAACCACATTAAAATCCTTGAAATTATGTTCTATTACAAATGAGTCACCAGTAACCGCACATACTATTTAAAGACGAGTTTTGCCAACAGAGCCCTAGTTGTCAATCTGCCTGACTTCGATAAAGATTATTTTGATCATGGGGTTATTACAAAGAATTGGCAATACAGTCCTCTTCAAAGGGGTGAAGTATACGATGGAACTCGATGTCCTCAAAAGGGCCATGGCATAGGTTATAATAAATATTTTTTGTGTATTCATGCTTATGCAATACTTGTTGATATTACTCATTTACATTTGTTGTTTATTTACTTGTAGTAGATAAGAATAAGAAGAAGAGTCCCAAAGAAAGAGGTATCAATCTTGAGGAGCTCCAGTTTTTGTGGGGCATCTATCAAAAGACAGGCGAGTATCATATTAGGTCTGCTTCATACTTGCTGAGGTATAAAAGTTTTGTAACTTCTTTTGTTGCTCGACCAACAACTGCCACACTTTCAAACATCCTAGACTTGGACAGAGATCCAATCTCTACTTCTTCAGCCACTATATCTAGTGGTGGTTGTAGGAGGGTAGTGAGACTGGGGTCTATGAATAACTGGAAAGGGTGAGGCGTGACCCACTCCAATGGATGTTGTCTGCAAGGTTTTCAAGAACTTCTGGAGCAGCTTCTAATGAGACCTTCTCCTTTTAGTAAAGATGGAGCTCAAGATGGAACTCCCTCCCTACAAGAAGATGAACTTACACAACAATAATAGTAATTTTCTCAAGAGGAGATCTTGAGAGTGATGGTTTTCTGTTGGGATTTAAAGAACAAGACACTTAGCACTTAGAGAGAGCAGGGAGAGAATACTAGAGAAGTTCTGGTGTGATTTTGACAGAGTGACTTTTCTATTGAGTTTTTTTTCTATACTCATGACCTTGCCCAGGGGTTCTATTTATACTTGGTCACTAGGGCTGGGTTGGACTTTTTGGCGCTAAAACTTAGAGGAATGGTGAGGGACAAAGTCTGCAGTGTACTATTTATCCCTACCTGCAAGCAGCTCTACCTGACCCGTCTGGAAGATGCCCCCTGGTGCCAACCAAAGTTCAAAAGAAAATATGTCTTCTAATGGAGACAAAATATTTGATTTCCTAAATATCTTTTAAAACAGTAACTTTTGGTACAAACTTTGTAAACTTGAGGGGGGGTTTCGAGGACCACCTCCTCTAAAATCTTTGTAAGCTTGAGGGGGGTCTTGAGGACCCCCTTCTAAAAATATTTTTCTCGAGAGGGGTTTATAGGACCCTCTCCTTTAAAATCATTTTATAAATAGTTCTTTTCTTGTGAGCAGTCAGCCCTTTGGCTGCTCGCTTCACTTGTGACTAAGTGTGAGGTGTGTGAGGACTGGGCAACCCTAGGGTCTCCTACTAGTATTCTCTCAATCCTATAGTGCTAAGTGGTTGATCTTGCTCGATATATCTTATCCCTTAGTTTCCAAGCCAAAGCTCCCAAGAGATCCCAACTGGCCTACTTGAGCCCTTTTTGCTCAACTAGGCAACATGTACAAGAAAATAAGTGTTAGTACTTCTGTTCTTTTTTCATGATAAGGGGTTGCTTATGGTAGACACCCCATCATCCTAATTTGGTTTTCTGGGAGCTAGGGGGAAGGACCTTGTGGGTTCCTCCTCCCATATAAGTTTCTACTATTGAGGAACCCTAGTAGGGGGTTCTTTCTCAAATATAATTTTTCCTGTTGAAGAAGCCTTAGGGGGTTCCTTCTTAAATGTCATTTCTTCGGGTACCTTTATAGAGTCCCTCTCAACTTGGGCTTCTGCATGGACCCTTGCGGTGACTCTTCTCAACTTGAGTTTCTACAGGGACCCTTGCTGTGGTCCTTCTCAACTTGGACTTCTGCGGGGACCCTTGTAGTGGTCCTTATCGACTTGAGTTTCTACAGTAACCCTTGCGGTGGACCTTCTTAAATGTTATTTCTGCGGTGACCCTTGCGGTGGCTCTTCTCAAACTTGGACTTCTGTAGTGACCCTTGTAGTGGCCCTTCTGAGCTTGAGTTTCTGCAGTCACCCTTGTGGTGGCCCTTCTCAACTTGGACTTCTGCAGTGGCCCTCTGAAGGCACTTTTTAGATGTCATTTCTGTAGTGACCATTGCAGTGGCCCTTCTCAACTTGGACTTTTGCAGTGGCCCTTGCGGGTCACTTCTTGAATATTATTTATGTAGTGACCCTTGCGATGGCCCTTCTCAACTTGGTCTTCTGCAGTGGCCCTTGTGGGGCACTTCTTAGATGTTATTTCTGTAGTGACCCTTGCGGTAGCCCTTCTCAACTTGGACTTCTGGAGTGGCCCTTGTGAGGCACTTCTCGAATGTCATTTTTGCAGTGACCCTTGCTGTGGCCCTTCTCAAATTGGACTTCTGTAGTGGCCATTGCGGGTCAATTCTCGAATGTCATTTTTGTGGCCTCGCGCACCTTCACTTCTTCTGTGGCCTTTCATCTTGGACGGAGGGGTTAATCATGGTGAGATCCTCGCCCTGGGCCTTCTTTCTTGGGCAGAAGGATTGCTCGCGGTGATCCCCTCGCACTTTGCCTTATTATATGTCCTTCTATCTTGGGCAGAGGGGTTACTCGCGGTGGTCCCCTTGCCCTTGGCCTTCTTTCTTGGGCAGAGGGATTGCTCACGGTGAGCCCCTCACCCTTAGCCTTCTTTTGTGGCCTTCTATCTTGGGCGGAGGGGTTACTCGCGGTGGTCCCCTCTCCCTTGGACTTCTTCTGTGTCCTTCTATCTTAGGCGGATGGGTTAGTCGCGGTGAGCCCCTCGCCCTTGGCCTTCTTATAAGGACACAAATTTCCAATTGAGTCCATTGTTGTTTTGGCTCAATTTCGGACAAAAACAATTATGTCATAGGATAGTGTTCAATGTACCGATTCAAGCCTATGATGTGTTTAGTTGAATACGTAACGGCCAAGAGTATAAATCTTTATCAAATGCCGTGATTCAAGTGGCTTGTTTCTACGTCACCAACTTAGTTCCAATTGCTCCTTAGGTATGAATGCTTTCGAATATATATATAGGAGCTTGGAACAATTTATATTGAGTGAAATTTTATTTAAAACTGTTGTTTAATTTCAGAAAGATATTATTAAAACTTTAATATTAACTATTTAAAGTTTGTGGGTTAAATCTTAATTTTTCAGCTTTCTGGAAGTTCGTTCGAATTGTCGTTCGAACGAGTTTTTCGTTAAAACGAGGTCTGCCAACGAGTTCCCCAAAAGGCCACTGGAATGTCGTTCGAAGTATCGTTCGAATGAGAATGATGGTTCAGACGAGATTTCTCACGAGTTCACACTGGAACTTCGTTAGAAGGCTCGTTCGAACGAGACTTCGTTCGAAAGAAAATCTCGTTCGAACGAGTTTTGGCGGGAACAGGTAATTGGCAGTTTTGAGTAGTTTTTTTCCACTTTCCCACTTCTTTTCCCACTAACTTTTTACCTGAATTTGTAAGTGCGGGAACCAAATTTTCTATCTGAACTTTTTCACATCTTTTCGTCTCCAAGAGAGAGTTTAATAGTAATTTTTCAAAAAGAAAAATTTCATGTTTTGAGTGTCTAAATTTTTAAGGAAAAATCATTTAACACTCTAGTTTACACCCATATTGTTTATTCCAAGTTCCAATATATATATCATTGCTTGGAGTGTTTGGCATCGGGTATTACTTTACCGATTGAAGAGTTCGTTTGGGTTTGCTTCTACATCCCACGAAGAAGAAGAAGTTTGCATTGATTTACCCACTTGGAGAAAGGCTCCTTGTTCGGGTGGCGGTGAACATAAATAGTCTGATCGGTGGATTCCGAGACCGCGGTGGAGCTCCGTGCTTATTCACTAGGCAGAGGTGTATACAAGAAGGATCGTCGGGGCTTGAAAGGGATCGAGTCGAGTGTTGTAAGTCTTACTATCTTGTATTTGTAAAACCATACTTAGTGGATTTGAGGCTAGGGTCGTCGGAGGTTGTTTCCCGTTGTGGGTTTTTTCTCTCACATCGCAGTGTAGTGATTCATTATTTATTTTATCTTTTTATATCACCTAGAATGCATGCTTAGGTAAAAAGATAAAATATGGTTTAATCACTACTTGTTTAATTTGGTGCATAATTAATTTGGATAATGTTTATGTTAATTTAATTCAAGTCATTTAATTTAATTTGATAAAATTGGTTTGGCCTAATTTGGTAAAATTGAAAAATATGACTTTGGCAAATTTCAAGGACTTGATTTGAATTAATTATGTTTAAGTGAAATCAAATTATGTGTGTGTTTAATCCTATTTCACTTGGTTGTATTTTAATTTTAGAGAAATTAAAATTTGTTTAATTGAACCATCATCTCGCTTTCGCATCCTATATAAAAGGAAATAATTGTTTGATAAGTTTTTAAAATTGAGGGCCTCGCGCATCTTCAAATTGGTATCAAAGCCAAAACGATAAATTATTTCGTTAAAGATCCTTTAAATATTTTTGGCTAAAATGGAATTTTCCCCATTCTCAAAATTTCCTATTTTCGATGGTTCTAATTACGCGTACTGGAAAGCGCGAATGAAATCAGCACTTCAATCTATCGACGAGAGGGTTTGGATGTCTGTAGTTAACGGGTAATTCCCACCAACACATTTAGTAGATAATGAACGTGTTCCCAAACTGGTCTATAGATGGAGTGAGAACGAATTTAAAGTTTCTAATTTTAATTCTCGAGGTTTAAATTCCTTGTTTAGCGCGGTCACACAGGATGAATTTTGTCGCATTATGATGTGTGAAACCACTAAAGAACTTGGGATATTTTACAACTCACTCATGAAGGTACAAGTGTTGTTAAAGCTTCAAAACTCCAAAACCTCACCACACAATTTGAAACCATCAAAATGAACGAAAAAGAAACTTTTGATTAATTTTATGCTAGACTTTTAGATATTGTTAATTCATCTTTCAATTTGGGAGAGAAAATACCCAACAACCGAGTAGTAAAGAAAATTTTAAGGTTCCTACCCAATAGATTTATTCCAAAAGTGACCGTTTTAAATTCTTTACCAACTTTAGCCTCTACGAAATTAGAAGATATCGTAGGTGATTTACAAACCTATGAACTGGACATGTTTCCCTCTAAATCTGAAAAGAAAATTGAAAAGGGAATTGCTTTAAAAGCCCAAAAGAGGATAAACAAGTAGTAGAGAGAGAGAGTGATAGTGACTCGGAAGACATGGCCTTGTTTGCTCGAAAATTTCTTAAATTTAACAAAGATAAATTTAAAAATTATTTTAAGAAATTTGAAACTTCTAAGCATGACAAAGATGAAAGGATCCCTAAAACTCCTAAAGAAAATTTAAATAGGGACGAGTCAGAAAGGTGCTTTGGTTCTGAAGGGTATGGCCATAGGGATTTTGAGTACCCCACTAAACTAAGGAGAGAGGGTAAGCAACCTATTTCATATAATGCGACCCTTAGTGATAGTGATAAGGAAGAGGGACCCGATTCCCCCACTAAGCCCAATTTTGTTGCTTTCATGGCTAGTCATGTGAGCACCGATAGTGAATCTTCTCATGAAGATATTCAAACATATGACACTTCCATGGTCAAAGTTTTTGATTCCTTTTTTTTATGGTAGTGAGAGTGAAAGAGAGAGAGAGAGAGAGAGAGAGTGAAAATGATGAGGTTGATGTGAGTGAACTTCAAAATGCTTTTCAAGAAATTTATGAAGAATCTATTAAATTGAAAAGAGCTAATTTGAAGTTAGAAGCTTGTTTAAAAGAGCATGTTAAGGTCATTGATGATAGTGCGTCAGTGGAAGACCTTAGGACACGAGAGAGATCTCTTCGAGAGAAGCTAGAATATATAGAAGGCGAGAGAGATAGCCTTAGAGGTTTAATGGAATCCTTGAAAAAAGAGATTCTCGAGTTTGAGGAGAGAAATGGTTTATTAGAGTCTAGAATCCTAGAATTAGAAAATAAATTAAAAGACTCTAGTAACGTCAAATTTTATTTAGAGTGTCGTTCGAAAAAATTAGATAAAATATTAGGAACGGTCCAAATTAAAAATGACACTTGTGGTTTAGGCTTCGATACTTGTAGTGAATCAACTCATAAATCCAAAACCAATGTTTTAGGAGAATCCACTAGGAAAGCTTTTAGAGATCACTCCTTAGGTAAATCTTTTCTTCGTGACTTTAGGTGTTCACATTGTGGTCGAAAAGGTCATCTTAGGAAATTCTGTTTTGATCTTAAAAGAGGTTCTAGAAAATCCTTTTGTAAGACAACAAAGGTAGCTAAGATACCTACACCCCAAAATTATCATTCGTCATTAGTTTGGGTTAGGAGATCCGACTTGGTTGCTTTACAAGATAGGGTATTTGATTCTCATTTACTTTCACATGCTTCCTCCCTTGCAAAATCTAAAGGTTGAATGTGTTAGTTTTGTTTGCATACTTTAGCTTTTGTACTTCATGCTATATCATCATGCTAAATTTATGCTTGTT
Source organism: Sambucus nigra (assembly GCA_949130495.1). Lineage (NCBI taxonomy): Eukaryota > Viridiplantae > Streptophyta > Magnoliopsida > Dipsacales > Adoxaceae > Sambucus > Sambucus nigra. Next base: position 641,670,434 of record OX422208.1, on the reverse strand, counting down.
TAATCATTTTCTAGTCATTGCGTTATCTCATATCTCATGCTAGAAATATGATTTTTGTTTATCTTTTGTAGTATATTTCTTTCATTTTTTTGCTTTAAATGAAAAATACAAAAGATTTTTGTTTATCATTTGTCTTTTACCTTGTAGTAATTTAGGCTTAATGAAAAATACAAATGATTTTTGTTTGTCTTTTGAGTACATATTTTTATTTTTGGTTAAAAAAATTTCAAAAACTCAATAAGATTTTTTGTTTGTATTTTAGTTTGACACACTCTATGTGGCATATACTTGTGTTTGAATCCCATCTTTTTCTCTCCCATGTGTCTAGAACTTTTGGTTTAGATTGTCAATCCTTATTATGTTCTTTACCATGCTTACATGGAGTAGTTGGATTTTGTGTTGTTTAAATGGATTCTATTTTTATATGCTTCAATTCACACATGCACGAGCTCTTTTGAAATTTAACTTCATATGTTATATTTGAGCTTTGTGAGTTGTTCTCCTATCAATTTTGTCATCTACATATTTTTGACCTAGGAGGACTAGTGCATGTCAAAATCCATTGCACGTGAGATTTGTGTGAGATATAAAAAAATAATATATATAAATGTGCACGGGGAAGGTCTCCGAAAGGATTTATTATCCTTTGTGATTGTAAGCCACCGTTTGAAATGGACCTAAACGAAATACGTGGTCCAAAGGCCTAAAATAAAATATAGCATTCAAAAGAAAAATAAATGCCAAGGCCTATGTTTATTTGATATATTCATTCAAAAATATATATGCTTATTGAGGGAGATTGGATGGTATGTCAACGGTTTTCACAATGTCCGTTTATCCTAGTTGCGCTATCAATGTCATGACTCTATTGGTTTGTAGAATCATCCACATGCTAGGCTTGTATGCATTGTGTATGTTTGTTCATTGAGTTCGATTTATATTGTCACATGAGGTTATATTCAAATGTGATGAAGTTTGCAATCAATTCCGTGAACATGTTTTTAAGTGTTTGGGTCTAAATTTAATTGTTACTAGTTCACACCCCTACACTTCCGTTTCCATATGACACATTTTTGCCATACGAGTGTGAAAAGCTTATTTTATTTTGTGTCATTTGTGTGTTTATATCTATATATACTTGTAGGAGAATTATTGATATATTTAGTCTATGTATATATATGATATTTTTATTCTTTGCCTTGATTTCTAGTCGATCTATGCTTTAATTTATAGTTTTTATCTATCTAATTACATTCCTTATTGATATCACATGCTTAATATTTCATGTATCATATTGGTATCATTTTATTGCATCTTAGTTGGTATACTTTATTAATTGTTGGATTAGTTATGCGTTTTGTTGCCCATGTGCTTTAATGTTCTCATAACTTTATGCGTCATGTTTAAATTAGTTTTATCCTTTGTCTATTCTTGAACAAAAAGGTGGAGAATGATAGGGGGAGAAATGGTATCTAATCCTATTGTTATCGTGTCTTAGTTTAGGGAGATTTATCTTAGGGGGAGACGTCTTTCTAAGTAGTTTTTTTGATAAAGGAGAGAATTAATTTAGGGGGAGTAATTATTTTAATTACATTTAATATATTGATATTTCCTATGCGTTTAATTGTTTGCTTAAGTGTGTAGGAATTATTCTAAGCGGCAACTTTCACCGGCAAATATTTTGTTCCTTGGGTTTTGAGTCAAGTATTGGGTGGGATGTTTATGTCTTATAGAGCTTGACGGACCTTTAGGATTTTTTTTTGGTTTTTGTCCCGGAATAGCCAAAGAGGGAGATTTTTAAGGACACAAATTTCCAATTGAGTCCATTGTTGTTTTGGCTTAATTCCGAACAAAAACAATTATGTCATAGGATAGTGTTCAATGTACTGATTCAAGCCTATGATGTGTTTAGTTGAAGATGTAACGACCAAGAGTATAAAGCTTCATCAAATGTCGTGTTTCAAGTGCCTTGTTTCTACGTCACCAATTTAGTTCCAATTGCTCCTAAGGTATGAATACTTTTGAATATATATATAGGAGCTTGGAACAATTTATATTGGGTGAAATTTTATTTAAAACTATTGTTTAATTTCAGAAAGATTTTATTAAAACTTTAATATAAACTATTTAAAGTTTCTGGGCTAAATCTCAATTTTTTCAGCTTTCTGGAAGTTTGTTCGAATTGTCATTCGAACGAGTTTTTCGTTCGAATGAGAATTTCGTTCGAACGAGGTCTGCCAACGAGTTCCCCAAAAGTCCACTAGAATGTCATTCGAAGTATCGTTCGAATGAGAATGATGGTTCGAATGAGATTTTCAACGAGATTTCTAACGAGTTCACACTAAAACTTCGTTAGAAGGCTTGTTCGAACAAGACTTCGTCCGAAAGAAAATCTCGTTCGAACGAGTTTTGGAGGGAACAGGTATTTGGCAGTTTTGAGCAGTTTTTTTCCACTTTCCCACTTCTTCTCCCACTAACTTTTTACCTAAATATGTAAGTGCGGGAACCAAGTTTTCTAATTGAACCTTTTCACATCTTTCCATCTCCGAGAGAGAGTTTAATAGAAAATTTTAAAAAAGAAAAAGTTCATGTTTTGAGTGTCTAATTTTTCAAGGAAAAATCATTTAACACTCTAGTTTACACCCATATTGTTTATTCCAAGTTCCAATATATATATCATTGCTTGGAGTGTTTGACATCGGGTATTACTTTACCGATTGAAGAGTTCGTTTGGGTTTGCTTCTACATAACACGAAGAAGAAGAAGTTTGCGTTGATTTACCCACTTGGAGAAAGGCTCCTTGTTCAGGTGGCGGTTACCATAAAGAGTCTGATCGGTGGATTTCGAGACCACGGTGGAGATCCGTGGTTATTCACTAGGTAGAGGTGTATACAAGAAGGAGCGTCGGGGCTTGAAAAGGATTGAGTCGAGTGTTGTAAGTCTTACTATCTTGTATTTGTAAAACCATACTTAGTGGATTTGAGGCTAGGGTCGTCGGAGGTTGTTTCCCGTTGTGGGTTTTTTCTCGTACATCGCGGCGTAGTGATTCATTGTTTATTTTATCTTGTTATATCACCTAGAATGCATGCTTAGGTAAAAAGATAAAATATGGTTTAATCACTACTTGTCTAATTTGGTGCATAATTAATTTCGATAATGTTTATGTTAATTTAATTCAAGTCATTTAATTTAATTTGAAAAAATTGGTTTGGCTAATTTGGTAAAATTGAAAAATATGACTTAGGCAAATTTCTAGGACTTGAGTTGAATTAATTATGTTTAAGTGAAATCAAATTGTGTGTGTGTTTAATCCTATTTCACTTGGTTGTATTTTAATTTGAGAGAAATTAATTTTTTTTTAATTGAACCATCATCTCGCTTCCGCATCCTATATAAAAGGAAATAATTATTCGATAAGTTTTTAAAATTGGGGGCCTCGCGCACCTTCACATCTTCCGTGGCTTTTCATCTTGGGCGGAGGGGTTAATCATGGTGAGCTCCTTGCCCTTGGACTTCTTCTGTGGACCTCTTTCTTGGGCAGATGGATTGCTCGCGGTGAGCCCCTCTCCCTTGGCCTTCTTCTATCTGCTTTCATTTTGGGTGGAGGGGTTACTTACGGTGAGCCCCTCGCCCTTGGACTTCTTCTGTGGCCTTCTTCCTTGGGCAGAGGGATTTCTCACGATGATCCCCTCGCCCTTGGCCTTCTTTTGTGGCCTTCTATCTTAGGCGGAGGGGTTACTAGCGGTGAGCCCCTCGCCTTTGGCCTTCTTCCGTGGCCATTCATCTTGGACGGAGGGGTTACTCGCGGTGGGCCCCTCGCCCTTTGCCTTCTATCTTAGGCGGAGGGGTTACTCGCGGTGAGCCCCTCGCCCTTGGCCTTCTTCTGTGGCCTTTCATCTTGGGCGGAGGGGTTACTAATGGTGAGCCCCTCTCCCTTGGCCTTCTTCTGTGGCATTTCATCTTGGGCGTAAGGGTTACTCGCGATGAGCCCCTCGCCCTTGGCCTTATTTTATGTCCTTTCATCTTATTAGAGGGGTTTCTCACGGCGAGACCCTATCCCTTGGCCTTCTTCTGCGGCCTTCTATCTTGGGTAGAGGGGTTGCTCACGGTGAGCCCCTCGTCTAGGCATTACACCTCGTCATAGGGTCACTCAAGGTGGACCCCCTTGCTCTAGATATTTTCTTGTTAACTTGGGAAGTAAAATCCCTTCTAGGTGGTCTTACTCGTCTTCAGACTATTACTTGCGTTGGTCTTAGCAGAGGGGCCACTCAAAGTGGATCCCTCGCCCTGAGTTATTTTCTGTAGCATCAAGTTTTGGAATAAGGTCCACTCAAGGTCGATCCCTCACCCTAGACTATTTTCTGTCAAACTTTTAATCATGGGTAGGTGGAGCACTCTATGTGGATCCCCATGCTCTGGGATATTTCACTCTTTGTTCACTTGCTTGGGGAATTTTCAATATTAGCCCCCTCGTGCAGAAGTGTCTTGTAGTGTCAAGAGACTTGTGCACGAAATTTCATAATAAAGATTTCACTATTTGTTCACTGTCTTGAGGACTTCTAATCATTAGACCCCCTTTGAACAAAATACAAGTTAATAGTATGAGCGCTTCGGCGCCCTTAGAGACTGTGGTACCAAGTTAACATACCTTTTATTTACACTTGGCATTTTCTCAATACTATGAGCGCTACTATGCCCTTGGAGCCTGAGGTACTGAAGGGTCGTACCTTTTATTTATACTTGGAATTTGCTCAATACTGTGAGCGCTCTGGTGCCCTTGAAGCCTTAGGTACTAAACTGTCATACCATATGTTCATACTTAGTAGTTGCTCAAGACTGTGAGCGCTCCGGTGCCCTTGGAGACTTAGATTCTAAACTGTCGCACCTTATATTTATACTTGGCACTTGATCGAGACTGTAAGCGCTCCGGTTCCCTTGGAGCCTTAGATGCTAAATTGTTGCACCTTATATTTATACTTGGCAGTTGCTCCAGACTGTGAGCGCTCCAGTGCCCTTGGTGCCTTAGGTGCTAAACTATCGCACCTTATATTTATACTTGGCAGTTGCTCAAGACTGTGAGCGCTCCGGTGCCCTTGGAGCCTTAGTGCTAAATTGTCGCACCTTATATTTATACTTGGCAGTTACTCAAGACTGTGAGAGCTTCGGTGCCCTTTGAGCCTTAGGTGCTAAACTGTCGCACCTTATATTTATACTTGGCAGTTGCTCAAGACTGTGAGTTCTCCGGTGCCCTTGGAGCCTTAGGTACTAAATTGTTGTACCTTATGTTTATTCTTGGCCTTTGCTCAGACTGTGAGCTCTCCGGCGCCTTTGGAGCCTTAGGTGATAAACTATAGCACATATACTTATACTTGGCAGTTGCTCAATATTGTGAGCGCTCTAGTGCCCTTGGATCCTTAGGTTCTCAACTGTCACACCTTATATTTATACTTGGCACTTTCTCAAGACTGTGGGTGCTCCGGTGCCCTTGGAGCCTTAGGTCCTCATCTGGAGCACCATATGTTTATACTTTGCACTTGCTCAAGATTGTGAGTGCTCCGGTGCCCTTGGAGCCTTAGGTACTAAATAGTTGTACCTTATATTTATGCTTAACACTTGATCAAGACTGTGAGTTGCTCTATTTTCTGTGTGAACTTCAAGGTCGAATTGCGCCGTAGTCTGTGGGGTACATTGCCTATGATCTGAGCAAGTTGTCATTTCTGAAGCTTCCCCTCTATTTATGGGATACTTGCATATTGGATAAGCCAAATTTAAAGTTTGAAGCTGCCCCTTTAACTGTGGGGTATATGCATATAGTTGAGCAAGCTATCATTCTTGAAGATGTCCCTCTAACTGCGGGGTACTTTCGTATAACTGAGGAAATTAAAATTTTGAAGCTACCCCTTTAACTGCGGGGTAATTGCATATAGGATGAGCGAGTTCAAAGTTTGAAGCTGTCTGTTTAACTGTGGGGTACTTGCATAAATCTGAGCAAGTTAAGATTTGGAAGCTACCCCTCTAACTGTGGGGTACTTGCATATAATTTAGCAAGTTAGAATCTAGAAGTTGACCCTCTAGCTGTGGGGTACTAGCATATAACTGGGCAAGCTGAAATTTAGAAACTTCCCCTCTAACTACGGGGTACTTGCATATAAGCTGAGCAAGTTACAATTTTCAAACTTCCCCTCTAACTGCGGGGTACTTGCATATAGGCTGACCAAGTTAAAATTTTGAAGCTTCCCCTCTAACTGTGGGGTACTTGCATATAGGCTGAGCAAGTTAATATTTTGAGACTTCCCCTCTAACTACGGGGTACTTGCATATAGGCTGAGAAAGTTAAATTTTTTAAGATTCCCCTCTAACTGTGGGGTACTTGCATATAGGCTGAGCAAGTTAATATTTTGAAAATTCCTCTCTAACTGCGGGTGACTTGCATCTAAGTTGAGCAAGTTAAAATTTAAAAGTTTCCCCTCTAGCTGCGGGGTACTTACATATAGCCGAGCAAGTTAAAATTTGGAAACTTCCCCTCTAACTGCAGGGTACTTGCATATAATCTGAGCAAGTTAAAATGTAGGAGCTACCCCTCTAACTATGGGGTACTTGCATATATCTGAGCAAGTCATGACTTTTTAGCACAATCCCATGTAACTGTAGGGTACTCTTTAGCACAACCTCGTGTGACTTTGGGGTATACTTTTTTTAGAGCAACCCCATGTGACGGTGGGGAATTTTGCTATGCCCATTCATTTCTTAGGGAGTAACTAGGAGATGGGGTTGTGCATAAAATTTCACATATATCATAAGTAAAGAAATAATTATTTCTTTATACTGAAAATTTCCCTTGGTCTGCATGGTCCTTATTCCAAAAATTTTTTAGGAACCTTTTTGTCTTAGAAAAATAACAATTTTAGAAAGGGGGTAGACCCGCTTCTCCCTATTTTCTAAAAACTGGTCAAGTAATTTTTTTTTTCTTAAGAACAGAGGTTAGGACTTGTTATCTAGGCTATAAATCTGTATGGAATAATAATAATAATAAAATGTAGTGAATTTTATTATTATTATTATTATTATTATTATTATTATTATTATTATTATTATTATTATTATTATTATTATTATTATTATTATTATTATTATTATTATTATTATTATTATTATTATTATTATTATTATTACTAGGAGGATAACCTCCTGCTGGTCTGGTGTAAAAATTTATTTGTAGGGATTTTACTCACTATACTTTTACTTTGGGGTTGGATATACCTCCAAGTATAATGAGGAAAGCTCCTTATATCACGGGCCCTCTTCTAATCTAGTAGAGATTATACCCTTCTTGTAGTCACTCTTTGTATTTCTTATAAAGAGTGTGCTCATAAAATTGCCTTTTTTCTACCAAAAAAAAAAAAAAAAATCTGCACTTAGAGCAAGTCATTCAAACTTTTAAAGGAAATGAAATTTGGCAAGATTTAGGCATAGTACCTCTTCAACCATAGTGGCAAGCTGGCAGGGGTGTTCTCATTAACCTCTACTGGTAGAATCTGCAAAGTTCTAATTGCTACCTGCTCGCCAATTATCCTTCACAGATGAAAATAATCTTTGGTGGCATGCTGCACCCTCTGGCGGAGCTCACAAAACTTTGTGTCCTCCTTGTCTGTTACTATTTGGTATTTACCCATTTGAATGAGAGGGTCCTGTTACCCCCCTCTCGTACTAGTTTTTAGAAGTCTGTCAGATAGAAGATCTGTTGACGATGGGTTAAACTTTGGGGCGAGGACCTCTAAGGGTCCCTTGCCACTTTCTGTGGTAGACGAGGGTTCCTCGTCTAAGGCCTTGAATTTGGGGGATACCTAATCCACCGCTTTGAATTCGAGGGGTTCCTCGGCCGAACTCTTCGCTACTGTGGATTCTTCATCTATAAGTTTGAACTTGAGGGTTACTTCATTTGCCCCCTTGATTTTGAGGGATTCCTCACAACATGTAAGGGAGACCGCGGGTTCCTTGCATATTGCTTCTAATTTGAAGGGTTCCTCGACCGCGGGTATCTTATTTGGAGAAATGGGATTTTTACCCCCACCATGTACGAGCTACTGCTTGTGGGTTCCTTGTCGAGGGTCATGACGACTCGTGACCGACTGGTATGGATTCTTCGTCAAGAGTCGTGACGGGTCGTGACCGACTGGTATGGATTCTTCGTCAAGAGTCGTGACGGGCGAGGGCCTCTCACAGGAGGCCACTGCTGGTGCTAATCTAGGTTCCTCAAAATTTGGAACTCCTTCATTTAAGGGTTCCCCGACCGGGGGTGTGACTGGAAAGAGTCCCTCGCCTAGGGGTTCCTCCCTTTAAATTTCTATTTGGGGTCCTTTACTTGAGGGTTCCTCATCTCTATTGTTTAGCGTGAGGGGTTCCTCGACTATACGAAATTCCTCACCAGACACTTAAGGTTCCTCTCCAACCAGTTTGACCACCAGGGGTCCTCGCCTGCTATCGCGGCAACGAAAGGTGGGTTCCTCGATCGAGTTTTTGAATTTGGGGGCTCCTCACCTTAACTATGGGGGGTTCCTCACGAACTCCACCCGCTACCTGGGGTTCCTTACTTGGAACAAATGTTGCTGGGTGTCTTCCATTGAGGACCGCCAGTATCTTTGCTACGTCAGAGGTTGAGAATATGAGGGGTCCCTCGTCCGAGATCTTTGCCATGATGAGGGGTTCCTCGACTGGTTATTTGCCTAAGGGTCCCTCGATTGAAACACTTATGACGATGGGTTCCTCATTTATCACTTCGGGTTCCTCGATGTGATTATTGCTCATGGGCTCCTCAATGACATTATTGTCCATGGTTTCCTTGATGGTATTACCGCCCAAGGGTTCCTCGATCGTTATAGTGAATGAGGGGGCTCCTCATCGGGGGTTCCTCGACCAACTCAGGTCTCGACCGCGCTTTCAATCGCAAAGGGTTCCTCACCGGGGGCTTTCATCGCAGAGGGTTCCTTGTTTATGGGCTTCTTACCGCTGGGTTCCTTTCGACCACTGCAGGTTGAAAATATAGGGGGTTCCTCACATCTGGAGTTACTGTTGGGTGTCCCTTGGGGTTCCTTTCTAGAGGGTCTCTCACCTTGAGTTGTTGTTGGGCATTCCTCGCTTGAGGGTTCCTCACCTGGAGGTCTCTCGACAAGAGTTGTTGTTGGGCATCCCTCGCTTGAGGATTCATTGCTAGGGGATTTTTCCACTGGGGGTTTCCTTGCCAACCACAACTTCTACCAATGTTGGGGGGCTATTGAACATGGGAGATTCCTAATTTGGACCTTCTTCCACTGTGGGTTCCTCACTTGAACCAGTTTTGCTGGGGATCCCTCGTTGGGAACCTAGATCACTGAGGGTTCTTCGCATGGGACTTCTGTTACCCTTGGTTTTTTTCTTTGCCCCTGAACTTGATAAATTTCGATGGGATATACCCTGTTGGGCATGACTTTTCATTTTCTTCTTATAAGTAGGGGTCTTGCAACCCTTCATATAGATGAGGACCCTCCCTATGAGAGGATGATAGCAACTTCCTGACCTCCTTTATAGTAATAACTTTGTAAGGTGATTCCTCCCAACTCATTCCCTTGTCTACTGGTGAAGAAGTCATTATAACTTTGTCCGACGCTACCCTCCATAGCCGAGCTACTTCTATCAGAATTACCACCGGAGCGACTGCTCCTCCATAGGGGTTGTTACTGCTTTTACACAACCTTGACCCAAATTTGCCAAGTCTACTTTGTGTTATTTCAAAAAAAACTCAAAAAACATGATCATAGGGTTGATGCCTGTTGCCGGAGCCGCTTCCAGAGCCATTGTCGGTGAATTGGTCTGCCCTCCCTAAGGAGCAGGTACTCTAGCTCCGATCACCAACACTTCCTCCTGAGTGGTATGGCCTCTTTGAGCTCCATTCCCAGATCGAACATCATCAAACACTAGCTGCTTAGAAACATTAAAACCTTCTTTGTCCATGGAAGTGAGGATACCTCCCCAACAGAGTCACCAAATGTAGGAGGGTAGTGAAACTGGGGTCTATGAATAACTGGAAAGGGTGAGGCGTGACTCACTCCAATGGACGATGTCTGCAAGGTTCTCAAGAACTTATGGATAAGCTTCTGATGAGACCTTCTCCTTTTGGTAAAGATGGAGCTCAAGCTGGAACTCCCCCTACAAGAAGATGAACTTCCACAACAATAATTGTAATTTTCTCAAGAGGAGCTCCTGAGAGTGATGGGTATCAATGGAGAGTGAAAGAACAAGGCACTTAGAACTTAGAGAGAGAGCAGGGAGAGAATACTAGTGAGGTTCTGGTGTGATTTTGATAGAGTGACTTTGGTATTGAGTTTTTTTTCTATATCTCATGACCTTTCCTATTTATACTTGGGCATTAGGGCTGAATTGGCACTTTTGGCGCCAAAACTTAGAGGGTTGGTGAGGGACAAAGTCTGTAGTGTACTATTTATCCCTACCTCAGGCAGCTCTGCCTGACCCCTTTGGCAGATGCCCCTGGTGCCAACCAAAGTTCAAAAGCAAATATGTCTTCTAATGGAGACAAAATATCTTATTTGCTAAATATCTTTTAAAACGGTGACTTTTGGTAAAAACTTTGTAAACTTGAGGGGGAGTCTCGAGGACCACCTCCTCTGAAATCTTTGTAAGCTTGAGAGGGGTCTTGAGTACCCCCTTCTAAAATTATTTTTCATGAGAGGGGTTTAGAGGACCCTCTCCTTTAAAATCATTTTATAAATAGTTCTTTTTTTGTGAGCAACCAGCCCTTTAGCTGCTCGCTTCACTTGTGACTAAGTGTGAGGTGTACGAGGACTGGGCGACCCTAGGGTCTCCTACTAGTATTATCTCAATCCTATAGTTCTAAGTGGTTGAGCTTTCTCAACATAGCTTGTCCTTCAGTCACCAAGACAAAACTCCCAAGAGATCCCAACTGGCCTACTTGAGCCCTGCTTGCTCAACTAGGCAACCTATATAAAAAAATAAGTGTTAGTACTTCTGTTCTTTTTTCATGATGAGGGGTTGCTTATGGTAGACACCCCAACATCCTAACTTGGTTTTCAGGGAGCTGGGGGGGAAGGAACTTACGGGTCCCTCCTCCCATGTAAGTTTTTGTTGTTGAGGAACCCTAATAGGGGGTTCTTTCTCAAACATCATTTTTTCTGTTGAGGAAGCCTTGGGGGTTCCTTCTTAAATGTCATTTCTTCGGGGACCCTTATAGAGTTCCGTTTAACTTGGGCTTCTGCAGGGACCCTTGCGATGACTCTTCTCAACTTGAGTTTCTGCAGGGACGCTTGCGGTGGTCCTTCTCAACTTGGACTTCTGCGGGGACCCTTGTAGTGGCCCTTCTCGACTTGAGTTTCTGCAGTGACCCTTGCGCTGGCCCTTCTCAAATATCATTTCTGTGGTGACCCTTACTGTGGCTCTTCTCAAACTTGGACTTCTGCAGTGACCCTTGTAGTGGCCCTTCTAAGCTTGAGTTTCTACAGTCACCCTTGCGATGGACCTTCTCAACTTGGACTTCTGCAATGGCCCTTGCAGGGCACTTCTCAGATGTCATTTCTATAGTGACCATTGTAGTGGCCCTTCTCAACTTGGACTTCTACAGTGAAACTTGCGGGGCACTTCTAGAATATCATTTCTGTAGTGACCCTTGTGGTGTCCCTTCTCAACTTGGACTTCAGCAGTGGCCCTTGCGGGGCACTTCTCAGATGTTATTTCTGCAGTGACCCTTGTGGTGGCCCTTCTCAACTTGGACTTCTGGAGTGGCCCTTATGGGGCACTTCTCGAATGTCATTTTTGCAGTGACCCTTGCGGTGGCCCTTCTCAACTTGGACTTCTGTAGTGTCCCTTGCGGGGCACTTCTCAAATGTCATTTTTGTAGTGACCCTTACGGTGTCCCTTCTAAACTTGGACTTCTTCTGTGGCCCTTGCGGGGCACTTCTCGAATGTAATTTCTGTAGTGATCCTTACGGTGCCCCTTCTCAAATTGGACTTCTGCAGTGGCCCTTACGGGGCACTTCTCAGATGTCATTTCTGTAGTGACCCTTGTGGTGGCCCTTCTCAACTTGGACTTTTGCAATAGCCCTTGAGGGGTACTTCTCAGATGTCATTTCTATAGTGGAGGGACCCTGGGAGTTCTTTCTCTAATATGGCACTTCTACGATGGAGGGACCTAGGGGTTCCTTCACCAATATGGATTTTCTATAATTGAGGGACCTGGGGGTCCCATAATCTCATATTTCTGTAAGCTGAAAGGGGGGGGGGTACTTTGAGGGATCATTACCCACAAATATAGTGGTTAAGCTTGAAACACCCTTCTACAGTGGTGAACCTTCTATTGGCACTTCCTCCTTTTTTGATTCCGACCTTCCCCTTTCTGTAAGTATGAGTAAAAGGAAATTTCTTAATCTCTTGGGGCATGACTCTACTACTGGTACCAATAAGCTTGCTGATATTGGTGCCTCAAAGAAGAAAACTGATGTTGGCAAGAATCCCCAAGCCAACAAGGGTGATGAATCTCTTCTAAAATGACTCAAGAGAGGTCCTACTGATAAGAAGGTTACGAAAGTTATTGAGATCGACCAACAGGGCTTGATAGCTATTGCTCCTTCTGCTACTGAATCTTCTGTGGCCATGACTCCTAGCTTGGCTAGGAAATTCATTAAGTCTGGCACTCTTCCAGACCATAGGACTATTGTTGCCTCTTTGCCCCGACTAAAACTGTCGGAGAGGGATACTCTGAGCTTAGCCTTGGTAATTTTTTCATCTTTAAGGTCAATCAAATATTATTCATACTTTTTTTTACTTGTACTAACTTGCTTTCTTTTGTAGTTCTTGGTTGACTATAATCAAATGTTAAAGAAGGATTATTTTCTTCGTTCTTCTTCAGACGATGTGGAAGAGGACTTTGTAGGTCTTAAACAATCTTTGTTGGAGTCTCAACAAGCCTTGGAGACAGAGAAGAAAACTTGGGAAGAGAAGATCAAGGTTACTAAAGAAGCTCGGTAGAAGGCTGATATGATTCCCTTCAAGCTGAGTGTAGGGAAAAGACTGCTGAAGGATAAGTAGCCAAGATAGGGAGAGATCTTTCCTCTAAAAAGGCCAAGAGGAAGAAAATTAGTGAAGTGTACATCAACAAGGGTTGGGACAAAGCCATTTCTACTTCCTCTGTTAAAATTGAGTATGCATAGAAGAAATTTTTTAAGGAGGGTTAGTCAGCAGCGTTAAAGGAAGTTGGGATCGCTGAAAGTTCTGAACTTTTTTTGAGGCATGACCCTGACTCGCCCCCCTAATCTGGACAATGAAATTAAGGATGATATCGGTTTTGGGGAGTCTTGTATGGTGGTTAAGTCATCTATTCCTTCCACCGACCAAAATAATAATGTTGTTGATTCAACTATCCTTCCAGTCGAACAAGATAAAACCCTTGTTGATCCAGCTGCTCTTTCTGTCTATCGGGGTGAAAACCCTAATGTTGACTAAAGCCGACGCATAATTCTCCAAGTTTTCCTCAAACCCCCAAGCTTCACTTAATGAGACCAAAGATTTATTTCATGCTGACTGCGAGGCCAAATACCAAGCATTGAGTGAAGCCTGGGGGGTTTGAGAAAAAATTGGAGAAATATGCGTCTGCTTTTAGGAAGAAAGAATTTTTTCTGAAGCATGAATTTGATGAGGCTAGAGAAATTTCTAAACCCTTAGAAGAAGGGAATAATAAACTGAGTGATGAACTTGGGTCTTTGAAGAATTCTTCTACTATTATTGCCGACCAAGGTGTTTCTTTTCTAGAGGAGGAAAATGACAAATTGAGGGAAGAGCTTGAAGCTTTGAAAGAGACCAAATATGTACAATCTTCCAAATAAAAAACTAGACAACCAACTGTAGAAGAAGCTAGGACCAGGAAGACTCTAACTGATCAAGCTACCCAGTTGAAGGTAAAGAGTCAAGCTATTACCGACTTTTCCATACAGTTAGAAGTTAAAGACCAAGCCCTTGCCAACCAATCCTCTCTATTGAAAGTGAAGGATGAAGTTTTGAATAAACTTCAGCATCAAGTTGAAAGATTAACCTTATAATTTCACAACAACCCAGAGAGGTATGGATGGATGGTTACAATGAAGCTTTCAGCCATATTAATGATCACCTTGCTCAGTTTAACCGTGAAGGCTATAAATGGGGTTGGACTAACTGCTTGATTGTGATGAAAGTTGATCAAAATATTCGACTTTAGTATTGGCATAATCCCAGTTTTTTAGACTACCAAAATCCTCCATTCCACTTAGATGTCAGCTAGATTCCTGTTGAATCAATTCCCCAATGTCTGATATCAAAATATTTAGGGGATTATGGGTTATATGATGAAATGGAGATAACTCGACCTTCTCATCTAATGGATATGCCGAGCAACAGTAATAGAAGAATGCTTCAGGATTTGAACTTTATAAATTCTCATTATACTCTAGATGATCCCCCTGCTGGCATGGAGAAAGTGTAGTCTTCTTCCAAAGCTGAAGGAAAGTGTCTAATAAAATAATTATCCTGTAACTTATTTGAAGTACATTTGATTGTAACACAGTTTATATGAATGAGATGTGTTAGTTTTTGTCTTGGCTAAGTTATGATTAAATTAATTAACATGCAATTGTTGTGACATTGGTTCGACTAATAGATTTAGATATATTTATCCAAATTTAGTATCAGTTACCAGTATTATTGCCATAGGTTCTACTAGGGCTGTCAATGGACCCGGACCCGATCCGGATCCGACCCGAATTAACGAATTTGAGCAAATTTTATAGACCCGATTATCCGATTACCCGATTAGTTAATGGACCGGGTCTGGATATACATGACTCCGATCCGATAAGGACTCGACCCGAATGTGTATATATGTAATATAATATATATATATATATATATATATATATATATATATATATATATATATATATATATATATATATATATATATATATATATATATATATACTTACATATAGTTACTATATATATATATATAGTTACAGTTTAAGTTTATATGTATAGTAATATAGTAATATATATGTAACTATATATATGTATACAATTTATATATGTATATAGTTTATATATACTGTTTATATATATATGTATAGTAATATATATGTAATTATATATATATATATATATATATACAGTTTATATATATGTGTATAGTAATATATATGTAATTATATATATGTATAGTAATATATATAGTAATATATATGTTTTGCTGTTACTGTAAGTTGCTATATATATACATGTATTCGGGTCGGGTATTCGGGTCGAGTTCTCAGGTCCTTAATGGATCCAGGTCTGGATCCATTTTCTGAGACCCGTCGGGTAATCGGGTAAGACCCGATCCGCTAAAAATATACTCGGATCGGATCTGGATATACCCTTACCCGATCCAGACCAGATCCGTTTACACCCCTAGGTTCTACTAATGCACTTAGATTTATCGACCTAAGTTTATCACCAGTTACCAGTGGTATTGTCATAGGTTCTACTAATGCACTTAGATTTATCGACCTAAGTTTAGCATTAGTTACCAGCGATGGCCAAGCGTATGTGGAATATATGTTTATATTCTTATATCTAGGAATTTTTACATGCCTTCCTTCATTTTACTTGGTTTGGGTAAAATGCATAGTTACCACTAAATTTTTTTGCCAAGTGCTGAGAATTTTAATCTAATTTTATCTTGGATGTTTCATAGCCGACCAAGTACTGAGGATTGAAATCATATTTTGACTTGGTTGGTTATTGCGTAGATTGTTGATTTTTTCCTATCAAGATTTTTCTTTCTGTTCTGAGGGATATATGTATCTTTATAACCCAAAAAAATCAAAAACTAAACTGAAATAATCGAAACTGATAATTTTATTGAAAATCATCTTGAAATAAAACTGAAATACAAAGCTGGTAATCTACTAATAATACTTTTTGAGGTGTTAGGTTTTCTAAGGATTCTTGAACTCTTTACCCTCCAAAGTTTCAATACGATATGTGCCTGGTCAGATGACATCTGAAAGAAGATAGGTACCATGCCAATTAGCGTCAATCTTGTTGCTCTTCTGTATCACCTTCTTCAGAACATGATCTCCTTCTTTCAGGTTGGTCGGCTTGACTCTTTTGTTGTAGAATTGAACAGTTTTCTATTGGTAGGCAACATTTCTCATGGCATCATCATCCCTTACTTCTTCCAGCATATCAAGATCTAGTCGCCTCATTAAATCACTGACTGGGAATGAAAGTTAAATACTTTGTTTGTTGGTAAGCCGAGCTCGACTGGTATCATTGCTTCAGTTCCAAACGCAAGCATATATGGTGTTTCCCCTGTTGTTTCTCTCGGCGTGGTTCTGTATGCCCATAAGACTGAGTGTAGTTCATTTATCCAATTTCCCTTAGTTGTGTCAAGTCGCTTCTTCAGTCCATTCAACAGAGTTTTATTTGTTACTTTTGTCTGACCATTACTTTGAGGATGGCCTGGGACAAAATGCATCTTATGAATTTTATATTGGACATAAAAGGCTTAAAACTCCTCATGATCAAACTGAGTGCCATGATCTGTAGTAAAAGCATAGGGAAAACCATATCTGCAAATTATGCTCTTCCATATGAACTAGTATACCTTGTCATAAGGCATGTCGACTAGTGGCTCTGCCTCAACCCATTTAGTGAAATAATCAACATCAATGACCAGGTATCTAAACTTGCCTTTATTGGTCGGCAATGGGCAGACTAAGTCAATTCCCCAGATAGCGAACGGCCAAGGTGAAGTGATTGAAGTTAATATACCATTGGTTATTTTTCTAACATTAGATAACCTCTGGAACTTATCACATTTCTTTAGAAAGGTTGTGCAATCTTCCCTCATGGTCGGCCAATAGTAGCCCTGTGTGTTAATTCATTGAAGCAATGTTTTTCCAGCTGAATGAGTCCCATAATAACCTTCGTGGACTTCTTGGATAAAATATTTCACTTATATTGGGTGAAAACATATTTTCATAAAGGACGATAATCCCCTTCTGTATAACACTCCTTTGTCCAATACATATCTTGCAGCCTTGTATTTAAGCTTTTTAGCTTCCATGGGATCTCTTGGCAATGTTACGTCTTCAATATAACTTCTGATAGGATCCATCCAGGAGGGTCCCAAATCTACGACAATGAAATTAACCATTAGGTCTTCATCGATGCTTCGATTCGACATAATCTCTATCGGTATTATCCTTTTAAGCTCAATCCTTGTTGTTAATGCTAGCCGGGAAAGTGCGTCTTTTGGCCATTCTCTATCCTTGGAATTCTTTGTATTTGGATGGCACGTAACTTGACTATTACTTCTATAGCTTTGGAAAGGTATCTTTCCATCAAATCTTCTTTAACTCTGTATATACGAAGGACTTGATTCACTACCGGTTGTGAGTTACTATGGCCCACTACTAGCTCGGCACCTAGTGAGTGGGCTAGATTCAACCCGACTATCAAGGCTTCTTATTTTCCTCATTGTTCGATGCTTTGAATTAAAATCTGAGGGCATATTCAATATCAATATTATCAGGTGTGTTAAGGATGATACCTGCTCCGGAGCCAATAGCGCATGAAAAGCCATCAACATATAATTTCCATGTCGGAATATCGCTACTGAAATTTTCAACAAGTAATAATCCATGTCTAAAGATCTTCTTGCTCTCCTCAGTATACCTTTGTATCATTTCTTTGCTTTTAGGGGATTCAGGTTGTTCGGCAGCAACCTCAGCTTGCTTTAAAGATGAACTTTCTCCTTCTGACTTCTGCTCGACAGGAAAATTCAGTTGGTCAGACACTTTTGGGTAAGTGAACTCAAAAATAAAATCTGCCAAAGCTTGACCTTTCAATGAAGATCTGGGTTCACAAACAATATTGTATTCTCCTAACTCCACTACCCAGTACATCAATCTTCCTGACTTCTCAGGTTTTTGGAGTGCTTACCGAAGAGGCAGATCTATATATACTATTATGGTATGTGCTTGGAAATAAGGTTTCATTCACCTAAAGGCCTCAATAAGGGCTAGGGCTAATTTCTCCAAACGTGGGTACCTGATATCATCTCCCCTAAAAGACTTATTAGTGTAGTATACTGGCTTTTGAACTCCATTATCCTGTCTAACTAAAGCCGAGCTCACAGCTGATTTAGAAATGGCCAGGTATAAATATAATTTCTCCCCTAAAACTGGTCGGGAGAACAGTGGTGGTGATCCCAAGTATTTCTTCAGCTCCTGGAAAGCTTGTTCAAACTCTTTGCTGCACTTAAAAGTCTTCCTTAATACTTTAAAGAAAGGTAGACTTTTATATGTTTCTCGAGCAACAAATCAATTTAAAGCTGCCACTCTTTCAATCAGCGTCTATACATCCTTCTTGCAGACTGGTGATTGCATTTGAATTAGAGCTTTTATCTTTATACTCTTAGCTTAAATTCCACTTTGATTGATGATGAATCCGAGGAACATCCCTTCCCGGACTCCAAACACACACGTGGTCGGGTTCAGCTTCATCTGATGCTTCTCCAACTGGTCAAAAGTTTGAGTTAGGTCAGCAATATGATCAGAGGATTTTCTGCTTTTTGTCAGCATATCATCCACATAAACCTTTATGTTTTTTCGTATCATTTAACAACTTTTCGTACGTTTCACCTGCATTTTTAATACCAAAAGGAATCACAATATAACAATAAGTTCCTTGGGGGTGATAAAATTTGTGCTTTCCCTATCTTCAGGCTTCATTTTTATCTAGTTATAACCAGAATAGGCATCCATAAAGCTTAAAAGCTCATGTCCTAACGTAACGTCTACCAGCTGATTAATTCTTGGCAAGGGAAAATGATCTTTTTGGGCAAGATTTATTTAGATTCGTAAAATCTATGCACATCCTCCATTTATCTTTCTGCTTTTTTACCATAACAATGTTGGCCAACCAGTCTGGATACTTCACATCTTCAATAAAGCGGACTTTTTAAAGCTTTTCTACTTCCTCTTCGATAGCTTGATTCTTTTCAGGATTGAAAACTCTACGTCTTTTCTTGATCTTCTTGGCATCTTTGCTGACATTGAGCTCATGACAGAGGAAACTAGGATCAATACCAGGAATATCCCCATGACTTCAATCAAATACATTTCTCCGCTACCTCAAGAACATAATCAATTCCTATTTGAGGACAGGGTCCAGTGCTGAGCCGTCTTGTGTAGTCCTTTCTAGTTTATCGTCGTCCAGAATGATGCTTTGTGTAGCTTCCACAATCTATCCCTTGATTAACTCTGTTTTATTTCGTGGATCTAAGGTTTCAACCTCAAATTCACTGTTAGTCTCAGCGATATTTACCTGATAAGTTGTAGTCTTCGTCTTTAACTCAATCAATTCTTCTTATTCCACTGAGGAATAGTAACACTCTCTGGCCACCTTCCGGTCGCCTTTCACAACACCTACTCCAAAATGGGTTGGAAACTTCAAGCATTGATGAACTGTTGATGGGTAAGCCTCAAACTTCTTAAGTCCTACCCTGTTGAGGATCACATTCCAAGCTGATTGACTATTTTTGTCCATTACGAAGAAGTGTATTTTCTCTGTACGGCTAACTGGACAGGTGTCTGTGACACCCTGCCTAATTAAATACCGGGTGATCAGTCCTATATCCAATTAAAATAGGTATCTCGCCTAGTTCATTCTTATCATCATTGTCGAAAATTTTTTAAAGCATTACTAACCACCTAGTATTCCAAAAGCCGATGTCAAAATTTAATCTTTTTATTTAATAATCAATAACAATAGGAAATTAGGACATAAAAAAACATCCTATGCAATAGTAATATAAATCCATCCACAATATAAAATACTGAAATGAAATAATACCGAATAAACCATCAGTTACAAAATCCAATGTAAAATATAACCTGAATAAATGTCTGAATACAAGGTCTGACTGTGATAAATGAAATAACTATGGGCAACATGCCCGAATAAAATACTGCCCTTCACCCTACACTAGGAGTGAAGTAACTGAATCGTTTAAGTCCAAATCCTGCAAGCATCCACAAGTGCTGCATCTATGCATCCCTAGAATAGATCATCATGTTTGCCGTCCCTGTAGCTGGACACCTAAAAGGTTTTGCAAGTACGGTTTAGAGCCCAAGTAAAAATCATTTAAAAATATTTAGCAAGTACTTAAATAACAGTTTAAATGAATAGTTATTAGATAAACATGTTAGGTTGCGAACATTCCCTTGAGTTCCTTATCTCTCATCTATAATGTGCACCTAACGTTTGCTACTAACCCACACCTAGTCAATTCTAGCCAATCTAACTAGGCAACCAATATCTAATAAACCCAAATCAATCTATCTCCTTTGTACCGCCCATACAGTACGCTATCGAATACCCTTAATAATTAACATCTCTCTTATGTTATTATTAAACCCCAGTTACCCTTTGTACATGGGTTATTGTTCAAGCTTTACCATTTAAGTTTCTCGACTTAAACTTTATTTTAGATATTTTGCAAACTATCTTCCTACTATTCACACATTAGTAGCTTCATCATTATATAGATATACATTATCTAATCTCCCTACTAATTACTCTTTAGTAGATTAATCGTTCTTTAGATACATATTATCCCATCTCTCTACTAGCACACATAAGTAGATTATTCGTGTTGTATATATTTTACACACCATATATACTACAAGTACACCCTCTGCTATTATATCCTTGTATCACACATTTAGGAATATTGGTTCGTAATGTTACCCCGACCCCAATAGTTGTTCCATATACATTGGTTCAGAATGTTACCTCGACCCCAATATTTGGATTAATTTTAGTTTAGATACGCACAACTAACTACTTTGAAATCATAAGTCTACTACCCATAACTCATAGGGTCCACCCGTATTTCCACACAATACATTTATTAAATATATATCCACTTCTCTTTAAGATGGACAAGACTTTTCAAATTTTAGGATTAAGTGTTCACATATTTAGTCAAATCAGATTTCACCATCTTCCTCGTCTACTAATTTCACATAGTAGATAACATCACAAGTATATATATATATATATATATATATATATAAAACACAGCACCTCCCAGACTCAGCTGCATTGCATATTGTAAAACATATCAAAGGTATATATATTTATCATCCATTATATATATACTAGTACGGCACCCCTAGGCACAACAACGGTGCATGCATACTCTGTTATCATGTCCGGGTACATCTCTCGATGTACAAGGGATAATTGGTTCGGCTTCTCTCACAAACCATATATATCAAATCGCACATATTGGAGGCGAACATAGTTCCAAGTCAATGGGGTACGCACATACCTACGCACCCATATGACCGTCAACACTATCGTTCTCACTGATAGCCCGTACCTAGGTTTTATGTTCTAATGGTGCGAATAAAAATTCCCCCGAAATCTCCTCAAGATATGATCGTCCACAATGTGCAACCTCCACTCCATAGCAAGCAGTGTAGGTATGTCATACACACAATAAATCAAATTGTAGATATTTTCTCCATGTGTATATCAATAATATCAATAGGGCATGCGCACATCACATATCACAAGTCTCATACGTAGTATATTTATATCCCGAATATCCCACATATTAATGTATTATTACTTTAATCATATTATATGTATTCACTCCACCTATATATATATATATATATATATATATATATATATATAACAACAATAGGGCATACACACATCCCATATCACAAGCCTCATACGTAGTATACTTATATCCCGAATATTCTACGTGTTCCATAATTTATAACTTCGTTTATTACCATACGTTCCCGAGTATTTATCACCACTTGAAGGGTATCCTTTATTCCACATATGATATCATAAGGTAAACTCTCTACCCCCTACTGGTATAAGTCCTCATTCTTCTTTAATTCTCTTAACTCGAATTATCCTTTAATTTAGAATTTTCCTCTCTATTAATCCAAATTAAGTTAGTCCTTAAGCATCCCTCGTAGGTCACACCTAAAACCCAAACTAGACCTACTGGTGTTGCAATATAATTCCCTTATATTATAAATTAAATCCCACAAATGAATTCCGAATGATTTCCAAAGGTACTAAACAAAAAGGAAATTATTGGCAAAAACTGGGCAACCGAATCGATTAGAAAATTTTCTGGAAGATTAAATACCCTGCAGTAAAATATCGATTACTCCCTCTACAGAACTCCAATTGACCTGATTCAAATCTCATTTGAAAGATAAGACATAGATATTTTCAATAATGTAAGGATATCACTCTAATTCTAAGTAAAATTGAAATGGAATACGTTTAAATTTACGTCAAAAATTCTGGCAGATTACTATGCTGGCATATCAAACACCCTATAGTAAAACATCGATTACTCCCTCTATAGAACTCTGATTGACCTAATTCGAATCCCAGTAGAAAGATAAGACATAGAAATTTCTAATAATTTATGGATATCACTCTAATTCTAAGTAAAATTAAAATTGTATACGTTTAAATTTACGTTAAGAATTTTGGCAGATTGGCATCTTATGTTCATCAATTAAACCCTAAGTCATTCAAGATTCATGTTCTTCAACCAAGAACCCATCAAGCTTCAATCTTAATCATCAAATATATTCTAATATCATTTTATCTTCCCATAAAGATAAATTTCCAATGAAAAGTTTACACAAAAACATCAAAGATTCAACCAAATAATCAAATTCTCCTTTAATTAACATAAAACCCTAATTGTTTCATGTTCATCAACTTTATTAATCAATAACTCATATTTATCTCTTATTAATCAACCCAAACCCACTAATTTCATATTATCATCATTAAGGAACATCTCTGCATGAATTCCTACTTTAGTTTATGAATTAAACCCTCCCAAATTCATATAAAATTTCTAAAAATATGAAATTAAACCCTATCCCACATGGGTATTATAACATGATTGATATAAATTTCCATTTAAATATTTGCCTCTAAATATCAGGTCTAAAAGTCATTGATAATATGGTGGGGTGGTTCTCCCTTAGCTCCGTTCTCGATTCCATTGCGTTCAGGGCGAAAAACTATGTAGGAAGCTTGGTTCTCCCCTCCTCTTCCTCTCCTATGGTTTCTATCCCTTTTGATTTGTGTTAACCATAGCCCCTCTCTCTAATGGGAAGATATACACTTACAATGTTCAGAGTTTTTGAAATTCCAAACTCACGAATGACCGAAATGCCCTTAAACGGTGTCAGGATGGTCTAAAATCGACTCGAGACCCATACTTACACCCGAGTACACTTTTTTGACTATTTTGACCCTTACGAAACCAACCGTGAGCTCAAAATCACCATTGGAGTCACTTTGTAAAATCCTCTTATTTTACCTCCAAATACACCATGTGTGAAATTAAGCTTAGACTGAATTAATTATATTTGAATCATCGAATTAAATAATTTCTCCCAATTAAATAAATTCTTAGGTCATCAATTTAATTAATTTCCATTTTCTTCAAAAATACGGGGTGTTACAGTGGCGAACAACACTTCTAACTTGATTGTTCCCATAGGATAGACCTTTTCACCAGAAATGCTTATTAGTGGCCAGTGATATGGTTCCAACTGGATAAGCTTTAAGTCCAGACTTTGAAAACATGGAAAAAACATTATGTATGTCAAGCTCCCATTATCAATCAATATTCTGGCGATGACGACATCTTGGATTCTCAATTTGACGACCAACGGATCATCATGCGGATAAAGTACCCCAGAGAGGTCATTTTTGGAGAAGCCAATCACCAAATTACCTTTGTTGACCTTCCTCGACTGATCTTCCTTGACTAAATTGATCCTTTGGATATAAGATCAAGCTTTGACCTCATTCAGGTAAGCTTTTCTTTCAGCCATGTGATCTACTCCTCCTACGTCACCACTTGTAATCATATGACAATCAAATGAACCAAAACTGAGCATAAATACCTCACGTTCTGGTTATTTGGGTTTCTTCAAAAAGTCGAGATCATCCTCGCAATCATTATTGCGATTTCTATTATTATCTGCTATCGCATCGATCAATAAATTTATTGATTTTTTCTCGGCAGATGAGAGATTCTATTTCATTCTGCAAAGCACTGCAACCATCGGTTGTGTGACCATGATCTTTGTGGAAATCATAGTACTTGGATCTATCTATTTTTAAGAGGGGCTCTCAGCTTCCCAGGCCATCGCAATTCCTTGATATGTTTGATTTATTCCAGGATATGGTGAATGCCAACACTCAATGGGGTGTAGTTCCCATATCTCTTGAGTTTTTCTTCCTTATTTCCCCTATGTTCCTTTGAATCCTTATGATCTTTTTGTTCCTCCTTCTCAAATTTTGCATCAGACTTTATGGCTGGACTCTGTTTGGTAGCCATTGCTTCCTCGACATTCATTATCTTTCTTGCCTTTGCCAAGAGTTCAGCCATCGTCTTGGGAGGATCCTTAACCAAAGCATAATACATCTTCTCGGGAATCAAACCACTCATAAGAGAGGTGATGGCCATTTTTTCTCATAATCAATTACCTCCAGCTTCTCATTATTGAACCGAGTAATGTAATCCTTGGTGCTTTCGCCCACTTACTGCCTTATACTCAGAAGATGAGCCATTCTTTTTACTAGCTTAGCTCCAAAGCAAAATTTGCTAATAAATAGCACAGAAAATTGATTAAAGTTGGTGATCTGTCCTCGGGTCAGGTTGTTATACCATATTTGGGCTGAACACGTAATGATGCTGGAGAATGCTCTACATCTCATCTTATCTGGTACTGCATAAATGTCTGTTACTGCTTGATACTACTCTATATAAAGAACATTATCTATTTTTCCATCGTATTTGGGAGTAACCATATGAGCTTTAAATTTAGATGGGGTTGGAAAGTCTACAACTGCCTGAACAAAAGGAGATCCTTTGACAAAGCTACGTTATAAAGGATTTTTTTCTTTGACCATTTCACCTAATCGTTCTTCTAACCTTTGGATTGATACTTTCCAAGAAGGATTACATGCGTCAGATCTATACGAAGCAGCTCGGCTGTTTTGACCATTTGTCTGTGCTGAACTCTCCTCCCGAGATGTCTTCTCAACGCGTACAAATCATTGGATGCTTGATCTTGATCGAATTAAAGCCTCATGTTAATCGGCTAGACGTTGAGTGTTCCTAGATAATGCACTGGGAGGATTTTTATTTCCTTTAGGTCCCAAATGATCAAAGGACGAATCTCTACTTAGCCTTTCTAAAACACTTGGCCTTTCAGGAGAGAAAGAATGAACATCATGAGGCTCTGTAGACCTGAGTGGTGAACTCTCTCCTGGGCGATAAAAAGTATCGCATGAAATTTTGGAATAGTTCTGTCTGCTGGATCTTGGAGGTGAAGGCAGCATTTCTTTCTATCTAACCTATAATGAAGGATCCAGTTATCTCATTGTGTCTTGCATGTCCTCCTATACTCTGGCGAGACTGACGAGAATTCCATTTAGATCACTTTTTGGTAGTGGAGCAAATGGAGCAGGCAGAGCAAGCGGGTTGCCTTCATTCCTAATACTAAACTCAGGATCATTCATCGTGTTTAAATAAGGGTGTATGATAATGAGAACGATGATTAGACACACGTTCCCATGAACGACGCTAATCTGTTGATGTAAAAAACTAGATTAGATCTAATTCTTTAATCACATATAAAATATGTAAATAAAAAGAGCACAACATAATATCTTAAAGTGGTTAGGCTATGTATCAAGGCTTACGTTCATTATTCTGATATTAATCTTTGCAATAGATGACTTGCTTATGTTCTTGCCTTTGATGGTAGAGGTACAATGTATTTATAATGACCTAGAGGCCAAGGGTTGGAATGTCAAGGGATGGAATGCATTTATATTTAACCATTTACATCCTTATATAATGTATATGATGATTACTTATACAAACTATGACTCTTGATATGTTGACCCTTTACTGATCTTATTGGTCATCCTTCTCAATACTTGGTCAGCATTCCTCGTGTTGGTCGGCATTCCTTATTAGGCTGCTACCAGCTGACTGGGATTAAGGTCACGTAAGAGAGCAAATGTTTATTTATGATTGGTCCACGTAGATGTGGATAATTTTTGGTATCAACAATAGCATTTAAGGAGATGCTAGGAAAAATTAACAAGGTGGATGAATAACTTGGGGTAGATGAGAAAACGGGGTTTCTATTTTTCCCCTCTTATCTGAACCATATGACTAGATCAGGGAGGCATTACCAGGTTCCAAACCTACAATCATTAGCGATCGATAAGGAAAAAGGTGTTGAGAATCTTCCTATGCCAAAAATAACCCTCGAGGAGAGCAAGATCCTCTATCAGTTAGAGAAAACTGAGGCTTACATCACTCTACGGGGACTCTTTCTGTCTTTATAGCTGCACTGGAATGACTTTATCAAACTACTTATCGGGCCCACAATACCACCTTCCACCACGCTAGAAGAAGCAGTGAATCTAATCGGATCTCTAACCTCTACTAAAACTCTCTCCTTATTCAAAGAATAAATTCCTAAGATTGGACCAAATAATAACTATGCTCTTAATATCTCTATCAAAGTCATGGGAAAGACCGCACCACTTTCACTTGTCGATAATGGATCAGCTTTTAATGTTTATCCATTGAGAACCCTCAATTTCTTTGGACTGAAAGCGAGTGACCTTGCTCCAACCTCTGCCGCGATTAGCGCTTATGATAATACTTATCGAGAAGTGATGGGATCCATAAAGCTTACAATAGGGGATGGTCCTATAAATCCCGTTATTGAATTCTAAGTCATTGACATCCCGTCTTGTTTCAATATATTGCTTGGACCACCATGTCTCCATAGTATCAAGGGTGTGTCTTCTTCCCTCCATAAAAAACTGAAGTTCTTCGCCAATTGGCTGGTCATCACCATCTTGAGCAATGACGACAATGCCGAGAATGCAATCACCAACAACCTAGTACTAGAGATACAACATGGGGTAAATGATATTATTCTATCATCTTTTTGAGTCGAACCACTTTCGTTACTGTTGATACCAAATTTAGTCTGCTGACATGGCTCAATAAAGTAAAGACATGTGGCAATCTACGGGGCAACAACAAACACTTTCAAGGAACTCACATGCTCCGAGGAACCATACTACAACGAGGAACACTGATTCCTCGAGGAACTCATACGCTCTGAGGAACGAGAACTCTCCGAGGAACTCTTGAGCACCAAAAAGCTTAGGCGGTCCGAGCTGCACCTCGAACAAAGCATTAATAGCAGGATAACCAACAGTTTGACTGTTCATTAAATGCTTATCATTCAGACGCATATGCATAAGGGGCATTGAATGTATTACCTTTTCATATGTACATCATTTAATGTATTACCCTTTCACATTACAGCCTCAGGGCTATAAATACATTATACAATCCTCATTGTAAAAGGATCAGAATTTCTTGAGATAATTTGTAATCGAGAATTCCCATACAATTAGCAATACCATAATAGTGGACGTAGGCCATTCTTAAAAGGCTGAACCACTTTAAAAATTCTTTATCTCATTTATTTATCTGTGATTGAATAATTAGATATGATCTAATTTTTTACATCAACAGATTGGCGCCGTCTATGGGAATGACTGGTAATATCGTTTTCCATAAAAAATAATCCATCACAAATGGCTGATATTCCAGAATCAAGCAATCGAAGCGCTGGAAGCCCTCCAAATCCATCTGCTCCGCCAAATATTCCAGATCTGGCTGGAATAATGACAAATTTGGCTCAGGGCCAGACCATCATGCAAGAAACTATGCGTCAACTCATACAAACCCTTCATGGCGGTGCACCAACCCATTCAAGACCACGAAGTATTCAAAGAAAGACCCATAAACCTTCTTCACATACTAGACGTACCAATTCATATCGCAATGAGGAGTCTAATGATTTTTCTTATCAACCTGGATGAACTTCATCAGTGCGAGCCACAGATACTGAACAACGTATCACTCTCTCCCAGAAAGGACCAGTGTGCTAGAAATATTAAGTAGAGTATCTCCTTTCGATCGATTAGGTCCTAGGAGGATCAAAAGTCTTCCTAGAGCCCCATCGAGGAGTTTTCGACGACCATCAAACTTAAGGGAAGGATCTGCCCAATCGCGACCAGTTGCTCATCAAGATAGATCCCAGGAAGCCACCTCAACGCGATCAACTGCTCGAACCAACAGGCCCGAGGAAGGAAATGATGCATGGAAAGGCTCTATCAAAGGTTGGAGGATAGATTGGGAGAAATGGTTAAAGCCAAGAACCCTCTACAATGAACTTTTGTTTGAGGAACACCTTTTATCCAGGCCATTATAGATTTTCCAACACCATCAAAGTTCAAAGTACTTGTTGTAACCCTCAAATATGATGGAAAGACAGTCCCTGTCCTTCATACATAATAATACCAAGCTGCAGTCAACATCTATGTTGTTCCATATGAGATGAGATGTAGGGCATTATCGGGAACGCTTACCAAATCTGCTCAAATATGGTATAATAATCTTCCTCGGGGTAAGATCTCAACTTTTCTTCAACTGGCCGAGTTATTCATTGGGAATTTCTATTTTGGGGCAAAGCCAGTTAAACGAGTAGCACATTTGTTAAGTGTTAGACAAAAGGCTGGTGAGAGTACCATAGATTATATAACTCGTTTTAATAACGAGAAACTTGAAGTCACTGATTATGAGGAGAAGACAGCGATTACCACCTTGATGAGTGGACTACTGCCCAACAAGTTGTACTATACTTTGGTCAAAGATCCACCTAGAACCATGTCGGATCTGATGGGAAAAGTGTCCAAGATTATGAATGCCGAGGAGGCTATGGCTACAAAGAAGAATATGGATGCCAACGAAACCAAGGTGGAAGGTGATAAAGCTAAGAAGAAAGAGCATAAGAATAATGGTAATGACAAACATTCAAGAACAAGGTCGGTATGGGATGCAATGAAGAAATTCGATAATTATACTCCTTTGAAGATCAACCATGTTCTAGAAGAAATCAAGAGCAACGTGGAATTAAACTGGCCATAGAAAATGAAGGCAGACCCTGACAAGAGGAATAAGGCAAAGTATTGCGAGTTTCATAAAGATCATGGCCATATGACAAAAAATTACATAGCTCTTCAGAATGAAATTGAAACACTCATCAGACGAGGAAAGCGGGCAAAGTATATTGATCGTGGAAGCGAAAGAAGAAACAACGATCGAACAAGAGATAGGTCTAGATCTCCTCGTCGAGCAGAGGAGAACAAGAAAAGAAATCATGAAGTTGATCCCGAAGACGACCCCGATCTTCCCAAGAGACCAAGGCATCCAGAACGTGAGGTATTTTCAATATGCTTTGGGTCATTTGACTGTAATGTTATAACAGGTGGAGATGCAGGAGGAGGAGACCTTACTGCCGAGAGAAAAGCTTACCTCAGTGAGGCTCAAGCTTTCTCGTACATTCAACGAATAAATCTAGCTGAGGAGGATCGCCCAAGAAAGGTGAACAAAGAGAAGTTAGTCATTAGGTTCTCAACGAATGACCTTACAGGTGTTCTATATCCTCATGATGACCCACTGGTGATCAAGATGAGAATTAAGGAGGTTATAATTTCAAGAGTACTGGTCGATAACGGTAGCTCGGCAGACATCATGTTCTACTCGTCCTTCGATTGTTTAAATCTAAATCTATCTCAACTGGAGCCTTATCATAGACCCCTCCTCGGCTTTGCTGGCGAGAAAATATTTCCACTTGGGACGATCAAGTTGGACATATTTGTAATACCCCGTATTTTTGTGATATTTATTTATGGGATTAATTGAATTAAATGCGTATTAATTGGAAATTAATCCGGATTAAAAATACTACAGATATGCGAGTTGGTATTTGATTATAATGTGCATATATGATTATATATGAATATTGAAATATGAAATTTGTCGTGAGATTGAAATACGGAAATTTGGGAATCTTGTTGAGACGCGTGTGACAGTCGCGTCATGGAATATAATTATGATGATTAAAAAGTGAATTTTATTTCTATAAGACGTATGGTCATTTTGAGTGCGCCAACGCGTCCGGAAGGGTCGAAATAGTTAGAAAACACTAGCCGGGGGTTTAGTTTGGGTCCCGGGGCATTTTTATGCCATACCGGCAACGTATAAGGGTAGTTTGGTAATTTTAGAATTTTGGGATTTTTGATTAACGAATTTTAGGAGTTTTAAATGGAAAATTAAAAGACCCACTAACCCATTACCAGCCATTAACTGATTAGAGGGCTACGGGGGTTATTAGAATTAGCCCCAAAAGTTCCTAAGACAAACCCTAGCCTCCATTGCCACCATTAGAGAAGAGCTTGTAGAGGGAGAGAGAAGAGAGGAGAATTCTGCAGAGAGAGAGAGAGAAACTCATCAATTCATCATCAAATCCAGAGATACACATAAGGCAAGTGGTTTAATTTCATTATTTTGCATAGAATGCTTCTTCCATGCATAGGAAATTCAAATAAATTGTATTGTTCTTGGAGTAAGATGAAAACCCATTTAATTGGATGTAGAGATTTAAGAATCTATTGAGGAAATTGCATGTAGAACATTGATAGGATGATTATTCAGATGAAAATACATCTTTTACATTATAAAAATGGATTTAGTTATGTCTATTAATGACTTGATTTTTCTAGGGTTCATGTTCTTGAGATTTGGGGAAAATGGTGGAGATTTGATAATCTGATGTAGTTTAGGGTGATTTGAACCCATATAAATGTTGTAATACGGTTGAAACATGTTTAGGAAGGATTAGATACCTTGAAACATTGTTTAAATGACATTTAGGTGAGATTAGAGGTGAAGAGAAGTTGGAAAAACGAGATTAGGAAATCTGGGCTTGAATCTGGCCACTCGTTAGAAGACCTGCCCAGGTCGTTCGAACGAGCTCGTTCGAACGAGATTCTAACGAGTTGACAGTTTGACTTCTAACGAGGGTGATGTTCATTCGATGACTTTCGTTCGAACGAGATCTCGTTAGAAGGCCCAGTTCGTTCGAACGAACTCTCGTTCGAACAGCCTCGTTCGAACGAGACTTCTAACGAGTTGACAGTTTAGGATTTTTAACCTGTTTTGAATTCGCATGTCCCGTAACCTTATTTAATGATAGAGATAACCTTCCCTTGATGATTAATTGATACATTTGGGATATTTGGGATATAATGAGGAGCAAAACCTAGAAGTGTAGTTTGAACCTAAGGGAAATTATGAAGTAGGACGTGAGTGTCAATTACGATGCGAGAACTATTGACGACCTAATTTATTATATTAACCAGGAACATATAAATTGTGTAGCATTATATGTCGGTATGAGAATGAGAAGTGTACCACCAATATATTATGGTGATTACTAAGATGTGTGCATACTTAGTATATGTATATGATTTTATGTGTATGACATACCTACCATACTTGCTATCACGGGAGGTTTACGTTCGCTTAGGGCCCTCTAATCCTTGTGTTGCCCGGATTTAGACTGGTACCTCGATGAACATAGGTCAGAGAAGGACTTATTAGGATATTAATAAGTTTGCTGATCGTGGGAGCGTAGGTATGTACGTGACCCATGTGATGTGACTGTGTTCGCCTCCATTATTTGTGATGTTGTTATCTGAGAACGATTCCTGAGAGATTCGGAATGCGTGATCCTTATGTACGTGATGTATCGGGATGGATAGCAGAGTATGTGTGCTCCGCAGCTAGTCTCGGGGTGCTTGTTTTGTATATTTATGACGGGAATAATATACACTTAATTAATGGGAACTTTCATGTTAATATTGTGAATATAATTATGGTATTGTTTTGAGAAAACATAATGGGTTAATTGATGGTGAATTGTATTACTAATTGAGAATCTGAGTTTAAGTAAAGCCCTCTATTTAATTGATAACGCTAGAATGCATTATGGGGATCGAGTAGTAAGGGGTAGAACTTATTACGTTTTGGTTAGATATATATGTCATTTAGATGGGTAAGGTACGTTAGGAGTGCACATGTAGTCGAGGGGTGAGAATTTCATGTGAGTGCACGTCCTAACATGTATTTTGCATTTAATGTTTTAATGTTATTAAAACACTTGCTATTTTTAAAATGATTTCCACTTTCGGGCTCTGACCCATTTGCTTTCAAATCTATTTTTGTTAAAACCATTTTAGGTGCCCAACGACAAAGACACCATGCTTAGGATTCTCATTCAGGTGACGAGCTGTAGCTGTTTGTGGAAGTTACAGGACTTTGCTTGTAGTCGCTTCATCTATCTTGACTCTATATTCCGCACTTATCAGTTGTAGGGCATGTCGTCCTTTTCTTTTAGTGACTTTTCATTTATTTCAGTTATTCGGACTTCGGGCATGTAATTAATTCAGGATTTCAGACTTGTCATTTTACTTTCAGTTGTGGGATTATTGTGAGGGGTTTTCCTCCGAACTTATTATTATTTGTTAGTTATTTCATTACTTCGTTATGGTGAATGGATTATGTTGTTCTTCCATTATTCTTCTATTGCATGTTAATCAGACTTAAATTAAAATTTGGCAACTTACTTTTTAAATACTAGGTGGTTAGTAATTATTAAAAATGTTTTCGACAGTGATGCCATTAACTGAACCAACTTGGCATTTTGTATTGATTTAATAAAGGAGTAGCTACCCTATATTTAATTAGTCGGGGTGTCACAGGTGGTATCAGAGCATCAGGTTCTAGTGTCTTTTAGGATCTGTACGGCTTATTATGTTTCCGCTAAGCTTTCTTTGATGTAGAGCCTTATATTTTAGGATTGTTGTATTCTTTTGTATATGCTACGTTCTTCAGCTATTTTAAGTTTATAACTGCGAACTTATAGACTTTATTCTTGTTTTAGAATGCCTCCACGATGTGCACAAAGGATTCCTAGGGATGCAACGCCAGAACCACAGCCTGCAGCAGTTCAGGGCACGATGAATGCCGCCGAGGTTGCAGCCATTGTGGCCCAGGCGGTAAATGCCGCACTAGCCGTAGTTCAGTAAGCACAACCTTAGACGCCAGTAGCCGCGCCGGTTCAGGCACATGCATTACCGTCTGCTTGGGAATGTGTTCGTGATGCTTTTCAGAAAGCACACCCACCGGAGTTCGCAGGTAGCTCCGATGTCGTAGTTTCGAGTCAGTGGAGGAAGGATATTCAGCGGCTTTTGAGGATGTACGAGTGCACTGAGGTTCAGAAGCAGATACTAGCTACCTTTAAGCTAGTGGGGTCTGCACTGCAGTGGTGGGAGTCTATTACCACCGTGGAAGAGAGAGACACTCTCACTATTCAGGAGTTCTGGGTGCGGTTCGACCGCAACTACTTTCCGTCAGCTGTTCATACGGAAATGAGGAGGAAGTTGATGAGCCTTCAACATGAGGGTAAGACTGTGGCCGAGTATGAGGCTGAATTTACTAATCTTCTGAACATTGTTCCGGATGAGATACCGATAGACGAGAAGAAGATACATAAATTTACTGACGGGTTGACATGGAGGATTCGTCAGCACTTGTTAGGGAACCTCTCGTTAGCCACTTATTCTGATGTGGTTAACGCTGCATTGCTCCATTGACAGCATCACCGCTTTCACATGGTTGAGGGCAAGCGATCGGGATAGTCCAGCCATCAGGGCAGGACTGGAGGGAATGGTGCCAGTGGGGCACAATCTGTTCAGGGGCAGAGACAGGGAGACCGGGGTTCCCAGCAGAGGGATCACAAGATGTTCAGGTCAGGAAATTTCAGGCACGGACAAGGAGGTTTCCGGCAGGGCCATCAGGGTCCGAACGGCCATCAGAACCAGCAGGGTCAGAATGGTCAACAATAGTTTCAGCAGGGCCAGTGGAGGAACGGTAACGGCCACCAGGGCTGGGGACAGTAGGGTCATAGAGGGGGGAACTTCCCAGGGAAGTGTTTTGTTTGTGGCAAGACTGGCCATTAACGCCAGGACTGTCTCGATAAGGGCAGGGCCCCGCAGCAGCAACAGGGTGCTCGACATGAGCCACAGAGACCACTTTTTCCACCTGCCCTCCCAGCTCCAGCCCAGGTGCCAGCACTACCAGCCATTCCAGTAGTTCCTATACAGCAGGGGCAGTTGCAGTATGGACGTGTCTATAACGTCCACCAGGCAGCAGCTCCACAGGAACCACCCGCGATTGAGGGTATGTTTCCTATCCATGGTACTATGGGTCAGGTTTTGTTTGATACGGGGGCAACGCACTGTTTTATAGCTACACATTTTGCGAAAGCCTTAGGGTTGTTAGCAACAGCAGAGAGCACAGTGACGTGTGTAGACTCACCATTGGGGAGTGGGTCGCTTATTTTCTTTTTATGTCGGGGAGTGGGGGTAGAGATTGGTAGTCTGGTATTACCTGCAGACATGTTGGTATTAGATATGCATGTTCAAGATGTGATTATCGGTATGGATTGGCTCGCTAATTATAGATCCATGATTGATTGCTTCGGTGGGAGCATTGTTTTTGCCATTCGGGGGCAAGAGATGTTTGTAGTGGCGATGCCTCGCCCAGAGGGAGGCTCGACCACTCATTTGTATTACATAGAGGAGGATACCTCTAACGAGGTTGTGATTCCTTTAGATTCGATCCCAGTTGTCAGGGAGTATTCTGATGTGTTTCAGGAGATACCAGGCCTACCCCCCAGTCGAGAGATAAACTTTGTCATAGACTTATTACCAGATACGAGACCTATAGCACACGCACCGTACCGTATGGCTCCAGCTGAGATGAGGGAGTTACGGGATCAGATTGAGCAGTTGTTGGGTCAGGGGTTTATACGGAGGAGTACTTCGTCGTGGGGTGCCCCTATGTTATTTATGAAGAAGAGAGATGGTTCATTGAGAATGTGTGTGGACTACCGAGAGTTGAATAAGGTCACGGTACGGAATAAGTATCCGTTGCCTAGAATTGATGACCTATTCGACCAGTTGAGAGGAACTTCTTTCTTCTCGAAGATTGATTGACGATCAGGATACCATCAGTTGCGTATCAGGGAGGAGGACGTCTCGAAGACTGCACTCTAATCGAGATATGGTTCTTACGAGTTTTGGGTTATGCCTTTTGGTTTGACCAACGCTCCAGCAGTGTTTATGGACTTGATGAATAGGGTGTTCAGGGATTTCCTAGATCAGTTTGTCATTGTCTTCATCGATGATATTCTGGTTTACTCCCAGATAGAGGAGGAGCACGCCGAGAATTTGAGGCAGGTTTTGCAGACGCTACGTCAGAACGAGCTGTATGCAAAATATGAGAAATGCGGGTTTTGGCTGAAGGAGGTCCAGTTTTTGGGACACATTATTTCCGACCGGGGGATATCTGTTGATCCGGGGAAGGTATCTGCGGTGAGGGAGTGGGGACATCCCATGACACCAACGGAAATCCGTAGTTTCTTGGG
The DNA here is from genome assembly GCA_949130495.1 of Sambucus nigra. Classification (NCBI taxonomy): domain Eukaryota; kingdom Viridiplantae; phylum Streptophyta; class Magnoliopsida; order Dipsacales; family Adoxaceae; genus Sambucus; species Sambucus nigra. The sequence continues at coordinate 641,634,837 of OX422208.1, read as the reverse complement.
ATTAGCAGGATACTATAGGAGGTTCATTCGGGGATTTTCGAAGATAGCGGGTCCTTTGACACATCTAACACGTAAGGGTGTGCCGTTCATCTGGAGTGATGCCTGTCAGTTGGCATTTGATGAGTTGAAAGATAAGTTGACCTCAGCACCTGTGTTAGCATTACCGAGACCGGGAGTTGAGTATCTAGTTTACACCGATGCGTCCTTACAAGGACTTGGGGGTGTATTACAGCAGGAGAGTCAGGCCATTGCTTATGCATCCCGTAATCTAAAGCCTCACGAGAATAATTACCCCACTCATGACTTGGAGTTGGCGGCAGTTGTATTTGCCCTTCGTATTTGGAGACATTACCTTTTGGGGGAAAAGTTTCGATTGTTCACAGACCACAAGTCCCTACAGTACATATTCACGCAAAAGGAGTTGAATATGCAGCAGCGAAGGTGGCTTGAGTTTGTGAAGGATTATCAGTTTGATATCTAGTATCACCCGGGGAAGGCTAACGTGGTAGCAGATGCGTTGAGCCGTAGGCCAGTAGATGAGGTGGCAGGGGTGTGGAAGGCCAAGTGGAAAGAATTGGGACACCAGGATGCAGTGGCCCAATCATTCATGTCAGTAATGACTGTTACGCCGCAGATTGTCACGAGAGTGGTAAAGGCACAAGCAGATGACTCGTTCTGTCAGGAGCTGATAGTTCGGTTACTAGCAGAGGGAGCCGAATCCTATACCGCTAGCTCAGATGGGGAATTACGCTTCAATGGGAGATTGGTAGTTCCGGAAGGGGAGAAATTATGGCACGAGGTGATGGCAGAGTCGCACGGCTCACGGTTCGCGGTACATCCCGGTGGGGACAAAATGTACCAAGACATGAGATGACAGTATTGGTGGAGCGGGATGAAGAGAGATATTGCCGTGTTTGTTTCAAAATGCACCACTTTTTAGCTAGTAAAAGTGGATCATCAGAGACCGGCAGGACTCCTACAGCCATTGAAGATTCCGATGTGGATGTGGGAGAGCATATCCATGGATTTTATCACGGGGTTACCTACGTCACATAGAGGTCATGACTCCGTATGGGTGATTGTGGAAAGGTTGACCAAAGTCGCTCTTTTTCTACCCGTAAGGACAGACTACACTACGGGACAGTATGCCCAGCTCTTTATTGCAGAGATAGTGAGACTTCACGGTGTACCCCTAAATATCGTGTCTGACAGAGACAAGATATTTGTTTCACGATTTTGGGAAAGTTTTCAGGAGGCCATGGGCACGGAATTGAGGTTGAGTACGGTATATCACCCGCAGACCGATGGGCAGATCGAGTGTACAAACCAGATGTTGGAGGACATGTTACGTATGTGCATCATTGATTTCGAAGGTGGATGGGAGCAGTATCTTCCACTGGTGGAGTTTGCTTACAATAACTCCTACCAGTTCACCATTGGCATGGCTCCATTTGAGGTGTTGTACGGTAGACCTTTTCGTTCCCCAGCATGTTGGTTGGAGGTGGGGGACAACAAACTACTTGGGCCGGAAGTGATTCAGGATACTTCGGCAAGGATAGAATTGATTCGGAGTCGCATTCGGGTAGCTTAGGATCGGCAAAAGAGCTATGCTGATGCGAAGAGGTTCTTCAGAGAGTTTCAAGTGGGGGACCAAGTTTTGCTCAGAGTATCTCCTATGAAGGGGATTATGCATTTCGGGAAGAAAGGGAAGTTGGCACCGAAATATGTGGGACCATTTCCTATTATTGAGCGGATTGGACCGGTTGCTTATAGGCTTGGATTACCGGAGCATTTGCATCGGATTCACGATGTGTTTCATATTTCCTCGCTAAGGAAATATATTAGAGATGATTTGGATCATTCTCACATTGCTTTCGAGGACATCGATCTCCAGCCTGATAGCTCCTACGAGGAGGGGCCGATTGCTATTTTGGACCGAAGTGAGCGGAAACTACGGTCAAAGATAGTTCTGTTAGTGCGTGTTCAGTGACGACATCATAATGTCGAGGAGTCCACATGGGAACGCGAGGATGAGATGCAAGAACATTATCCAGAGTTGTTCTTACCAGGTACTTTCTAGTTCCGAATTTCGGGACGAAATTCAGTTATTAGGGGGGAAGTATGTAATACCCCGTATTTTTATGATATTTATTTATGGGATTAATTGAATTAAATGCGTATTAATTAGAAATTAATTCGGATTAAAAATACTAGCGAGATGCGAGTTGGTATTTGATTATAGTGTGAATATATGATTATATATGAATATTGAAATGTGAAATTTGTCGTGAGATTGAAATACGGCAAATTGGGAATCTTGTTGAGACGCGTGTGACAGTCGCGTCATAGAATATAATTATGATGATTAAAAAGTGAATTTTATTTCTATAAGACGTATGGTCATTTTGAGTGCGCCAACGCATCCGGAAGGGTCGAAATAGTCAGAAAACACAAGCTGGGGGTTTAGTTTGGGTCCCGGGCCATTTTTAGGCCATACCGACAACGTATAAGGGTAGTTTGGTAATTTTAGAATTTTGGGATTTTTGATTAACGAATTTTAGGAGTTTTAAATGGAAAATTAAAAGACCCACTAACCCATTACCAGCCATTAACTGATTAGAGGGCTACGGGGGTTATTAGAATTAGCCCCAAAAGTTCCTAAGACAAACCCTAGCCTCCATTGCCACCATTAGAGAAGAGCTTGTAGAGGGAGAGAGAAGGGAGGAGAATTCTGCAGAGAGAGAGAGAGAGAAACTCATCAATTCGTCATCAAATCCAGAGATACACATAAGGCAAGTGGTTTAATTTCATTATTTTTCAGAGAATGCTTCTTCCATGCGTAGGAAATTCAAATAAATTGTATTGTTCTTGGAGTAAGATGAAAACCCATTTAATTGGATGTAGAGATTTAAGAATCTATTGAGGAAATTGCATGTAGAACATTGATAGGATGATTAGTCAGATGAAAATACATCTTTTACATTATAAAAACGGATTTAGTTATGTCTATGAATGACTTGATTTTTCTAGGGTTCATGTTCTTGAGATTTGGGGAAAATGGTGGAGATTTGATAATCTGATGTAGTTTAGGGTGATTTGAACCCATATAAATGTTGTAATATGGTTGAAACATGTTTAGGAAGGATTAGATACCTTGAAACATTGTTGAAATGACATTTAGGTGAGATTAGAGGTGAAGAGAAGTTGGAAAAACGAGATTAGGAAATCTGGGCTCGAATTTGGCCACTCGTTAGAAGACTTGCCCAGGTCGTTCGAACGAGCTTCTAACGAGTTGACAGTTTGACTTCTAACGAGGGTGATGTTCGTTCGATGACTTTCGTTCGAACGAGATCTCGTTAGAAGGCCCAGTTCGTTCGAACTAACTCTCGTTCGAATAGCCTCGTTCGAACGAGACTTCTAACGAGTTGACAGTTTAGGCTTTTTAGCCTGTTTTGAATTCGTGTGTCCCGTAACCTTATTTAATGGTAGAGATAACCTTCCCTTGATGATTAATTGATACATTTGGGATATTTTGGATATAATGAGGAGCAAAACCTAGAAGTGTAGTTTGAACCTAAGGGAAATTATGAAGTAGGACGTGAGTGTCAATTACGATGCGAGAACTATTGACGGCCTAATTTATTATATTAACCGGGAACATATAAATTGTGTAGCATTATATGTCGGTACGAGAATGAGAAGTGTACCACCAATATATTATGGTGATTACTAATATGTGTGCATACTTAGTATATGTATATGATTTTATGTGTATGACATACCTACCATACTTGCTATGACGAGAGGTTTACGTTCGCTTAGGGCCCTCTAATCCTTGTGTTGCCCGGATTTAGACTGGTACCTCGATGAACATTGGTCAGAGAAGGACTTATTGGGATATTAATAAGTTTGCTTATCGTGGGAGCGTAGGTATGTACGTGACCCATGTGATGTGACTGTGTTCGCCTCCATTATTTGAGATGTTGTTATCTGAGAACGATTCCTGAGAGATTCAAAATGCGTGATCCTTATGTAGGTGATGTACCGGGATGGATAGCAGAGTATGTGTGCACCGTAGCTAGTCTCGGGGTGCTTGTTTTGTATATTTATGACGGGAATAATATACACTTAATTAATGGGAACTTTCATGTTAATAGTGTGAATATAATTATGGTATTGTTTTTAGAAAACATAACGGGTTAATTGATGGTGAATTGTATTACTAATTGAGAATCTGAGTTTAAGTAAAGCCCTCTAGTTAATTGATAACGATAGAATGCATTATGGGGATCGAGTATTAAGGGGTAGAACTTATTACATATTGGTTAGATATATATGTCATTTAGATGGGTAAGGTACGTTAGGAGTGCACATGTAGTTGAGAGGTGAGAATTTCATGTGAGTGCACGTCCTAACATGTATTTTGCATTTAATGTTTTAATGTTATTAAAACACTTGCTATTTTTAAAATGATTTCCACTTTCGGGTTCTGACCCATTTGCTTTCAAATCTATTTTTGTAAAAACCATTTTAGGTGCCCATCCACAAGGACACCATGCTTAGGATTCTCATTCAGGTGACGAGCTGTAGCTGTTTGTGAAAGTTACAGGACTTTGCTTGTAGACGCTTCATCTATCTTGACTCTATATTCAGTACTTATCAGTTGTAGGGCATGTCGCCCATTTCTTTTAGTGACTTTTCATTTATTTCAGTTATTCGGACTTCGGGCATGTAATTAATTCAGGATTTCAGACTTGTCATTTTACTTTCAGTTGTGGGATTGTTGTGAGGAGTTTTCCTCCGGACTTATTATTATTTGTTAGTTATTTCATTACTTCGTTATGGTGAATGGATTATGTTGTTCTTCCATTATTCTTCTATTGCATGTTAATCAGACTTAAATTAAAATTTGGCAACTTACTTTTTAAATACTAGGTGGTTAGTAATTATTAAAAATGTTTTCGACAGTGATGCCATTAACTGAACCAACTTGGCATTTTGTATTGATTTAATAAAGGAGTAGCTACCCGGTATTTAATTAGTTGGGGTGTCACAATATTCATTGGTACGTGGCCTGCTTGTTGGACATAAAGAATACGCTTCTTCATGATGGATAAGAATGTTCAATCATCATACAATATCATCCTGGGGAGAGTAGGATTGAAGAAGTTCGAGGCTGTACAACCTATGGTGCATTAGTGCCTAAAATTTCCTACAAATTTTGGAGTAGGAGTTGTTAAAGGTGATCAGAAAGTAGCTTGGGAATGCTATTATTCATCCGCCGCGTAAGAGAAATTGGAGGAATCAAGGAAAAAGACTACTACTTATCAAGTGGAAGAAGGGGCAGAAATTGAAACATTGGATCCTAGAGATGAGTCGCAACTCGTGAAGGGTCAAGTGGTGGAAGCTACTGAAAACATCATTCTGGACGACGAGCACCCTGAACGAACTACTTAAGTAGGTTCGTCGTTGGAAGCCTCACTAAAACAGGAATTGATAACTTTCCTTAGAAGAAGAAAGCAAACTTTTGCATGGAGTCATGAGGATATGCCCGGAATAGATCCAAATTTCTTATGTCACGAACTCAATGAGAATAAGGAAATCAAGCCAGTGAAGCAGAGAAGAAGAGTGTTCAGCCCCGAGAAGAATCAAGATATACAGGAGGAAGTCGAGATGCTTCAGAAAGCTTGCTTCATTGAAGATGTTAAATATCCAGACTGGTTAGCTAATATGGTTATGGTAAAGAAGAAACACAATAAGTGGAGGATGTGTGTAGACTTCATCGACCTCAACAAAGCATGCCCAAAGGATCACTTTCCACTACCCCGAATTGATCAACTAGTCGATGCTACCTCGGGACACGAGCTGCTGAGCTTCATGGATGCTTATTCTGGCTACAATCAGATTAAAATAAAACCTGAAGACAGGGAGAGTACTTCTTTCATTACCCCTAGGGGAACTTATTGTTATAATGTTATGCCTTTTGGTTTGAAAAATGCAGGTGCAACATATGAGCGGCAGATGAATAAGGTGTTTGCAGAACAAATCAGCTGCAATATGGAAGTCTATGTTGACGATATGCTGACGAAGAGCAAAAAAGCTGCTGATCATCTAGTTGACTTAAGTCAGACTTTTGATCAACTAGATAAATACCAAATGAAGCTGAATCCGACGAAGTGCATATTTAGAGTACGAGAAGGCATGTTTATCGGGTACATTGTCAATCAACGAGGCATTGAAGCACATCCTGAAAAGATCAAAGCTCTATTAGGGCTGCGATCTCCAACGATGAAGAAAGAGGTGCAAAGTCTTATAGGGTGAGTAGCAGCACTCAACAGATTTGTATCGCGAGCAACTGATCGATGTCTCCCATTTTTCAAGACACTTTGAAAGACTTTCGAGTGGAATGATGAATGTGAGAAGGCTTTTCAAGACTTGAAGAAATATTTGGGAGCACCTCCACTGTTATCCAGGCGAGTGATGGGAGAAAAATTGTACTTGTATCTAGCAGTATCGGAGAATGCAGTTAGCTCGGCGTTAATAAGAGTGGAGAATGGAGTACAAAAACCAATCTACTACACAAGTAAGGCCTTTTGAGGAGCAGAGATAAGATATCCAATGATGGAAAAGTTAGCACCGGCGCTGATTGAGGCGAGTAGGAGAATGAGTCCATACTTCTAGGCTCATACTATAGTCGTATATACTAATATGCCAATGAGGCAAGCCCTTCATAAACCAGAAAAATTAGGAAGATTGATGTACTGGGCAATAGAGCTCGGTGAATACGATATAGTCTATGAACCCAGATCATCGCTTAAAGGGCAAGATGTAGCGGATTTTATAGCAGAGTTAACCTATCCTGTGACCCCCGAGGAGAAAAAGTTGCTCGCTGATCAACCTGTGGATGTTACAGGATCAACAAACACAAGCTCAGACAAACTCCGGTTAGTAAAAGGGAAAGTGGATGTTACAGGATCATTAAATTCGAGCTCAGACCAACTCCGGTTGGTAAAAGGGTAAGAAAAGATGATCGACGAAGAGCGAGAAATATCGGTGGAAGATGAAAGGAAGCAACAAATATTTCACCGAGGAACTCTGTCAGATCAGAAGTTTGAAGACGAGTTACCTATATGGAGGCTATATGTAGATGGCTCATCTTGCACAACAGGCAATGGGGCAGGGATAGTTTTGAGCACTCCGGACGAGGTCGACATGGAATATGCCCTACGTTTCCAATTCAAAGCTTCTAATAATTAGGCTGAGTATTAGGCCATGATTGCAGGTCTTAATTTGGCAAAAATTATGGAGGCGCAACAAATTATTGTCTTCAGTGATTCTCAATAAATTGAAAATCAAATGTTGGGAATATATGCAGCCAAAGGAGAGTTAATGATCAAATACCATGCAAAGGTAATGGACTTGGTATCAGAATTTGCTGCTATTCAGGTGGTCAGAATACCAAGAATGGAGAATGGAAGAGCAGATGCCCTAGATTTAGGACTATATTGGATAGATCCCATCAAGGCATATATTGAGGAGGGAGAATTACCAATTGACAAGCTCGCAGCTAATAAAGTGAAGTTTAAAGTTGCTCGGTATGTATTAACTAACGGTATTTTATATAGACGAGGAATTATGGTAGGTTTGCAAAGATGCGTACATCCCTCTTAGGCGAAAGAATTGATTGAAGAGATCCATGAAGGGTCCTGTGGAGCCCATGTAGCAGGTCGGACGCTTTTGCAAAGAATGATGACGCAGGGATATTACTGGCCGACGATGAGGGATGATTGTGTAGCCTATGCTAAGAAATGTGACAAGTGCCAGCGCTTTTCCTCCATCCGAAGAACACCAAAGCATTGTTGACACCCATCACTTCCCCTTGGCCATTTGCCATATGGGGAATAGATTTGGTCGAGCCATTGCCAACGACCAGAGGAAGATTCAAATACCTCGTCGTCGCAGTGGATTATTTTACTAAGTGGGTTGAAGATGAGCCTCTCATCGATATGACGTACGACAAGGTGTACAAATTTTTTTGGAAGAACATCATTTGTCGATATGGTCTTCCTCATTCTTTCATCACAGACCATGGAACACAATTTGATAACGAGGAGTTCGCTGCCTATTGTCATCAATCAAATGTTTTGAAGATCCACTCAGCACCAGGACATCCTCAAAGCAATGGACAAACTGAAGTGACAAACAAAACACTGCTGAATGGTTTGAAGAAAAGACTGGACGATGCAAAAGCAAATTGGATCAACGAGTTACAGTCAGTACTGTGGGCTTACCAAACTACTCCCCGAGTAGCAACTGGAAAATCTCCATATATGCTAGCATTTGGAAGTGAAGCTGTTATACCTGCCGAGTTGGGCCTCCCAACAAACAGGGTACTGAATTTCAATTCCCCTGTCAGCGACTTAATGAGAAGATTGGATTTAAACATGCTCGAGGAAGTTAGAGAAGAAGCAGCCATCAGAAATACTGCATACCAACAACGAACAACTCTATTCTACAATAAGAGGGTGAAGAAGTGCGATCTGAAAGAAGGAGACTATGTGCTGAAGAAAGTAATTCAAAAGCACAACAAACTGAAGGCAAACTGGCATGGACCATACCGAGTTACAGAAGTTGTTTGACCAGGAACTTACCGAAAGCAACTTTAGAAGGGGAGGAGTTTAAGAATGCATGGAACGCAGAGCACCTGCGCAAGTATTATCAGTGATGTGTATTTTCTCCTTTTATTTAAAATTTTTCGGGGAATACTAGTGCTACACACTACTCGGCGAAACTCGGCAAAACTCAAATTTTTTCTCGAAAACGCCAGCTAAGGTTGGTCGAGAAACAAATATATTCCTCCGGGAAGTAAAACTTATATTCCTCCGGGAAGTAAAACTTATATTCCTCCGGGAAGTAAAACTACCTGTATTCCTCCGGGAAGTAAAGCTACCTGTATTCCTCCGGGAAGTAAAGCTACCTGTATTCCTACGGGAAGTAAAACTATGTGTTTCTCGGGAAATAAAAATATTCCTAAAAATGCCAACTTATGCTGGTTGGGAAGTAAATATATTCTTGAAAACGCCAACTAAAAGCTCCTCGTAAAGGAAAAATTCACTAACTATGGTTGGTCGGGGATAAAAACCCACTAACTGTAGTTGGTCGAGAAGGAAATTTACCGACCTTGGTTAGTCGGAAACATTTTATGAATATGAGAAAATGATCAAGCAAAATTATTGATACTCGTGACTTTTTAAAATTATTAGTAAGTTGGTCAAGAAATAACTTAGTGAGTTGGTCGAGAAACAACTTAGTAAGTTGGTCGAGGAATAACTTAGTAATTTTTTATAATGACTACCACAAATTCAAGCTAATCGACAATAAGTTGATCAACAAACAACACAGAACAACACAATATTGTTATCTTTTTAACAGACATACATACACAAATGTAAAGTATTTTACAAGACAATAGCGATTAAGATTGCGAATAAAAATAAAAATCTTTCATTAAATCCAAAAATAGATTACATTGATAATGAAATGTATACTAACTGTTACATAAAAATTCCTACTCTATTGGTTTCTTCCCCTCTGCTTTTAAAACAGGTTCCTCGCCAGCAGGCGAATCATTTAAAACAAGAGGAGAGTTTATGAAGTTCAAATCTTTTAACATCCTGATATTCATCAAGGATGGTCGATCTAGACGGTGCTCGGGACGAGATATCTCAACACTTGAATGGAGATTGTAGTCGCCGAGATACTTGGAAATTAAGCATCGAGGAATGGCCCGAGAAGGGATCCAACTCATATCAAGTTTGAATGGTGGCACGGGTAGGTCGAGCAGCCCAGGATCATGATAGTCCCACAGGTAATGACCCTGTTCGAGTTGAAGCACACCTAAGGCATTCAACCAGCCTTGCTTGTAGCCCTCATTATTGGCATTCTAGATATGATCGTCCAAGTGGTATAGAGCTTCGTTGTATCCAGCCATCCAGAACTCCCTGGGATGTTTGTGGAATTAATATGTCAGTCTTTCCAACTGCTCGTGGAGATTTTTGATGAAGAGTTCCTTATTCTCCAAGACTGACTGCTGCATAGAAAGCTGCTCTTCCAGGTCCCTGATCTTCTTTGACATTTCAACCAACGCTTGGTTTTTTGCCATTAATTGGAAGGCTTGGTTCTCTAAGGCAGATTGAGTCCTCTGTTCCTCGACAGGAATTCGAGCTGCTCTTGCTCGTCCCCGAGGAGCTCTTGCTCATCCACGAGAAGATATAGAGGGACCAGCTCTCCTCAAGGTCTCCAATTCATCCCTCAAGTTGGCGTTCTCGACCTCCAAGAACGAGAATCCCTCATCATTCACTGGGATCAAGGCGTTTGAAGTGGAAGCTACAGACTTTAACTGAGACAACTCTTTTTGCAGGTTGTTATTTTCTTGCTCTAATAGTTTAGCTATTTGTCTGCACTCCTCGACCTCACCCCTCAAAGTTCTCTACCTCACATCATAGCCAGCAAAACGCTTCTCGTACCCCTTGTCAGCATTGAGTTGCTGATACTTCTTCCCATACCCCTCGTGCAAAAGGGCAGTTGATTCTTTGTATTGTTGGTGAAGGTCTTAAAGAATGCCTTGGAGATCCTCCATCATATCATAATAAGCCACATTGTTGGCCACTGCATGATCAAGCAGGGTCTTCAAGTATTGGTAGGCCTCAACTGCCTGTTACGAAGCATCTTGGCCGAGGAAGTCGACAATTTATGCTGCACTCAGATCTGTGTGACCAACCTTAAAATAATCATTGCATTGCCTCAACAGCTTGGTATCATGAGCAGATAGTAATTCCATCCTGGCCATAAACTAGTAGAGAAAGAAGAAGCAGTAATCAATAAAAGTACCAACTAAGCATAAAGAAGAGACAACAGTATGCAAGAACAAAAAGTTCAAGTTTTATTATATCAAGATTCAGAGTTACATGTTCATGGTTACATTTGACAAAAGAAAAATATAAAGATAAACCCGAACAACTCTACACCTTTTCCTTGTCTCCTAAAACCTTCTCGGGAGGCTGGGACGAGGAAGTAGGTTGCTCGGAAGGAACAAATAGTAGTTGGGGAAGTGCTAAAGGTTGCTCGGAGGAAGTAGCGAGCTGCTGAAGTTCCTCGATAGCAGGCTAGATAGCTGGGGGATGATCTCCCATCACCATAGAAGACTCTTCGGAGGTAGCTTCGTCCTCTTCTTCTTCTTCTTCAGGAGTTGGAGGGGGACCAGGGATGTGTCGCTGAAAGAGTTTGGAATTTTCATCCACTTTCATCTCCTGTAGAGCAATAACCCATCCATCCCTAAAGTACTTAAGGCTGCCATATTCTACTTGAGACATCATGGCAGCCAAGCCCTTGTTCCACCCCTTGTCTCAGCCAACGCTGAAAGACTTCTTCACAACCATTTTTCTCTTCAACTTCCCCAAGGAAAGCTTCTCGGACAGAAGGTTTTCTGCAGTCTTCAATTTATTTTCAACTTCCTCCTTCTGCCGATTTACCTCCCGAAGATGACCCAACTCTTCCTCAGCAACCTTGAGCTTGTTCTCAAGCTCTCCAGTATTTTTGAGCTTCTTGTCGAGCTCTTTATTTTTCCCTTCCAAGTCCTTTATTCCCTTCTCCAACTCCTTGGAGACTTCAACAACTTGAGTTTTCTCCTGCTCGGTGGAGGCAAGATTCTTCTTCCAAGTTGCCTTATCATCAGCATACTTCTGGCGAGACTCTTCCAAAGACTGCCTCACGCCCATCAAAGCTTCCTCCACACCAGATGAGGAGCTTGAAGCTTTAATAGCTTCATCCTTCTTCAAAATTGTATTGAAGCAGCTCACCAACTATGAAAAGAAAATGAAAGAAAGTCAGAGACAGATATAACAAAGGAAAGACGAAAAGTTCAAAATAAAAGGACTTACAGAAGCAATGTGGTGAGCTACCAAAGAGGTAACCATATCTCGAGAAAGGTTTTCTTCGATACCTTGGATCTCATTAACGATCCAAGTCTTCATCGAGATCATGGCAGAGCTCGGGGGAATGAAAGTGGGAACTCCACTAGTTGGGGGTTGAGAGATAGTGTCGGCCAAATTGACCGAGGAGCTCTTCTTCAGTTTCCTTGGTGGAACAAGAATAGATTCAACCAAGTAGGAACTCTTGGTCGGTGATATTACAATCACTTCTCCTGGAGCAGCAGACTTGCTCAGAGCCACTGGGGGCTTCTCGATAACCTTCACAACAGGGGCGGCCGAGGAAGGTGAATCAGTTCTCTTTGTCCCCTCCCCTGGGACGACAATCTTATTTCTTTTTGCCTCTCCAGCACCAGAGGCAGGTTTTTCGAACAAGGTGGGAGGTCTTCTTTTCTTCATCCTTTCACTTAAAGGAATATGTGATTCAGGCGAAGAACTGGTAGAAGATGGTACTGGCTCTGCGTCACTTATCACCAGACGAGTAGTAAAAGAAGTGGTATAGCTCTTGTACTGCAGCAGATACGAGGCTGACCTAATGTGCTCGTCAGCAACACTCTGATGCAAACTCCAGATAAGTTTTAAGTGCCTTATATTCACGTCTGCTTCTTTTGGACACTTTCTTTTGCTATCAACTGCAAATAAATAAACATTGAAATATCAGTGGCACATTTTGTCAAACACAGAAGAAGCATGATTTCAATATAAGTAAAATGAAATAAAAATAACCTATGCCATTGCCATAGGGAGGGCATATGGGACCCTGATACACTTCATCTCCTGATAAAGGAGCATGTTGCCCATTTTTTATGACAACCCCGTGCTCAAAATAATCCCTATTGGCATCTGGGAGATTGACCACTAAAGCCCTATTTAAAAATCTAGTTTTTAAATAAAAAGTGTTATCACCCACTGCCCATCTATAGGAAAACATGATTTCTGGAATTCCTATGCGAGTTCCATGGATTTGATTTAATCTATGAACCCCATTAACTATTCTCCATGTATTGGAGGCTATTCTTGCAGGAACAACGTCAAAATATTGACAAAATTCCATACATAGAGGATTGGGCGGAAAAGAAAACCCACACTCAGCGACAAAGAGACTGGGGAACCAATGTCCCTCAGCCAAACGGAAATAGTCATAAGGCTCAGAAAGCTCTTCCAGAACAACCCAGGAGGGAATAGAAAAATTAGAGCAAAATTTATCAAGGGATTCAACAGGGTAAACCATGATGAATAAAGGAAATGAAGAAGAAGGAAGAAGATCTTACAGAAAAGGAGTGGATCTGTTGACAACGAACGATGAAAAGGATGAACGCGCAAGAGAGTAAGACAATGGAAAACTCGAAAATACAAATTTGAAAAGGTAGAAGACGATGGGAGTGTCTGTGAAGTTTAAATACTCTGCCTTGGGAAATGGTAAAGTAATGATTAAAAAAAGAAACAATTATGCTACCGGCGTCTAGAAGGACAAAAAGGCGCGGCAATCGAAGCGAGAAAAAACGATTACGCTACCGGTGGCTAGAAGGACAAAAAGGGCGCGACAATCGAAGCGAGTATAAAAATTCAAAAAAGCCTGATTCTATGAATTTGGAAGGAAAAAGAAATATAAGGGAAACACTCCTGAAAATCAGGAGGACCATTTAAAGCTACCATATTTCGAGAAAGAATGTTCCACACTCCTCAAATTTTGAACTATGAAACATTGGGGGCTTCTGTTGATACCAAATTTAGTCTGCTGACATGGCTCAATAAAGTAAAGACACGTGGCAATCTACGTGGCAACAACAAACACTTTCGAGGAACTCACATGCTCCGAGGAACTCATACGCTCCGAGGAACGAGAACTCTCTGAGGAACTCTTGAGCACCGAAAAACTTAGGCGGTCCGAGATGCACCTCCAACAAAGCATTAATAGCAGGATAACCAACAGTTTGACTGTTCATTAAATGCTTATCATTCAGACGCATACGCATAAGGGGCATTAAATGTATTAACTTTTCATATGTACATCATTTAATGTATTACCCTTTCACATTACAGCCTCAGGGATATAAATACATCGTACAATCCTCATTGTAAAAGGACCGAAATTTCTTGAGATAATTTGTAATCGAGAATTCCCATACAATCAGAAATACCATAACAGTGGACGTAGGCCATTCTTATAAGGCTGAACCACTTTAAAAATTCTTTGTCTCATTTATTTATATGTGATTGAATAATTAGATATGATCTAATTTTTTATATCAACAGTTACTATTAGGGGACAATTTTAGAGATAGGGTTTGTCTAGATTATAACCCTCTTGGCAACGTCAATGTCATACAGATTTTCAAGAATATGCACTTTATGCCTAAACTGGGGCTGAGATGATGACAATAGGGAAAACTGGAACCCATAGTGTTGAAAAAGACCTTTCCTCCTTGTGGTCTATGTTATCAACCATCAGGAGAAGAACTCAGAATGCTCCATGAACCTCGGTTAAAGAGAAGGCTAGAAAGCGCCAAGACTATCTCAAGCTATTCCTTGAACGAAAGATTCATAAGAGAGGGTGAAGATCTCCCCTTTTGCAACTTTCCCGAATTATGGTATGATTATGTGGACAACAAGATAAAACCAGGAATAGAGATCTTTATCCAAGATAGCTACTCGTGGACCAAAATTTTCCAACATCATGTGCAATAACTCATTGAGAAGACCATAATTTCTATTGAATATTCTGAGGAAAGTAACTCTGAGAATTCATTCACTTGTAGACACTAGGCCTGACACTCTATATAGTCCACTCAAGCGCTACATCATCAGATCCATCCCGTCTGATCAAAACCGCTGATGCATATCTCCTTAACTGGCATGGTATACCTATTCCACCTGCTAAAATACAACCCAACTCTGATCTCCCATTTCCTTTTCTTTTGTTGTTCCTCCCTATTCTGATGTAATCAATACATCCTTTAGTGAGGTTTTTAATGTTTTTTCCCAAAAATGAAATAAATGAAGTCTTTGAGTATGTTGTTGTGCCTTACATTAATTGTCTTGATTCTAATCAAACTCTTGATGATGATGATTTTGCAAATGAATAATTCTTAACTGGTCTTAATAAGGTTAATAACAAACAACATAACTGCTTTCGAGTTAATGAAGATGAAACTGTTGTTATTAATCTCGGTTCTAGTATCCAACTGCGTGAGATCAGGATAGGGGCCACCCTTGATAAGCAAGAGCGTGCGTAACTTGAGGAACTTCTGAAAGAATGTGTGGACATCTTTGCATGGTCCTATGATGACAAGCCCGACATTGATACCGATATAGCTCAGCATGAGATTCTAACTCTCTCATAATGCAAACCGATCAAATAGAAACTGTAAAAGCTCCGCATCGAATGGTCGCTCAAGGTTAAGGAAGAAGTGGTCAAACAGTTGAACATGGTTTTCATTTGTGTGATCAAATATCCTATATTGCTAAACAACATCGTACCCATTCTGAAATTTAGAGGAAAGGTTTACATGTACATTAACTACCGAGACTTAAAAAAGGCCTCTCCAAAGGATGATTACCCGCTACGCAATGTCGACATGATTATAGATAACACAGCTAGCCACACTCTCAAGTCATTCATCAATGGATTTTTTGGATATAATCAGATCAAGATGCACCCGGATCATCAAATGCAAACTGCATTCATAACCCCTTGGGGAACCTTCGGTTACACCATTATGCCATTTGGTCTAAAAAATATAGGGGATACGTACCAGAGGGATGCCACGATCATCTTACATGGTCCGATACACAAAAAAGTTGAGTTCTACGTGGATGATATGATTATCAAGTTTAAGACTAGGGAAGGTGATGTTCTCGCTCTTTGAAAGTTCTTAGAGCGACTAAGGCAATACCAAATGCAACTTAACCCACAAAAATATGTTTTTGGAGTTATCGAAGGAAATCTCTTGGGATTCATGGTTAGCGAAAAAGGGATTAAAGAATATCCTGCCAAGTTGAAAGCACTACTCGAAATGCCACCACCCCGAACGGAAAAAGAAGTTCGGGGATTCATTGGAAAATTACAGTATATTAGTCGGTTCATCAGCCAGTTGATTCCTATTTATGAACCCGTCTTTAAACTCCTTCGAAAGGATTCAACCAAAGTTTGGAATGAAGTTTTCCAAAAAGCCTTCGATCAAATCAAGCAATACCTAACCCTACCTTCGGTATTGATTCCACCATAGCCTGATCTTCCCTTACTCATATATCTAACTGTAACAGACACTGCCGTTAGGTCTTTATTGGCCCAATATCTTGAAGAGTCTCACAAACAGAGGGACATCTATTACGTCAGTCACAAGTTGGATGGGCACAAAGTTAACTACACTATCTTGGAGAAGGCATATGTTTCCCTTGTTCGGGTCACCCAAAACTACGGCACTACATGCTCATATTTCCTATCAAACTTGTATCCCGAATGAATTCCATCGAATACCAACTCAAGACACCTGCCCTGTCTATCCGAATGGCCCAATGGTTGATGCTGGTAGCTAAATTCGATATTATGTATGCCAAGCAGAAGGCCATGAAAGGAAGAACCATCTCTGACTACCTCATTGACTACCCTGTGGAAGAAGTCGATGTTTGGATTTTCGAGTTCCCATATGAGAATATCCTCTGTACCTCCTAGAAAGACCTCTGTTGGAAAATTTTCTTTGATAGTGCTTCCAACAAGAAAGGATATGGCATTGGGATAATCCTAATTTCCCCTGGTGACCCTCACACTTCCATTGACATCAAGCTATATTTTTCCTGCACCAACAACATGACTAAATACGAGGGATGCACTGTAGGCCTCAAAGTTTCTCTCAAGAAAGGAATTCGATACCTAGATTTTTATGGGGATTTATCCCTCATCATCGTTCAGGTACTCAAAATATGAAAAGTCAAGGATGAGAAAATCTTACCCTTCTATGCCCACCTAGAAGAGTTGGCCTCCTAATTCCAAAATATCACATTCCACTACCTGCCCCGAATAAAGAACAACCTAGTCAATGCCCTTGCTACCTTAGCCTCAATGGTTGACATGCCCAAAGGAATAACAATGACCCCCTTCCTAGTCCAAAAGAAATAAAAACCTACCCACTGCTACCACATTGAGCTATTCATAGAAGAAGATCCTGATACAGCCGATTGTTGGTACTAAGATATTCGACGCCTCCTCAAGCATGATAGATATCCTCAAGATTTTGATAAAAAAGACCGAGTAACACTCTGTAAATTGATTGCCCAACACATTGTCTATGATTAGTCACTATTCAAGAGAAACGTCTATGGAACCCATTTACACTACATCGCAGGGGCTGACATTGAAGAGATAATGCAGAAAATCCACGGTAGGGAATGCAAAACCCATATAAATGGCCAAATGCTTGCCAAGAAAATTATCCAACAGGGTTAATATTGGACTACCATGTTTCAGGATTGCACCTCCTATGTTCGGAGTTGTCTTAAATTCTAGCGGTTTTCTAACCTACAACACTTGCCTCCATGGGAATTATACAACATGACTTCTCCCTAGCTATTTTTCACATGGGGCATTGATATCATACGAAACGTTACACCCAAGGCCTCTAATGGACACGAGTTCATACTAGTTTCCATTAATTACTTCACCAAATGGGTCGAAGATGAGTCATACGCAGCTCTGAATGCCAAAAAGGTGTCCAAGTTCATTCAAAATATCATTTGTCGCTATGAGGTCCCACGCGATCTAGTGTCAAACAATGGGTTAAATTTCGAGGCAAAATTCACAGAGTGGTCGATGAGTATGGAATTCATAGACACAAATCTTCTCCTTACCAACCAACGGTGCATCCAAAGCCATTAATAACAACCTCGAAGTAATCATCAGCAAGATGACCTAGAATTGACGAGATTGGGCCGATCGGATCCCTTATGCCCTCTGGGGCTTCCGTACTTAAGTTTGAACATCTACTGGGGATACCCCTTACTCTCTGGGATATGGCATGGAAGCAATCCTACCCATTGAGTTTGAAATTTCCTTCACTACGCGTCATACTTGAAAGCAAAGTCAGCAAGGAAGACTGGCATCAAAGTCGTCTTGATAAGTTATCACTCTTGGATGAAATGAGACTAAAACCTCTATATCATATACAAGGATACCATCATCAAATAGAATGATCATTCAACAATATAGTCAAGGACCTTGGTGTCCAAGAAGGGGACTTAGCCCTTAAAGAAATAGTAGAACCCATCTGGGACCCCAGAGGAAATTCAAGCCCAATTGGAGTGGCCCCTACATTGTTATGAAGATTTTATCTGGTGGCGCCTCTATGCTCATCGACCTCGATGGGGAAGAGATGTCCCATCCAGTCAACCTGTACAATCTCAATAAATTCTACCCCTACTCCAAAATCTTGGCGCGCTACGCTTCTTCTCATCTCCCTTCTATTCTAATATATATATATATATATATATATTCATTTCCCTCTACTCAGAACTACGTGGGGCCTGATCCTCTAAATATATTTTTGCTTTCAAAAATGAAACTTAAAAATCTTTAAAACCCCCAGAGGTATGTAGGCAGCCCCCTTCTTTTTCACAAAATGCTATTCTTTTCTTATCTTCGAGAATGATGGTTCATTTTTATCACATACATGAACAAAAGTATTACCTATACCTTAGCGATTGGTATAGATAATTCAAATGCAGAAAACTCATCAAGAGGCATAATAATATAATTAAATTTTTCTTTATTTTATTGATGAAATTTCCCGTTACAATTACATCGGCTTAGGGAGTCGAACAACTTCCCTTGCCAATCTAACATTATTTTTCCTAAACAAACCAAACTACTCCTAAAAACAACCTTCCCAAAGTTATTCCTATCAGAAAATAACCAGAATCATAACCAAACCATTACAAAAGCTTCACAAATAAATTCTCTAGGGATCCTACCCACAGCTGCCAGAAGAACCGACCCCATCATCATCTACATCCTATCATCCCCAAACCTCCCCTGACTAAATAAAATATCGAAGGCTCTCCATGGATTGATAAGCTCGGACCAGGATAGGGAAAACAATAGCACCTCCTTGCATGGTGTTAGATATAGTGAACCAACTTTGCCTAGTTTTCACTACCAACATTTTCGCAGCTACCCTCCTCCACAACCGCTTCATGTAATCCCCCAAAAATTCCTAAAATTACCTTTTTCATGAAGAAAAACATTTTTAATACCACACTTAATTCCCCAACGGAACGCTTAATTCCTCGGCTGAATTCCCAAAATCAATTGGATATCTTCCTAGCAACGTCTCCAAAAGACACCGTAAAAATTGAAAAATTCACAAGCAAGTATGCACCCAATCCTCAGTGGAGTATTCAAATTCTCCCAAGAAAACCATTCCTGAAGACCTCTGAATTGGCTTCGACCCTCAGAATTGGTCGGTCCTACTTAAGTCCTCAGAATTGGCTTCGACCCTCAGAATTGGTCACTACAACTGAAGGTCCTCAGAATTGACCTCAACCCGCAGAATTGGTCGCTCCCATATTAATCCCTCAGACTCGGCTTCGACCCTCAGAATTGGTCATTACAAGGTCCTCAGAATTAACCTCAGCCCACAGGATTGGTTGCTCCCATCTTAAGCCCTCGAAATTGGCTTCGACCCTCAGAATTGGTCACTACAACTTAAGCCCTTAGAATTGGCTTCGATCAGCAGAATTAGTCACCTCTACTTAGGTTCTCAGAATTGACCTCAACCCGTAGAATTTTTCGCTTCCATCTTAAGGTCCTCAGAATTGACCTCGACCCTCAGAATTGAAGAGGTGCGCGTGCGTTCAAATTAAGAAATTATATAATTAAACAAAGTTTAACCCAATTAAACCCTAAACATGCAACTAGGTGTGATTGAATAAGATGTAGAACATGCTAGTACGATCAAACACACACAATTGAGGAAAAATCCCCTAAATGGGCAAAACCATTTATTTTCACTATAATATTGTAACATATAATTTCTCGAATTACAATGAAAATACAGTGACATAGAATTACCCGCAGGCATCAGATCTGTAGTCAGCAGCTGGAAGTTTCCTTTTCCAGGAGGGCAACAATGAAGAAGAAGGACGGTCTTCTCCACAAGGGTATGAACAGACACACAAAAATGTTCTTGGGTTGCAAACTGATTCACAAAGGTTTGGCTATGTGGTGTGAATCAAACAAGAGTCTTGGGACTAAAAAAGATGAAGACTTAGAGTTTTAGGACTCTAAAAATCGTCTGTATAAGTCTTAAAAAACAAATCCCTGAAGTCGGTTTATAAAAGAAAACTTGGCCCCAAAAAATCTCAGCACGATCTGCACGATTTTATCCCAGACGGACCGGTCCGGATCAGAGGCGAATTGGTCCGAGTTCAGACCAATTCATTTTTTAAAGTGATCTCTTCGATTCGCATTCGGTCCGGGGTATAATGGTTTGTGAGCAAAGCGGATCGGTCCGGATTGAGGCGGATCTGTCCAAAGGGGCAGACCGGTTCTTTTTCCAAAAGGGGAGGATCGGTCCGGGGCGGACCGATTCCTTTTTAAAATAGGTGGACCAATCTGGCTGTCCAGAGTTTTGATTCCTTCCTTGAATACTTTGATATTCGGATCCGTTGATGATGATGCTATCTTGAATTTCTTCAATGATGTAACGGTGTATGGCATAAAATAGAAAATGGACAAAAATGTCCTTACAAATCTCCCCCTATGTCTATGCCGGTACAAACATAAAAACATCCGAATTATCAAATATCAAAATGCCTATACAAATCTACCCTTCCATCAACCCAAAAATGGAACGATACAAATGAATAAGACTTCATCGTTTGCTCTTCAAATCTTGAGGAATCTCAACGCTTTTCTCATCAGGGTGTGCAATTCAGAGATCATCAAAGAAGTACCTACACACATGAGACAAATCAAAATAACAAGTGACATATCGAGTTTGAAATGAGATACACATAGATACCAAATTATGATGAACATTATTAAATTTCAAAAACTCAAATCAAAACTCCCCCATAATGATAATTATTTTTCTCCCCCTTTTTATGATGTCCCTAAATAGACAAATAAGAAGAATAAATTAAGTAAGCAAAGTCGGGGTGTCACAAGGAATAAACTACTATTTTTTTTTTTCAATTTTTTCTCACAAAACAGACAAAAATCACACCGTGTATGAACACCAAACAACCAAGTCGATGATAGCGTAAATGAAAGGATGTGATCAAATTCGATAGGAAAATCAATGCATACAAACATGACATATGTGCACGATGAATATAGGATACTCCTAACGAATGAACTCAAATGATTCCTTTGGTGTAAAAAAAGGAAATAAGAGACATTGACTCAGTCAAATCAAATCAAAGCTCAAAGTGATTTCCACACCAATAACGTCCAAAACGATTTCATGCTTTTTCAGTACTTTCAAGGAAGTGCAAATCCGTTTAAATTCTCCAGCCAAACTCCCTCAATATGTATATTTTGAATAGATGTAATCTAAATTCTCAAACTTTGGAGAATTGTTGGTGAAACCTAATGGCCTATATTTGGCATGAATTTTTTCTTGCCTTTAAATTTTTTGGGCTCTTTTAACCTCTTTGGACCTCGGATAATAAAATTCCTCCATTTTTTAGGTCCTTTGAAACAGTGGCTTTTGCGCAAAGAATAGATAATTACCTTTCACAGCCCCTCCCTGTTCACAATTAAACACATAATCTCACCAAAATGGTTTTCACATGCATTCCATTCTTGTCAAGATTTATCACATATTGTACGTTGTATAGACAGAATTGAGATGGAAACACTCAAGCCAACATGTGATAGACAAGTACAATAATCAAGTATAGCCGTGCATGTGTTAAATAAAAGAGATGGGAGTCAAACATGTAGAAAGATATCACTAATCACATCTCAAAGACTCCAAACAATGTAAAGCACATGGATGAAATGATATAGCGTCTCAAATCTCTATCAAACAGTCACATGGATAAATGGAATGAAATTGTGACTCGGCTATCTTAAATGCTCATCCATAAAAGCTGCAAAAAAAATACAAAAATATTTTTGGATTTTTCACAATTTTATTGAAATAAAATCTTTTTGAGCTTTTCGAAATATTTATAAAAGGAAAATATTTTTGTATTTTTCAAAAAAAATAAAAGGGAAAAAAATAAACAAAATTATGATACAATATAGCAATAGGCATCAGATGATATGAGAAAAATGCATCCTATGCTAGACACGGACTAACCCCTAAGTCAACTGTGCAAATCACCAAAGACTTCCTAAGACTCTCGAATCTAAGGGCATCTAAAGGTTTTGTGAAAATATCGGTTAATCGATGGTCGGTGGGAACAAAACTCAGTGATACAACTTTCTCCTCAACTAACTGACGTATAAAGTTCTCACGTATCCTGATGTGCTTTGTGCGCGAATGTTGGACTGTATTGCGGGATATGTGTATCGCGCTCGTGTTATCACAGGAAATGGTCATGGTGTCCTGTGAAATCCCATAATCTTCTAGCATCTGCTTCATCCATAAGAGTTGCGTGTAATAACTCCCGGCGATGATGTACTCAGCCTTCGAAGTGGACAAAGAGATGGAGTATTGCTTCTTGCTCAACCAAGAGACAAGAGCAGAACCAAAATAGAAATACCCACCAGATGTGCTCCTACAACCATCTACATCGCCGACCCAATCGGCATTAGAATAGGCGAACAAACGGTCATTGGTATCAAAGGAATACTAAATACCATATGAGAGAGTCCCACTCACGTATTTGATAATACGTTTTAGAGCGAGTAAGTGTGACTCTTTCGGGGACACCTGATATCGCGCACAGACTCCAACACTAAAGGCTATGTCGGGACGACTGGAAGTCAAGTAGAGAAGACTACTTATCATACTGCGATGCAAGGTTTGCTCTACGTCCTTGCCTGAAGTGTCCTTACTAAGCTTGATAGAAGTACTCATAGGTGTATGCGCATGCTTAGAGGAGTCTAAACCAAATTTCTTCACTAGGTCTCGAGCATACTTAGATTGGGAGATGAACATCCCATCCTCTAGCTGATGAACCTGGAGACCAAGGAAGAAATTAAACTCACCTACCATGCTCATCTCAAACTCACTTTTCATCTCCTCCTCAAAGTGATGAGCATGCTGGGAGCACGTGGATCCAAAGACTATGTCGTCCACATAGAACTGGGCAACCAAAGTAGCACCGTCATCTCTCCTAACAAATAACGTCATATCAACTCCCCCTTTCTTGAAGCCACGGGCTAAGAGATAGGAAGTAATCCTCTCATACCAAGCACGGGGTGCTTGCTTCAAACCATACAAGGCTTTTCTCAGATAATAGACGTGCTCCGGGTGCTGAGGGTCTTCAAACCCTTTTGGTTGTTCCACGCAAACTTCTTCCTATAGAATGCCATTTAGAAAGGCACTCTTGACATCCATCTGATATAATTTGAAGTACAGATGACATGCGATGGTGAGTAGTAGACGAACGAACTCAAGCCTCACAATAGGAGCAAATGTCTCCCCAAAGTCTACACCCTCTATCTGTGTATAGCCTTGAGCGACCGACCTAGCCTTGTTTCTGATTATGGTACCATTTTCATCCATTTTATTCTTGAATATCCACCGGGAACCTATCACATTAGTCTCACTAGGTCGGGGGACTAGTTCCCAGACATTGTTCTCTTTAAACTAAAGCAACTCATCCTATATAGCAGATATCCAGTGTTCATCCTTGAGTGCTTCTTTGTGATTCTTGGGCTCGACTTTGGACATGTAGCAAAAGTGGCTAACAACATTCTCTAGCTGAGCACGAGTCTTGACCCTAAGAGTGGGATCACCTAAAATGGAGGCAGGGTCATTACTCTTGCGAACCCAAGAAGGTGTGTCCCCTAACACAGAAGTAGGGTCCACACAGTGGGGTTGAGGGACAAGTAAATCACTACCAGAAAAGTCCTCATCCTCACACTGAAGGTTAGGATCAATAACCGTCGGAGGTTCGTCAACTTGCACGGTGACGTTTATTGATTCCATAACCTTAGAGATCTTGAGGTTAAAAACCCGGTACGCTCTACTATTAGATGAATATCCTAGGAATATTCCCTCGTTGCTTCGAGATTCAAACTTTCCTAATTACTCTCTATCCCATAGGATGTAGCATTTACTCCCAAAAATACGGAAATATGCAAGGTTGGGTTTCTTGCCATTCCACAACTCATAAGGCGTCTTAAGTGTATGTGGACGCAGGTAAACCCTATTCACCGTGTGTCATGCAGTAGACACTGCCTCTGCCCAAAATCTCCTAGAAACATTATGACCTAGAAGCATAGATCTAGCCATTTCCTGGATCGTCTTATTCTTTCTCTCAATAATCCCATTTTACTCAGGAGTCTTCACAGCAGAAAACTCATGTTTGATCCTAAGGCTATCACAGTAGAGATCGACTTTTGCTTCCTTAAATTTTGTGCCGTTGTCACTACAGATCCTATTAGTAGTGACTCCGTGTTGATTTTATAGGACACGACACTTGGTCGTTAAAAAGCCAACATCATCGGATTTCTCCCTCAGAAAACCTACAATAGAATATCTGGAGAAACCATCTACCATCACGAGGATATACCTCTTACCACCCAAACTCTCAATACGAGTAGGACCCATAAGATCCATGTGAATCAACTCAAGTACTCGAGAGGTGGTAATGGAATACAACTTCCTATGAGGGCTTCGAATTTTCTTTCCCAACTGACAGGGTCCACAAACCGTGGAAGTTGACTTTCCAAGAGATGGTAAGCCATGTACTAGGTCCTTTTTAGCTAAACGAGTTAAATCTCTAACGTTCACGTGACCTAGACGTTAGTGCCACAAATACATAGGAGTGATCGTGGCACTGTTGCAGACAAGTGAGGAAGTAGGCATAGTCCCATAACAATTATCCTCGGTCCTCACCCCTTGCGTGAAAAGTTTATTGGCTTGATTGTAGACATTACATGCATCCCGGTCAAACTTTACTGCAAAGTCAGTGTCGCACAGCTGGCTAATGCTGAGAAGGTTTACTTTTAAACCTTTGTGTAATAATACATTCTCTAGCTTAGGAAATCCTAGTAACTCTACAGTACCTCATCCTATAATGCTAGACTTGCTCCCATCTCCAAAGGTGACTCTACCATCCTTATAATCCTCAAGGTGGGTAAAAAAAGAGACATCACCTGTCATGTGTCTGGAGCATCCACTATCAATATACCACTGTGAGGTATTATGTGCTTTGAGAGAAATATGAACCACAAGAGCTTTCTTATCTTTCTTAGACACCCAAGAAGTGGTAAACTTTTGTTGGCCCTTGTTGTTATTGGTTTTAGCTGGAATGTGAGAAGTATTCACTTACGGCAAAGACATCCGTCGGAATTCCTCCATCAAACTCTGTGATGTGGCAGATAAAAACTCAACACGCTCTCTCAGACTGCAAACTCATCAGTTTGATGTGGTGGAGCAGAAGTACGTCATGTCCGACCCAAACTATAGTAAAACTCCCTCAGGTGTCCTTTTCTTTTGCAATATGTACAAAAGAACTCAGTCTTAGGCGGACCTTGGTTTGCTTTTCTTGGTCGAACTCTCCTTCGTGGTATTTGGTGATGTCCATAAGGAGTTTTAGTAAACTCAGGGACTAGTCCAGGTGCAATTTGAGATGTGGAGGTACCATCATAACCAATTCCCTTCCGATCACCAAAACCTAAAGCGGGGCCGAGGAGCATCTTTCCCATCTTCCCAGATAGATCCTTGATTTGAACCTTGACTTCCCGTGCTTTCTCAAGATCATAAGAAAGATGGGATACAAGGTCTACAAGGGCTTCAAGTTTCTTCCGAGTCTCCACGGAGGTATGGAGCTCACTCATAAGACTAGCCACTTGTTTAGTCAAGTCCCCTCTCTCTTTCTCAAAACAAATCTCTTTCTCAACATAGGCAGACTCTCTCTCTCTCGCTTCTTCTAACTCTTCTTCTAACGCGGTGATCCTAAGAACTAACGCTTTGTTACACTTTTTAGTTTTAAATGACTCATTATATAACTCGTTATAGGTGCATTGAAGATTACTCTCGCTCTCACTTGCGTCATCCTCCCCCTCACTCACATCGCTCTCACTGTCGAGGTGTCCCTGTGAAGTAGCATCCTCATTGTCGTGAGGTGCACTAGGAGAAATCACAAGACTCGCCATGAATGCAGTGAAGTTACACTCATGCAGTGACTCATCTCCCGAGTCCACCGACTCGACCTCACTGTCATCCCTAAGAGTAGCATTAATGATAACTTTTCCCTTCTCTCTATTCAGACGAGCAGTACACTCAAAAGATCTATGTCCCCTACCGTCACTCATAGCATCTCTCACTGTCTTTCTTAGGAGGATTTTTAACATCTTTCTCATTTTTCTTTTCAAACTTAATTTTCTGAAAATTCTTTTTATCTTTAAAATTTCCACTTTTCTTAAATTTGAGAATTTTCTTAAAGTTTTTAGCAAATAAAGCCAAATAATCTAGGTCAAAATCACACTCAGAATCAGAAGTTTCACTATCTTTCTTTCTAGATGACTCTACTCTCTTTCTTGTTGTCCCCTCACGTTTTCTCTTCTAGGCACTAAGTGCAATCCCCTTATCTTTAGGCTTAACAGATTTAGGGAACATATCAATTTCATAAGTTTGCAAATCTCCTACAAGTTCCTCCAATTTTAGCATATTTAAATTACCCAAAGAATTTACCACCGTGACTTTAGGGATAAAACGCTTAGGCAGAGAACGGAGAATATTTTTAATAACTCTAGCATTAGGGATATGTTCACCAAGATTAAAGCTTGTATTAACAATGTCAGAAAGCTTAGCATAAAAGAATCAAAACATTCAGTTTCATGCATGGTGATGGTCTCAAATTGAGTTGTTAAATTTTGTAGTTTAGACTCTTTCACAACATTCGTACCCTCATGGGTAAGTTTCAAAACATCCCATGCCTCTTTTGACGTGGAGCACGTCATGATACGTCGGAACTCATCAGGAGTCATGGATCCGGGAATAGCACTTAAACCCATAGAGTTAAAAGATGACCATTTAAATTCTTCTTCAGTCCAAGAAGTTACAGGTTTTAAATTGGTCACGTTTTAAACAGTGACGGAGGGAGGTGTCCACCCTCTTTCAACTAAAATTCAGACGCGTTCATCTATGGCCTTTAAAGTAGACCTCATGCGAGCTTTCCAATATGCATAGTTTGTCCCGTAAAAAACTGGCATTTTGTTATATGATTTCTCCATTGAACACGCTCTTTTTCAAAAATCAATTTTTTGGAAAATTGATATTTTAAAAAAAATTTGCGGAAATTTAGGAATACGCGATAGATTAGCATAACCTGCTCTGATACCAATTTGAAGAGGTACGCGTGCATTCAAATTAAGAAATTATATAATTAAACACAGTTTAACCCAATTAAACCCTAACACATTCAACTAGGTGTGATTGAATAAGATGTAGAACATTCTAATACGATCAAACACAAATAATTGAGGAAAAATCCCCCAAAGGGGCAAAACCATTTATTTTCACTATAATATTGTAACATACAATTTCTCGGATTACAATGAAAATACAGTGACACAGAATTACCCGCAAGCGTCGGATCTGTAGTCAGCGGCTGGAAGTTTCCCTTTCCAGGAGGGCAGTAATGAAGAAGAAGGACGTTCTTCTCCACAAGGGTATGAACAGACACACAAAAGTGTTCTTGGGTTGCAAACTGATTCACAAGGGTTTGGCTATGTGATGTGAATCAAACAAGAGTATTGGGACTAAAAAAGATGAAGACTTAGAGTTTTAGGACTCTGAAAATCGTTTGTATAAGTCTTAGAAAATAAATCCCCGAAGTCGGTTTGCAAAAGAAAATTTGTCACTAAAAAATCTCAGCACGATCTGCACGATTTTATCCCAGACGGACCAGTTCGGATCAGAGGTGGATCGGTCCAAGGTCGGACCGGTTCATTTTTGAAAGTGATCTCTTCGGTTCGTATTCGGTCCGGGGTATACTGGTTTGTGAGAAAAACGGATCGGTCCGGATTGAGGTGGATCGGTCCGGAGGGGCAGACCAGTTCTTTTTCCAAAAAGGGCGGATCGGTCCGGGGCGGACCGATTCCTTTTTAAAATAGGGGGACCGATCCGGCTGTCCAGAGTTTTGATTTCTTCCTTGAATACTTTGATATTCGGATCCATTGATGATGATGCTATCTTGAATTTCTTCAATGATGTAACGGTGTATGGCATAAAATAGAAAATGGACAAAAATGTCCTTACAAGAATCGGTCGTTTCATCTTAAGCCCTCAAGATTGGTCATTACAACTTATGCCCTCAGAATTGGCTTTGACCCATAGAATCGGGCGCTCCTGGGATCTATTTGACCAAGTTTAACTAGTCATCTCGAACAAGACTGAATGAATCTTTAAAAGGAACTAAATACCATTTCCAACAGTCTGTCCCAAGCGTAAATCAGCCTTACGGTACAAATGAACGACCCGTTTTACTTTAAAACATCACCGGGTGCTTCTGGGACCCGATTTACTAAGGTCAAATTTCCAAAACGATTAAAGCTATTTGGAATGTCGAAGTACCTCACATAATCTTTCTAATGATCCACCCCGTGCACAATTCTGACTTACCATTCGGACAAACGATCCATTTCCGTTCGACGATCTCATGTCCAAAAGATCGACGAGGACTTCTGAGTCATGTTTAATCCAAACTTAGCTCCCGTATTCGGGAGTGTACCAAAGGACTCTTTAAGGTATCTGAATTACCTTTCTAACGGTATGCCATGTGCGCGATTTGGATCAAACGATTGCATTCAACGATCGTTTTTTCTGAAAAATCTGCTCGAGACTACCGATTGGCAGGTCCATTCCTTGCCTATCGGCAGTGTACCTTGGGTTACCATTCGATTGGTAGGTCTAGGTATATGCCCATCGGCACCCCCTTACCCTATAAATCGAGGGCATGACCTCACTCCCAAAGCACACGTAAGATCCATCAACATCAGTGATCTCAGCAGCATTCTCTTGCAATTAGCGAAGTTTCCTTATGTGAAATTCCTTTCCATCTTACATTTCCATCCTTTTCATACCCAATTTGGAAAAATCTCATTCTCTCACATCCAACATTCATCTCAACATCCAAGGGAGCTCGTCAAAGTTCAAGATCAAGCTTCAATTCTATAAAGAAGGTCCAAAATCCTTCTCTCTCTTTAAATTTCTTGTTGATTACATAAATTCATAATCTAACTTTTACTTTAGTTTGCACACATTAGCATCTCACCTTTTTATTAGCTATATTGCACATACTTTATTTTCTATAAAAAAAATAAACAAAAAGGGGGTTATACTTATAAATTCCAACGGGATTATCCATCACAAATTCTCAAAACTAAAATACATTTTCTACGCACACACGTATAATAAATTCACGTTAGAATCTATGGGATAAACCCCACCCTTATGCCGCATGCGAACTACATGGACTTTGATGCCTTTGTAGTCTACGTAGGTGTTTCGGGTTAAAATCGGAGACTCGAGTCCAATTTTCCAATTTTTCCCAATTTTCCATTTTCGTATGTGAATCTTTTTTTATCTATACATTATTTTAGTATACATTATACTTGTGATCCTTATTGGTGTTTTATCCAAACATATATAATCGTTTCATCACAACGATCATTATCTCTATAAATGCATAAATCGTATTTTCTAGATATTATTTTGGGAACATTCTTATGGATGACCTCACTCTATCTTTTCCATGGTATGAGTTGGACGATTTCAATCTCCATTATATATGCACGCTCACACACTTCACGGAAAAATAAAGGAAAACAGTAACACAAGCCCATGAGCGACCAAAAGGACGGGATGACTGCCTAACACCTTCCCATTTCGTAACTTAGTCCCCGAACCTTTAAACTACTAGTTTCATAAGCATCAGTTTGCCTTTGATGCCACTCTCTAGAGACGACGACATGTTCTTTTGCCTATTTTGTGCAAAATAGGCTGGCAACTCCATCTATTTACATTCTCCCCACATCGACGACTGCCTAAGCATTCCTAGAGTGAGAGGGCGCGAGACCTTCACCCCCCCCCCCCCCCCCCCGGGAAGAAGATGATTAGGATGGCCACAGGGATTTTTTCTCATCTTTATGTGTTTGCATATTTGGTTTGATACTTGCAATTATATATTTAGAACACATATTTTCATGCACATAATAATTTAATCAAAGATTAAAATTTGACTAAAATTGGATTTGTGTGTGAGGTTTTAAATTGAAAAATACAGAAATGGGTATCTTTAAATTTTATCTTTAAGAGTTTTGTTTGTAATTGGACAATGTCTTCTAAATGTGAGACCTATGCTTTTATAATTTCTTGCCACGTCCTTATGAGTAGCGACTATGGGGAGTGAATGGATAGATTTTATAGGTAAAATCTTAGGTCAACTCCTCCTAAATTTTTGGACGTCCGACCTCTTCAGACCATAAAGATTGATTTACTACTTGAAGACCATACAATCACATATACTAATATTGATTCCATGCCTTATGTTAATACTTGTCTACCTGTCAAATATAAACATTTTGGATGAGAAACTCAAGGCCCCCGAGGAACTCTAGGCCCCGAGCTACTTGGCATACCGAGCAACTTAGGCGGTTCGAGCTACTTGGCGTACCGAGCAACTCAGGCAGTTCGAGCTACTTGGCGTACTGAGCAACTCAGGCGGTCCGAGATAATTGGCATGCAGAGCACCCAAATCAAGAGAATCAAAAAGACGAATGCACATTAAATGCTCATTATTATCCTACAGATGTATATGTATACTAGATAACAACGGATTATCCTTTCTGGTGTACAAACTCAAGGCTATAAATACATTGTAACCTCCTCATTAGAAGGGGACTCTGGATCACTTGGTAAATCACTTATCAAGAATTCCAGGCAAACAGTCAACAATACAAAAATAGTGGATGTAGGCCATTCTCATACGGCTGAACCACTTTAAAAATCCTTTGTCTTATTTATTTGTTATCTTCCAATCACTTCTTATTTCGGTCGCATCGAGATATTTAAGATAATCCACAGAGTTAAGGAAAACATGGGCTCGAATAATAACCAAACTCTAGTGAGGTAAAACATTAGAGAAAAGTCCATGACTTTTGGAGTAGATACTTGTCATACAGTCGTGGTAGCTAAGGATGATTATGTTGGGACTTCAGGCTATGGACAAAAGATAGATAGACCTCCTTCCACAATGAAATGTCCTTGCGAGATGGATGAAGAGTGGTTAAAAAACCTATTTGAGGCTTGTAAGTTCCCAGAGGTAACAATATTCTCTCTTCCTACCGTGGACTAGAAGTCATGCACTATAGTGCCCAATAATGGGGTATGCTTCGTCTTAGGCATTTTTATCTCTTTTCTAGTAAGAATAATTCTCAAGGTCGTGAACGTATCCCTAGTAAAGATAAACTCAAATGGGTGGATGGTTATCTTAGCTTCCTTTGTGGCCTGAAGGAAGAAATTCAAGAAATATATTACTCCTTCAAAGTTCTTTGACTTTTATAGACCAAAGGGATATACTCTAAACAACCCATGGTATTAAAATTTATGGCCGTAGAGTTCTTCGAGGTACCTTATGAACAATAACCCTCCAGTACCAAGAAGTGGAAAGGCGAGTATTTTTTATGTGTTCGGGGACAGTTAGGAAATATACCAAAAATGATTTGAGCTTGAGAGGTCATATATAATTTTGCAAACATGGGGGTGTATCCTTAGGAAGGTATCTTTACTATTTATTACCCCAGTTTTTATTTATTATACCAATAGCTTATTGACTTGAAAATTTTATTTTCCCAAATCTTGTTATCTTTGGTACCATAAAGCACCAGAGGGAACGTATTGATGCCGCAGTAGATATCGTGGCTAAGAAGAAATTCTTTGTGTTTGTGGTAACTCTATGAGCATTGTGGAGACTTGGCTCGTATCCAATTCATCCAGTACCACAGAGTACATCCCAATAACATAATAATAAGGCTGAGGAATTTATCTTCAATAGTCTGTAAATGGTTTTTTATTTTCACATGTTGACATTGAACTTGATGTGCAGGTACATCGGCAGACGGTACTCTATTAAGGGAAATAAAAAAGGAGGAATTACTTTCCCATCTTGATGAATTAGAGGAAACTATTCAAGCCTTAAAGTTTTCTCCGTGGAAGGGGAAGAAGATAAAGACGACTATAATAAGCACATCTTTTGTCTCTTCCATTGTCAAGGTTCCACCTATGGCCACGGTCGGGGTATCAAATTAAGATCCTAGTGGTTATAAAATTATAACCACTCTAATTATTGATAGGATGGGGAAACTTGATTCACTATCTTCTACCGTGAAGAAGGATATCAGACCAGGCAATTCTGAGTTTATCAATCTGATAGACCAAATCCCTCTACAGTCATCTTGATGGAAATGGGTCCTATTCTAGGGTTATTTTTGTCATTTTATTTTCTTTTGTATTTTCTTTTATTTTATTGTTGTATTTTACTTTGTTTTGCTTTTTATTAATAGGTAAGGACTAGTAATGGAATTTTTGTAATTAATGTCTTAGCTTGGAGCCGAAGCTACTCCTCCGTTTAAAAACTCTTGTAGTATTCATTTGAGGACACTCCTCCATTTTAAAATATAATAAACCATTTTATTTTCTCTTTAAATTTAGGGTTTGGTATTTCTTCTTAGCCATTGACGTGGAGTTTAGGTCAAACTGGTATTAGAGCGAGGTGTTGCTCCCCAATTCGGGTATTGGTGTGTAAATTATCAACAAATCGTGCACTACCTTCCAATGACTCCAAAGAAATCCAAACAACAACAAGAATAAATTTTTGAGTTGAGAGACAAATTGGAGCAACAAACCCTAGATAGCAACATGAAATTTGAGTCTATAATGCAACAACTTTCAAAATTACAAAACCTTAACCTTAGCCCACCCAAAACCCTAACCATCACTCCCACTACCTTCTCTAAACCCAACCCTTTCTACGCCTCCAACCCAGCTTCTGAGGGGCTGCCCCACCCACACCACATCCTCTTTTCCCTCCCTCACATGCCAATAATCGTCGAACCCCTATCCCCTTCCAAACGACCCACTACCAACCCGTCGCTTCCCACCCACCCTCTACTTGGTCTGACTCACGCCTCCCATAACCACCCAACCTCCACCTCCCACTTCTAATCCTGTAAACCTTCGTCCTCTTTACCCCCCCCCCCCATTGCTGATCTGCCTTGTGACCTACAAAGCTCACACGGGGGCCCTTGTTCCGACCCGGGCAATCCCAACTCCCATACCCACTGCCCAGACGATCAAACCTAGCCCACCCAAGCTCTATCCTACCCCTCCCCCATCCATCCAACAGTATCCCACTCCCTAAGTGCCGACACCCTACCCAAATATCTTGCCAACCACCAAAAATGCCCCCAAATCGATTTAAACTTCCCATTCAGCTAACCCAGTGCCCTATACACCCCCTCGATGCAAACCCTAACAAAAAACAATCTCTCCCCAAACTGCCTACTTTTTTGTTGTCTCTACATCCTTTTAACCCTCGAACTTTTTTTTTCACCCACTGAACAACTCGAATCCTTCCGCCACCACTACGTAGCCCCATTCCATCATATGCATGCCTATCCCACTCTCCTCGAGTTTTCCACCTATTTCGGAACCATCACCCAGCATATGACGACCCACGACCTTCCATCCACTCCCGATCCACGACCCCTACCTCCATTTATACACCCATATCCACCCCCCATCGTCACATCATACCCCTTCCCATCATGAAGTTTCCATGCCCTATACTAATTCATCTTCATCCATCGATACTGGAGATGCCCATCGCAGTGTCCTAGAGTGGATTCCTCCACCTCCTCTTGACCCACCTCGCTTTATTCCACTTCGACAATGCCAGTGTTTTTATTGTGGCGAGTACGGCCACCTGAGGCAGCTTCCCATAGAACCTCCCATGGTTCCACATGCTTACCCTCCTCATCCACCACCCGCTCAGATGCCATCGATCCTTGTGGGTTTTTCTGTGCCTGCTTCAGGTGATGTGATGGGCCTCGAGACTCGTAAGGATGGAGACCACCTATTGACGGCACTATAGTTACTCTCTCATAGTCTTCAGGGAGATATATGGGTCAATGTTCCTATGTTTGATGGACGATTCTCCCCGAATGATATGGTGAACTAGTTAGCGGCGATGGAGATAGTTTTTTTACAAGTGGGTTTGGGGTCGCTCGTGCATTCTCTTAGTAACCATAAAATTTCAGGAATTCACTCGGGTTTGTGGAATGATCTCTTCTATCGCCGAGCAGGGGCGAGACTACCTCCCATATAAACTTGGATCGAGCTTAAGGTTGCTCTTTAGGTGAAATTAATACTACCGACCTTACCGTCGACCTATGAGCATGACCATTTTGCTTGCGTCCAATCCCTCTGACAAGGTTAGCCTACAGTGGTGGATTGCACAGAGCAGTTCCAGCTCCTCTACACACGAGATCTCCTCCATGCGACTAAGGACCAACGAATCAGTCGCTATATCCAAGGACTACAGCCCAACATATAGCATGACCTCGGGTTGAAGGAGGTACCAACCTTTTTGAAGGCGGTCGAGTACGCAACTAAGGTTGAGGCCTACCACACATCTTCAGCAGATCCTCCAACCTCTCGAGCACTACTCACCCCAGTCTCCACTCCTGCTCCTCTAGTATCGACTTCAGTCCCCGTTACCACCATTGTGGCACCACCTCCATTAGGTATTACATTCTAGTGCTATAACTGTGGAATTATTTGTCGCCGAGTTATGATTTATCCCTTTTAATGCATCGTTCCCTATTGGTAATGGAGAATCCACCCGATTATTTGGACGCATCCTAGGAGCTTCCCCAATATGCCCTGATTACTATTTTGGAGGGAGACTCCATGGATATCCCACTGTGAGCTCGCCTAGGCACCTATTTTTGGAATTACCTCACAAATCCCTATTTTTTTGTGCTCGAGGACAATATTGGTCTTAAAAGGGGGAGAGTGATGGAAATGGGCCCTATTCTAGGGTTATTTTGTCATTTTATATTGTTTTGCATTTTCTTTTATTTTGTTATTGCATTTTCCTTTTTTTTTCTTTTTATTTAGAGGTAAGGAGTAGTAAAAACAATTTTATAATTAGTCTTCAAATGATTGGTCCATGTCAGCAGACTAAATTTGGTATCAACACCCGCAAAATGGCACCCCATTCTGGATAAAAGGACAATATTCCGACTTCAAAGCTACATCATATGCTCCTACCCTATCATAGACAGAAGAAAACGGGGTTTCCTATCCCCCTACGACATTTATTCCCTTATATTCCCCCAAATGTTGAAGATCTGACTATCATAATGGCTAATTTAGCCCAAGGGAAAACAACCATGCAAGAAACCATACGTCAACTCATACAAACTGTTCAAGGCAGAGCGCCGACCCAATTAGGATAATGAAGTGTTAAGAGAAATACCCGTTTACCCTCTTCACGAACTAGGCGAATGCTATTCCCAGAGGAATCTCAATCTAGACGCACCGAATCATATCGTACTGAGAAATCTAATGATCCTTCTTATCCACCTGGTCGGACTTCATCAGTACGAGCTACAAATTCTCAACGAAACATCACTCTGTCTCCAGAAAGGACTAGTGCTCTAGAAAGGTTAAGTAAAATCTCTCCTTTTGATCGTTTGGGCCCTAGGAGGAATGGAAGTCCTCCTCGAATTACGTTGAGGAACTCCCCACGACTATCCGATCTAAGGGAAGGCTCTGCCCAATCACGACCAGCTGCTCGATCTCAAGAGGGGAATTCAACGCGATCAGTTGCTCGAACCAATAGGCCCGAGGAGGGAAACGATGCTTGGAAGGGCTCTATTCAAAGGCTGGAGGACAGATTAGGGGAAATGTCTAAGGTCAAGAATCCTCTATAAAGAGCTTTTGTTCAAGGGACACCATTCGTATAGGCAATTGTGGATTTTCCCACACCATCAAAATTCAAAGCTCCTATAGTGACACCTAAATATGATGGAAAAATTGACCATGTACTTCATATAGAACAATACCAAGTAGCTGTCGATATCTATGTAGTTCCAAACAAGATGAGATGCAGGGCATTTTCAGGAACTCTTACCGGATCAACTCAAATATGGTACAACAACCTTCCTCGGGGAAAAATTGAGACTTTATTTCAACTGGAAGAGCTATTTATCGAGAACTTTTATTTTGGAGAGAAACCAATTAAACGAGTAGCACACCTGCTAAGTGTTGGACAGAAGGCAGGTGAAAGCACCAGGCACTATATTACTCGTTTCAATAACGAGAAACTTGAAGTAATTGATTACGAGGAGAAAACTGTAATTACTTCTCTGATGAGTGGACTGTTGCCAAATAAATTATACTACACTTTAGCCAAAGATCTGCCTAGAACCATGGCAGAACTGATGGCAAAAGAAGCCAAAATCATGAATGTCGAGGAAGCCATGGTTGCGAAGAAGAACGCAGATGCTAAGGAGACCAAAGTGGAAGATGGTAAAACTAAAAAGAAGGATCATAAGAAAAATGATGGCAACAGGCAATTGAAAGAAAAGCAAACACTGGAGCATATGAAAAAATTTGGAAATTACACTCCTTTATAGGTAGATATAAATCACATTCTGGAGGAGATCAATAATAGCGAGGAGCTAGCCTAGCCAGGAAAAATGAAGGTAGATCCTGACAAAAGAGAAAAGTACAAATATTGTGAATTCCATAAAGACCATGGTCATACGGCCAAACTATGCATATCTCTTCAAAATGAAATTAAAGCACTCATCAGACGAGGAAAATTGGCTAAGTATGTTGATCGCCAAAGTGGTGGAAAGACCAATGACCGAGGAAGGAGAAGATCTAAATCTCCTCGTCAAGCAAAAGAAGATAAGAAAAGAAGTCATGAAGGAGATCCAGAAGATGATCAAGATGACCCGATCTCCCTAAAAGACCAAGAAAATCAGAACGTGAGGTATTTTCAATTCGTTTTGGATCATTTTAATGTAATGTTATTACAAGTGGAGATGTAGCAGGTGGAGATCTTACTGCGGAGAGGAAAGCTTACCTTAATGAGGCTCAAGCCTGCTCGTACATACAACGAATAAACTTGGAAGAAGATGATCGCCCAAGGAAAGTGAATAAAGACAAATTAGTCATTGGTTTTTCTAAAAATGACCTGACAGGTGTACTATATCCTCACGATGACCCATTGGTGAAAAGATGATAATGAAGGAAGTGGTGATTTCGCGGGTACTGGTGGATAATGGTAGCTCGACAGACATCATGTTCTGCCCATATTTTGATAGTTTGAATTTGAAGATAGCCCAATTGGAGCCCTATCATAGACCTCTCCTCGATTTTACTCGCAAAAAGATTTTTCCACTTGGGACGATCAAGTTGGATATGCTTATCGGTACATGGCCTGCTTATCCAACATAAAGAGTACGCTTTTTCGTAATGGATAAAAATGTCCAATTAGCTTACAATATTATCATGGGAAGGGTAAGTTTAAAGAAGTTCGAAGCAGTACCATCTACTGTACATCAATGTTTAAAATTCCCAACTAACTTTGGAGTAGGAGTGGTGAAAGGCGACCAAAAAGTAGCTCGGGAATTCTACTATTAATCTGCCGAGCAAGAGGAACGTGAAGAATCCAAAAAGAAGACTACTACTTATCAAGTGGATGAAACAGAAGAGGCAGAGATTGAAACATTAGACCCTAGAGATGAGTCTCAGCTAGTGAAGGGACAAGTCATGGAGGCTACCAAAAATATCATTCCCAATGACGAGCATCCAGAACGAACAACTCAAATTGGTGCATCACTGGATGTATCAATAAAACATGAATTGATAGAATTTCTAAGACGCATAAATCAGACTTTTGCATGGAGTCATGAAGATTTTCCTGGGATAGATCCGAGTTTCCTGTGTCACGAACTCAACGTGAACAGGGAAATCAAGCCAGTAAAGCAACGAAGAAGGGTGTCCGGTCTTGAAAAGAACCAAGCCATATAGGAAGAAGTAGAGAAACTACAAAAAGCCTCTTCTATTGAGGATGTCAAATATCCTGATTGGCTAGCAAATATAGTAATGGTGAAGAAGAAAAACAACAAGTGGAGGATGTGTGTGGACTTCACTGATCTTAATAAAGCCTGCCCAAAGGATCATTTTCCTTTGCCCCGAATTGATCAGCTGGTGGATGCTACCTCGGGGCATGAATTGTTGAGTTTCATGGATGCTTATTCTGGGTACAACCAGATTAAAATGAAGCCTGAGGACAGGGAGAGTACCTATTTTATCACCCCAAGGGGAACTTATTGCTATAATGTCATGCCTTTTGGATTGAAAAATGCAGGTGCAACATATCATCGGCTAATGAATAAGGTGTTTGCAGAGAAAATCAGTCATAATATGGAGGTTTATGTTGATGATATGCTGACGAAGAGCAAGAAAGCTGTTGATCATCTAGTTGACCTAGGTCAGACCTTTGATGAACTAGAGAAATACCAAATGAAGTTAAATACCACCAAGTGCATATTTGGAGTGCGAGAAGGAATGTTTCTCAGGTATATTGTTAATCAACGAGGTATTGAGGCGAACCCTGAAAAGATCAAGGCTCTATTGGAGTTGCGATCTCCAACCACGAAGAAGGAAGTGCAAAGCCTCACAAGGCGAGTCGCAGCACTTAATAGGTTTGTGTCACGAGCAACAGATAGATGCCTTCAATTTTTTAAAACACTTCGAAAAACTTTTGAGTGGAATGATGAGTGTGAGGAGGCCTTTCAAGAGTTGAAAACATTATTGTCCAGACCAGTGATGGGAGAAAGACTATACTTGTATCTAGCAGTTTCAGAAAATGCTGTTAGCTCGGCATTGATAAGATTGGAGGATGGAGTGCAGAAACCAGTCTATTACACCATCAAGGCATTCCGAGGAGCAGAAATCAGATATCCAAGGTTGGAGAAGTTGGCATTAGCGCTGATTGAAGCAAGCAGAAGGATGAGGCCACACTTCCAAGCCCATACTATAGTGGTGTATACCGATATGCCATTAAAGCAGATTCTATATAAATCGGAGAAATCGAGAAGATTGATGTACTGGGTAGTAGAACTTGGCGAGTATGATATAGTTTATGAGCCTAGATCGTCGCTCAAAGGGCAGGCAGTAGCAAATTTTATCGTAGAGTTTACTCAGGAAGATGCCTCCGACCAACCTGTGGATGTTACAGGATCATCAAATTTAAACCCCAACAAACTTATGTCGGTACACGAGCAAGAAAAGATGATCAATGAGCAGCAAGAAGTGCTAGAGGAGGATAAAAGGAAGCACCAAATATTCCACCGAGGAACCCTGTCTGATAAAAAATTTGATGATAAAGTACCTGTATGGAATTTATATGTGGATGGCTCTTCATGCACTACAGGCAGTGGAGAAGGAATTATTTTAAATAGCCCGAATGAGATTGATGTGGAGTATGCTCTGCGCTTTTAATTTAAGGCTTCCAATAATGAGGCCGAATATGAAGTAATGATTGTGGGTCTAAGTCTAGCCAAAACATGAAAGCAGAGCAAGTCGTTGTGTTTAGTGACTCCCAGCTAATCGTAAATCAAATTCTGGGGGTGTATGTAGCAAAAGGAGAATTAATGGTCAGATATCATGCCAAAGCGAAGGAGGTTGTATAGAGTTTTACTGCAGTTCAGTTGATTAGAATACCAAGACTAGAGAATATGAGGGCAGACGCCTTAGCTCGGTTAGCATCAGCCACACGCACCGATCTACGAAGAATAATCCCAATAAAAATCCTACCTAGTCGGAGCATAGACGAAGATCTGATGATAAACTTCACTGCCCTCGATTTAGGACCATCTTAGATGGACCCTATTAGGGCCTATATTGAAGAGGGGGCTTTACCAACTAATAAACTCGCAGCCAAAAATTGAAGTTTAAAGCTGCTCGTTATGTATTGACCAATGGAATCTTGTATAAGCGAGGAGTTCTAGCAGGGCTACAAAGATGTGTACATCCCTCTAAAGTGAAAGATTTGATCGAAGAGGTTCACGAAGGGTCTTGTGGAGCCCATGTAGCACGACGAACAGTTTTACAAAGAATAACAACACAGGTGTATTACTGGCCAACGATGAGAGCTGATTGCGTACATTATGCTAAGAAGTGCGATAAATGCCAACATTTTTCCTCTATGCGAAGAACTCCCCAAGCATTATTAACACCCATCACGTCCCCTTGGCCATTCATTGTGTGGGGGATAGACTTTGTCGGGCGACTTCCAACAACCAAGGGATGATTAAAATACCTCGTGGTTGCTGTGGATTACTTTACCAAATATGTGGAAGCTGAACCTCTCATTGATATGCCATACGAAAAAGTTTATCAATTTATTTGGAAGAATATTATTTGCAGATATAGTCTGCCACATGCATTCAATACTGACCATGGAACCCAGTTTGATAACGAGGAGTTTGCTGCATATTATCATCAATCCAATGTACTAAAGATCCACTCTTCACCAGGCCATCCCCAAAGCAATGGGAAAAATGAAGTGACAAACAGAATGCTACTGAATGGTTTGAAAAAATGACTGAATGATGCAAAGGGAAATTGGATTAACGAGCTATATTCTGTGTTATGGGCTTATCGTACCACACCATGAACAGCAACTGGAGAGTCTCCATACATGCTGGCATTTGGGAGTGAGGCTGTGATACCTGCAGAATTAGGTCTACCCACGCATAGGGTGCTGAATTTTAATTCTCCTATCAGTGATTTGATGAGAAGATTCGACCTGGATGTGCTCGAAAAAGTTAGGGAAGAAGCATCAATCAGGAATGCAGCATATCAACAACAATTAACTTTGTTCTATAACAAAAGAGTAAAGAAGTGTGATTTGAAGGAAGGGGATTATGTACTGAAGAAAGTGATCCAAAAGACTAATAAACTGGAAGCCAACTGGCATGGACCCTACAGAGTAACAAAAGTTGTTCGTCTAAGAACATACATGATTGAAACCTTGGAAGGAGAAGAATTCAAGAATGCATGGAATGCAGAGCATCTGCACAAGTATTATCAGTAATTGAAAT
Source organism: Sambucus nigra (assembly GCA_949130495.1). Classification (NCBI taxonomy): domain Eukaryota; kingdom Viridiplantae; phylum Streptophyta; class Magnoliopsida; order Dipsacales; family Adoxaceae; genus Sambucus; species Sambucus nigra. The sequence continues at coordinate 641,593,536 of OX422208.1, read as the reverse complement.
TTCTATGTAATGTAGTTTCTTCAACATGAATAAAGTGATGTTTTCACCCAGTTTCTTTATTTGTTGAATTTTTTTTCGGAGTATTAGTGCTACACACTACACACCAAATTCAGAGCAATTACCACCAACTCCGGTTGGTCGGCGAACCAATTACCACCAACTCCGGTTGGTCGGAAACTAATTACCACCAACTCCGATTGGTTGGAAACTAATTACCACCATCTCTGGTTGGTCGGAAACTTATTACCACCAACTCTGGTTGGTCGAAAACTTATTACAACCAACTCCGGTTGGTCAGAAACTTATTACTCGGGTGGGTTGGAAACTTATTACCACCAACTCTGGTTGGTCAAAAAGAAAATACCACCAACTCCGGTTGGTCGAAAACTTATTACCACCGACTCTGGTTGGTCGAAAATCAATACCATAATTAATCAACAAATGGGATAAGTATAATATATACACATATATTTACCAACCATAAAGCAAGAACATTATAGAAATTATTTAGAAGAAAATAAAATGGCAAAAGACTAAAAATTTCTTCATTCAAATCAAGTAGAATTACATATGATGTGAAAATTATACTTCATTACATAAAAACCCTATTCTATTGGTTTTTTCCCTTCTGCCTTTGAAACAGGTTAAAGTAGGAGGATCATCTAACGCATAAGGGGAATTTATAAAATTTACATCTCGCAACATTCTAATGTTCATTACAGAAGGTCGATCAAGCAAATGTTCTGGGTGAGATATCTCAAAGTTGGCATGAAGACGGTAATCACCGAGATACTTGGAAATCAGGCATCGAGGAATTTCACGAGAAGGAATCCAACTAAAATCAAGCTTAAAAGGAGGCACGGGCAAGTCGAGCACTCCAGGCTCATAGTAATCCCATAAGTAGTGTCCATGCTCCAATTGTAGCACACACATAGCATTTAACCATCGTTGCTGGTACCCCTCATTATTCGACTGCTGTATCCGAGCATCCAGGTGGTACAGAGCTTTATTATACCCAGCCATCCAAAACTCTTTAGGTTATTTATGGAACTGATAAGTTAACCTCTTCAGTTTTTCGTGGAGATTATTCACCAGAATTTCCTTATTTTCGAAAGCAGAACTCTGGGAAGAGAGTTGGTCAGTGAGATTCAGAATCTTCTTGGACATTTAAGCAAAAGCTTAATTCTTCGCCATCAACTAAGCTTCCTGATTCTCCAAGGCTGATTGATATCTATCTTCTTCAATAGAAATACGACCAGCCCTTGCTCGTCCACGAGAAGTAGATCTTGCTCGTCCATGAGTAGATGTGGAGGGTCCAACTCTTTTCAAAGTCTCCAACTCATCTCGTAAGTTGGCATTTTCGACCTCCAAGAAAGAAAAACCTTCATCATTAACAGGGACCAAGGCTCTTGAAGAAGATGCAGCAGATTTGAGTTGTTTTATCTCTACTTTAAGCAAGGTTCTCCTGCTCCAATAACTTAGCGATATGCCTATGATCTTCAACTTCAAGCTTCAGAACATTTTCTTTCTTCTCATGAGCAGAGATGAATTTATCATACCCTCTGTCAGCACTCAACTGCTGATATTTCCTCTCGTATCCTGGATGCAAAAGTGTGGAGGACTCTTTGTATTGTTGCTGAAGTTACTCAATCATTCCTTGGAAATATTCAATCATTTTATAGTAAGCCACATTATTGGCAACAACATGATCAAGCAAGCATTTCAGGTATTGGTAAGCTTCAATTGCTCAGTCAGAAGCACCTGATCCAAGGATGTTAATTATCTGGGCCTCATTAAGATCTGCATGACCAGCTTTAAAATAGTCGTTGCATTTCTTCATTAATTCCGTGTCATGAGCCGATAAGAACTCCATCCTGTCCATAAACTAGTTGGGGTTGCTCGGAAACCTAAACAACAGGGACTTGATCTCCAGTCATCATGGAATATTCATCTGAAGCAGCTTCATCCTCTTCTTCTTCTCTAGGAGAGGGAGGAGGGCCATGAGTGTGCTGCTAGAATAATTCAGAATTCTCAGCAACCTTTAACTCCTGTAAGGCTTCCACCCATCCATCCCTAAAGTATTTGACACTGGCATACTCCATTTGAGATGTCATCACAGCCAGGCCCTTGTTCCATCCTTTGTCCCAACCAACACTGAACGATTTTTTCACTGCAGCCTTCCTTTTTGCCTTCTCCGAATAGGTCCTTTCTCTAAGAAGTTCCTCGATAGACTTCAATTTCTCTTCCACCTCCGTTTTTTGTCGCTTGACATCTTGAAGTTTAACAACTTCATTTTCAGCAGACTTGAGCTTAGGCCCAAGCTCCTTGTTGCTCTGTTAAAACTTCTTCAATTTCCTCTCCAATTCCTTGGAGGCACTCACAGCTTGATTTCTCTCTTGCTCGATGGACTTGAATTGCTTCTCATAAGTAACTTTATCTTCCTCATACTTTTGACGAGAATCTTTTAAATATTGGTTCAGCCCAATAAAAGCGTCCTCTACTCCACCAGAGGAGCTTGAAGCCCTAATAGCTTCATCCTTCTTCAAAATGCTATTGAAACACGTCACCAGCTGAAAAAAAGAAATAACTTTAAGGCAATACATAAGCATAATATTAGAAAGTAAAAGACTTAAGACAACATTACTTACTGATCCAATGTGTTGAGCAACCGGAGTAGTGATTCTCTCACGAGAAAGGGTATCTTTAATGCCTTGGACTTCTGAGATAGTACAGGATCTTACCAAGCCCACAGAAGAGTTCGGAGGGACAAAAGTTGTAACACCACCTTCAACATTTGAAGGCTGAGAGTCAGGTTCAGCAGGTCTCCCAGTAGAACTTTTCTTTAACCTCCTCATAGGAGCAGGAGAATTCTCAAATAAAGACGTTGTCTTTACTGGTGATATGACAATAACATCGCTTGGAGGAGAAATAGTAACAGTTTTACTCAGAGCCACAGGGGGCTTCTTGCTAGCTTCCCGGGCAACAACAGGAGGGGGTACATCTATTTTCTCTTTCCCCTCATCTGGGACATCTTTTTTACTTTTCTTTGCCTCCACAGGGGAAAAAGTAGACTTGTCAAAAAAGGCAGGACCTCTTCTTTTCTTCATCAGATCGGTGATAGGAATATTCGATTCCGAAGAAGAACCTTCCACACTAGTCTTAGAGGTTGGTGCTGGTGCTTGATCAAGATTAACCACCACTGGACGAGGATGAGCAGTGAAAGATGAAGTGTAGCTCTTGTATTGCAGCAAGTAAGAGGCAGATCTAATATGCTCCTCAGTAACAGATTGGTGCAAGCTCCAAATAAGATTTAAATGATTTATATTAACCTCAGTTTCATTTGGAGGTTTCCTTTTACTATCAACTATAACAAACAGAATCAGTTGTCAATGATGCATTTTATCAAATACAAAGGGAACAAGATTTCAAAAATAAAAATAACCTATCCCATTGCCATAAATTGGACACCTGGGATCTTGGTATACATCATCTACATTTAATGCAGGGTGTTGCCAGTTTTTCATCACAACACAATGCTCAAAATAATCCCTATTGGCATTAGGAAGATTGACAACTAAAGCTCTATTCAAAAACCTAGTTTTTAAATAGAATGTGGTATCACTGACAACCCATCTATAGCAGTACATAATCTCTGGAATCCTTAATCGAGTTCCATGAAGTTGATTCAACCTATGTACGCCATTAACTATCCTTCATGTGCTTGGAGCTATTCTTGCAGATACAACATCAAAGTATTGGCAAAACTCCAAACACAAGGGATTTAGCGGGAAAAAAGCCACATTCGGCTACAAAAAGACTGGGGAACCAATGTCTCTTAGCCAAAGAAAAATAATCAGAAGGTTCAAAAAGTTCTTCCAAAATAACCCATTCAACAGGATAAACCATGGCGAATAAAATAAAAAGGAAGGAAGAAAATCTTACAAAGAAAACAGAGATCAGTTGTCTATGAACGATGGAAAGAAAAAAGGTACAAGATAGAGAAAAGATGAAGAGTTCGAAGATACAAATTTGAAAAGTGAAAGAAGACAGGATTTCTGCCGCGTTTAAATACTTTACCTCAGTAATAGAGAAAGGCAATGATTACAAGGGAAGACGTTTGCATTTTCGGTGGCTAAAAGAAGAAAAGGGCACAAATATCGAAGGCGTCATGAAAATTCAAAATACTTTAAAAGCCTGATACTATGCAATAAAAAAGGAGTTATATATAACGAAAATTTTCCTAAAATCCAGGAATATCAATAATCCAAGCAGTTTTCGAGAAAAATGTTCCACACTCTGCTTTAACTTCAACTGTGAAACATTGGGGGCTTCTGTTGATACCAAATTTAGTCTGCTAACATGGACCAATCATTTGAATACATGTGGAGATCTACCTGTCAAATATAAACATTTTGGACGAGCAACTCAAGACCCCCGAGGAACTCTAGGCCCCGAGCTACTTGGCGTACCGAGCAACTCAGGTGGTTCGAGCTACTTGGCGTACCGAGCAACTCAGGTGGTCCGAGCTACTTGGCGTGTAGAGCACCTAAATCAAGAGAATCAAAAAGATGATTGCGCATTAAATGCTCATTATTATCGTATAGATGTATATGTATACTAGATAACAACGCATTGTCCTTTCTGGTGTACAGCCTCAAGGCTATAAATACATTGTAACCTCCTCATTAGAAGGGGACTCTGGATCTCTTGGTAAATCACTTATCGAGAATTCCAGGTAAATAGTTAGCAATACAAAAATAGTGGACGTAGGCCATTCTTATACGGCTGAACCACTTTAAAAATCCTTTGTATTATTTTTTTGTTATCTTATTTATCTGTGATTAAATAATTAGAGATAATCTAGTTTTTTACATCAACAGCGGGGAACCCTCAGCGAGTCTTTTCTTTGATGATCTTTGTCCCTAAATGCGGAGTTTTTTTAGAGAGATAGATGGGTTGTGTTTATCTATCTGGGAAGGGGATATGTGGGTAGTATATTTTCCCCTTTGTAGGCTTTTATTTTTGTTTTTCGTATTACTAGCCTTTGCGTATAGTTTGAATAAGGTTGCCTCTATGGAGTTTTAATATATTCCTTAGATCATTATTTTATTACTTGACACTTAGACTTCTAAATCATGACGATTCTTTAGGAGTAAGGTCAAAATGACCATATACAGGTTTACCCGTAACATGTTTTTTTTGTGTTTAATTATACTGGGCCTGAAGTGATATCTCAGGTTGCCTACATATCTCCAATTCAATGGTAACGGTGCACCCGTAGTTTTGAACGTCTACAATAATAATATAGCAGAGAATATAGTCTACATATTTTTATTTAAAAATGGATAAAATTTGGGGGCTTAAAGTGTTTTAGCTGATTTCAAGTGAAAGGTTGGTAGCTCAAATGGGCTTTCCCAGCCTATGGGCTTGCATAGTCTTCCCTTCCCCTGACAACCGATCGTTCGGCCTTTTTACCTTACGCTCTAAGTAGGTTTAAGGAAATAATTTCTTTAATCATTTGAGATTGAAGGGTTGGGAAAACATGACTCTGTCAAGATCAGCTAAGGTAGTTGCCACGCCCGAGTTTATTTTGGTGACTAGATAGGGTCCTCCCAATTGGGTGAAAATTTACCTCCGAGCGTTCGGGCCGCTTTGATATTTTCTTTAAGGATGAGGTCTCCCTCATGGATGTTTTTTGAATGTCCAAACGATACACAATTAGTATCCCTAGATATGATAAGTGACCTTAAGCCTCATTTCATCTAGGAGAGCTAGTTCATCATAACTGGCTTAAACCTAGTTGGTTTTAACTACTTGGTTTTTTAGCATGACCCGTAGTTAGGGTGACTCAATTTAGATGGGTAGGAATGCCTCCATGCCCTGACAAGTGAGTAAGGGTGACCCCAATGGAGTTTTTCTTTATAATATGGTAGCCTCAGAGGGCGTATGGGATTTTATCTAACTAATCGTTATAGGTTTAGGTTATCTTATTGATGATGGTTTCGATATTTTTTTTAGCAGACTAGGCTTCTCCATTAGTTTGGGATCTATAGGGGGACAACTTATTGCATAGTGGTCCCGTACCCATGTAAAGGGTTAAAGACCTCCTTTTCAAAGTGAGATCCATTATCTGATACCAAATCATGAGGTACGCCAAAGCAAAAAATAATGGTTCGACGTATGAATTTGGCCACTTTCTTAGCATTTAGAACTACGTAGGATTCGACCTTAAACCATTTGGTGAAGTATTCGATTAAGAATAAGATGAACTCATGCCTCATAAAGGCCTTTGGAATGACCTTCCCTATGATCCCGATACCCCAGGTGGAGAACAACCAAGGGGAGGTCATGCAATATAGCTCTCGATGAGGTAGATGTTGTCAGGGGGGCATATAACTGACATCCAAGGGGCCTCTTGATGTACTTAGTACAATCCTTTTGTATGGTGGTCCTGTAGTGTGAATGCTAGAGTATTATTTTGGAGAGGGTGTTCCCACTCACGTGTGGGACACATTCGTCGCTATGGATTTTGTCCATAATTTCGAAGGTGTCGTCCCCTATAACACATCGCAAGTGTGTACCGTTACCCTCCTTTGTAGAGTTGGTCCACATAAATAATGAATTAGGATGCCAATCTTTGTAGGGTAAATCGATCATTCGAGGAGGTATTTAATGGGTAGTGATTTCTGTCGAGCAAGTTTTATATGTCGTAGCACCAGAATGCAGGCCTTATGATTTTTTCTTCAATAGGTAGGACCTCACAACAATACGAAGAGGTGTTTCAACTAGTTAAGGTGAGCATAATTTTTGTGGTTCCCTATGACATGTGATCATAGAGTCCGGGGTTCTAAGTGCATTCGCAAAGTTGTTTTTATCTTTTAGGAGGAAGTCTAATTTGAGATGCTCGAATTACAAAGGTAACTCCTCTAAGTAGGCATGGTATGGTTGCAGTTTGTCATCCTGGATCTTTAAATTTTTCCAGTATTTGACTGATGACTAGGCTACAAACCCCATAGGCCTTTAAGTCGGTGATTTCTATTTTTAAGGAGATTTTGAGACCTATGAGGGAAGCCTCATACTCGACCATGTTTCCTGTGCATTCATATGTGATCTTGATAGCAATAGGGTGTCGTCTCGAGTTCAGTGATATAAATAGATTTCCTATGCCTAATCCCATTTGTTGGATACCTTGTCGAACTAGATACCCCAAGTTTCTCAATTACTTAGGGCGAAGAGATTCTCGTAGGGGAATTCTGTCTCATTTTTATCTTGTTTGTCTGACAGGGGATGTCCTCCGAGGAGGTCAGAGATGGTTCTCCCTTTAGTGGCTTTCGGCATGGAATTTATGATTTTCAAATTCAGATAGAATTATCATCCACTTAGCCATCCGACTAGAGAAAGTTGGTTTCTCAAAGAGGTATTTCAGGGGATCCATCTCAAATACGAGTCATATGCTGAAGGACATCATCTAGTACCATAGTTTATAAGTGATTTATACTAGGGATACACAAGCCTTCTCTAGGGTGGTGTATTTGAGCTCATATGATAATATTTTTTTGGTGACAAAGTAAATGACACATTCCTTCAAAGATATTTTGAGGTACTATACTAAAATGGTTTCGGGATCCATGTTGGTTATGGTCATGTAGAGCAGGAGTGATTATCTTGGCTGAGGAGGAACTGGAACCAGTGAATGAGTGAGGTAATCTCATATTTTTTTGAATGCATCTTGGCTTTGAGCATTCCATTCTTTGGGCAAGTCCTTATTGAGTATATAAAAAATTGGTTCATAAATGGTGGTGATTTGGTTGATGAACAGGCTTATGAACTGTACTTGGCCTAGAAACCTTCTAACTTCCTTTTCTGTTATGGGTGGTGGAATTTCCCATATGGCTTTGACCTCAATAATGTCTACCTGGATTCCATTTTTATTGATGATGAAGTCAATCACCTTCCTTTTAGTGACTCCAAAGATAAACTTTTGTGGATTTAGCCTCATTGTGAATAGGCGTAACCTTGGGAAGAATTTTCGATGTGCCATGGCGTGTCCCTTTTGCTCTTTAGATTTAATGATCAAGTCGTCCACGTAGATTTACACTTCCTTGTGTATGAAGTCATGCATGATGGTTGTGTCTTCTCTCTGGTAAGTTGAACCAGAGTTTTTGAAATCGAAGGGAATGGTCGTATAGTAGTATTTCCCAAGGGGTTATTGAACTTAATTTTCTCTTGATGTTCGGAATGCATTTTAATCTAGTTATAGCTTGTGAATCCATCGACGAAGGACTTTAGTGTGTTACTGGTTGTGCTGTAATACCCCTCCCTAAATATTTTATTTATACCCCATATAAAGCTGTGATAAAACGAAAAACATGGAGACTTGGAAGATTATTATTAGGTTGTATTCATATTTAAACAAATTAGGAGGCTTGAAAATAATTATTAAAAATTTGGGAATTGAAAAAAGTAAAAAGAATCAATAAATGAGGAATTTTATATATTAGAGGATTTTCATTACAATTATATAATCCTTATCTAAGACTTTGGAAATGGCAAAACAACACAGTTTTAGAGTTGGTCATTCGAACGACGAGGTGTATCGCTCGAACGAGGGTTAAGGTCGCTTGAACGATGAGTAACATCATTCGAATGACGTCTGACACCTGAAAGTCTTACCTCTTCGATCTCAGCATTTGGACACTGATAAAAGTTTTGCCAACTCGTGGGCCTGACATTTTGAATTAATGAAGGCAGATCTATCAAGTGCTTTTGTCTTGGGATAAAATAAGGGAACACTAATATAATAAAGGAAAACCAAACCTGCCATCTTCACTGTCATCACCGCATGGCCTGAGGTCATAAATCAAGGCAAACAAAAGGAATAAGGTTAAGGACAGATGAAAGGGACTTATAAGTCACGAGGTTCTGCAAAATTTTTGTGACCTTTGACCAAAAGACTTTATGAATTAGTATTGGAACCTCACTATGCGTATAAGAGATATGTGTGGGGAAAACCCACTGCCAATATCTTATCTTCCCTAAGGATCCCTCTCTCCCTCTCACTATGGTACACTGCATTCAACCATTAAAGACACTAGCAAATACCTTAACACCAGAATAGTTACTTCTCCATTGTTAAAATAGGGTACGAAAATTGGAGTTGTGGGTTGAAGAAGATGTAATATTTAAAGTTGGATAAAGGTTTGAAGATAGTTATCTTGGAAGTAGAGGAAGCATTTCTTGGAAGTATTGTTGGAGCTGCCATGTGAGCTTGGAAGAAGGGATTTTGTGACTCCCTTTATGGACACCTTTAGAGGTGGGAGAGTCACCCATCTTCTTCAACACCACCACCATTGTTTGAGTATTTGAGGTGGAATAATTTTCTCTTTATATTTGAGACTCTATTTGGTGTATATAGTAGTCTTATTATTGCTAGGTTTTAAGAGTAGGATTTCTATGAATAAAATGAAAAATTAAAAATATGCATTTTTATGGAAGATGAAAATGTAAGAAGTTACTATTTATGTAGTTTTTCCTGGTAAAACTGAAATGTACATTTTTCTGGAAGATAAAAATGTAAGAAATTAGTATCTGCGTAGTCTTCCTAATGAAATCAAAATTATACATTTTATGGAAGATAAAAATGTAAGAAAATGGTATTTGTGTAGTCTTCCTAATGAAATCAAAATTATACATTTTATGGGAGATAAAAATGTAGGAAATTACTATTTGAGTTATAAGACGTTTTTAAGGAATAAAAATGCAAGAAAGTATTATTTGGGTGTATTTCTAGTAAAAAAAATATTGGGAAGTTTTATGGAATAAAAATGTATGAGATTGGTATTTTGTGTATTTTAATGAAAAGGGTTAATAAACATTTTATCGAATAAAAAATAGAGAAAATAGTTGATATGCCCAAACTGTACCTGGCAGTTCAGAGACATTAACCTCGGACTAATTGACAGCCAAGGTAACAAGAGCTCGAGATTACCCATCAGCGATGTCGTCCTTCACCAGGTCGACTGCAGCGGATGTTGCAAGTACCACCAAGATTGGGCATCAACCGAGGTCTACATGACTCATGGGATGAGTTATCCATCAGGTCGGCCACAACCGATGTTAAAAGCATCACCTTGGCCAGGGCATTATCCGAGGTAAATATGGACATGGTTTATCCATCAGAACGTTCGCCAACATCGGCCTAGCCGATGTTATAAGTTTCACCTAAGATCACAAGGTCTTGCAAACTCAGCATCAAGTTTCAAGACAACGTCGGCCAGGGCCGAAGTTCCAGATATCTAACCTCGGCTGGCATCCAGGCCAAGGTCATCATGTAATCCTCAGCCAAGGCAAGGGTCGTACTTCACCAACCTCGTACTCAACCAGGCCGAGGTTGGTACCAAGCAAAGACAACCGAGCATCTACGCGCACATGTATGGCTTGGAACATGTGGACAAATTTGTTATAACTGAATCATTCCCTCAACATGGGGGAATATTGAGGTCATCATTATTTAGTTGAGATAAACCAGGTGTCATCCTGGAACTGGCTGAATCTCCATGAACATTCACATGGCATGCTTGGGGAGTACATTACACCCCCAGTCACTATATATTGATTTCATCCTCAACATTGTAGGAGATCGATAATGACAAACCTAACTAAAACTCTGTCAATTTACACAGTAGAGAGAGAAAGATTGAGAGATTGTATCCATGGCCGTTAGTGCCTTATTTCAGCGACATTACTCACTCACTTGCACAGTGGACGTAGGCCTAATTGGATGAACCACTTACATATTGGTGTTCATCCTCTTCTCCTAACCTCCTTCTACATATATACTTGTATTTTCATGTGCTTCCATTGTTATCACTTGCTTGAGCTTGTCAATACCACATCCGGTGGTGCTGTTTCTAGCATCATTATTTTGGCGCCGCTTGTGGAACGAGAAGACCTAACTCTTCTTTTCCTTGCTTGACCTCACCAGAGACTCTGGTGGTGAACCAGGCCTCACACCTTGGGTGGAGCTGTTTCACCATTGAAAGAGGTACTGTTGTCAAATTTTATTTGTTATAAAACTACAGCAAGTGCACGGGCTATTGAAATATAGCGTGTGTAAGTACGGGTCGAACCCACAGAGATTTCGTCGATTTTTATAAAATATTGACTGTCCAACTAGACATATGAGTGTATAAAAGTGATTAAGTTTCTAAACTAAAAATAAAGACGGAATAAACGAACAAGTACAAGAGATAATATTAAATGTGGAAGAAACTAGGACGTCAGTTCCGTTTGTCAATTTTTAATTAAATTAACACGTCAATTTAATTTCGTAGTTCCGAATTTATAACACAAAATATACTGACTCTCGTCGTGTACATTTCGGAGAATAAAACAATACATGCGCTCAAAATATTTTAACGTCTCTTAAATTAGACACCATAAATACCTATTCCCTCGAAAATATCATGTTTAAAATTTTTAACGTGTATTTAAGCATGAGGTATCAAAACATCTAAGTGCAAGCATAACCCATCAAAAATTACAACTTTAAGTTTTTTAAAGCGTGAATTTATAATTAATTCGTTGAGGTTTAAAAATACAATCTCATGTAATTTTAAGTGGATACCGAATTTTTTTTATGTCAAATTAGAACACGTCGGAATATGTTCGAAATTAAATTAACATGCGTGGTTTAATTAGTCATGACAAACATCACCTAAGTCCTAGTAATTAAACTACTCACACAACATATTTGACACACAAATATTGCAAGATGAAAAAAATAATTTTCATTAATAAATGTCAACTTACAAAATTTTGGGGCCAAGACTTGAATTACAATACACAATATGCTCCTCCAAAGTGTGTCTCAAAAATACTCTCTACACAGATTTTTTTTTATCTCTCAAAGTGTCTTTTTTTTTCTATCCAAAAGTGTTCCCCAAAGTCTTTACATTGCCCATAATTTATACAAAAAAAAGAAAACAACAAAATAGGACAAAGTGGGAGTTAAACAAGTATGGGGGAAGGTATTTTCGATAGAATCAAAACATGGGTTGGTGGGGTGGGGTATCTGCTTTCGTTATGTTGGAAAATGAAGAAAAAGGAGAAGGTAGGAGTGTGGGTTTAGTGGGCAAGTGGGGTTGTATTTAGAGATTTTCGCCAAAAAGTTTAGGGGCAGGCAGGGGTTGAACCCTGACCTCTCCTATGCATGCCCAAGACTCCAACCACTGAACCAACTATCATCTTTGTTTATAATATGCCTCCAGTTATATTTAACATTATATTAAATCCCAAATTTCATAATTTGCACAATAGCCCAAATCACCATAACTTCTTCATTCGGAGTCCGGTTGACTTGCCGTTTGAACCGACATGTCCCTCATTTCGGGCCCAACAAATTTTCAATAGTGTTTGGGTCTCGAGGTTGACTTCGGTCATTGACCCGAGGCTTTGACTTTGACTTTCTTTTGAATTCGAACTTTGCACGGCCATAACTTCTTTGTTTCAACTCCGATTGTCACGCCGTTTGAACCCAGGTGTCCCTTGATTCAAGGCCTTCAATTTTCGTGTTTGGTCTGAGTCCGAAATAAATCTTTTGAATTTACAATTTTTCCCCTGAAGTTGCGTAGGTGCCCTTTTCATGCTCATTTTGCGTCCGGACTTCACCGCTTTCTTTTTAAATCTGCCAGTACTTAAAAACAAACTTGCGCAAGAAATTAGCAATATAAGATGTGAGCGTGAAGTTTTCAAAATTGCATTATTAATCCCATTTATTCTAAAATTTGTTTTTTCTTTCTTTTAAATAAAAATAACTCTAAAAGTTCTTTATTAATGATATAACGAGACTAACAAGTCCTAGATTTGGGTATAAATGATACAAAATAATGCACTCATTAAATACCCCCAAACCTAAACTTTGCTAGTCCTCGAGCAAAACTAAAATTTTAAAATCTAACTCACTTTCGTAGGAATCACAGTTGCACTTAGCATGTGCAACAAGCCGTTAAACGTCTAGGTTTCCCTAGTGGACGAGTTTTGTCTCGTGAAGGTTTGCAGTGAATATACCCACAAAATTCAAAAACTTGACTCTATTTACAAAAGACACAAATTTAATATAACCAAGTTCGAATGCAAACTTCATAAATATAGTAGAACTTCACTTTTTAATCTCAACTTATCGTGTGTGTGTTCATAGCCAATATAACCGTCCATTTCAAAAGATTTGATCGTTACATTTCTTATTCGAAAGTTTGTTTTGATTTCAAATGCTCACGGGATGCGCTCACAAATGAACACTCGTAGCTGGATAATTTATCTCGGTATATGTGAATAAAAGAGTAAATTTATATGAACAAATTTCACATATACATGAACAAATTCGAGCCTATAATAAAACCAAAGAAAGTCCTAATCGATTAGTTAAATTTCACACTTTAACTAACTTCACTTGAGATCGATTAGGACTTTCTTTGGTTTTATTGTAGGCTCGAAATTTTGGCTAGAAAGAACGGCTTTTGAAGTTCAAAATTTCTGAGAATATAGAGGTTTTTCGGTATTTTGACTTTTAGGTACTTTTTCTCACCTCCATTTTTCTTTTCTCTTTCCTTTTTTCTTTTCAAACTCACATTTTTTTTCTTTTTTTTTCTTTCTTTCTTCTCTTTTTTTTTTCTTTTATTCTTTTCTTTTAACACATCATTTTTGCAACCTCATTTTCTTTTGGCCTTTTTCCAACCGTAATTTTACCTTAGTATTCTCAGAAAATGGGTATGGCTTCTTTTTATGGGTTTTAAACTCCTAGTTGGAGTTGAGTAGGATAGTGGGCTTTCAACAAAAGACTTACCTTCTTTTTGGTTCAAATGGGCTTGCAATGTAATAATGTAAAAAATGTTGGAGTTTGGGCTTTCAAACGATGGCCTAATCTCGTTTCTCAAGTTCCATTAAGTTGATTTGTGTCTCTAGACGACTTACTCAGACTTCTAGTGCTTAAGATTATGACTTTGACCTTTTGTTTTCAGTAATCGAACAAAACAATGAATTTGAGATCATCAATGAATTTATCACTAAAGAAAAGTTTGAGTTATTTTAACTCGGATTGATTTAAATCTCTCAAAAATGATGAATGGCACAATATCTCACCAGGATAAAATCTCCACATTTATTCTTTAAGCATATTAACTGATATACCCGTATATACCCTCGGCCATGCCGAGGGCGCCCTGCACCTCATCAGGCCCAGACGACCCCTCAGGGGCCGACCCTTCATCAGGCTCCGGACCACCCCACGAGGGGCCGACCCTTCATCAGGCTCCGGACCACCCCTCAGGGGCTGACCCTTCATCAGGCCCCGGATGACCCCCTGAGGGTACGACAGTACGAGGCCCAAATTAGGCCAGACTCATTACCAGAAGGAACTTTACCCTCGGCCTCATATCAAAGGCCGAGGGTGACATCATCACAGCACGTGGTTTGGGAGACGCATGGAACAGTGCGCGTGAGGCTCACATGGCACATGGGAGACCGTTATAACAAAATCACACCCTCACGTGAGGGAATATTATGTCATCATTTGGCATCTACAGGTGTCAACAGGGGATTGGTTAGATCATCATTCACATGCACCATGCATACTTGGGGGGTACACTACACCCCCCAAGACCTATATATACTTGTCACCTACAACCCTACAGGGGAGATCGACAAATCGTTAATTGTAACCCTAGCTAAAACTCTGCTTGTACACACAGTAAAGAGAGAAAGTGAGCTTATGTGCATTGTATCCAAGGCCATTAGTTCCCATACTTAGTGGATGACACACTCACAGTGGATGTAGGCCAAATTGGCTGAACCACTATACATCATTGTCTTATTCCTCTTATACTCATCTCCTTCTACACACTTATACACTTACATCTCTATGGCTGCCATGGTTACTATTGTTTGAGCTCATCATCACTTATCAGGTGGTGCAAGATTTCAGCATCATCATTAAATTTCGCCTCAATATCCATTTCCGATCATATTATATGGCTATGTGTAATATATTATAAGTTGAGAGATTTGTGAATTAATTCTATGTTAAGAAATTGTTTCAAAACTCACTTATATTGAAAATATTTTTGGATTTTCAAAAATTTTCTGATTGTTTTTTTTAAAGGCGGAGAAAAATGACCTCAATACCCCCAAACCTAATTTCTACATTGTCCTCAATGTTCAAGACAAAAATTTAAGAGGCGGAAAAGATATGAAAGATATTACCGTAATGAGGGACTTTCTCCAACACATGTTGCCTGGAAGAAAAATAATTACAAAAAGAAAAGAAAAAAAAAACTATAATACAAAAACACGACCCAAGTTATGTTTACTCGAGGTATACCGGGTCTTGGAGGAGAATGTCCTCCACTTCCCGGTCTCGCAATTCCAGATATGGATTCAACCTTTGACCATTAACTTTGAAAATTTCACCATTTTTAGGATTCTCTATCTCAACCGCCCCATGTGGGTAGACTGTCCTAACAATAAAGGGACCAGACCATCTAAACCTTAACTTACCAGGAAAGAGATGCAATCTAGAATTGTACAAGAGAAATTTTTGTCCAGGCTCAAATGACTTCCGTAGGATGGACTTGTCATGGAACATTTTCATTTTCTCTTTATACAATTTTACGTTTTCGTACGCATCATTTCGAATCTCCTCTAACTCATTGAGTTGGAGTTTTCGGACCTCTCCTGCAGCAGTTAAATCAAAATTAAAGGTCTTAATGGCCCAATAGGCCTTGTGTTCTAACTCTATCAGAAGGTGGCAGGCTTTTCCATAGACAAGCCTATATGGGGACATAGCAAGTGGTGTTTTATAGGCAGTGCGATAAGCCCATGGTGCATCTAATAACCATAAGGACTAATCCTTTTGATTTGGATTCACTATTTTCTCAATGATTAGTTTGATTTGCCTATTAGACACTTCAACTTATCCACTGGTTTGAGGATGATAAGAGCATGCTACTTTATGCGCGACTGAATACTTTTTCATGAGACTCTTAAATGACCGATTACAGAAATGGGTTCCTTAATCGCTAATGATGGCTCGAGGTGTACCGAATCGGGAAAAAATGTTATCTCGAATAAATTTGACTACCACATGGTGATCATTTGTCCGACTCGGTATAGCTTCGACCCACTTAGACACATAATCAACTGCCAAAAGGATGTAAAGATTACCGTAGGATTTCAGGAATGGACCCATGAAATCAATGCCCCAACAGTCAAAAACCTCAATAATCAATATGGGACTTAAGGGCATCATATTCCTACGAGTGATCTTTCCTAACCTTTGGCATCGGTCACAACTTCTACTATAGTCATTGGAGTCACGGAAAATGGTGGGCCAATAGAATCCACATTGCAAAATTTTCGCAGCGGTTTTCTTAGTACTGAAATGACCTCCACAAGCTTGGTCATGGAAAAAAGAGATTACGCTCTGAATCTCGAGATCGGGGACACACTTTCGAATGATTTGATCGGGACAATACTTGAAAAGATACGGGTCTTCCCAAAAGAAATGCTTGGCTTCCTTTAAAAATTTAGAATGATCTTGCTTAGACCAATGCAGTGGTATTTCACCCATCACGAGATAGTTCACAATATCAGTGAACCACGGAAGTTGGTTGATAAGAAACAATTTCTCATCGGGGAAAGACTCATTAAGTGGAAACAAGTCATTGGAAGATTCAACGGTCAACCTAGATAAGTGATCTGCCACTACATTCTCACAACCCTTTTTATCTCGAATTTCAAGGTCACACTCTTAAAGTAATAGGATCCACCTAATGATCCGGGCCTTAGCATCCTTTTTAGATAAAAGGTGTCCCAAGGCCGCGTGATCGGTGAAAATGATGACTTTGGATCCTATCAAGTAAGACATAAACTTTTCTAGCGCGAATACGACAACCAAGAACTCTTTCTCATTGGTGGAATAATTCAATTGAGCGTCGTTAAGAGTCCTGCTGGCATAGTATATAACATGAGGAAGTTTCTCATCTCGCTGACCCAGAACCGCACCTAGTGAATAGTCGGAAGCGTCACATATGATTTCGAAAGGTTGACCCCAGTCGGGGGGTCGCATAATAGGCGCTGAGGTCAATTCCTTCTTTAGCCTCTCAAAGTCTTGAAGGCAATCATCGGTGAACTCAAAGGGTGTGTCTTTGGCTAGAAGATTTCATAAAGGCCGAGAGATTTTACTAAAATCTTTAATGAATCTCCGATAAAAATTGGCGTGTCCTAAGAATGATCGAATTTCACGCACAGTTTTTAAGAGTGGGAGATTAGAAATGAGATCAATTTTAGCCTTATCAACCTCGATACCCTTTTCAGAGATGATATGACCTAATACTATGCCTTGTTTAACCATGAAGTGACACTTCTCCCAATTGAGTACAAGGTTCTTTTCCTTACAACTCTTCAGAATGAGGGTAAGGTGGTGAAGGCACTCATCAAAATTAGACCCAAACACAGAGAAATCATCCATAAAAATCTCAAGAAAACTTTCGACTATGTCCGAAAAGATACTCAGCATGCACCTCTGAAAGGTAGCGGGTGCATTACATAGCCCGAAGGGCATACGTCGATACCAAATGGACAAGTGAATGTGGTTTTCTCTTGATCCTCGGGAATAATTGGAATTTGATTATAACCGGAATAACCGTCGAGAAAACAGTAATAGGGGTGACCGACTAATCTCTCAAGCATTTGGTCTATGAACGGAAGGGGAAAGTGATCCTTCCGTGAGACAGTGTTCAACTTCCTATAGTCTATACAGACACGCCAACCAGTTTGCATCCTAGTGGGGACTAACTCATTATTATCATTTCTCACCACTGTAACACCAGATTTCCTTCGAACAACCTGAATGGGGCTGATCCATTGGCTATTAGAGATGGGGTAAATAATACCCGCATCTAACAACTTGAGAACCTCGGCTCGGACGACTTCTTTAAGTATGGGGTTAAGTCGACGTTGTGCTTCACGAGAATTTTTAGCATTTTCTTCTAAGTGTATTCTGTGCATGCACACTGACGGACTTATCCCTTGGATGTCGGCTATGGTCCAACCGAGGGCTTCTTTGTGTTCACTGAGAACACGCAACAACTTACCTTCCTGTTCTTTATCTAGGTCAGACGCTATGATAACAGGCAAGGTATCAGAAGGTCTTAAGAACCTATACTCGAATGATTCTGAAAACGGCTTCAATTCAAGCGCGAGGGCTTTTTCAATCGAGGGTGGAATATGTGACATGGAAAGTGAGAGGGGCTCGGGTTTAGACTTCCAATTTACCACTTCTATGATAGGGGTGGAGTCGAGTAGGGCATTGACTTCTTCAATGGACTGCTCGACATTAAATTTGGACCCAAAAAAGGCAAGACAAGATGCTAAAGGGTCGTCATTATAAGTTTGCTCGAAAGTCTCTCGGACGATACTATCAATCATGTCGACATCCACGAGTTCGTCGTCATCGGGTGGTTGTTTGTCCAAATTGAACACATTAAGGTCCATAGTCATGTTTCCAAATGATAGGTTCAATTGGCCGCTACGACACCGAATGACGACATCAGAAGTGGCGAGGAAAGGATGACCCAAAATAACAGGGATTTGTGCAATAGGATTTTGCACTTGTTGGGTGTCCAAGACAACAAAGTCGATAGGAAATATAAAGTCACCCACTTTAATTAGGACGTCCTCAATAATGACTCTCAGAATTTTCACAGAACGATCGGCTAAGGACAAGGTAATCCTAGTCGGTTTCAACTCCCCCAAACCTAGTTTCTCGTACACGGTGTACGACAGAAGGTTCACGCTTGCTCCTAAATCTAGAAGGGCTTTCTCAATGAGGTGCTCCCCTATCTTGATAGAGATTGTTAGAGTACCAGGATCCTTATACTTGATGGGAGTTCGATAAGAAATGATCGAGCTTTCTTGCTCGGCGAGAAAAGATTTCTTGGGTACATTGGTGCTTCTCTTGAAGGTACAAAGGTCCTTCAAAAATTTAGCGTAGGATGGAACTTGTTGTATGACATCAAGCAACGGGATATTAATTTGTACGTGCTTAAATACTTCCAATATTTTGTCCACTTGCGCCTTTTTCTTTTGTGGCACTAAACGTTGTGGAAATGGAGCTTTCGGGACATAGGTATCAACAAATGGTTCGGAAGATGAGGGCGAGGAAGAAGGCGGATCCAAAGGTGGGTCCTTCTTTTCCTTACCTTTCTCGGATTCACTCATGGTGGGTCGTGACCAGTGATGGGAGAAAGACTATACTTGTATCTAGCAGTTTCAGAAAATGCTGTTAGCTCGGGATTGATAAGATTGGAGGATGGAGTGAAGAAACCAGTCTATTACACCATCAAGGCATTCCGAGGAGCAGAAATCAGATATCCAAGGTTGGAGAAGTTGGCATTAGCGCTGATTGAAGCAAGCAGAAGGATGAGGCCACACTTCCAAGCCCATACTATAGTGGTGTATACCGATATGCCATTAAAGCAGATTCTATATAAATCGGAGAAATCAAGAAGATTGATGTACTGGGTAGTAGAACTTGGCGAGTCTGATATAGTTTATGAGCCTAGATCGTCGCTCAAAGGGCAGGCAGTAGCAGATTTTATCGTAGAGTTTACTCAGGAAGATGCCTCCGACCAACCTGTGGATGTTACAGGATCATCAAATTTAAACCCCAACAAACTTATGTCGGTAGACGAGCAAGAAAAGATGATCAAAGAGCAGCAAGAAGTGCTAGAGGAGGATAAAAGGAAGCACCAAATATTCCACCGAGGAACCCTGTCTGATAAAAAATTTGATGATAAAGTACCTGTATGGAATTTATATGTGGATGGCTCTTCATGCACTACAGGCAGTGGATAAGGAATTATTTTAAATAGCCCGAATGAGATTGATGTGGAGTATGCTCTGCGCTTTTAATTTAAGGCTTCCAATAATGAGGTCGAATATGAAGTAATGATTGTGGGTCTAAGTCTAGCCAAAACATGAAAGCAGAGCAAGTCGTTGTGTTTAGTGACTCCCAGCTAATCGTAAATCAAATTCTGGGGGTGTATGTAGCAAAAGGAGAATTAATGGTCAGATATCATGCCAAAGCGAAGGAGGTTGTATCGAGTTTTACAGCAGTTCAGTTGATTAAAATACCAAGACTAGAGAATATGAGGGCAGACGCCTTAGCTCGGTTAGCATCAGCCACACGTACCGATCTACGAAGAATAATCCCAATAAAAATCCTACCTAGTCGGAGCATAGACGAAGATCTGATGATAAACTTCACTGCCCTCGATTTAGGACCATCTTAGATGGACCCTATCAGGGCCTATATTGAAGAGGGGGCTTTACCAACTAATAAACTCGCAGCCAAAAATTGAAGTTTAAAGCTGCTCGTTATGTATTGACCAATGGCATCTTGTATAAGCGAGAAGTTCTAGTAGGGCTACAAAGATGTGTACATCCCTCTAAAGTGAAAGATTTGATCGAAGAGGTTCACGAAGGGTCTTGTGGAGCCCATGTAGCAGGACGAACACTTTTGCAAAGAATAACAACGCAGGTGTATTACTGGCCAACGATGAGAGCTGATTGTGTACATTATGCTAAGAAGTGCGATAAATGCCAACATTTTTCCTCTATGCGAAGAACTCCCCAAGCATTATTAACACCCATCACGTCCCCTTGAACATTCATTATGTGGGGGATAGACTTTGTCGGGCGACTTCCAACAACCAAGGGATGATTAAAATACCTCGTGGTTGATGTGGATTACTTTACCAAATATGTGGAAGATGAACCTCTCATTGATATGCCATACGAAAAAGTTTATCAATTTATTTGGAAGAATATTATTTGCAGATATAGTCTGCCACATGCATTCAATACTGACCATGGAACCCAGTTTGATAATGAGGAGTTTGCTTCATATTATCATCAATCCAATGTACTAAAGATCCACTCTTCACCAGGCCATCCCCAAAGCAATGGGAAAAATGAAGTGACAAACAGAATGCTACTGAATGGTTTGAAAAAATGACTGAATGATGCAAAGGGAAATTGGATTAACGAGCTATATTCTGTGTTATGGGCTTATCGTACCACACCATGAACAGCAACTGGAGAGTCTCCATACATGCTGGCATTTGGGAGTGAGGCTGTGATACCTGCAGAATTAGGTCTACCCACGCATAGGGTGCTGAATTTTAATTCTCCTATCAGTGATTTGATGAGAAGATTCGACCTGGATGTGCTCGAAAAAGTTAGGGAAGAAGCATCAATCAGGAATGCAGCATATCAACAACAATTAACTTTTTTCTATAACAAAAGAGTAAAGAAGTGTGATTTGAAGGAAGGGGATTATGTACTGAAGAAAGTGATCCAAAAGACTAATAAACTGGAAGCCAACTGGCATGGACCCTACAGAGTAACAAAAGTTGTTCGTCTAGGAACATACATGATTGAAACCTTAGAAGGAGAAGAATTCAAGAATGCATGGAATGCAGAGAATCTGCACAAGTATTATCAGTAATTGAAATTTCTATGTAATGTAGTTTCTTCAACATGAATAAAGTGATGTTTCCACCCAGTTTCTTTATTTGTTGAATTTTTTTCCGGAGTATTAGTGCTACACACTACACACCAAATTCAGAGCAATTACCACCAACTCCGGTTGGTCGGCGAACCAATTACCACCAACTCCGATTGGTTGGAAACTAATTACCACCATCTCTGGTTGGTCGGAAACTTATTACCACCAACTCCGGTTGGTCGAAAACTTATTACAACCAACTCCGGTTGGTCGGAAAATTATTACTCGGGTGGGTTGGAAACTTATTACCACCAACTCTAGTTGGTCGAAAAGCAAATACCACCAACTCCGGTTGGTCGAAAACTTATTACCACCAACTCCGGTTGGTCGAAAATCAATACCATAATTAATCAACAAATGGGATAAGTATAATATATACACATATATTTACCAACCATAAAGCAAGAACATTATAGAAATTATTTTGAAGAAAATAAAATGACAAAAGACTAAAAATTTCTTCATTCAAATCAAGTAGAATTACATATGATGTGAAAATTATACTTCATTACATAAAAACCCTATTCTATTGGTTTTTTCCCTTCTGCCTTTGAAACAGGTTAAAGTAGGAGGATCATCTAACGCATAAGGGGAATTTATAAAATTTACATCTCGCAGCATTCTAATGTTCATTACAGAAGGTCGATCAAGTAAATGTTTTGGGTGAGATATCTCAAAGTTGGCATGAAGACTGTAATCACCGAGATACTTGGAAATCAGGCATCGAGGAATTTCACGAGAAGGAATCCAACTAAAATCAAGCTTAAAAGGAGGCATGGGCAAGTCGAGCACTCCAGGCTCATAGTAATCCCATAAGTAGTGTCCATGCTCCAATTGTAGCACACACATAGCATTTAACCATCGTTGCTGGTACCCCTCATTATTCGACTGCTGTATCCGAGCATCCAGGTGGTACAGAGCTTTATTATACCCAGCCATCCAAAACTCTTTAGGTTATTTATGGAACTGATAAGTTAACCTCTTCAGTTTTTCGTGGAGATTATTCACCAGAATTTCCTTATTTTCGAAAGCAGAACTCTGGGAAGAGAGTTGGTCAGTGAGATTCAGAATCTTCTTGGACATTTAAGCAAACGCTTAATTCTTCGCCATCAACTAAGCTGCCTGATTCTCCAAGGCTGATTGATATCTATCTTCTTCAATAGAAATACGACCAGCCCTTTCTCGTCCACGAGAAGTAGATCTTGCTCGTCCATGAGTAGATGTGGAGGGTCCAACTCTTTTCAAAGTCTCCAACTCATCTCGTAAGTTGGCATTTTCGACCTCCAAGAAAGAAAAACCTTCATCATTAACAGGGACCAAGGCTCTTGAAGAAGATGCAGCAGATTTGAGTTGTTTTATCTCTACTTTAAGCAAGGTTCTCCTGCTCCAATAACTTAGCGATATGCCTGTGATCTTCAACTTCAAGCTTCAGAACATTTTCTTTCTTCTCATGAGCAGAGATGAATTTATCATACCCTCTGTCAGCACTCAACTGCTGATATTTCCTCTCGTATCCTGGATGCAAAAGTGTGGAGGACTCTTTGTATTGTTGCTGAAGTTACTCAATTATTCCTTGGAAATATTCAATCATTTTATAGTAAGCCACATTATTGGCAACAACATGATCAAGCAAGCATTTCAGGTATTGGTAAGCTTCAATTGCTCAGTCAGAAGCACCTGATCCAAGGATGTTAATTATCTGGGCCTCATTAAGATCTGCATGACCAGCTTTAAAATAGTCGTTGCATTTCTTCATTAATTTCGTGTCATGAGCCGATAAGAACTCCATCCTGTCCATAAACTAGAAAAGAGAAGAGATAAAGAGAATCAATAATGATGCAGACAGAGCAAGTAAAAGAGAAAGTCAAGACGAACAACCAAAGTTCAAAATTTTTATTCATCATAAGAAGGGCTACATAGTTCCAGATTACATTCAAGAAAGCAGCAAAATAAAAAACACAAATAACTCTACACCTTCTCCTTGTTTCCTATGACTTCTTCAGAAGGTTTGGATGAAGGAGTTAGTTGCTCGGAAGATAAGGGAAGCTGCTCGGTAGAAGTGTTGGCTAGTTGGGGTTGCTCGGAAACCTAAACAACAGGGACTTGATCTCCAGTCATCATGGAATATTCATCTGAAGCAGCTTCATCCTCTTCTTCTTCTCTAGGAGAGGGAGGAGGGCCATGAGTGTGCTGCTAGAATAATTCAGAATTCTCAGCAACCTTTAACTCCTGTAAGGCTTCCACCCATCCATCCCTAAAGTATTTGACACTGGCATACTCCATTTGAGATGTCATCACAGCCAGGCCCTTGTTCCATCCTTTGTCCCAACCAACACTGAACGATTTTTTCGCTGCAGCCTTCCTTTTTGCCTTCTCCGAATAGGTCCTTTCTCTAAGAAGTTCCTCGATAGACTTTAATTTCTCTTCCACCTCAGTTTTTTGTCGCTTGACATCTTGAAGTTTAACAACTTCATTTTCAGCAGACTTGAGCTTAGGCTCAAGCTCCTTGTTGCTCTGTTAAAACTTCTTCAATTTCCTCTCCAATTCCTTAGAGGCACTCACAGCTTGATTTCTCTCTTGCTCGATGGACTTGAATTGCTTCTCATAAGTAACTTTATCTTCCTCGTACTTTTAACGAGAATCTTTTAAATATTGGTTCAGCCCAATAAAAGCGTCCTCTACTCCACCAGAGGAGCTTGAAGCCTTAATAGCTTCATCCTTCTTCAAAATGCTATTGAAACACGTCACCAGCTGAAAAAAGAAATAACTTTAAGGCAATACATAAGCATAATATTAGAAAGTAAAAGACTTAAGACAACATTACTTACTGATCCAATGTGTTGAGCAACCGGAGTAGTGATTCTCTCACGAGAAAGGGTATCTTTAATGCCTTGGATTTCTGAGACAGTACAGGATCTTACCAAGCCCACAGAAGAGTTCGGAGGGACAAAAGTTGTAACACCACCTTCAACATTTGAAGGCTGAGAGACAGGTTCAGCAGGTCTCCCAGTAGAACTTTTCTTTAACCTCCTCATAGGAGCAGGAGAATTCTCAAATAAAGATGTTGTCTTTACTGGTGATATGACAATAACATCGCTTGGAGGAGAAATAGTAACAGTTTTACTCAGAGCCACAGGGGGCTTCTTGCCAGCTTCCTGGGCAACAATAGGAGGGGGTACATCTATTTTCTCTTTCCCCTCATCTGGGACATCTTTTTTACTTTTCTTTGCCTCCACAGGGGAAAAAGTAGACTTGTCAAAAAAGGCAGGACCTCTTCTTTTCTTCATCAGATCGGTGATAGGAATATTCGATTCCGAAGAAGAACCTTCCACACTAGTCTCAGAGGTTGGTGCTGGTGCTTGATCAAGATTAACCACCACTGGACAAGGACGAGCAGTGAAAGATGAAGTGTAGCTCTTGTATTGCAGCAAGTAAGAGGCAGATCTAATATGCTCCTCAGTAACAGATTGGTGCAAGCTCCAAATAAGTTTTAAATGATTTATATTAACCTCAGTTTCATTTGGAGGTTTCCTTTTACTATCAACTATAACAAATAGAATCAGTTGTCAATGATGCATTTTATCAAATACAAAGGGAACAAGATTTCAAAAATAAAAATAACCTATCCCATTGCCATAAAGTGGACACCTGGGATCCTGGTATACATCATCTACATTTAATTCAGGGTGTTGCCAGTTTTTCATCACAACACAATGCTCAAAATAATCCCTATTGGCATCAGGAAGATTGACAACTAAAGCTCTATTCAAAAACCTAGTTTTAAATAGAATGTGGTATCACTGACAACCCATCTATAGCAATACATAATCTCTGGAATCCTTAATCGAGTTCCATGAAGTTGATTCAACCTATGTACGCCATTAACTATCCTTCATGTTCTTGGAGCTATTCTTGCAGATACAACATCAAAGTATTGGCAAAACTCCAAACACAAGGGATTTAGCGGGAAAAAAAGCCACATTCGGCTACAAAAAGACTGGGGAACCAATGTCTCTTAGCCAAAGAAAAATAATCAGAAGGTTCAAAAAGTTCTTCCAAAATAACCCATTCAACAGGATAAACCATGGCGAATAAAATAAAAAGGAAGGAAGAAAATCTTACAAAGAAAACAGAGATCAGTTGTCTATGAACGATGGAAAGAAAAAAGGTACAAGATAGAGAAAAGATGAAGAGTTCGAAGATACAAATTTGAAAAGTGAAAGAAGACAGGATTTCTGCCGCGTTTAAATACTTTACCTCAGTAATAGAGAAAGGCAATGATTACAAGGGAAGACGTTTGCATTTTCGGTGGCTAAAAGAAGAAAAGGGCACAAATATCGAAGGCGTCATGAAAATTCAAAATACTTTAAAAGCCTGATACTATGCAATAAAAAAGGAGTTATATATAACGAAAATTTTCCTAAAATCCAGGAATATCAATAATCCAAGCAGTTTTCGAGAAAAATGTTCCACACTCTGCTTTAACTTCAACTGTGAAACATTGGGGGCTTCTGTTGATACCAAATTTAGTCTGCTAACATGGACCAATCATTTGAATACATGTGGAGATCTACCTGTCAAATATAAACATTTTGGACGAGCAACTCAAGACCCCCGAGGAACTCTAGGCCCCGAGCTACTTGGCGTACCGAGCAACTCAGGTGGTTCGAGCTACTTGGCGTACCGAGCAACTCAGGTGGTCCGAGCTACTTGGCGTGTAGAGCACCTAAATCAAGAGAATCAAAAAGATGATTGCGCATTAAATGCTCATTATTATCGTATAGATGTATATGTATACTAGATAACAACGCATTGTCCTTTCTGGTGTACAGCCTCAAGGCTATAAATACATTGTAACCTCCTCATTAGAAGGGGACTCTGGATCTCTTGGTAAATCACTTATCGAGAATTCCAGGTAAATAGTTAGCAATACAAAAATAGTGGACGTAGGCCATTCTTATACGGCTGAACCACTTTAAAAATCCTTTGTATTATTTTTTTGTTATCTTATTTATCTGTGATTAAATAATTAGAGATAATCTAGTTTTTTACATCAACAGCGGGGAACCCTCAGCGAGTCTTTTCTTTGATGATCTTTGTCCCTAAATGCGGAGTTTTTTTAGAGAGATAGATGGGTTGTGTTTATCTATCTGGGAAGGGGATATGTGGGTAGTATATTTTCCCCTTTGTAGGCTTTTATTTTTGTTTTTCGTATTACTAGCCTTTGCGTATAGTTTGAATAAGGTTGCCTCTATGGAGTTTTAATATATTCCTTAGATCATTATTTTATTACTTGACACTTAGACTTCTAAATCATGACGATTCTTTAGGAGTAAGGTCAAAATGACCATATACAGGTTTACCCGTAACATGTTTTTTTTGTGTTTAATTATACTGGGCCTGAAGTGATATCTCAGGTTGCCTACATATCTCCAATTCAATGGTAACGGTGCACCCGTAGTTTTGAACGTCTACAATAATAATATAGCAGAGAATATAGTCTACATATTTTTATTTAAAAATGGATAAAATTTGGGGGCTTAAAGTGTTTTAGCTGATTTCAAGTGAAAGGTTGGTAGCTCAAATGGGCTTTCCCAGCCTATGGGCTTGCATAGTCTTCCCTTCCCCTGACAACCGATCGTTCGGCCTTTTTACCTTACGCTCTAAGTAGGTTTAAGGAAATAATTTCTTTAATCATTTGAGATTGAAGGGTTGGGAAAACATGACTCTGTCAAGATCAGCTAAGGTAGTTGCCACGCCCGAGTTTATTTTGGTGACTAGATAGGGTCCTCCCAATTGGGTGAAAATTTACCTCCGAGCGTTCGGGCCGCTTTGATATTTTCTTTAAGGATGAGGTCTCCCTCATGGATGTTTTTTGAATGTCCAAACGATACACAATTAGTATCCCTAGATATGATAAGTGACCTTAAGCCTCATTTCATCTAGGAGAGCTAGTTCATCATAACTGGCTTAAACCTAGTTGGTTTTAACTACTTGGTTTTTTAGCATGACCCGTAGTTAGGGTGACTCAATTTAGATGGGTAGGAATGCCTCCATGCCCTGACAAGTGAGTAAGGGTGACCCCAATGGAGTTTTTCTTTATAATATGGTAGCCTCAGAGGGCGTATGGGATTTTATCTAACTAATCGTTATAGGTTTAGGTTATCTTATTGATGATGGTTTCGATATTTTTTTTAGCAGACTAGGCTTCTCCATTAGTTTGGGATCTATAGGGGGACAACTTATTGCATAGTGGTCCCGTACCCATGTAAAGGGTTAAAGACCTCCTTTTCAAAGTGAGATCCATTATCTGATACCAAATCATGAGGTACGCCAAAGCAAAAAATAATGGTTCGACGTATGAATTTGGCCACTTTCTTAGCATTTAGAACTACGTAGGATTCGACCTTAAACCATTTGGTGAAGTATTCGATTAAGAATAAGATGAACTCATGCCTCATAAAGGCCTTTGGAATGACCTTCCCTATGATCCCGATACCCCAGGTGGAGAACAACCAAGGGGAGGTCATGCAATATAGCTCTCGATGAGGTAGATGTTGTCAGGGGGGCATATAACTGACATCCAAGGGGCCTCTTGATGTACTTAGTACAATCCTTTTGTATGGTGGTCCTGTAGTGTGAATGCTAGAGTATTATTTTGGAGAGGGTGTTCCCACTCACGTGTGGGACACATTCGTCGCTATGGATTTTGTCCATAATTTCGAAGGTGTCGTCCCCTATAACACATCGCAAGTGTGTACCGTTACCCTCCTTTGTAGAGTTGGTCCACATAAATAATGAATTAGGATGCCAATCTTTGTAGGGTAAATCGATCATTCGAGGAGGTATTTAATGGGTAGTGATTTCTGTCGAGCAAGTTTTATATGTCGTAGCACCAGAATGCAGGCCTTATGATTGTTTCTTCAATAGGTAGGACCTCACAACAATACGAAGAGGTGTTTCAACTAGTTAAGGTGAGCATAATTTTTGTGGTTCCCTATGACATGTGATCATAGAGTCCGGGGTTCTAAGTGCATTCGCAAAGTTGTTTTTATCTTTTAGGAGGAAGTCTAATTTGAGATGCTCGAATTACAAAGGTAACTCCTCTAAGTAGGCATGGTATGGTTGCAGTTTGTCATCCTGGATCTTTAAATTTTTCCAGTATTTGACTGATGACTAGGCTACAAACCCCATAGGCCTTTAAGTCGGTGATTTCTATTTTTAAGGAGATTTTGAGACCTATGAGGGAAGCCTCATACTCGACCATGTTTCCTGTGCATTCATATGTGATCTTGATAGCAATAGGGTGTCGTCTCGAGTTCAGTGATATAAATAGATTTCCTATGCCTAATCCCATTTGTTGGATACCTTGTCGAACTAGATACCCCAAGTTTCTCAATTACTTAGGGCGAAGAGATTCTCGTAGGGGAATTCTGTCTCATTTTTATCTTGTTTGTCTGACAGGGGATGTCCTCCGAGGAGGTCAGAGATGGTTCTCCCTTTAGTGGCTTTCGGCATGGAATTTATGATTTTCAAATTCAGATAGAATTATCATCCACTTAGCCATCCGACTAGAGAAAGTTGGTTTCTCAAAGAGGTATTTCAGGGGATCCATCTCAAATACGAGTCATATGCTGAAGGACATCATCTAGTACCATAGTTTATAAGTGATTTATACTAGGGATACACAAGCCTTCTCTAGGGTGGTGTATTTGAGCTCATATGATAATATTTTTTTGGTGACAAAGTAAATGACACATTCCTTCAAAGATATTTTGAGGTACTATACTAAAATGGTTTCGGGATCCATGTTGGTTATGGTCATGTAGAGCAGGAGTGATTATCTTGGCTGAGGAGGAACTGGAACCAGTGAATGAGTGAGGTAATCTCATATTTTTTTGAATGCATCTTGGCTTTGAGCATTCCATTCTTTGGGCAAGTCCTTATTGAGTATATAAAAAATTGGTTCATAAATGGTGGTGATTTGGTTGATGAACAGGCTTATGAACTGTACTTGGCCTAGAAACCTTCTAACTTCCTTTTCTGTTATGGGTGGTGGAATTTCCCATATGGCTTTGACCTCAATAATGTCTACCTGGATTCCATTTTTATTGATGATGAAGTCAATCACCTTCCTTTTAGTGACTCCAAAGATAAACTTTTGTGGATTTAGCCTCATTGTGAATAGGCGTAACCTTGGGAAGAATTTTTGATGTGCCATGGCGTGTCCCTTTTGCTCTTTAGATTTAATGATCAAGTCGTCCACGTAGATTTACACTTCCTTGTGTATGAAGTCATGCATGATGGTTGTGTCTTCTCTCTAGTAAGTTGAACCAGAGTTTTTGAAATCGAAGGGAATGGTCGTATAGTAGTATTTCCCAAGGGGTTATTGAACTTAATTTTCTCTTGATGTCCGGAATGCATTTTAATCTAGTTATATCTTGTGAATCCATCGATGAAGGACTTTAGTGTGTTACTGGTTGTGCTGTAATACCCCTCCCTAAATATTTTATTTATACCCCATATAAAGCTGTGATAAAACGAAAAACATGGAGACTTGGAAGATTATTATTAGGTTGTATTCATATTTAAACAAATTATGAGGCTTGAAAATAATTATTAAAAATTTGGGAATTGAAATAAAGTAAAAAGAATCAATAAATGAGGAATTTTATATATTAGAGGATTTTCATTACAATTATATAATCCTTATCTAAGACTTTGGAAATGGCAAAACAACACAGTTTTAGAGTTGGTCATTCGAACGACGAGGTGTATCGCTCGAACGAGGGTTAAGGTCGCTTGACCGATGAGTAACATCATTCGAATGACGTCTGACACCTGAAAGTCTTACCTCTTCGATCTCAGCATTTGGACACTGATAAAAGTTTTGCCAACTCGTGGGCCTGACATTTTGAATTAATGAAGGCAGGTATATCAAGTGCTTTTGTCTTGGGATAAAATAAGGGAAGACTAATATAATAAGGGAAAACCAAACCTGCCATCTTCACTATCATCACCGCATGGCCTGAGGTCCTAAATCAAGGCAAACAAAAGGAATAAGGTTAAGGACAGATGAAAGGGACTTATAAGTCACGAGGTTCTGCAAAATTTTTGTGACCTTTGACCAAAAGACTTTATGAATTAGTATTGGAACCTCACTATGCGTATAAGAGATATGTGTGGGGAAAACCCACTGCCAATCTCTTATCTTCCCTAAGGATCCCTCTCTCCCTCTCACTATGGTACACTGCATTCAACCATTAAAGACACTAGAAAATACCTTAACACCAGAATAGTTACTTCTCCATTGTTAAAATAGGGTACGAAAATTGGAGTTGTGGGTTGAAGAAGATGTAATATTTAAAGTTGGATAAAGGTTTGAAGATAGTTATCTTGGAAGTAGAGGAAGCATTTCTTGGAAGTATTGTTGGAGCTGCCATGTGAGCTTGGAAGAAGGGATTTTGTGACTCCCTTTATGGACACCTTTAGAGGTGGGAGAGTCACCCATCTTCTTCAACACCACCACCATTGTTTGAGTATTTGAGGTGGAATAACTTGCTCTTTATATTTGAGACTCTATTTGGTGTATATAGTAGTCTTATTATTGCTAGGTTTTAAGAGTAGGATTTTTATGAATAAAATGAAAAATAAAAAATATGCATTTTTATGGAAGATGAAAATGTAAGAAGTTACTATTTATGTAGTTTTTCCTGGTAAAACTGAAATGTACATTTTTCTGGAAGATAAAAATGTAAGAAATTAGTATCTGCGTAGTCTTCCTAATGAAATCAAAATTATACATTTTATGGAAGATAAAAATGTAAGAAAATGGTATTTGTGTAGTCTTCCTAATGAAATCAAAATTATACATTTTATGGGAGATAAAAATGTAGGAAATTACTATTTGAGTTATAAGACGTTTTTAAGGAATAAAAATGCAAGAAAGTATTATTTGGGTGTAATTCTAGTAAAAAAAATATTGGGAAGTTTTATGGAATAAAAATGTATGAGATTGGTATTTTGTGTATTTTAATGAAAAGGGTTAATAAACATTTTATCGAATAAAAAATAGAGAAAATAATTGATATGCCCAAACTGTACCTGGCAGTTCAGAGACATTAACCTCGGACTAATTGACAGCCAAGGTAACAAGAGCTCGAGATTACCCATCAGCGATGTCGTCCTTCACCAGGTCGACTGCAGCGGATGTTGCAAGTACCACCAAGATTGGGCATCAACCGAGGTCTACATGACTCATGGGATGAGTTATCCATCAGGTCGGCCACAACCGATGTTACAAGCATCACCTCGGCCAGGGCATTATCCGAGGTAAATATGGACATGGTTTATCCATCAGAACGATCGCCAACATCGGCCTAGCCGATGTTATAAGTTTCACCTAAGATCACAAGGTCTTGCAAACTCAGCATCAAGTTTCAAGACAACGTCGGCCAGGGCCGAAGTTCCAGATATCTAACCTCGGCTGGCATCCAGGCCAAGGTCATCATGTAATCCTCAGCCAAGGAAAGGGTCGTACTTCACCAACCTCTTACTCAACCAGGCCGAGGTTGGTACCAAGCAAAGACAATGGAGCATCTACGCGCACATGTATGGCTTGGAACATGTGGACAAATTTGTTATAACTGAATCATTCCCTCAACATGGGGGAATATTGAGGTCATCATTATTTAGTTGAGATAAACCAGGTGTCATCCTGGAACTGGCTGAATCTCCATGAACATTCACATGGCATGCTTGGGGAGTACATTACACCCCCAGTCACTATATATTGATTTCATCCTCAACATTGTAGGAGATCGATAATGACAAACCTAGCTAAAACTCTGTCAATTTACACAGTAGAGAGAGAAAGGTTGAGAGATTGTATCCATGGCCGTTGATGCCTTATTTCAGTGACATTACTCACTCACTTGCACAGTGGACGTAGGCCTAATTGGATGAACCACTTACATATTGGTGTTCATCCTCTTCTCCTAACCTCCTTCTACATATATACTTGTATTTTCATGTGCTTCCATTGTTATCACTTGCTTGAGCTCGTCAATACCACATCCGGTGGTGCTGTTTCCAGCATCATTATTTTGGCGCCGCTTGTGGAACGAGAAGACCTAACTCTTCTTTTCCTAGCTTGACCTCACCAGAGACTCTGGTGGTGAACCAGGCCTCACCCCTTGGGTGGAGCTGTTTCACCATTGAAAGAGGTACTGTTGTCAAATTTTATTTGTTATAAAACTACAACAAGTGCACGGGCTATTGAAATATAGCGTGTGTAAGTACGGGTCGAACCCACAGAGATTTCGTCGATTTTTATAAAATATTGACTGTCCAACTAGACATATGAGTGTATAAAAGTGATTAAGTTTCTAAACTAAAAATAAAGACGGAATAAACGAACAAGTACAAGAGATAATATTAAATGTGGAAGAAACTAGGACGTCAGTTCCGTTTGTCAATTTTTAATTAAATTAACACATCAATTTAATTTCGTAGTTCCGAATTTATAACACAAAATATACTGACTCTCGTCGTGTACATTTCGGAGAATAAAACAATACATGCGCTCAAAATATTTTAACGTCTCTTAAATTAGACACCATAAATACCTATTCCCTCGAAAATATCATGTTTAAAATTTTTAACGTGTATTTAAGCATGAGGTATCAAAACATCTAAGTGCAAGCATAACCCATCAAAAATGACAACTTTAAGTTTTTTAAAGCGTGAATTTATAATTAATTCGTTGAGGTTTAAAAATACAATCTCATGTAATTTTAAGTGGATACCGAATTTTTTTTATGTCAAATTAGAACACGTCGGAATATGTTCGAAATTAAATTAACATGCGTGGTTTAATTAGTCATGACAAACATCACCTAAGTCCTTGTAATTAAACTACTCACACAACATATTTGACACACAAATATTGCAAGATGAAAAAAATAATTTTCATTAATAAATGTCAACTTACAAAATTTTGGGGCCAAGACTTGAATTACAATACACAATATGCTCCTCCAAAGTGTGTCTCAAAAATACTCTCTACACAGATTTTTTTTTATCTCTCAAAGTGTCTTTTTTTTTCTATCCAAAAGTGTTCCCCAAAGTCTTTACATTGCCCATAATTTATACAAAAAAAAGAAACCAACAAAATAGGACAAAGTGGGAGTTAAACAAGTATGGGGGAAGGTATTTTCGGAAGAATCAAAACATGGGTTGGTGGGGTGGGGTATCTGCTTTCGTTATGTTGGAAAATGAAGAAAAAGGAGAAGGTAGGAGTGTGAGTTTAGTGGGCAAGTGGGGTTGTATTTAGAGATTTTTGCCAAAAAGTTTAGGGGCAGGCAGGGGTTGAACCCTGACCTCTCCTATGCATTCCCAAGACTCCAACCACTGAACCAACTATCATCTTTGTTTATAATATGCCTCCAGTTATATTTAACATTATATTAAATCCCAAATTTCATAATTTGCACAATAGCCCAAATCACCATAACTTCTTCATTCGGAGTCCGGTTGACTTGCCGTTTGAACCGACATGTCCCTCATTTCGGGCCCAACAAATTTTCAATAGTGTTTGGGTCTCGAGGTTGACTTCGGGCATCGACCCGAGGCTTTGACTTTGACTTTCTTTTGAATTCGAACTTTGCATGGCCATAACTTCTTTGTTTCAACTCCGATTGTCACGCCGTTTGAACCCAGGTGTCCCTTGATTCAAGGCCTTCAATTTTCGTGTTTGGTCTGAGTCCGAAATAAATCTTTTGAATTTACAATTTTTCCCCTGAAGTTGCGTAGGTGCCCTTTTCATGCTCATTTTGCGTCCGGACTTCACCGCTTTCTTTTTAAATCTGCCAGTACTTAAAAACAAACTTGCGCAAGAAATTAGCAATATAAGATGTGAGCGTGAAGTTTTCAAAATTGCATTATTAATCCCATTTATTCTAAAATTTGTTTTTTCTTTCTTTTAAATAAAAATAACTCTAAAAGTTCTTTATTAATGATATAACGAGACTAACAAGTCCTAGATTTGGGTATAAATGATACAAAATAATGCACTCATTAAATACTCCCAAACCTAAACTTTGCTAGTCCTCGAGCAAAACTAAAATTTTAAAATCTAACTCACTTTCGTAGGAATCACAGTTGCACTTAGCATGTGCAACAAGACGTTAAACCTCTAGGTTTCCCTAGTGGACGAGTTTTGTCTCGTGAAGGTTTGCAGTGAATATACCCACAAAATTCAAAAACTTGACTCTATTTACAAAAGACACAAATTTAATATAACCAAGTTCGAATGCAAACTTCATAAATATAGTAGAACTTCACTTTTTAATCTCAACTTATCGTGTGTGTGTTCATAGCCAATATAACCGTCCATTTCAAAAGATTTGATCGTTACATTTCTTATTCGAAAGTTTGTTTTGATTTCAAATGCTCACGGGATGCGCTCACAAATGAACACTCGTAGCTGGATAATTTATCTCGGTATATGTGAATAAAAGAGTAAATTTATATGAACAAATTTCACATATACATGAACAAATTCGAGCCTATAATAAAACCAAAGAAAGTCCTAATCGATTAGTTAAATTTCACACTTTAACTAACTTCACTTGAGATCGATTAGGACTTTCTTTGGTTTTATTGTAGGCTCGAAGTTTGGCTAGAAAGAACGGCTTTTGGAGTTCAAAATTTCTGAGAATATAGAGGTTTTTCGGTATTTTGACTTTTAGGTACTTTTTCTCACCTCCATTTTTCTTTTCTCTTTCCTTTTTTCTTTTCAAACTCACATTTTTTTTCTTTTTTTTTTCTTTCTTTCTTCTCTTTTTTTTTCTTTTATTCTTTTCTTTTAACACATCATTTTTGCAACCTCATTTTCTTTTGGCCTTTTTCCAACCGTAATTTTACCTTAGTATTCTCAGAAAATGGGTATGGCTTCTTTTTATGGGTTTTAAACTCCTAGTTGGAGTTGAGTAGGATAGTGGGCTTTCAACAAAAGACTTATCTTCTTTTTGGTTCAAATGGGCTTGCAATGTAATAATGTAAAAAATGTTGGAGTTTGGGCTTTCAAACGATGGCCTAATCTCATTTCTCAAGTTCCATTAAGTTGATTTGTGTCTCTAGACGACTTACTCAGACTTCTAGTGCTTAAGATTATGATTTTGACCTTTTGTTTTCAGTAATCGAACAAAACAATGAATTTGAGATCATCAATGAATTTATCACTAAAGAAAAGTTTGAGTTATTTTAACTCGGATTGATTTAAATCTCTCAAAAATGATGAATGGCACAATATCTCACCAGGATAAAATCTCCACATTTATTCTTTAAGCATATTAACTGATATACCCGTATATACCCTCGTCCATGCCGAGGGCGCCCTGCACCTCATCAGGCCCAGACGACCCCTCAGGGGCCGACCCTTCATCAGGCTCCGGACCACCCCACGAGGGGCCGACCCTTCATCAGGCTCCGGACGACCCCTCAGGGGCCGACCCTTCATCAGGCCCCGGACGACCCCTCAGGGGGCCGACCCTTCATCAGGCTCCGGACGACCCCCTGAGGGTACGATAGTACGAGGCCCAAATTAGGCCAGACTCATTACCAGAAGGAACTTTACCCTCGGCCTCATATCAAAGGCCGAGGGTGACATCATCACAGCACGTGGTTTGGGAGACGCATGGAACAGTGCGCGTGAGGCTCACATGGCACATGGGAGACCGTTATAACAAAAGCACACCCTCACGTGAGGGAATATTATGTCATCATTTGGCATCTACAGGTGTCAACAGGGGATTGGTTAGATCATCATTCACATGCACCATGCATACTTGGGGGGTACACTACACCCCCCAAGACCTATATATACTTGTCACCTAGAACCCTACAGGGGAGATCGACAGATCGTTAATTGTAACCCTAGCTAAAACTCTGCTTGTACACACAGTAAAGAGAGAAAGTGAGCTTATGTGCATTGTATCCAAGGCCATTAGTGCCCATACTTAGTGGATGACACACTCAAAGTGGATGTAGGCCAAATTGGCTGAACCACTATACATCATTATCTTATTCCTCTTATACTCATCTCCTTCTACACACTTATACACTTACATCTCTATGGCTTCCATAGTTACTATTGTTTGAGCTCATCATCACTTATCAGGTGGTGCAAGATTTCAGCATCATCATTAACTTTCGCCTCAATATCCATTTCCGATCATATTATATGGATATGTGTAATATATTATAAGTTGAGAGATTTGTGAATTAATTCTATGTTAAGAAATTGTTTCAAAACTCACTTATATTAAAAATATTTTTGGATTTTCAAAAATTTTCTGATTGTTTTTTTTAAAGGCGGAGAAAAATGACCTCAATACCCCCAAACCTAATTTCTACATTGTCCTCAATGTTCAAGACAAAAATTTAAGAGGCGGAAAAGATATGAAAGATATTACCGTAATGAGGGACTTTCTCCAACACATGTTGCCTGGAAGAAAAATAATTACAAAAAGAAAAGAAAAAAAAACTATAATACAAAAACACGACCCAAGTTATGTTTACTCGTGGTATACCGGGTCTTGGAGGAGAATGTCCTCCACTTCCCGGTCTCGCAATTCCAGATATGGCTTCAACCTTTGACCATTAACTTTGAAAATTTCACCATTTTTAGGATTCTCTATCTCAACCGCCCCATGTGGGTAGACTGTCCTAACAATAAAGGGACCAGACCATCTAAACCTTAACTTAGCAGGAAAGAGATGCAATCTAGAATTGTACAAGAGAAATTTTTTTCCAGGCTCAAATGACTTCCGTAGGATGGACTTGTCATGGAACATTTTCATTTTCTCTTTATACAATTTTAAGTTTTCGTACGCATCATTTCGAATCTCCTCTAACTCATTGAGTTGGAGTTTTCGGACCTCTCCTGCAGCAGGTAAATCAAAATTAAAGGTCTTAATGGCCCAATAGGCCTTGTGTTCTAGCTCTATCAGAAGGTGGCAGGCTTTTCCATAGACAAGCCTATATGGGGACATAGCAAGTGGTGTTTTATAGGCAGTGCGATAAGCCCATGGTGCATCTAATAACCATAAGGACTAATCCTTTTGATTTGGATTCACTATTTTCTCAATGATTAGTTTGATTTGCCTATTAGACACTTCAACTTATCCACTGGTTTGAGGATGATAAGAGCATGCTACTTTATGCGCGACTGAATACTTTTTCATGAGACTCTCAAATGACCGATTACAGAAATGGGTTCCTTAATCGCTAATGATGGCTCGAGGTGTACCGAATCGGGAAAAAATGTTATCTCGAATAAATTTGACTACCACATGGTGATCATTTGTCCGACTCGGTATAGCTTCGACCCACTTTGACACATAATCAACTGCCAAAAGGATGTAAAGATTACCGTAGGATTTCAGGAATGGACCCATGAAATCAATGCCCCAACAGTCAAAAACCTCAATAATCAATATGGGACTTAAGGGCATCATATTCCTACGAGTGATCTTTCCTAACCTTTGGCATCGGTCACAACTTCTACTATAGTCATTGGAATCACGGAAAATGGTGGGCCAATAGAATCCACATTGCAAAATTTTCGCAGCGATTTTCTTAGTACTGAAATGACCTCCACAAGCTTGGTCATGGCAAAAAGAGATTACGCTCTGTATCTCGAGATCGGGGACACACTTTCGAATGATTTGATCGGGACAATACTTGAAAAGATACGGGTCTTCCCAAAAGAAATGCTTGGCTTCCTTTAAAAATTTAAAACGATCTTGCTTAGACCAATGCAGCGGCATTTCACCCATCACGAGATAGTTCACAATATCAGTGAACCACGGAAGTTGGTTGACAAGAAACAGTTTCTCATCGGGGAAAGACTCATTAAGTGGAAACAAGTCATTGGAAGATTCAACGGTCAACCTAGATAGGTGATCTGCCACTACATTCTCACAACCCTTTTTATCTCGAATTTCAAGATCAAACTCTCAAAGTAATAGGATCCACCTAATGATCCGGGCCTTAGCATCCTTTTTAGATAAAAGGTGTCGCAAGGCCGCGTGATCGGTGAAAATGATGACTTTGGATCCTATCAAGTAAGACATAAACTTTTCTAGCGCGAATACGACAGCCAAGAACTCTTTCTCAGTGGTGGAATAATTCAATTGAGCGTCGTTAAGAGTCCTGCTGGCATAGTATATAACATGAGGAAGTTTCTCATCTCGCTGACCCAGAACCGCACCTAGTGAATAGTCGGAAGCGTCACATATGATTTCGAAAGGTTGACCCCAGTCGGGGGGTCGCATAATAGGCGCTGAGGTCAATTCCTTCTTTAGCCTCTCAAAGTCTTGAAGGCAATCATCGGTGAACTCAAAGGGTGTGTCTTTGGCTAGAAGATTTCATAAAGGCCGAGAGATTTTACTAAAATCTTTAATGAATCTCCGATAAAAATTGGCGTGTCCTAAGAATGATCGAATTTCACGCACAGTTTTTAGGAGTGGGAGATTAGAAATGAGATCAATTTTAGCCTTATCAACCTCGATACCCTTTTCAGAGATGATATGACCTAATACTATGCCTTGTTTAACCATGAATTGACACTTCTCCCAATTGAGTACAAGGTTCTTTTCCTTACACCTCTTCAGAATGAGGGTAAGGTGGTGAAGGCACTCATCAAAATTAGACCCAAACACAGAGAAATCATCCATAAAAACCTCAAGAAAACTTTCGACTATGTCCGAAAAGATACTCAGCATGCACCTCTGAAAGGTAGCGGGTGCATTACATAGCCCGAAGGGCATGCGTCGATACCAAATGGACAAGTGAATGTGGTTTTCTCTTGATCCTCGGGAATAATTGGAATTTGATTATAACCGGAATAACCGTTGAGAAAACAGTAATAGGGGTGACCGACTAATCTCTCAAGCATTTGGTCTATGATTGGAAGGGGAAAGTGATCCTTCCGTGAGACAGTGTTCAACTTCCTATAGTCTATACAGACACGCCAACCAGTTTGCATCCTAGTGGGGACTAACTCATTATTATCATTTCTCACCACTGTAACACCAGATTTCCTTCGAACAACCTGAATGGGGCTGATCCATTGGCTATTAGAGATGGGGTAAATAATACCCTCATCTAACAACTTGAGCACCTCGGCTCGGACGATTTCTTTAAGTATGGGGTTAAGTCGACGTTGTGCTTCACGAGAATTTTTAGCATTTTCTTCTAAGTGTATTCTGTGCATGCACACTGACGGACTTATCCCTTTGATGTCGGCTATGGTCCAACCGAGGGCTTCTTTGTGTTCACTGAGAACACGCAACAACTTACCTTCCTGTTCTTTATCTAGGTCAGATGCTATGATAACAGGCAAGGTATCAGAAGGTCTTAAGAACCTATACTCGAATGATTCTGAAAACGGCTTCAATTCAAGCGCGAGGGCTTTTTCAATCGAGGGTGGAATATGTGACATGGAAAGTGAGAGGGGCTCGGGTTTAGACTTCCAATTTACGACTTCTATGATAGGGGTGGAGTCGAGTAGGGCATTGACTTCTTCGATGGACTGCTCGACATCAAATTTGGACCCAAAAAAGGCAAGACAAGATTCTAAAGGGTCGTCATTATAAGTTTGCTCGAAAGTCTCTCGGACGATACTATCAATCATGTCGACATCCACGGGTTCGTCGTCATCGGGTGGTTATTTGTACAAATTGAACACATTAAGGTCCATAGTCATGTTTCCAAATGATAGGTTCAATTGGCCGCTACGACACTGAATGACGACATCAGAAGTGGCGAGGAAAGGATGACCCAAAATAACAGGGATTTGTGCAATAGGATTTTGCACTTGTTGGGTGTCCAAGACAACAAAGTCGATAGGAAATATAAAGTCACCCACTTTAATTAGGACGTCCTAAATAATGCCTCTCAGAATTTTCACAGAACGATCGGCTAAGGACAAGGTAATCCTAGTCGGTTTCAACTCCCCCAAACCTAGTTTCTCGTACACGGTGTACGACAGAAGGTTCACGCTTGCTCCTAAATCTAGAAGGTCTTTCTCAATGAGGTGCTCCCCTATCTTGATAGAGATTGTTAGAGTACCGGGATCCTTATACTTGATGGGAGTTCGATAAGAAATGATCGAGCTTGCTTGCTCGGCGAGAAAAGATTTCTTGGGTACATTGGTGCTTCTCTTGAAGGTACAAAGGTCCTTCAAAAATTTAGCGTAGGATGGAACTTGTTGTATGACATCAAGCAACGGGATATTAATTTGTACGTGCTTTAATACTTCCAATATTTTGTCCACTTGCGCCTTTTTCTTTTGTGGCACTAAACGTTGTGGAAATGGAGCTTTCGGGACATAGGTATCAACAAATGGTTCGGAAGATGAGGGAGAGGAAGAAGGCGGATCCAAAGGTGGGTCCTTCTTTTCCTTACCTTTCTCGGATTCACTCATGGTGGGTCGTGAGACATTATTCTCAACTTCTTTACCTGACCTAAGCGTGATTATAGCCTTAGCATGCTCTTGGGTAGTGGACATGCTAGTGTTTTCTTGGACAACATAATGACCCCTAGACATGTTACCCTTAGGATTAGGCTCGGGTTGGCATGGTGTAATACCCCGTATTTCTATGCTATATTAATTTGGGGATTTTTTAAATTTAATGTGAGTGAATTATTTAATAAAAATCAGGAAATTAACTATGTTATAATTATTAACGTGACGAGAGTTAGTAATTATGGGAAATTTGCTGAATATTACTAATGAGCAAAGTAATATATTATATTGGTTATATTGAATGTCATGAGTGAGTTAAATGACAATTTAGGAAATTTAAGTCGGGACGTGCTCGTGTCGCGTCGGGACTAAATTTTGATAAATAAAAAGTAAATATTTTATAAGTTGTCCGTATGGTCGTTTTGAGTACGCCAATGCGTCCGGAAGGGTCGAGATAGTCAAAGAAGTGTCCCCGGGGGTGTAGTTTGGGTCTCGGGGCGTTTTTAGGCCTAATTAGTAACCCGGGAGGGCATTTTGGTCATTTTACATTTATGGGTAATTAAACCCACGAAAATTAGAGGGGCTATATCTGATATTGAGGTTGTCACCTAGGGTTAGAATTCCCAAAACCTATAATGTCCATTGGAGAAGAGAGGAGACAGCTCTCAAGCAATTTCAAAGCCCAAAACTCAACGGTTTGCACCGCCGCCACCACCAACGCATAGATCGCGAGAAGGGGAACGCAACAACACCAAAATCAGCCGCAATCCAGACTTCTGAAAATCCCAGGCAAATGTTTATCTTGCTTATTTCGTTGGTGCAATTTCCATATTAGTTTAGGAATGATTAGGGATGAAATATATGGAAGAAAATCCAATTTGTGATAGGAAAATCCATGTAGTATTGGTTTATATGATGATTATGGAAGCCCTTGCCATGTAGAGGAAATTAACCACGAAATTTTGATGATTATAAGAAGGAAATTCTGGAGAAAATTTGTTAGAAACCTGTTTAAGAAAATTTTAGGGTTCTTGATAATTAGATAAAATTTTGGGTTGATAATCCATGTTTAAATGATAGAAATGTACATGCCTTACGTTAGAAACATTTGGTATATTGTTATAATGTTAGTAGTAGAATTTTTGGGACGTTTGGGGTTTGAAAATATGGATTTGGATGAAAATAGGTGGTAGAACCCGTAACTGCAATTCTGAAGAAATCAAAATACCTGCTTGATCGATCGATCGAGCCAGATCATCGATCGAAGGTTCGATCGATCGAGCCCCAGACCTCGATCGATCGACCCCTCCTGGTAGACTCCTATTTCCTTTTTAAATGAGTTAAATTCAAATTATTGTGAGATGATCCTTGGGCATCCTTAATAAAATGTTTTGGGAGATAGGGAAGACCAGTAGGACATGCGAATAGATTTTGGGACCCTTGATGTCGGGCAAAGATTTGTATTTTGGGATAATTACATAAGGATTGGTGAATTTATGATTTAAAGAGAGAGACACGTAGGAGAGATACTTTGGGACAAATGTGTATACCTACTGAATTTTATAATTGGGAGGATAGAATCCATGAAGCGTTATATAGTAAGTGGAAAAGTTCCTCAAATTAAAGTAAGATGTGAATGGTTATACGTGATAACTAAATAATGAGAAATAAATACGAATGTCGTAATTATGGGAATTGAGAATATACCCATTATTGATATGGTAATATTAGTATAGTTATATGATTGTGTATGCATATACTATCTATGTGTGAAAATCATGCCCACGCTACTTGCTATCCCTGAGGTTGCCGCGCTGGGACGATCTTATCTTGTGTTGCCTTATGGGGGATATTGACTCGTACCCTAGAAGATAGATATCCTTGGTACAGGCTATTGACGTGATAGTTCAGACGGTCCTACGAGACGCAGGCATGTGCCATCCTCTTAGAGACTTGGAATCTATGCTTCGCCTCAATATTGTTTGTGTATGTATGTTAATACAATTCGAGAGTGATTTCGAATGTATTCCCCTTAATATGAGTGATATGGGGCTTTGGATAGTAGAGTATGCCGTACCAGAGTTTATTTGGGGTGTTGTTATAAAATATATATATTATACAAGTAGTTAATATATATATGAAATTCTGAAATTTGAAACTGCCTACTGTGATTTGATATGTAGGACATGGTTGATGACTCAAATTGTAAATACTTGTTTGAGAAAGTATAATATGAAATTGGAAAACTTTATTGATTAATAAAGTCAAAATGAGAACTTTGGTTACTAATTGAAATATTCTTTTCAAACAATTGAATCGTGAAATTTTGAATCTTACGAGTAATCTAAGATAAGTTAAATCATTGGGAAGATTAGTGCGATAAATGATAAGACAAATCGTGGGGAAGGTTAGTGCGATAGCTGTGCACATTAGAAGAGAGGTGAGAATTTCTCAAGAGAGGGTCGCACTAATATGTTGTTGCATTGGCCTGTATCAATTTAAATACTTGCTAAACGTATTTTTAAATCAAACACACTATCGGGCTCTGACCCGTTTCTTTTTCTCTCTCTCTCTTGTATATATATGTATGTATTACAGGTTCCCAGCCACAAGGGCGTCTTGCTTAGGATCTCTTGAAAGGAACGTGCTGCAGCTTAGGTGGGAGTTGCAGGCCACTTGCATAGACGACTTCGTTCACTTGATTCCACATCTATCATACTCATTTATTGGGCACGTGTCGCTCTTTCCTCTATTTATCTGTTTTATGGGGACATTTGTTTTTCAGTTATTTTTTTGTACTGTTATTATGGGATTCATTTCAGTATGGATGTTTTACCTTAAGTCTTAAATGTTGGGACTTTGAATGTTGAATGTTTAAATTAATTGGATTATGTTCTAGGATAATTGTTGTATGATTCTTATTTATTGAAAATGTTGTTACTAATTAAATAAATAAGTTTTTCTTTAAAAAAAAATACATTTTTGGTTATAAAAGTTAGAAAATGGTTTTTGACACTTAGCTTAATTAATTAGGGTGTTAATTTGGAAAAGTTTATTTTTACGACAGTGATGCTAAGAATGAACCAACTATTCGCCTTGACTTTAATTTAATAAAAGATTGATCGCCCGGCATTTAATTAGGCAGGGTGTCACACTTGGGAACATTCCTTTATTTCTCTTGCTCAAGGCATT
This sequence comes from Sambucus nigra, assembly GCA_949130495.1. Lineage (NCBI taxonomy): Eukaryota > Viridiplantae > Streptophyta > Magnoliopsida > Dipsacales > Adoxaceae > Sambucus > Sambucus nigra. Next base: position 641,549,185 of record OX422208.1, on the reverse strand, counting down.
GGCTAGTTGACTCATTTGTACCTCTAATTTGGCAATCGATTGGGTGTTGGCATGCAAGTTTTGTTGTGTGGATTGAAGGAGACTTTGCGTGGTTTGTTGGAGTTTCAGGGTACTTTGGGCAAGTAAATTCATCATTTCTTCTAAGGATTGAATCTTTTGGGGTGAATGGAACGATGGTGCGGGGGTGCTTTTTAGGAAACCCGGGGGTGGGTTACTTAAAGATTGACCTCCACTACTCTGGTATTGACTTTTAGACCATGAAAAGTTGGGATGATCCTTCCAACCTGGATTGTACGAGTTGGAAAATGGGTTGTACTTGGGCTTGTTTTGATAGAGGGCGTTTGCTTGCTCGGTGAGATCTTTATGGGCCGGAAGGGCGGGGCAACTTTCGACGAGGTGGTTGAAACTATCAAAAAGCAAACACATAGGTGACCCTACATGTTGCACGGAGGCATGTGTGGCTCGATTACCCTCTTTACTCGTTTCCAAGGCTTCTAAATGACGGGCCAAGGTGGCCACTTTGGCATCTAGTCCAAAACCTTGTTCTTCTAAGTGAGCATTACCCTCATTAATTGTGGTGGTATTATAATCCCGATGGGGTGCCCATCGTTGGGACTTTTGAGCAACGGATTCTAAAAACGACCATGCATCTGCCTCACTCTTTTCTGTAAAATCTCCACTACACATAAGTTCAAGCATAGATCGAGTAGTGTAATCAAAACCTTCATACAAAATTTGGATTTGACGACCTAATTCGATTCCGTGATGAGGACATTGCAGGAGCAAGTCATTGAATTTTTCCAATTACATCCATAAAGTCTCTCCCTCTTTTTGATTGAAAGTATTGATGGCATGACGTATTGCCGCCGTTTTTTGGATAGGGAAAAACTTTTGCAAAAATTCAACACTCAACTGATTCCATGTAGTGCTGGAATTTGGTTTAAGTGAGAGTAACCAACTCTTAGCTTTGTCCTTCAAATAAAATGGAAACAATTTTAGTTTAACAATCTCATCGGTGAGTTGTTGTAACCTAACCGTTCCACAAATTTCTTCAAACTCACGCACGTGGAGGTATGGATCCTCCTTTTCTGTGCCTCGAAAGATGGGAAGTAAATGAATTATTCCCGACTTAAACTCGAAATTGTTTGCATTATGCGGGGGAAGAAGTATGCATGATGGTTGGCTTGCCCTATTGGGATACAGATAATCCTTTAGGGCACGAGTTACTAGCTCATCTCCCATTTCGGTGAAAATCAAGGTTCTACCTATAAAAGTATCGGGAATACTAGACTCCACTCTAGCTAAACGACCAGTAGGATCTCAAACCCAACTTACCATACGTCGTACTCACTCGATTTTATATATATATATATATATATATATATATATATATATATATATATATATATATATATATATATATATATATATATATATATATAAAGCAAATAATCTGACACATGAGCACAAAATTCCTAAGCTAACACAAAGAAATTTGAGTTTATCTGAATTAGGTGAGGGGAAATTCAATTTTTAAGATCTAGTTTCCCGAGATTATTCTACGACAATGGGTCTCCGAAATAATCTCCCTAATTAAAGAGCTCCTAATTCTTGACGAGGGAGAATTTAAAAGACGACCAACTCCAGACTATCGCCTCAATTACCAAATATTTCCTCCAGGTAGGTGGTCGATACGAAGACTCATTAAAAACCACCAATCCTAGTCAAGGTCAAAATGACATCAATTTAAAAATTTCGTGTTTGGATTAACTTTTAATTCTAGCCTTGAAAAGAATATGTCTATGAGCTATGTGACACTCTATGGCCAATGTCTAATAAATTTTAAATTAAAATTATGGCTTGGGTTATGCAGATGCTCGGGTAGTTTAACGATTTGTGGGCCAAGGAAGGGTGATTAAATCCCCACCTTATCTTAAAATTGGGTTTTGCCCTTAAGTCAACTTATGCACGTGGTTATTGAAATATGCGAAAATAGTTTCACGTAGGAGCACACAAGACTTACCTCCGGCGTGGACTTTTTATGGCCACTTGTTTACGTCGGACCGAAGTTTTATTTGACGTCGATCGGAGGGAAACGTCGCCTCCGTTTCAGTCGTCTCCGAGAGTACCTTGTGTGCGTGGCAAGATTGCACAAGTAACTTTAGCGCTTTTCCCACGGTTGCTTGCTTTTTCGGGTTTTTCTCTTTTATCCCTTTTTTTTTACTCTTGTTTTTTTTTCTTCTGAAAAAGAACACAAAAAAAATATACCAAGCGTAAAGTGCAAAAATTATTAAATACAAAAATACTTACGCATGCATTTACAAGGAATTTTTACACTTACAAAAAAAACAAAAACAAATAATAGCCAAAAACACACTATAAGAATGGAGAAAAAAAATTATATACTGAAAAAAATATAAATTATGCTACTGAAATGACTATAAAAAAGTATTTTTTTTAAAATTATTTTATTTTTTTTATTTTCAAATTACAGAAACCCGAAAATCTGGAAATTTCCAGGGAAAAAAATTAATTTCGAATTTTTCAAATTTTTAGTTAGTTTAAGACAAAACTAGTGTCAAAAACACTATTTAATCACACAAAGAATTTAAATCTTTTTTTTTTACTTCTGGAGTAAAAAACTGGTGGAATATTTGATGTTTTTCTTTTTCTTTTTATTTATTTTTAGTACTTTATGACAAAAATAGTGTTAAAAATAACTAGTTATTCATAAAAGACTATAAATGTCTTTTTTTAATCAATTACAGCCGCCTTGAAATCTGGAAAATTCCAAGAAAAAAAATGATTTTTTTTTCAAGTTTTTAAGTAGTTTATGACAAAACTAGTGCAAAAACAACTATTTAATCACAAAAAAACTTATATATATATATTTTTTTTTTGGAAAAGTAAAAAAAAAAATTGTTGCTGGAAATTTGAATTTTTTGGCTTTTTTTTTTTGGAGTACTTTTTTATGACAAAACTAGTGTTAAGAACAACTAGTTATTCATAAAAGACTTTAAATGTTTTTTTTTAATTCTGAAAATAAATAAAAAAATAGCGGATGGAATATTTGATTTTTTTTTTAATTTTTTTAAAAAATAAGTCCGAAAATCAATATTCTTAAAATTGATCGAAATTCCCGGCAACGGCGCCAAAAACTTGTTGTCAAATTTTATTTGTTATAAAACTACCGCAAGTGCACGGGCTATTGAAATATAGCGTGTGTAAGTACGGGTCGAACCCACAGAGATTTTGTCGATTTTTATAAAATATTGACTGTCCAACTAGACATATGAGTGTATAAAAGTGATTAAGTTTCTAAACTAAAAATAAAGACGGAATAAATGAACAAGTACAAGAGATAATATTAAATGTGGAAGAAACTAAGACGTCGGTTCCGTTTGTCAATTTTTAATTAAATTAACACATCAATTTAATTTTGTAGTTCCGAATTTATAACACAAAAAATACTGACTCTCGTCGCTTACATTTCGGAGAATAAAACAATACATGCGCTCAAAATATTTTAATGTCTCTTAAATTAGACACCATAAATCCCTATTCCTTCGAAAATATCATGTTTAAAATTTTTAACGTGTATTTAAGCATGAGGTATCAAAACATCTAAGTCCAAGCATAACCCATCAAAAATGACAACTTTAAGTTTTTTAAAGCATGAATTTATAATTAATTCGTTGAGGTTTAAAAATACACTCTCGTGTAATTTTAAGTGGATACCGAATTTTTTTATGTCAAATTAGAACACGTCGAAATATGTACGGAATTAAATTAACATGCGTGGTTTAATTAGTCATGACAAACATCACCTAAGTCCTAGTAATTAAACTACTCACACAACATATTTGACACACAAATATTGCAAGATGAAAAAAATAATTTTCATTAATAAATGTCAACTTACAAAATTTTGGGGCCAAGACTTGAATTACGATACACAATATGGTCCTCCAAAGTGTGTCTCAAAAATACTCTCTACACATATTTTTTTTTTATCTCTCAAAGTGTGTCTTTTTTTTTCTATCCAAATGTGTTCCCCAAAGTCTCTACATTGCCCATAATTTATACAAAAAAAAGAAACCAACAAAATAGGACAAAGTGGGAGTTAAACAGGTATGGGGGAAGGTATTTTCGGAAGAAGCAAAACATGGGTTGGTGGGGTGGGGTATCTGCTTTCGTTATATTGGAAAATGAAGAAAAAGGAGAAGGTGGGAGTGTGGGTTTAGTGGGCAAGTGGGGTTGTATTTAGAGATTTTTGCCAAAAAGTTTAGGGGCAAGCAAGGGTCGAACCCTGACCTCTCCTATGCATGCCCAAGACTCCAACCACTGAACCAACTATCTATGTTTATAATATGCCTCCAGTTATATTTAACATCATATTAAATCCCAAATTTTATAATTTGCACAATAGCCCAAATCACCATAACTTCTTCATTCGGAGTCCGATTGACTTGCCGTTTGAACCGACATGTCCCTCATTTCGGGCCCAACAAATTTTCGATAGTGTTTGGGTCTCGAGGTTGACTTCGGGTATTGACCCGAGGCTTTGACTTTGACTTTCTTTTGAATTCGAACATTGCACGACCATAACTTCTTTGTTTCAACTCCGCTTGTCACGTCGTTTGAACCCAGGTGTCCCTTGATTCAAGGCCTTCAATTTCCGTGTTTGGTCTAAGTCCGAAATAAATCTTTTGAATTTACAATTTTGCCCCTGAAGTTGTGTAGGTTCCCTTTTCATGCTCATTTTGCGTCCGGACTTCACCGCTTTCTTTTTAAATCTGCCAATACTTAGAAACAAACTTGCACAAGAAATTAGCAACATAAGATGTGTGCGTGAAGATTTCAAAATATCATTATTAATCCCATTTATTCTAAAATTTGTATTTTCTTTCTTTTAAATAAAAATAACTCTAAAAGTTCTTTATTAATGATATAACGAGACTAACAAGTCCTAGATTTGGGTATAAATGATACAAAATAATGCACTCATCAGGTACTTAAAGGTATTAAGCTCATCCTATTCACTAGCTCTTCACTTTTAACATATGGCACTGGAGTTACCACCACATCCTCCACCATCTGGTGTTGGAGGACCTTGTTCCTGCCAGGCACCATACTATTCCGAAATGGTTGAGGTGGCCGCAACCTTAAAATCTTTGGCTGCAACACAGCAAGCAATAAAGGAACAATTTGCACATCTCAGTCAGAATATGATGAGGCCACCTGGGGTCTCACTAGAGATAATTACTCCAGTAGATGTTCAACCCCATCCTGAAGTCAGGGGACCACCCCAGGCACTGCAAAAAGACCAACCTACCCCTCAATGGAGGAGGGACGTTTCTGACCCTAGGCGTTTACGTCTAGGGAGGCAAGGAAATCCTTGCCCTGAGAATAAGTATGATGATATGGAGGCAGAGAATGCTCTGGAAGGCTACTGGGAGCCGTATGAGGTTTTGAATAACACGATACGTCATATCCAGCATAACAAAGGTTATGGGTGCAGAAGAGATGGGGGTGCCAAACAAAGAGGGTCAGCTTTTGATCTCTTAAGTAGAGGGTCAGCCTTTCAAAGGCTCGATCCAGTCAATGACCTAAGACAGAGGCTATCTAGTTCATGAAGTAGCGCTGGCTCTCAAAGGGGAGATAGGGAACATCGGCCTCATCTTGATTGACCCCAGCATAGTTGACCCCAGCATAGCTGACCCCATCAAGGCTGAGACAGGGATCAAGATGAGGTCAATAGCCAATGTTGTACAGCGACTAGGGAACCCTCAGTTCACCCCTTGGAGGTGGCTGGGGACAACCTCAGCCAGGTCGACGTTGCAAAGCCATGGAATGACTCCATTCAACGTCTTGAAGAGAAGATAGGGAACCTTATTAAAAGTCGAGACCCATTACAAAGAGGGTTCTCAGAGGGCTCCCCATTCATGGAAAAGATAATGAACTTCCCAGCCCCTGCCAAGTTCAAACCACCTACGGTGTCTCCCAAGTATGATGGTAGTACCAACCCTGTGCATCATATTGAGATGTACAAGTCTGCAGTGAATATTAATTCAATCCCAAATGAGATAAAGTGTCATGCCTTCTCTGGGATATTGACGGGAGAATCACACATCTGGTTTACTTCTCTTTCGAAGAACTCTATCGAGAACTTTTAGGTCTTGGCTGAACGGTTCATTCATAATTTCTGTTTTGGGGTAAGACCTCAAAAGAAGACCACTCATCTTCTGTACGTCAAACAAGAAAAGAACGAGAGCCTAAGAGACTACATGACTTGATTCAACAAAGAAAAATTAGAGGTTGAAGATTATGAAGAGAATATAGCTATGATTGTCCTTATTGGAGGACTCCAAAAAGGGAAGTTGTTATGAAAGCTTGCAAAAGACCCTCCCAAGTCCATGGCAGAGCTATTGGCAACTGCAAGAAAGGTCATGAATGCTGAAGAGGCTATGTTCGCAAAGTATGAGGATGAGAACGAAAGTGGTAGTGGGAAGTTCCAAAGGAAGAAAGACGGAAAAAAAGGTTCGCATATGACAAGTTTGCACACTATACTCCTCCAATAGTGAGCTGCGAACACATCCTCAATGAAATAAAGAATGATCGGTCCCTGAGATGGCCGGAGAAGCTGAAGAGTCCTCCGTATAAGAGGAATAAGAACCTATGGTATGAATTCCACCAAGACCAGGACCATGCGACAAACAAGTGCTTCGCCTTGAAGGATGAAATGAGAAGATGTTGAAGTCCAAAAAGCTGAGGAAGTACATCGACGGTATATCTCCTAAGAGGGGAAGAGATGACCCTAAGAAGAAGATAAATGATAGATGTCGAGATGAACCCCCAGTGAGAAGAGACGATGACTCAGATGGTGATGATGAGGACGATCCAGACCTCCTACCGAAAGATGACAATGCCCCTGTGAAGAGGGTTGGTATGATCTCCTTCGGTGTTAACACCATATATGGAGGACTAGCAGGGGGTGTCTCCAAAATATCTGATCGTAAACCTTATGTGGAAGAGGATAAGATGATGACCAAAGTAGAGGTTGTGAATCTGGCGTCTTCAGAGGCTAAGCAGAAGAGAAAGAAGGTAGATATGGATAGCCTTATAGTTGGATTATCCCGACTCGACTTCAAAGGTATCTTAGCTCCGCATGATGAACCTTTGGTAATTGCAACAAGAGTGCATGGATGTGAGGTATAGAGAATCCTTATAGATGGAGGAAGTTCAGCAGATGTGATGTTCTGGCCATGTTTTAAGATCCTAGGCCTTAACAGAGCTAGGTTGGTACCCTATCATCATCTATTGATGTGCTTCAGCGGTGAAAAGGTCCATCCATTGGGCATGTATGATATGGATGTACGAATGAGAGATGAGTGGCTTAAGAGGTTGACCCCGAAGATCAATTTTTTTATTAGGGATGAAAACGTCTTCTTGGCCTACAACCTCATCATAGGACGAGTAGCCCTTAAGGAATTTAAGGCCGTTCCGTCGACGGTCCACCAAATGCTAAAATTCCCACCCCCTATGGGGTAGGAGAAGTGAAGGGTGACCAGACCTCGGCAAGAGAATGCTACTTCAACTCGATGGAAGAGAGAGAGGCCCATAAGAGGGCAACAGCCACATATAACATTGACACACTTAATCCTAGGGATGAAACAAAATTGAAGAAAGGAGAGTATGCAAAAGAGGTAGAATCCATCGTCCTCAATGAGGATGAACCAAAAAAAATCGTCCAAATCAATAAGGCCTTAAAACCTGAGATTAAGGAAGAGTTGATAAGATTTTTAAAGAAGAGGCAGAGTGTCTTCGCTTGAAGCCACGCAAACATGCCTGGCATCGACCCAGAGGTTATGTGCCACCAACTCAATGTGGTAGAAGATGCTAAGCCAATCAAACAAAGACGAAGAGTTTACTCCAGGGAAAAGTATAATGTCATCAGGGAAGAGGTCAGAAAGTTGGAAGAGGCAGAACTCATCAAGGAGGTCATATACCCAGTGTGGTTATATAATGCTGTCATTGTGCCCAAAGCTAACGGAAAATGGAGGATGTGCGTAGTCTTCACTGACCTGAACAAGTTTTGCCCAAAAGACAGCTATCCCTTACCTCGAATTGATCAGATGGTAGATGCCACGACAGGGCATGAACTTATGAGCTTCATGGATATGTATTTAGGCTATAATCAGATCTTTATGGATGATAAAGGCTCAGAGAAGATAATATTCATCACAAATAAGGGAACCTATTGCTAAAAGTTTATGCCCTTCGGCTTGAAGAATGCAAGGGCCACGTATCAACGTCTTATAAATAATATATTTGAAGATCATATTATTAAGACCATGGAGGTATATGTAGATGACATGTTGATGAAAATCTTGTAGGCCTGCACCCACGTAGCCGACCTGAAGAGGACTTTTGACACCATAAACTTATACATGATGAAGCTCAATCCTGCCAAGTGTGTCTTCGGAGTAGGAGCACGGAAATTTCTTAGATTCATCGATAATCAAAGGGGAATAGAGGCAAATCCTAAAAAAATTAAGGATCTTCTTCAAATAAAGACACCCACGACCATCAAAGACGTTTAGAGGTTAACCGAAAGAGTTGATGCATTAAATAGGTTTGTCTCCAGAACTACGGACAAGTATCTTCCTTTTTTAAAGTCATTAGAAAGGCCTTTGAATGGGATGAGCAATGTGACAAGGACTTTAAGGAGCTCAAGTCCAACCTCGGATCCCCCCTGCTCTTATCCCGACCCATTTTAGGGGAGAAGTTGTATGTTTATCTAGTAGTCTCAGAGTCAGCTATAAGTGCAACCATAGTACGGGAAGACGATGGGTTATAGAGGACTGTATATTTCAATAGTAAGGCACTTCAAGGGTCCGAACAGAACTATCCATGAATGGAGAAGTTGGCATATACCTTAATACACGCTTTCAGGAAGATGAAGCCATATTTTCAAGCCCACTCTATGGTCATCCTCACCGATTCCCCACTAAGGGAAGTCCTCCACAAACCTGATAAGTCAGGCAGATTGATGACCTGGGCCATCAAGTTGGGAGAGTATGACATTGTTTATCAACCCAGGGTGGCCATCAAAGGGCAAGCACTTTCAAACTTTGTTACTAAGTTCACATGGTAGGAGGCTTAGATTGAGAATAGCCCAGAGATTGCAAAGGGATCAAACAGTGACGTCTTCTGAAAACTGGAAGAGGTTGTGTCTAGTAGAGCCTAAAAAGGAGTAGATGGTAATGAGGAAGACAATTACCTCTTCAAGCATGGTACCCTATCAGATGGGAACTTCTCTTCAAATGAAGATGTTTAGATCCTCTTCGTTAATGGGTCTTCCTGCGAAAGTGGAAGCGACGCAGGGTGTGACACCCCCCCAATTAAATATAGGGTGATCAGTCCTCTAACAATTTAAAACAGGATATTCAGTTGGTTCATTCTCAGTATCACTGTCAAAAAACTTTTGAACATATTAATCACCTAATATAAAATTAAGTTAGGTGTCAAAACATTTCAAATTTAGTAAAACTAAGTAAATCCATTTCTATTAAATTTCAAAATATAAACCATTCACCACACATAGGAATGTAAATAAATATTGAACATGAATCAAGTACTGAAATAAATAAGACTGGAGGAAACCTCCTAGTTCAAAACTCCAAACCATACAATAAACTGAATACAATAACTCTGATGAAAGAACTAGAAGTGGGCGACATATGCCCTAAACAATAAGTCTAGATGAAACTGAATGGAAAGGATAGATGCGTCTACTGCAAGGACCTACATCTTCCACAACAGCGGCAGCACGTCAAGCAATCCAAATCTCTAAATCTGATACTCCTATGGCTGAGCACCTGATATAATACATATATAGCAAAAGAGAGAAGAGATACAAGAAATGGGTCAGTGCCCGATGTGTAAAAAAATATTTTAGCGAGTATTTAAAATTGGTTCTTAAAACAAGTCTTATATGCATGTTAGTTATCGAACTCTCACATGAGTTTCTCACCTCTCGTCTATTGTGCACGCCTAATGTACATCTAATCTCCCCCTAGTTATACCTCCCAGTCTAACTAGCTAGAAACCATACTAATACTAACTATGCTCACTAGTAGTATTCACGTATCGCCCATACAATACGCTATTCATATAGTTTATATCACATACTAAATTTCATTATTCACCGTTAGAATGATTAATCTTTTATTCCCTAAGATCATTTTACTTCTCATTTTCATTTTTATCTACTAGTCTCACAAAGTAGAAAGTACACTCATACATATAAATAGTCTCATTATCCCTATATATATACACTAATCCTGCACCCTTAGGTTAAGACCGCTTGGTGCAATGTAATAATTATTATTATTACCAAGTCTACTAATTTCACAAGTAGCAATATTCACAAGTCCATATATATATATATTTATATACTTATAAGGGTCACCCTCGGCTAAGCCCCATTAGTGCACATATTTCTGGAAATCATGCATCCCCAGGTTAGCACCCATTAATGCACCTATCAATAATAATTCAGCACCCCCGGGTTATCACCCATTAATGCACCTAACAATAGAATATTGCATCCTCGGGTTAACACCCATTAATGCACCTATCAATATTAATCCAGCACCCCCGAGTTATCACCCATTAGTGCATCAAACAATAATCATCTTTGTACCCCCGGGTTATCACCCATTCGTACACTTAATAATAAAGTTTCTGCACCCCCGAGTTATCACTCATTAGTGCTCTTAACTATAATATCACATAATAGGCATACACACATCCTATTATAATTTATAGGTATTTCTCCAACCTACATATATACTCTACATACGTATTTCAACCTCATTACTACGTATAGTATAAATAATTAGATTACTATATCTCTCATAATCTCCAAGGTACATTCCCTCTATATCGAAATAATTAAACTATTAATTCCCAAATATTTTTCCCAAAATTCCTTCTTATTTGAATTTACTATTTGGTAGTTTCTCTCACTCCAATAAAACAATAACCTCCAAACTCGGCTCTAAGCAAATTCTCAGAAATTAACCCTGTGGTTTGAACCAGAATGACATGTGATTTGAACTAGAATGACATGTCGTTTGAACGACTTCCAATGTCGTTCGAACCACTTCGCGCGAGATCCCCATCTCGTTTGAACCACTTCGTGCGACTTCGCGCGAGATTGCATTGTTCGTTTTCTTCACCAAATTTCAACGTTTTTCACCATTTTTGAACCTAAAAACCTCTAAGATTTAATTTCCAACAACTCATCATCAATACACATCAACCCCTAACAGGTTATAGATCATTTCTATCATCCTTGGATCCTTAATTCATCATTAATCATCATAATTACATAAAGTCCCCAAATCAATTCATATGAACCCTAGTTTCCAAATTTTCCATTAAAGAACCTAATCAACCTAGATTCGTTCATAAATATATAATTAAATTCCATGATTAATCCTCTACATACATGAAGGAATTTTAGCCACTAATTAAACCAATCCTTAGTCATAATTTAAATCTCCAATTTTCACCCAATTAACATATACATCATGATTAATTCCACCTATACTAACATGAGCTTGATTATTGCTAAAAGAATGCAAGTAATAAACACTTGCCTTGAATATGATGGTCTGATCCGTTGGTGATGTTGGTATGTGCGTGTTCCTCTCTTCTCGATCTACGCGTTGGTGGTCACGGTTGTGCAAGGTGATGCCAAATGAGTCTTCTCTCTTGGAATTTGGTTCTTCCTCATACCCTCCATGGACGTTCCAACTTCCTGTCACTCCTTAACCATAGTGGAATTTCCTTAGCTGATATAATTAATCCCAATTTTCGTCCATTAATTTTGCCTAAAAATGTAATTTACCATAATGCCCTCTCGGGGTGCCGGTTAGGCCTAAAATCTCCCCGGGACCCAAACTAAACACCCGGGTATACTATTTTGACTATCTCGACCCTCCCGAACTCAACGGTGCAATCGAAATGACCATACGAGTTAATAAAAATAAATTCTCTTTTTATTCCATTCAATTAGTCCCGACACGACTCACACGCGTGTCAGACTTAAATTACCAAACTGTCATATTTCTCACTTCCGACAATTTATCAGATATCATAATTCCATATTACATACCATACAGTAATATTTAATAGTTCACAACAATAAGTATTAACCCTTGGCACGCTATCTAATAATTATTTTAATCCGGATTAATAACAAATTAATTTCTCACATTTTAATTTAATTAATCCAACAATAATAATTAATCGCATACTTATTCCCATAATAATAATTAATCACATAATTATTTAAATCGTAAAAAATACGGGGTGCTACATACTTCCCCCCTTACAACGAAATTTCGTCCCGAAATTCGGAAAAAGTATACCAGGTACAGATAATGCTGAAAAAATATTGTGCATCGCTTCCCGACGCTCACAAGTAAGCTACTCCGTACCAACCATATAGTACGCTATCGAATACTCTTAATACTGAACACTTTACATGTGTTTGCTTTAAACTCCAGGTTACCCTGTCACATAGGCTCTTGCCCAAGCCTTTCTGCTTAAGTTTTACTACTTCAACATTATTTTAGATATTCACTATCCAACCTTCTACTATTTTCACCTTAGTAGATTTATCATCTTTTCATATACATACGACTTCATCTCGCGTCATGCTTATAAGTAAATTCGCTGTGAAATATATATTTCACACACAATATATATGATAATATCGATTCTTCTCCGACATTTGTAATCATAACTGGTCCTTCACCTTTAACTATCAAGTAGGACAACAACATAGTTTACCGTGCCATACTTCCACGGGCACTCTGCCCGAACATGAACTTACAGGAGTTATTTGGATACAAACTCCACTAGTAGAAGGTACTGATCCCGCCCTCCTCTAAGATCTTAGGGTTCACATAAAATTTTCTCTCCCGCATCCGGTTAGACCGCTTATCCTGCCCATCCCTTTGTGGGTATTAGGCCGTACTCAATCGCATCTTAGTACCTATAATCTCACCATCTTAGCTACATGAGAAGATCCTTGGGGGATACTCTTCCATTCTCTAGTGGAAGGAGCCCCTACCGGTTTCGAATTGTCCACCATTTTTCAATCCGTCAGGTGACCCACTGCAAGACTATCCTTGCAATATTACCCTACATCGTAACCCATCACCGCTATTCTTTATATTCTGATATATTTGATACTTTCTTGAATAAGTTTCAATTTATCTTGAAACGTAAGTCTCTGATAAAACTTCGTTAATAAGCTTCGGCTTACCCGACTACATGTTATCGAATTCACATGCTAATCATAATCCACTACCTGATTCAATCACCCAGGGTGCCCATACACCCTATACCTCACGCATCATTATACAACAACATAAAATTTTCTTACCTCAATTCTTACACACTCGGTATGCTGATATGGTAGGGGTACACTCAACCACCCCACTAATCATGACTTAAACAATCCTTCAACGGCATCATTGTTCTATTTTGAAAAATACTAAGGCCAGGCTACCCTATTGGCCTTAAGTTATAAAAGAATTATCAAATCTCAAATATATTATTTTATAGGCATAATAATTCCACACACAAAACTTATGTACTATCGACCAAACTTCCCTCCAACACCCGACGTTCGCTAGTTTCATGCGTGGTATGTCTCGCAAAGCGAAATCCAAACAAGGAACCCCCCCAATACACTACTATCTAACCTAGCCGGTTGTTGAGGTCCGTAAGGCCTTCAGTACCTACTATGTACTTTCCCACAATCTACGTATTGTGACACAAAAGTTTACTCGTCCACTCTCATGTCCCTAACAATGTAACATGAAGCATGGTGCCCTCACTATCCCAAGTACTTGGCACTATAAATATATAACGAGCTATATTTCACCACTTGATAAGAACACAATGTATTCTAGGTCTTAACAGACAAATAAATCCCTATGCTCGGGAATCGCATATAATTAGACACTATACTCGTTGAGGTCTATAATATCATACAAGTTTCATATACATACTCATATCTGGGACCAACCCTATTTCAGGTGGCGCCGCACAAAACTAAGATCACTCCTCCCGGAGTATCCGCCACGATAGTCATAACACTACATATTTACCATCGTTTAACCATATGGTAATTAATCACTACACATTACCATAATAAACTATACTATAGCTGACTCACTGTAGTAGTAAATTATAACAACAAAACACATTCTTAGGGCCCGCCTGGTTCCCTCACTATCAATCATCAAAATGCCCTGCTAACAATGAGAGATACATTTGTAACAAGACTGTTAAAACTAACGTTCCCACTAAACTCGACCCGCATGCGAAGTTTAGGGTTTCCGATTTACATAAAAGTTGTGGCACACCCATGTCACTAGAATCTATCCTTTACTCACAAGGAAGAAGCAAAACTCACCAGTCTAGCCCAATCACAGGGTCTCAGCACGTGGCTGCCGTCACGACCCATGAACATCTGCAATTGTCATACATACTAGAATTTCATCCTATAGTTGTCCTATTTAACCATGGACAATTGATTCCATCTTGTGGATTTCACGCCCATTATTAAAACGTTGTCCCAAACTCTCCAGGCCTCAATTATAGCTTTATAAAACTCCTGTTTACATCTCGGGCCCCGTAGACCCTGACATACTGTATGCTACTACTAACGAGGACTGTACTGGTCCAGACTGAACCCATCACTCTCGGGTTATAAATTTATTGGGTCTAATTCTTTTGACCCCAATTTCTTTGGCTGGAAGTATCGCTCCTCCAATCGTTATGCCTAACTGGCACGGTTTACCATTTCTAATCTCTTCGGTCTCACTTATCAATTGTGGACACATTCAACACTTGTAGTTTTACTTCCTTCACATAAGGAAAACTTCACGAACCATTTCCCCGTCATTGGACCCACTAACCATTTGGGGAATGTCCTTTTCTCGGACCGACAGTCTCAACTCACTATTATTCTTCCATTATCCCTTTGGCTACACTAGCTATTCGGAACTATGGTTTTCCTCTACAGCCTGATTGACTTCATCGTCCTCTTGAAGTTAATCACTTAAAATCATCTAACCGAGTTCCCTATCGGGTATACTCCCATGTGGTGTTTCACTAACACCATTATGTTCAATTCTGCCCTTCAGACAGATTCTCTAACCTTCTTGGCTTTCTTCGTCTGGAAAGAACGCAAGAACTAGTCACCGTATATCCTTGATGACATCAACATTAGTCATCCTTGCTAGATTTCTCATCCATACTTTTATTCTACTCACGGGTCCTTTATCAATTATAAACCCTTTGGATAATATATACCCCTCTGCCAGGTACAAAGTTCATCATGCAATTCAACCTCTCTCTCACGATCGGTTTCTATCTTACTCATTGTGCTAAACATCAAAATTTCACTCACATTTTGTTACCACACCGAATGGAAGACCTCACAGTCAAATTGTACTCAAATTTCTCTATAAATTTTAAACACACTTCTTCATATATGGTGATTGTCTCTAATCACTACACGATGCTCCTAAGAGCTATAGCTTTTAACTCCAAATTAAATTCTGAGTGCCGTCACGCCCCACTATACACAATTGCCTTCGAATTTTCTACCTCCGCTGGTCTGTTACACTTTCTCATTTTCTTTTTCGCATCTTCATCGATGGGTTTTCAAAGGATTCCCTCTGATTTCCCTTTTATCGACTATGCTAGGTGGCCCTAAATTCACTCCACCGTTATCTATGGCTGTGTCCTGAGAACCCACAGTTCCCGAGTGACAATTTTTCTATCTCTTAGTTAAGTAATTCTCGTGGTCATTTTTATCCCAATCACACTTACCCAATTGCTCTATGTCTTCTATTGAGCTTCTCCTCCCATAGTTCTTCTTACGGCCCTCGCTGGTCATTCTAAAATTTTTGGCATTCGAATCACACTCAATTTCATATAATGAGTCACATCCATTATAATTCGTGGCAGGAGAACGTAAGTCGCATACGTAAGGGATCACAACAATCCTATCATAAGGCTCTACATCAAAGAATGATACGTTGAAACGTAATAAGCCGCACAGATCGTAAGGACACTAGAACCTGATGTTCTGATACCACCCGTGAAACCCCGCCCAATTAAATATAGGGTGATCAGTCCTCTACCAATTTAAAACAGGATATTCAGTTGGTTCATTCTCAGCATCATTGTCGAAAAACTTTTTAACATATTAATCACCTAATATAAAATTAAGCTAGGTGTCAAAACATTTACAATTTAGTAAAACTAAGTAAATTCATTTCTATTAAATTTCAAAATATAAACCATTCACCATACATAGGAATGTAAATAAATACTGAACATGAATCAAGTACTGAAATAAATAAGACTGGATAAAACCTCCCAGTTCAAAACTCCAAACCATACAATAAACTGAATACAATAACTCTGATGAAAGAACTAGAAGTGGGCGACATATGCCCTAAACAAGAAGTCTAGATGAAACTGAATGGAAAGGATAGATGCGTCTACTGCAAGGACCTACATCTTCCACAACAGCTGCAGCACGTCAAGCAATCCAAATCTCTAAATCTAATACTCCTGTGGCTGAGCACCTGATATAATACATATATAGCAAAAGAGAGAAGAGATACAAGAAATGGGTCAGAGCCCGATATGTAAAAAAATATTTTAGCGAGTATTTAAATATGGTTCTTAAAACAATTCTTATACGCATGTTAGTTATCGAACTCTCACATGAGTTTCTCAACTCTCGTCTATTGTGCACGCCTAAAGTACATCTAATCTCCCCCTAGTTATACCTCCAAGTCTAACTAGTTAGAAACCATACTAATACTAACTATGCTCACTAGTAGTATTCACGTATCACCCATACAATACGCTATTAAGATAGTTTATATCACATACTAAATTTCATTATTCACCGTTTGAATGGTTAATCTTTTATTCACTAAGATCATTTTACTTCTCATTTTCATTTTTATCTACTAGTCTCACAAAGTAGAAAGTACACTCATACATATATATAGTCTCATCATCCCTATATATATACACTAATCCTGCACCCTTAGGTTAAAACCGCTTGGTGCAATGTAATAATTATTATTATTACCATGTCTACTAATTTCATAAGTACCAATATTCACAAGTCCATATATATATATATATATATATATATATATATATATATATATATATATATATATATATATACTAATAATGAACCCCCGGCTAAGCCCCATTAGTGCACATATTCTGGAAATCATGCATCCCCGGGCTAGCACCCATTAATGCACCTATCAATAATAATTCAGTACCCCCAAGTTATCACCCATTAATGCGCCTAACAATAGAATATTGCATCCCCGGGTTAACACCCATTAATGCACCTATCAATATTAATCCAGCACCCCCGGGTTATCACCCATTAATGCATCAAACAATAATCATCTTTGTACCCCCGGGTTATCACCCATTAGTACACTTAATAATAAAGTTTCTTCACCCCCGAGTTATTACTTATTAGTGCTCTTAACTATAATATCACATAATAGGCATACACACATCCTATTATAATTTAAAGGTATTTATCCAACCTACATATATACTCTTCATACGTATTTTAACCTCATTACTACGTATTTATATAAATAATTAGATTACTATCTCTCTCATAATCTCCAAGGTACATTCGCTCTATATTGAAATAATGAAAGTATTAATTCCCAAATACTTTTCCCAAAATTCCTTCTTATTTGAATTTACTATTTGGTAGTTTCTCTCACTCCAATAAAACAACAACTTACAAACTGGGCTCTAAGAAAATTACCAGAAATTCACCCTGTGGTTTGAACCAGAATGACATGTGGTTTGAACCAGAATGACATGTCGTTTGAACGACTTCCAATGTCGTTCGAACCACTTCGCGTGAGATCCCCATCTCGTTTGAACCACTTCGTGCGACTTCGCGCGAGATTTCACTGTTCGTCTTCTTCACCAAATTTCAACGTTTTCACCATTTTTGAACCTAAAGACCTATAAGATTTAATTCCCAACAACTCATCATCAATAACCATCAACCCCTAACAGGTTATAGATCCTTTCTATCATCCTAGGATCCTTAATTCGTCATTAATCATCATAATTACATAAAGTCCCAAATCAATTCATATGAACCCTAGTTTCCAAATTTTCCATTAAAGAACCTAATCAACCCAGATTCGTTCATAAATATATAATTAAATTCCGTGATTAATCCTCTACATACATGAAGGAATTTTAGCCACTAATTAAACCAATCCTTAGTCATAATTTAAATCTCCAATTTTCACCCAATTAACATATACATCATGATTAATTCCACCTATACTAACATGAGCTTGATTATTGCTAAAAGAATGCAAGTAATAAACACTTGCCTTGAATATGATGGTCTGATCCGTTGGTGATGTTGGTATGTGCGTGTTCCTCTCTTCTCGATCTACGCGTTGGTGGTCACGGTTGTGCAAGGTGATGCCAAATGAGTCTTCTCTCTTGGAATTTGGTTCTTCCTCATACCCTCCATGGACGTTCCAACTTCCTGTCACTCCTTAACCGTAGTGGAATTTCCTTAGCTGACATAATTAATCCCAATTTTCGTCCATAAATTTTGCCTAAAAATGTAATTTACCATAATGCCCTCTCGGAGTGCCGGTTAGGCCTAAAATCTCCCCGGGACCCAAACTAAACATCAGGGTATACTATTTTGACTATCTCGCCCCTCCAGGACTCAACAGTGCACTCGAAATGACCATACGAGTTAATAAAAATAAATTCTCTTTTTATTCCATTCAATTAGTCCTGACACGACTCACACGCATGTCAGACTTAAATTACCAAACTGCCGTATTTCTCACTTCCGACAATTTATCAAATATCATAATTCCATATTACATATCACACAGTAATTTTTAGTAGTTCACAACAATAAGTATTAACCCTTGGCACGCTAGTTAATAATTATTTTAATCCGGATTAATAACAAATTAATTTCTCACATTTTAATTTAATTAATCCAACAACAATAATTAATCGCATACTTATTCCCA
The DNA here is from genome assembly GCA_949130495.1 of Sambucus nigra. Lineage (NCBI taxonomy): Eukaryota > Viridiplantae > Streptophyta > Magnoliopsida > Dipsacales > Adoxaceae > Sambucus > Sambucus nigra. Next base: position 641,530,001 of record OX422208.1, on the reverse strand, counting down.
TAATAATTAATCACATAATTATTTAAATCGTAAAAAATAGAGGGTGTTACACAGGGCTGATATTGTCTGCTCCAGATGGTACTGACATTGAATATGCCATAAGGTTCAACTTCAAGGCTTCAAACAATGAGTGTGAGTATGAGGCTCTGATAGCGGGGATCTCCTTGGCAAAAGCCCTTAGAGTTGGTAGACTCCTACTACACAGTGACTCGAGGTTAGTTATCAACCAAGTACTTGGAGTATATGAGGTCAAGGATGAAAGGATGGCCAAATACCTGAAAAGGGTAAGAACGATGCTAGAAGGCTTCAAAGAGGTAAAGATGAAGAGGGTACCTCGGTAAGACAACAGTCATGCAGATGCACTAGCAAGATTGGCTTTAGCAATAAGGACCGACATCAGAAGGACAATACCAGTCGAGATCCTACTAAAATTGACCATTGAGGAAGAAGAGGTTGTCATATCTTGCCTCAACTTGAACCTAGGGGACTCATGGATTGACCCCCTTATCAGATATATCATACAGGGAGAGCTGCCAGAAGCGAAGTTAGAAAGGAGGAAATTGAGGTACAGAGCTACCAAATTCTCAATAATAGGATATCTCCTATATAAAAAAGGATTCCTACTACCTCTCCTCGGATGTTTCCATCCCACAGAGGTCCCCAACATCCTGCAGAATGTACACGAGGGTTGTTGCTCCAGTCACATAGGAGGAAGACCTTTGTCTAAGAGGATAATTACACAGGGATACTAGTGGCCGACCTTGGCCAAAGATGTTGTTGCTTATGTGAAGAGGTGTGATAAGAGCCAGAGATTCTCCTCTATCCCTCATCAACCTATGACGTCAATCAGTTCTCCTTGGGCATTTGCAGTATGGGGGATTGACTCGGTGGGACCATTACCAAGAGTTGCTAGCAATTATAAATCTCTGATAGTAGCAATTCATTACTTCTCCAAGTGGGTAGAGGCTAAGCCAATGATCACGATTATAGAGCAGAAGACCTTCCAGTTCATCTGAAAGAGCATCATATGCAGACATGGCCTTCCAAATACCCTCATCTCAAACAATAGAACCCAGTTGAAAATTCTTCCTTAGAAAAATATTGTGAAAGAGTGAGGATGAAGCAGTTCTTCTCCTCTCCTGGCCGACCCCAAGCAAATAGGAAAGCTGAAGTCACGAATTTAAAAATCCTTGATAGGATTAAGAGGAGGTTGGAAGAATCCAATGGGATATGGACATAAGATCTTTATGCAGTGCTATGGGCCTACAGGACAACAACAAGAACACCAACTAGGGAAACCCCATTTATGTTGGCCCATGGTTTAGAAGTCATCATACCTATAGAAGTAGGACTCCCCACCAACAGAGTTCAGACCTATGACCCTTAGAAGAATGTGGAAGAAAGAAGACTTGACTTGGATCTAATTGAGGAGATAAGGGAAGACACTGAGATCAGACAGGCAGCCTACAAGTAGAGAACAACAAAGTTCTACAATCAAAGGGTGAAATCAAAACCTATAGCTGTAGGAGACCTACTGTTGAAGAAGACATTACAGAAGAGAAACAAGATCCACCCAAACTGGCATGGTCCTTACAAAGTAGTCGATGAGGTTGTACCCAGTACCTACCGGCTAAAAAATCTCGAAGGAGAACCCTTCTCCAATCCATGGAACGCTGATCACCTGAAGAAGTATTACATATGATGTTGCAGTTGTTTCTATGTAAATGTATCATTTTATGAAGAGAATATTAATGAAAAGAGCTGTTCTCGTGTCAATACTTTGTTCCATCGTGATGTAGTGGTAAATTTATGAGGGTAAAATCTTAGTAGATGACCTCAGACCTTAAACATCATAATTTGGTGACAAGGTTTGAGGTGAGACATCATATTTGAGGACCTCGGACCTTAAACATCATTAATTTGGTGAAATTTATGAGGGTAACATCTTAGTATGATGACCTCAGACCTTAAACATCATCATTTGGTGACAAGGTCTGAGGCGAGACATCATATTTGATGACCTCAGACCTTAAACATCATTAATTTGGTGAAATTTATGAGGGTAACATCTTAGTTTGATGACCTCAGACCTTAAACATCATTAATTTGGTGATAAATTTATGAGGTAAACATCATATTTTGATGACCTCAGACCTTAAACATCATTACTTGGTGAAATTAATGAGGTGAAACATCATATTTTGATGACCTCAAACCTTAAACATCATTAATTTGGTGAAATTAATGAGGTGAAACATAAACATTTGATGACATCACACCTTAGCCATCATTAATTTGGTGAAATTTATGAGGTTAACATCTTAGTATGATGACCTCAGACCTTTAACATCATAATTTGGTGACAAGGTGTGAGGCAAGATATCACATTTGATGACGTCACACCTTAACCATCATTAATTTGGTGAAATTTATGAGGGTAACAGCTTAGTTTGATGACCTCAGACCTTAAACATCATTAATTAGGTGATAAATTTATGAGGTAAACATCATATTTTGATGACCTCAGACCTTAAACATCATTAATTTGGTGAAATTAATGAGGTGAACATCATATTTTGATGACCTCAAACCTTTAACATCATTAATTTGGTGAAATTAATTAGGTGAAACATCATATTTTGATGACCTTAGGCCTTAAACATCATTAATTTGGTGAAATTAATGAGGTAAACATCATATTTTGATGACCTCGCAGCTTAAACATCATTAATTTGGTGAAATTTATGAGGGTAAAATCATATTTTGATCACCTCAGACCTTAGACATCATTAATTTGGTGAAATTTATGAGGGTAACATCTTAGTATGATGAACTCAAACCTTAAACATCATAATTTGGTGACAAGGTGTGAGGTGAGACATCATATTTGAGGACCTCAGACCTTAAACATCATTAATTTGGTGAAATTTATGAGGGTAAAGTCTTAGTTTGGTGACCTCAGACCTTAAACATCATTAATTTGGTGAAATTTATGAGGTAAATGTCATATTTTGATGACCTCAAACCTTAAACATCATTAATTTGGTGAAATTTATGAGGATAACATCTTAGTTTGATGACCTCAGACCTTAAACATCATTAATTTGGTGAAATTAATGAGGTGAAACATCATATTTTGATGACCTCAGACCTTAAACATCATTAATTTGGTGAAATTAATGAGGTAAAACATCATGTTTTGGTGACCTCAGACCTTAAACATCGTTAATTTGGTGATAAATTTATGAGGTTAACATCATAATAGGATGACCTCGGACCTTTAGGACAACATGCAAGATTTCATTGAAAAAGAAAAATCCACTGAAGAAGATAACATTACATGAAACATTCAGAGCTAAAAATATAATGTACCAAAGTATGCTGTCAGAGTTTACAAAAACTACAAATGAACAACAAAAAAATACAAGTCAAGCTTCACAAATTAAGTTCTAAGGGTCTGCAGCCACAGTGGTGTCCTTTTGGCTGATGTTGGTAACCTCGACTCCGTCATCCCGAGGGTTAACATCCTCAGCCTCTATAGCTTCTAATGGCGTTGTCTCGATGGGAGCAACATCTTCCTCCTCAACCTCTTGCAAGGTCTGAGCAAAGCGAGGATTAACAAAGCCTAGACCAATAAAGTCTGAGGCAGATAAGATCCCTAATTCTTTCTCATTTGAAGCTGCCCACTTCCCAATTACCTTAATACCTCTTTCGAGATATTCAAAGCCAAATCTTATAAACTGGTCAGAGACTTTATAATCAGCCAAGATCTTCTCAGAGGCATCCTCGAGGGCAGCCTTTACTGCAGCATCAACCTTTGCCTGAAAATGTCATCTTTAGCCTGCAAAGCAAAGATGTGGTCCTTCTTAAGCTTAGTTATATCCCTATCCCTCTGCTTCACCTTATTCTTAGACTCATCCAGGGCTGTATTCATATGTTCAACCTCTGCATTTAAAGTGGCTTCCACCTTCTAAGCCTCTTTTCCCTTCTCAATAAGGGGCAACTTCCTCAGGGTCCAGTTAACGAATTGGTGCATAGAGAGAAGACCCTGTAAAACAAATTCAGATGTATGAGTTCAAGACTTAACCCATTTAAAGCCGAGGTTACACTTGGAATAAAGTAAAAGTTTTTACTTGGATAGGCCCGTGAAGGCAAAACTCGGCCAGCAGAGGGGTATCTATTGAGCGTAAAAAATGTTTATCTGCATCGATCATCGTTGAGCCAATGGCATCCATTGCCTTCAGACCATGACCTATTAGGCTATCACTAATCTTCAGCTAATCCAGAAGAACAGCCAATGCATCATCAGAGGAGATTGAGATAGCACGGTCTCCTTTTTGGTTCTTACTCGACCTCTGATCCTCCACATCAGTGGTAGTCTTCCTCTTCTTTGTAGCGTCGGCCTTGGATGTACCAACATTATGTTTGGGGGATGGGCTTCATTATGCCATGCCTTCTTTATCAGTTTAATGAGACTAGGGATAAACATCTCCCACAAGTCGTCCGATATGCCTTCTGGGCGTTCTACAAAAAATGTACATGAGTCAGTAAATCAAAGATATCAAAAAGGTAGAGGTACAACTTATGGAAAATAATACTTACGAAGCTCGATTAGAGGACTCCCCCCCCCCCCAAGCCAGTCTCAGAGAGGTAATAGGGGGTCATCATATGCTCGTATTTTACCAGATAACCATGCTCCCCTGATCCTGAAGATCCTTCACCTTTTGTGCGTTATCCTGGCTAAGCCTAGGATCGTCCTTGGCAACAAGTGATACCTTCCCCAAACTCAGGGGTGTCCTCGACTCCAATGATGAAGAGGTGTCACAAGGACCAAATTACCATGCCCTTGAGGCAAATAACTACCATGGTTTCCAGTTATGATTTAAAGTCTGGGTAACCAACAACATCTTCTTGTCAGACTTCCTAGAAAGGAAGTGGTAATAGCTGGGGTGGTTTTTAGCAGAGGATGGGACATAACATCCTGTGAAGACCCTAACTGGAAGGTTTGAGTGAAGGACTTCCTTCCAAAGGATAATAGCACCAATCATCACCCTCCAAGCATTGGGGGATAATTGTGAAGGGGCCAGGTTGACGTGGGAAAGTATGGCTCTGATAGAAGGATGGATGGGGAGATGGAATCCCAACTTAAACATCTGCTCGTACACACAGATTTCCCCATCTCGTCCACCAAAGGCTCTCTCACCTCTCAGAGGTATCCTAAGTACGATGGAGGGACCTATGGAATAGAGATGCCTAAAGGCTAAGAGGTCATACTCAGTAATAGTACTATCTATCTCGACATCCTTCGAGGTATCAACATCACTCTCATGACCATCATCCTCATCTTTGGCAACATCATCCTGGGCAGGTGTAGGAACACCTCTAGGGAACCTCTAAGCGAACTCAGCCCCTGTGGCGACTGACAGGGGAATAGCATTAATAGGTGGTGGAATAGCCACGCTCGGCCCCACAACCTCGACATCAGAAGAAGTTCAAGAAATAATAGCACCATTGTGGGACGAGGCACGACTTTGGACCTCGGTCTGATTAGGGACCTGATCTTACCTAATAGAGAAGTCCATGGCCTCTTGAAAAGAATCAGTAGACATAGGGTCTGAGGTGAACGACTCAGACTCAAACATGGGAGTGGGGTCTATTGGATCCTCAGATGGCGCGATTGGCTCAGGGTATATCACCTTCAGAGGTGGAGGGAAGATAGGCCTGAGGGGGAAGGCCTCAGAACTATGAGTTTCCTCTTGGGTTAGTTCTATCTGCCTAATTTTTGCAAAGGTCTTCTCTCTGAGAGAGGGGAAATCTTCTATGAGCTTATAAAGAGGTCTGAGCATAAAGAAGGTGACCCTACACTTGGACTCTAAACCATAAATAAATAACTGGGGACAACTTAAAATAAGGATCAAAACCTGGTTTTTGGTAAAATTCAAACCAAGAATATTCAAGAATAAGAGCCACCGAAAAACTCAAAGAGCCACCAAAAACTCAAAGTGCCACCGAAAAACTCAAACTGTCACCGAAAAATGCAAGAAGTGGAAAAATAAGGCTGAAAAATGGCAAAGGAAAGGTAATAAGCAATACCTGATGAAATACGAGGTGAAGACTGAGAGGTTTGATAAGAGAAATCCACAAAACACATCCTCGATCAAGCTCTGGAAGAGAGAGAGAATGCAGATGTGCACAGGAGAGAAAAGTGAGATAAATGGAGAAGAAAGAGAAGGAAAGGTTTTTTAAACCCTCAAAATAGATTGAACGCTTACCAAGGCCCATCATTGCCTTGGGAGACCAAAAGGCAATCATTATCATCACACTGTCAGGCGCGCTACCCACTTCAGAAGTGGACACCTGTTAAGGAGATACTGGTACATAAGGGAATATAGCCTCGGACATATATATCCCTTAGTCACCTACTAACATAGGTAACTTAGGGATAGGGGTAATTGATATGCCCAAACTGTACCTGCCAGTTTAGAGACATCAACCTCGGCCTAATTGACATCTGAGGTAATAAGAGCTCGAGATTACCCATCAGCGATATCGTCCTTCATCAGGTCGAACGCAACCGATGTTGCAAGTACCACCATGATTGGGTATCATTCGAGGTCTACATGACTCATGGGATCAATTATCCATCAGGTCGGCCACAACCGACGTTACAAGAATCACCTCGGCCAGGGAATTATCTGAGGTAAATATGGACATGGGTTATCCATCAGAATCATAGCCAACATCGGCCATAGCCGATGTTATAAGTTTCACCTAAGATCACAAGGTCTTTCAGACTCAGCATCAAGTTTCAAGACAACGTCGGACAGGGCCGAAGTTCTAGATATCTAACCTCGGCTGGCATCCAATCCAAGGTCATCATATAACCCTCAGCCAAGGCAAGGGTTGTACTTCACCAACCTCGTACTCAACCAGGCCGAGGTTCGTACCAAATAAAGACAGCCGAGCATCTACGCGCACATGTATGGATTGGAACATGTCGACAAATCTATTATAACTGAATTCTTCCCTCAGCGTGGGGGAATATTGAGGTCATCATTACTTAGTTGAGATCAGCCAGGTGTCATCCTGGCACTGACTGGGTCTCCATGCACATAAACATGGCATGCTTGGGGAGTACATTGCACCCCCCGGGAACTATATATTGAGGTCATTCTCAACATTGTAGGAGATCGATAATGACAACCCTAGCTAAAAATCTGTCAATTTACAAAGTAGAGAGATAAAGCTTGAGAAATTTTATCCATGGACATTAGTGCCTTATTTCAGTGACATTACTCACTCACTTTCACAGTGCATGTAGGCCTAATTGGCTGAACCACTTACATATTGGTGTTCATCCTCTTCTCCTCACCTCCTTCTATATATATACTTGTATTCTCCTGTGCTGCCATTGATATCACTTGCTGGAGCATGTCAACACCACCTCCGGTGGTGCAGTTTCCAGCATCATCAATAATTAATTTGTAAAAAAAATAACGGGTGGATAAATATTCCAAGGTTTCGGAATATTGAAAGGTGAAAATTAATGAAAATGGATATTTTCAGAAATATTGGTGCTAAACATTTTATGAAGTAAAATGTTTGGAAATGATGATTTGCTTCGGTAAATACTTGGAGAAATATATGCTTAAACTATGTAATAGGATTTTTGGGTTTAAAATTCACCTTCACATGTATAGAAACTTGTAGTGTTTTGGAATTAAATGTATAAACAAGTTTAGAGCAGTTTTGTTGGGTTTAAACAAGAAAAAATAAAAGTTAGAAATTTAGTCTTCAAAGTGTGCGAAATTAAGACTGAAAGGTTATAATGAAAATGAAACTATAAGACTACATGAGTTGATAAAAAGAAATGATAATTTCTTATAAAAGTATTCTTAAGTCTAAGTGGATTTCTTGAATGAAGTTGTAAAGAAATGTGCATTTGGGAAAGTATCGATAAGGGTGTTCACTAAGTGTTAATGGGTAAACATAGGAAAGTTAGGGTGTAACCTAATGATGTTTTAAAGATTAACACTTACGGAATTAAAGGAAATTAAAGGTGTAAAAATATTTCCAATCAAGTAAAAGATTACTCCAAGTGTAAAAAGGTGTTAAGGGGTCAAAACACTTAAGAAGTTAGTGCAGGTGACTAAATTTTGTTTTTGGAAAATTAACACTTGTGAAAATGGAGTAAAAGATAACTTTAGTTTACTGGTACTTAGTGCTGGATGGTGAAATTCAGTGAAATAATGGGTGTGCATGTGTTGTGATGTGTGTGTGCAGAATCCCTAAAGAAAATGCTAAGTAATGAATTGAATATTCATGAATGACATCAACTCATTGATTTACTAATGCAATAAGAACAAATTAAAATTTTGACATTCATGTGGCAAAATGGGATGGTTTAATAAGATGATATAATGATCTTTAAGCTACCTAGTGAGCTTTGAACCATAATGAACACAAGCGTGTGTTATGTAAGGTTTTCAAAGGAAAATGAGTATTTTTCTAAACACAGTGTGTGTGTACGTTGAAATCAAGTCTTAAGTAATGATTAATAACTCGACGTGAGTAAATGAACGTTGGGTAATAAACATTTGAAAGTAAATGAAATATTTTTCCCAACAATTGTTAATTGTTTAATCGTGTGCGTTAATGGGAAGGAATGCTAGTTTTTAAGAATAATGATACAAAATTATTCTTTGTAAAGATAAGGAGAATAAACGAGTTAAATGAAAATTTTGTATTAAAACGCTTTAATACATTGGGAAAGTATTTTCCAATAGTATATATGTAGATATATACATAATTTCACATGCATGTGATAATAGCGTGTGAGTGTTTTTTTGCCGTCCGTTTCCATACTACATTTGTATATAATCCCATTGAGAATTTGGCTCACATCCCTCCTTTGTTACGGTAGGTTGCAAGTTATTACGTACTTTGAGAACGTTATACAAGTAAGTAGTTACTTGCATTTACGATTAGTAGCTCTGTTTGCTGGCCCTTGGGGGCACTTCCCTTGGGTCCTATCACTTAGTTGGTAAAATTTGAATTGCATGCTAACAAGAGTAACTTTAAATAATAATAATAATGGATTAGAAACATTATATAGGCTATTTCATAGCACTTCACAATTAATGTACGATCCAGATCGGGTTGATCCTTTATTAACCGTTAAATCTGGGTCGGGGCATTACATGTGTTGTCTACCAATAAGTTTATGTGTGGTAGGGTAAATCATCTTTACGACAAGCTCGACTAATATCCCTGTAATCTATGAACATTCATACTTTTTCGTTGGTTTAGGTACTATTACAATATTGGCTAGCCAAGTGGGTTATTCGATTACTCATATGAATCCGACACTGAGTTATTTCTATACACCCTCCTTTACTTTTAAGAACCATTCAAGTATTAGCTTATGGAATATTTTCTTTATGGTTTTGTCTCAGGGAGAGTGGGTATCTCATGCAAGACATAGTCGGGTCGATGTCGGGTATGTCAGTGTAGGACTAAGCGGAAACATCCATGGATCTAACAAGGAGGTCCTAAGTTCTTTCGTTCATTCTTATCTAAGGAGGACCCTATTTGTAACTGTTTGGGGTTTTAGGGAGTGCCCAAGTTTATGGTACCGTGTCATCCTCATTGGGAGACATACGTCTATTTTGACTTTGGTTAAGTTTTTGGAAGTGTTTTAAGTATTTTAAGTCCGCAAAGTTATCATTACTAGGGGTGATTTCTAATCCATTCCTGGATTCATTATCATCACATTTAACACACACATGAAAATACTTGAAATCAATATTTATTATACCATCAAATTGAGGTTGGACAACATTGATAATAATAAAATAGTTCACTTTATATAGGGATATATAGGGAGAGGGGATATGGGGAATCTCAATTCTAAAGTACATCATCAAAGGGTCTCAGTATGATGGGCATTGGGATGCATCTAGTAGTGGTCCAATTCTTCAATACGACGGTTCCCTTAGTGTTGGAGATGAAGTGATTTGGGTTCTGTTGAGACACTTTTGGAGAGACATTTGAGCATTTGGTAACTTTGGTACTAACTGCAAGTTGGGATAGGCTATGTTTCTTGGGATGTGCCATTTTTTCCTTTTAGGGTGGATTTAGGGTCCTTAACGGAGTTCGTAGCATAACTGGTGTGGGAAGGTGCATAGAGAGGGCTTTCATCAAGAATTGGAGATTTTCCTCCTTCCATTGATAGTACCACTGAGGTTTGCTGGGTGTCCCGAGACTCAAATGAAGGAAGAATTTCAAGTAGGAGGGATATGGATTCTGGCCCACGGAGATAGAGATTGATTTCAGGGATGATGATCGACTATCCTTTCTCTGTGTCATCCCGGGTGGCTAAGGTTGTGTACGAATCATGGAAGTGTTAAACAAAAGTTAGGTTGGTGGTTCTTAACATAGCTACTAGAGAAGTCTCATCAGCAAATAATGTGGACATTCCATATTTAGGTTCTAGTTCAGAGGTCTATTTGTCCTCTATAGTGACCTATGATACATTAAGTTCACCCCGTGTACTATTCTGTAATCTATGTATAATACCTCCTCATAGAGGATTTGTTTTCTTGGTTACATGGAGCTCTTTGTTTAGTTTCACCACGGCTGAGGGAGCCCGTGATAAGTGAAGTCTTCTCCCTAGAGACAAAAGTGTCCATTCCATTCTAATAGGGGTCCTAAAGGTTTTTTATTATGATTATGTTATCGGAGGTATATGGAAAACATAAATTTCCCTTGTGTTTATAGCGATGATAGGTTCAAAAGTTCGTTGATTCCTTCTAAGACTGAATTCAGGCATGTATCCCATCTTTTGGATGATCTGGGCGGTCAAATTGTGAATGAATGACTCCTTTTCTATCATGTATGTGAGTGATATGAGTCAGAATCTGCAGAGGAATTTATCGTGGTTGTTGTGGTGGGTGTTTAGAAGTGGGGTAGTGCTAGTATTGTCCACCTTGTCCCAACTACAGTCTTCCTGGATGGTGATGACCTTGGTATCGAATGGGAACCTAATTTTCATATGGAGTGATGAGGGTAATTCCCCCATGGGATGTATCCACGCTCTTTTGAGTGGGAGGTTGAAGCTGGTTGGGACATCGAGTACTTGAAACTTAACATCACGCTTAATATCCTTTATTATGAGATTAAGGATGATGGCCCATAGGACCTCTCGACAAGTGTTATCATAAGCCCTGATGGTTGTGGAAGTTAGTGTGAATTCCAAGGTGGAATATCCCAAACTGGTAAAAGTACGAAGAGGGCGTACATTCATGGCAGAACCATTGTTTATTAGTACCAGGGGCACGATGGGTTCACATGTCATAATAGTAATGTGAAATGCAAGTAGGTGGTTGCAGTTGTTTATGGAAAGGTCTTCATCTGAGAAGATAATATGTTATTGCATAGTGATGGAGCCGATAGTGGCTAACATTTCTATAGGAGTGAGATTCGTAGGTACAGAAGCCCGAGCCAATAGGCACACAAGAGTAGCCCGATGCTCCCAAAAGGTGGCAATTAATTCCTAGATAATGATGTTGGATGATGTTCGTTGAAGTTTCTTCTGTATTTTATTATTTTGACACCCCACCTACTAAAATACTGGGTGGCCAACACGTGATAAAAAAGAATGTTGATCTCATATGGCTCATTCTTAGCATCACTATCGAAAATATTTTAAAGTTATTAACCACCTAGTAATTTAATTATACTTGTGCCAAATTTTATCTTTCATTAATTACAAACATACGAAAAAATAATAATTAAATTATCACACAAACTGATAATTGAATCCAACACAAATGAATAATTTTAAAAAAGATGATCGAATCAACTATTGGTTCAATAATAAAATACAACAGTAAATTGAGATTATAACCTGGATACAAAAGGTCACATAAATAAATTGATTACTAAATCTGAGGGCGACATGCCCAAATGAGTACTGAAGTAAAGATCTTACGTTAGGAATAAATTGACGAAGCGTCTATAGCAAAGTCCTGCAACTTCCATATGGGCTACAGCTGTGCATCCCTGGATAAAATACACAAACTGGGCATCCCTGTGACTGGACACCTAAAAGGTTTGGAAAAAGATTTTGACGTGGTTCAGAGCCCAATTAAAACATTTTAAAAATATTTAGCAAGCAGTTAAATTTCCATAATTAAATATGCATGCACACTCTTCATATTTAAGCTAGTGTCGCACTCTCTTGAGCTATATCTCACCCCTCTTCTAATGTGCACACCTAACTCTTTCCTACTAACCTTCCTAGTTAAGCTATCCCACCTAAGTAGCTGTATCACACCTCTTTCCACCTCACTACTCTAACCCGAGCACTCTTACTTTGATTATTAAGTTATCTTCTCATTTACTTATTAATTGGTTGAACTATATTAAATCATATAACGTTCACACTAGTTATATAGGAAACCCCTTTTTAATTCATATAAGTTTCACACTAGTTATATAAGAAATACATTCACACTTATGTATTAATTCCACATGTAATTATCTACTCATATTGTATACATACTAGTATACTACAACATTCACACACATGTCAAGTATAATAACCGTCCATTCCTGAGTAATAACTCACCGAATGATTTCTCTAAAATTCTATCATGTTCTAGGTCTGATCACTCTAACCCGGTTACCTCAAGTCGAACTCACTCCCAAGCTTGAAAAAAATAAATAAACATGGTGGAGGCGGTCATAGTTCCCCGGGTGTGAGACAGAATCATACCCAAGACGTCTCACCCTGAAAAGAATCATAACATATAAATACTAGATGCTATGACCTCGAGATTATGCTCTCCCTACTCCTCAAGCCAGGGGATTCACCCACATCGCACAACCTCCTATGATAGCACTAGAGGGGAATGTATTCCTATAAATATCATTCACACCGATGTCTATAGAGAACACAAATATATCTATACTATCACACATAACCGTATACATATATTTAATAAAGTCCGGCTAACCCGTGCCTACCACCATAACACTAGCCCCAAATACCCAAGTCTATATCCCGACTTGTAATTTAATTATTCACACATTAATTATTTATTCAAGTAGTGTCACCCAACTACAGTACACCGATTCACTCATTCGGTCCGTATTATTAACCTTTTTGAATTTTTTACACAAAAAACCACTATTAAGGTTGAACTCTCGTTAAATTCACTATTCCATATTCTATTATATATACCTACAATAAATTAAACCGGCTACTCCGTGCCTAACTCCCGAAGCACACACCTGAAAATATACAAGTCACAACCCCGAATCTTAATTAAATTAATTTCACCTCCATTAATTTTATGTAAGTGGTGTCACTCAACCAGAATGCAAGGACTCCCTAACTTGGTCTGTAAATTTAATTTGTTGTTTGAATTCATTCCACAAAATTCCCTTAATAAATTTCACATTTTATGTACCTTTAAAATTCCTTATCTCCATCCCCCAATACTTTAAGTATTAGTTTTTATATAGATAACTATAATAAAAATATCCTTAATAATTCCCCAATGCCACTAAGGCTGTAACTAAGAAAAGTGAACTGTCAATGTTTGCAAGTCGGAACAAACAGCAGAAATTTAGGTCGAGTTTTTAAACGTCTATCGAACGATAGGTAGGGTCGTTCCAACGACCCCTGTCTTGTTGCCACACCCACTTCTTCCATGGATGACCTTCCGAGCTCCAAAATCCCCATTTCAGATCTCTATCTAGTAATCCCCACATTCCAAAACAGGTTCCAAAACACGATTATTTTCCTTTAAGCCTTACGGGTTCTCACCACGAGTTATCAAACCCAAGTTGGGTTATCGTCTTCCCCTCGACTTTGTTTCTGTCATTGGTGACACCCTAAACTTTTCATTTTCAACCTTGACATAAATTTTAGCAGCCCCATGACTAATTTATTCCCTTATATACATTTAATTCATGTTTTAAATCTATAACCATTATTAATTCTCCTCACGAATCATCCATTATTTCTGATTTGTTTTTTCTACGATTTCGCTACTTCGTCATCCTAAAAACCAACAACATAAACCGAAAGCTCAAGTTCTTCTACCGGGTTTCTGCTTGGTTCTAATTCCAATAATATTTACTGATGCTATATCATCAATTGGATTCTCAATACACATATCATGTACGATTTTCTGAAAAACCCATTTCAACATAATAACCCACCCGAAAAAAATAATATGATTTAAACCCACCATGAAATGAATCACAATACCTCAATTTAAATGGAAGAAAGTTTAACTACTTGCCTGAATAAATTCATAAGGTCTGATTTTCTTTGATGTAGACGAGGGTTTGATGAAGAACACCCAATTCTTCTTGGTTTGTTTCCCAAAAGTTCTCCCAATTTCTCCATCTTTTCTCCTCTATAAAATTAGGGTTTTCGTATTGAGTTGTGTCCGACACAAACTCCCTAATATAGGTTTTATATTGCTAATCCCAAAATTAATCCTATGGGCCAAGCACAAATGACCCGAACACCCTAGTGTGATCTCGATTATGCCTAAAAATAACCGAGACCCAAATACTACCCTTGAGGTACTCTTTTTCGACTATGCCGACCTATTCGCAGTCATCCGTGCACTCAGATTCGTCATTCGAGTTACTTAACTAAAATCCTCCAATCTCGAACCAATTATGACACATGTAAATTTTAAAAATAACCTGAATTAATTAAATGTTAATTCACGAATTAATCAAATCCTCCAGATTAATTAAAGCCTATATTATCAAATTAATGAAATTCTATATCCTCAGAAATACGGGGTATTACAATTATTTTCCCCATGATGGTGATGAAATTGACCTCCTTGTCCAGAGTGAGCACATGTTTTGTTTGAGTTTCTTATTCAGTTCTTTCTAAGTGGAGCATGAGATCCGCTAAGGATATAGGGACAAAAGCAAGTGGTGTTGGCTTTGGAGCCATGACTTAGGTCCAGTCCAAGATATGAGTCTGTTATGGCTTTTGGGAGCTCTATTCCGGGTTATCGAGGGGGCTTGGGATGTGGGGATATTTACCCATCGTACAACTATGTCTGAGTTTAACATTAGGGTGGGTATTTTTACCACCATGGTAGGACTTCGTCATTTGTCTGGTTTAGTCCCCCAAGTGAGAGTTTTGTGGATATTAAGGATCCCGACTAGGTGTCGTCGTTCGATGTTGTTTCTTGGTATACCTCATCATCTGGGGGCATCCGAGTATGATCCTTATTGCTTTATATTAGATGATGGGTGATTTATATCCCTTGGATCCATTTCCTTCATGATATTGGCATCTTCGCAGAAGATGTCTTTTTAGTAGTATCGATACTCCGCATATTTTGGCCCTAAGGGTGACTTAGTGAGAGTTAGTGTAGATACTACGTACTGTAGGTTATCGAATTTACCCTGAGCATGATCGTGGGGAGGGGTGGAAAACTTCCATTTATGTTGTATATGAGTACCTCAGCGAGGGGGGCCTTTTGGCGGGGGATGGCCTCGGCGGGTCATCTCATCTTGTCGTTCAATAATAACGGTTATATAGGTTGCATCCAAGTATGTATTCCCATAACTGCATCCCGTGTTAGTGTAATTGAGAAATCCTTATGAGTGCTTAGGCATGGATGGTAAAAAAATTACATTTTTGTAATTTACAATTTTAAGGATAAAAACTTGAAACAAATTAAACCCAATAACCTTGCAGTGAAGCGGGAGCCGTGTGCAATGGGTACGACCTTTTTTTTAAATTTGTTCTCCAAAATAAACTATTTGTTGTCAAAAACCTATTTACCCAATTTTATCTTTTAATTTAAAACATTCATCTAGGTGATGAGCAGATAAAATAAGTAAAACACCCACAACATGTTGATGTACGAGGAAAACCACAATGGGAAAACCTTGGACGGCCCAACCAAACAGTTGATTATGATAAGGTTTTATAAAGATTATATGGTAGACTTACTTAATGACTCGTCTCCCTAGTAAGACTTGATGCTCTTCTATCTTCGACCTTTTCTACATAGTGTAACAAATGAGTCCACACGCATAATCTTCCATAATGCACGAATCCACGCACACCTTAGTATCTACCGATGAGTCTCATCAACCATTTATGGAATCATAACACGAAACACCGCTTATTCATCGTAACATAGTAAAACAAGTACAAAGTTCGATGCATGAAACTTCTTCTCTCAAGATGGAGAGAAAATAAACTTTGGTGCCCAACAGAATGATCAGAGCATATAAATATGGAAACATGGATCTTTAAACTCAATGGGTGAATCTAGGGTTTTGGAACTTTTGTAAATAGGTAAGGAATTTATTTTCGACAAAAGTTCTTGACAAAATTTAATCCAACATGCCTTAAATATATAAAACATGAATTTTGAGGCGTCAAAGCTCGTTCGAATGAAATTGCATAGTTTATTCGAATGAAAGACCCATTTCATTATAACAGAGAGGCTTTCTTGTTCAAATGGAATTCTAATAAGCTTACAATGAGATTCCTTTTCATGACTGAAAAGACTCATTTGATGTTTGTTAGATTGATGCTCGATGTTCGTTAGATGCACATTTGAATGGACTTCCAATGAGATTCCTTCTGTTGGAAGAAAATGTTCGTTTGATGCACATTCGAACGAGGTACCTGAGTTCATTCCAATGAGGTATAAACATTGTTCTAAAGAGATATGTTTCTCGTTCCAATGAGATCCAGACTTCATTCTAACTTCGTTCTAACTTCGTTCTAATGAGCTTAAAACCAAAAAAAAATTCTTCAAATTTTTTTTAAAAAATGTTCCAAACGGTTTTTACTTAAAAACAAACATCCATAAATATATCCAAGGATCTTATTTAAAATGCATCCATACCTTTCTAGATCCTTGGGAAATGTGAAGACAAACTTGGCACGAAAAATAAGGTACGATGAATATCCACTTTGAAGCTTGACTGTTACATCTTCATCAAACATGTCATAGTCTTACGAGATCGATAATACGAATCCTAACCTGTGACACAAATGTTTTGCCTGGAATTAAGAAAATCGTAAGCAAATTGACTCGATTGGAAATTTTTCCTTATAAATCTCCCCTTCGGCTATTCCGGGATAAAACCAAAATAAAAAAATCCTATGGGCCGTCGAGATCTCTAAAAATACTCAATTCCCAGCCCCGAAAGGAAAAAGAGTACAGATGCTCAATAGACACATACTCTGAGTAGCTTTGCTCTCTTTAAAACTCTGTCGCATGTCATAAACCTGCACACTTAAACAAACCTTCAAATGAAAAGAGAATATAACAAGTATAAAATTCACTTAAGAATAAAATTTTAACTATGTCTAAAAATACCAACCCTTGTAAGACGCCTCCCCCTCTAAGAAAAAGAAATCCTAATCTTGAAAGGATAGATACCAGTTCTCCCCCTTTTTGTTCAGGAATAGATAAATCAAGAAAATATAAAACTATTTATCCCCCATAATCAAATATCCCCCTAAATGTGTGAACATATGATACCAAGAGAAATAGGGAGGAAGGAATAAAATCATGCCACGATGTAATGTGCAACAAAAACGCAACATGGTAATACAATCATAAATAATCCAAACAATGATCAAATAATATCAATATCGATGCAAAAAGATACCAGTATGCATAATCAATTAAGTATGATACCAATTTAAAATTTGAAATTTTAGTGCACACAATGAGAGATACCAATATGAACATATAACATGCCAATGATAGCCCTAAGGTAAGCGTATGGCAGACATGGATTAAATGCAAACAACGAAGACTCAAATCAAAATGATACCAAATACATAAATATGAAAAAATACAAAATGAACACAAGCCTAGAAAATGAACACAAGCCTAGAAAATCAAAATGGCGTCATGAAAAAATAAACATTACTAGGATTCATTGTCCAAATCCGTTGATCTTCATCTATAACACCCTCAAAATATAAACATATAACATATTTTCTTTTCACTCAATTATTTTGAAGCTATCACTTTTGAAAATCAAACATACTATACAAGTTGGCCTTGGAAATTTTTCTATTTCTATCTCCTCTCAATATTTTCATTAGGATCTTGTCAACGATGGCTTTCCCTCAAAGGGTATTTGCTCCTTTCGTATCCCTTCTCGCTCACCCTCCTATATTTAATAAAATCAAACAATCTCACGGGTAATGGTTCTTACATGCACAAATTGTCCATAGTCACAAAATATGTAGATGGAATTTTTTATAGGAGAACATCTCATATATCTCAAATATAACATGTGAAGTTAACGTTCAAAAAGATCTCGTGCATGTGTGTGGAGGCATAAACAAAGCGAATCCATTAAGCAAATCAAGTTCGAAACAACTCCATGCAAGCAGGATTAAGAACAATCTAAGTATTGACAATCATAACCAAATGTCCAAGTCAGATGGATAGCACATAAGGAATTGGATTCAAACACACCAATATTTCACACAAAATGTGTAAGACTAAAATACACATAAGCCGAAAATATTTTTGAGTTTTTAAAATTTTTAAAAGAAAATTCCATTTTAAAAACAAACTAACTCAAAAGACAAACCATTTTTTTTTGTATTTTTCAACATGACTCAATAAATGAAATATCAAAATACAAAAGACTCAAACAATATACATCTAGAAAACATACATATCATGAAGTGAAAATCTAGTGTATGCAAACATGGGAACAAACTCAACCAATAGATATAGCATGGGAAGTATCATGTGCAAGCAAACGAAAATTAACAAGTTTAATATGTAAAGCCTCCAAATTCGATTTCTTAACCCACATAGGTGTAACGTGATACCCTCAAGTTTTGGGAACCTTTATGACTCTAGTCTTAGACATTCTAGGATCTTCTTTAAGATCATAGAAAAAATGACTAAGGTGACCTTTCTTACTGTAATGTGTGTAAGTTTAAATACTAATAAGGGTGTTACTTAAGGGTTGAACTTTATGAACGTTCCTACCATCAGTTAACTCTTCTAAATGCATGTTATTGGCTTGGGTAATGATAGAATTTTGATCATCGAAGCCAATTCCACACTTGTCCTCTTTGATTTGGATGGTGCCTAAAATATTATCCAACATTTCTGACCTAGATTTCAAATCAAGTTTGAAATGACTTGAGTCTCAGTGTCTCTCTTCAAGATTAACTATCCGAGACTCAAGTAAATGCGAAATCCATCAAACCACGAAGGCTATCTCTCTCACCCTCAACATAATCCAGATTCTCTCGAAGAGTCCTCTCACGTGCCCTAAGATTCTCAATCAAAACACTATCATCATTTCCTATGGCACGTTCTTTTAACTTATCTTCTAATATCAAGTTAGCCTTCTTCACCATAAATTTCTCGCATATAACTCAAAGAAGGCAACTTGGAGTTCACTTTCCTCCTCCTATTCTTCATCTTTATTCTTTTCTCCATTCACAATACCATAACTCACTTGGGGATCATAAACAAAGTCCTTGGAAGTGTCATGCAAAGAAATATGTTCATGGGAATATTTCTCATCAAGGCTCACATGACTAGCCATAAACGCAGTGTAGTTATGCTCAATGGGGGAATCGAGTCCCTCTTCTGGATCACTATCACTAAGGGTGGCATTGTACACCTTCTCTTTCTTACCATCCTTCCTTATTTTAGTGGGGTACTCAGCTACTCTAGGGCCATAACCCTTACGACCAAAACATCTTTCAGACTCATCCCTCTTAAAGTTATCTTTACAATTTTTAGGGAAGTGATCGACCTTGTTATACATGTTTTTTTTATACATCTTCACATCTTTCAATTGTTTATGGAATTTTGAGAAGACCCTATTTGGATGGGATGGTTTCGAAATATACACAATGCAAATTAAAAAATTATTTCTCAAATAAAATTAATTCAAAATTAAATTAAAATAAACAAAATTACCTAAATTAATTAAGCACCAAATAAAAAAAAATTATGATTAAACTAATTTAATCTTTTAAACCTAAGCATGCATATAGGTGTGAATTCCAGGACAAAATAAACAACCATTACACCCGATGTAAGAGGAAAACCCAAGTGGGAAAAAACTTAGACGACCCAGCCACAAAGTTCACTATGTACGAAATTACAAAAAGGCAGGACAAAAGACTTACACAATGACTTTATGCCCTCGTAACACTTGACATTCTTCATTCCTTCAACCTCTTCTTAGTGATATGCAGGAGTCCACCTATGCCTCGGAGTCCACCGCTAGGGCTCACCAGTCGTCACGCATACGGAGTCCACCGTATACAAACCAATGAGCATGGAATCCTCCGCAAGAAACATTTCTCAATAATGTAGAGAATGAACATGGTGCCAAAAACTTTATCTCAAAATATATATATGTAGAATCTTGGATCTAAACTAATTGGGTTCAAACATGGGTTTGTGTTTTGAAAGATTAAGTAGGAATCATTAACAAACCTTCTTGGACGTTTTGGAATTTTTTTTACTCTCAAAAGGATGAAAAAAGTCCTGGATAAAACTGCCATCCTACACTACTTAAAGTGGATAAAGGAAGTAGTGGGGAGATAAAGAAAAAATTGCCAGAAAAATTAATTATTTTAAAATTCGCGCCCGATCGTTCGAACAACATGGGACCTCATTCGAATGACATACCCTTTTTCGTTCTAACAAGGATTGAACGAGTTATCCAATGAGATTCCAGAGAGGCCAAAGGTTTCAAAAATTTCCCTCATTGAATATCTCGTTCGAACGAGATAGGAACCTCGTTCGAATGACATAGGTAAAGACATTCTAATGACCTACAAAAAATAAACTATTTTTCCCTAAAAAATATAAAGTCATTTTAAAATCTTTTAACACAATCCTAACACCGAAAATTAAATTATCCAAGGCTTAAAATAAAATATGCATTCATACCTGAGAGATCCTTGGAACGTTGATGCCAAACATGGCACGAAACTCGACATGGTGATTGTTTTGGCCTCAACGTCTTCAACAAACATCTCACACGCTTTAAAGGTCACAAACACAACTTTTACCCTATGACTCAAAGTGTTTTGTCTGGAATTATTCCAATGCATACAAATTGAATCAATTGAAAATTTGTCCTTACAAAGCTCCCCCTTTGGATATTCCGTTACAAAACCAAAAATTAAAAAAATACCTATGGGCCGTTAAGACTATCTAAAAAACTCAATCCCAAACCAAAAGGAAAAAGTTGAGGCACTTGACCGACACATACTCTGAGTATATTTGATTGCATTAAAACTTTAATCCATGGTTAACAATATCTACCTAAGAAAGGAAATCTCAGCCTAAGTAATAAATCTCTCCTAAATGAAAAGATTTAGATACCATTTCTCCCCATTTTGTTCAGGAATAAACAAAGATTAATGTGCATAACATAGTTAATTTCTTCCCAGTTAAATCAGTTCTCCCCTAAATTAATATGCATAAAGGAAAAACAAGTATATTATGCAATAGTGTATAGTGATACAAGTAATAGCAAAGCAACTTGGTCACACAAGAACAACTAATCCATACAAAGAACAATAGATACCAACTATGACACGATAGCAAAATGATACTAACAAGAATGTAATAAGATAAGAATGGGACACCAATGAAAAGTTTCAACAAGATAGATATGGACATGAACAAATAACATATAAGGACTAGATGTAAAATCAAAGACTCAAAACTAATGATACCAAATACATATATATATATATATATATATATATATATATATATATATATATATATATATATATATATATATATATGAAATAGATACGAATGAATCATAAACACAATATATAGGTATAAACACCACATAAGACCCTAAACACGATAAGCTTTCCACACTCTTATGGCATACATGTGTCTAAATAAACTGTGGTAAATGGAGTGATAAGGTGTGAAACAAATACAAGACACATTATTTGTTTGCAAAACATTATCAAACTTAGATTTAGCCTCACATGACAAGATAACGTGAACTCAAAGAACAAACTAGGACTATGTACACAAGCCTAGAATTTTGATGATTCTACAAATCAATAGTGTCATGACATTTAAGTATAACTAGGATTCATTGTGACAACACACTGATATTCAACTAAAACACTCTCAAAACTTAACATATATCATTTTTTATGATCAATATTAAAAGATGGCCTTGGAAAATTATTCTTTTATTTTCCCTCTTGATTTTTAGGCTCTTTCCAACTGCATGTAATACCCCATATTTTTATGCTATATTTAATTTGGGGATTTATTAAATTTAATGTGACTGTTATTTAATAAAAATTCGAAAATTAATTATGTAATAATTATTAACGTGACTAGAGTTAGTAATTATGGGAAACTTGTTGAATATTACTAATGAGCATAGTAATATATTATATTGGTTATATTGAATGTCATAAGTGAATTAAATGACTATTTCGGAAATTTAATTCGGGACGTGTCCGTGTCACGTCGGGACTAATTGTGTTAAATAAAAAGTGAATATTTTATAAGTTTTCCGTATGGCCGTTTTGAGTGTGCCGACGCGTCCGTAAGGGTTGAGATAGTCAGAAAAGTGTACCCGGGGGTTTGGTTCGGGTCTCGAGGTGTTTTTAGGCCTAATTAGTGCCCCGGGAGGGCATTTTGGTCTTTTTCCAAAATATGGTAATTAAACCCACGAATTTTAGCAGCCTTTATCAGCTGGTTAGGTTAGCCATTTAGGGTTAGAACATACAGAACCCTAGGATGGCCATTGGAGAAGAGAGGAGAGACCTTTCTAGGAGATTCAAGGCCAAAACACCTCCGTTTGCACCGCCGTCACCATCAACGCGTAGATCGCGAGGAGGAGAACGCAACCACACCATAATCCACAGGAAATCAGACTTCTGAAAATCCCAGGCAAGTGTTTAACTTGCGTATTTCGTTAGTGCAATGTTCATATTAGTTTAGGATTAATTAGGAATGTAATCCATGTAAGAAAACCCCAAATTTTGATAGGAAATTGCATGTAGAGAATATTAAAACCTTATGCTGGAAACTCTTGATGTTATAGATGTATTACCCACGAATTTTGATGTTATATGATGAAGAAATTCTGGAGAAAAACTGAATTGGATAATAGTTATGAAACTTTAGGGTTCTTGATGTTTAGATGAGATTTTGGATTGTTTAACCATGATTAATGAGGTATACACGCATGCTGAACGTTAAAAACATCTGGAATTATGTTAGTATGTTAGTAGTAGACTTTTTGGGTCGATTAGTGTTGGAAAATATGGATATTGATGAAGAATTTTGATGAATCCCGTAACTGCAATTCTGCAGAATTTTTAACCAGACCTGCTTGATCGATCGATCGAACATAGAGCATCGATCGATCGAAGGTTCGATCGATCGAGCCCCAAGCTTCGATCGATCGACCCCTCCTGGCAGACTCCTATTTCCCTTGTTTAATTAGTTAACGTAAGTTATCGTGAAATTATCTTTGGGCATTCTAAATAAAATGAATTGGGAGACATTGAGGACCAGTAGGGTATATGGATAAATGTTAGAACCTTTAATCTTCAACGAAGATGGTATTTATGGGATATTTACTTTAGGTTGGTAGATTATGAATTTAAAGGGTGAGGAACGTAAGAGAGTTACGTTGGAATCTAATAAAGTCACTTACTGAATTTCAGAATTTTGAGGATGTATTCCATGAGTGTTAGGTAATAAGTGAGAAAACCCATCGAGTTAAGGTTAGGAATAAAACCTTATATGTAATTCCATAACTGTATAATTAAGGATAAAGGGTATAATTACGGGTGATGAGAAGAACCTATATTAATTCGATAAAGTGGTATATTTATATGATTGTGTGTACATATATTATATGTATGTGAAAATCATACCCACGCTACTTGCTATCCCTGAGGTTTCCGCGCTGGGACAAATCTTATCTCGATGGGACCTTTATGGGGGATATTGACTTGTACCCTAGAAGATAGATGTCCTTGGTACAGGCTATCGATGTGATAGTTCAGACGGTCCTAAGAGACGCCGGTATGTGCCACCCTCTTAGATACTTGGAATCTATGCTTCGCCTCAATATTGTTTGTGTATTTATGTTAATACAATTCGAGAGTGATTCCGAATGTATTCCCCTTAAAATGAGTGATATGGGCCTTTGGATAGTGGAAGTATGCACGCACCATAGTTTTATTCGGGGTGCTGTTATATATATATATATTATACGAGTAGTTAATATATATATATATATATATATATATATATGAGATTATGATATTTGAAATTGTCTTCTGATATTTGATAAGTAGAACATGGTTGTTGACTCAAATTATTAAATACTTGTTTTGAGAAAGTATAAAATGTCACGGGAACTTTATTATTTTTTCGAAGTTAAAAATAGAGAATTTTGGGCTACTTGTTGGAACATCTTTTAAAGTGGATATCGTGTATTATAAATCTTACGAGTAAGTTAAGTTAAGTTAAAGCTGTTAGAAAGACTAGTATGTTAGATGCTAAAACAAACCGTTGGGAAGGGTAGTGCGATAGGTGTGAACATTAGAAGAGAGGTGAGTATTTCTCAAGGGAGAGACGCACTAATATGTTGTTGCATTGGCCTGTATCAATTTAAATACTTGCTTAACGTATTTTAAAATCAAACACACTTTCGGGCTCTGACCCATTTCTTTTTCTCTCTCTCTCTCTTGTATATATATATATATATATATATATATATATATATATATATATATATATATATATATATATATATATATATATTCAGGTGCCCAGCCACAGGGGCGTCTTGCTTAGGATCTCTTGAGAAGAACGAGTTGCAGCTTAGGTGGGAGTTGCAGGTCACTTGAGTAGACGGCTTCTGTTATTGACTCCACTCTTAGTACTCTCATTTATTGGGCACGTGTCGCCCTTTTTATCATCTCATTTGTTGTTGGGACATTTATATTTCAGTCATTTCCAGTATTGTTCTTTGGGATTTATTTCAGTATGGACTTGTGATTTTAGTTTTATTATGTTGACATTCGATTGACGAATGTATGTTATTATTTAGTTCATCGTGGTGTGATTCTTAATTGTAGAAATGTTGTTTTAAATAAATAAATCTTTTCTTTAATTAAAATTTGGAAAGTTTGTATGAAAAATGTTTTTGACACTTAGCTTAATTATTTAGGGTGTTAAATTGGAAAATTTATTTTTATCGATAGTGATGCTGAGAATGAACCAACTGTTAACCTTGATTTAATTTAATAAAGGAGTGATCGCCCGGTATTTAATTAGGCGGGGTGTCACACTGCGGATTTCCTGCAAAGGAAATTTTCTCCCTCTGTAGCCCTTTCTAGTGCACACTCAATTTTTTTAATAAATAATGAACTCATGGGTAATGTTCTTACATGCACAAATTATATATAGTTTAAAGATATGTAGATGACAAGATTTATGGTAGAACATCTCACTTATCTTAAATATAATATGTGAAGGTAAAGTTCAAAAGATCTCTTGCATGTGTGAAGAGGCATATACCCAGAGAATCCATTAAGAAAATCAAAGTCAATCTACTCCATGCCAACATAATAAAGAACAATTTAAGCCTTGAAATTCATAACCAAAAGTTCAAGCCACATGAATATGTGGAATGGTATAGGATTCAAACAGAAGGATATAACACACAAAATGTGTAAAACTAAAGTGCACATAAATAAAACAAATCTTTTTGAGTTTTAAAATTTTTAAAATAATTTTAAAATAAGGACAACTCTAAAGGCAAACGAAATATTTTAATATTTTTCAATAAGAATCAATAGAAAAAAATATTAAAGACTCAAAACACATATAACTAGCAAACACATATTATATTAAGTATAAAATCTAGCATATGTAAGCATTCAAACACACTCAACCAATAGATTTAGCATAGAGTGTATCATGTGAAAGCATTCGAGAATCAACAAGTGTATCATGTAATGCAACTAAATAGGATTTCCTAACCCACATAGGTGAAACGTGGTGTTCTAAGACATTGGAATCCTTGGGGACTCTAGGTTTAGACTTCTTAAAGCCATTTTCAAGACCAAGATAAAAATGGGTAAGGTTACCATTCCTATGACAATGTGCGTAAGTAAAGACACATGGAATGTTAGCTAAGGGTTGATATCTTTTAACATTCTTATCAACAATTAACTCTTACAAAATCATGGTTTTGGCTTTATTAGAGAAAGAATTTAGAATATCGAAGCCAATACCACACTTTTCATTTTTTATTTGGATGGTGCCTAACATCTTATGAAAACTTTTGGACCTAGAATCCAAATCAAACTTGACATGACTTGAGTCTCTCAATTTATATTCAAGCTCCACTATCCTAGACTTAAATAAAGTCTTAGTCTCTTCAAACTCAAGAAGCTCTTTCTTCACGGCCTCCATTAAACCTCGAAGATTATCTCTATCACCTTTAATATAGTCTAGCTTCTTCAAAGAGTCGCCCTAAAATTTTCAATTAAAACACATTCATAATTAACTATGGCAAGATCTTTCATCCTAGATTCTAACTTTAAGTTTTCTTTTTTTAATTTCAATAACTCTGCATAAAACTTACAAAAGAAAACTTGGATCTCACTCACTTCCTCCTCTTCTTTATTCCCACTCTGTTCTCAACTCTCTCTACCATCAAACGCTTGGGATTCACAAACAATGACCTTGGAAGTATCATGTAAATAACTATATTCATTGGAATATTTCTCATCAAGACTATCATGACTGGCCATGAACGCGGTGAAGTTGCGCTCAATGGGGGAATCGAGTCTCTTTTTCGGTTCACTATAACTAAGGGTGGAATTGTAAGAAATAGGTTTCTTACCCTCCTTCCTTGGTTTACTAGGGCACTCAGCTGCCCTATGGCCATACCCCTTGCATATAATACACTAATTTGACTCGTCCCTTTTAGGATTATCATTACAATTCTTAGGGAGTTTATCGTCCTTGTTATACTTAGACTTCTCAAATTTCCTATAATTATTTTTTAATTTTTCTTTATTAAACTTAAGAAATTTATCAGCGGGGTCGATGTATGACTCATTTTTCGAGACTTGTGTTTCCTCCTTTTGGGATTTCAAAGCAATGCCCTTATCTTTCGTAGGCTTTTTGAAGGTAAACATGTCAAGTTCATAGGTTTGAAGATCACTTACAAGTTCCTCGAGTTTCATAGAATCTAAGGGGCATAAAGAGTTTAATATCGTTACTTTAGGACAAAATGTGTCAGGTAAGGACCTTAAGATTTTCTAGATAACACTATTTTTGGGCCTTTTCTCTCCTAAGTTAAAAGATGAGTTCACAATATTAGACAATCTAGTATAAAACTCATCGAAGGATTCACTCTCCTCCACTTTAGTGGTTTTAAATTGAGTGGTGGCGTTTTGGAGTTTGGAAGCCTTAATGGCACTTGTACCTTCATGGGTGAGTTGGAGTGTGTCCTAAGCCTCTTTAGACATTTGAGATGTCATAATATGGTGGAACTCCTCTGGTGTAACCGTACTAAAAAGAGCATCGTAACCATATGAATCGTAATGTGCTAATCTATGCTCATCCTCACTTCATCTTTCTACAGGTTTAGGAATACAAACTTGTCCTACTAAACACGTTGGTGGGGACCAACCTCTAATAACTTCTTGCCAAACCTGATCATAATGACTTAAGTGCTGACCTCACATACGCTTTTCCAGTATGCGTAGTTAGAACCATAAAAAACAGGTGACCAAAAAATGATTAATTTTCCATATTCAAGCCAAATAGGATTCAACGCGATAGTTTAGTGTACCCGCTCTGATAACGATCTGAGAAGACCCTATTTGAATGGGATGGTTCCAAAATATACAAAAACAAAATTAAAAAATTATTTCTAAAATTAATTCTTTTCTCAAATAAAATTAATTCAAAATTAAATTAAAATAAATAAAATTTCCCAAAGTAATTAAGAACCAAATAAAATAATTTTTTGATTAAACCAATTTTATCTTTTAAACCTTAGCATGCATCTAGGTGTAAACTGCAAGAAAAAAAATAAACAACCACTATGTCTGATGTATGAGGAAAACATAAATGAGAAAAACCTCGAACGATCCTAACCACAAATTCCACGAAGTTCAGAATTACAAAAAGGACACGAAAGGAGACTTGCACAACGACTCGACGCCCTCGCGAGCCTTTATACTCTTCGTTCCTTCCACCTCTGCTTAGTGACACACATGATTCCACCTACGCCTTAGAGTCCACCGTTAGGTCTCAACAACCGTCATGCATACGGAGTCCACCATATTATAAACCAATGACCACGAAATTCTCCTCAAGAAAGAGAATGAACACAGTGCCAAAAACATGATCTCAATATATATATATATATATTTAATCTTGGATCTAAACTAACTGGGTGTAAACTTAGGTTTGTATTTTGAAAGATTAATCAAGAAGCATTAACAAACCTACTTGGAATTTTTGGAAAATGTTTATGGATGAAGAAAGTCCTAGATAAAACTTCCATCCCGCACTACTTAAAGTGAATAAAGGAAGTATTGGGGAGTTAAGGAAAACTACTAACAGAAAATTGAATTTTTTAAAATTCGAGCCCGATTACTCAAATGACATGGGACCTCATTCGAAGGACATACACTTTCTCATTTAAACAAGGAACAAGCAAGTTATTCAATGAGATTCCAGAGAGTCCAAAGGTTTCAAAAATTTACCTTGTTGGATATCTTGTTAGAACGAGATAGGAACCTCGTTAGAACGACATAGGTAAAATCGTTCTAACGATCTACAAAAAATAAACCATTGTTCTCTAAAAAAACATAAAGTCATTTTAAAACCTTTTAAAATAATCCTAACACCAAAAATTAAACTATCCAAGGCTCAACGTAAAATATGCATTTATACCTAAAAGATCCTTGGAGCGTTGATGATGAAACATGGCACAAACTCGGCATGGTGATGAGTTCTCTTTGGCTTGGCCTGTACATCTTTAACAAACATATCATTGTCTTGAAAGATCACAAACACACCTTCTACCCTATGACTCAAAGAGTTTTATCTGGAATTAAGAAAATACATACAAATTGACTCAATTGGAGTTTTTCCCTTACAAATTTGTGAAATTTCTGATTTTTTTTTTGCTATTATGGCCATATGTTTCAACTCAATGTCAATCTCATCATCCAAAACAGGTATTTTATCCTTCTAGGCTTTCAAACTAATGCCCTTATCTTTCTTCTTCTTGGTTTTAGAGGAAACCCTGTCAAGTTCATAAGTTTATAAATCACCTACAAGCTCTTCAAGTTTCATAGAATCTAAAGTATCCAAGGAATTCAAAATCGTAACTTTTGAATAAAATCTTTCAGGAAATAACCTTAAGATTTTCTTGATTACTCGATTTTAGGATATCATTCTCCCAAGTTAAATGGCAAGTTAACTATATCAAATAGACTAGTGTAAAACTCATGAAAGGTATCACTCTCTAACATCTTAATCATTTCAAACTGAGTGGTGAGGTTTTGGATTTTGGAAGCCTTAATAACACTAGTCCCTTCATGGTTGAGTTAAAGTATGTACCAAGCCTATTTAAACGCCTCACAAGTCATAATAAGATACAACTCCTCTGGGTTGACATAACAAAATAAAGCATTTAAGCCTCGAGAGTTATAATTTTCTAACCTATGCTCATCATCACTCCATGATTCTATAGGTTTGGGTATCTCATTCTCTTCAATTAAGGTTGTAGCCATTTAAAAGTTCTTGCCATACCCGCTCATCTATCGCCTTAAGTATTGATTTCATATGCATTTTCCAGTATGCATATCAAACATCGGGGATCTAAGACCATTAAATCCACCAAAATTCATGCCCAACAACACGGGATCTAAACACGACAACTTAGTATTCTAGCTTTGATACCAATTTGAGAAGCCCCTAAGGGTGCTTAGTCAAGGATGGTCACAAATAAAAAGTCTATTTTTATATTTTTCAATTTTAAAGATCAAAACTTAAAATAAATTAATCTCGACAAAGTTGTTCACCAAAATAAATCGTTTGTTGTGAAAATCCTATTTGCCCAATTTTATCTTTTTAACCTAAAAAATTCATCTAAGTGAAAAGGATATAAAATAAGTAAAATATACAAACCATGCCGATGTATGAGGAAACCACAAAGGAAAAAACTCAGATTACCTAGCCAAATAGTTCATTATGATAAGGTTTAGAAAGACAGGACAATAGACTTAATCAACGACTCATATCCCTTATAATCCTTGTTCTCTTCTATATTTTACCTCTCTTCCATAGTACAACACATGAGTCCACCCACATAATCTCCCACAACGTGCGAATGCAAGCATGCCTCGATGTCCAGTAATGATGCTCAATAATCATCTAGTGAATTCGAAAATAGAACATTGCTTCTTCACCGCGACACAATAAACTAAGTAGGAAGTCCACCGCATGAAACTTCTTCTCTCAATATGAAGAGAAATAAACTTTGGTTTCCAACACAAAGATCTCAAAGCATATGAATATGCAAACTTGGATCTTTAAAGTAAATGGCTGCATCTAGGGTTTGTGAACTTTTGTAAACTGGTAGGGAATTTATTTTCACCAAAGGTTCCTAAAAAAATTGAGTCCAACACTTCTTAAATAGAGAAAACACGAATTTTGAGAAGTCAAAACTCGTTGGAACCAAATTGCATAGTTCTTTCGAACGGAAGGCCCATTTCGTTCTAACAAAGAGGCTTTCTGGTTCAAACAAACTTCGAGCGAGATTCCAAAGAGATTCTTTCTGTTGAAAGAAAAGGATAATTTAATGTTAGTTAGATGCATGTTCAATCTTCATTACATTCACATTCGAACGAACTTGCAATGAGCTTCCTTCAGTTGGCAAAATATGCTCGTTTGATGTTTATTAGATGCACATTCGAACAAGGCACTGAAGTTCATTCCAACGAGTTACAAACTTTGTTCTAATGAGATCCAAACTTTTTTCTAATGAAGTTCCAACTTTTTATTAACAAGCTTCAAACCAAAAACAATTCTTCTAAAAATAATTATTGAAAAGTTCCTAACATTTTTTTGCTTAAAAATGAACATCCATAAATATATACGTGGATCATATTCAAAATGCATACATACCTTACAAGAACCTTGAGAAATGTGAAGATAAAATTAGCATGAAAAACACGGCTTGATGTATATTCACTTTGAAGTTTGGTTGCTACATCTTCATCAAACATGTCATGGGCTCACGAGATCGACAATAAAAAGCCTAACCTAGGACTCAAATGTTTTTTTTGTTAATTAAGCCAATTACAAACAAATTGACTCGATTGAAAATTTTTCCTTACAATAATGGCAGGACCAGGGGATATCCCTAGTATGAAGAGGTCATAGGACAACTGTGAGATGAGCGAATTCAATTCACTATTGGGTTTGGTGGGGTCTTCCTCAAGGAGAGGGATCTCACAATTTTTATTGACTATCATGGAGATAAACATTGTATTTCATACTTTCATGGATAAATCACCTAATCTAGTAGTTAGTATGATCTGATAAATGTTGATACTGGGATGTTGGGGTTCCCTTTTATTGTTGAAGAACCAAAGAGGTGGCCCTCCATATGAGAGGCAAGGTTGTGGACTGTCTTAGGTGTGACCTCTATTTTTCATATGACAAATCCAATGTTCATGACACTCTTGATGATAAAGCTCCTCTTTAGTGGCTCTGTATCAGATCCTAAATTTTTAGTCTTGAATACTAGGGGCTTCAAAGGACATTGTCCCTTTTTACTGTAGCCTGAGGCCTTTTCCTACTGTGTAGTCCCAATGTCTTATCATTTCCTAAACCTGAGGGTTGAGGGTGAATTCATCTTCGAGACCCAAGGATGTGTTTATTTTGATGATGAGGAGAAGGTC
The DNA here is from genome assembly GCA_949130495.1 of Sambucus nigra. Lineage (NCBI taxonomy): Eukaryota > Viridiplantae > Streptophyta > Magnoliopsida > Dipsacales > Adoxaceae > Sambucus > Sambucus nigra. The sequence continues at coordinate 641,497,966 of OX422208.1, read as the reverse complement.
AAAGTAATCAATATTACCTTATCCGAGTATGTCATTATAGTATACATGGGGTGGATTGGATGCTAGGGCTCTCAGAATATATTCTAGGCAGCCAAAGGCGATGCCCCTTGTAGGTGGGGAGGGTATGAGTTTTGGGACGATTAGTTGTGAGGGGTCAATATCACTCCCATTATCTGTTCTCATCATGGGGATGGTGCCCAATGGGTAGACTCGCGCCTCGAGTCATTGAGCAGGGGGTTGAATGAGTTTTCTATACTGTAGGTCATACTCCGACTCAAATAAAACTTGGGTCACTACAAGCCTTTAGTTTTTGTGGATTTGCTTACACCCTTCTTTTGAGATATTCAGATGTGGTTCTGACGAACTAGGTCCTGGATTTTCCTAAGCTTGGCTTCCCAAGCGATGTCTCTTTGAACGAAGTGGGATTTTAACCTCTCTTCATCATCATATAATAGCTTTTAAATTCTAGGTGATGTGATCATTTTATCTGAGCTATCGATCTCTTTCACTCATCTGTACTGGGGCTAGGATATCTTTTCGGCCAACTAACAAGTCATGTTGTTTGTTGAGAGGCTGATGTGGTACTTCTGACATTTCTCGTAGAGTTAACTGAGAACATGTTTACAGTAGCATGTGGGTGGGTATCGTTATTGGATTTTGAATCTGAGAGGGCGAATAAGTGTATTTCTGAGGTAGATTCCTCCCATATGGTGGAATGAATAGGTACGACAAATGTGATATGCTCTGTTGCTTAAAAATTTGCATCGTACATTTCTTCCCACTCGGCGAGTGATCGAACTTTGCTAAAAAGTAGAAATGAGTCTTGATTCTTTGGATAGAATAAACTCGATGACTAGGAGGAGAACCAAGATGCAATGATTATTATGTAGGATGTATATGTCCATAATGAACAAGGTCATATGTTCGATGGTTGCATTAGTGGTGACTTTTATAGAGGGCAATATCATGCCTAGACGGGTAGCTGTTTGGAAGGCTGCGTGTGTCCTCATCCTAGATTGTGATGAATGGAGACTATCATGGTAGAGGGGACTTTGTTAGGAATGGGGGCATATGGAATGGTGTTCGTACCGGGGTCGGGGTGATATGGTGGAAAATAATTGGTGACATTAGGATTTGGTGGGATAAGACCCCCGACATCGATAAGGTCTTGAATGGAAAACCTTAGGGCCTAACAGTTATCGATAATATGATCGGATCCTTAATGGAACTTGCATTTTGCATCATCTCGCCAGTTATTATTTGAAATATAGGGGATGTTCTAGGGTTGAGAGGTCTTAGGCGGCATCAATATTTAGGGCGACGTATACCCGACTGACTGAAGCCTGTAGGTTTGTGAAATATCTTGGTGGGTACTTAACTCTTTATAAGGGGGAACATTTTGATAATTTTTGGGATAGGGTTCTTATTATAAAGGTCTCACGGTGGATACCACTTCTCAGGAAGTATTGGTAACCAGGCATGATGATGGGTTGGGACAGACCATGAGGGTGGTGATATGAGATGTAGAAGCTGCAATTGAGTTATTTTAGGTGGAGAAATAGTTCGCATTTTGGTGAGGTTCCTCCATAGATATAGTAGCCCTATAAGCCAAATTCTCCTCAATCTTTCACCCGATGTTCTTAAGTTCTTTTAAGTCAAGTATCCAGGTGAGCTTAAGTTCATTTAATACTTTATTCCAAAAATTTCGGATCATGATTTCAATCGATCATTTTCAAAGGGGCGATTGACCATCTGAGAGCCTTTCTCTCTTCAACGAGTGATGAAAGTGAAAAATATTTCTCCTTCCTCCTGTTTCAACATCTCTAATTCTTTATGAGTGATGCTTTAATTGTCGTTGTATTTGTACTATTTCAGGAAAGCATGGCATACATCGCCCCATGTTTTAGCAATACCTTCTCTTTTTAATCCCATATACCAAGTGAGGGCTCCTCCCGACTGAATGGATGATAACATGCTCTCTAGAACCCCTAGTCCTATGTTTTGGACTTGTATCTGGAGGTGATAGTTGGATAAGTGAGCGGTCGGGGAACCTATTCGTTTTTAGTTTTTTAAGACTTTAATCTTGATTTTTTCCAACAGTCGGGCTTCAAGATATAGGGCCATATTATTAGTGTTAATGAGTTCATCATTGGTTTTCATCTTACTGATGATTTCTTACAGGAGACACAGTTCATACTCGAACCCCGTGATCTTGACATTTGTAGGTGGGGGTACAGGATCGTCAGCTAGCAGAGGGCCACAAATTTGGCTTGATGGAGGCCTTGGAAGGAAGTGTACAGGTACTCGGGGTACTTCTGGTATGGTTTGGAATATTCGTTTGGGGGAAATGGCACATGGAGGCGAGGGGTGCCAAAGTTAAAAGGGTGATCCGGTGCCAGGATTAGTGTAGGCAGGTCTTTGGGATTAGTGGGTATCTCCCTGATAGCTACTACAGACAGTGCTTTAGTGTTGGGGATAGGAGGAGGAAGTATGTTCTCCCCTATTCTGGGCATAGCGGTGGCCTCTTGTAGGCGTACTTGTTCTAGGCTGCCTTGATTTTAGACTGCATGGTATTATGTGAGACATTGATATTTACTAGTTACCTTAATACTTGATCTATTGCATACGAATCCTATTCTTACTCAGTGGACATGGGGAATAATGCAGAACAAAATTAATAGTCGTGGGTGGGGAGCTTGCTTATGAAAAATAATTGTCCACATGGAGCATGAATTCGAGCTTCCAGGGTAAGAACTTAATATTATCTCTTAATTGAGACTAGGAATGACAAAAAAAGTTGAGGCACTTTCGTTCAGGATTTTTAGTTGACAGAAGTACTAATAGAAGGACAATACAGAGGGGGATAACGACTTACATATGCAATGAACTTTTTCGATGAACTTATTTTATCTAATTTTGACCATGTTTGGATGGTAATTTGTTTTTTATATTTTTGTTTTGGTAGTATCTTCTGAGGGCACAAGAACTAAACAAACTCCCATTAGATTAAGGTAAACAGGAGCTCTTAACTTTTTAGAATGAGGAGCGAGGAAATAATAGAGTGTGGTATAGTATATTCTTAAAATAAAATGTGGTTAGGGGAATACAACACAAGGGAGATCTGTTTTGGCGATGACTTTCGAACTCATATAGTTGATCTTCCTTGTAAAGGGAAAGAAATAAAATCGGAATCTGAGGGGTTTTGGACCAGCCTACGGCTGTTAGACATTTTTTGAAAAATTTCATCAGAGCAATTGACCAAAAAGTATCTATCCTTTTTCTATAATAGGGCATGTTCCAAGAGAATTTTCTATATGAAAAGGGGATGATGCGACTCAGTGATCGGTGGGTCCCTTTTCATTACCATATATCATGATATACCAGGCTTCTTGGATGGATAAACCTTTAAGGTATGTGGGAAATCAATTTACCTTGGTAATGAATAGTCGTGAAAGCCTATTCGATATACCAAAGTAATAAATAAACCTCAAATGTTTCCCATCACTGAGACTTTGGGATCAAGAGATAAGGTATTCGATATATTGGATGGGTGGGCGAAAAGAGTAAATACACTCATTGGGGACTAGCCTTTTGGGAAAGTGACTTTTCATAAGTACGAGCTTTATCCGAGGTAGTTGCTTTTCGAAAGTACAAACATCTCTTCTAGGGAGTGGTGACTTTTATGAAGTACGAACTCTCCTTTGGGTAAAGTTACTGTCTTAAAGTACTAAATTCTTTCAACTAGCCCCTTTTGGGGTCTCGAGGGTATACAATTTAAATAATATGAAAATCAAGACTATGCAGTGCGTGATGCAAACATGTAATATTTGTTTTTTATATATTTTGATGTTTATTTTATCACGAGGTCCTTTGTACGTAACTATATGTTTGGTAAATGTAAAATCCTATACACGGGGACCTAAACACATATCTACATTATGAGGTATTCTAAACAAAGATCGCTAAACAATTCTAAAATTTAGATAAACACTACACCAAAACTGGCGTGGACAAAATTCTTGACCAAGACTGTGGGTTGCGAACTAGGGCCATGACCATTTCGAGCGCAACAAATTTCGTGGGTCGCGACCCAAGTCCGTGACGAAAAAATGGTCACGGCAGATGGTCGCGGACTTGGGCCATGACCCATACCGCAACGGGAAAAAAATGGTTGCAGTCCAAGTCCGTGAAAAAAATTAGTCGCAGCCAAAGTCCGTGACCCACGACGCGACGAAAAAAAGAGGAAACAAATGGTCGCGGCCCAAGTCCGTGACCCACAACCGTGACAAAAATTAGTCGCGGCCCAAGATCATGACCCACTCCACGACGGGGAAAAAAAAGGAAAAAATAGTCGCGGCCCAAGTTCGTGACCCACAATCGTGACAAAAATTGGTCGCGGCCAAAGTCCATGACCCACACCGCAACGAACAAAAAGGAAAAAAATGGTCGCGGACTTTGGCCGAGACCATTTTTCGTCACGGTTAGTGGTCATGGACTTTGGCCGCGACCATTTTTATGCGCGAAGGAAAAAATAAAAATGGTCATGGACAAAGTCCATGACCATATTTAACTATAATTTTAAAAAAATGTCCTTTTTTGGTCCAATCCTAAAATTAGGGGTCCTATGACTGCACGATCAGTTGCTATATGCAACGTTGGACGCGTACGAGGTGTTATAAATATTTATTATTGGAAAAATAGTAAAAAAATCACAAATTGCGAATCGGGAACGTTATTAATAAAGAAATATATATAAAAATTTAAAAATATTACACGTCTTAATAATTCACAGACCAAAAAAAAATTGGGCAGAGTTTCCTCTATTTTCTAGACATTCCAAACCCTGTAAATATAAAACCTGCTTATTATAAAGCCCGAACGAACATAAAATTTAACAATCAAATTTTAAAAGCCTGCATGACCATAAAACTAAACAATAAAAGGCCGCACGACTGTAACACATAAAAAAAATAATCCTGAATGTCCACAATATTATATAAACAATCTTCATGTCGTAAACCATTGCCTTCTTCATTTATTCCACGGGCAAAAATCCTACGAGTTACATTGGTCCCATGCGAGGTGTTAGTGCCACTCATGGGGCCGTTTGGGGGCTGTTTTGGGTTTCACCAACTAACACCATGTTTTTAAGTCTAAGTCTAAAAATATGAAAAATATAGTTGTATTCTCAAACCGGGAGTTTGGTGATCGCACGGTATGTTCCTACGAGTTACATTGGTCCCGTGCGAGGTGTCGGTGCCATTTAAGGGGCCGTTTGGGGGGTGTTTTGAGTTTTCACCCACTAACGCCAGGTTTTTAAGCATAAGTTTAGAAATATGGAAATTGTAGTCGTATTCTCAAATCGGAAGTCCCGTGATCACGTGGTCAGTTCCAATGAGTTATAGTGGTCCCGTGCGAGGTGTTGCTGCCACTCATGAGGACGTTCGGGGGCTGTTTTGCATTTTCACCCACTAATGCGATGCTTCTATGCATAAATCTAGAAATATGCAAATTATCATCGTATTCTCATACAGGGAGTCCCGGTATCGCGCGATCAGTTCCTACGAGTTAAATTATTCCCGTGCGAGGCGTGGGTGCCACTCACGGGGCCGTTTGGGGGCTGTTTCGAATTTTCACCAACTAACGCCATTTTTTATGCCTAAGTCTATAAATATGCAAATTATCATCTTATTCTTAAACTGGGAGTCCCATAATCGTTCGATCAGTTCCAATGAGTTCCATTGGTCCCGTGCGACGTGTGGGTGCCTATCATGGGGCCCTTCGGGGGTTATTTCTGGTTTTCACCCACTAACGCCATGTTTTTAAGCCCAAGTTTAGAAGTATGCAAATTATCATCGTAGTCTCAAACAGGGAGTACCGTGATCGCGTGGTCAATTCCTACGAGTTACATTGGTCCCGTGCGAGGTGTGGGTGCCATTCACGGGGTCGTTCAAGGGCTGTTTCGAGTTTTCACCCACTAAGACCATGTTTTTATGCCCATGTCTAGAAATATGCAAATTATCATTGTATTCTTAAACCGGGAGTCCCATGATCGTGCAGTCAATTCCTACGAGTTACATTGGTCCCGTGCGAGGTGTGGGTGCCACTCACGGGGCCGTCCGTGGGCTGTTTCGAGTTTTCACCCACTAACGCCATGTTTTTAAACCGAAGTTCATAAATATGCAAATTATCATCGTATTCTCAAATCTTGAGACCCATGATCACGTGATTAGTTCCTACAAGTTACATTAGTTCCGTGCGAGCTGTCGGTGTCACTCACGGAGCCGTTGGGGAGCTGTTTCGGGTTTTCACCCACTAACGCCATGTTTTAATGCCTAAGTCTGGAAATATGCAAATTATCGTCATATTCTCAAATTGAGAGTCCCGTGATCTCGTGGTAAGTTTATACGAGTTACATTGGTCCCGTGCGTGGTGTCGGTGCCACTCAAGGGGCCGTTCGAGGGGAGTTTCAAGTTTTCACCCACTAACGCCAGGTTTTTAAGCCGAAGTCTATAAATATGCAAATTGTAGTCGTATTCTCAAATCAGGAGTCCCATGATCGCGCGGTCAGTTCCTACGAGTTACATTGGTCCCATGCAAGGTGTGGGTGCCACTCTCGGGGTCATTCGGGGGCTATTTCGGGTTTCACCCACAAACACCATGATTGTATGCCTAAGTTTAGAAATATGCAAATTATCATCGTATTCTCAATTCGGGAGCCCCGTGATCACGCGATAAATTCTTATGAGTTACGTTGGTCTCGCACAAGGTGTTGGTGCCCCTCACGGGGCCGTTCGGGGGTTGTTTTGAGTTTTCACCCACTAACGCCATGTTTTTAAGCCTAAGTCCAGAAATATGCAAATTATAGTCATTTTCAAATCGAGAGTCCCATGATTGCGCGGTAAGTTCCTACGAGTTACATTAGTCCCATGCGAGGTGTCGGTGCCACTCAAGGAACCATTAGAGGGTGTTTCAGGTTTACTCCCACTAACACCATATTTTTAAGCCTTAGTCTAGAAATATACAAATTCTAATTGTATTTTGAAATTGGAAGCCCCAAGATCGCGCGATCAGTTCCTACGAGTTACTTTAGTCCCATGCGAGGTGTGGGTGCCACTCACGGGGTCGTTCGAGGGATGTTTCGGGTTTTCACCCACTAACGCCATGATTTTATGCCTAAGTCTAGAGATATGCAAATTATGATGGTATTCTCAATCCGAGAGTCCCGTGATCACGCGGTAAGTTCCTACCAGTTACATTTGTCCCGTGCAAGGTGTGGGTACCACTCACGAGGCCGTTCAGGGGCCATTTCGGATTTTTACCCATTAACGCCATGTTTTTAAGCCTAAGTAGAAATATAAAAATTATAGTCGTATTCTAAAACAGGGAATCCCATGATCGCGCGGTAAGTTCCTAAGAGTTACATTGGTCCCGTGCGAGGTGTCGGTACCACTCAAGGGACCGTTCGGGGAGTGTTTCGGGTTTTCACCCACTAACACCAGATTTTTAAGCCTAAGTCTTGAAATATAAAAATTGTTGTCATATTCTAAAACTGGGAGTCCCGTTATCGCGCGATCAGTTACTACGAGTTACATTGGTCCTGTGCGAGGTGTTGGTTCCACTCACGGGGACGTTCGGAGGCTGTGTTGGTTTTTCACCCACTAATGCCATGCTTTTATGCCAAAGTCTAGAAATATGCAAATTATCATCGTATTCTTAAATCGAGAGTCCTGTGATCGCGCGATAATTTCCTACAAGTTACATTGGTTCCGTTCGAGGTGTCGGTGCCGCTCATAGGGGCCGTTCGTGGGCTGTTTTGGGTTTTCACCCACTAACGCTATGTTTTTTAGCCTAAGTCTGGAAATATGAAAAGTATAGTCGTATTCTCAAATCGGGAGTCCCATGATCACGTGGTAAGTTACTACTAGTGACATTGGTCCTGTGTGAGGTGTCGGTGCCACTTACCGGTTCGTTCGGGGACTGTTTCAGGTTTTCACCCACTAACGCATGTTTTTATGCATAAGTGTAGAAATATGCAAATTATCATCATTTTGTAAAATCAGGAGTCCCGTGATCGTGCGACCAGTTCCTATGAGTTACATTGGTCCCATGCGGTGTTTGTGCCACTCACAGGGCCATTCGGGGGTTGTTTTGGGTTTTCACCAACTAACGCCACGTTTTTCAACCTTAGTCTAAAAATATGCAAATTACGAGTTACGTTGGTCCCATAAGAGGTGTCGATGCCACTCAAGGGGCCGTTTGGGGGGTGTTTCGAGTTTTCACAAACTATCGCTTTGTTTTTAAGCTTAAGTTTAGAAATAAGCAAATTATAGTCATATTTTCAAATCGGGAGCCCCGTGATCACGCGGTAAGTTCCTACGAGTTACATTGGTCCTGTGCGAGGTGTCGGTATCCCTCACGGGCCGTTCTGGGGCTATTTTTGGTTTTCACCCACTAACGTCATATTTTTATGCCTAAGTCTAGAAATATTCAAATTATCATCGTATTCTCAAATCGGGAGACCTATGATCGCACGGGTCAGTTCCTACGACTTACATTGGTCCTGTGCGAGGTGTGGGTGCCACTCACGGGGCCGTTCGGGTTTTGACCCATTAACGCCATGTTTTTATGCCTAAGTCTAGAAATATGCAAATTATCATCATATTTTGAAACCGGGAGTCTCGTTTTTGCGCGGTCAGTTACTACAAGTTACATTTGTCCCGTGCGAGGTGTGGGTGTCTTTCACGGGGCCGTTTGGGGGCTGTTTCTGGTTTTCACCCACTAACACCATGTTTTTAAGCCTAAGTTTAAAAATATGCAAATTATCATCGTATTCTCAAATCGGGAGTCCCGTGATCGAACGATCAGTTCCTACGAGTTACATTGGTCCCGTACAAGGTGTGGGTGCCACTCATGGGGCCGTTTGGGGTCTGTCTCAAGATTTCACCCGTTAACGCCATGTTTTTATGCCTAAGTATAGAAATATCGAAATTATCATCATATTCTTAAACCCGGAGTCCTTGGATCCTGCGGTCGACTCCTAGGAGTAACAGTGGTCCCGTGAGAGGTGTGGGTGCCACACAAGGGGCCGTTCGGGGGCAGTTTTGAGTTTTCACCCACTAACACCATATTTTTAAGCCTAAGTTTAGAAATATGAAAATTATCGTCATATTCTAAAATCGGGAGTCCCGTGATGGACAGGGACGTACGGTGGCTGTTTTGGGTATTCACCCACTAATGCCATGATTTTATGCTTATGTCTTAAAATATAAAAATTATCATCGTATTCACAAATCGGGAGTCCCGTGATCGTGCGGTAATTTCCTATGAGTTACATTGGTCCCGTGCAAAGTTTCGGTGACACTCACTGGGCCGTTCGGGGGCTGTTTTGGGTTTTCACCCACTAACGCCATGTTTTTAAGCCTAAGTCTAGAAATATGAAAATGATAGTCGATTTCTGAAATCGATTTTCCCGCGATCGCGCGATAAGTTCCTACGAGTTACATTGGTCCCGTGCGAGGTGTCGGTGCCACTGATGGGGTCGTTCGGGAACTGTTTTGGGTTTTCACCTGCTAACGACATGTTTTTATGCCTAAGTCTAGTAATATTGAAATTATCATCGTATTCTCAAATCGAGTGTCACGTGATCACGCGATAAGTTCCTACGAGTTACATTGGTCCCGTGCGAGGTGTTGGTGCCACTCACGGGGCTGTTCGGGTTTTTTTTGGGTTTTCACCCCCTAACGCCACGTTTTTAAGCCTAATTCTAGAAATAAACAAATTATAGTCATATTTTAAAATCGGGAGTCCCGTGATCGCGCGATAAGTTCCTACGAGTTACATTGGTCCCGTGCGAGGTGTCGCTGCCACTCAAGGGGCTATTCGTGGGGTGTTTCGAGTTTTCACCCACTAGCGTCAGGTTTTTAAGACTAAGTTTAAAAATATACAAATTTTTGTCATATTCTCAAATCGGGAGTCCCGTGATCGCGTCGTCAGTTCCTACGACTTACATTGGTCCCGTGCGAGGTGTTGGTGCCACTCACGAGGCCGTTCGGGGGATGGTTCGGGTTTTCACCCACTGACGCCATGCTTTTATTCCTAAGTCTAGAAATATGAAAATTATCATCGTATTCTCACACCGAGAGTCCCGTGATCACACGGTCAGTTCCTACAAGGTACATTGGTTCCGTACGAGGTGTGGTGGCCACTCACGGGGCCGTTCGGGGGCTGTTTTGGGTTTTCACCAATTAACGTCATGTTTTTACACCTAAGTCTAGAAATATGAAAATTATCATCATATTCTTAAACCAGGCGTCCCGTGATCGTGCGGTTAGTTCCTACGAGTAACATTGGTCCCGTACGAGGTGTGGGTGCCACTCACCGGGCCGTTCAGGGGCTCTTTCAAGTTTTCACCACTTACACCATGTTTTTAAGCCTAAGTTTATAAATATGAAAATTATCATTGTATTCTCAAACCGAAAGTCCCGTGATCACATGATCAGCTGGAACGAGTTATAGTGGTCTCGTGCGAGGTGTTGCTGCCACTCATGAGGAGGTTCGGGGGCTGTTTCGGGTTTTCACCCACTAACGCCATGCTTCTATGCTTAAGTCTATAAATATGAAAATTATCATCGTATTCTCAAACTGGGAGTCCCGTGATCGCGCGGCTAGTTCCTATGAGTCACATTGTTACCATGTGAGGTGCGGGTGCCACTCACGGAGCCGTTCGGGGGTTGTTTCGGGTTTTCACCCACTAACGCCATGTTTTTATGCCTAAGTATAAAGATATGCAAATTTTCATCGTATTCTCAAATCAGGAGTCCCGTGATCGTGCGGTCAGTTACTATGAGTTACATTGGTCCCGTGCGAGGTGTGGGTGCCACTCATGGGGTCGTTTAGGGGATGTTTCGGGTTATCACCCACCCACGCCATGTTTTTATGCCTAAGACAAGAAATAAAAAAATTATCATCCTATTATCAAATCGGGAGTCCCGTGATCACGCGATCAGATCCTACGAGTTATATTGATCCCGTGCAACGTGTGGGTGCCACTTACGGGACCGTTCGAGGGCTGTTTCGAGTTTTCACCCACTAACGCCATGTTTTTAAGCCTAAGTTTAGAAATATACAAATTATCGTCGTATTCTAAAACTTGGAGTCCCGTGATTGTGTGATCAGTTCCCACAAGTTACATTTGTCCTATGCGAGGTGTGGGTGCCACTCACGGGGCCGTTCGGGGGCTATTTCGGGTTCTCAACCACTAACGCCATGTTTTTATGCCTAAGTCTTGAAATATGCAAATGATCGTCATATTCTCAAACCTAGAGTCCCGTGATCGCGCGGTTAGTTCCTTCGAGTTACATTGGTCCTAAAGAGATGTGGGTGCCACTCACGGGGACGTTCGGGGGCTGTTTTGAGTTTTCACCCACTAATGCCATGATTTTATGCTTCAATATAGAAATATGGAAATTTTCATCATATTCTCAAATCGAGAGTCCCGTGATCATGTGGTAAGTTCCTACAAGTTACATTGGTCCCATGAGAGGAATTGGTGCCACTCACAGGGACGTTCGGTAGTTGTTTTGGGTTTTCACCCACTAACGCCATGTTTTTAAGCCTAAGTATAGAATTATGCAAATTATAGTCGTATTTTTAAACCGGGAGTACCGTGATCACGTGGTAGGTTCCTATGAGTTACATTGGTCCCGTGTGAGGAGTCGGTGCCACTCGCGGGGCCGTTTGCGGGGTGTTTTGAGTTTTCACCCACTAATGTCAGGTTTTTAAGCCTAAGTTTAGAAATAGTCAAATTGTAGTCTTATTCTCAAACCAGGAGTCCCGTGATCGCGTGGTGAGTTACTACGAGTTACATAGGTCCCATGCGAGGTGTTGGTGCCACTAACGAGGTCGTTTGGGTGCTGTTTCAGGTTTTCACCCACTGACGCCATGCTTTTATGCCTAAGTCTAGAAATATGCAAATTATTATCGTATTCTCAAACTGAGAGTCCCGTGATCGCGCGGTCAGTTCCTACGAGGTACATTGGTCCAATGCGAGGTGTGGGTGCCACTCATGGCGCTTTTCGGAGGCTGTTTTGGGTTTTCAACCACTAATGCCATATTTTTTTTCGAAGTCTAGAAATGTGCAAATTATCATCGTATTCTCAAATCGGGCTACTAGTGATCGCGCGGTCAGTTCCTACGAGTTACATTGGTCCAGTGCGAGGTGTGGGTGCCTATCACGGGGCTGTTTGGGGGATATTTTGGGTTTTCATGTACTAACGCCATGTTTTTAAGCCTAAGTTTAGAAATAAGCAAATTATCATCGTATTCTTAAACTGGGAGTCTCGTGATCGCCCAGTGAGTTCCTATGAGTTTCATTAGTCCAGTTCGAGGTGTGGGTGCCACTCACGGGGCCGTTCGGGGGCCGTATGGTTTTTTCACCCACTAATGCCATTTTTTTTCTAACTCTAAAAATGTGCAAATTATCTTCGTATTCTCAAACCGAGAGTCTCATGATCGTGCGGTCAGTTCCTACGAGTTACATTGGTCTAATGCGAGGTGTTGGTGCCTATCACGGGGCCGTTTGGGGGCTGTTTAAGGTTTTCACTGACTAACGCCATGCTTTTAAGCCTAAGTTTAGAAATGTGAAAGTTATCATCATATTCTCAAATCGGGAGTCTCGTGATCGCGCGGTCAGTTCCTACGAGTTACATTGGTCCTGTGTGAGGTGTGGGTGCCACTCACGGGGCCGTTCGGGGGCTGTTTTGGGTTTTCACCCATTAACATAATGTTTTTACGCCTAAGTCTAGAAATAAGCAAATTATAATCGTATTCTCAAACCAGGAGTCCTGTGATCGTGCGATCAGTTCCTACGAGTTACATTGATCCCGTGCGAGGTGTGGGTGCCAATCACGGGGCCGTTCGGGGGCTGTTTCGGGTTTTCACCCACTAACGCCATGTTATTAAGCCTAAGTTTAGAAATATGAAAATTATCATCATATTCTCAAACCAGGAGTCATGTGATCGTGAGATCAATTCCTACGAGCTCCATTGGTCCCGTGCGAGGTGTTGGTGCCACTCATGGGGTCGTTCGGGGGTTATTTCAGGGTTTCACCCACTAACGCCGTATTTTTATGCCTGAGTATAGAAATATAAAAATTATCATCGTATTCACAAAATGGGAGTCCCGTGATCGGGTGGTAAGTTCTTATGAGTTACATTGGTCCCGTGCGAGGTGATGGTGCCACTCAAGGGGCCGTTCGAGGGTGTTTTGGGTTTTCACCCACAAACGCTAGGTTTTTAAGCCTAAGTCTAGAAATATTCAAATTATAGTCGTATTCTCAAACCGAGAGTCCCATGATCGCGCAGCCTGTTCTTATGAGTTAAATTGGTCCCGTGCGAGGTGTGGGTGCCACTCACGGGGTCATTTGGGGGTTGTTTCTGGTTTTCACCAACTAATGCCATGCTTTTGTGCCTAAGTTTAGAAATATGAAATTGTAGTCATATTCTCAAACCGAGAGTCCCTTCATCACGCTGTAAGTTCCTACGAGTTTCATTGATCCTGTGCGAGGTATTGGCGCCACTAACAATGTCGTTCGGGGGCTGTTTCGGGTTTTCACCCACTAACACCACATTTTTAAGCATAAATCTAGAAATATGAAAATTATAGTCATATTCTCAAACCGAAAGTCCCGTGATTGCGCGATACGTTTCTACGAGTTACATGGGTCCCAGGCGAGGTGTCGGTGCCACTCAAGGGGCTATTCGGGGCGTGTTTCGAGTTTTCACCCACTAATGCTAGATTTTTAAGCTTAAGTCTAGAAATATGCAAATTGTAGTCATATTCTCAAACCGGGATTCCTGCGATCGCGCATTCAGTTCCTACGAGTCACATTGGTCCGGTGCGATGTGCGGGTGCCACTTACGGGAACGTTCGGGGGCTATTTTGGGTTTTCACCAACTAATGCCATGAGTTTATGCCTAAGTCTAGAAATATGCAAATTACCGTTGTATTCTCAAACCGAAAGTCTCATGATTGTGCGGTAAGTTCCTACGAGTTACATTGGTCCCGTGCGAGTTGTTAGTGCCACTCACGGGTTTGTTCGGGGGCTGTTTCGGGTTTTCACCCACTAACACCATGTTTTTAAGTCTAAGTCTAGAAATATTCAAATTATAGTTGTATTCTCAAATTGTGAGTCTCGTGATCACGCAGTAAGTCCCTACGAGTTACATTGATCCCGTGCAAGCTATCGGTGCCACACATTGGGTCGTTCGGTGGCTGTTTTGGGTTTTCACCCACTAACGCCATGTTTTTATGCCTAAGTATAAAGATATGAAAATTATCATCGTATATTCAAATAGGGATTCCCGCGATCGCGCGGTCAGTTACTACGAGTTACATTGGTCCCATGCGATGTGTGGGTGCCACTCACGGGGTCGTTCGGGGGATGTTTCGGGTTTTCACCCACTAACGCCAAATTTTTATGCAGAAGTTAAGAAATATAAAAATTATCATCCTATTATCAAATTGAAAGTCCCGTGATCGCACGGTCAGATCCTACGAGTTACATTGATCTCGTACGACGTGTGGGTGCCACTCATGAGACCGTTCAGGGGCTGTTTCGAGTTTTCACCCACTAACGCTATTTTTTTAAGCCTAAGTTTAGAAATATACAAATTATCATCATATTCTCAAACTTGGAGTCTCGTTATCGCGTGGTTAGTTCCTACAAGTTACATTGGTCCCATACGAGGTGTGGGTGCCACTCACGGGACCGTTTGGGGGCTGTTCTGGGTTTTCACCCACTAACGCCATGTTTTTATGCCTAAGTCTTTAAATATGAATATTATCATCGTATTCTCAATCCAGGAGTCCCGTGATCGCGCGATGAGTTCGTACGAGTTACATTTGTCCTATGCGAGGTGTGGGTGCCACTCAATGGGCCGTTTGGGGGCTGTTTCGCGTTTTCTCCCACTAACGCAATCTTTTTTAGCCTATGTTTAGAAATATGCAAATTATCTTAGTATTCTCAATTCAGGAGTCCCGTGATCATGCGGTCAGTTCCTACGAATAACATTGGTCCCGTGCGAGGTGTCAGTGTCACTAACGAGGCCGTTCGAGGGCTGTTTCGAGTTTTCACCCACTAACGCCATGTTTTTATGCCTAAGTCTTGAAATATTTAAATTATCGTCGTATTCTGAAACTAGGATTCCCATGATCGCGCGGTCAGTTCCAACGAGTTACATTGGTCCTATGCGAGGTGTGGATGCCACTCACGGGGCCATTCAGGGGCTGTTTCGGGTTTTCTCCCACTAACGCCATTTTTTTAAGCCTAAGTTTTGAAATATGTAAATTATCATCATATTCTCAAATCGGGAGTCCCGTGATCACACGGTCAGTTCCTATGAGTTACATTGGTCCCGTGGAGGAGTCGGTGCCACTCACGGGGCCATTCGAGGGTTGTTTCGGGTTTTCACCCACTAATGCAATGTTTTTAAGCCTAAGTCTAGAAATATACAAATTATAGTCGTATTATCAAATTGGGAGTCTTGTGATCACGCGGTAAGTTCCTACGAGTTACATTGGTCCGGTGCGAGGTGTCGGTACACCTCACGGGCCGTTCGGGAGCTGTTTTGGGTTTTCACCCACTAACGCCATGTTTTTATGCCTACGTATAGAAATATTCAAATTACCATCGTATTCTCAAACTAGGGGTCCCTTGATCGAGCCGCTAGTTCCTACGAGGTACATTGGTCTAGTGCGAGGTGTGGGTGCCAGTCACGGGGCTATTCGGAGGCTGTTTCGAGTTTGCCCCCACTAATGCCATGTTTTTTTTCTAAGTCTAGAAATGAGCAAATTATTGTCGTATTCTCATACCGGGATTCTCGTGATCACGCGGCCAGTTCCTACGAGTTAGATTGGTCCAGTGCGAGGTGTGGGTGCCCATCACGGGGTCATTTGGGGGCTGTTTCGGGTTTTCACGTACTAACGCCATGTTTTTAAGGCTAAGTTTAGAAATAAGCAAATTATCATCGTATTCTCAAATCGGGAGTCCCGTGATCGCGCGGTTAGTTCCTACGAGTTTCATTGGTCCAGTGTGAGGTGTGGGTGACACTCATGGGGCCGTTCGGTGGTTGTTTCGGGTTTTCACCCACTAATGCCATATTTTTTTTTCTATCTCTAAAAATGTGCAAATTATCATTGTATTCTCAAAACGGGTGTCTCATGATCACGTGGTCAGTTCCTACAAGTTACATTGGTCCCGTGCGAGGTGTGGGTGCCACTCACGGGGTCGTTCGGGGGTTGTTTCGGGTTTTCACCCACTAACGCCATATTTTTATCCCTAAGTCTAAAAATATAAAAATTATCGTCCCATTGTAAAATTGAAAGTCCCGTGATCGCGCGGTCAGATCCTACGAGTTACATTGATCCTGTTCGACTTGCAGGTGCCACTCACAGGACCGTTCAGGGGTTGTTTCGATTTTTCACCCACTAACACCATTTTTTTAAGCCTAAGTTCATAAATATACAAATTATCGTCATATTCTCAAACTTGGAGTCCCGGGATCGCGCGGTTAGTTCCTACGAGTTACATTGGTTCCGTTCGAGATGTGGGTGCCACTCACGGGGCCGTTCGGGCGCTGTTTTGGGTTTTCACCCACTAACGCCATGTTTTTATGCCTAAGTCTTAAAATATGAATATTATCGTGGTATTCTCAATCCAGGAGTCCCGTGATCGCGCGATCAGTTCGTACGAGTTACATTGGTCCTATGCGAGGTGTGGGTGCCACTCACGGGGTCGCTTGGGGGTTGTTTCGGGTTTTCTTCCACTAACGCCATGTTTTTAAGCCTACATTTAGAAATATGCAAATTATCTTCGCATTCTCAAATTGGGAGTCCCGTGATCGTGCGGTCAGTTCCTACTAATAACATTGGTCCCGTGCGCGGTGTCGGTGTCACTAACGAGGACGTTCGGTGGCTGTTTGGAGTTTTCACCCACTAACATCATGTTTTTATGCCTAAGGCTTGAAATATGCAAATTATCTCCGTATTCTCAAACTAGGAGTCCTGTGATTGCGCGGTCAGTTCCTACGAGTTACATTGGTCCTATGCGAGGTGTGAGTGCCACTCACGAGGCCATTCGGGGGATGTTTCGGTTTTTCTCCCACTAACGTCATATTTTTAAACCTAAGTTTAGAAATATGCAAATTATCGTCATATTCTCAAATCGGGAGTCCCGTGATCGCACGATCAGTTCCCATGAGTTACATTGGTCCCGTGCGAGGAGTCGTTGCATCTCATGGGGCCATTCGGGGGTTGTTTCGGGTTTTCACCCACTATCGCCTTGTTTTTAAGTCTAAGTCCAGAAATATGAAAATTATAGTCATATTCTCAAATCGGGAGTCCCGTGATCGCGCGGTAAATTCCTACGAGTTACATTGGTCCCATGCGAGGTGTCGATATCCCTCACGGGCCGTTCGGGGGCTGTTTTGGGTTTTCACCCACTAACGCCATCTTTTTATGCCTAAGTCTAGAAACATTCAAATTATAATCATATTCTCAAATCGAGAGTCCCTTGATCGCACCGCCAGTTCATATGATTTACATTGGTCCCGAGCGAGGTGAGAGTGCCACTCACGAGGTCGTTCGGGGGTTGTTTCAGGCTTCCAACCACTAACGTCATGTTTTTATGCCTAAGTTTAGAAATATTCAAATTATCATCATATTCTCTAACCGGGAGCCCCGTGATCGCACGTTCAAATTCTTTGAGTTACATTGTCCCGTGCGACGTGTGGGTGCCACTCATGGGGCCGTTCGGGGGTTATTTCGAGTTTTCACCCACTAACGCCATGTTTATAAGCCTAAGTTTATAAATATTAAAATTATCATCGTATTCTCAAACCAGGAGTCCCGTGATCGCACGATCAGTTCCTACGAGTTACATTGGTCCCGTTCGAGGTGTGGGTGCCACTCACGGAGCCGTTCGGGGGCTGTTTTGGGTTTTCACCCAATAAAGCCATGTTTTTATGCCTAAGTCTTGAAATAAGCAACTTATCATCGTATCCTCAAATCGAGAATCCCGTCATCTTGCGATCAGTTTCTACAAATTACATTGGTCTTGTACGAGCTGTGGGTGCCACTCACGGGGCCATTCAGGGGTTATTTCAGGTTTTCACCCATTAACTCTATGTTTTTAATCCTTAGTTTAGAAATATACAAATTATTGTCGTATTCTAAAATTGGGAGTCCCGTGATCGCGCAATCAGTTCCTACGAGTTACATTGATCACGTGTGAGGTGTCGGTGCCACTCACGGGGTCGTTCGGGGCCTGTTTCGAGTTTTCACCCACTAATACCATGTTTTTTTCTAACTCTAGAAAAGTACAAATTATCATCATATTCTCAAACCAGGAGTCCCGTGATCCGCGGTTAGTTCCTACGAGTTATATTGGTCCTATGCGAGGTGTGGGTGCCACTCACGGGGCCGTTCGAGGGCTGTTTCGGGATTTCTCCCACTAATGCCATTTTTTTATGCCTAAGTATAGAGATATGTAAATTATCATTGTATTCTCAAATAGGGAGTCCCGTGATCATGCGGTCAGTTACAACGAGTTACATTGGTCATGCGCGTGGTGGTGGTGCCACTCATGGGGCCGTTCGAGGATTGTTTTGGGTTTTCACCCCCTAACGCCACGTTTTTAAGCTTAATTCTAGAAATAAACAAATTATAGTCATATTCTCAAACTTGGAGTCCCGTGATCGCGCGGTGAGTTCCTATGAGTAACATTGGTCCCGTGCGAGGAGTCGCTGCCACTCAAGGGGCTGTTCGGGGGGTGTTTCGCGCTTTGACCCACTAATGTCAGGTTTCTAAGACTAAGTTTAGAAATATACAAATTTTAGTCATATTCTCAAATCGGGAGTCCCGTGATCGCGTGGTAAGTTCCTACGAGTTATATTGGTCCCGTGCGAGGTGCCAGTGCAACTCACGAGGCCGTTCGAGGGATGTTTCGGGTTTTCACCCACTGACGCCATGCCTTTTTGCCTAAGTCTAGAAATATGCAAATTATTGTCGTATTCTGAAATAGAGAGTCCCGTGATCGCGCGGCCAGTTCCTACGAGGTACATTGGTCCAGTGCGAGGTGTGGGTGCCACTCACGGGGCCGTTCGGAGACTGTTTTGGATTTTCTCCCACTAATGCCATGTTTTTTTTCTAAGTTTAGAAATGTAAAAATTATCCTCGTATTCTCAAATCGAGAGTCCCGTGATCGCGCGGTAATTTCCTACGAGTTACATTGGTCCCGTGCGAGGTGTTGGTGCCACTCACAGGGACGTTCGACGATTGTTTTGGGTATTCACCCAATAATGCCATGTTTTTAAACCTAAGTCTAGAAACAAGCAAATTATAGTCGTATTCTCAAATTGGGAGTCCCGTGATTGCGTGGTAAGTTCCTACGAGTTACATTGGTCCCGTGCGAGGTGTCGTTGCCACTCAAGGAGCCGTTCGGGGGTTATTTCAAGTTTTCACCCACTAACGCCAGGTTTTTAAGCCTAAGTCTAGAAATAGTCAAATTGTAGTTGTATTCTCAAACCGAGACTCCCATGATCACGTGGTGAGTTCCTACGAGTTACATTTGTCCCGTGCGAGGTGTTGGTGTCACTCACGAGGTCGTTTGGGGGCTGTTTCCAGTTTTCACCCACTGACGCCATGCTTTTATGCCTAAGTCTAGAAATATGAAAATTATTGTCGTATTATCAAACTGAGAGTCCCGTGATCGCACGGTCAGTTTCTACGAGGTACATTGGTCCAGTGCAATGTGTGGGTGCCACTTACGGGGCCGTTTGGGGGCTGCTTCGAGTTTTCACGTACCAAGGCCATGTTTTTTAGCCTAAGTTTATAAATAAGCAAATTATAATCGTATTCTCAAATCGAGAGTCCCGTGATCGCGCGATCAGTTCCTACGAGTTACATTGGTCCAGTGCGAGATGTGGATGCCACTCATGGGTCTGTTCGAGGGCTGTTTCGGGATTTCACCCACTAATGCCATGTTTTTTCCTAACTCTAGATATGTGCAAATTATCGTCGTATTCTCAAACCGAGAGTCCCGTGATCACGCGGTAAGTTCCTGCGAGTTACATTGATCCCGTGCGAGGTGTTGGTGCCATTTACGGGGCCGTTCGGGGGTTGTTTCCAGTTTTCACCCACTAACGCCATGTTTTTAAACCAAAGTCCAGAAATATACAAATTAGAGTCGTATTCTCAAACCGGGAGTCCCGTGATTGTGTGGTAAGTTCCTACGGCTTACATGGGTCCCTTGAGAGGTGTGGGCACCACTCAAGGGGCCGTTCGGGGGGTGTTTCGGGTTTTCACCCACTAATGCCAGATATTTAAGCTTAAGTCTTTAAATATGCAAATTATCATCATATTCTAAAACTTGGAGTCCCGTGATTGTGCGATCAGTTCCCACGAGTTACATTGGTCCTATGCGAGGTGTGGGTGACACTCACGGGGCCGTTCGGGGGCTATTTTGGGTTTTCACCCACTAACGCAATGTTTTTATGCCTAAGTATAGAAATATGGAAATTATCATCGTATTCTCAAATCGGAAGTCCCGTGATCGCATGGTAAGTTCCTACGAGTTACATTGGTCCCGTACGAGGTGTTGTGCCACTTATAGGGACGTTCGGCGGTTGTTTTGGGTTTTCACCCAATAACTCCATGTTTTTAAACCTAAGTCTAGAAACATGAAAATTATAGTTGTATTCTCAAATCGGGAGTCCCGTGATCGCGTGGTAAGTTCCTACGAGTTTCATTGATCCCGTGCGAGGTATTGGCGCCACTAACAATGCCGTTCGGGGGCTGTTTCGGATTTTCTCCCACTAACACCATGTTTTTAAGCATAAATCAAGAAATATGCAAATTATAGTCATATTCTCAAATCGAAAGTCCCGTGATTGCGCGATAAGTTTCTACGAGTTACATGGGTCCCAGGCGAGGTGTCGGTGCCACTCAAGGGGCCATTCGGTGCGTGTTTCGAGTTTTCACCCACAAATGCTAGATTTTTAAGCTTATGTCTAGAAATATGCAAATTATAGTCATATTCTCAAACCGGGATTCCTGTGATCGCGCGTTCAGTTTCTACGAGTCACATTGGTCCCGTGCGATATGCGGGTGCCACTTACCGGAACATTCGGGGGCTATTTTGGGTTTTCACCAACTAATGCCATGAGTTTATGCCTAAGTCTAGAAATATGCAAATTACCGTTGTATTCTCAAACCAAAAGTCTCATGATCGTGCGGTAAGTTCCTACGAGTTACATTGGTCCCGTGCGAGTCGTCAGTGCCACTCACGGGTTTGTTCGGGGGCTGTTTCGGGTTTTCACCCACTAACACCATGTTTTTAAGTCTAAGTCTAGAAATATTCAAATTATAGTCGTATTCTCAAATTGTGAGTCTCGTGATCACGCAGTAAGTCCCTACGAGTTAAATTGATCCCGTGCAAGCTGTCGGTGCCACACATTGGGTCGTTCTGGGGCTGTTTTGGGTTTTCACCCACTAACGCCATGTTTTTATGCCTAAGTATAAAGATATGAAAATTATCATCGTATTCTCAAATCGGGAGTCCCGCGATCGCGCGGTCAGTTACTACGAGTTACATTGGTCCCATGCGATGTGTGGGTGCCACTCACGGGGTCGTTCGGGGGCTGTTTCGGGTTTTCACCCACTAACGCCAAATTTTTATGCATAAGTTAAGAAATATAAAAATTATCGTCCTATTATCAAATTGAAAGTCCCGTTATCGCAATGTCAGATCCTACAAGTTACATTGATCTCGTGCGACGTGTGGGTGCCACTCATGAGACCGTTCAGGGGCTGTTTCGAGTTTTCACCCACTAACGCCATCTTTTTAAGCCTAAGTTTAGAAATATACAAATTATCATCATATTCTCAAACTTAGAGTCCCGTTATCGTGTGGTTAGTTCCTACGAGTTACATTGGTCCCGTGCGAGGTGTGGGTGCCACTCACGGGACTGTTTGGGGGCTGTTCTGGGTTTTCACCCACTAATACCATATTTTTATGCCTAAGTCTTTAAATATGAATATTATCATCGTATTCTCAATCCAGGAGTCCCGTGATCGCGCGATCAGTTCGTACGAGTTACATTTGTCCTATGCGAGGTGTGGGTGCCACTCAATGGGCCGTTTGGGGGCTGTTTCGCGTTTTCTCCCACTAACGTCATATTTTTAAGCCTATGTTTTGAAATATGCAAATTATCTTAGTATTCTCAATTCAGGAGTCCCGTGATCATGCGGTCAGTTCCTACGAATAACATTGGTCCCGTGCGAGGTGTCAGTGTCACTAACGAGGCCGTTCGAGGGCTGTTTCGAGTTTTCACCCACTAACGCCATGTTTTTATGCCTAAGTCTTGAAATATTCAAATTATCGTCGTATTCTCCAACTAGGAGTCCTGTGATTGCGCGGTCAGTTCCTACGAGTTACATTGGTCCTATGCGAGGTGTGGGTGCCACTCACGGGGCCATTCGGGGGCTGTTTCAGGTTTTCTCCCACTAACGCCATTTTTTTAAGACTAAGTTTTGAAATATGCAAATTATCATAATATTCTCAAATCGGGAGTCCCGTGATCGCACGGTCAGTTCCTACGAGTTACATTGGTCCCATGGAGGAGTCGGTGCCACTCACGGGGCCATTCGAGGGTTGTTTCGGGTTTTCACCCACTAATGCAATGTTTTTAATCCTAAGTCTAGAAATATACAAATTATAGTCGTATTCTCAAATTGGGAGTCCTGTGATCACGCGGTAAGTTCCTACGAGTTACATTGGTCCCGTGCGAGGTGTCGGTACCCCTCACGGGCCGTTCGGGAGCTGTTTTTGGTTTTCACCCACTAACGCCATGTTTTTATGCCTAAGTATAGAAATATTCAAATTACCATCGTATTCTCAAACTGGGGGTCCCTTGATCGCGCCACTAGTTCCTACGAGGTACATTGGTCTAGTGCGAGGTGTGGGTGCCAGTCACGGGGCTGTTCGGCGGCTGTTTCGAGTTTGCCCCCACTAATGCCACGTTTTTTTTCTAAGTCTAGAAATGAGCAAATTATCGTCGTATTCTCATATCGGGATTCTCGTGATCACGTGGCCAGTTCCTACGAGTTAGATTGGTCCAGTGCAAGGTGTGGGTGCCCATCACGGGGTCATTTGGGGGCTGTTTCGGGTTTTCACGTACTAACGCCATGTTTTTAAGCCTAAGTTTAGAAATAAGCAAATTATCATCGTATTCTCAAATCGGGAGTCCCGTGATCGCGCGGTTAGTTCCTACGAGTTTCATTGGTCTAGTGTGAGGTGTGGGTGACACTCATGGGGCCGTTCGGTGGTTGTTTCGGGTTTTCACCCACTAATGCCATATTTTTTTTTCTATCTCTAAAAATGTGCAAATTATCGTTGTATTCTCAAAACGGGAGTCTCATGATCACGTGTTCAGTTCCTACAAGTTACACTGATCCCGTGCGAGGTGTGGGTGCCACTCACGGGGTCGTTCGGGGGTTGTTTCGGGTTTTCACCCACTAACTCCATATTTTTATCCCTAAGTCTAGAAATATAAAAATTATCGTCCCATTGTAAAATTAAAAGTCCCGTGATCGCGCGGTCAGATCCTACGAGTTACATTGATCCTGTTCGACTTGCAGGTGCCACTCACAGGACCGTTTAGGGGTTGTTTCGAGTTTTCACCCACTAACACCATGTTTTTAAGCCTAAGTTCATAAATATACAAATTATCGTCATATTCTCAAACTTGGAGTCCTGGGATCGCGCGGTTAGTTCCTACGAGTTACATTGGTCCCGTTCGAGGTGTGGGTGCCACTCACGGGGCCGTTCGGGCACTGTTTTGGGTTTTCACCCACTAACGCCATGTCTGTATGACTAAGTCTTAAAATATGAATATTATCGTGGTATTCTCAATCAAGGAGTCCCGTGATCGCGCGATCAGTTCGTACGAGTTACATTGGTCCTATGCGAGGTGTGGGTGCCACTCACGGGGTCGCTTGGGGGTTGTTTCGGGTTTTCTTCCACTAACGCCATGTTTTTAAGCCTACGTTTAGAAATATGTAAATTATCTTCGCATTCTCAAATTGGGAGTCCCGTGATCGTGCGGTCAGTTCCTACGAATAACATTGGTCCCGTGCGAGGTGTCGGTGTCACTAACAAGGACGTTCGGTGGTTGTTTGGAGTTTTCACCCACTAACACCATGTTTTTATGCCTAAGGCTTGAAATATGCAAATTATCTTCGTATTCTCAAACTAGGAGTCCTGTTCTTGCGCGGTCAGTTCCTACGAGTCACATTGGTCCTATGCAAGGTGTGGGTGCCACTCACGAGGCCATTCGGGGGATGTTTCGGGTTTTCTCCCACTAACGTCATGTTTTTAAACCTAAGTTTAGAAATATGCAAATTATCGTCATATTCTCAAATCGGGAGTCCCGTGATCGCGCGATCAGTTCCCATGAGTTACATTGGTCCCGTGCGAGGAGTCGTTGCATCTCATGGGGCCATTCGGGGGTTGTTTCGGGTTTTCACCCACTATCGCCTTGTTTTTAAGTCTAAGTCCAGAAATATGAAAATTATAGTCATATTCTCAAATCGGGAGTCCCGTGATCGCGCGGTAAGTTCCTACGAGTTACATTGGTCCCATGCGAGGTGTCGATATCCCTCACGAGCCGTTCGGGGGCTATTTTGGGTTTTCACCCACTAACGCCATCTTTTTATGCCTAAGTCTAGAAACATTCAAATTATAATCATATTCTCAAATCGGGAGTCCCTTGATCGCACCGCCAATTCATATGATTTACATTGGTCCCGAGCGAGGTGAGAGTGCCACTCACGAGGTCATTCGGGGGTTGTTTCAGGCTTCCAACCACTAACGTCATGTTTTTATGCCTAAGTTTAAAAATATTCAAATTATCATCATATTCTCTAACCGGGAGCCCCGTGATCGCACGTTCAAATTCTTTGAGTTACATTGTCCCGTGCGACGTGTGGGTGCCACTCATGGGGTCGTTCGGGGGTTATTTCGAGTTTTCATCCACTAACGCCATGTTTATAAGCCTAAGTTTATAAATATTAAAATTACCATCGTATTCTCAAACCAGGAGTCCCGTGATCGCACGATCAGTTCCTACGAGTTACATTGGTCCCGTTCGAGGTGTGGGTGCCACTCCCGGAGCCGTTCGGGGGTTGTTTTTTGTTTTCACCCAATAAATCCATGTTTTTATGCCCAAGTCTTGAAATAAGCAACTTATCATCGTATCCTCAAATCGAGAATCCTGTCATCTTGCGATCAGTTCCTACAAGTTACATTGGTCTTGTACGAGCTGTGGGTGCCACTCACGGGGCCATTTAGGGGCTGTTTTAGGTTTTCACCGATTAACGCTATGTTTTTAATCCTTAGTTTAGAAATATACAAATTATTGTCGTATTCTAAAATCGGGAGTCCCGTGATCGCGTAATCAGTTCCTACGAGTTACATTAATCCCGTGAGAGGTGTCGGTGCCACTCACGGGGTCGTTCGGGGCCTGTTTCGAGTTTTCACCCACTAATACCATGTTTTTTTCTAACTCTAGAAATGTACAAATTATCATTATATTCTCAAACCAGGAGTCCCGTGATCCGCGGTTAGTTCCTACGAGTTATATTGGTCCTATGCGAGGTGTGGGTGCCACTCACGGGGCCGTTCGAGGGCTGTTTCGGGATTTCTCCCACTAATGCCATTTTTTTATGCCTAAGTATAGAGATATGTAAATTATCATTGTATTCTCAAATAGGGAGTCCCGTGATCATGCGGTCAGTTACTACGAGTTACATTGGTCCTGCGCGTGGTGTTGGTGCCACTCATGGGGCCGTTCGGGGATTATTTTGGGTTTTCACCCCCTAACGCCACGTTTTTAAGCTTAATTCTAGAAATAAACAAATTATAGTCATATTCTCAAACTGGGAGTCCCGTGATCGAGCGGTAAGTTCCTATGAGTTACATTGGTCCCGTGCGAGGTGTCGCTGCCACTTAAGGGGCTGTTCGGGGGGTGTTTCGCGCTTTGACCCACTAATGTCAGGTTTCTAAGCCTAAGTTTAGAAATATTCAAATTTTAGTCGTATTCTCAAATCGGGAGTCCTGTGATCACGTGGTAAGTTCCTACGAGTTATATTGTTCCCGAACGAGGTGTCAGTGCCACTCACGAGGCCGTTCGAGGGATGTTTCGGGTTTTCACCAACTGACGCCATGCCTTTTTGCCTAAGTCTAGAAATATGCAAATTATTGATGTATTCTGAAAGAGAGGGTCCCGTGATCGCGCGGCCAGTTCCTACGAGGTACATTGGTCCAGTGCGAGGTCTGGGTGCCACTCACGGGGCCGTTCAGAGACTGTTTTGGATTTTCTCCCACTAATGCCATGTTTTTTTTTCTAAGTTTAGAAATGTAAAAATTATCCTCGTATTCTCAAATCGAGAGTCCCGTGATCGCGCGGTAATTTCCTACGAGTTACATTGGTCCCGTGCGAGGTGTTGGTGCCACTCACAGGGACGTTCGACGATTGTTTTGGGTATTCACCCAATAACGCCATGTTTTTAAACCTAAGTCTAGAAACAAGCAAATTATAGTCGTATTCTCAAATTGGGAGTCCCGTGATTGCGTAGTAAGTTCCTACGAGTTACATTGGTCCCGTGCGAGGTGTCGCTGCCACTCAAGGAGCCGTTCGGGGGGTATTTCAAGTTTTCACCCACTAACGCCAGGTTTTTAAGCCTAAGTCTAGAAATAGTCAAATTGTAGTCGTATTCTCAAACCGAGACTCCCATGATCACGTGGTGAGTTCCTATGAGTTACATTTGTCCCGTGCGAGGTGTTGGTGTCACTCACGAGGTCGTTTGGGGGCTGTTTCTAGTTTTCACCCACTGACGCCATGATTTTATGCCTAAGTCTAGAAATATGTAAATTATTGTCATATTATCAAACTGAGAGTCCCGTGATCTCACGGTCAGTTCCTACGAGGTACATTGGTCCAGTGCAATGTGTGGGTGCCACTTACGGGGCCATTTGGGGGCTGTTTCGAGTTTTCACGTACTAAGGCCATGTTTTTTAGCCTAAGTTTATGAATAAGCAAATTATCATCGTATTCTCAAACCGAGAGTCCCGTGATCGCGCGGTCAGTTCCTATGAGTTACATTGGTCCAGTGCGAGGTGTGGGTGCCACTCTGGGTCTATTCGGGGGCTGTTTCGGGATTTCACCCACTAATGCCATGTTTTTTCCTAACTCTAGATATGTGCAAATTATCATCGTATTCTCAAACTGAGAGTCCCGTGATCGCGCGGTATGTTCCTGCGAGTTACATTGATCCCGTGCGAGGTGTTGGTGCCATTTACGGGGCCGTTCGGGGGTTGTTTCTAGTTTTCACCCACTAACGCCATGTTTTTAAACCAAAGTCCAGAAATATACAAATTAGAGTCGTATTCTCAAACCGGGAGTCCCTTGATTGTGTGGTAAGTTCCTACGGCTTACATGGGTCCCTTGCGAGGTGTGGGCACCACTCAAGGGGCCGTTCGGGTGGTGTTTCGGGTTTTCACCCACTAATGCCAGATATTTAAGCTTAAGTCTTTAAATATGAAAATTATCGTCGTATTCTAAAACTTGGAGTCCCGAGATTGTGCGATCAGTTCCCACGAGTTACATTGGTCCTATGCGAGGTGTGGGTGCCACTCACGGGGCCGTTCGGGGGCTATTTTGGGTTTTCACTCACTAACGCAATGTTTTTATGCCTAAGTATAGAAATATGGAAATTATCATCGTATTCTCAAATCGGAAGTCCCGTGATCGCATGGTAAGTTCCTACGAGTTACATTGGTCCCGTACGAGGTGTTGTGCCACTTACAGGGACGTTCGGCGGTTGTTTTGGATTTTCATCCAATAACGCCATGTTTTTAAACCTAAGTCTAGAAACATGAAAATTATAGTCGTATTCTCAAATCGGGATTCCCGTGATCGCGTGGTAAGTTCCTATGAGTTATATTGATCCCGCGTGAGGTGTCGGTGCCACTCACGGGGTCGTTCAGGGGCTGTTTCGAGTTTTCACCCACTAATACCATGTTTTTTTCTAACTCTAGAAATGTACAAATTATCATCATATTCTCAAACCAGGAGTCCCGTGATCCGCGGTCAGTTCCTACGAGTTATATTGGTCCTATGAGAGGTGTGGGTGCCACTCACGGGGCCGTTCGAGGGCTCTTTCGGGATTTCTCCCACTAATGCCATTTTTTTATGCCTAAGTATAGAGATATATAAATTATCATTGTATTCTCAAATTGGGAGTCCCGTGATCACGCGGTCAGTTACTACGAGTTACATTGGTCCCGTGCGTGGTGTTGGTGCCACTCATGGGGCCGTTCGGGGATTGTTTTGGGTTTTCACCCCCTAACGCCACGTTTTTAAGCCTAATTCTAGAAATAAACAAATTATAGTCATATTCTCAAACTGGGAGTCCCGTGATCGCGCGGTAAGTTCCTACGAGTTACATTGGTCCCGTGCGAGGTGTCGCTGCCACTCAAGGGGCTGTTCGGGGGTGTTTCGCGCTTTGACTCACTAATGTTAGGTTTCTAAGCCTAAGTTTAGAAATATTCAAATTTTAGTCGTATTCTCAAATAGGGAGTCCCGTGATCGCGTGGTAAGTTCCTACGAGTTATATTGGTCCCGTGCGAGGTGTAAGTGCCACTCACGAGGCCGTTCGAGGGCTATTTCGGGTTTTCACCCACTGATGCCATGCCTTTTTGCCTAAGTCTAGAAATATGCAAATTATTGTCGTATTCTGAAATAGAGAGTCCCGTGATCGCGCGGCCAGTTCCTACGAGGTACATTGGTCCAGTGCGAGGTGTGGGTGCCACTCACGGGGCCGTTCGGAGACTGTTTTGGATTTTTGCCCACTAATGCCATGTTTTTTTTTCGAAGTTTAGAAATGTAAAAATGATCCTCGTATTCTCAAATCGAGAGTCCCATGATCGCGCGGTAATTTCCTACGAGTTACATTGGTCCCGTACGGGGTGTTGGTGCCAATCACAGGGACGTTCGACGATTGTTTTGGGTATTCACCCAATAACGCCATGTTTTTAAACCTAAGTCTAGAAACAAGAAAATTATATTCGTATTCTCAAATTGGGAGTCCCGTGATTGCGTGGTAAGTTCCTACGAGTTACATTGGTCCCGTGCGAGGTGTCGCTGCCACTCAAAGTGCCGTTCGGGGGGTATTTCAATTTTTCACCCACTAACGCCAGGTTTTTAAGCCTAAGTCTAGAAATAGTCAAATTGTAGTCGTATTCTCAAACTGAGACTCCCATGATCACGTGGTGAGTTCCTACGAGTTACATTGTCCCGTGAGAGGTGTTGGTGTCACTCACGAGGTCATTTGGGGGCTGTTTCCAGTTTTCACCCACTGACGCCATGCTTTTATGCCTAAGTCTAGAAATATGAAAATTATTGTCGTATTATCAAACTGAGAGTCCCGTGATCGCACGGTCAGTTCCTACGAGGTACATTGGTCCAGTGCAATGTGTGGGTGCCACTTACGGGGCCGTTTGGGGGCTGTTTCGAGTTTTCACGTACCTAGGCCATGTTTTTTAGCCTAAGTTTATAAATAAGCAAATTATCATCGTATTCTCAAACCGAGAGTCCCGTGATCGCGCGGTCAGTTCCTACGAGTTACATTGGTCCAGTGCGAGGTGTGGGTGCCACTCATGGGTCTGTTCGGGGGCTGTTTCAGGATTTCACCCACTAATGCCATGTTTTTTTCCTAACTCTAGATATGTGCAAATTATCGTCTTATTCTCAAACCGAGAGTCCCGTGATCGCGCGATAAGTTCCTGCGAGTTACATTGATCCCGTGCGAGGTGTTGGTGCCATTTACGGGGCCGTTCGGGGGTTGTTTCTAGTTTTCACCCACTAATGCCATATTTTTAAACCAAAGTCCAGAAATATACAAATTAGAGTCGTATTCTCAAACCGGGAGTCCCGTGATTGTGTGGTAAGTTCCTACGGCTTACATGGGTCCCTTGCGAGGTGTGGGCACCACTCAAGGGGCCGTTCGGGTGGTGTTTCGGGTTTTCACCCACTAATGCCAGATATTTAAGCTTAAGTCTTTAAATATGCAAATTATCGTCGTATTCTAAAACTTGGAGTCCCGGGATTGTGTGATCAGTTCCCACGAGTTACATTGGTCCTATGCGAGGTGTGGGTGCCACTCACGGGGCCGTTCGGGGGCTATTTTGGGTTTTCACCCACTAACGCAATGTTTTTATGCCTAAGTATAGAAATATGGAAATTATCATCGTATTCTCAAATCGGAAGTCCCGTGATCGCATGGTAAGTTCCTACGAGTTACATTGGTCCCGTACGAGGTGTTGGTGCCACTTACAGGGACGTTCGGCGGTTGTTTTGGGTTTTCACCCAATAACGCCATGTTTTTAAACCTAAGTCTAGAAATATGAAAATTATAGTCCTATTCTCAAATCGGGAGTCCCGTGATCGCGTGGTAAGTTCCTACGAGTAACATTGGTCCCGTGCGACGTGTCACTTCCACTCAAGGAGCCGTTCGGGGGAATTTCAATTTTTCACTCACTAACGCCAGGTTTTTAAGCCTAAGTCTAGAAATAGTCAAATTATAGTCGTATTCTCAAATCGAGAGTCACGTGATCGCGTGGTGAGTTCCTACTAGTTAGATTTGTCCCGTGCGAGGTGTTGGTGTCACTCATGAGGTCGTTTGGGGGCTGTTTTCGGTTTTCACCCACTCACGCCATGCTTTATGCCTAAGTCTAGAAATATGAAAATTATTGTCGTATTCTGAAACTGAGAGTCCTGTGATCGCACGGTTAGTTCCTACGAGGTACATTGCTCGAGTGCGAGGTGTGGGTGCCACTTACGGGGTTGTTTCGGGTTTTCACGTAATAAGGCCATGTTTTTTAGCCTAAGTTTAGAAGAAAGCAAAGTGTCATCGTATTCTCAAACCGAGAGTCCCGTGATCACGCGGTCAGTTCCTACGAGTTACATTGGTCCAGTGCGAGGTGTGGGTTCCACTCACGGGCCTGTTTCGGGATTTCACCCACTAATGCCATGTTTTTTTCTAACTCTATATATGTGCAAATTATCATCGTATTCTCAAACCGAGAGTCCCGTGATCGCTCGATAACTTCCTACGAGTTACATTGATCCCGTGTGAGGTGTTGGTGCTACTCACGGATCCGTTCTGGGGTTGTTTCAAGTTTTCACCCACTAACGCCATGTTTTTAAACCTAAGTCTTGAAATATGCAAATTAGAGTCGTATTCTCAAACCGGGAGTCCCGTGATTGTGTGGTAAGTTCCTACGACTTACATGGGACCCATGCGAGGTGTCGGTGCCACTCAAGGAGCCGTTCGACGGTGTTTTGGGTTTTCACCCACTAATGACAGATTTTTAAGCTTAAGTATAGAAATATGCAAATTATAGTCGTATTCTCAAACTGTGAGTCCCGTGATTGCACGTTCAGTTCCTACGAGTCACATTGGTCGCGTACGAGGTGCGAGTGCCACTCACGGGAACGCTCCGGGTCTATTTCGGGTTTTCACCAACTATTGCCATGCTTTTATGCCTAAGTCTAGAAATATGCAAATTATCATCGTATTCTCAAACCAGGAGTCTTGTGATTGCGCGGTAAGTTTTTACGAGTTACATTGGTCCCGTGTGAGGTGTCGGTGCCGCTCACGGGGTCGTTCGGGGGTTGTTTCAGATTTTCACCCAGTAACGCCATGTTTTTAAGCCTAAGTCTAGAAATATTCAAATTATAATCGTATTCTGAAATTGGGAGTCACGTGATCGCGCAGTAAGTCCCTACAAGTTACATTGGTCTCGTGCGAGCTGTCGGTTCCACACACGGAGCCGTTCGGGGGCTATTTTGGGTTTTCACCGACTAACGCCATATTTTTATGCCTAAGTATAAAGATATGCAAATTATCATCATATTCTCAAATCAGGATTCCCGTGATCGTGTGGTCAGTTCTTACGAGTTACATTGGTCCTGTGCGAGGTGTGGGTGCCACTCACGGGGTCGTTCGGGGGTTGTTTCGCATTTTCACCCACTAACGCCATGTTGTTATGCCTAAGTCTAGAAATATAAAAATTATCGTCCTATTGTCAAATTGAAAGTCACGTGATTGCGCGGTCCAATCCTACGAGTTACATTGATCCCGTGCGACGTGTGGGTGCCACTCACGGGACTGTTCAGGGGCTATTTCGAGTTTTCACCCACTAACGCCATGTTTTTAAGCCTAATTTTAGAAATATGCAAATTATCATTGTATTCTCAAACTTGGAGTCCCATGATCACGCGATTAGTTCCTACGAGTTTCATTGGTCACGTGCGAGGTGTGGGTGCCACTCACGGGACTGTTCGGGGGCTGTTTTGGATTTTCACCCACTAACACCATGTTTTTATGCCTAAGTCTTAAAATATGAATATTATCGTCGTATTCTCAATCCAGGAGTCCCGTGATTGCATCATCATTTCGTACGAGTTACATTGGTCCTATCCAAGGTGTGGGTGCCACTCACGGGACCGTTTGGGGGCTGTTTCGGGTTTTCTCCCACTAATGCCTTGTTTTTATGCCTACGTTTAGAAATATGCAAATTATCTTCGTATTCTCAAATCGGGAGTCCATTGATCGTGCGGTCAGTTCATAATAGTAACATTGGTCCCGTGCGAGGCGTCGGTGTCACTAACGAGGCCGTTTGGGGGCTATTGTGGGTTTTCTCCCACTAACGCTATTTTTTTATGCCTAAGTTTTGAAATATACAAATTATTGTTGTATTCTCAAACCAGGAGTCCCGTGATCGTGCGGTCAGTTCCTACTAGTTACATTGGTCCTATGCGAGGTGTGGATGCCACTCACGGGCCATTCGGGGGGCTATTTCGGGTTTTCTCCCACTAACGCCAAGTTTTTAAGCCTAAGTTTAGAAGTATGCAAATTATCATAATATTCTCAAATCGGGAGTCCTGTGATCGCGCGGTCAGTTCCTACGAGTTACATTGGTCCCGTGCGAGGTTTCGGCGCCACTCACGGGGCCATTCGGGGGTTGTTACAGGTCTTCACCCACTAATGCCATGTTTTTAAGCCTCAGTCTAGAAATATACAAATTATAGTCGTATTCTAAAATCGGTAGTCCCGTGATCACGCGGTAAGTTCCTACGAGTTACATTGGTCCCGTGCGAGGTGTCGGTGCCCCTCACGGGCCGTTCGGGGGCTATTTCGGGTTTTCTCCCACTAACACCAAGTTTTTAAGACTAAGTTTAGAAGTATGCAAATTATCATCATATTCTCAAATCGGGAGTCCCGTGATCACGCGGTAAGTTCCTACGAGTTACATTGGTCCCGTGCGAGGTGTCGGTGCCCCTCACGGGCCGTTCGGGGGCTATTTTGGGTTTTCACCCACTAACGTCATGTTTTTATGCCTATGTCTAAAAATATTCAAATTATCATTGTATTCTCAAATCTGGAGTCCCTTGATCGCACCGCCAGTCCATATGAGTTACATTGGTCCTGTGCGGGGTGAGAGTGCCACTCACGGGGCCGTTCGGAGGCTGTTTCGGGCTTTCACCCACAAACATCATGTTTTTATTCCTAAGTTTAGAAATATTCAAATTATCATCATATTTTCAAACTTGGTGCCCTGTGATCGCGCGGTCAGATTCTACGAGTTACATTGTCCCGTGCGACGTGCGGGTGCCACTCATGGGGCCATTCGGGGGTTGTTTCGGGTTTTCACCCACTAACACCATGTTCTTAATTCTTAGTTTAGAAATATTCAAATTATCATCGTATTCTCAAATCAGGAGTCTCGTGATCGTAAGGTCAGTTCCTACGAGTTACATTGCTCCCGTACGAGGTGTGGGTGCCACTCACGGAGTCGTTCGGGGGTTGTTTCGGGTTTTCACCCAATAAAGCCATGTTTTTAAGCCTAAGTCTTGAAATAAGAAACTTATCATCGTATTCTAAAATCGAGAGTCCCGTGATCGTGCCGTTAGTTCCTACGAGTTACATTGGTCCTGTACGAGGTGTGAGTGCCACTCACGGGGCCGTTCGGGGGCTGTTTCGGGTTTTCACCCACTAATGCCATGTTTTTTTTCTAAGTCTAAAAATGTGCAAATTATCGTCGTATTCTCAAACCATGAGTCCCGTGATCGTGCAGTCAGTTCCTACGAGTTACATTGGTCCTATGCGAGGTGTGGAGGCAACTCACGGGGCCGTTCGGGGGTTGTTTCAGGTTTTCTCCCACTAACGCCATATTTTTAAACCTAAGTTTAGAAATATGCAAATTATCATCATATTCTTAAATTAGGAGTCCTGTGATCGCGTGGTCGGTTCCTACGAGTTACATTGGTCCCGTGTGAGGTGTCGGTGCCACTCACGGGGCCATACGGTGGTTGTTTCGGGTTTTCACCCACTAACACCATGTTTTTAACCCTAAGTCTAGAAATATACAAATAATAGTCATATTCTCAAATCAGGAGTATCGTGATCACGCGGTAAGTTCCTACGAGTTACATTGGTCCCGTGCGAGGTGTCGGTGCCCCTCACGGGACATTCGGAGGCTATATGTGGGATTTCACCCACTAACGCCATGTTTTTATGCCTATGTCTAGAAATATTCAAATTATCATCGTATTCTCAAATCGAGAGTCCCTTGATCACGCCGCCAGTTCAGATGAGTTACATTGGTCCCGTGCGAGGTGAGAGTGTCACTCACGGGGCCGTTCGGGGACTATTTCGGGCTTTCACCCATTAATGTCATGTTTTTATGCCTAAGTTTAGAAATACTCAAATTATCATCGTATTCTCAAATCGAGAGTCCGGGGATCGCGCGGTCAGATTCTATGAGTTACATTGTCCCATGCGACGTGTGGGTACCACTCACGGGGCCGTTCGAGTTTGCACCCACTAACACCATGTTTTTAAGACTAAGTTTAGAAATATGAAAATTGTCATTGTATTGTCAAACCGAGAGTCCTATGATTGCACGATCAGTTCCTACGAGTTACATTGGTCCCGTGTGAGGTGTGGGTGCCACTCACGGAGCCGTTCGGGGGATTTTTCGGGTTTTCATCCAATAAAGTCATGTTTTTATGCTTAAGTCTTGAAATAAAAACTTATCATCGTATTCTCAAATCGAGAGTCTCGTGATCGTGCAGTCAGTTCCTACGAGTTACATTGGTCCTGTACGAGGTGTGCCGTTTTGGGGCTGTTTCATATTTTCACCCACTAACGCTATATTTTTAAGCCTAAGTTTAGAAATATACAAATTATCATCGTATACTCAAATCGAGAGTCCCGTGATTGCACGATTAGTTCCTACGAGTTACATTGGTCCCGTGCGAGGTTGCGGTGCCACTCAGGGGGCCGTTCGGGGGCTGTTTTGGGTTTTCACCCACTAACGCCATGTTTTTATGCCTAAGTCTAGAAATATGCAAATTATAGTCTTATTCCCAAACTAGGAGTCCCATGATGACGCGGTAAGTTCCTACGAGTTACATTGGTCCCGTGCGAGGTGTCGGTGCCACTCACGGGGCCGTTCGGGGGCTATTTTGGATTTTCACCCACCAACGCCATATTTTTATGCCTAAGTCTAAAAATATGTAAATTAGCATCGTATTCTCAAACTGGGAGTTTTGTGAATGCGCGGTCAGTTCCTACGAGTTACATGGGTCCCGTGCGAGGTATTGGTGCCACTTACGGGGCTGTTCGGGGACTGTTTTGGGTTTTCATTCACTAACGCTACGTTTTTGTGCCTGAGTCTAAAAATATGCAAATTATCCTCATATTGTCAAACCGGGGGTCCCGTGATCATGCGGTCAGTTCCTACGAGTTACATTGGTCCCGTGCGAGGTGTTAGTGCATCTCACGGGATCGTTCGGGGGGTAGGGTTCCGCCTTCTAATGCCATTTTTTAAGACTAAATCGATATATTTTTAAATTGTCATTGTATTCTCATACGTGGGGTCCCGAGATTGCGCAGTCAGTTCGTACGAGTTTTATTGGTCCCGTACGAGGTGTTGGTACCTCTCGCGGGGCCGTACGGGGGCTGGTTTGGGTTTTTACCCTCTGACGCCTTATTTTTTTTGCCTAAGTATACATATTTTCAAATTATCATCATATTTTCATTTATAAAACCATAAAGGTCCGGTCCCAATACATAATGGTGGTTGCTTGTACTTAGTGGTGATAATTACA
The DNA here is from genome assembly GCA_949130495.1 of Sambucus nigra. Taxonomy (NCBI): domain Eukaryota; kingdom Viridiplantae; phylum Streptophyta; class Magnoliopsida; order Dipsacales; family Adoxaceae; genus Sambucus; species Sambucus nigra. Next base: position 641,461,669 of record OX422208.1, on the reverse strand, counting down.
ATAATAACAATACTAATTATGGAAGAAATCATTTTTAGATTGCAAACATTTTGGGATAATTTCAATCAGCTAGGAAGATGGTGAAAGCAATGATGCTTACTCAGGATTACTAAAAGAAAGATGGGAGACAATTATGGTGCATAGAATAATATCAGGTTTGAATTAAACATCATCGGACGTCCATCACTGCAGTTGAGGCCGTTTTCGCAACTATAAAAGCAGGTATTTGGGGTGAAACTAGTGTTGTGCCTTCATTACAAAATATAGTAGGAACATCTAAAATGGTGGGTCTATCGATGGAATTCTTAAACACAAAACAAATCAACATTAATGTTCCGAGTGGCATTGATGTCATATTCCCTTCCATACCTGAAAAATTAAAATAATTGTCTTAGTTGCATATTATCTTGTAAAAGGACGGTAGAAATAGAACTTTAGATTGAACATATACTTAATAGTGTGCGAAAATGAGAAACTCAGGTATCCAACAAGAGTGAGATAATCTGATTTAGAAAATGGTTGCAACATTTGTAACATTACCATCTACTCAAGTTCTAAAGGATTAGAAGTTGCATAACAGTTATATAAACTGGTATATAACAGTTTAGATAATTGTTATATAATAGTTTATATAACTGTTATTTAACAGTTAATATAACATAGTAGCTATATTAACTATTATATAACAGTTATCTAAACTGTTATATACAAGTTTATATAACTATTATATAATAGTTTAGAAAGTGTGAGAGAGATATTTCTCATTCTCATAACAACATCTACATCTAGAGGCCAATTGAATATTCAATTTCCTTATTTTAGACTATAGAAGAATAGCATTATGCAAAATCTTTTAGGAGAAATTATACAATTTTAAAGGCTGAGAGCTAGACCATAGGTATTTCCAAATTAAGGAAGTAGGTCTATGAGATTTGCAAAATTCATAAGCCACAGACTTAAAAGAGAATAGGCCATCTATTGTAAGGGTCCATACTTGAGAGTCCCCCTCTGATATAATAATGTCATCAATTAAGTCAGCTATAGATCTCATTCTTTTGATCACATGGGAGCCATAAGAGCCTGGAAAAAGAGAATTTTTATATTTTTGATGCATAAAAAAGCTAGATACTTTTTTAGGATAGCAAAGACTTACACATCTTCAAACTAGTTGCTTTAACGACACCATTTAAGATTCTAATGTTCAGACCCCATTTATTGAATGAAAGTAAAAGTTCTTTCCAACTAAGCCAATGGTACTTGAAATTATCATCAAAAGAGGATCCCCAAAAGAAATTAGAAAAAATATTTTGTTTATATAACTGTTATATAACAATTTATATAAAAGCTTATATAAACTGTTATATAATAGTTATTGCGGCTCTTACGGATCTCATTAGAAATTCATGATAGATCAAGGGATTGACAAAAGCATACACCAGTGGACTAGCTTAGTCTTCTTTCTTGACTTTATTATTCCTTCTACGGTCAACACAATCGGAATCGTTCAGAGCCACTTTATAACAATTTCATTTTTCATACTTGACTAGTTACACAGTCTATGCATTACCTTTTATCGAGAGAAAGACCAATCATCAATCATGATATTTCTTGTTTTGATGTCTAAAACGTGCCAATTAAATTACTAGCAACATCTACATAGGAGAGTTTCTCCCTTAACATAGGTGTCATAAGTCACCTCTTTCTACCCATCCGCCCAAGTAAGACAGGTCAATCACTTTATTTAATAAGAAATAAGCCTTTTTCTACAGCTCCGGAGCTGCTAGCTATAACATATTACAACTACCTATACCTATTAGTTAACGGACACTTTCACACCGTTGGTTGCTACTATTCATTTCATACTCAACGAGATGATCTTATTGCTGGTGTAGTAAACGAAGACGATCCTAACGGACGATGTGTCGGGTTTTTTCCTCCTAACGCCATATTTTTAAGTTTAAGTCTAGAAATATGCAAATTATCGTCGTATTCTTAAAGAGGCAGTCCCGTGATCATGCGGTCAGGAAATTGGTCTCGTGCGAGGTGTTGGTGCCACTCACGTGGCCGTTCGAGGGTTGTTTCGGGTTTTCGCCCTCTAATGCCATTTTTTAAGCTTAAGTTAAGCTATTTTAAAATTATTAATGTATTCTCAAACCGAGAGTCCCGTGATAACGCAATCTATTCCTACGTGTTTTATTGGTCCCGTGTGAGTTGTCTTGCCTCTCACTGGTCTGTTTCAGGTTTTCTCACTCTGACGCTATGTTTTAAGCCTAAGTCTACATATTTTCAAATTATCGTCGTATTCTCAAATCGGGAGTTCCATGACCATGTGGTCAGTTCCTACGAGTTACATTGGTCCCGTACGAGGTGTTGGTGCCTCTCACGGGGTCGTTTGGGAGTTGTTTCAGGTTTTCACACTCTAAAGCAAAACGATAGAAGCATTTAAGATATTAAAAGAAACATTTAAGATATTCAAAGTTACCTACTTGTCTTGGCTTATTGTTGCAAATCGCTGACTTAGTGCTTAATCTACAGCTGTATATGACTTCAAAGTTACAAAATATGTTAACCCTCACCGGAAAATATAAAGCTCTTACCTTTAGGAGTGAGTTTCCTTGTAATATGCAGAAACACCTGCTTGGCTTCTTCACTACTAACATCAGTGGAAATTAGTAATCCAAGTGTAATAGTAAAATAAATAAATCACCTACCATTTGCAATAGTTCAATAGTGTAATAGTAATAGTAAGCCAAGTGTAATAGTAAAATAAATAAATGAAAACATATATATTCTAAACAAAAGAACCGATAAATCACCTACCATTTGGACAAATAACAGGTCATTACACTTAAAAGTGACATTCATACATTAAAGTAAAGTGCTAATAAAATGTCAATATCATAATAAGATACAAATAAGATTGATGGGGATAAAATAATATTTTGATACTCAATCTTCCTCTAAATTGACTAAAAGATTCTTCAAATTAGGGTTGTCATCAAGAGCTAACTGGAACTATTTTGGAGCCTTTAATGCGTGTACTTCAGTAGTCATACCCTTCGGTGCATGCACAACAATAGACCAATTGGCATCGTTTATGCACTTTGAGTAGAATACCTTCTTTAAGTTCTGAAAGGCACAAATAAAAGGCTCGTCGGCTATGCAATCTTTAGTCTTCAGCTTTGATAAATCTACCATAATAAGTTGGGAGTCGAGATCAACTTTGCAAGCATTCGTTGTATCCTCCACCTTTACCCAATCACAATAGAATACGATTTTTGTAAAATCCAAGTAATCAAGTTCTAGGATTTGTTGAATTATCCCATTATAGGTTAGCACCGTATTCTTTTATTTTTATCACTTTTGCTAGTGATACAGGTGGTCAATGCAGAAATTGATAATCCACTGTTTTGCATCAAAAGCTTTTCCTCATATGGATATGAAATGAAATCAAAGCCTTTAGTGCGAAATTTCTTAAACTCTTTTGGATGAAAACTATGACCTTTTGGCTAGGTGTTCAAGTCTGAAAAGAGACATCACCTCTTTTTAGAAGTTGCATTTATTAATGAATTTGTATTAGGGAAATTTTTTACCACCACATGAATAAATAACCACACACATAAGATGTGAAAATACCTCTTTTGACACCCATGCCCTAAAATTAGTTGCCGTCCAATTTCTCCTTTGATTTTGGACAATTTCGTTCTCGTACTTCCTACCGAAAAATTGTAGAGTTTAGATCATAAAATAAAAAATACATATAATCAAAGAAGAAGAATTCAGTAGATACTCACTCTCTCCAGTCTTCGACTTCATCTTGCGATTCGAAGACATGACGAGTTGTTTGCTCATACTATAGGTTTGTGAGTTTCTCCTCTCTAGGGTTCCCAAACGGCATTTCGTCCTCAAACTCGTCAGGTTCTTCTATCACTCGTTCTCCGCGAGGATTAAACCTCCTCACCTCTTATTCTGGCATATGTTCCCTAGCGTATATCAATGATTCCACGGTTACGTATTCTTCAGCAATCAACCCTCCAATATATCGTGTATTCTTTACATAATCTTTGAAGGTTTTCATCAAGCACTCAAAAGGATACATCCAACGATACCTCACATGACCACATAATAAAGATTCATCGCATAATTGCACAAGCAGGTGGATTCTGATATCGAAGTATAATGGAGGAAAATATTTCTCTAATACACAAACTGCCTCAGCTAAAATTGATTTCATAGCTTTAAGGTGCCTTCTGTTTACCACTTTTGCACAAAGTAGGGTAAAACACAAACTGATTTTCATAATTGCCCGACATAGATCTTTGTGTTCAGAGAATCAATGCCGAAATAACAGAGGGATTAATTAGATGATTACATGCCAGTCGTGAGACTTGCAGTATTTCAAGTAATTTTCTTGGTAGCTTACTACCCTACATAAATTACCAGAATAATTGTTTGGTGTCTTCAAGTTGAACAAAGTGTCTAAGAGGATCTTCTTCTCACTAGTAGTCAAAGTGAAAGTAGTCAGGGGGATAGAAATTCTTCCTGTCGTAGGATCATTTTTTTAACAATAGTCTCTTCTTTATTTTCATATCCTGTAGATCTCGGAGGGCCCGCTCTCCATCTTTGGAATGACATCCACCCAGACATGTTCCTATCAAATGTTCTGTAACATTCTTCTATGTGTGCATCACATTAATTATATGGCTTACACGATGATCTTTCCAATACGGCAAATAAAAAAATATTGATCGCCTGGACCATGGCTGCGCTTTACTAGGGTCGTTTGGATCCCCCCTAGCTTTACGCTTTAGGTTTATAAACCGGGGGTGTTTGCCTATGTACCTATTCCCCGTAGTCGTAGCCATCGCCTTTTCCTCAATTTGCTGACCAGAAAGCCGAACATGTGTCATTCTGCGCTCGTGACTGACAGGCAAAAAGTTAGACTTGTCGTTCCTAAAAGGGTGACTGGTTGGCAGAAATCTACGATGACCCGTGTAACTCATCTTACCACTATGGTTTAACCAACAAGATTCCATTTCCTCCATACATATGGAACATCCATAATAACCATGATCATTACAATCGGAAAAGGTCCCATAAGCAGGAACGTCGTGGATCTCCCACATCATCATTACTTTAAATGTGAACTTTTCACCCTTATGAGAATCGAACGCCGTCATGCTTTTATCCCACAACTCTTTAAGTTCTTCGATTAATGGTGCTAAGAATATATCAATGTCATCACTGGAAGCCTTCGACCCGATTATCAATAAAGATAACAATGTGAACTCCTTTCTCATGCATAATGTCGAAAGGACACTTAAAGGCGCCATGAGAAGTGGCCAATAACTCTGACTAGTGCTTAGATTACCGAAAGGGTAAAACCCATCGATTGATATTGCAAGACAAATGTTGCGTGGTTCCTTTGCAAATTCATGGTGTTTTGAGTTTGAAATTTCCCAGATGAGTGAATCAACCGGATGACGCATCAATTTCCCACCCACTTCGCATCGAGCTTACCATGTCATGGACTCCGCTATCCACGGTATAGTAAAAAACCATTTTAACCGTGGCTCAAGTGGAAAATACTTCAAAACCTTTTGTGGGACTTGCGAGAACTAGCGATTTTTTACATGTTTGTCCTTTCCATTCTCACAAACCACATATATAGGCTCACTGCATACAGGATATTCATCCTTCTCTTCGTGCTCAGTCCGGTACAATATACAATCATACTTGCAAGAATGAATATCTTTGTATTTCAAACCTAAACCCTTCAAACTCTTCTTTATGGTAGGATAATTGTTTGGTAACGTATTCTCTTTTGGGAGAATTTCTTAAACCCACTTGTGAATATCAGCTACGCTGTTCCCAGAAAAAATAAATTGACTCTTCAAATTATGCAAACCAATCATTGCATATAATACCGAGTGATCTTCATCGTAATATTTATACAACGATCTAGCCGCATCGTCTTTCAACCGTATGTATTCCCAATCTCCTAGTAGTTCAACATCAATTTGTTCATTTACTTGGTTATAATGTTCATTATTTGTATCCATAGTTAGTGGTTTTTGTGGTTGTGGCGTCCGTAAGCATCATCAATTAAATCGGTTAATGGATGATGTGTTGGTGAATCATGTACCACTTCTACTCAATGGGGTTCCGTTGCACGGTCCGGTGCCAGTAATTCTTCTGAAACATAAGGTATAATTTTTTGACCATGGTATGTCCATATTATATAGTCTTGATAGATTCCCGACTTTAGTAAATGCAACTCAACATCTTTCAATGACTCATATTTTTCGTTAATACAATGAGTGAACGGACACATAATCTTCTCACTTTTTGAGATTTTTGAAAGTCTATTTAACAAATTCATAAACGTCCTTTACATGATTATTTGATATTCGATTAGTCTCTCCCATCGACTCTTTGTATTGTGGAAAATCCATGTAATATTCTTCAAATTCCAGTCCTATGGTAATAGGTTAATAATATTATTGCAACTGAAACAAAAAGAATTTTCTTACGATTGAAATAAAAAAAATATCATTACAAATGAAACAAAACCAATATTCTTACAACTGAAATGAAAGAAAATATTATTACATCTTGGCCAACAGATAAACTGGCCAAGCAATAAACGATTTTGCATAATTCCTCAATTCCATTCCCTCCTCGCTATTGACGTACACCGGTACATCTCCGTATCTGTTCTATATTTCATCGACCATTATTTGAACCATTGTACTGGAGTTACAGGAACTATGGAGATGAGTGTGCACATGCCCAAAAACCTCGAATTGCTCATGTCCTTGATATACTACTCTTCTCCATAGTGATCATGAGTTACTGACGATGATCCAAGTCCCTTGACTGGCAGAGGTGCAGGGGAGGGGAATGTTGAAGGATGAGGCATTTGAGAGGGGAATGTTGGAGGAGAAGGCATTTGGGAGGGGAATGTTGGAGGGGAAGGATATGTGAAACCTTGAGTAGGATTAGGCTAAGAATAACCTTGAGGAGGCATTGGGGGCCTATAACTTTCAAAAAAGTTCACAAGTTTCCCAATTTGATTCGTCAATAATCCCATGGTATCTTTAATCTCATGGACATCCCAATTGATCATCAACTTGTGCTCCTTTTGGTATGAGATACAATTCTTGACCAAAGAAAGCTCATCCACAAGAGGTGCAGGGTGTTGAAGTTTTTTTTTTGGCGTATATGAGACAACACTTCTCGTCCTCCCCCTTTTGTCCATTCCAAAGGTTTATGTCAGGGCATCATTTTCAAGGTCAAAGTCATCAGTAGGGCTCGAATCGGATTGACTGTTGATGGCCTCTATTGATTCCAGTGTCTTATCCAAGTGCGACGGTAATTTATTATCTTTCTCCCGTCGAGCATGAAGGAATAAGTTGGACCAATTTGGGTTTTTATCAGCATTTGGACTATCCTTTGTCCTACTCTCCCATTCATTCTTCAAATCCTCATATGATTTGGATCCCAGCCTATGGATATCAGTTTTTTATGCCCTATTTTTTTGTTTTGATCCCTATGGACCAACTTTTATCCTCCGCCTCATTTTCCAAAAAATTATTCCACTGCTCCAATGGAATTTCAACATTGGGAGGCACTTTCTCTTTCAAAGCCAAACTATCTGACTGCACTGCCTCTTTCGAGAAATGTTTCTTCCGAAGGTTTCTCCTGTATGTCCTCAATCCTTCAGCAACCTGAGATAAAACCCTATTCTTAGAACGGTCTGGAAATGAGAAATGCTTGCAGCGTTGGTCATGTATGTCATCTTTGATAGCTTGATCAACAAGGCTCAAATTATCTGGTCCACCGACTCCCACATTAATTTTTCCCAATGACAAACGCCGGGCTTTAAAGTTCAATATGTCATTTCTATCACCCGTCGGGTTATTACCGAGAAGGGAGAACCCAATGGGCTTCTTTTCATTTGAGCGAGAGGCATTCGGAGTGTTAGATGGGGGCGTTGAAGCAACGGGAGTGCTAGATTGGGGCTTAGGAGCACTTGGAGTTGGACTTGGTGATGAGTGAACCATTGGTGGAATTGTGAATTTCTCATCCATTGGTGTTGAGAATTCAGGTTCTGTACGAGTTGGTGAACATCGTTGTGGTGTCACCTCGGCACTTGGTACCATTGGGTTGTTTCCACTCGACATTATCCAAAAATGAAAAACTATAAGTGACTAAATAATTATAATAATATGAAATTATAACTAATTAATCAAGATTATGACTAAATATATATACATATATATATATATATATATATATATATATATATATATATATATATATATATATATAGAGAGAGAGAGAGAGAGAGAGAGAGAGATTTTCAGAGTAAGACTTTAGAATAAGTTCAATGTGTTTGATCTCCATCCATTTGGTATTAGTTTTTAAGGACCTATGAATTTTTGCACGTGGCCAACTAGGAGGAAGGGTATCTATGATTGATGAGTAGATATCCGTGACATGAACTCGGAATCCCATATATCTCAACTTGTTGGCAATATTCAATTTTACGTGCATGTGGTGCGAGTTTGTGCGCAATTGTATCCATAACGGTTGGACTTTTTTGGCTTTCTCCAACAACCTAAAGAAGGTCTAGGCTATATCAGGATTATGTGTGTGAAATATATTTTGTATAACGTCATCCTAGTTTTCTGGTAGAGAAAATAGAATACGATCGAACAAGTAATCTTGCATCAACTCCACGATTTACAAGGTAGTTAAATTATTCGATCTATTTATTTCCATACCTATAAATAAGAGTACACTCTATATGACGCACACTAATAAAAGAGTTATGTGTGCGGTCCAATTTCAACCTCTCCCACTCTTGTTGACATTAATTATCATCGTGCCTCATTTTTCCTGAGAAAAGTATACGAGGGCGTGAATACGAGTCCTACTATTAAGGTTTGGGTTTGAAAGTTATGAGAGTTTAAAAGTTTATGTGAAATCCCAACAACAACCCGCCATAATTGTTTATAACATGTTTTGTTAGGGTTTATAATGAGAAAATTTGAAAGTATATGTGTATTATTTATTCAATAAACATACAAACTGCAGAATCAACGGAAACACACACTCTACTTACACACATATAGTAGTGCAAACAAACAACCAATGCATAAACACTACTGCATAAGGTAAATGCAAAAAAAAATCATATATTTTAGTACTTACACACATATTGTAGTGCAAAAAATCACAACATGCATATAACCCCCAATATAATATGATGGCACGCATATAAACCCCAATAAGATTACGACAAGGTGGATGTAAATTTTTTTACTCATTAAAAATCCATTTAATTATATTTTGTCAAAAAAAATACACACACATACAATCTAGGGTTTACTGGCATAATCAATACATACACACACATACAATCTAGGGTTTATTGACATAATCTATACATACACACACATACAATTTAGGGTTTACTAAAGCCTAATATTTTTTTTGACATAAATCTATACATACACACACATACAATCTAGACATACTTACACACATAAAATATAGGGCTTATTAAAAAAAATTATTTGTTCATAGTTACACACATAAACATACATATACACATAAATCTATGCATACACACACATATAAACATAAATCAATACATACACACACATACACACATAGAAACATAAATCTACAGAAATTAGGACTTTAAATAGAAATCACGAAATCCAAATGAAATGAAAACGAATCTATACATACCAGGGGTTAATCAGAATGAAATCCAACTGAAATTGCTTAGCCCTTAGAAATCACACGAAATCGCATGAAATCGGTTAGCCCTTAGACACAGACCTTACAAATCGCAAATGACCAAACAACATTTTTTTAAGTCCTGAATCTAGTCACAGTCGTAACCCACCAAGCACGACCAATAAATGAAAATGAGGATGTTGTTGGCTTGCACCTGGTCACGTCTTAGAGTCGTGACCCACCATGCGCGACGATTTTCCCATAAGCCCTACTGCTTAAATGAGGTTTAGTCATAGCCCATAGCGATGACCCACACCAAGAAAGGGTCACGCCCCCCCCCCCCCCCCCCCCCAGCCATGACCCTCAGTGTGTGTGTTTTCTACTTCATCATGACTTTGGTCATGGCCCAAGTCCGTGACCCATCCGCGACCAAGCTTGGAGGGAATTTCGTCTCGAATTTAGAGCCAATATGGTAACTCCCCGGTCACGGTCTAAGTCCGTGACCAACAGTGGTAAGGGATTTTGGTCGTGACCACTTCCAGAGCATCCATGACTCAATGTGGTAATGAATATGGTCATGACAAAAATTGAGATGGTCACGACCATTCGCAGGATTTGGTTTAGTGAAAGTAGTCATGCGGGAGAGCAATATTAAATGTAGTAAAAAGTAAGCATATATATAGTTCAATTCTTTTAATTTTTCCTCTATGGATTCTGTACTACAATGTAGTTGGGAATCCATCTATGACATTCAATGTTGATTTACGATGATAGAAAAATTATCCCAAACAGAGTTTCCATTATGGCATTACAGGCCCTGGGCACGGGTGGGGGAGGGGAGAGGACTTTGTGTAATGGTGGTCACGAGAGTGCTTGTCTCCTAGTCCGTCTCCTTCCCCCGAGGTTGGGTTATTGGTTCAAGGTCGGAATCGATGACATGCCCTTGGATGATATTTGATTCCATGTCCAGTTTGAGCAAACCCCCGATTCTTAGGCCCGGTCCTAAGTGTGTTTTTTGTAATAAGGGGTTTGATTGGTTTGTTCAGAGTCGCCCATTTATTTAATAAAAAAAAAAGATTATGGGGAAGGCAACATATCAAGAGAAATATTATCAAGTCTCGAGCTCACAACAAGACTCAGTATTGCTCTTATGTACTCGTGTGGCCACGACATTAAAACCTACATAGTTCGGTTTTGTACATGTGTTCGAACGTGAAGTGTGTACTTGGCTTGGAAAAGGGAGGGCTGTGTATGGAATATTAGAATGGGAGTGATCTCCAAGACATCTGATATTGGCACATAATCTTACAATAGATGGGTGATTACTAGTTAGAAGGTGTTGACCCTGACACTAGTTTTGAGGTCTAGAACTGAGAGGAGTTGGGCCAATAAGCGGGGAGGCTATATCAAAAATGTAATGTTCTACTGTTGATAAGCATATCATAACACTACATCTTGGTATTGGGGTTGACCAAGAGCAGTCAGGGGAGTTCAGTTTTGGGGATGGATGCATTACTAGTAGATAATATGCCAAGAGACATATTATGAGGTTTGGTCTTCATGAGTTTAGCTCGGTATAACGCCTACATACCCAAGGAGACTTGGTATCAAAGCCAACGTAGTTCCAATAATGGGGTTGGAGAATATATAGGGGTGTTAGGATTATATATGTGCATGTGTGTGTGTGTAGGGGGGTTATTAGAGATGGAGGCATGTCTAAGAAATAATATGCTTAGAGACGTATTGTGACACTTGGAACTACGTTGGATTTCATGAGTTTTGTTTGGTAGAGCGTCTACGTACCGAAGGAGACTTGGTATAAAAGACAACGTAGTTCCAATAAATAGGGCATATTTACAGGTTCAAGTGACGGGATATCAGGAATACAATATACAACATCACAATATTTAGGGATCCTAGTTGTTAATATATTCATTCTAGTATGTTGGATTAATATATTTATATGACTGTGGCTTTTCAGGAATTCAACAGGGGTCACCCAAATAAGAGATTAGGTGTGGGGGTCAAGGAATAAAATCCTCTTTTCTCCACTCATGATATTCATAGGCTCCCACGAACATAAATTGTCCATTGTCAAAAGAGTGAAAGTAAGATATATGTAACTTGCTCTTCGGTCTTAGTATATTTTATTTCCTTCACAACCTCTCTAATAAAACAATGATCGATTGCAATGTTCTTGGTGCGACTATGATAGACGAGATTCTTTCTCATGGCAATCGCAGATCGGTTGTCATAAAGTATTAGAGTAGCCTCTCCTTGATTCTCACCAACATCCTCCAAAATTCTTCTTAACCACATCGCTTGTGAAGTTGCTAATGACATCAACACTTATTCGGCCTTGATGGATATTTGAGCTATAGCTTGTTGCTTCTTTAATGCCCATGAAATTGCTCTGGAGCTAAGAAAAAACATACCCGAAAGTAATTCTCATGTCATCAATAAAACCAAAAAATAATTACCACAAAACTCTAGTAACTTTGTCTCAACATTCTTATTATAAATGATGCCAAAATCAAAAGTTCCTTAGATGTAACTCAACAACCTTTTTACAGCCCCAAAATGAACTTGACTAGACTTGTGCATGTACCGAGACAAAACACAAGTATCATACATGATGTATAACCTTATATATATTAAGTACAATGAACTACCAACCAAACTTCTATAAATATATGCATCAACCTCTTAGCTTCCATCTTCTTTCAATAATTTTTCATTCATAATCAAAGATGTAGCCACCGATTTTCAATTCATCATTTTGAATTTTTCAAGAAGGGTCCAAGCATACTTCTCTTAGCAAATGAAAACACTATCTTCTTGTTGATAAATTTCAATACACAAGAAATAATTTAGAAGACCCAAATCACTCATTTCATAGTTTTTCATCATATCACGTTTAACATCTTCAATCATTTTTGTATCACTACCGATGAACATCAAATCATTAATGTACGTAAGGACAAATTTCTAATCGAATCAATTCGTATGTAATTGGAATTATTCCTAACAAAACTGTTTGAGCCATAGGATAGACTTTGAGTTGTTGATCCCATAGGCCTATGATGTTATTTTATGAAGACATTGCAACCAAGCTTCAAAGATTAGATATGTCATGATGTGTTTAGTGCTAAGATTGTCTTCACGTTTACCAAGGATCTCGCAGGTATGAATGCGTATTTATTATGTGTCCTTAGAAATATTTTAAGGGTGTTAGTTTTTGGTTTAAAAATGTTTGGAAATGTCTTTTCTTTTTTTAAGAAAAATATTTTATATGTTTAAATTCGTTAGAACAATTTTATGTCTCGTTCGAATGATATGGTGTTCTCGTTAGAATAAGGATCAAACAAACATCAAACGAGGATGTTCTGCCAAGCAAAACCAAACTCGTTAGAAGCTCGTTTGAAGCTGGTTCAAATGAGATAGAATTATTGTTCAAACGAACTTAGGATGTCATTCAAACAAAATGTGATTCTCGTTCGAACGACCCTAGTTTCTTTTTTCAAAAGACCATCCACCAAGAAAATTATGCAGTTATTATTTAAGGCATTGTGGACTTATAATTTAAGAAAAAAAAACTTTCGGTGAAAAATGATTTTATACTAGTTTACAAAAGTTCAAAGCCCCAAGTTCACCCTATACTTTAGAGATCCAATTTCTATAATTTATATGCTTTGAGATCTTAATATTGGTCATCAAAGTTTGTTTCCCTCATCTAAAAAAACCCGTTTCATGTGGTGGACTCCGTACATGCTATTTACGATATTTGACGGTTGATGATCCTTATCGATGGATACCGAGATGTGAGTGGACTCGTGCGTTATGGTAGCTGGTGTAGGTGGAATACTGTGTTACACTGTGGAGGAGCGGTTAAATATAGTATATCGTCAAGGCTTGTGGGGGATCGAGTCATTGTATAAGTCTTCTGTCTATACTTTATAAAACGGTATCATATTGAACTGTTTGGCTGGGTCATTCGAGGTTTTTCCCTTTGTGGTTTTCCTCGTACATTGGTGTCTTGTGGATTGATTTATTTACTTTATCTTCTATCACCTTGGATGCATGCTTTAGGTTAAAAGGAGAACATTTGGTAAATTAGTCTTCCATAAGAAAAGTTTGAAATCGGTGCTAAGTTTAATTAGGTTAATTTGTTTAAAGTTTCAATCTTTAAAATTTGATAAATATATAAATATTGGACTTGTGGGCATTCTCAAATTGGTATTAGAGTTAGAACACTTAGTTTTTATGTTTTGATCCTGTGTCTTTAGGCATTAATTTAAGAGGTTTTGATTGTTTTAGAACCCCCTACATTTGATGGGTCGAACTATGCGTACTGAAAAATGTATATGAAGTCAGCACTTAACGCTACACATGAGAGGGTGTGGTTAGTTATAGTTAAGGGGGTCACCACCATTCACAAGAGATGGAGAGGAAAGTTATTTAAAACTAGTAGAGTCGTGGGTTGAGGCTAAGCACAAATTATTATATTATAATTCTGGAGGTTTAAATGCTCTATTTTGTTCTGTCACCCGGAGGAATTTTTTTGTATTATGGCATGCGAGACGTCAAAAGAGGCTTGGGATAAACTTCAACTACCCTATGAAGGAACTAATGCTCTTAAGGCTTCCAAACTCCAAAATCTTAGCATTCAATTTGAAACGATTAAAGTTTTAGAGAGTGAGACCTTTGATGAGTTCTACGCTATATTGTTCGACATAATTAACTCATCGTTTAACTTAGGAGAGAAGATACCCAACAATCGGGTGATAAAAAAATCTTAAGGTCCCTCTTGAAAGATTTATTCTAAAGGTGACTGTTTTGAATTCTCTGGGGACTCTTGACTCAACAACACTAGACGAGCTTGTTAGTGACTTACAAACTTATGAGCTTGGCATGTTTACCTCGAAGAATGTGACAAAGAAAGAAAAGGACATAGCTTTGAAAGCTCAGAAGAGGGAAACACTTATTTTGGATGATGAGTCTGACATCGAGTCCGAGCACTACATCAAATCTGACGCCTTATCGTGGTCATTGAACGTGATAAGTCCAACTTGTCAAGGTCAATGATCATGACAATTTTGGGGTTGACAACTCTTATTATCACGAACTTGTCACGGTCTTTGACCTTGACAAGATTTGTCACAGTCATGGACCGTGACAAACCCATGAAAACCTTTAAAAAATTATCATGGTCAATGACTGTGACAAGTGTTCTTTGTCACGGCCTTGTCCTGGTCATTGATCGTGACAAATCTGGGTAGAATTTTTAAAAAATATGCTGGGCAGTTTGGCCACCACTGCCACTGCCACTGCCCAGCAGTATATTTGTAGCTGTTATAGCAAAATTGTACCTTCTCAAATAACATATATCCAAAAAATAGAAAGAATCGACCAAATCATTTCATATATAACTCTATATCCAAATCAAAACAATACAAATATAATCCAAGTTTCCAAATAAAATAGATACAAATAATTTAATGTGGTAGGTTTGAGGAGGAAGTAAGGCCACACGACATACGCATTGAGACACTCCTGAATTTGCATCATGTCAAATTGTTCACGCAACCATAATGGGGAGTTCTCCTTCCCGGTTATCACATGCGTGACGAGCACTTTGGCCTCGATGTCTTGAAATTCATGTCCATGGACCAACATACCCTGTACGGTATTCGGTCTCTCAACCCCCTCCCTATCCACATGCCATCAATTACGTCGAGTATAAACACGCTCGGCCAACCAATTGTTATCATAGGCCGCTTGACGGGAGACAAGTAGGGAACTGGATCATCAATTGGCGAGTCCACACGTGTCGGCGATGAAGCAGTGACATCCATGTCCTCATCCTCCTCCACCACCTTCTCCTTACCCTTCCCCTTGACCTTTCCAACCAATAAACATTTCACGAATGAGAACATATCTTTGACCTTCGCCTCCAACCTTGATAGCTTCGCGTCAAGCAAGTCCACCTAACGAGCTAACCCAGTGTTTCTCGTCTCCAATCCGATGATCCTAGATTTGGCCACCCACGAGCTCACCCCCTTACCCTCCCTTGCGATAAGTGCCAAGCACTTGGCTAAGTGCATCCGTGGACAAAGATGTCTTGTTGGCATCACACTGCGACTCATGCACTTCTTTAAGCTTTGCCGAAAATGTAAAAAGCACACGATTAGTTAAATAAGTAAATAAAAAAATTATAACGTAATTAAAAAAAGTAAACTGTCGGATTACTTACAATCATGGTTGTGATGCTCGGGGACACTTCCTTATCCTTCCCATTCTTCGTCTGAATTTCCACATAGACGTCGAGCCCATGTGGCCTACACCCAGGGCCACTCCCCGTCCCTTGAAATAAAATAATGCAAAATTAGTACCTGGCCCACAAAGTTAAATAATGCAGAGTAACATATTTCAATAATTATAGAAAAATAAAAACTTACCATCATCATATGCTCCACCTTGGCGTAAGATGTACGACCAGAGTAGTGCACGTTCATCTTTTTCGCCCGATTTTCCCTCCCTGATTGGCGAGATGCCAATTATTGTTTCTCTATCTCATTGTCAATGAACTTTTGCCAATGAGATCGTCTCCTTCGGCGGGACGGACTCACACATTCTGATAATGGAGTCTAGGGCCTTCCCAAAGCACCGGGCTAGCAAAATTTTCTTCTATATCTTGTGTTGCCCCCTCAACTGCTCTAAGACAGAATCGCGGAGTTCTGGGGCCAGACTGAAAGGTTCCTGTCAAACAAATACAATGTTAGTTGTGAATGAATATAAATATAAATTTAAATATAAATGTTAATATAAATATATTACATGTAGTGCCGCCCAAATCGCTAACTTGAGCTCATTTGGCACCTCCCTCCAATTAGTGTACCCCAGGTCGATAATCGTCTTTACCAGCTCGAGGGATCTAGATAATATCCTCATCTTGGTCTCAATGGACATTCCTAATTTTCCCCATTTGGGGCGCCTAGGGGCCGAGAAGCCCTCGTCGCCTCCCCTACCGCCGAGACTAGAAGACATCATCATTATCATCATCATCATGCTTGCCTTAATTCCCGAAGGAGACATTTTCTGTAAAAAAAATGTTGTTATTAGTACAAATTCAAAATGAATTAGAAGAAGACATGCAAACATTAAGTTTAAATAGTACATGCGCTAATGTAATCAAGTAAAAATTAATAAAAAGCGTTAATCCAAAAATTGGAATACTTATTGTTGTTTAACACACACACATATACAAAGGAAAGAGAGAAAGATAAAAAGAGTGAGAATGATCAAGTATAAATGAATTAAAAGCATTAAACCGATGTCCGTTAATAATAAAACACTAGTACATGCGCTAAATTGGAATACTTATTACAAATTAAAAAAATGTTTCAAATTCGGGTTATCATAAAAAATAGATTGATATTCGGTAGGAGCAGCTAAATCATCCACACTAATATTTAGAGGATTTGGCGCATGTAGGACGATTGCCCACGACTTGTTGTTTATATACTCCGATTAAAACACTTTTTTGACCTTTTGAAATGAACAAATAAATGGCTAATCACTCAAGTGTTCGTTGCTCTTCAACTTGGACAAGTCAACCATGATCAAATTAGTGTCAGGATCAACTTTACAAGCATTTTGATCCTCAAATCTTACCAAATCATAGAAAAATACAACCTCTTTGGATCTTACATAGTCCAATTCAAATATATTTCGAATTACACCATAATAATTCATTTCAGCTTCAACAATGTTTTTATTTTTTGCACTCGCTCGAAAGAAAGTAAGAGCCTTGTATGAAATGCCCGAGTTCTATACATTTTTATTTTCCTCGTACACCCTTCCACTAAATACATAACCGTTCAATATATACTTTTTGTAATCTTGTGACATGAATAAGGGTCAACTGGCTAGACGAGCAAGCCTTGATGTCGCATCACCCGTCTTTAATAGTTACAAATGTAGATAAATTAATTAGGTTTGTTGTAAATTTTTATTATAATGTAACGTTATATAACAACCGTTTTCATTATAATTACCTCGTGTGACAACCACAACCTAAAATCACTGTCTAATTGTTCCATTGTTCTTCGTCTTCTATTATTCTCACAGGCTTCATATTTTCTGCATATATTAATGTGACGAACGTATTACAAAATTAATCATGTATAAAATAATGTAAAACTTAAAATAATTTAAACTTACTTTTTCCATTCTTCGACATCTTCATGTGTGTCAAATAGATAACAAGCTACTTGTTTATGTTACAAACTTGTTAATTTCACTCGTTTGCCCATCACATGACTACACTCATCGATGAACTCATCAATGTCATCAATGTTGGTCGTGTCAGGCATATATTCCCGCGTATAGATTTATGTCTCCACGGTGATGTATTCCTCCGCAATTGATCTTACAATGTATCGCGTATTCTTGACGTAATATTTAAAAACTTTCATCAATCTTTCAAACGAATACATCCACCGATATCTAATGGGACTGCAAAGAAGTGCCTCGTCGGCGTTGCATAGGTGTACCAATAAGTGAACACTTATGTCAAACAAAGCTGGGGGAAAGTACTTCTCCAACACATAAATCGCTTCGGTCACCGCTAATTTTGCGGCCACTATGTGTTCTCGGTTGACTAACTTCTAGTAGAAAAGTGAGAAGCAGATACTAATTTTCATAGTAGCCCTCCACAAATCCTTGTGCTTGGAGAAACAATGCTTAAATAATAGAATAACCAATCGCGTGATCACATGCCAATCGTGTAACTTACCCTTATGTAAATCATGGGTATCATAATTCACCATCCTTTGCAAGTTCGATGAAAAATTAGACGGAACCTTCAAATTATATATTGTGTCTAAAAGAACCTTCCTTTCCCCACTCGTTAAAGTAAACGCACCAGGGGGGATTATTCTCCTTCCCATACTATCTTCTTTAAACCATAGTTGTGGCTTAAGTTTCAACGATTTAAGGTCTTTTCGTGCATTTTCTTCATCCTTTGAATGGCTCCCCCAAGGCATGTGCCCACAATATGTTCAGCGAGGTTCTTCTCTTCTTGCATCCCATCCAATACATGGCGCACCGGGTTATTCTTCAAATAAGGTAAGTCAAATAAAATTGACCTCCTAGACCATGTCTTTCTTGTCTCAGTTCTATTCCCAGTTGGGGTCTTATTATGCTTGACATTCTTAAATTTAGGATTCTTAGCTGCCATATTAGGGCCACAATCAGAAGATTTACTCTCAATTTCTGAACCTGAAAGTTTTCTCGGCGGAAGCCTATGTTCAACCCCGCCCGATAACAAATTAGAACCTTTCTCAAATCTAAAACTATGAGCCGGAGGTAAAAACCTTCAATGGCAATGGTATATATTTTTTGAGCTAGCGGGGAGACGAAGAGATTTAGTCTCCTCTCCACAAATAGGACACCCCAAATAACCATGTACTACACAACCGAATAATGTCCCATAAGCTGGAAAATCATGAATTGACCACATCAACATAGCTTTCAGCGTAAACTCTTCTTTTCTAAAAGAGTTAAATTCTTGCACACCATCTTCCTATAACTCATTTAATTCATCTACTAAAATATCCATGTAGACATCGATGTCATCATTTAGTGCCTTTGGCCCAGGTATCAACAAAGACAACTTCAAAAATTCAGGTCTCATACATTGTGAAGGAGGGAGGTTGAGTGGGGATTGGATCACTAGCCATGCACTCTGATTTGTGCTTAGATTTTCAAATGAATTGAAACCATCTGTTGATATATCCAAAAGAATGTTATGCTATTCTCGAGTAAAATCTGGATACTCATAACTAATCCTCCTCCAAGATGTAGAATCAATAGGATGACGCATGAGATTATCCCCTATTTCTTCCCTAGTATGCCAAGTCATTGCCTCTGTAATCCATGGTACTGTGAAAATTCACTTCAATCTAGGCCGAACGGGAAAATATTTCAACACTTTTTTAGGCTCTTTTGAGCTTGTGCCTTCCTTTCCAGTAGATTGGACATATCTAGGTTCATCGCATACTGGACAACGATTGATATTTTCATACTCCTTTCGGTATAGTATTCAGTCATACACACAAGCATGAATCGATTTATACTTTATTCCCAAACCTTTAAAACTATTCTTCATAACAGGATAGCTATTTGGAAGCATATTCTCCTTGGGTAATAAACCCTTCACCCAATTCAGAATTCTTATTACGCTATTGCCAGAAAAATCGTATTGCTTCTTGAAATTTTGTAAACCAACCATGGCATGTAAAGTTATTTGATTTTTCTCACAGCCAGAGTATAACAGTTGGGTCGCCTTAAATTTTAAACTTTGGTATTCATTGTCAAGGTTTATCATGATATCTTCATGAGCACCTGAACCTTGTACATCGTCAGTGACCTCATTCTCTTCAACTTCATGAACTCCGTACGCATCATCAACTAAATCCTCTAACATATTATGATCTACATCGTCCCCTTCTACATCTATCCTAGTTGTTCAAGGCTGTTGTGAAGGTTGTTCAGGGACAAAAGGAACTTTCAATTCACCGTGAAAACTCCAAAATTGATAATTATCTTGCATATCCGATCTTAACAAATGTAGTTCAGTTGTTTTCCACTAAAACACCTTACCATTATTACACCTAGCACATGGACACGGAAACTCTTCATCATTATAACATCTCTTTGCTTATTCCACAAATTCAATAGCACCTCTGCGAAACACAACCCCCAATCTATTTGTCTCCCCCATACACTCTTTGTATTTAGGATATCCCATCACAACTACTACAAACAATCACCTATTAAAGGTAAGAAGTGTATATTCGTAGATTAGTATACACAAAACTTATATTTATAACATGTTTCAATTAATTATGTCTTATTTATATTCGATTTTTAAATTTCAATTTATAATAGTAATTCCTATTTCCTCCATCTCCTCTAAAGGGTGAGTGGTCCTATCCCATTCAAGACCTCATATTTCAGTAATATACTTAACATCTCACGCACATTGTTATGATTTGAGAAAAATTCGACAGTATATCCCCATAGTTCTCCAAGTACGGGACATAGATTGGCAAGTGTGAGTGTCATTTCAATTGTTTAATTGAAATAACACTCAAACTTGCCAATCTAGTACGTACTCAAAGAACATTCGGTTACGACTGCAGAACTTTCTCCAAAAGTAACAACTTTAAGCGACTAAGAATAATATTATACAAAAATTATGCAGTCCCAAACTGTCCAAATGGGACAATTCAAAAGATCTCATTATAGGGGTAATGACTCTCGAACGGGTTTAAAGCTATTAAATGCGTATGCATAAGAACTAGAAGACTAGTATCTATGCTCACTATGCGTAATTGTAGGTATGTTTGATTTAACTATTATAAGTCCGTGGTCGTGCCACTCTCAAACGGGTCGTGCCACAAAGTAATTTTAGAAAAAAGTCAAAAACTCCTCCTCCCACCATTTTGACAATAATCTAGTGGTCATTCCACTTCCAAAATTAACTAACTCAACAAATTAAGACAATATAATTATTTACGGATTTATTAGTTTGAATTAAAGTAAGTATTTAAAAAAATTTAACAACCGACTCCCATATCCAACCACATCCGTCCAATATAATCCAACAGAAACAACAAACCAACTAATGTGTATCTCATACTCCATCTAATTCATCTACTCAATTAATTAAATAATAACAATTTCAAACCTAAATAAAATAAAGAAACAATATTTATAATGTCCAATCAACGTTAACAATTAATTTCAAGTCCTAAACTAAAAATTAATTCCAAATCCTAAATCAACATTAATAATTAATTTTAAGTCCTAAAGTAAATACCAATTAATTTCAACACACACATGCATACACACCTCACCCCCTGCCCCACTACAGATACACACACACACACATACACCCACCCACCCCCCACACAAATAAATGCACACATACACACACACCGCCCCCTCCCGCCCACCACACACACATGCACTCACACACACCCCTGTACACGCGCACACACACACACTAACTACCTTAAATCATAGAGAGAGAGAGAGAGAGAGAGAGAGAGAGAGACAGAATCGGGGGAATAGAAAACGGTGGGAAAAAATAAGAGGAAAGGGTTTTTGCTTATAAACTTGTCACGGACCTGTCATGGTCCTTGACCGTGACAAGCCCATGATAATTGTTCTTGTCACGGACTTGTCACCGTCATTGACTATGACAAGATTTTATCATGGGCTTGTCACGATCAATGACCGTGATAAAAAATGTGTTTTTTTGTCACGATCATTGATCGTGAAAAGGGTGGCCTGCTCAAAAGTGACAATTTTGTCTTTTTGGTGTAGTGGAGGATGTGTCCATGTTGGTAAAGAAATTCAGGAAGTTTATCAAATTATAAAAGTAATCAAAAGATGCAAAAAGGTTAGAGAAAATTAAGAACAACAAGGCCGATCACGTCCCTACGAATATGAATAAGAACTTTAAGAGGGATGAGTCACAGAGATGTTATGGTTGTGAGGGTTATGTCCTTGAGGTAGCTTAGTGACCCACTAAACTAAGTAAGGATGGAAAGAAACCGATAGCATGTACTGCCACCCTTAGTGATAGTGATCTGAAAGAGGGAAATGATTTCCCCATTAAGCGCAACTTTACGGCGTTCAATGTTAGTCATGTGGGTGTTAACGAGAAATATTTCTATGAATATTTTACTTTGCATGACACTTCCAAGGATATAGTTTGTGAATCCCATGTGAGTGTTGGTTGAGAGAGTGGAGATGAAAGTGAGGATGAAGAAGAAGTGGAGGAGAGTGGCCTATAATTTTCCTTCTATGAATTGTATGCAAAAACTTTGAAGGTGAAGAAGGCTAACTTGAAGTTGGAAGCTATTTAAAATAATGTGTTGTAGGAAATAATGATAGTGGTTTGATTAAGGATCTCAGAGCACGTGAGAGAACTTTTTGAGAAAAAGTTATAGTACGTTAAGAGTGAGAGAGATGGTTTTCCTAGGTTGATTGAAACTATGAAGAATGGGCTTATAGAGTTTGAGGAGTCTAGGCCTTTACTCGAGTATAGGATTGTTGAGCTTAAAGAGATATAGAGAGATTCGAGTTGTGTCAAATTTTATTTAGAGTAGAGTTAAAAAAGTTAGAAAAAATATTAGGCACCGTCCAAATCAAAGATGACAAGTGTGGAATTTCTTCGATGATCATAATGCTCCCTCTTCCAAAGCCAATACCATAAATTTTAGAGAGTCGACTAGAAAAGTTAGGAAAGACCAAACTTTAGGTAACACTCCTCGTTGTGTTTACACTTGCACTTATTGTGGTAGGAAGGGTCACCTTAGGCTTTTGTGCTATGATCTTAAGAACGGCCCTAGGAAGTCTAAGAATAGAATCATCATGATTTCCAAAGCCCCTAAGTGTCATTTTACACCTACTTGGGATAGGAAATAGGATTTGTAGGCTTTAAGTATTAGATTTGTTGATTTTGTTTGCTAACACGTGATACTACCCTTTATATTTCTAATGGTTTTTTCTGTTAACGATGTTTGTCAAACTCTAGTTGAACTTCATGATATATGTTCGCTAGTGTTATGAAATGTGCATTTTTGTATCTTATTTTTCTTTTATTGAGTCATAATGAAGAATGCAAAAAGATTTTGTTTATCTTTTGAGTTAGAGTCTATTTTAAAAAAAAATTAAATTATTTTTTGATATTTTACTTTTGAAAATTTTAGAAAAATACAAAAAGATTTTTAGTTTCTGTGTATTTTAGTTTTACACATTTAGTGTGGCGTATTTGAATCCAATTCACTATGTACTTTCCAAATGGATAGGACATTTGGTTACGATTTTAGATACTTAGATTGGTCTTAACCATGCTATCGTGGAGTTGTTTCTAATTGGATTGGCTTAACGGATTCGACTTTGTATATGCCTCCACACACACATGCACGAGCTTTTTGAACGTTAACTTCACATGTTTTTTTGAGCCTTGTGAGATGTTCTCCCATTAATTTTGTTATCTACATGTTTTGTGACTATGTGGATTTGGGCATGTAAGAACCGTTGCCAGTAAGAATGTTTATATAGTATTGAAAAATATGAGGGTGCTTGGAAAAGGGCTACAAAAGGAGAAAATCTCCTTTGCGAGAAAGCCACCATTGGAAAGGGCCTAATTCAAAGATTAAGGTCAATAAAAAAAAGAAAATTTTCCAAAGCCTAACATAGTTTATTTTATTTAATCTTTCAAAAGAAATAGCTTGAAAAGAATCGAGAAAAGAATAGAGTAGAAAATATGTTATATGCTTATCTTTTGAGGGTGTTAATTTGAAGATCAACGGGTTTGAAAAAAGAATCCTAGTTATGTGCATTATGTCATGACGCTATTGATTTGTAGAATCATCAATATTCTAGGCCTTTGTACATTGTGCTTGTTTGTTCATTAAGTTTAATTTGTCTTATCACTCGAGGATAAATCTTAGTTTGATAAAGTTTTACAATCAATTAGAACTTCCTGAACACGTTTAAGTGTTTGGGTCATAATTCACTCGTATATAGTTCAGGTCCATTCACTCCATACCAAATGTTTAGAAACATCGATACTATGCTAGTGTGTAAAGAAATTGTGTTTTGTTGTCATTTATACCTATATATGTGTGCCGAATTTTTGTTAGTATATTTTGCATATATATATATATATATATATATATATATATATATATACGGTATCGTGTTTTGAATCTTTATGGTTTACATTTAGTCTGTGGTGGTCATATGCTTGAATCATTTGTCCTGTTTGTGCTTGAGTTGCCATGTTGTGTGTTTGCTACACTTTACACCTTTGCATACTCAATTCCCTTCTCCATATATTTAAAATTATGGTATCAAATTTTCTTAAATTGGTATCTTAAGATCACATATTTAGGGGTAAATTTGATTTTGGGGGAGTGTAACATCCCATTTTTTTATGATTTTAAATTATAGGATTAATTGAATTTAATGTGGGAATATTAATTGTTAATTAATCCATATTAAAGTAAATATTAACTAGCGAGTTAAGGGTTGGTATTTATTGATGTACATTATATTAAATATTACTGAGCAAATAAATTAGTACATGATTATGGAATTATGAAAATTATCGCGAGTGAAAAATATGACAGTTTCGATAATTAAGTTGGGTGCGCGTATGAGTCGTGTCAGGACTAATTTATAGGAATTAAAAAGTAAATTAATTATAAGTAATGTGAATAGTCATTTCAAGTGTGTCAATGTGTTCGGAAGGGTCGAGATGGTAAAAAAAGTCTGCCTGGGGGTTTAGTTTGGGTCTCGAGGCAATTTTAGGCCAAACCGACACCTCGGTAGGGCTTTTTGGTAATTTTCATTTTTGGGCATTTAATACCCACGAAATTTAGAGGAGAAATATATTTGTTACATGAGTGGGATTATATTTTTCATTCACAAGTTCCAAGGGAAAGCCACAGAGGGTGAGGGAGAACCAAGTCCAAGGGATTTAGGCCATTAACCACCATCTTCCACCACCAAGACCACCACTGTGTAGATCGAAAGACGAGGAATGCAGTCATACCATCTACACCAGTGGATTAGATCACCAACATCAAGGCAAGTGTTTATTACTTTCTTTCCTTTAGAAATAATTATACTCATGTTAGTGTAGGTGATAAAATCACATGATTTAATATTGAATTGGGTGAAAATCGGAAGATTGATGCTTAATCTAGGTCTGAAAATTATATAGGTTGATTTTTCTTTGTATATAGATTAGAACCCATGAAATTTATGGTTTAATTGATGAACGAATCTGGGTTTTAATCGTTCTTGAATTGAAATTGGAAGAACTAGGGTTTGAAGGATTAAATTGGAGATTTCAAATTTAATTACTAATTGATGATGACTTGATAATACCAGGATGTTAGAAATCGAATATACTTGATGGAATACCAATTAGTACAGTTGTCTGGGGTTTGGGAAGACTCTATAGAGGATTTGAGGTTGAAGATAGTGGAAAACGTACTTGGGGGAAGAACAACTCTCACAGAGCTTCAGATCGGTTCGATCTAGAAATGTATTGGTTTATTTTCATAAAGTCGGATCGGTTCATTTTTTAATAAATCAGATCAGTTCATTTTCATAAGTCGAATCGATTCGTTTTCATAAGTCAGATCGGTTTGGTCTCCTGCAGTTCTCCAGTTCTTACGTAGAACACTTGAGAACCTTTCTAATCTTAAATTGTGCGATTTATTATGAAATATAATGAGAATTATTTTAATAAAATCGTAGGTCAAGATTGGAATTAGGCTTGGGCCTACGAGTGGGAACCATAGGCTAAACTCAATTGGTCTTAATCGGGGAAAATACTTACTTTAGATAATAATTCGAGACTCGGAATTTCGAGAAAAAGGATGACTTAGACCAGCAGGGTATATGGAACTTACCTACTGTTATGATACGTAATCTTAAGGATACCCTTTGAGTTATGGGAAATACTCGGGAGAGTTCGTTAAAAAATTAAGCTATGAATTATTATTACGTAGATTATTCGGGATAAAAATACACTACGTATGGAACATGTGAAATAAATTTATAGGTGGTGTGAATACCTATTGTATGTTATGTTCAATTATGTGTATGACATACCTAGCTGCTTGCTATCACGGGTGGTTTTGAAAATGATAGAGGACAATCTTATCTTGATGAGCCTATTAGGGGGATTTTAGATTGGTACCTCAGAATATAAAACCTAGGTACTGGCTATCTATGAGAACGATAGTATTGACGGTCATATGGGTGCGTAGGTATGCGCGTAGCCTATAGGCTTGGAACTATGTTCGCCTCTAATATGTGTGGTTTCTTTATGGTTCGTGGGAGACTTTCGAACTGATTGTCCTTGTTTGAGTAGGAGATGTACTTGGGCATGATAGAAGAGTATGCATTACACTACAGGTGTATCCTTGGGGTTCTGTATTACTATATATATATATACTAGGGTATGCCCGTGCCTGAAGGCACGACAAAAATTTCAAAATATGTAATAACAAAGTGGAAAATTTTCCAAAATACGTAATCTCAAAACGTCGAAAATTATCTTCCCCAACAAAACAAAGTGTAATTTAAAAAAATAGCCATTATATCCTTTGTTTATATGACTATTCTACAAAACGATAGTAGTAGTGTTCGTGATTGGAAAAAAAATCATGTAGTATCGTGTTTATTTTAGTCAAGTCCTTATTTGATTAAAATAATATTATGTTCTTCCACTTTTACTTTGGTCGTGTTCGAGATAAGTAAACAATAATATTTTAGAGAATTCAATGAGCCAAACCAACTTTTTGACAATAATTATTTTTAGTCAGGTTGCCACATGGGGGTTAATATGAGATTGAGAAAAGTTATCGTTTAATCTTTTAAATTAGTTAATATTACTTTCTACAAAACATTGTGGTTCAAACAACTCGTCTTCAAACAACTTGTGTCCTAAAGGTTGATGTACGTCTATATATATATATATATATATATATATATATATATATATATATATATATAGAGAGAGAGAGAGAGAGAGAGAGAGAGAGAGAATTAAGACATCTTTAGGGCCCGGACACGAGGCTCCAAATAAAAAATATATATATGAAACGAAATCTAAGACATGAAAAAAGTATAAATAAACAAAAAGTAGTTAACGTGATGTAAAGACAAATCACTGCTCTAGGCAGATGTGGGGCCTACGAAAGACAATTGCCCAAGGGGTTATACGTAAGGCAGTAGATATATTATCCGTTAAAATACAGTGAAAGGTATTATGACAAATACCAACTCCTTTCTTGTAAGCCATAAACTTGAGTCAACCAACGTGGGACTTAAAAAATTGATATCTTAGTCCACTTGTGGACTTTAAGAAATTGAACAAATCATATATAAAAAATAAATTCAAATTAATTTCCTTCTCACTTCAAATTTCTCCACATCCTCATATTAAGAGTACACAATAAACACTGCACAATAAACAAAACTACTGGGTTTCTAAAAAAGGTGGGATGAAAACAAAAACTACGGGTTTCTAAAAAAAATTTACAGCAACAATAAACACTACATAATAAAGAAGTGACTACCTTTAGATACATAGAAGTACAAAGAAGAGTACATTTTTTGTCAAGAATTAAATATGAGAGTCAAAATAATTTCTCCATGGCAACTGGCGGCCTACTAATTCATAATAGTCTTTCAACCTCAAAAATGAGAGTACAAACACAACCAAACCTAAATACAATATTATATTCCATTTTGCTGTCCATCACTTATTTAATTTCCAACCTTTACAAATCATCCACCTGTTTCCCACCCAAGATTCCTATCTGTTTAATAAACCCACATGTGACTTTCTCGGCTAGGGAGTTTACCCACCGGCTCAACAACTTCAATGCTCCCTTCATGTGTTATCGTCTCAGGCAGGCACGACGACATTTGAACTCACTTTTCCGTCCTTTGTTGCTTCTCCTCTATGTACACCCCCATCATCGACATGAAAACTTCAAAAAAAAATCCATACCTGAGCGAGGCTACGGCGGCAGTGAAGATGAAATAAGGCAGCGACAATGTTGATGAAATAAGGCTACGACGGCAGTGGAGACGAAGGCAACGGCAACAGTTTTTGAACCATGAGAGATAGAGAGAAGTACGAAGAAAGAAGTTTGATTTTTTTTCTCTCCATAATTCATGCAAAAATAAAGATACCAACACGCAATAAAACATTAAAAACCAGCAAAAATAAATATACCGGCGTCGTTAAAGTCTCAACTTCTACATAAATTTTCTGAGTATCACTTGACCTGTATAATGCTACCAAAACCGGAGAAAAGCGTCCCACAAAGCAGTAATCACAACGTGAAATAGAAAATGCAAATCGTCAAAACCCCAATCTAGTTTCAAATCCACAAAAGAAAAAACTCAGGTTCAGATCCAGCAATCATAGCATGTGTTTGAAGAGATCTTAAACAAAAAACTCAACCCCATGAGTGAGAGACAAAGACATACCTGGTTAGAGAGATCCGAAATTATACCTTGAATGGTGGTTCGTCAGTCGGACTTATGTTTGTTAGAATGACAACGGGTTCGCAGATCCGAAATAATACCTTGATGGGTAGATCCGGTGGGGCTAAGGAATGTGATAGATGAGTTTAGCTCGCCGGTGAACATGGCATATGCGCCACCGGGGCTGGAACCTCCTTCTCTCTCTCATCATACCCAAACCCAGTTGCACATCTCCTTTCCCATTCCATACACATTTTAGCTCTAACTCAAGAATACACGGATATTTCAAACTTGAATACCCAAACGTAAATACAAAATACACAAATGTAAATAAAAAAGACACACCACGAAGCATATAATTACACGGAGAGAGAGAAGTCTACCCAGAAAAGAAAAAAGCTTTTAACCTTTTCATTTGAGATTGGAGCAAGGAAGTGTTCTGAACGAACCACACATATGGACGAAGAAAGAGCTATTGTGTGGCTAAAGGCAATATTGTGGGGAGGTGTAAAAGGGAGCAAGTGTGATAGAGATATGGACAAAGAAAGAGCTGTAAAAAATGTTAATGTAACGTGTGGGTAAAGTCGATATAGGGAAGGGCTCGAGGTAATGGGTGTCATAATGTAATGTGTGGGTCAGTAGGTTTTGTCAGAATACAGATTGTTTCCGGCGGGTTCAGGGGTATTTTCAATTTTTCCATGGAAAGGAGGGGAAAACTCCCAAGTTAATATCCACCCTGAATTTTTTGCATAGGTCGCTTCGATCTCAACCGTTAAATGTCTTCAAAACTTATGAACAGTAGAAACACCATTCCTCCTTATTATATATATATATATATATATATATATATATATATATATATATATATATATATATATATATATATATGTGTGTGTACTTGTGTTATATCTACAGTGTGATCATTGTAGACTATTGGAATAATGGAATCTTAAATAGATTAAGTTATGAATACTTAACTTTAGTGTGATAACACTTAATCAAAATAATAAATGTAGAAAAATTTAATGTAAGTTTTAGTAAGTACGGGTTAATACTATGAGATGTAGTTAGTGTTGGAAAACGATGACCCCCCAAATTTTTAGATTTTACCAAAAGTAATTTTAATTTCCTTTTAGATGCGGAATAGAGATGGTTCAACTAAACAACTACATAAACCAAATTTTAATTTCTTTTACAAATTAAAATTACAACTTAAACTCAAAGTGAAATTAAATTATCAACAAATACATTTTTCACTTAAACAACTTAATTCAATCCAAGTCCTAGAAATTTGCCTAACAAAATAATTAATCCATTTTTGCAAATTTAGGCCCAACCAAATTTTATCAAATTAAAGTAAATGACTTGAACTAAATTAATTAAACATTACCCAAATTAATTTTAGCACCAACTTAAGTACGAGTAGTGATTTAAACCAATTTTATCTTTTTACCTAAGCATGCATATAATGTGAATTGTGCAAAAGATAAAATAAACAAATAACCACTACGCCGCGATGTACGAGGAAAAACCCACAATGGGGAAAAAAACCTCGGACGACCCTAGCCTCAAATCCACTAAGTATGGTTTTACAAATACAAGACAGTAAGACTTACAACACTCGACTTGACTCCGTTTAAGCCCCATCGCTCCTTCTTGTACACACCTCTGCTTAGCAAATAATTTTGGAACTCCACCGCGATCTCGGAATCCACCGATCGGACTTTTAGGAGTCCATCAACTACACACGATGCCTTTCACCGTATGAGAATGCCACATCAACAAACAAGTCTTCTTGTTTGTGGGATGTAGAAGTAAACCCAAACACTCTTTCAATGGTAGAGATAAAACCGGTGCCAAAACTCCAAGCAAAGTATATATATTAAGGAACTTGGATAAACTAAACAATTGGGTGTAAACAAAAGTGTTTAATGGTTTTTCTTAAAAGACAAAACAGTCAAACTTGAACTTTTTCATTTGGAATTGAAACTCTCTAAAACTCTCTCTAGGAGATGAAGGAATGTGAAAAGGTTAGTTCCAAAATGTTGGTTCCCGCACTTAATAAATTTGGCAAAAGATAGTGGGGAAAAGAAGTGGGAAAAGTGGAAAAACCGTCAAAAACTGCGAAAATACATGTTCCCGCCAAATCTCGTTCGAACGACTTTACTAACAAGGTTCCAGAAGGGAAAAAGGAATATCGTCAGAAGTCTCGTTCGAACGACCTGGGAATCTCGTTCGAACGAGATGCCAGTTCGTGCGAACGCCATGGCAATCTCATTTGAACGAGATTCCAGGTGATTCGAACAACGTGTCAGAAAAATAAAATATTATTATTAAGCCCAAATTTTTTTATAAAAAGTTCTAAAAATATTTTCTGAGTAAAAAAAAGTCATTAAAACTATTTTATAAAACTTTATAAAATTACACCCAATAAATTTCCAAAGCTCCTATATATATATATATATATATAACGCATTCATACCTTAGGAGCATTGGAACCAATGTTGTTGACGTAGAAATGAGGTACACTAAACTCGGCATATGATGAAGCTTTATACTCTTGGCTGCTACGTCTTCAACTAACACGTCATAGGCTTGGATGGATACACATGAACACTACCCTCTGACTCAAATGTTTTTGTTCGGAATTGAGCCAACACTACATTAAGACTCAATCGGAGACTTGTGTCCTTACAGTTAGCAGCATAAGTCTAGAATCTAGTTAGATGGAGTTCATATAGCTAGATGGGATTAGATGTACGTTGGGCGTGCACAATAGATGAGAGGTGAGAATTTCATGAGAGAGTTCGAAAAGCTAACATGCACATCATACTTGCTTTATTGCAAATTTTAAATGCATTCTAAACCAAAATATTTTTACAACTCGGGATCTGACCCGTCTCTTGCATTTTTTTCTCTTTTCTTGTATATTATTTTTATCAGATGTCCAGCCACAGGGACACCTGGCTTAGACGATTGGACGGGTTGGCGTGTTGTAGCGTTTGTGGGAGCTGTGGGTCCTCATGCTTAGACGCCTCAACCCTCATTTGACTCAGTATCTTTATACATTTCATTTATGGCTTGTGTCGCCCATCCTCAGTTTAACTTTATCAAAGAGATTGTACTTGGTTTACTTTAGTATTTCATTTCATTTGGATTGAGTATGATTATGGCTTACTAGTTTTGAGACATTAAACTGGAACATTTATTCCAGTCCTGTCCAATATTATTTTATTCATGTGTATGGTGGATGATTCAGTTATTTTATTATTGGGATTATTGATGGCTTAATCGGTAATATTTTAATTGAAATAATAATATTTATGACACGAGCATAACTAATTATTAGGTGATTAATAGTGTTAAATGTTTTTCGACAATGATGCTAAGAATTAACCAATCGAACATTATGTTTTAATTTAATAAAGGACTAATCACCCGGTATTTAATTGAGGGGGGTGTCACAGGGAGTAATTATTTTATGCTATCTTTCTTTGTCTATTAATGAACAAGAAGGGGGAAAGATGGTATATTTCCTTTGCATGATTAGGATATCTTAACATTATGGGCACACGTCTTACATAGGTTGAGATTGTTTCAGGTATTGTTAGATGCTTATCATTTGCAGATTTATACTTGTTATATTTTGTTTTGCATTTGAAGGTGTGTTTAAATGTGCAGAACTATAGGTGTAAATCAACGCGGTATAATTTTTGAGCAAACCAAAGCTACTCATGTTTTCGTGTATGTTGAGAGTCTGTATTCTTTTTCACTTTTTGGTGTCGGGGAATAAGTCTTTTTAGAGAGATTGATAGCCCGTGGGATTTTTGTTTTGGTTTTGTCCTAAAATATCCAAAGGGGGATATTTGTAAGGAAAACTTTCCAATCGAGTCAATTTCTATGTAATTGGCATTGTTTTGGAAAAAACTATTTAAATCATATGATAGAGTTTGTGTTATTGATCCCATAAGCCTATGAAGTTGTTTGATGAAGACGTTGTGGCCAAGATTTAAAGATTGGATATGTCGTGCCATTTTTAGTGCCAAGATTGTCTTCACGTTCACCAAGGATCTCGCTGGTATGAATGCATATTTATTATGTGTCCTTGGAAATATTTTAAGGGTGTTAGTTTTTGGTTCAAAAATGTTTGGAACTATTTTTTAATTTTTCAAGAAAAAATATTTTATGAGTTTAAATTTGTTAGAATGAGTTTATTGCTCTTTCAAATAACATGGTGTTCTCATTATAACAATGATCAAAATGAACATCAAACGAGGATGTTGTCCCAAGAAGAACCAAACTCGTTAGAAGCTCGTTTGATGCTGGTTCAAATGACATCACATTCTCATACGAAATGAAATGCGATTCTCGTTCGAACGATCCTAGTTTTCACTCGAATGACCCGCAGCCTAAAAAATTGTGCAGTTAGTATTTAAGGCATCGTGGACTTAGATTTTTTTTAAAAAAGAATTTTGGCGAATAATGATTTTACACCTGTTTACAAAAGTTCCAAGCCCCAAGTTTCACCATATATGTTTAAAGATCCAAGTTCCATAATTTGTATGTTTTAAGATCTTAATATTGGGTACGAAACTTTTTTTCTTTCATCTAGAAGGAACTCATTTTGTGAGGTGGACTTCGTGCATACTATTTGCAGTATTTGATGATTGTTGAGGCTTATCGGTGGACACCGAGACATGTGTGGACTCGTGCGTTATGGCCACTGGCATAGATGGAATCTCGCATTGCATTGTGTAGGAGAAATAGAAGATAGAAGAGCGTCAAGGTTTGTGGGGGATCGAGTCACTATGTAAGTATTCTGTATATGCTTTGTAACACTGTATCACAGTGAACTGTTGTAACAACCCGCGTAATTTTGGGTATTTT
The DNA here is from genome assembly GCA_949130495.1 of Sambucus nigra. NCBI lineage: Eukaryota > Viridiplantae > Streptophyta > Magnoliopsida > Dipsacales > Adoxaceae > Sambucus > Sambucus nigra. Next base: position 641,427,928 of record OX422208.1, on the reverse strand, counting down.
AATTAATTTTTGGACAATGGAGGAAAATAAAGTTTTTGATAAAATTATTTTTATTGCTCAAATATGTTGGTTATTATTTTTAAAGGCGAGAATTTCAAACGGTTTCGAAATCGGAGTTAAAACGAATTTTGAAATGATTTTTAAATGTTTTTAACTCTTAGAGTTGTTTTGACTTCCAACTCTTCATTTATTTGCCTTATTTAAAGGAGTCTTTTGGATTCCAACTCTTCATTTCTTTGCATTATAAAATGAAGTTGTGGGCAACCTTTTTAACCTACTTTTGGCACAAATTTTGGCAGCAAATATATTTTATATTCCTTTTCTTTTTATATACACATTGGCCCTTCAGATTTGTGAGTTCCAACCTTAGATTAGAGGTGCTCTTGGGGTTATTTTGTTGGAGGTTCTTGGAGGAGCTTTTGTAGATCTTTTGAGTTGATCTTGAGGATGTGATCGTTGGTTTCTCATCATGGTTTGAGGTATGGGGTTTTACACAATATGCTCCTTAAATCTCGCGAGTGTCATTCTCTTTGAATTCTTGTTTAATTGAACTCATATTTGAATTGATAAATTCATTGAAATCTAGAAAATAATTTTTGAAATTATTTTGATTCATGTGGTATCATTATATTGTTATTGAGCACGTTGTCAAGAGATTTTAATATGGCACGGATGTTGAGTACCCGCCAAAATACCTATTCCCGGGCTATGGCTTGATAAAGCATATGCGAATGGGGTGAGGCCTGGTTACCCATTGGTGTGTTGTTGAGAAATTTATTGATAAATTCTTTGAGATTTGCATTTGATTTGAATATTCGTACTCGTGTTGTTACGCTTTATTCAATGCTAATCCATATTTGTTGAGTATCTTTCTTGTCGTATTGTGTACTTCCCCATATTTTCTTTTAGTGGCAGGTTAGCGCGGATTTTGGGGCGCTATGGAGATTGATTTTAGCGAGGATTGTTTGGGAAAGATTTGTATTATTTTGATGTATAGAGCTTTGGATATTTGTATTTTATTTTCGAGTTAGTTGTTGTATGTAATTCGAGAGATTTGGTATTTAATTTGAAGAGATTGAGATTTGTAGTTTCTCTTTTGTTGTTGTGGGACTTAGATGCTCTATACCTTGTCATTTGTGGATTTGGATTTATTTTATCGCATTAGCGCTCCGTTTGCTCTCCCTGGGCGGGCAAGGTGTTACAACTGTTTGGCTGGGTAGTCCGATGTTTTTTTCTTTGTGGTTTTCCTCATACATCGTCATCTTGTGGATTTATTTATTTATTTTATCTGCTTCCACCTTTGATCCGTGCGTTAGATTAAAAAGACAACATTTTGTAAATTAGTTTTCCACAAGAAAAGTTTGAAATCAATGTTAAGTTTAAGTGGGTTTATTTTAGTTAAAGGTTCAATCTTTAAAACTTGATAAATATGAAAATATTGGACTTGTGTTTATTCGAATTATCCTTGCCTAAGAGTATATCATAGGGGCATTCTCAACCTAAAGATAGACAATAAGAATACCTATTGGCCCCTACTTTTAATGTACAAAGTTGGCTCACTTTCACTTCTTTCGAAGCCTCTTTCATTAAAGTTTGCATCAATCTCACTATACCATGCTTGGGGAACTTGCTTCAAGCCATATAAGGACTTTTTCATCTTCTAGACCTTCTCTTACTCACCTTTTTATCACAAATACTTGAGGTTGGTCAATGTACACGGCTTCATTCAACACACCATTCAAGAATGCAGATTATACATTAAGTTGATACAAAAACAAACCTTTTTGGATGGCCATAGAAACAAGTGCTCTAATTGCGTCAAGCCTTGCACGGGTACAAATGTCTCTTGAAAATCAATTCCAGGTTGTTGATAATACACCTTTACTACAAGTCTTTATTTATTCCTTTGGATTGAGCCATCCGAATTAAGCTTTCTTTTGTAAATCCACTTCACACCAATGAGCTCTTTATTTTTAGGCCTTTCCACCATTTCCCATGTCTTGTTCTTCTCAATAACTTGAATTTATTATTCCATTGAAATATCCTATACTTCTTTATTTTTAGCTTTTTCAAAGATCTCTGGTTCAGCAGCACAAAAATTACAACTAACATACATATCATTTAGGTTTCTCATTCTTCTCGGAGTTAAACTTGCGGATGAGGAGTTTGAGCTTGATGGAGAACTTGAGGATGATTGTGGACTTACATTTAGAGACATTTGAGGATCATCTACATATTCCTTTCGATCTTCTTCGATACTTTGTGATTCTTGATTAAGGGTGATAAATTGATTTTGATATTTTATTTTTTTCAATCCCAAAAGGATTTCTCATTAAAGATCACATCTCTACAAATAATCACTTTGTTCCTCTTCAATATAAATAGTTTATAGCCCTTTGATTTTGAGCTATACTTCGCAAATATGAATTTTGAATACTTTCATTAAGCTTCTGTCTCACTTCTTTAGGGACATGAGCAAAACAGATACAACCAAACACCCTCAAGTGGTTCACGAATGGTTTTGTTCCACACTATGTCTCAAATGGATTTTGGTTTGTTACGACCTTTGTAGGACATCTATTTATCAAATAAATGTTTGTATGCACCACTTCTGCCCAAAATGTATATCATAACACTTTCTCGTGTAATATGAATTTTCCCATTTTCTCAATGGTTCTATTATTCCTTTCCACTACACCATTTTGTTGTGGAGTGTACCCAACCCTTAGTTATCTTTCCATGCCAATATCATTAAAGAATTTATCAAACTCCTTAGAATTGTATTCTCCACCTCTATCACTTATCAAAATTTTCAAATAGTGACCACTTTGATTTTCAACTTGTTTGTGAAATTTTGTAAAAATGACATAAACATCTTATTTTTTCCGCATAAAATACACCCAAGTCATTCTTGTAAAATCATCAATAATGGTAATGAACTATTTGTTAACAGCATGAGAAGTGTTCTTCATTGGTCCATATACATCAGTATTGACAAGATCCAATGGTTCTTTAGCTCTCCATCCATTATCCTTTGAATAAGGCTCTCGGTGGTTCTTTCCAAAAGCGTATCCTTCACAAACTCCATTATTTATTAGATCCTCAGCAACTCATAAATCTTGCTCTTTTGTTGTAAATGCTTCATGCTTTGAAAAATCAAGTCTCCATATCTTCTATGCCATAGCCATGTGTCATCGACCACATTCATCTTCAAGGCCATATTTTTTTAATATTGAAAAGTGAGAGGAAAACTTATATTCTTCTCCATATTTATTTTTGCAATAACTTAGCTTCTCCCCCCCCCCCCCCCTTGTAAAAAATTCTGCACAAGTCTTTTTAAAAGATAATAGTGTACTCATGCTTTGTAAGTTGCTCAACATTGAATAAATTATGTTTCGAATCCGAAACTAGAAACACCTATCGGATATACTTTGTTCCTTTATCTGCCTCAATAACTATAGTACCCTTGCCCTTTGTTTGGACTAAAGCACTATTTCTCATCCTCACTTGAGAATTAGAAGAAGCATCCATATTTTTAAAAATATTTTGACCTCCTGCCATGTGATTACTACACCAACTAGAAACCACATATCATTTTTTTTTCTACGATGCACTTTGACAAGAAAAAATATATTCCCTTCACATTATTGTTCTTTGGTGAAGTTAGCTTATTGGTTGCTCTTGAGCCAACAATCTTTTTTAACATGCCTAAATTTCTTACAATGGTGATATTGTGGCTTTCCCTGGAACCAACAATCTTTATCAATATGGATACTTCTCTTGCAAATACTACACTTTTGTTAATTGAAACTTTCATTACTTTCTCTTCTTTCAAAATAATTGGTACCTCTTCCTCGAGTGTTTCTTCCTCCTCCTCTTCCATGCCTTCCTCTTCTTGGAGATTCACCTTTGGGTTGATCAAAACATGGTTTCGCCTGAACATTGAGATTAGATTGAAAGGCACTCTTAATAGATTTTTTAGAGTATCTACTCAACCTTTGCTCATATGTTTTAATGGAACCCGGCAATTCTTCAACACTCAAAGAGGCTATTTTTTAATTTTTTCAGTAATGGAAATGATGGGGTCATACTTTTTCGACAAACTAATAAAAATATATTCTAAATTTTTATCATAAATTTGTTCCCCATATGTTTTCATTTGATTCACAATCTCCATTAATCTAGAGAAATAATCTTTTAATAATTCCACATCCTTCATCTTTATATTCTTAAAATCTCTTCTTAAGGATTGAAGTTTAATAGTCCTTACCTTAAAGGTACCTCTGAACTATTTTTGTAAAATATTCCAAGTGTCCTTTCCTTTGTTTACATTGATGATTCTTCAACTAAATCAAGTTGAATTATGCTTAGATCTTTTGTTTTTTCTTCTTGTGCTCCTTCAACTTTTTCTATTGAGCTTCCGATAATGCCGTGATAGCCTCCGGTTCATCAAACCCTTCTTCAATATACTACCATAAATCAAATGAAAGGAAAATGATTTTCATTTCTACGGACCAAAGATCATAGTTCTTTCAATCAAAAATAGGAATGAAGGGCTATTGTGTACCCATTTAGTTGCTAAAACTTTCCATAAATTTTTAGTCACTTTTCATTAGATTTGGTTTTTGTCCAATAAAGAAAACATGCATAACTCTTGATCTGAACAGATCTTTGATACCCCTTGTTGGGTTTATAAGAGAGGAATGTAATAATCCTAAAAGAATAAGTTAAGAAGAAAATAGAGAAATATTCCCAGAGAAATTATGCTCTTAATATTGCACAAAACTAACATTCAAAATAGGGGAGAAGTTGCTCTTAATCATGTTATACATATTTGCAAAGAACACACATTACAAAAGATAATTTGCCGTCCCTTCACATAGTTGGGATAAATTTTACATAGACGGAAACATTCTGAAAACAGGGAGAGGAATTCAAGGCCTATCTCTCCTTTTGCTAACAAAGAAAAACTACTAAAATAGAAAAGTAGATATGACAGAAAATTAACAAAGTATTAATTTAGACAATTATATCATCACATGTGATATGACTTTCTCACACATCCATGCACTCACACATATTAATGGAATATATATATTTTTGGAGGTCTTGTGAATCACAAAGGAGTTTGATAATTAAACAACCCATTTTTTTCGGGGGGGGGGGCTTAACAGGAAAACAAAAAAAGAGGCTAAACAGTATTCCTCATAGTAATACCCTTTGCATCTTCTTCCAGTAGAAGATTCAAATGATCAGGCGGGTACTGAATTGCACTAAATCATCCTCATGCTTTTCCCCCTCTTTTGCTAGCTAATTCGCATATATGATGCCTTCCCACTTCGTGTGTGTGATTTTGGCTTTCGTGAGCTTGACAAGATCAGTACAATCTTCGATAAGGTTATCATATGGATGATGTATCACATCTTCCTTGTTTATAAGGTCAACCGTTGTTTGGGAATCAGATTAACCATGAGCATTTGTCCACCCTCTCTCTTGGTCCACCCTCTATCTAAGATCAACTTTAGGCCATGAAAGATACCCTTAGGTTTAGCTTTAACTTTGCAAGTTGTCCCGCACACTCTACCATAAAATCCAACACACCATACTCCTCTGTGATCCTTAGCAAGGCCTCCAAAGGAAACTCTTCTAGATACTTCATCCCAACTCCCGTCCGTATTTATCTTTATTCTTATTGCATAAGATCGCACCCAAGAAATTAAAATAGTTTCCCTTATACATGTTTTATTACCACTATACCCGAAGTCTTCCATAATATCAATAGAAATCATTCAGCTAAGGATGGAATTCAAGCATGGAGAGCTTTTCTTATATAGATTGCGATCCTTTCCAATATACCACATGTAAGAGATAAAAAAAACATATCTAGTAGCTCTTCTAGTATCATCCTCATTATTAAGTCAAATATTGTCAACAAGCTAATCTTAAACATTAAAAGACGTACCTCTAAGCCAAAAGACGTACCTCTAAGCCAATCTCCAATGATTCTCTTGGTGTTTATCGCAAGGATATTTCAATAATTGTTGATATCTCTCCACACATGGGAGGCATTGCATTTCCTAGGCCAAAATCTAGGATAAGTGTCCTTTGTATGTTTATTTTTCATGCCTTAGACCAAAAGGGGGTCATTTTCTATAATAAGCCTCCACCTAAGTTTATCAACTGCAACCATATTATTGTCCACGCTACTAAGAAGCCCCCCCCCCCCCCACCCCCCCCCCCCCTCCATTACTTAGGCCTAGACACACTATCCCACTTAACAAGATGAATTTCGTTGTGGATCTCATCATCCATCCCAGAGGAAATTTCTATTAATTTTACCAGGGGTATATAACATAATAAAGGTTTGCATAGTGTAGTTAGGAATGGTAGTAATCATCGATGAGATCAAAGTGGATCTTCCCACAAGTGAAAGTAATTTAGAATTTTTACCCACAGTACGTTTTCTCACTTTGTTCACAGCATCCGTAAAGTGGTATTTGTTCAATTTTCCATGGATAAAGCGGAGAACTAAGGTCAGTACCAAGGTTAGGGGTGATCCTCATTCCACAAGAAAAGTTGAGATCTCGGGATTCATTCTTAAGGACATTGGGAGATACATATATTTTGGCTTTGTTAAAATTGACCTTTTGACAAGATACCTCACAAAACTTTTTGAGAGTGTCCAACACAGTCATACAAGTGGATACCATGATTCCGCAAAGAGGGTAAGGTCATCGGAGAAAAATAAGTGGAAAATGCAAGGACCTTTTGGAGATGCTTTATGTCCTTTCCACTTATTATCTTTAACCTTCTCTAAAATCATAGAGGAAAGATACTCCACGCGCATTGCAAACAAATAGGGTGAAATAGCGTCCCCTTTGTGTAACCCCTTTGTTGGGTAAAGCTAAGGAGGGGATACCATTACAAAATATGGCAAAGGAATTAGTAATGACACAATTCATGATAAGTTTAATAATTAGCTCGTTGGCATTGAATCTTTTAACAATTTTTTCAAGAAATTCCTTACTCACTCTGTTAAAAGCTTTATCAAGATCAATTTTAAAAATGATTCCCCATTTGTGACATTTTATTATTTTCGAGGGAATGGATGATACCTTATATGATAATGTTATTATTTTAAGTTTTCCTTTCAGGAAAGAATCCAACTTGAAAATGAACAATAACTCTATTTTGGATGGGCCTTAGTTTATCAACGATGATTTTAGCCAAAACATTTTAAGTCACTTTCGAAAATATGATGGGATTAAATTGGATAATCGCCTCAGAATTGTCAATCTCAGGGATGAGGGTGATATGAATCTTAGTCATGTGATTGGGAACCTCGCAAGATACAAAACAACTATTTATAAATCTAGTAAGGCACGAGTTAATGTAGTCCCATAATCTTTGGTAGAATAGGGGTTGGACCCCATCTGTACCCGAAGCCTTAAGTAGTTTCATGCTAAATGTAGACTTTTTAATCTATCCCATGGATATAGGGAAGTCAATCTCATTATTATCTCCAATATAAAATATCACAATGTTATTGTACTTATAAAAAATTATGTTATAAGTAATATTATCGTGGTGAGCCTAAAAAGTTTCATAAAATAATTAGTAATGTGGTAAGATATAGTATCAAGACTATCAATCTAATCCCCCTCCAATTTAAGGTGATCAATTTTATTCCTTCGACGCCTAATAATGGTGGAGGCATGGTAAAACTTATTATTCCTATCTCCATCCACCAACCAATTGATCCTTAATTTTTGTTGCCAAAAAAGTTCCTTATGTTTAAAAATATCATTATATTCACTCCTAAATTTTTTCTTAAGAATATACAAATTGTGAGAAAGAGGGATTTTCATGGGAAGATTTGATTCGCTCGAGTCTACCAACGAGCCTTCATTTATTTTTGAGAATGTTACCTTCTACATTTGTTTTCTAACTTTTTTCACAAGTGGTAAAACTATTTAAGTTATTATGCAGGCCACTATTATCATCCCAGTTAGAGTTAAGAATCTTCCTAAAGTTCCCCCTATTAATCCAGATGGTCAAAAGCCTTAATAGCCTTTGAAGGGGTCTAAGGAATAATTTACCTTCAAGGTCAATACCCATGGGGTAGTGGTCTGAGGCAGTTCTTGGTAAGTTGTCTACCACCGCGTCTGGGAACACCATTCTCTATTAGAGTATTGTAAGAGATCTATCTAAGTGAACTAGAGTGTTGGAAACCCCTTTAGGCTTATATTCCATGTTAAGCGAGTAACTGTACTACCTAAAATGGTAGGGTTGCACTCATCAATGTTAGTAATAAACTTCATACATTGGCTGGACAGGGCTTTGTCAGAGTAGTTCTTCTTCACCTAGGCATCCAAGCGGTTATTAAAATCTCCATTAATAAGCCATGGAATAGTTTAGTCCTTAGCTAGCTCTTTAAGGCTCTTCCATAACCTCTCTCAAGGATGTGATATGGCTAGCGTAAATAGCGGATAAGACATAATCCTCATAGTTTCTCTAAGAAACAATAAGGTGGATTTCTTTTCTTGAGACATAAACAAGTTGGATAGCGAGTCTATAGTGATTCTAAAAAACCAAATTCCCCTAGACCTCCCAATCGGGTCTAAATTTTCATGATTTGTAAGTCCTAAATCCTTAAAAAAGTTACCCATTTTGCAAGGAGGAATATGGGCATCAAGAACGATAAAAATATCAGGGGAAAACGTGCTATAAAGATCTTTCATTGTTGGCTTGAACAGTGGTTTGTTGGCTACCTAACCATTCCAAATCAACATAATCATTGTGTTATACACACTGTTCTATTCAAGCATTCTTATATAGTTATAACATTATATGATTGGAACATAACATAATTTCTACTTAATTATAGGATATTTAATATTCATGCATTTACAAATTAATTGCTTATAAATTACACAATGAAGAACACACCTTGGTCCATTGCTTAGAGATGAAAGGTGATGATGTTTCTCCTCACATTGGTGTTCCTTAAAATATCCATAAATGCTCCTCAAGGCTCTAGAAATATGAAGGAAAGATCTAATTTTTGGAATTTTGAATTTTCTCCCTCGACTCAATATAATTGTGTGTTATAGTATGCTAATTATGGGATTAGGCTACTGATTATATTTGTGAGGGAGGGACGAAATTACCTTAGTAGCATAACCCCACTTCCCATCAAAGCGGTCCTAAAACTAAGCAAACCACCCACTAAATTTTGACTGCTCAAACCTCAACTAAATTCAAACTATATTAACTTATTAATGACCATATTAGTGGGATATTAATTAATTCTAAAATTACATAATTGATTAACTAATTTCCAACAGTCTCCCACTTGGTCCTAATAATAACAACCTCATAATTTATTTAAGGAACATAAGGTACACAATAAAGAAGAATAATTAATAATAATTATTGCCATAATTGAATAATTCATCAATGCGACTCACGGTGGTTCCACACTATTTAGGAGCATAGTTTCTTCCATGTACCATAACATTAATGTTTTATTTAACCATGCCTATAACGTAGGTTGTCATAATGACCTTATAATGTCTTTTGAGAAAAGACTGTTTCTATCATAAAATAGGTCACATTCACATGCATGCATACATTACAGACATAAATGATAAAAATCTGAAACATTTTTATTGAATTCAAAATAGTAGTGTCAAAAAATTAAACTAACATTAATCACAATCAAACTAATTGATACTCATCTCTTTGATATGTTTCATAAAGTTCTTCTGAGATAGTCCTTTCGTAAGAGGATCTTCTATGTTATCACTCGTACTAATGTGATCAAATGACACTCATTGTTCTCGAACTTCTTCTTTCACTAACAGGTACTTGATATCGATATGTTTAGTGACCTTAGTATACTTATCATTCTTCGAAAAGGAGACTTCTACAACATTATTATAGTAAATTTTCAACGACTTACATATTTCCCCTATGTATCTAAGTCCTGAAATGAAATATCGCAACCTTAATCCATGATTTGTAGCTTCGAAGTAAGCTACGAATTCAACCTCCATAGTAGATAATGCAATAACACTCTGCTTAAATTGTTTACTAGAGACGGCTCCTCCATCAAGGAGGAAGACATAACCTAAATTCACTACAACATATATCCCCAATGGTCACAATTTTGACCCATGACTACCCCTATGTGTCACGGTCCCTACTCGTGATAATATTTAGCGTGACAAAATAGGGGGTCATGATTGGTACCCATGACCCATAGGGGAGAACCTAGGTCACGGTCCAAACCCGTCACCATGATACCATGGTGGGTGATGGTCCAAGACCGTAACCCAGAGGGGCGAGAACGTGGGTCACGGTCCCAAGATACGACCACTATACCACCGGGGGGTCACAATACAAAATTGTGACCCCGTATATATTTTAATTTAAAAAATATATATTGTCTCGGTTTTGGATTGAGACAATATTTTTTAAAAACCTAAATTTATTTTTCTGCATCCCAAAGAAAACCTATACCTTTTCTAAGCTTTTTTACGTTTCGAGAAATAAATATTTCACCAATATGTAAAAAACGTTGACAAAAGCATGCTTCCATTAATACGTAATAAGACAACACAAGTTAACTATCACATGTTTGCGTTAAAATGTAATAATATACAACATAAATGAAAATACAATGAATGCTTGTGGGAATATATTCCAAATGTTCCTTCTTTATTGTGTCCTGCAAAAAAATCAAATATGTCCCAAGTGGTAAGTAACAAAGGTGTTGAATCCAAAAAATAACTTTGGAATGCCTACGTAGCTAAAAATGGCATCAAACTCCACATAGTTCATAAGATGAACAAGATTGGGGACTAACTCATAATTAGAATATGGAGTGTCTCTTTTGATTTATAAAAATTTATGTCAAATTTGTTGAAAGTGTAGAAACTTTTGAGAACAAGCTGAATTTGAAATTGTGGTATATGCCCCCTTTTCTTGGTTTTTATTTACCAAAATATATGTGAATGAATAATTGTGAGAACACTTTAAATTGAGTTATTTTGTGTTTTCTCCATTCAAAGACATGTTTTCAAGCCAAAGTCTAACTATTTACAAATTTTGGTCATGTTCTTGAACCGAAAGTCCCGTGATTATGTGAACAATTACTACGTATTATGTTAGTCCCATGCGAGGTGTTCATGCCTATTGTGGGACCATTTATGGACTCTTTTATATTTTTACCCTTCAATGACATGTTTTCAATCCTAAGTCAAATTTTTTGCAAGTTTTGGTTATGTTCTAGAACCGTGCATCCCATGACTAAGCAGTTAGTTGCTAGACATTATTTAATCCAGTTCAAGGTATTCGTACCTCTTGCGAGGTCGTTTGGGGGATGTTTTGTTTTTCTCCCTTCAACGACATGTTTTCAATCCTAAGGTTAACTATTTTCAAGTTTTAGTCATGTTCTCAAAATGGGTGTCCCGTGACTACGTAGTTAGTTTCTACATGTTATGTTAGTCCTATCCGAGGTGTTTGTGGCTCTTGCAAGGACGTTTGTGGCTTATTTTGCATTTTCTCCCTTTAACAACATGTTTCCGAGCCTAAGTCTAACTATAGAATATTCTTCCCATAATAAGTTGTAAAACTGTAGAATTTCCACAAAATTTATTATGAAGTCAAAAAGGAAATAAAGAGAGCTATGTATTTGTTTCGACCGCGAGGTCGGCCTACGTTCATGGGGTAAAGAGGGATTGGTTTTTATTATAAAAGGGGAATAATAACTGAGAGTGAGAGTATTGATAGATGAGAGTTCAGGCTATTGCGTGCTAATTAAAACTAATCCCTAACGTGGGCTACAATTCCCCTCCTTGTAGACTTAGTTTCCCACTTTTGTGGGTTTCTTCATACTTATATTTAACCGAACAATCTTGGAAATTTGATTCCATCTAGATGTACTTAATCCAATTACTTCTTATGTCTATCTTCCATGACTTGCCATATGTTCGGCCATGTGGCTCACGCGACATGGCATGGTTACTATTATCCCTTAATTTCCCCCAAGGTTAGGGTGAATAGTTAGACACTGATTGACCTTACCTTGAATTTATCTGCATCTGTGGTTAGCATACCATGATGATTAGACAAACCACCATGTGTCTATATAATCAGGAACGTTTTTTTGCACATGCTTATTTTAAGAGGCACGCGAGGGAATCATTGCCTACACAGTTTGTGCACATAGTTCTAGCATTAGGTTATTCTAACGTCATCATTAAGGATAATGATGGTGCGTGTGCGCATGACATGCTTCCCCAAGCATCCTAACAACTATGAGAAGATAGAGAATCAGAGCGTAAAAGGGTTCCCACATCCTTACACCATGGCACTTTTTCCTGTTGACCATATATTTTTAAATTTTCTTCTCTCTCTCTCTCTCTCTCTCTCTCTCTCTCTCTCTCTCTCTCTCTCTCTCTGTATCTATCTCTCTATCTATCTCTCTATTTTCCACTGTTCTCATCTCTAGTCTCCTTCATTGTAATCATTTTTTGTATCATGTCTAAGAATTTTAGAAAGTATGAGGTTTCATCAGCCAATAACTTTCAGGAATTCCGTGATCAATATGAAATTCCTGATAACGTTGTCTTGAGAGTCTACCCGGAGCAGGAAGACATTTTCAATCTTCCTCATGGAGAGGTTTCTTTCTTGACAGTGGTTATCCTTGGGGGGTACAATTTACTCTTCGCCCATAACTAGTAAGGGTGCTTCGTTACTACGGAATACTCCCTGCCTAAGAAAAAGGTAATTTTCACCGAATTGTGATGGGAACAAGATTTGTGGGACCAACCTTAGGCTTCAAGAAATTATGTATTTTTACGACTTGGGGTATTCTCAGGGCACTAGACTGTACCGTTTCCAAGACGGGGATAAGGCCCATAATCTAGTTACTTATTTGTCAAGGGATTTGGGGGCAATGGTTCCCGCTAAGAGGGATCTCGTAGTAGGTGTCATATACATGGCTTGATTTTGTTACTTCTATTTTTACTTATTACTGCTCGATCTAATTTTTTATTTACAGATCGCTTTCTGAATACCAAGCCATTCGATTACTAAGTGAATCTCAGAGATCTAGAGAAAGTTTAGAGAAGGCCACCCCCAACAGGAATCCACCCCCATTGGAGAGTGACCCACGTCCTTAACTATGAACTTACTTACCATTCCATCTCCAACTTTAAAGCCATCCTACATGGCATTCCAATCATCCAGATCGACGAACCGATCGTTCTTGAAAACCCTACTCCTGCCATTCAATATGTAATATTCATTGCGTCTGATTCCAATCAGATCAAAGAAGAAGAAGAAGAAGAAGAAGAAGAAGAAGAAGAAGAAGAAGAAGAAGAAGAAGAAGAAGAAGAGGAAGGATAATAGGTAGAGGAAGAGGAGGAAAAAGAGGAAGGGGAAGATGAAAGGGAGACTTTGACTCGTTGTTGGACAATCAAGATCCCCTCTTTTCTTACGAAGTTGTAAGGATACAAGTCTCTGATTGAGTCTTAATGTAGTGTTGGATCAATTTCGGACAAAACATTTGAGTCATAGGATAGTGTTCAAGTGTATCCATTCAAGCCGATGATGTGTTTGTTGAAGACGTAGAGGCCAAGATCAAAAAGCTTCATCATATGCCAAGTTTATTGTGCCTTGTTTCTATGTCACCAACATTGTTCCATTTCCTCCTAAGGTATGAATGCATTACATATATATAGGAGATTGGAACAATGTTTATTGGGTGTAATATTATTTTAAACTCTTGTTTATTTTCAGAAGCTTGCTTTATAACTTTAAAATAAAGTTTCTGGGCTAAAAATCGAATTTAAGCACTCTGGAACTTCGTTCAAACGAGAATGTCATTCGAACGAGTTTGCCAATGAATTTTCCCACTTGGCCCGTGGAAATTTGTTAGAAGTGTCATTCGCACGAGACTTTGTTCGAACGAAAATCTGGTTCGAACGAGATTTTTGGCGGGAATTTTTTTGGCCGTTTTAATCAGTTTTTCCCCATGTTCCCACTTACTTTTACCCATTAACTCTTGACATAAGTTATATGTGTGGGAACCATGTTTGAAAAACTAACTTTTGACATTTTCTAAACACCTTGTTGAGAGAAAATTTTGAGAGAGAAAATTTTGAAGTTCAAAAGTTCATGTTTTAATTGTTTGCATTTTCAAGAACATTATTCCAAAACACTTTAGTTTACACCCATAGTTTGTTTATTCCAAGTTACCATATATATATATCGCTTAGAGTGTTTGAAATCGAGTTTTTCTCTACACCTCAAAGAAGAGAAGCTTGGGTTTGCTTCTAAATCCCACAAAGAAGAAGATTGTTTGCTGTGACATACCCACTTGGAGAAAGGTTCCTTGTTCGGGTGGCGGTGACCGAAAAAGTCCAATCGGTGGATTTCGAGACCGCGGAGGACCTCCGTGGTTATTCTCTAGGAAGAGGTGTGTACAAGAACGAGCGTTGGGGCTTGGACGAAGTCAAGTCATGTGTTGTAAGTCTTTTTGTCTTGTACTTGTAAAACCGTACTTAGTGGATTTGAGGCTAGGGTCGTCTGAGGTTTTTTCCCATTGTGGGTTTTTCCTCGTACATCGCGGCGTAGTGGTTGTTTGTTTATTTTATCTTTTGCAAAATTCACATTAGATGCATGCTTAGGTAAAAGGATAAAATTGGTTTAAATCACTACTCATGCTTAAGTTGGTGCTAAAATTAATTTGGGTATTGTTTAATTAATTTAGTGCAAGTCATTAATTTTATTGGATAAAATTTAGTTTGGCCTAATTTACAAAAATGGATTAATTAATTGTTAGGTAAATTTCAAGGACTTGGATTGAATTGAGTTGTTTAAGTGAAAATTAATTTGTTGATTAATTTTATGTCACTTCGTGTTTAGTTTAATTTTAATTTGAAAGAAATTAAAATTTGGTTTATGTAATTGTTTAATCGAACCATCTCTATTCCGCATCTAAAAGGAAATTACTTTTTGTAAAATCTAAAAATTTGGGGTCATCATTCCCAATAGAAGCTAGTGTATTAGGTTGGCCTTGGAAAGTGGTAGAAGCCGAACATAAATTCTATTTTTAAGACTTTACTCTTCCCCCAATCCCATCCTTTCTAGAAGATATGAGTAGTCGATCGAGGAGACTGATTGACCTGACAAAGGCTAGATATCAATTGAATAAACAACTACCTACCAATATGTGGGGAGTACTATCTCCTTCCATTGATGAGAAGGAGAAGAGTAAGCTAGTCTCCCCATGGGTGAAAATGCCCTGAGAGCTAGAACACTAACAAGCCGAGGGTGAATAGGACAATAAGAAGAAGATAAAAAAAACACCGATCTGTGGGGGTGCCTGGACCTCGCCCCAATCTAGTCAACTAATCATCATTAACGACCCCAAACAGCTGCAGTGGAACCAATAGAGGACCCCAATCCTCCCAGTGAATAGAGTTCATTCATGTTAGATCTCCTTTTTTAATAGGAAGGAGCCAATGGTGGCAATGGATTCTCCCCATAGGGACCTTGAGGTGGCCTTTTCCATCTCCCATGCTACAGTGATACCGTCTGACATGATGGAGTTAAGGAGATTCATGTTGGAGAGGATCCACAAATAGGTCCTACGCCACATCGTGTTTGTAAGTTTGTGTACCATTTTCTATGTTTTCTTTATTTTTTAACTGGTTGAAAATGTTCTTTCTTTTTGGTTAAAAGCATGCATGTTAAACAGGAGCTCTCTAGTCGGTCTTCCTCCTATTGGAAGTAGCTCAAGTCTACTTCCAAAGAGCACACCTCTTTTATGTGTCATATTGTTACTCACTGCCAGCAGATTAAGGGTTTAAATAAGGAGGTCATGGAGCCAACTGATACTAATGTGATGGTGGTGGATGAGGCTGATCAGACTCTGAATGAGTTCAACCGAGTTGACTCTAAGCTCTCTAAGTTGTTGGTCTTTCAACAGCCACCCTTTTGGATAATCTCATTCTCCAAAAGTTGAGGGATTAGAGGGAGAAGACTAGGGAGGCCCACCAGGACAAGGCCTGTGATGACATTTATGAGGCAGCTGTCTAGGAGGTTGCTGCCCAGCTAGACTATTATGAGTATGTTTCCTTTAATATTAGATCATGATAGGCCTTCAATGGGGCATCGACTCAACCTACATAAAACACACCCCTTTAGCCCATACTTTGGCAGATCTCCCAAAGGAGATGTCATACCCTTCCTCCACTGATCCCCTTGCGAAGGGGATGTTCTCGAGTTGGCTAGTCAAATTTCAGGCTCCTTTTCTCTTCTTCTTTTTTGATGTATTTTTGTTGACCCTAGGTGCTTTGTAGACCTCGGGTCATTGTTATTTTTAATGAGAAAGTATATTTTTATCTCCAAAATTATCTTCGTACATTGTTTCATTACTATTATGTTTTATTTTTTTGCCTGCTTTCTTGCACTTACTTAGAAATTAAGAAACTTGTTATTACCCAAGTAGGCTAAAGTCGATATACATGGAATCTTAGGTGAATACTGTAGTTTAGCTCAATTTATCCAAAGTGATTGACTAAATCGACCCTCAATCAACTTTAAGTAATAAAGCGATTGGCTAAAGCTATCGTAGGTAATCGGATAAATAAACCTTAAATAATTGTTAGACAGAGCCATCTTAAGTGATCGGATGAATCATCATTAAGTAATTATCAAATAAAGTAGTTGGCCAAAGCCATTGATGGGGTGGAAACCGTACGTCCGTGTAGATACACAAATCGTTGTTATCGACCACAATACAAAAAAACCTAAACTATGACGGCACTCCATAAATGGAATATAGAGACCAGTCCAGGTGTCAACAATCCACTGGAAGTGTTCGATAGATTTTAATCGATTTATTACTTCAAGAATAAAAGTATAAAAGGTGATGGGTGTATAAAGGCAAAAAGGAAAAAAAATGAAGTTAAATGCTTATTAAGATTAAACAAAGAATAATAAACGGGATTAGGATCACATCCTCGTCGTGGGTTAAACAATGCGTAATTAGGATTTTAGTTCGAAAACATTTAATCAAGCATGTAGCACTAATTATAAACATCATGCATGAAGAGACCTAACCCAAAAATGCGAGATTAAACTTTTAATAAAAAAATGGTCACACGTGAATTGAATTCGGATTATCGCTTTAAAGATTAACGTTGTGAGACAAAGAAATTTAAACGCGTAATAAACCAAATTTAATACATGAGGTTTTGATTAAACGCAAATTTCCCCAAAATCCAACTTTCGAAGCTCTACACCCATTAATGGCAGATAAATGACCCCTACCCTTTTAACTAGCCAAAAAACATAAATAAAACAATAAAAACAACAAATAACCTAACTAAAATGAATTAACTAAGCATGAAAATTAACTACAAATCAAGAAATCAAGTGAATAGATCATAGATTAAAAAAAGAAGACAATGAATAATAGAAACTTACATAAATGGGTATACACCCAAATAGAATTGGAGGAGAGGGGAGCTCCATAAATAAAATCCCCAAAGTCTTCAAACTACTAAAACTAAACTAAATGAAAGATATCTCTTCAAAATGAAGAGAAAAACTATATATACAAAAAGCCTAGTGGCAAACTAGTAAATAAATAAAACAATAAAAACATGGGTAAATCGATTCGAATTTGGACCGAATCGATTCGGCCAGGAAACTCTTCGCAGCTGTGGCAAAGTGAATCGATTCGGACTAATACCAAATTGATTCCAAAATGGAGATCTAGGCACTGGTTCCATGAGAATTGATTCGGGAGAGGGTCGAATTGATTCAGACCTTCTTGCTTGGTTTTATTCCTCTGTTTTGATTTCCTTTTAGTTCCCTTCTGCTCAAAGTCCCGTAACTTCTTCATTAGGATACAGAATCGCACACCGTTAGTGGCCATGCAAAGATGACTCAGAGTGATTCAACTTACATTAGACATGGGGCTATAAACCCAAATTGTGAAATTACTAAAATGCCCTTGCGCGTTCGATTGTCGACGAAACTTCCCTGGAATGCTACCGAACTTCACACTAAGCACCATAACACCTATAAAAGCTCAATTATACCTCGCAAAACATGTAAACATATAAAATAGAGGTTTTAAGGTTAACGAGCATAAATATATGAATTAAAGTACCCGAGGGGGCTAAAATGCATAAGTATAAGGGGTGAATAAATTCAATATTCGTGCTGAATCACTCCCCCTAACTTACACATTGTTAGTCCCTAGCAATGAAATAGAAATCAAGAAGAACTACATGTAAACAACATTACACGAGATATATACAAAAGAGATAAAATCCACTATCGCGGGCGAACAATTGGATTTAACATATGCAATAAGCCATTAAACCCCTAGGTTACCCTAGCGGAGGAGTGTCATCTCGTGAGGGTTTTCCGGGATGAAACCCACAAACATCATATGGATTCCTCAAAATATGCCCAATCAACATGAGACAAGACCAACAATAACGAAAAATATTTTAAACACGTTATTAGCATAGTGAACAAATTCACACAAAAGTCCGTTGTTATTTACATTATAGAACTAACTTCATATAATTGAAACCTTAAAAGTGGGAGGGTAGAGAGCATATGCAAAGTATGATTTGGCAAAAACTTATATAAATCGGATAATAAACATTAAAGAGTGCATAAGTCAATCCTCATCAGATATTACACTCAAAAAATGAAATCACTCAGAGTCGGAGGTAATACATGGGACATACGGGCATAAAGATTATATGTGAATGGAAACAAGGCCGCGCACATGTCACTAATGAAGAACACTATATAAAAATTGAAAAACATGTAATCTTAATTAAAGACACCGCTCATTAAAGGAGGAGAAATGTATTTTCACGGATTATCAAAACTACTATGACTTTTGAATTGAATCACCCTAATATAACATAGGACTTTATAGGGTTGTAATGTAGGTTTGGGGTTAGGGTTATGAAACGAAGGGTATATGTATGGATTCAAATGTGTTCGGAGATGAAAACTCGGGATAATGAAAAATGTATGAAATTTCTAAATTGTAATAAAATATCCATAAAAAAGTTTGAATATAACAATGGAGAGAGTGAACAAAGGTTATTGAAAACTATGTAAAACACATACAACTTTATCTTTCTTTTCTTTTCTTTTCTTCTTTTTCTATTGTTTTTCTTTTATTTTCTTTTATTTTTCACTTTTTCTTTTCTTTTTCACTTCACATTCTTCTTCACTTTTATCACTTTCACATGCTTACTTGCAACCACGTAACACTAACATCATTCAATCCCAAGTATCATTCCAAACATAGGTATGGAAGGTGATAAATATGGCTTATAACTCCAATGTGGAGTTGGTTATGGGATTTTGGGTTATGAAACTAAAGGCAGTATTAAGGTTCAAAGGGGTTGATTGGGGAATATATAAGGTGAGGCCAAGGCCAATATGGGTGATATAGCAAATATGGACTATGATCCTTTCCTAAAGTTTACACAATTCTCGAGTCAAAACAACTTTGAAAATCACACTCAAGTAACAAATTTCATTAATGAAATCAATTAATGAACGATCAAATGAACGAATAGTGAGATTACCGACGAATTTAACATTTTCAAGAAGGAAATAGTAGTGTATAACACCCACAAATGAAGGTATGTCTCTAATTGCACTTATGTAAGTATATACAATTCAACGAAAGATTAGCGAGTAATAAAAATCTTAAACCAAATCAATAAGACAGGAAAAGCACATGTGCTCATGAGTTAATGTTTAATTCATGAAGTTATTTATAATATCAATGATTTGAGGGCTAAAGTATAATAACTTTTAAAATCAAGAGCATGTATCATTGAATTGTCTATTTGATTGGGCATTTATTAAAATTTATCATCGAAAACGAAGGCAAAATGCCCAATAAAGGAGAAAAAAGAAAGAAAATATTTTTGAATTTTTTCCAATTTTTTTACAACAAAGCATGCATTGTAACTAAAATATGATCAAATAAATGGAAAAAAAATGAAATGATGGAAAGAATAACCCACGCCGCCTAACTTAAATGTTGCATTATCCTCAATGAAAATCAAGAACACAACATAAAGAGAGGAAAATAAAGATATTATCCACAATGGAGCAATCCTTGATAAGTACAAGTCCATTGAATCTACAAAACTTGTTAGTACCAAGCATGACAAAAGAAATTAAAAAAAGTTTAACTAATTACACTAGACTACCATTAAAAAGAAAGAAAGAAAACCTACTATTTTAACTTCTAACTAAATATACACTAGAAGTAAAAAAATTTAAGGGTCCACCCAAAATAGGATTTGGCTTTGAAGGATAATCGTTGTACCTTCCTTTGAATGCATGCCTACCAAAAAATAAGAATTCCTTTTGAAAAACAGAAGGCATGTGCAAGGCCTAAGAAATGAACCATCACTAATTAAAAATTTGAGAGGGGTGATGGGGGATTTGGATGCTAAGGATGACAAGATCACATTGATCTCAGAAAAATTAAGATCACATCCCAAGGTATTTCATTTGGGAATGATGGCGGGGCAAGTGCAAGCGAATAGCCCATGAAATGAAGCATCTCAAAATAACATTCCCGTTCGAGAATTGGGTCAAAGTCCTCAATACTTTTAACCAATTCTTCTGATAAATTTAATGGTTCTAAAATAGTAGAGAATAAAGGAAATGATGGGCCATCAACCTCAATACAATTGGAAGAATTAATAAGAGGTTGAAATTTGAAAGTTCTTGGATCACTCTCGATTATTTGTTCCTCAAAAAGGGATTGAGGTGAAACGCAAGTTTCAACCTCAACTGGGCTTTGTGAAGATGAAATAATATCATCGAGTTTGGGTGTTTATTTATAAAGACCAAGCTTTAGAATTCTCGAATTGGTCATTTAATTCCTTAAAATCTAACTCATGATCAAACCAACAAGAAGACATAACATCCACTTGAGTGATTTTCTCATAGCTAGATGATTTCCCGCTTCCCAAAGTTTTCTCACAGGGAGATGAGGGATTAATTATAAATTCTTGACTTTCACGCTTAATGCGCTCATTTTCAAAAATTTGTAGGCATTCTCACATGGTGTTGGGAGTGTAACTTGGAAAAATATTCTCATTAAAATTAGGGTTATTTAAAGAGTTATAGCAAGACATTTCAAATTAGGCAATGCAAGAAAGTGACAAGCACTAAAATTCCAAATTCTCAAAACAATCTATCACAAGCGAAAAAGAAAGGCTAAAATAAAGAATACAAATACAAAGGGAAAAAATATTACGAAATGATAAATCAACTACAATCTATGACAAAATAATCCCCGACAACGATGCCTTTTTTATGGGTTGAAAACCATGCGTTCGTGTAGATATGCAAATCGTTGTTATCGACTTCCGACCCCAATACAAAAAAACCTACACTATGACTACACCCAATAAATAGAGTATAGCAGCCAGTCCGTGTATCAAGAATCCACAGGGAGTGTTCGACAAATTTTAATCAATTTATTACTTGAAGAATAAAAGTGTAAAATGAGATGGGTGTAAAAAGGGAAAAAGTGGAAATAGGAAATTAAATGCTAATTAAGACTAAATAAAGAATAAGAAACGGGATTAGGGTCACATCCCCTCCGTGGACTAAACAACGCATAAATAGAATTTTAGTTCAAATATATTTAATTGAGCATGTTCAATTAATTATAAACATCACGCATGAAGAAAGCTAACCAAAAAATGCGAGATTAAACTTTTAACCAAAAATGGTCACACGTGGATTAAATTCGAATTATCGCTTTAAAAAGTAACGTTGCGTGACAAAGAAAGTTAAATGCATAATAAACCAATTTTAATACACGAGGTTTCCATTAAATGCAAATTTTCCCAAAATCTAACTTTTGGAACTCGACACCCATTAATGGCGGATATATGACTCCTAACCATTTAACTAGCCATAAAACATAAATAAAACTAATAAAAACAACAAATAAACTAACTAAAACTCAGTAACTAAGCACGAATATCAACTACAAAGCAAGAAATCAAGTGAATAGAGCATAGATTAAATAAAGAAGACAATGAATATTATAAACTTACATAAATGGTTATACACCCAAAGAGTAATGGAGGATAGAGGATCTCTAATCCCCAAAGTCTTCTAACTACCAAAACTAAACAAAATCAAATATATCTCTTCAAAATGAAGAGAAAAATTATATATACAAAAACCCTAGTGGCAAACTAGTAAATAAACAAAACAACAAAAACATAGACAAATCGATTCGGATTTGAACCGAATCAAATCGGCTAGGAAAATCTTCGAAGATGTGGAAATGAGAATCGATTTGGATTGATACCGAATAGATTCGAAAATGGAGATATGGGAACTGGTTTAAAGCAAAACAATTCGACAGAGGGATAAATCTATTCTAACTTGCTTGCTTTGTTTTCTTCCCTCGTTTGATTTACTTTTAGTTCCCTGTCGCTCAAAGTCCCGTAACTTATTCGTTAGGATTTAGAATTGTGCACTGTCAGTGAGCATGCAAATATGACTCAGAGTGCTTCGAATTCTATGAAGATATTTGAACAGAAACCTAAATTGTGAAATTACTAAAATGCCCTTACGTGTGCGATTATCAACGAAACTTCCCCGAAATGCTATCAAACTTCAAACTAAGCATTATAATACCTACAAAATCTCAATTATACCTCAAAAAACATGTAAACGTATAAAATAGAGGTGTTATGGTTAACAAGAATAAATATAGGAATTAAATTACTTGAGGGGGCTAAAATGCATAAGTATGAAGGGTGAATAAATGCAATATTCATGCCGAATCAACCATCTTAGGTGATCAGCTAAATCAACCTTAATTAGTTTTCAGCAAATAAAGTAGGTGACCAAATCCATCTTAGGTAATCGGGTAAGTTAACCTTAAGCAATTTTTAGAATATAATGCAGCTGACCAAATCCATCTTAGGTGATGGGGTAAATCAACCTTAAGTAATTTTTACAAAGTAGTTAGCTATAGTAATTTCAAGTGATCGACTAATGGGATCTTGTTTCCTTTTCTAAACCAATCTTCTTTAGATCATATAACTCCTAAGAGTGATTTTTAACCGATCTTTTCCAGATCATATCACTTATGCAAGTGGGTTTGTGTCTTTTCTAAGATGATTCATTAGATCATACCACTCCTATGAGTGGGTTTTAACCGATCTTTGCCAAATTGTACAAATTCCACAAGTTGGGTTTTGTGCCTATTCCAGGTCGATCTTCTTTAGATCATACCAATCCTAAGATTGGGTTTTAACCAGTCTTCCCCAGGTCATATCACTTATCCAAGTGGTTTTTTTCCTCTTCTTGATCGATCTTCTTTTAATCATACCTCTTTTAAGAGTGAGTTTTGACAAATATTTACCTGATCATACCACTTGTGCAAGTGGGTTTTTGCATTTCTTCTGGGTCAATATGTTATAGATGATACCACTCCTAAGAATGGGTTTTAACGATCTTTCTCGAATCATACCACTTGGGATGTTTTTTTTGTATTTTTGAGTAAGGTATTTCACACGATTTGAGATAATTAAATGCAAATCAATTTATTATGCATAAATGAAAGAATTTAAGTGACTCTATATCTAGTGATAAAACTTTTTAAGATTCATGGCATTTCATGACCTTGGGAGTACCATTCCAAGTATTTTTTAAATGATATGAACCCCCACCCCCCTTTTGAGCTATGAGGTAAGATCCCTACTAGTTTGGTGTTATATTTCCATTTGATGCCTTTTTATGGAAGGAAATAATTTATGGAGGGCTAGGTAGCTGACTTGGAATTCTCTGACCTTGAATTTCTTATCATGCTTTTTTGCCAGTTCTTACTAAAAGGAGACCAAATGTATGAAGGCTTGCTCCCTCATTTCTTATGCTAGGTCCAAATTATGAGCTAGTTGATCATTATTTTGACCCTCTTCCAATATATTTGATCTAAGCATTGGTATTCTGATCTTCAAAGGGATTACTGCTTCCTTGCCATAAGTTAGGGAGTATGGGGTTTCCTTCATCGGCTTTCTAGGGGTCATCATGTCTACCCATGGAATGCATGAAAGTTCATTTGCCAATGGCCCCTTGGAATTTTTAGCCTCTGATTGATGCCTAATATAAGGGTTTTATTGGTGATCTCTGCCTACCTGTTGCATTGAGGAAAGACTACTAACATATAGTGGATTCTAATTTTGTATTCGATTCAAAATTCCTCGAAGGAAGCAATATCAAATCGAGTTCTATTGCTGGTTATCGGTTCTCTTAGAATGTTGAATCTTGTTATGATATTTAACTAGATGAATCTCTTGGTGTGTGGTTATCGATGAAAGGGAGAGGTTCTATCTCAACCCATTTGGTGAAGCACCCGGTCCCAATTATCAGGTACCTTCAATTTCCAGGTGCAGCTGGCAGTGGTCCAATAATATCCATGCCCTATTGGGAAGATGACTATGGGATCGTGAGGGGGTTGAGATATACGATAGGCTATTTAATCATTCGCGAGAATATTTGGAACTTTGGCACCTTTTGGTGAACTGTGCTAGATCCTTCTACATATATGGCCACCAGTACCCTTGAGAGATTGCTCTTTATGAGAGTGACCACCCGCCCTTGTTCTCCATATCTTTCTTCGTGCATTTCTTTTAAAATCCTTTTGACTTGATTTAGGTAGACTCATTTTAATAGTGAACCTATAAATGATCTTCGATAGTGCTTCCCATCTAAGTTGAGGCAAAATATGGATGATATAATCTGCAGCTTGTGTGTTGCTTTATCATCTGGGGTAGCTTATCAACTTTGAAGAAAAAGATGTTGAGTTCAATACATGATGGGAAAAATTACACTTGAAGGATATTTAGATCATTTGTTGTATCTTTAATGCTTGGTCGGTCCACATATTCCACCACAATTGTTATCTTTAGGTTAGCTTCAATAGAAGAGGCAAAAGTGGCTAAGGCATATTTATGGTTATTTTCATTCAGTGGTAGTTGCTCTACTCATGTCGACTTAAAGTATTGGAGTAGTTCCATACCCTGTCTTTATAGGCTATTATCTTGTATCCCTTACTTTATATTCCCCATTGATCTAGTTTGCGATCAGTCTAGAATCACAAAATACGACGATGTGATGGAAAACTAAGATTATTGCCCTTCGCAGACCATGCACCACAACTTTGTACTCGCCTTTTTTTATTTAAGACTTTAAATCCCAGACTAATGACTTCTTCGATAAGTCCACCTTGAGGGGACAAGAACACTATCCTAACTCCTATTCCCTTTTCATTCAATGATCCATCATTAAAGAGTTTCCATCACTTCTCATTCTCACCGACTAGTAATGTCTCTAGGATGGGTCACTACTATTTCTCTTTTGGTAATGTTAAGAATTTAGCCATAAAGTTGGCCAAGACTTGACCCCTGATCACCATTTGAGGCTCATACCTGATGTGGAATTAGTCCATTTCAAGTGACCACTTGGTCATTCTGTTAGAAACCTCATCCTTTCTTAGGGCATCCTTTAATGGGTAGGTCATTAAGACGACTATGATTTGGGTATCAAAGTAATGCCTTAGCTTCTTTATGGAAGTTATTTGTGCTAAAACTATGAGCATGCATTTATTTTCATCTTCGGTAAGGGTACTACTCATATAGTATATCAATTATTGCCCCCATCATGTAGACATATCAATACCGCACTAGTTGCATGACTTGAAGCGAACCAGTAGAGGTACAGATCTTCTCATTCTTTGGGAGTTGACAGCAAGGGATGAGATCCCTAGTACTACTGAATGCCTTCTAGGGTTTGATTATATTCTTCTATTCAGACTCTGGGGCTTGCCTTCTATAGGGTTTGGAAAAAAGTCTGACACTTGTCACAAGATATTAAAATGAACTGATTAAGGGTGGCCATCATCCAATGATGAACTAAAAGTCTTTAATGGTGTTTAGCCTTCTAACATCCAGTAGATCTCTGATCTAGTCTGGATTTACCTTGATACCCCTCTGAGTAAGAAGTTATCCCAAAAAAAATTTAGAACTTAAATTGATCACACATTTAAATGGATTGAGCTTCATACTCTCTAAGGATATCTAAGGTTATTGTAAGGTTCCTTAGATTATTAGCCAAAGGGCTTCTCGGGACAGGCATATTATATATATACACATCCATAGTGGAGTCGATCAACTTCTTAAACATCTTGGTCACCAGCCTCTAATATGTCTCCCTCACATTCTTCAGGCTGAAGGGTATTACCATATAGCAATAAAGCCCTAAAGTTGTGATGAATGAGGTTTTCTCTTGATTTGGATAGAACTTGGGTATTTATTGGTAGCCGGAGTATGCATCCCTAAAGCTCATTCATTGATGCCTCGCTGTGGAATCCACTAGTTAATCTATTCGGGACATCAATGAATTATCCTTCGGATAGTGTCTATTGAGGTTGGTGAAGTCAATGCAGACCCTCAATTTACCATTTTTTCTTGACAATGACAGTGTTCGACATTCAGTCTAGGAATTAAAGTTCTCTAATGGAGCCAACCTAGGGTAGGTTATCAACTTTAGTATCTACCGACCTTAACTTTTCTTAGATCTAACTTCTTGGGTTTTTGTTTGACAGGCTTGGTGCATAATTCCCCATGCAATCAGTGGAAGGCAATCTCCCCATATATTCTTGAGAGATCATAAGGTTGTTAAGAGAAAATGTATGCATTTTCTCTAAGGAAGTTGGTAAGTTATTCGACTTCATCTCTGGGAAGCTTATATCTGATGAGGAAGATGTTTTTGGCTGTGACGCATCCAAAGATATTAAATAGCAGTTCCTCTAACACACGTTTTGTAGGGTCCAATCGAGTTTCTTTGACCCCTGGTTGAACTCACTTTCGTTTCTACTTAAGTTGATCGTCCTCTGAATATCTCTATATTGATTATTCTTAGACTGAGCCTCCTTTATCTTTATAGATAAAATAAAACATCTTCATGCCACTACTTGATCTCCTCTGAAATCTATTACCCCTTGGTCGGTCACTAATTTGAGTTTCTAATGAAGAGACGATGGAATGGTCATCATATCATATATCCATTCTCTACCCAGTATGGCGTTTTAGGTCGACTCTAACTGGATTAGGTGGAATTCAACTTCCTTATTAGCTAGATCAATCTTGACTAGTAACATACTTTTCCCAGGGGTGACTCTACCTCCCCATCCAAGTCGATCAATGGGCTTACATTATTATCTGTACCCTTGATATGGTTGCCAATCTTTTAAAGCACTTTCAGCTACATGATTTCAGAGGAGATTCCATGATTTATCACTAATCTCTTCTAATTTCAAAGTTTGTAATTCAAAAGGTGATTAGCAGGGCATCTTTGCGAGACAAATTTATAACAACCAGATCATCGTCGGTGAAAATATCAGTACATTCGATATCCAAGTCCTTTATCTCCCTCTTGACTAGGATAAATTTGGTTGGGTCTACCTGGAAATCTTATTGAATTATGGCTACTACTTTCACCTTCTACCTTAGGTTTTTACCAGTATGCTGGGCCGGTTCGATGTATCCATGGATGACGGAGACCAATCTTGTTGGTGGGATATCTTCCTCCAGTTTTTGGATTGCATTAACCTTTGTAATTACCTTTGGTTTTGTTATTTTGATGTATTCCTTGATATCCCCCTCTTGGAGAAGTTCCTCTAGGAGCTTTTTAAACATCTTGCAGCCTTCCGTGAGGTGACCATACTTCTGGTAATAGATGCACCTGAGATTAACGTCTCTAGCACTTATGCCGCTGACCATTTTAGGGGCATCTTGAATAAAGGCTTCTCCTTGATCTGATGAATGAGTTTAAAAATGGGCTCCTTAAAAACTATTTCTAATGCTTTGTAGTTACTCTCACTATCCTGAGACTTATAGAGACTCTGAAATCCTCATTCATGGATCCTTTCACAGCCAATGATGGATAATTTTCCCTTTGGGAGCCTTCTTCGGATCCCTCTTCTTTTGGTCGAATTAGGATGCCGCATTGAAGAGCTCATATTCTACCTTGGCATATTTTTCAATGTGGGACTTAAGATCATCCATTGAAGAGGCCGACTTCTTTGTCATCACTTAGTAAAGATCATCAGATAGTTTTGGACCGAGCTTGAGGGGCATAATCATCAATTTCTCATTGTAATCATCATTTTTTTGTATTGTTCCCAGTACCTCTGAGCATATTTCCCAAGAGCTTTTCCTTTGTTCCTCTTGAAAGAGATGAGCAAATTGACCTCTCTTATTCTTGTCATAAACTGGGTTGTGAACTGCTCGATACACTGCTAAAAGGTGGGGATAGACCCCTGGGGATAATTTTTCAAACCACTACAAGACGATCTCTCCTAGGGTTGATGGGAAAACCCTGGACATCAAAGAGGCATGATGGATCCAAAGGTACATGGTCTACCAATAGTGCCTAATATGATGAGTTAATTCTTTCTTTCCTTCGTATGTTATGACTTTTGGCATAGATAACTTCTTTTGAGGCTTTAAGAATTCTACGAGTTCGATGAATGACTAGGTTGTACCATGCCCCAACACTTTCATGGCCAGGTCTTTGGGGGTCTTGGCAAGGTTTGGGTTTTACCATCCTTCCGATTCCCTATAAATGAGTCCTCTCAATTTATTTGTCTTTACTTCATTCGAGTGCGGTCCAGACTGAGATGACCTGTTACTCTGGGTTGACTCCATTGGACGGGGTTAGTGATAGCTATGGTTAATGGAATTCCTCCCAGGTGAGCGTTCAAATTGGCGATAGTGAAGGGTCATATGGGGACTTCCTGGAAGAGACCCCCTCTTATATTTATTCCTTAGGGAGTGAGGTCGCCTTTTGTGAGGATACCGAGTATGTGAATCCAAGGTATTACCCATTGAATGTTAGGGAAACTGTTTTCTTAGACGGGTAATCCCCTGATCACAATTGTTCAGCTTTTGTTCATAGATGCTGGCCAAATGGAGATTTCCTTTCCTTCTGCCTTGTCGATCGGTGGCATATAGTACCATCGACTAGGTTAATATTTTCTAGGTGAATGTCATCTAGACCTTGAACATTGTTGGAGAGGTAGTAATGGCATAAGAGTTTGTTTCTTCCTTATGATGCATATTTCAGACTACACGTAACCCCTTGCATGATCAGGGTGAGACTGATATGCATTCATGTTGAAGTTTGGGCCTTTCTGACTTCAACAGTGGTGAAAGACTCGATATTCCCATAGACGGCACCAAATTATAGGATATTCTTTCCATAATAAGTAATAAAATTACAAAATTTCTTTAAAAAGTATTATGAATGCAGAAAAGGGAAATAAAGAGAGATATGTACGTGGTTCGGCCGTGAGGTCAGCCTATGTCCATGGGGGGGAGTAGTTTGTATTAGAAAGGGGCAATAACCGGAGTGCTAGTGTTGCTAGCTGAGAGTCCAGGCTATTATGTGCTAGTTATAATTAATCCTTAATATGGGTTAGATCACCCCTATTTATAGACTTAGTTTCACACCTTAGTGTGTTTCTCCATACTTATCTTTCAGTGAAATGATGTTGGAGATTTGATTCAATATAGATCTTCTTAGGCCAATTAATTCTTATGTCTATCTTGTGTGACTGGCCACGTGTTCGTCCATGTGGCATGGATGATCTTATTCCTTCACTAACTATTTACATGTTTTGGTTATGTTCTTTAACTGGGCATGCCGTGACTATGCGATCATCTAGTACATGTTGTGTTGGTCATGTGCGAGGTGTTTGCTCCTCTTACTGGGCCGTGTTGGGGCTATTTTGCATTTTTACCCTTCAATTATAGGTTTTCAAGCCTAAGTTTAACTATTTGCAAGTTTTGGTCATGTTCTTGAACCTGGCATACCGTGATCACATGGTCAGTTGCTATATGTTACATTGGTCCCGTGTGAGGTGTTCGTCCCTCTTACAGGGCTTTTTAGGGGCTATTTTTTATTTTCACCTTTCAACGCATGTTTTCAATCCCAAGTCTAACTATTTGTAAGTTTTGGTCATGTTCTTGAATCGGGAGTCCCGTTACTATGTGGTCAGTTGCTACGTGTTACACTAGTCCCGTGAGAGGTGTTCATACCTCTTACGGGGTCGTTGAAGGTATTTTTATTATTTCCCTTCAATGGCATTTTTTCAATCCTAAGTCTAACTTTTTGCAAGTGTTGGTCATGTTTTAGAGTCTGGAGTCCCATGACTACGCGGTCAGTTGCTACGTGTTACGTTAGTCCCGTGTGAGATGTTTATGCCTCTTGCGGAGACATTTAGGGGATGTTTTGCATTTTTTCCCTTCAACATCATGTTTTCAAGCCTAAGTTTAACTATTAGCAAGTTTTGGTCATGATCTCTAATCGACATTCCATGACTACGCGATTAGTTGCCACATATTAGGTGAATCATATTTTAACATTTAAAATAATTCAACCAAATAAAAAAATAAAAAAATCAACACATAAATCTATTGGATGAAGATAAACTATGGAACATGATGAACAATGGTTCAAACAGCAATAATTTATATACCCTATATTTCCCTCCTCATCCCTTAAAACTCTCTCTCTCTCCCTCTCACCCCCTCTCTACATCGCCCCCTTTCTCTCTCTCAAAGGTCCTCAGAATGGATTACAACAAATATAAAATTGTCAAACTCGAAATAGTTAATGAGTTTTATTTGAAGAAACAATTTCAAGGGTAATTCACATCGACCTAGTTGTAGTTTTATGTATGAGTAGTGCTAAAAACACCCACTCTTAGCATGAACTACCAAATGTTATTTTAATGTATTGCACTATTGTGTGAATCACACAATATACAATTCATTTAGAAACATTTGGTGTTAGATATGTATTAAATGTAGGTGCGTGCATATATAATCTAATGAATATATTCTTTATATATCTACTTACCTTTTCTTTTCATATTTATTGCAAAAATATATAATTCTCTAACCGTGCTTAATGCCTTTTCTAGTTTTCTTCTTATATTTAGCCACCTGCCCTTTAGACACGTGACCATTATGTTGCTTCAACCTTCCTTCCTCCTGCACTAACATGATTTGCCGATCATTTACTTTCCACTTATCCTTCATAATGTTGTAAACGATCTAGAAAGTCCTATACTCAAGAAGTAGGGAGTTTTGGACAAATTGGATGAGAATTGAGTCGTTCATAGTAATACCCAAAACTTTAAGCTAAGCAACCAGATTGGTCATTTCAATTATATGTCCATTCATGGTTCGAGTGCCATTGAACCGCATGGTGGTGAGATAAGCCATTAATTTCCCAACTAGGGACTTATAAGAAGTGCGAAAGTGTTATTTTATCTTGTTCATGTATTGTTTTCCTTTGTTATTTCAGGTAGGGATAATTTAACGTTTGCAGCATCGCACATTCGCATAAACATAAGGGCAAGTTTATTGGATCTAGACCATGCGTTATGATTGGATATCTTATCCTATTTGTTATTATCAATGATGACAGCGGGTTCCTCAACAAGGATAGCCATATCTAGGTCTAAAACCCCAAGCTAAACTCCATTTTCTCATTCCATTCTAAAAAGTTGGTTCCATTAAATTTTAAATAGTTGGCAACATGCGAATACAGGTTATGGGGACTATAATAATTTAACAATATTCATGAAATAATAATCTACAGACATCACAATTATTTTGCAAGGGGTTGAATATCGAATTGTTGACTTAAATATAATTTGGTAAATCATTTAAATAATCCCAACATCATGGCATCTATATTTGACATCACATAATACTAATATTATAAAAACACTACCCACGTATTTTCAATAATCATGGCTCCTTAGTTTTGCATATGTGTTTGTTATCTAAAAGTTTCATAAATACGATTACATGAATTTTAATGTCAACAATTCAGTATTCACACAAAGGTCAAGTATTATTAAATCTAGACTACAACATGTGTTAAGCTTCTATCTAACTTTATAATGAACATCATGAGAATATCATAATGACTATGAGTGAAATATTCTTGCATACAAATCTCAGCTTGTGTTTAGACTTTGAAACTACTTAAATGAATATTCACTTGTTAGTGATTAACAATACATTTAATATTCATTTCTATCAACTATAAAATTTACCCATATACATTTAATACATTTAACCCAATCATACATGAACATTAAACTAAGTACATCAAAATAAAATTTACCCATATAATGATGAAAATTATACGATTTTTTTTACAAAAATAGCAAATGGAGCTATCACCATATAATTGAAGTAAATAAGTCCAGAAACTCGAAACAAATTGCGGAATATTAAAACTAATTTTCTCGAGATAAACCTTAGATTATTACCAAAAAAAGGCAAAAATGGGATTTTGAAGCCCCAAACAGCTTCGAATGACCCAAAACATCTTACGTCACGATCGAAGATCATGAATAATGATCCTTGGCCCGTTTCCAGTTGACCCATAATTTTTCAAGGCAATTAGAGACTAAAATTTTCAAAAAAACTATTCATTGCTGCAAAAATTGCAAAAAACGCTGAAACTGTTTTGGGAGTGATCGATATTTTTTATTTAAATAATTTCAAAATATATCACACACGAGACATAAACATAATGAAACATAATGATGTAGATTACGATTTATAAGAGTTTTGAAAAACTATTTTTACGTGATCCAAGACATAATATTTTTAAATATTAATCGAAAATATTACACATTATTAGAATTGGTTTTGGTAAGAAAGGTTAATGGGATGGTAGGGTTAGGGTTTGTGTTGGGTTTAGGAGGCGATAATAAAATGGGTATGTCTTTCGTGTTTTTATGAGATTTTAATTTTTTGTTAGGGTAAGTGTTGTTTATATCCCATCCATTATATTAATTTAAATTAACACCAGCACACTCGGTAGACATTTTGTAAAATCTGTACCTTTCAATTAGTTCGCCTTGGCATACGTCAATTATGCTAAGTATGGAGTTATTTCACTATAAATTATTTTCGGGGGCCATTGAGATGAATGTGATCTCTCTCTCTCTTTCTCTCTCTCTCAATACACAAATTAATATTAGGGTTTTGCTAAAACTCGATCTTTGTAAACGGAGAAAATGTGTCTCTTTTATAATCCTAAGGTTGATTATTATCACCCTCGGGCATGCAGTACTTGTGTAATGAGATCAGTAGTCCATGACACCTGTGGACAGAGGTGTGTAGATCATGATGAAAAATATTCCCCCAATGTTCTAGTTGATTTTTTATAACAGTATTGATTGGACATGTCAATAACACCCTTGTCATGTTTTCCACGCGTGCATATTATGTCTGAGACTATGGATCTTAGCTGGCCAAGATTGGGCAGAGCTCAAATTTTGTGAATGGGGCCCGGATGAGACGGGTCCTATGCTTGGTTGGTACAGTTTTTGATGAAGTCTCGACCTCATAAAAGTGTCTGAGGTCAAAACTTACACAAGCTAGAGCGACGGGCGCTGTATATAGATTACTGCTAGGTCGACACTGTACGACAATTATTGGAGGTTATCCTATTGAATGGGTGGTCTCAGAGGTTGAGATAATCAAATATGATACTGGTAATGAGAGTTCCAGTTGGATGATGATTGTGAGAGTATATATGAGGGAGTATGTTTCCACAGTGGGTGTCGTCTGGATGCCAGACTTTAGTATATCAATTACCCCTAGACAATGGGATGATAAGGTGTAAGAGCTTTCGTACCGGTGTATATCGGTGAAAGATAAGTTTAACAGCATGTGAGGCGCGTGTGTGTGTTTTATCTATCGTCCAAATGGGCAGCAAGTAGTGGTGGAGTTCTTACGAACTTCTATAGTTCGTAAGAACTTTTTACGGACAAATGAAGTCCGTAGGAAGTTCTTACGAACTATAGAAGTTCGTAAGAACTTAACGGTCACATTCAAATGGTAACATTCCTCCGTTTATATATTCGGAAAACTTCTTCCTTCTTCTTCATTCTTCTTCATTATCTCCAATCCGTTCAGTTCCTCTTCTTCCTTTTTCATTTGTCTTCTGCATCTTTCATCTTCTCCATTTTCTTTTCTTATTTACTCAATATTTGTATGTACCAGTCTCATATAATACAGTTCAAATATTTTATATATTTTTCCTAAATTTATTCATATACTCTCAAAAATCATTCCATTTATTCCCAAATATAATTTCAAATCAGTCCCAACCTAGATATAGAAAATCCTCCAAATCAGATATTGTCAACACGATGGAATTAGGTAGAAAATGGAAGAAATATATTAATATTAGGAAATCAAAAAAACACGGGTCGACTTCAACGACAATTCTCGATTCTTCCGCGCCGATTCAATCGTCGAATTCCGTAATTGACAACTATACACGTATTTACGATGGAGTATCACACGCGTCGGACGGCAAAACTCCGATAATAAACGAAAACAAATTCGAATTTCGGGGGAATTGGACGGGGCCAATGATATTGTACAAATTCATTCCAGAGAGAAAGCCTGATATCAAAACAATTATCGACAGCGTCGGTTTTATGTCGAATTTCTTTTCTATGGTGATGCCCAATTCCGATCAATGTATTGTGACGGCGATGATCGAACGTTGGTGGGACACGACGCATACCTTCCAACTACCATATGTCGAGCTTGCGTTCACTCCGCTGAACTTCACATTGCTTTCGGGTAATAATTTATGGCTTATTTCGTTCTACTTATATTCATAATTATTTCAAAATGTGAAAATAATATGTTGTACTTAAATTCATATT
Source organism: Sambucus nigra (assembly GCA_949130495.1). Lineage (NCBI taxonomy): Eukaryota > Viridiplantae > Streptophyta > Magnoliopsida > Dipsacales > Adoxaceae > Sambucus > Sambucus nigra. The sequence goes on along the minus strand of OX422208.1, from coordinate 641,393,034 downwards.
TAAAAGTTTGAAATATATTTTTAGGTAATTATATTCATAATTATTTCAATATACGACAAAAAAATTGTAAAATGTACCCGCATTCCGATTGTGTCAATATATGAAAATAATTATTTATATTCACTTAATGTTTCAATATGTGAAAATAAATAGTTGTACTTAAATTCATAATTGATTGTTTGAAATATATATTATGGTTTTCAAATTCATAGTTATTTAAATATATGACAAAATTTTAAATATATGTACCGGCATCATAATTGTTTCAAAATGTGAAAATAATATGTTGTACTTAAATTCATAATTAAATGTTTGAAATATATTTTTAGGTAATTATATTCATAATTATTTCAATATACGACAAAAAAATTATAAAATGTACCCGCATTCCGATTGTGTCAATATATGAAAATAATTATTTATATCCACTTAATGTTTCAATATGTGAAAATAAATAGTTGTATTTAAATTCATAATTGATTGTTTGAAATATATATTATGGTTTTCATATTCATAGTTATTTAAATATATGACAAAATTTTAAATATATGTACCGGCATCATAATTGTTTCAAAATGTGAAAATAATATGTTGTACTTAAATTCATAATTAAATGTTTGAAATATATTTTTATGTAATTATATTCATAATTATTTCAATATACGACAAAAAAATTATGAAAATGTACCCGCATTCCGATTGTGTCAATATATGAAAATAATTATTTATATTCACTTAATGTTTCAATATGTGAAAATAAATAGTTGTACTTAAATTCATAAATGATTGTTTGAAATATATATTATGGTTTTCATATTCATAGTTATTTAAATATATGACAAAATTTTAAATATATGTACCGGCATCATAATTGTTTCAAAATGTGAAAATAATATGTTGTACTTAAATTCATAATTAAATGTTTGAAATATATTTTTAGGTAATTATATTCATAATTATTTCAATATATGACAAAAAAAATATGAAAATGTACCCGCATTCCGATTGTGTCAATATATGAAAATAATTATTTATATTCACTTAATGTTTCAATATGTGAAAATAAATAGTTGTACTTAAATTCATAAATGATTGTTTGAAATATATATTATGGTTTTCATATTTATAGTTATTTAAATTTATGACAAAATTTTAAATATATGTACCAGCATCATAATTGTTTCAAAATTGTGAAAATAATATGTTGTACTTAAATTCATAATTAAATGTTTGAAATATATTTTTAGGTAATTATATTCATAATTATTTCAATATACGACAAAAAAATTATGAAAATGTACCCGCATTCCGATTGTGTCAATATATGAAAATAATTATTTATATTCACTTAATGTTTCAATATATAAAAATAAATAGTTGTACTTAAATTCATAAATGATTGTTTGAAATATATATTATGGTTTTCATATTCATAGTTATTTAAATATATGACAAAATTTTAACCTTCGTGCAGGCATTCCAATTGGACAAGGATGACCGATTGAAAATCTACGAATTGAACAATATACAAATTTTGTTAATACCATAAATTAATTTTTCCCAGAAATTCATATAAATGAATTTTTCCCAGGAATTCGAGTTTCTGACCTAAAAAATACATAGAAAATTTTGTCATGTTGAACCGTTACCAGATTATATGTCCCCAATCATAGCTCAGGCATTTTGGTTTTATGTATGGGGGAGTGTATTTTTTCCAAATACTCACTCCACTATTGACCTCGGTTATTTACATTATCTGGAGGATATTCCTGCCATCGGCACATACGATTGGGGTTCGGCTATTTATGCCCGTATTTTATGGTCTTTGGACAAAGCTAGTCGGTGATCGTTGACTAGCGTTGAATGCATGTGGCAAATACTCGAGGTATATTATCGTTTCATCTTATTTATTAAAATTTATGTTTCATTACAATATACGTCAACTTATTCTAATGAATTAAATTTATTGGAAAATTTTGCAGTATTTACATCACGAGTACATGGCCACGGCATGTCCTATTCTAGTCGATCCGTCTATCGATGCGTGGCCCCGCATATTTCGTTGGTCGAGGGGGAACAGAAAAAAAGTAAAGGGAGCACAGCGATTTAACATCTCAAGCAGTCAACATCAGCTTGAGATGCGGTCACCCGAGTCCATTATATAGCAGCCATACGAGACATCTGCCTACCGTGACTCTGATGTCATCTTATATGCTCGAGAGATATCGGGGTTACGGATGATTTTTTGGGATCCCCTATTTAAGGGTTTTTGGTACTTGGGTGATCGGGCCATCCGGTAATTGACTGGGAGGATATGTATAGCAGACAACCCACCATCAAGTTTGTGTTGTGCCTCAGAACATGATTTCCAGGCAGCTGTCGCCCAAAATTGGCCTATCGCAAATCAATACATAAGAGATGTGTCACAAGAAGAGTATAATGCATATTGGAAGGCAGTAGCACTCGGGCCAATACTACCGCCGATTGCCAGATATGTTAATGTAGATTTGATTGGAGTTGGTTCAGTGGCACCTTCGACGTTGCGAATCCCGCAAGCACCAGCACCGACAAATGATCCGCATGTGTATGAGACACAGTTCTCTGTGGGTGGTTCTACGCACATCCAACCACCGAGGAAGAATTGGACGGTTGACGTAGGCCTACCGAAGGGGGCTTCATATACTATAGATGTACCGAGACCTGAGTTTTCAACCAACGCACCTCCAGCTCAATCATTGACGCAGTTAGAATGGCGTCAATCCTACGTCGAGGCAGCAGATAAGATTCGAGGTCTACGTCATTTAATATTACACGAGACACGTCAGCGAGAGGATCAACTCAAAGCACGTGATGATCGCATTGATGAGTTGGAGCGTAGACTAGCACGTTTTACTATGCCTAGTCGAGGGTTTGAGGAGGGTGGTACTAGTTCTAGTCGTCCGAGCATTTACAGTCCACACCTAGCCCCACCCTCTGACCCGGTCCCGACATATGAGGCCCAACAAGGTTGGGGTAATTTATTTGGGTCTGACCCTTACACGGGTTCACATGCAGATTTAGGTGCTGATTTCGGCCCGGGGCGCTAGTGATGTATAATTTATAATTGAAAAATGTTAAGAATAAATTTTCTTATTGTTGTCTCAATGTAATTGTGATGATAAATGTTATGATGTATAATGTCTCATATTTATGAAAAATGTTATGATATAATGTCTCATATTTATTTTCATTTATTACACATAGAATTATTGCGATTGCTCTGAAAAATGTTATGATATGATGAAAAATAATTATTGCGATTGCTCTGATATGATATAATGACAAACAATTATTGCGATTGCTCTGATATCATTTTTTATTATTGACTTAAGTAGTAAAATCAATAATGCACGATCAAAATGATTATTAGGAGTATGTGTTCAAACGCTTAGGTCGAACCTAGTAGAAGTACAACAATATGGTTTTCCATTGCGCACTAAACATTTAGGTAAGTAAGATCGTTGTGTATCTGAATCAACATATTCTTCATTATAGTTTGATATATTTGGTTCATACTCTTCCCCATCATTTTCATATATGCATTCCGAAAAGTAATCATAACCGGAATTGGTGTAGTCTGAAATATCGTTATCTGATGCCAACGTAGAGTCGTTATATATGTTAATTAATTGTTCTTCAATGTGACAACCTGGTAGCATCGCGCGTTGTGCTTTATGATAACGTTGTAGGCGCCTCTCCATTTGCCATATCTCTTCCTCCAATAAATCAAGACAAAACATATCCGCTTCTTTGGGATACGATATTGGCCAAAGTGCGGCAGCCCGATTTTTTGGCACGGATATGTGATGGTAATGGCAAAGCACCTCCAGGTCACACCTTTCATCATATTTATCTGGCCATGTGAGGTGTTCCCAAGGATACACAACTCCTTCTTCAGGTTCCGAATTGGGAGAGATTATGAATATATGACCAAAGTCATTGAGAAAACGTCGAGAAGTATCAATTGGATATGTTTGGAAAATTATTTTTTTCCCATACTAATCATTACCAACAATATCTGTGTAAGAGCCATTGTAAATGGATGAATAGTAGGGAGATGAAGCCATTTTTTAAATATAAGACAATGATAGATAAAAAATTGTTGCAATCCTTCTAATTTATTTATAGGTAATTTTAATCGTTCGAAGATATAATTTTAATTTATAATGATATAAAGGCACACATACCAATGTAAAAGATAAATTATATAAAGGCACACATACCAAGGCACATATAAAGCTGAAAAATTATCATGTAGTAATTTTATAAATTTATAAATTATAAAAAGGCACATATAAAGGCACAATAATAACATGCAGACGATTGAAGTTACCACATAGTAACTTTCTAAATTAACTATACAACATATTGATTGCCTGAAGAACCTGAACCCAAAATGAAGCACACTTACCAATAGCACTGATAATATCAGTAGCACACTTACCAAGATCATACAGTATATTTACATACAGAAAGTACACAGATATTATTGACGCTGAACGAGTGCACTAATCTAGATAAATTTGTATTGCACACTTACCAATAGGACACAGAAATTAACATTTTACATATATTATCTGTAGCACAGTTACATGTAGCACACTTACATATATATAAGATTTACCTATAATTATAAATACTTGTGTACCGTAAAACTATACAGGTAGAGTATAATATTTCATCTACATCAAAATTAATTTATTTATAGGTAATTTTAAACCTTCGAAGATATAATTTTATTTTACAATGATAAAAAATATTTATAATAATACAAAGGCACAGATACCAATGGAAAAGATAAATTATAGAAAGGAACACATACCAAGGCACACATAATGCTGAAAAATTATCACGTAGTAATTTTATAATTTTATAAATTATAAAAAGGCACATATAAAGGAACAATAATAACATGCAAACGATTGAAGTTACCACATAGTAACTTTCTAAATTAACTATACAACATATTGATTGCCTGAAGAACCTGAACCCAAAATGAAGCACACTTACCAATAGCACTGATAATATCAGTAGCACACTTACCAAGATCATACAGTATATTTACATACAGAAGGACACAGATATTATTGACGCTGAACGAGCGCACTGATCTAGATAAATTTGTATTGCACACTTACCAATAGGACACATAAATTAACATTTTACCTATATTATCTGTAGCACACTTATCTGTAGCACAGTTACATGTAGCACACTTACCTATATAAGATTTTACCTAAAATTATAAATACCTGTGTATCGTAAAACTATACAGGTAGAGTATAATATTTCATCTACATCTAAATTAATTTGTAACTATATTATATCATGGACTCCTCTACTACTAGCGATGAGGGACGGAATATTTTGCTCCAATATGCACAATTTAATGAAGGTGAATCATCCGATGATTCAGACGAGGAAGTGATTATTATGATGGAGATTACTCGGTGGTGTGCTGAAAAAAATATAATTCGCGATGGGGAAGAACTCGAAACGAGACGTCGAGTGAATCGTAGGAGAGAAAGGGGACATGCAACACTATGGGAAGATTACTTTGGGGAAGATAAGGTATACAACGAGTATTTTTTCCGAAGGAGATTCAGGATGCAGTATAGTGTTTTCAATCGCATTGCCTTTATGATAACTACTTTGTTCAGAAGAATGATGCTTGCGGTCGTCAAGGTTTAAGCTCTCATCAGAAAGTGTTGGGGGCAATTCGACTGTTAGCTAATGGGGGTTCCCATGACGTGTGGTTTGAGCAGTACGCTATGAGTGAAACCACTCTATTAGAAACTGTTATTAGATTTACAGAGGCAATTGTACGAATTTTCGGTCCCCAGTACGGCAGAAATTCGACACAAGGCGACGTTACAAGGTTACTCGAACAAAATGCAAATAGAGGTTTCCCAGGAATGCTAGGGAGCATAGACTGCATGCATTGGCGTTGGAAAAATTATCCAACAGCATGGCACGTTCAATATAGTGGTCGTAAAGAGTCACCAACTATAATCCTTGAAGCGGTTGCCTCCTACGATCTTTGGATTTGGAAATCATTCTTTGGGGTGCCTGGTTCTTGCAATGATTTGAATTTCTTGCACCGATCTAATGTCTTTCAAGAATTGCGCAATGGGACGGCAGCTCCCGTTAATTACAATATTAACGGAAATTCTTAAGACATGGGCTACTACCTTGGAGATGGAATTTACCCTCCGTACGCTTCAATAGTAAAAACATTTAGGAACCAAAATGGTATTACACAAAAATAAAAATTATTTTGCAACTACCAAGAAGCGTGCAGAAAAGATGTTGAACGTGCGTTTGGTGTATTACAATCTCGATTCGCTTTTGTTCGGGAACCTTGTAAATTATGGAATAGGGCGTCACTATCAACCATTATGAAATCGTGCATTATAATGCATAATATGATTATTGACGATGAACGTAGAGATTGTCCATGACAAAATGAGTACGAACAGAATAATGAAACACCTGTAATTATGAGGGGCCAAACTAATTTCTACGACTACCTCATACGGGATGCTAAGATAAGAGACGTAACTAAACATCAACAGTTACAGAATGATTTGGTAGAGCACATTTGTAACACCCAAGGTGATGAAATGGTCAGTTGATGAATTTATTGTATTTTTTATTTTAACCTCGGTTAAATGTTATGTTTGTTCCATTTTCAATTTGTATTTGTAGGATTGTCGTAGTGATCATATACCTGTTATTCTGTATAAAATAATGGTTTAACCGATAATATTACATAAGCGGAAAATTATTAAACAATACTCACATTTCATCTATTTAAGTGTGGCATTTCATTTATTAAGATGGATAGTGAATCACTCTCCATATACAGAAAAAAAAACGAAATACAATTATGAGGGTTCAATACATCATTTAAAAACACTACTAATCATTAATTGAACCGCTTGGACCAGACGACCCGGCAGAGTTCGATTGCAACTCAGATATCGCAGCTTGTCATTGAACCTTTTAAAATGAAACGGCTTTTGTATTTCATTCATATGGGTCATATCCAGCTCCATGATGTACGATTTCTCTCGTCCTAGGCGCACGAGTTGATCCTGCTTTTTGGTGAGTTGATCAGCTCGCTTCATCTGAATGAACGCATCCATTTGAGAGTCAAATTTAAGGGCACGATTATTCTTCCACTCTTGCTTGCTCTTAAACATTGCATTGAAGTCTTCGCAATGTTTGAGTACTGCCATGTTACAATCCAAGCTGTCAGAATGCGCTCATTGATGTGCACGTTGTTTCTCACCCTTCCTGCCTGGGGGTCTATCCGGTACGTCTCGTACCCCCGGAGTATCATCTTCGCGTACAGGTGTAGGGCTGTCGTCGTTCCCCGATGTATTTTCCAAGTCAAATTTTGGTAAATCTTTTAAAATTTGATAGCTGTTATCGAACGTAAAATGTTTGTTGGTTTCGGCGCGGTACGCGTCGCGTGTATTAGTAACCGCTTGGAATTCGCTCGTCCCGCTTCCCATATTATACATTTGGTGAGAAATCTTTGCAATATATAGCATTATTTGATGCGATATATGATTACAACGTGTTAATAGCATGGATCTCGTACGAGTAATTGTAATTCCATGCGTGATGTTATACTCATCTTTCATAGTGTCCCAAAATGTGCCCGATGATATTGAGTTTCCTTCAATACTTCGAGCTGTATATTTTGCATAAATGGTACATAATACTTCATCCTCAAAAGGAGTCATATTAGGTTGTCGAGATGTACCAGAAATAATTGGTTGAGAAGAAGAAATATTTTTTATAGAAATATAATATATTTAGAATGAAAATAAGAAAATGGAAGAGAAAACTCTAAAAATTTATAAAGGGGGACAATAAGAAATTGGAAGAAACTTGGCCCCTATTTATAAAGAATTCTCTCAAACGGTGTTAGATTTTACAGTGGGTAAAAAGGGTTTCCTGCGAACTTCTTTTCTTCATAGGAATTCTTACGAGCTTCTGAAGTTCGTAGGAACTTCCTACGAACTTATTTTGTTCGTAAGAACTTCTTACGGATAAAAGAAGTTCGTAAGAAGTTTTTACTGAATCAGTAGCCAACCGGTAACTTTACAAATCCCTTACCATTCCTCTCTCCAGTTTTGGAAACTGCCTATCCCCATTGTACGTCTGCAAATCCCTTAATTTCACCTATTCTATCTCATATTGATTACCTATAGTTAATGGTCACCTCAATGTCAGTGTAAGAAGGTCAGAAATATGGTATTTCACAAAGGTGTCATTTCAACCCCATGAAGTGGATACCTGTCAGTTGTTTTGTGTCTCAGTGTGTGGCCCAAAGAGACGTAGAACCAAAGGTCACTTCGAGTGACGCGCCCTAATGATGGGTGCCTTGGGAGTGGTGTGCATGTTTGGGCAGTAAAAAAAATCAAACTTATTTTTCTCTCTCCTTTTTTATCTCATCTTTGTTTCCTCCAGAGCAAATAGACCTACATCGTTATCTCTCTTTATCTAATAACTTCTTTGTTCGATGAATCATTCCCTTTTTTCAGCATCTTTTTCTTCTTTCAGTCTTATTCCCCCGCCCAGGTACCCTCTTTTTCCCCTCTTCCTTGTTTTCTTTCTTTATTTCTTGAGTTTTCTTTATTTTATCATTTTTCGATGGTTATGGTTTTTTAGGTCACCATGTTTTGGTGGTTTCTAGCTTAGATTAGTGAGGTGTTTGAAGCATAGAGTCTTTTATGGTTGAGTAAACTTGAACTTCGGGTTTTCTAAGTGAATTTGAACTTTTTTGGTGACTTTTCTAGTCGATGATTGCTAGAGAAGTTCTGGTTGTTCTTGGTTGAGTTTTTTTAAAAACCTTTTTTAGTGCCTATTTTGATCTTTAGTTTTCATTTCCAAAGGTTTCATGTCTATTTTTCATATATCATGAACTTTATTAGTTAGGAGTAGAGTTCCCTTACCTGCATGAGTGCATAAGACGAGAGATCCGTAGGACCGAATTCGAGTCTAGGCGTAAGGCTGAGGCCGAGTCTTAGGTTCCTCTTAGTCCCATGCCTCTAGTTATATAACCCATATTTTAATTCTCACTTACCCTTGTCCATGTGATCCTAAAGGTGTAATATCAATCAGTAGATATTCAATGCCTGCTTCATCCTTCCAGGACTCCTTTTATGTCTCCTCTTCTAAGGGCTATAGACCTTATCTTGCGGATCCACGTATGGGTCGATAGGGAACCAAAGCCAACTCTTTCAAGGTGTCCATGAGGGTCGTGACTGATTGCGTGGAGGAGGGTAAGATCACCGGGTCCATTAACCGTGATCATGCTACCACTGCTACCCATAAATAGGGGAACCCTAAGCTCGAGATTTAGTACATTTCTGATGATGAGTCTGAGGTTAAAGTGGTTAGTAACATGACTCCTATGGTATTAACTATCGAGCCATGACTGAGGAGGAGTTTAGAAATTAGGATCCTAGTGATAAATCCCCTGGCATTATGGAGGACAGGGATGAGGACCCATACATTTTAAATACAAGTGTTACTTTGACTATACACAGTGACGTTCGTGAAACTGATCTGATAGTCTAGATGCATCTTTATGGGGGATAAATCCACCACATATGTGAGATTTTTTGCCAAGGACGAGCATGCCTTTGATCTTAGAAATGAGGGAGATGTGGTCATTTATGAGTAAATGTTTAAGGTAGGATTTCTCCTTCCTCTCCATTCGTCCATTAGGGAAATTCTTGCCTATATCGACGTGGCTCCCACCCAACTGACGTTGAAGGTTTGGATCTTTGAGGTTGCCCACCTATGGAGGGCTGCTTTTAAGAGGATATGATGTTTTATATTTTTTGTGCCTACTATATTGTGGTCACTACTAGAGATACCCATTTTTATTACCATTTCCTAGCTCATTGTCCTGACTGCAAACTTATCCACATCAACCATACGTCCAACCATGATTGAAAATCCTGTTACCTTTTTGTCTCGGGGGACTAGGTGTTTGGAAACAAAGAATTGTACTCTACATATGAGGTAAGATTCCCCAGATAGTGGGATCTTGTCTCGATCTCAATAAAAATGGACTCGAGTCTCAGTGTCGAGATGAGAATAGACTTTTATAAACAACGGGGGGATGGGCGCGTCTTTGAGGACCTAATGCCCCCCATCTCTTGGAGTACTCTAGAATGGGAGTGGACCCCCTAACATCAGTTCATAAGTAAAAAAATAGGTTTTTCTACTGATTTCAAAAAGGAAGATAGTGAGTATATGCTTATGCATTTGCAAATCGCCAAAATGAGTTCCTGACGCTGTTTGAGAAATGGGCGCTCTAATATCCAACAACCTCCTTGCCCGTCTACATGGAAAAACTGCACATTCGATATAGACTCAACATAAATAAATAATCATTGTCCCCCATGGTGCTGAGTGGTTAAATAAATAAAAATATACTGGCAGGGGTACCTCTACCAATCCCCCATAGTAGAAAAAATAAAAGGAAGCACCTCCAAGGTAGGTATCCAACCCCCTTATCCCCATCTCGAATGATGTCTTGGCTGCAGCATGCCTACTCAACTAGGCATTAATCCTGACTCTCTCCTGAAGAGTCTGTTGTGGGCCTAGGGGTCCTTGTTTTAGTAGACCCATATATTTTGATACGCAAGACCCTACTCAAGTCTTTAACTTTGCGCTCTATCAGGCCACCCAGGTAAAGAGTTTTCCTTTACTGTGGTAAGAATATTTAAAGTCTTCTATCATCTTTTACTAACTTTTTATGTTTTATTGGACTCTGTCATTGCCCTTCAAAATATCCAAATTTGGGTGACAAAGGCTTAGAAGTAGTCCAAGGCAGTCGAGGAAGCCAAGGATCAAGAATATAGTTAGAGGCAGAAGCTTGAGGACCTCAAGGCCAAATGTGACACAAAGGCCTAGGAGATAAGGGACCACCATAAAGAATGTATGCATAATATGAAGGTGGACCTCATGGAAAAGGTGGAAGACTTGGAGATAAAACTCCAACTCTAGGAAGAGGACGAAGGTGAGAAAATCAAGGCAGTGACCAAGAATTTTGTTGCTGACTTTAAAAAGTCAAAAGAATTCTTTGGTTATGCTATCAAATATATGGATATAGGGGAAATATGTTAGGGGTCAGAATGATCTGATACCACTTGTTAGAGTTCTTGGACAATCTTAATGGAATAATTTATATAATTAAATGCCTAATCAAAAATCCAATTTTATCTTATTATCCTAAGAATCGCAAATGGGTGATAAGATAGATAAATAAAACATGCAATCATAAGGGAACTGAGGAAAAATCCATTTTCAGGGCAAAACCTTTTATATCATCACTTTAGAATCTTTAGAAGATATTCGACTTACAATACTACTTTATACAGCACAAGTATAATGCACAGTCTTCACAGAATCTCTAAAGAAAATTACTCGATCCTAAGCAGTCCACAGGTGGCGGTCCACCCTCGAGATCCACCGATCATCCTTCATCCTTCAGTATTCAACCATGTTCCTTTCGAGTTCACAAGTCAGCTGTAGAGATGATCTCTCCACAATGAGTATCACTAAACTATGCTTCAAAATAGATTCACAAAATATATTTGGGGATGTGTTTGTAAATTGATAGATGTTCTGTAAAAAAATGTTGAAACCTTTTGCAATAGATATGCAAAAATCATTTTGGTAAAAGTCCCATAAAATTTTGAAACGAAATCAATAGTTATAGGTCATGCAGAAAATTTAAGGCGGCTCGTTCGAACAAAACTGAAGCTTGTTCGAATGAGAAAGGGATATCATTTGAATGAAAACAGAGTTCGTTTGAATGAGACTCTAATCTCGTTTGAACCAACTTCTACTGAGCTACCAACGAATTCAAACAGAAGGCCCTCATTGGATGTTCATTCGATATAAGATCAAATGAGCCTTCTAACACTAAGGTAAACTCATTCGACTGAGATAGCAATCTCGTTTGAGCGAGGTTAAAAAAATTTAATTTTTCAATAAAAATTCCAGACTGGGTTTTTTTTAAAATAAACATCCCAAATAAATCTTATGAATAATTTTAAGCACTATTTAATTATACCTTTGTGGGATGCAGGGAAGTCTTTAAACTTAAAGTTGGTTTGTCATGACGGTACGTGACTGTTTGTAACGGGATATTACAAACTAACCTATAATATAAAAAAGCCTATACTATAAGTAATGTCAGAAAATTTGCTCTCATCTCCTATTCCTAGATTGTACTATAATTGTGTGCGTGTATCTATATATATATATATTTTTTTGAAAACAAGTCGCAACCTCAATCATTAGTCCTAGAGGAGTTCTCCATAGGATATGAGATCCTATGAAATACCTCTATCAAATTTTGTGATGTCTTGACTAAATACTCTACTTGCTCTCGAAAACTCTCAAAATCTCTCAAGTGATGTGCGGGAGCATGCAGAGTGTTGATGTACAAAACTAGACTAGGTCTAATTATTTAACGACAGATAAATATATGTAAATAAATTAGAGACAAAAGGTTTTTTAAGGGGTTCGGCTCTAAGGGAAAGCCTACGTCCACTGTGTTTCTTATTACCTTGTATTATTTCTTGCCTCTCGTGTTTTGAATGACTTTAACCTTCCCTTGATCAAGGGATTACAATGTATTTATAGCCAAGTAAGGATATAGAGAGATGGAATATTAATAGATGGAATGACTTTATAAATTAGGCATTTACATCAGTTCATAACGCCCATAATGCTCTTGGTTGGCCTTCCTGGAGTGGGTCGGCATTATGCATGATGGTCGGCCTCCCAGGTCGTAGTCGGCAATGCTATGACTTGCTTACTAGTATTCTTGACCTATAGGATGACACATGTCCATCTCTGGTTGGTCCACGTAAGTGGTTAATTTTGGTATCAATAGAAGCCCCAATGTTCCATGCTTGATGCTTGCTTGCGAGTATAGATCATTTAGTCTTGGTAATAGCTCGAGCTACATTTATGATGTTTGGTCGGTTGTCGACATCCCACAGTTGTAAAATTTTACCATTATTGCTAGTGGTTTATGTTTCTAATGATATTTTTGAAAATATCCTGACTTATAGCGAACCGCCTCAGGGTAAATACATCTTTTTCGTTGCTGCCATACTTCCAATCGTCGTTTCACTTTAATTATTATGTTTGTTGATTTTCGAGGCAATCTATAAAAGGCGGTAAATTTCCCGATCGTATATTTACTTCAAACCTTCTAAGTGTTTGCTGCTACCCTTTAAATTTCGTGTGATTGTTCTTCCTTTCTTTTAGTTCTTACTGAATCTTTAATCTTCTGTAAGAATACTTTCCTTTTCTTCTTTTCTTCATATTGAATTATGGTTTACATTGTTGTCTCTCTAGATAAGTTTAGAAAGGAATGGAATGTATCAGAATGGGTCGAATTAGAGTTCCCTAGTCTCCCTGTAGATGTTTTCTCTTTGTTTAAATGTCATTGGATTCCATCTTTATTTATAGCTGAATATGGCTTCACTTTTCCCATAAATCGTTTTTGCTTAGAGTTTTGTCAATACTTTGATATTGTACCTGCTAGAGTAGACCCAACACCTAGATAATAGTTAATGGTGTCCATAGGCTTAATCAAATACATGGGACCCATATCGATATCCCTGAGATTATGTTCTGTTACAATTGGGTCACCAGTGACAGTACATATTATTTGAAGACTAGGTCTGTTAATAGAGCTCTAGTTTTCAATTTTCCTGACTCCAATAAGGACGACTTCGATCATGGTGTTATTGGAAAAAATTAGCAATATGTATCTCTTAAAGGTAATGAAGTATACAATGGACCAAGATGCCCTCAAGAGGGTTATTGCATAGGTTTTAATATATTTTACATATTCATGCTTACTAATATTTACTGTTTGTTTGATTGCAGTTGAGAGGAAAGTGTCCCAAGGAGGGTGATATTAAACTTGACGGGCTCAAGTTTCTCTGGGGCATCCATTAAATAATTGATGAGGAGCATATTAGGTCGGCCTACTACTTACTGAAGTTCAAGAGATCTATCACTTCCTTTATATCATGTCCAACAACTGTTGTGCCCTCTATTGTGATTAATTTGGACAAAGACCCTGTGCCCACTTCATCTTCCCCTACATCTGGTGGTGGTGAACCTGCTATTGGCCTCTCCTCTTCTTTGATTCAGACCTTCCTCTTTCAGTGAGCATGGGAAAAAGTAAATTTCCCAATCTTCTTAAGGATGTTGCTGCTTTTGGCAACCATAAGCCTATAGATGGTGGTGACACAAAAAAGGATGATGCTGGGAAGAAGCCCCTAGCCAACAAGGGAGATGAGTCGCTTTTAAAATGTCTGAGAAGAGGTCCTGCCGCCAAGAAGGTTGAAGAAGATGTTGATGCCAACCAACAGAGCTTGGTCGGTGTTACTCCATCTGGTGTTGGCTCCTCTGTAGACATAGGTCCTCGCTTGGCCAATAAGTTAATTAAGTCTGGTACTCTTTCAGACCACAGGGGTGTTATTGCTTCCATACCCTGACTAAAGATAACTGAGAGGGATGCTCAAAGCCTTTCTTTAGTGAGACCTCTTTTTTATGCTTTCTTTGTTCATTATCTTCTACTTGTTTTGCTAACTTTGTTTTTCTTCTTTGTAGTTCCTAGTTGATTTCAACAAGATGTTGGAGAAGAAAGATGCTCTTCGTTCTTCTTTGGATGATGTGGAAGAGGCCTTTGATGGTCTTGAACAATATTTGCTGGAGTCTCAACAAGCATTGAAGACAGAGAAGAAAACTTGGGAGGAGAAGATCAAGCTTGCTGAAGAAGCTCGATAAAAAGCTGATAGGATTGTCCTTCAATCTGAGCGTAGGGCAAAGGCTGTAAAATAGCAGGTAGCCAATTTAACTAGGGGTCTTTCTGCTGAAATGGCCAAAAGAAATAAGGTTAGGGAAAATTCCTTCAATAAAGGGTGGGATAAAGCTATCACTACTGCCTCTCCTCAGATTGAGTACATAAAGAAGAAATTTTTCAAGGATGGTTGTTCGGTTGGGCTGAAGGAGGTTGGAACAACAGAGGACTCTGAACTCTTCCAAAGACATAAGTCTGGCTCTCCCACTAATATGGACGATGAAGCTAATGACGATGTTAGTTCTGAGGAGTCTTCCCTGGTGGTTGAGTCTTCAGCGGCCAAGGAAAAAATGTTGTTGAGTCATCCATCCTCCCAGTCGAATAAGATAAGCCCTAAGTTGATCCAGTTGATCCTTCTACTGACCAGGGTGGAAACCCTTATATTGAGACTGATAAGAAGAAGGTGTAAACTTGTTAGACATTTAATTTTTATGTTTTGCACTTCTCTTTTGTTTATTCTCTACTGTACTTGTAACGTCCCTTTATATATCAATAAAAGAACTTTTTCTTTATACTTTTTGTCATTTCTCGACTATTATATCTTCTTCTTTTGTTGATCGACTTTTACTTCATTTTTCTAGTTTATGGCCAAGATGGAACAGATTTCTTCCAATGATTTTAATATACTCAAGAGCTGCAACAGTTTGTCTAAGGCTGGTCACATGACTTTAATTGATGAAGAGTTATCAAACTTGCTCGGCGCAGATGTTACTGATCAAGCCAAGGATGCGTATATCTATCTCAAGTTTCTTCTTTATTGGGTTGTGTCCAATAACGCGGCTTACATGAAAATGATTGAAGAACTTTAAGAGGAGCATAATAAGGCCAAGGCTTTGCTTTATGATGACAATGAGGCTAAGTACAAGTGTTTGAGTGAAGCTTGGAGTTTTAAAGAGAAATTGGAGAAACATGCTTCTTCTTTTAGGAAGAAGTAATTTCTGTTGAAGTGTGAAGTTAATGAGGAAAGAGAGATTTCCAAAATGTTGGAAGAAGAAAATAATAAATTGAGGAGTGAACCTAGCTCCTTGAAGAATCCTCCTGCTGCTGCTGCCGATGAGGGTGAATCTTTCCTGGAGAGTGAGAATGCCTAATTGAGAGAGGAGTTAGAAACTCTGTAGAAATCTAAGCCTACATCCTCTTACAAACAAAGGTCAGTCGACCAATGACTGATGGGGCTAGAACACATAAAACCCTAGCCGACCAAGCTGCCCAACTAAAGGCTAAGAACTGAGCAATTTTTAAGTTGTCCTAAAAGCTCAAGACTCAAGATAACACACTTTCCAACCGATCCTTTCAGTTACATGCTAAAGATGGAGTGTTGAAGAAACTTCAGCATCAGGTCGAGAAATTTACTTTCTAGTTTCACAAGAAGCCTAAAGAGGTATGGTTGGCTACAATGAGGCTCTTGGGCATTTTGACGACCACTTCAGTCAAGCTCAATGTGAAGGTTATAAGTGGGGTTGGGCCAATTGCTTGACTATTATGAAGGTTGATCAGAACTGTAGGCTGTGGTACTGAGTTGATTCTGGGCTTTTAGAGTGTGAAAAATGTCCCTTTAATCATGATGTCAGCTAGATCCATGTAGAAACTATTCCCCAGTTATTGAGATCCAAATACTTAGGGGATTATGGATTGCATGATGAGCTAGAGGTAGTTGGCCTTCATATTTGTTGGACACGTGGGGAAGCAGTAACAGAAGAATGTTTAGGGACTTCAATTTCATTAAATCTCCCTATACCTTGGATGATCCTCCTGTAAGCGTGGAAAAAGCGTCGACTTCCTCCAAGTTTGAAGGAAAATGTCCATTAGAGTAGTTGTCTTGTACTTAATTTGTAACTAAATAGATGCATGTAACAACATTCAGATAAATGAAATGCATTGTTTTCTTTATTATCTTATCTGGTTAATTTCTGAATGTCTGAATGAACTTGTTATGCCATTAGTTTTACTGATACACTTAGACATTTGCCTAAATTTAGTACCAGTTACATATAATGTTATCATAGGTGATAAGCACCCGAAAGTGTACATTTTATACCCCGAATAAATGGATTTTAGTAGCTAATTCTCGACAATAATGGTCTTATATGCTTAAATGTATAATGTGCATGCTTGATTGCGTTTGCGATTCAAAAAGCATTATTTCGAGGCAAATGTGAATCAAATGGAGCTAATTGCCCATTCTCGTAACCTTACCCGAGCCTAAACATACCTCTCACCCCATGTGTGTTTAGTTTGTGCCTTTTTAATATTTTTTAGATTTTTCGTTTGAGTCGTTTTTATTTTTAGGGTTTATTTTATAATTATTTAGAATTTCTAGGTTTTATTTTCTATTTTACTTTTATTAGTGTAATTTTATTTTATTTTGATTAGTTTTTATTTTATTTTATTAGGATTATATTTTTTAGGATCTCATTTATTTTTTAGTTTTATTAGATTTTACGTTTTTTTAAGATTTTAGTTTTACTTTAATAGATTTTGGTTTTTATTTTTATTTTCGTTTATTTTTAATTTATTTTTATTTGAGTCTTTATTTTATTTTGGGAGTAGGATTTTATTTTTAGATTTTAATTTTTAGTTTTATTAATTTTTTTTAGTTAGTTAGTGTTATTTTTTTTAGGTGCCCACATTAAACACACATTTATCTTAAACCAACTAACACACTCATACCATATACCCTAATACACCAAAACCCCTCACCTCACTGTGGCCATCCCCGATCCTCGCCTACGGGCGGGCGTATGGAGGAAGGATCCATCGGGTCCCGCGCGTCCCTCTCGGGAGCGCTTCGGCCGGCGTTGTTTGAGATGAGTTGTAAAAATGTAGAGAGATTTAGAGTCGCCAATCTATTTTACTCAAAACAGACAAAAGAAAAAGGGGAAGCTGTCACGAAGGACGGCGTCCAAAGACGAACTGGTGCATGCGAAATCAAAATGATTCAAGAAGGGTTCGGAGGCTAAGTTACGAAATGGGAAGGTGTTAGGCACCCATTCCTCCCTTTCGGTCTCTCATGGATATTTGCTATTTTCCTTTATTTTCCCTGTGATATGTGTGCATGTGTATATACATAGTGGAGATAGGAATCTTCGACTTGTATCATGGAAGAGATAAAGAGAGTCATCCGTAGGAAGGTAAAAGAATAATATTAGAAAATAAGATTTACGCGATTACTCTTACATCGATCGTTACAATGGAACGGCAATGCATATGGAGTAATACGTCACTAATAACAAGTATATAGAATATAAGAAAATTGGATTTAGAGAAGATAAAAAATAAGAGAGAAAGTGAGAAAAGAACTCGAGTCTCGGGTTTTACCCCTAGACGCCTACGTAGCCTATAAAGGCATCAAAGTCCACGTAGTTCGCATACAAAACGAGGGGTGGGGTTTATCCCATAAATCCAAATGGGGGATCTCTTATTTGTGAGTCTTTGTGTGTGTGTGTGTGTGTGTAAAAAAAAGTGTTTTAGTTGTGAGAAAAGTGTGAGAAAAGTATGAGAATCCCTATTTGGAATTTTTTATCAAACCCGCTTTTTCTTGTTTTTTTTTTTTTGGTTTTATTTATATGAAAATAAGAGATGTGCAATAATACTAAATAAAAAGTATATTAGGATGTGTAAAATGAGATAATAAAAGTGATAAGTAATAAAACAAGTTATAGCGAATTTAAGAGAACTTGAAGAGAAAGTTGGACCTTCTTGGAGACCTTGAGTTTGATCTTGAATGTTGGAGAGCATCCCTTGCACTTGGGTGATGATGGAGAGTGGCTAATTCACCAAGTTTGATGAAAAGGGTGATGAAAAGTGGAAGTTAGGTAGGGATTGGGATGTTGAAATCGCGCTGCCTTCGAGAGAGGTTTTTGGGATTCGTTGAGAGAGATTTGTATCAGATCTGAGCTCCCTTTGCAAATGAGGTGAGTGACTCCTTTTATAGGCTCAAGTCACTTCCGATCGTCATAGACCTGGTCCTGCCTATCGGCACTTGCCGATAGGCAGGGTCTCGAACCTGTCATTTGGCAATGTGTTTCAGGCCTTTTCAGAAAATTGGCTGTCGAGCGAAAACCGTTGGTCAGAATCGCACACGGGGTAGACCGTTGGAAAGGTAATTCATAGACCTTTGAAAGTACCTGGACCATTACCGAGTTCAAGAGTTGACTTTGGCTCAAATATGACTCGGAAGCGTTTGTCGATCCATTGGAAGGGGAATCGTTCGGACGCAAACGGATTGTTTGTCCGCATGGTAAGTTGGAATCGCACACAGGGTGGACCGTTGGAAAGGTTACGAGATTTACTTCGACATTCCAAAGAGTTTGACCCGGTTTGGAGTGTTGACTTTGGTTAATCGGGCCCTGGAAGCATTCGGTGACCTCTTAGAGTCAAACGGATCGTTCGTCCGCATGGTAAGTCAGAATCGTGCACGGGATGGACCGTTGGAAAGATGTTTTAGTTCTCTTCGAAGAGTCATTCAGCCTTGGTTGAGCTGAAGAGTTGACTTAGGTCAAACAGAGCCCGGGAGCGCCCGGTGGCCTTTGGATCAAGTTTCGAACGCAAAGGGATTGTTCATCCGCATGGTTGTCAAAATCGTGCACGGGATGGACCATTGGAATGGTGATTCAGTGCCCTTCAAAGATTCATTCAGTCTCGGTCGGGTTGCAGTGTTTGACTTTTTTGTCAAACGGGGCCTGGGAGTTCCCGATGGCCTTTAGGTCGGTACTCGGGGTATGACCTGGGTTTGTAGTGATGAAGGGAGGTACTAGGGACCTAAGGAGAGTTAGGGGGTAACATAATGGGGTGTCTACAGAGCCCCTCGACTGGTGAGTTTGGAACAAATGATAACCGTCGAATAGACACCACATGATGCCTTTGAGGGAGTATGACCGATTCAGAGGGTCGAGGCCGATTTTGAGGACCTAAGGGGTGTACTAGGGATGGAATCACGATCAAAGGTTTAGGTCAATTATGAGGACCTGAAGTGGTGCTGGGGGATGACCAATTTTTGTGGGTTAAAGCCAAATCTGCAGGCTTAAGTGATGTGTGTGACCGATTCTGTGGGTCAAAGATAATTCTACGGGCTTAGGGTGAAGATCTAATAACCGAGGTCAATTTTGACCTAAGAGTGGTGACGATTGAAGACCGAAGTCAATTCTGACCTAACTCAGGTGGCGATCCAAGACCGAGGTCAATTCTGATCTAAGAGTGGTGACGACCGAGGTTAATTCTGACCTAAGAGTGGGTACGACCGAGGTCAATTCTGACCTAACTCAGCTGACGATCCAAGATCGAGGTCAATTCTAACCTAAGAGTGGTGACGACTGAGGATCGAGGTCAATTCTGACCTAACTTAGGTGACGATCTAAGACTGAGGTCAATTTAACCTAAGAGTACTGATGATCGAGGACCGAGGTCAATTCTGACCTAACTCAGGTGACAATCCAAGACCGAGGTCAATTTTGAACTAAGAGTGGTGATGACCGAGGACCGAGGTCAATTCTAACCTAACTCAGGTGACGATCCAAGACCGAGGTCAATTCTAACCTAAGAGTAGTGAGGATCGATGACCGAGAACTGAGGTCAATTCTAACCTAACTCAGGTGACGATCCAAGACCGAGGTCAATTCTGACCTAAGAGTGCTGATGACTGAGGACCGAGGTCAATTCTGACCTAACTCAAGTGACGATCTAAGTCCAAGGTCAATTCTAACCTAAGAGTAGTGACGACCGAGGACCAAGGACAATTCTAACCTAACTCAGGTGACGATCTAAGACCGAGGTCAATTCTGACCTAAGAGTGGTGACAACCGAGGACCGAGGTCAATTCTGACCTAACTCAGGTGACAATCCAAGATCGAGGTTAATTCTGACCTAAGAGTGGTGACGACCGAGGATCGAGGTCATTTTTTACCTAACTCAGGTGACGATCCAAGATCGAGGTCAATTCTGACCTAAGAGTGGTGACGACCGAGGACCAATGTCAATTCTGACATAACTCAGGTGACGATCAAAGATCGACGTCAATTCTAACCTAAGAGTGGTGACTACCGAGGACCGAGGTCAATTCTGACCTAACTCAGGTGACGATCAAAGACTGAGGTCAATTCTGACCTAAGAGTGGTGACGATCGAGGACCGAGATCATTTCTGACCTAACTCAAGTGACGATCCAAGATCGAGGTCAATTCTAACCTAAGAGTGGTGACAATCGAGGACCGAGGTCAATTCTAACCTAACTCGGGTGATAATCCAAGACCGAGGTCAATTTTGACCTAAGAGTGGTAACGAATGAGGATCGAGGTCAATTCTGACCTAACTCAAGTGACGATCCAAGATCGAGGTCAATTCTGACCTAAGAGTGGTGACGACCGTGGACCAAGGTCAATTTTGACCTAACTCGGGTGAAGATCCAAGATCGAGGTCAATTCTAACCTAAGAGTGGTGACGATTGAGAACCGAGGTCAATTCTGACCTAAGAGTGGTGACGATCAAGGACCGAGGTCAATTCTTACCTAACTCAGGTGACGATCCAAGACCGAGATCAATTCTGACCTAAGAGTGGTGACGATCGAGGACCGAGGTCAATTCTGACCTAACTCAGGTGACGATCCAAGATCGAGGTCAATTCTGACCTAAGAGTGGTGACGACCGAGGACCGAAGTCATTTCTGACCTAACTCAGCTGACGATCCAAGACCGAGGTCAATTCTGACCTAAGAGTGGATAAAGATTGGATTTTGATTCCGCTGGAAAAAGTACCTTGTGATTTTGCTCTTAGCTGGGGAGCTGATAGCTAGGGAAGCTTTTGTTTCTTTAGGAGAACTCGCAGGGGGGAACAACCTATTTTGGTACTGTAAGAATTCCGCTGGGGAAGTGATCAGGCGATCCTTAGAGATCCTCCGCAGCTTTTCCGGGAAGAGATTCACTTGGTTTTTTGAGCATTTCGCTGGGAAAGAGGGGTTCCGCTTGAGGGAATGCAAAATTTTCCTGGTGAAGATGCTCTAAATCCTTCCTGGGATTTTTAGGAATTTTACGAGGATTTTTTGGGGCTTTCTGGTATTTTTTAGGAATTTCTATACGAAATTTAAGGGGGGTGCCGGTCGGCATGGTATGAGGGGTGCCATTAGGTAGTGGCATTTGGACTACCTCGAGAAGGTAAGGAGTCAGTGCCGATCGGTACGGTTGGGGTTATTGCCGATCGGCATGGTGCTTGGCATCCTATAAAAAGGGGGTGAATCCCTTCATTTTTTCACAGCTTCTTTGCTTTCTCTCTTTCTTCGATTTCTCTGCAAATTATTCTAGCATTCCGATCTTTAAGAAATGGCCGCTTTTGTGAGCACTACAGTCCATAGGGAGTGGTTGACCATTGATGACTGGGCGAATGTGGATTGGAGGGCCATGGCGCCTCTTGCTTTGGGGAGTGAGAACTCCTTTGATGCGTTTGAGCCTGTTGCGGATGAGCGAACCTTGCTGCGGGAGCCATCGCGTTATCTCTCTTCGAGAGTGAATCCCGACAGTTATGTAAGTAACCCAACCTTTGGCATTCCTTTCTTTTTTGTGTGATTTTTCTTTCTTTCTTGACTTTTGATGAGATTTTTCCTTTTTTCCAGTCTGATATTTCTTTGAAGAACATGCGCGCCCACGGGACGACGGGGCTCAGGGATGTCTGGGAGCATCTCCCACCTGTGGTGCATTGGGTGGTATCATCAGCAGGTTTTGGGAGGTTGGCATCTGCGCTGGATGAGATGCCTCGTTCGACAGTGGTCCTGTGCGCTTTGGGAGAGAGGTGGTGTGATACTACCCACACCTTCCATTTCAGCTTCGGGGAGATGACTGTGACTCCTATAGACGTGCAGCAACTGTTGGGGCTGGATTATGATGGAGAGCAGATAGAGGTGGATCGCTCCTTACGGGTGAGACCAGAGGCAGTGCGTGCGACACTTGGTGATGTAGGGATGATAGTTTCTGGGGATTCTATCCAGTTGTCCCTACTGCAGGATGTTTTGTTGGGTAGGGTGATTGATGTGGAGGACGGGCCACAAGTGGGGCAGATGGCCCAGCTATTCATTTTGCTGGTGTTGGGAGGTTTCATGGTGCCATTGAGCGGTGACGTCGTCCATTTGGGGTTCTTGCCATAACTGAGGATGTTTTTTAACATCCCTTACTATGATTGGGGAAGTCTGACTTTGGCAACCCTTTACTCTTCTCTGGATACATTCAGCCGGTGCTGCCGGTAAACCTTTACTAGGGCCACGTACCTTCTTGAGGTATTCTTCAATTTGTGTATTTCTTTTCATGCATTCGCATTTCCTTTCATGCATTCGCATTTTCCTTTCATGCATTCACATTTACCTTATGTGTCTCTTTTTTGTTTGTGAATTCAGACGTGGTTCTATGAGGTGATTGGGTGCAATACCCCGCTGATTGCTCTGAAGGACGACACTACTGGGGACTTCTGCCGATTGTATCAATAGCGTACGAAGGGATCTTTCTCCCTGGAGGCGGTGCGTCAGGTCTTGAATGACCTAACCAGTGGTAGGGTAAGACTCTTTCCATTTCAGTCTTGGGTTTTTGCACCTTATGATCTTGTATTGATTTATGCCTGCATGGAAACTTTTAGGTGACCTTTTATCCCTGGGGGATAACCATTCAGGATGCGGGGGTGACCGGGGTGAACGTGAAGATGAGGCATTTGCTGGCGCTTGAGTTCGACCATTCTTGGTATCTCGGGGAGAGGGTGGTTCACCAGATTTCTGAGGAGGAGGTGGTGGTGCCACCTGTGTAGCCTCCTACGTATATGAGGCGAGAGTGACTGCTATCGGAGTATGAGAGGATCGTGGTGATGATCGGCGAGTCCTATTTATTGTACAATGATACGGCTGAACCGTATGATTATATGTACTTTGTAACGATTTGGTTAATGGCGCCCAGCATATATGATGCCCTGCCTTTCCCTCCTGCGCGTTTGAGTCAAGCGGTGGGATCTTCCCACAGTGGCAGCGGTCCGATGACATCTGCAGCGTCTGCAACTTCAGAGGTTCCTTTGTGGGGTTGCATACCCTTTCGTACAACATTCGGCAGGCTGATGGAGGGATGGTTCCTATGCTGCATCATCCTCATGCGATGGATCCGAAGGAGTTGGTTTTGACAGAGGAGGTCCTCCGATCTGCGGTATACCTTTCTGTTCATCTCTTTTTTTCTTTTCTATTTTGGTTATCTCTTCTTTGATACTGATTTTTCCTTTCCTTACAGCAAGCTCGGGTGTCGACCACTTTTCTAAGGGACATCAGAGACGGGATATCTTCGGTGACTGCCCATATTCGGGATGCGGTTCCTGTTCCTTTTTGCTTGGTACCATCTGTTTCGTCTGGAAAGGATTCTGGCTCAGGTAGTGGTGACGCATCCTCTCGTCGTAGGGGAAAGAGAGCACGTCGCAGGGATGGAAACTCTTAGAGAGAAGGGTAGGTGAGAGAGAGAGAATGTGGGTTCGGGCTGAGTCCCGTTGTTTTTGCTTTTTCTTTTATTTCCTGCAAAATTGATGTAACTCAGAAATAAATAGATGCAATGCAATGGAGTTTTTTATAATCTCTTATTAATGATGAATGAATGCATGCACTGCGCTTTTTATTTTGCTGCTGAGACCGTAAAAAGGAATATATTTGGAATTTTTTTGAAGGAAAGTTTTTGATTAAAAAGGGAAAATTTTATAAGGAGAGAAAGGGATTTTGAAATTCTGTTGAGAATATCAATTTATTTTTATTGAGTTTTCTGATTTGACAAAAGAGGAAAGGATGGAAATTTTTAAAAATGGGGGGTTGCCGATCGGCAAGCACCCTAATCTGACTATCGACAGTTTTGTCCAGTCCCATCAATTCAAAGCTTTGATTGGTACCCTCTTCAGCCTTTGGCACTTTGTGGGGTAGGATTCCCTCCGATTTTTACAGGGATTATGTCTCTTGTGAGGGTTCTCAAGTATAAAAAGGGGTAAGGGTGGAGTGTTTTCATCACACCTTTGCATTCTTATCTACTTGCCCATTATCTCTTAGCCTTGCAAGATGGCTCTCCCTAGTAGCATTGAGTTTGCTAACTACCTTGAAGCCTTGGAAGCAATGTGCTCTTATAATGTCGACTATGATGCTTTCAACATGCGTCGAGTCTCCTTGTGGCGCAATCGGCCTATTGAGTGGAACATGCTGATGGCAGCGATACAATTCTGGTACCCGAAGACCATGTATTCCGCTTTGGGTTGAATGAATTGTCCTACCTACGAGAATTTTTTTTCCATACTGGGTGTAAATTCGAGTGTTGTTGCGGCTTTGCCCAAATTTTCCCGTTCTCCCAGGGATTTATTGGTCGGGCTTCTTTATATTTCGCCTTCGGCGGCCAGATCATTGGTTGCTGGAGGAATAATCTCCCTCCCGGCGGTGATGCAGTCTGTGCATTCGCGGGACGTAGGTGATGATGGCTATGTTGGAGCCGTTGTTCTGGGCCTGATTTCAAAATTATTACTGGTGACTGGAGAACTGTTGGTGGACCCGTAACTCGCATCCATTACTTCGTGGATGTCATATCGTCGCAATTCTGCGGCGGTGATACTGGCGAAGACCCTGAATGGCCTGAATGCCTGGAGAGAAGGTCGTTCTGACTTTTTGAGGGGTAGCCCCATGATGTTGTTCATGTGGTTGTCTGAAAGACTCCGCTTGAAGACTCCTCCAGAATATCCTTTGCAGGCTGTACCCAACTTCTTTTCGTGCTACTTTATCAGCATTCACATGTATATTGAGAGCTGGGAAAATTGGCTTATGGAGTAAGGGGCTCGGAATCTGTATTGGTCAGTGCCTTGGTGGGGGCATTTGCAACCTGTTCTGGAGCTAGAGAGTACTCATATGTGCGGTTTATTGGTCTCAGACAGACCTCTTTTTATTTCCATTGGCGGCTTCTGTGCCAATTTGGCTGGGCACAGGTCGTGCCACCTCGGACCTCAAATTTCTTTTCGGTAGAAGATTTGACTGAGTGCCTTTATCTGTTACTTGGATCTCTGTGGGAAGATCGGCGTCCATCGACCCGTCCCTCTCAGTCTGTCGGGAGAGTTTGGCAAGTTCCTAAAGATTATATGAAGTGGTTGTGGAGGAAAGTGGTCAGTAAGATGTTGGCAATGGAGGCTGGATAAAGGTGGTTTGTTTTATCTAACACCATGGAAGGGGGTGTTATGGTCTTTTCGAAGCTGGTTAAGGCTCATCGGTCCATGGAGTGTTTACGGCACTATATTCAGGCAGGGTAAACTTGGGGAGCTCAGGATGTAGATGATGAGGGTGCAGGCTCCTCCGGTAGCTGTGGGTAGGACTCTTGGAGAGTTTATTTATGTAATAGGGAATATATGTGGCGATTTTATTTGGCTTTTTAAGGTAGTAGGGGGAAGGGAGTTATCCGTTCCTTTTCTTATGTAATCCATACTGTAATTTCTTATTAATGAAATAAACAAGTTTGTGATCATCCAGCTATGCCTTTCGATGAATTTTGTATTTTTGAATTACCTATACCGATCGCTAACGCATATATAATCCTTTTGTTCAAGTATTTTTTGAATGAACCGCCATTCTCGGAGGTAAGAAAAGAATAGTATTTTGTGAAAAAGAAAGGGCCACACTCATGTGAGGTGTATGAGCTGCCTACGTACCTCTAGGGTTTTTGAAAAGTTTTTTTTATCTGTTTGAAAATAGTTTTTATAGAGGATTAGGCCCACGTAGTTCTGGGTATAGGGAAATGAAGAGAGTTTTTTTTAGCATAGAATGGGGATGAGAAGAGTCGTAGCGCGCCAAGAATCCAGACTAGGGGTAGAATTTCTTGAGACGGTTCAGGTTGACTGGACGAGCCATCTCTTCTCCATCTATGTCAGTGAGCACGGCGACACCGCCGGATAAGATTTTCTTCACAATATAGGGGCCGCTCCAATTGGGCTTGAATTTCCCTCTGGGGTCCCAGATGGGTTCTATTATCTCCTTGAGAGCTAAATCCCCTTCCCGGACACCGCAGTCCTTGACTCTCTTGTTGAATGATCGCGTTATTCGGAGATGGTGCCCCCGTATGTGGTAAAGGGCTTTCAATCTCCTTTTATCTAGGAGGGCCAGCTCGTCGAGATGACGCGTAGCGAGGGTATTTCCAGCTCCACAGGTAGGACTGCTTCCATGTCGTAGACCAGAGAGTAAGGGGTAGCCCCAGTAGAGGTTCAGATTTAGGTTCGATAGCCCCAGAGGGCGTACGGGATCCGATCATCCCAGTCCTTACAACTTCCGATCATCTTGCTGATGATGGCTTTGAGGTTCTTGTTGGCAACTTCA
The DNA here is from genome assembly GCA_949130495.1 of Sambucus nigra. Lineage (NCBI taxonomy): Eukaryota > Viridiplantae > Streptophyta > Magnoliopsida > Dipsacales > Adoxaceae > Sambucus > Sambucus nigra. The sequence continues at coordinate 641,365,742 of OX422208.1, read as the reverse complement.
ACTGCACCATTGGTTTGAGGTCGGTAGGGAGAAGATTTGTGTCTCTAAATCTCGTACTCGTTGACTACTTCTGTGACTTCTACTTTGAAGTGAAACACGTTATCTGACACTAGCTCGTGCGGGACCCCATATCGGAAGATGATATTTTTCTTGAGGAATTTGGCCACTTTCTTGGCGTCCAATACTGCGTATGACTCAGCTTCGACCCATTTGGTGAAGTAATCAATGGCAACTAGGATGAACTCATGTCCGTTTGAAGCCTTTGGTGTAACCTTCCCTATGATGTCGACACCCCAGGTGGAGAACGGCCAGGGAGAGGTCATGTTGTATAATTCTCACGGAGGCAGGTGTTGAAGATTGGAGAATTGTTGGCATTTGAGGCACCTCCGGACGTAGGCGGTGCAATCTTGGGCTATGGTGGTCCAGTAGTATCCCTATCGGATGATCTTCTTGGCAAGCATGTGACTGTTAATGTGGGGCCCGCACTCCCCACTGTGGATTTTCTGCATTATTTTCTCAATCTCAGCCCCTGCGATGCACTATAGATGAGTTCCATCGCAGTTCCTCTTGAGTAGAGCTTTATGACAGGTGATGTATTGGGCAGCCAGTCTTCGGAGGGTTATTCGGTCTTTCTTGTTGGAACACTTGGGATACCTACGATATTTGAGGCACCAGATATCATAGTACCAGCAATCAGCTAGTTCGGGATCTTCGGTGGAGATAAGCTCAACATGGTAACAGTGGGTTAGTTTGTATTGCTTTTGAACTAGGAATGGGGTCATTATTATTCCTTCGGGCATATTAACCATGGAGGCCAAGGTAGAGAGAGCATCGGCTAGTTTATTCTTTGCTCGAGATAGGTAATGGAAGGTGATATCTCAGAATCGGGAGGCTAACTCTTCTAAATGGGCATGGAAGGGTTGGAGCTTTTCGTCCTTGACTTTCCACTTTCTGAGCACTTGACCGATGATGAGGGTAGAATCCCCATAGACATCAAGGTATTTAATACCTTTCTTGAGAGCAACTTTGAGGCCTACTGTGCATGCCTCGTATTCCGTCATATTGTTGGTGCAAGGGAAATCCAATTTGATGGCGATGGGAGTGTGGGAGTCATCTGGGGCGACCAGAAGTATCCCAATGCCATATACCCTTTTATTGGCAGCGTCGTCAAATAATATTTTCCATCGAATCCGATCTTGAGCGGTGCAGAGGATATTTTCATCTGGGAATTCGGAGATCCATACACCTGCTTTTTCTATGGGGTAATCAGCGAGGTAGTCAGAGATGGATCTTCCTTTAATAGCTTTCTATTTGATGTATACGATATCGAACTCGGTTAGGAGCATCAACCATCAGGCCATTCGACTGGATAGGGCGGGTTTCTCAAGCAGGTATTTGATGGGATCCATTCGGGATACAAGTTTTATGGGGAAGGTGAGCATGTAGTGTCTCAACTTTTAGGTGACCCATACAAGAGCGACACACGCCTTCTCCAAAGAAGTGTAGTTGACCTCATACCCGACCAATTTGTGAATGGCGTAATAGATGGCTCTTTATTTGTGGGAGTCTTCTAGGTATTAGGCTAGAAAAGCCCCAGTTGCAGTGTCAGTTATGGTTAGGTATAGGAGCAAAGGGAGACCAGGTTGTGGTGGCATGAGCACTCGAGATTGGGTCAGATATTATTTGAGTTGGTCAAAATCTTCTTGATAGGCCTCGTTCCAAACCTTGGTTGAATCCCTTCGGAGGATCTTGAAGATTGGTTCATAGATGGAGGTTAGTTGGCTGATGAGTTGGCTGATATATTGCAATTTCCCAAGAAAACCTCGAACTTCTTTCTCTGTTCGAGGCGGTGGCATCTCAAGTATGGCCTTCAGCTTTGTAGGATCAACTTCTATCCCCTTTTAACTAACCATGAATCCCAAGATTTTTCCCTTTGTAACGCTGAAGACACATTTTTGTGGATTGAGTCTCATCTGATACCGTCGCAGTCGTTCGAAGAACTTCTAGAGAGAGGGAACATGACCTTCTCTAGTTTTGGACTTGATAACCATATCATCCACATAAACCTCGACCTCTTTGTGAATCAGATCGTGCAAGATGGTTGTGGCAGCCCTTTGATAGGTAGCCCCAGCATTATTGAGACCAAATGGCATAACGGTGTAGCAAAAGGTTCCCCATGGGGTGATAAATGCGATTTTTTCTTGGTGGTCTAGGTGCATCTTGATTTGGTTATATCCGGCAAACCCGTCGACGAATGACTTGAGAGCATGACTGGCTGTGTTGTCCACGATCATGTTGATATTGGGTAGCGGATAATTATCCTTTGGAGAAGCTTTGTTTAAATCTCGGTAGTCTACACACATTCGAACCTTCCCTCCTGATTTCGGCACAGGTGCTATGTTGGCTAGCCATGTGGGATATTCGATCACAAATAAATCCCACGTTCAACTGTTTGACCACCTCTTCTTTGACCTTGAGTGACCATTCGGTGCGGAGCTTTCTCAATTTTTGTTTAACCGTCTTGTAATCTGAGAGAGTGGGGATCTCGTACTGAGCTATTTCAGGATCAATGCCGAGCATATCATCATACGACCATGCGAAGACATCAACGAATTCCTTCAGTAATTTTTTGAGTTGTGCGCGCTAATGCTCGTCAAGGGTGGCTCCTATCCTAATCTCGCGTAGTTGGCTACTAGAACCGAGATTAATAACAACAGTCTCTTCTTCATTAACTTGAACGCCGTTATGTTGTTTATTATTAACCTTATTTAGATCAGTTAAGAATTATTCATTTGCAAAATCATCATCATTAAATGTTTGATTAGAATCCAAGCAGTTAATGTAAGGCATAATAAGATACTCAAAATCTTCGTTTATTTCATTGATAGGAAAAACAACATTGAGAACCTTATCAAAAGAGGTCTCGATTACATTTGAACAAGGATAGACAGCAGAAGAAGAAATAGGGTAAACATTGGGGTTAGGGAAGATTTGAAGAGGTAGCACTGGCGCAGCATGCCAGTTGAGGAGGGGTGTATCGGCTGCTTTAATCAGATGGGATGGATCCATTGATGTAGTGCATTAATGAACCATACAGAGTGCCAGCCCCAATGTCTGTAAGTTGAAGGAATCTTCAGAATTACTTTCCTCAGTCTCTTCCATATCTTTGATGAGCGGTTGTTCTCGGTGTTGGAAACTTTTGGCCCATGGGCAGCTGTCTTGGAAAAAGATCTCCATTCCAGGCTTCATCTTTTTGTTTATGTGGTCATACCATGGTTCTGGAAAATAGTAAAAGGGGAAGTCTTTGCCTTCTTTGATGAATCATCCATTCAAGGAGTTTCTTGGGATAGTTTGGATGCAGTCTAATCTTCTCTTTGGTCGAGACTGGTGGATCATTTTGAGCTCTTGTTCTGATGGTTGATACCCCAAGCCACAGGGAGGAAAAGCTTTCTTTAGTTCGATGGGCTCAAGTATCCCTTGATGCCTTTGCCTTAGCCCCAGTCCGGGCATGAAGTGCATGTTTCTAAACATCTGAATCACATTGACATTGCCATGAGGGTCATATTCTGGACAAACCCTTTCTTTGAAACCGTCCCCTGCCGGGAGTAGGAGTGGCTCAACTCTGAATCCTGATAGGAGCATATCATTTGACCCGTGCTGTATCTTAAGGATTGGACTGCTGGTGCTTTTACCCTCGACATTTTTTTCGTCACCCAAAATGGCGATGACTCGCCCATCGGCGAAGAACTTCAATTTTTGATGGAGTGAGGAAGACACACCCTTGATATTATGGAGCCAGGGTCGTCCGAGCAACAAGTTGAAACAAGATGGGATGTTTATGACATGGAATTCAACGATAGGGTTTATAGGGCCAGCCACTATTATAAGTTTTACGGATCCCATCACCTCTCGACGAGTATTATCATAGGCATGCACAGCGGCGGAGGTTGGAGCGAGGTCGCTTTCTTTCAGGACTAAACACTTGAAGGTTCTTAGTAGGAAAACATTCAAAGTGGATCCGTTATCGACAAGAGAGAGTGGCACGGCCTTCCCCATAACTTCGACGGAGATGTTGAGTGCATGATTGGGATTTAGCCCAATTCTGGGGATTTCTTCTTCAGAAAATGGTAGCATTCGGGTAGAGGTCAAGGATCCGACCAGATTTACCGCTTCTTCTGGTGTGGTAGAAGGATGAACTGTGGGTCCAGTGAGCAGCGTGATTAAAGCATTTCTGTGCAGCTGGGAAGACATGAAAAGCCCCCATAGAGTGATGTTAGCTTGAGTTTTCTTTAGTTTATCGAGGATCTTACTCTCCTCGATGGTCATATCTGGCATAGGAAGGTTTTCAACGCCCTTCCCCTTGTCATTTGATGATAATGAGCTTGAAATCTAGTAATGTCTCCTTGATCCGGTTATGTGATTTACTGAAGAAGGGAAGAACATGAATCCCATTTCCTCGTCAATCTCAGGTTGTTCTGTCACCCTGTTTATTTCTCCGAGGAGTTCTTCAAATGATATCATCCCACATATGTCGGTTACTGGTCCAGTTCTTCTCAAAGCTTATTCTTCACTCGAATCCTCGAATTCTTCCCCCCATCCGGTGGAAACAATTCTGTCTTTCTATGTAAAGTCAATGCATTCCACAACTTTAACGTCTTCTTCATACAGGTCTTCCCATTCTATGGGGATATGTGTGATTGAAGGGACCAAGCGCCCTTATAGCTTCAAAGTATCAAGTAACCCGGTGATACTACAAATGTTGTTGGTTTGCCCGAATAATTCTGCCATAATTGGGACAACATCATCGAGGCAGACTTCGTCGGTTCGTACCACCCACTTATCTAAATCTCGGGCCCATTTCCGCGCTTTTAAGAATAGTGTACTGAACCTTTGGCAATCGATGACCATCTGTGAGGTAAATTTCAACCTGAACTCTAGGAGTTGGTTTAACACCTCTAATAATTCCATACTTCCATTTTCAGAACGGGTACGGACAGCGATGCATGCTCTGGTAAGGAGTGACAGTGCCTGATCAGCGAGGCTAGTAGGGTGTAGGAGAAAATATGGGCAAATGTAAAGAGGTTTAGGAGAGTATATCAGTGTGATTTGAGTTGAGGGATCAAAATCTGAGTTTTCTTCTAAGAAAATGGCATTGGCATGATTTGGGAGTGGATTGTGAGTAGTGTTTGGCTGGTGGGGCAATGGTACCCCGGTCAATGAGATCTTGGATTATGTTTTGGAGGTGAAAGCATTGGTCGGTGGTATGGCCGGCAGTTTGGTGAAAGGCGCAATGGGAATCGGTCTTAAAGTTTCTTAGCAGTGGATTTGGCAACGGACGGGTATCCAAGGGTTTGATGAGGTTTCAGCTTAATAGGGCTTGATAAACTTTGGAGAGGCGAGCATGGAGTTCAGTTTATTCCCTTCGGATGGGAGCGAGGCAGCTTTCTGGTTCCCATGATGTGGTTGGTTGAGAGATGTTGTTGATGGTTGAACTATAGCACTGGCAGTCTTGTCATACTTTATAGGGGTGAACTGTCCAGAAACCTTCTTCGGTTCAACCTCCATTTTAACAAGGCTTTCTTCAATTTCTACTCCCGCTTCTCTGAGAGCTCGGAAGTGGGGATAGTATTGTCCTCCCATCGTCGCTCGGGCATGGGGAAAGAAGTTCTTCTTCACTATGTTGACCTGTTCTTCCTCAGATGGTCGATTGGTCATGGTAGCTTCTTTCTCCCTCCACCGAGTTATGAAGTTACTGACTGATTCCCCAGGGTTCTGTTTGAGTAGCTCTAAATCACGACGGGTGACCTCAAGCTCTTCGTTGTATTTGTACTGCGACATGAATTCTTGGGCTACATCCTCTCAACTACGGATTCTGGATTCCTCGAGAGACAAAAACCATCGGAGGGCACTATCCTTCAAAGTTTGTTGAAATAATTGGGCCATCACCTCTTCATAAGCCCCTAGTAGAGTCATGGAATGATGATAACTGCGAAGATGAACAATCGGGGGTCCACTCCATCCAAACTTCTCGATATTTGGCATCTTGACCTTCTCGGGTAACCTTGCTTTAGGATAAGGAGACATGTGGGTGTAGTCTATGTAATTCCCAGAGATTCTGACTTGGTTGAACTTCTTGGTGAGCATCTTGAGATCCTATTTGACTTTATTCAACTTTTCCTCTTTTGTATCAACCACCATAGGCAGGTTAGCCACAGGCTGGGCAATATTTGGCATCGAAAGTTGGGCAGGCATCGGCCCATTGACAGGAGGGGCACGTGGAGGGTGCTGATATTCTTTGGGAACCCGGATAGGCTCGGGTGGACCCATATCACGAGGGAATAGGGCCTCGGGCTTTTGAGGGATAGGAACTTGATTTAGTTGCATCTCTTAGACCCCAGTTTGGAGGTTGTCAATCTTGGACACGGCCTGAGCTAGGACTACCGTCAAATCCAGATGTATGACTGCTACTTGATCTATATTCTCCATGGAAAGTGAATGGATTCCGAAATCGGAAGAAGTAGTAGAGGAACGGATGAAACTCCGGGGTGATTTGATTGAAGATCGAAGCCAATAAGGAGCCAGGCTAAGGGCTTGCGATTGACCTGAGAAGGCATAGAATGGGATTTATTTTTTGAGAAAAAGGGAAGAAACTATTTTTGGATTTTTGATAAAGAAAGGAGAAATGTTTTGGGATTTTTGATAAAGAAGGGAGAAATATTTTTGGATTTTTGATAAAGAAGGGATAAATGTTTTTGGAGATGGAACTCAGGATGATTATTACAATTATTATGTTCTCACTTGTATTTAATTCTCCTAAATGTAATGCCGGATGGGACCCGAGCCTGGAAAAGTGGGGTTCTTAATATATGCGAAGCTACGGCTGGACTTGTAACCAGGATCACGGATAGGGTCCCGTTTTAAAAATGCGCAAAAATTTGGGCGGCAGGTCGACACGGAATTTTGACAGAGTTCGAGTTAAAACCGGTAATTTAAAGTGCGTGTCCTAGGTTTGACACCTATATGCAGGTATGAAGTTGGTTGGGTGAATTGGAATGGGTTCCCCCCTTTGGTATGACTTCCACGATATACGTCTTACTCTTGCGGGCAATCGGTACGTGTGGACAAGTCATTTGATATACCTGAGTGTACGTGAATTGCCTCACTATATACCTCGTGGGGACGGTATATGTGATAGCGAATTCGATATACTCGGCGTACATGAACGAATTCCTTACGATATACCTCCCGTTATGACTTCGGTCAAGCGGTACGATGCGGGAGAACCGTTCGATATAGGTCGAAGGTACTTGGCCAATTGAAGGTGAGAGTCATATCGCTTAGGATAACTGCGCCCTTCCGGACCAGCGCCCATCACAAAGTGACCCTCCAGTTACTGGATAAAATTTGGTCAATAACAATGCTCTTTGGTGATGTCGTGTGAATCATGCATAATTCTCTTATTAGTATCTTATGATGAGAATGCCTTTCTTGATTATGCCAAACAGGGAGCAAAATACAAGTACCAAAGGTACACCAAGTATGGATGGGAAATGCGTGCAACATGGGGATATATATGATCCTAGGTGCACGTGGTGTGAAGTGTATATGGAGAATTTTCTACAAGTGTGTGAATAGAAGCATAAGCATGGATAGACATAGAAAAGGGGAACATGCAGATATAGGGGAAATATAAACAAATATAGCATCCATGTAAATAGAGTTAAGCCCTCAAAACACACATATCCCCAGCAGAGTCGCCACTGTGTCCATCCTCGATCCTTACCTGCGGGCGGGCGCGTGGAGGAAGGATCCATCTCGTCCCGCGCATCCCTCTCGGGAGTGCTTCGGCCGGCGTCGTTTGAGATGAGGTGTAAAAATGTAGAGAGATTTAGACTCGCCAGCCTATTTTACTCAAAACAGACAAAAGAAAAAGGGGAAGCCGTCCTGAAGGACAGCATCCAAAGACATACTGGTGCATGCGAAACCAAAATAATTCGAGAAGGGTTCAGAGGCTAAGTTACGAAATGGGAAGGTGTTAGGCACCCATTCCGCCCTTTCGGTCTCTTATGGATATTTGCTATTTTCCTTTATTTTCCCCGTGATATGTGTGCATGTGTATATATATAGTGGAGATAGGAATCTTCGACTTGTATCATGGAAGAGATAAAGCGATTCATCCGTAGGAAGGTATAAGAATAATATTATAAAATAAGATTTACGCGATTACTCTTACGTCGATCCTTATAATGGAACGATAACGCATATGGAGTAATACGTCACTAAGAACAAGTATATAGAATATAAGAAAATTGGATTTAGAGAAGATAAAAAATGAGAGAGAAAGTGAGAAAAGGACTCGACTCTCGAGTTTTACCCCGAGACGCCTACGTAGCCTATAAAGGCATCAAAGTCCACGTAGTTGGCATACAAAACGAGGGGTGGGGTTTATCCCATAATCCAAATGGGGGATCTCTTATTTGTGAGTGTGTGTGTGTAAAAAAAAGTGTTTTAGTTGTGAGAAAAGTGTTAGAAAAGTATGAGAATCCCTATTTGGAATTTATGAGCAAACCCTCTTTTTCTTATTTTTTTTGGATTTTATTTATATAAAAATAAGAGATGTGCAATAATACTAAATAAAAAGTATATTAGGATGTGTAAAATGAGATAATAAAAGTGCTAAGTAATAAAACAAGTTATTGCGAATTTAAGAGAACTTGAAGAGAAAGTTGGACCTTCTTGAAGACCTTGAGTTTGATCTTGAATGTTGGAGACAGCCCTTGCACTTGGGTGATGATGGAGAGTGGCTAATTCACCAAGTTTGATGAAAAGGGTGATGAGAAATGGAAGTTAGGAAAGGATTTGGATGTTAAAATCGCGCTGCCTGCGAGAGAGGTTTTGGGATTCACTGAGAGCAATTTGTGTCAGATCTGGGCTCCCTTTGCAAATGAGGTGAAGGAGTCCTTTTATAGGCTCAGGTCACTGCCGATTGGCATAGACCTGCTCCTGCCTATCGGCACTTGCCGATAGGCAGGGTCTGGAACCTGCCATTTGGCAGTGTGTTTCAGGCCTTTTCGGAAAATTAGTTATCGACGGAAAACCGTTGGCAAGGTAATTCAGAGACCTTTGAAAGTACTTGGGACCGCTCCCGGGTTCGAGAGTTGACTTTGGGTCAAATATGGCTTGGAAGCATTTGTCGGTCCATTGGACGGAGAATCATTCGGACACAAAATGATCGTTCGTCCGCATGGTAAGTCTGAATTGCACACGGGGCGGACCGTTGGAAAGGTTAAGAGATGTACTTCGACATTACAAAGATTTTGACCCGGTTTGGAGAGTTGACTTTAGTCAACCGGGCCCTGGAAGCATTCGATGACCTCTTGGAGCAAACGGATCGTTCGTCCGTATGGTAAGTCGGAATCGCGCACAGGACGGACCGTTGGAAAGGGGTTTCAGTGACCTTCGAAGATTCATTTAGCCTCGATCGAGTTAAAGAGTTGACTTAGGTCAAATAGAGCCCGGGAGCGCCCGGTGGCCTTTGGATCAAGTTTCGAACGCAAAGGGATCGTTCGTCCGCATGGTAAGTCAGAATCGCGCACGGGATGGACCATTAGAATGGAGATTCAGTGCCCTTCGAAGATTCATTCAGTCTCGATCGAGCTGAAGAGTTTGACTTTTTGGTCAAACAGAGCCTGGGAGTGCCCGATGGTTTCTAGGTCGGTACTCGGGGTACGACCTGGGTTTGTAGTGATGAAGGGAGGTACTAGGGACCTAAAGAGTGTTAGGGGGTAACAGAATGGGGTGTCTACACTCACCAACACCTATTCCCCTACACCCTCACCCAAACTATCTCCCCTCTTCATCTTCTTCCCCCACACCACTCTCTCTCCTCAACCCTTCATTAACACAAAACACACCATCACACACCATCCAAACATCATCTCTTCACTAATGTTATCACCCAAACACCCACCTTAAACCACCTTTCAATCTAAAAACCCAGCAGCCCCGGCCGCCGCCTGCCCCAGCGCAGGGAAGCTCTGGTGAATCTCACTCATACTCCAACACGCCATCATCCAAACCTGACCCCCGGTGCTGCCTTCCTCCGGCCAGCTCTGTCGTGACCTCACCAACTTGACTTCCCATCTCCAACCTGACAGCGCACTTCTTCGACTCGTTCCTTATACCTCCTGAACCCAAGAACCTCACCAGCCCCAAACCCGGTCGCGATCTCTGAAAATCCATACCCATTTTGCCATTTACCATTTAAACCCATTCAATTTTTTCATAACCCATTTCCCAAACAAAGCTAAAAACGATTTTTATCAGCCAAGCCACAAACACAAACCAAAGCCAAGACTAATAACCAAATTAACCCACATGCCTTTTATGCCACTTATCCCCTTTACCCAAAATTCCCCCAAAACCTTTTAACTCACCTTTATCTCATGTCTTCCCATTATACCCTCTAAGCCAAATCAGATTTATTACCTCGCCTCATCCATATGACCTCACACAACCCATGTACATTTGTGCATTACCCTATTTTGACCCCATGTGCACACCCCCCATGATCTTTCACCTTAATTCTTCCAATTATACCCCCATGCTCCATGCCTACTATTTAAGGAAGAAGAAGACCATTTTGAAAGGAAGCTTTTTAATCATCAAATTGGTAGAGATAATTATAGAGAGAGTTATAGATAGTTTAGTGTAAAAAAATAAATTGGGTAGGACATTTGGTAAATAGTTTTTTTTAGAGATTAGTGAGTGATAAATTAGTTAGAAATTCAATTGAGAGTGTTTTTATTATTAAAAATCATTTGGAAGCTCTAATTGAATGGATGATGTGCAAATTCAAGGAATGAAGTTCAATTTCACTCAAAGAGATTTGGTTTGATTGTTCTTCTCTTCTATTTCATTTTATTAGCCTTTGATTGTTTGATTATCATGTTTAATATGATGTTAGGCTAAATCCCCTTTGAAGGGGTGGGGTGAACCCTTATTTGATGTTATTTTAATTTAATTAGTTTGATTACTTGAAAATTTCCTTTGAATATTAAATTTGATCCCTCACCCTTGAATTTACGCCTCGAGAGATGGTAAATGATTTTCGAGAGAAAATTGAAATTCTAAGTTATAATACTCATTTTAGATTCAAAATAGAGATAAGGGTTTCTTAAGTGTGGTATTATTCCTTGAATTTCAACTCTAAATTTATGTTCTAAGATTCACATAAATTTTAATCGATCGATCCTAGCGAGTGATTAATTAAAAGGAGTGTTGATCTATTTTCTAAGAGTTGTGGGGGGGAGGGGGGTAAAATTAATTTTCTAAAAGGTTACTATTAAAATTACATTTGCAATGAGAGTTGATTTGTAATTTTGATATTAATTTGGGAGAATTCAATTAATTAAATTAATTCATTAAAATAGCTAAAATTTGTGGTGTAGTTCCACTCCTTGATTGTTCTCACATTTATTTACCTCACTTTATCTCGTATTTTTGTGTTAGACTTTGTTTTTCATTTTAGTCACTTTTTAGTTTGTAATTTGATCTTCTATTTAGTTTAGTGTTATTTCACCTCACCTCACCCAATTATTTTAATATTGAAAAAGCTAAAAAAATAGAAAAGAAAAATCCCAAATAAATAAATAAAAGTGAATTACAATTGTTTTTCCCTCGTTTTACCCCCTTGATGTGGATTGATACCCTTACTTACCGCTCTACACTTGAGTTTGTTATATTTTTGTAGGTAATTGAGGTTTTTAATATAGGACTTTCAAGCAACGACGAAAAATATATCAAAAAGTTCCTTTATCAATAGGTTCTACTGATGCACTTAAATTTCTATGTTTAGCACCAGTTCCCATTGATGATGCCATAGGTTCTAATAATCTACCTAGATTTATATCCAAGTTTAACATTAGTTACCAGTGGTGACCAAGCTATGTGGAATATGTGTCTATATTCCTATTTAGGAATTTTCATAATGTTCTTCCTCAATTTTGACCACTCTGGATAAAACTTATTGATTTTTATACAGAGTTTTATCCCGGATTTTTCTTGACCAAGTACCGAGGACTAAAATCCTGTTTTGACTTGGGTTTGATTGTTTTGCCGATATAGTATTGCCTTTGCCGGCCAAGTTCTGAATTTTCGATCCAAGTACTGAAGATTAAAATCTTGTGTTATGGGGATCTATCACTATACTCTAATAAAAAATTAAAAAAAATGGAAGAAACCAACTCTTTATTAATATTGAAATAAAGGATTACAAAATCTTTTGCTCGTTAGATTACTGGTAGTACTTTCTGAGATGTTCGGCATTCCAAGGATTTTTAAATTCTTCCCCCTCTAGAGTTTCAATCCTATATGTTCCTTGTCAGATAACTGCCAAGATACGATAACGTCCATGCCAATTTGCTTCAATCTTGTCTTTCTTCTAGATCAACTTTTTAAGGACATAATCACCCCCTATCAAGTTGGTCGGCTTCACCCTTTTGTTGTAAACACGTGCAGTCCTTTGTTAATCGATAACATTCCTCATAGTAGCGTCTTCACGGACCTCTTCCAACATATCAAGGTTTAGCTTTCGCATTAAAGCATTAACAGGGGAGTTAAAATTCAGCACTCTATGAGTTGGTAGGCCGAGCTCAACTGGTTCCATTATTTATGTTCCAAATGCCAGTATATATGGTGTTTTAACCTGTAACGGCTCTTGGACTTGTTCGATATGCCCATAGAACTGAGTGAAATTTATTGATCCAATTTCCCTTGCCGTAATTAAATATTTTCTTCAACCCATTGAGCAACGTTCTATTTGTCACCTATGTCTTCCCATTGCTTTGAGGATGACCTGGAGCAGAATGTAGCTTCTGGATCTTGGAATGGGAATAATACGCTTTAAACTCTTCATTATCAAAATACGTGCCATGGTCGGTGATGAAAGAATATGGTAAACCATATCTGCAAATGATGTTTTTCTAGATAAACTGGTACGCCTTCTCATAGGGCATGTCCACCAATGGTTCAACCTCAACCCATTTGGTAAAATAATCCACAACGACGACCAAGTATCAGAACCTTCCTCTGGTGGTTGGCAATGGCCTGACCAAGTCTATCCCCCATATTACAAAGTGAAGTGAAGTGATTGGATTCAGAGCAGCATGTGGGGGGTTTGTGAATGTTAGAGAACCTCTGGCATTTATCACACTTCTTCACAAAAGTTATACAATATGCCCTCATGGTCGGACAGTATTATCATTGGGTGTTTATTCATTATAGTAACGACCTTCCTGCCACATGATCTCCACATGACCCCTAATCAACTTCTTTCATTAAGTCTTGAATCTCTGTTGGGTGAACACAACGCTGTAAAGTGGTAGTTAACCCTCTTATGTACAGAAATCCCTTGTCTAATACATGCCTCGCTACTTTATACTTGAGCTTCTTGGCCATTATTAGATCTATTAGCAAAGTTATTTCCTCAATGTATGCTCTTTTGGGATCCATCTAGGATGCTCCCATATCTACTGTAATAAAATTGACCATAAAAGCTTCATTGATGCTTCGATTAACTAGAATTTCTAATGGGATAGTCCTTCTGAGTTCAATCCTGGTGGCTGATGCTAGCCATGCATCATCTCGAGCATTATCTATCCTTGGGATTCTTCTCATCCAAACAGTTAGAAATTTATCTACAATATCCAATACTTTAGCAAGGTACCTGGTCATCAATTCTCCGTTCACTCCATACAAATTCAATACATGGTTGACCACCAATTGTGAATCACTATGCTCCACCACTTGCTCGGCGCTTAAGGAATGAGCCAAAATTAAGCCCACTATCAGGGCTTCATACTCTGCTTCATTAGTAGAGGCCTGGAACTGGAATCTGAGAGCGTACTCAATATTAATCCCATCAGGGGTATTAAGTAGGATACCTGCTCCACTGCCTGTAGAACATGAAGATCCATCCATATATAAATTCTTATTGGGATGTTGTTATCAAACCCTAGGTCTTTCAATGTCCCATAATTGAATACCTTCTTGCTTGCCTCCTCATATCTTTGGGCCATCTCATGTATCCTTGACGATTCCAATTGGTCGACAGCGATTTTAGCTGAGCTCTCCCCTGTTGAGGTCTGCTCTGCCTGAAAGCCTTATTGATTAGGAACCTCTAGATAAGTAAACTTTGTAATAAAATTAGCTACAACTTGGCCCTTTGATGAGGACGATGTCTCATATACAATATCATATTCTCCCAGCTCTATTGCCTAGTAGAGTAGTCTTCCCTATTTCTCAGGTTTTTAGAGGGTTAGCCGCGGTCGCATGTTAATATATACCACTATGGTATGTTCTTGGAAATAAGGTTTCATACGTCTGGACGCCTCAATAAGTGCCAAGGTAATTTTTTCAAGCATGGATATCAGATTTTAGCTCCTCGGAAGGCCTTATTGGTGTAGTAGAATGGCTTCTGGACTCCATTACCTTGTCATATTAAAGTCGATCTCACAACTGACTCAGAAACAGTTAAGTGCAAATATAATCTCTCCACCAAAACTGGTCGGGAGAGCAATGTGGGTGATCCTAGATACTTCTTTAACTCCTAAAAAGTTTTCTCGCATTCTTCATTCCATTCAAAGGTTTCCTAAGCACCTTGAAGAATTGAAGGAATTTGTCTGTTGCTCGGGACATAAATCTGTTCAAAGCAGCTACTCGTCTAGTGAGCCTTTGAACTTTCTTTTTTCTAGTCAAGGACTGTATTTCAATTAAAGCCTTTATTTTATCTGGATTATCCTCAATTCCCTTCTGATTGACTATGTAGTCGAGGAACATCCTTTCTTGCACGTCGAACACACATTTGGTCAGATTTAGCTTCATCTGATGTTTTTCCAACTAGTCAAAAGTTTGACTGAGGTCTACAATATGATTAGAGGCTTTCTTTCTCTTTGTTAGCATATCATCCATGTAAACCTCCATATTTTTGCCAATTTTATATTCAAAGACTTTGTTCACCATCCTCTGATATGTTTCACCTGTATTTTTAAGACCAAAAGGCATCACATTATAACAATAAGTTCCTCAGGAAGCAATGAAAGTTATACTTTCCCTGTCTTCATGTTTCTTTTTTTATCTCATCCATAAATCTTAACAATTTATGCCCCGACGTAGAATCCACCAGTTGATCAATCCTAGGCAAAGAAAAGTGATCCTTTGGGCAAGATTTATTCAGATCTATGAAATCCACCCACATTCTCCACTTATCATTTTTATTTTTGACCATAACGACATTGGCTATCCATTCTGGGTACTTCACATATTCAATAAAAGAAGCTTTTTGGAGCTTCACGACCTCGTCCTGGATGGCTTGATTCTTTTTGGGATTGAACATTCTATGTTTTTATTTGATCGACTTGGCATCTTTGCTGATATTGAGCTCGTGACAGAAGAAATTGGTATCAATCCCAGTCATATCCTCATGACTCCACGCAAACACGTTCTTCTTCTGCCTCAAGAATGTCGCCAATTTCTATTTAAAAATATAATCCAGTATCGAGTTGATCTGAGTAGTCCTTTCAGGCTTGTCGTCATCCAATATTATGCTCTCAGTAGCTTCCACAATTTAGCCTTTAACCAACTATATTTCCTCTCTTGTATCTAAGGTTTCAACCTCATATTCACTATTAGGCTTGGTAGTATCCACTTGGTAAGTAATGGTCTTCTTTTTCAATTCTTCCAGATCTTCTTGATCGGCAGAGGAGTAATAACATTCTATGGCTACCTTCTGATCACCCTTTACAACACCTACTCCAAAGTTGGTCGGGAACTTCAAGCATTGATTTACTGTAGAAGGAACAACTTCAAACTTCTCCAATCCTACCCAGCCCATGATCATATTGTAGGAAAATTGAACATTCTTGTCCATCATAAAGAAATATACTTTCTCGATCCTACTTGTTGTCCAGGTGTCGAGCAAAACTTCTAAATTGATTATGCCCAAGGGATATACTTTTTCATGAGAGAATTTGATCAGGGGCTTATGATAAGGATCCAATTGGCTAAGCTTGAAGTCCAATTTTTTGGAAATAAGAGTACAACATGATGTATGTCGAGCTCCCATAATCAATCAATACCCTGGAGATTATTGCATCTTAGATTTTGAACTTGATTACCAGGGGATTGTCATGGGGATAAAGGACTCCGAAGAGGGCGTTATTGGAAAAACTAATCACCAACTTATCTTTGTTGACCTTCCTCGATCGATCTTCCTCGGATGGATTGATTATCTGAATATAAGAACAAGCTTGAGCCTTATTGAGGTAAGATTTTCTTTTAGCATTATGATCTTCTCCTCCATTGTTTCCATCTGTAATCATATGACAGTCAAAGGAACCAAAACTAAGCATAAATACCTCACGTTCTGGTTGCTTGGGTTTCTTGGGTATATCAAGATCATCTTCATGAATTCTCCTTTTCTCATCTCAGGGCTTGCATGGAGATTTTGACCTTCGTTGAGCTCCTCTATTGTCCTGTCGATCAATGAACTTGTACAGTTTTCCTTGGCGGATGATGGTTTCAATATCTCTCTGTAGAGCAATATAATGATCCATTGTGTGTCCATGGATTTAATAAAACTCGTAATACTTAGACATGCCCCTCTTCCCCGCAGGTGCCTTAACTTCTCAAGCCATCGTATCTCCTTGTTATGCTTGATTTGCTCTAAAACATGGTGAATGACCATATTTAATGGAGTGTAATTATTATACTTTCTGAGACTGTCATCCCTCATTTACTTCAATTCCTTCTACTCATTTTTCTCCTTTTGATCATTCTTCTCAGTTTTAACCTTAGGCTTTTTGATCGAGCTCCGCTTCGCTGCCACTACTTCCGCGGCATTCATTATCTGGGCTATTGTGGCTATCAATTCAGTCATAGTCTTGGGAGGATATTTGGCAAGAGTGTAATAAATATTCTCGGGAAGTAATACACTCATAAGAGTTGTGATGGTTTTCTACTCCTCATAATCAATCACCTCCAACTTCTCATTGTTAAAGTAAGTGATGTAGTCCCTGGTGCTTTCTGCTACTCACTATCTCACGCTTAGTAGGTGAGCTAATGTTTATCGTCTTAGCCCCGAAGCAAAAATTACTAATGAATATATCGACCAGCTAGTTAAAATCAATACTTTTCCCTCGAGGTGGGATATTGTACCATACTTGGTGTTGATGTAAAAAACTAGATTATCTCTAATTAATTAATCACAGATAAATAAGATAATAAATAAATAAATAAGACAAAAGGATTTTTAAAGTGGTTCAGCCGTATAAGAATGGCCTACGTCCACTATTTTTGTATTGCTGACTATTTTCCTGTAAATCTCGATAAGTGGTTTGTCCAGAGATCTAGAGTACCCTTCTAATGAGGAGGTTACAATGTATTTATAGCCTTGAGGTTGTACATGTGAAAGGATAATGCGTTGTTATCTAGTATGCATATACATATGTACGATAATAATGAGCATTTAATGCGCATTTGTCTTTTTGATTCTCTTGATTTGGGTGCTCTGCACGCCAAGTAGCTCGAACCGTTTGAGTTGCTCGGTACGCCAAGTAGCTCGGGGCCTACAGTATCTCGGGGTGCATGAGTTCCTCGGGGGCTCTGAGTTGCTCGTCCAAAATGTTTGTATTTGACAGGTAGATCTCCACGTGTCTTCAAATGATTGGTCCATGTCAGCAGACTAAATTTGGTATCAATAGAAGCCCACAATGTTTCACAGTTGAAGTTGAAAGAGAGTGTGGAACATATTGCTTAGAATTATTTGGGTTATTGATCTTCATGGATTTTAGGAAAATTTTCGTCATATATAACTCCTTTTTGAGTGCATAGTATCAGGCTTTTAAAGTATTTTGAATTTTCATGACCCCTTTGATATTTGTGCCATTTTTTTCTTTTAGCCGCCAGAAACACAAACGTCTTCCCTTGTAATCATTGCCTTTCTCTATACCCGAGGTAAAGTATTTAAACACGTCCAAAATCCTGTCTTCTTTCACTTTTCAAATTTTTATCTTTGAACTCTTCATCTTTTCTATGTCTTGTACCTTCGTTCTTTCCATCGTTCATTGAGAACTAATCTCTGTTTTCTCTGTAAGATTTTCTTCCTTACTCTTTATTTTATTCGCCATGGTTTATCATGTTAAATTGTTAGACAAATTTCGATCTGAGTTTTCAATCCCTTCGTGGGTTATTTTGGAAGAACTTTCTAAACCTTATGATTATTTTTCTTTGACTGAGGGACATTGGTTTTCCAATCTTTTTGTAGCCGAATGTGGCTTTTTTTCCCACCAAATCCCTTGTGTTTGGAGTTTTGATAATACTTTGATGTTGTTCCTGCAAGAATAGCTCCAAACACATGGAGGATAGTTAATGTCGTACATAGGTTGAATCAACTTCCTGGAACTCATTTAGGGATCCCAGAGATTATGTATTGCTACAGATGGGTTATCAGTGAAAGTACTTTTTATTTAAAAACTAGGTTTTTGAATAGAGAGTTAATTGTGAATCTTCCTGATGCCAATAGGGATTATTTTGAACATGGTGTTGTGATGAAAAATTGGCAACACCCTCCATTAAATGGAGATGATGTATACTAAGGTCCCATGTGTCCACTTTATGGCAGTGGGATAGGTTGTTTTTATTTTTGAAATCTTATTTTCTTTGAATTTGATAAAATGCATCACTGACAACTGATTATGTTTGTTACAGTTGATAGTAAAAGGAAACCTCCAAAGGAAACTGAGGTTAATATAAATCATTTAAAATTTATCTGGAGCTTGCACCAATCTGTTGCTAAGGAGCATATTAGATCTGCTTCTTACTTGCTGCAATATAAGAGCTGTACTTCATCTTTCACTGCTCGTCCTCGTCCAGTGGTGGTTGATCTTGATCAAGTACCAGTACCAGCCTCTGAGACTAGTGTGGAAGCTTCTTCTTCTGAATCGAATATTCTTATTACTCATCTGATGAAGAAAAGAATAGGTCCTGCCTTTTTTGACAAGTCTACCTTTGCCCCTGTGGAGGCAAAGAAAAGTAAAAAAGATATCCCGGATAAGGGAACAGAGAAAGTAGATGTACCCCCTCCTATTATTGCCCAGGAAGCTAGCAAGAATCCCCCTGTGGCTTCGAGTAAAATTGTTGTTATTTATCCTCCAAGTGATGTTATCGTCTTATCACCAGTAAAGACAACGTCTTCAGCTGAGACTGCTCCTGCTCCTCTGAGGAGATTAAAGAAAAGTTCTTCAGAGAGACCTATTGAACCTGTCTCTCAACCTTCAAATGTTGAAGGTGGTTTTCCAACTTTTGTTCCTCCAAGCTCTGCTGTGGGCTTGGTAAGATCCTGGATTGTCCCTGAAGTGCATGGCATTGAAGATACTCTCTCTTATGAGAGAATCACTACTCTAGCTGCTCAACACATTGCCTCGGTAAGTATTGTTGGCCTGAGTCTTTTACTTTCTAATATTATGCTTATGTATTGACATAAATTTATTTCTTTTTTCAGCTGGTGACGTGTTTCAATAGCATTTTGAAGAAGGATGAAGCTAATAAGGTTTCAAGTTCCATGGGTGGAGTAGAGGAAGATTTTGTTGGGCTGACCCAATCCTTAAAAGATTCTCATTAAAAGTATGAGGAAGATAAAGTTGCTTGGGAGAAGCAATTCAAGTCCATTAAGCTAGAGATAAATAAATTTGTGAGTGCCTTCGAGGCATTGGAGAAGAAATTGAAAGGAATTTGAAAAGAGCAACAAGGAGCTTGAGGCTAGCTCAAGTCTGCTGAAAGTGAAGTTGTTAAACTTCAAGATGTCAAGAGACAGAAAACTGAGGTGGAAGAGAAGTTAAAGTCTGCCGAGGAACTCCTTAGAGAAAGGACCTCTTCGGAGAAGCAAAATGGAAGGCTGTAGTGAAAAAATCATTCAGTGCTGGTTGGGACAAAGGATGGAATAAAGTCCTGGCTGTGATGACTTCTCAAATGGAGTATGCTAGTGTCAAATACTTTAGGGATGGATGGGTGGCAGCCTTGCAAGAGCTAAAGGTTACTGAGAATTCTGAATTATTCAACCAATGCACTCATAGTCATCCTCCCTCTCCTGGAGAAGAAGAAGAAGAGGATGAAGCTGCTTCAAATGAATCCTCCATGATGACTTGAGATCAAGTCCCTGTTGTTCAGCCTTTCGAGCAACTCCAGCCAGCCAGCATTTCTACCGAGCAGCTTCCCTTGCCTTCCGAGCAACCAACTCCTTCATCCAAGCCTTTTGAGGAAGTCATAGGAAATAAGGAGAAGGTGTAGAGTTGTTCAGGTTTTTTATTTTGCTATTTTCTTGAATGTAACATGGAACTATGTATCTCTTCTTATGATGAATAAAATTTTACTTTGGTTGTTCGTCTTGACTTTCTCTTTTACTTGCTCTGTTTTCATCTTTATTGATTCTTTTTATCTCTTGTTTATGCTAGTTTATGGCCAGGATGGAGCTCTTATCGGCTCATGACACGGAATTAATGAAGAAATGCATTGACTACTTTAAAGAGGGTCATGCAGATCTTAATGAGGCCCAAATAATTGACATCCTTGGATCAGGTGCTTCTGACCGAGCAATTGAAGCTTACCAATACCTGAAATGCTTGATCGATCGTGTTGTTACCAATAATGTGGCCTACTATGAAATGATTGAAGATCTCTAAGGAATGATTCGAGGAACTTCAGCAGCAGTACAAAGAGTCCTCCACACTTTTTCATCAAGGATACGAGAAGAAATATCAGCAATTGAGTGCTGATAGAGGGTATGATAAATTCATCTCTGCTCATGAGAAGAAAAAAAATGTTCAGAAGCTTGAAGTTGATGAGCACAGGCATATCGCTAAGTTATTGGAGCAGGAGAACCTTGATTTGCAAGAAGAGATAAAACAACTCAAATCTACTGCATCTTCTTCGGGAACCTTGGTCCCTGTTAATGATGAAGGTTTTTCTTTCTTAGAGGTAGAAAATGCCAACTTACGAGATGAGTTGGATCCTTGAAAAGAGCTGGACCCTCCACATCTACTCGCGGACGAGCAAGATCCTCTTCTCATGGACGAGCAAGGGCTGGTCGGATATCTATTGAAAAAGTGAAAACTCAATCGGCCTTGGAGAATTAGGCAGTTCAGTCGATGGCGAAGAATCAAGCTTTGGCAGAAATGTCCAAGAAGATTCTGAATCTTACTGACCAACTCTCTTCCCAGAGTTGTACTTTGGAAAATAAGGAAATTCTGGTGAAGAATCTCCACGAGCAACTGGAGAGGTTAACTTATCAGTTCCATTAACAACCCAGAGAGTTTTGGATGGATGGGTATAATAAAGCTCTGTACTATCTGGATGCTCGGATACAAGGGGTATAAGCAGGATGGTTAAATGTTATGTGTGTGCTACAACTGGAGCAGGGACACTACTTATGGGATTATTATGAGCCTGGAGTGCTCGTCTTTCCCGTGCCTCCTTTTAAGCTCGATTTCAGTTGGATTCCTGCTCATATAATTCCTCGATGCCTGATTTCCAAGTATCTTGGTGATTACAGTCTTCATGCCAACTTTGAGATATCTAGCCCAGAACATTTGCTTGATCGACCATCTGTAATGAATATTAGAATGTTGTGAGATGTAAATTTTATAAATTCCCCTTATGCGTTAGATGATCCTCCTGCTGGGGTAGAACCTGTTTCAAAGGCAGCAGGGAAAAAATCAATAGAATAGGGTTTTTATGTAATGAAGTATATTTTTCACATCATATGTAATTCTACTTGATTTGAATGAAGAAATTTTAGTCTTTTGCCATTTTATTGTCTTCTAAATAATTTGTAGAATGTCTTTGCTTGTTAATTGGTAAATATATGTATGTATATACTATACTTATCCCATTTGTTGTTTGATTATAATGACTTGTAGGTTTTCGACCAATCGGAGTTGGTGGTAATAAGTTTCCGACCAACCGGAGTTGGTGGTAATTGATTTCCGACCAACCGGAGTTAGTGGTAATAAGTTTTCGACCAACCGGAGTTGGTGGTAATAAGTTTCCGACCAACCGGAGTTAGTGGTAATTGATTTCTGACCAATCGGAGTTGGTGGTAATAAGTTTCTGACCAACCGTAGTTGGTGGTTATTGATTTCCGACCAACCGGAGTTAGTGGTAATAAGTTTTGTACCAACCAGAGTTGGTGGTAATAAGTTTTCGACCAACCGGAGTTGGTGGTAATTGCTTTCTGACCAACCAGATTTGGTGGTAATAAGTTTCTGACCAACCGGAGTTGGTGGTAATAAGTTTCCGACCAACCGAAGTTGGTGGTAATTGCTTTCTGACCAACCGGAGTTGGTGGTAATTGGTTCGCCGACCAACCGGAGTTGGTGGTAGTTGCACTAAATTTGGTGTGTAGTGTGTAGCACTAATATTCCGAAAAAAAATTTCAACAAATAAAGAAACTGGGTGAAAACATCACTTTATTCATGTTGAAGAAACTGCATTACATAGGAATTTCAATTACTGATAATACTTGCGCAGATGCTCTGCATTCCATGCATTCTTAACTTCTTCTCCTTCCAAGGTTTCAATCCTGTATGTTCCTAGACGAACAACTTTTGTTACTTTGTAGGGTCCATGCCAGTTGGCTTCCAGTTTATTAGTTTTTTGGATCACTTTCTTCAGCACATAATCCCCTTCCTTCAAATCACACTTCTTCACTCTTTTATTATAGAACAAAGTTGTTCTTTGTTGATATGATGCATTTCTGATTGCTGCTTCTTCCCTGACTTCTTCTGTTGTTGTTCGTGGTGTGGTACGATAAGCCCACAGCACAGAATGTAGCTCGTTAATACAATTTCCCTTTGCATCATCCAGTCATTTTTTCAAACCATTCAGTAGCGTTCTGTTTGTCACTTAAGTTTGCCCATTGCTTTGGGGATGGCCTGGTACAGAGTGGATCTTTAGTACATTGGATTGATGACAATATGAAGAAAACTCCTCGTTATCAAAATGGGTTCCATGGTCAGTAATAAATGCATATGAGAGACCATATCTGCAGATAATATTCTTCCAAATAAATTGATAGACTTTGTCGTATGTCATATCAATGAGAGGTTCATCTTCCATCCATTTGGTAAAGTAATCTACAGCAACCACGAGGTATTTGAATCTTCCCTTGGTCGTTGGAAGTGGGCCGACCAAGTCTATCCCCCACATGGCGAATGGCCAAGGGGACGTGATGGGTGTTAATAATGCTTGGGGAGTTCTTAGAATAGAGGAAAAACGTTGGCATTTATCGCACTTCTTAGCATAAGCTACTCAATTAGCTCTCATCGTTGGCCAGTAATACCCCTGCGTTGTTATTCTTTGTAAAAGCGTCCGACATGCTACATGGGCTCCATAAGACCCTTTGTGAACCTCCTCGATCAAATCTTTCACTTCAGAGGGATGGACACATCTTTGTAGCCCTGCTATAACTCCTCGCCTATACAAGATGCCATTGGTCAATACATAATGAGCAGTTTTAAACTTCAGTTTTTTGGCTGGGAGTTTATCAGTTGGCAAAGCCCCCTCTTTAATATAGGCCCTGATGGGGTCCATCCAAGATGGTCCCAAATCGAGGGCAATGAAGTTTATCATTAGATCTTCGTCTATGCTCCGACCAACTAGGATTTCTATTGGGATTGTTCTTCGTAGCTCTGTGCATATGGCTGATGCTAATCGAGCTAAGGCATCTTCCCTCGCATTCTCCAGTCTTGGTATTCTAATCAACTAAACTTCAGTAAAACTCGATACAACATCCACTGCTTTGGCATGATACCTGACCATTAATTCTTCTTTTGCTGCATACACATCCAAAATTTGATTTACGACTAACTGGGAGTCACTGAACACAACGACTTTCTCTGCTTTCATGTTTTTGGCTAGACTTAGATCCACAATCATTGCTTTATATTCGTCCTCGTTATTAGAAGCCTTAAATTGAAAGCGCAGAGCATACTCCACATCAATCTCATTCGGACTGTTTAAAATAATTTCTGCTCCACTGCCTGTAGTGAATGAAGAGCCATCCACATATAAATTCCATATAGGTATTTCATCATTAAATTTTTTATCATACAGAGTTCCTCGGTGGAATATTTGATGCTTCCTTTCGTCCACCTTCGGTACTTCTCGCTGCTCGTTAATCATCTTTTCTTACTCGTCTACCGACGTAAGTTAGTCGAGATTTAAATTTGATGATCCTGTAACATCCATAGGTAGGTTTACATTTAACTCTTGTTCTTCGGAGGTATCTTCCTGAGTAAACTCTGCGATAAAATCTGCTAGTGCCTGCCCTTTGAGCGACGATCTAGGCTCATAAACTATATCATATTCACCAAGTTCTACTGCCCAGTACATCAATCTTCCTGATTTCTCTGGTTTGTGCAGAGCTTGTCTTAACGGCATATCGGTGTACACTACTATAGTATGGGCTTGGAAGTATGGTCTCATTCTTCTGCTTGCTTCAATCAGCGCTAGTGCCAACTTCTCCAACCTTGGATATCTAATTTCTCCTCCTTGGAACGCCTTGCTGGTATAGAAGATGGGTTTCTTCACTCCATCCTCCAATCTTATCAATGCCGAGCTAACAGGATTCTCTGAAACTTCTAGATACAAGTATAGTCTTTCTCCCATCACTGATCTGGACAACAATGGAGGTGTCCCTAGATATTTTTTCAACTCTTGAAAGGCCTCCTCGCACTCATCATTCCACTCAAAAGTTTTTCGAAGTGTTTTGAAGAATAGGAGGCATCTGTCTGTTGCTCGTGACACAATCCTATTAAGTGCTTCAACTCGCCCTGTGAGACTTTGCACTTCCTTCTTCGTGGTTGGAGATCGCAGCTCCAATAGAGCCTTGATCTTTTCAGGGTTCTCCTCAATACCTCGTTGATTAACAATATACTCGAGAAATATTCCTTCTCGCACTCCAAATATGCACTTGGTGGGATTTAACTTCTTTTGGTATTTCTCTAGTTGATCAAAGGTCTGACCTATGTCAACTAGATGATCAGCAACTTTCTTGCTCTTCGTTAGCATATCATCAATATAAACCTCCATGTTATGACTGATTTGCTCTGTAAAAACCTTATTCATCAATCGCTGATATGTTGCACCTGCATTTTTCAATCCAAAAGGCATAAATTATAGCAATAAGTTCCCCTTGGGGTGATAAAAGAGGTACTGTCT
Source organism: Sambucus nigra (assembly GCA_949130495.1). NCBI lineage: Eukaryota > Viridiplantae > Streptophyta > Magnoliopsida > Dipsacales > Adoxaceae > Sambucus > Sambucus nigra. The sequence continues at coordinate 641,340,470 of OX422208.1, read as the reverse complement.
CTCTCCTTAGGCTTCATTTTAATCTGGTTGTACACAGAATAAGCATCCATGAAACTCAACAATTCATGCCCCGAGGTAGCATCCACCAGCTGATCGATTCGGGGAAAAGGAAAATGATCCTTTGGGAAGGCTTTATTAAGATCAGTGAAGTCCATACACATCCTCCACTTGTTGTTTTTATTCTTTACCATTACCACAACTGCAAGCCAATCAGGATATTTGACATCCTTAATAAAAGAGGCATTTTGTAGTTTCTCTACTTCTTCCTGTATGGATTGGTTCTTTTTAGGACTGAACACCCTTCTTCGTTGCTTTACTGCTTAGATTTCCTTGTTCACGTTGAGCTCGTGACACAGGAAACTCGGGTCTATCCCTAGTATATCTTCATGACTCCATCCAAAAGTCTGCTTTCTGCATCTTAGAACTGCTATCAATTCCTATTTTATTGATTCGTCCAGTGATGCACCAATTTGAGTTGTTCGTTCTGGATGTTCATCGTCCAGAATGATATTTTCGGTAGCCTCTATGACTTGATAAGTAGTAGTCTTCTTTATGGATTCTTCGTGTTCCTCTTTCTCGGTAGATGAATAGTAGCATTTCCGAGCTACTTTTTGGTCTCCTTTCACCACTCTTACTCTAAAATTGGTTGAGAATTTTAAGCATTGATGTACAGTAGATGGTACTGCTTCGATCTTCTTTAAACCTACCCTTCCCATGATGATATTTTAAGAAGATTAGACATTTTTATCCATTACAAAAAAGTGTACTCTTTATGTTCGACAAGCATGCCATGTACCGATAAGCATATCCAACTTGATCGTCCCAAGTGGAAAAACCTTTTCGCTAGTAAAACCGAGGAGAGGTCTATGATAGGGCTCCAATTGGGCTAGCTTCAAATTCAAACTATCAAAACATGGGTAGAACATGATGTCTGCCGAGCTACCATTATCCGCCAGTACCCGTGAAATCACCACTTCCTTCATTCTCATCTTGATCACCAATGGGTCATCATGAGGATATATTACACCTGCCAGGTCATTTTTAGAGAAATCAATAACTAATTTGTCTTTATTCACCTTCCTCGGGCGATCATCTTCTGCCAAGTTTATTCACTGTATGTACGAGCAGGCTTGAGCCTCAATGAGGTAAGCTTTCCTCTCCTCAGTAAGATCTCCACCTCCTGCATCTCCACCTGTAATAACATTACATTCAAATGATCCAAAACGGATTGAAAATACCTCACGTTCTGGTTGTCTTAGTCTTTTGGGGAGATCGGGGTCATCTTGATCATCTTCTGGATCTTCTTATTGTCTTCTTTTGCTCTACAAGGAGATTTAGATCTTTGCCTTCCTCGATCGTTGGTCTTTCCACCTCTTTAGCGATCAACAATCTTAGCCAATTTTCCTCGTCTGATGAGTGCTTCAATTTCATTCTAAAGGGCTATGCATTGTTTGGTCGTATGACCATGGTCTTTATGGAATTCGCAATATTTGAACTTGTCTCTTCTGTCAGGATCTGCCTTTATTTTTGCTGGCCAGGCTAGCTCCTCGCTATTCTTGATCTCCTCTAGAATGTGATTTATATCTACCTTTAAAGGAGTGTAATTTCCAAATTTCTTCATCTGCTCCAGTGTTTGCTTTGCTTTTGATTTCCTGTTGCCAGTGTTGTTCTTCTGATCCTTCTTTTTGATTTTACCATCTTCTACCTTGGTCTCCTTAGTATGTGCATTCTTCTTCACAGCCATGGCTTCCTCAGTATTCATAATTTTGGCTGCTTTTGCCATTAGTTCTACCATGGTCCTAGGCGGATCTTTGGCTAAAGTGTAGTACAATTTATTTGGCAATAGTCCACTCATCAGAGCAGTAATTGCTGTTTCTCCTCGTAATCAATTACTTCAAGTTTCTCGTTATTGAAATGAGTAATATAGTCCCTAGTGCTTTCACCTGCCTTATGTCTAACACTTAGCAATTGTGCTACTCGTTTAACTGGTTTCGCTCTAAAATAGAAATTCCCAATAAAGAGCTCTGCCAGTTGAAAGAAAGTCTCAATTTTCCCCCGAGGAAGGTTGTTGTACCATATCTGAGCTGATCCTATAAGAGTTCCTGAAAATGCCCTGCAAATAATCTCGTCTGGAACTACATAGATATCGGCAGCTGCTTCGTATTGTTCTATATGAAGGACATGATCAGTTTTTCCATCATATTTAGGTGTCACCATAGGAGTTTTGAATTTTGATGGTGTGGGAAAATCCATAATTACCTGTACGAATGGTGTCCCTTAGACAAAAGTTCTTTGCAGAGGAATCTTGGCCTTAGCCATTTCCCCTAATCTGTCCTCCAACCTTTGAATAGAGCCCTTCCATGCATCATTTCCCTCCTCGGGCCTATTGGTTCGAGCAACTGATCGCGTTGAATTCACCTCTTGAGATCGAGCTACTAGTCGTGATTGGGCAGAGCCTTCCCTTAGATCGGATGGTCGTGGGAAATTACTCGACGCAATCCTAGCAGGACTTTTATTCCTCCTAGGGCCCAAACGATCAAAAGGAGAGACTCTACTTAACCTTTCTAGAGCCCTAGTCCTTTCTGGAGAGAGAGTGATGTTCCATTGAGAATCTGTAGCTCGTACTGATGAAGTCCGACCAGGTTGATAAGAAGGATCATTAGATCTCTCAGTACGAAATGATTCGGTGCGTCTAGATTGAGATTCCTCTGGGAATAGCGTTCCCCTAATTTGTGAAGAGGGTAAACGGGTATTTCTCTCAACACCTCCTTATCCTGATTGGGCTGGTGCTCCGCCTTGAACAGTTTGTATGAGTTGACAAATGGTTTCTTGCATGGTCGTTTACCCTTGGGCTAAATTAGCCATTATGCCAGCTAGATCTTGAACATTTAGGGGAATGGAAGGGTTTGGAGGGTTCCCAGCATTTCGATTACTGGATTCCGGATTATCAGCCATTGAAGATGAATTATTTTGATGAAAAATGCTTAGTACAGTCGTTTCCCATAGACGACACCAATCTATTGATGTAAAAAACTAGATTATCTCTAATTAATTAATCACAGATAAATAAGATAATAAATAAATAAGACAAAAGGATTTTTAAAGTGGTTCAGTCGTATAAGAATGGCCTACGTCCACTTTTTTTGTATTGCTGACTGTTTGCCTGGAAATCTCGATAAGTGGTTTGTCCAAAGATCTAGAGTCCCCTTCTAATGAGGAGGTTACAATGTATTTGTAACCTTGAGGCTGTACATGTGAAAGGACAATGCGCTGTTATCTAGTATACATATACATCTGTACGATAATAATGAGCATTTAATGCACAATCATCTTTTTGATTCTCTTGATTTGGGTGCTCTGCACGCCAAGTATCTCGGACCGCTTGAGTTGATCGGTACTCCAAGTAGCTCGGGGCCTAGAGTATCTCGAGGCATATGATTTCCTTGGGGGCTCTGAGTTGCTCATCCAAAATGTTTGTATTTGACAGGTAGATCTCCACGTGTCTTCAAATGATTGGTCCATGTCAGCAGACTAAATTTGGTATCAACACTTGGGCAGGACCCGCTATGGTACCTGAGAATGCCCTACATCTCATCTCATCGGGGACGATATAAATGTTTGTTGTTTCTTGGTACTGTTCTATGTGAAGAACCGGGTCATTTTTCCCATCATACTTTGGAGTAATAATAGGAGCTTTGAACTTCAAAGGAGTTGGAAAATCCACAATAGCTTGAACAAAGCGAGATCCTTTTACAAAGCTTCATTATAAAGGTTTCTTCGCCTTCTCCATTTCTCCCAACATGTCTTCCAACCTCTGGATTGAGCATTTCCATGCATTATTACTCGAATTAGATTTATGCGATATAGCTCGGCTATTCCAACCAATTGTCTCTGCTGAGCTCTCCTCTTGAGAGGTCTGCTCGGTATGGACAGATCGTCGAGCACATGATCTGGATTGGGCTGAGGCCTCATGTTCGTCGGATAGTCATCGATTATGCCTTGATAATATCCTGGGAACAATTTATTCCCTCTGAGTCCTAGATGATCAAAGGGTGATGCTCAGCTAAGCCTTTTTAAGGCACTTAGCATTTTTGGAGAAAAAGACAGCTCTTTATAAGGCTCTGAAGTCCTGAGGGAAAAACTTGCTCTTGGATAATAGGACGTATCTCTGGAAGTCCTGGAGTGTCTATGCACGTTGGTTCTTGGAGGCGGCGATGGTATGTTTATATGAATATACAAGGTAGGAGATCTGGTTTGTAGCGTTTGGGCCAATTACCTGATCGTATCTTGCATGGCCTCCTATCCTCTAACAAGACTAGCCAAGATTCCAGTCAGATCATTATTTGTTGGAGGAGCATATGAAATAGGCAGATTTCCATCATTTTTGACACTGGACTCAGTAATGTCAGTCATCTTTGAGTTATCATAAGTGAATGAGAATGAAAATGTATAGAAATACGTTCCCACAGACGACGTCAATCTGTTGATGTAAAAAATTAGACTAGGTTTAATTGTTTAACCACAGATAAATATATGTAAATAAAAATGATAAAAAAAGGTTTTTAAAGTGGTTCGGCTATAAGGGAAAGCCTACGTCCACTGTGTTTCTTATTGCCTTGTATTCTGTCTTGCCTCTCGTATTTTGAATTACTTCAACCTGCCCTTGATCAAGGAATTATAATGTATTTATAGCCAAGTAAGGAGATAGAGATATGGAATATTAATAGATGGAATGCCTTTATAAATTAGTCATTTACATCAGTACATAACGTCCATAATGCTATAGGTTGTTGGCGTTCCGCTTATAAAGTTGGTTGACCTTACTGGTCTTGGTTAGTTATGCTATGACTTGCTGACTAGGATTCTTGCCCTGTAGGACAACATGTGTTCATCTCTGGTTGGTCCATGTAAGTGGGCAATTTTTGGTATCAACATGGAGTAACATGTATGGGAGTGCGTTCAGGAACTAGTGTAGGACCATACCAGGGAATATACCTATAAGACGCTCTCCCTAGCTTAAAACATTACTCTCTAAGGTGAATTATTTGTTTGTAATCAGAACAAAAAAAAAAGGGTTTGGGTCCATCTTGCTCAAAACAACTAGGATGAGTTGTCCTAGGCGGGTTAAGTCGAGGTCCATAAGGATCCAAAACAAACTGGGGAATCGGCTCGGGTGCCACATGGGAAGTGGATGCACCGTCATAACCTATTCCTTGCCTCTCGATGTTACCTAAAGGAGGACCAATGATCATCTTCCCAACCTTCTTATATGTGTCATCTAAAGTGACATTGACCTCCCAAGAACGTTCGAGATCACTCTTGAGTTGGGATACATGGGCTTTAAGTTTTTCATGAGTCTCTAATGAAGATTGAAGATCTCTCGAAATATTAGACATGGTGATGGTAAAATTCGTCTTTTCTTGGACTAAAACAATCAATTCTTCATATAAATAAATCTTCACCTTCTCGAGTTGACTCACCAATGCCTCACACTCTCTTAAAACTTTCACCTCCTTCCCCAAATCTAACACCATAATAGACAAGTATTTAATTAGATTTTTTACTATCAAATTCTCAGTGTAAAGATCCCTAAATGCCTTTTGGAGATCACTTTCTCCCTCACTCAAATATCCTTCCTCACTCTCACCAGAATGGCTCGAAACATCAATGACGCTCTCTTGTTTAAAATGTCCTCACCGGTGTGGGACAAAGTAGAATTGGTAAAATGACTAGCCATGAATGTAACACACAGTTCATGTGGTGATTCTCCCCCTGAATCAACTGACTCGATTGCACTATTGCTAAGAGTGGCCATGTGTGCAACTTTCTTTCCCTTTCTCTTAAGCCTAGTGAGACACTCGTGTGATTTGTTCCCTTTACCCTCACATTCATAACATCTAATCTCTTCCTCTTTCTCTCCCCCGTTCATTCCCTCATTCTTATTTTTATTTTTCTCAAAAATATTTTCTTTGGAAAATTTGAGAAATTTTTCGCAAAAAGGGTCAAGTCGTCAAAATCAAGATCAACCTCAAATTCGGACTCACAAACATTATTTTTATTCTTTTTCTTAGTTTGAGTTTTTTTGGAAATCCCTACTTCCTTAGGTTTAATGGTTTTAGGAAACATATCAATCTCATATGTTTAAAGATCACCTATAGGTTCTTTTAACTTAAGAGTCTATAAAATCCCTAATGGATTAAGCACGGTGACCATAGGAATAAAGCGGGCAGGGAGCGACCTCAAAATTTTCTTAACTACTCTTGACTTAGGAATCGTCTCACCCAAATTAAAACTAGAATTAACTATGTCTGATAAATGTGCTTAAAACTCATCAACATACTCAGACTCTAGCATGGTAATGGTCTCAAATTAGGTGGTAAAACATGTAGCTTGAATGCCTTTATAGCGTTAGGACCCTCGTGAGTGAGCTGGAGGGTATCCCAAGATTCCTTAGACATGGTGCACGTAATAATGTGATAGAACAAATCAGGGATGACGTCTCCCAAAATAGCACTTAAGTCATAAGAGTTAAAATTCCTCATTTAAATTCGTCCTTTATCCATTGAAAGATAGGTTTAGTGCCAACAACATTATCAACAATGACCGTGGGAGGACTCCACCCTCTTTCATAAACTAACCAAACACGTTCATTTATGGATTTTAATGTTGACCTCATCCTAGCTTTCCAGTGGGCATAATTGGAACCATAAAAAATGGGAATTTGATTATACAAACTATCTGATGATGCTGGAAACAACACCACCCTTCAAGGTGTTTGTGAGCTCAAATGAATGTTAAAAATGGAAGTATAAGGGTTCATGCACACAGTAGTAGGAGGTGAGGAGAAGAGGATTTACACTGGAATATAAGTGGTTCAGCCAATCAGGCCTACGTCCACTGTGCAAGTGTATGATGTGTATCAATGTATGAGGGCTCAAATGGCCATAGATACAATCTCTCAAGCTTTCTCTCTCTACTGTGTATTTGAACACAGATTCAGCTAGGGTTGCTAATTTTGGATCCCATTTAAGAAGGACAAGACAAGTATATATAGTAGCTGGGGGGTGTAGTGTACCCCCCATGCATGCAATGAGCATGTGTGTATTGATCTAGCCAATGCGATGAAGACAGCTGTCCCTATCACATGTAGAGAATGATGATGAAATATTCCCCCCACGTGGGGGGAATGATTTGTTATAACGGATTTGTGTCCACGTGTTCTTATCCACATATATGCCAATAAGAGCTCGGCCATATGAGCTTGGTTACAACCTCGGCCTGGAAGAGTCCGAGGTTGGTAAAGTCTAGCTATTTATTCAATCCGAGATGGGACATAATGGTCTCAGCTTATGTGAAACTGAGGTGAGGTAAGTGAAGGCATAAGGTCGGCCTGGGCCGAGGTTAAGCTGGAACATGCTAGGAACATCGGCTGATTCCCTGCTGAAGTTGGCCTTGACGGAGGTTAAGCTTCTGTAACCCCGGCCCACTCCTAGCCGAGGTTGTCAACCCCTGAATGACCTGATGAATAACTATTCCCATGTGTCGTGAAGACCTCTCTTAATGAGGTTGGTAGTAACCTCGTCCATGGCCAACCTTGCCATGACCGAGGTTGTTGGTCATTGATCCAAGGCCCTTCCAACGTCGGCCATGTCCTTGGTCGAGGTTGATGTCTCAGAACCGAGGTGGTGCATTTGGGGCACATCAATCACCCCCTAGCCCTTAGTTACATGTGAGAGCAGGTGACTGTGGTGTCTACAACTCTGAGGTCTTTCTTCCTCCTGCCAATGTTCATTCGACACTTGTCAATTACTTAAGTGGCTTGCGTGTCTGATAAGGGTAATTATATTGGTTATCTTTTGGGCTCCCAAGGAAATGATGGGCCTTGGGAGGTGTGCACTCATACTTAAGGGTTTTAATCCCAAATTTTCTCTTTCTTCCTCATTTCTCTCTTTCACCGAACTTGGGCGTTCTCTGTAACTCTCTCTCTAGAAAAGCTTGGTTGCTCCATTGTTTCGGATTTCTGCATTTCTTCAACTTATCTTCACTCCACAAGTCTTCAGGTATCGTCTTTACCTTTCTCTGCCCTTTTTTAGCCCGCTTTTATTCTTGTCTCTTCAATTTCCGGCAAGGTTTTAGAGTTTTTCGGCAGCTGCTTGTGTTTTTCGGAGATTATTGTTCTTGTTGTTCTTGGTAGTTGTTGCTCAAGGTTTGATGGTTTGATTTTTAACATCATTTGCCAATCCTATTTGTTATTTTGGAGAGTTGTAAGTGAAGGGTATGCCTCTTATGCTCAGACCCCTTTACCAACTCTTAGAGGAATTCCTCTCTCTCGGAGAGAAGACATTAGAGAAAATTAGGCAAATAGAAAGAGCGCGGGAGGAAGCTCGTAGGTCAGAGGAATTCCCTCTCAGACCTATCTTTCCACCACCTCTGAAGGTCGTATATCCTGAACCATCTGAACCAGCTAACCAAGCAGAGGTCCCTGCTGAACCCTCACCAATGTCTGAGTTTGAGTCATCCTCCTCAGACCCTATGTCTGTGGACTCTTTTCAAGAGGCTATGGATTTCACAACTCAGCCAGATCAGGCCCCTAATCAAGCGGAGGTTTCCAGTCGAGCCTCGTCCCACAAAAGTTCAAGTACATCAACCTCTTCCTCTGAGGTTGAAATTGTTGGGCCGAGTGTGGCGATTCCGCCAATCCTTGAAGCCATACCCTTGTCGGCTGTCACAAGGGATGAGTTCGCTCGGAGGTTTCCAAGTGGTGCCCCATCGTCTGCTCAGTCCGACGTTGAGCTAGATGATGATGATGCTGAGAGTGATGTTGAAGTCTCTAAGGCGGTCGAGATTGAGAGTTCAGTCAGCGAGATCGAACTCCTGTCCTTTAGATATCTATATTCCATAAGCCCCTCCATAAAGCTCAAGAGGCCTCTGAGGGAAGAGAGGGCTTATCACGACCGAGATGGTGAGATCTTCTTGTACGAGCAGATGTTCAAGTTTAGGTTTCGTCTACCCATCCATCCCATCATCAGGTCTATATTGGCCTATATCAACTTAGCCCCTTCCCAGTTGTCACCCAATGCTTGGAGGGTGATAATTGGAGCCATTATCTTATGGAGGGTTGTTTATCACTCAGACCTTCCTGTCCAAGTCTTTATAGGATGCTATGTCCCTTCATCTGCCAGAAATCATCCGAGATATTATCATTTTTTAGCTCGGAAGCCAGAAAAGAAGATGCTTCAGATAACCCAAACCTCAAATCATAACTGGAAGCCACGATATTTCTTTGCCTCAGGGCCATAGGAATTTGTTCCATGTGCCCCCTCTTCCTCATTAGAACCGAGGATGCCTATAAGATGGGGAAAAGTTATAATGGTTGCTAGGGCCGACCCTGGTCTAAGCCAGCAAAATCTTCAGAAGGTCAAAGACCTTTAAGATCCAGGGGAGCATGGTCTGCTTGTCAAATTTGAGCACCTGATGACCCCCTATTACCTCTCTAAGACTGATCTAGGGGGAAATCCCCTTACAGATCTTGGTAAGTGCTTTTTATTTCAAGCTATACCTCTGAATTTATGTATGTCTGACTCTCTAACTCAGACCCTTCTATCTTGCAGAGCGTCCGAAGGGAATATCTGACGAGTTGTGGGAGATAGCAGCACCAAGTTTAACGAAGCTTATAAAAAAGGCAGGTCTGAATGCTCCTCATCCCCCTCCCTCAACCTCAAGGGCTGAGGCCAGCAAGAAGAGAAAGGTTGTCGATGCTTTCCCTGAGTATCAGAGGCAGAAGAAGAAAGGTGTGGATTATGCCATCCCTATTTCTTTCAAGTATGCATTGGCTACTCGTATAGAGCAACTGAAAATCAATGATAGCATCATAGGCCACAGTTTACAGGCGTTGGATGCCATCGTCTCTACTATGACCGATGCTGACAAACGCTTTTGTCGATCTATGGACACTCCTCTGCTGGTTGAGTTTGGCCTTCACGGGTCTATTCAGGTATGAATTCAAATTTCAGTTTAGCTCAATTGTAACCTCTATTTTGAATTTCAACTTATATATACGACTACATCATTTGCAGGGCCTCGCTACTATGCATCATCTTGCCAACTGGACTCTGAAGAAGTTGCCCCTCATCCGGAAAGGCCAAGAGGTCGAGAAAGTGCAAAGCTCTCTGAATATAGAGGTAGACCATCTGAAGTCTGCCTTTGAGGAGTCTGATAAGAAGTTTAAGGAGTTGGAGAAAGAGATCTCCAAGCTTAAAAAGGATAATAACATTGCCTTGAACGCCAAGGATGACGTTCTCCAGCAGAAGGTTGACGCTGCAGTGAAGGCAGCCCTTGAGGATGCCTCTGAGGTTATTCTGGCTGAATACAAAGTCTCCGATGAATTCATCAGCTTTGGCTTTAAGTACCTTGAGAGAGGTATTAAGGCTACTGGAAAATGGCGGCTGCTAAGGAGAAGGAGTAAGGGAGCTTGAAAACTTCTGACTTCATAGGTCTGGGTTTTGCCAACCCCCAATTTGCCCAAGCCCTTCAGGAGGTTGAAGAGGAAGATACTTCCATTAGCACTCCCCCTGTAAATCCTTAGTCTATTTTTCTGAAGCTTTTGTACTTTTTTCACTATGTATTCGAACTGTAACCTCTGATGAACAGTGTTACTTTATGTTTGACATTTCACTTAATCTGTCGACCTCTGAGGAGGGCTTTTGTTTTTGTCTTACTGGATTGTTTGTTGGATGGATTTCTTTGCCATGCAATAAGGCCTCACCAAATTAATGATGTTAAGGGTCTGAGGTCATCCAAGTATGATGTCTGACCTCAGACCTTGTCACCAAATAATGATGTTAGGGCCTGAGGTCATCACTAAGATGTTATCCTCATAAGTAATTTCACCAAATTAATGATGTTAAGGGTCTGAGGTCATCCAAGTATGATGTCTGACCTCATACCTTGTCACCAAATAATGATGTTAAGGCCTGAGGTCATCACTAATATGTTATCCCCATAAGTAATTTCACCAAATTAATGATGTTAAGGTCCTGAGGTTATCCAAGTATGATGTTTGACCTCAGACCTTGTCACCAAATAATGATGTTAAGGCCTGAGGTCATCCAAGTATAATGTTTGACCTCAGACCTTGTCACCAAATCATGATGTTATAAGGTCTGAAGTCATCACTAAGATGTTATCCCCATAAGTAATTTCACCAAATTAATGATGTTAAGGGTTTGAGGTCATCCAAGTATGATGTCTGACCTCAGACCTTGTCACCAAATAATGATGTTAAGGCCTAAGGTCATCCAAGTATGATGTCTGACCTCAGACCTTGTCACTAAATCATGATGTTATAAGGTCTGAGGTCATCACTAAGATGTTATCCCCATAAGTAATTTCACCAAATTAATAATGTTAAGGGTCTGAGATCATCCAAGTATGATGTCTGACCTCAGACCTTGTCACCAAATCATGATGTTATAAGGCCTGAGGTCATCACTAAGATGTTATCCCCATAAGTAATTTCATCAAATAAATGATGTTAAGGGTCTGAGGTCATCTAAGTATGATGTCTGACCTCAGATCTTGTCATCAAATAATGATGTTAAGGCCTGAGGTCATCCAAGTATGATGTCTGAGCTCAGACCTTGTCACCAAATCATGATGTTATAAGGTCTAAGGTCATCACTAAGATGTTATCCTCATAAGTAATTTCACCAAATTAATGATGTTAAGGGCCTGAGGTCATCCAAGTATGATGTTTGACTTCAGACCTTGTCACCAAATCATGATGTTATAAGGTCTAAGGTCATCACTAAGATGTTATCCCCATAAGTAATTTCACCAAATTAATGATGTTAAGGGCCCGAGGTCATCCAATTATGATGTCTGACCTCAGACCTTGTCACCAAATAATGATGTTAAGGCCTAAGGCCATCCAAGTATGATGTCTGACCTCAGACCTTGTCACCAAATAATGATGTTATAAGGTCTGAGGTCATCAACTAAGATGTTACCCTCATACATTCTACCACGAGAGCTCGATGAACCAAGAACTGATATGGAAACTGATCTCTTATTAATAATCTCTTGATAATATGATATATTTACATAAATATTTTTCAACATCATATGTAATACTTCTTCAGATGATCAGCATTCCAGGGATTGGCAAAAGGTTCCCCTTCTAGGTTTTCTAGCCTGTAGGTACCGGCTACAAACTCTTCGATCACTTTGTAGGGACCGTGCGAGTTTGGGTGGAGTTTGTTTGCCTTGTATAGTGTCTTCTTCAATACTAAGTCTCCCACGACAATGGGTCTTGGTTTTACCCTTTGATTGTAGAATTTTGTTGCTCTCTACTGGTACGCTGCTTGTTTGATTTCCGCGTCTTCTCTTCTCTCTTCTATCAGATCTAGGTCTAGCCTTCTCTCTTCCTCATTCTTGTTAGGGTCATAGGTCTGAACCCTATGAGTAGGGAGTCCCACTTCTGTTAGTCTGACGACCTTTGAGCCATGTGCTAGCATGAACGGGGTTTCTCCTGTCGGTGTTCTTGCTGTTGTCCTGTAGGCCCACAACACAGCACAAACCTCTTCGGTCCATCTCCGCTTGGATTCTTCTAACCTTTTCTTGATTTTGTCGAGGATTGTTCTGTTTGTGACTTCGGTCTGACCGTTTGCCTGAGGTCGGCCAGGAGAAGAGAAAAACTTATTTATCCCGACTCTTTCGTAATATTTCTCTAAGGAAGAGTTCTTGAACTGGGTTCCATTGTTTGAGATGAGAGTGTTTGGGAGGCCGTGTCCGCATATGATGTTCCTCCAAATAAATTAGAAGGTCTTCTGTTCTGTAATCGTTATCATCGGCTCTACCTCCACCCACTTTGAGAAGTAATCAATGGCAACTATCAGAAACTAGTAATTATTGGCAGCTCTCGGCAGTGGTCCTACTAAGTCAATTTCCCATACTACAAATGGCCAAGGGAAAGTGATTAACATCATAGGTTGATGAGGTTGATGAGGTTGGTGAGGAATAGTGGAGAATCTCTGACATTTATCGCACCTCTTCACGTAAGCTGCAACATCTTTGGCCAAGGTTGGCCACCAGTACCCCTGTGTAATAATTCTCTTGGACAAGAGTCTTCCTACTATATGACTGGAGAAAGAAGCCTCATGAACCTCCTGTAAGACGCGAGGAACTTCGGTGGGATGAACACATCTGAGGAGAGTCAATAGAAATCCCTTCTTATATAAGATGTCTCCTACTATGGAGAATTTGGCAGCCCTATATCTTAATTTCCTCCTCTCTAGCTTGGATTCTAATAGCTCTCCCTCTTTGATATATCTGATGAGGGGGTCCATCCATGAGTCTCCTAGGTTAAAATTGAGACAAGGGTTGCTAACCTCTTCTTCCTCAATGGTCGCTTTTGGTAAGACCTCGACCGGAACTTTCCTTCTGATGTCTGTCTTCGTCGCTGAAGCCAACCTTGCCAATGCACCTGCGTGGATGTTATTTTGTCGAGGTACTCTCTTCATTTTTGCCTCTTCAAAACATTATAATATCATTCTCACCCTCTTTAGGTATTTGGCCATCCTTTCATCTTTGGCCTCATAAACCCCCAACACTTTATTAACAACTAACCTTGAGTCACTATGAAGTAGAAGTCGTCTTACTCATAGAGTCTTTGCCAATGAGAGACCTGCTATTATGGCCTCATATTCTGACTCGTTGTTAGATGCCTTGAAGTTGAACCTCAGAGCGTATTCAATGTTGGCACCATCTGGAGCTGAAAGTATCAGCCCTGCACCGCTTCCACTGTCAGAGGAAGAACCATCAACGAAGAGATTCCAGATGTCTGCATCTGATGAGAAGGCCCCTTTCGACATGATTCCTTGCTTGAAGAGGTACCGATCCTCCTCATTCTCCGCTATTTCTCTCCTGATCTTCCTGGACACAACCTCTTCTCGGTTCTGAAAGACGTTTAGTACAACCTCTTCCGGTTCCCGAAAGACATTGTTGTTTGACCCTTCAGCATCCACTAGGTCATTCTCTACCTCGGCCTCTTCCCATGTGAACTCAACAACGAAGTATGCGAGGGCCTGACCTTTGATAGATACCCTAGGCTGATAAGTAAGGTCATACTCTCCCAACTCAATGGCCCAGGTCATCAATCTTCCAGACTTCTCAGGTATATGGAGGACCCGTCTTAGTGGGGAATCGGTGAGGACGACCATGGAATGGACTTGGAAGTAGGGCTTCATTTTCCTTGAAGCATGTATCAGGGCTTAGGCTAACTTTTCCATACGAGGATAATTTTGCTCAGACCCTTAAAGGGCTTTACTGTTGAAATAGACAGGCCTTTGGATCCCAATGTCTTCCCGTACTATGGTTGCACTTATATCCGATTCAGAGATTGCCAGGTAAACATACAATTTCTCTCCTACTATGGGCCGAGATAATAACAAGGGAGACCCTAGGTAAGACTTAAGTTGGTTAAAAGCCTCTTTACACTCTTCGTCCCACTGGAAGGCCTTTCTAAGCACCTTAAAGAATGGAAGGCACTTGTCCGTTGCTCTGGAAATAAACCTGCTGAGTGCGGCCACTGTCCCCGTGAGCCATTGGACGTCCTTGATACTCCTTGGCGTCTTCATATCAAGCAAAGCCTTGATTTTCTCAGGGTTTGCTTCTATTCCTCTTTGATTGACGATGAACCCAAGGAACTTCCCAGCTCCTACCCCGAAGACACACTTCGTTGGGTTGAGTTTAATTCTGTATAGGTCCATGGTATCAAAAGTTTTTTCCAGGTCTTCCACGTGAGTGCAGGCCTTTAAGCTCTTCGTCAACATGTCGTCTACATATACCTCCATAGTCTTGCCTATCTGATCTTCGAACATCTTATTTACAAGACATTGATATGTTGCTCCTGCATTTTTCAAACCAAACGGCATCACTTTGTAGCAATATATCCCTTTGTCGGTGATGAAGGTTGTCTTCTCTGAGTCTTCTATATCCATGAAGATATGATTGTAGCCTGAATACGCATCTATGAAGCTCATGAGCTCATGCCCTGCAGTAACATCTACCATCTGATCTATCCGAGGTAAGGGATAGCTATCTTTTGGGCAAGACTTGTTCAGGTCAATAAAATCAATGCACATTCTCCATTTTCCATTGGTCTTAGGCACAATGACTACATTCGATAGCCACTTCGGATATATGACTTCTCTGATAAATTCAGCCTCTTCTAATTTTTGAACCTCTTCCCGGATGACGTCGTACTTCTCCCTGGAGTAAACTCTTCGCCTTTGTTTGATAAGCCTGGTGTCTTTAGTCATGTTGAGCTTGTGAAATATAACCTTAGGGTCGATGCCGGGCATGTCTGCGTGACTCCAAGCGAAGATGCTCTGTCTCTTCCTCAGGAAGTTTACCAGCTCTTCCTTGATTTCCGTTTTTAAGGATTTGTCGATCTGGACGGTTTTTTCCGGCTTGTCCTCATTGAGGATGATGGATTCTACCTCTTCCTCGGCCTCTCCCTTATTTAATTTTGTTTCATCTCTTGGGTCAAGTGCATCAATGTTATAAGTGGTGGTTGCCCTCTTGTGAGCCTCTCTCTCTCTTCGGCCGAGTTGAAGTAGCATTCCCGTGCTATGGTTTGGTCACCTTGCACTTCCCCTACCCCATAGGGGGTCGGGAATTTTATCATCTGGTGAACCGTCGATGGCACGACCTCAAACTCCTTAAGGGCTACTCTTCCTATGATGAGGTTATAGGCCGAGAAGACATTTTCATCCATAATAAAAAAAATTGATCTTCCGAGTTAACCTCTTAGGCCACTCATCACCGATCCGTATCTCCATATCATACATGCCCAATGGGTGGACCTTTTCGCCGCTGAAGCCCATTAAAAGATAGCGATAGGGTATCAGCCTAGCTCTGCTAAGACCTAGGCTCTTGAAGCAGGGCCAGAACATCACATTTGCTGAACTCCCCCCCATCCACGAGGATTCTCTGCACCTCGTATCCATGCACTCTTGTTGTTGTTACCAAAGGGTCATCATGTGGGGCTAATATACCTTTGAAGTCGAGTCGGGAGAACCCAACTATAAGGGTGTCCATGTCCAACTTCTTTCTCTTCTGCGCTGTATCGGGAGACATTAGATTTACAACTTCAAGTTTGGCCACTGACTTGGCCTCTGCCACATGAGCTTTTCTGTCAGCCACTTCAGAGCCACCTCCCGCGAGTCCTCCGCATATGGTGTCAACACCAAAGGAGATCAGGCCAACCCACTTCACCGGGATGTTGTCATCTTTTGGCGGTAGGTCTGGATCGTCTTCATCATCAACTTTCGAATCATTGTCTCTTCCAGCTGGGGCATCGTCATGGCATCTGTCGTTTCTCCTCTTTTTAGGGTCATCTCTTCTACCTTTAGGAGCCTTGCCATCAACATAATTCCTCAACTTTCCAGATTTTAAGATCTTTTCAATCTCATCCTTCAAGGCAAAGCACCTATCTGTAACATGGCCATGGTCTTGGTGGAACTCGCACCACAGGTTCTTGTTCCTCTTATGTGGAGGGACCTTCAATTTCTCCGGCCATCTTAGAGACCAATCATTCTTGATCTCGTTGAGGATATGTTCACAGCTCACAGTTAGAGGAGTATAGTGAGCGAACTTGTCATCGGCTGACCTCTTCTTTCCATCTTTCTTTCTTTGGTACTTCCCGCTACTACCGTGGTTCTCATCCTCATACTTGGCGGCCATTGCCTCTTCGGCATTCATGACTTTTCCCGCAGTTGCCAATAGCTTTGCCATAGATCTGGGAGGGTCTTTCGCGAGTTTCCACAACAACTTCCCTTTCTAAAGACCTCCTATGAGGGCGGTCATGGATATATTCTCTTCGTAATCTTTAACCTCAAGCTTTTCTTTGTTGAATTGAGCGATGTAGTCTCGTAGGCTCTCGTCTTTGCCTTGTTTGACATACAGCAGATGAGTGGTCTTTTTTTGAGGTCTTACCCCAAAATAGAAGTTGTGAATGAATCGTTTAGCTAAGCCCTTGAAGTTCTCAATTGAATTCTTTGGAATAGAAGTAAACCAACTGTGTGTTTCTCCTGTCAAAGTCCCGGAGAAGGCCCGACACTTCATCTCATCAGGCATTGAGTAGATGTCCACCGCTGACTGATACATTTCAATGTGATGTACAGGGTTGGTTCTACCGTCATACTTGGGAGACACCACGGGTGGTTTGAACTTAGCAGGGGTTGGAAAGCTCACTATCCTTTCCACAAAGGGGGAGCCCTCCGAGAAACCTCTTTACAATGGTCTCGGCTTTTAATGATATCTCCTATCTTTTCTTCAAGACGTTGAATAGAGTCATTCCAAGGTATCACAACATCTACCTGGTCGAGGTTGTCCCCATCCACCTCTAAGGGGTGAACTGAGGGTTCCCCAGCCGCAGTATAACGTTGGTTGTTGACCTCTTCCTGCATGAGATCGGCCTTGGTGAGGCCGACGTTGTTCATCTCCTCTTTGCGAGTCAGCTGCACTTCTTGAACTTGATAACCTCTGTCTTAGGTCATTTACTGGGCCTAACCTTTCAAAGGCTGACCCTTTGCTCAGTCAATCAAAAGCGGATCCTCGATGTTGGTCTTCTCCGCCTCTTCTTCCCCCACAACCTTGGCTTCATTAGATAGGACGAACTGTATTGTTTGAAACCTCATACGGCTCCTAACATTCTCCTGGAACATCTTCTGCCTCTAGATCATCATACTTGTCCTCAGGGCAAGGGTTTCCTTACCTCCCCAGGCGCAAGAGCCTAGGGTCAGCACGTCCCTCCTCCGCTGAGGGGTAGGTTGGTCTTTCCGTGTTGCCTGGGGTGGTCCCCTGGAGTCAGGATGAGGCTGGACAGCCGCCGGAGTGATCATTTCCTGTGAAACTCCAGGTGGCCTCATCATATTTTGGCTGAGATGTGCAAAATGCTCCTGCATTGCTTGTTGTGTTGCTGCCAAAGACCTCAAGGCCGCGGCCACCTCCGCCATTTTGGATTGGGGCAGTGCCTGGCTGGAGCTAGGTCCCTCCGCACCAGGCAGCGGAAGAGGTGTTGGTAATTCTGGTGCCATGTGTTAACACTAAAGATCTTGAGTGGAAAATGAGCTTAATACCTTAAAGGACCTCTTTCAATGGTGAAGCAGCTCCACGCAAGGGTGGTGCATAGTTCACTACCAGAGTCTCCGGTGAGGTTAAGCAGAAAAAGAGGAAGAGACAGCTTCCCTCTTCCCACAGACGGCGCCAAAATGATGATGCTGGAAACAGCACCACCCTTCAAGGTGTTTGTGAGCTCAAATGAATGTTAATAATGGTAGTATAAGGGTTTATGCACACAGTAGAAGGAGGCGGGGAGAATAGGATTTACACCGGAATATAAGTGGTTCAGCCAATCAGGCCTACGTCCATTGTGCAAGTGTATGATGTGTATCAATGTATGAGGGCTCAAATGGCCATAGATACAATCTCTCAAGCTTTCTCTCTCTACTGTGTATTTGAACAGCGCTTCAACTAGGGTTGCTAATTTTGGTTCCCCTTTAAGAAGGAGAAGACAAGTATATATAGTAGCTGGGGGGTGTAGTGTACCCCCATGCAAGCAATAAGCATGTGTGTGTTGATCTAGCCAATACGATGAAGACAGCTGTCCTTGTCACATGTAGAGAATGATGATGAAATATTCCCCCCACGTGGGGGGAATGATTTGTTATAACTGATTTGTGTCCACGTGTTCTTATCCACACATATGCCAATAATAGCTCGGCCATCTAAGCTTGGTCATAACCTCGGCTTGGAAGAGTCCGAGGTTGGTAAGGTCTAGCTGTTTATTCAACCCGAGATGGGACATAATGGTCTCGGCTTATGTGAAGCCGAGGTGAGGTAAGTGAAGGCATAAGGTCAGCCTGGGCCGAGGTTAAGCTAGAACATGCTAGGTACATCAGTTGATTCCCTACTGAAGTTGTCCTTGGCGGAGGTTAAGCTTCGGTAACCCTGACCCACTCCTAGCCGAGGTTGTCAACCCCTGAATGACCTGATGAATAACTATTCCCATGTGTCGTGAAGACCTCTCTTAATGAGGTTGGTAGTAACCTCGTCCATGGCCAATCTTGCCATGACCGAGGTTGTTGGTCATTGATCCAAGGCCCTTCCAACGTCGGCCATGTCCTTGGTCGAGGTTGATGTCTCAGAACCGAGGTGGTGCATTTGGGGCACATCACTATCCATTAAAATCCTGCCTTTTTAAAAAAAATGATATCAAAGAAAAAAATTGTGGAAAAATATCATACAGTATTTTTGTGTAACCGACTCTGATACCACTTTATTAGGGGTCAGAATTCTCTAATACCACGTGTTAGAGTTCTTCCGTGATCTTAGTGGAATGATTGATAAAATTAAATGTCCAATCACAAATCTAATTTTATTTTATTATCCTAAGACATGCATCTAAGTGATAATAAATATAAATAAAACATGAAATTATATGACAACTGAGGAAAAATCTCTTTTTAGGGAAACACCTTTTATATCAGCACTCTGGAAACTTTAAAAGACATTCATCTTACAATACTACTTGATACAACTATAAGAATAATGCACAATCTTCCCAGAATCTCTAAAGAATACTAGTCGATTCTGCGCAGTCCATAGGTGGAGGTCCACCCTCAGTACTCATCGATCAACCTTCAACCTAAACTCTTCAGCCGTGATCCTTTCGAGTTCACAACACAGCCGTAAAGATGATCTCTCCATAGTGAGTATCACTCAACTAAGGTTCAAAACTGATTCACGAAATATATTTTGGGATGTGTTTATGAATTAAAAGATATTTTATAAACAAAAATGATGAAAGCTTTTGCAATAGTTATGCAGAAATTGTTTTGGCAAATGTTCCATGAAATTTGGAAACAAAATAGATATTTATAGGTTGTGCACAATATTCGAGCCGACAACTCGTTCGAATGAAAATGAAGCTCGTTCAAATGAGAAAGGGATTTCATTTGAATGAACACATGGTTCATTTGAACGAGACTCCAATCGCGTTTGAACTAGCTTCTAATGAGCTACAAACAATTTCAAACAGAAGGCCCTTGATTGATGTTCACTCGATGTAAGATCAAACAACCCTTCTAACGATAAGGCAAAGTCATTCAAACGAGATAGCAATCTTGTTAGAACGATGTTAAAAAAAATTAATTTTTAATAAAAAGTGTAGCCTCGGTTTCATAAAAATAAACATTCCAAATAAATCTTATGAATAATGTTAAACACCATTTGAATTATTCCTTTATGGGTTGCGGGGAAGCCTTTACACTTGGACTCAGTTAGTCGTGATAGTACGTGACGGTTTGTAACTGGATATGCCAAACTAGCCTAAAATACAAAAGGTCTATATTATGAGCAATTTCAGAAAAATTCCTCTTACAAAATGATCGTGTGCCGCCGAGTCTCCAACCAGCGTGCTAAGTTGGTGACCAATGGCCCTGTCTTGGATGAGATTTTAAACTCCTTAAACTTTGAGGATACTACACATGTTAAGTCCCTAGGAGGTTCAGGTCAAGGCTAGGAATGTTGAGGCTGATACAATCGAGGTCGAGACGATTATGGCAGAGAAGGAGGCCACCGAGAGAGGCAACGATAAGGATGGGAATACAAAAAACCAGAAGGAAAATCGGTCCGACGAACCACCACTGAGCATGTTGGTGTTTACTTATATTCTTTTCGGAAACCTCCTGTGGTCTTTCATGCCCTTTCCTATACTGAGTATTTTTGCGAATTTTTGAACAGTATTTTAGAACAATTTGTATTAATTTCTGACATTCCAATGAATTTTTTTATTTCGAACAAATGTTATTCTTTGGGATTTCCATTCTAAGTGTTGTGTCTGCCAAATTCTTTGTCCATTTTCTCAATCCAGATTGTTAATTCACACCATATGGGAATGATTCTTAAGAGTCGTTTCCCTATATTAATAATGATGTTGAGGACTTCTCATCTCTCAGGATTTTCAAGTGGTTCCCTTGAGACGAAACTCCTCAGGCACTCTCGTACTACCGAGAGAGAGTTTTAGTCAGCCACCATAATCAAATGATTTTTAAATCCACTAGACTCAAATGATGATGTTTTATGGTCTCACCACTAAAATGATGTTTAACGACCCCCACCTCTCACAATTTCTAAAGTAGTGCTTTTGATCCGAGACTCTTTAGGCCTCTTATACCACCAGGAGAAAGTTTTTATTATGCACCAATATTAAATGATATTTAAATTCACTATACTCAAATGATATTTTATGGATTCACCACTAAAATAATATTAGGAGCCCCCCTCCTCTCAGGATTTTTTGAGTGGTGCCTTTAATCCGAGACTCTTTAGGCACTCTCATATCGTTGGGAGAGAGTTTTTGTTATGCACCATAATTAAATGGTGTTTAAGCTAACCATACCCAAATGATATTTTATGGTCTCACCACTAAAATGATGTTAAAGGACCTCCCTCATCTCAAGATTTTTAGAGTGGTGCCTTTGAGCTAAGACTCTTCAAGCACTATCATACCACTGAGAGAGAGTTTTAATTTTTCACCATAATTAAATGATGTTTAGGTTCATCATACTCAAATGATGTTTTATGGTCTCACCACAAAAATTATATGAAAGTATATCCCTTCTCTCCATATTTTTAGAGTGGTGCCTTTGAGTCGAGACTCTTCGGGCACTCTCGTACCGCCAAGAAAGAGTTTTGATTATTCACCATATTTAAATTATGTTTAACTTATTACTCGACAAGAATATTAATCCAGTAAAGAAAAGATAAGTCAACACTTCATTGTATTTCATCTAATAATACAATCATATTACATATAACTGAAAAGATTTCCTCTTGGCTATGACAAATGAATGAGCTACTGATAGTATGTATCAAGATGATTCGCATTCCATGTGCACGAAGATAATTTTCCCTCGAGGTTTTCAAGATGATAAGTTCCTAGGACGACCTTTTTCTTCAATCTATAAGGTCCATGCCAGTTAGGATGTAGTATGTTGGCCTTTTGAGTGACCTTCTTCACTACCGGGTCTGCCACTGCTATGGGTCGTGACTTGACCTTTTTATTATAGAATGTAGCACTCTTTGCTTATAAGATGACTAGTTGACGGTTTTGTCTTCTCTTCTTTCTTCGATTAAGTCCAAGTCTAGTCTCCACTCTTACACACTAGCCTTAGGGTCATAGGTCTATCGCGACGATCATAAATCTAAAATTTCCCCTTGCTCTGGGAAGAGGGTTGAACATGTCTATTACCCACATGGCAATGGTCTAAGGATCCGATATTGGGGTAATTAGTTGTGGGGTTGATGGGGGGTTCTTGCGAATCACTAACACTTATCCCACTTCATGACATACTCCGCCAAATATTTTACGAGACTTGACCAATAATACCCATGGGTGACAATCCTTTTGGGCAAGGACCGTACCCCTATATGGCTTGTACATGAGCCTTCATGTATGTCTCTAAGTACATAGCTAACCTCGATTGGATGCACACACGCTACAAGAGTGGAAGTTAGAAACCTTTTTTTATAGAATATTTCCAATGATGGTGAACTTTGCTTTATGATATAAGATATTCCTTCTCTGGACCTTAGCTTCTGGAATCTTTCCATATCTGATGTAGTATATAGTTGGGTCCATCCAGGGCTCTCATAAATTCAAGTTTAAGAAAGCGTCCATCTCAGTCTCTTCCGTATCAATACTCGACTTAAGAAAAATGTCCACCGACATTGATCGTTTTATCTCTTCCATATAAAATTTTGATATAATATTATTTACCTTGACCAATTATCGCCATTTTATGATATTTGTCCTCGTATTTCCCTATAACAAGGTTAATTATCAACTGAGAATCACTATGAGCAATCATTTGACCGACATTTAATGCTTTGGTAAGAGAGAGTCTTGCCAATAGAACTTTGTATTCTGAATCATTATTCGATGATTTGAAGTTAAACCAAAATGCTTATTAAGTGTCGGTTCCATCAGGGGCCGAGAGTATCAATCATGAACCACTACCATTTTTCCAAGATGAACCGTCACCAAATAGGCTCCAAATTGATCCTCTTTTATGAAAGGGCCCTCGACCAAGGCTCCATTTCTTATTATCAAATCTGGAGGTCATACATAATTTGTTCTATCAGACGCTACCTCGTCAGCCATGATGTCATTCCCCTTTTCGATAATTGGTTAGGTATCGATAAAATATTTTCTTTTTATGTCATCCTCGATTTTCCATTTGAGCTTGACTAAAAATCTTCCAATGCTTGCCTTTGTGTTGCATTCCTCGATTGATAAATGATATCAAACTCACCTAATTTTATCAACCAAGTCATTAACCTACCCAATTTCTTGGGTTTATAAATTATTTGACGGAGAGGAGTGTCGGTGAGCACTAGTATCGTGTGAGCCTCGAAGTAAGGCTTCATCCTCCTAGAAGCATGGATCAAAGCATATGCAAGATTTTTCATCTTTGGATATTTCACATCTGCCCCTTTAAGAGCTTTGTTGTTAAAGTAAATAGGCTTTTAAACTCTTTTATCATTTTGAATAATAGCTGCACTGATAGACAACTCTGTGATGGCCAAATATAAATACAAATTCCCCCTGTATTGGCCAGGAGAGGAGCGTGGGGGAGCCATAATAAGCCTTCAGTTATTGAAATTCCTTTTCACACTCCTCATACCAAATAAACACTTTCCTCAGGATTTTAAAAAATGGTAAACACTTACCTCTTACCCTAGAGGCAAACCTGTTCAGAGCAGCGACTCAGCGTGTGAGTCTCTGAATGCTTTTGATCGTGTTCGATGTTTTCACACCGATAACTGCTTTAATTTTAACGGGATTTGGTTTGATCCCCATTTAATTAACAATGAAGCCTAAGAACTTCCCTTCTCCAATGGTGAGCACACATTTTGCAGGATTTAACTTCATTTTGTACTTATCCATTGTATCAAAAGTTCTTTCCAGATCAACCACATGAGGCTCAACTTTTAAGATTTTTGTGAGTATATCATCTATATACCTCCATTTTCTTCCAAATCTAATCTTCGAACATCTTATTGACCAACCTATGGTATGTAGCCTCTTTGTTATTTAGGCCAAATGGAATAACCTTATAGCAATAGGTTACTTTATCTATAAGTAAGGAAGTCTTCTCTATGTCGTCCTTATGCATTAGAATTTGGTTATACTCAAAATAAGAATCCATGAAGAACATGAGCTTGTGGCTTCATGTAGCATCTACCATCTGGTGAATCTATGGCAGAGGAAAACTATTCTTTAGGAAGAGATTATTATGGTCGATGAATTCCACAAACATTCTCCACTTTTGATTCTGCATTGGTATAATGGCAATCATTACACCAAAAAAGCTAAAATTCCACCCTTCAGCCGGACACCCTTGTCAAGGTCTTTGACCGTGACAAGGAAACATCCATTTTTTATCACGGTCATTGACTGTGACAATAGTATTAAGTTATCACGATCAAAGAGCATGACACGTCCATGAAAAGTCTTTCAACTAAAAACCCTAGGCGCTCTTTTTTTCCTAACATTTCATTTCCCTCTATTTTCTCCCGCTCTCAGCATTTGCTCTCTCTCAGCGTCTACTCTCTCTCTCCCTCTCGGGTATATTTTCTCTCTCTCTGTTTCCTTTGTGTTTGCATGTGTGTGTGTGTGTATAATAATAATAATAATAATAATAATAATAATAATAATAATAATAATAATAATAATAATAATAATAATAATAATAATAATAAAGGAGGAGGGGATTTTTTTCACATCATAAATCTTTGTATACAAAACCTGTATAAACAGGTTTTGTATCTATTTATATAATAAAGGTAAAGGAGGGGCAATATAGAAATTTTTGTATCTATCTATATAATAAAAATATAATAAAGATAAATATATATCTATTTTTTAGGGGCAATATAGACATTTTTGCCTCGAGACAATAAATTTCATGTCAGATTTAAGAACAGGGAGAAGAGTTATGCATGCCTCTCTTTGCCTCGAGACAACAAATCTCTTTGTTAGATTGAAGAAAATTTTCATACTTTCTCTCACTCCTCACGGAAATGCTCATTCACTAACACTTGCATATCTCTCAACTGTCGTTCACTCTCTTATTTGTTTTTTAGGTTATTTGAAAATTTGGTTTCTTTAAACACATTCAAGATCTATACATGAGTTGATCATTTGGAAATAAAATGTAATGTGGGTTTTAGTTTATCATTTAGGAAAATGTGCTTGTAATACCCCATACATTTATGGATAGTAAAATTACATGAGTGGGGGTAATGTAATTATTTGAGGATTTAAAGTATATGAGATGGACTAATTTTATTTCATGTCGCAGGTGAACTAAAGTGATAGGTGATGTTATTTCATTTGGAAAACACGTGTGAATATGTGTTGGATTTAAGACCTAAATTTTTTATAAGTGACTTAGATGGGAAGTTCGAGTGCACGGTTGGTCTCGGAAGGGCTGAGATAGTCAGAATAGAGTACCCGGGGGCAGTGTTTGTGTTCCGGAGATTTTTTGGACTTGTAGGGACTCAAAATTGTGTATACGAGTCAATTTTGGGTTTAATAAGGGAAACCCCTTATCTCTCCCTTACAAGGGCATGTGAGAAAGAGAGAAAGAAAAGGAAAAGAAATAAAGAAAGAAGTAGGAAGATAAAGAAGAAAAATGAAGAGGAAAAGAGGAGCTCGGGCCAACTCCGGCGGATTCCCAATACGAGGTTGTTGGATTTATCCAACCAAGCAAGTGTTTAGCTTGCTTTAATTCTTGTAGTGTGTTTATAATCTATATCATTTTTGGTTTTGGGATTCTTGGATCAAAAATGGGTTTTTGAGGATTGAAATCATAGAAATTATTGTGACATAAACTCCATATGAAATCTAGAGTGAAATCCATATAAATGGTGTATAATTTGGTGAGAAATTGAAAGAATTGAAATTGTGGTATAATTAAGAATTAGGGTTTAATTCTTGAGTAAATTTGATGAATCCCATGGTTTTAGTTGATGTGGTTGGTAAAATTATGTGGGGAGATGATTATATAATCTTGGGATGATTTTTGGGTGTAAGTTTAGTGGAGAAAATGGGTGAAAAAGGCTTAACAGACATGGCCGTCCGTGGAGGTTTTAACAGGGGCGAATCAATTCGCTGATAGGCGAATCAATTCGCTAGTATACGAATCGATTCGGTCGAGGACAGTAGCAAAGTAGAATTATTTCGAATCGATTCGGTGGAGGCGAATCAATTCGGGCCCAGGCGAATTGATTCGAACCCTGGCAGTTTTGAGAAATTTCCTTAGGTTTAAGGATGGAAAATGAGAATTATTTCGAGGAGTTAAATCATAGGGGATTCTAAATAGAGTGTAAGGACCTCTAGGAGTTTAAACGAGGGATGTGTGACCCTTACGATTTATGTGAATAAAATCCGGGAGATGAATTGGTAAAGTATTTTGGGATGAGTGACACTCGTTAAAAAAAATAGGCGGATATTTATATATATTCCGATTATATGAGAGAAAATACGAATGTGTAAGTAGGATGGAATTGGAATACGAGCTAGTTGTGATAAGCTTAAGATTCAAGAATAAAAAGAATATGACATTTATAATGTAAGTAAGTGAATACTTGTGAAATTTAATAAGTTGTGTGTGTACTTATAAATTGGTATAAATTGATATATTCGGGACTTGTTAGGCTAATACCATGAGAGATAGGCTTGGATTGTTATATTTGATGATGTATATATATATATATATGTATGTATATATATATATATATATACGGGTATAGAGATAGTATATATATTATATGAATATATGAATATATCTGTGTGTGAATGATATATTTATGTGAAGCATACCCTTCTAGTGCTATCATGGGAAGTTGCGCGATGTGGGTGAGGCCCCTGGCTTGAGGAGAAGGTTGCGTATAGTTCCTAGGTCATAGTCGTCCATTATTTATATTATGGGATTTTTGTTATGGGTGAGACGTGATGGGTATGTTTCGTCTCACTTTCAGGTTTAGAACTATGACCTCTTCCCAT
This sequence comes from Sambucus nigra, assembly GCA_949130495.1. Taxonomy (NCBI): domain Eukaryota; kingdom Viridiplantae; phylum Streptophyta; class Magnoliopsida; order Dipsacales; family Adoxaceae; genus Sambucus; species Sambucus nigra. The sequence continues at coordinate 641,313,331 of OX422208.1, read as the reverse complement.
ACGTTGTGAGTTGGGTTTTTACGAAGTCGATGTGAGAGTCCGACCGTTGGTACCCAGGATGATAATGTTAGTGATTCCCTAGAAGATGATAGCATTGTCTAGATTTCATCCATTGAGTTATATATAGTGTTTGATATATATATATATATATATATATATATATATATATATATATATATATATATATATATATATATATATATATATATATATATATATATATATATATGTAAAGGAGATGTGGAAGTATATATCTTATTCCTAGTATATATATATATATATATACTTCCACGTCTCTTATATATATATAGACTAAACATAAGGAAAGAAATGTGAGATAATTTCTGGACTTTTCGGAAGTATAAAATGTGGAATAATATGTATATGATATACATATATAAGGTGAGCTTACTATATACGTGATTGACAAATAATTACTTTATATAAATCGAGAATATTAATAGTGTAAATTGTAATGCATAAGCTTGGCCGAAAGCTTAGGATATTACATACGCAGGATGTTGAGATAGCGTATGGTATTTAGAATTTCGGCGAGATACTAGTTAGGCTGGGTAGCATAACTAGGGGTTTAAAATACATGCGATAGGTGCGCACTGTTAGATGAGAGGTGAGGGGTATCTCATGTGAGTGCAACCCCAGTTTATATATGGAGAATAACATATTTAATTATTAAAGTATGTTAAACACTTCCTAAAATATTTTCTAACCCGGTCTCTGACTCGTATCTATATTTTCTTTTTCTCCTTCTTTGTTATACTTTTTAGGTGTTCGGGCACAGGGACGCCTGGATGGCCATTCCTTTCGAGTCAAATGTTGTTGTCGTAACTATGGATGTCGACAGGATATTGCATAGACGCTTTCATCTTTTTTCTCTAGATAAGAGGTACTGTGAATATATTCGGGCATATTGCCCAATTGATATATTTATTTTATTTGGACTTTTATCACGCACGTTGGTTTTAGTTGTAGCATGTTTACTGAGAGTTATCGGTTAATTATTTTTTCATTCCATTTGTTATTTATATTCTTGCGTGAATGGTTTTTTTTTATTGTGTATTTTTTGTTAATAAGATTAAAAAGTTTAAAATTTGTCACCCGAAATTATTAGGTTATTAGTAATTATGTGGGTTTCGACAGTGATGTTGAGAATGAAATCATATGAGACTCATGTTGTAATTTTATATAGGACTAATCACCCACTATTTTATTAGGCGAGGTTCCACAGGTGGTATCAAAGCATCAGGTTCTAGTGTCCTTAGGAATCTGTGCGAACGTACTACGCATTCAGCGTTGCTCTCTATTTGATAAAGAGCCTTATGTTTAGGTTTGTTGATTTTCGTGGTGAGACTCTGTTCTCCTGCTATAGTATGTATATATTAGTGAATCTTAATTGTGTTCGAGTGTGTTGTATGTCAAATATTGATGTACGACATGCGAGGACCGTTGGGTGGACAGCAGGAGTCAGGGCTGAGTTGAGGCTATAGAATATTTTGGGGATGCTGATCGTAGTTGAGGTCACCCCTAATGTTGCTCAGGAAGTTAGGATCTATAGGGACTGCTTGAGTGCAACACATGATTTTTTTTAAGTACCGCAATAGTAGAAAATGGTACTAAATTAGACTTACCCAACGTGTTTGGAATGGGAGAGAGTCACGGGTCTTTGAAGAGGGCCATTGGTGGAATTTTTGAAACGCTAAGATTATGTGTGTTAGCGAATGGAAGTTAAATATCCAGAGGCTTTGGATTGGCTAATTTTGGTATACCTGGAAGTGGAAATTTGGGTAAATTTTCTTGGCTCGTAGGAGCAAGTTATAAGGTTGGGAGTCAACCACCACATTTAGAAGTGAGATGTTGTGTTAATGGAAGGATATTAGGTACATTTTGATCATAAGTTCCTCCATCAAATGTTCAGAGAAGGAGTTTCTATCACTTGAGGGAAATTCTTCTTGGACGATCGAGGAAGATAGTGACGATGTCGCGTTATTGATGGTGGAAATATTAATGCTTCTTTGTGATGGGAGATAAAATAATTGAAAGATTTAGTCGGGAATAAGTCTGGATGAAATAGTGTTAGAAAAAAACACAAGGGAGAGTCCCATCAGTGGACCTATTTAAATGATTTGGATAGCTAAATTCTTACCAAGTGATGGTGAATTTAGTTAGGGCTATTGAGGCTAGTAGCGCGTTCCTTAGTGCCAGCGAACTAAGGGAACAACGGAGGGGTAGCCATTAGAGTTGAGACTACCAAAGTCCAAGAGAAGGACTATTCTAATATGGTTAGTATGACCGGAGATAAGTGGAATATATATAGAGATATTTTTGTGGAAGGATAGAACCACATGCGTTAATTTTTGCCCGAAGTGAGTGAAAAAAAAGGACAAGAGTATGGTGCCTAGTAAGGGCAACGATTGAAGTAGTTTTGGTTCGGTTTGGACAAGCGTGTTACATCTGGGACCATTTGTATAGCCATGGAGATTGGTCAGATATAAATATGAGTTTTATCCTCAGAGAATGAGGCATGTTTTATGTGACTTGAGCTAGTCACTGTATTATTATTATCGCTAGATTCACGTGTGAGATGAGTTTACTGTATATATCGATAACATTATTATTATGTGTATGTGTATCTTCCGTTGTGTATCGGGGTTATTTTTTGGTTCATTCGCGGGGAAGCGGGTGTGGTTGTAGTAGTATACGTTTATGGGAATTACTCGTTCAAATGAGGTGTTATATGACTATGATATTATCCAGGATATTATTTTATAGTAATGGTTAAAACGATAATGGTAGGGTATCGCAAGTCTATCGGGGCTGCTGCTCTAGGGAAGGATGTGTTGTTTTGGCAATGTCTCACGTACGAGAGGGTCGAGATCGCAATTATGTTATCTTATTATAGAGACTTCGGAGAGTATAGTTGTCTTGAAATATTTTGAGCCCAGTGTGTAGGGACTTTATTGATATGATTCGAGGTATTTTGGATTCATTATTGAGCAGAAAGATTTATCTCGTTATTATGTTTAGCGCTCAGGACTTGGTGATAGGAAGAGAGCATTGTTATATCACTCATTTAGAGACTTGGGAGTTGATATTGATGTTTAAATGTATTGGGACATAATTTTGAGAGTCCCGATTGTGTGCTTCAGGTTTATGTAATGTGATTACCACCAATACTGAGTGATAGTGCATCTGGGGGAAATTCCATGTTTAAATGAGATTGCGGGATGAAATACGCATGAACTCGGATAAACATCGTAAGTAGAAAGAAATGGGAATTTGAGGGTACATGCTATGGACTAAGGGCCTAACAGATTTTTATGATCGACAATGTTAGGTAGTAGTGTATCAGGAGGGTTCCTTGTTTGGATTTCTCTTTGCGAGACGTCCCACGCACGAAACTTATCGCAACGTTGGAAGTAGGGAGATGTTTGGATATTAGTCCATGAGTCTGGTACCTCGGTCATTTTATAAGTTTGTAGTTATAACTGTGAGTTGAAAGTTATATTACGATGGAAGGCTAGTGAAGCCGATAATGCTGTGACAAAACACTAAAATTGTCCCCACGAGTTGAAGAGTTGAACAATGTTAAGAATGATTAAATTTCAATTTATGGGGTGATTAAGAATAACCAAGTATCATAGCCACGCTGTGAATGCGAGGCCAACAGGATAATGTGTATTACATGTGAGACGTAGGTGATGTTTATGCCAATGTGCGCGAATTATAGGGTGTGGGCGCCCTGGTTAGATGATTTCATAATAGTCCGAGTGAGAGGGACGTGGGAATAGATTTGTGAAATATATGCCTATGGGATAGTTATAAACATAGTGAAATGATAGAATGGGTTAAGCATCGTGAGAGAACGACGATGATCCAAGTATATGTGTGCGATGAGAATATCTCACTTTAGATGGGAAGATAGGCTATGTGAAGCCATTTAAAGAGGATATCTCTTGAGAAGAGGAAAAAATCCAACTATTGTGGTGAATTTGTGGCGAAGTCTTACTCAGTCAAATGTTAAGAGTGACTTGCGCACGGATAGAATGGTGAGGTCAATAAGGAATCAAGAGCCAGAAATTCATATTTTGGTGAAAAGTGAATGGGCCGAAACTTTTGGTATGCCTCGGGGAAGAAGGGGAGTATGAGTACCACTTATTGTGAGACGTTATAAGTGGGAATTGGTGTTAGACGAGTCATATTGAGATTGTCTCTGAGTTCACCACTCATACATGGATATAGGTTGGTGTGTCCAAATCTTTCTTTAAAAGGAAAGATCGCACCGGTGCGAGGTTCCGCCAAACATTATTGTGATCCGGATGAGATCCTTAAACGCCACCTCCGATAGGGGATTTTAGGAAGCAGTGGGGGATGGCGTTTATTTTGGGGGAATCGTGCCACCTATGACTCGATAAGTAGACAGGAGGTGACTGACGACTAATAAAACGATATGAATGTAAATTTGTGGTTATTTTCATTCCACAACTGATATAGCTTGTAAGTAAAGTAAAGCATAGTACGGTATTGACTACTGGAGGATGAGGTGTTTTAAGATCCTCAGTCTTAGTAGCGATTATAACTAAATTTTGAGTATGAAAATCTTTTGTAAAAGGGGAAGTATGTAATACCCCATACATTTATGGATAATAAAATTACATGAGTGGGGGTAATGTAATTATTTAAGGATTTAAAGTAAATCATATGGACTAATTTTATTTCATGTCGCAGGTCAATTAAAGCGACAGGTGATGTTATTTCATTTGGAAAATAAGTGTGAATATGTGTTGGATTTAAGACGCGAATTTTTTATAAGTGCCACAAATGGGAATTTCGAGTGCACGGTTGGCCTCGGAAGGTCCGAGATAGTCAGAATAGATTACCCGGGGGCAGTGTTTGGGTTCCGAGGACTTTTTGGACTTGTAGGGAGTCGAAATTGTGTATACGAGTCAATTTTGGGTTTAATAAGGGAAAACTCTTATCTCTCCCATATAAGGGCACGTGAGAAAGAGAGAAAGAAAAGGAAAAGAAAGAAATAAAGAAAGGAGGAGGAAGAGAAAAAAAGATAAAGGAAGAGGAAAAGTGGAGCTCGGGCCAACTCCGGAATATTCCCGGCACGAGGTCGTCGGATTTATCCAACCAAGCAAGTGTTTAACTTGCTTTCATTATTGTAGTGTGTTTATAATCCATATTATAGTTGGTATGTAAACTATATCATTTTGGGTTTTGGGATTCTTGGACCAAAAATGATTTTTTGAGGATTGAAATCGTAGAAATTTGTGTGACATAAACTCCATATGAAATCTAGACTAAAATCCATGTAAATGGTGTATAATTTCGTGAGAAATTGAAAGAATTGAAATTATGATATAATTAAGAATTAGGGTTTTATTCTTAGGTAAATTTGATGAATCCCATGTGTGGGGAGACGATTATATAATCTTGGGATGATTTTTGGGTGTAAGTTTAGTGGAGAAAATGGGTGAAAAAGGCTTAATAGTCATGGTCATCCGTGGAGTTTTTAATAGGGGCGAATCGATTCGTTGGTATGCGAATCGATTTGGTCGAGGAAAGTAGCAAAGTATAATTATTTCGAATTGATTCGGTGAAGGGAGAATCGATTCGGGCCAAAGCGAATCAATTCGGACCCTGGCAGTTTTGAGAAAATCCTTGGGTTTAAGGATGGAAAATGAGAATTATTTCGAGGACTTAAATCATAGGGGATTCTAAATAGAGTGTAAGGACCTCTAGGAGTTTAAACGAGGGATGTGTGGCCCTTATGATTTATGTGAATGAAATCTGGGATATGAATTGATAGAGTATTTTGGGACGAGTGACACTCATTAAAAAAAATTAAATCTATATATATGCCGATTATATGAGATAAAATTCGAATGTGTACGTAGGATGGAATTGGAATACGAGCTAGTTGAGATAAGTTTAAGATTCAAGAATAAAAAGAATGTGATATTTATATTGTAAGTAAGGGAATACTTATGAAATTTAATAAGTTGCGTGTATACTTATAAATTGGTATAAATTGATATATTTGGGATTTATTCGACTAATACCATGAGAGATAGGCATGGATAGTTATATTTGATGATGATATATATATATATATATATGATATGAATATATCTGTGTGTGAATGATATATTTATGTTAGCATACCCTTCTAGGCTATCATGGTAAGTTGCGCGATGTGGGTAAGGTCCCTGGCTTGAGAAGCAGGTTGCGTATAGTCCCCAGGTCATAGTCATCCATTATTTATATTGTGGAATTCTTATTCTGGGTGAGATGTGGTGGGTATGTTTCGTCTCACTTTCAGGTTTAGAACTATGACCGCTTCCCATACGTTGTGATTTGGGTTTTTACCAAGTCGGTGTGAGAATTCGACCGCTGGTACCCAGGATGATAATGTGAGTGATTCCCTGGAAGAAGATAGCATTGTCGATATTTCATCCATTGAGTTATTGCTCTGAGAGATGGTTATTATACTTATATAGTGTGTGATATATAAGTATTGATGTATATATATATATATATATATATATATATATATATATATATATATATATATATATATAGAAAGAGAGAGAGAGAGAGAGACTAAACATAAGGAAAGGAATGTGAGCTAACTTCTAGACTTTCCGGAAGTATAAAATTAGGAATAATATGTATATGATATACATATATAAGGTGAGCTTATTATATACGTGATTGACAACACTAAGATGAGGATACTTTAATAACTAGAGATAGTTACTTTATATAAATCAAGAAGATTAATAGTGTAAATTATAATGCATAAGCTTGGCCGAAAGCTTAGGTTATTACTAGTTAGTCTAAATTATAATGCATAAGATTGACAACACTAATAGTGTAAATTATAATGCATATACACGGGATGTTGAGATAGCATATGGTATTTAGAATTTTGGTGAGATACTAGCTAGGCTGGGTAGCATAATTAGGGGTTTAATATACATCCGATAGGTGCGAACTATTAGATGAAAGGTGAGGGGTATCTCTTGTGAGTGCGACATCAGTTTATATATGGATAATTACATATTTAAATATTAAAGTATGTTAAACACTTGCTAAAATATTTTCAAACCCGGCCTTTGACCCCTATCTATATTTTCTTGTTCTCCTTCTTTGTTATACTTTTTAGGTGTCCAGGCACAGGGATGCCTGGATGACCATTCCTTTCGAGTCAAACGTTGCTGCTGCAGCTATGGATGTGGGCAGGATATTGCATAAACGCTTCCATATTTATGATCTAAATAGAAGGTACTGTGAATATTCAGGTATGTTTTCCCAATTGATGTATTTATTTTATTTCGACTTTTATCACGCACATTCGTTTTGGTTGTAGAATTTTTACCGAGAGTTATCAGTTAATTATTTTTTCATACCATTTGTTGTTTATATTCTTGCGTGAATGATTTTTTTTATTGTGAATTTTTTTATTAATAAGATTAAAAAGTTTATACTTTGTTACCCGAAATTATTAAGTTAATAGTAATTACGTGGTTTTCAACAGTGATGCTGAGAATGAAACCATATGAGACTCGTGTTGTAATTTGATATGAGACTGATCATCCGATATTTTATTAGGCAGGTTGTCATAGTGCTGATCATTGTTTCTTCATTTGGTGGATTTGGGTTTTCTTTATTTTTGTGAGACTCTATCAGAAGAATAATTATATATGTCCCGCCTCTTTGTCTCGCCTAGCAACCGCCTGTCTTTTTTTTTTACTGTTTTGTTTTTAACTTTTAATATAAAAACAGTTTTTTATATTAAAAAAAACAGTTTTTATATTAGAAAAACAGTTTTTTATATAAAAAAACAATTTTTACAATTAATATAAAAGAAACATATTTTTAATTAAAATCAAACAATTTTTTATTAAAATTAAAAATAAAAAATATTTTTTCGTAATATCTCGATTAATTAGTGTTGCTTGTAAAAATATCGCGATTAATTAGTGTCGATGGTGCGGACGCACATTCCCGATCCCACATCATTTGTTGAATGTGGTCCGCGCCAGCGGCATTAATTAATCGCGATATTTTTTCAATAAAATATCGCGATTAATTAGTGCCGCTGGCACGGACCCACATTCCCGAATACACATCATTTGTTGAATGTGGATCGGCGCCAGCGGCACTAATTAATCGCGATATTTTATGAATAAAATATCGCGATTAATTAAAAATATTGCAATTAATGAAATGCCTCTGGCGCGGACACACATTCCCGGAACCACATCATTTGTTGAATGTGGGTACGCGCCAATGGCACTAATTAATCACGATATTTTTTTAATAAAAAATATCGCGATTAATTTGGGTCCGCGCCAGCGGCACAAATATTTCCGGACCGAAATCATTTGTTGAATGTGGGTCCGCGCCAGCGGCACTAATTAATTGCGATATTTTTTCAATAAAAAATATCGCGATTAATTAGTGCCACATTCCCGGACCCCCATTTCCGAACCCACATCATTTATTGAATGTGGGTCCGTGCCAGCGGAATAAATTAATCGCGATATTTTTTTCAATAAAATATCGCGATTAGTTTGTGCCCCAAAAAAATATCGCGATTAGTTAGTGCCCTTGGCGCGGACTCACATTCCCGGACCAAAATGAATTGTTAAATATGGGTCCGCGCCAGCAGTACTAAATAATCGTGATATTTTATTGAAAAAAATATCGCGATTAATTTGTGTTGCTGGCGCGGACCCACATTCAATAAGTGATTTGGGTCCGGGAATGTCGGTTCGCGCCAGCGGCACTAATTAATCGCGATATTTTTTATTGAAAAAATATCTCGATTAATTAGTGCCGCTGGCGCGGCCCACATCAGTTGTTTAATTTTAATAATTTTTTTTTAATATTAATAGAAAAACTGCTTTTTTTATATTTAAAAACTGTTTTTTTTATAATTTTATAAAAGACTTTTTTTTTAATTTAAAAAAAAAACTGTTTATTTTTATATATAGAAAACTATTAAAAAGAAAAAAATAAAAATAAAAAAAATAAAAAAATAAAACGAAAACAAAAACAAAAATGCGGGCTCAATGCGGTTCATGTAGAACCGCTCCAATCAGAAACCCGTCTCACTCTGTTTTCGAAAGCTCTGCAATCACTTTGTTTGAACTCCTCCAGCCACGAGTTTCTGACTTTTGACCTAAGCTAAAATCTTTGGAGTTTAGTTTCTAATGATTTCATCCATGATTTTTTTCATTGAGGATCTTTAATAGTTCTTTAGTTTCTTTCCATCTATTGGAATAAATCTTTAGTGACCTTTTTGTTCTCTTTTCATGATCTTGCTAGTTTTCTATGTATCTTTAATTTCTAAAAGATGAGCGGTGGTGATTCTGGAATTGGAGGTACAAAAGGGACCTTCAGACCATTTCGACTTCGATCCCACTTTTGAAGATTCTTTAGGTGACCACCGTTTCTTCCGTCTCTATGCGTAGGGTGGCAATTCGTGTGCGTCTTGTTCGGGTCGTGTCATGTCGAATTCGTGTCAAGTATTAGTTAATCATAACCGACTCATTTAATTAATCGTGTCAGATGAGCAAATACTAACCCGATCTATTTATTATCGTGTCGTGTTCGGATTGATTCGCATAATCCATTAAGTAAAATATAAAATATTTTTTTTCTTGTCTCTTAACCAATCATACCAATCATAAGCCTATAATAACTTAAATTTAATTAATTTCAACTTCTTGCAACACATAAATAATTTATCATCCGATTCTCCATGAATTTTATAGAATGTCTATCAAGATATATAAATTATCTAATATATTATCCATAAAATACGAGTTAAGGGGGTCTATTCCTGTCATTTTTGAGTTAAACGTGTTTGACACTAACCCAACTCGTTTATTATTCGTGTTAGTGGGTCGTGTCATATTCGGGTTCATGTCAAGAAATCATCAATCCTAACCCGTTAATTTCGTGTCGAGTTCATGTCGTGTCAAAAATTGTCACCCCTATCTATGCGCAATATTTTTTCTGGTATGATGCGAATGGCTTCAGTTGTGATTTGAAGTTTTTTTTAAGAAGTTAACGTGTGGTTCTCTATTTCCTCAATGTATTTCCTCAAAATATATATTTGCTGTTCATATTATATGTTTGGTTTTGGTTTTCATTTCAAAGGAGTTCATCCATTGCCTATTATCAGGTTGAAAACTCTCACCAGGATGATGCAACACACACACACACACACACACACACACACAGAGGAGAGAGAGAGAGAGTTTTATGTTCTTTCATGAAAATTAGCACCGAGAGAGAAAGAAAGAGTTTTAATTTCAAAGGATTTTTTCATGCAATCATTTTTTGTTATTTTTGTTTTTTTTTTTTCATAAAAACTCTACGGGAGTAGAGTTTGTAACATGTATAATATCCGTTGTGTGTTTTTATGTTGCATTTTCAAGTCTATTTTGTGTTTTTTGGATGTTTATTTTTTTAATAATGCTCCTCTAATCGGCCATAAGTACCTACTTAGTATAGGTGTCCAAGTTGGCAAAACTTTCTCAAAAAAAAAAAAAACGGCTTTTTAACTTATAAAATCAAGAGTAACTATACTTGGACATAAATAAAAACAGTTTCTCATTATTTTGTTTCTAACAATTGATATAAAAACAATTACATTTAAAAAACAGTTTTTCTATTAATATAAAAAATTAATTAAAAGCAAACTATTTTTTTAATTAAAAGTAAACAGTTTTTTATTAAAATTAAAATTAAAAAAATATTTTTTTCATAACTTAAAAAAACTACGTTTATTGACATGATATCGCGATGATTAGTGCGCAGACCCACATTCCCGGACCCTTAAACAGTTTTTTTTATTAAAATTAAACAGTTTTTTATTAAAAGTAAAACAAAAACTATGTTTATTGACATGATATCGCGATTGATTAGTGTCACTAGTGCAGACTCAAATCATTTATAGAATTTGAGACCACGCCAGCGACACTAATCAATCACGAACCTAAGAACTCAAATTAAACAATTTTTTTATTAAAATAAATATTAAAAAATTATTTTTTTCATAAATAAAAAAACTATATTTATTGACATGATATCCCTATTAATTAGTGTCGCTGGCACAGAGCCACATCATTTGTTGAATGTGGCCCGCGCCAGCAGCACTAATCAATCGCGATATCAGCGCCAGTGGCACTCAGTTGAGGTCGTTTTTTTTAATTGTTTTTACTTTTTATAATTGTTTTAAGATTATCAAAAAAATAACTATTTTAAAAAAACATTTCAACACTTTTAAAAAACAACTTCTTAATTGTTTTTAAAAATGTTTATGAAAGGTAAAATGTTTATAACTCTTTCAATAAAAACTAAGAATCTGTATTTTCAATAAAAATATATTGAAAAAAAAACTATTCTAATAAGATTTTTTTTTTAAATTATGTTGAATTCATTTATTTCCTCAAACACCCATTTAGTCAATATTCTCTTATTTTTAAAGGTCCGCGCCAACGACAACCTCCGTATTTTTAAACTCATTTTTTTTAACAACTCTTTAAAAAAATTATTTTGGATACATTTGGAAGGTTTGAACTTTTATTTTAAAAAAGTAATTCTTCAAACTTTGAGAAAAAAACAGTTTTAAAATTAGAATAGGCTTTTTAAGAACAAAACTATTCTATTAAGGAATTATTATTTTTAAATTTATTTTTAACTCATTTAGTTCTTCAAACACCCATTTAATCAATATTCTCTTATTGTTAAAGGTCCATGTCAGTGGCATCCCTTATTTTTTAAACTCATTTTTTTAATTTTACAACATTTAAAATAATTTCTGTATTTTTGCATCAAAAAACTAATCTAAAAAAATTATGTTTTTAATTATTTTCAACTTATTCAGTCCCTCAAACACCCATTTACCCGATATTCTCTTGTTTTTAAAGGTCCGCGCCAGCGACACCTCTTATTTTTAAACTTAATTTTTTAAAATAATTTTTAACTCATGTAGTCCCTCAAACACCCATTTATTAAATATTCTCTTATTTTTAAAGGTTCGCGCCAACAACACTCCTTATTTTTAAACTTAATTTTTAAAATTATTTTTAACTCATTCAGTCCTTCAAACAACCATTTACCAAATATTCTCTTATTTTTAAAGGTGCGAGCGAGCGGTACCCCTTATTTTTAAACTTATTTTTTTTAATTATTTTTAAATCATTTAGTCCCTCAAACATCCATTTACGCAATATTCTTTTATTTTTAAAGGTCCGCGCCAGCGGCACCCTTTATTTTTAAACTTAATTTTTATTTTAATTTTACAATATTTAAAACAAATTTTTTATTTCTTAAAACGGTTTAAAAATGTAATTTTTTTTTATTTATACAAAAACTAATTTTTATTTTTTTAAACAGTTTTTCTCAAAAAAAATATTTATTATATTAAAATAGTTTTTTTTAATAATATCTTTTTTTTTTTAATTTGTGAAAAATATTTTTTTCTATTAGAACATTTTTTTCTAAAATAAAAAAATACAAAAAAAATCTTATTAAAACTATACCATATTTTCTCAAAAATAAAAACTCTAATAAAAGAATGACACCTACCAATGTGTACGAGTGTGCTAGCAGCACTCTTATTTTTTTCCTTTGATTTCGTCTACCCAGCTGTTGAATGACTTCACGCCTGCAAAACTTCGCAAATTTCTCACACTTCAAGAACAAAAAGGACAATGCGTGGTACATAAATTAACTTTAATTTGATTTGAAGGTACACACCTGCAAAACTACAACGCCTGCAAAACTAACTTTAATTTGAAAGCTTTTGTATTGTATCTCTTTTCACTATTAGATTCTTAGGTACATGCTAAAGAGTGGAACGAATTCAAGCAATTGATACACCTTTTCAAATATCATGTCTATCGATATGTGCAGACATGTTTTATGCCTTTTCAAAAACTTTTCAACATCTATTGTTTTTTTCCACTCACCAAAACATCGCCCCCTTTTACTTGGACTCTCTCCGAGCTTCTCCAAGCACCGCCAAGGTTAGATCTCTCTCAACTTGAGTTTCACTCATTCTTGGAGTTATCAACCACGATAGAAATCAGGTGTACTACAACTTGGTTATGAATTGGTTCTACTTGATTTTTTAGCAGGGAACAACAATGAATGAGATAAGCTAGATTTCCAAACATATAAAGTAGCGAAGTGTGTTTTACTTCAGGTAAACCAATTCTAAGGTAATTATATTTTACTTCGGGTATCCTAAAATCCAAATAGTATTCATATTTTGATTTAGTATTTTGCAAATATAATATTGTTTCAAGCCATATATATATATATATATATATATATATACTAGCGGATGCCCGTCCCCGAGGGCACGGCGATAAATTTGCCCCCGTGATAAAATCCAGTCCATAATAACTCGTCTTTTAAAAAAAAAAAAACTTTTAAAAAAATATAAAAAAAAAAACAAATATATATATATATTTTTAAAAATATTTTTTAAAAAATATTTCTTTTTTTAAAAAATATTTCTTTTTTTGAAAAAATATATATTTTAATAAAAATAATAATAAAATACATGTATGCATGCATACATGCAACACATAAAATGTCATACACGTTTATCATGCATGTTTTATCATCCATGAGTTACTATTCATAACACCATTGTCCTATATTATATATATATATATATATACAAACTCTTTTTTAACAAAGTAAGAAAATGGCCCATAAAAAATTTAAAACAATACGAAATATTTTTACTTGGCACGGACACGATCAAAGTAAAAACGACACAACACAATTTTTTGTCACCAAACTGAAAAACGGCCCAATTAAAATTTGATACAACATGCAACATTTTTAACCTAATACGAATGCACTCCATTTAAAAGCGACATGACACGAAATCTCATTTATTTTTGTTACAAAAACAAAACACAACAAAACTAAAATGAAACACAATACAAACTCTTTTTTTTACCAAACTCAAATATGACCAAGTAAAAGTGACATAAAATAATTTGTTATTATTTTTTCACCAAACACCAACACGATCCAAGGTGGGATTTTGTTTTTACTTCAATCGTGTTTGTGCCGTGTCGCTTTTACTTGACCATATTGGTGTTTGATACAAAACGAGATTTCATATTGTGTCACATGTTAATTCGTTCGTGTTTCTATTCTTTAAAAAATTAAAATAAGATTTAGTGTCGTCACTTTTACTTGGATCGTATTACGCTACATCCTTTATAAAATTTGGTAATTTACAAATTTTGAAATTGAAAAATTACTTTTTGACAACCCACGACCATATTTAATAGTTTAGCATGTTATTCTAATATTTTGAGCCAATTTTTTTTTTTTTTTATGTTTCTCATTATTGATGTATTTTTTCCATCTCTCTCATTGTTTTATTAATTTTTGTCGCATCTATTTTATGTACTTAACACTCCAAAATACATCGATATCAATTGTAATGCTGCCAATTAATTGGTAGCTGACCTCAATCTCTACATTAAAAATGCTTGCCAAATGAAATGACTTGTATTTACCTTAATTGAAATTTAGTAAGATTTTTTTTGGGCTAAATTCAACTTATGTAAATGTTTAATATTACTCTCATGATTAGCAGCAATATTTTGAAACAACATGGTTAACAAGTGAATTTTTTTCTTTTCAGGATATTAACATCATATGATTGGGTATCCTCAATTGCAGGAGTTCTTTTATACAATTGCTTTTGACTTCTAAAAATTGTGTGATTATAATCCTACTGTTATTAAAAGGAGCAACAATCTCAATGTTTGTTAACATATGAGACAATACTTATCTTTTATTTATTAAAGAATCTTCCCTTTCTTTTTGTTCATGATTAATGTTGTACATATTTCTAAATGAGTGATGTTTCAAGTACTTAACAAAGTTGTTTTTACATTAGAAAAAAATGGAAATATTATGATTAAAGAGTAAGTATGGATAAGAGGTTTGTCAATTTCATATATTTGATGACTAGACAGAACTATATCGTTAAGTTGGATTACCTTCAATTGTAAATGTGTATCCCCTTCTCTTTTTTTTAACAAATGGAACATGGGCTCAAAGTAGCTTTTCAATAAAAATAAATCAACAAAATTCTTTTTTTAACAAATGGAACATGGCTCAAAGTAAAATATCAATAAAAATTATAAGAAAAAAATGAAAGACGTGAGCATCTGGTAGTAATGTTTTTGGAAATCTTTAATTACATCCAACTACGTTGTTAAATACGTTGGATATTTCGCATTGGTCTATAGAAAAACACTAAAAAAAATTTACAATCGGGCCATCGTATTTTAATGTTTTGGGTGCTGATATAAAATTATTAAGGATGCACACATTAATTTATAATTTCATGTGGGTTTGTATCATGTTATTGCGTGTATCTTATTTTGATGGACCTAATCACTGTTATGAAATATAGGAACATTTTTACAATCGTGCCATTGGCACGGGTATCATGTTATCACGTGTATCTTATTTTATCGGACCAAATCAGTGTTATATATATTCAGAATGTTTTTACTACCGTTCCATCGACACGGGTACACCCTAGTATGTATGTATATATATATATATATATATATATATATATATATATATATATATATATATATATATATATATATATATATATATATATATATATATGTGTGTGTGTGTGTGTGTGTGTGTGTGTGTGTGTGTGTGTGTGTGTGTGTGCGCGCGCGCGTGCGTATGCATGTGTGTGTTAGATTAATTGTGTGTGTAATTTTTTCTCTGTGTGTGTGTGTGATTAATTTGGTGTTCATAAAAATTAGGCACAAATCTGAAATTGGACCCCCTTTTTTGCGTAAATATGAGATTGAAATTGGGCATATCGTTGTGCAAATGTGAAATTAAAATGGAAATTGGGTATAAAACGGGACTTGAGTATAGGGTTGTGTAAATCTGAAATTGGGAATAATGTTGTGTACTTGGGTATAATGCTGCACATATAAATATATATTACACATAGAGATTGTTGAATTGTTGAATTGTTTGGGATTTGGAATTGTTGTTGACTGGTAGATTTGAACATTTAGATGGCCATTGAGTTGGTTGGTCGTAGGAATTTCTAATATAAGACATTATTATTTGCATTTTTGTTTTGAATTCTTGAATTGTTGTTGACTGGTGGATTTGAACACTTAGATTGCCATTGAGTTGGTTGGCCCCGGGCATTCTTTAACATTTAGGATTGTGATATGAAATGAAACATAACTACGTAAAAATCGAATATAAATAAGACATAATTAAATGAAACGTACTATAAATTTTATAAAACTTAATAAGTAATCATGCATTCACATGAGAATATATGCATGCATGTAGCCCGTAAAGTAGGGTTATATAACAAGTAACGAGGGTAAAAGGTAATAAAGGGAACCACAATACATTAATTCAACTTCTTATATGAAACTTGCTTCGGGGGGTGCATGCCTGCATGTATTTTCATTTGAATGCATGACATAACGGTTATGTAACATTTATAACTAATTTAAATTATATATAGTGTGCATAGATACTAGCCTTCTAGTTCTTATGCGTGCGCATTCAATAGCCCTTAGATTCGTTCGAGAGTCCTTACCCCTGTAATGAGATCTCTCGAACTATCCCATTTGGACCGTTTGGGACTCCATAGTTTCTGAATAATAATATTCTTAGTAGATTAAACTTATAACTTTGGAGGGAAGTTCTGCTGTCATATCTTAATGTTCTCTGGGTACATACTAGATGTTGCGATGTTAAGTATTATTTCAATTGATAAATTAAAATAACACTTACACTTACAAATCTATGTCGTGCACTTGGAGAACTATGGGGACATGCTGCCGAATTTTCCTCAAATTGGAACAATGTCCATAAGTCATTAAGTATATTACAGAATATGCAGTCTTGAATGGGATAGGACCACTCACCCTTTAGAGGAGATAGAGGAAATAGGAATTATATTATTTTTATAATATAACACCGAAAGATGAAATGTCAATCTTGTAGTAAATTATTTAATGGGAACTAAATGTTCACACTTTTTTTTATACTAACACAGGAATATACACTTCTTACCCATAATAGGTGATTATTTGTAATACCTTTGTAAGGATACACTAAATACAAAGAGTGGATGGGTGAGACATTTATATTAGGGAATGTGTTTTGCAGAGGTGCTAATGAATTTGTGAAATACGCAAAGAGATGTTGTAATGATAAAGTTTTCGTGTTCATGTGCTAAGTGTAATAATGGTAAGGTGTTTGAGAGGAAAAAAAATACAACTACATTTGTTAAGATGGGATATGCAAGATAGTTATCGATTTTAGAATTTTCACGGGGAATTGACAGTTCCTTTTATGCATGAGAAGTCATCACAACAATCTTCAACAAGTAGGATAGATGTACAAGGGGATGACAATGTATGTCATAATATGCTAGATAATTTAGTTAATAACGCGTATGGAGTTCATGAAGTGGAAGAAAATGAGGTCACAGACGATGTACAAAGTTTAGGTGCTCATGAAAATATTGAGATAAACCTTGACGATGACTACTAAAGTTTAAAATTAAAGGCGACCCAGTCTTTGTACTATGGATGCGAGAAATATTAAACAACATTACATGCCATGGTTGGTTTTCATGGTTTAAAGACCCAATATGGTTTCTATGGTAATAGCGTGACAATAATTTTGAATTGGGTGAGGGGCCTACCCAAGAAGAACATGCTTTAAAATAGCTATCCTACTATGAAGAATAGTTTAAAAGGTTTGGGAATGAAGTATAAATTAATTCATGTTTGTGTGTATGACTGCATACTATACCAATGGATTATAAAAATCTTGCTCGGTGTTCGGTATGCGATGAACCTATATATGTCCAAGCTACTGGCAAAGAGGTCGTGCTTTACTATCATTGGGTAAGAGTTGAGGATAAAAATGCTTGTATAGTTGATCCTAACACCAATTTGATCATGATTGACTTGTCCAAGTTGAAGAGCAATGAACACGTAGCGATGAGCCATTTGTTTGTACTTTTCAAAAGGCCAAGCAAGTGTTTTACTCGACTTATATCAACAAAGAGCCATGGTCAATCATCCTACAGGCGCCAAAGCATCTAAACAATGGTGTGGATGACGGCTGGTCTTACCGAATATCAATCCATTTTTTATGATAACCCGAATTTGAAATAATTTTTAGACTTGTAATAAGTGTTCCAATTATTTGTAATGACCAGTGGGTGTATTATTCTAGTGCTTTATTATTATCGGACGACAATTTAATGCTTTAATTAATTTGTACTTGATCAGTTTAATGCGATGAATAACCAGTGGTTTATTCTTCTAGTGCTTTGTTATTACCGGATTTGAATCAAAATTGGTTTTATAGTTAATGAATATGTTAATTAGGTTTTTAATCAATTTAAGCATAAATTCAAAGTCCATGACGTGACCCGTTATTGAAACAATATTTAGATTTGTAATGTTGTTAACTTGTATTCTTCTAGTTCTTTGTTATTATCGGATTTGAATCAAAATTGGTTTTATGGTTAGTGAATAGGTTAATTAGGGGATTTTAATAAATTTAAGCATTAATTCAAAGTACATGACATGGCCCGATATTGAAACAATATTTAGGCTTATAATGTCGTTAACTTGAATTCTTCTAGTTCTTTGTTATTATTGGATTTGAGCATTAATTCAAAGTCCATATACACGTTTGTACTAATAATAACTATTTTTCCAGAAAAGTAAATCATCCCAGCGCGGTAGAGGAGGAGACGGGGGATCCTCGACCACTAGGCCCCCAAATGGGGTAAATTGGGGTACATCGTCAAGAATAAGACAATATTATTGGCTAGATCCTAGGAATTTCTGAGGGCGATCATCGGCCCTGGTACACTGATTGGAGGGCCATGCCAAATGAGCTCAAGATAGGCATCTGGGGGCCCCTACAGGTAGTGTATTTATATTTATAAGCAACTAACACTTTTTTCTTTTTGGTTTATATTTATTTGACAGGATCAATTTGGCCTGCCCCCACATGTCCGCGACTCCACGTTGGAACAGTTGAGGGATCAATATAAGATGTGGAAGAAAAACATGCGGGCATGGTACTTTGGAAAGATCCGAGATTCCATTCTGAAAGTGCGTGACACCGTTCCCGCGAAGGAAACGATCTCATTGGTACATTGGCAGCAGTTTGTCGACAATGAGATCGATAAGCGAAAATTGGCATCTCGTCAATTGGGGAGGGAAAACCAGGGGAAAAAGGTGGACGTGCACTACTCCGGACATACATTTTACCTCGAGGTGGAGCACAAGATGGTAAGTTTTTATTTTCTTTAACTTTAGTTTTGTGTTATTCTACTTTAGCATTACTTTGCCTAATTTACTAATTCTTCATTATTTTATTTCAGGAGACGGGGAGTGGCCCTGGGGTAGGCCACATAGGCTTGATGCCTATATTGAAATTCGGACGAAGAAGGGCAAGGATAAATAGGTGTCCCCGAGCGTCGCAGCCACAATTGTAAGTTATAAATGTTTAATTTTTTTAATTACATTATAATTTTTTTATTTACTTAGTTAACTAATCGTGTACTTTTCGTCATTTCAGGCAAAGCTTAAGGAAGTGAATGAGTCGCAGTCTGATGTATACAAAGCATCTTTGGCTATGAACGCATTCAGCCAAGTGCTCGGGGTGAATCGCAAGGGGAGGACTAGGGGTGAGCTCGCGGGTGGGGAAGTCGAGGATCATTGGAATTGAGACGAGCAACAGCGGGTTGATTCGTAAAGTGGACACCCATGACTATAAGCTATCAAGTTTGGAGGCGACGGTCCTAGATATATATGCCTTCATGAAGCATCAGTAGAGGTCCACCTACGATGAGGGAAAGGGAAAAGACAAGGGCAATGGGAATGAGAAGGAGAAGGAGAAGGAGAAGGAGAAGGATAAGGATAAGGAGAAGGAGGTAGACGAGGACGTCACTTTTTCATCACCGATATGCACAGACTCACCGCCCTTATAGGATCCATTTCCCATCTTGACCCCCGTCAAACGGCCTATGCCAAAAATCAGTTGGCCGAACATGTTTTTAATCTACATATTTGGTGAGGAATCGATAGCGAGGGGGTTGAGGGATCCGGGCACCTGCCCGGGTATGGTGGTTCATGGACGTCCCCTACAAGACATTGAGGCAAAGGTGCTCGTCATTCATGTTTTGGACAGAAAGGAGAACTCACCTTTTTGGTTGCATGACAATACGTCTTTCAGAGAATTGATGGGTATGTCAATGCATATGTCGTGTGGCCTTACTTCCTCCTCCGACCCATTCAAGACCATGACATTATTTCTATTTATTTTATTTGGATTCTGGATTATATTTGTATTTTTCTAATTTGGTACATGTTGGTTTGGATATGGATATTTGTATTTGGTTATTGATATTTACATTTTGGTTATGGATATTTGTATTTTGGTTTAGTTTCACTATATATATGTTGTTTGGACAAGTATAATTTTGCTATAACATGTACAAATATACTGATGGACAGTGGTAGTGGCCATACTGCCCAACAATTTTTTTTAACATCTGGCCAAATTTCTCACGGACTTTGACAAGTCTGTGAAAAAAAACTTGTCACAGTCAAAGTCCGTTATAATTTTTTATTTGTCACGGACTTGTAACGGTCAAAGATCGTGACAAGATTAAGTTTTTTTCACGGGCTTATCATAGTTTATGACCACGACAAATTTGTCAAGGTCAAAGATCGTGACAAGTCTGTGGCAACCCTAATGAACTTGTCACAGTGTTTGACCGTGATAAGTCCATGACAAATTCATCTGTCACCCCCAAACTTGTCAAGGTCAAAGACTGTGATAAGTTTGACTTGTCAAGTTTTTTGACTGTGATAAGTTAGCAGTTTTGGTTTAGTACATGTTATACAACCGTTCTCTATAGTTCACTTCCTTAATGAAATTTGTAGTTTACGTCTTATTGCCTCGTCTTATATTACATCATACGTGTCCTTGGCGAAGGTTTTTCTTCATTATTTCACTACCTTAGCGTTCTCGTCTATATTTATTCTATGACAAATGATTTTGGCGTCAATACCCGATATCTCATCATGTACCATTTGAATACACTTTCTCATTTTCTAAACAACTTTATCAATTCTTTCTTAATCCCTAATTTGAGGAAGGATCCTATTTGGATGATTTTTTTCGATTCGTCCTCATTGAGGATGATGGATTCTACCTCCTCAGCAAGCTCTCCCTTTTTAAGTTTTATCTCGTCCCTTGGATTATAGTTGTTTATGTTCTAGGAACTTATCTTCCTTTAGTGAGCTTTCTCTTCTGTCGAGGTGAACTAAAACTCTCGTGCTTCCCCCTGATCACTATTTACTTATCCTACTCCATAGGGAGTCGAGAATTTCATCATTTAGTGTACAGTTGAGGGCACAACCTCAAAATCTTTGAGTACTACTCTCCCCAGGATTATGTTTTAAGCCAAGAAAACATCTTCGTCCATTACGAAAAAACTAATCTTCCTGGTCAAAATCTCAACCAGGTTCCTATGCGTGCATCCATTTCATAAAATCCAAACGGGTGTACTTTTCCCCATTGAATCCAATAAAAAGTTGTTAATAAGGGACGACTCTCTTCTTCCTCATCTTCAAACCTTTAGAACAATCCCAAAACATGACATCATCCAAGATTCCCCCATCTACTAATATGCAAGCCACTTTATAGTCATGAACATGTGTATTGATGATAATGGGTTATTATGAGGAGCCAAAATTCCTTTAAAATCGTGCCTTGAAAATCCCATAATAAGAATATACATATCAACCTTCTTCAATTTACAAGGTTTAACTTCGATCTCGGTCAAATTCACCTTGCCCCTCTTAGGTCCAACTTTTGCTTCAACCACGTGAGATTTTCTGCAATACGGCTCAGATCCTCTACCTGCTAGCCCTGTGCAAATCATTTTTACATAAAAAAAATAATATGAAGTTTATCTTTAAATGCAGGAGGCTTGGCAAGAAGATCAGGGTTGTCTTCACCACTATCATCTCGCTCTAGTTCGTTTCTATTTGCTTGAACATCCTTTATAGGACGAACATCCTTTATTGCATTATACCTTTTTCTTTCTTCATCTCATCCTCCACCTTTGTCCACATACGTTTGGAGATTTCCTTGCTTCAGTATTTTTTTTATATCGTCATTTAGGGTGAAGCATTGGTCTGTCGTATGACCATGGTCTTTGTGAAACTCATACCACATTCTTTTTTTCCTATTATGGGGTGGGGACTTCAACTTATCTGGACACCCAAGTTCTATGTCATATTTAGTCTCGTCCAGTATCATGTCAGGAATTACTATTTATGAAGTGTACTTGGTAAATTTGTCGTTGTTGGACCTTTTTTTTCATGCAGTTTTTATCTCATCCTTGGGTTGATTTTTCGCTATTGGCTTATTTTAAGTCACCTCTCTTAGCCGTTTTGGACTTATTCGCATTTATGATTCTCCTGGCTATTTCGAGGAGTCATGGACTTTTGAGGATATTCAGAGAGGTTTCATAGAAGATTCTGGAGTTGCAATTGCTGATTAGGGTAGTCATGGTGATACTTTTCTCGTAATATATAACTTTTAACTTTTCTTTGTTAAACCGAGAGATATAGTCTCTTAGGGTCTAATTCTTTCATTACTTGACATTTAGTAGTTGAGTCATGAGTTTGATTGACTTCATGTCGAAACATAAATTATTAATGAACTTTTTAGCCAATTGCATAAAATTTTCTATGGATCTTTTCGGCAAGCCAATATACCATACACGAGTTGTGCCTGTAATGGTATTGGAAAATGCCCAGTACCTCATCTCGTTAGGTGTTGAGTATATGTCTATAGATGACTGAATCATCTATATGTGATGAACATGGTTGGTACTCCCATCATACTTGGGTGTCACATTCGACGACTTAAACTTGGTAGGAGTTAGGTAGCTGACTATTCTCGACACAAATGGAGATCCCTCCATATACCCCCTATGATTGGGGTATCAGATATTAATGAGACAACAAATATTGTTTTCCAAACTATGGATTAAGCTATTTTGAGGATTTTCCTCATGTACCACGTTGTCTCCAACCCTTTGCACTACTGTAATGATCTCGTCTACCCTATCTGTGCCTGCAGTTCTCTGTCCACTGTCGACTTCGTGGTATTCCCTTCTCTCTCGGTCTCATCTCGGACTATCATTGATGTGTCGATATCATCCACTATCACACCTTAGGTTGAGATGATTGATATCCAACCCCTACTTAACATGTCGAACGCATAACCCTTCTGGAGTTTCTAGGGGGTGTACTAAATGCTCCTTCACTGGTAAGATAGAACTGGAGGAACCCCTAGCTAATATCAGGTGTTGAAGGTTTCATACTTATTACAAACGCCCTCATTGTCACAAATGAAATCATCTGGAGACTCCAGAAAATTCTTTCTAAATTAGAGACGTCATGGATCCGCGATGTCCCACCACCTGAGCTGGTGTAGAACTTCCTTTGCTGGAGATGGAGGTGATCCCCCTACTACTAGATATGCAACCTCCCTGGCAGAAGGAGTTATCAAATTAATGGTGGGATTAGTCGGGATCCTTCTCATGATATCCTGGTTAAAGGCTAAAAGATTTTGTTGTATATGCTAATGGCTAGCATCAAAGGACCTTAGCGTCATCACCACATCAACCATTTTTTTCCTGCTTAGGCAATTGACTGGAGCTGGATCTGAAATTGTAAGGCAGATCAGTGTCCATCTCTGATGAGACTTAATCAAACAGCAAAAAGAGTGAAACGGAATAAATTAAACCCATAAGCCAGACGGACTGGTAAAGCTGGAGAAACACCCAACTCAAGCTCTTTCACTGGTAATTCAACCGAATAGTGGTGGGATTGGATGATCACTAAAGATAAAGAGATGAGTATTCAAGCTAAGGTGAAGAAGAAAACTCAGTTTCTTTCCACAAACGATGCCAAAATGATGATGCTAAATATCATTCGAGGGATTCAACCTAGTTTTTAAGCTCACACAATAATGCTGGAAACAATGTCATGTAGTAAAGAAGTAGTAGAAGAGGTGAGAGATAAAGAACCAACACAAGAAATTAAATGGTTCGGCCTTAGCATGTATCTAACGTGCAAAGTATAGAGTTATTTCATTATAAAAGTCACCACGGGATATTGAAGATGAATACAAACTCTCTCTCTCTCTCTCTCTCTCTCTCTCTCTCTCTCTCTCTCTCTCTCTATATATATATATATATATATATATATATATATATATATATATATATACTAGGGTATGCCTGTGCCTTAAGGCACGACGCTAATTTTTAAAAGTGTACGTCGTTGATAAGACCATACGTTGTATTTAGTTCGCAACATATAATTTTTTTTAAATACCCTATGGTACGAATCTATTTATTTAAAAATATTGGGCAAAATTTCTTTTGTTTACCAGACAATTCCCCTTGTGTAAGAAAAAAAATACTAACTATACTATTATTAATACTAAATCTGATAATTTAAAATTTTTGGGCCAACTTTCCTTTGTTTATAGAACAACCCGTTCGCTTTAAGAATAAAAATATCAGCTATACAATTATTAATACATAGCCTAACATATTAAAAAATCTGGACAAAATTTTCTCTGTTTATAGAACAATCTTCCCCATTTAAGGAGGGACAAACAACAACTATACTATTATTTCACAATAACCACCGTATAAACAATTAAAAAAATTGGACACAAATAAAATACTCAAAATATTAAATCATGTATAATTTAAGTCAAAAAAATTTTACACCACAAATAATTATAAATAATTTAGAAAATTTGGACAAAATTTGCTTTGTTTATAATACTATACACCATGTTTAAGAAATAATAAATACTTAACAATACAAATATTATGTCCTGTACCTTGTAGGAACATAATCGATTACCAAAATAAATTAGAACCCAAAAATAAATTACGTAAATCTGTTTATAGATGAACACTCAATTGCCAAATTAACCACTTCGTAGATTTGCGAAACAATCGTACTAACTCATTACATAAACTATTCAATGAGTAATCTTCAATACAACTTCATGTTTACACTACAAATTGCTTATTTTAACTACGATGGCCATATATGGAGGTTTGCTATAATCGGCAGCATGGAAGAACAACTTGTGGTGTCCGTGCAGGCTTGTTACCAAAACAAATTGTATTGCACCCCTTTCATCCATCTATATTTGATAAATATTAGTAAAAGCATAAAATCATATAAAACATTAGAAGAAACAAATAATAAGTGGACTAACCTTCTAAATTAGTCATGAAGGGAAATGAATCCACTCAATTTCGATAAAATAAGCATCGAAGGATTCCAAGTACTCAAGTCCAACATCAGTTTGACGTCCCATACTTAGCGAATGATGATGGACTCATACACATAATGTCTGTAAAAAAAATCAGAAACCAAATCAATAATATAATTTCACAAATAAATTTACGAAAATGTCATAATGAAGACAAAAGCAAAAATGACAATAACGTGAAACATTAGTTGAACTCATTCTCACCACATACAAATAATTCACATGTTTTTTGCTGAAATGTTTACACACAAAAACATCAATAATAAAAAACACGCCCTTTGTTAAGAAAACCCACAATCTAATTTGATTCATTTAAGTCCTCTAAATACTTGAAATGCATTAAATGAATTCATATAATAACATAACAATCGAAGAAGATTAGATTTTAAGTTAAAAAGTTTTGCATAATCAAATACTCCATGTCACTTAGTACACAATATTGCAAGAAATAAAATAATATTATCAATGAGGAAAACATTTTATTCTATGGTTACGCTACAGTTCAAAGTCTTTATAGGGTCTTAACATGTATTACTGTTATTGCTTTTTTTTTGGGGTGGGTGGGTGGGTGTAGTTTTGGAAATAAAGGTCACATATATCATTTAACAATAAAGGTGCTGATATTGCTGAAACGCAAAACCCCAACCGATTTTTTAAATCAAAACAACAAACGAACAAAAGTGAATAGCGATTAAATAGCTTAGTCAGTTAAACAACATCAATAAAATTCAATCACCTTTTTAAGACGTCAAATATTAAACCGTAGATAAACATAAACATAAAAAACAAACTGAATCAAACTATTAAACCATGTGAGCAATTAGTCTAACATCCATTGCTCAATATATGTTAACAGCAAATAGCATGACTCGGATGAAATAATATGCACATCGCCGTGTGCAAAATATGATATACACCAAGTCCCAGTAATTAGCTCTTGTATGTTTTTAATACTCTAACTAAAACATTTCCAAAGATATACACTTGTAAAACGTACATTATCAATATTCTCAAACAAATCAGAAGATCAGACAAAACAGGGTTTGGAAAACTCATGGCCCCACCTATCTGAAGCCTTTATTTACTATTATAATTCTCCATGTCCAAGAACTCCATACTTTTATGTCATTTGAACAATCTCAAATTTTCGAACCTATGTAGCCTTTATGCCTTTTCTATTTTATTTCCACCCTCTGGTACCTGCATTAGACATTAATTAGTTTTCAACAAATTAGACTAAATAGTTACAACAGCTCTTATTGTGTTTCAGACAGATACATGACCTTTTATGTAAAAAAAATATATCATAACAAAGCTCAACTAATAAAATGAACTCAGAATCATAACAAACCTCTGCTTGCGTTGAGACTCAGAAACAATAGATTTCTTTTTCATCCCTATTGGAGATAATTGCCACATTCTCCAATGATCAATTATAAAAATAGTGCACCATACATAACTGTACCTATAGACAGAGTGTCAATCACCGTGATTTGAGCCCCTAGGAAAAATAATAAATAGTTATTTGGACCGAAAAGAACTAAAACTAAATAAAAAGCATTAGATCATGAAAACCAAAATAGAGAATTCAATTAAAAAAGCAATATACGTGTACCTGGACCTGTAGGGGTCAACTCGAAGGAATATTTTATTCATAAAATTATGGATACAATAAGAACTACTAAACAATTTATCAAGAACTCAAATTATGGAATATGGGATAATTTTTAAAACTAAATATGGAATAAGAGAAAATACTTAAACTAATTATCGAATTCATAAATCATATGACTAAATGCAGCTTGTGAAAACACCAAAAATAAAACATCCTATAGAAGAGTTGGCTTGTCGTGAGGCATAGAGTACACCATGACAATAAAAGAAACTATGTTTGGCCCTATAATGGTTGAGGCATATAGTACGCCAAGCTTGTGCTTTATGAAAAAATCCTATCCTACTACATTACATTTATTTGGCATAGAGTACGTCATAATTTCACACCACATTACATTTATTTGGATGGACACAAAACCCTATCCTACTACCCTCTTAAGAAGATCCAACAACCCAAACTTTTCTCCCAAGCTTGCGCTCTACGGAAAAATATGCAAATACAACACCACTTACAATGCGCCATAAAACCTACCACATTCACATACGTGTTCTACGACCTCGATTATGCTGAGTATGCAGTTATATTAGGAACTAAATTCTAAACACCATCTTGTTCACAGAGATCTAGCAAGTCCAGGGTCTCAGGGACTGACAGCTTAAGAAGGAACTTAGGAGATTGTCTATGCCCTATACTTCTTCAAAGTAAAGAGTAAAGGTGATGTATTTGAAGATATTCATGGCATCTTCATATTTTTATCCTTCTGCATCTTCATATTCAAAGCAGCATATGCATATTCATATTTGCATTAGGAAAACATAGAAAGTGATAAATCAAAGCACTATGAGATAAAAAATAATATGACACCATAAAAATTGAGATAAGGTACCCATCGAATTCCACAAAACTCAATACAAAACCAAATCATTTAAATATTAAACCTGAAATTACTACCTTTACCTGTTTTTGAAATTTAGGTACTGACAGGGGTAAAGAAATATCAAGAAAGTTAGGTACTGACATAAGGAAAGAAATATCAAGAAATTAGGTACTGGAAAAAATTCAGATCTTTTAAAACCTCGGGACTAGCCTTCTTTCTTACTTCTGGTAAGTGGCCTTATTTTAGTATTAGAATCATCACATTTGGATTTCCTGGCACTGTCTTGTGACTGGCCTTCTTTCTTGCACCTCGGCAGAAATAGAAGCAACGATGTTATTCATCTCCTTTGGGTTATAAAGGTTTGAGTAGAAGCGTAAAGGATAAGGGGAGATTGTCTATGCCCTATACTTCTTCAGCATAAAGAGTAAATGTGATGTATTTGGAAATATTCATGGAATATTCATATTTGTATCTTTCTGCATCATCATAATCAAATCATCCTATGTATATTCATATTTGCATCATCAAGACATAGAAAGTGATAAATCAAAGCACTTTGAGATAAAAAAAACAATATGACACCATAAAAATAAATTCCTACATGTGTCAATGTCACCATAATCACCACAAAAAATAGAGTATTAACTCCCACATGTGTCAACAAAATAGAGGTATTAGATCCAGAGACTGTGTCAATATCACCATAATCACCATAAAAATGTCATATAGGTGCAATACCTATGTGTATTAACTCGTATTTGACAAAAAGGTTTCCACAATGTTACAATTTTTTTGTCTAACCATTAAAGTAAAACTGATCTGTTGATCGAACAACCCAATGTCAATAGTCAACTCTTTACACAATGACCAATCCAAACATAGGTCATTGCAACCTCATCTACAGTTCAACATATAATTCAACCTAATTGATTTTGTGATTGTTTGAAACAAATCTTTGATTTCGTGAAATCAGAATGGTGTGAACAAAATAAATAATAAAACAAAATAAACTCTCGTATATACTCTATTCTTTTCGTCGATATAGAAATAGGAATAACCCCATAGTAGAGAGAGATAATACCTTAAAATGGAGAAGCAATAGGGTTTCGGGTTTGTGGTGCGGTGTGGAGTGGGGTTTCGATTTTGAGTGTTTGATAAGGAGTGTCTGTATTGTCATGATAGAGGGTGGGTGAGATAGTACAAAGTGAAGTAATTTACCAAAAAAATCCCGTATGTTTGAATTAAAGTGGAAGGGTGGGAATTAAGTATGGAGAAAGAAAAGAGGGGGAATCCAAAATTTAAGGGGTAAAACAGGAAATGCAGGAAAAAATTCATCCGATGACATCATAGTTTCAACTTGTGACATACATAAGTTTTATACTTTATTATATAGATATATTAATACATAGAGTAATTATAAGATTTTGCTAGAACTCTGTCTTTGTAGATGTAGACAATGTGTCGCTTTTATAGTCCTGGGGGTGATCAGTATTATCCCCAAACATGAAGGTCGTGTGTAATGAGATCAGTATCCAATGGGTGCAGGACACATGTAGAGAGGTGTGTAGATCATGATGAGAAATATTCCCCCACGTGCTGGTTTATTTGTTATAACGGTATTAATTGGATTTGTTAATAATATCCTTGTCATGTTTTCAACGCATGCAAATTGTCTCTATAGTTGTGGATCTTGAATGGAAGAGACTGGCCAGAGCTCAAATCTTGTGAATGGGATATGGACGAGGTTAGGCCTATGTCTCGATGGTATGATTGTTGAAGAGGTCTCATCCTCACAAGAGTACTATCACACCAGCACTGTACTTGCCAATTGGTGTTAGTTTTCCTGTGATAGATGGCCTTAGAGGCTAAGACAACCTTATAAGGGGCTGGTAATGAAAGATCCGGTGGGATGATGATTCTGAGAGTATATATGAGGGGGAATGCTACCGCAGTGGGTTTAGTCTAGATGATACCATAATTTTGTGTAAACACTCTATTTGAGTACCCCCTTAAGTACATCCTTGAGTCCCTAAGACTTCTCCTCCCACCGTAGACCCTAAATCCTACTTCAAAACTAGATCTAGAGGTTTTCTAGAGATCATGAACCCCATTTGACCTCAATCAACTGTTTAACCAGAGAAAAGCTCAGTGAAACCTCATATGACTCCGGATTACCTTTCCAACGATCCATACCATGTTCAAATCGACCTCACGATTCATGCGAACATGCCTTTCACTTTGGTTAAATTTTACACTAGAGCGAGGCTCAATGAAATCTCATAGGATCTGAATCCCCTTTCCAGTAGTCCATGTTGTGCACAAATCGGCCTTACGGTTCGCACGAATGTGCCTTTTTACTTCGAAAGGCCATCGGGCACTTTCGAGCCCCATTTAACCTGAGTTAAGTCTTCAACTTGAGCGATCTTAATGAAATGAACTTGATCTTTGAATCCCCTTTCCAGCGGTCCATACCATGAATGAATCGGCCTCATGGTTTGCACGAATGACCCTTTTTACTTCGAAAACCCTCCACTTAGAGATCATCAGGTGCTTTTAGCCCCGTTTGACTTTGGTCAACTCTTTAACCTGAGAGTGGCTTAATGGATTCTTATAGGTCTATGAATAACCTTTCCAACGGTCCTAGACGTGTGTGATTCGGACTTAGGGTTTTCTTTTTCTATCTATTTTCCTTAAAAAGTCTATTTCAGATTGTCTATAGGCACTTAATCCCCCTACATATGGGTAAGGTGTTCCTTGGCTAGCAAGGAAAAGGCTATGCCAATAGGCAGACCAGGTTCCATGCTGATCGACATTCCCTTGAACCTTAATTTCACACTATTTAAGGAGATCATGACCTTATTCCCAATGACACCTTTTTATAGTAATAAGAAACATTCCCTCGAAATCAGTGTGTTGTCATTCCCAAAAAATCCAATTTTCCAACATTCCTTCCATATGTCTTACCTTATTTTCATACCACCTTTGTCCACTAACCTCACCCTACTTCACCACCATTATGCCATCATAAATTCATCCTACTCTTCTTCAAAAATCAATAGCAAAATATTCTATGAGGTTTATTCCTTGTCCTTTCTAGTTTATTTATTTGGTATTGTTTACTCATTTTATTTCCATTTTGGATTTCTTTTCATCTTATTTCATTATATCACATCAACTAATTACCTTTTTTATTATTAGTATTCACATAACATATTTTCATAAAACCCCAAAACACAAGAAAATGGTTTACTTGTAAACTCCAAAAGTAAGATTTTCTCACTTTTTTCACACTTTTATACTTAAGCACACTTCTTCAAAAATAATTAAATAGGTGTCTTAAATTTAGGTTTATGAATTAAACCCCACCCTTATGACATATCGAACTATGTTTACTTTGATGCCCCATTGGGCTACGTAGGAGGCTTAGTCCAATCCTGGGATTCGAGTCCTATTTTATACATTTACGCTCTCTTGTATTTATTAGCATTTGTGATTCATGAACTCCTAGATATTTGTGTTTCCTCGGCATGCACATTCACTTTTTTATAGTGACTTTTGATTCGACGGATACTCACATTATATTTATTTTTATATCATTTCTTCGGTATACTCTTTAGGATGATTCTGCTCCGACTTTCTGATAATGTGAGTCAGATGTTTTCTTTCTCTCGTTATAAACACCGCAAACATGTACACACATATTACACTTTGGAGAAAAGGAGAATATTATCATAGCCAATGAGAGATCTATAGGGTGGGATGGGTTCCTAACACCTTCTCATTCCGTAACTTAGTCCCGAGACCTTTGACTTATTTGGTTATGATGTATCAATATGAGCTTGATTTCGTTCTCTTAGGATGATACAATTATTTTACCTGTTTTGAGTAAAATAGATTGGAGACTCTATTTCCTCATGTTATCCCCTTTTAACAATGACTGATTTATATTTGAGGCAGCCCTCAAAGATATCAGCACGAGTGGCGAACAGAGGACTCCCATATCCTCGAATTACCCACACTCGCAGAAGAGAGGGACTTTTCTGGTTTCCCTCTCATCCCGATTTTTGGGCTGACCTGCACTAGAGTAATCCGACCCGGATGGCCCCAGTGGCGATTCCACTGGGGACATTTTTAGAGGATTGGCCTCTATTTTCATATGGGTGTTATTTCTTTGCTTTCCCAATTTTCTATATGTGTACATATGTCTCCACTTATATGTTTTCCGTACTCTTATACTTACATCTTATACATATATGCCATTCTTATCATGGTGTTTATCTCTACCATTCTCTTTTCTCACTACATGTATATATCACCATCTTACCATATGCTTCAACTTTTACTCACTTGTATATGTTCAGCATGTTTCACCCTATTCTTACTTGTATATATTCAGCATGTTCACTCCATGCACTCACATTCATATATAGTCTCACTCTTACTTACATGTTTCGCACACCACTTGTATATTATTCATGCCTAGCTTCACTAGCACACACCCTCACATTCTTCTTACTTGTATACATCTTTATGCTCATTTACGTATGTTTTCGCACACCACTTGTAGATTATCAATTCTTAGTCTCACTAGCACACACTTCCACATTTCTTTCACTTGTATATATTCACATTCCTTCTTCTCTCAAACTATTCCCATATCACTCTCCAACCTTGCACATATCTCTCACTCACTTTTATATTCACATTTATTAACATGCTTTGTATATTCTCCATGTTCGATGTTAACACTTGATAGTTTTGATCTTCGTGATTATCCCCTTTTACCCAATGTTACTTGTTTATTTTATACCCTCCCTTATAGTGGTGGTATTTCTCTTATTTAGAATACATAAAACACTCCATAAGATACTAATTAAGACTCATGCATTCTTTCGCACTACATCACCTAAGCATGGAAATATTGACCAAAATTTCATCTCATACTGGGGGGACACTTCGTGATGGGTGTCGGTCCTGCACTACGTGTTTAACATAAGCGATATGATTCCCATTCCATTGGCCTCGTACCTTCAACGTCTATCGAATGGTTTCCCCGTATGATACCGCTTGATGTACTCATGACAGGAGGTATATAGAAGAGAACTTGCTCACGTACGTCGAGTATATCAAATTAGATCTCACACATAACATCCCTATGATATATATTGTGAGGTAATTCATGTACACTCAGGTATATCAAGTGGCTTGTCCACACGTACCAATGAATGATTTCCTTTATAGGCAAGAGGTATATCGCAGATTTCATGCTAAAGATGGGAACCCTTCGACTAACCCGCCGAATCCATCAACCTCATATAGTCATCTACCTTAGGAACGTTATAATGAAAAACTTTGTAAAAAATTTGGGTCGCCTTATCGCCTGAATTTTTGCACTATTTCATCCATTTTTAAAACAGAACCCTATCCGTGACTCTAGAAACAAGTCAAAATTGTGTCTTACATCATGTATCCTATCTTTACCCCAAGTTCGGGTCCTGTCCAACATTTTTATTGCATCTTAGGAAAACACAAGCAAGTGGAACCTAATAATAATAACCATGCTGAGGATTTTCAATTTTCCCTCTTTTGAAAAATACCCAAAATATTCTCTATGTTTTTTCAAAATAAAAAACAAAATGCCAAAAATATTCCTCTTTCCCAAAATAATAAATAAAAATAATTTTTCATCTAAGATGTGATTGCGTACCCTAATTTTGTCCTGACTCCCCATTGAATCCGGTCTTTCATTAAACCACCCCGAAGCTCTACTGCTTCCTCCGATGCTCAATCGAGTTTAAGATCCCCCTTCGCAAGTTATTCATGGAGAACATAAACCAGACTGTGAATGTTCAACCAGATCTATTGATCATCCTAGCCCAACTCAATGCTAAGATTAACAACCTCCCAGAAATAAATCCTAAATTTAACCCCTTTAACCAAATCGAGCCAATCGAAATACCCAACATAACAATAGTCTCATCAAAACCCCTCAAGGTTTTCACATCCTTTCTCCTTCATACCATGAGCTTCACCGATCAAGATCTGTCATGACTCACCCAAGTCTGCATTATTGTTTGCACCCACTCAGAGGGGGGAGGCATGCAATTACTGGAAGTTCTAGATAAACTCCAAAAGTTTGGGCTGAAATCTCCCACATAAATGACTATTGACTGCGAGAGGTTGAGAAATTTGCTCATGGAAGCCCGAAAGTAGGACCGAGAGTTAGAAGAATGGGTCGTGTTCGTGGAAGAGGTCAACCTAGCTAACATCGAACGAATCATGTTAGATATGCTCCTTCATAAAATTGAGATATACAGTGACCCCGAGTTACTTAGAGTACTAAAACACCAAGGGCACCTGATCCCTTCGTTTCATCATTTTTCCACTGAGTGGGAAGACTTGTATAATGAAGTCATGAAAGTTGTTGAGTGTATCGATTTTGCATGAAAATATGATATCATTGCCACCGGATGGCGGTTAACTTTAACAAATCAGATGATAAATCAAACCCTGGAGAAGACAATTTAATTTTCTCCTTGTGTGGGATGATATCTTTCGAAGAATTACTAGGGGAGTCAATAAAGTATCTATTCATCTCGAAGTAGATGAAGTCATAGGGTTCTTATCCTTTCCTGCCTTCATTAACCACACGACCAAATCTAGGATAAACTGCACAAATCCGATTACTCACTTACCCAAAATAGATAAAGTAAAGGAAGTCACTGAGGGGCTCCCAATGCGAGAAATGATAATAGAAAAAACCAGGGTTTTTGACCAACTCAAGAAGACTCAGGTCAACATCACTTTATGGGGGATCTTCATGTCCTCCCAGCTATACCAAAATGCTTAGATAAAACTCCTCAAAGTACCCACAGTTCCCCCCTCTACTACTCTTAAAGAATAAGTGAATATAGTTGGATCTTTGACCTCTACAAGACTCCTCTCCTTATCCAAAGAAGAAATTCCACAAATCTATCCTAATCACAACTATGCCCTCAATATCTCTGTCGAGGTTGTGGGGAAGATAATTCTGTTAGCACTAGTAAACATTAGGTCCACCTCATTGTCTATCCACTCAGAATTCTCAATTGCCTTGGAATAAAAGTCAGTGATCTCACTCCCACATCTGTCGCCATGCGTGCCTATGACAACACTTGTCGAGAAGCTATGGGTTCCATAAAGATTACATTAAAGGCTATACGTATCAACCCTTTAACGGAATTTTAGTTCATCGATATACCTACTTATTTCAACCTACTCCTTCAACACCCGTGTCTCTACATAATCCGAGGGGTATCTTTCTTTCTCCCTCAGAAATTAGAATTCTTCACCAATAGTCTGGTCATTATGACTCTTGGAGACGACGATTGTTCAGACGACGCTGGCACTAGCAACTCAGTATGAGATATCTAACATGGGATCAATGAAATGTTCCTTTTCGGGTTTAAAATTGACCTACTTCTTTTCCCAGATAAGAATAATTTCAAAGACCAAGTATGTCCAGAACATAACACTCATAGAAATGTCAACGTGATTCAGATGTTAAAGAACATGCATTTGAAATCTGGAATGAGGCTAGGGTGACATTAATATGAGATCCTTGAACCAATAGTCCTAAAGGAAGAATTTCTCCTATACAACCTGGGCTACTAACCACCACCATCCAAACTCAAAGAACTCCACCGAACACACAAGAAAAGAAGCCTATAAGGTAAGAAGACGATCTCAGGAGACTCCCTGAATGAAAAAATTATCAAAGAGGGTGACAATTTCCCCTTCTATGGTTTCCCTGAATCGTGGCAAGATCCTTCTGGCAAGAAGATGAAATTGAGACTAGAAATATTCTTTGAGGATGACATCGCCTAGGACAAGAGTAGAAATATGAGGTGGAGCCTATAATAGACAAAACCATGGAGGACACTGAAAACTCTGGGATTGTGACACCGAGGAGTCATTCGACATGCACACACATGGGAGGAACCTTTGCATGATCCACTAAGAAGCCATGTTATCTAACCCATCTGAGAAGATTGCCTCTACTGAAGCACCCCTCCTCAAATTTCATTCCATTCCAGTTCATCATGCTTAGTCAACCAAAGCCCATCTATCCACTCTCTCAAAGATATTCTTGAGCCTACTGCTTTTTCTCCCATCTCAAATATCATTGTAAATGAGGCCTCATTTGATGAGGTCCTCATTGTTGTATTTTTTGAAAAATATTTTAATTATATAAATAAGGGTTTTGAGCATCTTTATGTGCTTTACATTAATTGTCTTGATTCTAACCAAATTTTTTATGACAATGCCTTAGTAAATGAATAATTCTTAATTGATCTCAATAAGGAAAAAAATAAACAACATAACCGTGTTTAAACTAATGATGATGAGATTATTTTTATTAATCATTGTTATAGTAGCCATCTGTGCTATATTAGGATAGGTTCCACCCTCGATGAGCACTAGCGAGCATAATTCAAAGAGCTTCTAAAAGAGTTTATGGACATCTTTACATGGTTTGACGATGACATGATCGATATTAATACATGATATAAGTCAAAACGATATCCCTACATTCCTAGAGAGCAAGACAGTAAAGCGAAAACTAAGGAAACTAAAAATATAACGGTCCCTCAAGGTCAAAGAAGAAGTGGTGAAATAGTTATATGCAGGCTTTATTCCCATAGTTGAATACCCTACATGGCTTCCAAACATCATCCCCATATAGAAATCGGGAGGGAATGTCCGCATGTGCGTCGACTATTGAGATCTGAAAAAGGCATCCCCAAAAAATGATTACAATGTTTTGAATATCGATATCATCATAGACAACACTGCCAGTCATGCTCTCATATCATTTGTCGACAATTTTGTTGGTTACAATCAGATTAAAACATTCGGACCACCAGAAGAAGACCTCTTTTATTACTCCATGGGGGACCTTTCGTTACACAGTTATGCTATTTGGGATCAAGAATGTCGGGGTTACATACCAAAGGGACACGACGACCATCCTGTATGATCTTATCCACAAAGAAGTCAAGGTCAATGTCGATGACATAATTATCAAGTCCAAAACCCAACAAGGTCAAATTTGTGCCTTGCAAAATTCTTCGAGCGACTACAACAGTATCAAATGTGACTCAACCCATTGAAATGTGTCTTTGACATGACCAAAGGAAAAATCACTGGGTTCATGGTTAGTGAAAATGGGATTAAGGCAGAAGCCACAAAACTAAAAGCCATACTCGAGGTGCCATAACCCCAGACAGAGAAAGAAATGTGTGGATTCTTACGTAAGCTTCAATACATTAGTGAGTTCATCAACCAACCGACCTCTATATATGAACTCATTTTCAAACTTCTCTAAAAGGACTCATACAAACTTTGGAATGAGGCATGACAAGAAGCCTTCAATCAAATCAAATGATACCTCACCCAACCTCCGGTGCTCATGCCTCGATAATAAAGTCTATGCCTTCTCCTATACTTGATTATCACTAATACTGTAGCAGGAGATTTATTGTCCCAATACATTGAGGAATATCATAAGGAGAAAGCAATACTATTCTATTCAAAAGCTAGTTGGATATGATGTCAGCTACACTATATTAGAGAAGGAGTGTGTCTCATTAGTCTAGGTCACACATAAGCTATGATGCTATATTCTTGTATTCCCCATCAGATTAGTGTCCTAAATGGATCCCATAAAAGACCTATCAGAGAAACCCACTACGTATAGCCACATGGTT
This sequence comes from Sambucus nigra, assembly GCA_949130495.1. Taxonomy (NCBI): domain Eukaryota; kingdom Viridiplantae; phylum Streptophyta; class Magnoliopsida; order Dipsacales; family Adoxaceae; genus Sambucus; species Sambucus nigra. The sequence continues at coordinate 641,275,581 of OX422208.1, read as the reverse complement.
CGCTGGCTGATGTTATTGGTCGAGTTTGACATCATTGATGTCATCGAAAAGCTATGAAAGGGAAAGTCATTTATAATTATCTTAGAGATAATCCCATGAAGGGAGGTAAAATTTAGATCTTCGAATTCCCAAATGAAGAGATCTTCTTCAACTCTCAAGAGGACCATAAGTGGTAGATGTCCTTCGACGGATCTGTAAAAAGGAAATGATATAGTATCGAGATACTCATGATCACTCCCGATGATTCTCACACCCCCACCACCATTAAGTTGGATTTCCTTTGCACTATTAGGGCTTAAGATTGCCCTCGAGAAAGGAATCAAGCACATGGACGCCTATGGGGACTCAGCCCTTATTATCGAGCATATTCTTAGGAAATAGAAAGTCAAAGATGAGAACATCCTACCCTTCCACGCCCACATAGAAGAGATTGTCTCCCAATTCAAATATGTCACCTTCCATTACCTTCCTCGCTCAAAGAATAACCTAGCTCATGCACTAGAAACCTTGGCATCCATGATCGACATGCCTGAGGGAATAACAATGGCCCCCTTTCTAGTTCAGAAATAAGATGCACCACCTACCACTACCACATCGATCTCACTACATAAGAAGATGAAGACATGGTAGGATTATGGTACTACAACATTTAGTGCCTTCTCAAACATAGTAGGTATCCTCGAGATGCAGATAAGAAACACCATGCGATCCATCGCATGTTGACTGCCCAATATATCATCTATGAAAATGCTCTTTTTAAGAGAAACTTTGATGGTACCCATATACATTGCATATTAGGGACTAGAACTAAATATATAGTGTAAAAAATCCACAATGGGGAATGTGGGCTCCACATGAACGATCGCATGCTTGTTAATAAAATCATTCATGAACGGTACTACTGGACCACCATGGTCTAAGACTGTACTGCTTATGTTCGGAGATGCCTTAAATGCTAATAATTTTCAAACTTACCTCACTTGCCTCCTCAGGAGCTGTACAACATGACCTATCTATGGCCCTTCTCTACCTGGGGCATAAACATCATAGGTAAGGTCACTTCTAAGGCTTCAAATGGGCATGAATTCATCCTGGTCATGTTGTTAATAAGATAATTGTGGTGTTGTGCCTAATATCCTAACTTGATCACATACTTAAGGTTATTAGGGATATATAACCTTGAAATGATTTGATGTTGAATTAGTAAATTAATGATGTAAATTATGTTATATTATAAATAATGACTATTGTATAACTCGAGTAAGAGACTTGACACGATTGTATATATACATAAGCATGAAATTGTTTTACATGTATATTGTAGAGTATACACTAGACTAGTCCCCCGGTCGACGTAGGCACATGTTGAATGCGATTTTGTGATTGATCTGGTTAGGTTCCGCTCGAGTGCCGTGTCAGAGATAAACCACCGGAACCGAACACATGGTTGTAATGCGGGTCGGACAGATTAGGACTTAATATGATTGCCCTTGCCACGTAATATTGGGGAATATTCGTGTGTAGGCCTAGTGTTACGACTTGTTCCCCCGGGTAACGATAGTGACCCGATATGACTTGTTGTGTGAGATATTATTCTTATGTCTTAAAATAATATCCCGAATCGATGCATTTGATATTATACTTGAAGGAAATATTTTGATACGTTAAATACTGAAATGAGATTAATAATAATTAATCATGATACGATATGAGACTACACGTTACTCGAGTTTGGGTTGGGTAGTCACGACATAGGAACATTGGTTGGGTAATTGAACAACTTAATTACTGGAGACGAGTAATAACTAGTGTGCTTTCATTATAAGTACATCTTATAATCTTATATCTTGTTTTCTTGCTTTGACGTTCGACTATCTTGCTTCTTGATCCTCTCATATATATATAATATATGACAGGTCCTCGTCCAGATAGACAATAGACTATGGAGCTTGATGAGATCATATCAATCTTAGGATTCTTATAGCTGTGGAGTTATTCTATTTTAATTTATATCGCTTTTTTCCCTTTTCTTGAGGGTGGTATCAGAGATTAATATCACGTTGTTGATACTTGGTATTTGATAGAATTGTTGTATTATTCTTTCCCGTTTTGTGTTGGGCAGCATGTATTGGCATTTTATATTTTCAGTTTGAGATTACTGATGGATTATTGCAGTTAATAGTTATGAGTTGGTTTCACTTGTTATAGTTGTTATTATATAATTTGGTTACTCATATGAGAGTGTACATGTTTACTTTACTGCATTTATTTAAATTTTGTTTCTAATGCCAACATATTGACGCTCCGCTTTAATTTAATTGGGCGTACCTAACCGAATTAGATATAAAAAGCAGGGTTGTCACAATTAACCCCATGGATGCATTAGCTAGATCAACTATCAAGTTTGCTCAATCTGCTTAAAGAGGTGAATAAAGAAACGTGTAGAATATATAAAAAATAGTTCATCATTCATCCAATTTGCAACTACAAAAACTTACAACTATTGAAATTCTTTACGCTGCATATGTTTCTTCTCGTGTAAAAGAAATGTGAGTTAGAGAAGGGCCTAGTGAGTTAAATAGTTCTATTGAAGATTAGTAAGAGATGATTTTTTTATGAAACACTTACAATCAAGAAAGCAAATGTGTATGATTGTTGCATGTTCATACTTCTCATATATAGTATGAATGGGTTATGGTAAAACACTTAATGCTTCCATCTTAAGCACTCATTTATGTCATTCAGCTCTCAAGAATATTATTTGTGAACAAAAAGAAATTGGTAAGTCGCATTGGTTAAAAAGCTAACTATTGAAATAACCATTATGTTATAAACTCAGCTCTAGCAACACAAGAAGGAAGAATATATAGTAATAACAATAGAACTGGAAAATGGAATCTATAGATATTCTATGCAGGAATCTATTTTCTTCCATTTTACCAAGCAAGCAAATTATACAAGGCATTCTTTTACCAAGAACCAAAGTGAGGTGGGCATAAAAAATAAAGAATTACTGCGGACAATGGGGTTTCAATCGTTAAAGATCGATATACAAGGAAGACACATACACTTGCCGAGGTTAAGGACAGTTGTATAGAAAACAGAACAACATAACAGCAGTTCAATCGTTGAAGATCAATTATGTTCGTAGTATAAATATCATGGGATTAAATAAGAAAACAACATATTAGGGTTCGTTTGGTTGCCAATGGGCAAAAGAGTGGGCATAGCAAAAATTGTCTAGGCAAATTTTACCTAAGCAAATTCACATGAGGCTATCAAACAACCATTAGGCAAAATTAAAATCAATCAAATTAATTTATTTAAAAACAGTTTTTACATTATATTCAAAAATGTTAAAAACAGTTTTTACAATATTTTTATATTACAGTTTTTAAAAAAAATTGTAAAACATTTTCTTAACAATTTTTTATAATATTAAAATCAGTTTTTAAAATATTACAAAATAATTTTTAAATATTCACAACAGTTTTTTTAACTATTTAAAATATTTTTTTAATTTTTTTTTAACTTTAAAACTGTTTTTATATTATATTCAAAACAGTTTTTAAATTTTTTTCTAATATTAAAAACAATTTTCAAAACATTAGTTTGTAAAACATTTTCTGAACAATTTTTTCTAATATTAAAAAGAGTTTTTAAAATATTACAAAACAATTTTTAAACATTCACAACAACTTTTTTAAATTGTTTAAAACAGTTTTAAAAAATGTTTTTTAAAACTTTAAAACGGTTTTTATAATATATCCAAAACAGTTTTTTAAAATGTTAAAAACTGTTTTTACAATATTTTTATAATACGGTTTTTTAAAAAAATTGTAAAATATTTTCTTAACAATTTTTTCTAATATTAAAAATAGTTTTCAAAACATTAGTTTGTAAAACATTTTCTGAACATTTTTTTCTATTATTAAAAACAGTTTTCAAAACATTAGAAAATAATTTTTAAATTTTTATAACAGTTTTTTTAACTATTTAAAACAGTTTTTAAAATTATCTTTTAAAACACTAAAACTGTTTTTATAATATTTTCACAACAGTTTTTAAAAATGTTAGAAATAGTTTTTACAATATTTTGTTGATACGATTTTTTAAAAAATTTGCAAAACATTTTCTTAACAATTTTTTATAATATTAAAAACAGTTTTTAAAACATTGTAAAACAGTTTTTAAATATTCATAACAATTTTTTAATTATTTTTTAGAACATTAAAATCGTTTAAGAAGTTGGCAAATTTGTGGACAAATATTTCCCACTCAAATAGGTAAGCAAAATTTGCCCCCACAGATTGTGCATAGGAAGTGTTGTACATTGGCAAATAATGCCTAGGCAAATTTTGCAACCAAACGGCCAAAATGTGAGCAAATTTTCTTATTTGCCAACTTTTTGGCATTTGTCTAGGCAAAAAAGGGCAACCAAATGGACCCTTAGTTCACACACACCAAGATTTTATTTCTTACCTTAATACCAATTCAGTATAAAGTCCACCCAATCACCATTGCTATGTTCCAATTCATTGTAAAGATAGCCAAAATTAGGGAGCGTAGTGGGTTGGGAGTTTGATGGGTTGGGATCAAGAACCCATCAAACTATAGGGACAAGGATCACCATTAAGGACCCTGCGACAAACCTGCCAAATTATAATCAATTAGCTTAATAATATTAAAGGCATTCAACATTGAATAATGATATGAGCCCCAAAAAGTAAAAACTCAGTCTTGTAGCATGGGTGGAGAAGAACTGGACGAAGCTCCTTGATGTCATGGGCAAAGTGGCATTGGTCACCATATGGGCAAGCCCGTCTACTGCCATTTGTTGCATAGCTCAGTCTTTGACATGCCCTGGATATACACTTGCGATTCAAGTGGCTTCTCATCCTATTTCTTTCCTCCTGGAACTAACACCCTTTACTGCAACATCAATAGAACTTTTCATACCACCAGATAAGCACCATTTATATGAATTATCTAGTCTAATTTTTTTTCTTGAGTTCTTTTATTAATGGCTCATTTGGTCTCGTAAACGATTCAAATTAGAGGAAATATATCTATTAATATACAACCATTCACAACAATTGTGGGATAAAAAAAAAGAAAAAATATTCAAATAAACAAAAAGATTTTGAATGCAACTTATCAATCCAAATTTCTTTCGCACAAACCAAAATGAATAAATTAAAAAAGAAAACACAAAAAGGCCCAAGCTACACAAGTATTATCCATGCTAGTTGGGAATTAAAATACCTCTAGACTAAATGCCTAGTTAATTGGAAGTTTTTCACATATGCCAAATGTTTCATTACAATGATTCCACGTTAATGATGCTACATAAATAAAATTTTACAAAAAATGTTCTACATAATTCTGAAAATTTTGTTAATTCAATAATTTCTTGAAATAAACTCATGTATGGAGGAAACTGATTTTGTCCAATTTTTATATATAAAATGAATATATTCTTTAACACATCCAAACACTATCAAATTATTGGGATCTTGATTCTTTTAAGCAGCGGTTGCATTATTAGATGAAATTTTTCATTATAACAACTTTGGAAACATAAGTACGTGCCATCAGGAGAATGGTAGATTTTAGTATGTTACCGTTTTAGTGGTGCTTTTGATCCGATACGAGAAATGGAACCGATTTCCATTACGGTGACCCATTTGAACCGACTTCAAGAACCCTTAGGACCTGACTGAAATACTCTTGGGCAGTGAAACCAATTTCTCCATATGTAAGGAGCTCTTGCACTTTCAGTTGTAACTTGCTAATCTTTTCCATGTATGGAGCCTCTGCTTTGATTTTATCACATAGAGGAGATTGTGCAACAAATAAAGCATTAAGACTACTTACTGCATATTGGAATAGTTTAAATACAAGAGGAAAGCAACAACCTTCTCCTAAACTCGCGACCATAACTACTAAAAATAAGGACTCCGTCTCTATTAGCATCTAAATAGATAATACTAATTCAAATATGAAAATAATAGCTAACAAAAATCAGACCAAGTCTTCTAACAAAACTCTACCATTAATTACTTCCCAAGAGCTCCTGGCACGATCGTCCCACGTACTTTGCATATTTCTCATGCTAGGAACCTTGGGTTCTTCTTAGGAACACGTAGTGATCTTATTGGCTTATCAAATTATGACCCTTTGAGGGCACGTTTCTTTTTTAGAAGAAAAGGATGTATGGAATTCTCATCAATTTGAACAATTGAAGTTCGAGCTATTAGTCAGTAAGAAAATTAAACACACATATAAATAGCTATTTGGCAGTAAGAATATTCATGTCAATATTATACAATTAATCAAAATTAGCATGTGAGATACAGTCTAAGTTACAAATAGATAAATAAAACCTCAAGACCTAGTTTTCTCATATAGAGCTTTCATATACCTCGTTTCCATCACTATATACAATAATTTGAAACTAAGATTAAACCACAAACCCTAGTAACTTCTCTTTAAGAACTAGGTTGTTTTCGATTTTAATTTGTCAAGACAAAACTGAACGAATTCCGATTCCATGAAGAAAAAAAGGAAATGGATTTCAATCCCAACAAATGAACATATCATGAGTTAAACAGGAGAACAAGTAGAGATTGAACCAAAAAGAAGAAATTAGGGATTTTACAAAGATAACACAAAATTAAAGTATGGATACCAGGAAAATGTGTGCAAAGATTGAACAAAGGATAAGAAAGGGATGCCTCAAAGAGATTGGTAGAGCTTGAAGGGGATTTTTGCTTGGATGTGTACGAGAAACCCTAGGTGAACTGTGAAGAATTTTTATTTGGGTGTAGGAGTCGGGGAATTTGTTTTGGTTAGGAGGGAAAACTCCCTCGTTTATTTTTTTTAATAGATTTTTAAAATATAAAACTAAAATTAGTAACACATATATTAAATTAGTAACGGTAATTTTGGGTGAGAAATAGTAATGGTACAAGACTGTTACTAATCGCAAAATTAGTCTGTTACTAAAAGAGCATTTTGGTGTAGTGGTAGCTGAATTGATAGTCTTTGGATTTGGTGAAAGAGCTTTGACCTCGGCTACATGTCCTTTTCTATCTTTAATTTCTTTCCATTTTTCGAGTCCTCCGCAAATCATCTTGACCTCGTGTGAGATCGTATGTAGCCGACCTTTTGAATAAGCAAACTTGGGAGGGAGGTCAGGGTCATCACAGTCGTCCGACTGATCGTCGTCTCGATCGGTGGGAAAATCTTGTTTACACTTATTTCTTCTCCTTTTCTTTTAGGTGTCATCTCGACCACCCTTAAAGTTACGATTGTCTACATACTTTCTCAGCTTACCTGTTTTCAACATCTTTTCAATTTCACCCTTGGGAGAAAAACACTTGCCGGTCAGGTGCCCATGGTCTTGGTGAAACTCATACCATAAATTTTTGTTCCTCTTATGGGGAGGATATTTTAATTTTCAGGCCACCTCATTAACCAATCATCTTTTATCTCATTCAGGATATGTTCACAGCTAACAGTCAGAGGAGTGTAGTCGGCCAATTTGTCATCTATTGACCTCTTCTTTCCATCTTTGGTCTTTTTTTGGAACTTTCCCCCACTACTTATAACCTTCTCATCCTTGTACTTTTCTTTCATAGCGTCTTAGGCATTCATGATCTTGTCGTCTATCACCAATAGCTCATCCATGGACTTTGGTGGGTCTTCAGTAACTTTCCAGAGTAGTTTTCCCTTCTACAACCCTCCTAGTAGAGATATCATATCAATGATTTCCTCATAATATTCTACCTCTAGCTTTTCTTTGTTGAACCTCGCTTTGTACTCCCTGAGGCTCTCATTCTTTCCCTGCTTGATGTAAAGAAAGTGTGTTGTCTTCTTTTGAGGTCTTAACCTAAAGCAGAAGTTATATATGAATATATCTGCAAGTTTTTTAAAATTCTCAATTGAGCTCTTTGGTAGTGAGGTGAACCATACATGGGTTGCTCCGGTCAAAGTGTTTGAGAAGGCATGGCATCTCATCTCATCATAGATGGAGTAAATATTTGCAACCGATTGGTACATCTGTACATGGTGGACTGGATTAATGCTCCCATCATATTTGGGAGTGATTACTAGTGGTTTAAATTTGCCCGGGGTTAGATAATTGACGATCTTTGCCACGAAGGTAGATCCTTCAGAATCTCCCCTATGTAAGGGGTCCCGGCTTTTTAGGACATCTCCTATTTTATCCTCCATCCTTTGAATTGAATTGTTCTTGGGTCTCTTGGCCGCTTTTATAACATCGACTTGGTCCACATTATCACTAGCGCCCTCTTTGTTATTCGAACACGCTAAGTGTTCCCTAGGGGTTATACTTTTGTCTGCTATTAACTTCTCTTTGGTCATCGTCTCAGCCTCTTGAAGTCCTACGATTCCTCAAATCGTGTGCTATTGGGATGAGCCTATCAAAGGTCGACCCTCTACTCAAAATATCTAGTGATGATGCTTTAGGCCCGCATTCTTGGCTCGACCTACCACTCGTCTCGGCTGGGATTAATTAGTCTCACAATGCCTCTAGAGATTTCATAAGGTTCCTAGCACTCCCTTTCATCCTCATCATCACACTAGTCATCCTCGTCATAAGGGCATTCATGACCCAGCCTCCCTAAGCGCAAATGCTTAGGGTCAGCCACATCCCTACGCCTGTGTTGAGTAAGGAGATGCTTTTGTGGAGCCTAGGGTGGTCCCCTGGCTGTTTGATCTGCAGCGCCATCCCTGGCGGTCGGTGTTATCATCTGATCTTCGATGTCGGCATGCCTAACCACCATGTTTTAGCTGAAACCAGTCAGAGTTGCTTGCATCGGTCGTTGATTGTCCACTAAGGAGCATAGGGTCGCCACTACCTCAGCCATTTTTGACAGAGGAGGGACCTCGCTGGTACTTGGACCACCTATGATGGGTGGATCTGTTACCATTTGGATTTGGTGATAAGTGGGAAGATCATGAAATAAGCTACAACTCACCCAGAGATATTTTAATGGTGGTTCAAGCTCACCAAAGGATGAGATAGGACCACCACCAGAGAATTCGGTAGAATAGCTGTAGAAAAAAGGAAGAGAATGGTTATCTCCTTCCCTCAGACAGTGCTAAACTGATGATACCAGAATTGGTATCACTAGATCATAGTGATGGACAAGCTCACACTAGTACAACAAGGGAAGATATACAATAATATAATAGTAGAAAGAAAGGGAGATGAGGAAAGGAGGAACAACACCTTGATTTAAGTGGTTCGGCCTATTGAAGGCTAACATACACTATGCAATGCGTGAAATCCACTAGAAGAGGCTCTAATGGCCTTAGATACAAGCACTCAAGATTTTCTCCCTCACTAAATAATTTGACAGGGTTCTGCTAGGGTTGCTAATAATCGATGCTTTACAATGTAGAAGATGGAGTGTATTTATAGTGCCTTGGGGGTGTAATGTACCCCAAAGCATGTAATTAGCATGTTCATGAAGAGGCTCCCAATAGCTAGTTGACAAATGTCCTTCACACATGTAACTAATTATGATGTAATATTCCCTCATGTGAGGGGATAATCTTATTATAACAAACTTGTCCACGTGGGACATGCTATCTTAGAACCTTGTATTGCTCGTACTGTAAGTGTCGTCTATAGAGGTCTCGGCATGGCCGAGTACGAGGTTGCTGATGTATAGAAAGACTTTATGCTGGCAAGTGACAAGTGTGGTCTCGACCGAAGACATCATGTCGAGACGTGATATACACGTTAATTCCTGGCATCGATTGAAGTGGAGGACGAGAGGTATCCTTGATGATGAAAGGCTTCCCTGAGGTCTCGGCTTACTGGATGCAGAGGTTGTGGATGAAGGTCATTAGCATCCTTGTGATATAATGAATAATTCTCCATGCTGTTGTATAACTTTAACAAAAATATGAAGAGTTAGAAACCAAAAGAAGATTATCATTCCTATAGAAACAATAAATCTATAACCAAAAAAACGTATAGCAATCCATCTTTTCTTGACCCTCTATAAGCCTCTGTAAACCCGACAATATATCAACATTAAATGGGACATGAAAATAGCGAACCATTTACCATCAAAACCTTCTATAAACCCGACAACCATTTACCATCAAAACCTCAATTGGTGCTGAATAAAAACCCATGAGCTATTGTTGAACAAAAACCCTTTGTAATCCATTGAGTTGTTATTGAAAAAAAAATCATTTGTTATCCATTGAGTGACATTGTTGAAAGACTTTTGTAACCAATTTTATTGATTTGTGTTGGCATTTCATTTATTGTATTATTACGATTTCATAATTGAATTGGAATATCAATGAACAATGTGAAAATATTTTTCTGAATATGTTCTTGAAAAAGGGCATAACATATATCTACTCAATGTGGATTTTTACCAAATCGTCACAGGTTACCTTCTCAAATATCTTGTAGTTTTGTTGGGTTTTTCTTCAAATTGATGGTAATCTTGTAATTTTGGTTGGTGCTTGTTCTTCTAGATTTGGGGTATCTCTTGTTCTTTGGGTTTGTGTTTATTCTTCAAAATTGGTGGTATCTCGTGTAATTTATATTGGTGTTTGTACTTCAAAATTTAACATGCCTAGAATCAATATCACAAAATATATGGTCTTGTTCTCGCATATCTATGTATAAATAAAATGAGTTTCTTTTATTATTTTGTTTAAAATTAGATGGTTAAAAGTTGGATGCGCGAAAAGGATCGATTTTGTGAGAAGTATGTGATGGGAGTTAGATTATTCATTCGATATGCGAAGAATCATATGGGGAAAAAGAATGAAACTAGATGTTCGTGTTGCGATTGCTTGAATATTTATGTTAGGAAAATTGATGAAGTGGAGGATCACTTGTTTTTGAAAGGTTCTTTCACAACTTATACTCAATGGATATACCATGGGGAGCGCTCTAAACGCTTGGTGTATGGTAGTGAAAATGTCGATGTAGATGGTGATGATGTTGATGAAGAGATAGCAAACAATGAAGAGGATAATGGTGATGAAATGCATCATATGTTAGAAGACATATATAGAGGAACATTCATAGATACTTGTTGATGTAAAAAACTAGATTGCTCTAATTATTCAATCACAGATAAATAAATAAGACAAAGATTTTTAAAGTGGTTCGGCTAGGAATAAAACCTATGTCCACTGTTATGTTATTGCTGAGTGTTTGCAGAATTCTTGATTACAAGTTCTCTCAAGAAGTTCTGGCCCTCTCTGAATGAGGATGATACAAGGTATTTATAGCCCTTAGGCTGTACATGAAAAGTTCGATACATTAAATGACATACATATGAAAGGGTAATACATTTAATGTAGCGTGAGCGTCAAGAATATAAACATTCAATGAATAGTTGAACAGTTGTCCGTCTGGTAATTAATGATACGACCGAGATGCAGCTCGGACCGCCTTAGTTGCTCGTTGATCAAGATTTCCTCGGAGCGCATGTAGTATCTCGAGATGATGGAGTTCCTCGGGGTGTCTTCCTCGTTGCTCGGAGAGAATATGAAATGGTTGAAGGAATTAACTTCCTCGCTACTATTGTGCCATGTAGATTGACACGTGTCTTCGTATTATTCGTCCACATCAGCATATTAATTTTGGTATCAACAGAAGCCCCCAATGTTTCATATTTCGAACTTTGAGGAGTATGGAATATTCTTTCTAGGTATGTAGCAATATTGAATGATCTTCCTGGGTTTTAGGAGCATCGTATTTGAATTTATTTCCAAATTCATAGAATCCGCCTTTTTTTCGAATTTTTAATAGCGCTTCGATCTTCGTGCCCTTTTTGTCCTTTTAGCCGCCGGAAGTTCAATAGTTTCTTTCGTGTAATCATTTCTTTCGCTGCTTCCCAAGGCAAAGTATTTAAACTTCTTAGGTAACCATACCGTCTTCTATCTTTCCCAATTTTCTGCATTCAAGCTTTCTATTCTCTCTTTCAGTCTTGTGCGTTCGTCCTTGTTTTCGTTCGTTGTTGACAGCTCTCCTTTCTTCCTGTAAGCTTTTTCTTCCTTCTTTCTTTTACTCATCATGGTTTATGTTATTGAATCTATTGAAAAATTCCGCTCTGATTTTTCCATCCCATCTTGGGTAATTTTGGAAGAGTTTTCTGGTCTTCAAGATTACTTTCATTTGGCTGAGGGACATTGGTTCCCCAGTCTTTTTATTGCTGAATGTGGTTTTTCCTTTCCACCGAACCCATTGAGTCTCGAATTTTGTCAATATTTTGATCTTGTCCTTGCAAAAATAGCCCCCAATTCATGGAGAATAATCTTACCTCCCGACCAACATAAGTTGTAATGTGAGAGTATATTTTTATCTTACCAACCGTAATTGATCATGATGGTGTACACCTCTTAACCAAAGGAGTAGTAGTGGTTCTTTCGAACTATATGTCCACTAGATATCTTACCAACCGTAGTTGGTCACACTAGTGTCGCCTCCTAACCAAAGGAGTATTTTTTGGTTCTTTCGAACTGTCCACTAGATATCTTACCAACCGTAGTTGGTCACACTAGTGTCGCCTCCTAACCAAAGGAGTATTTTTTGGTTCTTTCGAACTGTCCACTAGATATCTTACCAACCGTAGTTGGTCACACTAGTGTCGCCTCCTAACCAAAGGAGTATTTTTTGGTTCTTTCGAACTGTCCACTAGATATCTTACCAACCGTAGTTGGTCACACTAGTGTCGCCTCCTAACCAAAGGAGTATTTTTTGGTTGTTTCGAACTGTCCACTAGATATCTTACCAACCGTAGTTGGTCACACTAGTGTCGCCTCCTAACCAAAGGAGTATTTTTTGTGCGTAGTGTATTACACTAGTATTCCCCGAAAAACTTTCAACAGAAAGAAAATGATGAAACATCCTCGTTTTATTCATAATGAAGGAAATGCTTTACATTTTACATTACTGATAGTACTTGCGCAGGTGTTCAGCATTCCATGCATTCTTAAATTCTTCTCCCTCTAGAGTTGCTATTCTGTAAGTTCCTGGTCGAACAACCTCTGTAACTCGGTAAGGTCCATGCCAGTTTTCTTCCAACTTATTTTGCTTCTGAATGACTTTCTTTAGCACATAATCCCCTTCTTTTAAGTCACATTTCTTCACCCTTTTGTTGTAGAACAGAGCTGTACGTTGTTGGTAAGCAGCATTCCTAATGGCTGCCTCTTCTCTAACCTCCTCGAGCATATCCAAATCCAGTCTTCTCATCAAATCGCTGACTGGGGAATTGAAATTCAGTACCCTATGCGTTGGGAGACCCAACTCGGCAGGTATCACAGCCTCACTTCCAAATGCTAGCATATATGGTGATTCTCCAGTTGCTGCTCGGGGAGTTGTTCGGTAAGCCCATAGTACTGATTGGAGCTCATTAATCCAATTTGCTTTAGCTTCACTTAACCTCTTCTTCAAACCATTTAGTAATGTTCTATTCGTCACCCCAGTCTGTCCATTGCTTTGGGGATGGCCTGGTGCTGAATGAAGCTTCAAAATGTTCGACTGATGACAATAGGCAGCAAATTCTTCATTATCGAATTGTGTTCCATGGTTTGTGATGAAAGCATGGGGGAGACCATATCGACAAATGATGCTCTTCCAAATGAACTGATATACCTTCTCGTACGTCATATCAATTAGTGGTTCAGCTTCCACCCACTTAGTAAAGTAATCCACTGCTACGACGAGGTACTTGAACCTTCCTCGGGTCGTCGGCAATGGTCCAACCAGATCAACCCCCCACATGGCAAATGGCCAAGGTGAAGTTATGGGTGTCAACAATGCTTGTGGAGTTCTTCTGATGGAGGAAAAACGTTGGCACTTGTCACACTTCTTGGCATAGGCTATACAATCAGCCCTCATCGTCGGCCAGTAATATCCCTGTGTCATTACCCTTTGCAAAAGTGTCCGACCTGCTACATGAGCTCCACAAGATCCTTCATGGATTTCTTCAACCAATTCCTTGACTTCTGATGGATGCACACATCTCTGCAAACCTGCCATAATTCCTCGTCTATACAAAACACCATTAGTTAACACATATCGAGCAACTTTATACTTCAATTTCTTGGCAGCTAGCTTGTCCTCCGGTAATTCTCCTTCTTCAATATATGCCCTGATAGGATCCATCCAAGATGGGCCTAAATCAAGGGTAATAATTTTCACCGTCAGATCTTCTTCTATGCTCCGACTTTCTAATACTTCAATTGGTATCGTTCTTCGCAGCTCGGTGCGCGTAGCTGACGCTAATCGGGCCAATGCGTCTGCTCTAGCATTCTCCATCCTAGGTATTCTCACCAATTTAATAACATCAAATTCTGTCAATAACTCCATCACCTTTGCATGGTACTTCACCATTAATTCTCCTTTAACTGCATATATTCCCATCATTTGATTCACAATTAATTGAGAATCACTGAAAACAATTATTTGCCGTGCCTCCATAACTTTTGCCAAATGAAAACCTGCTATCATGGCCTCATACTCAGCTTCATTATTGGAAGCCTTGAATTGGAATCGCAAGGCATATTCCATGTCAATATCATCTGGGGTGTTTAAAACAATCCCTGCTCCACAACCAGCTGTGCAAGATGATCCATCTACATATAATCTCCATGTAGGTAACTCGTCTTCAAATTTCTTATCTGTCAGAGCTCCTCGGTAAAATATCTGTTGTTTTCTTTCATCATCCCCTGGTATCTTTCGTTCCTCGTCGGTCATTTGTTCGTGCCCTTTTACCAACCGGAGTTGGTCTGGGTTTGAATATGATGATTTTTCTACATCCACAAGTCCTTTTACCAACCTTAGTTGGTCTAGACCTGTGTCTGTTGATCCTGTATCGTCCACAGGTAGGTCAGCAAGTATCTTTTGTTCCTCGGGGGTATCAGGGTATGTGAACTCTGCTATAAAATCTGCTACAGCTTGCCCCTTTAATGATGATCTGGGTTCATACACAATATCATATTCACCGAGTTCTATTGCCCAATACATCAACCTTCCTGATTTTTCTGGCTTGTGAAGGGCTTGTCTTAACGGCATGTCGGTATACACGATGATGGTATGGGCCTGGAAGTATGGCCTCATTCTTCTACTTGCCTCAATTAACGCTAATGCCAATTTTTCTAGCTTTGGGTACCTGATTTCTGCACCTCGGAAATCCTTACTTGTGTAATAAATTGACTTCTGAACTCCATTCTCCAATCTGATCAACGCCGAGCTGACTGCATTCTCTGATACTGCCAGATACAAGTACAACTTTTCTCCTGTTATTGGCCTAGACAGCAATGGTGGGGCTCCCAAATACTTCTTCAAATCTTGAAAGGACTTCTCACATTCATCAGTCCACTCAAAACTTTTTCGCAGTGTTTTGAAGAATGGGAGGCATTTATCAGTTGCTGGGGATACAAATCTGTTGAGCGCTGCAACTCGTCCTGTAAGACTCTGTACTTCTTTCCTCGTCGTTGGGGATCGCAGCCCTAAAAGAGCTTTGATCTTTTCTGGATTCGCCTCAATGCCTCTTTAGTTGACGATGTATCCGAGGAACATTCCTTCTCGTACTCCAAAGGTACACTTCGTCGGGTTGAGCTTCATTTGGTATTTGTCCAGTTGATCAAAGGTCTAGCCTAAGTCAACTAGATGATCAGTAGCTCACTTGCTTTTGGTGAGCATGTCGTCGACATAGACCTCCATGTTGCAGCTGATTTGTTCGGCAAAAACCTTGTTCATCAGCCGCTGATATGTTGCACCTGCATTTTTTAAACCAAAAGGCATAACATTATAACAATAAGTTCCCCTTGGGGTAATAAAAGAAGTACTTTCCCTGTCTTCAGGTTTCATTTTGATCTGATTATAGCCAGAGTATGCATCCATGAAGCTGAGTAGCTCATATCCCGAGGTAGCATCCACTAGCTGATCGATTTTGGGCAATGGAAAATGATCTTTAGGACATGCCTTGTTAAGATCAGTGAAATCAACACACATTCTCCATTTATTATTCTTCTTTTTTACCATCACCACATTTACCAACCAATCTGGATATTTCACATCTTCAATGAATTGGGCTTTCTGGAGCTTTTCGACCTCCTCTTGTATGGCTTGGTTCTTCTCGGGACTAAACACTCTTCTTCTCTGCTTCACAGGCTTGATCTCCTTATTCACATTGAGCTCATGACATAAGAAGTTTGGATCTATTCCTGGCATGTCTTCATGACTCCAAGCAAAAGTATTCTTCCTGTTTCTCAAGAAAATTATCAACTCCTGTTTTATTGAAACATCCAACGACGATCCTATCTGGGTTACTCGTTCAGGATGCTCGTCGTCCAGAATAACATTTTCTGTAGATTCCACCACCTGTCCTTTTACAAGTTGAGATTCATCCCTAGGATCAAGAGTTTCAATTTCTGTACCTTCCTCCACTTGGTAAGTAGTAGTCTTTTTCCTTGATTCTTCAAGTTCCTCTTGCTCGGCAGACGAATAATAGCATTCCCGAGCTACTTTTTGATCACCTTTCATAATTCCGACTCCAAAATTCGTTGGGAATTTCAAACACTGATGTACTGTAGATGGAACTGCTTCGAACTTCTTCAATCCAACTCTTCCCATGATGATGTTGTAGGCTGATTGCACATTCTTATCCATCACAAAGAAGCGTATTCTTTCTGTTCGACAAGCAGGCCAAGTTCCAATGAGTATATCCAACTTGATCGTCCCAAGTGGAAAAACTTTCTCGCCAGCAAAACCCAGAAGGGGTCTGTGATAAGGTTCCAATTGAGATAATTTCAAATTCAAGCTATCAAAGCATGAATAGTACATGATGTCTGCCGAACTACCGTTGTCTACTAACACCCTTGAAATGACCACATCCTTCATCCTCATTTTGATCACCAAAGGATCATCATGAGGGTAAAGAACACCTGCCAGGTCGTTTTTTGAAAAACCAATCACTAACTTCTCTTTGTTTACTTTCCTCGGACGATTATCCTCGGCCAGATTTATTCGTTGAATATATGAACAAGCTTGAGCCTCTCCTAGGTAAGCTTTTCTTTCTGCAGTAAGGTCCCCTCCTCCTACATCTCCTCCTGTAATAACATTACAATCAAATGACCCAAAACGTATGGAAAATACCTCTCGTTCAGGCTGCCTTGGCTTCTTGGGAAGATCGGGGTCATCATCTGGATCATCTTCATGGTCCCTCTTCTTTTTCTCCTCTGCACGACGAGGAGATCTAGATCTTTCTCTAGTTCTATCATCATTCTTCCTCTCACCCCTGCGATCTACATATTTTGACAATTTTCCTCTTCGGATAAGCGTTTCAATCTCGTTCTGAAGGGCTATGCATTTTTTTGGTCATATGGCCATGATCTTTGTGAAACTCGCAGTATTTGGCCTTATTCCTCAAATCAGGATTTGTCCTCAGTTTCTCTGGCCACTTGATTTCCTCGCTATTCTTGATTTCTTCCCAAACATGATTAATACTCATTTTCAATGGAGTATAATTGTCGTATTTCTTTAGGACTTCCCATGACGTTCTATTGTTCTTGGAGTGCTTGTCACCACTATTACCTTTCTTCTCTTTCTTCTTAGACTTGTCGACCTCCACCTTGGTTTCTTTATCCATATTCTTCTTTGCAGCCATAGCCTCCTCGGCATTCATGATTTTGGCCGCTTTTGCCATCAACTCCGACATAGTTTTAGGTGGATCTTTGGCCAAAGTGTAGTATAACTTATTAGGCAACAAACCACTCATCAAAGCAGTGATTGCTGTCTTTTCTTCGTAATCTATGACTTCCAACTTCTCGTTATTAAAACGAGTTATATAATCTCTAGTACTTTCACCTGATTTTTGTCTAACACTTAGCAAGTGTGCTACTCGCTTTACTGGCTTCGCCCCAAAACAAAAACTGCCAATGAACAACTCGGCTAATTGAATAAAAGTTGAAATCTTACCCCCAGGAAGATTATTATACCATATCTGTGCAGATCCGGTAAGAGTTCCCGAGAATGCTCTACACCTCATCTCGTCGGGGACGGCATAGATGTCGACAGCAGCTTGGTATTGTTCTATATGAAGAACAGTATCTGTCTTTCCATCATACTTGGGGGTCACTACAGGTGCCTTGAATTTCGACGGTGTAGGAAAATCCACAATGGCTTGCACAAAAGGTGTTCCTTGAATAAAAGTTCTCTGTAAGGGGTTTCTTGCCTTAGCCATTTCTCCCAGTCTATCCTCCAACCGCTGAATGGAACCTTTTCATGCTTCATTTCCTTCCTCAGGCCGCTTAGTCCGAGCAATTGATTGCTCTGACGTAGCTTCCTGAGATTTATCTCGACGAGTAGCTGGTCGTGATTGTGCTGATCCTTCTCTCAAACGTGATGGTGGTCGAAAGCTTCTCGATGGAGATCTAGGTGGACTCATGTTTCTCCTTGGTCCTAACCGACTGAAAGGAGATACCCGGCTTAATCTTTCCAAGGCACTGGTTCTCTCCGGAGAGAGAGATATAGGTTGATCTGTATCTGTAGCCCGTATTGATGAAGTTCGCCCAGGTTGATAAGAAGAATCATTAGATTCTCCATTGCGATATGACCCAGTACGTCTGGATCGCGATTGCCCACGATCACTCCTTTGCCCTGAATAAGTAGGTGCACCGCCTTAAAGAGTTTGAAGGAGTTGCCTCATAGATTCTTGCATGGCGGTTTGTCCTTGAGCCAGATTTGTCATAATTTCGGCCAGATTTGGAGATGCAGATGGATTTGGAGGATTTCCAGTATTTCCAGCATTTCGATTACTGGATTCTGGATTATCTGCCATTGATGACAAATGATTTTTTTATGAAAAACGATAGTAACAGTCGTTTCCCACAGACGGCGCCAATCTGTTGATGTAAAAAACTAGATTGCTCTAATTATTCAATCACAGATAAATAAATAAGACAAAGATTTTTAAAGTGGTTCGGCTAGGAATAAAGCCTACGTCCACTGTTATGTTATTGCTGAGTGTTTGCAGAATTCTTGATTACAAGTTCTCTCAAGAAGTTCTGGCCCTCTCTGAATGAGGATGATACAAGGTATTTATAGCCCTTAGGCTGTACATGAAAAGTTTGATACATTAAATGACATACATATGAAAGGGTAATACATTTAATGTAGCGTGAGCGTCAAGAATATAAACATTCAATGAATAGTTGAACAATTGTCCGTCTGGTAATTAATGATACGGCCGAGATGCAGCTCGGACCGCCTTAGTTGCTCGTTGATCAAGAGTTCCTCGGAGCGCATGTAGTATCTCGGGATGATGGAGTTCCTCGGGGTGTCTTCCTCGTTGCTCGGAGAGAATATGAAATGGTTGAAGGAATTAACTTCCTCGCTACTATTGTGCCATGTAGATTGACACGTGTCTTCGTATTATTCATCCACATCAGCATATTAATTTTGGTATCAACAATACTAATGGTCCATTTGATACGTCTCATGGTGATTCTCCCATAGATGTTGGTGGTGGGGAGAAGAAAATCTTTGAAAAATTATTGAGCGACGCTGAACGTGAACTTTACCCCAATTGTAAAAAATTCTCTACATTGGATTTTCTTGTCAAGTTACTACACTTAAAGGTAATTAATCACTGGAGTGATAAATCACTCAACATGTTGCTCGAGCTATTGAAAGAAGCTTTTCTGGATGGCGAGATCCTTCCAAAGTCATATTATGAGGCGAAAAGCATTTTGCGTGATTTGGGATTAGGATATGTGTTGATTCATGCTTGTAAAAATGATTGTTCATTATTTTGGAAGGAATTTGAGAATATGCAAGAGTGTCCAATATGCAGGGAGTCTAGAGGAAGATCAATAACGGAAAGGGTAAGAAGATTCCACATAAGGTGCTTTATTACTTCCCTCTAACACCAAGACTCCAAAGATTGTTTATATTGAAAAAAATAGTTGAGGATATGAGGTGGCACAAAGAGAAGTGTGCAAATGACAATATGTTAAGACATCCCGCTGACTCTAATGCTTGAAAGGAATTTAATAAGGACCATTAGTGGTTCTCTCTAGACCCTCGTAATGAAAGGGAGGAGTAGGGCTCGAAGAAGTAAGCTTCATCAATATTATTTGACATTTGAGTCAAAGGAGGTGGCACGGGCAAATCCACATAGAAGCTATACCGAGGCCAATTGGCACGAATTGTGTGATTTATTTGTTGATCCAAAATATGAGGTACAAGATTATTGTAATTATTTTAATAATCTAATATGACAACGTTTATATCTAATTTAATGATTCATCATATATATATATATATATATATATATATATACTACTTAAAAAGAGGAAAGTGCCTCTTCAAATCTCAAAGTACTAAACTACCCTCATTAAATTAACATTTCCTATCATACCCTTAATATTAGTCTCACACATTCATTAAATTAAAGTCAATCCATGACTCTTAACTTCATACGTTCTCTCTCATAATACACTCATCTAACAAAACTTTCAAATGCATTCATCTTCAAACCCTAGAAATTAAAAGTCAGCTACCCAAGTTCTTCCATCTTCCCATCAGATTCATATTTGCCATCAAAAGTATGCATTTGTTAATTTCAAAGCCAATACATAATTTTTGTAATTATATCTATCTCGTTCATGAATGTTGTCTCTCTTTTGTGCTCAAATTTTGTATTTTCAATTTTATTGTTGTTCTATTCATGTTTTATAATAATTCTAAATTCAATGTTAATTTCAGAAAAATTATATATATTTTAAGTTAAGAAATTACCAAGTTCACACTTTATTAGATTATTGTTTTTTATGCATTCATATGTATTTCGCAGTTGGACATGTTTGTATTCATGTTTATTTCTTAAAGATTCTAAATTTTTTTAAAACACTCCAATTACTTTTTAAAGGACAAACTTGTCCTTTGCTCTAAAGATCAAACAAATACTTTTTTATTTGTTAATTTTTTTCAATCAAAAACAGTATTTTAAACTGTTTTTTAATACATTTTTTTATTTTTTTAAATTAAAAAATAACTGTTTTTATAAAAACTATTATGATAGTTTTAAAAACCCTTTTTTATTTAAAAAATTGTTATGATACTTTTATAGAAGTTTTTTCAAGATAGATTTAAAAATTGTTTTTTTTTCAAAAAAAAATGTTTCTTTACATAAAATTGGGAAAAAAATGAACAAATAAAAAACTGTTTTTTAAATTGAAAATTGTTTTTATAACCGAACACGACTCAAATAAAAGTAACTCGACACAACACGACACGATAATTTTTTTTAACCAAACATGAACACGATCCTAATAAAAGTGACACGACACAACATGAAATATTATTTTTTACAAAACACTAATACGACCCAAGTAAAAGTGTCACGCAATAATAGATGTTATTTTTTTAACCAAACACGAATCCAATCAAAATAAAAATGACACGACATGCTTCAAAATCTTATTTTCACCTATAAAGGTAATATGACACAACACGAAATCTCATTTTTTACTAAATACTAACACAATCCACTTAAAATGCAACACGACAAGTGGGTCGTGCCCGCATTTCGTAAAAAAAAGGATTTTGTGTCGTGCCATGTCACATTCATATGCGTCATATTTATTTTACGTAAAATTAAAATTTTGAGATGTGTCGTGCCATGTCGTGTTAATTTTATTTTGGTCGCGTATTATAAAACATTTTAAATAAAATGTGCAAAAAATTAGTTTTAAATAAACAATTTTAAACAATTTTTTAAGTGCCTAAAGATTTTATTTAAAAAAAATTAAGATTCTAATAGTTACTGTTTTGGAATTACTAACTTTTATTTTTATAATACAATTTTTGTAACTATTAGAATTTTTGTAACAATTTTCTTAAAACACTCCCATACTTGGATTTTATTTAAAACAATTTTTTAAAATAAAATCTTTAGGCACTTAAAAAATTGTTTAAAAGTGATTTTTTCTGGTACATTTTATCTAAAATGTTTTATAATACCGCATATACATACCGCTGGCGTGTACCAACATACTAAAAAAATGATCCTCGCCAGCGGTATGTATAGGTGCTTGGACCGCCTATGCATACCGCTGGCGCGGACCATTTTTTTAAATAGTAAAAAGATTATTTTTGAAATAATAAATAATGGTCCTCACCACCGGTATAAAAAAATATGACTCCATGTTACGTCGCGTTTTATTTGAGTCGTGATCGTGTTACTTAAAAAATATAAAAAACAGTTTTCAATATAAAGAACGATCTTTTTTTTTGTTAATTTTTTTCCCAATTTTATGTAAAAAACATTTTTTTTGAAAAAAAAAGTTTTAAATCTATCTTTAAAAAAAATAATTTAAACTATCATAATAGCTTTTTAAATAAAAAAAGGTTTTTAAAACTTTCATAACAATTTTGATAAAAAACAGTTATTTTTTAATTTTAAAAAATAAAAAATATTTTAAAAAACAGTTTAAAATACTATTCTTTATTGAAAAAAAATTAACAAATAAAAAAGTATTAGCCGAATATATATTTTTTTAACCTAAATTTTTCAAACTATTTTCATTATGTCATAACTGTTGGATTCATATATATGCGAGACTAGATGGATACGTATATAGAGAGAATGAGGATGGACTTGGCATTGATTTTATAGGTTGGGACCTAAATTGTTGAGTATAATGAAGATGGTGGCACATATTGCCCCATTTATTTCGTCCTGAAAATTTAGCACGTGGCAAAATACTATCGTGTTTCGCCTACATCGGAGAGAAGATTTTTTTCCCACGTGATTAGTGTAGGATACATCTGATTGGTAAGTTATAAAAATGGTGAATAACATTTTAATTTTTTATGGTAGTAAGAAAAAAACACAAGTGGTTAGATACCCAATTAATAAAGTCAATGATGAGAATCATATTTCTTTGGTACGCTAAAAAAGTAGACCAATATCAAGTCGAAAGCGTCAGAAAATAATCCACCAACTTAACGAAAAATAATGCGACCGGTGATTTCGACTGTAACATTTGCCTAGACATGGTTCAAGACACTGTAACCACATCTATTGCTGCCCATGTATTTACAAATGGATTCATTATCCAAGTGTATCTACTAAAATTCAAGATCACCAACAACCTCAATGCCTTGTGTGCAAGGCTGAAATTACAGAATAAACCTCACTGCCACTCTACGGCCACGGTCAAACAGAAAAAACATCCGAAGACAAAGTTTCACACGCGGATTTAGTCATACCACGAAGGCCTACGAGTCCTAAATATGATTTAGTCATCAGTCGATATCGCTCACATGCATGACATGCTGGCAACAGCATCAGCTGTTGCTATTGCTTAAAGATACCTGTCAGTTGGCTGGCACACAGAGGAGTAAGCACGGATGAATGACTAAGCAAGAACATGAATATCTTATATAGTTTACAGTTGAATGGATGTTTGGCTTTGGGGGTAATGATTGATTATTTGTAATGGGTACTTTATGTTATATTCTAACAAAACAGATTCTACATAATATGTTGCAACTATTTTTATTACTTTGTCCTTCACAGATTTACAGTGGAAGATTAATATCATGAAACGGACACACGTCCAACACACATGGGCACAACTAGTGTGTGTGTATATATATATATATATATATATATATATATATATCCATATAATAAGATAACATGGTTTTTGAATTGTCTAAGCACAATAACTGCCTAGATCTTGCCACATCTCCCACTAGAAATGAAGGGCTTAAATTTAGTCTTCAACTTTAATTCAAAATTTGAAAATTATAATTTCCCCCCACATCTCATTTCCCCCCTTCTCATTCTAAACACCACTTAATTTCCCTACCCACCCCACCCATTTTTCTCTCAGCCTCTAACACAACTCTCTCTCTCTTCAGATTTCTCACGCCATCTCACTTCTCACTCTCTCGATCTCTGTCTCTCATCTTCGTTGTCCAACCAGGTGAGTACCCCCCTCTCTTCCATGGACTTGGTTTTTTTCTTTATGAGTTTTCAGATTGTATTGTTGTTTGGAGGGGAGGGGGGTCATGAGATTTTGGGTTTAGGGAATATGACTTGGGTTTTCCAAACCATAAACCTCAAGAAATGTTATATTGTTTATCAGTTATCCCTTTTTTTCAATTCAAATAATTAGCAACTGTATGTTGGTTTTCCATATCTGACCTCAAAGCCTTAATTTTTCCATATATGACCACACCACCGTGATTTTCTATCTCACAAATTCACGACCATTTTTTTAAATCATGTTTGTTTGCAGGTAAAATCGAGATTTTAGTTTTTGTGCCTCCAAAACATATTTTTTTTTTATTATGAGTTTGGGTTTACAGGTACTTTCTTCATCTCTCTCTAATTTTCTTTAATGTTTTTTCTTTGTTGTGCAGATTGAAGTTAAACCCTAATCATGTATTTTCTTTAATGTATTAGTTTTTGGGTTTTTTTGAAATTTAGGGCTCTTCCTGATATGAGATCCAAGTTTTTGGCTTTTGCTTTTTTGCGGTTTCTTGAGATGGTAAGAAAAAAAATGCCATCTATTTTCCTCTCTTGACTCACCCCATAACATCACTAAATCACCCATGTATGTATTCTTTCTCTCATAATGTTTTTTAAGATTTAGAGGATTTCAGAGGTTGGAACACTTTTGACTATACAGATGCAAGGGTAGCTATTGGAAACACTACAGAAAAAAATAAGGCAGATTAGTGTTTAAATTAGTTTTTATTTTGCAGGGGTTTGGTATGTACATTCTTTTGGTTTGAATTTTTTTTCTTTTTTTTCATGGTTTGAAATTTGTTTGCACGTTAATTCTGAGCTGGATTTTTAATTGGGGGTTTGTTTTTTGTGTTTGGTTTCAATTTGTTTTAGGGTTGGTGTTGGGTTTTGTTTTTTTGTTTTATTTCAATTTTAGTAAATGCATATATTAATTTTTAGTTTTATATTTTCCAGGGTTGGTGTTGGGTTTTGTTTTTTTGTTTTATTTCAATTTTAGTAAATGCATATATTAATTTTTAGTTTTATATTTTCCAGATCTAACACATTTTTTTTTCTCTCTTATTTTATGGGGTTTTTTCAAGGTTAGAAGTAGGGTTTTGTGATCTGTAGATCTAAATAGGTTTTAATTGTACCAATTTGTCTCTTTTTTTAGCTTTGATGTATAATCTGTATCTTAATTTTTTGCATTTCTTTTCGTTTTGCAGGTATAGCCCCCATTATCTCTTGAACGTTTCTCTCACTACCGACCACTCCACTGTAATTATATGGTTTGTTATATTTGTTATCTATTATTAGTTTTGTTGGGTATGTAGATTTTAGGATATTTTTTTGATTGAAACAATATGTTGTTTGATTTAAATTAATGTCCAGTTTTCTTTCTTTTTTTATTGATATTTTGGTTGGAAAACAGGGCTTAGAACCCATTAGGTCTTTAGGCATAGTTTTACTTAAATTAGTCATTGATTGTTGATTTTTTTTATTATTATAACTCTATGTTGGACTTTTATTACCTATTAACTCTTTTATTATTATAACTCTATGAATTAATCAATGCATACCGTAAAGAATATGAATGTTTGGTGCATATTGTAATTCATGCTTGGTGCATACTGTAATTCAGGATATATATAATTCATGTTTGGTGTATACTATAAAGAATAGTTTGATATGGCTTGGGCTTAATTGGAATGTCATTTAGTTAACTGCGGTTTTATTATTGTCAGGTTTATTGGGTGTGAGACCATAAGAACTCATGTCTGAGAATGTATAGGTTACCATATGATGAGTTTCATTTTCTAGCTCATATCTCCCCACTGCTATATGCTACTACTTGGTTAAAATGAATGTTATATAAATATTTATCTATGGAGTTAACATGGCCTTTTCGGTTTACAGTTTAAACACTGGCATTTTTAGTTCATTTTCCTCTCTCGAGTGACTTTGCGCATTAATCTTACTTCTCTTTCCATCCCTCAGTATATATGTTTTTTAAATTATATTAAATGCCAACTTTTTGTAGGATGGGGACATCTTGCTTCGCATATATATGCTCAGTATGATATGTTTTTTTTCTTCATTTCATAAGTTTATAGCCATATGGTCATCGTAGTTGTAATAAATCCATATAATAAGATAGGATGGTCTTTGAATCCAGAAAAATGTAAAATTAAGGGCTACGATCTCATCACAAGTTTTGATGTCCCGCCTAAACATTTTTTGACATGCCGCCTAAAACACACACTCTTTTGAACGATCAATACACGTTTTCCAAGGTAACCATTCCACTTTCCATTCTACAAATAAAGAAACAGAATGTGAACATTTTCTCTCTTTCGTTGTGAACCCCAACCAATTCTCTCAACTCCATCTTCACCAAACTTGATTTCAATCACCGATCACGACTTGAGGGGTTTAAATGAGTTTTTGGGACCAAACTTTATTTTGAACTTTTTAGAGTTTACTTGCCTTGCTTGCATTTACATGCCTTACTGTTTTGTTTCAATATATATGATAAGTGATAATTGATGTCATAATTTGCATCTAATATTAAATTTAAAGTTATTTCCATAATCATTTTGGGACAATTTTGGGTTTAACATAGAGTTGGGTTTGGGTTACCTGCTGGGCGGGGTTGGGGTGTTGAGGCAGCAACTGGTAACAGGTGGGAGCTTATACTGCTTCCAATAACATAGGGTTGAATTAATGCCAACTTTTTCAATCAGTTTGTGCTGTCATGTTTGATTATGCCAACTTTTTTATGTCCCTATATATGCATTACTGATTTATGTAGCATATTCAATTTGTACTATCATATTGAATTGTCTGCTATCACAAAGTAATGCAATTCTTATAGGTTCACAAAGTAGGCTTGCTTTCACAAATAAGAACCTTTAAAAAGTATTGTATTTACAAGTCATGCTTTAAAAAATAAGAACCTATATATGAATTAGTTTAAATTTACTATTTACTAATTCTTAACATGATTATGCAGCAGCAAACATCATCTTTTGTGCTGCTCGGGAAGAACAAAGTTGTAAATACCATTGTCTTGCAACCTTCGTTCTATTATTCCATAATGTATCTCTTGAACCCGTGACTCTTTTGGTCATTTTTTATAGTGATTATGCAACAGATTTGTCTCCCAACCACTCAGCTTGACTGGGATCCACATTTGCAAGAACATGCATTTCTCAAATCTCATGGTACTGTATCTCCCTCTCTCTCTCACTCTCACTATGATCCTGAGATTAATTTTCATTTCTTGAAAAAGGAAGAACATAATACACATGTTCAAATGCTGACCATGACTCTGTTATATACATGTAAACAGGCGATCTGATAGTGTTAAGACCAGATACTTGGACTCCAGCTCCCAACCCAACTTCAAGCGAGGCAACTGAGCTTTAAGAATTGAACTGCTGCAAAAGTGGGTTATGTTGCTGTGTAGAGAACTGTTTATGAGTTGCTCCAATTCGTGTTCGGCGTCAAGAGGTAAGGATTTTAGTTTAGGAACACACAATTCAATCTTATTTCTTTAAATCCGTTGATATGTTACTATATTCATTCGGGTTTGACTCTTAAAGTATAAGAATGAACATATAACATCATAAAATTATTAAAAAAAATTCACAATCCCTAAATCAGGAGTTGATATGAGTGTTTCTTACTTTACTTGACTTGACTTGACTATGTAATCTTAACATGGAATTGTTTGTGGTTACTCTTTACATGCTATAGGTGAGTGAATCATATTTCTGGTACCATTGGATGTAACACATTATTGTTGTTCATGTTTTCAGTGAGGGAAGGAGGAGGAACCATGGGTGTCAGGGGACTAACTTTATACTAAAAGGTAGTAAGAACCTTTTATTTTATGTTTAATTGTTGCCAAATTTTCCTACAATTGGTGATTAACTATAAGTCTATAACTAATGGGTGATTTAAAAGGCCTAACAGGGCTATGCGTGATATTTCCAACATTTTGAGTTTATTATGTGCTTATGGATTCTATATACTTTTATCCGTTTAGCATTATCTGAGTGCAGTCTTCTATTCTAAATTAGGAGATACTATAAACTAATCATTCGATAAATTAATTGAATTTATTTGCTCGAGATCAGGGATACAATTGTGGTTCTGTTTTAACTTCTTAAGGACCTCTATTTTTGAATTTTTTTATTAAGTTTAGTGTAAATTATAGATTGATTTTATAACAAACCCTTGCTTTTTAGTCGTCAAATTTGTAGGTGGAAAATAAAGGAAAATGCAATAGGAGATACTATAAACTAATCATTCGATAAATTAATAGAATTTATCTGCTCGAGATCAGGGATATAATTGTGGTTCTGTTTTAACTTCTTAAGGACCTCTATTTTTGAAATTTTTTATTAAGTTTAGTGTAAATTATAGATTGATTTTATAACAAACCCTTGCTTTTTAGTTGTCAAAGTTGTAGGTGGAAAATAAAGGAAAATGCAAGTTTTTCCATCATTGAGCCATCAAGTTATGTTTTATTTTTCATGGTTAGTGAGGCTATAATTTGCATTATGTGTTACGTCAACACATACATTTCATTATTATATTTTATATTGGGAAGATATCTATATTTGAATCTCCCGTGCTATGGAAGTTAAATCCTGGAGGTTCCCATTTGGGAAGACAATTGAGGCTATGAATTTTGTTTTCCTGCATACTTGGGCGTTATTTCATTTGCTCCAGTTAGTTTCCTATAGGGGCTTCTTCTAAATAAGTATGTTTTCCAACTTTGGCTTTTGATCAAACTCATAATTTGTGTTTGATAAACTCTTGGTATTTTTTCCAATTTGTTCCTAAGTTGTGTATTTGATGTTTTAGACCTGTGGCGTTCTTTCATTAAAACCTAAATGAGATACAATTCTCTCCTATATGTTATCTATTGAATGGCCTTGATCTATATTTACTTACAGTACACTCTTAGGCATAACAGAGTTTAAATGTATGTTGAATGGCCTTTGATATTATGTCAATGTCAAGTTATTGTGTTATAAACCTTCTTAGTATGTTATAATTGATTATTTTATTAACTTGGGGCTTGGAATTCACTTTTTTGTGGGGTTTATATCCTAGAAACTTATTCAGGTCTGTTATACTATTATCATTAAGAAAATATGTATTCTGCAGAAGTTTAATTTTAATTGGCGTATGGGAGATTAGTTTACAGTTTTTTTGGTTTCATACTTCTAATGCCTATCTTTCGATTTGTGTTTTGAGTTCGTTTTCTCGGGGCATTTGAAATCTTTAAGTAAATTTTCTAACTTGATGTATTTCTCTATGCATCACAGATTCGCATTGAATCGCTGCACCCGACCCCGCACTGAATCACGACACCCATGCCATAATTTATGGGATATATGCACTCATACTCCGCACCCGTGATTTAAAGGTATTTATTTGATCTCCATCAGACCATAAGGTTGATCTTGATCCTTCTATTTGACATTCTTAGGATTTCACTTGCAAAAGTTGTATTGATGCCAATTAGCCTTTGTATTGTTTACTCACTTCTTTGTTTATTTTGATTTTTAGATGTGAAGAAAATGACATCCATCAATAATGTTTAATCATTAGTAGCTTTCAATATTTGATTCTTCACAATGAACTTCAAATCAGGTATACTTCTTTGGTAGATGACTAATTTTCAACATGGATTTGAATATCATAAAGTTGCTTTAATGGGTAATAGTGCATATAACTCTCCCAATTAAATCTTTTGATAACACTCCATATTTTTACTGATTTAAGAAAATGTGGTTCTGACTTCAAATAGATCTTTAGGTAATATTATTTTTTTATTGTATGAATCTATATTTGTTGTATGAATCTATATTTGGAAATAAGGAAACAAGGTGTTTAAGTACTACATTATGTTTTAGCACTACATCCCATTCCATTCCATTCCATTATGTTTTACTTGGTGTTTAAGTACTACATTAAAACATAATGCAATACTGTAAAACATTACTATGAGAATTCAGTGGGATGTTTAAAAATAATGCAAGAATTACTGTAATGAGTTCTTAGTGTTTTACGTTACTGTGAGAATGCATTAATGTACTTACATGGATTTGGAAATAAGGATAATTGTAGGTGTTTATAAATAATGTAGTACTTAAACACCAAGAATGCCTATTTAATGGAATATTCAAATATGTCTTTGCCTATTTAATGGCAGATTGGGTGGTAACTGTTGCCCTTGGTGTGCCTTTAGTGTTCTCTTCAATAATCAAGGAAAAAAATCCTGGATATAGTGAGCTCAATGCATTTTGGGCACCTTTTAGTTGTTGCACCTTGGTGATCCAAATACCATTACTGCCTACGCCTTAGCTGATAATGAGCTATGGTTACAACACTTGCTCGGACTATTTTTCCAAGACGGCGTATCTCTTCTTATTAGTCTTTTGTCTTGGCGGGGCACTTGGATGTCGTACCTGGGATTATCACATTCAATATCACATTCAAAGGAGCTCTTCCAAAGTGAGTATTTTCTCACTTTTCACCAATATCCATTTTTTTAGAAACAATACTATTACATTAATGGGATTATCACACCTTTTGTTTTTGATTAACTGACTTTCTATTAATATTTTCATCAAGTATGTCTACTGAAATGTGTTCTTTTCACCAGTTCTGAAAACATCTCACTTGAAAACATCGCGCGCACACACACACATGCCCCCTGCCCGCCCCTTCCCCCGTTTCCCACTCACACACGCACACACGAGGCAGTATGCATGTATGCACTGCATATATGCACACACGCACCCCCTTCCCCGCCCCCTCCCCCCTTCCCCACTCACACACGTCTCCTCCCCATTCCCCATGTGAGGATGAGATTTATAGACTCCATGCCACATATGATCATTATGTACGAGCTATGGTAGTTAGGTTAACGTACAATGTTTTGGGAACAAACTAATTTTTTTTCCTTTTCGTTTCAGGTTTTAGTTCAAGACCAATCAAACATGGACTTAATCTTCGATCGTCGCTGTAGCCCGCTGCCTAAATCTGCCTCAAACTTCCGCCGATGTAGCCCGCTGCCTAAATCTGTCGAATTTGGGATTTTTTTTTTTAATTTCTTGGATTTGTTGTTACCCCTTAAATAGGGTGGATAGTCCAATAAACAAAGGAGGCTATGCCCAATTTTTTTTAAAAATTGACACTTTGTTTTTTTGAGACACTATGTGAATTTTATGGATGAATATTGTATATTTTGTTTTATATGTGAATTTATTTGATGAATCTACACTATTTGAATGTTATTGGACTATTTGACATTTTTTTAAAATTACACTTCAAATTTTTTGCGTTTAGCTATTATATACTGTGAAAAATTGTTGCTTTTTCATGTTTAGCGAATTTAAATTTTGAACACAATTTAAATCTTGAACACGATATGATGCAATACCCAAAAAAGCGACGCCATATATAGATGTTTTGTTGGGGAACAATATTTTTATCGTATTGTGATTTTTTACTTAGGAAATTTTTGTCGTATTGTGATTACGTACTTGGGAAATTTTTGTTGTTTTGCGATTATGTACTTGGAAAATTTTCGTCGTGCCTTCAGGCACGGGCATATACTAGTATATATATATTGTAGAAATGATCTGAGATAATCAAAAATAATAAATGAAAGTAAATTGTAAGGCACAACAAGGGATCCAAGGCATTTGTGGTTGTTAGTCATGAACTATTAATATTTTTTACTTTAGATTCAAATGTTTTATCCATAAATATGTTTTCTGATTATATAATTATTATATTTTGACAGAAAGTAAAGGCGGCTAGTGGTGTTGAGCCTAACAGGATCGAATTTTATAAAGAAACTCATTGTAAAAATGGGAATTGGACATCTCTCGAAGCCGAAGAAATCTATGTAAGTAAAATTGTGATTTATTTTATGCCTCACTCTTATCGGGTTAAGTATGTTTGGTTATTGGAAGCGGATGTTAAGTAGGTTGAGTTTTATTTGTTGATTTGGACGTTGGGATTAAGTATGGTGGATTATTTTGTGTTGAAGTTGATTTTTAAATGGATTGAACAGGTTGATTTTAATGTAAAAATAAAGGAAACTCTGCCAATTTTTGTTTAAAAAAAAAAGAAAAGTATGTTGATTTTTTTAGGTATAAAATATTTAAATAATTTGAATATGTTTAGATGCTAATTATATATTTCTTTTACTCAAGAGGAGATGAAAAACCTTGAGTTTGAGTCTGTATTTGAGGAGGGTCCATTATTGAGCCCAGAGGAGATAGCGGATCGTGTGCTAGGGACGAGATCAGAGTATATATAATGGGCTTGGGCATGGTCCAAAACCAACTAATTCTAAGACATCTTTGCAACAAAAAAATGCACAATTGGAGGAAGCTCTTAATGAGTCTGTTAGAGCTCAACAGGAGTTGATGGAGCGTCTAAAAGCTCAAGAGATGGTGTTTGCAGCTCATCGTGAGGAGACTATGAAACAACAAGAGGAGGCATCTTCTCAACGAGCACTCATAGACACCATTTTAGCTAAGCAAGCTGAATCTGATAAGGTCGTTTAATCCTTGCTTATTTCGAGAGAAATGCAATCCACATAATCTTTAGTTCAATGGTATGTCACTCGAGAGATCTTTTTCAATTCAAGTAATAAATATTTATTTTATTATTCTTTTTTATAGAATTTAACTGATAATTTTTATGACGAATTGCAGATATTAAGGGACGAAGACTCTTATTGGAAAAACATATTTGGATGTGGCGAACCGAAGGAAAAATTTAGGAGATTGTTATGCCGACCGCGATATTTTTGTTATTAGACATTGTGTCAGTTTTTTTGTTAACTTTTATTATCAGATATTATGACTTACCTTTTAAGTGGAACTTTTGGCACACCTGGTGCCTTTTTGCGATTAGATATTATGACATGCATGGAATTTTTGGCACAAAGATGGGGTCTTAATATGTTGATAACACTTTGCATTTTAAATAGATATACTTTGTGAACATGATACATTTTAATTATTTTTCGAGTATGCAGATGAACATGTAAATGTCACAAAGTATTAATATTATTAGTTAATTGTCATTATGAAAATGACATTTGTGATAACTATTTGAAATGAAAGTAGACTAGTAATAATAGTTAAAATAATATTAAAAATGCTAATGACATTAGTCACAAAAATTAATAATATATAACACTAGCCACGATTTTTATTTGTGGACAAATGTGTTAGAAAAGTCTATTTGCAACGATTTTTAGTGGTGACAAAAACTGAAAACTTATTTAGCCACGAATTTTTAAGAATATATAGGAGACATTTTGCCACGAAATATTACTATTTGCTACAAAAAAATTTGACAAACAACAACAACAAAAAAAAAATCATTGCAAAAAGGTACACAATAGGCTACGATTTTTTTTCGTGGCCAATAAGTCTACTATTGGCCACGAAACTTATTTTCGTTCTCGTATACCATTAGCCACGAGGCTTTGGCCACGACACTACTACGAAAAAAAAATCGTTCCGAAATATCTTCAGTAACGAAATGTAAACATTTGGCTACTATTTTTTTTCTCAGCAAAATCTACAATTTCTTGTAGTGATCCTAGGACCGGGTCACACTTTGGTCATATCAATAACTGAAAAGATGTCATCAAATATCAATAACGGAAGAAAACTATAATGAAAAAACAATTTAATTCTTTGATAATTGTGAATTGAGGAATAGCCATCTAAATACAAAAGGAATATGTAAAAATAATTGAGAAGTTTTAGGGTCTGTAACACAAATTACATAATCAATTATAGTTTCTGCTATGCCTGTAACATTAATAAAATCTAGCATGAAAAACGTCCAAACAACATAAAATATCCTTGGCAGACTTTCTGACATAAAATAATGATTATTTTCTTTAAATGTAGTTGTACTATGAAATGGAATATTAGATCTTGACAATACGGGCATTATTGAGATAATAGAAAACAACTTGAATGCAGTTGACGTCCTTTAGTTTTGAGTTGTTAAAATCTAAATATTGAAAAGATGAATTAAGCCTAATTGGGTATCATCATGAGTGGCCAAAGTTGAAATATCGTTTTCTTTAATTATGAATTGATATTTTTTCAATCATTAAAGAAAAAAATAATAACTTCCCATGTTGAAAAATGTTGTTAATAAGATACTAGTCTTTAAGTGAGATTCAGCCCTACAAAAATGCTAAGCTTACCGAACTTAACGAATTGCATTTAGCGCCGAAGTTAAAATATAACTGATATATCATACCATACTGATTATATGGTATGTATAATAGAAATCAAATTTGAATGATCTAATATTTGTGGGAGATTAATATGCACGAAGTGGTATACTTGAACCGATAATAAACCAGCATCATTATATGGGGTAAGAATACCATGGCAGTGGCCATTAAGTTATGCTATAGCCATTTGCTTCAATATTTTTTTTCATCGGTATTGCTCAGTCTTGTTGCTTGCTTATTTTCATTTCAAAAGAGTTGTTAAAAGTTTATTTTTATATTCTAATTGTCTAATTTTATTGGTCATCTCTTCAATAAGTTTTTTCAAAACTTATACTATAAAGCACTTATTTATTATAACTCACAATTGGGTTTTAATAATTATTGTTATTTTGAGTTTAGTCTCATTTTATACACCTTTACTCAAAGTATTTTTAAAACTATAACAAGTTTCATTATCACCCAAAAGTGTTTATAATCATTCCGTAATCATCACTCCCATAGTGATTAAATAGGATTAACAACTAAAAAAATTAAAAATATGAAAGTGACTACAAATGAATCTTAGAAAATAAGACTAAATACTTCAAAATCCCTAATAATTATTAGTTACCCAAGGTTAAAGGTTCTTTTTCTTTTTTAAATTACATATAAGAATTGTAAATTACATATAAATTATGTCATCTCCACCATTATGGCCTTTGTTGTTGATGAAAGGTAACTTTCACTTTTAGCTTTGCAAATTTACCATTCCCGAGCATCCGTCATTGTAGATGCTCTTAGGAAGACAATATATGTTGTTACATACAAACTCTACATTTATAATGATTATTTGATTTGCTATCTTTTTAAAAATAATAGGGACAAACGTATTTGTTTATGATTTTCTTTTAAATTTATAAAAAGTTAACTATGCTAATTTTATTGTTTAAAAAGGGTATTTACATGACATTAAAATTTATATATGTGTACCAACATTGGTAAAATTAAAATCATAAGAATGAGTAATTATAAACAAAAATTTAGTATCATAAAAATATAATTTATGTTAAAGGGCAAATTAACATGGTAGACACAAATATATTATAGTAAGATCATCTCAATAGAGTTAGTCAAAATAGCATAATATCAATTTTTCCAATGATTTTGATAGAATATCACTCCAAAGAACTAAAAGAAATATCATTCCGTAAAAAATGGCAAATTTGATTTCAAATTGTAACAAATTTAACTTTCAACTCGCATTTGAATTGGCGTCCAATAGATTTTCTTTGTTTTTTAGTGCTTTTGAGCATTTATTTTGGTTAAGAAAATTCATCCTTCCACGCATCAAATCAATTATCGCACTAGAGTTTTTACTTTTCATTTTTGAGTGTATGTCATTAATGTTGATACCAAATTTAGTCTGCTGATGTAGACCAATCATTTGGAGACACCTGTTAACCTATATGGCACTTAGAAACACTTTCAATGAATAACACACTACCTCCGAGCAACTTAAGCTCCCAGACCAACTCAAGCATCCCGAGCAACCCATGTTCCCCGAGGAACTTCAGCTTACCGAGTAACTCAAGCGGTCCGAGCAACTTAGCGTGCAGAACAAGGGAATAAAAGAGACGACTGCGTATTAAATGACCATTATTATCGTACAGATATATGTCTACTAGATAACAGCGCATTGCCCTTTGATTTTTACAGCCTCAAGGCTATAAATACATTGTAACCTCCTCATTAGAAGGTGACTCTGGATTTTTGGGTAAATCAATTATTGAGAATTCCAGGCAAACAGTCAGTAATATAAAAACAGTGGACGTAGGCCATTCTTATAAGGCTGAACCACTTTAAAAATCTATTGTCTCATATTTCTTAATTCATTTTTATATGTGATTAAAATAATTAGATCAAATCTAGTTTTTTTACATCAACAGATTGGCGTCGTCTGTGGGAAACAACTGTACTTAGCGTTTTTCATCAAAATAATTCTTCATCAATGGCTGATAACCCGGAATCCAGTAATCGGAACGCTGAAAACCCTCCAAATCCTTCACTCCCCCAAATGTTCAAGATCTGGCTGGCATAATAGCTAATTTAGCCCAAAGGCAAACGACCATGCAAGAAACCATGCGTCAACTCATACAAACTGTTCAAGGCAGAGCGTCAGCCCAATCAGGACAACGAAGTGTTCAGAGAAATATTCGTTTACCCTCTTCATGAACTAGGAAAATGATCTTCCCATAAGAATCTCAATCTAGATGCCCCGAATCATATCGTACTGAGAGATCTAATGATCCTTCTTATCAATCTGGTCGGACTTCCTCAGTACGAGCTACAAATACTAAAAAAAACTTCACTCTATCTACAAAGAGGACAAGTGACCTTGAAAGGTTGAGTAGAGTCTCTCCTTTTGATAGTTTGGGACCTAAGAGGAATAGAAGTCCTCCGAGGATTGTTTCGAGGAACTCTCAACGACCATCTGAAGGCTCTGCCCAATCACGACCAATTGCTCGTCATGAAAGATCCCAAGAAGAAAATTCAACACGATCAGTTGCTCGAACCAATAGGCCCGAGGAGGGAAATGATGCATGAAAGGGCTTTATTCAGAGGTTGGAATACAGATTAGGGGAAATGGCTAAGTCCAAGAATCCTCTACAAAAAACTTTTGTCCAAGGAACACCATTTGTACAGGCAATTGTGGATTTCCCAACATCATCAAAATTCAAAGCTCCTATGGTGACGCCTAAATATGATGAAAAAACTGACCCTGTCCTTCATATAGAACAATACCAAGCTACTCCTGATATTTATGCAGTTCTAGATGAGATGAGATGTAGGCCATTTTTAGGAACTCTTACCGGATCTGCTCAGATGTGGTACAATAACCTTCCTCGGGGGAAAATTGTGACTTTCTTTTAACTAGCAGAACTCTTTATTAGGAATTTTTGTTTTGGAGCAAAGTTAGTCAAACGAGTAGCACACTTGCTAAGTGTTAGACAAAAGACAGGTGAAAGCACCAGGGACTATATTACTCGTTTCAATAATGAGAAATTGGAAGTAATTGATTACGAGGAGAAAACAACAATTACTGCTCTATTGCCCAATAAATTGTACTACACTTTAGCTAAAGATCTGCCCAGGACCATGGCAGAACTGATGGCAAAAGCTGCCAAAATCATGATTGCCGAGGAAGCCATGGCTGCGAAGAAGAATGCAGACACTAAGGAGACCAAGGTGGAAGATAGTAAAACCAAAAAGAAGGATCAGAAGAACAATGATGGTAACAGGCAATCGAAAGCAAAGAAAACGCTAGAACAAATGAAGAAATTTGGAAATTACACTCCTTTAAAGGTAGATATAAATCACATTCTGGAGGAGATCAAGAATAGTGAGGAGCTAGCCTGGCCAGCAAAAATGAAGGCAGATCCTGACAGAAGAGACAAGTCCAAATATTGCAAATTCCATAAAGACTACGATCACACGACCAAAAATTACATAGCTCTCCAGAATGAAATTGAAGCACTCATCAGATGAGGAAAGCTGGCTAAATATGTTGATCGCTAAAATGGTGGAAAGACCAATGACCGAGGAAGAAGAAGATCTAAATCTCCTCGTCAAGCAAAAGAAGACAAGATAAGAAGTCATGAAGAAGATCCAGAAGATGATCAAGATGATCCCGATCTCCCTAAAAGACCAAGACAACAAGAACGTGAGGTATTTTCAATTCATTTTGGATAATTTGATTGTAATGTTATTACAGGTGGAGATGCAGGAGGAGGAGAACTTACTGCGAAGAGGAAAGTTTGCCTCAATGAGTCCCAAGCTTGCTTGTACATTCAACGAATAAATCTAGCTGAAGATGATCGCCCGAAGAAGGTAAATAAAGACAAGTTGGTCATTGGTTTCTCTAAGAATGACCTAGCAGGTGTGCTATATCCTCATGATGACCCATTGGTGATCAAAATGAGAATGCAGGAAGTAGTGATTTCACGAGTATTGGTGGATAATGGTAGCTCGGCAGATATCATGTTCTACCCATATTTTAATAGTTTGAATTTGAAGCTATCCCAATTGGAGCCCTACCATAGACCTCTCCTCGACTTTACTGGCGAGAAAGTTTTTCCACTTGGGACGATCAAGTTGGATATGCTCATCGGTACATGGCCTGCTTGTCGAATAGAAAGTATACGCTTTTTCGTAATGGACAAAAATGTCCAATCAGCTTACAATATCATCATGGGAAGGGTAGGTTTAAAGAAGTTCGAAGCAGCACCATCTATTATACATCAATGTTTAAAATTCCCAACCAATTTTGGAGTGGGAGTTGTGAAAGGCGACCAAAAAGTAGCTCGGGAATGCTACAATTC
Source organism: Sambucus nigra (assembly GCA_949130495.1). NCBI lineage: Eukaryota > Viridiplantae > Streptophyta > Magnoliopsida > Dipsacales > Adoxaceae > Sambucus > Sambucus nigra. Next base: position 641,236,876 of record OX422208.1, on the reverse strand, counting down.
ATCTGCCGAGCAGGAGGAGCGTGAAGAATCCAGGAAGAAGACTACTACTTATCAGGTAGATGAGATAGAAGATGCGGAGATTGAAACTTTAGACCCAAGAGAGGAGTCTCAGCTCGTTAAGGGCCAAGTCATGGAGGTTACCAAAAATATCATTCTGAACGACGAGTATCCAGAACGAACAACTCAAATCGGTGCATCACTAGATGTATCAATAAAGCAAGAGCTGATAGCATTTTTAAGACACAGAAAGCATACTTTTGCATGGAATCACGAAGATATGCCAGGAATAGATCCAAATTTCCTATGTCACGAGCTCAACGTGAACAAGGAAATCAAACCAGTGAAGCAACGACGAAGGGTATTCAGTCCCGAGAAGAACCAAGCCATACAGGAAGAAGTAGAGAAACTGTAAAAAACCTCTTTTATTGAGGATGTCAAATATACTGATTGGCTAGCAAATGTGGTAATGGTGAAGAAGAAAAATAACAAGTGGAGGATGTGTGTGGACCTAACTAATCTTAATAAATCCTGCCCAAAGGATCATTTTCCTTTGCCTCGAATCGATCAGTTGGTGGATGCTACCTCGGGACACGAATTGTTGAGTTTCATAAATGCTTATTCTCGTTATAACCAGATTAAAATGAAGCATTAAGACAGGGAGAGTACCTCTCTTATCACCCAAGGGGAACTTATTGCTATAATGTTATGCCTTTTGGATTAAAAAATGCAGGTGCAACATATCAGCGGCTGATGAATAAGGTGTTCGCAGAGCAGATCAGTCATAACATGGAGGGATCTAGGTCAGACCATTGATCAACTAGAGAAATATCAAATGAAGTTGAATCCCACCAAATGCATATTCGGAGTACGAGAAGGCATATTTCTCAGATACATTTTTAATCAACGAGGGATTGAAGCAAACCCTGAAAATATCAAGGCTCTATTAGAGCTATGATCTCCAACCACGAAGAAGGAAGTGCAAAGCCTTACAAGGCGAGTAGCATCACTTAATAGATTTGTGTCGCGAGCAACGGATAGATGCCTCCCATTCTTCAAAACACTCCGAAAAACTTCTGAGTGGAATGATGAATGCGAGGATGGTTTTCAAGAATTGAAGAAGTATTTAGGGACACCTCCACTATTATCTAGACTAGTGATGGGAGAAAGATTATACTTATATCTGGCAGTTGTAAAAAATGCACTGAGCTCGGTGTTGATAAAAGTGGAGGACGGAGTATAAAAACCAGTCTATTACACCAACAAAGCTTTTCGAGGAGCAGAAATCAGATATCCAAGGATGGAGAAATTGGAACTAGCACTAATTAAAGCAAGCAGAAGAATGAGGCCATACTTCCAATCCCATACTATAGTGGTGTACACCGACATGCCATTAAGGCAAGCTCTGCATAAGCCGGAAAAATTAGGAAGATTGATGTACTGGGCAGTGGAGCTCGGTGAGTATGATATAATTTATGAGCCTAAGTCGTCGCTCAAAGGGCAGGCAGTAGCGGACTTTATCTCGGAGTTCACCCAAGAAAATGCCTCCGAATAATAGGATTTGAATGCAGATCAACCTGTAGATGTTACAAGATCATCAAATGTAAACCCCGACCAACTTAAGTCGGTGGACAATCAGTAAAAAATGCCAGTCGAGCAAGAAAAGATGACTGACGAGCAACGAAAAGTACTGGAGGAGGACAAAAGGAAGTACCATATATTCCACCAAGGAAATCTCTCTGATAAAATTTTTAATGATAAGTTACCCATATGGAATTTATATGTAGATGGCTCTTCGTGCACTGCAGGTAGTGGAGCAGGGATTATTTTAAAAAGTCCAGATGAGATTGACGTGGAGTATGCTCTACGCTTTCAATTTAATGCTTTTAATAATGAGGCTGAATATGAAGCAATGATCGTGGGACTAAACATGGCCAAAACCATGAAGACAGAGCAAGTCGTTGTGTACAGTGACTCTCAGTTAATTATAAATCAAATTCTAGAGGTGTATGCAACAAAAAGAGATTTAATGATCAAATACCATGCCAAAGCAATGGAGGTTGTATCAAGTTTACTGCAGTTCAGTTGATTCGAATACCCAGATTGGAGAATGCAAGAGCAGATGCACTAGCTCGATTGGCATCAGCCACACGTACCGAGCTACGAAGAGCAATCCTAATAGAAATCCTAGTTGGTCAGAGCATATACGAAGATCTAATGATGAATTTCATTGCCCTAGACTTAAGACCATCTTGGATAAATCCCATCAGGTCTTAATATTGAAGATGGGACTTTACCAACTGATAAACTCGCAGTCAAGAAACTAAAATTTAAAGTTGCTCATTATGTATTGACCAGTGGCATTTTGTATAGACTAAGAGTTATAGCGGGGATACAAAGATGTGTCCATCCCTCTGAAGTGAAATATTTGATCAAAGAGGTTCATGAAGGGTCTTGTGGAGCCCATGTAGCTGGTCGGACGCTCTTACGAAGAATAACCACGCAGGGGTACTACTGGTCGACAATGAGAGTTGATTGCGCAAATTATGCTAAGAAGTGCGACAAATGCCAACGCTTCTCGTCCATACGAATAACTCCTCAGGCATTGTTAACACCCATAACGTCCCCTTGGCCATTTGCCATGTGGGGAATAGACTTAGTCGGGCCACTCCCAACGGCCAGGGGAAGATTGAAGTACCTTGTGGTTGCTGTGGATTATTTTACAAAATGGGTGGAAGCTGAGCCCTTTATTGATATGACATACGACAAAGTCTATCAATTCATTTAGAAAAATATTATTTACAGATATGGTCTCCCACATGCATTCATTACTGACCATGGAACCCAGTTTGACAATGAGGAGTTTGTTGCATACTATCATCAATCCAATGTACTGAAAACTCATTCTGCACCAGGTCACCCCCAGAGCAATGGAAAAACTGAGGTGACAAATAGAACATTACTAAATGGATTGAAGAAACGACTAGATAGTGCAAAAGAAAATTGGATTAATGAACTACACTCTGTGTTGTGGGCTTATCGTACCACACCGCGAACAGCAACTAGAGAGTCCCCATACATCCTGGCGTTTGGGAGTGAGGCTGTCATACCTGCTGAATTGGGTCTACCTACGCATAGAGTACTAAATTTCAATTCTCCTGTTAGTGACTTGATGAGAAGATTATACCTAGATATGCTCGAAGAAGTTAGGGAAGAAGCAGCAATCATGAATGCAGCATATCAACAATGAACAACTTTATTCTATAACAAAAGAGTGAAGAAATATGATTTGAAGGAAGGGGATTATGTGCTGAAGAAAGTGATCCAAAAGCACAACAAATTGGAAGCCAACTGGCACGGACCCTAAAGAGTAACAGAGGTTGTTCGCCGGGACATACAGGATTGAAACCTTTGAAGGAGAAGAATTCAAGAATGGATGGAATGCAGAGCATCTGCGCAAGTATTATAAAATATTGTAGTTCATATGTAATACAGTTTCTTTAATATGAATAAAGTGATGCTTCATCCAGTTTCTTTCTTTGTTGAATTTTTTTCGAAATATTAGTGCTACACACTACATATCAAATTCACCACCAACTCCGGTTGGTCGGAAACTTATTTACCACCAACTACGGTTGGTCGAAAATCATTTACCACCAACTCCGGTTGGTCGAAAACTTATTTACCACCAACTCTGGTTGGTCGGAAAGTATTTACCACCAACTCCGGTTGGTCGGAAACTTATTTACCACCAACTCCGGTTGGTCGAAAACTTATTTACCACCAACTCTAGTTGGTCGGAAAGCATTTACCACCAACTCCGGTTGGTCAAAAACTTATTTACCACCAACTCCGGTTGGTCGAAAAGCATTTACCACCAACTCCGGTTGTCAAAAACATTCAGCACCAACTCCGGTTGGTCGAAAACTTATTTACCACCAATTTTGATTGGTCGAAAAGCAATTAAATCAAATTAAACAACAAATGTGATAAATATTATATACACATATATTTATCAATCATAAAGAAAGAACATTCTACAAATTATTTAGAAGACAATGAAATGGCAAAAAATTTCTTCATTCAAATCAAATAGAATTACACATGATGTGAAAAATAAACTTCATTACAAATAAAAATCATATTCTATCGGTTTTTTCCCTTCTGCCTTTGAAACAGGTTCTACTCTAGCAGGAGGGTCATCTAAAGCATAAGGAGAATTTATAAAATTTACATCTCTCAGCATTCTAACATTCATCACAGAGGGCCGATCAAGCAAATGCTCTGGGCGAGCTATATCAACATTGGCATGAAGACTGTAGTCGCCAAGATATTTGGAGATTAAGCATCGAGGAATTACTAGAGCAGGTATCCAACTAAAATCAAGCTTAAAAGGAGGCACGGGAAAGTCGAGCACTCCAGGCTCATAAAAATCCCATAAGTAGTGTCCCTGCTCCAATTGCAGCACACACATAGCATTTAAGCATCCTTGCTTATACCCTTCATTATTCGACTGCTCGATCCGATCATCAAGATGGTAAAGAGCTTCATTATACCCAGCCATCCAAAATTATCTAGGGTGTTTGTGGAATTGGTAAGTTAACCTCTCCATTTGCTCGTGGAGATTCTTTACCAAGATTTCCTTATTTTCTAAGGCAGAACTCTGAGTAGTAAGTTGCTCGCTGAGACTCAAAATTTTCTTAGACATTTCTGCTAAGGCTTCGTTCTTTGTCATCAATTGAAAAGCTTGATTCTCTAAAGCAGATTGCGTTCTAGCTTCTTCAATGGTGACCCGACCAGCCCTAGCTCATCCACGAGAAAAAGACCTTGCTTATCCATGAGTAGATGAGGAGGGTCCATCCCTTTTTAAAGTTTCCAACTCATCTCTTAAGTTGGCATTTTCTACCTCCAAGAAAGAGAAACTTTTATCATTAACCGGGACCAAGGCTCCCGAGGAAGATGCTGCAGATTTTAGTTGTGTTATCTCCTCTTGCAAAACAATGTTTTCCTACTCCAATAACTTAGCGATCTGCCTATGCTCTTCAACCTCAAGCTTCAGAAAGCTCTCTTTCTTCTCATAAGCAGAGATGAATTTATCATATCCTTTTTCAGCACTCAATTGCTGAAATTTCTTTTTGTACCCTTGATGCAGAAGTTTAGAGGATTCTTTGTATTGCCGCTGGAGTTCCTCAATCATTCCTTGTAGGTCCTCAATCATCTCATAGTAAGCCACATTATTGGCAACATCGCGATCGAGCAAGAACTTCAGATATTGGTAAGCTCCAACTGCTCGTTCAGAAGCATCTGAACCCAGGATATCAATGATTTGAGTATCATCATGATCTGTATGACCCCCTTTAAAATAATCATTGTATTTCTTCATTAATTCTGTGTCATGAGCTGATAAGAGCTCCATCCTGGACATAAACTATCAAAGAGAAATAGAAAGAATTAATAAGGATGCAGACAGAGCAAGTAAGGGAGAAATTTGAGATGAACAACCAAAGTTCGAATTTTATTTCATCATAAGAGAAAATACAAAGTCTGAGATTACATTCAACAGAACAACAAAATAAAAATTCGAGCAACTTTACACCTTCTCTTTGTTCCCTATGACTTCCTCAGAAGGTTTGGATGAATGGGATGGTTGCTCGGAAGACAATGATAGCTGCTCGATGGAAGTACTAGTTGGTTGGAGTTGCTCGGTAGGCTAAACAACAGGAACTTGATCTCCAATCATCAGGGAGGACTCATCTGAGGCATCTTCGTCCTCTTCTTCTTCTCCAGCCTTGCAAGAGTTGAAAGTTTTTGAGATGCGACCCATCTGTCCCTAAAATATTTAAGGCTGGCATACTCCATTTATGAAGACATGGAAGCCATGCCTTTGTTCCAGCCTTTATCCCAACCCGCACTGAAAGACTTTTTGACCACTTTCTTCCTCTTTGCCTTCTCCGAGGAGGTCCTTTCCCTACGAAGCTCCTCGGCAGCCTTCAATTTCTCTTCCACCTCCTTTTTCTGTCGATCAACATCTTGAAGTTTCACAACTTCATTTTCAGCAGACTTGAGCTTAGCCTCAAGCTTCTTGTTGCTCTGCTCAAAATTTTTGTTGCTCTGCTCAGATTCTTTCAAATTTTTCTCCAAGTCCTTGGAGGCATTCACAACCTGATTTCTATCAAGCTCATTGGACTTGAGTTGCTTCTCCTAAGCAGCCTTATCTTCCTCGTACTTTTGATGAGAGTCTTTTAAAGACTGGGCCAGACCAACAAAGGCTTCCTCTACTCCTCCCGAGGAACTTGAAGCCTTGATTGCTTCATCCTTCTTCAAAAGGCTGTCGAAACACGTTGCCAACTGAAAAAAGAAATAACTTCATGTTAATACATGGACATAAAAAAAATAATAACAAAACAAAAAGGGGTCAAGTTAAATATACTTACTGAGGCAATGTGTTGAGCAGCCAGGGTATTAATTCTCTCACGAGAAAGTGTATCCTCAATGCCTTGGACTTCTGGGATAGTCCAGGATTTTACCAAGTTCACAGCGAATCTCGGGGGAACAAAGGTTGGAACATCACCTTCAATAGTTGAAGGTTGAGAGACAAATTCAGCAGGTCTCTCAGAAGAACTTTTCTTTAACCTCCTCGGAGGAACAAGAACATTCTCAACTAAATATGTTGTCTTTGTTGGTGATATGACAATAACCTCACTTGGAGGAGAGATGGCAACAGTCTTGCTCAGAGCCACAGGGGGCTTCTCGCCAGTTTTCTTGGCAGCAGCAGGAAGAAGTGTATCAATGGTTCTCAGCCCTTCTTCTGGGATATCTTTTTTACTTTTCTTTGCCTCTACATTGGTAGAACCATACTTATCAAAGAAGGCAGGAGCTCTTCTTTTCTTCATTATATCACTGATGGGAACACTTGACTCAGAGGAAGAACCTTCCACCCTAATATCAGAGGTTGGTACTTAGTCAAGATTAACCACCACTGGACGAGCAGTGAAGGAGGAGGTATAGCTCTTATACTGCAACAAATAAGAGGCAGATCTAATATGTTCCTCGACAACAGATTGGTGCAAATCCCAGATAAGTTTCAAATGCTTCAAATTATCGTCAGCTTCTTTTGGCGATTTTCTTTTACTGTCAACTGTAACAACTAAAAATAAATGCCAGTGATACATTTTATCAAACACAAAGAAACTAATATTTCAAAAAATAAAAAAAACCTATTCCATTTCCATAAGGGGGACACCTGGGACCCTGATATACATCATCTCCATTTAATGGAGAATGTTGCCAATTTTTCATAACAACACCATGCTCAAAGTAATCCCTATTGGCATATGGAAGATTGACAACTAAAGCCCTATTCAAAAACCTAGTTTTTTAATAGAATGTGGAATCACTGACAACCCATCTATAGCAGTACATAATCTTTGGAATCACTAAACGGTTTCCATGGAGTTGGTTTAATCTATGAACACCATTGACTATCCTCCAGGTATTTGGAGCTATTTTTATAGGTACAACGTCAAAATATTGGCAAAACTCCAAACATAGGGGTTTGGGTGGAAAAGAAAAGCCACATTAATCCATAAAAAGACTTGGGAACCAATGTTCCTCAGCCAAAGAAAAATAATCAGAAGGTTCAGAAATCTCCTCCAAAATGACCCACGAAGGGATTGAGAATTCAGACCTAAATTTATCCAACGACTCAACAAGATAAACCATGATGAACAAAGCAAAATAAAAGAAACGGAAGAAAATCTTACAAGGAAAAAGAGATCAGGTGAAAATGAACGACGGAAAGAACGAAGGCACGAGATAGAGAAAAGATGAAGATTTCAAAGATGCAAATTTGAAAAGTGAAAGAAGATAGGATTTCATCCACGTTTAAATACTTTACCTCGGGAATAGAAAAAGGCAATGATTACAAGGATAAACGTTTGCATTTTCGACGGCTAAAAGAAGAAAAATGGCACGAATATCGAAGGGGTTATGAAAATTCAAAATACTTTAAAAGCCTGATACTATGCACTCAAAAAAGGAGTTATATACAATGAAAGTTTGCTTAAAATCCATAAAAATCGAAAACCTAAGCATCAGAATGTTCCACACACTTTTTCAACTTCGACTGTGAAACATTGGGGGCTTCTGTTGATACCAAATTTAGTCTGCTGATGTGGATCAATCATTTGGAGACACATGTCAACCTATATGGCACTTACAAACACTTTCAATGAACAACACACTACCTCCGAGAAACTTAAGCTCCCAGATCAACTCAGGCATCCCGAGCAACCCATGTTCCCCGAGGAACTTCAGCTTACCAAGTAACTCAAGCGGTCCGAGAAACTCAGGCGGCCCGAGCGACTTAGCGTGCAGAACAAGGGAATAAAAGAAACGACTGCATATTAAATGATCATTATTATCGTACAGATATATTTGTACTAGATAACAGCGCATTGTCCTTTGATTTTTACAGCCTCAAGGCTATAAATACATTGTAACCTCCTCATTAGAATGGGACTCTGTATTTTTTGGTAAATCAATTATCGAGAATTCCAGGCAAACAGTCAGCAATACAAAAACAGTGGATGTAGGCCATTCTTATAAGTCTGAACCACTTTAAAAATCTATTGTCTCATATTTCTTTATTCATTTTTATCTGTGATTAAAATAATTAGATCAAATCTAGTTTTTTTACATCAACAATTAATTCTACTTAATGCTCTTTAGCGCCCATTTTCAGACCAAAAAAATAATATTGAGACATTTAATTAACAAAAATGGTGAAATACTCTAAAGACTAGTTGGAAATCCGCGCGATGCACTGGTCAAACCTCATCATTAGTAAAAAAAACAAAGTCAATGAAAATATTAAGAAAAGAAAAAATAACTAGGCAGTACTTTAAAAATTCAGAGTAGTCATGACAAAAAAATACAATGAGTAGAAATATAAATACAAAAAGTAGAGGTTCGACATAGAGAGAAATGTTAATGTAGAAATATATTATAGCAACCGAGGGCATCATTTGACGATAAAGCAAACGCTCAAGGTTTTGAATCTAAGGCATATTTTTTTTATCGAAGTATAACATCAATATAGAAACATACAAAAAAATATAAGCATAGTTTTCCTCAACAAGAAGAGGAAAATTATCATGAACTAATTACTAAAATCATCCAACGCATGACAAAATCATGCTAGCGCACAAGTTCAATTTGTTGTTGGGTGACACCCACTTAAATTAATAACGGGTGGCCAGCCCTATACCAAGATAAAACATGAATCTTAAGTGGATTATTCTCAACATCACTATCGTACAGACTAAAAATCTAACAAACCACCTAATAATAAAATAATAGGATGCCAAAAAATTTCAAAGCAAACAAGAAACTACAAACCAGCATACAATAATTACAAAACATGTTAATATAACCATAAGTACAACAAAAGATATACCCGAATATGCTTTCGGGTCATAGACAATACAACAATTAGGTAATAAATTCATAAAAGAGCTACAAATATACAACCCTTGGGTTTAGACCCGATATACAAAATGAATCCTTAACTAGATTTACAAGAAATAGGAAACGATTATAACAAAATCCTGTAATATCCTGCATCTTCTACAGCTCCAAGGACTCTGTATAGAATAGGCATCATTAGCATCCTTATGGAGGGACACCTAAAATATAAATATATGTATAACAAAAGAGAAGATATAAATGGGTCAGAGCCCGAGGTTAGAAAATAATTTTTAGCAAGTAAATTAAAATGCATAATAATTCTGAATGCACGATATCATAATTATAGTGGTGCCGCACTCTCTCTCGGGACTCATCCTCACACCTCATCTATAGTGTGCACCTAACGTATGCATATGAACCTAAAACACGCTACCCAACACATTCTAGGGCTAAATCCTCTTAACTACTACGCATAAACCTCATTCACGTAACTCTTTATCTCCAACATAACCCCACATTTACTTCTTTTATCATTTCCTAAGTTTACACCCAAACTTATATAATAATATTACTCAATTATATCTATCGTTTCTAATCTTTAACCCTCACAAGTTATTAGCATAAGATATCACACGTCATCATTAATGCTAGTAATATATCCTTGCTATTTCACCTATACCAAAGAACTAAGGACCAAACATCTTCCCATGGCCAATATTATGCTAAGTTTCGTGTGTGAGACGTCTCGCAAAGCGAAATCCAAACAACAACACCTAACATTGTAGGTCGTAGAAATCCAGTAGGCCCTCGGTCCACAGTATACACTCAATTACTTCTAGTCTATAGGCATAAGAGTATACTCATCCACTCTCATGCTATGAAAGACAAAACATAATATACATCTTTATAACTTTCTCTAGTTATAATATTAAGATATCACACACTATCTATAAATCTTGTATAATATTATATATGATTCATCATTCTCAGTAAGTACACATACAATCACACATAATATGTATACTAATAATCTCTAAATTCTATCAACTTCCAAGGAATCGTTCACATGTCCCTGGATTACAAATAGTAGGAATAGCTCACACCGAACTTGGTAAAAAACTAAATCACGATGTATGGGAAGCGGACATAGTTCCTCTCCGGAAATGAGAACGAAGCATGCCCAATGCGTCTCACCCCTAATAAGAATCACAAAATATAAATAATGGACGTTATGACCTATGGACTATACTTTCCTGATCCTCAAGCCAGGTAGATTCACCCACATCACACAAATTCCCTTGATATTATTAGAGGGGTATAAGCAAATAATATATATATATATACAGTCTTGCTCTTGTGCGGACCAGTTCGCATTTTAAGAGTGCGGACTGGACATGTGTCACCTGGTGGTGAGCCCAGAAAAGAGAGAGAATGTACCTATCATTTAAGCGATAATTTCTAGGGGCACCGTTAGGTGACACATGTCCGGTCTGCATTCTTAAAATTCGGACAAGTCTGGACAAGAGCATTATATATATATATATATATATATATATATATATACACACATACCCTCTCACGTCCGTATGTAAAAAGCAAAGACTCCGGCTATGTGTATATAACTCTCATCATACTAACCGATACACTCTCGCATACCTTCCCAAATCCATTTTACTACTCAATCCCTCACTTGAAACTTATTAATCCATCTCACTTAAAATATGAATGATCTCCCAATTTAATCAACACTAGGGACACCCAATATTCCTCTCTCGTACAATCGATATTTGGCGTTAAGTAAATCCCTACTACTCGAAGAATTTATGAAATAATTTGGCATGTTAAACTCCCAAATATGCCTCTATAATAACTTGAAACCGTCCTCAAAAGAATCCTCATTCCTTGGAAGATTTTTCAAAAGTAAACAGTACAAATTTACTCTTATAATTATCTCCATAATAACCCCCAAAGTGACCCCTCTATAATATCCTAATATGAACCCTCCTAATATCTCCTAAACATGTATACTACACTCTATTGGAGGGTCCCTGGGGAATAAAACCCATTGAAAAGGGGTAAAACAAGTGCTAGCCAAAAGCAGGGACCGGACCGGATCGGGGGTCCTAAAAAATGAACCGATCTGAGTCTTAAAATTTGACAAAACCCTTTTAATGACCGGACCGATCTGGTGCCTCTTAAAAATGAACTGGTCCGGTTCTGTACAAATTTAGTCCTACGAGATTCATCCCCAAAACCTTACTCTACATTTGTAAGATCAACTCTACATCCCTAAAACCCAAATTTTATCTCACTCTAACAATACCCTAAAACACCAAAGACCTATCCTAAATATTATTCCCACAATTTTTATCATCAAAACCACAAATATCACTAAAATGCTAGATTTAATCCTTAAATTTTAGGGTTTAACCATAAAAGCTTAAATCAACCTAATCACCAACCAAAAATTATGAGATAAGTCACACACACAATTATTTAGCAAGTTTAATCACTTGCCTAAATGTTGTAGAGTCTGAATCTTCTTTGAATCCATGTGTTTGATCCGAAAATATCCAAAGCTCCAAGATTTCTCCCCTTTTCTTTATCTTCTTCCTCTTCTTCTTCTCCTTTTCTCTCTCTCTCTCTCTCTCTCTATATATATATATATATATATATATATATATATATATATATATATATATATATATAGGGTTTTCTCTTTTCTCACAAATGAGATTAGCTTGTCTTGTAAGCCTAATAAACCCATTTCTAATAATACCCAACTTAAATGATAATACACACTTAAAATGACTCGTTTACTCCAATTCGAGTCAAACTAGGTAAAAAATACTCCAGAACCCAAATCAAACTTCTGCGTAGTCATTTTGACTATCTCGACCCATCTCGGATCAATCGCGCACTCTAACTCATCATTCGAGACTCCAAAAAATAAAAATCTAAATTCTCCCAATAAAAATTCTATTTCTCCCAAAATAATCAAATTCTCAACCTTCAAATTCTACGAGGTATGACATATTGGAGGCATATTCATCAAATGGGTATAGTGAAAACTTGTAAAGGTAATATAAGAGACCTAGAAAGAGAGCTTTGCTTACTTATTCTATTCGTTGCAGCAGAGAGGGATAACGTGTTTATGTAATTTGAGTAGCACCACCCTCGTCGCCATACTACGTATTGTTGTCCCTCCCAAACAAATTCATATACCAAAAAGATTATTAAATTTCAATTGTGAGTATCTCAAATAAAATTATGAGTATGTAACACTCCGTATTTCTGAGTATTTAAAATTTATTTAATTTGGTTATTTTTTAAATTACACGTGTGTCATAATTTAATTGAATTAAAAATTACTTGTTGATTAAAATATTAATCGGGAGAGAAAATGATTAATGTTTATTAAATAAAATTACTAAGTGAATAGTAAATGATTATTGTATGTCATAGCGAGTGATAGTGACCTAATAGTGTTATATCTCAACCGGGTGTCGTGAGTAGACTATTTGAGGTCGAGATAGAAAATTATTGTTGAGTGAATCGGATGATGATTTTGAGGTCACAATCTATATTGAAAGGATCGAAATAGTCAGAATAGTATATCCTGGTGTATTGTTTGGGTCCTAGGGCAATTTTAGACCAACCCGGCACCATATGGTGGCGTTTCGATCATTTGGGAGACTACGAATTTCTAAGTGTTACACCAGACAATAATTGGGGGAGGCTAGGTTTAAAACAAACAAAAAACAATATAGGCTACAAGAAAGGAAGAATAGAGAATGTTTTGGAGCTTTCGACACATTTCTTGCACCGTCATTACCATTGGAGTGTGGATCGAAAGAGGAGGATGACATATTCATCACACAAAAACGAAATCAGACCTGCTACAGCAAATACAAGTGTTTATCTTGCGATTTATTTAAGCATGCTATAATACCCATGTATTGTAGGATTTCAATTACATGTTTTGGACAAATCCTTGGAGCTTTATTGGGTATAATCCATGAATTGATATAGGAATGCATCTAGAATAAATTCCTTTTTGTAGAGGATTCAAAATGAGATGATATAGGAATGTATGTAGAATAAATTCCTTTTTTTGTAACACAAATTGTCATAAAAATATTTTTGTAATTAATTAACATAGAAACTCATTATGGAGTTTTACAACAGTAAAGTAAATCGCGTCTTAAGATTGTTATCCAAATGATTTATAATTATTTTATAGAATACACAAATATTAATTAATACATGAACAAACAATAATCTGAAATTAACATATACAAACTTACAGTGACAATAAATGCATAATTTTTTATTGAGACAAGTATTGAACACTTTGTCTTTAAGACGAGATTTGCAATCGTATTCTATGATAAAACAATCTCACTTGCAATAATAGCAATATAAAATTGCAAGTAACTCGTGAAACAAAAAATGAGAAACTTCCTTTTTGTATGGACTAAAACCAGCTCGACCCTGTGCAAGTGCAACCTAGGGGATTGCATAGAGCCCTAAATTCTAGATGCTCTTTTACTATATTAATGCTCGGTACTTTTTTTAAGAGGCAGGGTGAATTTCCAGAAAAAAGAAGTAAAGATAAGAACCTATTTTAGTCGATCAATGTAAAGAAGTATGTGTAAATATGTATAAAAATTATCTAACAGCCAAATGTCCAACGGTTTCGAAATAAAACAAAAAAAGAAATCATATCCCACGAAAATCTTCACCTCTCATTTCAATACCAAAAAATCATATTTCTTTCATTGATTACTATTATGTTATTGGTATTTTTTCTATAATTATCACAATACCCATTATTGAGGCATCTCTCTCTCTCTCTCTCTCTCTCTCTCTCTCTCTCTCTCTCTCTGTTTATATATATATATATATATATATATATATATATATATATATATAATACAAGAGAATAATATTTGGATAATTTTTTAATAAAATTCGAGTTTAAAAATACAATATTAGAGTCAATCCCATTTTTTAAAAATAATTATTCGTTACATCACAACACATATCTCATACAAATTCACACCTATCTAATGCAAATTAATGCTTATTTCATGAAAAACAACATCGATTTCATGTAAATCGATGCATAATTCATTCAAATAAAAAACTATTAGCATGAAATTGGTGTTATGACTAACTATTTTAAAAAATTGAGATTAAGTCATATATCGTTTTATAAAACTAGGATTTTGTCAAAACCCTAATTTTTTAATAATTTAACGTAAATAAAAAGAGGCCCTATTTTAATCTTGCATAGGGCCTTCTATATCTCATAATCGACCCTGACTAAAACGAAACTGAAAAATTGCAAGTCACGTGCAGGATTGGGAGTCATGCAAGTCATCTCTCCTTCAAGTAGTTAGGATACTCAAAGGGCACTAACCCTTAATGTCAAAATAGGTTATAACATAGTACACTCATTTTTCACATTCTTCCTATATGTGATAAGAGTTTTAACAAAACACTTCAATCAAATTTCATATTTTAAGTGAGTACTTTGAAGTACAATTTTCATTCACTAATTTATGATTTTATACACATGAGTATATCACGTTACACTCCTCGTTAAAGAGAACAAGTTATCATTTCAAAACATTTTAAAGGATTTATAAATATTATATACTCCATGAATCAACCCTACCGATTCAATACCCAATATAATCCTGACCGTTAATTTATTTTCCAAAACAATGCATTAGATCTCTATACATACATAATTGTACATTTTTTTAAAGATCTAATTTTTATAGATATAAAAAATTAAATCTAGTTTTTCGCTATTTTTTCTGTTTTTTCTCTGAGATTTTTTTTCATTTTGTGTCCCAGTTTTTCGTATATAAACAAAAAAATAGGTTATTTTTTTGTCCCAATTATTCTCTATTAAAAAACAAATTCCTTTGTAGTCCTATTTTTCGTATATAAAAAAGATGACACACTAACGTGGCATGTCGCGATTGATTAGTGTCCTATGGATGTGGGCCCGCGCCAGCTACAGTGTCGCGACATGACACCCCCAATATTCTCTTATGTGGTGTCGCGTCTTAATTATTTATCAAAAAATCGTGTCGTGCCTTACGTAGCACAATTCAATCAACACTAGATATGATATAAAACTAATTTCAACAACAAAAAAAATTACTACATAAAAAAAGATATGTTAGTTATAAGAAAATGACATAAAAAAATAATTCTAGGCACACTCACAAATTCGACTCATTTTATGCGACTCACTGACGTGTCATGTCTGCATTAGTACGTTTTGAGGGTCCTACGGTGTGGCTCCCACCAGGGCTAAAAAATGAACCCGTATAGACACGACACGTTAATGCCTCGCACAAAATGAATCGAATTTGTGCGTCGCTATAGAATTACTCAAGAAAAAAAATATATAATGTTTTGTTTAAAAGAAGAAAAAAATACTACTTTAAAAAAATCATAAAACAAATTTTAACCCAAAAAACAAATTATTACCTAAAAGAATTTAGGCCCCATATATATATATATATATTTATGTAAACAGTTTAGGAAAAAATAAAGAAATAAAGGAGGTGTCCATTGAGCATGGAATCGGTAAGTTTGATTCAGTAAGTTTAGCAGTACTCATATCATAAATTCCAACCATTTAGAAAGTTACTTCGATAGGCGCAAGATTGACGACATTGTTAGATAATATGTATGCAAATAAAGAAATGAAACTCTTTATATATCACAGTAATGTAAACTTCAATATAATAATGTAACTTCTAAATAGATTCTGAAAACCTTCAAGGGGCGATGCCACTTTTCTAAATACAGTATTTTTCCCACACGAATAACTTCGGTATACAAACGATAATTCGCAAATCCATAGTCAAGATACAATGACGCAACTTGCACTGTCTGCAACTTGTATATTTGAAGACAGCCTTTGGATGCAGCAACGAAGAACGTTCAATCAAGTTCTTATTCTGTTTATGTGCACAAAACTGGGTTAATCTTAATTATGTGCAATTTCGAAATATGATGCCTTTATTTATAGGAAATGAAAGGCTGCATCTCAGGGGTCATGGCTGTTAAGTTTTAACAGTCTTTACTTAATTCCGAAATGGTATGACTGTTAATTACCAACAGTCTTAAACTATTTCTGAACAGGTACAGTAATACCGAAACAGTTTTACACGGAGCCATAAAAAAGTAACCGCGCTCGAACCGGACGAATCCCGGCAACCCTCTACCACTGCGGAAGTGCAAAGTGCACCACTAGCGCCTCTACATCCCACTGCCCGTACGCCCGCGCGTGCGTACGGTGCTTTGCACCGTATTGGAGGTCTCTTGAATAGCCTCTTAAATGCTAGACGAAGTAACTCTTCATCTTCCATTTCTACTTATTAAGTGCACACTTTCTTAATATTTTTTCAATGTGGGACTCAAAGGTTGCCCACTCCTTTTATAGCGTAGTGGATATCACTTAACTTTACTCATTTTTCAATGTGGGACATTCTCCTTTTTATATTGGGTTAGCTTTTCACTTTTCTCCACACACTTTTAATGTGGGACAAGCTTTTAAGCTTTTACTCCCAAAGCTCTTACTCACTTATTTGAAAATTCTCCAACAGGCATGACATATATCCTTTTATCAATCCTGAAATCACGGACGCCATAACATTGATAGTTCATCCAACTCATATGGTATATATATATATATTCTGTGTTATAAATCTGCGTCTTATATATTGTGGTATAATTCTTGAATGCACCGAATTTCCCCATCGGTTGATGTGGTAGCGCAATCACCCTTACACAATAAGCCAAAGCCAAAGGAAAACCCAAACCCAAATATATTATGTTGCTATTATCTACAAAAAAAAATGAGGAATGCTTAAAAAAAAACATCTTTAACGAAAACAAAAAAAAAAATAATGATTTTTTTTTAGCAAAACACATTTTTTAAACTTGTTTAACACACAAAACTACAGTTTTTAGCCAAAAAAAAAGTTCGGCCGAAAAATAAAAAACAAAAAAACAGTTTTTATCAAAATAAAAAAAAGTTTTAATAATTGTTAATGTCGCTGGCACGAACTCACATCCATTAAATGATGCGGAGCTGCGCTAACGATAATAATCGATCGCTGACCATTTTGTATTTTAATACAATTTTTTATTTTATTATTTTTTTTTTGAAAAACTATTTTTATTCTTTTAAAAATGATTTTTTGTTAAAAACTCTTTTTTTCACTGAAGTGGATCCGCACCAGCGACACAAACCAATTGCGATAAAAAGCGGCAGTAAAATTTTTTTAAAAAAAATCATAAGTTGTTAAAAAAAATATTTTTTTAGTATCGTTTTTTACTGCAATTGGTTAGTGCCGCTGGCACGGACCCACATTCATTAAGAGATGTGGGTCCGCGCCAGGGACACTAACCAATTGCGATAAAAAGAGACACTAAAAAAAATCAAAAATCTAAGTTGTTAAAAAAAAAAAAAATTAGTGCCGCTTTTTACTGCAATTGATTAGTGCCGCTGGCGCGGACCCACATTCATTAAGAGATGTGGGTCCGCATCAGCGACACTAATCAATTGGGATAAAAAAAAGCACTAAAAAAATATATTTAAAAAAAAATCATAAGTTGTTAAAAAAATATTTTTTTAGTATCACTTTTTATCGCAATTGATTAGTGCCGCTGACGCGGACCCACATTCATTAAGAGATGTGAGTCCGCGCCAGCGACACTAACCAATTGTGATAAAAAACGGCACTAATTTTTTTTTTTTAAATCTTATGTTGTTAATGCCGCTGGCGCAAACTCACATTCATTAAATGATGGGAATCCGCGATAGCGACGATAACCAATCGCTGATGTATATTTTGACGTATAATTTGGTCATATATTTTTTGTCATATGTGATGTATATTTTAACATATTATTTTGTCAAAAAATATACGTGATGTCAAAAAAGTTATTCTGAAAAAATAGTTTTAACAATAAAAAGAGTTTATAACGGAAAAAAACATTTTTAGAATATAATTTAAAAAAATTGTCTTTTAAAAAAAAAAGGTAAAATAATTGACAAATGTAACAATCCAAAAAAAAAAACCTCATCCCTACGAGGCAGACACCTCAGCCGTGGATTAATCCGGTGCTTTCACCCGGTTGCAAAAGCATTATTCTTCTGGTAAATCAGGCAAGCTTAGCCACTGTTCTTAATTCCGCGTGACACGTGACCATAAAAGCATTCATATCGTGAGGGTGGGTTGGTATATATTGCCCAGAGCCAACTGTCCTGATATTTGAAGAGTTGACTTGGAATCTTACGTGAGTGGTGTCATCTTCTCCTAATTCAACCCCTTTCTAAATCATTAAGTAAGAGATATCAGTTTCTCGCGTGTATTTTGTAGAAACTTCTTACAAAGTGAAGGTTACTCAACATGTAATAATACTCTATATTTAACAAATACCAGCTTTTGCTTTATAAAGTATCTACATCATATAAATAAATATATTTTACATAAACAAATTGTTTCAATATATTGTCCAGAAAGTTTTAAAGTGCATATTATAATGAAATAAGGATCCCTACTCCCTGTTCCTTTTATAAATGTGAATAGATTAAAAATAAATAAACATGCAATAACTTTTTATGAGGTAAGCAATGAGGCGTATACTAAATAGTCACTCGAACATTTTTTAATATATATTTACTCCAAGCTTTTTTATTTGTTTAAAAAATTCCCTCAACTTGACGTTAGCGCGAACTTCAAAAAATAAGATAATATTTTTTAAATAGGAGTTTGAGGGACTTTTGAAGCAAAATAAAAAGAATTGGACTAAATGTGTATTAAAAAATATTAGAGAAACTTTGTGATATTTGATCCGTAAGTAAATTAAACACATATTAATGTATTATGTATGTATATTATCTATTAAGGTATAAATGCATTAAAATGTTAAGAATCAATAATTCAGAGTTGAAAAATAAAAAATAGAAATTAAAAAACACATTTTTTCCTGTTTTCTAAAAGACTTAATTATAACACATAAATATTATAATTTAGTATTTAAAAACAGGTTGCTAAACGTAAATTTTTATCAAAATTATATTTAAACACAGAAAATAAAATTATAATTACAAACTAAACAGGTCCTTAATTAAAAAAAACAGAGGGTGATCTTTTTCATGCATGTTGCCTACTATGTCAAGCGGCATATGGCCCCCCTACAATTTAAATTAGATTCTAAATTATTTAAAGAAGTCATTTGATATCATTGTTTCGTAATAGTTGTTTACTATGTGCATTATTTTGGAGGGATTTTCTGTTATGTGTTAAATCCTGGTGTATTGGTTTGGTACTGTTTTTTGTTTTGGATGTCTGTGTTCAAGACAATTTTTTTTTTACTATGTGCATTTAATCATTCATAGCATTGTTGAGAAATTAGAATACTTAATCGTATATAAAATAGTTAGTAACAATACAATTAAATTATAGGATCATTTACTGTTTGGATTACGTCTGTTTATAATATTTGGTGTTTGAGGTATGCTAATTTTCATTATTATTACATGGATGTTAGTTTAACGAAAGTTATTAAACTATCTTTAGTCAACAATCACTCAATTCTCAAATGACTTATTTACCCCTGTCCCTTCATCTCAATCAACAATTTGGACACACACACACACACACACACACACACACATATATATATATATATATATATATATAGTACTACTTTTGTGCGGATCAGTCCGTATTTTAAAAATTCGGACCGAATATGTCTCACCTGGCATTTTAAGAGTGCCTCTCTCTCTCTCTCTCTCTTTTCTGGGCTCACTGCCAAGTGACACATATCCGGTCTGCACTCTTAAAATGCGGACTGATCCGCAGAAGAACATTTATATATATATATATATCAATGTTATAAAAAACGCCTAGGGGGTGCCAAGGCGCACCTAGGCGCGAGGATTTTTAGATACGCCAAGTTTTGGCCCTAGGCGTGGTCAACGATAGTCAACGTTTTTTTGGGTAAGGCATGAAAAAACACGCATTTTTTGTGGTAAGGCGTGAAAAACATGAGTTTTTTTAGAAGTAAGGCGTGAAAAAACGTAATTTTTTTTTTGTATTTAAAAAAAATAGTATTTTAATTTACAAATATTTAGACATATTTTTAAGGTATGTACCATTTTAGTATTTTTAATAACCTTGCCATAGTAAAAAAATATTAAAATATATTAAAAACTGCCTAAACGCCTTTTCACGCCTAAGACCCGCCTAGGCTTCTAAGGCTTAAGGCTTGGCCTCCACGCCTCAATCACCCCTCGCGTTTTTTAGAACCTTGATATATATAAACAGTTAAAAATATATATATATTGTATTTCCATAAAGAGTTAAAAATATATAAACTATATTTAGCCAAATAAATATATTTCCCAAAAAAAAATTACAGCCAAAACATTATTAAAATAAAACTGATTTCAATTAAAAAAAATATATCTCCCCAAAAAAAATTTCCAGCGAAAAAAATATTTAAAATTTTGATTTTAATTAAAAAAATTATATCTTCAAAAAAAATAATTTCCAGTCAAAAAAATATTTAACTAAAATTGATTTTCAGAAGAAAAAAAATTACAGCCAACAAAATGATTTTCAATACCAAAAAATTTGCTTTCCACCCAAAAAATAATTTTGACTTACATTATAAATAATATCCAGCAAAACAAATATGAAAATAAAAGCAATTTTAGTTTAAAATATTATTTTCAGGAAAAAAAATGTTTTCCCCCCAAAAAATGATTTTCAACGAAAGAAAAAAAAACACCCAAAAAATTATTTCCAGAAACGTTTTTCACTTAATAAAATTGTTTTTAAACAATTTTCACTCGATAAAAATAAAATTGTTTTCAATACAAAAAAAAATAATTTCTAAAAAAACATTTTTTATTAAAGAAAATAATTTCTACCCAAAAAATATATTTTCAAAAAAATGAATGCCTAATTTCCAAATCGAATCTCGGCCAACAAAATGAAAACTCAAGAAAAATCCATGAAAAAAGGAAAACAAACCTCCGGGGATGAAAAATCTCCGCCATGAAAACCGGCCATGACAACCTCCAACATGAACAACGAAAAAAAGTGAATTCTAATTATGTGGACATAAATGTATATTTGACACAAAACAGAAGGAAAGAGAAGCATCACTGAAAGTTTTTCTAACAGTTACTCAACTCCTTTCCCATGACGAGAGGTTATTTCGATAGTTGACGAAAAAGAATGTAGCTGTTACACGTTCGTTAGATAAACCGCTAAAATAATACCATGTAACAATAATGAAAACTAGCGTACCCCAAGTACCAAATATTGTAAACAAATGTACCCTAAAGAGTAAATGACCATAAATCATAAGTAACAAAAAACGATAATTATACATATGTATATATACTTTTGTGTCCGTTGTTATGTTTATAAACATGACAATTGTTTCAGTATTTATTGTTTAAAAATGATATTAAATTACAAATAAATATAACATAAAATCCTAAACAAGCAAACACCAAAATATTTACTAAAAGAATGTTAACTTGCAAAATTTAATGCCGACAATTAATGTTTAGTCCCTAGTAATTAAGTACGTTTTGCACATACTTCACAATGTTCCAAAAAGTCCATTGTCTAATTTTTTGACCTTTTTTTAAGAGTTTGGGATAGGAAAAAAAAAGAGTGAATGTGAGTTTAGCGGCGAAAGACTTTTCGAACAAAAAAAACTTGATTTAAATGTTAATTAAGAAAATGTCGAAGCACTTTTCATCAAATAACCCAATTTGGTGCTTATTTAGTTTCATTTTAAATTTATCACAAACAATGTTGCATCAAATATGATTAAAATTTGATGCTATATATGTGTGAGATGCTCTATATATGTGTGAGATGCACCATATAGGTACTCGTGGCAAAATGCTCGTAGTAAGATCGCAGTATTTCGATTTTTTTATATCCAGTTAATAAGTCAATATCTTAAACATAATTTGTGATTTAATAAAAACAAATTATTTATGACTAAATATATAAGAAATACATTACAACAGGTTATTGTATATGTTATAGTAAATTAAAAAAACCTTGAATGGATTAGTGTTGCATCATATATCCAAAAAATATAATACTTAAATATTAAATGATAACAAAATTTGAGTGATTTTTTTTAATTTATGTATAGCATCACTTGTATATACGAATGTATCAAGTAGTCTATTTGTAATTTATTTGAGATAACCATGATAACTCGCCAAGAATTAGATTACCTTTAATTCCATATGATAAAATGGTTTTTGTACATGCTGTGCATGTTGGTCCTTGAATAAAAAAGTAATAAAATTCTAGACCATCCCCAAGACATTGAGAAAAATATCGTAATATTTTGATTGATTTTAATATTATAGCATCTACATACTATTAATGTGGTCTTTGTAATACCCAGTATATTATTTAATAATATTTATTACTAATTGTGAATAAATGATTATTGCTTGGGTGAGATTGTAATATTATGTGCGTAATTAATGTGACATTTAAAATTTCGTGTTATTTGATATCTAGACTGCATGTTATAAATTTATTAATTGGGGGAATTAATTATTTGGTTGCCTCGTAAAATAATTACGACATGTATATTATTTTACGTTGTGAGGTATTATCAGTTTGGACTGGACTATAGGATGGTACAGAGTTCCGAAATTGTATTTTTAGTGTGCTGGGTTGGGCCCCAAATGTAGATATACCTTTGTGCTAATTTTTTAGTCAGTATGGATAGAATTTTGGGCTTATATAGAGGTCCAAAATTAATTTTCTTATGGACCAACGGGATTAAGAGTTTATTAAGAGTATTAATGCTCAATAAACTAATTACTTAAACATAAATCGCAAACTCTAATAGTAGAGGAGCTTTGAGAGAACTAAGGAGGGATTTTGGGAAGAACTAGGAGATCATAGTGGAGATTCAAGTTAGAACCTCAACCTCCATTAATAAACAAAAATTATCTTGCGCTCTCATAATTTAAAATGTAATTTATTTATGTTTTGATTGCTATTATGTATAAGGAAAATAATCTGATCACACGTGAGAGGAGGGCACGTTCCCCATCGATTTAGTCAAGATATCTTGTTTATGAAGGTAAGGACTATTGGAACTAAACAACCTACGAGAATCAAGAGTTCCATATGACTCAGATATATATTTTTTTATAAATCTAAACCTACCCCCCAACGAAAAGGGGAATGTAATCACAAGAATTGAGCTTTCGTTAATAGTAAAGAGAAAACTTATGTGAACATAGGTACATTGACGAACCACATATATATTATTCTTGTCTGTGTGCGTGATTCACTTGTTTGGTTCGACTAATCAGTGTTGAACCATGATTAGTAGAATTTTTCCATCTACAATTGACGTTGTTTGTGGGAAACGAGTTTTATTTCTCAACCTTACTAGCCAACAATGATCATTTCTCATGTACATAATGAGCATTCACTGTCATGCTGATCATCAAGACAACCACGATGAATATGTCCCTCCCAAGGTCAGATCTATGATTAGACCCAGTCAAAATCATAATACCTCTAGATCTCCCTATTGTCTATATTAAGAGAAAATAGTGGAGAGAAATGAGCCACCACATTTTTACCAAATATCGTGGCTCGTAAACACTTACGAGAAGTGCCTTCGCAAATAGAAAGTAGACACACGCCACCAACAAGATGAAAATGCTCACCGCCAATGCCATCTAGATAGGATGGAATAAGATATCCATAGAGACAAATGCAAGAAATAATAGATCACCTGCACCTTATCCTTCCGATGAGTAAAACTCGGAATTAAGGTAGGAGTTCACGATGAGACCCAGATCATTCCTACGAAAGGAGATCACCACCTCAATCGTCATGGTAAGGACCTTTTAATCTCATACGAAGGGAGATTGATGAATATCCTGCTCATCGATGGGCCATCCAATGAACTGGCCAGAAGATCCCTCACCTTCTAAAGAAAGTCATCATTCACACAGACGATTGAAGACTTTGAACCACCTAAGAAGTTCACTGCACCCAGGTTCAAGATAAATGATTATAAGATACATCCCACATATCATATTTTCTAGTACCGCAAAGACATAAAGCTTTGGAACAATAATAAACCTTTAATGTGCGAGATATTTCCTTTAAAGGTTGAGGGACGAAGTGTAAAAATGGTTTAAAAAATTATCACATTTAAACAAATCGTAAAGACCTTCACTGCAAGGTTAATAGTCATCAACACCTATCTAAAGAGGATGTATTCACTCATCAGTCTACAGAAAAATCCTTATGAAAATATGCTCGAAGATATTGGGACATCGAACACGTGACGGTATCCTCATTTAAGATCGACCTGTCAAATAGTTTAATATTTTATCAATCCATCACCAAGAAGAAAGTGATTTCTGTCAATGACCTAATGTCTAGGATTAAGTAATATTAAAAAATGGAAGATGTGGTCACAAGCACACACTAGGATAATGTTCGACCGAAGGCGAACAAAATAGGAGATAAGGAGATCGCTCCCATAAATGGGGAACAAGAAGAGTGGCAGACCAAAGGAAGACGAGAAGTCAGATCCCAAAAAAGATTATTCTTCCATTAACACCATTTTTAAAGAACAAATATACAATATCTTGACCAAGATCAAGGATTAATGATATTTCAAGTGGACGAGAAAGATAGCAGGTGACCCTTCCAAGAGAAAAGTAACCATGAGATATTCCTACTACATAGAGCACGGGCACTGGGCAGAGAATTATAAGGTGCTTAAGTCGCATCTAGAAGAGCTGGCCCAAGAAGGACACTTGGATGCCTACGTTAAGAAGAAGGAAGACAAAGGTCCTAAAGAGTGAGACCAAAATCCAGATATATCCTAGAAGACGACGAGTTACGAGATGAGTTTGCAATCATCCACAAAGCCTTAAGCCCTAATAAGATAAAAGGAAATGTTGTAATAATGGAATTGAACAAAATCTCCACAGTAGTAGATGCCTTCCAAATATATTATACCAAGCCCATCGTTGGTAAGATGTGTTGATGAGAGGAAATAAACCATCCCAAGAAAATAGTCTTTACTGAGGAAGACTTGGTTGGAGTCAGGATTTCATTATGACGCACTAGTAATCAAGCTCAGAATTGCTAACTGGAATGTAGATAAGTTACCAGTGAACCAGGAAATTTTTTGAAGGTAATGTAACTCAAGTTTTTCAATCAGCTGAACTTGGAAATTAAAGATCTTAAACAGGCAACCATCCTTTTGGTTGGATTCACTGGAAGAATGAAAATACCTCTAGGAAAATGGCGCTTCTAGTACATAATGGGAATATATCAAAGTTGCTTAAATTTCTAGTAGGAGATATTGAATCATCATACAATGCGATCCTGGAAAAAGGATGGATCCAAGCATTGAAGGTTATTCCATCTACCTCGAAAAAGGATGCATCACCAATCAGGGGTAATGGATACATTTGAGAATTAATCTTCTACTCGATAAGGATTTAGCGTGGCCATAAGACTTAAAAAGGACAAGGTAGTGGAAGAACTACAGTGGAGGGTGGACCCCTCGACAAAGTCATGGAACCATCGCAAGAATTTGCATTCGATGACTCTCAACCATATAAAAAATATGTCATTGACAACTCTCTCACCGATAGTGAAAATAATAACTGGTTTCCGTCCTTTTGGCATCTAGGGGTAAAGCACTATTTCACTACGAGCCATAAGAGAGGTACCAAATTTAGGAAAATTTTGAATATTAAATATGACCTTAAAATAACAGGGGTTAAGGTCGTCTAGGGAGAAAATGGGGGATAAGCTTCATCATCGAGACGACAACAATTCGGATCGCTAGCTAAGGACCCTAAATGAGAGCTTAGTTGTAAGGACATAATTTTATAAATGTCGGGGGTAGAATCTAGGAATTTTTTATTTGTCCTAGCTCATAGTATGTATGTCTGATACCGCTACATTCGGCACGTCAACACGATCATCCACGACGGCCTTGATTCGAATCCATGCATCCACCATCTTCACGTGCACCATGCTTCATATGATGTGCTGCTCAACCATTCCCACTACTCCACTTCGCGTTTTAGGTAAAATGGTTTATTGGAGTTTTTAATATTTGCATAAATATTTGGGAATTTTTTAGAAAATATTTTTCAAAGTCTGATTTGTTTTTAACACAAAAGCAGAAATTTTTCCAAGTGTAGAAGCGGACTTTTTTGGTCGTCGATCTCGTTCAAACGACATCGATCTGTTGTTCAAGCGACATGAGCATGTCGCGCGATCTCGTTCGAGCGACGGCGCCGCCTCGATGTTTGTATAAATATCTGTGTCCTTTGTGCACATTTTTCCAAGTCTTTTTCGTACACGTTTCTACGATTTACAGCCTAAAAAACAGACTTCAAGTTTTTAAGGTTTCATGCCTTTTTATTCACAATACAATTCCTAAATATGTGTGTGAATCTTTAAACCTTCAAATGATCATTTTTACTCATCTGCAGCTTGTGGAGAAGCTGACTCTTTTCCATTACTACCCATCTGGATTTCTTGCGAGAAATTCCAGTCGACGACATTGGAATCGACACCTGAGGGTATTTCGTATGTCACTCTTGTGTTTCAGTAAAATTCGTGTAAACCATTCTTTACAAATTATAGTGAAAATAAAAAGTTTTGCCCCTTTGGGGAATTTTTCCTCATTTGTATGTTTGTTTATGATTGAATGATTCTTGCATGATTATATTATCTTCAATCATACCTAGATGCATGTTTAAGGATTTAATTGAAAAACTAAGTTTAATTAAATAATTTCTTTGTATGAACAAAAGTACACTCTCAAATTGGTATCAGAGCCAATTACACAATTATACCGTGTAATTTTCCGCAAAATTTTTCTAAAAGATATCAATTTTCTAAAAAATTGATTTTTGAATTCAAAATGGAGAAATTATATAATAAAATGTGAGTTTTTGACGTGACAAATTATGCCTTTTGGAAAGCCCGTATGAAATCTGCTCTAAAAGTCATAGATGAAAGAGTTTGGATTTTGGTTGAAAGAGGGTGGACACCTCCCTCCATCACTATTGACAACGTGACAAATATAAAATCTGTGACTGTATGGACTGAAGATGAATTTAAATGGTCATCCTTTAACTCTAAGGGTCTTAATGCTATTTCTGGATCCGTCACATCTGACGAGTTTCGACGGATAATGACGTGTACCACATCAAAAGAGGCATGGAATATTTTGCAGACTAATGTCGTGAAAGAATCAAAATTGCAAAACTTAGCAACTCAATTTGAAACTGTCACCATGCTTGAGTCTGAATGTTTTGATGAATCATATGCTAGATTATCTGATATTGTAAACACTAGCTTTAATCTTGGTGAACACATTCTTAATGCTAGAGTTGTTAAAAAGATTCTAAGATCACTACCTAAGCGTTTTATCCCTAAAGTCACTATGCTAAATTCTATGGGTAATTTAAACACGCTTAAATTAGAGGCATTTCTTGGAGACTTACAAACCTTTGAGATTGACATGTTTCTTAAGTCTGTTAAACCAAAAGATAAGGGAATTGCACTTCATGCCCCCAGTATAGAAAGAGTGAGGGGTCGGTAAGAGAGAGAGTAGAGTCATCTAGAAAAAGGGAGAAAGAAATGTCAGATTCCGAGTGTGACCTTGATTTAGATGATTTGTCCTTGTTTGCAAACAATTTCAAGAAAATTCTCAATTTTAAGAAAAATGGAAATTTCAAAGATAAAAAGAATTTTGAGAAAAATAAGTTTGAGAAGAAAAATGAAAAAGATTTTAAAGACCCTCCTACGAAAGACGGTGAGAGATGTTATGAGTGTGACGATAAGGGTCATAGATCTTTTGAGTCTTCTACTAGGCTGAACAGACTTGCTAAAGAAAAGGGCAAAGTTGTCCTTAACGCTACCCTTAGTGATAATAGTGAGGTCGAGTCGGCGGACTCTGAAGATGAGTCATCGCATGAGTGTAACATCACCGCATTCATGGCTAGTCATGTGAGTACCTCTAGTGATCCTCACGACGATGAGGATGCTACTTCACAGGGACACCTCAAAAGTGAGAACGAAGTGAGAGAGGGGGAGGATGTTGCAAGTGAGAACGAGAGTAATCAACAACACGCCTATGCTGAGTTATATACTGAGCCATTTAAAAACAATAAGTGTAACAAAGTGTAGTTCTTAGGATCACCGCTTTAGAAGAAGATTTAGGAGAAGCGAGAGAGAGAGAGTCCTCTACCTGAACTACCTTGAGAGAGAGAGGGTCTGCCTGTGTTGAGAGAGAAAGCCAGTTTAGAGAAAGAGAGAGACTATTTGAAGAGAGAGTTGTTTTAAGAAAGAGAAAGGGGACTTGACTAATCAAGTGGCTAGTCTTACGAGTGAGCTCCATTCCTCCCTGGAGACTCGAAAGAAACTTGAATCCCTTATATCCCAACTTACTCATGATCTTGAGAAAGCACGGGAAGTCAAGGTTCAAATCGAGGACAGATCTAGAAAGATGGGAAAGATGCTCCTCGGTCCCGCCTTAGGTTTTGGTGAAAGGAAGGGAATATGTTTTGATGGTGCCTCCACATCCCAAATTTCACCTGGACCAGTTCCTAAGTTTACCATAACTCCATATGACCATCGTCAAAAACCACGAAGGAGAGTTCGACCAAGAAAAGCAAACCAAGGTCAACCTAAGACTATGTACTTTTGTACTTACTGCAAGAGAAAGGGCCACCTCAGGGAGTTTTGCTATAGTTTAGGTCAGACACGATGTACTACTGCTCCGCCACCTATCACTAGAGATTTCTTGAGCGTTTGAGAGCAGGTTGAGTTCCTAGTCGCCACATCTCAGAGTTTAACAGAAGAATTCCAATGGATTTCCCTTCCGTCAGCGAATTCTTCCAAAAATTTGACGAGAACCTACATTGAAAAGGGCAAATAAAAGGCTACCTCATCTTGGGTGCCTAGGCACGACGTAAAAGCCCTTATTGCTCATGTTGCTCTTAAAGAATAAAATAACTCACAGTGGTATTTCGATAGTGGATAATCCAGATATATGATCGGTGATGTCTCATTTGTTACCTAAGTAGAAGATCATAAGGAAGGTAAAGACACCTTTGGAGATGGGAGAAAGTCTAGCATCGTAGGACAAGGTACTGTAGAGTTACCAGGATTTCCTAAGCTAGAGAATGTTTTTTACGTCAAAGGTTTGAAAGCAAACCTTCGAAGCATTATCCAGCTGTGCGACTCTGGCTTTACCGTAAAGTTTGATCGGGACACATGTAATGTTTATAATCAAGCCGATAAATTTTTGGTGCAAGGGGTGAGGACAAAGGATAATTGCTATGGGACTGTGCCCAAATCTTCACTTGTCTGCAACAGAGCCATGATCACTCCCATGGATATGTGGCACTAGCGTCCAGGTCACATGAACTTTAGAGATTTTACGCGATTAGCTAAAAGGAACCTAGTACGTGGCTTACCAACACTTGAAAAACCAACTTCCACGGTTTGTGGACCCTGTCAGTTGGGAAATCAAATTCCTAGCCCCCGTGGGAAGTTGAATTCCATTACCACTTCACGAGTACTTGAGTTGATACATATGGATCTCATGGGTCCTACTCGTACCGAGAGTCTGGGCGGTAAGAGGTACATCTTAGTGATGGTAGATGATTTCTCCAGATATTCTATCATGGGATTTCTGAGGGAAAAATCAGATGCTGTTGAGTTTCTGACGACCAAGTGTCGTGTCCTACAAAACCAACACGGTGTCACTATCAATATAATGCGTAGTGACAACGACACTGAATTTACGGAGCAAAAAGTAGATCTTTACTGTGATAGCCTAGGAATCAAATATGAGTTTTCTGCTGTGAAGACTCCTCAGTAAAATGGGATTGTTGAGAGAAAAAATAGGACGATTCAGAAAATGACTAGATATATGCTTTTAGGTCGTACAGTTGTTAGGAGATTTTGGGCAGAGGCAGTGTCTACTTCATGACATACGGTGAATAGGGTTTACCTTCATCCAAACACTTTTAAAATTCTATATGAATTATGGAATAGAAAGAAGCCCAACCTTGCATATTTCCGTATTTTGGGGAGTAAATTCTACATCCTATAGGATAAATAGCAATTAGGAAAGTTTGACTCCTGAAGCGACGAGGGAATATTGCTACAATATTCATTAAATAGTAGAGCATACCGAGTTTTTAACGTGAAGATCTATAACGTAATGGATTCAATAAACGTTACTGTGCAAGATGACGAACCATTGACGTCTGTTGACTCCACCCATTTGAGTGAGGAAGACACACTCCCTTTTGATGATTCCAGTGTGTCTCCCATATCCAGGGTGGACCCTACTCCTGTTCTAGGGGACACACCTTCTTGGGTTTGCAAGATTCACGATCCTTCTATACTAGGAGATCTCACCCTACGGGTCAAGACTCGTGCTCAGCTAGAGAATGTTGTTAGCCATGTCAACTACACATCTAAAGTCGAGCCCAAGAACTATAAAGAAATAATCCTGGATGAACACTGGATCTCTGTGTTGCAAGATGATTTACTTCAATTTAGAAAGAATTATGTCTAGGTATTACTTCCTCGACCTAGTGAGACTAATGTGATAGGTACCATGTGGATTTTTAAGAATAAAATGGATGAAAATGGTACCATAATCAGAAACAAGGCTAGGATGGCCGCTTAAGGCTACACACAGATAGAGGGTGTAGACTTTGGGGAGACATTCGCTCCAGTTGTGAGGCTTGAGTCCATCTACTTACTACTCGCCATCGCATGTCATTTGCACTTCAAGCTATATTAAGAGTGCCTTTCTAAATGTCATTCTACAGGAGGAAGTTTATGTGGAACAACTAAAAGGGTTTGAAGACCAAAAGCACCCAGAGCACATCTACTATCTTAGGAAAGCCTTGTATGGTTTGAAGCAAGAACCCCATGCTTGGTACGAGAGGCTTACTTCCTATCTCTTAGCCCGTGGCTTCAAGAGAGGGGGAGTTGATATGACATTGTTCGTCAGGAGAGATGACGGTGCTATTTTGGTTACCCTGGTTTATGTGGGCGACATAGTCTTTAGGTCCACGTGCTCCCATAATGCTCACCACTTTGAGGAGGAAATGAAAAGTGAGTTTGAGATGAGCATGGTAGGTGAGCTTACTTTCTTCCTTGGTCTCCAGGTTCGTCAACTAGAGGATGCGATGTTCATATCCCAATCCAAGTATGCTAGAGACCTAGTGAAGAAATTTGGTTTGGACTCTTCTAAGAACGCACGTACACCTATGAGTATATCTACAAAGCTTAGTAAGGACACTTCAGGCAAGGACGTTGAGCAAACATTGTATCGGAGTATGATAGGCAGTCTTCTCTATCTGACTTCTAGTCATCTCGACATTGCCTTTAGTGTTGGAGTCTGTGCGCGATATCAGGCATCCCTTAAAGAGTCACACTTACTTGATCTTAAACGTATTATCAAATACGTAAGTGGGACTCTCTCCCATGGAATTTCGTATTCCTTTGATACCACTGATCGTTTGTTCACATACTCGGATGTTGACTGGGTTGGGGATGCATATGGATGTAGGAGCACTTCTGGTGGGTGTTTCTTCTTTGGTTATGTTCTTGTCTCTTGGTTGAGCAAGAAGCAAAACTCCATCTCTTTTTCCACTGCGAAGGCTGAGTACATAGCCATCGGAAGTTGCTGCACATAACTTCTGTAGATGAAGCAGATGCTGGAGGATTATGGGATATCAAAAGAAACCATGACCATCTCTTATGATAACACGAGCGCAATACACATACCCCACAATCCAGTCCAGCATTCGCGCACAAAACACATTAGGATACGCGAGCACTTTATTCATGAGTTAGTTGAACAGAAGGTCGTAACCCTGAGTTATGTGTCTACCGACCTCCAGTTAGCCGATATTATGACGAAGCCTTTAGATGCGCTTAGATACGAGAGTCTTAGGAAGTGTTTAGGTATTTTCACAGTTGACTGAGGGGGTTGGTCCATGTCTAGGATAGGATGCATTGTCATGTTCATATCATGATTCCTATTGCTAGTTTTTATCATTTGTATTATTTTTTGCTTTGTATATATTTTTCTAAAAATCCAAAAAGATTTTCTTTCTAATAAAATTTTTAGAAAAGCACAAAAAGATTTTTGTATTTTGTTTACACCTCTTATGGATGAGCATTTTAGATAGACGAGCCACAACTTCCATTTCCATTTTTTACGTGACTGTTTGATAGTGATTTGAGACGCTACATCATTTCACCCATGTGCTTTACATTGGTTGGAGTCTTTGAGATGAGATTAGTGATATCCTTTTTCATGCTTGGATCCTTATCTCCTTTATTGCACACATGCACGACTTTATTTTATTATTGCACTTGTCTATCACATATTGGCTTGAGTGTTTCCATCTCAATTATGTCTATTCAACAAACCATATATGATAAAACTTGACAAGATTGGAATGTATGTAAAAATCATTTGGTGAGTTTGTGTTCTTTATTTGAAAACGATGAAGGGATGCGAAAGGTACTCATCTATCCTTGGAGATTAAGCCATCATTTAAATTGGACCAAAGAAAATTGAGGAATTTTAATTATCCGGGGTCCAAAGAGGTTAAAAGAGCCGAAAAAAATTTAAAGTCAATAAAAAGAAATACATGCCGAATATGGGCCATTAGGTTTCACCATCAATTCTCCAATGTTTGAGAATTTATATCACCTCTAATAAAAATATAAATCTAAGGGAATTTGGTTGGAGAATTTAAACGGGTTTGCACTTCCGTGAAAGTCTGGAAAAAGCATTAAAAAGTTTTGGACGTTATTGGTGTGGAAATCACTTTGAGCTTTGATTTGCTGATTTGATTGAGTCAATTTCTTATAATTCCATCTTTTTACACCCAAGGAGGATGTTGAGTTCATTTTTTTATAAGTATCCGATAGTCATCGTGCACATATGTTATGTTTGTATGCATTGATTTTCCTATCAAATTTTCTCACAACCCTACATTTTCGCTATCATCGACTTGGTTGTTTTTGTGTTATTTCATGGTGTGATTCTTTGTTGTATATTTTGTGTGAAAAAAACTTGAAAATTTAAAAAATAAAAAGTTTATTACCTTATAACATT
The DNA here is from genome assembly GCA_949130495.1 of Sambucus nigra. Classification (NCBI taxonomy): domain Eukaryota; kingdom Viridiplantae; phylum Streptophyta; class Magnoliopsida; order Dipsacales; family Adoxaceae; genus Sambucus; species Sambucus nigra. The sequence goes on along the minus strand of OX422208.1, from coordinate 641,203,141 downwards.
ATCTATTTGCATTTAGTTGTGCTTCTCATATCTGTCTATTTGGGGACATCATAAAAAGGGAGAGAATGAATTATGGGGGAGAATTATTTGGTTGATTTATCAATGACTTGCTAAAGCTTAATTGATCTTTGATTTTTGCATGTCATTATATTTCAAGCTTTTGTGTGTCACGGGTATCTGCTTTATCTCATGTGTGTAGGTACAAAATTGATGATTATTGGATTGCACACCCTAATGAGAAAAGCTTTGGGAGTTTCTAAAAAGTTGAAGATTTGAAAGATGTTGAAGTTTGATTGACGACATGTCAGTTAGTATTCTCAGTTTGAGGGTTTAATGTGGATATTATCTTATATGTCATTTGCTTTATGGAGATATCATAATTCGGATTTTTTATGTATGTACCGGCATAGACATAGGGGAGATTTGTAAGGACATAATTTTATAAATGTCCGGGGTAGAATCTAGGAATTTTCTATTTGTCCTAGCTCACAGAATGTATGTCTTATATCACTACATTCGGCATGTCAACACGATCATCCATACCGGCCTTGATCCGAATCCATGCATCCACCATCTTCACGTGCATCATGCTTCATGCGACATGCTGCTCAACCGTTCCCACTACTCCACTTCGCGTTTTAGGTAAAATGGTTTATTGGAGTTTTTAATATTGACATAAATATTTGAGAATTTTTTAGCAAATATTTTTCGAAGTCTGATTTGTTTTTGACACAAAAGCAGAAATTTTTCCAAGAGTAGAACCGAGCTTTTTCGGTCATCGAGCTCGTTCGAACGACATCGCTCGCGCGATCTCGACATGAGCATGTCGAGCGACACGTGTGTCTCATTAGAGCGACATGCCTATGTCATTCGAGCGACGACGCTGCCTCGATTTTAGTATAAATATCCGTGTTCTTTTTGCACATTTTTTCAAGTCTTTTTCGTACACGTTTTTGCGATTTACAACCCAGAAAACAGACTTCAAGTTTTTAAGGTTTTATGCCTTTTTGTTCACAATACCATTCCTAAATATGTGTGTGAATCTTTAAACCTTCAAAGGATCGTTTTTACTCATTTGAAGTAACTTGTGGAGAAGACGACTCTTTTCCATTGCTGCCCATCTGGAGTTCTTGCAAGAAATTTTAGCTGACGACATCTGAACCGACACCTGAGGGTATTTCGTATGTCACTCTTGTTTTCAGTATAATCCGTGGAAACCATTCTTTACAAATTATAGTGAAAATAAAAGGTTTTGCCCCTTTGGGGGATTTTTCCTCATTTGTGTGTTTGTTTGTGATTGAATGATTCTTGCATGATTATATTGTCTTCAATCACACCTAGATGAATGTTTAAGGATTTAATTGAAAAATCGAGTTTAACTAAATAATTTCTTTATTTGAACAAAAGCGCACTCTCATCAGTGATAAAGGAGATAATGGTATAGAGGCATATAATAGGTTTGTGTATAAGCATCCATCCTTGAAAGAGAGCGTAGAGAAAGGAAAATCGAGACGTGTGCCATAAGATGCCATATGATATGTCTGGCCTTGATCCCGAAGTATCAAGCCATAAGATTCATATTAACCCGACCTTAATATCGATAATATATAAGGCACAACGAAAAACCCATGTGTAGGTAAAGGCAATGGAAGAAGAAGTTGGGAAAATTCTAGTGGCAAGGTCCCTCAAATAATTTTAATTCCCAAATTAGCTCTCAAACTCGGTTATGGTTAAGAAGAACGATATAAAGTGGATAGTTTTCATTGTCTTCACTTACCTAAATAAAGTATGTCCCAACAATAGCTTCCCTCTACTAAAAATTGACATGTTAGACGATGTTACATCCATTTACGAATGAATAAGTTGTTTAGAGTTTTATTCAGGATACCTTAATATCCATATGTTAAGAATCTCCCTGCAAAAAATGTCTTTCATCATTATATATGGCTTTTACTCCTACACACAGTGATGCCTTCGAACTCAAAAATGTAGGAGCAACCTACCAGCAGTCAGTTACAAAAAATTTAAGCATCGGTTGGGCAATACCATAGAGGTATACAACGTAATTTTCTTATAAATAGTTAGATGAAAGGTGATCCCCCTTAAAATATGGAAAGACTTTCGAAGTCCTTCAATACTACAAAATGAATATCAATGCAACTGAATTCTCTTTGAGGTACAACTTAGAAAGTTCCCTGATTAATTGGTAAGCTAGAGAGGAATATAAGTAAATCCCAATTAAATTGAGGCTATATGGATCATTAAACCACCCAAGAAAGTCAGAGATGTTCAAAGGCTACCGAAAATGCTCGCACTACTCAAACTCGTCATCTCTAAGTCTTTTAAGTGATGTCGACCTTTCCTTCAGCTATTACGAAATGAGAAGAATGGAGTTTAGAATGATGAGTGATCAAAGTGACGTGAGGAGATCAGATGTTATCTTAGTCTCAACCCTTGCACATAATTACAAACTTAAGGGATCCGATCTACATGTATCTCTCACTATTTGACTATGGAGTTAGTTTGGTTTTGGTCTACGAGAAGGAAGGGTGTTAATCCCTATTTTACTACATTGATAAAACATTACTAGATGTTGATGCGATGTCCCTCACAGGAAAAATTAGCATTTTCGCTAATGATAACCTCGCGCAAGTTGAATCACAACTTTAAGGAGCACTCCACCATAGTTATAACATACTTTTCATTAGAGGAATTCCTCATAAAGTCTGACATCTTTAAATAAATGTTTAAGTGGTATCAACCTAGAACTGCATTCAAAGGGAAAGTTTCAATTGATTTCACCACTGAGTTCGGCAGAAAACCTCAACATGAGAGACCTGAGTACAAAGATTAAAAAACTGTGCCTTCATCTGGTGAAGATATACTAATACAGCCCGCTTGACTCTCCATAAACGTAGTAAAACTATATTCAATGAGAGAATCAGTCTCTTCCTGTTCACCATCTCTAAGGATGGCATTCAATGCCTTCAGCTTCTTACCTTTCCTATTTTTCCTAGTGGGACACTCATGTGACATATGGACAATGCCATGGCATTCAGAGTATCTCTCTGGTTCATCCTTAGACTTATCCCTAGTGTTTCTATCAGAGTTTTTAGACAAGTTCTTAGTTTTATAATTATTGAGTTTAGCCTTTTCATAAATTTCATAAACTTTTTTTGAACTTTTTGTCAAAGACAATCATCTCCTCTATATCTGAATCTGTGTTATCTCTAGAACCAGAAATCCATGTTATATGCTTTAAAAGCTAAACCCTTTATCATTCTTCATTGGGGGACACATGTCTCTCTCATAGGTTTGAAGATCACCTACAATTTCATCTACCTTTAAAGAATCGACATTACAAAGGGAGTTGACAATTGTGATTTTATAATTTCCTCTCCCACTTTGTTTTTATCCGAAATAGACAAAGAATTAGAAACACCGACATGAAATACGAAGGATCGCATAGAAGATAGAATATCATCACAAAAAATATAAATCAAGCATGTGTAATGATCATCTCAAAGTCAAACACAACTAATTATTTTTTAAAATTATCAATTTATCTCAAAAAATGTAAAACCTACAAAAATATCAAACAATACCCAATATATATATAATATATGGTATAATCGACCGCAAAACATGACACAAAACATATCAACTTTACACGCTAGCATAGTATCAATGTGTCTAAACATGTGGGATGTAATGAATGGGTGTGACCTAGTAACAAAAAAATTATAACCTAAACAGTCAAATATGTTCAAGAAGTTCTTATTGACCGCAAACTTTATCTAGCAAAGCTTTAGACTCAATTGACAAATAAAGTTGAACTTAATGAACAAAACAAACACAACGCACACAAACCTAGAATATTAATGATTTTATAAATCAATAGTGTCACGAAAAAATAAGCATAACTAGGATTCATTTTCAATGTGCAAACCTGTTGATTATTTCCATCCAAACACCCTCAAAATATAAACATGATCATATTTTTCTTTTTTATTCTTTTCTTTTGAATGATCATATCAAACTAAACTGTTTGGCCCCTTTTTGGCATATATTTATTCTTACTGCCTTAATCTTTTTCTTGGGCACTTTTCAAACAGTGGCTTTCACGGCGAGTTCATTATACTCTCGCAGCCCTTTCCCGTGCACACTCATCATTTTTTTAATGATAAATAAATTCTCACGGGCAACGGTTCTCACATGCACAAATTCTCCATAGTCAAATAAACATGTAGATGGAAAAATTAATAGGAGAACATATCACCAAGCTCAATATATGCATCATGAAGTCAAAATCCAATAAGCTCGTACATGTGTGTGTGGAAGTGTGAACAAAGTTGAATCTATAAAGCAAGTCAAGCTCGAAACAACTCCATAAACATGGTTAAGATCAATTCAAGTATCTAAAGTTATAACCAAATGGCCTAGCCACATGGAAATTACGGAAGGAATTGAATTCAAACAGACAAATAGTCCGTACCAAATGTGTAAAACTAAAATATAGAAAGTACCGAAATTCTTTTTAAATTTTTTAAAATATTTTTTCGAAAAACAAAATATTTTTTATTTTCTAAAAAAATATATAAAACCAAAAATCTTTTTGTATTTTTCCAATATGACTCAATAAAAGAAAAAATATAATACAAAAATTACACACGTCATAACACTATCAAACATATATCATGAAGCACAACTAGCGTATGACAAATAAAATCATGCAAGCAATCATCCATAAGAAATAACATGTGAAGTATCACGTGCAGGAATGTGAGAATTAACCAACCTAACATTTAACATCTATAAAATACATTTTTTTAACCCAAATGTGTGTGTAACTAACTTGAGGAGTTATGGGAACAAATGGGATAGTATCCTTAAACTTCCTAGGACCTATTCCAAGATCAAAACAAAAAGGCCTGAGGTGACCTTTCCTACCACAATGTGAACAACTGTAAACGGGAGCAATGTTACCTGTGAATCGACATTTTATAACGTCCTCGGTTTTTGGTTGACCCTCTCAAATAAACTATGGTTTTGGCTTCAACACTCGCAACAATAGAAACATGTGAGCCATTATCATTACTACCAACATGACTCTAGTCTGTTATATCATCTTTTAACATCAAAATTTTAGACTCAAGCAAAGAGTTTGACTCTTTCAATTTTAGGGACTCCTCCTTTAAATTTGCAATTATTTATAGAAGGTTATAATTCTCCCCCTTAATAAAAGAAAATTTATCCCTAAGATTCTTCTCACTTACCATAAAATCATTAATTAAAACACTATCCTCAATGACACAAACATTAACTCTAGATTTTTTTTACCTCCTCTACTTCTTTCTCTAAAAATTGGACCCTTTCATCACTCTCATTTTTGGACAGTTCTAATTTTTTAAATCATGGTACATGTCGACAATTATCTCACGAATGAAATCTCTTTGATTTTGAACCATACGCAAAAGATCCAAAGCAGATTTAAAATGATAATTTTTTTTCAAGAATTTTAATTCTTTCAGAAAACTTCAAATCAAAACGATTTAAGTCGTCCAAACTATGAGAATCCATCTAGATAAAGGAAACAAAAAAAATCACCGAAAAAGCACAAAATAAGCATCTAACACAATAACTTAGTTCAACCCACTCTGATACCAATTTTTGAAAGTAAAATAATCGCAAGAGTGATTTTAAACCAAATTGCAATACCAATTTTAAATGAGGAAGACAATTTTAAACCAATTTTATCTTTTTATCCTAATCATGCATCTATGGTGATAAAATAAATACGACAAGGCCATCTTTCAGGGAAAAAAAACTTTCGGGTAAAAACCTTTTATTCACTTTGAAATTTACAAGAGAGTCGACTTACAAACTACTTTATATCCGCCACAAGTATAATGCACTATTCTTCAAAAATCTCTAAGGAACAACTTTGATCCTCGCAAGAATTACATGGCTGTAGTCCTCTGAAAAGTGTGCTACTGTGTGATAATTAATTTAAATTAAATTCGCAAGTTTCCAAGTACCCCTTATTTAATTAGAGTCCCTAAACATGCATCTAAGGTGCGTGTGTCAACCCATAAATAAATAAAGCATGCGACACAGTAAATATGCTGAGACACAAATTTCAGGAAAAAAAACCTTTCCGGTAAAACCTTTATTTCACTATGAATATATAAATCGCAACTTACAACTACATAGATAAATCTGAAATGGATCAACGCGCAGCCAACCCACAAAGACACGTAGTCTTGAACTCAGCAAGAGAATACACGCAGCACCCTCCAAGGACTCGCACCCCAAACAATAAGAAGTCCACCCCTTTTAAACGAACCAATCCACCCACGGACCGGTCCGCCCCTCAACCGGACCGATCCGCTTGCTGCAGATCCAGTAAACCCCAGACCGGTAGCGAACCGATAAAGCCTATTTTAAAAAGAACGGATCCTTGGTCGAGCCGATCCGCCTCCTAACCGGACCGGTCCGCCTGGAATAAAATGTTTATATATATCGGTTCGCTACCGGTCTGGGGTTTACTTCTTATTTTTATAAAAAACATTTTATGAAAATTTCCCAATACTAAGTATGAACTTTAAGGAACTTAAAAATAAAACTTTACCAAGTTCATTCTCGCAGAGGTTATGATGTTGAATACGCTTTGATATTCGGATCCATTGTTGTAGATGCGATCTTGAATTTCTTCAACGGTGTAACGGCGTACGACATACAAATTGATAATGGACAAAAATATCCTCACATCCTCCGTCAACCTCAACCTTCGTCTTCAGCAGTGAATCACCGCAGGTTTCATAACGCAACAATGGCGATCCTCTCCACCACGCTGTATGCAATGGATACAAAACTTTCTACGGTTCTAAATTAATTCACAAGAACAATATTCAATGATGTTTTGTTGTGAATAAAAATAAATGTTTTTCAACACAAAAAGTGAAGAATGATTACACGACTTTTTTGTATATGTCGTTGTAGAGTAAAATACTGTTAATCAAAAATCCCTTTTGGTACTTACAAACACACTAAAATTGTATATTAACAAGTAAGGGATCAATCCGCGCTCTCTAATGTGGACAAGAGCAAAGTGAAAACAAGTATGATTTTTAAAACAACTATGAAGGGATATTTATACGAGTAATTATAAAAAAAAAATTAGAACTACACTAATAAATAAAGAAAACAATAAAGTGAGCTAAATATGAGGAGAAAATAATTATGAGATAATTCAAGGGATTAAACTTCACCACTTAACCTATTTATTTTCATTAATTAGTTTGTCACCCCAAAACATATATAAATTCACAAATCAACTCTCGTTGCAAATATAAAGTTACATATAATCTTTTTAGAAGATTAATATTTAAATTTCACGTACTCACAAAAATTATATTTAAACATTTTCTAATAAATCACCCGCTAGGGAAAATCCACTAAAGTATTTTAAGTCATAAAAAATTACATTCTTAGAGTAGAGAAATTCAAACTATAATACCATTAAAAAATTACCCATCTCTAATTTAATTAATGAATAAATATTATAATCTGAATTTATAATTTTCTCTCGAAAATAATTCACCCTCTCTTGAGGCGTAAATATAAATTGTAAAATTTTAATATTAATATTCAAAGGGGCATAATAAATAAACAAACAAAAAAAATAAAAATAATTAATTTAATGGTTCCATCCCCTTGAATGGAGTATTTAGCCTCTCAGTATGATATTATTACATATAAAATGTAATAATGACACAATACAAGGCATACAAATAAAATGGAATGAGAATAAATAAATAAACCAGGTCTCCTTGAATTCAATATTATCTTCTCAAATATAAACAATTAATTTCACCCACAAATATGAGTTTATGAACACTGAAATTTAATACCAACTCAAAATTTGCATTTCACAATAATCTCCCTCACACTCAAGTCACTAAAAAACTATTAAAAGAAGAAAGAAAAATACTTACAATCCTACTCCTAAAATAAATTAGCTCCATACATGGAGCTCTAAAACTAAAAATTACACTCTCCACCGTCTTAAGTTGTCCGAATTTTTCTTCCTCTACTTCCCCCTCTTTTAAAGGCATGAGGCTAAGGAGGCTAGGAAAAGGGTGGTACTGAGTTTGGTGGCGTGTGTAGCTGGATTGCAAAAAGGGTGTAAGAAGGTGTGAAGGTATAAGGTCCAAGTTGTTAAATCAGTAGGGGTTTTATTTTTTTATCTTTGGTTCGCGATTTGTCAGGTGGATAAAAATATGCTTGGGTGCTTAAAGAGGAGAAATGGGTGTGGGTTAAAATGGATTTGTGGGATAAATGGTTAATGGCTTCAGTAAAGCATGTTTGAAGTGGCAACGGGTTAAATAGCTTACGGGTATTGAGTTTGAGTGAGGATCGAGCAGGGTCAAGGGGTGTTGGGTCAAGATGGTATGGAGTTTGGGTCACGGATTTTTGGGATCAAACACGATTTGGAGGTTGCGGGTTTACTAACGGGTTGTGGGGGTTCATGTCCACTACACCAAAATGGAAGATTTGTGAGTGTTGTTAGCACTCATAAATGACCTTTATAACTGCTATTTATCGTCATAATTTAGGGGGTGACAAAAGAAAGTTTGTAACTCCTAACAGCAGTTACAGACTTTTATAACCCCTATGGGAGTTATGACTGGTGACCCCAATTTGTAACTGTTATTTGTAATTGCTGTCAACAGTTAGGAATATTAGATTCATAACTGCTGACAGTAGTTAGGAATCTTATATTTGTGACTGCTGACAGCAGTTAGGAATCTTATATTGGTGACTGCTGACAGCAGTTACGAATCTTATATTTGTGACTGCTGTTAGCAGTTACAACATTGATAGTAGTGACAAATTTGTGACTGCTATTAGCAGTTACAAAATTGAATTTGTTAAATGTGGTAAGAGCTATTACAAATATCTTTATATTTTCACAAAATAATGAAATAATGAAAGTAAAATAAATATCATGATATCAAGTCTAAAAATTTTGACAAAATTTCATTTATATTTCTCATATTCCAAATATCCAGTACACATAAAACTTGTTTAAACTTAATTTAACATCAAACAACCCCTTCGTGGGCGCCAAGTACAAAATGAACATAGAATAAAAAAAATAATGACACAACACTTCGACCACATGAAATGTCATAAACATGTAACAAATCATTCTAACCCTAGACCAGGGGTCACCACGAGATGGATAAGCTTCGTGAAGTCTAGATATATCAACCGTAGAGGGTATTGATGCGGTGACATCCTCCCTCGTGTACTCGGAGTATGCCTGTTGAGCAAGTTCAATGGACTCAATTTTTTTTAATACGGCGCCTCGGTATCCAGTGACTTGTGCTTATGTTGCTTGCCACGAAGTGTAAACACTTGGATTTAGGCCTTTGAATACTACGTATGTCAGATATGCCATGTGTATGTCTGCAAATAATAAAATGTAACTGGGTTAGTTACACTAGTAGTAACCGTAGTATGGTAAATAATAGACCAAAAGTTCAGTAAAAGAGGAATAGAAGAGCAGCTATGGTAGACATAGGAATAGAAGATCAGTTATGGTATATAGAGCCACTATGGTACATAGAGGTTTAAGAGCAGTTATAACAATTAAAAACTATTATTGACCAGGGATTAATATGGAAAGCTCACGAATTAAAAATCTAATGGTCTTTTTTTTATAAGAAGCTAAAGTGTATAAAAAGAACCCGCCTAAGGGGCGGAAGCCTGTATACAATACATATACAAAGTTCTAAAAAAAGCTAATTTAGTCATATATAAAGACTACAGGGGTATACCAAGTCGAATCAGAAGTTAATATTCATGGTAAGACGAATAAATGTTTTGGCTATAATACGTTGACATGTTAGATAGGTTAACATGTAAGACAAATCAATTAATTAAACATGACACATATTTCGCATATCATAACATGAACTATACACAACTCTTAATAAGTTGATCGAGTAAATTAACCCTGACCCAACTCATTGTCAATTTCAATTTTCAGTCAGAGTTTGACATAAATACAAAAATCCATTTTGAAAGAAGAAAAAAAAAGAATATTGAAAAGGTTAAGTTTCTAATTATGAGTGTCCTGTGATCATTCAAACTTAATACTATATTACTTAAAAATGATATTCAATATATATATATATATATGTGTGTGTGTGTGTGTGTGTGTGTGTGTGTGAATGTATAAGTAAAAACCTATTTTTATATACCTGCCAACCTGCTTCAATGGTGTTAAGGTCTCCAAATGAACGAGAGATCGTCCATAAGATCGAAATTCATAAAGAGCTCGTACAAAAGATCGAAATTCATAGTGTTGTTCGCAAGTGTTCCTAACATGGTATTAGGCATAAAGGCACCGTTATCCATCACGAACTTTCTCATGTGTCCAATCATAAAGCCTATATAGTCCAAAAATGAAAAAAAAATCACAACCCAGAACAGAGAAGAAGCGCAAATATAAAGAACAAAAATAGGAACTTTCAGAAAGGATTGCTTTCTCCGGCCTTCAAAATCTGAATCAACCCAAGTCGCGAAAACACCGCCAACAAAAATTTCTTTCTAACTGCAATCAGAAATGCATCTCAGAGAAAAGAAACATAAAACCAGTTCAAACAAAACTATTACCACACCCACACACTCCCTACCTACCTGCTCACACCCTCTTACCAAAATGCACACACCCAGTATACCAGCTGCCCCCGCTTATATCCCCATATATCAGCTACACTCTCATCACCTACAGCAAAATATCCAAACTCCCTACCCCGGTTGCCCAACCAGAAACCCATACCATACAACCCCGCACACATATAGCCCTGTTTCCCCTCCCACTGTCACCTACAACCACACCCCTGTACAAACCTGCTAGCCCCCATCGAACCTCCTCTACAACCATCCCAAAAGTCAAATCATTTGTTTACACCTAACTATATGCACACAAAATAAACTTAACTAAAAAGTAATGAAGTGCGCATCTCAGAAGGCTTACTTCCTTTCTACATGATCAGTGCTACATATTCGTCGGATTATTTTTGAATATTGGACAGCTTGTTGGCAGAAGCACTAAGACTAAAAATCTACAAACACAATTATTAATTCATTAGAAACATAAACAAAATTCCAATAGCAAACCACCCGTAAAAGATAGGCATATATCAAAGTCAACTTTGGTGTAACTCATATGGAATCTTAATTCTTAATGTATGTCCTTGTGATGTCCACAATATAAATAAAATATGAAGGTGACAAGGATAAATTTTCAATTATATGAGGATACTTCTCTAACTTCTGCTTCTGTGATTCTAATGTCTGCATCTTTATCTACCTTGCACTAAATTCATCCTGCACTAAAAAAACAGTAATAATAATCTTAATAATGTATTAATGATGACTCTACTGAATTTCTCACATGTCAAAAAAAGTTTGAAGCCGAGAATCAAAACTCTGATCTGCTATTTGTTCCCACAACTCTTTCAACTGTGCATTAGTGATGGAATCCCCGGTTATATTACACCTTCGGGTAAGTGCATCAAAACCTTTTTAAGGTCAAGTCAAAATATAAAACCTGCCAATACAAGCAAATAAATGCAAAATACTTTTGCTTTTCAAGCTTATAAAAACATCATCTGCATTCGTACATCCTCAATTTAAAGATTTCTCACATTCTAAGAGTGTTGAGCATGCAATGATATTATTGGATGAGTGAAGAAGAAAATGTTCATTCCTGTTACTATATGCCATTTCCTACACATGTATCTTATGCTTTTCAAATACGCTTTTAATGTTCCCACATGCCTTGAATCAAATTATGCATTTGGGGGAAGAAGATGAGATGTAATGATGGTCAACCATGTCGAATCTGTTGTAGATTTTACGATCATGCAACATAATTGATGCAGCTCCAGGGTAGAGAATCCAAATCCAAACATACAATTGATCGATTAGGCAATTGAGTCCATAAACGCTGCTAAATACAACATATGTAAATTGAATCATAAGTTAATCCAAACATACAATTGAATCATATGTGAATCAAGTGAATTGTTCACCTAAATACAACATCTGTGAATACAATATTGATATGACACAATCAAGTGAATCAATGAATCAAGTATGTGAATCAATTATCAGATCTGATACTGTCTACTGATCATATCAGTTATCCAAGTATGTGAATCAATGAATCAATTATCATATATGTGAATCAGTGAATCAAGTATGTGAATTAATTATCATATCTGACACTGTTTACTGATCATATCAGTTATCCAAGTATGTGAATCAATGAATCAATTATCATATATGTGAATGAATGAATGAATGAATCAATTATCATATCTGATACTGTTTACTGATCATTTCAGTTATCCAAGTATGTGAATCAATGAATCAATTATCATATCTGTGAATCAATGAATGCGCGGAGGCTATTTTCACCCATATGGAAATATAGGCTCCCTGCTTCTATTGCCATGTAAAGCACAAACAGGAAGGTTTCATGGTCAATCCTCTGTGGTAAGAACTTGAACACGATAAATGAGAAGAACGTGCCCATATTCAATAGGACTGGTCTGTTAGATTCATACACAACAAAAATAACATTAGTACAAACTCTTACACAAGACATAAGACCCTAAAAAATAAACAACTAAGTGGCATACATTAATGGCCACAACACTTGGAGAATTCTCTACGTCAATGGGTGAGTTAGGGAAGAACTAGACTTCATCGCCCTCACTCGCTTCAAATTAAAAAAGCACCTCTTTCAGCCTAATTTTTGTGACGTTGATTTTTATCCCATTAAAAGGTTGCAAAACCTTGTCCATGCGAAATTCAGTTGTCTTCTTCTTAAGGTGATGACCCTCGTTCAACTGCACAATAAAGCCATACTCTCCCGAAATCACCTAAAAACCAACACCATAACAAAAATTCAGAAAACCCAAATTTACAAAATGTCCAATCATTTTGTAACAAATCCATACTTAAAAACATACAAACTAAATAAATACCTCGAAAATAATTCCATCTAAAGCCATAGCGTTACTGGCCTCCTTAACGGATCTCATCTCCACAAAAGCAAACTTCTTCTCGTGATTTATATAAACATTGACAACAGCATCCCCTGACAGTTGCAATTAAAATGGTCTTAACTTCAGAATATTATAGGTGACATGATAATGAAAATTTAACATGTTACTCTGTATGAGACATTCACGAACCTGGACCAGCAGTGTTTTCTCCAATTGCAGACATGACATGGCTAAAGAAAGTTGCATCGGACTACGATAAGAAATTTCGTTGATCCAACTGAAAGCATTTTCAGAAAATGTAGATCACATTAAGCAACAATCACTTAACATGTCAGGTCGTTCCATGAAAAATCTAATTAAATATGTTCAAGGATATAAAACTATGATCTACAATCAACATTCTTCAATATCACATGTAATAAATCAGAGTTAATGATAAGGCACCCAAAAATAAGCCTATTCAATTTTGTATCACTACCAAATGTAATGTGAGTTTCCAAATTAGATTAATTTAAAAAACAATTGAAATCAAATATATAAACGAAGATTGGTGTGGTATAGAAATAAATGGACATTAGTAATAGAATTAGTATTAGGTTAAGATAGAATATGAAGGATGTTAAGTATATAACAAAATCGAAAAGTCCATATAAGAAGGAAAAAAACAATTATAACAGAGGTAAAAGGGTGGAGCAAAACCTTTTCGTTTGCAGTGGGAGAGAGCCCCCAAACATAAACTCGCCAAGTATGTCTAGTAGCCTGAAAATGGTACAATTTGAAATTAAACCAAGTAAAGTAAAAGAAGAGATTTTGACTAATAAAAAATAAGAATAAAATAGCCTAAGTAGCTTGATCGGGCCAACCTGCTGCGTCATTTCCTGCATCGGCATAAGAGGAAGAGCTCCATTATGCATATACCCAGATCAAAAGATAAGGTAATTCAAACTATTTACATGAAATAATCATCAAAATAGATGAAGTACCTACTCAGTGGTTATGGGAAACATGTTTTGGAACATTTTGGGAATGGGTGGGGTGGTCCTAGGAATTTAGTAAGCTGCATTTATATGGAATTCCTACCAATGTTATGAGGATCGCCGATCGCATTGGCACGTGGTACAGGTACAGGGGAAGGTACCCTGATCAGTTCACGGTATAGTAGGGGTAAACTTAACTGGAATGCAATTCTGGATCGCAATTCATTTTCAATTTCTATTAGGTTCGCAGTAGGCCATGTATGTATACATGGTGAGTGTGATACAACAAATAAATAGAAGAATTCCACATTTAAATAGAAGAATATAATATACAGGAAGAAGATCGAGGTAGGTAAGAAAAGTAGGTAAAGAATCATAGAACAGCAAATTGAGAATCATAGTTAAAGATTTTTCATTTACCCTCATGTTGCCTAATGTACCTGTACGTAATCAACATGGTATTCTCATTCAAATGGTATTATTTGAGCATGTATGTATAGAGAGATTTGAGTTGAATGATATCAGAAAAATCATCTATGCAGATATAGTTGAGAAGAATGATATATCTTGAGAAAGATATTAATGTAAATGTTTTGTCAAAAATATTTTAGATCTCTAACGATGATTCATTTGCATAAGCACTGAAAAACGATTTAAAATGTTAAAAGAGGAGGCGAATATAAACTCCTTAAAATTGAAAAAGAGTAGAGGTCAATATAAAGAGACATAGGCGGCTTTAGCACTTTAATCTAAAATTAAAAGAGTTACTTGTGGAGTCATACGATTTAAAGCTCCCGTGTGTATATACTTAAATTAGATTAGATTAGAGAAAAGGGAAAAACATAACATAAATCTTCAACATAAGAAGTAGATGGAACATCTGAATCCATCCGAGGCTTAGAAGAAAGATTACTCTGAATTCATGAAAATATAACAGCATACCAATTTCCTCTTGTTCATCTGCCAATGTTGAAGTTGTTCGCGAGGGATTATCCATCTACTTCTAATAACCGCGTCAGGGAAGGTGCCATCAATATCCATTGGTTCCCTCAAGTTCCCATCATCTATGGTTTCATTTTCATTCAGTGTGGATAAAGTTCTATAATCAAGAAGTTTACACAAACCAAAATCTGATAGCTTCATGTGGCCATTTTTGTCAAGAAGAAGGTTGTCAGGTTTTATATCTCTGTAAGGAAAATCAGATGAAAATCATAGTTTAACTATTTTGTACAACACAACATAAAACATCTATAAGATGACACAAGAAAACAACATTGAATTGGTGATTAATCGCCAAATAACCCAATTCAGTAGATAATTCAAATTTCAATGGACTAAATTGTGTAAAGACAGTGGTAGCTGCATACCAACCTATGAATGTAATTATGCTTGTGAATGGACTCTATGGCCAAGACACTTTGAGCTATGTAAAACTTAGCCACACTTTTAGTTAAAGTGTCTTCTCTCATCAGCAATGTCATCATATCACTTCCAGGCAAGTATTCCATAATTAGATACAAGTACTTAGCATATTGGAATGAGTAATATAGTTTTACTATGCAGTGGATGGCCATTCTGCCAGTAAGTTTCTCTCAGCTCTAACGTGTTCCACCTGTGGAGTAAATATAAAGTCATCTAAGTTAGAGATAATACAAAATTATATTTTCTTCAGTCTAATAGAAGATAATAGGAATACCATCATCTCCCAAAGTATATGCGCAACTACAATTTAGGTTCACGAGGTAAACGGAGAAATCAAACAAGGCATAGCAGTTATAAATAGTCAACATAGGATACACAACAAATCAAATATTGTACTATCAAGAAAATCAAAGTGGACAGAATTGAGATTACAATAACCCACTAAATTTATGTATCGAAACACATTAGTCAGAATATCAATTGTAACAACAATGAAATCAATGATGAGATAAAAATTAAAGGATTGGTACATTATTTAATTTGCAGATAATTGCCAAGAACTCTATGAACCAGAGTCATAGAGTTATTGGCAAGACACTCTATTAATACCCGCGACCTTACCTATACATATTATATATAACTTGTGTCTTCTAAATACCATATTATTTTTTATTATGACTTGTACACGTGCCATAACTATAAGGATTACTCAGGTATATAACACTACATAAATTCTTTGTTATACAAAAATATTCATTGTCAGTATAAATGATACATACATATATAGGTTTGTTTTATTCCCAGAGATGATGGACACACTCAAGCACTATAAACTTGGTTCATTTGTTCTATAATCCGATTTTGAACAATAATTATCTGATCCGTTTGATAATTATATCATGATCTCGCTTGATAAAAGTCTTTGCAAACTGTACTTCCTTACAACTAATTGAGTGATAAATCAAAATATAAACAAGTAAAAGCATATTAAACAACAAACATTAAGTAGCAGGCTTAAATAATACGATTATCAAGATGGTCTCGATTTGTATGAACATACAAAATAGAAATTAGAATAAAAATAACAACCATAATTAACATAGATGGTCTCAGTTTGTACAAACTACATGAGATTTCCAATTAGATTCAGTTATACAACCGTTGACATATTTTTTTGGCGACTGAGTGTGGTGGAATCCTCCTGATACAATTTCCATCACTACATACATGATTTGCATCTATAATTTGATATATGACATATATGCATGTAATGTGTGTATATATATAAGCTTAGGGTGAGAATTGTATGTGTGTGTGTATATATATATATATATATATAAAAGCAATCTGAAAGGCAAATATCAAATGGAAAAAAATCATGTGTTTAAAAAATTGTAAACCCATATGAATATTCAAATGAAAAAAAAATGTATAGCAAACTAAACGAGCCATGGATCCATAAAACCCTAATTCCTCCTCAGATATGTTCACATATCCAAAAAACCAAACCAAACATTAATATAAAATCCCAAATCCAAGAAAAGGTGCATACCCAAAAAAATTGAATTGAATATTTGAATGAATTAGATCTAAACCCTAATAAAATGAAATAAATGAAATAATGACATAATTAGTCAAAGAAGGGGGTGAAAACAACCTAAATCATCTGAGTTCAAGAAAAAATTCAAATGAAATCTCTTTCTTGTTCTGCAGCTTGGTATGACAATGAAAGTAGCTTTTTAGGTTTTTTGACCCAATTTTTGTGAATTATCGGGAGGGAGGGAGAGAAACCGATGAGTGAGGGAAAATGATAGAGCCAATTTTTGTGAATAATCAGGAGGGAGGGAAATCGACGAGGGAGGGAAAATGAAAGAGCCATTATGTGTTTACACTTTTTAGGAAGTGTATAAAAATTTGTGACTCCCGAAAGCGGTTACAAATTTATGACGACTAGTAGCAGTCATAAATTAAGTTCTAGGCCAAAATTTGTGACTGCTACAAGCAGTTACAAATTTGTGACTGCTATTAGCAGGCACAAATTAAGTCTTAGGATAAAATTTGTGACTGTCCATAGCAGTTACAATTTTGTGACTGCTCATAAGAGTCATAACTTATGCCTAACGATAAATTTGTGACTGATTATGGCAGTTACAAATTTGTGACTGCTTATAGCAGTCATAAAATAATTATATGACAAGATTTGTGACTGTCATTAGAAGCGACAAACCAATTGACTCAAATTTTTTATTACCCAAAATTTTTATCACTCCTACTAGCAGTTACAAATAATTTTGTGACTCCTCCCGGCAGTGATAAAGTTTGTCACCCCCATTAGTAGTCACAAGAAGGCAGTCACAAAATTAGTATTTTGGTGTAGTGGTCGTTTGACCGGGTTTTGCAGGTGGTGGTCGGTTTGGTTTGAGGTGAACTTGCGTTTTAATGGGTTTCGTGAATGTGGGTTTCGGATTTTGGGAGTATATGGTTTTTTTTTTATTGGGGGGGGGGGGGGGGGTGGTGGTGGTTGAAATCGAGGCAGATCTCGATTTGGAGAAGTTCCGATTTGATGATTTTCGGGTTGGGTAAGGTTGATTGAATGGTTGGTATTGCTATGGGAGAAGTGGGTTGGTAACTTGTGGTGTTAATGGAGGTGAGAGAGTGTAGTTGGTGTTCGAGGTTGAGATGTACATCAATGGAGGTGAGAGATGAGTGGGTGAGTGAGGTTGAAGATGAGTGTATGGGGGGGGGGGGGGTTAGGTGTAGTGGGGGTGCAGATTAGTTAGTGTGTGGGTGAGGGTTTTGTTTAGTGTGTATGTGAGAGTGTGTTAATTTTGTGTGTTCGTGTGTTTAACTTTAAACACTCAATAAATAAGAAAATAATAATAATAAACCTAATAAAATAAAAACAAATAAAATTAAAATAAAAATAAAAACAAAATTAAACTAAAAATCAAAATCAAAGTCAACTAAAAAAATAAAAATAACGTGACACACAATACAAACTTTAAAAACTAAACACACTCAAAAAACTAATAAAATAAAATAAAACAAAACAAAATAAAAATAATAATAATAAACTAACTAAAAACAAAGGAAAACAAATACTCGATGCACTAAAATAAAACATAGAAAAATAAATCCTCTAAAAAGAAATAAAATCTATTAAAATTAAAACTAAAACAATAAAAATAAAAACTACAAAAGAAGTAAAAATAAAACCTAAAGTCCTAAAAATATAATATCTAGAAAAACTAAAAATAAAGACTAAAATTAAAAACTAATAAAAAGAAAAAATAAAAATAAATAGAAAATAAATTCTAAATAAAACTAAAATAAATCCTTAAAATAAAAACGACTCAAACTAAACATCTAGAAAGCACAAACTAAATGCACACGGGCTCAGTTGAAGGTTTGGACTAAGTTTAGGCTCAGTTCAGATTACGGAACGGGGGAATTAGCTCCATAAATCGCACATTTGCCTTGAAATAAGCGTTTGAACTCTGCAAACGACGATCAAGCCTGCACATTAACACTTACACATATAAGACCCAATTTGTCGAGAATTAACAACAAAAATGCTTCTATTTGAGGTATAAATATATTACTTTTTGGTGCTTATCACACCACCCCTAAATAGAACATTGCTAGTCCTCGAGAAAAATAATAGAGAGAAAGAAAGATAAGAAACCAAAAGTGTACCACTTTCGCGGGCACTTCCGATTGCACTTAATATGTGCAACAAGCCTTTAAACATATAGGTTACCTTACAGGACGAGTTTTGTCTCGTGAGAGTGTACAGGGAATATACCCAAAAAATTCTTTATTTGCAAATGGCAGTTAATCTCTGATTAGAAATAGACTAATCACATAATCCATCATGAGAAAAATATTTTGAGAAATACAAGCTAGAAGTGTAAAAAGTGTAGCTACGTAAATACTCACTGCACATCCTTCCTAGAACTCAATGTGTGTGATGGGAATCAGTCAAAACGGGCCGAGTGTCATAAGAGTAATTCCTAGATTGCCTTTTCGAAATCAACACTTTAACTTCAAATCTCACTGAATATAGCTCTCTCAAACGAACTCTAGAGATTTGGGTTAGCGTATCGCTCTTGTGTGTGAGGAGGTCAGTAAATGTAAGCAAGTTCAAATGTCTCACACACATAAGAAATAACGAACATTTAGAAAGAAAAATGATCTCATAAAAGAATGCTAATCACTATAGTGAGAACGTCGAGTTATTTACCACATTGACTTTCATTTTTTTGAACACCTAGGGGAGAACATGGATGTTTATGGGTGAGGGAAAATGAGATGGGAAGGATAGTATGAGGTTATGTATGATGGTGATGGATGAGTGATGAATGTGTGAGAAGAGTGAATAGCACTTGAAGAACAAATGTCTTTATTACATAAAAACTAACTACAAACTTTCTTTCTTTTTTTTTTTCGAATTTTCTTTTCTTTTTTCTTCTACTTTTTTCTATTTTTATTCTTTTTCTTCTATTTTTTTTCTCTTTTATACTCTCAACATGGAAGACATTTTACATTTGGAAAAGCACTCTTTTTCTCAAAATGATGGATGATATGAATAGAGATGATAAATGGGTGATGCGGGGAATATATGGGAATATGGAAGAATATGGGAAGGTAATGAGTGAAGATTTAGTGATCGGGACAAACTTTAAGACACGCGTTTCTTACAACTCAAAAAAGATGTCGTTCTCGGTGATCAAGCCAAAAATTTTAATAAAAAAATAATGAGATAATGCAACGAATTAAATACGGACCCAAAGGAAGTTGAATCAATTTATGACTCGGAGATTGCGTAAAACACTCCGAAAGGGTGAAAGGCACAAATATCATAAGATAAAGTCTCTACTAGTGATCCTTAAGGTTCTCTTGGAAATTATAGTACTCTTCAACTCTAAACCGTTGTGACATGATAAGTGCGCAAATTTTGTTGAGTCTAGAAATTCATGGTGCAACATGCCTTGTTATGTATTACATAAGCTATTTAGAAAAAGATAAATCCTATAGCTTGATTCCTAGACTTAAAATATGGATGATAGAAAATTCACATCAATGAGTGAGATGAAAGAAACTGCACAAATTTTTTAAAAATCAGGTTAAAAAATCAAAAAAATTTAAAAGAATATGATTTTGATAAAATTTCCCACCCCCTAACAAAAATGAACATCATCCTCGATGTTAAGTAAAATGATTTTTAAAATTGAGAGCAGAAGGTAGGAAAGAGATTACCATAATCAACCACTAATCAAGTGGACAAATGAAGCCAAGATAAAACCTGAATAAATGATTATAAAAAAAGGTGTACGGGTCTATAAACCTGGTAAAGAATTGGGTGGTGTGAAACACCACCCCAAACAGGATGAGACTCATAAAAGAAATCGCGGGTTGCCTTTCGATAGTGCTAAGTTTAACATCTTCTGCCAGACCAAACCATTCTCACCCTAAAGATAAGATCTATGAAATTGCGGAGCCACAGAAAAATTGGGTGATGAGAATCATCCCCAAACAGGACTGAAGCGTCAGTCTTGTTGGATAAAGGCTAAAAGGGGTCAAGGCACTTGTATGGAAAAGTGCATCACATGATGCAAAGCATCGGTAGACCGTGGGTGGGTAGGTATTAGGGTAAGGGTGAAAAAGTCAAGGATGAAGATGCATCGATTGTGAGCCTTATTGAGTTGGAAGGTGAGGGCAACAAGGGCCCTATAAGCATGGTGCTCTAGTTGTATGGGGAGGCAGAATAGCTTGGAAAGTGGAATGGGGTAATGGTACGAACGTTCTATAAATGAAAGATGGTAATGGTTGCACAGTGACACGCTAAGGACCTATCGATGGGAAAAATCAACACTAAGAGAGAGTGGTAGACATAGAGTAACAAGCTCGGTGTCACGAAAGTGGAGAGTAGCACCACAAATACTCTCATGGATAATGGGGTGGATTAAGAACGCACGAGATGTCTCGTGGAGTTCAAAGATGGAAGGCGAGTGCAAGTAAGGACCTAAATAGATATTTGACAATGGGAGAGGTATGGTGACTAGGTCCAAACAGGGACAATGGGCGGAGGAAGATGATCTAACTCGAGAGTAGGGGATACACACTCATTTGGAGTGTGGGAATAATCCTCAAGGTCCTCCTGAAGAGGGAGTGTGGTATCAAGTGATGGAGAGATTAAATTAGCCACCAATGTGTCACCATCCGTAGTGGTGAAAGGGTTTAACGAGGCATTAAGATCCGAGATATATAAATCAACATCAATATCAGACTAAAAGTTTTCCAAACATCCCTGGAGATGATCCATAGCAAGGGAGGGGGGAACCATATCCGATTCAATCTTGGTGCGTTAGGGAGCACTCATAGACGGATCTGACCTAAAAGAAATGGGCATCTCGAGCACACACTCAAGGGGTGCAACAAGTAGAAACTTGGGCATATTTTTGGATATAACGGGCGGGGGAACCTCAAATGTGGGATCTTTTGGATATGGTAGGGAAGGGTGAACCTCGACATTAGTTTTTTTTTTATTATTATGGTATGGATCAGTTTCACATGCTATGGATAAGTCAATATAATCGTCAACTTGAGGCTCGGATGACGAGGTGGTCTCAGCTACGAGATTCTCGGGGTGGTAGGGTTGGTCACACTCAACATTGGTTGTATAAGATGATACATCATTATCCCACACTAGATCAACAAGGGGTGAAGACAGGGGAATAATCGACTCGTTCGCACACTCAAATTCATTTAAGCGTTGTTCAAGCCTTTGAATACCTTGAGTTTGGATATGAGTTGCATGCTCTTGCTTGAGGATGAACTGTTGCAAGAGGCTTTCGAGAGCGGAGGTGGATGATGGTGGGGAATTTATGGTTGGTGGTGGGACAATGGTGGATGGGTGAGGTGGACATAACACACTAGTATCATTACTAAACAGAGAACACTCATAGGAAGTGTGGGGAGTGGGGTCAAGTTCATCATACACTAAAGGAGTGCCTTCATGATGGACAAAAGGATGATAATCGTTAGGTGAGTAGTGATGGAACTGATCGAGATGGGGTGCACAAGGTTGCCATAATGACTGTTGGAACGTGTGAGAATCCACAACATCGGGTTGGGATTCATATTGTATGAAAGGGTGATCATGCCTCCACGAATAGCGAGGGTAATCACACAACTCGGGATTAGATACATCATGATAATAAGTCGGAGTGGGTTACGAAACTGTGTCATATGGATACACTTGGTCCAGGGTGGGTTCATAGGGATATGAAAAGTATTGGCACTCATGGGACAAGTGATCGGCATATGAACAATGGGTGCACGACAAAGTATGCGACACATAGACACTTGACACCGAGGGTGATGGAATGGGAGATGTGTGCATTGATGGGCCAAGAGTATCAGCGGTACTCGTAAGAGAGGTGAGACCACTAAGGATATCAAAAAGAGACAGCTCGGGATCACTCACATACGTATCGTGTGTCAAAGGGAAATAACCAACGTAGTCCCGTAAGGGATCTTCTTCGGCCATGGCGGGATGGATAGGGAAGAAAAAGGGTTCTCCAAAAAAATTGGTTTTTCAATTTTTTTTTGTGAAAAAGAAGGAAAATATTTTTGGGTTTTTGTTTTGAAAATAAGAAAAAGGATGAAAATTATTATTATTATTATTATTATTATTATTATTATTATTATTATTATTATTATTATTATTATTATTATTATTATTATTATTATTATTATTATTATTATTATTTATTTATTTTTTGAATTTTTGAAAAAGGATAAAAATGGACTCGGTATGAAACACACACAAACGAAGTACACAAAAACTGACTACCAAAGGATTAGAATTAGAAATGTACAAGCGAAGGAAAATCCTAACTAGCACTTAACCAATTTTTATCTTTAATTAGGTGAATGGGCAGTCAAATTTTAATTAATCCGCGCGCGAGAAAATCACAGAGTCTTATACGTCGCCTTTGGAAAATGAACTCCTACTTGGCTTGCTAGTTGGTTAATTTTAATTATATGATGGCACATGTTAACAAGTAACTGGAATTGAGTGATTGAGTCTGGTGATGAAATCTCCTTCGGTTTCAATGACCGGGTCTAGGTCTTACGTTCATTAATTCATCAAACCATTCAAAGTAAGATTATGCAAAAAATAAAGTCACATAGGAGCAAATAATCAAACCATAAATGGACTCGCGAACAGGAGAGGCACGAGTGATAAATCCTACGACTTTTACCTACGTAGGGTGAAGACCGAGCTGAGTCGACCGGGAGAAAGTTCGCCTAACTTCAGTCATCCCCGAGAGTCATACGGACCCAAAATAGAGAGGCTTCAAAATTCCACTCCAAGGGCGCTCTCTCTCTCTACCTTGTCCCGTTTCCCTTTTCATTTTTTATAATTATTACAAATAATTGGTGTCCAAAGCACTACGAATAAATGTACAAGGCATCAATATCCTAATACAAACAATCTATGAAAAATAAAGAAAAATATATACAAATGTACAAGTCTTAAAAATGCTCCCGAACTCGAAAAGTCAGCAACGAAACTTGGTGAAAAGTCAATCGCCAAAGTTTTGAGTAAAGTCCAACTCTTAAAAAGCCGGTAATAACGCCATTTGATTACCCGACTTTTGTGTATATGTCATTGTAGAGTAAAAGACGGTCAATCAAAAATCTCTTTTGGTACCTACAAACACATTAAAATTGTATATTAGCAAGTAAGGGGTCAATCCATACTCTCTAATGTGGACAAGAGCAAAGTGAAAACAAGTATGATTTTTAAAACGATTATGAAGGGATATTTATATTAGTAATTATGAACTAAAATTAGAACTACACTAATAAATAAAGAAAATGATAAAGTGAGCTAAATATGAGGAGAAAATAATTATGAGATAAATCAAGGGATTAAACTTCACCACTTAACCTATTTATTTTCATTAATTAGTTTGTCACCCCAAAACATATATAAATTCACAGGTCAACTCTCATTGAAAATGTAAATGTACATGTAATCCTTTTAGAAGATTAATAATTAAATTTCACATATTCACAAAAATTAGATTTAAACATTTTCTAATAAATCACCCGCTAGGGAAAATCCACTAAAGTATTTTAAATCATAAAAAATACATTTTAGAGTAGAGAAATTCAAACTATAATACCATTAAAAAATTGCCTACCTCTAGTTTAATTAATGAATAAATATTATAATCTGAATTTATAATTTTCTCTCGAAAATAATTCACCCCCTCTCGAGGCGTAAATATAAATTGTAAAATTTTAAAATTTATATTCAAAGGGGCATAATAAATAAACAAACCAAAAAATAAAAATAATTAAGTTAAGGGTTCCATCTCACCTCTTGAATGGAGTATTTAGCCTCCCATTATGATATTATTACATATAAAATGTAATAATGACACAATATGAGGCATACACATAAAATGGAATAAGAATAAATAAATAAACCAAGTCTCCTTGAGTTTAATTCCCAAACACGAACAATTAATTTCACCCACAAATCTGAGTTTACGAACACTGAAATTTAATACCAACTCAAAATTTGTACTTCACAATACTCTCCCTCAAACTTAAGTCACTAAAAAAATATTAAAAGAAGAAACAAAAACAATTACAATGCTACTCCTAAAATAAATTAGCTCCAAACATGGAGCTCTAAAACTAAAAATTACACTCTCTACTGTCTTAAGCTATCCGAATTTTTCATCCTCTATATCTCCCCCTTTTAAAGGCCATGAAGCTAAGGAGGCTAGGAAAAGGTTGGTACCGAGTTTGGTGGTGTGTGCATCTGGATTCCAAAAAGGGTGTCTGAAAAAACTTAATTTCCTTTTAAACTAAACTCAGGATGATGCGAAAGCGTAAAATGTGATGGTTCAATTTTAAACAACAGCAAATTTTAATTTCTTAAACAAATTAAAATTACACCAAGTGAAGTAAAATTAATCAATTAATATATTCACTTAAACCAATTAATTAATCCAAGTCCTAGAATTTGCCTAAGTCATATTTATCAATATTAGCAAATTAGGCGAAACTAAATTTTAGCAAAAGACTTGAATTAACTACACAATTACCCAATATTTAATTTAGTCCCAAATTAAATGAAGTGTGATAATTTAAACCGAATTTTATCTTGAATTATCCTACGCATGCGTTCTAAATAAATTATGCAAGATAAAATAAACCAATCACACTACGCCGCGATGTACGAGGAAAAACCCAAGACGGGAAACAACCTCGGACGACCCTAGCCACAAATCCACTAGATACGAAATTATAATTACAAGACAGATAGACTTACAATGCACGACTCGATCCCTCTCAAGCCTCGACGCTTCTTCTTGTAGACACCTCTTCCTAGCGGATAACCTTGGAATACCACCGCAGTCTCGGAATCCACCGATGGGACTTTATATGGTCACCGTCACCCGAGCATGGAGCCTTTCTCCGTGTGGGTAAATTAACATAGAAACACTTCTTCTTTCTTTGTGGGTGGTGGAAGCAAAACCCAAAACTTCTCTTCAATTCGGTGTAGAGAAAACCGGTGCCAAACTCCAAGCAATTGATAAGAATATAAGAACGTGGAATAAACTCATTTGGGTGTAAACACTAGAGTGATGGAAATTTTTCTCTAAAAATCTCACTCAAAACATGAACATTTTCCTAAACATTTTTTGCTCTCAAACTCTCTCTAAGAGATAAACTAGGATGGAAAAGTTAGATTGGAAAATGTTATTCCCGCACATAATAAAGCCTGAAAAAGTTGGTTAAAAACTTAGTGGGGAAGTGGGCGCAAAACTGCCAAAAAAACTGTTCCTGCCTGGCATCTCGTTCGAACGACATTTCGTTAGAACGAAATCTCGTTCGAACGAGACTTCTAACGACGTTACAGATTGAACTCATTAGAACCTCGTTGGAAATCTCGTTAGAACGAACAATCTCGTTCGAACGACATTTCGAACGACGGACCAGTATGCTTTGGTGGGAACTCGTTGGCAAGTTCGTTCGAACGACATTTTCGTTCGAACGACAATCTCGTTCGAACGACTCTATCGAACGAAAAACCAGAAAGTTTGAAAATTCGATTTTAGCCCAGAAAACTTTATAAACTTATTTTAATGTTTTATTTAATTTTTTATGAAAATTAAAACACAGTTTTTACAAAACCTAACACCCAGTAAACTTTGTTCCAAGCTCCTATATATATAATATTGCATTCATACCTTGGGAGCATGGAACTATGGTTGATGACGTAGAAACGAGGCACACAAACCGACATATTTGATGAAGCTTTATACTCTTTGCCGCTACGTCTTCAACAAACACTCATAGGCTTGAGAATATTACAATTAAATACTATCCTATGAATAAATGTTTTTTTCCGGAATTGAGCCAAAACTATATATGGACTCAATTGGAAATTTTTGTCCTTACAAATCTCCCCCTTTGGCTATTCCGGGACAAAAACCAAAACAGAAATCCTAAAGGGCCATCAAGCTCACTAGACTCAAAAACATAACCCACCCAAACTTGACTCAACCCAAGGATCAAACGCTTTGCCATTAAGGAATGCCGCTTTAGAAAAAATCCTGCACACTTAAGCAAACTCATCAAATGCATAGGGAATATCAACGTATTAAATGCAATTTTAATTAATTACTCCCCCTAAATTAATTCTTCCCCTTTAAGAAACACATTACCTACTTAGAAAGACGTCTCCCCCTAAGATAAATCTCCGCCAAACTAAGATATGATAATAATAGGATTATATACCATTTCTCCCCCTATCATCATTCTCCCCCTTTTTGTTCAGGAATAGGCAAAGGATAAAGAACTAATAAACACGTTGAAGCTTAAAGTGTTAAGACATGAAAGCATATGGGAAATAAAAGCATAGGCAAAGACAAATCAAATATCATATATATATAAACTAGAAATATACCAATGAAGCACTTGCATATATATATATAGATATAAACACACACATGACACAAAAATACAATAAGTTTGCACACTCGTATGGCAAAAATGTGTCATATGGAAACGGAAGTTTTGGGGTGTGAACTAGCAACAATTAAATTTAGACCCAAACACTTAATAAACATTCACGGAGTTCTCATTTGATTGCAAACTTTATCACATTTAAATATAACCTCATGTGACAATATGAAGATTGAACTCAATGAACAAACATACACAATGCATACAAGCCTAGCATGATGATGATTCTACAAACCAAGTAGAGTCATGACATTAAGGACAACTAGGATAAACGGACATTGTGCAAACCGTTGATATACCATCCAATTCTCCCTTAATAAGCATATATATTCTTTTTCTTTTGAATGAATATATCAAACAAACATAGGCCTTGGCAATTGTTTTCTTTTTAATGCCAAATATTCTCTTTTTAGGCCTTTGGATCACGTATTTCTTTTAGATCCAATAAACGGTGGCTTACTATCGCAAAGGATTTAATTCATCCTTTCGGAGCCCTTCCCCGTGCACATTTTATTTATCATGTTTTCATTTTCACACAAATCTCACATGCAACGGATTTTGACATGCACTAGTCCTCCTAGGTCATAGATATGTAGATGACTAGATTGGTAGGAGAACACCTCAAAAATCTCAAATATAACATGTGACATTAAGATTTCAAAAGAGCTCGTGCATGTGTGAATAGAGGCATATAAAAATAGAATCCATTTAAACAATACAAAATCCAACTACTCCATATAAAACATGGTAAAGAACATTTTAAGGATTGAAAATCTAAACCAAAAGTTCTAGCCATGTGGGAGCGTAAAAGATGGGATTCAAACACAAATATATGCCACATAAAGTGTGTCAAACTAAAATACACACAAAATAAAATCTTTTTGAGTTTTTGACATTTTTAACCAAAAATAAAGATATATACTCAAAAGGACAAACAAAAATCATTTGTATTTTTCATTAAGCTTAAATGAAATAAATAAAACACAAATGATAAACAAAATTCTTTTTATATTTTTCAATTAATTCAAACACAAAATATAATACAAAAAGGTAAACAAGTCATAATTCCTAGCATGTGATATGAAATAAGGCAATGACTAGAAAATGACTAAACAAGCATACATTTAGCATGTGAATATAGCATGAAGTACAAACGCTAAAGTATGCAAACATTAACACATTCATCCTTTAGATTTAGCAAGGGAGGAAGCATGTGAAAGTAAATGAGAATCAAAAACCCTATTTTGCAAGGCAACCAAGTCGGATTTCCTAACCCAAATTAATGAAGAATGACTATCTTGGGGTGTTGGAACTTTAACTACCGTGGTTACTTTACTATGGGATTTTCTAGGAATTCGTTTAAGATCAAAACAAAATTTCCTAAGATGACCTTTTCGACCACAATGTGTACAAGTGAAAACATGTCGAAAAGATTTACTTAAGGAGTGATCTTTAAATGTATTCCTAGTAGATTCTCCTAAAATATTAGTTTGGGCATTATGAGTAAATTCATTACAAGTATTGAAGCCTAAACCACAAGTGTCATTTTTAATTTGGACCGTTCCTAAGATTTTATCTAGTTTTTCTGAACGACACTCCAAATCAAATTTGACATTACTAGAGTCTTTTAATTTATCTTGCAGTTCTAAAATGTTAGACTCTAATAAAAGATTGCGCTCTTCAAATGCAAGAAGCTCCTTTTTTAAGGATTCCATTAAACCCCTAAGGCTATCTCTTTCGCCTTCTACATATTCTAGCTTCTCTTGAAGAGTCCTCTCACGTGTCCTAAGGTCTTCTATTAAAGCATTTTCATCAACGACCTTGACACTCTCTCTTAAACTAGCTTCTAACTTCAAATTAGCTCTTTTCAATTTAATAGATTCTTTATAAAGTTCTTGAAAAGAATTTTGAAGTTCACTCACATTAACCTCTTCTTCATTTTCACTCTCTCTTTCTTCTCCACTCTCACTATCATAGAAAACAAGAGAATCATAAACTATGATCTTGGAAGTGTCATGAGTTAAAGTTTCATCGATCGATGAGTTCTCACTATCACTCACATGACTAGCCATAAAAGCCACAAATTTTTTCTTAGTGGGGGAATCGGGCTTCTCTTCCTTATCACTATCACTAAGGGTCGCATTATATGAAATGGGTCGCTTACCCTCTTTCCTTAGTTTAGTGGGGCACTCATAAGCCCTATGGCCATAACCTTCACAACCAAAATACTTATTAGACTCGCCCCTATCTAAATTTTCATTACTAGGTTTAGGGATCTTTTCGGCTTTAGGAATCTTCTCCTCTTTAGAAATCTTCTCGTTCTTGTCATGCTTAGAAGATTCAAATTTCTTAAAATCATTTCTAAATTTATCTTTGTTAATTTTAAGAAATTTTCTAAATTTGCGAGCAAATAAAGCCATGTCTTCCGAGTCACTATCACTATCGCTCTCTACTACTTGTTTGACCTCTTTTCGGGCTTTTAAAGCAACGCCCTTTTCGATTTTCTTTTCAGTTTTAGAGGGAAACATGTCTAGTTCATAGGTTTGTAAATCACCTACAAGCTCTTCTAATTTTGTAGAGGCTAAAGTTGGTAAAGAATTTAAAACGGTCACTTTTGGAATAAATCTATCGGGTAAGGACCTTAAAATTTTCTTTACAACATGGTCGTCAGGTATTTTCTCTCCCAAGTTAAAAGATGAATTAACAATATCAGAAAGTCAAGCATAAAATTCATCAAAAGTTTCTTTTTCATTCATTTTGATAGTTTCAAATTGAGTGGTGAGGTTTTGGAGTTTTGAAGCTTTAATGACACTAGTTCCTTCATGAGTTAATTGTAAAATATCCAAAGCTTCTTTAGCGGTCTCACACGTCATAATACGTTGGAATTCATCCGGTGTGACAGCGCTAAACAAGGCATTTAAACCACGGGAATTGAAATTAACAAGTTTAAACTCATTTTCAGTCCATCTATCGGCGGGTTTGATAACACGTTCATTTTCAACTAAATAAGTTGGTGGGGACCACCCGTTAACAACAAACATCCAAACTCTTTCGTCGATAGATTTTAGTGCCGATATCATTCGCGCTTTCCGATACGCGTAGTTTGAACCATCAAAAATAGGAAATTTTGAAAATGGGGAAAATTCCATTTTAGCCAAAAATTTAAAGGATCTTAACGAAATAATTTATCGTTTTTGGCTCTGATACCAATTTGAAAAAACTTAATTTCCTTTTAAACTAAACTCAGGATGATGCGGAAGCGTAAAACGTGATGGTTCAATTTTAAACAACAACAAATTTTAATTTCTTAAACAAATTAAAATTACACCAAGTGAAGTAAAATTAATCAATTAATATATTCACTTAAACCAATTAATTAATCCAAGTCCTAGAATTTGCCTAAGTCATATTTATCAATATTAGCAAATTAGGCGAAACCAAATTTTAGCAAAAGACTTGAATTAACTACACAATTACCCAATATTTAATTTAGTCCCAAATTAAATGAAGTGTGATAATTTAAATCGAATTTTATCTCGAATTATCCTACGCATGCGTTCTAAATAAATTATGCAAGATAAAATAAACCAATCACACTATGCCGCGATGTACGAGGAAAAACCCAAGACGGGAAACAACCTCAGACGGCCCTAGCCATAAATCCACTAGATATGGAATTTCAATTACAAGACAGATAGACTTACAACGCACGACTCGATCCCTCTCAAGCCTCGACGCTTCTTCTTGTAGACACCTCTTCCTAGCGGATCTCCTTGGCATACCACCGCGGTCTCGAAATCCACCGATGGGACTTTATATGGTCACCGTCACCCGAGCATGGAGCCTTTCTCCGTGTGGGTAAATTAACATAGAAACACTTCTTCTTTCTTTGTGGGTGGTGGAAGCAAAACCCAAAACTTCTCTTCAATTCGGTGTAGAGAAAACCGGTGCCAAACTCCAAGCAATTGATAAGTATATAAGAACGTGGAATAAACTCATTTGGGTGTAAACACTAGAGTGATGGAAATTTTTCTCTAAAAATCTCACTCAAAACATGAACATTTTCCTAAACATTTTTTGCTCTCAAACTCTCTCTAAGAGATAAACTAGGATGGAAAAGTTAGATTGGAAAATATTATTCCCGCACATAATAAAGTCTGAAAAAGTTGGTTAAAAACTTAGTGGGGAAGTGGGTGCAAAACTGCCAAAAAACTGCCAAAAACTGTTCCCGCCTGACATCTCGTTCGAACGAGACTTCTAACGACGTTCCAGATTGAACTCGTTAGAACCTCGTTGGAAATCTCGTTAGAACGAATAATCTCGTTCGAACGACATTTCGAATGACGGACCAGTATGCTTTGGTGGGAACTCGTTGGCAGGTTCATTCGAACGACATTTTCGTTCGAACGACAATCTCGTTGGAACGACTCTATCGAACGAAAAACCAGAAAGTTTGGAAAATTCGATTTTAGCCCAGAAAACTTTATAAACTTATTTTAAAGTTTTATTTAAGCCTTTCTGAAAATTAAAACACAGTTTTTACAAAACCTAACACCCAATAAACTTTGTTCCAAGCTCCTATATATATAATATTGCATTCATACCTTGGGAGCATGGAACTATGGTTGATGACGTAGAAACGAGGCACACAAACCGACATATTTGATGAAGCTTTAAACTCTTTGCCGCTACGTCTTCAACAAACACTTCATAGGCTTGAGAATATTACAATTAAATACTATCCTATGAATAAATGTTTTTGTCCGGAATTGAGAAAAAACTATATATGGACTTAATTGGAAATTTGTGTCCTTACAGTGTCAGAAGGTGTGCAGGTACAGGGTCCAAGTTGTTAAATCAGCAGGGTTTTGTTTTTGTATCTCTTATTTGGGATTTATCAGGTGGATACAAATATGCGTGGGTTTTGAAAGAGGAGAAATGGGTGTGGGTTAAAATGGCTTTGTGGGATAAATGGGTAATGGATTGGGTAAAGCATGTTTGAAGTGGCATCGGGTTATATGGATTACGGGTACTGAGGTTGAGGGAGGATCGAGAAGGGTCAAGGGGTGTCTGGTCGAGATGGTATGGAGTGCAGGTCATGAGTTTCTGGGATCGAACACGGTTTGGAGGTCGCGGGTTTACCAACGGGTTGTGGGTGTTCAGGTGGTTTGGACGGGTTTCGTAGGTGGTGGTCGGGTTGGTTTGAGGTGAACTTGGGATTTAATGGGGTTTGTGAATGTGGGTTTCAGATTTTGGGAGTATATGTTTTTTTGGGGTTGTTGAAATCAGGACAGATGTCTATTTGGAGAAGTTCCGATTTGATGATTTTCGGGTTGGGCAGGCTGATTGAATGGTTGGTATTGCCATAGGAGAAGTGGGTTGGTGACTTGGGGTGTTAATGGAGGTGAGAGAGTGTAGTTGTTGTTAGAGGTTGAGATGGACTTCAATGGAATTGAGAGAGGAGTGGGTGAGTGAGGTTGAAGATTAGTGTATGGGGGGTTTAGGTATAGTGGGGGTCCAGATTAGTTAGTGTGTGGGTGAGGGTTTTGTTTAGTGTGTATGTGAGTGTGTGTTAGTTTTTTGTGCGTGTGTTTAACTTTGCACCCTAAATAAAATAAGAAAAATAAACCTAATAAAACAAAAACTAGTAAAATGAAAATATAAATATAAACTAAATTAAACTAAAAATAAAAATAAAAATCAACTAAAAAAATAAAAATTAAAAACAACACTACACACAATACAAACTTTAAAAACTAAACATGACTAAAAAAACTAATAAAATAAACTAAAACAAAACAAAAATGAAAATAATAATAATAATAAACTAACTAAAAACAAACAAAAATAAAGGAAAACAAATACTCGACACACTAAAATAAAACATAGAAAAATAAATCCTCTAAAACTAAATAAAATCTACTAAAAAAAACTCAAATAATAAAAATAAAAACTGCAAAAGAAGTAAAAGTAAAACCTAAAGTCCTAAAACTATAATATCTAGCAAAACTAAAAATAAAGACTAATATTAAATATTAATAAAAAAAGAAATAGAAAATAAATTCTAAAAAATTCTAAATAAAGCTAAAATAAATCCTAAAAATAAAAACGATTCAAACTAAAAATAAAAAAAATCTAAAAAGCACAAATTAAACACACACGGGCTCGGGTGAAGGTTTGGGCTAAGATTAGGCTCCGTTAAGATCATGGGACGGGGGAATTAGCTTCATAAATCACACATTTGCCTTGAAATAAGTGTTTGAACTCCACAAACGACGATCAAGCCTGCACATTAATATTTACACATATATGACCCCATCTGTTGAGAATTAGCAACTAAAATGCGTCTATCTGAGGTATAAATATAACACTTTTGGGTGCTTATCAAAGAACATTAGCAAAAAATATGCAGAAAATGTTATGTCAAAACACTTATAAATTCTGAGTACAAAACTTGTATTTATACAAAACTTGAGGAGGCGGGTTATGCGAACGATTTGGTGATGTCATTAGAACGAGATAGCGATGTCGTTAGAAGGGACATCGATTGGCCTATAAAGTCATTAGAACGACATGAGGATGTCATTTGAATGACATGGGGATGTTGTTTGAACGACTGAGATGAACTTTTAAAGTTTTTAAAACTCGCCTTTGAGTAAACTCAGAAATCATATTTTTGAAAACAAAATGTCATGTTCATCTTTTGATAAAAATTAAACATCCCAAACATAATTTCAAGAATTAATTCAAACTCTCAATCGTTTTATACGTTTACGGGATGCCAAAAAGTCTTCAAACTTGGAGATGCTTGAGTTTCGTTCGTCTTAATGGTTCAGGACGATTTGTAACAGGATAAGCCAAGCAATCCATAAGCTATGCTGTGAACAATTCTATAAAAATTATTCTTACACTCATCTCTTCTATCGATCATGAGCGTGTATGATCAATCAGCCCTCAATTCATATAATGGACCATCTTTGTGGTAGTTTTATATTTTGAACATATCTTTGTACTCGGACCTTTAGCTAATACACTATTGGAAATATAATTTAAATATATAAAATTTTCTCGACTAGAATAACTTTTTGATTCAAAATTTTCCTCAAGTTAAATTTCCTTGGAAGTGAGTCCTTATGTTCAAAACATGAATCTAGAGTATCCATTGTTTTCCTGGCATTTGGGTTGACTTTTTCTCTTTATAAGAGTATTCAAAACAGAATAAGTAAATATTTTACTCACGATATAATGGTCTTGTGAACTAACATTCACCCATATGCTTTCAGTAGATACATCTAGCTATCCCAAATGGAGAGAACTTTTAGGTTTGCAAAATGGAGTGTTTACAGATATATCGAATAAACCAAAGTATCCCAAAGTACTAGTAGTATAAGGGTATGGTCAATACATCTATCTAGGACATCTGGATCGATATCCACTGATCGTGTACCAAAAGAAGGTGTTGATGAAGCATAGGAGAGAGGAGTAATATATCTGGGGTGGCCAGGGTCCTTGAAAGCTTATCTGATTAACTAGACTTTCTTCAAAGTAGAAAAACTAACGTCTTCTTATTTAGGATACATCTTCTTTTGAGGAACTGCACACAAAAAATAAAATATCATTACAATGCAAAAGATACAAAAATCAAAGGGTAGAATATGACAAAGTATTCTAAACTCAAAAAAGTAAACTTATTTCATGCACACTTATGGGGCATAAAATGCCATTACCTGACTTTGTCTCGACTTTAGCCAGTCTCGACCGAAGCTGACTTTATAGAACATCCTCATGTGAGTCATCTTGAGCAACTGGCACAATCTGTCTCAGTCGGTGCATCCCATCTCGATCTCAAGCCAACACAGTAGGTATCTCATCTCGCTTGGTAACCCACCTTGTCTGGATTATAAAGTCTGAGACCTTCTACACCAGCCTATTCTCTTATCTCAGCCTGATGTTGGTCAGTCGAGACTAAACTTGGTAACCATTAATAAGCAATTCAATGGTGTCTCAGTCGTCTCTTACTCGATTGGGCCAATGCTTCCACCTCAGCAGTACACTCTTGGCATCTACTTAAGCACGTGGAATGGGGAATGCATAGGAGAGTGCGTGTGAGATGCAAGACCCATGTGAACCAAACCGTTGTAACAGTATCATCCACATAAATGGAGAATATCTTTTAATTATTACATGCATGGACAAAGGACAAATGTTATCACAATAGTAGGCACTGGATATTGTGCATGACTACTGCATGCCTGGGGTGCGTATGACACCACCCCATCCATATAAATTGTTATATTCTATCTCATTCTAGAGGATCGATCATTATAAAACCTAGCTAAAACTCTGTTCAATACTCAATAAAGATAGAAAGATTAAGGGTTGTATTTGAAGGCCATTACAACCCTCATTATAGTGAAAACTATCATTCACTGCATAGTGGACGTAGGCTCCGGCCGAATCAGTTATATTTGGTGTCATATGCCCCTTTGCCTTATCTCTTCATGTATTTTATATATGTTCTTACACCATTATTGGGCTGGTTCGCGCTCACTTATCACACTAAATTGGTGGTACCAATTCTGGTATCATCAATGTGGTGCCGTCTATGGAACGAGATAGCCATCCAGCTCACTTCCTATACATTTTTTGGTTTTTTCGGTCCCTGAAACTCTTCAATGGCATCATATTCGTATACTATAGGTGGAACTAGTACCAGCCAAGCCCCACCTCAGTCATAAATGGCCGAGGTGGCGGTGGCTCTACGCTCCTTAGTAGAAAGCCAACGACAGATGTAGGCAAACTCTTTTTTCTTTCAACCAAAACATGGTGGTTAGACTTGTTGGTGCTAGAGAGGAGATGATAACTTCGGTCGCCAGAGAAGGCGGCTCAGATCCAAAAGCCATGGAACCACCCTAGGCCCCACACAAAGATCTTCTTCCTCAGTAAAGGCGCAGGGACGTGGCCGACCCTAAGCGTTTATGCCTGGGGAGTCCGGGTTATGAATTCCCTAATGATGAGGATGATAAGTATGATGAAGAGGATGATAAGAGATGTTGGGATTCTTATCAGATTTTTAGAGGCACTGTGCAACCAATTCAGCCCAGCCGAGTATGCAGTGGCAAGCCGAGCCTAGATTCTAGTCTAAGGGAATCATCTCTAGACAAATTAAGTAGGGGTAAGCCTTTGATAGGATCAGCCCAGCAACAGACGACTCGAGAAACCGACTCTCTAGATTTAGAAGTATCGTCGGCTCTCGCAAAAATAATGGAGGTTCTTACCATCAGCCTCAGTGAGGTCGAGGTGAGGAATAACTAGAAATGAATAGCGAATAGAGAATAGTGTCCAGGGAGCCCTCAATTCGTTCGACCAAGAGAGGGGGTTGGAGATAATGTTGCTCAAGTCAAGCCATAGCAACGTCCGATAGACCCTGGAACGATTCTATTCAAAGATTGAAAGACAAGATTAGGGATATTCTGAAGAGTCGAGACCCCTTGTTGAGGGGATATAATAAAGGCTCCCCATTTATAAGAAAGATTGTGAGTTATCCTCCCCTAGCTAAGTTTAAGTCGCTAGTGGTCACTCCAAAATATGATGGGAGCACTAATCTAGTCCACTATATGTAGATGTATCAATCAGCTACTGATATTTTCTCTGTCTCAGACGAGATGAAGTGTTGTGCCTTCTCAAGCACCCTGACAGAAGCAGCACATGTATGGTTTACCTCTCTCCCAAAAAATTCTATTGAGAATTTCAAATAGCTTGCAGAAAGGTTTATACACAATATCTTATTTGGGGTGAGGCCTTAGAAGAAGACGACCCATTTGTACGTGAAGTAGGGGAATAATGAAAGTCTGAGAGAGTACATAGGATGATTCAATAAGAAAAAATTGGAGGTCCAGAATTATGAAGAGAGTATTTCCATAACCGCCCTGATAGGAGGTTTGAAGAAAGGAAATCTACTTTGGAAGCTTACAAAAGATCCTCCAAAGTCTATGGACGAAATCCTAGCTATGTACATGAAGGTCATGAATGCAGAGGAAGCAATGGCTGCCAAAGGTGAAGACGACAAGGGGACAAGTAGTGGGGGTAAGTTCCACAAGAAGAATATGGATAGAAAGAAGAGGTCGATGGATGACAAGTTCGCATACTACACCCCTTTGACTAACAATTGTGAGAACATTTTAAATGAGATCAAGAATGATCGTTCTCTGAAATGGCCTAAGAAGCTTAAGGCTCCTCCTCATAAGAGGAATATAAACATGTGTTGTGAATTTCATCAAGCCCATAGTCATACGATCGACAAGTTTTTTGATCTCAAGGACGAGATTGAGAGAATGCTGAAAGATGAAAAATTGAGAAAGTATGTTGATAAGGGAAGTGTTAAGAGTGGTCAAAACGACACCCAAAAGAGGAGGAACGATAAGTGCAAGTCTGATGCTCTAGCAAGCTGAGACGACGATGACACGGATGATGTTGATGAAGCAAACCCATACTTGCCTCCCACAATTACTGATCCTAAAGGTCGAATTCATACGATATCTCTTGGGGTTAAGATGGTCTATAGAGGATTAGCTAGAGGAAAAGAGGTTGTTGATAGAAAGGATCATGTAGCAGAGGCCAAGGCTCTCCCTCCAAAACCTAAGGAAGTGCATTCAACAGCAATAGAGCCGAAAAAGATAAAAAGAACTAAAGTTGATATGAATACTTTGATTATGGATTTTTCTAGACTATATTTCAAAGGGATTCTAGCCTCGCATTTTAACCCTTTGGCTATCACCACTCTAGTGCATAGTTCTGAGGTTTTGAGGATTTTAGTTGATGGCGGAAGTTCGACCGATGTTATGTTTTGGGACTGTTACAAAGGCTTAGGTCTGAGCAAGAAGAAGCTACTGACATATCATCAACCTCTCATAGGGTTTAGCAAAGAGAAAGTATACCCTTTGGGTATTTATGAAATGGAAGTCAGAATGAGAAATTGATGGCCGAAGTGCGTCACAAAGAATATTAGTTTCTTTGTCATGGATCAAAATGACCACTTGACCTACAACTTAATTTAGGGAAGAGTAGCCTTTGAGGAATTTAAGTTCATGCCTTCAATGGTTCACCAAATGATTGAATTCTTGACTCCATATGGGGTAGAGGAAGTGTAAGGTGACCAGGTTTAGGCACGCAAATGCTATTTCAACTCAACTGAGGAGAGAGAGGCATACAAAAGGGCTATTACAATGTACAACATTGATACCTGGATCCTAGAGATGAGACTAAGTTAAAGAAGTGTGAGGCCGCTGAGGAGGTAGAATCCATCATCCTCAATAAGAATGAACCGAAGAAAATTGTCCAAATTGACAAAACCCTGAAGAAGGAAATTAAATAATAGTTGATCAAGCTATTGAAGAAAGGATAAAGAATTTTTTCCTGAAGCCATGGAAATATGCTTGGCATCGATCCAAAGATCCTATGCCGTAAGCTCAATGTGGCTGAGGGTGCAAAGTCGATCAAATAGAGAAGGAGAGTCCACTCCCGAGAGAAAAATGATTTAATCTGAGAAGAGGTGATAAAGTTAGAAGAGGCCGACTTCATTAGGGAGGTCATCTACCCTGAGTAATTGGCCAATGATGTCATCGTCCCTAAGGATAACGACAAATGGAGGATGTGTCTTGATTTTACAGATCTGAACAAAGCATGTCCTAATACATCTTCCCTTTTTCGAGGATAGACCAGACGGTGGATGCTAGTGTTGGCCATGAACTGATGACTTTCATGGATGCCTACTCAGGGTATAATCAGATATTCATGGACCCGACCGATGCAGAGAAGATATCATTTATAACTAACAAGGGGACCAAATGTTATATGGTCATGCCCATCGATTTGAAGAATGTCAGGGCAATATACCAAAGGTTAGTCAACAAGATGTTTGAGGACCAGATAGGGAAGAAGATATAAGTTTATGTCGATGATATGTTAACAAAGAGTCTTAAGGCTGACACTCATGTGGACGACTTTCGAAGGATTTTTGATACTATGGACGAATTCAGGATAAAACTTAACCCCGCCAAGTGTGTCTTCGGCATGGGAGAATTCAAGTTTCTAGGATTTATCGTTAACCATAGGGGTATTAAAGCAAACACCGAGAAGATCAAAGCTTTATTAGAGATAAAGCTTCGACGATAATTAAAGATGTGCAAAGGTTAACCAAGTGAGTGGCAACATTAAACAGGTTTGTGTCTAGAGATACTGACAAGTGCCTTCCTTTTTTTCAAAGTACTTATAAAGGCTTTTGAGTGGAATGAGGAGTGAGAAAGGTACTTTCAAGAGTTAGAGGCCTACCTTGGCTCCCCACTCTTACTTTCAAGTCCAATTCAAGGAGAGAAGTTGTACTTATATCTGGCTGTGTCGGAGTCATCCATAAGTGCTGCAATAGTCAGAGATGAAGATGGAGTATAAAAGCTAATGTATTTTAATATCCAGGACCTCCAAAGAGGCTAGCATAGATATATCAAGATGTAAAAGTTGTCCTATGCTCTAATCCATGAATCAAGAAAGATAAAGCCATACTTCCAAGCACATACCATGGTTGTCCTCATGGATTCTCCCTTCAGATAGGTCATCTGTAAATTTGAGAAATAAGGTGGGTTGATGGACTGGGCCATTGAGCTGGGGGAATTTGATATCAACTACCATATGAGATCGATCATTAAGAGGCAGGCCTTAGAAAACCTTATAGTCGAGTTTACATGGGACGAGGTTGATATAAAAATTGAGGTTCCAGTTTGTAAGTCAGTATATCTTCCCCCTGTTGAGGCCGAGAAGAGATCATCTAGAAGTAAGGTGTCTGAGAACGAGTAAGAGAGATAACTCTTCAAGAATGGGACCCTTGAAGAGGGTAATTTTTTAAAAGATGGTACAGTATAGAACATGTATGTTGATGGTTCCATATGTGAGGTAGGGAGCGGAGAAGGGTTAATTATGTCAGGCCCAAACGGGACCGATATTGAATATGCACTAAGATTTAGCTTCAAAACTTCCAATAATGATTCAGAGTATAAGGCCCTCTTAGTAGGTCTCTATCTTGCCCGAGCAATGAATGTTGGCCAGCTCCTGGTCCATAGTGATTCGAGGTTAGTTGTGAATCAAATTTTAGGGGTATATGTGACCAAGGATGACAGAATGGCCAAATACCTAGAAAAGGTGAAAGCGACACTGAAGAATTTTAAATAAGTGAAACTGAAGAGGATATCTCGTCTGGACATCAATCGAGATGATGATTTGGCGATTTTGATTTTACATCGCTAAAAGAACAAAAATCCTAAGGTGGGTGCTGGTAGAGATCTTACATCAATCGGCCATTGAAGAGGAAGTCAGTACAGTGAAATTTTGTTTGAACTTGAATTTAGGAGCCTCTTGGATGGATCCCATTGTCCGATACGTCAGAGATGGAGAGTTTCCCAATTCCAAAGCCAAGAAGAAAAGTCTGAGGTACAAAGCGTCTAAGTTCTCCATTATTGGAGACATTTTGTATGAGAAATGGTTCCTACTCCCCTACTTAGACGTGTTTACCAATCTGAGGTAGAGTATATTTAGAAGATGTGCATGAGGGATCTTATTCCAGTCATATAGGAGGGGGGTCATTCGCAAAGAGGATCATTAATGAAGGATATTGGTGGCCAATATTAACCAAAGATGCAGCTTCATACGTGAAAAAATGCGACAAATTCCAAAGGTTTTCCACTATTCCCAACCAACCTCGTGATCCCCTTAACTCTATCACATCCCCATGGCAATTTATGATCAAGGGGATCTATCTAGTAGGACCCTTGCTGAGGGCTATGAATAACTACCATTATCTGATCGTAACTATTGACTATTTCTCTAAGTGGGTAGAGGCCGAGGTAATGATCACGATTACAAAGAAGAAAGCCTTTCAATATATATGGAAAAACATCATCTGTAGATACGACCTACCAAACACTCTGATATCTAATAATGGGAAGCAATTCAAAAACATCTCCCTTGAAAAGTACTGTGAGCAGGTCGGCATCAAACAATTCTTTTTAACTCCAGGCCGACCCCAAGTTAATGAGCAGATAGTGGTTACGAACATAACCATTCTTGATGGAATCAAGAAGAAGTTGGAAGATGACAAAGGGAGATATGTTGAGGAGTTTCATGTCGTCTTATGGGCATATAGGACGACAGAGAGGACTCTAACGTGGGATACTCCGTTCATGCTAGACTATGTCTCAGAGGCTGTATTAACGACAAAGGTATGTCTCCCAACCCACGGGGTCTAGACATATAACCCATAGAAAAATGTTAAATAACGGAGGCTAAACCTATTTCTCATAGAGGAACAAAAAGAGGACGTTGAGGTGGGGCAAGTTTCCTATCAGTAAAGAATAACAAAGTTTTATAACAAGAGAGTGAAGGTCCGATTACTGGAAGTAGGATATCTCGTTCTGAAGAAGACTTGGCAAAATCCCAACAAGCTTCATCCTTGGCATGGTCCTTATAAGGTGGTTGAAGAAGTGGTTCCAGGAATGTATCGGTTGGAAAATTTAGATGGAGGGCCATTCTCCAATCCATGGAATGCTGACCATCTCAAGAAATACAACCAGTAAGAGTTTTGTGTTAAGAGTTTCATTTTAGCTTCGCTTGTTAACACTTTCATTTTAGTATCATTTGTCCATGTAATATGAGAATCCGATCATAAATGAAAAATTTAGAAGTGTTCTCTCTCATTTTGTTGTTTGAATTATTTTAGATTGCATGTATTAGTTCGCACTGGGCTACAAAACATCATTCGTGATGAAGTATCTCTAACATACTCTCGATGACATGATACTCCAGATGGGGGTAAACCTCATCCACGGGCTCTCGATAAATATCTAGAGGGGATGCATACACCGTAATTTGGTGGAAATAACTCTCTCGGTTGAGACGACAGTGTATAGACAAGACGATTCTCGATCATACACTCTTAAAATGACAAGAGGGGACTAGTGATTCAAACACCATAATTTGGTCGATTTAAATTAAAAATCACCTAGTTATGGTTCATATCAAACATCATTAATTTTGTGAAAATAATTCTCTCGACCGAGACGATAGTGTATGGATGATACGATTCTCGACCATACACTCTCAAAATGATGAGAGGGGACTCGTGATGCAAACACCATAATTTGTTGGATCCAAATTAAAAATCACTTAGTTGTGGTTGATATCAAACATCATTAATTTTATGACAATAACTATCTCGGTCGAGACGACGGTATATGGATGAGATGATTACCGACCATGCACTCTCAAAACTATGAGATGGGACTCGTGATGTAAACAACATAACTTGGTGAATTCAAATTAAAAATTACTTAGTTGTGCTTGAACTTAGAGGTTGACAACACCATAATTTTACTACACCATAAGTTGTGGATTTACTCATTCTCTGGCTCAGAGATTTGATAACACCCTAATTTTACTACTCCCTATACTATTAATGGTCCTTCCCAATTGGGCTTGAACTTAGAGGTATACATTCTTTTCAAATTATGGGTGGATTCTAGTAAAATTAAATCTCCCACTTGAAATTCTAT
The DNA here is from genome assembly GCA_949130495.1 of Sambucus nigra. Classification (NCBI taxonomy): domain Eukaryota; kingdom Viridiplantae; phylum Streptophyta; class Magnoliopsida; order Dipsacales; family Adoxaceae; genus Sambucus; species Sambucus nigra. Next base: position 641,159,995 of record OX422208.1, on the reverse strand, counting down.
TTTCTTCACTAGATTCTTGTAAGCCTTCGATAATTATTAAAGTTAGACTATATAAAATTTTCTTTTGATTTATCGCGATGATCATAAAAAGCTTCCAGTTACACATATCTTGGATCGGCAACTAAATTATGGCTCAAAGACACTCATGTTGATGACACAACCAATTCAACTGGTAGGATAGCTTATGCTAAAAAAATTAGGGAAATAGGGTAAATCCGATTGGTTTTATCTAGGAGGTTCTATAATCCTAAAAAAATCAGCGACAACTTGTCGTACCACATTATTGTGGGGTCTTCTAGAAATTCTTCAGAATGTTGATCAGAGTCTTATTGGTTGTTTTTTCCTGACCATTTCCCTTAGAATAAGAAATGGTAGAACAATTGTGGATGATCTTGTGTTTGTCTGTGAGAAGCCCTATCTCTTTGTATATAAACTTCTTTCTGTTGTTCGGGAGAATGACCTTCGGGATGAGAAATTTGAAGACTATATATTCTATAATGAACTGTGTTACTACTTGAGCTGTGGCCTTTGTTAACGGGATCGATTGATAATATGCGATTTAGTATCAACACATAAACTTGTAAGACCTTAATCCAGTAAAGCTATAGTGATGCAATAAAAGTGAAAAGAAAGTGTTTAAATGAACAAGGAGATGAGGATAAGAGGAATAAACAATAACGTATAAGTGGTTCAGCAATTGGCCTACTCCACTGTGCAGGAATTGGTCGGCTAGCTCATACAGTTTCCTTAACATTCAGAAAGACGACCCTCAACTTGGTGAAAAGGTTTGGAAAAAGGCAAACAACTAAAGATCTAACTACATTTATCCAAAAGATTTAGAGCAAGGAATATGAAGAGTTGGGAGTAAGAACACTCAAGAACAGAATGAGTGATTCACCGCAGAAGATGACCGGCGATCCACTAGAACAACCTAGAGAGAGTAAAATAGAGATAAAAAAACCCTAAATCTATTACCAAACCCTCAAATACTCTCTCTTAAGACCCAAAATAATTTTTCAAGCCCTGAAAACTACTTAGCAGTCACCGGAGATAATATATAACTCATCGAAAAAATGATACAAAAGCGTAAATGGCTAATAATGACGAAAAGCTAACAAGTAAGGAGGAAGAAGGATACCTGGAAAGGATGGTCAGGCTGACGACCACTAGAAGTTTTGAAGGATGGTCGAAGAATGCCCTCGAAGCAAAGGAAATAGAGAAAGAGCTCTGGAATGGGAAGTCTAGAGAGAGAATAATGTGTGTGAAAATGCAGAAGGGAATAAAATTTCCAAGTTAATGTGTTTTTAAACCCCCTAATGATGGGGTTCAACTGTCAATGAGTCGATCATTGGGGAATAATTTCCAATGTAAATGCATGTTGCCGCCATTACTTGGGGAACACATTAGGCTAATGGATAGATGGCAGGCATACCCACTCGTACACATTAATACATAATTATTTGACAAGTCAGAGACATACCTTCATCAGTGCATCTTGACATTTTTAGCCTTTAGTCCTCTATCTATACATAATATTAAGGGCTAGGGGGTTATTGATATGCCATTACCTGAACTCATCTCAGCTTTAGCCAGTCTCAACCGAAGCTGACTTCACAGAGCATCCTCCTGTGAGTAATCTTGAACAACTGGCACAATATGTCTCGATCTCAAGCCAACACAGTAGGTATCTCATCTCACTTGGTGACCCACCTCGTGTGGATCATAAAGTCCGAGACCTTCTTTGCCATCTTGTTCTCTTATCTCGGCCTGATGCTGGTCAGCCGAGACTACACTGATAACCATTAACATGTAATTCAATGGCGTCTCAGTTGTCTTATACTCGGTCGGGCCGACGCTTCAACCTTAGTAGTACACTCTTGGTATCTACTTGAGCGCGTGGAATGGGGAACTCACGGGAGAGTGCATTTGGGATGAAAGACCCACGTGAGCCAAACTATTGTAACAAAATCATCAACACATGTGGAGAATATCTTTTAATTATTACTTACATGCACAAAGGACATATGGCATTACAACATTGGGTGCTGGATATTGTGTATGACTATTGCATGCCTGGGTGCGTATGAAACCACCCCATCCATATAAATAGTCATCTTATATCTCATTGTAAAGGATCAATAATTTTAAAGCCTAGAAAAAAACTCTGTTAAAATACTCAAAAGATAGAGAATGCTTGAGTGTTATATTTGCAGGCCATTAGTGCCCTAATTATAGTAAAAACCACCATTCACACTGCACAGTGGACATAGGCTCCAGCCAAACCACTAATATCTTGTGTCATCTTCCCCTTGCCTTATCTCTTTCTATATTTTAAATCAATTCTTACACCATTGTTGTGATGGTTTGCGGTCACTTATCACTCCGCATTGGTGGTACCAATTATGGTATCATCATAGCACCTGGGGCCATTGTAGGGATCACTTTCCTCCGGTATGGGAAAGTTATCCCACCTCTTGACTATAAAATCATGGGCCCAGTATTCCTTGTTATAATATGGGTGGTTGATGATCAGAACTCTTTCGACTTTCCTTGTATTTAGGTAATGGATCTTCTCAGAGGATATTACCCATATATAGTGAGTCTATAGGATCCGTAGAAGAGTCCTGTAGAGTTGATTCAAATGGTTGAAATGATTAGGTGAGAACTAAGCAAAAATAACATTGAAGTACTCACAAAATCTCGAGAAAAGAAGGTTAGAGGGAAATATGGCCCTAACCAAGGCTATGAACCAGTAGAACATATTATGTACACCATCAATGTTATAGTAGTTAATAGGTAAATAATCTATCTCAATATTCACCCCTGGTGGGATATAGCATCATTTGAAAGCCTCAATGACATTTTCGTTGGTCAGGTCCACCACTATCACAGTCAAAGTAAAGGCAGGGACAAAAAGTAAAAATCCTTGAGGAAAATAAATTAATTTCAAAGAAGAATGGAACTTACAAGTGATGGTGGAGAAAATTTTCTTGGGAAATATTTAAAGGGAAATCAGGAATGAGTCCCAATTAATGATAAAAAAGGGGGTTATAGAATCGCATCATTAGACAGACGTGCCCCTAAATGACAGGCTGACATGCAACCTCCTCTTTAATTGAGGGCATAAAATATCTACCGTACCCCTAAGACTAGTGGGAAAAAATACCAGTGTGCCCCTAAGACTCAATGGATAAAATGACATATCACTAGGAAGTAAATTTACTTACATTCCCTCCAAATACAGCACAACTAGATGATCAAAACTCTCAACAACCACATTACAAGTTCATTTTAAATTTATATCAAACCTCAATGACCCCAATCAGCTGCATAGCGTTAGGGGAAATCACGAGGGAACTAATTTGATTGCACGTGAGAGAAGGGCGTACGCACTATTGATTTAGTCAAGATCTTCCATTCATAAAGATAAGGATTGTTGGAACTAACTAACATATGAGAATTAATCCCTAAGACACGACCAATCAAGTTGGGGATAAGTACTATAGTGATTAAGTCCTAAATGACACAATGAGCTTTTCTTAGAAATGTTAACCTGCCCCCAAGGAAAAAAAAGGATATAATCATGAGCATTGAAGCTCTTTTGATAGTATATAGAAACCTAGCATATACACAGGAACATTGCCAAACTATGCACATTCGGTTCTTGTGTGTGTTTGCATATTTTACCTATAATGTTTGGCTAATCAGTGCTGAATCATAATCCGTATGATTTTACCACCTGTAATCTGAATTAAGTTGGGATTAGATACATGTTATGATCTGATGTGATGATTAAAATTGTATTATCTTAGGTTAATATTAATTAAGGACTTAGAGTTGCTAAATCTAATACTAATATTTTTTTGTTATAAATATGCTATTAAAACATTTAGGTATGAACTATCAAAATAATTTATGTATTTAGAAGATATTTGGATGATAAAAATACAACTTAATGGTGAAAAATGAATCTATTAATCACCCATAACTTGAGATGTTAAGAGTGATTATTTAAGACTTATACTGATGAGTATTTGTTAAATTATAGCCCTCCAATGTTATACTACGTTTTAGAAACATTTGGAGATAATATGGAGAGGTTTTGGAATTGATTTAGGGACTAGGCATCCATTAATGGTGGACTTAAAGCTTAAAATTTTAAAATTAGGGGTTTATTAATTTAAGTAGGATGCATAGGGATCATAACTGCCGAATTTGACCCCCCACACGCATCTTAGTAGGTCGCGATCATTCTTATTCAAGCCGAACTCGTGGATTTGACGGGGGTAGGGGGGTCATGGGTTGGGTTTAATTTTGTTTTCGATTTTTTTATTGGATCTTTGGTTCGATTGGGATACACACACACACACTAACTTGAGAACTTAGGGAATTTTCAGAAATTCCCATTTGGATTTAAATTGGTAAGCTTACATATACATGGAAACTCTAATTTCAGAAATATGAACGGTATTTAGGGTACTATTGTGGTAATACGATATCCAATTTATATACATGTGTGTGTTGTTTTCAAACATACCATATGTGTGTGTTTGGCTTGTAAGGAATCTATCAACGGGGGTTGTGTAATTAAATGGATTGTGGGGCCGATGACTACGCCATTAGCAAATGAAGTACGCTACATAAGGTCTAATGGATTAGGAGACATTGATGACTTGATCTATAGAGTATGTGACCATATGATGGTGTGATTGTGTAGCAATATTCCCATTCTTTTGTGTGTACATATTCTAAAATTTATTAGATGTAGGACCCTATAAATTTACCATATAGGCACAAGAATTTCCACATAGGTTTGATCCTTCGTGTGATTTATGAGAAATATATATAATTTTAATTATATGAGTGACGAACATGTTTAAAAGAGGAGTTGTGTCATGTTACTGTACTTATTATAATATTATGTATATCGTATTACTTGGGTGACACTTGGTGACTATGTTGAGTTGTATTAAAAGTACATGGATAGGTATATCGGTATGTTATAGGTGTATAATAGTATATGGTAGATAACTTTATAGTCTTAGATTTCAGACTTATATGTTTTTGGGTTCAGTATAGAGGACTCGTAGTGGGTTTGTTTCACTTTGATTAAGATGTGATATATCTTTTTCATTAGAGTGATGATGTTTTGTCATGATTACGAAAATAAGTTTCATATTATTACTTTCATAATAGAGTGATATATTTCTTGCAACCTTTCTGGATTTGACCCATTGATTTTCTAATAATATTTTCCAGGTATTCCTTAGCACGTCTGAGTAGTCAGACTTGCCTCTATTTCAATTTTAATTTTTATCCCTTAGTGTAAGATGTTATGTTCATTCCAGTTATTTAAGTAAGACTTACAATTTATTATTCAGTAATTTATTATGGTCCCACAGTGGTTCTAGATTAATTTACATTTTGGTCTTAAGACTGCTCATTTGTTGACATTTGTCATTTATTTCCATACAATTTATGTAGACATTCCTAGTTATGATATTAATTATTGGATATGAAACACCTTATATGGTTGACTATTGAGAGTCTTTACCATATAGGTCTTTCATTAGTTTGGACATTCACACAAAATAATTTTAGTTTTCAAGAGCCCCTTCAATTGGTAGTCCAAAGTTCAAGATTGGTATCTACTTCAACTGGCAACACAAAAAGTTCCTTTCCTTTCCAAAATGGTCTCCAAAGGTATAAAAATTCCACACAATAGGACACATTGCACTACATGCATTATATGTGTTTAAAATAATTTTTTGGATTTTTATAATTTTTTTAATTAAAATAAGTTTTTGGCATTTAAAATCAATTTTTAATCATTTAATTAATTTATTAAAAAAAATTAAAACTTTTGGGGCGAAAATTATAATTTATGAGAAGTTTGAACATATTAAATTAAACTCATGTGTGAGAGTGTGTATGAATGACACCTATATGCCACATGTCATCATTTTACTAGCACACTAGTGTTTCTTCAGACTTATATAAATGTTACACATTTCACACCGTTGATCACTTTTAATCAACTGCTTACATTGAATCTTACACGATTCAAGTGACAACCGTTTCAACCAATCAGAAGGCATTACCTGTAACTTCCTATAACTGGTAAACTTACCTTGAACACTTCGTTTTCAACCATTCGATTTACATCAAAACGGTTGGCTTAATCTCAACCATAAATTTCAAAACCTATTTCCCGAACCTTTCGACGCCCTATATAAAACCATCTTGTCTTCAATTTTCCATACTTTTTTCGTTTAGAGAGAGAGAGAGAGGAGAGTTTTATAAAAACATCCTCTTGTTTCATTGGATTTGTTCTATATACAAGGATTTGCATAAATATCTTTTAGAAACATCCTCTTGTTTGTTGGATCTCTATGTACATTATATAATAAGTTTAGATCCACAAACTTATTAGATCTAAAATTTTAAATATCAGAAAAATTGTTTTAATGTTTGTATCTAGTTTATTTTAAAATGTTTTACCATTTATGAAATCCGTTTTGTGTAAATACAGCTTTTCAGATCTTTTTTTAAAAGATCTAAACAAATATGAGTTTCTTGATATTTCGTATATTAGTAGTTCTCATATCTGAGAAATTCGAATAACTTGTGTAATTTGTAGGATTGTTTGTATAAGTGTGTGTGTATGTGTGTGTGTGTGTGTGTGTGTGTGTGTGTGTGTGTGTGTGTGTGTGTTCTTGAATTTTCATATAGACTCTAATATTCCTTTATACACACTTCACTACTTTGTAAGTGTGGTTGTTTATCTGGAGAGATAACAACTTGAGTCGTCGTAAAGAAAATCTAAAGAATGGAGGTCCCTAGAAGCTGCTGGAATCGGATAGAAGTACCTAAAGGAGGTGTATCTCTGTGCATATTTTGTTTATTTTCTTTCTATTTTTGATCTCGTGTTTGCATGCTTATAATTTGTAACCTTGATTCTATCTTAGAACATTTTTCTGTGGCATAGAGATTATCGTAGATATTTCCCCAACCTTTGGGGTTTTACCACATAAAAATCTATGTGTAAACTATCTTTAAATACTTCTTAATTCTTTCATGTTATCTACTGTCTAAAAGGTTACATGGGATAACTAAAAAAAAATAACCTTAGTAACCAAGAATCTAAAATTATCTTGTTTATAATATTTTAGAGTTTTTACACATCTTGTGTGAAATATTCTTTATAAATAAAAAGAGTTTCTTCAAAGAGTTTCTTCTGATTCTCAATCATTCCTTTAACTGTAATAAAATCTTGGTTGAGTTATTTCTAGTTGTATCCGAGTTTTTTAACCTTTAACCCTTGAAACTATTTTGTATTTTTCAAAAATGGATGAGAAATTTGAGAAACTTGGTAACCTCTCCAGACTCCCAATGTTTGATGGACACAATTTTGCTACGAGAAAGTTAGGATAATTGCATCTATCCAAGGTACTTTGGGTGATGAAGTCTAGGATACTATTGAATATGGTTACTCTCACCCCACTAAATCTTTAACTAAAGGTAGTGAGTGTACAAAAGAAGATAAACAAATGTCACTATGCAATAATAAGGGTAAAAGTTATCTATTAACGTTTGTAAATGAACATGAATTCAAGAGAATATCAACTTACACTATATCCAAATAGGCATGGGATACCCTTGTCATTGCCCATGAAGTTGCTGAGCCTGTTAAGGTTGGAAAAACCTAAATACTTGTGAAATAATACAACACCCTTATTATGGATCAATCTGAGACCTTTGATGACTTATATACTGAGCTCATACATTATTACTATACGGCATGCTAATGATACCATCTATCATAGAAACGAAATTATGCTAAAAATACTTATATCTCTACCTGCTAAATTTGGTAACAAACATTATACGATAAAAGAAATGGATGATCCTAACCTAACTCCAGAATTGTTACGTAGCAAATTAAGAACTGTAAAAATGGATTTAGATTATAGGAAACATATTACTTCTACTCTCAAAAGATCCTATGGATCTAACCTTGTTTTCTCTTCTCAAATGACAATACCTAAGTTAAAATTGCCTAAGTATGACTTAGGATTTGATGTGGATTGCGATATTAAAAGCATTGATAACTAGATAGCTCTCCTGAGTAAATATTTCAGAAGGATTATGAACTTTAGAAATGCTATGGAAAATAAACAAGGGAAGGTTGGTTATTAAAACATTCAATCCCCTAGAACCCATGACCATAATAGCAAAACATAGACCTTTAATAATAATCAGAGACCTAAAAAGAACTTAAGTTATATGCAGTGTCATAAATGTGGTAATATGGGTTATTATACCAGTATATGTAAATCAAAGATTGGGACTAACCCGAAAGCCCATGTGTGTAAGACTTGGGATGACACTAGTGACTCAGATGATGATGGTCCTGAGTCATCTGAAACATATGAATCGTGTATGTCTTTTTATGCTAAAATTGTGTACATTGATCATAAGCATGTTTAACTATTGAAGTTGTCATTGATTCTATACATGCTGTCTCTGTGAATGAACTACCAAATGTTGATGTGGTGAATAATTCTGATGAGCCTAGCATGTGTGTGAGTTAAGTGCAAATGATTGTCACAAATTGAATGGGTGTCTGAGTTCCAATCCAGATATTGAAGCGATAAGAAACAACACACACACACACACTTCACTTAGTGAGTCCAATGGTGTTGAATTACCTGATATTCAAGAATGGTATTCTAAGACTCCGAATAAGAGTTCCAAACTTGAGAATATGGTTAGACACTTGACTGAACTTATTGAGAGTGTAAGTGATACAGTTAGGCAAAATGATGAGGATTACACTAATGAATGCAAGGCTCATGAGACCGAAACCAAAAAAATCTAAAATTAATGAACTTTATGAGAAAAATTGTATTTTAGAAGAAAGATATATGTCTACTTTGCTAGAATTAGAAGAATACAAACAAAAGTCTCACCTATTTTCAAAAAATGTCTTCGTTTTAAGACCAATGCGAAAGCATATAATAAAATAGTTAGTTCTAGAAAATTAAAATCTGATGAAAAAACTGGCCTACAATTTGACAAAAACCCTAAAGGAACAAAGCCTACTATTCAAAATAATTCCAAAACTATCTCTTTTAAGACTTTACCAAAAAAACTACGTCAAGAATTTGAAAAGCCTCAGAAAATTATTTTGAAGAAACCAGTCTCACAAGACACTAGGACTATGTGTAGTCTAGAGAAAAAGCCCAATAACAAAGTGAAGTATGCCCCTCCCCCCCATTAGAGAATTTGGAAAAACTCAAAAACTCTTACAGTTAAACTCACTTTCAAAGTGCATCTAAACTTATTTTTAAATGATTAAAAGATAGAGTTAAGCCAACCTCGCATCAATACTGTAACTATTGTGAAGCTTATGGTCACTCACTTGCTGAGTGTTTTCAAAAGCGTCTATATACACTAGTCTATAGTAACTTTAACTATTCTAGGAAGAGACGTAATACTTATGTTCTCCTAATGCAAACAAATAAAAACTCTAACTTTAGAAAGAAAAGGAAAAGGTCTCGCATCAAAAGAAAGTCCATAAGCAGAATCCGCCAAATAATTTTAAAATCAAAGGCCAAGAGACATTTAAAACCAGAGCCATTTGGGTTAGAAAAAATGACTTGTTAGCCCAACTAAGGTGTAATCTTGGTATAACTGCTTTTACATCTGCATGCACCTCTGTTGGATGGTACCTTGATTCTGGGTGTTCAAAACACATGATTGAGGATGAAATTAAACTGACAAACAAGACAGACTTCCTAGGAGGTAATATTCTAGTTGGTGACGGATTCTCATCCCATATCATTGGTAAGGGAATGCTTCAATAAGAGGGTTTTCATTTCCTTTATGATGTTCTTTTAGTGAAAGACTTAAAAGTCAATCTGCATAGTATATCTCAATTCTATGATTCTGATCACATAATTACCTTTTCCAAAACTGAATGTTAAATTTTGTACAAAGATGGTAATTACATTCAGAGGGGAAACAGAACTCGAGATAACTTTTATATAGTTATTCTGAGTAATGAATCATGTAAGTCAGCAAGATTATATGACTCTAATTTTTGGTATAATAGATTAGGTCAAACTAATTTTGATAACCTAAGAGTATTTAGCTCCCAAGAATTGGTTAGAGGTTTACCTAAAATGAAAATTGCTTTAAATATTATTTGTGGTCCTTGCCAAGTGGGAAAGATAAGTAAAGGGCCTCGCAAGAAAGTTAAATATGCACTAACTTTAAAACCTCTAGATCTTATCTACATGTATCTTATGGGTCTTTTCCGTACTGTCAGCCTTTGTGTCAACAGTGACATTCTTGTTATGGTAGATAACTTTATATAGTACCCTTAGGTATCTTTCATGAGCAATATATCGGATACAATTAGAGATTTCTTACAATCCTTTTGAAAATAGAAAACGAAACGGATAACTAAGTATCACGTATTAGAAGTAATAGAGATGGAGAATTAAAAGAGACTAGAGTAGTAGTATACTATTTTAGAAATGGATATTAGCATGAGTTCAGTCCTCTTAAGACTCCCCGACAAACGATATTGCGTGGGGGAAAAACTTAACAATCCTAGAAATGGTTGGGGTTATATTACATGCTAAAGGGTTACAATAGCATGTCACATTATTAACCTTGTATACCTTAGGAAGAATACCAAAGATACTTCATATGAACTATGTTACAATAAAAATCGAATTTTGAATACTTTAAATCTTCGGGAGTGTTTGTTATGTTCGCAATGACAAAGAACACCTTTCAAAATTTGACAACCGAGGTATTCTAGGAATTTTTGTGGGTTACTCTCAAAATAGTAGAGCATATCGCATCTACAATTTACATACCAAAGTCCTAATGGAATCTATAAATTTAATTTTCAATGACACTAGAACTAGAGTGTTGGTAGTGGTTCAATTATCCAGGATGAGTCTGAAAGTTTTTTTGAAATTGGTTCCCCTCATAACTGATCCACTGCCAACTAAAGTCCCTACGGTGCCAACTTGGGTTTTTAATGATCATCCCCTAGATAAGGTAGTTGGTAACCCTATGGAGCCTGTGAGAATAAGATCTCAACTTCCAGACATTGCTCACTTTGCATGCTTTGTTTCTCAAATAGAACCAAAGAATGTACACGATGCCTTCAATGACTTTGAATGGATTGATGATATCCAAGAAAAAATTAACCCAGTTTAAGAGTCAAAATGTTTGGTATCTTATCCCATAACCTGAAAATAAAAAGGTTATCAAGAACCGTTGGACTTTATAAAAAGTATTAATCAAGGGTAATCATTAGAAACAAGGCAAGATCGGTAGTGAAAAGATAATCTTAAATAGAGGGGATAGATTTTGGCATGAATTTTACCCCGGTAACAAGACTTTAGTCTATTCGTCTCCTCCTTGTTATTGTGTGTCACTTACAATTCAAACCTTTTTAAATGGATGTTAAATCCATTTTTTGAATGGTATTCTATATATAGTAGAACAATCGAAAGGATTTGTTGACTCATCTCACCCGAGCCATGTCTTTTAATTGAAGAAGGCTTTATATAGCGTAATGCAATCCCCTAAGTCCTTGTACGAACGCCTCTCAATGTTTTTAGTCAATAAAGGGTTTAAGCATGGCGAAAATGACCATATATTATTTGTTCTAAAAATAAACAAAGATGTTTTGATTACAGAGATTTATGTAGATGACATCGTCTTTGGTTCCACTTCACCGGCACAAATTGATATTTTTTCTAAAATAGTGCACAAGGAGTTATAAATGTCATTTATGCAGGAGTTACAATATTTTTAGGTATGCAACTTATATAATTGTCTGATGGTCTCTTTATTTCTCAGACCAAGTACACGAATGAATTGTTTGAGAAATTGGGTGTATAAATGCTAAGATTGCATGCACTTCCATGAGCACTACAACTAAGATATCAAAAGATGAAAATGGGAAGAATATTGATACTACATTGTATAGAAGCATAATAGGAAGTTTTTTATATCTCACGGCTTCTAAACCAGATATCATGTATGTTGTTTGTGATTGTGCACAATACCAATATTCTCCTAAAAAATCTCACTTATTGTGTATAAAACATATCATAAAATATGTTAAAGCCACACTAGAATACTATATTTGTTAAACATTGAAGTAAACTCTCTCTCTCTCTCTCTCTCTCTCTCTCTCTCTCTCTCTCACACACACATATACATACACACACGTAATCCTTTATAGGGTTTGCATGGTGTCCACAAACTCTTCATCCCATCATGATCTAAGACCTCCAGACATAGAATAGATCATTTGCAGCAGTAGTAGCAGCCCACACTGAAATTCAGATGGTTTTAAAGCCTACATCATCTTTTAATGGGGAACCCGCTATTATGTTTTCTTCAGAAGATATTTAATCTTTGGTTGTTCATTTTAAACAAGCTCTTACTGGAAAACTTTCACATATGAGTCCATTCATGGAAGTGATGATGAAAGTTTGTCAGATGTACTCTCTCAAGACGGCCTTTAGCGCTGTATTTCTTGATCATAAACATATTCTTATTATATTGAATAGTGAGGAAGATTATACAAGATTATGGATGAGATATACATGGTATATCAATAGATTTCCTATGAGAATATTTAAATAGACTGTAGATTTTTAGCCTGACATGGAGAGTAGTATCACACCTATATGGATTAATTTTCCTCAACTCCCTATCCATTTCTTCTCTAAGTCATCTATTGATTCCATAGCGCATGTTGATGTAAAAAATTAGATCATATCTAATTATTCAATCACAGATAAATAAATGAGACAAATAATTTTTAAAGTGGTTCAGCCTTATAAGAATGGCCTACGTCCACTGTTATGGTACTGCTGATTGTATGGGAATTCTCGATTACAAATTATCTCAAGAAATTCCGGTCCCTTTACAATGAGGATTGTACAATGTATTTATAGCCCTGGGGCTGTAATGTGAAAGGGTAATATATTAAATGATGTACTTATGAAAGGGTGATACATTCAATGCTCCTTAAGCATATGCGTCTGAATGATAAGGATTTAATGAACAATCAAACTGTTGGTTATCCCGCTATTAATGCTTTGTTCGGGGTACAGCTCGGACCGCATAAGCTTCTCGGTGCTCAAGAGTTCCTTGGAGAGTTCTCATTCCTCGGAGCGTATGAGTTCCTCAAGGAATCAGTGTTCCTCGTTGTAGTATGGCTCCTCGGAGCATGTGAGTTCCTCGGAAGTGTTTGTTATTTCCACGTAGATTGCCACGTGTCTTTACTTTATTGAGCCATGTCAGCAGACTAAATTTGGTATCAATAGAAGCCCCCAATGTTTCATAGTTCGAAATTTGAGGAGTGTGGAACATTCTTTCTCGGAATATGGTAGCTTTAAATGGTCCTCCTGATTTTTAGGAGTCTTTCCCTCGTATTTATTTCTCCTTCCAAATTCGTAGAATCAGGCTTTTTTGAATTTTTATACTCGCTTTGATTGTCGCGCCCTTTTTGTCCTTCTAGCTGCCAGTAGCGTAATCATTTCTTCTTGCTTCGATTGCCACGCCCTTTTTGTCCTTCTAGCCGCCGGTAGCGTAATCGTTTTTTTTGTAATAATTACTTTACCGTTTCCCAAGGCAGAGTATTTAAGCGTTACATACACTCCCATCGTCTTCTACCTTTTCAAATTTGTATTTTTGAGTTTTCCATTATCTTACTCTCTTGTGCGTTCATCCTTTCCATCGTTCGTTGCCAACAGATCCCACTCTTTTTCTGTAAGATCTTCTTCCTTCTTCTTCATTTCCTTTATTCATCATGGTTTACCCTATTGAATCTCTTGATAAATTTCTCTCTGATTTTTCTATTCCCTCTTGGGTTGTTTTGGAAGAGCTTTCTGAGCCTTCTGATTATTTCCATTTGGCTGAGGGACATTGGTTCCCCAGCCTCTTTGTCGCTGAGTGTGAATTTTCTTTTCCACCCAATCCCTTATGTCTGGAATTCTGTCAATACTTTGACGTTCTTCCTGCAAGAATAGCCCCCAATACATGGAGAATAGTTAATGGTGTGCATAGGTTAAATCAAATTCATGGAACTTGCATAGGAATTCCAGAAATCATGTTTTACTATAGATGGGCAGTTGGTGATAACACTTTTTATTTAAAAACTAGATTTTTAAATAGGGCTTTAGTGGTCAATCTCCCGGATGCCAATAGGGACTATTTTGAGCATGGAGTTGTTATAAAAAATTGGCAACATGCTCCTTTATCAGGAGATAAAGTGTATCAGGGTCCCAGATGCCCTCCGTATGGCAATGGGATAGGTTATTTTTATTTCATTTTATTTATTTTGAAATCATGCTTCTTTTGTGTTTGACAAAATGTGCCACTGATATTTTAGTGTTTATTTATTTGCAGTTGATAGCAAAAGAAAGTGTCTAAAAGAAGCAGACGTGAATATAAGGCACTTAAAACTTATCTGGAGTTTGCATCAGAGTGTTGCCGACGAGCACATTAGGTCAGCCTCGTATCTGCTGCAGTACAAGAGCTACACCACTTCTTTCACTTCTCGTCCGGTGATAAGTGACGCAGAGCCATTACCAGCTTCTACCAGTTCCTCGCCTGAGTCACACATTCCTTTAAGTGAAAGGATGAAGAAGAGAAGACCTCCCACCTTGTTCGAGAAATCTGTCTCTGGTGCTGTGGAGGCAAAAAGAAGTAAGATTGACGTCCCAGGGGAGGGGACAAAGAAAACTGATGCTCCTTCCTCGGCTGCCCTTGTTGTGAAGGTTGTCGAGAATCCCCCAGTGGCTCCGAGCAAGTCTGCTGCTCCCAGAGAGGTGATTGTAATATCACCGACCAAGATTTCCTCCTTAGTTGAATCTATTCCTGCTCCCCCGAAAAAGTTGAAGATGGGCTCCTCGGTCAATTTGGCTGACACCATCTATCAACCCCCGACTAGTGGAGTTCCCACTTTCGATCCCCCGAGCTCTGCCATGAGCTCGGTGAAGACTTGGATCATTCTCGAGATCCAAGGTATCGAAGAAAACCTTTCTCAGGATATGGTTACCTCTATGGCAGCTCGCCACATTGCTTCAGTAAGTCTTTTTACTTTAAACTTTTTATCTTTCCCCTATTATATCTGTCTATGCCTTGCTTTCATTTTCTCTTCACAGTTGGTGAGCTGCTTCAATACAATTTTGAAGAAGGATGAAGCTATTAAAGCTTCAAGCTCCTCGTCTGGTGTAGAGGAAGCTTTGATGGGCGTGAGGCAGTCTTTGGAAGAGTCCCGCCAAAAATATGCTGATGATAAGGCAACTTGGGAGAAGAAGCTTGCCTCCACCGAGCAGGAGAAGGCTCGAGTTGTTGAAGTCTCCCGGGAGTTGGAGAAGAGAATAAAGGACTTGGAAGGGAAAAATAAAGAGCTCGACAAGAAGCTCAAAAATGCTGGAGAGCTTGACAATAAGCTCAAGGTTGTTTAGGAAGAATTGGGTCAGCTTCGGGAGGTAAATCGGCAGAAGGAGGAGGTTGAAAATAAATTAAAGATTGCTGAAAAACTTCTGTCCGAGAAGCTTTCCTTGGAGAAGTTGAAGAGAAAAGTTGCTGTGAAGAAGTCTTTCAGCGCTGGCTGGGACAAGGGGTGGAACAAGGGCTTGACTGACATGATGTCACAAGTAGAATATGGCAGCCTCAAGTACTTCAGGGATGGATGGGTCGCTGCTCTGTAGGAGATGAAAGTGGATGAAAATTTCAAACTTTTTCAGTGACACATCCCTGGTCCCCCTCCAACTCCTGAAGAAGAAGAAGAGGACGAAGCTGCCTCCGAAGAGTTTTCTATGGTGATGGGAGATCATCCCCCAACCATCCAGCCTGCTACCGAGGAACTTCAGCAGCTCGCTACTTCCTCCGAGCAACCTCCAGCTCTTCCCCAGCTACTATCTGTTCCTTCCGAGCAACCTACTTCCTCGTCCCAGTCTCCCGAGAAGGTTTTGGGAGACAAGGAAAAGGTGTAGAGTTGTTCGGGTTTCTCTTTATATTTTTCTTTTATCAAATGTAACCATGAATATGTAACTCTGAACCTTGATATAATAAAACTTGAACTTTTGTTCTTGCATACTGTTGTCTCTTCTTCGTGCTTAATTGGTACTTTTATTGATTACTGCTTCTTCTTTCTCTACTAGTTTCTGGCCAGGATGGAATTACTATCTGCTCATGATACCAAGCTGTTGAGGCAATGCAATGATTATTTTAAGGCTGGTCACACAGATCTCAGTGCAGCACAAATTGTCGACATCCTCGGCCAAGATGCTTCGGAACAGGCGGTTGAAGCCTATCAATACTTGAAGACCCTTCTTGATCGTGAAGTGGCCAACAATGTGGCTTATTATGACATGATCGAGGATCTCCAAGGCACTCTTGAAGACCTTCAGCAGCAATACAAAGAATCCACTGCCCTTTTGCATGAGGGGTATGAGAAGAAGTATCAGCAACTCAATGCTGACAAGGGGTACGAGAAGCGTTTTGCTGGCTACGAGGTGAGGGAGAGAACTCTGAGGGGTGAGGTCGAGGAGTGAAGACAAATAGCTGAACTATTATAGCAAGAAAATAACAACCTGTAAAAAGAGTTGTCTCAGTTGAAGACTGCAGCTTCCACTTCAAACGCCTTGGTCCCAGTGAATGATGAGGGATTCTCGTTCTTGTAGGTCGAGAACGCCAAATTGAGGGACAAATTGGAGACCTTGAAGAGAGCTGGTCCCTCTACATCTTCTCGTGGATGAGCAAGAGCTCCTCGAGGATGAGAAAGAGCAGCTTGAATTCCTGTCGAGGAACGGAGGACTCAATCTGCCTTAGAGAACCAAGCCTTCCAATTAATGGCAAAGAACCAGGCGTTGGCTGAAATGTCAAAGAAGATCAGGGATCTGGAAGAGCAACTTTTAGCGCAGAAATCAGTCTTGGAGAATAAGGAGTTATTCATTAAAAATCTCCACGGGCAGCTGGAGAGACTGACATATCAATTCCACAAACAGCCCAGGGAGTTTTGGATGGCTGGGTACAACGAGGCTCTTTACCACTTGGACGATCGTATCCAACATGCCAATAATGAGGGCTACAAGCAAGGCTGGTTGAATGCCTTAGGTGTGCTACAACTTGAACAGGGTCATTACCAGTGGGATTACCATAATCCTGGACTGCTCGACCTGCCCGTGCCACCATTCAAACTTGATATGAGCTAGATCCCTACTCGGGCCATTCCTCGATGCTTAATTTCAAAGTATCTCGGCGACTATAATCTCCATTCAAGTGTTGAGATATCTCGTCCTGAGCACCTTTTAGTCAGGATGTTAAAATATTTGAACTTCATAAACTCTCCTCTTGCTTTAAATGATCCGCCTACTGGCGAGGAACCTGTTTCAAAAGCAGAGGGGAAAAAACCAATATAATAGGAATATCGATGTAATAAATTTGTATACATTTCATTATTAATGTAATCTGTTTTTGGATTTAATGAAAGACTTTTATTTTTGTTCGCAATCTTAATTGCTATTGTCTTGTAAAATACTTTACATTTGTGCGTGCCTGTCTATTAAAAAGATAACAATATTCTGTTGTTTTGTGTTGTTTGTCGATCAACTTATTGTCGACTAGCTTGAATTTGTGGTAGTTATAAAAAAAATTACTAGGTTATTCCTCGACCAACTTACTAAGTTGTTTCTCGACCAACTCACTAAGTTGTTTCTCAACCAACTTACTACTAATTTTAAAAAGTCACGAGTATCAATAATTTTGCTTGATCATTTTCTCGTATTCATAAAACGTTTCCGACCAACTACAGTTAGTGGGTTTTTATCCCCAACCAGCCATAGTTAGTGGATTTTTCCTCTGCAAGGAGCTTTGG
Source organism: Sambucus nigra (assembly GCA_949130495.1). Classification (NCBI taxonomy): domain Eukaryota; kingdom Viridiplantae; phylum Streptophyta; class Magnoliopsida; order Dipsacales; family Adoxaceae; genus Sambucus; species Sambucus nigra. Next base: position 641,142,063 of record OX422208.1, on the reverse strand, counting down.
CACCTTTTGGGATAATTTTACCTCCCGACCAACTTTAGTTGGCGTTTTCAAGAATATATTTACTTCCTAACCAGCATAAGTCGACATTTTTAGGAATATTTTGATTTCCCGAGAAACATATAGTTTTATTTCCCGTAGGAATACAAGTTTTACTTCCCGGAGGAATATAGGTAGATTTACTTCCCGGAGGAATATAGGTAGCTTTACTTCCCGAAGGAATATAAGTTTTACTTCCCAGAGGAATACATTTGTTGCTCGACCATCCTTAGCTGGCATTTTCGAGAAAAATTTTGAGTAGCCCGAGTTTTGCCGAGTTTCGCCGAGTTGCGAGTAGTGTGTAGCACTAGTATTCCACAAAAAAATTTCAATAAAAGGAGAAAATACACATCACTGATAATACTTGCGCAGGTGCTCTGCATTCCATGCATTCTTGAACTCCTCCCCTTCTAAAGTTGTTATTCGGTAAGTTCCTGGTCGAACAACTTCTGTAACTCGATATGGCCCATGCCAGTTTGCCTCCAGTTTGTTGTGCTTTTGAATTACTTTCTTCAGCACATAGTCTCCTCCTTTCAGGTCGCACTTCTTCACCCTCTTATTGTAGAATAGAGCTGTTCATTGTTGGTATGCAGCATTTCTGATGGCTGCTTCTTCTCTAACTTCCTCGACCATGTCTAAATCCAATCTTCTCATTAAGTCGCTGACAGGGTAATTAAAATTCAGTACCCTGTGTGTTGGGAGGCTCAACTCGGCAGGTATAATAGCTTCACTTTCAAATGCTAGCATATATGGAGATTCTCCAGTTGCTACTCGGGGAGTAGTTCGGTAATCCCACAGTACTGACTGTAACTCGTTGATCCAATCTGCTTTCGCATCGTCCAGTATGTTCTTCAAACCATTCAGCAGTGTTCTGTTTGTCACTTCAGTTTGTTCATTGCTTTGAGGATGGCCAGGTGCTGAGTGGATCTTCAACACATTTGATTGATGACAATAGGCAGCGAACTCCTTGTTATCAAATTGTGTTCCATGGTCTGTGATGAAAGCATGAGGAAGACATATCGACAAATGATGTTCTTCCAAATAAATTGGTACACCTTATCGTACGTCATATCAATGAGAGGCTCAGCTTCCACCCATTTAGTAAAATAATCCACTGCGACGACGAGGTATTTGAACCTTCCTCTAGTCGTTGGCAGTGGTCCGACCAAATCTATTCCCTACATGGAAAATGGCCAAGGGGAAGTGATGGGTGTCAACAATGATTGTGGAGTTCTTCGAATGGAGGAAAAGCGCTAGCACTTGTCACATTTCTTGGCATAGGCTACACAATCAGCCCTCATCGTCAGCCAGTAATATCCCTGCGTCATCATCCTTTGCAAAAGCGTCCGACCTGCTACATGGGCTCCACAGGACCCTTCATGGATCTCTTCAATCAAGTCTTTCACCTCGGAGGGATGTACGCATCTTTACAAACTTGCCATAATTCCTCGTCTATATAAAATACCGTTAGTTAATACATACCGAGCAGCTTCAAACTTCAATTTCTTGGCTGCGAGCTTGTCAATTGGTAATTCTCCCTCTTCAATATATGCCCTGATGGGATCCATCCAAGATGGTCCTAAATCAAGGGTGATAAAGTTCATCGCCAAATCTTCATCTATACTCCGACCAACTAAAACGTCAATTGGGATTGTTCTTCGTAGCTCGATACGAGTAGCTGATGCTAATCGAGCTAGGGAATCTGCTCTTGCATTCTCCATTCTTGGTATTCTGACCAGCTGAATAGCATTAAATTCTGACACCAACTCCATCACCTTTGCCTGGTATTTGATCATTAATTCTCCTTTGGCTGCATATATTCCTAACATTTGATTTACAATTAATTGAGAATCACTTAAGACAATAATTTATTGCGCCTCCATAATTTTTGCCAAATTAAGACCAGCAATCATGGCCTCATACTCATCCTTATTATTGGAAGCTTTGAATTGGAAACATAGGGCATATTCCATGTCGACCTCATCCGGAGTGCTCAAAACTATCCCTGCCCCACTGCCTGTTGTGCAAGATGAGCCATCTACATATAGCCTCCATATAGGTAACTCGTCTTCAAACTTCTGATCTGACAGAGTTCCTCGGTGAAATATTTGTTGCTTCCTTTCATCTTCCCCTAATATTTCTCGCTCTTCGTCGATTATCTTTTCTTGCCCTTTTACCAACCGGAGTTGGTCTGAGCTCGAATTTGATGATCCTGTAACATCCACTTGCCCTTTTACCAACCGGAGTTGGTCTGAGCTTGTGTTTGTTGATCCTGTAACATCCACAGGTTGATCAACGAGCAATTTTTGCTCCTTGGGGGTATCAGGATAGGTGAACTCTGCTATAAAAACCGCTACAGCTTGCCCTTTAAGCGATGATCTGGGTACATAGACTATATCGTATTCACCGAGCTCTAATGCCCAGTACATCAATCTCCCTTATTTTTCTAGTTTATGAAGGGCTTGCCTCAACGGCATATCAGTATATACGACTATAGTATGAGCTTGGAAGTATGGCCTCATTCTCCTACTCGCCTCAATCAGTGCCAGTGCTAACTTTTCCAGCCTTGGATATCTGATCTCTGCTCCTCGGAAGGCCTTACTTGTGTAATAGATTGGTTTTTATACTCCATTCTCCACTCTTATCAACGCTGAGCTGACTGCATTCTCCGATACTTCTAGATACAAGTACAATTTTTCTCCCATTACTGGCCTGGATAACAATAGAGGTGTTCCCAAGTATTTCTTCAAGTCTTGAAAAGCCTTATCACATTCATCATTCCACTCGAAAGTCTTTCGGAGTGTCTTGAAGAATGGGAGACATCGATCAGTTGCTCGCGATACAAATCTGTTGAGTGCTGCTATTCGTCCTGTAAGACTTTGCACCTCTTTCTTCATTGTTGGAGATCGCAGCCCTAATAGAGCTTTGATCTTTTCAGGATTCGCCTCAATGCCTCATCGGGTTCAGCTTCATTTGATATTTATCTAGTTGATCAAAAGTGTGACTTAAGTCAACTAGATGATCGACAGCTTTCTTGCTCTTTGTCAGCATATCGTCAAGCAAAGACTTTGTTCATCAGCCTCTGCTTTGTCGCACCTGCATTTTTCAAACCAAAAGGCATAACATTATAACAATAAGTTCCCCTAGGGGTAATGAAAAAATTACTCTCCCTGTCTTTAGGTTTCATTCTAATCTGATTGTAGACAGAATAAGCATCCATAAAGCTCAGCAGCTCGTGTCCCGAGGTAGCATCGACTAGTTGATCAATTCGGGGCAGTGGAAAGTGATCCTTTGGACATTCTTTATTGAGGTCGGTGAAGTCTACACACATCCTCCATTTGTTGTTCTTCTTTTTCACCATCACCACATTTGCTAAACAATCTGGATATTTAACGTCTTCAATGAATCAAGATTTCTGGAGCTTTTCGACTTCCTCCTGTATAGCTTGATTCTTCTCAGGGCTGAACACTCTTCTTCTCTGCTTCACTGGCTTGATTTCCTTATTCACATTGAGTTCGTGACATAACAAATTTGGATCTATTCCGGGCATATCCTCATGACTCCACGTAAAAGTATGCTTTCTGCTTCTAAGGAAAGTTATCAATTCCTGTTTTAGTGAGGCTTCCAACGACGAACCAACTTGAGTAGTCCGTTCAGGGTGCTCGTCGTCCAGAATGATGTTTTCAGTAAATTCCACCACTTGACCCTTCACGAGTTGTGACTCATCTCTAGGATCCAATGTTTCAATTTTTGACCCTTCTTCCACTTGATAAGTAGTAGTCTTTTTCCTTGATTCCTCCAGTTCTTCTTGCTCGGTGGATGAATAATAGCATTCCCGAGCTACTTTCTGGTCACCCTTCACAACTCCTACTCCAAAATTTGTTAGAAATTTTAGGCATTGATGTACTGTAGACGGTACAGCCTCGAACTTATTCAATCCTACTCTTCCCATGATGATATTGTATGATGATTGAACATTCTTATCCATCACGAAGAAACGTATTCTTTCTGTTCGACAAGCAGGCCACGTGCCAATGAATATATCCAACTTAATCGTCCCAAGTGGAAATACTTTCTCTCCAGCAAAACCGAGGAGGGGTCTATGATAAGGCTCCAGTTGAGATAGCTTTATATTTAAACTATCGAAGCACAAGTAGAACATAATGTCTGCCTAGCTACCATTGCCGACCAATACTCTTGAAATCATTACCTCCTTCATTCTCATCTTGATCACCAATGGGTCATCATGAGGATATAGAACACCTGCAAGATCATTCTTTGAGAACCCAATGACCAACTTCTCTTTGTTCACCTTTCTCGGGTGATCCTCCTCAGCTAGATTTATTCGTTGAATGTACGAGCAAGCTTGAGCCTCACAGAGATAATCTTTTCTCTCGGCAGTAAGGTCTCCTCCTCCTGTATCTCCACCTGTTATAACATTAAAGTCAAATGACCCAAAGCGTATAGAAAATACCTCTCGTTCTGGCTGCCTTGGTCTCTTGGGAAGATCGGGGTCGTCCTCGGGATCAATTTTATGGTTTCTTTTCTTATTCTCCTCTGCTCGATTAGGAGATATAGACCTCTCTCTTGTTCGGTCGTTGTCCCTTCTTTCGCCTCCACGATCAACGTACTTTGCCAGCTTTCCTCGTCTGATGAGTGTTTCAATCTCATTCTGAAGAGTTATGTAATTTTTTGTCATATGGCCATGATCTTTATGAAACCCGTAATACTTTGCCTTCATTTTCTCTGGCCAGTTTAATTCCTCGTTGCTCTTGATTTTTTCTAGAACATGGTTGATATCCTTCTTCAAAGGAGTATAATTATCAAATTTCATCATTACATACCATACCGACCTTGTTCTTGAATGTTTGTCATTACCATTGTTCTTATTCTCTTTCTTTTAGCTTTATCACCTTCAACCTTGGTTTCTTTGGCATTCATATTCTTCTTCGCAGCCATAGATTCCTCGGCATTCATAATCTTGGACGCTTTTCCCATCAGATCCGATATGGTTCTAGGTGGATCTTTGGCCAAAGTATAGCACAACTTGTTAGGCAGTAATCCACTCATCAAGGCGGTAATCGCTGCCTTCTCCTTGTAATCAATGACTTCAAGTTTCTTGTTATTAAAACAAGTTATATAATCTCTGGTACTCTCACCAGCCTTTTGTCTAACACTTAACAAATGCGCTACTCGTTTAACTGGCTTTGACCCAAAACATAAATTCCTAATGAATAACTCGGCCAATTGAAGAAAGGTTGAGATCTTACCCCGAGGAAGATTATTATACCATATTTGAGCAGATTCGGTAAGAGTTCTCGAGAATACTATGCATCTCATCTCATCTGGAATAGCATAGATGTCGGCTGCAGCTTGGTATTGTTCTATATGAAGGACGAGGTCAGTCTTTCCATCATATTTGGGGGTCACAACAGGTGCTTTGAATTTTGATGGTGTTGGAAAATCTACAATGGCCTGGACAAAAGGTGTTCCTCGAACAAAGGTTCGTTGTAGAGGATTCTTAGCTTTAACCATTTCCCCTAATCTATCCTCCAGCCTTTGAATAGAGCCTTTCCATGCATCATTTCCTTCCTCGAGCCTATTGGTTCGAGCAGCTAATCGTGTTGAGGTGGCTTCCTGGGATTTATCTTGACGAGCAACTGGTCGCGACTGGGCAGATCCTTCCCTTAAGTCTGATGGTCGTCGAAAACTCCTCGATGGGGCTCTAGGAGGAATTTTTCTCCTCCTAGGACCTAATCGAGCGAAAGGAGATACTCTGCTTAATCTTTCTAGCGCACTGGTCCTTTCTGAGGAGAGAATGATACGTTGTTCAGTATCTGTGGCTCGCACTGACGAAGTTCGTCCAAGTTGATAAGAAAAATCTTCAGACTCCTCATTGCGATATGAATTGGTATGCCTAGTACGTGAAGAATATGCATGGGTATTTCTTTGAATACTTCGTGGTCTTGAATGGGTTGGTGCACCGCCATGGAGGGTTTGTATGAGTTGACGCATAGTTCCTTACATGAAGGTCTGTCCTTGACCCAGATTTGTAATTATTCCAGCCAGATCTGGAATATTTGGCGGAGCAGATGGATTTGGAGGGCTTCTAGTGTTTCGATTGCTAGATTTTGGAATGTCAGCCATTTGTAATGTATTGTTTTTTATGTAAAACGATATTACCAGTTGTTTCCCACAGACGGCGCCAATCTGTTGATGTAAAAAATTAGATCATATCTAATTATTTAATCACAGATAAATAAATGAGACAAAGAATTTTTAAAGTGGTTCAGCCTTATAAGAATGGCCTACGTCCACTGTTATGGTATTGCTGATTGTATGGGAATTCTCGATTACAAATTATCTCAAGAAATTCCGGTCCCTTTACAATTAGGATTGTACAATGTATTTATAGCCCTGGGGTTGTAATGTGAAAGGGTAATACATTAAATGATGTACATATGAAAGGGTGATACGTCTAATACTCCTTAAGCGTATGCGTCTGAATGATAAGCATTTAATGAACAGTCAAACTGTTGGTTATCCCGCTATTAATGCTTTGTTCGGGGTGCAGCTCGAACCGCCTGAGTTGCTCGGACCGCCTAAGCTTCTCGGTGCTCAAGAGTTCCTCGGAGAGTGCTCGTTCCTCGGAGCGTATGAGTTCCTCGGGGAATCATTGTTCCTCGTTGTAGTATGGCTCCTCAGAGCATGTGAGTTCCTCGGAAGTGTTTGTTGTTGCCACGTAGATTGCCATGTGTCTTTACTTTATTGAGCCATGTCAGCAGACTAAATTTGGTATCAACAGCGCAGTTGATTGGAAAATCCCTACGATTAGATTCATCCATAGTTGATATGAACATACCAAGCCTAGTTAGAGTGTATGTTGAAATGGACCTATTAAAGAGTATTCCAAAGAAGGTGTGGATAGGTTGTGGTAATGGAGGATTTTGGAAGGAAGTAGGTGTCAAATATATTCCAATATACTGCTCTTACTGTTCAAATAAGGTACGTGATATCCACAATTGTATTTTCAAGTATCCAAAACAAAAGAAGGCTTCCGACAATAAATTTGAAGAAAGGCAGAATAAAGATCTTCAAAAGACCCAACATGTGTGTATAAGGAGATTCAAAAACCAATTCAAGAAGAAGACCGTTGTGATTTAGAAGAAAATTCAAAAAAAGTTAATGATCAAGTGGAAGAAAAAAAAATCATTGCAAGAAGACTAGAAAAATGATGCAGTTGAAGAAGGAAAAGTACAAGAGTTGAAACATAAGCTGGGAGAATTTAAAACCATTCAACACAGAAATAAGAAGAGAATGAGAAGACATAACAAGGTATAAAAACAAATCAAAAGAATTCAAGGTGATGTTTTAGTTCTCAAAAGGTGATAGTAGAAGACAACTATTCTCTGTCTCCAAGGGCATGTATTAGGCTTGATTATGATTACACTGCTGAATTAAACCATTTATATGCCTCTGATGGAGATATGGAAGATGAAGCAATAGAAGTATTAAACCATTAATACTTCTCTGTCTCCAAGGGCATGTATTTGTACAGGTTATTTGAAAGAAATACAACATATAATAGTTAGAGAAGTATTATGGGATTAGTAAGTATGGTAGTTTTAAGTGGTGATGGTACGTTTAACATCCATGTTACCAAACGGGTAAGATGAGTGTATTAAGGATATTGCATAAGAATATCATGTTAATAAAAATTAAGATAAGATTATGATTGTAAAGTTATTGTTTTGGATAAATGACTTGCTACGGTGATTGTATGTTTAGTTAAAGAACAAACAAATGATACTGAAAAAGGAAATATAGTGAGAAGTTAGATTAGGTTCATATTGCATGACTACACACTATACATGAAGGTGAATATAAAATCTTGGTTAAGAATAAATATTTAGTGAATGAATGTTCAGTTTCGATATATGAATAGTAGTGAGGTTGTATTTAAATTAAGAAATTATAAGGACGATTTTAACATACTCTTAAACTTCAAAAATGATATAAAAGTAGTTGAGGTCAAACACATGTATTAGGTGTTAGATGGAAGATGGAAATATGATGTGTAATAAGCTAGTTTTGTAATATGATATTTATGATTTTAATTATTACACGATGATAAGGATAGACTATAGTAATGAAGGGAGAAAGGTAAAGAATGATACTAGGTTTGTTAAGAATGTTCACTCAATGTGAATATATGTTGATACAACTGATAATCTATTATATGTGAATGTTCGACATGCATATATAAAGGTATGAAGTAATATATGTGTTGGGAATTCGTTTTAAATGATAATAAATCATTAGATGATTATCCTTACGTGTAAATGATAAAGAAACTGAAGATATTATGAAAGAAGATTTGCCGTACATCGAAGAACCGATGGAATTTATTGATCGAAAGAAGCAAGTGTTAAGGAATAAGGTTAATCCCTTAGTTAAAGTGTTATGGAGGATCAATTAAATTAAATAATGAACTTGGTAAAGGGAATATATAATTAGTAAATAGTATCCTCAATTTTTTGGTAAGTGAAATTCATACTAAATTTTGGGGTTGAAATTTTCCAAGGAGGGAAAGTTATGACAACCCGGATATAATTATGATAAATCATGTTTAAATCATGCTTACCTTATGGGATGGAGATAATATGTTATTGGTGTATATAATGTTAAGTTATTATGTTTGTCTAATCCTACATTCATAACTCATGAGATATCGAATAAGTTACAAACACAAAATTTTGAAGTTTTCGGTAGGAATGTTCAAGTTGGAGACTTGTTTTGACCATTATAATATAGCAATTGACTTGAGGTGAAAAATCTATAGTTGTAGATATGTGAGGTAGGTTGATAACACAAAACACGGTGCATCAAATAGACATTCGAGTGAGAAGATATCATCTTTTTACGAACAGGGGGTAAAGTAGTCATTTAGCCTTAAATGATATTTTGTCTTACATGGTGCCTCCTGTTATATTTTGATTGGACCAAGGGGAGGTTCTTTATGCCGACTTATAAACCTTAAAATCACCCCCTTTCTTCATAAAATCATACTTGGTTAAGTTTGGAGAGATTAGCTTGAGGAAATAAAGTCTCAGGAAGTTCGGGAAGAAGAAAGTGAGGAGAAATATTGGAGAAAAATCCGTAGAAATTATGTAAAAGTCACTAAGGTAATTCTACCCGTAAATCTTGTGATATATTTGTAATTATTTATATAAATGATATAAATCATCATTTTTTTACTAAACTTTTGTGTTTTGAGGTATACATATGGATAGATGCGAGTTTAAGAAAAGTTGAACGTGTTAATCGTGTATATTGCTTCGATTAGAAACCTTGTGTATTAAAACTTCTATATCTTTTTGTATATTTATTGGAATTGAATAATTATAGTTGGCGATAAAAATTTACTCATATATGTATAACATATCCTAAAATTATGTGAAAATACCAAGAAATGAATCTTTGGTGATAGTTTGAAGTTCTGGTATAAAATCTGTCCCAAAAGGGTAAGTATACACACCATGTGTTCGATATTTTGCTTGATATAGCAAATGAACCTTAAAAATTATGAAACTTTAAATTTGTATTTTTTTTATATTTATGTTGGGTGAAATATCATAGAAAGTTATGATACATAAAAATTATGAAAATTCCTGGAAGTTGACTGATCTATAGAGGAGCCTATAGGGCAGATTTGCTATGTAGCAAAGAAATGGGCATATCTAGCTCTAGGAAACTTGATATGATATGTGGTCTTTTGGAATGGGAACCCAATATGTTAAGGATGAAACTAATAAGAAGAAATTAAAATATATTTGGCATATGATTTGGGTATGGTAAATATCTTACCATGAAGTTAGATTGGACTTCATTTATGATATATGATTTGAGTGGGATTATATGATGCTTACGAATTAGGTTAAGTTTAAGTTATTATTTGGATTGTTAATATCCTTGTGATGATACTAATATTTTAAGAATTTATGTGTTAAAGGTAAGAAGAACCGTTTGAACAAGTGTCGAATAAAGGCAAGCAAAAAATACATGAAGTGGCCAAGGTAAGTGTACTCACTCGAAAGAGATGTATTATACATGGCTATGGAGATGATTTGAATATCACTCATGGGTAAGATGTATTACACATGTCTATGTATACTATCTGAATATCACTCACAAATAAGATGTATTATACATGGTTATGGATATAATTTGAATATCACTTATTGGTAAGTGTATTATACATGGTTACGGATATGATCAGAATAATATTGAATATGAATTTGTTCATTTTGGTTTATCGAAATGGGAGGTTACTCCCTGACTCGGAATGGGGAAGATTTATCTATTAAAGACAAGGGGTTACTCCTTTACCAGGAATGGGGGAGAATTGTCTATTGCAAACAGGATATGTGAATCCTGACTCGGATAAGTTGGTCATTCTTTATGAATGAGACGGATATGTATATAATTGGTCATTCTTTACGAATGACCCGAATAAGTATATAATTGGTATTTCTTTATGAATGAGACAGATACGTATATAATTGGTAATTCTTTATCAATAGGTCGTATAAGTATGCATATATCATCACGAGGATACGATTTATTGCAGTTAATTTCATGCAATAGTGTAGTAGTGATGCATTTGCTGATCTATTTTGCTCATGGTTCCTATGTTTATGTTTTTCAGGTATTGTGATATCACTTCCAAATCTAAATAGTCGATGGGGTTATCTAGGGATGCATACGATGATTTTGGTCAAATGTAAATGGGGTCATTTAAGCCTACTTATATTTTCACTAAGTTTGAATAAGCATAATTTCCTTAAAGTTGCCAAAAGTTTTAGTTTTATTGGTTCATGTTAATAACTAGAAATGGATACTCTTGTTTATGGTTTGCTTAAGGTAATTATGATTTGACTCACTTTAACTGTCAAACTTAGTTATAAGTAACTGTGTCGGGTTGTGTCATAAGTAGTTGTTGAGCTCGAGTTTATACGGAGGAGTACGCATTCGTGGGGGAGCCCCATTCTTGTTTGTGAAGAAGGAATGTGGATCGCTCCAATTTTGTGTGGATTATCAGGAGCTTAACCAGGTCAAGATATAAAACAAGTATTCGTTGCCACATATCGATGATTTACTTGACAAGATTAAGGGAGCATCATTCTATTCCAAGATTGATTTATGCTTGGAGTATGATCAGGTATGTTTATATGAGGAGGAAATTCGACTTAATACTTTCTTGATGTGCTACGGATTGTATAGTTTCCAGATGATGCCATTTGGGCTAACCAATGTGTCAGCAGTATTCATGGATATGATGAATCGGGGTTTTTAACCATTCATAGTTCAATTAATCATCATTTTTATTGAATACATTATAGTGTATTCTCAATCAAAGGATGAGTGTGCATAGCATTTGGGATTAGTTTGAAGATACCATGCGGATATAAATTATATGTTAAATTCCCTATGTGTGGGTTTTTGCTTCAAATGGTGAAGTTATTGGGCCACATCCTAAATGAGGTTGGGATGTCGATGGATCCTAGTAAAGTAAATATAGTTATGGATTAGGGGTAGCCTAATATTATTACAAAATCTAGTAGTTTCTTGGGTTTCGAAAAGTACTATAAAAGGTTCACTTAGGGGTTCTCAAAGATTATCGGGCCACTGAGTTACCTAACACGTAAGGGGGTACCGTTTTTTTGTAACACAGACTCCCAAAGATCATTTGAGTAGCTCAATGATAATCTCACCTCTATGCCCATCCTTTCATTATGACGGGGCAGTGCATAGTATTTGTTATATACCGATGCATCACTCTATGGGTTAGGAGGTGTGATGATGTAGGAAGTGAGACTGATAGCTTATGATTCCTATAAACTTAAGCGTCATTAGAGAAACTACCCCACTCACGATTTGAAGCTGGCATTTATAGTTTCTTCCTTTCATATTTGAAAATGTTGTCTATTATGGAGAGGTTCACACAATTTTCCCATCATCAGAGCCTCTAGTACTTGTTCCCTCAGAAGGATCCGAATAGGATACATAGGAGATGGCTCGAGTTTACGAAGGACTACCACATTTTGATTCAATACCATATGAAACAAGTGAATGTGGTAGAAGATGCGTTGATTCAGAGATTGAAAGTAATATTGGAAACGTAATGGGAAAATAATGAGGATGATTTACCCGATATTTCAATAGGGCAACAGAGTGCCACACATGATATGGATTTATTGGATGCCTTTTTGGAAGTTGTAACCATTACGTAAGCTATGGTGACACAACTGATATAGGCACAACCTTCAAACTCCTTCTATTAGGAGAAGGTATGGGATATTTTATCTGGAGGGATTCCTTTATTCTTAATCAATTTCAATAGTGCATTAAATTTCAAGGATTGTTGGTTATGCCAGAGGGTCCTGAGTTGATGAGGGAACTTTAAGTTGAGACACACGGCTCACGATTCATGGTGTATTGTAGAGGGGAAAATATGTACCTAGATACCCATAGATCTTATTTGTAGGATGAGATAATGAGAGACATTTTGGAGTTTGTATCTAAGTGTGCCACTGGTGACGTAGTTAATGTCGTTCACTAGAAACAACATGGGAATTACAGCCTTTGGAGAGCATCTCCATACATTTTATTGTGGGATTACCGAGATACCAGAGAGGTCATAATTACATTTGGGTCATCGTCAATAAATTAACGAAGGTGGCATGTCACAGATTATAGGGAACCATGGGGTACCTTATGATATAATGTCCGATCTAAACAATAGATTTGTATCTCAGTTCTGTAGGTTTTTTTTTATTAATATCAAATATTCTATTTTTGCCCCTTTTTCTATGCAATATTTTATCCCAAGCTCATTAAAACCCCATTCTTACGCTCTTTTACTAAATAAACCTAATATTTTTAGTTAATCACTTACATAAGGTATTTGGGTGTCTTTACAGGGGTTAGGAATCTAAATCAGAAGTTTGGAAGAATTTTGAACAAGAATCGTTCGCAAATGCGCTTTTAAGGGAAAAAAGGAAATTCACAAAGATTATCGGCCTTAAAATAAGGAACTACTTAGGTCAAACGAAGCTTCAATCCGATGTCAAAAGAAAATAATGAAGAGTTAAAACTTGAAGTCAAACAAGTCAAAGAAAGTAAAAGTCAAAATCTTCATCCCGAAGTCAACCAAAAGTCAAACATAAATCGAATTGATACGATTATACTTTTAAGCGAGGGAAAACCGTGTGGTCGTAAGGATAGTGTACAAAAACCTAAACTTTTACTACACTTATTTTATGAGTATGGCGGTGACCTCAGGTATCGTATCCATTAAGAACATGTTTTAGAACTTAATTGATTTATAACTTCAAATAAAGTGTAATGGATGATATTTAGATTTTGAGTTTTAGCATTATTTTATCCGTAAAGTAAATGAAAGGGAGGTTGTGGAATACTTTTTCAGCCTTTGAAATATGTGAATTCGAGTTAGAAATATCATAGTTATTTCAATGGTTATACTCTCACTTAGGCAAGCTATCAAACATGCAAGGCATGAGCCTAACATTAGAGATGAAAATTAATCATGAGAGTGTTGACTTATAACATACATTGGATCTCAAACTAAGATTTTAAAAACACATAATGCTTGACATTATATGTGAAGCCTCCATATTATTAAATTCAATATATATTAAGCTATCAATATACTTTTATACTTCTAAAATATTAAAGGAAAACACTATTTTCAAACGGGTGGGATGATAATCCATAACCTATTTAAATAGTGAGACATGATTATAAACATAGTAAACTAATTATTGAAGAAACTAAATTAATTAAAGAAGGAATAAACTAATTAATAAAAAAATGAAAATAACTGTCAATGCAATTAAACTAATTAATAAAAAATATATAAAAATTAAAACTTTAGTAAGAACTAAGAATATAACCAATTTCTACATAGACAAATATAGATGGTGAATTGATGTGAAAAATGGTTGGGAGGTGGGTCTTAATTTTAGAAAAAATGCAATCAAGTGGGATGCTAGGTAGAACGGATCGATCTAGATTTATAATTAGATAGGTCCGATTTATGTTTAATTTTTGGTTGACTTCGTGATGAAGATTTTGAATTTTCTTTTTCTTGTTTAACTCCAAGCTCTGAATCTTCAAAACTTCTTCGTTTGACATCAGATTAACCCAATGTTTGAAGTGAGTTGTTCCTTATTTTGAGAACCACAATCTTTGTGATGAGTCCGAGTCCGGTATTGTCTTTGTAAAATTCCCATTTTTCCCTTAGAAGCGCATATGTGAATGATTCTTTGCTTAGAATGCTTCTAAACCTCACATTTAGCTTCCCAAACCCTATAACTACACCAAATACCTTAATCAAGTAATTAACTAGAAAAATCGAGTTTATTTAGTAAAATAACATAACTACAGGTTTTTAACGAGCATGGGAATGAAATATTGCAACAAAAATTATTAATAAAATACAATATTTGAAACTAATTAGGTTTTCGGGATGCTATGGAGGTACACCTGCATTTGAGTACGACATTTTTCCCTCAGTCCGATGGCTATATGGAGCGAGCAAATAAAATTCTATAGGATATAATTTAAGAATTTATATTGTATCTCAAAAGATTTGGGACTAGCATTTACCCCTCGTGGATTTTTCTTACAACAGTAGTCATCACTAGACTATTGGAATGATACCCTACGAGGCATTGTATGGGCGATCGTGTGATTCTCAGAGCTATTGGTTTTAGTCCGGGGAACACAGGATGTTCAGATCATATATTATTTAGGACACCTAAGAGAAGTTGTCACACTCATTCGAGCAAGAATGAATATGGTGTGGAATTGATATAAGATCTACACCGATAAGAGGAAGTGAGAGCTAGTGTTTCTAGTGGGGGAGCAGGTAATTTTAAGGGTCCCCTAGATGAAAGGAGTTGTCATATTTGAATCTATAAGGAATTGGATCCCTGCTACGCATGTTCCTTCATGATACTGGATAGGGTGGACCTGTGACCATCCCCGATCCTCGTCGCGCGGGCGGGCGCGTGTAGGAAAGGATCCTTCGGGTCCCGCGCATCCCTCTCGGGAGCGCTTCGGCCGGCGTGGTTTGAGATGTGGTGCAAAAATGTAGAGAGATTCAGAGTCGCCAGTCTATTTTACTCAAAACAGAAAAAAGAAAAAGGGGAAGCCACCCCAAAGGATGGAATCCAAAGACATACTGGTGCATGCGAAACTAAGATGATTCGAGAAGGGTTCGGAGGCTTAGTTACGAAATGGGAAGATGTTAGGCACGCATTTTGCCCTTTCGTTCTCTCAAGGAGGTAGGAATCCTCGACTTATATCATGGAAAAGATATAGCGAGTCATCCATAGGAAGATATAAGAATAATATTAGAAAAATAAGATTTACGCGATTAACCCTACGTTGATCGTTATAATGGAACGATATCGCATATGGAGTAATACGTCGCTAAGGACAAGTATATAGAATATAAGGAAATTGGATTTTGAGAAGATAGAATATAAGAGAATAAGTGGGAAAAAAGGACTCGAGTCTCGAGTTTTACCCCGAGACGCCTACGTAGCCTACAAAGGCATCAAAGTCCACGTAGTTCGCATACAAAACGAGGGGTGAGGTTTATCCCATAAATCCAAATGGGGGATCTCTTATTTTTAAGTGTGTGTGTGTGTGTGTAGAAAAAGTGTTTTAGTTGTGGGAAAAGTGTGGGAAAAGTGTGAGAATCCCTATTTGGAATTTATGAGCAAACCCTCTTTTTCTCATTTTTTTGGGTTTTATTTATAAGAAAATAAGAGATGTGCAAGAATACTAAATAAAAAGTATATTAGGATGTGTGAGATGAGATAATAAAAGTGCTAAGTAAGAAAACAAGTTATTTCAAATTTAAGAGAATTTGAAGAGAAAGGTGAGAAAGATGGACCTTCTTGGAGACCTTGAGTTTGATCTTGAATGTTGGAGAGAAGCCCTTGCACTTGGGTGATAATGGAGAGTGGTTAATTCACCAAGTTTGATGAAGAGGATGATGAAAAGTGGAAGTAAAAAAGGGGTTTGGATGTTGAAATCACGCTGCCTTCGAGAGAGGTTTCTGGGATTCCCTGAGAGAGATTTCTATCAGATCTGGGCTCCTTTTGTAAATGAGGCGAAGGCCTCCTTTTATAGGCCCAGGTAACTATCGATCGGCATTGGCATGCCACTGCATATCGGCAGGTGCCGATAGGCAGGATCTGGAACCTGCCATTTGGCAGTTCGCTTTAGGATTTTTCAGAAAATTAGTTGTTGAGGGCAAATCGTTGGTCAGAATCACGCACGGGGCATACCGTTGGAAAGGTAATTCAGAGACCTTTGAAAGTACTTTGGACCACTCCCAGGTTCAGGAGTTGACTTGTGTCAAATATGGCTTGGAAGCGATTGTCAGTCCAGTGAAAGAGTAATCGTTCAGATGCAAACGGATCGTTCGTCTGCATGGTAAGTCTGAATCGTGCACGGGTCAGATAGTTGGAAAGGTTAAGAGATGTAATTTGATATTCCAAAGAGTTTGACCCAGTTTGGATAGTTGACTTTGGTCAACCAGGCCCGAAAAGCATTCGGTGACCTCTCAGAGTCAAACGAATCATTCGTTCGTATGGAAAGTCGAAATTGCACACGGGACGGACCGTTGGAAATGGGATTCAGTTCCCTTTGAATATCCATTTATTCTTGGTTGTGCTGAAGAGTTGACATAGGTCAAATAGATCCTGGGATCACCCACTAGCCTCTGTGTCAGGTTTTGGATGCAAACGGATCGTTCGTCTGTATGGTAGGTCAGAATCGTGCACGGGATGGATCGTTGGAAAGGGTATTCATCGCTCTTCGAAGATTCATTGAGTATTGATTCAAGATAAGGAGTTTAAATTTTGGGTCAAACTGAGCTGGGGAGTGCTCGATGGTTTCCAGGTCGGTACTCGGGACATGACATGGGTTTGCAGTGATGAAGGGAGGTACTAGGCACCTAAGGAGAGTTAGGGGGTAACATAATGGGGTGTCTACCGAGCCCCTCGATGGGTGATTTTGGAACAAATGATGACCGTCGAATAGACACCACATGATACTTTTGAGGGAGTATGACCGATTCATAGGGTCGAGGCCAATTCTGAGGACCTAAGGAAAGTGCTGGGTATGATCAATTCTTTGGGTCAAAGCTAGATCTATGGGCTTAGGGTAAAGGTCAATTTTAACCTAAGATTGGTGACGATCAAGGACCGGGATCAATTCTGACCCAACTCAGGTGACTATCCAAGACCGAGGTCAATGCTGACCTAAATAGTGGTGACGACCGAGGACCGAGGTCAATTCTGACCCAACTCAGGTGATGATCCAAGACCGGGGCTAATTCTGACCCAAAGAGTGGTGACGACTAAGGATCGAGGTCAATTATGACCTAACTCAGGTGACGATCCAAGACCGGGGCCAATTCTGACCCAAGAGTGGTGATGATCGAGGACCGAGGTCAATTCTGACCTAACTCAGGTGACGATCCAAGATCGGGGCCAATTCTGACCCAAAGAGTGGTAATAACTGAGGACCAATGTCAATTCTAACCTAACTCAGGCGACAATCCAAGATCGAGGTCAATTCTTGACCCAAGAGTGGTGACGACCGAGGACCGAGGTCAATTCTGACCTAACTCAAGTGATGATCCAAGACCGGGGTTAATTCTGACCCAAAAGTTGGTGACGACCGAGGATCGAGGTCAATTCTGACCTAACTCAGGCGACGATCCAAGATCGGGGCCAATTTTGACCCAAAGAGTGGTGATGACCGAGGATCGAGGTCAATTCTGACCTAACTCAGGTGACGATCCAAGATCGGGGCCAATTCTGACCCAAATAGTGGTGACGACCGAGGATCGAGGTCAATTCTGACCTAACTAATGTGACAATCCAAGATCGAGGTAAATTCTGACCCAAGAATGGTGACGACCGAGGACCGAGGTCAATTCTGACCTAACTCAAGTGACGATCCAACACTGGGGCTAATTCTGATCTAACTCAGGCGACGATCCAAGACTGGGGCAAATTTGGCACAAGAGTGGTGACGACCGAGGGCCGAGGTCAATTCTCACCTAACTCAGGTGACGATCCAAGATCGGGGCCAATTCTGACCCAAAGAGTGGTGACGACCGAGGACGGAGGTCAATTCTGACCTAACTCAGGTGACGATCCAAGACCGGGGACAATTCTGACCCAAGAGTGGTGACGATCGAGGACCGAAGTCAATTCTGACCTAACTTAGGTGACGATCCAAGACCGGGGCCAATTCTGACCCAAAGAGTGGATAAAGATTGGATTTTGATTCTGTTGGCGAAAGTGCTTTGTGATTTTGATATGAGCTGATAGCTGGGGAAGCTTTTTAAGAGACCTCGTGGGGGGAACAACCTAATTCAGTGCTGTAAGAGAATTCCACTAGGGAAGTGATCGGGTGATCCGAAGTTTTGCCGGGAGGAGTTTCACTTGGTTTTTGAGGATTCCCCTGGGGAAATAGGGGTTTCGCATGAGGGAATGTGAAGTTTTCTTGGGGGAAAACGTTTAAAATCCATCCTGAGATTTTTAGGAATTTTCTGAGGATTTTTTGGGGCTTTCTGGTATTTTTCGAGAATTTCTGTACGAAATTTGAGGTGGGGTGCCGGTCGGCATGGTGTGAGAGGTGCCATTCGACAGTGGCACGAACTTTTCGATTACCTCGGGAAGGCAAGAGGTCAGTGCCGATCGGTATGGAAGGGGGAGGTGCCGATCGGCATGGCGCTTGCCATCCTATAAAAAGGGGGCGAATCCCTTCATTTTTTCACAGTTTCTTTTCCTTTCTCTCTCTCTACGATTCTTCTGCAAATCGTTCTAACATTTTGATCTTTAATAAATGGCCGCCTTTGTGAGCACTGCAGTCCACCGAGAGTGGTTGACCGTTGATGACTGGGCGAATGTGGATTGGAGGGACAGTGTACCCCTTACTTTGGGGAGTGAGAACTACTTTGACGCATTTGAGCCTGTTGCGGATGAGCGACCCTTGTTGCGGGAGCCATCGCATCATCGCTCTTCGAGAGTGATTCCCGGCGATTATGTAAGTAACCTGACCATTGGCATTTCTTTCTTTTTGGGTGATTTTTCTTTCTTTCTTGACTTTTAATGAGATATTTCCTTTTGCCAGTTTGATATTTCTTTGAAGAACATGCGTGCCCGTGGGACAACGGGGATCAAGGATGTCTGGGAGCATCTCCCACCTGTGGTGCATTAGATAGTATCATCAGTGGGTTTTGGACGGTTAGCATCAGCGCCGGATGAGACGCCTCGTTTGACAGCGTCTTGTGAGCTTTGGGAGAGAGGTGGTGGGACATTACCCACACCTTTCATTTCGGCTTCGGGGAGATGATTGTGACTCCCGTAGACGTGCAGCAGCTGCTGGGGCTGGATTGTGATGGAGAGCAGATAGAGGTGGATCGCTCTTTACGGGTGAGACTGGATGCGGTGCATGCGGTACTTGGTGATGTGAGGAGGATTATTTTTGTGGATTCTATCTGGTTGTCCCTGCTGAAGGACGTTCTATTGGGTAGAGAAGTTGATGTGGAGGATGGGCTGCAAGTGAGGCAGATGGCTCGATTATTTATTCTGTTGGTGTTGGGAGATTTCATGGTGGCATCGAGCGGCGACGTCGTCCATTTATGGTTTCTGCCGTACCTGAGGATATTTTTGAACATCCCTTTCTATGATTGTGGGAGTCTGACCCCCTTTACTCTTCTCTGGATGCATTCAGCTGGTGCTTCCGGCAGACCTTTACTGGGCCCACGTACCTTCTTGAGGTATTTTTAATTTGTGCATTTCTTTTCATGCATTTGCATTTTCCTTTCATGCATTCACATTTTCCTTATGCGTCTCTTTTTATTTTCAAATTCAGACGTGGTTCTACGAGGTGATTGGTGCAATACCCCATTGATCGCTTTGAAGGACGACACTATTGGGGACTTCTGCCAATTGTATCGATGGCCTAAAGCCAATCAGCAGTCGAAGGGATCTCTCTCCCTGGAGGCGGTGCGTCAGGTCTTGAATGACCTGACCAGTGGTAGGGTAAGACTCTTTCCATTTCAGTGTTGGTTTTTGCAGCTTCTGATTTTTTATTAATTTATGCCTTCTTGGAGATTTTCATGTGACTTTTATCTCTGGCGGACATCCATTCAGGATGCGGGGGTGACTGGGGTGAACGCGCAGATGAGGTGCTTGTTGGCGCATGAGTTCGGCCATTCCTAGTGCCTTGGGGAGAGGGTGATTCGTCAGATTACTGAGGAGGAGGTGGTGGTGCCACCTGTGCATCCACATATGTCTATGAGGTGGGAGCGTCAGCTGTTGGAGGATGAGAGGATCGTGGCGATGATCGGCGAGTCCTAGTTGCTATACACCGATACGACTACGCCGTATGACTACATGGATTTTGTGATGAGTTGACTGATGGCGCCCAACATATATGATGTGTTATATTTCCTTCCTACGGGTTCGAGTTGGGCGGTGGGATCTTCTCACAGCGGCGGTGGTCCATCGGCATCTGCGACGGTGGTGACCTCGGAGGTCCCCTTTATGCGGTTGCATACCCCTTCGTATAATATCTGGCGAGCTGATGGAGGGATGGTGCATATGTTGCACCGTCCTCATACGATGGATCCGGAGGAGTTGGGTTTGACAGAGGAGGTCCTTCGACCTGCGGTAGACTTTTCTGTTCCTCTCTTTCTTTTTATTCTATTTTGGTCACCTCTACTTTGATACTGATTTCTGCCTTTCTTTGCAGCAAGTTCAGGAGTCGACCACTTGGCTCAACGACATTAGAGACCGAATATCTTCAGCGACTGCTCATATTTGGGATGTGGTTCCTATTCCTTCTTGCTTGGTGCCATCTGCTTCTTCCGAAGAGGACTCTGGCCCTGGTATTGGTGGTGCGTCATCTCGCCGTAGGGGGAAGAGAGCACGTCGCAAGGGTGGAAGCTCTTGAGAGAGAGAGAGAGAGAGAGAGAGAGAGAGAGAGAGAGAGAGAGATTGTGGGTTCGGGTTGAGTCCCATTGTTTTTGCTTTTTCTCTTTATTTCTTAAGAAATTGATGTAACATAGAACACAAATATATGCAATGCAATGGAGTTTTTTATTATCTCTTATTAATGATGAATGCAGTGCACATGCGCTTTTTACTTTGCTGCTGAGACCGTAAAAGGGAATATTTTTGGAATTTTTGAAGGAAAGTTTTAAATTAGAGGGGGAAATTATATAAGGAGAAAAGGCATTTTGAAATTTTGTTGAGAATATCAATTTATTTTTATTGAGTTTTCTGATTTGATAAAAGAGGAAAAAAGGGAAATTTCCCAAAAGTGGGGTGTTGCCGTTCGGCAAGCACCCTGGCCTACCTATCGGCAGTTCAGTCCAGTCCCATCAATTAAATGCTTTGAATGGTACCCTCTTCAGTCTTTGGTACCTTGTGGGGTAGGATTACCTCCGATTTCTACAGGGATTATGTCCCTTGTGAGGGTTTTCAAGTATAAAAAGGGGTAAGAGTGGAAGGTTTTCATCACATCTTTGCATTCTTACCTACTTGCCCACTATCTCTTAGCCTTGTAAGATGGCTCTCCCTGGTAGCACCGAGTTTGCCAACTACCTCGAAGCCTTGGAAGCTATGTGCTCTTATAATGTTGACTACGAGGCTTTTAACATGCGTCGAGTCTCCTTGTGGAGTAATCGGCCTATTGAGTGGAACGTGCTGATGGCGGAGGTACAATTCTGGTACCCCGAAGACCATGTATTCCGCTTTGGGTTGGAAGAAGTTTATCCTACCTACGAGGAATTTTTTGCCATGCTAGGTGTAAATCCCAGTGTTGCTGCGGCTTTGCCTGAATTTTCCCATTCTCCCAGGGATTTTTTGGCCGGGCTTCTTCGCATTTTTCCGTCGGCGACTAGATCATTGGTTGTGGGAGGAATGATCTTCGTCCCAGCGGTGTTGCAGTCCATGCATTTGCGGGAATTAGGTGATGCTGGTTATGCTGGAGCTGTTGTTCTGGGTCTGGTTTCCAAATTATTGCTGGTGATTGGGGAGGTGCAAGTGGACCCGCAACTTGCAGCCATTACCTTATGGATGTCATACCGTCGTAATCCTGCGGTGGTGATACTAGAGGAGACCCTGAATGGCCTGGATGCCTAAAGAGAAAGTCGTGCTGACTTTTTGAGGGGTAGCCCTGTGATGCTGTTCATGTGGTTGTCTAAAAGATTCCTCTTGGAGACTCCTCCGTAGTATTCCTTATTGGTCGTACCCAACTTCTTTTCACGCTACTTCATCAACATTGGCCTTTATATTGAGAACTGGGAGAATTGGCTTATGGAGCACGGGGCTCGTGGGTTGTATTGGTCAGTGCCTTGGTGGGAACAGTTGTAGCCTGTTCTGGAGCTAGGAGAGTATTCATATGTGCGGCTGGTTGGTCTTAGGCAGACCTCTTTTTATTTCCCTTGGCGGCTTTTGCACCAATTCGGCTGGGCGCAGGTCGTGCCCCCTCGAACCTCAAATTTCTTTTCGGTAGAAGATTTGACTGAGCGCCTGCGTCTATTGCTTGGGTCTCTGTGGGAAAATTGACGTTCGTCGACCCATCCCTCTCAGTTTGTCGGGAAGATTTGGCATGTCCCCAAAGATTATATGAAGTGGTTATGGAGGAAAGTAGTCAGCAAGATGTTGGCAGTGGAGACTGGACAAAAATGGTTTATTTTATCTGACACCATGGAAGGGGCCGTTGTTGTTTTTTTGAAGATGGTTAAGGCTCATCGATCCATGGAATGTTTACGGCACTCTATTCAGACAGGGGAAACTTGGGGACCTCGGGATATGGATGATGAGGGCGTAGGCTCTTCTGGTAGCTGTGGGTAGGACTCCTGGGGAATTTATTTGTGTAACAGATGTGGGGATTTCATTTGGATTTTTATGGTAATGAGGAGGGGAGTTATCCGTTCCTTTTTCCTATGTAATCCGTACAGTAATTTCTTATTAATGAAATAAACAAGTTTCTGATCATCCAGTTGTGCCTTTTGATGAGTTTTGTATTTTGAATTATCTATACGGATCGCTAAGCCATACATAATCCTTTTGTTCAAGTATTTTTAGATTGAACCGTCGTTCTCGGAGGTAAGAAAAGAATAGGATTTTGTGAAAAAGAAAGGTTCGCACTCATGTGAGATGTATGAGCTGCCTACGTACCTCTGGGGTTTTTAAAAAGTTTAAAAATAGTTTTTGTAGAGAATCAGGCCCACGTAGTTCTGGGTAGCGGGAAATGAAGAGTTTTTTTTTAGAATAGAAGGGGGGGTGAGAAGAGTCGTAGCGCGCCGAGATTTCGGACTAGAGGTAGAATTTCTTGAGTCAGTGCAGGTTGACTGGACGAGCCATCTCTTCCCAATCTAGGTCAGTGAGCATGGCAGCACCGCCAGATAAGATTTTCTTTACAATGTAAGGGCGCTCCAATTGGGTTTGAATTTCCCTTTGGGGCTCCAGATAGGTTCTATTATCTCTTTGCGGGCTAAATCCCCTTCCCGAACACCGCGGTCCTTGACTCTCTTATTGAATGATCGCGTTATTCGATGATGGTACCCCTGTACGTGGTAAAGATCTTTTAATCTTCTTTAATCTAGGAGGGCTAGCTCATTAAGATTGCTTTGGCACCAGTCTTCTTCACTAACCTTGCTTTCGAGCATGACGCATAGCGAGGGTATTTCCAGCTCCACGGGTAGGACTACTTCCATGCCGTAGACCAGGGAATAAAGGGTAGCCCCAGTAGAGGTTCGAATTGAGTTTCGATAGCCCCAGAGGGCGTACGAGATCCGGTCTCCCCAATCCCTATAACTTTAGATCATCTTGTTGATGATGGCTTTGAGGTTTTTGTTGGCGACTTCAACTGCACCATTGGTCTGAGGTCGGTAGGGAGAAGATTTGTGTCTCTGAATCCCGTACTCGTTGACTACTTCTGTGACTTCTTCTTTGAAATGCAACCCGTTATCTGATACCAGCTTGTGCGGGACCCCATATCGGTAGATGATATTTTTCTTGAGGAATTTGACCACTTTCTTGGTGTTTAATACTTCGTATGACTAAGCCTCGACCCATTTGGTGAAGTAATCGATGGAAACCAGGATAAACTCATGTCCGTTTGAAGCCTTTTGTTTAACCTTCCCTATGATGTCGATACCCCAGGTGGAGAATATCAGGGAGAGGTCATGTTGTATAATTCTCGAGGAGGTAGGTGTTGAAGATTGGAGAATTCTTGGCATTTGAGGCACCTATGAACATAGGCAGTGCAATCCTGGATCATGGTGGTCCATTAGTAGCTTTGTTGAATGATCTTCTTGGCAAGCATGTGACCGTTGATATGGGGTCCGCATTCCCCGCTGTGGATTTTCTGCATTATTTTCTTAATTTTGGCCCCTGCGATACAGTGTAGATGAGTTTCGTCGAAGTTCCTCTTGAGTAGAGCTTTATGACAGATGATGTACTGGGCGGCCAGTCTTCGGAGGTTTGTTCGATCTTATTTGTTGGAACCCTTAGGATACCTACCATGTTTGAGGAGGCACTAGATATCATAGTACCAACAATCGGCTAGTTTGGGATCTTCGGTGGAAACAAGCTCAATATAGTAGCAATGGGTCGGTTTGTCTTTCTTTTGAAGTAGGAAGGGGGTCATTGTTATTCCTTCGGGCATGTCGACCATGGAGGCCAAGGTAGCGAGAGCCTCGGCTAGGTTATTCTTTACTCGGGGCAGGTAATGGAAGGTGATATCTCAAAATTGGGAGGCTAACCCTTCTAAGTGGGCATGTAAGGGTTGGAGCTTTTAGTCCTTGACTTTCCACTTTCTGAGCACTTGACCGATGATAAGGGCAGAATCCCCGTAGACATCAAGGTATTGAATACCTTTCTTAAGGGAGACTTTGAGGCCCACTATGCATGCCTCGTATTCCATCATGTTGTTGGTGTAAGGGAAATCCAATTTAATGGCGATGGGAGTGTGGGAGTCATCTGGGGCGATCAAGAGTATCCCAATGCCATATTCCTTTTTGTTGGCATCGCCATCAAAGAACATTTTCCATCGAAGGAGGTCTTGAGTGGTGTAGAGGATACCTTCATCTAGGAATTTGGAGATCCGGACATCTGCTTCATCTATGGGGTAATCATCTAGGTAGTCAGAGATGGCTCGTCCTTTAACATCTTTCTGTGTGACATACACGATATCGAACTCGGTTAGGAGAATCAACCATCGAGCCATTCGACTGGATAAGGCGGGCTTCTCAAGAAGGTATTTGATGGGATCCATTCGAGATACAGGTTTGATAGGGAAGGCGAGCATGTAGTGTCTCAACTTTTGGGTGACCCAGACAAGTGCGACACACGCCTTTTCTAAAGTAGTGTAGTTGACCTCATACCCGTCCAATTTGCGACTGGCATAGTAGATGGCTCTTTCTTTGCGAGAGTCTTTAAGGTATTGGGCTAGCAAAGCCCCGACTGCAGTATCGGTTATGGTTAGGTATAGGAGAAAAGGGAGACCAGGCAGTGGTGGCATGAGAACTGGAGTTTGGGTCAGGTATTGTTTGATTCGGTCAAAAGCTTCTTGGCAGGCCTCATTCCAAACCTTGGTTGAATCCTTTCGGAGGAGCTTGAATATTGGTTTATAGATGGAGGTTAGTTGGCTGATGAACCGATTGATATATTGCAATTTCCCAAGAAAACCCCGAACTTCTTTCTCTATTCGGGGTGGTGGCATCTCAATAATGGCCTTCAGCTTTGTAGGATCTGCTTCTATCCCCTTTTCGTTGACCATGAATCCCAAGAGTTTTCCCTTTGTAACTCCGAAGACACACTTCTATGGATTAAGTCACATCTGATACCGTTACAGTCGTTCGAAGAACTTTCGGAGAGTGGGAACATGACCTTCTCTAGTTTTGGACTTGATAAACACATCATCCACATAAACCTCGACCTCTTTATGAATCAGATCATGCAGGATGGTTGTGGCGGCCCTTTGGTAGGTAGCCCCAGCATTCTTGAGACCGAATGGCATAACGGTGTAGCAAAAAGTTCCCTATAGGGTAATGAATGTGGTTTTTTCTTTGTGGTCGGGATGCATCTTGATTTGGTTGTATCCGATAAACCCGTCAAAGAATGACTTGAGAGCATGACTAGCTGTGTTGTCCACGATCATGTCGATATTGGGTAGCGGATAATCATCCTTTGGATAAGCTTTGTTTAAATCTCGGTAACCTACACACATTCGAACCCTCCGTCCTGATTTCGACACAGGTATAATGTTGGCTAGCCATGTGGGATATTCGATCACTCGAATCAAACCCACGTTTAACTGTTTGACCACCTCTTTTTTCACCTTGAGTGACCATTCGGTGCGGAGCTTTCTTAATTTTTGTTTAACCGGCTTGTAATCTGGGAGAGTGGGGATCTCATACTGAGCTATTTCAGGATCAATGCCGGGCATATCATCATAGGACCATGCGAAGACGTCCACAAACTCCTTCAGCAATTCTTCGAGTTGTGCACGCTCATGCTCGTCAAGGGTGGCCCCTATCCTAATCTCGCTCGGTTGGTTACTAGAATCGAGATTAATAATAACAGTCTCTTCTTCATTAACTTGAACGTGGTTATGCTGTTTATTATTAACCTTATTTAGATCAGTTAAGAATTATTCATTTGCAAAATCATCATCATCAAAACTTTGATTAGAATTCAAGCAGTTAATGTAAGGCACATCAAGATACTCAAAATCTTCGTTTATTTCATTGATGGGAAAAACAGCATTGAGAACCTCATCAAAAGAGGTCTCGATTACATTTGAGTAAGGATAGACAACAAAAGAAGAAATAGGGTAAACATTGGGGTTAGGGGATATTTCAAGAGGTAGAACTGGCGCAGCATGCCAGTTGAGGAGAGGAGTATCAGTAGCTTTAATCAGATGGGATAAATCCATTGATGTAGTGCCTGAATGAACCGTGCAGAGTTCTAGCCCCAGTGTCTGCAAGTTTAAGGAATCTTCGAAATCACTTTCCTCAGTCTCTTCGGTATCTTTGATGAGCAGTTGTGCGCGGGGTGGGAAACTTTCGGCCCATGGGTAGCTATCTTGGAAAAGGATCTCCATTCCAGGTTTCATCCTCTTATCTGTGTGGTCATACCATGGTTCTAGAAAATCGCAAAAGGGGAAGTCCTCGCCTTCTTTGATGAATCGTCCATTTAATGAATCTCTTGAGATAGTTCAAATGCAGTCTAATATTCTCTTTGGTCGAGACTGGCGGATCATTCTGAGCTCTTGTTTTGATGGTTGATGCCCCAACCCGCAAGGAGGGAAATCTTTCTTCAGTTCGATGGGTTCAAGTATCTCTTGTTACCTTTGTCCTAGCCCCAGTCCGGGCATGAAGTTCATGTTTCTGAACATTTGAATCACATTGACATTACCATGAGGGTCATATTCTGGACAAACCCTTTCTTTGAAACCGTCCCCTGTCGAGAGTAGGAGTGGATCAACTCAAAATCCTGATAGGAGCATATCATTTGACCCGTGCTGTGTCTCGAGAATTAGACTGCTGGTGTTTGCACCCTCGGTATTTTTATTATCGCCCAAAATTGTGATGACTCGCCCGTCGGTAAAGAACTTCAATTTCTGATGGAGTGAGGAAGACACGCCCTTGATATTGTGGATCCAGGGGCGTCCGAGCAGCAAGTTAAAACAAGCTGGGATGTCCATGACTTGGAATTCAACGACATGGTTTATAGGTCCAACCCCTATTGCAAGTTTTATGGATCCCATCACCTCACGACGGGTATTATCGTAGGCACGCACAACGGCGGAGGTTGGAGCGAGGTCTCTTTCTTTCAAGCCTAGGCACTTGAAGGTTCCCCATAACTTCGACAGAGATATTGAGTGCATGATTATGATTTGGCCCAATTCTGGGGATTTATTCTTCAGAAAATGATAGCATTCGGGTAGAGGTCAAGGATCCGACTAGATTTACCGCTTCTTCTGGTGTGGTAGAGGGAGGAACTATAGTTCCTTTGAGAAGTTTGATTAAAGCATTTTTGTGCAGCTGGGAAGACATGAAAAGTCCCCATAGAGTGATGTTAGCTTGAGTTTTCTTCAGTTGATCGAAGATTTTGCTCTCCTCAATGGTCATCTCTAGCATAGGTAGGTTTTCAACGCCCTTTCCCTTGACAGTTGCTGGTAGTGAGCTTGGATCCTAGTAATGTCTCCCTGATCTGGTCATGTGATTTACTGAAGAAGGAAAGAACATGAATCCCATTTCCTCGTCAATCTCAGGTTGTTCTGCCAACCTATTTATTTCTCGAAGGAGTTCTTCAAATGATATCATCCCACATAAATCGGCTATTGGGCCAGTTTTTTCTGAAGTTTGTTCTTCGCTCAAATCTTCGAATTCTTCTCCCCATCTGGTGGTAACAATTATGTCTTTCCATATAAATTCGATGCATTCCACAACTTCAACGGCTTCTTCATACAGGTCCTCCCATTCTGTGGGGATATGTGTGATTGAAGGGACCAAGCGCCCTTGTAGCTTCAAAGTATCGAGTAACCCGATAATACTACAAATGCTGTTGGTTTGCTCGAATAATCCTACCATAGTCTGGATAACATCATCTAGGCTGACTTTGTCAGTCGGTACAACCCACATATCTGAATCTCGGGCCCATTTTCGTGCTTCTAAGAACAGTGTACTGAATATCTGGCAATCGATGACCATCTGTGAGGGCAATTTCAGCCCGAACTCTTGGAGTTGGTTTAATACCTCTGACAATTCCATACCTCCATTTTCAGAACGGGTACGGACAACGATGCATGCTCTGGTAAGGAGTGACAGTGCCTCATCAGCGAGTCTAGTAGGGTGTAGGTGGAAATATGGGCAAATTTGAAGAGGTTTAGGAGAGTACATGGGTGTGATTTGAGTTGAGGGATCGAAATCTGGGTTTTCTTCTAAGAAGATGGCATTGGTGTGATTAGCAAGTGGATTATGAGTAGTGTTTGGCTTAGGATTGGTTGGTGGGGCGATGGTACCCCGGTCAATGAGATCTTGGATTATGTTTCGTAGGTGAAAGTATTGGTCGGTGTTATGGCCAGCGGTTTGGTGAAAGGCTTAATGAGCATCAGTCTTGAAGTTTCTTGGGAGTGGATTTGGCAACGGACATGGGTCCAAGGGTTTAATGAGGTTTCATCTTAACAGGGCTTGGTAAACTTTAGAGAGGGGAGCATGGAGTTCAGTGTATTCCCTTCGGATTGGGGTAGGGCGGATTTTTAGTGCCCATGATGTGGTTTATTGAGAGATGTTGTTGATGGTTGAGAATGTTGCACTGGCAGGCTTGTCATACTTTCTGGGGGTGAACTGTCCGGACACCTTCTTCGATTAAACCTCTGTTATAACAAGGCTTTCCTCGATTTCCACTCCAGCCTCTCTGAGAGCTCGAAAGTGGGGATAGTATTGTCCTCCCATCGCCACTCGGACATGGGGCAAGAAGTTATTCTTCACTATGTTAAACTGCTCTTCTTCGGATGGTCGATTGGTCATGGTAGCTGCTTGCTCCCTCCATCAGGTTATAAAGTTACTGACTGATTCTCTAGGATTATGTTTGAGCAGCTCTAAATCACGACGGGTGACCTCAAGCTCTTCATTGTATTTATATTGCGACATGAATTCTCGGGCTACATCCTTCCAACTATGGATTCTGGATTCTTCAAGAGATAAAAACCATCAGAGGGCACTATCCTTCAAAGTTTGCTGACACAATTGAGCCATCACCTCTTCAGAAGCCCCAAGTAGAGTCATGGAACGATAATAACTGTGAAGATGAAAAATCGGGGGTCCACTCCCTCTGAACTTCTCGATATTTAGCATCTTGAACATCTGGGATAACCTCGCTTTAGGATAAAGAGACATGTGGGAGTAGTCCATGTAATTCCTAGAGATCCTGACTTGGTCGAAATTCTTGGTGAGCATCTTGATATCCTCTCTGACTTTATTCAACTCCTCCTCCTTTGGATTAATGACCACAGGCAGGTTAGCCATAGGCTGGGCAATATTTGGCATTGGAAGCTGGGCAGGCGACGGCCCATTGGCATGAGGGGAACGTGGAGCGTGCTGAAATTCTTTGGGAACCCAGATAGGCTCGAGTGGACCCATAGCATAAGGGAATAGGTCCTCGAGCTCTTGAGGAATTGGAACCTGGTTTTGTTGCATCTCTCGGACCTCGGTTTGAAGGGTGTCAATCTTGGACACGAGCTGAGCTAGGACTGTCGTCAGATCTAGCTGTATGACTGGTGCTTGATCCGTATTCTCTATGGAAAATGGATGGATCTCGAACTCGGAAGAAGTAGCAGAGGAAAGGATGAAACTCCGGGGTGATTTGACTGAAGATCGAAGCCAATAGGGAGCCAGGCCAAGGGCTTGTGATCGACCTGAGAAGGCGTAGAATGGGATTTATTTTTGAGAAAAAAGGAAGAACTATTTTTGAATTTTTGATAAAGAAGGGAGAAATGTTTTTGTATTTTTAATAAAGAAGGGAGAAATGTTTTTGGATTTTTAATAAATAAAGGAGAAATGTTTTTGGAGACGGAACTGAGCATGATTATTATTATGTTTATTATGTTCTCACTTGTATTTAATTCTCCTAAATGCAATGCCGGACGGGACCCGAGCCTGGAAAAGTGGGATTTTTAATATATGCAAAGCCATAGCTGGACTTGTAACCAGGCTCGCGGACAGGGTCCCGTTTTAAAAATGCGCAAAAATTGGGCGGCAGATCGACTCGAAATTTTGGCAAAGTTTCGGGTTAAAATTGGCAATCTAAAGTGCGTGTCCTAGGTTTAACACCTATATATGGGTATGCAGTTGGTTGGGTGAATCGGCATGGGTTCCCCCCTTTGGCGTGACTTCCACGATATATGTCTTGCTCTTGCGGGCAATCGATACGTGTGGAAAAGCCATTTGATATACCTGAGTGTACATGAATTGCTTCACCATATACCTCGTGGGGACGGTACGTGTGAGAGAGAATTTCGATATACTCGATGTACGTGAAAGAATTCCCTGCGATATACCTCATGTCATGACTTCGATCAAGCAGTACGATGCGGGGGAACCGTTCGATATACATCGAAGGTACTTGGCCAATGGAAGGTAAGAGTCATATCGCTTAGGCTAACTGCGACCTGTCGGACCAGCGCCCATCACGAAGTGACCCTCCAGTTACTGGGTAAATTTTAATCAATAGCAATGCCCTTTGGTGATGTCGTGTGAATCATGCATGATTCTCTTATTAATATCTTATGATGAGAATGCTATCTTGATTATGCCAAACAGGGAGCAAAGTATAAGTACCCCAAAAGGTACACCAAGTATGGATGGGTGATGCGTGCAACATGGGGCTATATGTGACCCTAGGTGCACGTGGTATGAGGTGTACATGGAGAATTTTCTACAAGTGTGTGAATATAAGAATAAGCATGGGATACACATGACAAAGGGGAACGTGCGGATATGGGGGGAAATATAAGCAAATATAGCATTTATGTAAATAGAGTCAAGCCCACAAACAAATAACATAGTCCCCAGCAGAGTCGCCACTGTGGCCATCCCCGGTTCTCGCCGCGCGGGCAGGCGTGTGTAAGAAAGGATCCTTCGGGCCCGCGCGTCCCTCTCGGGCACTTCGGCCGGCGTCGTTTGAGATTTGGTGCAAAAATGTAGAGAGATTCAGAGTCGCCAGTCTATTTTACTCAAAACAGACAAAAGAAAAAAGGGAAGCCACCCCGAAAGATGGCATCCAAAGACATACTGGTGCGTGCGAAACCAAGATGATTAGACAAGGGTTCGGAGGCTTAGTTACGAAATGGGAAGGTGTTAGGCACCCATTCCGCCCTTTCGGTCTCTCATGAATATTTTCTATTCTCCCTTATATTTCCCCCCGTGATATGTGCGTGCGTGTATATATATAATGTAGGTAGGAATCCACGACTTGTATCATGACAAAGATAAAGTGAGTCATCCGTAGGATGATATAAGAATAATATTAGAAAAATAAGATTTACTTGATTGCCCCTACATTGATCGTTATAATGGAACGATAACTCATATGGAGTAATACGTCGCTAAGGACAAGTATATAGAATATAAGGATATTGGATTTAGAGAAGATAGAAACTAAGAGAAAAAGTGGGAAAAAATGACTCGAGTCTCGGGTTTTTCCCCGAGACTCCTACGTAGCCTATAAAGGCATCAAAGTCCACGTAGTTTTCATACAAAACGAGGGGTGGGGTTTATCTCATAAATCCAAATGGGGGATCTCTTATTTGTAAGTGTGTGTGTGTGTAGAAAAAGTGTTTTAGTTGTGAGAAAAGTGTGGGAAAAGTGTGAGAATCCCTATTTGGATTTTATGAGCAAACCTTCTTTTTCTTGTTTTTTGGGTTTTATTTATATGAAAATAAGATATGTGCAATAATACTAAATAAAAAGTATATTAGGATGTGTGAGAAGAGATAATAAAAGTGCTAAGTAAGAAAACAAGTTATTACAAATTTAAGAGAATTTGAAGAGAAAGATGGACCTTCTTGGAGACCTTGAGTTTTCTGTTGAACGTTGGAGAGCAGCCCTTGCACTTGGGTGATGATGGAGAGTGGTTAATTCACCAAGTTTGATGAAGAGGATGATGAAAAGTGGAAGTAATAATGGGATTTGAATGTTGAAATCACGCAGCCTTCGAGAGTGGTTTTTGGGATTCGCTGAGAGAGATTTCTATCAGATCTGGGCTCCTTTTGCAAATGAAGTGAAGGCCTCCTTTTATAGGCCCGGGTAACTGTTGATCAGTATTGTCATGCCACTTCCTATCGTCAGATGCCGATAGGCAGGATTTGTAACCTGCCATTTGGCTGTGCGCTTTAGGCTTTTTCGGAAAATTAGCCGCCGAGGGAAAACCGTTGGTCAGAATCGCGCACGGGGCATACAGTTGGAAAGGTAATTCAGAGACCTTTGAAATTCCTTTGGACCGCTCCCAAGTTCTAGAGTTTACTTTGGGTCAAATATGTCTTGGAAGCGTTTGTCGGTCCATTGGACGGGGAATCATTCGGATGCAAACGGATCGTTCATCCGCATGGTAAGTCAGAATCGCACATGGGGTGGACCGTTGGGAAGGTTAGGATATTTACTTCGAAATTCCAAAGAGTTTGACCCAATTTGGAGAGTTGACTTTGGTCAACCAGGCTCGGGAAGCATTCGGTGACCTCTCGAAGTCAAACGGATCATTCGTTCGCATGGAAAGTCAGAATTGCGCACGGGATGGACCATTGGAAAGGGGATTCAGTTCCCTTAGAAGATTCATTCAGCCTCGGTCTAGCTAAAGAGTTGACATAGTTCAAACAGAGCCCGGGAGCGCCCGGTTGCCTCTGGGTCAGGTTTCGAACGTAAACGGATCATTCGTCCGCATGGTAGGTCGGAATCGCGCACAGGATGGACCGTTGGAAAGGGTATTCAACGCCCTTCGAAGATTCATTGAGTCTATATCGAGACTAGGAGTTTAAATTTTGGGTTAAACTAAGTCGGGGAGTGCCCGATCGCTTCCAGGTCAGTACTCGGGACATGACCTGGGTTTGCAGTGATGAAGGGAGGTACTAGGGACCTAAGGAGAGTTGTGTGTGTGTGTGTGGGGGGGGGGGTAACAGAATGGGGTGTCTACATGGCCCTTTGTCATATCTATTCGCCTTACCCGATAATCTTCAGTAAGTACATGATGTTTTCCATGTGTCGATGTTGATCTAGTTTCTGAAGTACGAGGACTCCTATCAGTATATCAGTCTTAATGGAATTGGTTTGCATCCCCTTAGGATCTATGAGGAGCAACCACGGTGTATCCTTGAGTACTGAGAGAAGTGTGACACCCCGCCTACTAAAATACCGGGTGGCCAGTCCGTGATCAAAATAAAACGTTGGTCTCATATGTCTCATTATTAGCATCACTGTCGAAAACTTTTTAAATTTACTAAACACCTAGTAATTTAAATATACTGGTGCCAAATTTTAACTTTCATTCATTAACAACAGGCGGAAAATAAATAATAATAATAATAAAACCATCAACACAACTAATAACTGAATCCTACACAGATGAATAACAGAAATTAAGATAACCAAATCAACTATCGCTTAATACAACAGTAACTGAAACAATAACCTGGATACACAAAGTCCGATAAGTAAACTAAATACAAATCTGAGGGCGATATGCCCAAATGAGTATCGAAAAGTTCCTATACTAGGAGTAAATGAACGAAGCGTCTATAATAAAGTCCTACAACTTCCACATAAGCTGCAACTGCGCATTCCTGAATAGAATCCACAAACTGGACATCCCTGTGGCTGGACACCTAAAATGTTTTGGAAAAGATTTTGACACTGGTCAGAGCCCAAGTAAAACATTTGGAAAATATTTAGCAAGATGTTAAATTGCAATTATTAAATATGCATGCACACTTTTCAAATTTAAGCTAGTGTCGCACCTTCTTGAGACATAGCTCACCCCTCATCTAATGTGCACACTTAATGCCTGCCTTCTACCTTTCCTAGTTAAGCTACCCCACCTAAATAGCCATAACAAGTCTCCTTCTACATACTAACTTATCGTACCCACCCGTATTACCCATACAATATGTTACCGAATTTCCATGTCTTTTATCCCATTATAAATTTCTCTGTATATGTTTATTTCTCTCCATAATAAAGTAATTTTTAATGTCACTATCTTTCTCTTCTACTAAACTCACACAGCAGAATAAAATCACATGTATATATATATATATATATATATATATATATATATACCAACACTGCACCCCTAAGTTGAGTTGCGATGAGAGTATATTATGCTATAATGTCATGGTACATCATCTACCAAACTCACGTAGTAGAAAAAATCACAAGTATATATATTTATCACACTAACTATATATATACAATACACCACCCCTAGGCTGGCACATGCGTTGCATGCATACTCTCCTATCAAATCCCGGTACATCACGCACTGTATAAAGGACTACGAATTCTGAATCACTCTGGAACCGTATCAATACAAATCACACATATTGGAGGCGAACATAGTTCACACACCCATGGGTCGCGCACATACCTACGCTCCCATGGTCAGCTGACTTATCAACTCACAAATAAGTCATTCAAAGTCCTATGTCCTTAAGGTAGCATTCTAAACCCCCCGAAGGAACATAAAGATAAGATTATACTTTTCAGAAAATCAACCTCCCGTGATAGCGAGTATGGTAGGTATGTCATACACATAAAAAATCATACAAATCAGTATAGGTATACACACAACCTCTATCATATATTCCATACATAGCATATATATCTCCAGAAGATCTTACGTATTATTTAATTTCAATTATACGTCTTATCATATATTCCCGAGTATCCCTCACTACTCAAAGTGTGCCAGTTTTGCTTTAAAATATTGCAGTAGGTAATTCACTCATATACTATTGATCTAAGTCATAGGTTCGTTCATCCCATGAATTTTCTACATTTTAAATTACACCGATTAATCTAATCAATTTCACATTAATTAATTTTTTAAAGTAGTGTCACCCAACTACAATACTTTGACTCACTCATATGGTATATATCTTCACCCTTTAGAATTTGTTACACAAAAATCCACTATTAAGGTTAACACCTCTCGTTAAATTCACTACTCGATAATTTGTTATATATCTCTATAATAAATTAAACCGGTTAATTTGTGCCTAACTCCCGTAACACTAGCCTGAGAAATATCAGAGTCAAAACCCCAACCCTTAATTTAATTATTATCACCTCAATTATTTTTTCCAAGTGGTATCACTCAACCAAAAGGCCCGGACTCCCTTTATTGGCCCGTATTTTAACCTTTTAGAATTCATTTCACCAAATTCGATTAATCAGTTTAACACCCTTATTAAATTTAATAGTCCTTAATACTCATCCCATAAGACTCTATGCATTAGGTTCCATTTAATTTCTATCAATTAAATTCCACCTTAAGATACCAGCTCGTATGCTAAACTCATCCTAAATTCCCATTCGAATATGTTCGTATATTTTTCACATATATTATCGAGTGTCGTTCATTATAAATTCTCCTAAATACATACCCCGAATTCATCCCTATCTAATCCAAGGATAAAATAATGTTCCTTTATATTTTACCAAAGTCCTTCACCCATCTACGGACATCTCCAAATAACCCAAATTTATTTCTTCCTAAAGATGTCGATCTCGCGTACCCTATCGTAGAAAAATAATATCAAATAAAAAAACAGTAAAATACGAGGTCGGCGCCCATGCGACCATGACGAAAAGATCTACAATATCATATTTTACAATAACTGAAGGGGTCGATTGATCGACGAATTGGTTCAATCGATCGATAGACCAGATATTAATCATCTTCCACGAATTCTATTTTTTCCATTTTTAAACTCCAAAGCTTTCCTACTTCAATCCAGACCTCGATTACTTTATCTCCCATATTTATTTCATCTATAAACATGTTCAAAAACTAATATATGACATTAATCCTCAGTGATTTTCATTAAAATTCTAGGGTTCATAAATTGGTTTTTTCTCAATACCTATTAAATAACAATTCTCAATTCGATTCAATAATCCGAATTCAACAACAATTTCTATAGGTCTTAGATTCTAAATAATATTCTAGCCTCATAAGATATTATTCTCACATTAATTAAACATCAATTTCACCCTTAATGCTTAAATCCCCAAAACCCAGATTTAGCATGTAATAAACTCCAAAAATGAATTCTAATATAATAACTCGTCCCAAAATGAATATGGTTTACACCCACCATGATATGAATCGCAATACCGCAATTTAAATGAAAGCAAGTTTAAATACTTGCCTAGAAATTTCATAGAGTCTGACCCTTTGACGTAGATGGAGATTTTGACGAAGAAAACATCAATCTACTCTTGGCTTGACTCCCAAAATCTCTCCCACTTGATCCCTGTTTTGTCCTCTGCAACTAGAGTGATTCTAAAAAGAATTATGGATGCCATACCCTCTCACAATTTGATTTTATTATGCCAATCCCGTTTTTAGGCTTGCGGGCTTTATTAAAATGGCCCAATCACTCCCATGTGGGTCCGATTATGCTTAAAAATTCTCCGAGACCCAATTACTACCCCGGGTACTCTATTTTAACTATATCAACCCTTACGAACTTAACCGTACACTCAGAATCATCATCGGAGTTACTTAACTAAAATCTCAAATTTCAACCTCAAATTACGGCACATGTATTCTTAAAAGAAATAACCCGAATTAATTTAAATCTCAATTCTCCAAATAAATTGAATCTTCCAATTTAAATGAATTATTCAAATTAAATAGTTTCTCCAAATCATCAATTTATTTTAAATTATAGTTCTCCAAATTAAATAAATTATTTATCCTAAAAATACCGGGTATTACATACTTCCACCTTACAAAGGAATTTCGTCCTCGAAATTAAGATAAGTCTAGTACTCCAAGACTCGGATACTTCACCACTCACATGTCCTTAAGAATGCTACACATAGTTATACCTCTTATAAACACGAATTATATTAAAATTAAATTAATTGTCCAGGGCGCCCATACACCCTATGCCGGTGCATAACTGCACAAAGGTTACTCGACTCCACTAGCCTTACATTATAATATAATTTTCAACTTACAGTTATAACTACCTGAATGGATAATAGCCAAGGTACCAAAACTATGTGCTAGTGACTAAACATCTCCCCACTTCCAACGTTGCGCTCAGTTTCATCCGTGGGATGTCTCACAAAGAAAAATCCAAACAAGGAACCCCCTGATACACTACTACCTAGCATTATCGGTCGATGTGATCCATTTGGCCTTCAGTCCATTGCACATACCTCTAAATCCCGTCTCCTGGCATAAAAGTATACTCAACCATTTTCATGTTACCAAAGATATCATACAATATAGAGCCCCTTAGTATCACTCTTATCTTAGCGAGAGTCAATCACAAGCTATATATCCTCGCTCGTTACTAAACATATCCTCTCTAAATCTCATCAATAAACATCCCTACTGACCGAAATCAAATGTAATAATGCAAACACTTCTTCATAAGTCTATTATGCAACACATGATAACATATGTACATGAATATACATACTAAACCCTCTTTCAGGTGATAACTAGCACAAATAAATCATATCTACACTATAGCCCAAACATGTCAGTATAATTATCAATAACGTCTCGTACGTAATATATTTATCTCAAGTTCATCTCCCCACTCTCGGCGTGGCTATATCAAACGGGTATTCTCGATTACCCCAATTTGCAAATTAAGTCCTTCTCGACCCTTCCCTACCTATTAACTTGTGGTGCAAAAATTTTCTCAGTGCATCCTTCGTGGAACTACCTAGCTCCATTAGTCATATATCGTATTAAATCTCTGCTTAAAGTGTTTCCTCTACTCGTTTAATAATTTAACATTTAAAATCGATGCACTAGCATCTAAAAACGTCTCGCTGTTCCCAACATTTATTACGATCCATGTGTGTAACCTCCCGTAAAAAAGTTCAAAAGAACTTTCCCCAATGCACTATCCCCTAGCATTGTCGATCATCGAAATCTGTGCATCCCAAGCACATAACCAAGATATCATAAATTTTGTCTCCCAACAATAAATCAAGTCGTCTATGCCCATGTTTCACAAGGCGTCACATGATACGATGCTCTCACTATCACTAAGTTCTCAGCACGTAAACAATAATGAGCTAAAACTTTCTGCTTAACAGTGAATAAACACACACTATGATAGTATTAATGATACCTCTACTAAACCCGTTTCACATGCGAATCTAGTACTAATAACCTATAGTGACTTTCTCGTGTCACAGAAAAGAGATCCCAATAACTCCGGGATAAAACTCATGCCTAAAATTTCCAATACCACTTGTGGTTCTAATGGTTCCTCTACATAACACCCTCGTACTAACCAAAACTTCTTATAGTTGTTGCCCCTACAGGGAATCCCTTCCTTGTTCCCCAATTCGCTCTGGATAATATCCACACATGTTTTTCCTACTCTTTACATCTAAGAAACCTCTCCGTGTCATCCCCTTTTTCTTGGCCCCACTGGACATGTCGGGGTTGCCCTTCTAACTGACTTAATAGACTTGACCCTGATTGCTACCACTGTTACCCCTTTGGCTTCGCTGACCCTATGGAACTCGTTACTGGCCTTGACGAACCTGACTAAACTCACCCTCACTTGGTAAGGATTCCTTTGGTATCAATCATTAAAATGGATTCTCTACCGGTACACCCTCCTATGGTGCCTCACTAGCACCGTTAAATCTAGTTTTTTTTTCTTCGGTTAGGTTCTCCAACACTCTTGGTTCCTTTATCAAGGAAGTATTGATAACAATTTGTAAACATACGACCTTGAAGACAACAAAACTAGTCATCCTAGTCGTATTTTCCCATCCTAGCTTGTGCATTTTACCCACGAGTCCAATATCAACTTGTGAACGTATCCACCTCATTAGGTACTTATCAACCCTCTTCATGATCGGCCACTGTATGACCCTTTTGAACATAGTCTTGAAATCTCCTTTGCCTCTTTTATTTAAACAGTTAATGAGAGGATTTGCGATCAAACCATACCCCCCCAAATTCCTTGTTATTCATAGTATCCCTCCAAGGTTATGGTGATCGACTCCCACTACTACAATGTCGATCCTATATGAAAGAGCTGTGCTTGCGTTCAAATTAAGAAATTATATAATTAAACACAGTTTATCCCAATTAAATCCTATACATGCATCTAGGTGTGATTGAATAAGATGTAAATCATGCGGGAACATTCAAACACACACAAATGAGGAAAAATCCCCCAAAGGGGCAAAACCATTTATTTCGCTATAATTTTGTAAGGTACGATTTACACGGATTACAATGAAATACAAGGGTGACACGGAATTACCCTTAGGCGTCGGATCTGTAGTCAGCGGCTAGAAGTTTCCCTTTCCAGGAGGGCAGCAATGAAGAAGAAAGTCGGTCTTCTCCGCAAGGGTATGAACAGCAAAAGAGTTTGTGTTCTAGGGTTTCAAAATGATTCACAAATGATTTGGAAATTTGTGTGAATCAAAACATGAGTTGGGTAACTAGCAAAGATGAAGAATTTGAGTTTATGAACTATGAAAATCGTGTGTAGAAGTCTTGCCAAACCAACTCCCCATAGTGGGTTTATAAAGGAATAACTTGGCCTAAAAAATCTGAACACGATATGTTTGAAATTATCCCAGGCGGACATGTCTACCTTTGATGTGGACCGGTCTGGGGTGGGTAGACCGGTTCGTTTTTTTAAGGCCCTTATTCGGTTTTCTAGAAGTCCGGGGTGTACTGGCTCTTCAACAAGCGGATCAGTCCGGTAGATGGGCGGACCGGTCCGGGGTCGGATCGGTTCTTTTTTCTCTTGGCGGACCGGTCCGGCCTGTCAGAATTTTGATTCCTCCTTTTCTTTGATATTCGGATCCGTTGATGACGATATGAATCTTGAATTTCTTCAACGGTGTAATGGCGTACGACATAATAATTGATAATTGACAAAAATGCCCTTACAAATATCCCCCTATGTCTATGCCGGTACATACATAAAAATAAACATTCGAATTATCAACCAACAAAAATGCCTATACAAATCTACCCTTCCATGAACCCAAAACTCGAACGATACAAATGAATATGACTTCAACGTTTGCTCTTCGAATTTTCAGGAATCTCAACGCTTTTCTCATCAGGGTGTGCAATTCAGAGATCGTCAACAAGGTACCTACACACATGAGAAAGAAAAAAAATACCAAGTGACTTATCGAGTTTGAAATGAGATAAACATAGATTTATGATAAATGCTCAAAACTCCCCCATAATAATGTAATTCTTTCTCCCCCTTTTTATGATGTCCCCAAATAGACAAATTAGAAGAATAAATTAAACAAGGAAAGCCAGGGTGTCACGAGGAATAAACAACTATTTTTGAAGTTTTCAAAATTTTTCAAACAAACAAGAAACACACCATGAACGAACATAAAACAACCAAGTGGATGATAGCGTAAATGAATGGGTGTGATCAAATTCGATAGGAAAATCAATGCATACAAACATGACATATGTGCACGATGAATATCAGATACTCCTAACGAATGAACTCAAATGCTTCCTTTTCGTGTAAGTAAAAGTGGAACGAGACATTGACTTAATCAAATCAACAAATCAAAGTTCAAAGTGATTTCCACACCAATAACGTCCAAAACGATTTCATGCTTTTTCAGGACTTTCAAGGAAGTGCAAACCCGTTTAAACATTTTCCAACCAAACTCCCTCAGTTTGATAATTTGAATAGAGGTATTCTAAATTCGCAAACTTTGGAGAATTGATACTGATACCTAAATGGCCCATTTTTGGCATGTGTTGCTTTTTATTATCTTTACATTTTTTCGAGGCTCTTTTAACCTCTTTGGACCTCGGATAATAAAATTCCTCCATTTTGTAGGTCCTTTTGAACGGTGGCTTTTGTGCAAAGAATAGATAATGTCCTTTCGCAGCCCCTCCCCATTCTTAAACAAACACTCAGTCTCACAAAAATGGTTTTTACATGCATTCCAATCTTGTCAAGTTTTATCGTAAATTGTACGTTGTATAGACATAACTGAGATGGAAACACTCAAGCCAATATGTGATAGACAAGTACAATAATCAAGTAAAGTTGTGCATGTGTGCAATAAAGGATATGATGTCCCTATATAGAGCACACCTAGGGTTTGCTTTTGATGCTTT
Source organism: Sambucus nigra (assembly GCA_949130495.1). Lineage (NCBI taxonomy): Eukaryota > Viridiplantae > Streptophyta > Magnoliopsida > Dipsacales > Adoxaceae > Sambucus > Sambucus nigra. Next base: position 641,100,004 of record OX422208.1, on the reverse strand, counting down.
AGCTATATAGGACTTCATCTAGTTGGACTTAAATTTTGACAAAATATTTTTGTAATTTAGGATTGCGTGTCCCCATATCGACTCCAAGCTCTCCTTGTCCATCTACATCAAATGTACACTCCATTCAGTCCGCCATCTCAGAGAAAGGTAATTTTTATGACTCATAGGAAATTCTGTCACATAGGACACAGCACCACGTTGCATTTGCATTTCTTTTATCATACCTTATGATAATGTTTTATTTCGTCATAATATTTTTTTGAGTTCAATGTTTTAATTTGAATGTTTTATAAAAATAAATATTTTTGTGAAAATAGATTTTTGACACAAAATATTGTTTTATAAAATTTTCAAAATAAAATATTTGAAGTCAAATATTTTTATGTGTGATAATATGTTGGTATATATATTTGATCGCATGTGTTGGTTAAGTCGAAGTGTTCCTTTAGCTGGACACAGTCCTGTCCATTTATATGTTGGCATGCGTTATTTAATATATATGTTATGTGTGACCTTGGCAGTTAAGACCCCACCAGGGCATCTTTAGAATTGTAAACTTGACCTTTGTAAGCCCTATATGATTTATTATATATATATTAGCTGTTAGTAACTTGACCTTTGTAAGCCCTATATGATTTATTATATATATATTAGCTGTTAGTCTTTATTTTGTCTCATGTAGATTTGACTTTTAGTTATTGTAGTTTTATAGCCTTATAACTGTTGGCGTGTGTATGTGGTTATGTATTATATATCTGCAATAATATTATATATAATGGTCTTTGGCAGTTGGCGTCCCATGCCTTAGCATGCGATGTGACCTTAGCAGGTCACCGCTTATGCCACGCAGATTTATTCCTCTTTTAACTGTTGGCTTTTACTAAAAATTTGGCCTCGATATGACCCCTGCTACTTATTACCACCCACGGTTTTTATGTATACCATAACTGGTATTTTCTAAAACGACGACGCCGTGGTATTTTTGGTGTAACGGTAATATTTTGATCTTGCGTATTTGATACGAAATTACAGCTGGCTTTTTCAATCTTTTAAAACGGTAACATTTTTGCTTTTTCTGTTACGCAGTTTTGTTGTTACAGCCTGTCTGGACGCGTGTCTAAGTTTTAATGGAACATTTTGTGTTTCTTTCTCAGCCACAAGATCTATTTTTTTATCAACGGTTCTGTGTAATTCTTTAGTGATCCCTGTGATTCTATTTTACACTTATCAGCACACACTTGTGCACTCTATAAATAGAGACATTGTGTCTTCATTTTTTTAACCCGAGAAAATTCGTTTTTGAGCATAAATTCTGCCAAAATTAATTCTGAGAGAGGGAGAGACTAAACACCAGTATTTCAGAGAAATCTTTTGTGTATTCTTTACAAAAAATTGTTGAGTCTTCAAAACGTATTGTGGATTCAAGAATGGAAGGTTTCTAATCTCAGAATCACTGCATCTACAAATCGGTTGATTTTTTCATTTTGAAAAATCATTTTGTGAGTATCTCTATTAGTGTTCTTGTTTTCTTGTAATTTCAGATTTGTTATGTGCTAGATCTAAAGTGTTTGTGTAAGTATTGTGCTGGAATATATTTTATAAACACTACACACACTAGAACTGGTAGTGATCTTACTTCATTTAAAACACTTTGTTTTAAATTGATTTTTCTGGAAATCTGATTTTCACTAAAGTACAACTGACTCTAGGTTTAGAGATTTAAACCTAATACGAGTTGTGAACCGGAACAGAATTACCTGATACTGGAAATATGACCTTGGACTAAACATATTTATACCTGTATACTTGACCAAGGATTCGGACTGAGAACAAGAACATACTGGACCTAATCAAGAACCTGCACTTTTCAGACTGATTGATACATTATCTAAACTGGATTAAATCGTTTTAATCTAAAATAGTTATAAACAGTTTGTATTATTTTTGACTGTATGCTTGATATGTTTTATTTCTTCTCAGTCTAGAATATGTCTGTGTGAACTTGATTACTTGATTGTGTTAGTGATTTTCAAAAATTGTTTGTATCTCATATCACTCACATATCACTCACGTTGTATTCACGTAGACACATCTTTGTTTGTGTAAAATCTGAACAAGTCTAGTGTTCAAAGATTTAAAGAAAGAGAAAAAAAATCTTTTCAAAAGTGTATTCAAAGTCAAGATGACTTGATTTGAATAACATAAGACTTTCAAAGATATAGGTGATATATAGTCTGTTGCATCACACACACTTCACTAGAAAATAAATAATAGGCACTGAGCCAACCTGCGCTTAAAGAAGTTAGAGGGGGAGGCTGAGAAGTGAAGAACGCAAAAACAAGTGAGAACAGTTTAAAGAGAGAACTGAATAAGCAACCAGGCTAGAGACTTGGTCGAGTGGGGTAATAGCTAGATCATTCTTCTTTAATTGTTAAGTTTGTTATTTGTAAATCGTTCCTGTTGATTTATTGTTTTAGTGGAAGTAGATTAGGTAACTCCTAGAGGAGTTCGTCGTTTTTCCCGGGGAAGGGTTTTTGCCACGTTAAATAAATATTGTGTGTTGTACATTTTTTGCATTTCACCTCACACGAAAAGGTAGGGCTAAATAATTAGAAACTCGCCTAAAATTGAATCTGTTTTGGACTATAATTAACTTTGAAAATTAAAATTATTTTCATAAAAGTTAATCAAATTAAGTAAAAGCTTAATTTGGTCCCTTTGCATCATTCATATAAACTCGTAGCTTTAAGGTGTTTACTCAACAATAGTTTACTTCCGCATATAAAGTCTTTGCGGATCGACCCGCATTGTCGGGGTCACCTCAGGATATAGGAGTCAAACATGTAGGAAAATATCACTAATTACATCTCAAAGACTCCAAACAATGTAAAGCATAGGGATGAAATGATGTAGCATCTCAAATCTCTATCAAGCAGTCACATGGATATATGAAGTGAAGTTGTGACTTGGCTATCTTAAATGCTCATCCATAAAAGGTGCAAAACAAAAATCTTTTTGGATTTTTCAAAAATTTTATCAAAATAAAATCTTTTTGTGCTTTTCTCAAAATTTTTTGAAAAGAAAATCTTTTTGTATTTTTCAAAAGAAATATAAAAAGTAAAAAGAATAAATACACTAGTGATACAATCTAGCAATAGGAATCAGAGGATATGATAATGACAATACATCCTATACTAGACACGGACCAACCCCTCAGTCAACTGTGCAAATCCCCAAAGACTTCCAAATACTCTCGAATCTAAGGGAATCTAAAGGTTTCATAAAAATATCGACTAACTGACGGTCGGTAGGAACGAAACTCAGGGATACGACCTTCTCCTCAACTAACAGACGTAGGAAGTGCTCGTGCAACATGATGTGCTTTGTGTGCGAATGTTGGACGGGATTGCGAGATATGTGAATCGTGCTCGTGTTATCACAGAAAATGATCATGGTGTCCTGTGAAATCCCATAATCCTCCAACATTTACTTCATCTACAAGAGTTGCGTGCAACAACTCCCGGCGGCGATGTACTTGGCCTCCGCAGTGGATAAATAGATGGAGTTTTACTTCTGGCTCAACCAAGAGACAAGAGCATAACCAAAATAGAAACACCCACCAAAAGTGTTGCTACAACCATCTACATCCCCGGCCTAATCAGCATCTGAATAGGCGAACAAACGGTCATCAGTATCAAAGGAATACCAAATACCGTATGAAAGAGTCCCACTTACGTATTTAATAATACGTTTTAGAGCAAGTAAATGTGACTATTTCGGGGACGCCTGATATCGTGCACAGACTCCAACACTAAAGGCTATATCGGGATGACTAGCAGTCAAGTAGAGAAGACTACCTATCATACTCCGATATAAGGTTTGCTCTACGTCCTTGCCTGAAGTGTCCTTACTAAGCTTGGTAGTGGTACTCATAGGTGTACGTGCATGCTTAGCGGAGTCTAAACCAAATTTATTCACTAGGTCTCTAGCATACTTGGATTGGGAGATGAACATCCCATCCTCTAGCTGACGAACCTGGAGACCAAGGAAGAAAGTAAGCTCACTAACCATGCTCATCTCAAACTCACTTTTTATCTCCTCTTCAAAGTGATGATCATGTTGAGAGCACGTGGATCCAAAGATTATGTCGTCCATATAGACCTGGGCAACCAAAATTGCACCGTCATCTCTCCTGATGAACAATGTCATATCAACTCCCCCTCTCTTAAAGCCACGAGTTAGGATATAGGAAGTAAGCCTCTCGTACCAAGCACGGGGTGCTTACTTCAAACCATACAAGGCTTTCCTTAAACAGTAGACGTGCTTCGGGTGCTGAGTGTCTTCAAACTCTTTTGGTTATTCCACGTAAACCTCATCTTGTAGAATGCCATTCAGAAAGGAACTCTTGACATCCATCTGATATAACTTGAAGCGCAGATGACATGCGATGGCGAGTAGTAGACGGACGGACTCAATCCTCATAATAGGAGCAAATGTCTCTCCAAAGTCTACACCCTCTATCTGTGTGTAGCCTTATTTCTGATTATGGTACCATTTTTATCCATTTTATTCTTAAAAATCCACCGGGTACCTATCACATTAGTATCACTAGGTCGGGGGACAAGTTCCCAGACATTGTTTTTTTAAACTGAAGTAACTCATCCTGCATGGCAGATATTCAGTGTTCATCCTTGAGTGCTTCTTTGTGATTATTGGGCTCGACTTTGGACGTGTAGCAAAGATGGCTAATAATGTTCTCTAGCTGAGCACGAGTCTTGACCCCTAGAGTGGGATCGCCAACAATGGCAGAAGGGTCATGAATCTTGCGAACCCTAGCAGGTGTGTCCCCAAGAACAGGATTGGGGTCCACAGAGTGTGAGTGAGGAACAAGTAGGTCACTCCCAGAAAAGTCCTCATCCTCACACTGGAGGTTAGAATCAATAGCCGTCGTAGGTTCGTCATCTTGCACGGTGACATTTATTGATTCCATAACCTTAGAGATCTTAAGGTTAAAAACCTAGTACGCTCTACTGTTCGATGAATATCCTAACAATATTCCCTCGTCTCTCCGGGATTCAAACTTTTCGAATTGCTCTCTATCCCGTAGGATGTAGCATTTACTCCCAAAAACACAAAAATATGCCCGGTTGGGTTTCTTGCCAATCCACAATTCATAAGGCGTCTTAAGTGTGTGTGGATGCAAGTAAACCCTATTCACCGTGTGGCATGCAGTAGACACTGCCTCTGCCCAAAATCTCCTAGAAACATTACGACTTAGAAGCATAGATCTAGCCATTTCCTGGATCGTTCTATTCTTTCTCTCAACAATCCCATTTTGTTGAGGATTCTTCACAGCAGAAAACTCATGTGTGATCCCAAGGCTTTCACAATAAAAATCTACCTTTGCTTCCTTAAATTCAGTGTCGTTGTCACTACGTATTCTGTTAATAGTGACTCCGTGTTGATTTTACAGGACACGGCACTTGGTTGTTAAAAATTCTACAGCATCGGATTTCTCCCTTAGAAAACCTAGAATAGAATATCTGGAGAAATCGTCTATCATCACGAGGATATACCTCTTACCACCCAAACTCTTAGTACGAGCAGGACCCATAGGATCCATGTGAATCGGCTCAAGAACTCGGGAGGTGGTAATAGAATGCAACTTCCTATGTGGGCTCCGAATTTGCTTTCCCAACTGACAGGGTCCACAAACCGTGGAAGTTGACTTTTCAAGAGATGGTAAGCCACGTACTAGGTCTTTTTTTTACTAAACGAGTCAAATCTCTAACGTTTACGTGACCTATTATTTGATGACACAAATCCATGGAAGTGGTTGTGGCGCTGTTGCAGACAAGTGAGGAAGTAGGTACAGTCCCATAGCAATTATCCTCGGTCCTCACCCCTTGCATTAAAAGTTTACCGGCGTGATTATAGACATTACACGCATCCCGGTGAAACTTTACTGTAAAGTCCACGTCGCACAGCTGGCTAATGATGAGAAGGTTTGCTTTCAAACCTTTGATGTACAAAACATTCTCTAGCTTCGAAAATCCTGATAACTCCACAGTACCTCATCCCATAATGCTAGACTTTCTCCCATCTCCAAAGGTGACTCTACCATCCTTATAATCCTCAAGGTGGGTAAAAAATGAGACATCACTTGTCATGTGTCTGGAGCATCCACTATCAAAATACCACTGTAAGTATTATGTGCTTTGAGAGCAATATGAACAACAAGAGCTTTCTTATCTTTCTTAGGCACCCAAGAAGTGGTAACCTTTTGTTTTCCCTTGTTGTTGTTGGTTTTATCCGGAATATGAGAAGTATTTACTGACGGCAAAGACATTCGTCGGAGTTCCTCCATCAAACTCTGTGATGTGGCAGCTAAAAACTCAACACGCTCTTTCAGACTGGAAAATTCATTTGTATGATGTGGTACTGCAGAAGTACGTCGTGTTCGACCCAAACTATAGAAAAATTACCTAAGGTGGCCTTTTATTTTGCAATATGTACAAAAGAATACAGTATTAGGCAGACCTTGGTTTGCTTTTCTTGGTCTAACTCTTCTTCGCAGATTTTGGCGATGACCATAAGGAGTAGTAGTGAACTCAGGAACTGGTCCAGGTGAAATTTATGACGTGGAGGCACCATCATAGCCAATTCTCGATCGATCAACAAAACCTAAAGCGGGGCCGAGGAGCATCTTTCCCATCTTCCCAGATCTGTCCTCGATTTGTACCTTGACTTCCCGTGCTTTCTCAAGATCATGAGTCAGCTGGGAAATAAGGGCTTCTAGTTACTTCTGAGTCTCCACGGAGGAAAGGAGCTCACTCGTAAGACTAGCCACTTGTTTAGTCAAGTCCCCTCTTTCTTTCTCAAAACTACTCTCTCTCTCTCTAAACAAAATCTCTTTCTTAACACAGGCAGATTCTCTCTCTCTCCCGTTTTTCTCAAATATTCCTTAAAGCCGGTGATCTTAAGAACTAACGCTTTGTTACTCATTTTAGTTTTAAATGACTCTGAATATGACTAAGCGTAAGCACGTTGAATATCACTCTCGCTCTCACTTGAGTCATCCTACCCCTTACTAGCATCGCTCTCACTGTCGAGGTGTCCCTGTGAAGTAGCATCCTCATCGTCGTGAGGTGCACTAGGAGTACTCAGATGACTAGCCATGAATGCGGTGAAGTTACACTCATGCGGTGACTCATCTCCCGAGTCCACCGACTCGACCTCACTGTCGTCACTAAGGGTAGCATTAAGGACAGCCTTTCCCTTTTCTCTATTCAGATGAGTAGCACACTCAAACGCTCTATGTACCCTACCGTCGCACTCATAGCATCTCTCACTATCTTTCTTAGGAGTGTTTTTAGTATCTTTCTCATTTTTCTTTTCAAACTTATTTTTCTGAAAATTCTTCTTATCTTTAAAATTTCCACTTTTCTTAAATTTGAGAATTTTCTTAAAGTTTTTAGCAAATAGAGCCAAATCATCTAAGTCAAAATCACACTCAGAATAAAAAATTTCACTCTCTTTCTTTCTAAATTACTCTACTCTCTTTCTTGTCGTCCCCTCACTTTCTCTTTCTTGGGCATTAAGTGCAATTCCCTTATCTTTAGACTTGATAGATCTAAGGAACATGTCAATTTCATAAGTTTGTAAGTCTCCTACAAGTTCCTCCAATTTTAGCGTATTTAAATTACCCATAGAATTTAGCACAGTGACTTTAGGGATAAAACGCTTAGGCAAAGATCGAAGAATCTTTTTCACAACTCTTGCATTAGGAATATGTTCACCAAGATTAAAGCTAGTATTAACAATATCAGATAGCCTAGAATAAAAATCATCAAAACATTCAGTTACAAGCATGGGTATGGTCTCAAATTGAGTTGTTAAATTTTGCAATTTATATTCTTTCACAGCATTAGTTCCTTCGTGGGTAAGTTGCAAAACATCCCATGCCTCTTTTGACGTGGTGCACGTCATGATACGTCAAAACTCATCGGGAGTGATGGATCCGAAAATAGCACTCAAACCCTTAGAATTAAAAGAAGACCATTTAAATTCATGTCCAGTCCAAGAAGTGACAGGTTTTAAATTGGTCACATTTTCAACAGTGATGGAGGGAGGTTTCCACCCTCTTTCGACTAAAATCCAAACACGTTCATCTATGGCCTTTAAAGCAGACCTCGCGCGGGCTTTCTGATACGATGAAAATATTCCGTATTTCACCCGTTAACCTACGCGTTATTAGCCCCCTCGGATATCTTAATCCTTATATTTATGCTCGTTAACTAAACAACCTCAGATTTCTATGTTAACATGTTTTGCAGGGGTTAATTGAGCTTTTGTAGGTATTTGGATGCTTAGTATGAAGTTCGGACGCATTCCGGTGAAGTTCCGTACACAATCGCACGTGCAAGGGCATTTTAGTCTTTTCACAGCTTGGGTACCTGGCCTGATATCTCACGGAAGTTGTATCCCTCCTCGCTAGCTTCGGATGGCAGTGAACGGTGCACGATTCCGATTCATAACGAAGAAGTTACAACGATTTCAGCGGAGGAAAAACAAGAAAGCAAAAGAGGAGAAGAGAAGAGGAACAGAAAGAATTCAGTGAGCTGCTGCAATCTGCCCTGCTTGATCGATCGATCGACGCTTCTGGTCAATCGATCGACCATTCTGGATTGCTGAAATTTTGCCTAGGTCGATCTATCGATGCTCTGTTTTCTGCAGATATTTTGCCTTCTTTTCTTTCTTTTTTATTTTTATTCCAACTTACTATATAAGTCAATTTTGTTGTAATAAGACCATATCTCAGTACATACACGTTTTTAGGTTAGTTTTAGTTAGGGTTTAGGGATTTGAGAGCTTATTCTTCCTCCTCTCTTGGTTTGACGCCCTTTAGGGGTTGTAATTGGTACTTTCATCTTCCCTCTCCATTAATATAGCTTTCTTTCCATTTATTCTTGCTTTCTAGATAATTTTCATGCTTTCTAACTACTTTACTTGCTTTAATTCTTGCTTTCTTAGTTTAATTAGTTTATTTCCATGATTTGTCCTTAGATAAATAGGGTCGGGATTGTGTTCCGCCATTTACGGGTCCCGAGCTCCGAAAACTAGGTTTTGTGTAAAATTGCATTTAATTGAAACCTCGCGTATTAAAGATGGATTATTATGCGTTTAACTTTCTTTGTCATGCAACGTTAGTGTTTATAGCGATTATCCGAATTTAATCCGCGTGTGACCATTTTCCGTTAAATGTTTAATCTCGCAACTTTGGGTTAAATTCCTTATTGCGTGATGTTTATGCTTAATTGGAAATGATCGATTAAATGCTTTCGAATCGAAATTCTAATTTGTAGTTGTTTAGCCCGTGAATGTGTGTATGCGATCCCGATCCTCGCTTTCCTTTTGTTTAGCATTAACTTCTCTTTTTATTTATTCACGACAACCTCCCATCACCTTTTCTTATTTCTTTTACACCATTTTTATTCCTGAATTAGTAAAAAAAATTAACATCTAAAATTCAATCACTCCCTGTGGATTTACGATACCCGACTTACCGCTGTACTTGCTTGTCAAGTGTAGTAGTAGCTTAGGTTTTATCTTTTTTATCGAGGCGGCGAAACACACAACGATTGTGTCCTCACACGAACACACTTTTTTCGCCCGGTCACAAAATGGCGTCGTTGCCGGGGAGTGTGTTTTAGACAGTAATTGTTTTATTATTTCGTAGTATTTTTCCTTTTGTATTTGTATTCTTTGTTTTAACCTTTTTTGCAGGATAACATATTTGAGCGTTAAGAAACTTTGATTCACGGTTGCTCACTTTCTTGCTCGGATTCTCCATCTACAAACAACGAGGTAATCATGTCCTACTATTATAGTTATTACGGTTATTCTAATGATTCATACTTTGGGGATAGTTTTCAAGTTTTTCATTTTCAAGATTTTCTTGAAAATTAAATACTTGAAAACATTTATCGCAATGAAAATCGTTATTGGGAGTTTGAGTTGGATTCATATTTTGAAACCAATGATGATTTTTATTCCGATGATTTAGAAGATAAGATTTTACCAAATGAGGAGTTCGAGGCTCTTGAGCCGAGGAAGCCTACTTTGGAAGAAACTTTTCTTCTTTACTCCCAAGGTTTGGAAAGCTTAAATGATGCTGGAATGAGACTTGGAGCACTTTGCGAAGAGATGAATTCTTATGCACAAAACAACGAGGCGGTGGAAACTTGTGTTTCACCTAAATTTTTCGAAGAATTTCTCATCGAATGTGAATCTCTCTCCCCCGAAATTCAATCTCCTTCTGACGATATGTTGACGGAGATTGAATTTATTTCATTACCATATACGTTTTCGATCATTGAACCATTAGAATTACCGGTTGATTCCTATGAGTCGGTAGAAACTTTTAAAATTTCTACACTTTTTGCCGATAAGGACTCTTTACCGGACTTGTTTTCGATGGATGTTATCCCCACGTGTGCACCATCTCCCATTCCATTTGAAAAATCTTTGGGAGATGAGTCAACTTTTCTTGGACCTCAAGTGTACCTTTCCCCCTTATTATCCAAATCCCCCATCGTCCTCCCAAAATTTCAAATTGGCGATGGTTCACTTTTTTCACCACCCACATGCCTTCCGTTGTTCAAATGGAATTCTTATTTTTCGGGAGGCATGTTCCTTTTGGAGGGTCCACCGTTGATCTTTCAAAGTCAAATCCCTTTTTGGGTGGACCCTCAACTATTTAGACTTCTAGTGTATAGTTAGTGTGAAGCCTAAATAGTAGGTTGTAAATAGTTAGCTGTTTAATTTTCTTTCTTTCCTATTTTTCTTTCCTTTTTATTTAGTCTAGTGTAATTAGTTAACTTTTTGTTATTTGTTTTTGCTATGCTCGGTACTAACTTGTTTTGTAGATTCCTTTGGACTCGTGCTTATGGAGATCTCTCCTATTTTGGGTAATATCGTTCTTTTCCTCTCTTTGTGTTGTGTTCTTAATGCGCATTGAGGACAATGCAACATTTAAGTTAGGGGGTGTAGGATATTCTATCCATTTCATGTGTAGTCCATGGATTTGCTCACATTTAGTTACTAAGTATGCCTTTTTGTGAAAACTTTCAAAAATATTTTCTTTCTTTTTTCTCCTTTGTTGGGCATTTTGCCTTGTTTTCGATGATAAATTTCAATAATTGCTCGATCCGATTGACAACTCAATGATGCATGTTCTCGATTTTAGAAGTTATTAGACTTTAGTCCTCAAATCATTGATATTGTGAATAACTTCATGAATTAAACTTTATCCCATGAGCATATGCACTTTCCTTGTTCTATTGATTTGGTTTAAGATTTTTATAACTCGGGAATATTTTGCTGCATTGTATATACTTACACCGAGTAAGATTTGTACCTTTCGTCATTTGTGAGTGTTATAAACTATTATTTTCTCTTTGAAAACGTTGAATTCGTCGGTAATCTCTCTATTCTTTCATTTGACCGTTCATTAATTGAGTTCATACTTGAAATGTGTTACTTGATCATGATTTTCATATATTGTTTTGACTCGAGAATTGCGTAAACTTTGTGAAATGATCATAGACCCTCTTTGTTATATCACCCATATTAGCCTTGACCTCACCATATATGTTTCCCTAGTCAACCCCTTTGAGCCTAAATATTAGCCTTTCGTTTCATAACCCCATTCTCATAACCAACTCCGCATTGGAGTTTTAGCACATATATACACCTTACATACCTTTGTTTGGAATGTTACTTGGGATTGAATGTTGTTGTTGTATTGCGGTTGCAATTTTAGGCATATGAGAGTTTGATAAGCAAAGAAAAGAAGGTAGTGAAAAAAGTGAAGAAAAAGAGAAAGCAAAAAGCAAAAGAAAACAAAAGAGAAAATGAGAAAAAGAAGAAAAGAAAAAGAAAGAGAAGTTTGTATATGTTGTATATAGTTCAATAATCTTTGATTACTCTCCCCGATGATATATCTAATGCCGTTTTGGAACTTGTTTTTCCAATTTTGTTATTGCACGCATTATCCCATTATCCCGAGTTTTCATTCCGAACACTTTGAATTCGTACATATATTCCTTCGTTTCGTACCTTAGCCATACCTACATTACAACCCTATTACAAGTACTATGTGATCTTAGGTTGATGTAATTTAAAAGTCATAATAGTTTTGATAATCTGTGAAAATGCATTTCGCCTCCTTTAATGAGCGGTATCTTTCATTGAGATTACAGTTTTTCATTTTATATATAGCGTTCTTCATTAGTGACATGTGTGCGGCCTAGTTTCCATTTACAGTTACTCTTTATGCCCGCATGTTCCGTGTGTTACCTCCCGTTCCGAGTGAATTCATTTGATGAGCGTAATGCCCGTGAGGATTGAGTATATGCTTGCTTTATGTTTATCTGGTTTATTTAAGTTTTTACCAAATCATATCTTGCATGTGCTCTCCCCCTCCCACTTTTAAAGTTTCAATTCTATGAGGTGCATTCAACCTGTTAATAACAACAGACTTTAGCTTGAATTCATTCAATATGCTAATAACATGTTTGAAATCTTTTTCGTTATTGTTGAGTTTGTCGCATGTTGGGTTGGGCATATTTTGAGGAAACCATGTGATGTTTGTGTGTATCTGTAATACCCCGTATTTTTATGCTATATTAATTTGGGGATTTATTAAATTTAATGAGAATGTTTATTTAATAAAAATCCAGAAATTAAATATGTTATAATTATTAACGTGACCAGAGTTAGTAATTATGGGAAACTTGTTGAATATTACAAATGAGCATAGTAATATATTATATTGGTTATATTGAATGTCATAAGTGAATTAAATGACTATTTCGGAAAATATAAGTCGGGACGTGCCCGTGTCACGTCGGGACTAATTTTGTTAAATAAAAAGTGAATATTTTATAAGTTGTTCGTATAGTCGTTTTGAGTGCTCCAATGCGTCCGGAAGGGTCGAGATAGTCAGAAAAGTGTACCCGGGGGTTTAGTTTGGGTCTCGGGGCGTTTTTAGGCCTAATTGGTGCCCCAGGAGGGCATTTTAGTCATTTTACTTAATTGGGTAATTAAACCCACGAATTTCAGCCATCTTTATCAGCCATTAGGTTAGCCTTTTAGGGTTAGAACTTTTAGAAATCAAGTGACGACCATTGGAGAAGAGAGGAGAGAGCTCCAAGGCAAACCAAGGCCAAAAAGCCACCGGATTTCACCGCCACCACCACCACCGCGTAGATCACGAGACAAGAAACGCAGCCATACCAAAATCATCGGGAATCTGCATACCCAAAATCCCAGGCAAGTGTTTAAACTTGCTATTTTCGTTGATGCAATCTTCATATTAGCTTATGAATAAATTGTGATAAAAATTATGGAAGAAAAGTATTAATGTACATGTTAATTCTGGAAAACCTTGCCATGTAGAGGTAATAATCCACGAAATTTGGTGATCATAATAAAGAAACATTGGAGAAAGATTCATTAGAAATCTGTTTAAAGAAATTCTAGGGTTCTTGATAATTGGACATGATTTTAGGTTGAAAACCCATGTTTAATAATAGTTACATGCATGCTTTATGTTATAAACACCTGGTATTATGTTATAATGATGATAGTAGGATTTTTGGGGCGATTAGAATGGAAACACATCGTTTTAGATGAAGAAGTTGGATGAAACCCGTAACTGCATTCTGCAGAATTTTGCCCAGACCTGCTTGATCGATCGATGGAGCCTAAACCTTCGATCGATCGAAGGTTCGATCGATCGAGCCCCAAGCTTCGATCGATCGACCCCTCCTGGCAGACTTCTATTTCCCTTATTTATTAGTTAAATTAAGTTTATCGTGAAATAATTCTTGGGCATTCTTGATAAAATAATTTGGGAGACATTGAGGACCAGTAGGGTATATGAATAATTGTTGGGACCTTTAATCTTCAACGAGAATGCTATTTATGGGATATTTACTTTAGGTTGGTAGTTTTATGAATTTAAAAGGGTGAGGTGCGTAAGAGAGTTACGTTGGAACCTAATAAAGACACTTACTGAAATTTAGATTTGTGAGGATATAGCCCACGAGTGTTAGGTAATAAGTGAGAAAACCCTTCTAGTTAAGGTTAGGAACAAAACCTTATACGTATTTCTATAAATGTGAAATTTATGATAAATGGTATAATTATGGGTAATGTGAAGAACCTATGTTAATAGGATAAAGTGGTATATTTATATGATTGTGTGTACATATATTATATGCATGTGAAAATCATACCCACGCTACTTACTATCCCTGAGGTTTCCGCGCTGGGACAAGTCTTATCTCGATGGGACCTTTATGGGGGATATTGACTTGTACCCTAGAAGATAGATGTCCTTGGTACAGGCTATCGACGTGATAGTTCAGACGGTCCTAAGAGACGCCGGTATGTGCTATCCTCTTAGAGACTTGGAATCTATTCTTTGCCTCAATATTGTTTGTGTATGTATTGTTAATACATTTCGAGAGTGATTTCGAATGTATTCCCCTTACTATGAGTGATATGGGACTTTGGATAGTAGAGTATGCCCGCACCTTAATTTAGTTGGGGTGCTGTTATAATATATATTATACGAGTAGTTAATATATATATATGAAATTCTGAAATTTGGAACTGTCTACCGTGATTTGATATGTAGGACATGGTTGATGACTAAAAATTGTAAATACTTGTTTTGAGAAAGCAGAGTATGCCTACACCATAGTTTATATGTTGGTGCAATTAGAATATATATATATAAATTATACGAGTACCTTATATATATATCTGGATAGAGGAATTTAAACTATTGCTGTAACGTAGTAAGTGAGGAATAATTCTGAACTAAATTATTAAATACTTGTTTTGAAAAAGTATAAGATGTCACTGTAAAACTTTATGGATTTTATAAAGTTAAAATGGAGGACTTTGATTACTGTTTGGAACATTCTTTTTAAAATGGAGTCGTGAATTATAAATCTTGCGAGTAATCTAAGTTAAGTTAAATGTTTTAGAAAGACTAGTGCGTTAAATGATAAGAAACCGTGGGGAAGGTTAGTGCGATAGGTGTGCACATTAGAAGAGAGGTGAGTATTTTCTCAAGAGAGTGACGTGCTAATATGTTATTGCATTGGCCTGTATCATTTTAAATATTTGCTAAACGTATTTTAAAAATCAAACACACTTTCGGGCTCTGACCCGTTTCTTTTTCTCTCTCTCTCTCTTATATCTATATATGTATATTTTCAGGTGCCCAGCCACAGGGGCATCTTGGTTAGGATCCCTTGAGAGGAACGTGCTGCAGCTTAGGTGGGAGTTGCAGGTCACTTGAGTAGACGACTTCTTTTATTGACTCCACTTCTAGTACTCTCATTTATTGGGCACGTGTCGCCCTTTCCATTATTTATTTGTTATCAGGACATTTATATTTCAGTCATTCCAGTATTGTTTCTTTGGGATTTATTCAGTACGGACTTGTGATTTTAGTTTTCATATGTTGGCATTCGATTGACGAATGTATTATATTATTTGGTTTATCGTGGTGTGATTCTTAATTGTAGAAATGTTGTTTTATATAAATAAATCTTTTTCTTTAATTAAAATTTGGAAGTTTGTATGAAAAATGTTTTTGACACTTAGCTTAATTATTTAGGGTGTTAAATTGGAAAATTTATTTTTATCGACAGTGATGTTGAGAATGAACCAACTGTTAACCTTGATTTAATTTAATAAAGGAGTGATCGCCCGGTATTTAATTAGGCGGGGTGTCACAGGTGGTATCAGAGCATCAGGTTCTAGTGTCTTTTAGGATCTGTGCGGCTTATTATGCTTTCAGCGTTGCTTTCTTTGATATAAAGCCCTAATACTAGGAATGTTGTGTTCATCTCTATACATTGGGAATTCGTGCTTCTGCGATCTGTTTATTTGAATGATGAACTCATCCAAATTCATTTAAAATTTTCAGATGGACCGTCGTGAAGAACTAGCTAAAACGGTTGAGGGAGTCAACGAGCAAGATTGACTCACACCTCAGGTACCCTAGAGAGAGTATCAACCGCCGAGTTAGCAGGCATCGTAGCACAAGCAGTCACCACTGTAATTTTACAATACCAAGAACGCAGCATGCAACTTAGATAAGGCAAAAGACCTAGAGAGGTTAGCCAAATGCATGTGACCAAAGCTGACAAATGTGCGAAGACTCCGAAATTGCGACAGCAAACTACCCAAGACCGGGTAAATTCTAGTCAACAACGTGGTAAGAAAAAGCAGTTTCGAAAGAGGAATAAATCCCCAAGTCAGCAAGGCCGACACCAACAACAGCAAGATCAGAGGGGGAGTAACTTCAAAGGCAAATGTTTTGTGTGTGGCACGCATGGCCATAAACGCCAAGATTGCCCAAAGGGTGTTAGGGCCTCACAGCCACAATGCGCCCGTACGAAGCCACAGGGGACACTTTTTCCAGTCGCTCTCCCAGCACCAACTCAGGTACCAGACCTACCAACCTTTCCAG
Source organism: Sambucus nigra (assembly GCA_949130495.1). Classification (NCBI taxonomy): domain Eukaryota; kingdom Viridiplantae; phylum Streptophyta; class Magnoliopsida; order Dipsacales; family Adoxaceae; genus Sambucus; species Sambucus nigra. The sequence continues at coordinate 641,083,446 of OX422208.1, read as the reverse complement.
TAGCTACACTGCAGCAGGGGCAGTTACAGTACAAGCATATCTATAATGTCCACCAGGCAACAGCCCCACAGGCACCAACCGCGATTTGGGGTATGTTTTCTATCCATGGAACTTTAGGTCGAATTCTATTTGTGACTGGGGGAAAACGAATTATTTTATAGCTACATATTTTACGAAGTCCTTAGGGTTGTTAGCTACAGCAGAGAGCATCGTGGCGTGTGTCGACTCACCCCTGGGGAGTGGGTCACTTATTTTCTTTATATGCCGGGGAGTGGGGGTAGAGATTGGTAGCTTGGTATTACCTGCAGACATGTTAGTCTTAGACATGCACGAGCATGATGTGATTATTGGTATGGACTGGCTCCCAGCTTATAGAGCCATGATTGATTGCTTCGGTGGGAGCAATGTTTTTGTCATTCCGGGGCAAGAGATGTTTATGGTGGCGATGCCTCGCCCAGAGGGAGGTTCGACCGCTCATTTGTATTACATAGAGGAGGATACCTCTAAGGAGGTTGTGATCCCCTTAGATTCGATCCCTGTTGTCAGGGAGTATTCCGATGTGTTTTAGGAGATATTAGGCCTACCGCCCAGTCGTGAGATAGACTTTGTTATAGATTTACTGCCAGATTCGAGACCTATAGCACGCGCACCGTACCGTATGGCTCCGGCAGAGATGCGAGAGCTACGGGATCAGATAGAACGACTGTTAGGTTAGGGCTTCATTCGTAGGAGTACCTCACCTTGGGGCACTCCAGTCCTGTTTGTGAAGAAAAGAGATGGTGCCCTGAGATTGTGTGTGGACTACCGGGAATTGAACAAGGTCACGATACGGAATAAGTATCCGTTGCCTCGAATCGATGATCTGTTCGACTAGTTGAGGGGAGCAACTTTCTTTTCGAAGATAGATCTGAGGTCGGGGTACCATAAGTTACGTATTAGAGAGCAGGATGTTTCAAAGACTGCCTTCTTATCGAGATATGGGTCCTATGAGTTCAGGGTGATGCCGTTCGGACTCACAAATGCCCCAGCCGTTTTCATGGACTTGATGAATCGAGTATTCAGAGAGTTCTTGGATCAGTTTGTAATCGTCTTCATAGATGACATCTTGATATATTCACACTCCGAGGAGGAGCATGCCGAGCACTTGAGGCAGGTTCTTCAGACTCTACGAGAGCATCAGTTGTATGCTAAGTACGAGAAGTGTGGATTCTGGTTGCGAGAGTTACAGTTCTTGGGCCATGTTGTTTCTGAACAGGGGATTGCAGTTGACCCGAGCAAAGTGTCAGCGGTGAGAGAGTGGGGACAGCCCACGACACCGACAGAAGTGCGTAGTTTCTTGGGGTTAGCCGGATACTACAGGAGATTCATTCGGGGATCCTCCAAAATAGCGGGTCCATTGACAAATCTGACTCGCAAAGGGGTACCATATGTTTGGGATGACGCTTGTCAATTGGCTTTCGATGAGCTGAAAACAAACCTACTTCAGCGCCAGTCCTTGTGTTACCGAAGTCGGGTGTGGAGTACCTGGTTTACACCCATGCGTCTTTACGGGGACTTGGAGGTGTGCTTCAGCAGGAGGAGAAGTCTATAGCTTTTGCTTCCCGCAAGCTTAAGCCGCATGAGAATAATTACCCCACCCACGACCTGGAGTTAGCAGCGGTCGTCTTTGCATTGAGAATTTAGAGGCACTAATTATTGGGCGAGAAATTCCGTTTGTTCACAGACCATAAGTCACTACAGTACATGTTCACTCAGGGAGAGTTGAATATGCATCAGCGCAGATGGATAGAGTTTGTGAAGGACTACTAGTTTGATATACAATATCATCAGGTGAAGGCCAACGTAGTTGCTGATGCGTTGAGCCGTAGACCGGTAGACGATGTAGCGGACGTCTGGAAGGCAAAGTGGAAGGAGTTGGGTCACCAGGACGCAGTGGCACATTCTTTCATATTCGTGATGTCAGTCACACCCGAGATTGTTACGAGGGTGATACATGCACAGACTACAGACCCGTTTTTCCAGGAGCAGATTGTGCAACTTCTAGCCGAGGGTGCTGAGTCCTATTATGTTAGTTCTGATGGAGGTTTGCAATTTAATGGGAGATTGGTGATTCCAAAAGGCGCGGAGTTACGTCATGAAGTGATGACTCATTCTCACGGGTCCCGATTTGTAGTACATTCGGGAGGTGATAAAATGTACCAGGACATGAGGCGTCAATACTGGTGGAGTGGGATGAAGAAGGACATCGTCGAGTTTGTGTCCAAGTGTTCTACCTGCCAGCTGGTGAAGATGGACCACCAGAAACCGCCAGGATTGCTTCAGCCGTTGGAAGTACCCGCGTGGAAGTGGGAGAGTATTTCCATGGATTTCATTACAGGGTTGCCTACATCACAGCGGGGCCACGATTCTATCTGGGTAATTGTAGACCGTTTGACCAAAGTGGCTCATTTTCTGCCAGTGCGGACAGATTATACTACGGGTTAGTATGCTCAATTGTTCATTGCTGAGATTTTCATATTACACGGGGTGCCCTGAATATTGTGTCAGATAGAGACAAGATTTGTGTGTCACATTTCTGGGAAAGTTTTCAGGAGTCTATGGGTACTGAGTTGAGGTTGAGTTCAGCTTACCACCCACAGACAGATGGACAGACAGAGGGTACTAATCAGATGTTAGAGGATATGCTACGCATGTGTATTCTCGATTTTGGAGGAGGTTGGGAGACACATCTTCCACTGGTAGAGTTTGCTTATAATAACTCCTATCAGTTTACGATTGGTATGGCTCCATTTGAGGCTTTGTATGGCAGGCCTTGTCGTTCTCCAACTTGTTGGCTCGAGGTGGGGGACAACAAGTTGCTAGGACCAGAAGTGATTCAGGAGACCTCCGCGAGGATTGAGATTATCAGGAGCCGTATTCGGGTGGCCCAGGATAGGCAGAAGAGTTATGCCGATGCGAAACGGTTCTTCCGGGAGTTTAATGTGGGAGATCAAGTGTTATTGCGTGTATCTCCTATGAAGGGAGTGATGAGGTTCGGGAAGAAGGGGAAGTTGGCTCCGAGGTACGTAGGACCATTTCCCCATCATCGAGAGGATTGGGCCGGTAGCATACAGGTTGGGATTGCCAGAACATTTACATCGCATTCACGATGTATTCCACATCTCGTCGTTGAGACGATATCTTTGGGATGATATGGCCTATACTCACATTGCGATAAATGAGATAGATTTACAGTCTGATAGCTCTTACGAGGAGAGACCAGTGGATATTCTAGAATATAGTGAGAGGAGATTGAGGTCGAAAATAGTTCCACTTGTGCGTGTCCACTTGGGAGTGTGAGGCAGATATACGCGAGAACCCAGAGTTGTTTTTACCAGGTATGCCTTATTCTCCGAATTTCGGGACGAAATTCCGTTATTAGGGGGGAAATATGTAATACCCCGTATTTTTATGCTATATTAATTTGGGGATTTATTAAATTTAATGAGAATGTTTATTTAATAAAAATCCAGAAATTAAATATGTTATAATTATTAACGTGACGAGAGTTAGTAATTATGGGAAACTTTTTGAATATTACTAATGAGCATAGTAATATATTATATTGGTTATATTGAATGTCATAAGTGAATTAAATGACTATTTCGGAAAATTTAAGTCGGAACGTGCCCGTGTCACGTCGGGACTAATTTTGTTAAATAAAAAGTGAATATTTAATAAGTTGTTCGTATAGTCGTTTTGAGTGCGCCAACGCATCCGGAAGGGTCGAGATAGTCCGAAAAGTGTACCCGGGGGTTTAGTTTGGGTCTCGGGGCGTTTTTAGGCCTAATTGGTGCCCCGGGAGGGCATTTTAGTCATTTTACTTAATTGGGTAATTAAACCCACGAATTTTAGCCATATTTATCAGCCATTAGGTTAGCTTTTTAGGGTTAGAACTTTCAGAAATCAAGTGACGGCCATTGGAGAAGAGAAGAGAGAGCTCCAAGGCAAACCAAGGCCAAAAAGCCACCGGATTTCACCGCCACCACCACCACCGCGTAGATCACGAGACAAGGAACGTAGCCATACCAAAATCATCCAGGAATCTGCATACCCAAAATCCCAGGCAAGTGTTTAAACTTGCTATTTTCGTTGATGCAATCTTCATGTTAGCTTAGGAATAAATTGTGATAAAAAATTATGGAAGAAAACCCAATCCTTGATAGGAAAAACCCATGTAGTATTGATGTACATGTTAATTCTGGAAAACCTTGCCATGTAGAGGTAATAATCCACGAAATTTGGTGATCATAATAAAGAAACATTGGAGAAAGATTCATTAGAAATCTATTTAAGGAAATTCTAGGGTTCTTGATAATTGGACATGATTTTAGGTTGAAAACCCATGTTTAATGATAGTTACGCGCATGCTTTACGTTATAAACACCTGGTATTATGTTATAATGATGATAGTAGGATTTTTGGGGCGATTAGAATGGAAACACATCGTTTTAGATGAAGAAGTTGGATGAAACCCGTAACTGCATTCTGCAGAATTTTGCCCAGACCTTCTTGATCGATCGATGGAGCCTAAACCTTCGATCGATCGAAGGTTCGATCGATCGAGCCCCAAGCTTCGATCGATCGACCCCTCCTGGCAGACTTCTATTTCCCTTATTTATTAGTTAAATTAAGTTTATCGTGAAATAATTCTTGGGCATTCTTGATAAAATAATTTGGGAGACATTGAGGACCAGTAGAGTATATGAATAATTGTTGGGACCTTTTAATCTTCAACGAGAATGCTATTTATGGGATATTTACTTTAGGTTGGTAGTTTTATGAATTTAAAAGGGTGAGGTGCGTAAGAGAGTTACGTTGGAACCTAATAAACACACTTACTAAAATTTAGATTTGTGAGGATATAGCCCACGAGTGTTAGGTAATAAGTGAGAAAACCCTTCGAGTTAAGGTTAGGAACGAAACCTTATATGTATTTCTATAAATGTGAAATTTAGGATAAATGGTATAATTATGGGTAATGTGAAGAACCTATGTTAATAGGATAAAGTGGCATATTTATATGATTGTGTGTACATATATTATATGCATGTGAAAATCATACCCACGCTACTTACTATCCCTGAGGTTTCCGCGCTGGGACAAGTCTTATCTCGATGGGACCTTTATGGGGGATATTGACTTGTACCCTAGAAGATAGATGTCCTTGGTACAGGCTATCGACGTGATAGTTCAGACGGTCCTAAGAGACGCCGGTATGTGCCATCCTCTTAGAGACTTGGAATCTATTCTTCGCCTCAATATTGTTTGTGTATGTATTGTTAATACATTTCGAGAGTGATTCCGAATGTATTCCCCTTAATATGAGTGATATGGGGCTTTGGATAGTAGAGTATGCCCGCACCTTAATTTAGTTGGGGTGCTGTTATAATATATATTATACGAGTAGTTAATATATATATATGAAATTCTGAAATTTGGAACTGTCTCCTGTGATTTGATATGTAGGACATGGTTGATGACTAAAAATTGTAAATATTTATTTTGAGAAAGCAGAGTATGCCTACACCATAGTTTATATGTTGGTGCAATTAGAATATATATATATAAATTATACGAGTACCTTATATATATATCTGGATAGAGGAATTTAAACTATTGCTATAACGTAGTAAGTGAGGAATAATTCTGAACTAAATTATTAAATACTTGTTTTGAAAAAGTATAAGATGCCACTGTAAAACTTTATGGATTTTATAAAGTTAAAATGGAGGACTTTGATTACTGTTTGGAACATTCTTTTTAAAATGGAGTCGTGAATTATAAATCTTGCGAGTAATCTAAGTTAAGTTAAATCTTTTAGAAAGACTAGTGTGTTAAATGATAAGAAACCGTGGGGAAGGTTAGTGCGATAGGTGTGCACATTAGAAGAGAGGTGAGTATTTTCTCAAGAGAGTGACGTGCTAATATGTTATTGCATTGGCCTGTATCATTTTAAATACTTGCTAAACGTATTTTAAAAATCATACACACTTTCGGGCTCTGACCCGTTTCTTTTTCTCTCTCTCTCTTGTATATATATATGTATATTTTCGGGTGCCCAGCCACAGGGGCATCTTGCTTAGGATCCCTTGAGAGGAACGTGCTGCAGCTTAGGTGGGAGTTGCAGGTCACTTGAGTAGACGGCTTCTTTTATTGACTCCACTTCTAGTACTCTCATTTATTGGGCACGTGTCGCCCTTTCCATTATTTATTTGTTATCAGGACATTTATATTTCAGTCATTCCAGTATTGTTTCTTTGGGATTTATTCAGTATGGACTTGTGATTTTAGTTTTCATATGTTGGCATTCGATTGACGAATGTATTATATTATTTGGTTTATCGTGGTGTGATTCTTAATTGTAGAAATGTTGTTTTATATAAATAAATTTTTTTCTTTAATTAAAATTTGGAAGTTTGTATGAATTTTTTTTTTGACACTTAGCTTAATTATTTAGGGTGTTAAATTGGAAAATTTATTTTTATCGACAGTGATGTTGAGAATGAACCAACTGTTAACCTTGATTTAATTTAATAAAGGAGTGATCGCCCGGTATTTAATTAGGCGGGGTGTCACAGTATCATCCCTGAAAACCCTCACGAGACAACACTCGTCCACTAGGGTAACCTAGGGGTTTAACGGCTTATTGCATACGCTAAATGCAATCGTTCGCCCGCGAAAGTGGCCTTATCTTTTTATTGATTTTATACCATACTTTTGTACTTTCTCCTGCTTTTGGTTTGCTTGTAGTTCTTGTTGCATCCTATTTCATTGCTAGGGACTAGCAATGTGTAAGTTAGGGGGTGTGATACGACGCAAATATTGCGTATTTCACCCATTAACCTACGCGTTATTAGCCCCTAGGGTATCTTAATCCCTATATTTATGCTCGTTAACCAGACAAAATCGGATTTCTATGTTAACATGTTTTGCAGGGGTTAATTGAGCTTTTGTAGGTATTTGGATGCTTAGTATGAAGTTCGGACGCATTTCGGTGAAATTTCGTACACAATCGCACGCGCAAGGGAATTTTAGTCTTTTCACAGCTTGGGTACCTGGCCCAACATCTCACAGAAGTTGTAGCCCTCCTCGCTATCTTCGTGTGGATGCGAACGCTGCGCGATTCCGATTCATAACGAAAAAGTTACGGCGATTTCAGCGGAAGAAAAACAAGAAAGCAAAAGAGGAGAAGAGAAGAGGAAGAGAAGGAATGCAGTGAGCTGTTGCAATCTGCCCTGCTTGATCGATCGATCGACGCTTCTGGTCAATCGATCAACCATTCTGGATTGCTGAAATTTTGCCTAGGTCGATCGATCGACCAAAGGGGTCGATCGATCGATGCTCTGTTTTCTGCAGATATTTTGCCTTCTTTTCTTTCTTCTTTATTTTTATTCCAACTTACTATATAATCCAATTTTGTTGTAATAAAACCATATCTCAGTACATACACGTTTTTAGGTTAGTTTTAGTTAGGGTTTGGGGATTTTAGAGCTTCTTCTTCCTCCTCTCTTGGTTTGACACCCTTTAGGGGTTGTAATTGGTACTTTCATCTTCCCTCTACATTAATATAGCTTGCTTTCCATTTACTCTTGCTTTCTAGATAATTTTCATGCTTTCTAACTACTTTACTTGCTTTAATTCTTGCTTTCTTAGTTTAATTAGTTTAATTTAGTTTATTTCCATGATTTGTCCTTAGATAAATAGGGTCGGGATTGTGTTCCGCCATTTACGGGTCCCGAGCTCCGAAAACTAGGTTTTTTGTAAAATTGCATTTAATTGAAACCTCGTGTATTAAAGTCGGATTATTATGCGTTTAACTTTCTTTGTCATGCAATGTTAGTGTTTATAGCGATTATCCGAATTTAATCCGCGTGTGACCATTTTCCGTTAAATGTTTAATCTTGCAACTTTGGGTTAAATTCCTTATTGCGTGATGTTTATGCTTAATTGAAAATGATCGATTAAATGTTTTCGAATCGAAATTCTAATTAGTAGTTGTTTAACCCGTGAATGCATGTATGCGATCCCGATCCTCGCTTTCCTTTTGTTTAGCGTTAACTTCTCTTTTTATTTATTCACGGAAACCTCCCATCACCTTTTCTTATTTCTTTTACACCATTTTTATTCCGGAATTAGTAAATATATTAACATCTAAAATTCAATCACTCCCTGTGGATTTACGATACCCGACTTACCGCTGTACTTGCTTGTCAAGTGTAGTAGTAGCTTAGGTTTTATCTTTTGTATCGTGGCGGCGAAACACACAACGATTGTGTCCTCACACGAACACACTTTTTCCGCCCGGTCACTTTCCAATATGCATAGTTAGTCCCGTAAAAAACTGGCATTTAATTATATGATTTCTCCATTGAACACGTACTTTTTTAAAAATCAATTTTTCCAAAAATTGTTATCTTAGAAAATTTTTGCGGAAACTAGTAATACGCGATAGATAAGCGTAACCTGCTCTGATACCAATTTGAAAGAGTTGCGCTTGCGTTCAAATTAAGAAATTACATAATTAAACACATTTTATCCCAATTAAATCCTATGCATGCATCTAAGTGTGATTGAATAAGATGTAAAGCATGCGGGAACATTCAAACACACACAAATGAGGAAAAATCCCCCAAAGGGGCAAAACCATTTATTTCACTATAATTTTATAAGGTACGATTTACACGGATTACAATGAAATACAAGGGTGACACAGAATTACCCTCAGGTGTCGGATCTGTAGTCAACGACTGGAAGTTTCCCTTTCCAGGAGGGCAGCAATGAAGAAGAAAGTCGGTATTCTCCACAAGGGTATGAACAACAAAAGATTTTGTGTTCTAGGGTTTCAAAATGATTCACAAATGATTTGGAAATTTGTGTGAATCAAAACATGAGTTGGGTAACTAACAAAGATGAAGACTTTGAGTTTATGAACCCTGAAAATCGTGTGTAGAATTCTTGCCAAACCTACTCCATATAGTGGGTTTATAAAGGAATAACTTGGCCTAAAAAATCTGAACACGATCTGTTTGAAATTATCCCAGGCGGATCGGTCTGCCTCTGATGCAGACCGATCTGGGGTGGGCGGACCAGTTCATTTTTTTAAGGCCCTTATTCAGTTTGCTAGCAGTCCGGGGTGTACTGGCTCTTCAACAAACGAATCTGTCCGGTAGATGGGCGGACCGGACCGGGGTCGGATCGGTTATTTTTTCTCTGGGCGGAACGGTCCGGCTTGTCAGAATTTTGATTCCTACTTTTCTTTGATATTCGGATCCGTTGATGACGTTATGAATCTTGAATTTCTTCAACGGTGTAACGGCGTACGACATAACAATTGATAATGGACAAAAAAGTCCTTACACTATGAATTAAAAAAATTCTCCAGAAATTTAATGCTCGTGCCATTGCACTCCACCCTACACAATTATCTTTAATTATTATCCTCTCATTGCTATGGTGACTCCTATCACGATTACCATTCTCGGGATATTTAATGGCTTCTGATGAGCCTCCCCTCCTGCCGTCCTTTTAACGGCTCTCGTTGGTCGTCCCAAAATTATTTGGTGTACGAAGCCCAACCGAACTCGTATATGAATCGCATCCACTATACTTAATAGCAAGAGAACGTAATTCGTATACTTGAAGGAATACAACAATCATATAATAAGGCTCTATAGCAAAGAACGGTATGCTAAAACGTAATAAGCCGCACAGATCCTAAGTACTCTTGAACCTGACGCTCTGATACCATCTGTGACACCCCGCCTACTAAAATACCGGGTGGCCAGCCCGTGATCAAAATAAAATGTTGGCCTCATATGGCTCATTCTTAGCATCATTGTCGAAATTTTTTTAAAGTTACTAAACACCTAGTAATTTAAATAAACTGGTACCAAATTTTATCTTTCATTCATTAACAACAGGCGAAAAATAAATAATAATAATAATAATAATAATAATAATAATAATAATAATAATAATAATAATAATAATAATAATAATAATAATAATAATAATAATAATAATAATAATAATAATAATAATAATAATAATAATAATAAAACCATCAACACAACTAATAACTGAATCCTACACAGATGAATAACATAAATTAAGATAACCAATTCAACTATCGGTTCAACAATAAAATACAACAGTAACTGAAACAATAACCTCAATACAAAAAGTTCGATAAGTAAACTAAATAAAAAAATCTGAGGGCGACATGCCCAAATGAGTACCGAAAGGTTCCTACACTAGGAGTAAATGAACGAAACGTCTATAACAAAGTCCTGCATCTTCCACATGAGCTACAACTGCGCATTCCTGGATAGAATCCTCAAACTGGGCATCCTTGTGGTTGGACACCTAAAATGTTTTGGAAAAGATTTTGACACAGGTCAGAGCCCAAGTAAAACATTTTGAAAATGTTTACCAAGTAGTTAAATTGTAATAATTAAATATGCATGCACACTTTTCATATCTAAGCTACTGTCGCGCTCTCTTTAGACATAGCCCACCCCTCATCTAATGTGCACACGTAACGCCTGCCTTCAACCTTTCTTAGTTAAGCTACCCCACCTAACAAGCCATAACAAGTCTCCTTCTACATACTGACTTATTGCACCCACCAGTATTACCCATACAATATGTTACCGAATTTCCATGTTTTTTATCCCATTATAAATTTCTCTGTATATGTTTATTTCTCTCCATAATATAGTTAATTTTAATGTCACTATCTTTCTCCTCTAATAAATTCACACAGTAGAATAAAATCACCCGCATATATATATATATATATATATATATATATATATACTAAGACTGCACCCCTAAGCTGAGTTGCGGTGCGAGTATATTATGCTATAATGTCATGGTTCATCATCTACCAAACACACGTAGTAGAATAAATCACAAGTATATATATTTATCACACTAAATATATATATATATACAATACAGAACCCATAGGCTGGGACCTGCGGTGCATGCATACTCTGCTATCAAGTCTAGGTACATCATGCACTATATAAAGGACTACGGATTCTGAATCACTCTAAAATCGTATCAATACAAATCAAACATATTGGAGGTGAACATAGTTCACATACCCATGGGTCACATACATACCTACACTCCCATGGTCAGCTGACTTATCAACTCACAAATAAGTCATTCAAAGTCCTATGTCCTTAAGGTACTAATCTAAATCCCCCTGAAGGCACACAAAGGTAAAATGGTCCTTTTCAAAAAATCAACCTCCCGTGATAGCAAGTATGGTAGGTATTTCATACACATCAGTATAGGTATACACACAACATCTATCATATATTCCATACGTAGCATATATATCTCTCGAAGATCTTACGTAATATTTAATTTCAATTATACGTCTCATCGTATATTCCCGAGTATCCCTCATTACTCGAAGTGTGCCAATTTTTCTTTAAAATATTGGAGTAGGTAATTCACTCATATCCTATTGATCTAAGTCATAGGTTCGCTCATTCCCCGAATTTGTTACATTTCGAATTACACCGATTAATCTAATCAATTTCACATTAATTAATTTATTAAAGTAGTGTCACCCAACTATAATACTTTGACTCACTCATATGGTCTATATCTTCACCTCAATTAATTATTATCACCTCAATTAATTTTTTCAAATGGTATCACTCAACCAAAATGCCCGGACTCCCTTTATTGGCCCGTATTTTAACCTTTTAGAATTCATTTCACCAAATTCGATTATTAAGTTGAACACCCTTCTTAAATTTAATAGTCCTTAATACTCATTGCATAATACTCTAATCATTTGGTTACATTTGATTTCTATCAATTAAATTCCACCTTAAGATACCAGACTGTATGCTAAACTCATCCAAAATTCCCATTTGAATACGTTCGTATATGTTTGACATATATTATCGAGTGTCATTCATTACAAATACTCCTAAATCCATATCCCGGATTCATCCCTATATAATACAAGGATAAAATAATTTTTGTTTATATTTTTCCAAAGTTATTTACTCATCTACAGACATCTCCAAATAACCCAAATTTACTTCTTCCTAAAGATGTCGGTCCCACGCACCCTATCGTAGAAAAATCATATCAAATCCAAAAAAATCAGAAAAATACGAGGTCGGTGCCCACACGATCGTGACGAAAAGATCTACAATTGCATGTTTTGCAATAACTGAAGGTGTCGATCGATGGATGAATTGGTTCGATCGATCGATCGACCAAATACCAGTCATCTTCCCCGAGTGCTTTTTCCACCATTTTTAAACTCCAAAGCTTTCCAACTTCAATCCTGACCTCGATTACTTTATCTCCCATATTTATTTCATCTATAAACATGTTCAAAAACTAATATATGACATTAATCCGCAGTGATTTTCATTAAAATTATAGGGTTCATAAATTGGGTTTTTCTCAATACCCCTTAAATAACAATTCTCAATTCGATTCAATAATCCGAATTCAACAACAATTTCTACAGGTCTTCGATTCTAAATCATATTCTAGCCTCATATGATATTATTCTCACATTAATTAAACATCAATTTCACCCTTAATTCTTAAATCCCCCAAACCCATAATTAACATGTGATACCCTCCAAAAACTAATTCTACTATAATAACTCATCCCAAAATGAATATGGTTTACACCCACCATGATATGAATCGCAATACCTCGATTTAAATGAAACCAAGTTTAACTACTTGCCTGGAAATTTCGTAGAGTCGGATCCTTTTACTTAGATGGATATTTTGATGAAGAACACATCAATCTACTCTTGGCTTGACTCCCAAAAGCTCTCCCACTTAATCCCTCTTTTCTCCTCTGCAATTAGAGTTTTTCTAAAATGAATTATAGCTGCCATACCCTCTCACATTTTGATTTTTGTAAGGACACAAGTCTTCGATTGAGTCTTAATGTAGTGTTGGCTCAATTCCGTACAAAAACATTTAAGTCACAGGATAGTGTTCTTGTGTATCCATCCAAGCCTATGACGTGTGAGTTGAAGACGTAGCGGACAAGAGTATAAAGCCCCATCATATGCCGAGTTTAGAGTGCCTCATTTCTACGTCAATAATATTGGTTCCAATGCTCCTAAGGTATGAATGCATTTAATATATATAGGAGCTTTGGAAATTTATTGGGTGTAATTTATAAATTTTTTATAAATTATTTTAACGACTTTGTTTTACTCAGAAAATATTTTTAAAACTTGTCATAAAGAGTTTTAGACTAAGAATGAATATTTTATTAATTTATTATTTTCTGACAGGTCATTCGATACACACTGAAATCTCGCTCAAACGAGATTACCATGTCGTTCGAACGAACTGGCATCTCGTTCGAACGAGATTGCCAGGTCATTCGAACGAGACTTCTGACGATATTCCTTTTTCCCTTTTGGAACCTCGTTAGTAAAGTCGTTTAAATGAAAAGTCGTTCGAACGAGTTTTGGCGGGAACAGGTATTTTGGTATTTTTTGACAATTTTCCCACTTTTCTCGCTTCTTTTCCCCACTACTTTTTGACAGATTTACTTAGTGCGGGAACCAACTTTTTTGAACCAACTTTTTCACATTCCTCCATCTTCTAGAGAGAGTTTTAGAGAGTTTCATTTCGAAATGAAAATTTTCACGTTTGAGTGTTTGTTTTTCAAGAAAAATCCTTAAACACTTTTGTTTACACCCAATTGTTTAGTTTATCCAAGTTCCTTAATATATATACTTTGTTGGAGTTTTGGCACCGATTTTATCTCTACCATTTGAAGAGTGTTTGGGTTTACTTCGACATCCCAAAAATAAGAAGTTCATTTGCTTAGACATACCCACTTGGAGAAAGGCTCCTTGCTTGGGTGGCGATGATCGAGAAAAGTCCGATCGGTGGATTCTGAGACCGCGATGGAGCTCTGTGGTTATTCTCAAGGCAGAGGTGTGTTCAAGAAGGAGCGTCAGGGCTTGGACGGAGTCAAGTCGAGTGTTGTAAGTCTTACTGTCTTGTATTTGTAAAATCGTACTTAGTGAATTTGAGGCTAGGGTCATCCGAGGTTTTTTCCGTTGTGGGATTTTCCTCGTACATCGCGGCATTGTGCTTATTCGTTTATTTTATCTTTCGCAAAGTTCACATTAGATGCATGCTTAGGTAAAAAGATAAAATTGGTTTAAATCACTACTCATGTTTAAGTTGTAATTTTAATTTGTAAAAGAAATTAAAATTTGGTTTATATAGTTGTTTAGTTGAACCATCTATATTCCTTATCTAAAAGGAAATTGAAATTACTTTTGGTAAAATCTAAAATTTGGGGGTCAACATTCCCAACAATTGGTATCAGAGTGGGATCGCTTAATTATTGCGTTTAAGATCCTTTTAAATATTTTTTACTAAAATGGAATTTTCTCCATTTTCAAAATTTCCTATTTTCGATGGTTCTAACTATGCGTATTGGAAAGCGCGAATGAAATCGGCACTAAAATCTATCGACGAGGGGGTTTGGTTTTCTGTTCTTAACGGGTGGTCCCCACCTTCACAGTTAGTAGATAATAAGTGTGTTCCCAAACCCACCGATAGATGGAGTGAGAATGAATTTAAACTATCTAATTTTAATTCTCGAGGTTTAAATACCTTGTTTAGCGCAGTCACACCGGATGAATTCCATCGCATTATGACGTGTGAAACCGTTAAAGAATCTTGGGATATTTTACAACTCACTCATGAAGGAACTAGTGTCGTAAAATCTTCGAAACTCCAAAACCTCACCACTCAATTTGAAACCATCAAAATGAATGAAAAATAAACTTTTGATGAATTTTATGCTAGACTTTCCGATATATTTAATTCATCTTTTAATTTGGGAGAGAAAATTCTCGACAACCGAGTAGTAAAGAAAATTTTAAGGTCCCTACCTGATATATTTATTCCTAAGGTGACCGTGTTAAATTCTTTACCCACTTTAGCCTATACGAAATTAGAAGAGCTCTTAGGTGATTTACAAACCTATGAACTAGACATGTTTCTCACTAAAATTAAAAAGAAAATAGATAAGGGCGTTGCTTTGAAAGCCCGAAAGGAGGAAAACCAAGTAGTAGAGAGTGAAAGTGAGAGTGACTCGGAAGATGTGGCTATGTTTTCTAGGAAGTTTCAAAAATTTCTTAAATTTAACAAAGATAAATTTAAAAATGATTTTAAGAAATTTGAAAAATCTAAGCATAACAAAGCCGAGAAGATCCCTAAACCTTTTAATGAAAATTTAAATAGGGATGAGTCAAATAGGTGTTATGGTTGTGAAGGGTATGGCCATAGGGAAGAAGAGTGCCCCACTAAACTAAGGAGAGAGGGTAAGGAACCAATTTCTTTTAATGCAACCCTTAGTGATAGTGCTAATGAAGAGGGACCCGATTCCCCCACTGAGCCCAACTTTGTGGCTTTTATGGCCTGTCATGTGAGTGATAGTGAGCACTCTTCTATTGATGAAATTTTAACACGTGACACTTCCAAGGTCAAAGTTTATGATTCCCTTATTTTTTATGGTAGTGAGAGTGGAGAAGAAAGAGAGAGTGAAAGTGAAAATGAGGTTAATGTGAGTGAACTTCAAATTGCGTTTCAAGAATTATTTAAAGAATTTATTAAATTAAATGAAAAATTTTGAAGTTAGAAGATAGTTTAAGAGAGCGTGCTAAGGTCATTGATGAGAGTGCGTTAGTGTAAGACCTTAGAACACGTGAGAGAGCTCTTCGTGAGAAGATTGAATATATAGAAGGCGAGAGAGATAGCCTTAAAGGTTTAATGGAATCCTTGAAAAAGAAGCTTCTCGCGTTTGAAGAGCGCATTATTTATTAGAGTCGCACATTTTAGATTTAGAAAATAAACTAAAAGACTCTAGTAGAGTCAAATTTGATTTGGAGTGTCGTTCGGAGAAATTAGATAAAATATTAGGAACGGTTCAAATAAAAAATGACACTTGTGGCTTAGGCTTCGATACTTGTAATGAATAAACTCATAAAGCCAAAATCAATGTTTTAGGAGAATCCTCTAGGAACAGTGTTATAGATCATTCCTTAGGTAAGTCTTTTCACCGAGTCTTTAGGTGCTCACATTATGGTCGAAAAGTTCACCTTAAGAAATTTTGTTTTGATCTTAAACGAGGTCCTAGAAATTCCCATCGTAATGCAACCAAGGTAGCCAAGATTCCTACGCCCCGAGATCTTCATTCATCATTAGTTTGGGTTAGGATATCCGACTTGGTAGCTGTACAAGATAGGATTTTTTATTCTCATTTACTTTCACATGCTTCCTCCCTTGCAAAATCTAAAGGTTGAATGTGTTCGTTGTTTGCATACGTTAGCTTTTGTACTTCATGCTAAATTATCATGCTAATTGTATGCTTTTTAATCATTTTCTAGTCTATGCTCCATGCTTAATCACATGCTAGAATAATGATTTTTGTTTATCTTTTATATTATACTTCTTTCATTTTAGTTTGCATTAAATGAAAATTACAAAAACATGTTTGTTTATCATGTGTTTTGCCTTGTTAGTAAATTAGGCTTTATGAAAAATACAAATGATTTCTGTGTGTCTTTTGAGTAAAAATTTTTTTGTTTAAAAAGTTTGAAAAACTCAAAAATATTTGTTTGTGTGTATTTTAGTTTGACACACTCTATGTGGCATATACTTGTGTTTGAATCCCTTCTTTTTCACTTCCATGTGGCTAAAACTTTTGGTTTAGATTGTCAATCCTTATTATGTTCTTTACCATGCTTACATGGAGTAGTTGGATTTTCTGTTGTTATAATGGATTCTATTTTTATATTCCTCAATTCACACATGCACGAGCTCACCTGAAATTTTAACTTCACATGTATATTTGAGCTTTGTGAGGTGTTCTCCTACAAGTCTAGTTATACACATATTATGTGACCTAGGAGGACTAGTGCATGTTAAAATCCGTTGCATGTGAGCTTTGTGTGAGACATATATATATATATATATATATATATATATATATATATATATATATATATGTGTGTGTGTGTGTGTGTGTGTGTGTGTGTGTGTGTGTGTGCACGGGGAAGGGCCCCGAAAGGAAATATCATCCTTTGCGAGTAAGCCACCGTTTGTTTGGCATTAAAAGAAAATATTTGCCAATGCCTATTTTGTTTAGTAGATTTATTCATTCAAAAGATTAAAATAATATGCTTAAATTGAGGGAGTTTGGATGGTATATCAACGATTTGCACAATGTCCATTTATCCTAGTTGTACTTTCAATGTCATGACTTTATTAGTTTGTAGAATCATCAACATTCTAGGCTTATATGCATTGTGTATGTTTGTTCATTGAGTTCAATTTATATTGTCACATAAGGTTATATTCAAATGTGATGAAGTTTGGAATCAATTGAGAACTCCGTGAACATATTTTAAGTGATTGGGTCTAAATTTAATTGTTGCTAGTTCACACCCCAACACTTTCGTTTCCATATGACACATTTTTGCCATACGAATGTGAAAAGCTTATTTTATTTTGTGTCATGTGTGGTATTTATACCTAGTATATGTGCGTGTGCGTTAATGATATTTATTATGTTCTCATATACGAATTATGATATTTGTCTTTCCCTTGCTTTCTAGTCCATCTATGCTTCTACTTCATGATTGGTATATATCTTGTTGCATTCTTTGTTGATATCACATGCTTAATACTTTATGTATCATATTGGTATCATTTGCTTGCATCTTAGTTGGTATCCGTTATTATTTGTTGGAATAGTTATAATTTTGTTGCCCATATACTTTCATGCTCTTATCACTCTAAGATTCATGTTTAAATTAATTTTATCCTTTGTCTATTCCTGAACAAAAAGGGGGAGAATGATAGGGGAGAAATGGTATCTAATCCTATTGTGTAATCGTATCTTAGTTTGGGAGATTTAACTTAGGTGGAGTCGCGACCTTCTTAGGTAGATCGCAGTTGATAAAGGGGACAATTAATTTAGGAGGAGTATTTATTTATTTTACATGCATTTAATATTCTTGATATTCTCTATGCGTTTGATAGTTTGTTTAAGTGTGTAGTAATTCTTCTAAATGCCAACTTTCATCGTCGGCAAAGATATTGATCCTTGGGTTTTGAGTCAAGATATGTAATTTTATTTTGGGTGGGATATGTTTTAAGACTAGTAGAGCCTGACGGCCCTTTAGGATTTTTGTTTGGTTTTTGTCCCGAAATAGCCAAAGGGGGAGATTTGTAAGGACACAAGTCTCCGATTGAGTCGCTATGTAGTGTTGGCTCAATTCTGGACAAAAACATTCAAGTCATTGGATAGTGTTCTTGTGTATCCATCCAAGCCTATGACGTGTGAGTTGAAGACGTAGCGGCTAAGAGTATAAAGCTTCATCATATGCCGAGTTTAGAGTGCCTCGTTTCTACGTCAACAACATTGGTTCCAATGCTCCTAAGGTATGAATGCATTTTTTATATATATAGGAGCTTTGGAAATTTATTGGGTGCAATTTATAAATTTCTCATAAATTGTTTTAATGACTTTGTTTTACTCAGAAAATATTTTTAGAACTTGTCATAAAGAGTTTTGGACTTAGAATGAATATTTTATTATTTTCTGACACGTAGTTCGATACACACTGGAATCTCGTTCAAATGAGATTACCATGTCGTTCGAACGAACTAGCATCTAGTTTGAACGAGATTTCCATGCCGTTCGAATGAGACTTTTGACGATATTCATTTTTACCTTCTGGAACCTCGTTAGTAAATTCGTTCGAACGAAAAGTCGTTCGAACGAGTTTTGGCGGGAACAGGTATTTTGGTATTTTTTGACGGTTTTCCCACTTTTCCCACTTCTTTTTCCCACTACTTTTTGACAGATTTACTTAGCACGGGAACCAAATCTTTTGAACAAACTTTTTCACATTCCTCCATCTCCTAGAGAGAGTTTTAAAGAGTTTCATTTCCAAATGAAAAAGTTCACGTTTGAGTGTTTGTTTTTCAAGAAAAATCCTTAAACACTTTTGTTTACACCCAATTGTTTAGTTTATCCAAGTTCCTTAATATATATACTTTGCTTGGAGTTGTGGCACCGGTTTTATCTCTTCCATTTGAAGATTGTTTGGGTTTACTTCTACATCCCAAAAAGAAGAAGTTCGTTTGCTTTGACATACCCACTTGTAGAAAGGCTCCTTGTACGGGTGGCGGTGACCGAAAAAAGTCCGATCGGTGGATTCTGAGACCACGGTGGAGCTCCATGGTTATTCTCTAGACAGAGTTGTGTACAAGAAGGAGCATCGGGGCTTGGACGAAGTCAAGTCGAGTGTTGTAAGTCTTATTGTCTTGTATTTGTAAAACCGTACTTAGTGGATTTGAGTCTAGGGTCGTCTGAGGTTTTTTCCCGTTGTGGGTTTTTTCTCGCACATCGCGGCGTAGTGATTATTTTTTTATTTTATCTTTTGCAAAATTCACATTATATGCATGCTTAGGTAAAAAGATAAAATTGGTTTAAATCACTACTCATGTTTAAGTTGTAATTTTAATTTGTAAAAGAAATTAAAATTTGGTTTATACAATTGTTTAGTTGAACCGTCTCTATTCCGCATCTAAAAGAAAATTGCAATTACTTTTGGTAAAATCTAAAATTTGGGGGTCAACATTTCCAACAATTTTATTATGCCAATCCCGTTTTTTAGGCTTGTGGGCTTTATTAAAATGGCCTAATCACTCCCGTGTGGGTCCGATTATGCTTAAAAATGTCCTGAGACCCAATTACTTCCCCTGAGTACTCTATTTTAACTATATCGACCCTTTCGAACTCAAATATACACTCAGAATCATCATCGGAGTTACTTAACTAAAATCTCAAATTTCAACCTCAAATTATGACACGTGTATTCCTAAAAGAAATAACCCCAATTAATTTAAATCTCAATTCTCCAAATAAATTGAGTCTTCCAATTTAAATAAATTATCCAAATTAAATAGTTTCTCCAAATCATCAATTTAGTTTAAATTATAATTCTCCAAATTAAATAAATTATTTATCCTAAAAATACGGGGTATTACATACTTCCCCTCTTACAAAGGAATTTCGTCCTCGAAATTAAGATAAGTCTAGTACTCCAAGACTCGGATACTTCCCCATTCACATGACCTTAAGATCGCTACACATAGTTCCACCTCTTCTAAACGTAAATTATATTAAAATTAAATTAATTGTCCAGGGTGCCCATACACCCTATACCAGTGCGTAACTGCACCATGGTTACCCGGCTCCACTAGCCTTACATTGTAATATAATTTTTAACTTACAGTTATAACTACCTGAATGCATAATAGCCACGGCACCAAAACTATGTGCTAGTGACCAGACATCTCCCCACATCCAACGTTGCACTAAGTTTTATGCGTGGGATGTCTCGCAAAGCGAAATCCAAACAAGAAACCCCCTCGATACACTACTACCTAGCATTGTCAGTCGATTGGATCCGTTTGGCCTTCAGTCCATAGCATGTACCCCCAAATCCCGTCTCCTGGCATAAAAGTATACTCGACCATTTTCATGTTACCAAAGATATCATACAATATAGAGTTAATCCATGGTAATTCATTAAATAAATATGTTGAGGTGATTGGGTATTATTGGAGACTATGGAATGGTTAGGGATTCAGTATCTAGGGTCTTCTTATCTGGATTATCCATTTGGTGTTAAGTTCCATGGATCATGGAGTCGTTTCTTATAATATTGTGTTGGCTAAATTATTAAATAATTTAATAATTTATAGTTAGACTTATAACGGGATAAAATATTAGATGATTTGTTATCATATTTTAGGGTGACTTTAGTGGCATGTTGAATGTCCATTTATGACTTAAAATAATGGATTTTAAGTCTTATGGACTAGTATATGTCCTGGGTTATGTTTTTGGTTGTTTGGAGGTGTATGTGGTCTCATTAGGTTGAGGCCCATATGGGGCGTAAACCTAATTTTGGGAATAGTACATTTAGAGGATCTTTAGGTTAATCTCATTTCACACTAACAATTATGGACAAGAACCTTAAGGCTAGAGTGAAGAGTCACCTTGGAGAAAAGGAATAATTTGGAGCATTAAACTTGAAATTCATACCATTTTGATTTAAGACAAGTGTACCTAGTGCAGGAATATAATTAATTTCGTGTTATAGTGTAATTATCTAGTGGAATATAAATCAATTAATGTATAATCTTATTTTTATAATAAATTATCTAAATTCGAAATTAATTAACGATGTATATTATATTAATCTATGTGTTCATTGTACAATTCGATTTTAGTGAAACTCATTACAAATCTGATATAGATTTGATATATAATTGTTAGGATTATGCTATACACTTAAAATACATTAAATCCCCTTGTTAATGGAATGAATTGATGAATGTCTTAACTTAATTCATTAAAAGATATGAACCTAGGGTTTTTTGGATTAAATTTAAATTAATCCCTTTAACTCATGTTAAAATCATGTAAAAACATTAGATATAGATTAGGATTGTTGTTATACCTTTTGAATCTAAAGGAAATTGATAATTATGATGTTTAGAGGCTTGTAATTTGGCTTTTGGGTGTAACTATGGAGGGTTTTGTATTCAAGAATAGATGAACTGCGTTCATATCGTTCGAATGATATTAGTATCTCATTTAGATAAGATTAATATCTCATTTGAACAAGATTAGGTAGTTCGTCTCAACGAGTGTTAGACTCGTTTAATGAGTTAGGCTCTTTCGTTGGACATACTTTAGTATGTTGTTCGAATGACATGTCTAATCTTATTAGAACGAGATAGAGGGCTTCATTTGAACAAATTTAGGCATATTTGGAAGACTAATTCTTAATTAAAAGAATTTAAGTAATTTAAGTAATCTGGTTTAAGGCTTAGTAACTTTTGTGTGATTATGATTACTACTCTTGTGTAGTATGTGAAATATACCATATGTGAGTGCTCATGAGATACTACTATGGGATACCCTTATGGGGCACGTACGGTGTTAACCACGCTCGTATCCCGATGATAGAGACGAGGTTTACCTTGAACATTTTTACCCTAGCCATTACATGCTGAAAGTACCCATTGTAACCAGAGGGGATCAATGGGGGGATGATGTTATATATCCTTGGGTATGGGGACATATGATTGGTGTTAAGGTTTCATGATTATCCCATATTGATGTTTTGAGAGTATAGGTGTGGGTCGACTTATAACTATACCATTTACATGTGAGTGATCCCTGAAGGCGGTAAGGATAGGCCCTCTTTATTTACGGTCTCGAGCATAGCCCATTAATTATGTATGTACCTATGGTTATACTTATGTGGATAGCAAACATTGAGATTTAACCTTTACTTATATTCAATTGATATGAATAATATTTAATCATGGGTTTCACTTGGGTTTATATGAATAATATTTAATCATGGGGTTCACATGGGTTTGGGAGCAGATGAATGTGATATTTATGGTTGTACGGTTTAAGATAGCTAAAAATCATCTAAACGGCAAAAGGAATATGCGTATTTATATTGTTCCCAAACTCAAGTATATTCTTACTCTTCCTAATATTGATGTTAATGTTGTTTTTTAATTCTCTTTTTGGGACCTAGGTTGTTGGTGCAGCCTCACCCCTAATTTTATCTTGTACTTCTCCATTACTACTCGTGTAAGATGTAGGTGTCGAGTATGCGTGCTCACTCTTTATATTCCTATTTATATTCCAGTCACGTTGGTTATTTATTACTTATTACTCTATTTGGAGAATTAGTATTATGTTGAGACAGTTGTGCTTCTAGTGTTGAGTTTACTGTGAAATATTATGGTATCAAAGGTTTATTGCAGTTTGTTCTTATAGTTGTATTCAATTATTTAGTTTATCCATATTTGTTACTTCGTTTCATTCATAGAATGTTGTCGAATTGTTTTGAACTCTTGTATTATTTATTTTTTACTTGGTCAATCTAGCTTAGATTTTATGGGTTGTCACAACAGGGGCCGGTAGTATAAGGGGCTATATTTTAGAGATCGGCCTCATAA
Source organism: Sambucus nigra (assembly GCA_949130495.1). Taxonomy (NCBI): domain Eukaryota; kingdom Viridiplantae; phylum Streptophyta; class Magnoliopsida; order Dipsacales; family Adoxaceae; genus Sambucus; species Sambucus nigra. Next base: position 641,060,298 of record OX422208.1, on the reverse strand, counting down.
AAAACACATGGGTTGTGATAACTGCCACCGTGAGGGCCATCGAAGTCAATGGTAGCAGTTACACCAGGGTCAACATGCAAAGGATAACAAATTAGAGGCTAATAGGGCCACATGTTGAGAAAAGTCCAATATGGTCAATCGCAGAGTAAACATAAGCACAAGATGTTTCTCAACAATTATTTCTATTATGACAAGGTGGGCACACAACCAAAAGGTATCCTAAGGTTAATTAGGGTTACCATGGATAAAAACGATAGTAGAGTTGTTATTTACCATAAGGCAAGTGTCAGTAGTTATCAATCCAACCCATTATTACAATTCCAACTGTACGAGCTCCGCTACTGGCCCAATTACAAGGCCATCCACAGTTGTAGTATAGCACGTGTACCATGTCTTTCTAAGAGATGTTCAGGTTCTGATTCAAGTAGTCGAGGGTACGTTTTCTATTCATGAATCCATGGGATGTTTATTATTTAGTAGGGTGCATCACACTATTTTTTTACTAGATTATTCACTCAATCAACTAGGATGTTTGGTTTAGCATCGAACATTTTGTTACATATATATTTATCATTGGGTTGAGGTATAGTATTCAGTAAGTGTGTTGTGATATAGGTGTCAATATTGGGGGTTGAATTTTGTGGAGAATATGTTCATATTACACATGTCCTCTTATAATTCCGTTTTAAGCATGGATTGGTTGTTAGTATATCATGATAGTGTGTACTATTTTGGTAAGTCCATATTTTTTCCATTTTGTGATTATGATGCAATGGCCCAAGGGAGGGTTAAGTATGAATTTGTATTACATAGAGGATGATATCTTAGAGTCACTATGTCACTAGATACCATACCTGTTGTTAGTGAGTTTCTTAACATCTTTCAAGAGAATCTGGGGTTACCTTCAAGTAGAGAGAGAAAATTCATAATTGAATTATCTTTTGTTACTAAAAAAAATAGCCCAAGAACCTTATCGTATGGATATGTTAGAAATGAGATATCTTAGATATGAGATTAAGGAATTTCCTGGACAAATATTTAAAAGGAGGATTACTTAACCGTAGGGAGATTTGGTACTCTTTGTGAAGAAGAAGGATGGATCCTTGAGGCTATGTGTAGATTACTAAGTGTTGAATTAGGTTACCATATTGAAAAACTTTTTGTTACCCTATGCTGATGACTTGTTCGACTTGTTGAAGGGTGAATCATATTTGTTGAAGACTGACTTGAGATCGAGTTACATTCAATTGAGGATTCAGGAGCAGGATGTTCCAAAGACGCCATTATCGACACAATATGGATCATAAATGTTTAGGGATATTCCATTATTACTTACCAATGCATGGATAATGTTATAGAATTCATGAACTATGTATTTTATGTACACCAAAACGGCCAACTTATCACGGTCAAACCCTTGATAAGTCAAACTTGTCACGATCTTTTATCGTGACATGTTTGGGGGTGACAAAGAAAATTATCACGAATGTGCCATGGTCAAAGTATGTGACAAGAATTGAATTTGTCATGAACTTTGACCGTGACAAGTCCGTGACAATTTTAATTTGTCATGGACTTGTCACACTAATGCGGCCCAGATTTGTCATGAACTTTGACCGTGACAAGTCCGTGATAATTTTAATTTGTCATGGACTTGTCACAGTTAAAGTCCATGACAAATCTGGGCCGCATTAAAAAAAATGTTAGGCAGTATAGCCATTGCCACTGCCCAGCGGTATATTTTTACCTGTTACAGCATATTAAACCTGTCCAAATAGTATATATATATCAAGTAACATTCAATATTCAATAACCAAATCAAATAAATAAAAATATCCATAACCATAACCAACCAACAAATATCTATAACCAAATAAAAAAAATACAAATAATATCCAAAACAAATAAACACAAATAATGTCACGGACTCGGGTCTTGAGGAAGTCGGAGGAGGAAGGTAGGCCACACTACATATGAATTGAAACATCCATCAATTGGTCGAGCGCCGCATTTTTGTCCCAACCACAAAGGTGCATTCTCTCTTCTAGGCATAATATGGGTGACGAGAACCTTTGCCTCTGCATCTTGCATGTCACTTCCATAAACCACACTACCCAGGTGTGTGTTCGGGTGCTTAAACCCCCTAGCTATCGGTGTGCCGCCAAATATGTCTAAAAATACATGCTCGACCAACCACTTGTATACATAGGCCATTTGATGGGGGACATGATGGGAAATGGATCATATGCAGGTGGCGAAGGGGTGCATATCGGTGACGAGGGTGAGAGAGATAGAGCAGTGGCATCCTCATCTAACTACTTCCTCTTCCCCTTCCCCTTCCCCTTACATGAGGTGGACCCCAATTGATGTTTTATAAACTTGAACATATCGAGGACTGTCGCCTCCAACCTTTCTAACTTATCGCCATAGGTTTCTGCCTTACAAGCCAACCCGGTGTGGCTCGTCTCAATCTTGGTGACCCTTGACTTTTTCACCCGAAAGTTCACCCCTAAGTCCTCCCCTAATGATCCTCCCCGAGCACTTGTCTTATCATGCACTTCCTTAAGCTTTGCCTGAAATGACAAAAAGTAAACAATTAGTTAAGTTAATATAAATAAATAAAACAATTGGAAGATATTTTTTATAACTTACAATCGTGGCTACCACGCTCGGGGACACCTCCTTATCCTAGCCCTTCTTTGTTCGAATTTCCACATAAGAATCGAGACTATGAGGCCTACCCTTAGGGCCACTCCCCGTCTCCTGAAATAAATTAATGCCAAAATTAGTAAGCAACACAATGTAATGCTAAATTAGAATAAAAAAAAATTAAATTTAAAGAAAAACAAAAACTTACTATATGTTCTCCACCTCGGCATAAGACGTCCCCCTGAAGTAGTGCACGTCCAACTTTTTTTCCCGGTTATCCCTCCCCAATTGATGAGATGTCAACTGCTACTCCTTGATCTCATTGTCGACAAACTGATGCCACTGTGATAATCAGATCGGTTCTTCGACGGTACGGTGTCACGGACCCTCAATATGGACTCCCGATCCTACCCAAAGTTCGCGCACGCATGTTTTCTTCCATGTCCTGTATTAATCTCTCAATTGTTCCTGTCAAACAAATACGAACCAAAAAGAAAGTAAGTGTTAGTTGTATTTAAGTTATAAAATATAAATATAAATATACATAAAAAAATTGAGTAATTACCTGTAATACCCCCAGATGGCCATCTTGAGCTCCTGTGGCGCCTTCTTTCAATCCGTGTACCTCGAAATGACGATCAACTTGAGTAACTCCATCCCTCTAGCCAATGAGGCCACCTTGTTCTCGACGACGGACCCCAATTTATCCCATTTTGGGGGCCTAGTGGCATATGATCCTTCCTCGCTTCCGTTACCATGATGCCCTAATGAAGCCATTTCTTACCAAAATTATTATTATTAGCATAAACATGTATATAAGAAAATGATCAAATTCAAACGAATAAAATTATTAAATTGACTAAAATCCAAATTAATTAAAGCACTAGACGAATACAAGTTAACGACCTTATAAGAATACTAATCCATATCATCAACCAAACTAAGCATTATTTCAATTAAATATAATACTTATTACAAATCTAAAAATTATTTTAAATTCAGGTCATGTCACGGACTAAGAATTAATGGTTAAACTGAGTGAGATCCAAATTAACATATTAAATAACCAACCGACCAATTTTGAATCAAATCCACCGGAACTGATCAAATCTAAATACATAAAAGCATTAAAATGTCGTCTGATATTAATAAAGCCCTAAAAGAATATAAGTTAACGACATTATAAGAATACAAATCCATATCATAAACCAAACTAAGCATTATTTCAAATAATTGGAATACTCATTGCAAATCTAAAAAAAAATTCAAATTCGGGTTATCATCTAAAATGGATTGATATTCTATAGGCGCAACCAAGTCATCCATACTACTGGTTAGAAATACGAAATATTAGAAATGCTTAAGGCCAACCAACTTAATGGCCATCTAAATGTTCAAATCCACCAATCAACAACTTATGAAGTGAACATGAGAATATAAAAAGTATTATATCATGTTAAAGTACCGTTATGTCATGCATTCACATGAGAATACATGCATGCATGCATGCACCCCCCAAAGAAAGTGTTATATAACAAGTAATGGGGGTGTAAATTTACACTAAATCAACTTATATACGATTACTTATTGCTTTTTCACCCTCGTTACATGTTATATAACACTTGTTTTAGGGTGTATGCATGTATTCTATAACAATTTATGAGCACAAAAATATATGTATATATATATATATATATATATATATATATATATATAGAGAGAGAGAGAGAGAGAGAGAGAGAGAGAGAGAGAGAGAGAGAGATGTCCCAAAATGTGTGTAGAGAGAGAGAGAGATGGTCGCCGCAATATGTGAGGAAAAGGAAAGGGGGTCGTCGCTGCTTTTATTAAAGAGAGAGAGAGAGAGAGAGAGAGAGAGAGAGAGTTGTCAGGGAAAACCCATTATAAATCAGTTTATACCAATTACCACAATATATCAATTTATAGCAATTACCAATTTTAATATACAAATTTTAATTTCAGAATACACACACTGAAGAGTGCATATTTCCTCCATCTCCTCTAAAGGGTGAGTGGTCCAATCGCATTCAAGACCGCATACTTATATAATATACTTAGCAGATCATGTACATTGTTTCCATTTGAGGAAAATTCGTCAGCATATCCCCATGGTTCTCTAACTACACGACATAAATTCACAAATGTAAGTGTTATTTTAATTTGTCAATTAAAACAACACTTAACAACACATCATCTAGTATGTACCAAGAGAACTTTAAGAGACGACATCAGAACTTCCCCCAAAAGTAACAAGTTTAAGTCACTAAGAATATTATTATACAAAAACTATGTCGTCCCAAACTGTCCAAATGGGACAATTCGAGAGAGCTCATTACAGGGGTAATAACTCTGGGACGGGTCTAAAGTCTATTGAATGTGTACGCATAAGAACTAGAAGGCTAGAATCTACGCACACTACTATTAATTTTTTAACAAGAAACTTTTAAAATTTATATTATGGTTTAAGGGTCAACCAACTCAATGGCCATCTAAATGTTCATATCCACCAATTAACAACAATTCAAGAATCCCAAACATTTCAACAATTCAATCATCTCTCTCTCTCACTCTCTCTCACGAGAGAGAGAGAGAGAGAGAGAGAGAGAGAGAGAGGGGGGGGGAGAGAGAGAGACAGACAGAGAGATACCGAAAGGGGGTCGCCGAAATATGTAAGGAGGAGGAAAGTGGGTCGAGGTCGCCGCTACTGTAATTAGAGAGAGAAATCAAATATCAAATACCAAATATCAAATACTAATTTCAATTTCAATTTATAATACCACTTTCAATTTCAATTTCAAATTCACTTTATAATAATAATTTCAACTTATAATAACAATTTCAATTTTAATTTCAAATAAAAATTTCAATTTCAATACCATTTTTAATTTTAATTTCAAATACCAATTTTAATTTCAATTTGAATACCAATTTCAATTTCAATACCAATTTCAATTTCAAACACACACACACTAACCCATACACACACTAACCCGTGCACACACTGACCCACACACACACATTGAAATCTTGCCCTCCCCAACACACACTCGCAATGACCCCAACACACACACAAACTGAATCACACACTCACACTGACCCATTCCCCCCCCCCACACACACACTGACCCCAAAAAATACACACATTGACCCCCTCCTCCCCCCCCCCCCCACACACACACAAAGGGGGGGGGGGGGAGAGAGGGAGGAAAACCTACCAAAACAAGGGAGAGAAAGAGAGAAATGAGAGAACTCAAACGCGAGGGAAAAGAAAATATAGCGTCCAGGGTTTTTAAGTTAGAAGAGTTGTTACGGACGTGTCACGGTCTTTGACTGTTTATAAGTACCCAAAAGTGTCTACTTTATACCCCGAATAGATGCATTTTAGTCACTCGTTTTAATTAAAATGGTCTTATGTTCGTGTTTATCTATATTGTAGGTCAATCAGCAGTCGCGGCGTTAAATGATGCTAAATCCAGTCAATTGTGATACAAAAGCGGTTAAAAGCTTGCATCGAAGAAATCAAAGGAGACCGCGAAGTCAGAGTCCCACATTCAGCCTGCCCAGGAGAGTTTCGATGTCCCGAACCAGTCTCGTAACCCAAACCTTAGCCTACACCGAACCCAGACCATTCCCCGAGCCCCGTGTGTGTTGAATTTGTAACTCTATTATATTTCTAGATTTTTATTTTGAGTCGTTTTATTTTTACGAATTATTTTAAATTTAATACGAATTTTCTAGGATTTATTTTCTATTTTTTCTATTTCTATTTCTTTATTTTTATTAGTTTTTAGTTTTTATTTTAGTATGATTAGTTTTTTTAGGAAGTTATTTATTTTTAGTTTTATTAGAATTTACATTTTTTTTAAGATTTTTATTTTAGTTTTAACAGATTTTGATTTTGACTTTTATTTCTTCTTAAGTTTTATTTTCAATTTGTTTCTTTTTCTTTTTTTTAGATTATGATTTTATTTTTATTTTTTTGAGTTGATTTTAATTTTTTTTGTTAGTTAGTTTTTATTTAGTTTGTTAGGTTATTTTAATTTTAATTCTTTTAAGGTATAAATTATGACACACTCACACCATAATTCCCATACATATACACACACCTAACCATCCCCAAACTCCATCTTCAACCTTCACCCACGATTCTCTCTCCTCTTCCAAACAACCTCCATAACTATCCTTAGCCATTAACCCATTAACCAACAAACCCATTTCCCCCTCGAACCCGGAGCTGCCGTAACCAACCCAAAAGCCAAACTCGCCTGAGCCCACCACCAGCCCCCCTCCGTCCTGCTTGCCGACGACCTGCCGGCAGTCCAATCTCCGGCGATATCCTTCCTCCGGGGAACACCTCCAAATCGCCTAACCACCAGACAACCTCCAAACCGCCGAACCACCACTCCGACCCCCTTCCGGCGACGAGACCCATTTCAACGCCCAGAAACCCACCTGACCCAGCCGCGACCAACCCAAATCGAAACCAACCAAACCCGAACCCAACACGGTTCTACCTGTCCGATCGAAACCACATACCCACGAACCCGAAATCAATCCACCTGCCATTTCAAATCCCAAAAAATCGAAAATACCCCATCATCCAAAATCCACAACAAATCCTTAACTTGGTTTGTTCAAATCCCAAATATCTCTCTCAACAATGGAAAATCGTGGGCTTTAAAAGGAAGAAAAATAAGGGACTCTCTGATCAGCTCATAAAAAGAGACTCTCTCGGCACAAAAGAAAAAAAAAGATATATAGAGAGAACGGAGAGACATAAAAAAATAAAAAAATAAAGAGGGTAGAAAAATAGTTAGAACAAAAAAGAAAAAATATAGTTTTAGGTCTAGAAAAATTTGTAGGTTCACATTTTATTTTCAGCTTTGTAATCCAGTCAGATTTTGTGACAAGTTTGGAACGCGTATTCATGCACACAGTTGACACAAGAAATTATTACGTATCGTATTCTTTCTCTTTCTCTTTAGTTTCTTGTTTGTTAATTGTGCTTGTGCTGAAAATTTAATCATGTCTGGCTAAACACCCCATTCAAGGGGTGGGATGAAGCGCGTATGTTGAATTTTTTTATTTGAATAATGATTCGTTGATGTGTTCTAGGCTAATTAGATTGGGAAAAATCACACATTAATTTATGCAAAGAGAGTTAATAAATTAATGGTGCAAATTAATATTTGATTTATGGATTTCACTTAGAGATAAGCATTATTCTTAAATTAAAATATTAATTATATGTATGCAATTCAAAGATTCGTACAAATTTTAATAAATTAATCTTAGCGGATATTTTATTGAAATGAGTGTGAATCTTATTTTTTATGTTTTGACTATTCGCGATTTAATTGCTGAAAAAGATAAAATTGAATTTAGGATTGTAACGAGAGTTAAATTTTAAATTCAATATTATTTCGAACTATTCAATTGAATAATTAGGACTTTAAGTCAATTTGACTACGCAGTGTAATCCCACCTCTTTTTTTTTCTCATAAATTCTAAACTAGATTACTTTCTAAATTTTTATAGTCATCTGAGTTGGATAAATTTTCGTTTCCTTCCTTCAAAATTGTTTTAAAATATAAAAAAAAATAAGTAAAAATTTTAAAAATGCAAAAAGAATTTTAATAAGAATTGGAATTGCAAGTTTTCACGATAACCGTTTCAACGCTAGAAATTGGATTGATACTCGAATTTACCACGATACTAAATATTTAACAAGTTTTGTAGGTAATTCCAGGAATTTTGATACTCGAAGTTTGACCGCAGTGACATTCCAAATCCATATCCGATAGAATACAAATAAAGAGTTATCAAATGGCGAAGTTGCCGATTTCTTGAAGATTGAAGCCCGTGAAGATTTATAATTTTCATTTTTTTTCTTTCTTTTTAGGAGTTATTCCTTCCTCTCCCTCCTTAGATTGGTTTTTTAGGATTATTAAGGCCTTGTAATTAATTTTGGTGCTTTTTGACACCAATTTATTTTCGTAATATTTATTCCCAAAAAAAAAAAAACAAAAGAAAAGCTGAAAGGGATACCGGACAAGGTAGAGAGAGGGTGTCCAAAAGTAAGGATTTAGAAGCCTCTCTACTTTGGGTCGGTAGGACTCCCGGGGACGACTGAAGTAGGCATACTTCCCCCCGATTGACTCAACTCGGTCTTCACCCCACGTGTGTAAAAACCGTGGGAGGTAAACTCTTTATCACTCGCGAATTTCCTGCAAGCGAGTCAATTTTTTTATGCTACTTGCTCCTATCTTCTTTTTAATTATGTATCACACTTAAATTGGATGGTTTGATGAATAAATTTACCTAAGACCTATACTCGGTCCTTGCAACGAGTTGGGATTTCATCACCCACTCAATCATAACTCCCTTTGCTTGTTACCCCTGCTCTCACTTAAATTAAAATCAATCAACTAGCAATCCAAGTAGGAATTATGTTCATCAGGACCATTTCGGAATGAGACCCTCGTAGGATACTCTAGTGAGTCCTTTCCACCCCTGCAAATCTTCATTCAACTATCTTAAGACTTTTTGTCTAGGAAAACTGGGTTTTAAGTGAGGCCGCCCAGTAAAACGGGTTTGTGCTTTCCCCAGCGTGGTACTGGATAGTTGTGTGTTGTAGTAGCTAGTGTGGTGAGCATTAACTAGTAAGCCTCTTGTCTCTCGGGAAGAAATTAGGAGCACACTTTTACCGGCGAGGCCTAAGATTCCGTGATTTTCTCGCATGCGGACTAATTAAAATTGACTACCCAATCACTTAACTTGAAGATAATAATTTGGTTATGTGCTTGTTCGGACTTGTTCCCTTTGTGTACATGTCTAAATTGTTCCTTTAGGTAGTCCAATTTTTTCTCCTATTGTCAGTTTTTCTACCATTAGTCCATCGCCCCTTTTTCCCATTTTTTCTGCATTTTTTTTTTAAAAAAACAACACCAAAACTACAAAAATATTTTCCTTTTTTTCGCCAAATTTTTCTCACAAAAACTCAAAAAATATTTTTCAGTTTTCCTTCCTTATTTTCCAAAAAGATTCTCTTCTTTATCAAACAACCAAAAATCCCAAAAATAATTTCTTTCCTTGCTTTTATGCCAAATTGGTAACGCATTGATCATTGATTAACACGTTCCCCTAATGGTCCATCTCTAAATTCCCTCTTAGGTGATCGTGTCCCTACCGTTGCCTTTCCTCCACCTTTTCCTGATCCGTGTTCTTCTTCCTTGGAGACACCTAGTTCTCCCACTTCCCCTGGTTCTGTTACCTCACCCATCATGGCCAACGAACGCGCTTTAAGGGACTACTTTTCCCCGATTACGGCCACTCCGCCTTCATGTATCGTCCTTCCGCCCACTCCGGCCATGCAATTTGAAATTCACCCCGCGACTATTTCTATGTTGCCCAGTTTTCATGGCCTTGAACGCGAGTCTCCTTATACTCACATGCGGAAATTTCTCACTATGTGCGCTACTTTTAAAAATCAAAACTTAGACGAAGAGAATGTTCGTCTTCGGTTGTTTCCCTTTTCTCTTCACGATAATGCATACATGTGCCTCCATTCCTTGCCCCCAGATTATATACTAACTTGGGAACAACTTGTCAAGAATTTCATGTCTAAATTCTATCCCATGAGAAAAACAAATGAAATGCGCCAAGCAATTTAGGATTTTAGATAAAAGCCTACTGAACAGTTTTGTGAAGCATGGGGTCATTTTTAAGACTATATTAATAGTTTCCCACATCACGGTCCCGAGAAAAGTCGCTTAGTCCATAGTTTTTACAATGGTCTTATCCCTTCTTCTCGCACCATGATTGAATCCATTCATAAATGGAAGTTCATGCATTTGACTCCCACTGCCGCCTATAATTTTCTCATTGAATTAGGTGATGACTCCCAAGATTGGGAGGGTACCAATGCGTTTTCAAGATCTGATCCTCCACGTGTCGGGAACACTTCTGAGGTAAAAAATGATCCCGATTTTAAAACTTTACTACACAGCTTACACTCTTTGACTAAAACCGTTGACGCACTCAGTTATAATATGCAACAAAATGTTACACTTTCTAAATAAGCAATGACTGTCAACGATTCTAGTCCTTCATCTTACGGTGTCTTCTTAAGTCAATATCATTAATCTCATTTGTTCCCCCTCCTGCAAGATGATCCCGAACCCACCATGGCCCAAGCATGTGCCTTTGATACCACTAGTAAACCTGTTCCCCCGCCGTTTACTTACAATCCTAATAATAGGAATCATCCCTATTTCTCTATAAGTACGACCACAACTCCGCTCCTTACCAACCACAAAAACATGTTAGTGGTCCCCCTGGGTTTCCACACAACCCACAAAGGCAACCTCTCCCTCCTGTCCCGCATCAGTCTGCTTCTTACCATTAATCGCACTTTCCATCTTCCTTCGTCCCCCAAGGCGGATATTAAAACACCAATAATCAGCTTGTTCCTGTTCCCCCTCCTTCCTTTGAGTATTCACAACCGCTTAATTATGAGCGCGAGTTGGTTCCCCAACCATCTTATGCCCCTCCGCCCAATTCCTCCTCCTCTTCTCTCGAGACTCTCTTCACTCAGTTTATGACCGCTCAGACTCAAGCCCTCCAACGGCTTGAGCAGCGTTTCAACCAATTCAAGTCTGAGCGAGAGAAAGGTAATTTTCTCAGTCAACCCATTGCTAACCTTAAGGGGAATGACAAATACTCGACCTACGAGGTTGGTTCCACTTCCAATCCACCCAATTACTAAGCGAATATGAAAGCGGTGTCTACTTTTCACTCAGGAAAATAAGTTCATAATGGTGTTCATGATCCCACTGATGTCCCACACCTGACCATCCCATCTTTAGAGCCTCTCCCTAAGGTTACCCCACCATCTAAATCCCCATATCACACTGAGTCCAATCCTCCTGAGCCCACCTCTGTTTATGTGCCTAAATCACCCTTCCCTCATCGGTTGGATCCCACTAAGAAAGCCCAACAATTTGATGAGATTGAGAAAATCTTTCAGAATGTTCACATCAATATTCCCTTCCTCACCGCGATTCAACAAGTACCCTCGTATGCCAAATTTTTGAAAGACTTGTGCACTGTTAAGCGTAGGACCAATGTTCCGCACGATGCTTTCCTCACTGAGCAAGCTACGTCCCTTCTCCATAATAATGGTGTTGTGAAGTATAAAGACCCTGGTCGTCCAACCGTCTCTTGCATGTTAGGCGACAAGTTAACTACTAGTGCTTTACTTGATCTTGGGGCTAGTGTTAATTTGTTACCTTACTCCCTCTACCTTGAGTTAGTTTACAAAACATGAAACCTACATGAGTTACTCTTCAACTTGCTGATCGTTTCGTGAAAGTACCTAAAGGTATCGTTGAAGAGGTTTGGGTGAAAGTTTCAAACTTTTACTATCCTGTGGATTTCATCATCTTAGACACTCCTGCGCCCGACCCAACCAATACTCCTATCATATTGGGTCGCCCCTTTTTGACCACTGCCAACGCCATCATCAATTGCCGTGATGGGTCCATGAATCTCTTTTTTAGAAACATGACTATAGAAGTAAATATATTCCACCTTATGCAAAAACCGGCTGAGGTCGATTCTATTGATGAAGTGTATGTAATTGACTCCTTAGTTAATGAAATGTTGGACCACACTTACTTTGCCAATCCCTCCAACAATGTTTGGCTCATTTTGGATCCGACTTTGACATTGATTACTCTATCTCTGAACTCAATGCCCTACTAGATTCCACTCCACTATTGGACACTTCCTCTTGGGATCCTCCCTTCGATCCCCTCTATGATGATACTATTCACTCTATGGATCACCCTATTCCACCTTCTGAACTCCCGGCCACATCAGCTTCCTCCACTTTATGCATTGAGAACTCTCCGGACTCTATTTATGCGTTTGATTCCGATGTCACTCCTATGCCACCTACTAGTTTGGAGCTTAAACCCTTACCTCTCTAGTTGAAATATACTTTCTTAGGCCCTAACAACCATCACCCTGTCATCATCGCTTCCGAATTGACTCTTGCGCAAGAAGAACAATCAGTCCACACTCTTACTCACCATAGCACTTCTATTGGTAGGACCATTTCCGATATTTACGGTGTGGACCCCAATATTTGTAGTCATCGCATTTATTTGGAGGAGAATGCCAAGACTTCTCGTGAACCCCAATGTTGACTCAACCCTGCTATGAACGAAGTCGTGCACGCTGAGATTTTAAAATTGCTCGATGATGGTATTATCTACCCTATCTCAGACAGTTAGTGGGTATGTCCCATTCATGTCGTACCAAAAAAGTCTGGTGTCACCATCATTAAAAATAGTGATAATGAGATTGTTCCCACCCGTATGCAAATGGGCTGGCGTATTTGCATTGACTATCGAAAGCTAAATGATGTCACTCGTAAGGACCATTTTCCTCTTCCCTATATTGACCAAATGGTCGAACGTTTAGCTGGTCATGTGTATTTTTGCTTCCTTGACGGCTATTCAGGATACAACTAAATTCTAATTGCCCTTGAAGACCAAGAGAAAACTACCTTCACCTGTCCCTTTGGCACTTTTGCCTACTCTCGCATGCCCTTTGGCCTTTGCAATGCACCTGTGACTTTTCAACGGTGTATGATCAGCATTTTTAGCGACATGGTAGAACGTTTTCTCAAAATCTTTATGGATGATTTTTCTGTGTTTGGTTCTTCCTTTGAGCAATGCCTTTCTCACCTCACTTTGGTCCTCAAATGCTGTTAAGAAAAGCAATTGGTCCTCAATTGGGGAAAATGTCATTTCATCGTAAAAAAGGGGATTATTTTAGGTCACGTAGTCTCTCGCGACGGTATTGAAGTAGATAAAGAAAAAGTTTACATAATTTCCTCGCTTCACATTCCTAAGTCTGTTAAGGACATTCACTCCTTTTTAGGACATGCGGGCTTCTATCGTCGTTTCATCAAGGACTTTTCTAAAATTGCTCGACCTTTAACAACCTTTTTATCCAAAGATACTCCATTTGTCGTTGATGACGCGTGTGTTGCTTCTGTTGAGCGCCTTAAATCCGAGCTCACTTCTACTCCTAGCATTCAGCCTCCTAATTGGTCTTTACCCTTTGAGCTCATGTGTAACACATCTGATTTTTCTCTAGGTGATGTACTTGGTCAGCGGGTTGACAAGCGCCATCATGTCATTTATTATGCTAGCAGAACCCTCCATGACGCTTAACTTCATCACACGACCACCAAAAAAGAGTTGCTAGCTGTCATATTCACACTCGATAAGTTTAGATATTATTTCATCGGTTCACCTATCATCGTTTACACTGACCATGCCACCTTGAGGCACCTTCTTCAGAAGAAGGATTCTAAGCCACGTTTGATACGTTGGATTCTCTTGCTTCAAGAGTTTTACCTTGATATTCTCGATAAGAAAGGATGCCAAAATTTGGTTGCAGACCATCTCTCCCGCCTCACTGTTACGTCTAAATCTGATCTTGTCCCTATTTCTGAAACATTTCCTGATGAGAAACTTTTTGCTATCTCCACTTCACCTTGGTATGCGAATATTATTAATTTCCTTGTTACCAACCAACTGCCCAATCGTTGGTCAAAACAGGAGCATTCTAAGTTCATGGCCCAGGTGAAATTTTACTCTTGGGATGATCCCTTCCTTTTTAAGTATTGCTCTGATCAAGTTATTTACCTTTGTGTTCCTGACCATGAAAAGTCAAGTATACTCTCCTTTTATCACGATGGTGCCTGTGGTGGCGATTTTAGCTCCAAGAAAACCGCCACCAAAATTTTGCAAATTGGTTTCTACTGGCCCACTCTTTTTTGAGATGCCCACCACTACTGCAAGGCTTGTGCCAAATTCCAATAATCTGGGCATATCTCTCGTCGTCACATGATTCCCCTCACACCCATTCTCATTGTCGAAATCTTTGATGTATGGGGCATTGATTTCATGGGTCCTTTTCCCTCCTCTCATGGCTTCCAATATTTACTATTTACAGTTGATTATGTTTCCAAATGGATTGAAGCCATAACTTTCCACACCAATGACCATCGTAATGTGGTCACGTTTCTTAAGGAGTCTATCTTCACACGTTTTGGAACTCCCAAAGCTATCATTAGTGATGGGGGTAAACATTTTTGTAATCGCATCTTTGAACATCTAGTGAAAAAGTATTATGTTACCCACAAAGTTGGTCTCTCTTACCACCCTCAAACTAGTGGTCAAGTTGAAGTTTCCAACCGAGAAATCAAGCAAATCTTAAAAAAAAACAGTTAATCCTAATAGGAAAGACTGGTCCATACACTTGAATGATTCTTTGTGGGCATACCGTACTACTTTTAATACTCTGATTGGCATGTCTCCTTATCGCTTGGTCTTTGGTAAACCATGCCACTTACCTGTCGAGCTTGAACATCATGCTTATTGGGTTGTCAAAGCCCTTAATTTTGATATTAACGAGGCTGGCATTCATCAAAAGCTTCAACTTAATGAATTAGAGGAGATACAAAATGATGCCTATGATTTGTCCAAGAAGTACAAGGACAAAATGAAGTGGATCCATGACCAAAGCATCCTCTGCAAATAATTCCACCCTGGTCATAAAGTGTTGTTATATAACTCCCGTCTTCATCTCTTTCTCGTGAAGTTAAAAACCCACTGGTCTGGACCCTTTGTTGTTAAATCTGTTACTCCCTATGGTGCCATCACAGTTCAAAATCCTAAAGATGGTATCCTATTTCAGGTCGACGGTCAACGATTGAAGCCTTTCTTAGAGCTAGGCCCCTCTCACATTGAAGAAATTGACCTTATTAATCCCATTTATGAGGACTGACTGTTCAGTCTTGTTTGGGGGTGATACTTCACACTCCAATCTTTTCGAGTTCCTATCCTCAGGGTGATATTGGTTCGGTCTAGCTGAAGACGTTACACTTAGCGCTACCATGAGGCATCCCATCATTCATTATTTTTTAGTATGATTTTCACATGCTTTATAGACTTGTACATCTTTTTATATCACATTTGTTCTTCAGATTTCATCTATGCTCCAAAGTGCGGTACATTTCACTAGTGGTTCATTATGGTACTATCTTTCCTCCCTTGTGCTTTTCATTTTTATAATTGGTTTTAAACATCGAGGACGATGTTCCTTTTTTGTTTAGGGGTTGGAAATTTATCAAAATTACACCTCTTTTGAAAATTTTCAGAAACAAGTGATTTTAAACTTGTTGTGCAGTTAAAAATAAATTTTTATGACATGATTTGTCTATCATCCCTCTTTAAGAAATCTAAAAATACCCTACGTTCGAACCTAAAATTATGCTTTTTAACCTTAAATTAATTATTACCTCCGAAAATCATACTTGCACCATGAATTCCTAAACTCAACAATTTTACACGATCACGTTTACAATCAAAAGTTGAAGAGTAACTATATTCTCAAGAGAGCCTTAAAAGATTACTTGTGGCGACTTAAACCCGTGAGACTTGAGCTTTTCATCTTTTTGAGGGTTTTTACGTATCTCTGAGTCACAAGTTAACTCAACTTTCTTTGGGTACCACATTTAGTCGTTGCATGGTCTCATTATTTTTTTTAAATTTGGCTTAATCATTGAGAATGACATCATCTTCGAGTTATAAGAAACATGTGTCTTGTAGTTTGTCCCGAGCACTAAATCGATTTTGCCAAACACTCATCTCTTTCCCTATCATCCACTATCATTTTTCATATTACCCTTATCCGTTTATCCCAAATAACATCCATCACTACAATCAATTTTTTGAGAAAAAGAGTCTTTGAATCTATCATGTAAATTGCCTTCATTTGTGCTATGAAAAGAAAAATGCATCGCAATAAAAAAAAAAAAAAAAAAAAAAAAAAAAAAAAATAATAATAATAATAATAATAATAATAATAATAATAATAATAATAATAAAAGAAGCAAAGAAAAAATTATACAGAAAAGTGGAAAAAGAAATATGCGATCATAAATTCAAAAGATGAAGATAATAGTCAATCAAAGTGTGTCACACTCTTCTCAAAACACCCCATCATTCATCTTTTTCATTAGCCCCTCATACCTTTCATAAATGACATTTTTCACCCCTCGTAAAGTGTTCGAGCAAACGAAACGGTGAATAACTCGACATTCTCAACTATAGTGGTTAGCATTCCTTCATGAGATCAAATTTTTTTCATGTATCCATCATTTTCTATAAAGTGTGTGAGACATTTGAACTTGCTTACATTTACTCACATCCTCACACACTAGAGAGATACAATTACTCAATTCTGAGATAGTTCGATTCAGAGAGATATATCCAGTGAGAATTGAAGTCAAAACGTAGATTCTATAAAGGCAATCTAGGAATTACTCTAACGATACTTAAGATTGTTTCACACTACACACGTTTAGTTTTAGGAAGGATTACACTTTTGGTATTAAGTAATTTCATATCTTATTTTGATAGGTTAATACAGTGTTCCTTGATGTCCTTTTAAAGTTGGGTTGTATAGCGTTTCATCATCTACTTAGATACTGCATTTAAAAAAAAGTTTTTGAATTTTGTGGGTACATTCACTGCAAACCCTCACGAGACACCACTCGTCCTGAAGGGCAACCTATAGGTTTTACGGCTTGTTGCACATGCTAAGTGCAATCGCCAGTGCCTACGAAAGTGGCACACTTTTGGTTACTTACCTCTGTTTTCTCCCTAATTTTTGCTCGAGGACTAGCAATGTTCTGTTTGGGGGTGGTGTGATAAGCACCCAAAAGTGTCTATTTTATACCCCGAATAGATGCATTTTAGTCACTCGTTTTAATTAAAAATGACCTTATGTTCGTATTTATCTATATTGTAGGTCAATCAGCAGTCCCGGCGTTAAATGATGCTAAATCCAATCAACTGCGACACAAAAGCGGTTAAAAGCTTGCATTGAAGAAATCAAAGGAGACCGCGAAGTCAGAGTCCCACATTGCGCTTGCCCAGAAGAGTTCCGATGTCCCGAACCAATCCCGTAACCCAAACCTAAGCCTATAACGAGCCCACACCATTCCCCTAGCCCAGTGTGTGTTGAATTTGTACCTCTATTATTTTTCTAGATTTTTATTTTGAGTCTTTTTATTTTTAGGAATTATATTAGATTTAATACGAATTTTCTAGGATTTATTTTCTATTTCTTTATTTTTAATAGTTTTTTGTTTTTATTTTAGTACGATTAGTTTTTTTTAGGAAGTTGTTTATTTTTAGTTTTATTAGATTTTACATTTTTTTTTGGATTTTTATTTTAGTTTTAATAGATATTGATTTTGACTTTTATTTCTTCTTAAGTTTTATTTTCAATTTGTTTCTTTTTCTTTTTTTTAGATTATGATTTGATTTTTTTTTGAGTTGATTTTAATTTTTTTTGTTAGTTAGTTTTTATTTAGTTTGTTAGGTTATTTTAATTTTAATTTTTTTAATGTATAAATTATGACACACTCACACCATAATTCCCATACACATACACACACCTAACCATCCCCAAACTCCATCTTCAATCTTCACCCACGATTTTCTCTCCTCTTCCAAACAACCTCCATAACTATCCTTACCCATTAACCCATTAACCAACAAATCCATTTCCCCCTCGAACCCGGAGCTGTCGTAACCAACCCAAAACCCAAACTCGCCTGAGCCCACCAGCAGCTCCCCTCCGTCCCGCTTGTCGGCGACCCTTCGGCACTCCTATCTCCGGTGCTATCCCTCCTCCGACGAACACCTTCAAACCGCCTAACCACCACACGACCTCCAAACCGTCGAACCACCACTTCGACCCCCTTCCCATGACGAGACCCATTTCAACGCCTAGAAACCCACCTGACCCAATCGGGACCAACCCAAATCGAAACCAACCAAACCCGAACCCAACACGGTTCTGCCCGATCCGACCGAAACCACATACCCACGAACCCGAAATCAATCCACCTGCCATTTCAAATCCCAAAAAATTGGAAATACCCCATCATCCAAAATCCACAACAAATCCTTAACTTGGTTTGTTCAAATCCCAAATATCTCTCTCAACAATGGAAAATCGTGGGCTTTAAAAGGAAGAAAAATAAGGGACTCTCTGATCAGCTCATAAAAAGAGACTCTGCACAAAAGAAAAAAATAAGAGATATAGAGAGAGAACGGAGAGACATAAAAAAATAAAAAAATAAAGAGGGTAGAAAAATAGTTAGAACAAAAAAGAAAAAATATAGTTTTAGGTCTAGAAAAATTTGTAGGTTCACATTTTATTTTCAGCTTTGTAATCCAGTCATATTTTGTGACAAGTTTGGAACGCGTATTCATGCACACACTTGATACAAAAAATTTTTGCGTATCGTATTCTTTCTCTTTCTCTTTAGTTTCTTATTTACTAATTATGCTTGTGATGAAAATTTAATCATGTCTGGCTAAACACCCCATTCAAGGGGTGGGATGAAACGCGTATGTTGAATTTTTCTATTTGAATAATGATTTGTTGATGTGTTCTAGGCTAATTAAATTGAGAAAAATCACACATTAATTTATATAACGAGAGTTAATAAATTAATAGTGCAAATTAATATTTGATTTCTGGATTTCACTTCGAGATAAGTATTATTCTTAAATTAAAATATTAATTATGTGTATGCAATTCAAAGATTCGTACAAATTTTAATAAATTAATCTTAGCGGATTTTTTATTAAAATGAGTGTGAATCTTATTTTTTATGTTGTGACTATTCCCGATTTAATTGCTGAAAAAGGTAAAATTGAATTTAGGATTGTAACGAGAGTTAAATTTTAAATTCAATATTATTTCGAACTATTCAATTGAAAAATTAGGACTTTAAATCAATTTGACTACGCAGTGTTATCCCACCTCTTGTTTATTCTCATAAATTCTAAACTATATTATTTTCTAAATTTTCATAGTCATCTGAGTTGGATAAATTTTCGTTTCCTCCCTTGAAAATTGTTTTTAAAATATAAAAAAAACATAAGTAAAAATTTTAAAAACACAAAAATATTTTTACTAAGAATTGGAATTGCAAGTTTTCACAATAACCGTTTCAACGCTAGAAATTGGATTGATACCCGAATTTGCTACGATACTAAATTTTTAACAAGTTTTGTAAGTAATTCCAAGAATTTTGATACTTGAAGTTTGACCGCAGTGACATTCCAAATCCATATCCGAAGGAATACAAATAAAGAGTTATCAACCATGACAAGTCTATGATAATTGTTGTCACGGACATGTCACTGTCAAAGATCGTGATAAAAAAAACCGTGTTTTTTTGTCATGATCTTTGACCGTGACGAGGGTGACCGGGTAAAGGGTGCTATTTTGGCCTTTTTGGTGTAGTGTCTGAGAGTACGTGGATCAATTTTTTGTATTAAGCTCATACTGTCACCATGATTTCTTCACGGATAGCAGGCAAGCATGCTCATTATATACCGACTGTCTTACAAACACAACAAGATCACCAACTTTATTCCATGTTTAAGAGGTGCTGATTTTAGTTAAGTTAGGTACAATTTCCTGGGTCACATCGTGATGGA